>CM038678.1:705871644-708622087 GCA_021605205.1 Aegilops longissima | reverse complement strand
TGATGCACTACCGAGTGGGCCAGTGATACCTTTCCGTAACTGCGGGTGACAAATCGATCTCGATCCGTGTCAACCATGAACACTTTCGGAGATACCTGTAGTGCACCTTTATAGTCACCCGATTCGTTGTGACGTTTGGTACACCAAAGCACTCCTACGGTATCCGGAGTTACGATCTCATGGTCAAGGAAGAGATACTTGACATTGGAAAAGCTCTAGCAAAGCGAACTACGATCTTGTGCTATGCTTAGGATTGGGTCTTGTCCATCACATCATTCTCTAATGATGTGATCCGTTATCAACGACATCCAATGTCCATAGTCGAGGAAACCATGACTATCTGTTGATCAACGAGCTAGTCAACTAGAGGCTCACTAGGGACATATTGTGGTCTATGTATTCACACGTGCATTACGATTTCCGCATAATACAATTATAGCATGAATAAAACACAATTATCATGAACAAGGAAATATAATAATAATCCTTTTATTATTGCCTCTAGGGCATATTTCCATGATGAATAGAGCTTGAGAGATGATCGATCCGCAGCGTGTAGATATATTTTGTGCGTGGGAGGAAGCAAGGTCAACCGATCACATAGGGTTGCCGTGCGATCGAAAAAAGTGAGGCGGGTTGGAAGAGTGACCTAGATAGATGATGTGCGTGAGAGAGTATACAATGTGAATAGGTGAATTGGGCTCAAACATGGTGATATATCATTTTGTCCAGAAAAAGCGAGGTCAATCGAGACATCTGGAGAGAGAGAGATTGAGTGAGAATGGCCCACCATGAGGTCGAAAGAGTGGCGGCGGCTTGGATGGACTGACCTAGATAGACAATCTGCGTGAGAGAGTATAGAGTGTGTCGATCGAGGATCGAACAGGGAGATATATCATTTGTGTGTGAAAGAAAACGAGGTTAAACGAGACTCAGATAATGAGAACGAGATTGAGCGAGTGTGGCCCTCCGTGCGGAAGAAAGAGTGAGACAGTCTCGAGGGAGTGACCTAGATATACAACGTGTGTGCGTGCGCACGAGAGATTGTGGGGGCTAGATAGGCAATGCATGTATTTAGCGTGAGAGGTTGAGAGGGAGTGGGGGAGAGAGAGAGAGAGATCTCAGCATGGGGTGCAATGGCGGGTGTGTGGGGTAAATATATTTGGTAACAGAGTGGAAAAAGGGGTTGTGTAGTTGAGAGACTTAGAGATCGAAACATGGAGAGAAAGAATGTACGTGTGTTGGAAACCGATAGCTTCCTAAGGTGGTTAGGATAGGAAGATTGACCGATATAGGAAGTACGTAGCGTTTGTGCGGGGGGCTAAAACAACATTTGAATGTACATAGTACGAGACTTAATATCGATGTTTCAATTCGGTGTACATTGTAAGATTTGAACCGAGGACCAGGCATACGGGTAATTATTTCGAATTCGTGCCATACAAAGTTATAAAAGTTGACATTGACTCAGTTTGTTGTGCTATTTTGTAGGTCATATGTTTGAATCCATCCAAAAGTTTTCTCACTACCATGGTGTTCATCATATACATATGAATTTGTATTAAAAATTAAGCGTGGATACGGTGAAATCACGAAATCCACGTTAGAATTAGAGATCGCTATGTGACACACACTCTAATTCAAATAACTAACTACGTGACACACAGTCTAATTCAAATAACTAATTATGTGACACACACTCTAATCACGTTAAGCGTGGGTACCGTTCGATTTTTTCAAATAACTCCTCATTAATTAATTTATAGTACTCCTTTGTTCACTTTTATAAGACCTTGAAGACATTTCAGACAATGTGCAAAACAGTTCATTTTAAGTTATGCGAAGCGACTTACAAAAGTGAGCGGATGGAGTATCTCGTTCGAATGACTAATTATTGCAAGGAAAACACGGGCATGGTAATACATACAGATTAGTTTGCAAATGAAAGAAGATTCGTTTGCATTCTCAAATGTAGGCGCACCAGAGCGAACCAGGGTGTCGTGTAAGGGTGGGCGCTGCTTTGGTGCCTTAAAAGGCAAGCGCCTTTGGGTCAGCGACATGTGGGCCAACCACCTGTTGGGCCCACATGTCATGGACACAAAAGCAGGTGCCTTAAACACCAGCTGCATAATCTGTTAGGGTGATCGCATGTGTCGAGACGGGCAGTAGCACCCAGCCACCCAACCACCCCCCCCAAAAAAGGGCAGCGACAATATAAGTTCGCTTCCACGTTTGGATTGAAATATCTGGCGGCCCCAATTCCAGCCCTGCAAAATCTCTCTTCTCCACCGTCCCCTTCTGCGCCCAGATTGCTCAAATCCCTAATTCGCCGCCAACCCTCGAATCGCCCATCGTCTTGTCTCTTTCCCCACCGTTCCCCACCTCTGTGCGGACGGCGGCAGCGAAGACGACGGTCGTGCTTCACCACCGCACGGAGCTACCTCATCGCCCTCGTCCACCGCACGGGTGATCCACCGACAACGTCGGCCTAGCACAACCGGCGTGCCTCACAGACACCGAGTTCCACGCATCAGGTGCACTTCACCGACGCCGTCTCCCAGCTCACAGGGGCTACTTCACGAGCACATCGTCGCACCTCCGCCCCGAGGGCGTTGGGCTTCACCAACGTTCTCGTCCACCGCATCGTGGCGCTCGCTGCCACTCAAGATCTGCATCCGTGCGCGTGCCAGCCAGCGCCAACGCATCACCCTCAACGGCTCAAGTGACCCGCACTCTAGCTAAGCGAACATGCCCAAACGCCGCCCGAACTAGGTATCCACACATCACTCCCTTGTGCACTGTTCCGATGATGTTTGGATATCCTTTCACTGCTCTCTTAGCTTACGCCTATGCAACTCGACTTTAACTCTTATTTCTTACGGAGATATCATCTGAAACAAGCAAATCCATTTTTTAGCGAAGCATGACGGTGCTACGGGATCTGGTACACATCCTGCACACCTGTATAACCTTGTAAGTATCTATCCTCCGGTACAACAGCAAGGTCGATTCCTCTTATTTGATCAACCATTCGCCGTGTCAAAAATGTAGAGGGGGATGCAAGGAGCACAAGGCCTGCACATCCAAGCAAGTGGTAACATTGACTTGTACATGGAACATCCCAAGCGCAAAAGAGCTTGATGAGCACTGTACAACGAGCTAGCATAAGTCCCTGCATTTCATTTAATTCATCTTGGCATTCATGTATGATTTGTGTGCGATGGCTGATCCACAATTCAAGTTACCAGGCGAACATTTAACTTAAAAATCTGAAGGCACTTGCACTCGGAAATCAACATAACTTGAGAAATGTGAAGCTACATGCACTTTGAAAACCAGCTAATGATCCAAAGTAGTTCAGATTATAAACACTAAATGATGCAAGCACCAAAAACACAAAATGCAACATGGTGATGGTCTATACCATGCTTGAATTATTCATTCTCGGCTGAAAATATCGAAGTGTAATTGCACGTATAACCAGTCATAAACTGCATATCAATATATCTATCCTGCACAAGTATGCCAATAGTTTCAAACAACAGATTAGAAAAGTATTTATGCTATGTTGTCATGATATGGGGACTTTCGGTAGATGGCCTCGACGTTTCCTCAAGCTATGAAAATGCACTATAATTTGCTTGTCATCAATGCTGCAAATCTCTGTCTCTCTCAACATAGTAGATCATCATTAGACACTAAATCCTTCAATGAGCTTGCAAAATGCTTGCATTAGATCCCTCATTAGACACTATATGTTCATCACCAGGAGCATGTAAAATGTTTGCATCAAATCCTTCATTAGCGATCATTCATTAGACACTTGAGCTCAAGAACAACATGAGCTTGTATGTTTGCACGAAACTTGATTAGATACATCAGATTCAGACGATTCAGTATTGATTGGGGAGTTATAAAATAAGTAGAAATTGGTTTCATTTTCTCATAGATTCCCTACATACAAGCAGTTTTACAACACCGTCAGGTTTAACTGAAGAGTTGAATTAGATATAATCAGGGATGTGATGTACCTGCTCGTTGCGCATGCTACTCTTGCAAGCTGCGACTATCTGTTTGCACAAGCTCGATGCCATGCCCGTGCTGCCGCCGCTGCCTCCAGCAGAGCTACACCAGGGTTGGATCTTCATCTTCTTGTCCTTCCGTTAAGCTTGAAGCCCGGCGACCGCCCTCCAACGAGGCGAGAAAGTGCTATGTCGGTCTGTCCAGTGGCGGCTAGGTTAGGAAGCGAACGGTGGAGGCTGGAGCGAATGAATTGGGATTTTTCCTGCTGTCGATCGATATGGGAGGCGCTCGTTTGGCCATGAGCCTGCTATAGGGCCTGCCTTGCACTTATGTTATTGGCCCATCAAATTGAAACATTTTCTTCATTTTTACATTGCTGCTGCTCGTGCGTTGGGACGAACAAAACTAGCATGGGCCAACTTGGGCGACTCAAACTAGGTGCACACTTTCCAGCCACCGAGGCGGCCGCCCATACCAGCCCCTATGGTGGCGTCGCCCTTTTGCGTGTATGATTGGATAGTGAAAAATATTCGATGGCGCTTTTGATTTACCCACAGAATGGTTGAATTGCTTGTTTCTATGAACTGAGTTCGCCAATAATGTGAAGGATGCCAGTCTTTTCATCCTATTGTAGATTCCTTAGATCTCGATATGCCAAAAGTAATCGCATGAAATATAATGTAAAAGCCAGTGTGATGTGTTTGGCTACAACTAGTCTGACTACAAGTCCTCATATAACATATCAAGGACGCACCATCTTACCAGATTAACCATTCGACTTACCCATGCAGTGTGGGAAGAAAGAAGTATTGGGACTGCGTATCCAAGCAATTGATGCCATGGACTCCTTCGTACAACCTTGTAAGCGAAAAAAAGTTGCAGTGTGCCTGTACAAAGAACTAGCGTAAGTTCAGTTACCTGCTTCTTGGAATTTTAGTTAGCCACTTATTGCAAAATTGTTCAATTACGTTGCTTGGCTTAATTTAGTTTGCTACTGATTACATAATGGCACAGCCTGTTAATCATATTGTAGACTGCGCCTATCTATGTGTTTGATACTTACTGTTAAGAATTACATGTTTGCCTTAACTTAAATATCTACTTGTTTGTTTAACTGCTTTGCTGCTGCAACAACGGGTTACAATGATGTTAATAACTACTTTTCAGCATCCAATTGAAACTCTTTAATTCCTTGTTTGTTTAACTGGTTTGCTGTTATAACTCCCGATTGAGATGTTTTGCTAACTTCAACTTTTCTGAATCAATCGGAACTTTAATGGCAAAACAGGTTAGCCCAAGATCAAGAGCGAGGTCCCCATGGACGTTGCATCATCCTAGCAGTGGCACCGCCCAATCGTGCATTATGAATTGCCAACTGCTGATGCTCTAGAGGCTAAACTAGTGGTAGAAAGAGATTACTTACGCACTTAGAGATGAAGTTGACATGTTGAGGAAGCAAACAGCACAATCACAAGCGATACTCAAGACAACCATTAAATATTTGGTGGATTTCAAAAGCGAAGCAAGCTGAGGCCGACCAGATTGTTAAGGTCTGAAGGAAAAAGGAAATTAAATTCCTACTTGGTAAATCATAGGTGAAATGTTCTTTCCATAGTTGAATAACCTTTGTGTTGTCTGTTCATGTAATCAATCAAACCATTTGTTTTAGAGATCATGTAATAATTGTTTTTTTGGTTTGTAATTTTATTTGAGCACAAGTCTGTATTAATTGATAAGACTGGAGACATTTCATTTGGATTGCTGTGCAGGACCTACAAATATGCCAATCGGGCTGAATGTGCATTCAGCAATAGTAGTAGTATAGATGGACCATAAGTGGCACATCGGAAAGGGCCAAGATGCTGGCTAAAAAAGGATCTTGTTGTAGCCAAAAAAAAGTACTGGCCTGGCTTATGTATGTTAGTTGATATTATTGATCCATATACTCTATAAGTGTTTATATGTGCATTAGTTCTGTACATTCTTGGTTGATTGACTCGGTATTTGAATCTTGATACATCGCTGTGTACATATCTAAATGGGAGTACACATTATGCTGCGTGTGACATTTGAGTTGGACATGAAGTGTTCCAAATATTCGAATTCACCTTAAACTGGATTCTAGTTTCTGAATTTGAGTATCGGCATTTGTAAACCATATTCATATATGACAGTGGAATACATCTTTGTTGTCCTTTTGAAGATATATAAAAACACATAGAATGATTTATAAAGATTCATATAGGAATACAAAATGGATTCGAATTTAGTTGCCGAGGAGTAGCGTGGATGCTTATTGTCCCAAAATTGAAAGAAGCAGCAAAATGTCCACTCCACATCGGCTGCCGAAGCCAAGTGTTTGGGAGATGGAAATTACTGTCTACCCATTACGGACAATCCATCGGCCCGATTTCCTTTGCTCTAAATAGGGGTAGGTTAGTAACTTCAATTAGACATGACACGACCGCCTCGAGCCCATTCCGACACGGTGGGCGTCAAACATGGTGACAAAACTCATTTGATTCAAGCTCGTCCGAAAGACCTCTGTTTCTCCTCCATTCCCCATTCATACGGTGGGCGGCAAAACAAACTCGACTCGGCGAAATCGATGTAGGCAAATATTTTCAATAGGGGCAGGTTTGTAACTTCACTCGGGCGTGACACAACCGCCCTACCTGTCAGCCCTATTCATACACCATGGGCGCCAACCATGGGCGCGTAACCACCCTCTCCTCGCGAAATCGCTCTGGGCAAATATTGGCGAGATCTTGAGATTACCGTCCTATCCCCAACCGGCAGGCGTCCAAATTTTAAATGGGGCTAAGTTCGTAACTTTCCCATATTTTAGACAGCGCGTCCCAAAACATGGTTCCCATACCTCTCCTCCATTTTCCCATTCATACACCGTCCGCTAGAACACCCCATCCCCACACCAGCCTCCGTCCGCCACCCCATCCATCGCCGCCGTCCTCCACCACATCCATCGCCACCGTCCTCCACCATGCCGGAGCGCCTACCAAGACCGCGTCATCCACTGCTAGAGATGGACGTTTCTCATCCACGGCGACGGACCAATAGCCTTGCATCGCGTCCTCTCGCTTCATCGGCGTCGTCGTCCTCTTTGCCGGGGCCGCTCACACGACCTTCTCTTCCACCGCAATGGGACTTATCCCCCGATGCACCCGTCTACCGTCGCAGATCTGCTTCAACGCCACCGACAGCCATCGCACCCCCGATGCCTACACGGCGCCGCAAGAGAGGTGGTACTTCATATCTCCTCAACTTTTTGATCTCAACCAGAAAATAGATCTTAACTTGGTTACTCTACTTTCTTTTCAGCTCTTAGAATTTAGTTCTTAGTTCAAAGCAAACAATGCATGCTAAATATCATTTCTCCGGTTTGTAGCTTCAAATCTGCCATGACACAGCCATAATACGGTTTAATTGATCATGCTTAGGGTTTAATTGATCATGTTGGTTCCGTGGTGGTTTCTTTAATAGAAATCGGAGGGGAAAACCTCTTTTGCTAAAAAAAATATGCTTAGAGTTTCCCCCTTTTATGATCACTATCTGATCGAATCGTGCTTGTGTCATAATAACACTGCTCCACCCATCAAGCTAAACAAGCTTAGTTGTTCAAAATCTGATCAAAAAAATGAATGATATTATTAAAACAGAGTTGTTTAATTGGTCAGCTAAATGTTCCTAAATTAGTTTGAAAATGCATGTTACTTCGCTCGGGTGTGTATCTCTGAGGTGCCCACGGTGGGCAGCCCACCACAGGATTTTGGGTCGTCGAGGCCCGATTCCCCTCTGTTACATTGCGTGCTTCCGATCTCTACTAACCCCTACCCGCCTGCCTCGTCGCGACTTGTCGTCCCAGACGGCATGACTCTAGGAGGAGACGCCGGACTAACAGAGGCCAGAGCCGCTCGCCAAAGTGTCACCGCTGCCCAGGCGCTGTTGTGCCTACCTTCCCGATCCGTTCGAGGGCTCGAGGCGTGCAGCACCCACCAAGCCAACCCGATTTATCCCGAGATACGTCCTCAACACTCAGCAGCCACTCCTCATCACCCATTTTCTAATTGATTCATTACTCATTAGGCAGGACTGTCATTAGGGTTTGTTGTGTGCTCAGTGCTACCTACACTTAATGGTTCAGATGTATTTTGGTAATCTTTAGTACCTCTAAAGTTCACAGGGTTTTCAAAATTCCGGCCCTCGGAACAGAAACTAGTCATTTTGGATTGTTGGTCGTAGTGACATTGACCCAGATTACTACTGCAAGCCAGGTTTGTTGACAATTTTACTTGTCTTTCTTACTCATTCGATATAATATCCAATTATTCATGTCGATTAGTTGCAAACAATAAGTGCTAGACAAACTTCTTCATTCAGATTTTGGACGGTCTCTTACTGCAGTTACAATTCTGCATACTTGTCCTAATAAGCTCACAAGTAAATGATTGATTCACTACATCTATGCTTGCCTTGTCATATTTGTTGTCAATATTCTTTTAGGGTGGACCACCCTATTTCTAAATATTGGAACCGTAGACATGAGTGAATAGTATTTCTCTATGTGATCTCTTCCATCATGTGTGGGTAACGAACACTGCATTGTATAGAAAGAAAGTGTCATTTCCAGCTTTTACATAGGTTTTGATCTTTTACATGGAATACAATCTGCCTACTTGCTTTGTGTCACACTACCAACACTCCACCCTTGAAGCTAAACATTACGCCACTCATAATTGCTTAGTTTATTTGTTCAAATCTGAATTTCATATGATTCTAATGTTCCTACTTCAGTTTTGAAATGTGTGCCTGCTGTTATAGAGACATAAGGGTTTGTATTTACGTGTGTGGTGCAGTCAGCACGGTTGGGAGGTGAACTTTGCATATGCAGGGGTTTATAGGGAGACACTCTCGAGTTGAATCCATAATGCATTCCATAGATAATCGACTACTTTTATGTTTTCATGAATCTAAGATTCGAACAACATCATAATGATTATGAGCTTGCGGCATGAAAAGAATAAAGCGAGAACAATGCCATGGCTGTCAAACTTGGCATTAAGGGACTGAAATCAAGTCTGGATGCAATGCAATGCAAGCGCTCTCCACCTCTGATTCATGCTCGAATATGATCCTAACAGTGATTACGAGCTAGAGGAGACCTAAGTCAATGTAGCTCCTAGTGGAGGAGTCATAGGAAGATGCCCTATCTTATTCACCCATCAAGGTACTTGCTCTAACTTTCCAAGGTTACATTGTCGCACATATCTTGCAAGCGATGCTTTGCATTGCTTCTACTTTGTTGAACTTCCATTAGCTTAGTTTACACCGTGTATGTGAATCGCCTGCCTATCCATTTTGATACATATTCCATCTGTCATCATACCATATTTATCCATTCAAATGTTGTTCTTGTGTATCGAAGTTCAAAAGGAAGAGGCGATTGCTGATTGTGGAGGAGCACAAGCAAAGTATTTGGAAAAGGTAGTGGCACTGATAAATCAAATAGCCCATTAGGTGTAGTTGCAATATCACGACCCACAAAATACCCCAACTCTAGCAGACTCTAGCCCTACTACTTTGGTCATTTCGATGCCCCAACTCAGCAGACCCCAAGCGCAGCAAATAGTATGATTATGCCAGTTGACATAGCACCGGTATCTGACGCAAAACCCCATTCCAACAAAGTACACCAAATCCAGTTGCCAAATCCCTTTTCGAACCGAGAGAGCCCCAATTGCAGCAAATAGGACCCTGTTCCATTTCTTCCCAGTTTAGAAGCGAAGCTTATGTTGTTGTCGGGAACTTTGTGCGCATCTTTCCTTCATGGAAAGATTATACATGAACAGAACAATTTCCAGTCTTCCTCCGAAACTTACGCGTAAGTAATGTACTAATGTTATTCATGGTCATTACTGCATATGTTTCTGCTGACAGAAGACACAAGATTTCATTCTTTTAAATAGGCAAGGAGAAAACTGGATTGTGATGACGAGAAAGGGTTGGTTGCTCTTTTCAAGCACTCGTTGATGAAGTATCGTTCCTACCTGAGGCAAGCGCACTTCGATCAAGCCTCTGAACGAAATTTCTATAAAGTCTCCGGTGCTACATTTATCCGACGGTGACTAGAATAATCTTATTACACATTGGTCTCGGCTGCAGCGTAAGGTACTGTCTATGATATCACATCACAATTTGAACTACATTTCTGCATTTTCCTTAATGTCTTACTTGTACGAAAACTGTTAGCAGAAGAACATTCGTTCTCAAGGGACCACAGAATCTTGCAACTATACTGCACACTGCATTGCTCTTGTGAGTACCTCTTGCCCTGTATGACCATACTTACTTTCATAGTTGTTTGATTATGTAGCATCACTTCACATGTTAGCCTTGTAATCGTCCATTTGGTGGACATTATAATATCCATATGGACTCTTACATAAATTTAGAATCAACCCAATGCTTTTGAAGAGGTTTAGCTCTGCAGTCCTTGGTCTATCACTCTACTTACATTAATAGCTACTCCCTCCGTCCCATAATATAAGAATGTTTTGTACAGTACACCAGTGTTCAAAACACTCTTGTATTATGGAAAGAGGGATTGGTTCATTTTGTAGCATTCTACATCTTATCTCCCTCGCCCACCATTTACTAAAAAAGATCAGATCTATATTTAATCTTACCAACAAGTAGAATACCTGAGACAATGCCGGTCTGAAGTGTACCCCATTGCTCTTGTCGGTACATTTTGTTACATAACGCTTGTACTTCGAGGATTGGTAGTTGATTATGTAGCATCAATCTGCATCTTATCTTCATTATCCTCTATCCCTTCCAGTATTATCATATCTATAATTACTCTCTACAAAATGTAGAGTACAGGCAATGCTTATGAAGAAGATTCTATGCTGAAATTCTTGAGTTATCCTTCCCTTGACATGGAGAAGGGCATTATAAAGCCGGTGTTAACTATTAATGTAAGTCAGTCCTTCTAAAGCCTTTATCCTCAACTGTTTTTTAATTTGCTCATACTCCCTATTGTTTACTGCTGTTTAGTTTCTTGTTTCTACCAAAATGCATGTTCGCAAGAACCGTAAGTTCTAAGTTTTACTTGTAAAACCAAATTCCTTATTCATACCATGGACATTACTTAATACTCCCTATATGTATGCTTGTTTTTGTGGATCTATAATCCAGTGTGTGGTGAAGCAGCCCATGTTTGCACCTTGTCATCTCTGTTTTATCTTCTTGATGTGGCTGATGATATGAACAACATGCCATGCACATTATCCAAAATAGATACAATGATTTTCTTTACCCTTCATCTATGCTTGTTATGTTGACATGGTAATCCAGTAGTGTGGTGAAGCTCCCCGCATTATGAACAATGCCAAATTATGCTATTGATATTTTGAACTTACTCTTTATTTTCTAATTTGAAATTGGATAGAATTGACAGAACAGTTATCATCTTTGTTTATACACGTGCAAAACCTGTCATCTCTCTGCTTTGTTTCAGGGTGATATGCCTGATGGCATGCACAAGTCTGCTGAAGGCCGTGAGACAAACCCAACATATATTGCAGCAAAGAAGGCAAAACATCTTGAAGATAGCGAGACAACCCCAAAGTCTTGTCTTGATGCATTGTTCAAGTTACTTGAGACTAACAGTCAGACAAGCTCACGAATTCGTTATGCGAATCAGTTCGACTTCTTGGTCCCAAGTTCTAGCGAAAGGCATTACGCAACTCAACTTCGACTTGAAGTCCTATCTCTAAGAAAGATTGCGAAGAACACCAATGAGAACATCATCACTAAACAGCTACACACGGAAGCTATGACCGACATGCTAGGCGGTCTCACGCCTTGCTCGGCAGCTTATGCAGCAGTTCCCCATAAGGCTAACCTTTCTTGAACTGTCTTGGAAGTGGTCTCGGTTCAATATTATTTTGTTACGCTGCAATGGTGCCCAGTTTTGTAATTTGCTTCTTCGTTCGCTTTATGATCCTTGGTGGCGAACTTGATGCCAGTGGATGTAATATACCTTAAATACTTTATTGTATAGTGTAGGTTTATTCTTAGTTACTATGCGTAATTTCTTTATTGTATAGAGTAGGTTTGTTCTTAATTCCTACTAATTCTGCCATCATTCGCTATCTGAAAAAAAATCAGATGTAGTCGACGGACGAAACATTCGACTCTAACGGGCCAGGCTTTTAGCGGGCCACAATTGGGCCGACTGCGTCTTTCTTGGGCCGAATGATTGGGGCCTTCACATTGCGCCAGCCCAAACTTACACGGCCTATATTTTAGTTGGGACTTTTGTCGACCAGTAGCTTAGTTTGGCCCAGCTAGCATTGGGCCATTAATGAGCTGAATATTGTCTTGGCCTATTACGGCCGAGATGAAACCACGGCCTTTAGCAGGCCAAAATGCATGTTGGGCCTCAATTTTCACTAGTCGTCGGCGGGCCTTGACAGGCGAAATGTAGGCCGGGCGTTTGGGTCGATTAGCTCACGGGCCGTTACTAGGCCGAAACATATCTCGGGCCTTAGTTGGCTCACTGATATCATGGGCCTTTAAGAGGCCGAAAGCTTAGCACACGCATTAACGGGCCGAATTACGCGACAGGCCTTTAACAAGCCCAAAGTCACGTTGGGCTTAACTGTTGCCACCTTTAGCAAGGGCCGTTAGTGGGCCCGATGTCCCGTCGGACCATATATGGCCCATGGGCAGCACGGGCCATTCCCTGGCCGAAAGTCACACCGGGCTGAAATGGGCCCATGTCTACATCAGGCCTCTAACAGGACAAAGTCAATGGGCTGTAGTTGGGCCCAAATATTCGGCGAACAATTAACGGGCCAGATCTAGCTTTGGGCCGCAAATGGGCCCAAATATTGGGCGAACAATTAACGGGCCAGATCTGGCTTCGGGCCGTAAATGGGCCTTTATTAAGCAGGCCGTTATTGGGCTGGCCCATTGGTACCTGATTAAGTTCTCACAGACGCTTTTGGGCGGCCTTTTTAACCTATATGGGCCTCTGTTGGGCCCAGCCACATGTCGACGTATCATAGGAATGTCTCCTTCAATGGACGGGCGACATCCGCCCATCGACGAAGTGACGGTGTTCCTTGACCAATCAAAATTTTACGTGGAAATTTCCCATTGGTCGTGGCTGTTAACGGGTTATCGGATCCAAAATCCGACCCGATAGCTTAACGGCGTTCCGTTACGGTGGATGCCACGTGTCGGTCACCCTTGACTAAAACACTTCTGTGATGCGCGATTTATTGTCATGGAACTGGACACTTCCGTGATGATAATTTTGGTAATGTCATGTAACACTTCTACCACAGCACAGGTATGACTATCTTGATTCTGTCATAAATTTGTCATGGATGTACATGCATGACAAAAAACACAACCTACTGTGACAAACAGGTATCATCACAGAAGTGTATTTTTTTTGTAGTGTGTATTACGGAACGAGTAAAGAGACTTGCCGATAACGAGATTGAACTAGGTATTGAGATACCGACGATCGAATCTCAGGCAAGTAACATACCAATGACAAAGGGAATGTAACACCCCCAGTGTCATGCTACAGTAACCCTCTATGATTAAGCCTAATCATTTGGCTAAAGAGTGCTTAATCACCTTTGTTTGATATCTCTTTTCAACTCCCATCTGAATTCAAATTCAAATCCAAGTTAATGTCAAAATACAAAACTTCTCAAACATGAAAGCTAAAATGTTCCTCATGTGGAAAATATTCCATAATTAATTATGGTGGTGAACCAACCTTTTGTAAAGTGTTTTAATGCCCTAAGGTAATTAAGTGGCTAAATCAATTATTTAAATGCTTTTTCACTTATAAAAATGCTAGACTAATTTATTTAACTACTAAACTTATGATGGAAGTGGCCTAAATTATTATACTAATTTAGAGGTAAGTTTTACGTTTTATAAAACTAAAATAATATGAAACTAATAGGAAAATGCTAAAGCTTTAAAAAAGAACACAAGCCCCCACACGCCGGGTCTAACGGCCCGGTAGCCGCCCCTTGGCCGACCCACAGGCCAGTCGGGCCTCCTTAGCCCCACTCCTCGCTAACCCTAACTCGGTCGCCCCATTCCCCACTCCTCCCCCGCACCCCCACTCCCCACGTTTTCCCTCGCTCCTCTGCCCCCCCCCCGATCCAGATCGAGGCAGCAACCAGCGACCGCGCCCGAGGCCGGCGTCGCCGCTGAGCCTCCCCCCGTCGCGGACTTCCTCGTCCACGTCGCTCGTCGCTCCGACCCTTCGCCCCGCCCATCAGGCGCTGGCCGGATCGCGGCGCCACCTCGCTACAGCGTCGCCCGCGCCTCGTCCTCATCATCGCGGCGTCCTCGACCTCCTCCTCAACCACGGCTCCTTCGAGCCTCGCGGTGTTCCCGCAGCGGGGTGAGCCGCCATCCGTCCTCCTCTCTCCCCCCTCTGCCTCGATGTGGCCACCACATCCCGGTGCGCTCGCCGCGCCCGTGCCGCTCCAGCCATGCCCAACGCACGCGCCCGGGCACCGCGGCCCTTCCCGGTGCGCTCACCGCGTCCTGTCGCTCCACCCACGCGCCCGTCGCCCCCCGCACCCGATGTCGCCGCTGCTGCTCCCGAACTGCTACTACGGTGGCGCCGCCTGGCAAGACTTCGCTTGTTGCCGCCGTCCGCGACGGCCCCCCTTCTGGCCTCGACCTCGCCCCTTCCCCGTCGGTGTCGTGCCGTCGGTGCCCTTCAGGTGCTTGGCGCTAAGCTCTGAGGCTGCCTGACCCCGGCCTTGTGCCAGTGACCGGGTCCCCATGCCCTGTTAAAAAAAAACAAAATTGAAAAATAGAAATAATTATTTAATTAATTAGTAATTTGATTAATTAATTAATTTGCTTAGTTAACTACCTAATTAACTTTGATTAATTTAGTCTAATTAAACCTGCTTAATTAAACTAGTCTATGATAGTGGGCCCCATTGCCCTGTTTGACCAGTCAACTTTGACCCAGTCAACTTTGACCCAGTCAACAGCTGACTAGACTGTTGACTTTGACTCAGACCCCACCTGTCATAAACTATGGCTGGCACTGCACTATGTGACAATAGTATTTACTGATTAAATTTTGGAGTTAAATAAATCAATATAATCATTTAAAACTTTAGAAAATCATTTTAAATAATTCGTAACTCCGATGAAATTATTTTATACATGAAGCTTGCTTAGAATTTCGATACGAACCCGAATACGTCCTCCGTATTCCTGTCAGATGCACATAGCTATATGATCATGGAACTTTTAGACCGATTACAGTGAATGAATAGTGCCCAACTTTAATTAAATAAATCCAAATAAATTCCTAAATAAACTAAATCATTTAGTTAGGCAGTAAAACATCTCTGCATATCATTTAGACATGTCCTACATATTGTTTGTATTATTGCCGTGAATTTATTGTTTCTCTCCCCCTCCTTCTCTCCGATAGACCCCGAGACCGATGCCGCCCCTGTGATCGACTACGTCGACGACGACCCCTCCTTGCCAGAGCAACCAGGCAAGCCCCCCCTTTGATCATCCCGATATCGCCCATTCCATTCTCTCATGCTTGCATTAGATTTTGCTCTTGTTATTGTTTGCACCTATTACGATGCATAGCTTTGCTTTTGTACCCTCTTGTTGTACCTTACCTTATCCTAAACTGCTTAGTATAGATTGGATAGTGATCCATCGGTGACCCCGCCTTGTCCCGGCTGCTTGTTGGATAATCGAAGACCGATCAGCGGGATCGAAGACCAGGCCCGACACGCACATCACTTCCCTTAGTTGCTCGACACTCTTGGGTTACTATCGAGTACTGAGGGTGAAACCTCTGACGCCGATATTAACCTTGATGGTATAGTTATTCGATCGTGGTCATCGAGGGTGATTTCCTCTTTAACCACTTCTGATACGACTCTGTCGTGCAACCCCTCAAGTGTGGACCTCGAGGGTGAATCCTCTTACGTTCACCTTGATGACTACATCGAGTGGAATTCACCGAGGGTGATTCCTCGGGTTTTCCCCTTGATGTTTAGACACACAGTTACTACGATTACTATGGCTATATACTGAGCCATGTTACTAAAGACGGGTCGACACTGAGGGGTATCCGTGAGCTTAATTGCGAGTGATGTGGAGTCGGTTTGACTGGAGGTGCCCTTGAGATAAATCTGGCGTGGCTGGGCATTCTAGCCCTTGCCGCAAGTCCTCGAGGCGGGCAACGAGGTCACATCTTCGTGAGTCTCTGCTTGTTACCGCGTTCCTAATCCACTACGATTTGGATATTTGATCCGAGGGCCTCGGCCTGATAGCGATAACCATCACGTGGGCATAGTATGGGCGTTCTGCGTCGTATACATCAGCGAAGCTTAATAGGCGTCGGCGGCGGCGTGGCGCCGGGTTGGACTGCGTGGCGCCTGCCTTGTTGAAGGAGGTAGCTAGGTCTGCTCACGATCGCCCGAACAGCGTGCGGGAGTTCGGGGAGATGGCCCATGACCCCTGGGGCATAGGTTTAGTCGGTGTGCTGGCCTCTCTATTTAGCCTAGGTCGGGTTGCGGCGTATTGTTTGGCGAGGCGGGCATGACCACAGAAAGTGTGTCGGCGGAGTTAAGCGGCGTGGTGGGTAAGTTGGTGCACCCTGCGGTGAAGAAAACATCTATCGATATCCTGTCCTACGGACACTTGGAGTTGTATCCCGATCGATACAACTAGAACTGGATACTTGTGATGAGAATTGGATGGTGATGAGTAATGGATTGTGATGGTAACTGGATAGTATGGCTCCGGGATTTCTTCCTCGCAGGGAGTCGAGAAAGGATCTCTGGCCGAGGTTGATAACACTACTACTTTACTTTATGCTACTCTACTCCTTCCGGTTCTTTGCAAGATGGTGGTTTCGGAAGATGCTAATCTTCGATAGGACTAAACCTTCTCTCTATTACGGCATTTACGCAGCCGGTCCACATATCAGCCTTCCTTTGATAATGTTGCATATGTAGTGTAGATCCTTGCTTGCGAGTACTTTGGATGAGTACTCACGGTTGCTTTGCTCCCCATTTTCCCCCTTTCTTCTTCTTTCCGGTTGATGCAACCAGATGAGCCGAGACCAGGGCAGATGCCACCACGATGCTTACTACTACGTGGAGGCCGTCGATGACCAGGAGTAGTTAGGAGGCTCCCGGCAGGAGGCCTTGCCTTTTCGATCGATGTTGCTTTTGTGCTAGCCTTCTTAAGGCAAACTTGTCTAACTCATGTCGTACTCAGATATTGTTGCTTCGGCTGACTCTTGTGTTTCGAGCTTATGTATTCGAGCCCTCGAGGCCCTGGCTTGTAACATAAAGCTTGTATTATTTTATTTTGTGTCTAGAGTTGTGTTGTGATATCTTCCGTGAGTCCTTGATCTTGATCGTACACATTTGCGTGTATGATTAGTGTCGATTGAATCGAGGCGTCACGAGGAACAACTTATGTTTTATGTGGTTTGACCGATAAAATCTTCGTAGAATATGTAGGAGCCAATATGAGCATCCAGGTTCCGCTATTGGTTATTGACGGAGGCGTGTCTCGGTCATGTCTACATAGTTCTCGAACCCGTAGGGTCCATGCAACTTAAAGTTTGATGATGGTTATATTATGAGTTTATGTGTTTTGATGTACGAAGGTAGTTGAGTCCGGATGAGATCGGGGACATGGCGAGAGTCTCGAAATGGTCAAGGCGTAAAGATCGATATATTGGGCGACTATATTCGGACATCGGAAAGGTTCAGTGATTTGGGTATTTTTGGATGTAGGGAGTTCAGGAATTCACGGGAGAAGTATTAGGCCTTATTGGGTCATCACGGGAATAGAGGAGAGGCCAAAATGAAGGCGCGCCCCCCCCCTCGGTCCGAATTGGACAAGGGGTGCAGCCCCTTTCCTGCTCCCTCTCCCGTCTTTCCTTCCTCTCCTACTCCTACTTGGAAGGGTTCCTAGTTCTACTAGGAAAGGGGGGAATCCTACTCCCGGTGGGAGTAGGACTCCCCTAGGGCGCGCCATAGAGTGGGCCGTCCCTCCCCCTCCTCCACTCCTTTATATACGGGAGAGGGGGCACCCCATAGACACAACAATTGCTCATTGATCTCTTAGCCGTGTGCGGTGCCCCCCTCCACCATAATCCACCTCGATAATATCGTAGCGGTGCTTAGGCGAAGCCCTGCGCCGGTAGAACATCATCATCGTCACCACGCCGTCGTGCTGACGGAAGTCTCCCTCAAAGCTCGGCTGGATCGGAGTTCGAGGGACGTCATCGAGTTGAACATGTGCTGAACTCGGAGGTGCCGTGCGTTCGGTACTTGGATCGGTCGGATCGTGAAGGCGTACAACTACATCAACCGCGTTGTCATAACACTTCCACTTATGGTCTACGAGGGTACGTGGACACACTCTCCCTGCTCGTTGCTATGCATCACCATGATCTTGTGTGTGCGTAGGAATTTTTTTGAAATTACTACGTTCCCCAACAAGATATCCAATACATTATAGATAAAATCATTAAGAGAATTTTTGATCGGGAAGGGAGATTACTCAGTTATGAGGCAAAACTTATATTACATAAAGCATGCATTACTAGCATCCCAATGTACTTGATGTCTGTGATTAAATTCCCTAAATGGGCTATAAATGCCATCACCTCACAAATGGTACATTTTTTCTGAGGTGACCAGGGAGATGAACATAAATATCATCTTGCTAAATGGGGTCCGATTTCTCAGAAAAAAGAATTTGCTGGCCTGGGGATACCCAATTTAAGAGAGTTCAACATGGCTTTGTTACCTTCTTGGGCTAAAAGATACTTCATGAACCATGAAAATGATTGGGGGAGACTAATTGATCATAAATATAGAACTGATAAACCTAATTTACTTTGGGCCAAACAGGGCGTAGGTTCACCTTTTTGGAAAGGGGTGCCCTGGGCTTTTGAGGGCATTAGACCTTTTTTAGATGGAATTTGGGTAAAGGAGACAAAATCAGTTTCTGGGACGACACTTGGACTGGGGATTCTTCCCTGAAAACTCAATTTTGGGAGGTTTATGAGATTTGCCAACAACAGAAATGTGTAGTGACTGAGGTGTGGGATGGTACTAATTTGAAACTCACTGTCGGTGTGAAAACCGGCGGATCTCGGGTGGGGAGTCCCGAACTGTGCGTCTAGGCGGATGGTAACAGGAGACAAGGGACACGATGTTTTTACCCAGGTTCGGGCCCTCTCGATGGAGGTAATACCCTACTCCTGCTTGATTAATATTGATGATATGGGTAGTACAAGAGTAGATCTACCACGAGATCAGAGAGGCTAAACCCTAGAAGCTAGCCTATGGTATGATTGTTGTTTGTCCTACGGACTAAAACCCTCCGGTTTATATAGACACCGGATAGGGTTAGGGTTATCTGAGTCGGTTACAATGGTAGGAGATCTACATATCCGTGTCGCCAAGCTTGCCTTCCACGCCAAGGAAAGTCCCATCCGGACACGGACGAAGTCTTCAATCTTGTATCTTCATAGTCTAGGAGTCCGGCCAAAGATGATAGTTCGCTATCCGGACACCCCCTAATCAGGACTCCTCGGTAGCCCCGAACCAGGCTTCAATGGCGATGAGTCCGCGCGTGGGTGTCTTGGCATTGCGGCGGGTTCTTCTCCAAATTCCATATACTTGTCAAATAGTGTCCGGCTTCTGATAAATGCTGCGCTCCTTGGCTTCCACGCCCAATAATGGCCATCTTCCACGTGTTTGAATGAATGCGAAAAGTCAGGGTATCTTTACATTTACCCCCCCTTGTTGTGCAAATGAGCCGTCTATAAAAGAGACGGGGATCCAGATCCGGATCACACCATCCTCCCTTCACGAGCCTTCATCAGAGCGCCTTTGACAAAAAACCCATTCCACCATGGACAGTCGACGCGGCTCCTCGTCTCGCGCTCCCAGCCCTCAGCCGGAGATTGGGGAGATGCTCGATCAAGACAGCTAATGGTGGTGGTGCTCCAAACCAAGGGATTCCTTCCCCCGACCTTCATGGTTCCGGTGCGTTCCGGACTCGCCACTTATAAGGGCGGGAAGCAGGCGGAGAGCGTCCTCGATCCCTCTAAGGGAGAGCGGGTATGCTTCTTCTCTTACCTAATGAGAGGACTCGGATTTCCAATCCATCCGTTTCTTCGGGGGCTCCTGGAGTTCTATGGCCTCCAGCTGCACAACCTTACGCCTGCCTCCATCTTGCATATAGCGGGCTTTATGGCCCTTTGCGAGCTGTTTCTGGGCGTTGAGGCCCATTTCGCTTTGTGGAAGAGATTGTTCTGCCCTGTGCCTCGTTCTCACGAAGGGTCAATATATCAAGTGGGAGGAGCGAACTATGGCGCATCGCGGGACGGATTCTTATCCAAACCCCAAAGAAAGCGTCCGAAGGCGGCCCTCGGAATGGTTTTACATGCGGGGCGTCCGCTGCTGGATCCTGTTCGGATCGGCCTTCAGAGTTTAGCAGCGCTCCTCGAAGAAGCGCCTAAGCTGGCGCCCATGAGCCCTGGAGGAAAATGACGGGGCGTCCTTTACTTGATGGGCGAATAAGATTCTGGCTCATGCGGATTGACCATGATTGGAGTCATGGCAGCCTGCATTATGAGGGAGTGCAGCCGCTCCAATATAGGGGCCACCCATGTGGGACTTCAACAGGAGGGCGATGCCACCCGTCATGGCATAAAGGGCGGGATCGGTCACCGAACTGGTGAAGACCTTGTCCGCCATGTACAAAGGGAAGAGGAGGATTTTCTCCGTGTCAGTCCATCGGCGGGTTTTCTTGAATAATCCTCGAAGTTGGGTAAGCAAATATCTTTGTGGCCTGTCCGATCCATGTTCCGTGGTTAAATATCTCATTTCATGGTTTCTCGCGAGGAACTGCGCCGGGCCGTGGAGAAGATATACAGCCCGCCCCACAACCCGAGGATCCGGAGCGGTCCCTCGATCCGACCTCCAAGAGGACCCGGATATAAAGGTGGAGCTGATCGACGGGTGTTCCACCAACTTAGCATGGACAATGCTTTGGTTGCCATTCTGCCGACTACCCGGATTATTTCCGGCCTCCCTGTAACCGTGACCGAAGTCCGGATACCATGACCCACCGTGCTTTCCTTCTAATCACCACGTATTTGATGGTGTTTAGCGGGGGTGCCTTGAGGCAGGAGGCCGAGCCAGCGACGACTAGCCAACAAGGGGCGATCTGGCCCGCATGCTAAAAAGTGCGGTCGGATCGAAACTCCACATAGCGGTATAGCACGTCACAATATTCCCAGGATTGATTCTGGAAGGCGTACTAACGCTGGTGCTCTTTCGGAAAAAGCGCTCACGGACTGAGTCGGAGAGGTTGCCAATCGAACCTCCGCCAACCAGGCTCAAAGCGGGTCGAAGCAGAGGCGAGCACGAGGCGTGCGTCGGATGTTCCTCCGACAGAGGATGCCGACAGATTGTCCGCCACCAACTCCTAGGTGGAGAGCGCCATGAATCACAGGCGTCGCCGGACAGTTCTTCGTGATGCAGTTTTCTCCCAAGAGGCCTTAAATGCCTTCAATTCGGGAGATGCGCACCTCCGTGCCGCTCAAGATGGTCTAGCCAGAGCCACGGAACAGTATGTAAAGGACATACGGGTGAGAAATTTGTGATTATATATGCAAGAGGCTCCGAGACTTAAAATAGTTAGAATAACTGATTTAAGGATCATTTGCTATCTGAGGATCTTACAAAAAGAATACCCGACTGTCTCGGGGCTTGAAGAATGCAAGGCCCAACTTGAGGCCGCACTAGCAGCTACCGGGGAGCCACGAGACCCCTACGGTAATATATGCTTCAAAGATAAATAATTTGTGACGTGCGGCGTGTGTAAATCGACAATAATATTGCAGATTGCGCGGACTAGATCGGACAAGCAACAGCTCTTACGCCGATTGAAGGCGGCGAGAATGTGCTTACAAGGGTGAGGCAAGAGAAAATAATCTCAAGATGCCAACACCCAGTTGGGTGAGGAACTAAAGGATGTTCATGCCCGGTATCGACGACTGTGAAGGAGAATCGGCGACTTCGTCGCGGCATTTGATAAGTGCTTGGCGAACTTTGAAAAAGAGTTGGCGAGAAGTCAATTAATAGAGTTATGTACGTAGGTATGCTCACGGGTCATCTGAAGAGAAATGCCGGTTCTCTGGTGACCTTCTTCGAGCTATTGCAACTGCAAGAACGAGTTGGCAGGTGATGAAAAGCGTCGCCTGGCCTTGTGGCCATCTATCTCCCTACCCGAAGGCCTTGGAAGCTTGCGAGAGAAGCTTGAGGAGCACGGCGGCGCTTCCGACTATGGAAGATATCGGCTGTCGTCAAAGGCGCCGAGGAGGCTGGGCCATGGTGAAGCAGCGGTACACGGCGGACCCAAACCATATGGCGAGGTCGGACTGTGGGGCCCGACGGAAGGAGATCCTGTGAGCTTAGTGTGCGGCCAAGTAGAGTTGGCATAAAGTATTCCCAACAGGACTGTAAACTAGACAGCCTATTAGGCGACATTGAGAGGAATACAATCAGTCAATTTGACTATGTAATTTAAAATGACATGTAAAATGCCTTCTAGCGGATTGTAGATCGTTTGTCGTAGCGGACCTTTTAAGCTTCAACCTCGGGACCCAATAGTCCGGAGTGTGTCCGAATACCCTCGCGGTTATGTAAAAACCGAGGTATGCGTGGAGACCAGCGTAGGGTTCATGAGTGCTTTATCGGACAAGTGCCCAACTAGTTATGTTATATTACATGGTTAGTAAGAAACATCTTCCGGGAGAATAGTTTCGTTAGGGTTCCTTTCACGGGAGGCATGCCCTAAAGTGCATGTCGGACTGCTAAAAAGCAGAAAAGCATCTGGGGCAGATAAATGAAAAATAAAAATCATCTTTTAGTTCACCGACCAAATATTCCCTTAAGAACGCTAGCTTTGGCTTCACCCAGTCCGAGGTACACGTCCGCTGACCGGCGGTAACAATCGCAGAGGTGCTCCTTTACCACCTAGCCGAACAATCGGGAGCGTAGGGGTAAGTACAGAGCCGAACAACCCAGCTTGGCCAAAACTTAAGTCATATCGATGCATATAATGGTGAATAAAAGGTACATGCGGAAGTGTGACACATGTGTTGGGCATAAAGCCCGTATGAATAAGCACATTAAAAAAGCCCCGAAGTATAATGGCGCGGATAGCGCATCAAGTGTGTGCGAACAATGCATAAGCGAGCCTCTAAAGGCTTCAAAAGAAGGAGGAGGAAGGAGAGAAATAAAAGACAGCAAAATAGAAAATATGGGCGGAGGAAGGAGGCGAACTCGGAGTTCGCGCTTAGGCGTAGAATCTTCGAGGCGGGCTGCGTTCCATGGGTTCGGCTCGAGTCGATTATCCGATCGTTTAGCAGAGCGGTATGCTCCGCCGGTCGGGACCTGGTCGATGATGAAGGACCTTCCCATTTGGGCTTGAGTTTGTCCTTTTTCTTGTCCGGCGAGGCGCATAACTAGTTCGCCAGCGTTGTAAGCTTTGGCCCGTACTTCCTGCTTTGATATCTTGAGCCTGCTGTTGATAAAATGCGGAGCGAGCTTTTGCCATGTCACGCTCCTCCTCCAATGCATCAAACTGTCTTGCCGATCGAGCTCGGCTTCTCTTTCTTCATACATGCGCCGCGAGGTGAGTCATGCATTATGTCGCGAGGCAAGACTGCCTCTGCGCCGTACACCATAAAAATGGTGTGAATCCGGTAGTCGATTGGCGTGGTCCGCAGCCCCAGTCTGGTCGAGCTCCTCAACCCGGTGCATGTTTGATTCCTTGAGGACCGCACTAGTGCGGGTTTAATGCCGCTCATGATTAGACCGTTTGCTCGCTCGACTTGACCGTTGGTTTGAGGTGATAGACTGAGGCGTGTCGAGCTTGATGCCCATGTTTTTGCACCGTAATTTGACCTCATCGGCCGTGAAGTTGGTGCCGTTATCAGTGATGATATTGTGGGGGACGCCGTAACGGTGCACTACCCCTGATATGAAGTCTATCACCGGCCCGGATTCGCCGTTTTAACAAACTTGGCCTCTATCCATTTGGTGAATTTATCCACCATGACCAATAGGTATTTTTGCTTGTGGGTTCCTCCCTTAAGGGTCCAACCATGTCAAGCCCCGGACATGACGGCCGGTGATGGGTATAGTTTTGAGGCGGTGGGTGGCATGTGGCTTTAGTTAGCAAAAAGCTGGCAAGCGACGCATCGTTGGACTAAATCCTGCGCATCTGCCGGGTCGTCGGCCAATAAAATCCTGTCGGAAGGCCTTGCCTACAAGGGCCGGGCTGCGGCATGGTGCCCACCAGTCCGGCATGAATTTCAGCCAGGAGGTTTCGCCCTTCCTCTTCGGAGATACACCTTTGAAGGACTCCTGTTGTGCTTTTCTTATAAAGCTCTCCCTCATGGACTTTATTGGCTTTGGATCGCCGTACTATGCAGCAAGCCTCATTTTGGTCTTCGGGGAGTTCCTGCCTAGTTAGGTAGGCTAGGAATGGTTCCGTCCACGGGGCGATGAACGCCATTATTTCATGGGCGGAGGGTGTTATTTCGTTGGCAGAGCCTCCGATTGTGTCAGAGTGTTCGGTGTCAGGCAGTGCGGTTGGGTCCGGATTGTTATTTCCGGACTCCCCTTCCCATAGTACGGATGACTTGAACAGCCGTTGCAGGAACATGTTGGGCGGGACGGCATCGCGTTTTGCGCCGATGCGTGCCAATACGTCCGCCGCCTGGTTGTTATCCCGGGCTATATGATGAAATTGAGCCCTTGAACCGTCTTGACATTTTAGGACCGCATTGCGACGCTGCCATTCGGATCTTTGGCATCAAAGTCTTCGTTTATTTGAGATATCGCGAGGTTGAATCGCGCACCTCTAGGCGTTTAATGCCCATGGAGCTGCCACCGGAGGCGTGCGAAGGGCCTCGTATTCGGCTGCATTGTTGGAGTCCGTATACATTATCGAAGGGCGTATTGGATTGTGTCCCGGTTGGGGGCGTCCAGACGACGCCAGCCCCTAGGCCGGCCAACATTTTGGAGCCGTCAAAGTGCATGACCCAATTGGAGTATGCGCCGTACTCTTTAGGGAGTTCGGCTTCGGTCCATTCGTCCACGAAGTCGGCCAAAACCTGGGACTTAATAGCTCGTCGTGGCTTATAGGTTATGTCGAATGGAAGGAGCTCTATGGCCCATTTAGCAATCCGGCCCCTCGCGTCGCGGTTGTTTATAATGTTGTTAAGAGGTACTTCGGAGGCTACCATTATCGAACACTCTTGAAAGTAGTGTCGCAGCTTCCGGGATGCCATGAACACCGCGTATGCTATCTTTTGATGATGTGGGTACCGGGACTTGCATGGAGTTAGGACAGTGGACATGTAGTAAACCGGTCTTTGGAGAGGGAACCTGTGTCCGTCCGTCTCTCGTTCGACGACGAGCACCGCGCTAACAACTTGATGTGTTGCGGCGATATATAATAGCATTGGTTCGCCCATGTTGGGCGTGGCCAAGACCGGATTTGTCGCCAATATGGCTTTTATTTCTTGAGTCCGGCCGTGGCGGCATCCAAATCCCTCGAAGTGTTCGTCTTGCGCCGGAGGAGGCGGTAAAGGGTAACGCCTTTTCTCCCAAGCGGAAATAAAGCGGCTTAGAGCCGCTCGCATCGATCAATTTTGTATTTGCTTGAGGTCTTTTGGAATATCCAATTGTGTGTGAGCTCGGATCTTGGCTGGGTTTGCTTCAATTCCTCTACGGACACAATGAAGCCCAAGAGCTTTCGGTTGAGCGCAAGACGCATTTTCGGATTGAGCTTAATGTCATATTTTGGAGATTGTCAAATGTGAGCCTCAATTCGTCTACTAGAGTTTCGACATGCTTGGATTTGACGACCACGTCATCTACATATGCTTCTACTGTTTTGCCGATCTAGTTTGCCGGACATGTACGAATCATGCGCTGATATGTGGCCGGCGTTTTTGAGCCGAAGGGCATTGTGTTGAAGCAGAATGGGTCGTATGGAGTGATGAATGTTGTTGCAGCTTGGTATGGCTCCGCCATCTTGATTTGGTGGTAGCCAGAGTACACGTCGAGGAAGCACAATGAGTCGTGTCCTGCTGTAGCGTCGATAATTTGATCAATGCGAGGGAGGGGGAAGGGATCCTTTGGGCAAGCCTTATTAAGGTCTTTGAAATCAACACATAGGCGCCAGGATTTATCCTTCTTTGGTACCATCACCAGATTTGCTAGCCAGTCCGGATGTTTTATATCTCGATGAATCCGTCTTCGGAAGTTTGGCTAGCTCCTCTCCCATGGCCTGTCTCTTGGGTTCGGAAAAGCGCCGAAGAGCCTGTTTGAGTGGCTTGAATCCTTTTAGGATATTTAGGCTGTGCTCGGCCAGCCGGCGTGGGATTCCTGGCATGTCTGAAGGGTGCGGGCAAAAATGTCGGTTTTCGTAGAAATTCTCGTGGTCTGGCGTCTACATCAGGGTTTAATTGTGCCCCAATGGAGGCCGTCTTTGCGAGTCCGTTGGGTGGACTTGGAATGTGACTATTTCATCCGCTGGTTTAAAAGAGGTGGACTTGGATCTTTTATCAAGTATCACATCGTCCTTGTTCACCGTGGACCGCATCGCAGTGAGTTCCTCGGCCGCTAGGGTTTCGGATAGTGCCTCGAGGGCTAGTGCGGCTGTCTTGTTTTTCGGCAGGGAGTGCTATGTTCGGATCACTAGCAAGAGTGATGATTCCGTTAGGTCCGGGCATTTTAAGCTTCATGTACCCATAATGGGGTATAGCTTGAAAAGTTGTGAATGCCTCTCGCCCTAATAAAGCGTGATATCCGCTGCTGAGCAGGGCCACTTGAAATGTGACCTCCTCGGACTGTAATTGTCCGTGAGCGAACACTACGTCGGTGTGATTTTTCTGTGCAGCATGCTTCCGGCTAGGGATTATTCCTCTAAAGGTTGTGCTGCTTCGCTCAATGCGGTTCGATCTATTTCCATTTTGGAGGTTTCCTCGTAGATGAGGTTTAGTCGCTGCCGCCATCCATGAGTACCTTAGTAAAGGCGAAAAGCGTCCACTATTGGACTGAGGACCAATGCGGTGGTGCTCGGGCTGTTCGAATTTAGGTTAAATCACGGCATTAAAGGTAATAGCCGTGTCACTCCATGGATTTATTGTTGCTACTTGGTAGATTTCGGCAAGGTTGCGGAGTGTTCGTTTCCGCATGTCATTTGATGCGAAAGTCTCGAAGACTGTTAATACCGTACTGGTGTTGCTGGGCTGGGATTCTGAGGCTAGAAGCTCTTCGCCACTTTTGGCCACCTGCCGTAGTATCCAACATGCTCGAAGGCTATGAGTTGGAGTGGCGCCCTCTGTGCTATGAATTTTGCAGGGTCCGTTTAGCCAACCCTCCAGTACGGTTTCGTGCCCTTTAGGGGGTTTTTGTTTTTTGATGTATAACCTAGGTGCTTGGTGTGTTGGGGAACGTTGCAGAAAATTAAAATTTTTTCTACGGTTTCACCAAGATCCATCTATGAGTTCATCTAGCAACGAGTCATGGGAAAGTGATTTCATCTACATACCACTTGTAGATCGCGTGCGGAAGCGTTCAATGGAACGGGGTTGATGGAGTCGTACTCGCCGTGATTCAGATCACCGATGACCTAGTGCCGAACGGACAGCACCTCCGCGTTCAACACACGTGCGGGCGGATGGCGTCTCCTCCTTCTTGATCCAGCAAGGGGAAGGAGAGGTTGATGATGATCCAGCAGCACGACGGCGTGGTGGTGGGATGCAGCAGAACTCAGCGAGGCCGCTAGAAACTACGGGAGGAGGAGGAGGTGTTTGAGGAGGAGGAGGCTCCAAGGCTTATGGGTGCGGCCACCCTCCCTCCCTCCCTTTATATAGGTGCAAAGAGGGGAGGCGCAGCCTGCCCCTTCCTCCAAGGAAGGGGTGCGGCCAGAGGGGAGAGTCCATCCTCCGAAGGCACCTCGGAGGTGCCTTCCCCTTGAACTCTCCCTTTTCTTATCCCTAGGCGCATGGGCCTCTTGGGGCTGGTGCCCTTGGCCCATATGGGCCAAGGCGCACCCTACAGCCCATGTGGCCCCCAGGCAGGTGGACCCCGGTGGACCCCGGACCCCTTAGGCACTCTCGGTACAATACCGATAATGCCCGAAACTTTTCCGGTGACCAAAATAAGACTTCCTATATATAAATCTTTACCTCCGGACCATTCCGGAACTCCTCGTGACGTCCGGGATCTCATCCGGGACTCCGAACAACATTCGGTTTGCTGCATACTCATATTCATACAACCCTAAGCGTCACCGAACCTTAAGTGTGTAGACCCTACGGGTTCGGGAGACATCTGAGACATGACCGAGGCGACCTCAGGTCAATAACCAACAGCGGGATCTGGATACCCATGTTGGCTCCCACATGCTCCTCGATGTTGTCATCGGATGAACCACGATGTCAAGGGTTCAAGCAACCCCGTATTCTATTCCCTTTGTCAGACGGTATGTTACTTGCGAGACTTCGATCGTCGGTATCCCAATACCTCGTTCAGTCTTGTTACCGGCAAGTCACTTTACTCGTACCGTAATGCATGATCCGTGACGGACACTTGGTCACTTTGAGCTCATTATGATGATGCACTACCGAGTGGGCCCGGTGATACCTCTCCGTAACACGGGTGACAAATCCTGTCTCGATCCGTGTCAACCCAAAAGACACTTTCGGAGATACCTGTAGTGCACCTTTATAGTCACCCAGCCACGTTGTGACGTTTGATACACCAAAGCACTCCTACGGTATCCGGGAGTTACGATCTCACGGTCTAAGGAAGAGATACTTGACATTGGAAAAGCTCTAGCAAAGCGAACTACGATCTTTGTGCTATGCTTAGGATTGGGTCTTGTCCATCACGTCATTCTCCTAATGGCGTGATCCGTTATCAACGACATCGATGTCCATAGTCAGAAACCATGACTATCTGTTGACCAACGAGCTAGTCTACTAGAGGCTTACTAGGGGCGTATTGTAGTCTATGTATTCACACGTGTATTATGATTTCCGGATAACACGGTTATAGCATGAATAAAGACAATTATCATGAACAAGGAAATATAATAATAATGCTTTTATTATTGCCTCTAGGGCATATTTCCAACAGTCTCCCACTTGCACTAGAGTCAATAATCTAGTTACATTGTGATGAATCGAACACCCATAGAGTTACGGTGTTGATCATGTCTTGCCCATGGAAGAGGTTTAGTCAGCGGATCTGCGACATTCAGATCCGTATGCACTTTACAAATTTCTATGTCTCCATCTGAACATTTTCACGGATGGAGTTGAGCGACGCTTGATGTGCTGGTCTTCTTGTGAAACCTGGGCTCCTTGGCAAGGCAATAGCTCCGGTGTTGTCACAAAAGAGTTTGATCGGCCCGACGCATTGGGTATGACTCCTAGGTCGGTGATGAACTCCTTCACCCAAATTGCTTCATCGCTGCCTCCGAGGCTGCCATGTACTCCGCTTCACATGTAGATCCCGCCACGGCGCTCGCTTGCAGCTGCACCAGCTTCTTGCTCCACCATTCAACATATACGTATCCGGTTTGTGACTTAGAGTCATCGGATCTGTGTCGAAGCTAGCGTCGGCGTAACCCGTTATGACGAGCTCTTCGTCACCTCCATAAAGCGAAACATGTCCTTTGTCCTTTTCGGTACTTCAGGATATTTTTGACCGCTGTCCGGTGTTCCTTGCGGGATTACTTTGGTACCTTCCTACCAAACTTACGGCAAGGTTTACATCAGTGCAGTACACAGCATGGCATACATAATAGATCCTATGGCTGAGGCATAGGGATGACACTCATCTCTTCTTTATCTTTTGCCGTGGTGGGGCATTGAGCTGAGCTCAATCTCACACCTTGCAATCTGAGCAAGAACCCTTCTTGGACTGATCCATTTGAACTTCTTCAAAATCTTATCAAGGTATGTGCTTTGTGAAAGACCTATGAGGCGTCTCGATCTATCTCTATAGATCTTGATGCCTAATATATAAGCAACTTCTCAAGGTCCTTCATTGAAAACACTTATTCAAGTAGGCCTTAATGCTGTCCAAGAAATCTATATCATTTCCCATCAAAAGTATGTCATCTACATATAATATGAGAAATGCTCTGAGCTCCCACTCACTTTCTTGTAGCGCAGGCTTCTCCATAAGTCTGCATAAACTAAACGCTTTGATCATCTCATCAAAGCGAATGTTCTAACTCGAGATGCTTGCACCAGCCCATAAATGGATCGCTGGAGCTTGCATACTTTGTTAGCGTTCTTAGGATCGACAAAACCCTCCGGCTGCATCATATACAGCTCTTCCTTAAGATATCCGTTAAGGAGCGCTGTTTTGGCGTCCATCTGCCATATCTCATAATCATAGTATGCGGCAATTGCTAACATGATTGGACGGACTTAAGCTTCGCTACGGAGAGAAAGTCTCATCGTAGTCAATCCCTTGAACTTGCCGATAACCCTTAGCGACAAGTCGAGCTTTATAGATGGTGACATTACCATCGCGTCCGTCTTCCTCTTAAAGATCCATTTGTTTTCTATCGCTCGCCGATCATCGGGCAAGTCAGTCAAAGTCCACACTTTGTTTTCATACATGGATTCTATCTCGGACTTCATGGCTTCTAGCCATTTGTTGGAATCTGGGCCCGCCATCGCTTCTTCATAGTTCGAAGGTTCATTGTTGTCCAACAACATGATTTCCAAGACAGGGTTGCCGTACCACTGCAGTGCGGGCGTGTCCTAGTGGACCTCTGAGTTCGGTAGCAACTTGATCCGAAGTACCTTGATCATCATCATGAATTTCCTCTTGGTTGGTGTAGGCATCACGGGAACATTTTCTGAGCTGCACTACTATCCTGTTCAAGAGGTAGTACTTCATCGAGTTCTACTTTCCTCCACTTACTTCTTTCGAGAGAAACTCTTTTTCGAAAGGATCCATTCTTGGCAACAAAGATCTTGCCCTCGGATCTTAAGTAGAAGGTATACCCTACGGTTTCCTTAGGGTATCCTATGAAACGCATTTTTCCGACTTGGGTTCGAGCTTTTCAGGTTGAAGTTTCTTGACATAAGCATCGCATCCCCAAACTTTTAGAAAGCGACAGCTTAGGTTTCTTCCCAAACCATAATTCATACGGTGTCGTCTCAGCGGACTTAGGCGGTGCCCTATTTAAAGTGAATGTAGCTGTCTCTAGGCGTATCCCCAAAATGATAGCGGTAAATCGGTAAGAGACATCATAGACCGCACCATATCCAATAGAGTGCGATTCGACGTTCGGACACACCATTCGCTGAGGTGTTCGGTGGCGTTAGTTGTGAAACGATTCCACATTTTCTTAAGTGTGTACCAAATTCGTGACTTAAATATTCTCCTCCACGATCGATCGTAAGAATTTTATCTTTCGGTCACGTTGATTCTCTACTTCACTCTGAAATTCCTTGAACTTTTCAAGGTCTCGGACTTGTGTTTCATCAAGTAGACATACCCATATCTACTTAAGTCATCTGTGAGAGTGAGAACATAACGATATCCTCCATGAGCCTCAACGCTCATTGGACCTTTTACATCGGTATGTATGATTTCCAACAAGTTGGTTGCTCGCTCCATTGTTCGGAAAGCGGAGTCTTGGTCATCTTGCCCATGAGGCATGGTTCGCATGTGTCAAATGATTCATAATCTAAAGACTCCAAAAGTCCATCAGCATGGAGCTTCTTCATGCGCTTGACTCCAATGTGACCAAAGGCGGCGTGCCACAAGTATGTGGGACTATCGTTATCAACTTTACATCTTTTGGTATTCACGCTATGAACATGTGTAATACTACGCTCGAGATTCATTAAGAATAAACCATTGACCATCGGAGACATGACCATAAAACATATCTCTCATATAAATAGAACAACCATTATTCTCGGTTTAAATGAGTAGCCATCTCGCATTAAGCGAGATCCGGATACAATATTCATGCTCAAACTTGGCACCAAATAACAATTATTAAGGTTTATAACTAATCCCGTGGGTAAATGAAGAGGCAGCGTGCCGACGGCGATCACATCGACTCTGGAACCATTCCCGCGCAAGATCGTCACCTCGTCCTTCGCCGGTCTCCGCTTATTCCGCAGCTCCTGCTGTGAGTTACAAATATGAACAGCGGCACGGTATCAAATACCCGGGAGTTACTACGAGTCTTGGTAAGGTACACATCAATTACATGTATATCAAATATACCTTTGGTGTTGCGGCCTTCTTATGCGCTAAGTATTTGGGGCAGTTCCGCTTCGATGACCCTTCCCTTGCAATAAAAGCACTCGGTTTCAGGCTTGGGTCCATTCTTTGACTTCTTCCGGCAACTTGCTTGCGGGCGCGGCAACCTCCTTGTCGTCCTTCTTGAAGTTCTTCTTGCCCTTGCCCTTCTTGAACTTAGTGGTCTTATTGACCATCAACACTTGATGTTCTTTCTTGATTTCAACCTCGGCTGACTTCAGCATAGAAAATATTTCAGGAATGGTCTTTACCATCCCTGCATATTGTAGTTCATCACAAAGCTCTTGTAGCTTGGTGGGAGCGATGGAGGATTCTGTCAATGACCGCCTCATCGGGGAGGTTAATATTCATTTGGGTCATACGGTTGTGCAACCTGGACATCTTGAGAATGTGCTCCTTGACAGAACTATTTTCCTCCATCTTACAACTATAGAACTTGTCGGAGATGTCATATCTCTCGACCCGGCGTGAGCTTGGAAAACAAGTTTCAGCTCCTCGAACATCTCATATGCTCCGTGATGCTCAAAAGCGCTTTTGGAGCCCGGTTCTAAGCTGTAAAGCATGCCGCCTTGAGCGAGGGAGTAATCATCGATGCGTGCCTGCCAAGCGTTCAAATCGTCTTGCGGTCTTTGGGAGAGCAGGTGGGTCACCTAACGGTGCTTCTAGGACATATGCCTTCTTGGCAGCTATGAGGATGATCCTCGGGTTCGGACCCAGTCCGTATAGTTGCTGCCATCATCTTTCAGCTTGGTTTTCTCTAGGAGCGTTGAAGTTCATGTTGACATGGCGTTGGCCATTTGATCTACAAGACATATCATTCAAAAGTTTTAGACTAAGTTCATGATAATTAAGTTCATCTAATCAAATTATTTCAATGAACTCCCACTCAGATTAGACATCCCTCTAGTCATCTAAGTGACACACGATCCGAGTCGACTAGGCGTGTCCGATCATCACGTGAGACGGACTAGTCATCGTCGGTGAACATTCTCATGTTGATCGTATCTTCCATACGACTCGTGTTCGACCTTTCGGTCTCCGTGTTCGAGGCCATGTGCGTACATGCTAGGCTCGTCAAGTTTAACCCTAAGTGTTTTGCGTGTGTAAATCTGTCTTACACCCGTTGTATGTGAGCGTAAGAATCCATCACACCCGATCATCACGTGGTGCTTAGAAGCGACGAACTTTAGCAGCGGTGCAGTTAGGGAGAACACTTCTTGAAATTGTTGTAAGGATCATCTTATTTACTACCGTCGTTCTAAGTAAACAAGATGTATAAGCATAATAAACATCACATGCAATTATATAGTAGTGACATGATATGGCCAATATCATAAAACTCCATTGATCTCCATCTTGGGGCTCCATGATCATCTTGTCACCGGCATGGCACCATGATCTCCATCATCATGGTCTCCATCATCGTGCCTCCATGAAGTTGTCACGCCAGCGACTACTTCTACTACTATGGCTAAGCGTTTAGCAATGAAGTAAAGTAAGTTACATGGCGTTCTTCAATGACACGCAGGTCATACAAAATAAAGACAACTCCTATGGCTCCTGCGGTTGTCATACTCATCGACATGCAAGTCGTGATTCCTATTACAAGAACATGATCTCATACATCACAATATGTCATTCATCATTCATCACAACTTGGCCATATCACATCACATGTCAATTGCTGCAAAAACAAGTTAGGCGTCCTCTAATTGTTTGTTTGCATCTTTTACGTGGCTGCAATTGGGTTCTAGCAAGAACGTTTTCTTACCTACGAATAACCTGGCGTGATCTTGTCAACTTCTATTTACCCTTCATAAGGACCCTTTTCATCGAATCCGCTCCAACTAAAGTAGGAGAGACAGACACCGCCAGCCACCTTATGCAACTAGTGCATGTTAGTCGGTGGAACCGGTCTCACGTAAGCGCACGTGTAAGGTTGGTCGGGCCGCTTCATCCCACAATACCGCGGAAGCAAGATAAGATTAGTAGCGGCAAGTAAGTTGACAAGATCCACGCCCACAACTATATTGTGTTCTACTCGTGCAATAGAGAACTACGCATAGACCTAGCTCATGATGCCCTTTGTTGGGGAGCGTTGCAGAAAATTAAAATTTTTCTACGGTTTCACCAAGATCCATCTATGAGTTCATCTAGCAACGAGTCATGGGAAAGTGATTTCATCTACATACCACTTGTAGATCGCGTGCGGAAGCGTTCAATGGAGCAGGGTTGATGGAGTCGTACTCGCCGTGATTCAGATCACCGATGACCTAGTGCGAGCGGACAGCACCTCCGCGTTCAACACACGTGACGGGGCGGATGGCGTCTCCTCCTTCTTGATCCAGCAAGGGGAAGGAGAGGTTGATGATGATCCAGCAGCACGACGGCGTGGTGGTGGATGCAGCGAGAACTCAGCGGGGCTTCGCTAAGAAACTACGGGAGGAGGAGGAGGTGTTTCGGGGAGGAGGAGGCTCCAAGGCTTATGGGTGCGGCCACCCCTCCCTCCCTCCCTTTATATAGGTGCAAAGAGGGGAGGGCGCAGCCTGCCCCTTCCTCCAAGGAAGGGAGTGCGGCCAGAGGGGGAGGAGTCCATCCTCCCGAAGGCACCTCGGAGGTGCCTTCCCCCCTTTGAACTCTCCCCTTTTTCTTATCCCTAGGCGCATGGGCCTCTTGGGGCTGGTGCCCTTGGCCCATATGGGCCAAGGCGCACCCCCTACAGCCCATGTGGCCCCCCCGGGGCAGGTGGACCCCCCCGGTGGACCCCCGGACCCCTTCCGGCACTCTCGGTACAATACCGATAATGCCCGAAACTTTTCCGGTGACCAAAATAAGACTTCCTATATATAAATCTTTACCTCCGGACCATTCCGGAACTCCTCGTGACGTCCGGGATCTCATCCGGGACTCCGAACAACATTCGGTTTGCTGCATACTCATATTCATACAACCCTAGCGTCACCGAACCTTAAGTGTGTAGACCCTACGGGTTGGAGACATGCGAACATGACCGAGGCGACCTCAGGTCAATAACCAACAGCGGGATCTGGATATCCATGTTGGCTCCCACATGCTCCTCGATGTTGTCATCGGATGAACCACGATGTCAAGGGTTCAAGCAACCCGTATTCTATTCCCTTTGTCGGGCGGTATGTTACTTGCGAGACTCGATCGTCGGTATCCCAATACCTCGTTCAGTCTTGTTACCGGCAAGTCACTTTACTCGCACCGTAATGCATGATCCGTGACCGGACACTTGGTCACTTTGAGCTCATTATGATGATGCACTACCGAGTGGGCCCGGTGATACCTCTCCGTAACACGGAGTGACAAATCCTGTCTCGATCCGTGTCAACCCAAAAGACACTTTCGGAGATACTGTAGTGCACCTTTATAGTCACCCGATTACGTTGTGACGTTTGATACACCAAAGCACTCCTACGGTATCCGGAGTTACGATCTCACGGTCTAAGGAAGAGATACTTGACATTGGAAAAGCTCTAGCAAAGCGAACTACGATCTTTGTGCTATGCTTAGGATTGGGTCTTGTCCATCACGTCATTCTCCTAATGGCGTGATCCCGTTATCAACGACATCTGATGTCCATAGTCAGGAAACCATGACTATCTGTTGACCAACGAGCTAGTCTACTAGAGGCTTACTAGGGACGTATTGTAGTCTATGTATTCACACGTGTATTATGATTTCCGGATAACACAGTTATAGCATGAATAAAAGACAATTATCATGAACAAGGAAATATAATAATAATGCTTTTATTATTGCCTCTAGGGCATATTTCCAACATGGTGATGATGCACCCTTTTATTTCGGACTAGGGCTGTATTCGGGGCCGGATTATCCCAAAATTTACTTTCGGTTTTCCAAGCACTCTCCATCGCACAGTACTTTTGTACTATGGTCGCCAAGTCAGCAAAGCGTGTAATTTCGCGACGACTTACGGCGTTTAGGATTCCCTTGTCCGTGCAATTATTGCAGAAAAGTGAGATTGCGTCCTCCTCTCGGCATTCCTTTATCCTGTCCATGACCGGGAGGAATCGCCCGATAATGATGTCTTTGTTTCAGCGGGCTCTTGCCGAATTCGGGATAGATCGCTAAAGTTTGGGTGGGCGGGTGGAACTAAATCCGGAACCCCGTCCAATTTAAGACTCAGGGGCCGAGAAGTTTCCGAACTTGGAAGTTTGGACTTTTGAATGCTATCTAATGAATCCAACCCGCCGCCTGATTTTAAGTTCAGGGTTTGATCGACATCCGTCCCTCTGCGGCAATCCGGCATGGAGGGGTAGGGAATCCGGACGTGGCTAATCCTTAAGATAGAAGAAGAATCGCCGTATTGCCCCTCTATCACAGCAACATGATGGGTAGCCTGGGGAGAGTTGATCTCTCTCAGATCGGTTTTAGGCCCGATCTGGTCGTAGTCTGTGGCGACTCGGTCTTGGCGATCGATCCAAGAGCTCATTTATAGAGGAGAGCTCGATCGGATCTAACTGCTCGGCAAGTTCCGAGTTAACGTGAAGATTGGTTTCGATGACCCGAGAAGTCATCGTCGGCATGGTATTTAACTGGCGGTCATAAGAAAACCACCTAACGAAGAGTCGACCAGCGGCCAAGGCTCATTTAGCGATAATATCGCCTTTAAAAGACGGATGAGGCATCCTTCCACGGCGGCGATTTTACGCAGAGGAACTCTCAATGAAAGCACCAATGTCGGTGTCAAAACCGGCGGATCTTGGGTAGGGGTCCCGAGCTATGCGTCTAGGCGGATGGTAACAGGAGACAAGGGACACGATGTTTTTACCAGGTTGGGCCCTTTCTATGGAGGTAATACCCTACTCCGCTTGATTAATATTGATGATATGGGTAGTACAAGAGTAGATCTACCACGAGATCGAGAGGCTAAACCCTAGAAGCTAGCCCATGGTATGATTGTCGTTTGGTCCTACGGACTAAAACCCTCCGGTTTATATAGACATCGGATAGGGTTAGGGTTATACAGAGTCGGTTACAATGGCAGGAGATCTACATATCCGTATCGCCAAGCTTGCCTTCCACGCCAAGGAAAGTCCCATCCGAACACGGGACGAAGTCTTCAATCTTGTATCTTCATAGTCTAGGAGTCCGGCCAAAGATGATAGTTCGGCTATCCGGACACCCCCTAGTCCAGGACTCCCTCACTCACCTTTAGTAGATGTGTAGATGCTGGTTTTATGATTAGATGGAATGACCTGATTCAGGTTATATCTACTAAAACCCTAACTGATGAGGAGGACCGGCCTGTCTGGCTATTGAAGCCATCTGGAATCTACTCTGTTAAGTCTTTCTACAACATGATAAACTGGGGTGGGGTTTCTACCCCGATTTGGAAAAACTTTTGAAAGATTGTTGTTCCCAACAGATACTTGGTCTTTCTGTGGTTAGCCTGTAATAACAAAAATTCTTACCAGAGACAACTTAAACAAGAGAAGGGTGGTTGAGGACTTGAACTGTTTGTTTTACAATGAAAATGAATCGGTTCACCATTTATTCTTCGATTGCGTAGTAGCTAAACAAATTTGGCTTGATGTTGCTGATACTTTTGGTTTTAATATCCCCAAAAATATGACCGAACTATCTTTCTTTTGGAAACTGAACAACAAAAGATGTGTGATTAACATTGCTTGTGTTGCCTCCATCTGGGGTATTTGGACTATGTGTAACGACATATGTTTTCAGGGTATACCGTGGACAAGTACTCGCGCGGTGTTGGGGCGGATCAGCTCATCTCTGCATCAACGGAAGATCCTGTGCAAAGGCGACCAATCGGTGCTGCTCCGACACTGCCTCCTACTCCTGGACCGGCAAAGAGGCGAGCTACTCAGGATCGCCTGGGCTGGGAACTGAGAGCGTGCTCGAAGAGGACCCGGGGCGGGAGCGTGCTGAAGGCCCATTCGAGTTGATACTGTTCAGCTATCGCTCGGTTATTCCCCCCCGCGTGCGTGTGTGTTGATGAACTTCTAGAGTGTCTGAATGTGGGTTTTGGGACAGCCCTGCGTGGCGTTGGATGAGGTCTATTTCTATGTTTTGCGTTGTAGGTGTTGCCTGATACTCTCTGGTTTGCCACCTCTGGTAAACCCGATCGCTTGTTAACAGTCTAGGGATTTTGCTGTGCCCCGTTTTTTAATAAAAGTGGGGTGGGGGGAAACCCCTTTTGATCAAAAAGAAAAATCTTTCCCTATTTTTTAACTTTATTTTATTTTTTAATAATAATAAAGCACGGAGTGACTTCACCATCGATACGTTTTTGCAAAAAAATCCCTGAAGTTGTTGACAATTGAACCCGCTGCCCTTTTTTCGTTTCCGTTAGTTTTTCTTCGTACGTGGCTTGGCTATCGTAGGTGCTCATATCTCCTGGGCCAAATTGGACATCTGCCCTGTTCGTCCATGGCCCAACAATTCTGGCCCACGTATCCAGAAAAAATATTCGCTGATAAAAAAATCCCTGAAGTTGTTGACAATTGAACCCGCTGCCCTTTTTTCGTTTCCGTTAGTTTTTCTTCGTACGTGGCTTGGCTATCGTAGGTGCTCATATCTCCTGGGCCAAATTGGACATCTGCCCTGTTCGTCCATGGCCCAACAATTCTGGCCCACGTATCCAGAAAAAATATTCGCTGATGAAGGTATCGAACTCACAATCTCCATCTCCAGGTTAGTAAACAATGTTGTGGCCAACTGAACTAGCCCCTGTTGTGTGTAGGAATCAAAGTTGACTATGTTGTTAAATTATCCCACCTCGCTCCCTTACATACAATATACCCAACTTATATACGTCTCTCAGTTTCCTCAGGAAGAGGTCTTGAGGATTATGAGCTCGTGGAATGAAGTAGGAATCAAAGTTGATTGTGTTGTTAAATTATCCCACCTCGCTCCCTTACATACAATATACCCAACTTATATACGTCTCTCTCTTCCCTCAGGAAGAGGTCTTGAGGATTATGAGCTCGTACGTGGAAGGAAGAAAGGCTAAGAAAGGAAAGAGGTGGCTAAGTTTAAGGACGGCGGATATCAGGGGCGGAGCTACAGGGTGGGCCGTGGCCCACCCTGGATTTTGCAGCAGCCTCTATATACCTATGGATATTTAAGTGGGCCAAAAAAAAGATGGCCCAATAATACTTACTTGTTCCGCTGCGACCAGCCCTCGTTCAGCCACAGCCAACGAGGCCACGACCTTCGACATCGAGCCAGAGGACGCCCTCGCCTCATGACCTCACCTCCGCGGCGCCGCCGTTCCTCACATCCTCGCCGGTCGCCGGCCGGAGCCCATTCCGCCTCCCCTTCCCGCCCGGCGCTCCTGCCCCTCGGCTCCACCGCTCTCCCGCGCCCCTGCCCTGCCCTTCTGCGCCCTTGTCCCGAGCCGCGGCCGCCTGGCCCTGCCGCCCGCCCGCTTCGCCCTCCCTGCAAAGCCGACGCCCGTCGCCGTCGGTGCCGTTCACCAGCCAGTCTCCGGCCGTCCAGCGACAGCAGCAAGTGTGCAAATCAATTTCATGTACCGAAACCCCCTATATTTTGACTTAGGGTTTGCTTTTTTGCACTATGCTATCATGAATTGATGAACACATACGTAATTTTGCACTTCATTTCTGCCTCAATTAGCTTTATTGATTGAAACTAAATTTTATTGCAGAATTTTTGAAGAATGAAAAGGGTCGGAGACATTGTTTCTCTTTTTGAAGAATGAAGATAGGGAAGAAGATGAAGGCAATGAATATGTCAGATGTGGCCGAAGAGCAAGCCGGAGAACCTGTGTGTATTTTTGGTTGTGATTGAAGAGCAAACTCGAGAACCAACCGTGTCTATGTCGAATGTGACCATATAGTTGATACTTTCAAGGTATGTACTATGGTCCATATAGTATGTACTATATATGCTTCTTTATGCAAAACTTAGACTTAATTGAGAATTTTAGTGTGTTTATAAGACCATATTGATCTATTTCTATGTGATATTGATAACTAGTTAGAACACCCACATTTCATATTTTTTGTAAAAAAAATTTTGGGTGGGGGGGGGGGGTCGGACCACCGATGTCAAATGCTAGCTCCGCCACTGGCGGATATGCATGTTGATTCACTATTATGTGGGCTATTAGACGATTCATGAGGACGTCAATATACATGCAAGCAGAAAACAAGACAGTTGTCTATCCCAAAAAAGTATGGAAGTGTTTTCCCGCTACTGATTGTTGTCAATCCTTATGAGGGACGATGGTGCGAGGAGTAGGATTGCGTAGGGCAGCCCTTACGCCAACTTGATGATATTATAGATTTTAAACATCCCCTTGCATTGGTACACTTCAATGACAGGTGTGTCGTGCAGTGGCCGAGCTGATCGCCTCAGGATTGTGAACTTTTGGACGTGTTATGATCAAGTGAACAATGCGGCAACTATCAACAAGGGCGGAAGAAGTATAAGAGGCGGCAGGGGTGTGGCACCGTGTTGAAATATATGACGTCACCTGTGGAAGTCTTGAGATATGGTTATTGAGTTAAGGGCATGCAATATTTTTTCTCCCGTTACAACGCACGGGGATATGTGCTAGTCAATTAAAAACCATATTAAAAAGTAGGGCAGCCCTTACGCCAACTTGATGATATTATAGATTTTAAACATCCCCTTGCATTGGTACACTTCAATGACAGGTGTGTCGTGCAGTGGCCGAGCTGATCGCCTCAGGATTGTGAACTTTTGGACGTGTTATGATCAAGTGAACAATGCGGCAACTATCAACAAGGGCGGAAGAAGTATAAGAGGCGGCAGGGGTGTGGCACCGTGTTGAAATATATGACGTCACCTGTGGAAGTCTTGAGATATGGTTATTGAGTTAAGGGCATGCAATATTTTTTCTCCTGTTGCAACGCACGGGGATATGTGCTAGTCAATTAAAAACCATATTAAAAAGTAGGGCAGCCCTTACGCCAACTTGATGATATTATAGATTTTAAACATCCCCTTGCATTGGTACACTTCAATGACGGGTGTGTCGTGCAGTGGCCGAGTTGATCGCCTCAGGATTGTGAACTTTTGGACGTGTTATGATCAAGTGAACAATGCGGCAACTATCAACAAGGGCGGAAGAAGTATAAGAGGCGGCAGGGGTGTGGCACCGTGTTGAAATATATGACGTCACCTGTGGAAGTCTTGAGATATGGTTATTGAGTTAAGGGCATGCAATATTTTTTCTCCCGTTGCAACGCACGGGGATATGTGCTAGTCAATTAAAAACCATATTAAAAAGTTTAGAAAAAAGCAAAAATAATTCTGTGGAAATTTGTATGTACGTATTCACTATGGATCCATGAAATTTTATTTTAAAAAAATATATAATTTGTAAAGCTGTAAAAAACAAAATTTCGGCCTCAAAACAGATAATTCCGGCCTATTTGAAATAAAATACATTCTTTTTTTACGCCATGTATGAAAGTAAAATGTAATGAATATTTACACACGTGTAGTATACTAGAGGTGTTTCACGCGCTTCGCTGTGCCGACATCTCTGTTGTGCATATGTAGAGTTAATTGCATAAAACCACCAAACCACCACATTTAAGGCATTGTTTGCAGAAAACCACGAAGTCATTAATTATTTGCAAAAAATCACCGCGTATTCGGTAATCACGCTGTCAGCATACACTTGCCCGCCATGGTGGTACGAGTTCGAACATATACGGAGGTCAAGCCGCCGCGTGCATCCATGCCGCTGACCGCACACACAGCTCCGTGCGATGGCCGACGCACAGGTTGCAGCTGTTGTCGTCGACCGTGGCAACGCCCTTCGACTCGCTTGGCGTGGCCGCTGGCCACCCAGACGGCGTCCGCGCTTGGCACTGCTCCGCGTCGTCTCTGCGTCCGGACCCGACCTTCAGCCATCTCACCGGCCCGCACCATCGTGCATGTCCACGACCGCCACCGCCACCCATGAGTTGAGGGGTCCCGTCACCATGCCGCCTAGCTATCACCGGCAAGAAGCTCGTCGCCGTCGCACATCATGCACACGCACACCACACGCACGAACAGAACAGCAACTCAACCTAGCGCAAGTGGCAGCAGGCACACAAGAACACATCCTATAACTACTCAATGGCTCGCAGCAGCCAGCGACTCCTGGTGGTGCGCGTCACGTACAAGTTCCCTCCGACGCTCCCTCTGTGCGGCAGCCTCGCTGGGCGCATCAGGAGCGCCGTCGCCGGGCGCGCACGCGTCCTTGGACCTCCACGAGCTCCCCTACATCTCCCAGCTCTCCGTTCACGTCCACATGGTCAGCGGGAACCATGTCCATTCCAAGACTATCCATCATCCTCGCCGTGCTCTTACCTGCGTTTTGGATGGCTGCGGTCTCCGTGTGCAGCTCAACGCTGCTCCTGGCGCACTCGCAGTTGCAACTACGTGGCCTGCGCAAGGCTCGGCACGCCGCCGTGGGCTATGCTGGTCGCCATCGACCCCAGCAACGACGCCGCCTCGACCCCGTGCAGCGCCTGCGGCAGCTGCGCGCCCAAGTCGTCGCCGCGAGCATCCAGGCTCAGCACGGCCTACTCCCCCACGGCGGCGACAAGACCTCCCGCTGCCATGCGGCTCCCTCGGCCTCTGCACGCCCGGCAACAACGGGTTCTCCTGCACCACGCACAGGAGTGGCGGCTGCTCGCCGGCCGACGGCTCCACTCTCCCCGTCCAAGCCGACGGCATCAGGCCCTGCCCCTCCCAGTGCACGCACACAACGTGTTTGTTGTATTGTGTGTGAGAGTGAAAGAGCGGAGAAGGAAGAAGACTTGGTCAAGACGCACACGTGGCAATTTTTTGCCAAGTCAGCTCCTAATGAGAGGGCCTCACCTGTCGGAAACACGATCAAACACGCCAAAGCAAGTGATAAGTGCTTTCTGCAAAAGGATTACTAAATGCACGGTGGTTTTTACAAATAATTAGTGACCTTATGTTTTTCTGTAAACGATAACCTAAATATGATGGTTTTATGCAATTAACTCAGCGTCTGTACCAAGCATCGGTTTTTTTTTTTTTTTTGCGGGAAAAGCATCGGTTGTAATACATACAAAATCATATGTTAGAACAAATAATTTCACATAAAAAAATGTTTACTTTGATAGGAGAACGCAACACTACACCCAGTTCAAACATGAAATGTTTTTGACCAAGAACTCAAGGATCCATAGACGTGTGTACATATGGTAAAATCACGAGGTAAAAACACTACATGTCCTAGAAGTTGCACAGAATGTGAGATTCAGTTCTACAACTTGAAAAAGCTAGGCCTTATAAGGGGTTTACAGTTCACGGTTTTGCTTGGATAAGGGCCGAAAATAGCTGCGGCAGAACAGAAACTTCAGATGGACCTTTAAAATTTGAAAATAAAATTTCGTGTGAGAAAAGAACACAAGTAGTAGGACTAGGTGTATCAGTACATACTTGATCATCCATACATAGTTGATTTACATATACTAGATCGGAGGAGGCCGCCTACCCCTAATCCTAATGCCCATAATGTGGCTCACGGGAGCCCTCCAGGTGCGGCGGCGGAGATCATCAATCGTCGTCATCGGATGTGAGGTCGACGAAGATGGCATCCTACGCGGCGGTTTCGTGGCGCCATGCGGCCATGTTGTCATTGAAATCACGCACGCTCACGAGCCCCTGCTTGTACAGGACGGCGTCGAGTTCTTCATTTCGGCAGCGGCGTTGCGCCACTTCCTCCTCCTCCCGCGCACTGCGCGCGAGGATGGCCGCCTCGATGGCGTCCGCATTGAAAGGGGGGAGACAATTATTCAGCCCTACGACGTTGGCGCTCCGCCGCAGCCTCCCTCTCCATTGCGCGGAGTGGCGGGATTTCTTCGGCTCCCTCTTCACCGGCAGGAGCGGCATACGCGAGCTTGTCGACGCGCAGAGCTGCCCGCGCCGGAGGAGAACCGACCCTGCTGCCGGTCGTACTCCTTCGTCTCGAGGCAAAGGAGGGACTGCGGCAGCTCAAGGGTCTGGTTCGTGTATCGTCGGGCGGACCGCTTCCTCGCCGCGTCGGCGGTGACGCAACGCTTCCGCTCGGGTCCTCGCCGCCATCGGAGCTCCACATCCCGCGCCACATGCTGGCGGATCTGTCGGCGGTAGTAGATTTGGGTTGCCGGCGGGCGAGAAATCGGAGGAGAAGGGGGGACTACGGCGACAGGGGGAATAGGGTTTCATCCCGTATAGCGGCCGCGGACACGTAGATATACTGCCCGAGGGGGTGTCCGGGCCACTGTAAACGTTTTACAGACCGGGGCGACTATACGGGTCTGGTCTGACCCATAAAACGGGCCAAACCATTATAGTCGCTGGAATATACTGGTGGGGTGTGTCTGCTAGAGATGCTCTTAGTCCTACAACTTGCACACAATATCACAGCCGGTTGTTGTTGCACATTTTGCAGCCCCCTGTCATTTTTACAATTCAACTGGAAGGACAACATATCTGAATTAATTTTCAGATCACAAAGTTGGGTGTTGTAGGGGATTAGATCTTTTGCCCCATTTTACATAGGGTTTGATGATTTGCCCTTGACTTGTCTCATTGGCAAGTGGTCTTGATCTCATCGGTCATTTTAGGGGGCAAATGATCAAAACTAGAAGAGAAGTGAGGCGAAAGATCCGAGTCCAATTTCTAGGGTGTTGTAGCTACTACGACCGAGAAATGAGCTTGCAGAGCTGTCCGGTTGCGACCGGGGACGCGCCGACCGGGACGGTAGAGGATCTGCTCGAGTGAGCGCGGGGCCTGGTGCCGGAGGCGCTGGACACGGCGCGCACGGCGACCGGCTTTTGCGGGCGTTGGAAGGCCATCGCGGTGAGGCTGGAGAGGGTGCCGCCGTGCCTGTCCAACTTGTCCTGCCACCCCTGCTTCTCCAAGAATGCGCTCTGCCGGGAGCTGCTGCAGTCCGTTGCTGCCACACTCGCCGCGTGCTCTGCCGCGAGCCGCCCAAGGCTGGCAAGCTTCAGATGCAGAGCGACCTCGACGCTCTCGCCGGGAAGCTGGACCTCAACCTCCAGGACTGCGCGCTGCTCGTCAAGACTGGTGTGCTGTCAGATGCGACGGTTCCGTCTCCTCCGGCTGCGATCGGGCACGCCGAGGCGAAGCACCGGGCCGCGGAGGGGCTCCTTGATGCGCTGCGCGAGGACGAGACAAGGGTGTTGTCGGCGCTCGGCCGTGGCAACATGGCCGCGCTGGTGCAGCTGCTGACGGCGACGGCGACGGCGCCCAAGCTCAGGGAGAAGGCGACCACTGTGCTCTGCTTGCTTGCCGAGTCCGGCAGCTACGAGGGCTTGCTGGTGTTGGAAGGCGCGCTGCCGCCGCTCATCCGGCTGGTAGTGTCCGGCAGCCTTGTTGGGCCGGGAGAATGCCATCATCATGTTGCAGCGTCTGTCCATGTCATTCGAGATTGCCCGCGCAATCGTCGGCCACAACGGCGTCCGTCCACTCATCGAAATTTGCTAGAGCGGCGACTCCATCTCCCAATCCGCGGCGGCGGGCATGCTCAAGAACCTCTCCGCGCCGTGGTGCCGGAGGTACGGCAAGCGCTTGCCGAGGAAGGCATCGTGCGCGTGATGATCAGCCTGCACGACCGCGGCATCGTGCTGGGTTCCAAACTACCAAGGAGTAAGCGGCGGAGTGCCTGCAGAACTTCACGCCGAGCAACGACAACCTGCGGCGCGCCGTGGTGTCCGAGGGCGCGCTGCCTGCCTCGACGGCCCGCTGCCGCAGGAGTCCGCCCTGGGCGCGCTCCGCAACCTCGTGTCCGCCGTCTCGCCGGATAGCCTCGTGTCACTCGGCGTGCTCCGGGGGCTCGCGCACGTGCTCCGGGACGAATCTGTGGGCGCGCAGCAGGCGGCTGCGGCGGCCATCTGCAGGATCTCCAGCTCCCCGGAGATGAAGCGCCTGGTGGGCGAGCGCGGGTGCATGCCGCTGCTGGTGCGGCTGCTGGAGGCCAAGTCGAACGGCGCGCGGGAGGTGGCGGCGCAGGCAACGGCGATCTTGATGAGCTGCCCGGCGGACGCGATGGGCGTGAAGAAGGATGAGAAGAAGTGTTGGGTAACGTAGTAATTTCAAAAAAAATTCTACGCACACGCAAGATCATGGTGATGCATAGCAACGAAAGGGGAGAGTGTTGTCCACGTACCCTCGTAGACCGAAAGCGGAAGCGTTATAACAACGCACTTGATGTAGTCGTACGTCTTCACGGCCCGACCGATCAAGCACCGAAACTACGGACCTCCGAGTTCTAACACACGTTCAGCTCGATGACGATCCCCGGACTCCGATCCAGCAGAATGTCAGGAAAGAGTTCCGTCAGCACGACGGCGCGGTGACGATCTTGATGTTCTACCGTGAGGGCTTCGCCTAAGCACCGCTACAATATTATCAAGGACTATGGTGGAGGGGGGCACCGCACACAGCTAAGAGATCAAGAGATCAATTGTTGTGTTCTTGGGGTGCCCCCCTGCCCCCGTATATAAAGGAGCAAGGGGAGGCGGCCGGCCCTCTATGGGCGCCCCAAGAGGGGAATCCTACTATGACTCCAAGTCCTAGTAGGTTTCCACCTAAAGGAGAGAGGGGAAGGAAGGAGAGGAGAGGGAGAAGGAAGAGGCCCCCCTCCTAGTCAATTCGGACCAGAGGGGGAGGGGCGCGCGGCCTGCCCTAGGCCGCCCATCTCTCTCTCCACTAAGGCCCATCGAGGCCCATTAGTTCCCGCGGAGTTTCCGATAACCCTCCGGCACTCCGGTTTTATCTGAAACTTCTCCGGAACACTTTTGGTGTCCGAATATAGTCGTCCAATATATCAATCTTCATGTCTCGACCATCTCAAGACTCCTCGTCATGTCCGTAATCACATTCAGGACTCCGAACAAACTTCGGTACATCAAAACTCATAAACTCATAATATAACTGTCATCGAAACCTTAAGCGTGCGGACCCTACGGGTTCGAGAACTATGTAGACATGAGCTAGAACTGTTTCCGGTCAATAACCAATAGCGGAACCTGGATGCTCATATTGGCTCCTACATATTCTACAAAGATCTTTATCGGTCAAACCGCATAACAACATACGTTGTTCCCTTTGTCATCGGTATGTTACTTGCCCGAGATTCGATCGTCGGTATCTCAATACCTAGTTCAATCTCGTTACCGGGAAGTCTCTTTACTCGTTACGTAATGCATCATTCCGTAGCTAACTCATTAGCTACATTGTTTGCAAGGCTTATAGTGATGTGCATTACCGAGAGGGCCCAGAGATACCTCTCCGACAATCGGAGTGACAAAAACTAATCTCGAAATACGCTAACTCAACATGTACCTTTGGAGACACCTGTAGAGCTCCTTTATAATCATCCAGTTACGTTGTGATGTTTGCTATCACACAAAGTGTACCTCCGGTAAACGGGAGTTGCATAATCTCATAGTTATAGGAACTTGTATAAGTCATGAAGAAAGCAATAGCAACATATTAAACGATCAAGTGCTAAGCTAACGGAATGGGTCAAGTCAATCACATCATTCTCCTAATGATGTGATCCCGTTAGTCAAATGACAACACATGTCTATGGTTAGGAAACATAACCATCTTTGATTAATGAGCTAGTCAAGTAGAGGCATACTAGTGACATTAAGTTTGTCTATGTATTCACACATGTATCATGTTTCCGGTTAATACAATTCTGGCATGAATAATAAACATTTATCATGATATGAGGAAATAAATAATAGCTTTATTATTTCCTCTAGGGCATATTTCCTTCAGTCTCCCACTTGCACTAGAGTCAATAATCTAAATTACACAGTAATGATTCTAACACCCATGGAGTCTTGTGCTGATCATGTTTTGCTCGTGGAAGAGGCTTAGTCAACGGGTCTGCAACATTCAGATCCGTATGTATCTTGCAAATCTCTATGTCTCCCACCTGGACTTGGTCCCGGATGGAATTGAAACGTCTCTTGATGTGCTTGGTCCTCTTGTGAAATCTGGATTCCTTTGCTAAGACAATTGCTCCAGTATTGTCACAGAAGATCTTCATTGGTCCCGATGCACTAGGTATGACACCTAGATCGGAAATGAACTCTTTCATCCAGGCTCCTTCATTTGCTGCTTCCGAAGCAGCTATGTACTCCGCTTCGCATGTAGATCCCACCACGACGCTTTGTTTAGAACTGCACCAACTGACAGCTCCACCGTTCAATATAAACACGTATCCGTTTTGCGATTTAGAATCGTCCGGATCAGTGTGAAAGCTTGCATCGACGTAACCATTTACGACTAGCTCTTTGTCACCACCATAAACGAGAAACATATCCTTAGTCCTTTTCAGGTATTTCAGGATATTCTTGACCGCTGTCCAGAGATCCACTCCTGGATTACTTTGGTACCTGCCTGCTAAACTTATTGCTAAGCATACATCAGGTCTGGTACACAGCATTACATACATGATAGAGCCTATGGCTGAAGCATAGGGAACATCTTTCATTTTCTCTCTATCTTCTGCTGTGGTCGGGCATTGAGTCTGACTCAACTTCACACCTTGTAATACAGGCAAGAACCCTTTCTTTGCCTGATCCATTTTGAACTTTTTCAAAACTTTATCAAGGTATGTGCTTTGTGAAAGTCCAATTAAGCGTCTTGATCTATCTCTATAGATCTTGATGCCCAATATGTAAGCAGCTTCACCGAGGTATTTCATTGAAAAACTTTTATTCAAGTATCCCTTTATGCTATCCAGAAATTCTATATCATTTCCAATTAACAATATGTCATCTACATATAATATCGAAATGCTCTGAGCTCCCACTCACTTTCTTGTAAATACAGGCTTCTCCAAAAGTCTGTATAAAACCATATGCCTTGATCACACTATCAAAGCGTTTATTCCAACTCCAAGAGGCTTGCACCAGTCCATAAATGAATCGCTGGAGCTTGCACACTTTGTTAGCACCTTTTGGATCGACAAAACCTTCCGGTTGCATCATATACAACTCTTCTTCCAAAAATCCATTCAGGAATGCAGTTTTGACATCCATTTGCCAAATTTCATAATCATAAAATGCAGCAATTGCTAACATGATTCAGACAGACTTAAGCATCGCTACGGGTGAGAAAGTCTCATCATAGTCAACCCCTTGAACTTGTCGAAAACCTTTCGCAACAAGTCGAGCTTTGTAGACAGTTACATTATCATCAGCGTCAGTCTTCTTCTTGAAGATCCATTTATTCTCGATGGCTTGCCGATCATCGGGAAAGTCAACCAAAGTCCATACTTTGTTCTCATACATGGATCCCATCTCAGATTTCATGGCCTCAAGCCATTTGGCGGAATCTAGGCTCATCATCGCTTCCTCATAGTTCGTAGGTTCGCCATGGTCAAGTAACATGACTTCCAGAATAGGATTACCGTACCACTCTGGTGCGGATCTCACTCTGGTTGACCTACGAGTTTCGGTAGTAACCTGATCTGAAGTTTCATGATCTTTATCATTAGCTTCCTCACTGATTGGTGTAGTCGTCACAGGAACCGGTTCTTGTGATGAACTACTTTCCAATAAGGGAGTAGGTATAGTTACCTCATCAAGTTCTACTTTCCTCCCACTCACTTCTTTTGAGAGAAACTCCTTCTCTAGAAAGGATCTGAATTTAGCAACAAAAATCTTGCCCTCAGATCTGTGATAGAAGGTGTACCCAATAGTCTCTTTTGGGTATCCTATGAAGACACATTTCTCCGATTTGGGTTCAAGCTTATCTGGTTGAAGTTTCTTCACATAAGCATCACAGCCCCAAACTTTAAGAAACGACAACTTTGGTTTCTTGCAAACCATAGTTCATAAGGCGTCGTCTCAACGGATTTTGATGGTGCCCTATTTAACGTGAATGCGGCCGTCTCTTATGCATAACCCCAAAATGATAGCGGTAAATCAGTAAGAGACATCATAGATCGCACCATATCTAGTAAAGTACGATTACGACGTTCGGACACACCATTTCGTTGTGGTGTTCCGGGTGGCGTGAGTTGCGAAACTATTCTGCATTGCTTCAAATGTAAACCAAACTCGTAACTCAAATATTCTCCTCCATGATCAGATCATAGAAATATTATTTTCTTGTTACGATGATTTTCCACTTCACTCTAAAATTCTTTGAACTTTTCAAATGTTTCAGACTTGTGTTTCATCAAGTAGATATACCCATATCTGCTTAAATCATCTGTGAAGGTGAGAAAATAACGATACCCGCCGCGAGCCTCAATATTCATTGGACCACATACATCAGTATGTATGATTTCCAACAAATCAGTTGCTCGCTCCATAGTTCTGGAGAACGGCGTTTTAGTCATCTTGCCCATGAGGCACGTTTCCCAAGTACCAAGTGATTCATAATCAAGTGATTCCAGAAGTCCATCAGTATGGAGTTTCTTCATGCGCTTTACACCAATATGACCCAAACGGCAGTGCCACAAATAAGTTGCACTATCATTATCAACTCTGCATCTTTTGGCTTCAACATTATGAATATGTGTATCACTACTATCGAGATTTAATAAAAATAGACCACTCCTCAAGGGTGCATGACCATAAAAGATATTACTCATATAAATAGAACAAGCATTATTCTTTGATTTAAATGAATAACCGTATCGCATCAAACAAGATCCAGATATAATGTTCATGCTCAACGCTGGCACCAAATAACAATTATTTAGGTCTAAAACTAATCCCGATGGTAGATGTAGAGGTAGCGTGCCGACCGCGATCACATTGACTTTGGAACCATTTCTCACGCGCATCATCACCTCGTCCTTAGCCAATCTTCGCTTAATCCGTAGTCCCTGTTTCGAGTTGCAAATATTAGCAACAGAACGAGTATCAAATACCCAGGTGCTACTTCGAGCATTAGTAAGGTACACAACAATAACATGTATATCACATATACCTTTGTTCACCTTTCCATCCTTCTTATCCGCCAAATACTTGGGGCAGTTCGCTTCCAAATGTCGATCTGCTTGCAGTAGAAGCACTCGATCTCGTGCTTAGGTCCAGATTTGGGTTTCTTCTCTTGAGCAGCAACTTGCTTGCTGTTCTTCTTGAAGTTCCCCTTCTTCTTCCCTTTACCCTTTTTCTTGAAACCGGTGGTCTTATTGATCATCAACACTTGATGCTCCTTCTTGATTTCTACCTCCGCAGCCTTTAGCATTGCGAAGAGCTCGGGAATAGTCTTGTCCATCCCTTGCATATTATAGTTCATCACGAAGCTCTTGTAGCTTGGTGGCAGTGATTGAAGAATTCTGTCAATGACACTATCATCAGGAAGATTAACTCCCAGTTGAATCAAGTGATTATTATACCCAGACATTTTGAGTATATGTTCACTGACAGAACTATTCTCCTCTATCTTACAGCTATAGAACTTATTGGAGACTTCATATCTCTCAATCCGGGCATTTCATTGAAATATTAACTTCAACTCCTGGAACATCTCATATGCTCCATGACGTTCCAAACGTCGTTGAAGACCCGGTTCTAAGCCGTAAAGCATGGCATACTGAACTATCGAGTAGTCATCAGCTTTGCTCTGCCAGACGTTCTTAACGTCGTCAGTTGCATCTGCAGCAGGCCTGGCACCCAGCGGTGCTTCCAGGACGTAATTCTTCTGTGCAGCAATGAGGATAATCCTCAAGTTACGGACCTAGTACGTGTAATTGCTACCATTATCTTTCAACTTAGATTTCTCAAGGAACGCGTTAAAATTCAACGGAACAACAACACGAGCCATCTATCTACAACAAACATAGACAAGCAAAATACTATCAGGTACTAAGTTCATGATAAATTTAAGTTCAATTAATGATATTACTTAAGAACTCCCACTTAGACAGACATCTCTCTAGTCATCTAAGTGATCACGTGATCCAAATCAACTAAACCATGTCCGATCATCACGTGAGATGGAGTAGTTTCAATGGTGAACATCACTATGTTGATCATATCTACTATATGATTCATGTTCGACCTTTCGGTCTCCGTGTTCCGAGGCCATATCTGTATATGCTAGGCTCGTCAAGTTTAACCTGAGTATTCTGCGTGTGCAATTGTTTTGCACCCGTTGTATTTGAACGTAGAGCCTATCACACCGATCATCACGTGGTGTCTCAAAGACGAAGAACTTTCACAACGGTGCATACTCAGGAAGAACACTTCTTGATAATTAGTGAGAGATCATCTTAAAATGCTACCGTCAATCAAAGCAAGATAAGATGCATAAAGGATAAACATCACATGCAATCAATATAAGTGATATGATATGGCGATCATCATCTTGTGCTTGCGATCTCCATCTCCGAAGCACCGTCGTGATCACCATCATCACCAGCGCGACACCTTGATCTCCAGCGTAGAATCGTTGTCGTTACGCCATCTATTGCTTCTACGACTATTGCTACCACTTAGTGATAAAGTAAAGAAATTACAGGGCGTTTGCATTTCATACAATAAAGCGACAACCATATGGCTCCTGCCAGTTGCCGATAACTCAGTTACAAAACATGATCATCTCATACAATAAAATATAGCATCACATCTTGACCATATCACATCACAACATGCTCTGCAAAAACAAGTTAGACGTCCTCTACTTTGTTGTTGCAAATTTTACGTGGCTGCTACGGGTTGAGCAAGAACCATTCTTACCTACGCATCAAAACCACAATGATAGTTCGTCAAGTTAGTGCTGTTTTAACCTTCGCAAGGACCAGGCGTAGCCACACTCGGTTCAACTAAAGTTGGAGAAACAGACACCCGCCAGCCACCTGTGTGCAAAGCACGTCGGTAGTACCAGTCTCGCGTAAGCGTACGCGTAATGTCGGTTCGGGCCGCTTCAACCAACAATATCGCCGAACCAAAGTATGACATGCTGGTAAGCAGTATGACTTGTATCGCCCACAACTCACTTGTGTTCTACTCGTGCATATAACATATACGCATAAAACCTGGCTCAGATGCCACTGTTGGGTAACGTAGTAATTTCAAAAAAATTCCTACACACACGCAAGATCATGGTGATGCATAGCAACGAGTGGGGAGAGTGTTGTCCACGTACCCTCGTAGACCGAAAGCGGAAGCGTTATAACAAAGCGGTTGATGTAGTCGTACGTCTTCACGGCCCGACCGATCAAGCACCGAAACTACGACACCTCCGAGTTCTAGCACACGTTCAGCTCGATGACGATCCCCGGACTCCGATCCAGCAGAATGTCGGGGAAGAGTTCCATCAGCACGACAGCGTGGTGACGATCTTGATGTTCTACCGTCGCAGGGCTTCGCCTAAGCACCGCTACAATATTATCGAGGACTATGGTGGAGGGGGGCACCGCACACGGCTAAGAGATCAAGAGATCAATTGTTGTGTTCTTGGGGTGCCCCCCTGCCCCCGTATATAAAGGAGCAAGGGGGAGGCCGGCCGGCCCTCTATGGCGCGCCCCCAAGAGGGAATCCTACTATGACTCCAAGTCCTAGTAGGTTTCCACCTAAAGGGAGAGAGGGGGAAGGAAGGAGAGGGAGAGGGAGAAGGAAAGGGGGGCGCCCCCCCCCCCTCTCCTAGTCCAATTCGGACCAGAGGGGGAGGGGCGCGCGGCCTGCCCTAGGCCGCCCCCCTCTCTCTCCACTAAGGCCCATCGAGGCCCATTAGTTCCCCCGGAGTTTCCGATAACCCTCCGGCACTCCGGTTTTATCCGAAACTTCTCCGGAACACTTTTGGTGTCCGAATATAGTCGTCCAATATATCAATCTTCATGTCTCGACCATTTCGAGACTCCTCGTCATGTCCGTAATCACATTCGGGACTCCGAACAAACTTCGGTACATCAAAACTCATAAACTCATAATATAACTGTCATCGAAACCTTAAGCGTGCGGACCCTACGGGTTCGAGAACTATGTAGACATGACCTAGAACTGTTTCCGGTCAATAACCAATAGCGGAACCTGGATGCTCATATTGGCTCCTACATATTCTACAAAGATCTTTATCGGTCAAACCGCATAACAACATACGTTGTTCCCTTTGTCATCGGTATGTTACTTGCCCGAGATTCGATCGTCGGTATCTCAATACCTAGTTCAATCTCGTTACCGGCAAGTCTCTTTACTCGTTACATAATGCTTCATTCCGTAGCTAACTCATTAGCTACATTGCTTGCAAGGCTTATAGTGATGTGCATTACCGAGAGGTCCCAGAGATACCTCTCCGACAATCGAGTGACAAAAACTAATCTCGAAATACGCCAACTCAACATGTACCTTTGGAGACACCTGTAGAGCTCCTTTATAATCTACAAGTTACGTTGTGATGTTTGGTAGCACACAAAGTGTTCCTCCGGTAAACGGGAGTTGCATAATCTCATAGTTATAGGAACTTGTATAAGTCATGAAGAAAGCAATAGCAACATACTAAACGATCAAGTGCTAAGCTAACGGAATGGGTCAAGTCAATCACATCATTTTCCTAATGAAGTGATCCCATTAATCAAATGACAACACATGTCTATGGTTAGGAAACATAACCATCTTTGATTAATGAGCTAGTCAAGTAGAGGCATATTAGTGACATTAAGTTTGTCTATGTATTCACACATGTATCATATTTCCGGTTAATACAATTCTAGCATGAATAATAAACATTTATCATGATATGAGTTAATAAATAATAACTTTATTATTGCCTCTAGGGCATATTTCCTTCACCAAGAGGGTGCCTAACCTGGTGCAGCTGCTGGACCCGAGCCCAGGGAACACGTACAACCAAGAAGTAGGCCATCTCGTGCCTCCTGTCGCTGACGGCGAGCAAGAGGTGCAAGAAGCTGATGATCGCGCAAGGCGCCATCGTGTATCTGAAGAAGCTCTCCGAGATGGATGTGGCAGGCGCCAAGAAGCATCGGGTACCTGAAGAAGCTCATGTCTGCCGCCTGGTGATGAGAAAGGCCGGGAATTAATGCAGCAGCAGCACCCGGCATACCCAGAACACTATATTTAACAAAGTTTACGCTCCCATGTTTCACCACTTGGTCGATAGCAACATGAGAATAGATGAGGTATCAACACGTGTATTAATTTGGGCTGCTGGGGTGTACATTTACCTTGTGTATCTAGGTGTTCGGTGAAAATTTTCTGAACGTGTTTCCTTTATGTATGGGTGTATGCAGCAATTTGGGGCTCGATCCATATCCTGTCTATTGGGAAACGTAGTGATTTCAAAAAAAATTCTACACACACGCAAAATCATGGTGATGCATAGCAACAAGAGGGGAGAGTGTTGTCCACGTACCCTCGTAGACCGTAAGCGGAAGCGTTATGACAACGCAGTTGATGTAGTCGTACGTCTTCATGATCGACCGATCCTAGTACCGAACGTACGGCACCTCCGCGATCTGCACACGTTCAGCTCGGTGACGTCCCACAAACTCATGATCCAGTAGAGCTTCGAGGAAGAGCTTAGTCAGCACGACGGCTTGATGACGGTGATGATGAAGCTACCGACGCAGGGCTTCGCCTAAGCACTACGACGATATGACCGAGGTGGATAATGGTGGAGGGGGCACCGCACATGGCTAAAAGATCAATGATCAACTTGTGTGTCTATGGGGTGCCCCCCTCCCCCGTATATAAAGGAGTGGAGGAGGGGGTGGAGGCGGGCCTCCTAGGCACGCCCCAAGGGGAGTCCTACTCCCACCGAGAGTAGGATTCCACCCCTTCCATGAGTAGGAGTAGGAGGGAAGGAAGGAGGAGAGAGGGGGAAGGAAAAAAGGGGGGCGCCGCCCCCCTCCTAGTCCAATTCGGACCAGAGGGGGAGGGGGCGCGCGGCCTGCCCTGGCCGCCCCTTCCTCTCTCCACCAAGGCCCATGAGGCCCATTACACTCCTCGGGGGTCGGTAACCCCCTGGTACTCCGGTATTCGTCCAAACTTACTCGGAACCCTTCCGATGTCCAAACATAGTCATCCAATATATCGATCGTTATGTCTCGACCATTTCGAGACTCCTCGTCATGTCCGTGATCATATCCAGGACTCCGAACTACGTTCGGTACATCAAAACACATAAACTTATATTACTGATCGTCACCGAACGTTAAGCGTGCGGACCCTACGGGTTCGAGAACTATATAGACATGACCAAGACACGTCTCCGGTCAATAACCAATAGCGGAACCTGGATGCTCATATTGGCTCCCACATATTCTACGAAGATCTTTATCGGTCAAACCGCATAAAAACATACGTTGTTCCCTTTGTCATCAGTATGTTACTTGCCCGAGATTCGATCGTCGTTATCTCAATACCTAGTTCAATCTCGTTACCAACAAGTCTCTTTACTTGTTCCATAATGCATCATCCCGCAACTAACTCATTAGTCACGTTGCTTGCAAGGCTTATAGTGATGTGCATTACCGAGAGGGCCCAGAGATACCTCTCCCACAATCGGAGTGACAAATCCTAATCTCGATCTATGCCAACTCAACAAGTACCATCGGAGACACCTGTAGAGCACCTTTACAATCACCCAGTTACGTTGTGACGTTTGGTAGCACACAAAGTGTTCCTCTGTTATTCGGGAGTTGCATAAGCACATAGTCATAGGAACATGTATAAGTCATGAAGAAAGCAATAGCAACATACTAAACGGTCAAATGCTAAGCTAACGGAATGTGTCAAGTCAATCACATCATTCTCTAGTGATGTGATCTCGTTAATCAAATGACAACTCATGTATATGGCTAGGAAACATAACCATCTTTGATTCAACGAGCTAGTCAAGTAGAGGCATACTAGTGACACTATGTTTATCTATGTATTCACACATGTACTAAGTTTCTGGTTAATACAATTCTAGCATGAATAATAAACATTTATCATGATATAAGGAAATATAAATAACAACTTTATTATTGCCTCTAAGGCATATTTCCTTCACTATCACTTTCTGTTCTCTTTTTTGCATGTGGTTTGCTCCGTGATTTGGCTTTTACTCAAACAACTTCCTGTCGGGTGGTCTCTGGCGGCAGGATCGGCTAGGTTCCTCTCTTTCCATTCAATTCTTTCCGCGTGTTCATCCCTCTCTGGAAGACTCCCGTGAAATCCCACCGCTCGGCTCCACCGTCCAAGCGTCGCTTCACCGCCGCACGTGCCTATAAATAGCTCCCCGCTTTACCTCTAGAGCTCAATCTTGCCCCTCCGACCTTGCCGCGGCACTCACACCCATCCTCTCTGAACCTTGACGGCGGCACATCTCGCCGGAGACCCACTGCTGGGCCTCCATTCTCCTCCCGGCTCCCAGCACAGACCGTCCTTATCCCGTCCACGTAGAAGATAGCATGCTGGGCCTCCATTCTCCTCCCGGCTCCCAGCACAGGCCGTCCTTGTCCCGTCCACGTAGAAGATAGCATACTGAAGGACCGAGGTGAGGAAGATTCATCTGCCCAAAAAATATGGAGAGCTGCTGCCCCCTTCGCGCGGGAGGACGTTGGCTGCTACGTGCTCGCTGACATCTGCATCTACTGCCGGTCCTGCCGTGGGGGCCCTGGATACGCGACAGGAAGGCCAAGGGGGCGTAGCCGCCGCTGATGTCACCGACGTTGTCTGAGAGGACCGTACCCAAGCGTCTTCCGTCGAAGGATCTGGCATCCTGGTTGTCATTGGTTCCCCCCATAAGCGCCTCGCTGGTGGAGCAATGAGGCGCAGCTCCAGAGCTCCAGCGGCAGCATGAGTGGTACATAGTGAGCACAGCCTCGCTGGACCCGTGGGTCCTTCCGTAGCTCCTCGGTGACCCGCTGGCGACGCTCTGGCCAGCCTGCTCCTTCCCCCTGTCCGGACTGCGAGGTGGCGTCCGCGGCCGTGGCACACTTGCGCGAGCTGCCCTTCCCTCCAGGTCTGATGCCCCTCTGTTACTACTTACTAGCTGTTTTTAATTATAAACTAGTGGACCCGTTGCGCCAAATGGCGCAGAGGCACGCTAAAGCCATGCCCGTGATGAAAATATTTGCATTTGTTATTAGCTTCAGGTTTGAGTAAGCACAAATGGCATGAATTGTAACCCTTTTTATACTTGAGCATGCACAATTTGTTGTGTTATTTGGGTAACATGGAAGCGACAGATTTTTTATATTTTAATCATCAGTTGTGTGGCATTTAGGCCCATCTTTTAATTTAGTCCTATTTTTTCTTCAGAGGAGCACAAACAATATAAGCAACAAGGGTCATTAAGAGCATCATTATTATTCAAAATGATAGCAACTCTATACAACCTGGTATTTCATTATTTTCTTTTTCTCAAGCCCTAATTCTGAACACAGCCCAATGATCCACCCCCTATAAGCCTACACTGAAATCTGTAAGTGGGTGGCATATATGTTTGTAGACGAAGCTTAAAAACTGAGAAGATTACCGTACAAACACATGCTACTTTAACTTCAAAAGAACCAACTCCATAACATAGACGAAAATTAGAGCATCACTTTTTAGTACCACCATACTCAATCTGGGCAGAGGTGCGCATAACGAAAATCGTTTTTTAAAGAAATTTTACATGGTCCTCTCATACCTTACACACCGGAGTTTGGTAACCAAAAAAAGGTTGACAAAATATATCTACATGCACTCACAGATGCTTCCACTTCTGCACCACTTATAGACTATAAAACATGTACATGGACAGCCAGCTTATCAATCAGATTGGGTATTTGTCACTTTATGCGCATGTCTGTCCATTAGCAAGGAATCCTGGAGCAACTTGAATTTCAATCTGCATATCCATACGCAAAAAGTGAGAATCATAGTCCTACTACAATTTTGCAGCTAGAGAAAATAATAAATTAGGAATAAGCATGAAATGGATTTTTTTTTTGTATCTGATGATGGTAAAAAGAACATATTTCAGAAATACACAAAATTTAAGAGGCATCTTCTTGGTTTTACACAGATGAATCATGCAATAAATAAATATGAACACAAATTAGTTTGAACTTCCAAATAAACAGATGAACGTAGCACAAAGAAGCATCACTTTGACACAGTACTACCTTGATATAGAGAAAATCATAGAGTTTCTCGAAAAATGATTTAGGATCAGAGGATCACTGGGTTGATCAGCATACCAGTGTTAATATATATGGTAGAAGTCCATGAATGAGTCCACTCTTTCTTTGACAAAATAGGAAAGTGTGACTTATAACATAAAGAACCAATGCAAGGAAATAAACTGATGTGCAGGGAACCATTATTTAAACTGCTGCCCAAGTCTTGCTCCTGGGTTTGTTTTTTCATTTTTGAAAGATCCCATGGAGAAAAGAAGCATATCCAAGTTTGTGTTGCTATGAATCAAGATCCACACAAATCCTAAATAGAGAGGCCCATGGAGAGAAGCATGCTCAAACTAAAACCAGGAGGGAGCTGCACACATCACCTTTAGAAAATCGGCATATTAGGCAATCAAAATGCGAGTGAGAGAGAGGTAGAGGAGCACCTAATTTCCTCTATCTAAATACCTTATGAAAGAATGAACAACAAAAGAGAGTGTAAGTTTGCAGTGCGCCGTTTTCAAATGCTCAATAGCTTGGTCTGTTTGGTCCATTTGTTTCATTCCAGAATGAATGAGTTGTTGATTTGACATTTCTGCAAAAACTAATGAGGTAGTTGGATGAGAATGTTAACCTTTCATGGGAAGATCAATAAATAGTAACAAAAAATTATGATACTCCCTCCAATCCATATTAATTGTTGCTGGTTTGGTACAACTTTGTACTAAAGTTGTACAAAACCGACGACAAAGGGAGTACTTAATTTTACATGATGCCATTTCAATGTTATCTACCTGGTCATTACCAGCATCGAATAGTTCAATCCTCTTATTGCAAGGCTACTTTGGTACATGCAACATCATGGCGACCGAATAGCACATCTATTAGCACCAAGAGAGTCACAATGGTACGAAAGGTGACTGGACGACTCCCGTGTCGCTCTCGCGGGCGGCTCCGGAGAAACCCCAGCCGCCGCCGACAGCCACCCTCACCCCCCCTCCTCCTCCCGCCGCCGCCGAAGGGCGTCCCTGGGCAAAGCCCTCGGCGCCGGCGCCGGCGGGGACGGCTCTCCCTCCTCTTCTCCAGGCGTGGCGGCGCGGGACGCTGGCCGGCGACGGGGACTCGAGGGCGGCGGTCAGTCGGGGCGACACCGGCAATGGTGGCGCAGATCTTGCCGGGCGCGAAGGGCGGAGGCGTGGGCAGCTGGGTCTCCAAGGATCCGACGCCGCTCTGCCCAGGGGAGCTCCAGATCCCGCTCCCTTCGGACGGCGGCCCGTTCCCTTGGCCGGCGGTCCTCGCGGCCGCGACTGGGGGCTGGTGGCGTAGGCGGGTGTGGTGGTCAGCGCAACGTGGTGAGCAGGCCATGGCGGCGACCCTGGTGACTGCCATGCCTGGTCTGGGTGCCTCTCTTCGCCCAGATCTGGACCCCTCTGGGGCGGTGGCTTGCACGGCTGGTGCTCTCCATGGTTGCGGCTGGGGGGTCGGTGGTGGCTGCTGTCGGCGGGGTAGGCGTGTGGTGGTGTGGTGTTGTGGCCGGCGGTGAGGGGTTGGGTGCAGGTGGCAGCCGAGACAGAACCAACTCTGTTTGTGCAGGTGCTCGAGGTGAGCGGCTGTGTTTGCAGATGACTCTTGCTGGACCAAGCGGGGACGCTCGCCGTGGACTGGCAGGAGAGGGGAAGTTCTAGCGCTGCCGGACTCGGCGGCCGGCGTTTGCGGAGTCGGCCGGGCTGGGATGCTTCGGGCGAAAGCCTATTGCCGACCTCGTCGGCAACGATGATGACGACGTCTCCTGGCGTCGTGTCCCTTCGTGAAGGCATCATTGGGGAGCTACCGTTGCTGGCTATTTCTCTGTGCTTCGGGCGAAAGTCTCATATCCTTCTCTGGATCGGACGACGACGACATCTTCAATGTTGTTTCCCCCTTGGGGGCGTTGTTTCAGGATCCAGGGATGCGCGGTTGGTCGTCTGATGTCTGGGCTGGAGTGTTGGTTCAGGTTGCTGGTTTGTAGGGCGGTGGCGGTGGAGGTGTTCTGTGGCGGCGACCAGTACCTTGGTCATCCTATGCTGATGGTTGACCTCTCTTTTTGGGGCTCGTGGCGGCGGTGAGGTCTCGGTATTCGGCACCCTTCGATGGCTTTTGAGGTTTGGTGGCCTGCGGAGTGCTTTGGTTCTCTCTATTTGTGATGGTGGCCATGGTGTGGCTCAGAGGAGGTGTAGGGCTATCTCGGCGGAAAATTGCCCTTCGGCACGGTCTGTGGCTTTCTCTGCCGCGACGTTCCTAGGCAGCAGGATGCTCTTCGATGATGGCTACGATCTCCTAGCTCTTCAAGGTGCAGAGATCACATGGTAGCAAGCAACTTCTTCTCTACGTCTTCTCGGTGGCGGATGTCCTTTCGACGAATCCAACAAAGCTAGTTCCCGCTCTTCTCGGTCCACTGGTGGTGATGGATGCTAAGTTCTTGGTGTTGGCTGCTTGTCATAGCTCGCTTCTGGTTCTTTTTCTGTTGTTCCTTATTCCATTTTCTATTCTGTTGTTCCCGGTTCCTTCTCCTATGTGTCGGGTGATATCTGTTGTAACCGTCGTGTTGTATCTCAATCTTATCTATAATGAAAATGGTTCAGGCTGGCGTAAGCCCGCCGTAGCACCGTCAAAAAAAACAATGGTACGAAAAATGAAATTTAAGAAATTGAGATTTATCAATGAAGGGCACATATGCCAAGTAAAAAAATGAGTAAATAAACATTGTATCATTTCACATATGCCAAGTAAATAGAGAATTGTAGTTTTGGCTCTGTCCTTGCTCATATTTAAGTAAAAAGGATTGTGTGCATTGAAATGCTATGCAAAATACATTGATACTAAAAGAAAGCTTTGCTAAGCAAATAATTTCAGGAAAAATTTAGGTATTTCAAGATCTTGATGGGCTATCATAACACACAAAGATAGAAATTATGCATTGTGGAACATTTTTTTTTGAACGGTCACCGGGGGGGAGAGAATCCCCACCTGAATATATTGCTCAAAAAGCTGCCAAAGCCAAGAGTCGCCCCTTAAGCTTTGGCTGATCCAGTTTATAAGGGAAGCTGGGTCGAAAACCTAAACAAGCTGGCCCTGTTTATGAGGGAAACCGGGCCGAAAACCGTACAAGTAACGAGGTTACAGAAGAAGAGAAAAATATTGACGCCCAAGAGATGGCCCGACCTAGCTAGCAAGTAGAAAGACCAACACCACGAGAGACGCAAGTAGATGTGGGGTGTTGTAAGGGATCACAATACCTAGACTTTGCTAGCAACCTAACGCACCGCATTGCGTGCGTACCGAGCCCGGCGGCACGACTCAGGAGCATCCACAATCAACGAGTGCGGAACACGAACCTTGACTGGGAGCCCCGCAGCGGAAGATCGGAACGATTAGCAAATTGGGGAGGCACTTTGCGCCATCAAAGAGCAAAGATGAACCAAGACATCACCGAGAGCAGAACGCTCGCCGCAACACATCGGCCATCATGGGAGGGTCTTGAGCAAGCATAGCGAGACACCTACACGAGGGGGAAACAAATGGCCGCCTTGCGATGCCGACGGCACCGCCACCAAACCCCAAAGAACACCAGCGAACAACCACTGTCGACTCCAAGTCAGTCGCACCACCACCACCACTGGTCTCTCCGGCTGATCCCTATTCCAAAAATGATGCCCTCAAGAGGGGAACGATGCGAAGCACCGCCATCATCCGATCCGGTAGAGCACAGATCTGAGGTTTCCCTCGGAGCAGGGGACGGTAAGGGAGAGGAGCACTTCACCACAGCATCACCTTCAAGAAGGATGCGACGCCCGCGGACGCCGCTGCTGCCGGCTCCGACCATAGCCGGAGGGAGACTTTCGCCTGGCTTCGTCTTCCACGCACATACCAAACCAGCTGGTCCACCGCATCCAGCCCCCACCGCCTCGGGCCAGATCCAGACGGATCCAACCCATCCCACACCGGGCTTGCCAGATCCGAGCTGAGCCGAGGCCAGCAAGCACACGGCACCACCACGCCCAGCCAAGCTCCCGGCAACGAGCTGCCACCACCAGCAGCACTCCCCTGCCTTCCACCAGAGAGGACAACCCCACAACCGCGTGCCCGAGATCCGCCACGAACAACACGGGATCTCAAGAGCTACCATGGCCAGCCACCGACCTCCACCGCGGCAGAGAGCCGTCAGCTCAAGCCGGACCAAGGCTGCCACCCCGATGCAACTGCTGCTGCAGGCCGCGAAGGGCGAATCCCCGCCGCCGCCCCCTGGCCGACCTCCATCGCGACAGAGAGCCCTCTGCATATGCCGGCCCAGGGCCGCCTGGCTGCAGGTCGCGAAGGGCGAATCCCCGCCGCCGCCGTCACCGGGCCGGGCTTTGCCGGAGGTGACCACTGGTGGCGGCGAGGGGAAGGTACTGGGAAGGGGGGGCCGAGGCCGGGTAGATCTGGTCGCCGCCCGAGTCGGCCTGCGGGAGAGCGGCGGGGGGAGAGTCGCCTGCATTGTGGAACATGACACAACAAAGACGTCAATAAAGGAAACTACCAACCATAAATTGCTTTCTGACATTTAGTTGTTTGTTGGCCTCAGAAGTATTCCTTTTCTCTTCATCTTTGAGTACACGATCAAATTCTTTGATTAAGCTGCAAGAAGCCATGGCATATATCTACATAAACAAGAACTCGGCGGTGATACATTCTCCAGGTAAAGAAATTGCTAAAATTCATCATGCCACATGCAGAAGATATGAAATTGCAGGCTCAAGTAGGAACAACAACGACAGCGTTCAACAAGACTTACCGCTTGCACTCGCTCATCTTCCCAGTGAGTTCTTCGAGCCGCCAGTGTGCCTGTTGGAGTCCTTGATCTTGTCTATCTTCTAGAACCCATTACTGCAGCAAACATATATTAGCAAGATGGTGGCAATGTAAATACAAATTGTATCATTTCACATATGCCAGGTAAAACAAAAATGAGTAAATAAACATTCTCTCCAGAGGGTGCGAATCCAATTGGCAAAACAGATTAGCAGAGATGGAGCCTAGTTTACCTTGCCTACTCCAATGTAAATACAGTTGTATCATTTTATATGCACCGAGGAATCAAGTTCAGTATATCAAGCGGTGCGGTAGTAGCGTAGGGAAGCTTTCATGGACTGCTCTGCATTTCTAATGTTTAGAGATAAGAGGTCGTCCAACTCTGGTTTGACCCTTGGTATTATATTAGTCTACACAAAATCAATTAAAATATGAGGGGAAGGTAAATTACTTCTGAGTTTTGGAAAGCTAAGAAACTATTGTGAAGAGCATATAAGGGTATAAAATCAGAATAACACTATGACATGTTGTATGAATTAATGTCTTAAGCAAGGAAAAAGAGTTCACTCTGGTGTTTTCATTTCCATCCATGTAGAGTCCAGTTGACATAAAATCATCTTCTCTTTTCCATTATGCGAGACTGCATAACAGGATCTCTTCCATTGTGAGAGACTGCATATTCAAGCCAGATTCCTACATGAGCTTTTTTTTATTACAAAACTTAACAAAGAAAGCAAAGGGGGAAATGAAAAACAGGATCATATATACCTGGTAGTGTGTCTAGGGGTGTGTTCGGTTGCTGTCACCAGATGGAATGGCATGGGTCCGTCCCGTCCCGAGAGCCCATTCTCACGTTCGGTTAGTAGATGGAACCAGAACCCACCAGTCCCAGAAAAGGGAATATTCGGTCTATATGCGGAACCGACGCATACCTTCGATTCGAGCGGACGACGAGGAACGCGCATCTCTCCCTTCGCACCCGAGCCCTATCCTATCCCATCTCTCCTTCCCAGCGCCGCCACCCTCCCGCATCTCTCCCTCCCTCTCGATCTGCCACGCCCCCGCCCCTCACGCACCTCTCCGGCGCCGGCTTCCCTCTCCTCCCCGTCATCTCCCCCCCTGCGATGGCGGCCTACCAGGCGGCGGCGGCGACCTAGCAGGCGGCGGCGACCTACCAGGCGGCGGCGGCGGCGACCTAGCAGGCTGCATCGACGAACCAGCAGGGCGGCTAGCAACATAGGCAAGGTATGGTTCCATTCCCTTCTCTGTATATACATGTTGATGCAGACAGATTTATGTTTCTGTGTGTGCAATGTTCTTCCCCAAGATGCTTAGGACAGATTTATGTCTCTGTATATACATGTTGATGCTTAGGACAGATTTATGTTTCTGTGTGTGCAATGTTCTTCCCCAAGATGCTTAGGACAGATTTATGTCTGTATATACATGTTGATAGTATGTATCATTGTAGATGGTCAAGATGAGCAAAAGAAAAAGGATGGCTAGGGGAGCAGCTGTTTTTGTTGCATTAGCTGCAATGGCAGTCATTGTTCGGGCTATAATAAGGAAGAGGAGACCACGTATTACCTATGGCCCAATGCATGAAAGAGATCGAATCAGATTTGATTATCTAAACCAAAAAATTTGGCAAAGCGATGTGTTATGCAAAAACATGCTAAGGTTTGAAAGAGCTGCATTCTTTCGTTTGTGTGGTATATTGAGGGATCGGGATTTGCTAGAAGACAGTCCACATCTTAGTGTGGAGCAACAATTGGCAATGTTTTTGCATACAATTGGGCATAACCTTCGGAATAGAGTTGTTTCAGCCAATTTTGGTAGATCATACGGCACAACAAGCATCTATTTTAGAAAGGCTCTTCATGCCATAGGCGAGCTTCGTAATGATTATATAAGGCCACCATCATTGGAAACCCCCGCAAAAATTGCAGGAAATCATCGATTTGACCCATATTTTAAGGTAATTTCAGAAACTATTCCTTAGCTATCTAGGTTATATGATATGCCATTTAATACTGGTCACTATATAGGATTGTATTGGAGCTATCGATGGTACACATGTGCGAGCAGGTGTTACCAAAGATGTGGAGCCTTCTTTTCGTGGTAGGAAAGCCTTTACCACTCAAAATGTGATGGCAGCAGTAGATTTTGACCTCCGCTTCACATATGTTTTGGCTGGATGGGAAGGGTCCGCACACGACGCGACCGTCTTAGCTGATGCGTTAACTCGTGAGAGAGGCTTACAAGTACCACCTGGTAAGAAGTTGACGTACATAGAAATTGTCCATATGTTACTGCCTTAAGAAACCATTATAACCAATATTTATTTTTATTTTTTAGGAAAGTACTACCTAGTTGATGCCGGTTATGGAGCCAAGCCAGGGTTCTTGCCACCTTTTCGTGGCGTGAGGTACCATTTGAATGAGTGGGGCAACAATCCGATCCAGAATGATAAGGAGCTATTCAGCCTTAGGCACTCATCTCTACGGGTGACGGTAGAGAGGGCTTTTGGATCTCTCAAGAGGCGTTTCAAAATTTTAGATGATGCCAAACCGTTCTTCACTTTCCCGGTCCAAGTCGACATTGTTATAGCTTGTTGTGTTCTTCATAATTATGCACTATCACAAGGGATCGATGAATTCATTATACCGGAAGTGACATGGACCACCCAACCAATTCGAACATCAAGGCAACAATTAAGTGACAATAGGGCCTTGGTAGACCATAGGCTACAAATTGCCGCCCAAATGTGGGAAGATAGGCAACTCATGTATGCAAATTTATGAGTGCACCGCACTATGTATTTGTAATGTTTAAGGAACTACCTTTGTATTTATTTGATGGCTGGACAAGTTGTGGTATTTATTATGTCAAACAATACATTTGTGGCGATTTCATCTATTTTATTGTAACATTTTGATGGCTGGGCAGATTGTGTCTTATATATGTTTAAATCATGTGTTTGTGATGACTTCATCCATTTTTTTGCAATTTTTTTGTTGGCTGAACAGAAATGGACAATGTTGAAGTTACCGCTGCAAGTGGGATCTCTGGGAAAAGTGGGGTCATGGTATGGACCACTTCCATGACCAACACTATGCTAGGTTTTTTGGCTGACCTTGTTGCTAAAGGGAAGAGAACTTTTAGTGGATTCAGGGAGACACATCTCAAACAATGTGCTGCTGTTTTGAACGAGCAATTCAAGCTAGCTATCACCTCTGAGCAAGTTAGAAACCATCTCAAGAAGTGGAGGAAGATTTGGGTTAGGGTTGTCAATTTGAAGAATTTAAGTGGAGCTCTATGGGATGAAGATACTTGCACAATTAGGCTCAGCGAAGAACACTATGCAGGTCACTGTATGGTAAGCTTCTTGTAATATGAGCGGTTTGGCATCATCTAAAATTTTCTGCCTTCATTATGCTAATGACTTGCAAATTTTTTGTAGACCCACAAACCTGATGCTCCCTTCTTGAATAACCCAATTGAACACTATCATGCCATGGCGACCATTTTTGGAACAACTGGGGCTAAGGGGATGAATGCAAGGTCTGGAAATGATCTCCTTTCTATTGACGTTGATGATGAGGAGAATGGTGAGGTGAATGGTGAGATCAACACGTCACCGCAAGTTGGTGAGTCTTCTCACCCCAAAGGACCACCAAAAAAGAAGGCCAAGGTGGTGAAAGTTCTAGAGGATCCACTAGGTGCCATTCTCAAAGATGGTTTTAAACTTGTGGCTGAAGCTCTTGTGAAATCTGGTGGAGATGATGATGATATACCCGATGACCTTTGGGATGTAGTCTCTAGTTTGAAAGAATTTGATGAAGAGCACCTTGCCCACTATTATGCTCATCTCGTTGACAACCCCAAGACGGCAAGAGCCTTCATGAAGCTTTCCGAAACCAAGAAATCTGTTTGGGTGAGTAGGTATGTGAAGAAGAACTTCTAAATTCGATATGGTTGTATGGTTGTCAAGTATGTGAACTTGACTTGTATGGCTGTAGTGCCATTGGCTTGCTTTAGGATATTTGGAATGTGAACTTGTATGGTTGTATGTGAGAGACATGTATTGGCTGATTGCTTTTGGATGTGCCAAATGAACTTGCTACCTGATTCTACCTTATGATATTATTGCTGATAATTGTGTTCTATGTCAATATATATTATTGTGTTGTTTTTCTTGGAAATACAAATGAAATGCTGCCGAATTTTTGAATTTCTGTTATTCAATTTTTCATTCCATTCTTCCAAACCAAACACTGGAACGGAACCAACCCGTTCTACTTTTTTGCACCTACTAAACACAGGAACGGAACCGACCCATTCCTCTGGAATGGAACCATTCCATTCCGTGACAGTTGGTTCCTCAACCAAACACACCCTAGAAGAAGCATTCGTAACCACACTCCTGGACGCCAGGAGTAGAAGCTGGACTGCAAAGGAACGGTCAGGACTATCATGCATGCACATACTATATTGAACAGAAGCTGCACTAAAATTCTGATCCAAAAGTTCACCGATGAACAGATTGCTCAATGAAACAAGTAAACAGAGCTTATCAATTTTCCGTACAAAACAAAATTTATTGAAATAACTTTTTATAAGTTTATTATGTGCTGATTGAGAACGTGAAACTGTATTACATTTATTTGGCCATTTCATCAGGCAAATAATGTGCATTAGCTTTGGCCTGGGTACATGTGATAAACAAGATGTAAATTGAGAACGATAAGAGAGCAAGATACCTCATGGATGATCTGCTGCGGCTAGAGTTCAAGGTCAGCAAGCGTGCGCATGCTGGGCGGCGGCCGCAAGCACCTGGAAGCGATCCGAGCTCAAGCTATTGGATCTGTCGCTCTCGTAGGGAAGTGAGGCGATGGTGATGGGGTGAGGCCGGCAGAGATGCCTCCTGTCGATAAAGACGGCGCAGGCAGAGCATGGGGCAGCCGCCTCTCGGCCACCATGCGGCACAGCGAGGCATGCCGCGTGGCGCGGCTGCTGTTCCCCTCCATGAATCTAAGCACCAGCGGCGCGGCGACCTTCGTCGGAGCGGCAGCATCAGAAACCGAGACGACGAGGCGGAGGCTGCGGCGGCGCCGCCGACGGCGGTAGTAGCAGCACAATGGATATTGGGGAGATAGAATGGGAAACTGAAGCCGCGCTTGCGAGACGAGATGAGGCACGCACGACGCACGCACTATGCATCGGTCAGCCAGGGGTCCACGTGCACATGCGCCAGCCCACCCTGCGCAGTCTACGCAACCAACCACCGCGACGCCACACGCGACCACGGAAAAACTTCCGGCGACCGCTAGGCGCCGGCGCGCCGGCCGAACCGTTTCGGCCGGTCGGACGCTAGCCATCGGATTATCCCGTGCCAAGCCGTTGGATCCTTAGGGCATCTCCAGCCGTTGGCCTCCCAGGAGGGGTAAAAAATCGCCCCCTGGGGCGCACCGGCGCTAAACCGCGCACTGGGGCCGTGATGCCCTCCAGTCGCGGCGCCTACCGGTTAGTCAAAAAAGCAAATATGGCGCAGAAACGACTCAAATTTAACGCAAACATCGGCGAGTTCGTTCAAACTTAAACATATTTTACAAAAAAAAAAAACTACCGCGGGCTACCCCCGCCGTCTCCCTCGCCGCCCGCCCATGCGGTTCTACATGCCGAGGAGGCTGTAGAACCGCGTGTAGTCACCGCCGTCGTCGTCATCGTCGTCGTCGTCGCCGCCGCCCCCGCCTACGCCTCCGTCGTCCCTGCTGCATCCCTCCCCCGGTTGGCGCGGCGGGTTGGACGTCTGGGGGCGTCGTCGTCGTCGTCGCTGTCGAGGACCACGACGCCGTGCTCGTCCTCGCGCCCACGCTTGCGGGCGGCGATCTCCTCCAGGGCCCGGCGCTGTCGGACCATCTCGTCGCGGAGGTAGTCGTCCCGCGCCCACCGCACGGCGTCCTCGTCGGAGAAGCCGCGCCGGGCTACCTCCTCGTAGTCCGTGGGCAAGCCGGGCTCCGGCTTGGGCTCGACGAGGACGAAGCGGCCGGTGGGTGGAGAGGCGTTGGCGTTGGCGTTGGCGCCCGCGCGGATGCGGCTTCTGGTGCAGCGCTGACCGGCACGCCACAGGGCTCCGGCAGCGGGCGGAGGCATGGCGAGCCGCTGGGCGAGGAGGAGGACCCCGGTCTCCATGCGCCTCGGGTCGAGGAGCTTCCCGGCGTGAGAAGGAAGGGGCGCGGGTACTCGAGGCACGGCGTGTTGCTGCCCTCGATGTACTCGAGGCGACCTCAACGTCGCGCCGGCACGCCCACCACCGACGCCGCCAGCGGCGTTGAGCTGCCGGAGGGCTCGGCGCCGTTGGTGGCCTCGAGCTGCTGGGCGTGACGGCGGCGAAGTAGGGTTCCCAGGCGGGCTGTCGGGGCGTGCCGTGGCCCCTCCCTCGCTTGTGGCGGCAGGTTCAGCGGATCGTGCGATCTCCGCACGCCGGGCCGCTCCGGTGGGTATCGGGGCACCGCACGCCGCCCGCTGATCCTCCACGCCCGGGCACTGCATGTCCGGCGAGACCGGGTACTCGGCCTCGTAAAGGAGGCGAGCCTCGTCTTCATGAAGATGGCGGCGGCGAAGCCGTTCGCCGCCGCACCGTCTCTCGGGAAGCGCTTCGGCCATGGGTGTGAAAGGAGGCGGCAAAAGAGAGAGAGAGGGAGGGAGCGGCGGCGGGAGAGTGTGAGTCGCCGAAAGCGCCGTGGCGCGTCATATATAGGGCGGCGCGCGTGCCACCGTGTGTACGCGTGGCGGGCGAGGGAGAGGCGAGGGCAGCGCGTCGTCCGGTCTTCACTGCGCCGCCGTGAGCACCAATGGCGGCTGACGGCGGCAGCAGCGCGGCAGCTTTTATATTGATTCGCCACGGAAACGAGGCGATGAGTACGACGAAGGGCGAGAAGAGAGCCGCGTCGCTGACGCGGCGGGGCCGCGACTTTTTCGCGCCAAAACAGTTCGCGCGTCGCTGACGCGGCGGGGCCGCGACTTTTTCGCGCCAAAACAGTTCGCCCGACGCCCCTGGGCGCCCCCCAGCGCGCCGGGTTCAGGCTGGGTACGCCGGCGCTGTTTTCGGCCCAAGCCGGCGAAAATCGGGCTCCTGGGGGCGCGACTGGGCCGTTTTTTTGGCGCCGGCGCGAAAAAAACGCCTGGGGAGGCCTTCCTGGAGGCGCGGCTGGAGATGCCCTTATCCATCCCAAGTCATCTTCTTCCCTTCACAGCCACACTGGTGGCCGTCTGCGTCGCCGCTCCCCATCCTCGCTGGCCGTCCGTGTTGCTGGTCAGCTCCCTCGCCGGCCGGCCTCATTGCTGGTCCCCATCCTTGCCGGCCGTCCTCGTCACCGCCACTCACCTTCCCCGTCGGTTCCAGCAGTGCGTTGTCGAAGCTTCCAGTCGTCATCCTTGTAGAAACATCCGCCATTTGTAAATGCATGATGCCTTCATCATTGCATCAACTAGTCATTACCGTCGTAACACGTCCTTCGCAGCATCACCATGCCGCCGTGCCGGTCGTAGCTCCCGGCGTCGCCGCTCATACCAGCGTCATTAGATGGCGCAGGTTTTTGAAGATTTACGATGGAAGCTTTTTCTACCCCGATTGAAGCTTTTTGCTATATGGTTGAAGCTTTTCCCGATTCCGATTGAAGATCTTTTCACACGGTTGAAGCTTTTCTCAAAACTGATTGAAGCTTTTCTTCACGTTTGAAGCTTTTCGTCTACGCTGGTTGTAGCTTTTTTTCATGGTTGAAGCTTTTTCTATGCCGGTTGAAGCTTTTTTCTATGCTGGTTGTAGCAATCGCGGCGCCATCCCCCGTCGTCGCCCCAGCACCAGTCCGTCGATGTATCAAAAAAATACACCAGTTCCAGCTTCTAGTTTGCTGGTAGCAGCAAACGAGATTACCGGTTGTAGCTCCTACTGCTACAGGTTCCGGCAACGACGCCGGCAGCTTGTAGCACCCACGGTGGCCAGTTCCAGCATTTTGTGACGCGGGTTGTAGCAGCCGTAGGGGGCGGTTCCAGCACCGGTGTTTTACGATTCCAAAACATCGACGGGGACGGGAAAGGTAGAGCTAATGGTGGGCGTTCCAGCACCTGCGGATTCCAGCACCTTCATGGCCAGATGTAGCTTCTGCAGGAGGCGCCCTCAGCAAAAACCTCCCCACCGCTAGCAGCTCGTCCGTGGCACACACAAAAAATCCCCTTCCTAGATGGCTGAAATACGGCCATGGCCTGCGCCCAGCAGATGAATCCGACCATGGAGCTTGTAGCAGCAAGGTAGCGCCGCATGGTGATCTATTTTGGGCGGTCCTCGCCGTGGTTTACTGTGGGGAGGAGGGAGAAGTATGGCGCGGTCGCAGAAAAGAGAACAAAGATGAGATGCGGATGGTGGAGAAAGAAGTGGGCCCTGGCGTGTGGCACGCGTGCGTGCGACCGGCGGAACGTTTCAGCCGGCGCAACGGCCATAAACGTTTCCCAAAACCTATTTGCCGCTCTCTGCGGCAAACAGTCGGGGTTCCGCACAAGCTCGATCGACGAGCGCTCAGGACGGGCCGGCCTGTTAGCGTAACAACTGGTTTTGCGAACCTTCTATGAAACGTTCCTTGCCGGGTTTTTTCCGGTTTTGGGAACCTTCTAGAAGGTTTCTGCACCGGTTTTTTCTTTTCATATTTATTTTTTAGCTTTTATTTTTGATTAATCTTTCCATTTTTGTTTTTTCTCTATCTTTTTTCTGTTTCTTTTTTCTTTGTTTTTCTATTTTCTTTCTTCTTGCCCTTTACTTCTTGAATATTTTTTCTATTTTCTACGAACATTTCAGAATCTTTCAAAAGGGAATTTTCAGATTTTTTCATCATTTTTTAGAAAATGTTCCTGTTTTCAAACTTTTGTTCAGAAATTTCATTAAAGTTTAGAATCTCAATAATTATTTGCTTATTTTAAAAAAGTTCAAAATTTCAAAAAGTGTTTGTCTTTTTAAATTGTGTTCACAAACTAAAAATGTTCGGCTTTTTAGAAGTATGTTCCTGTTTTCAAAATTTCTTTACAAATTCAAAAAATATTCCTGTTTCCAAATTTGTTCACGAATTCAAAAAATGTTCAGGTTTTCAAATTTTGTTCACGAATTAGAAATTGCTCAGGAGCTTAAAAAAGTATTCCCATTTTCAAAAATTGTTCACAAAATTCTAAAAATGTTCCATTTTTCAAAATTTGTTCTCAAGTTCAGGAAATTCTCACATTTTTTCAGTTTTGTTCACATATTCAAAAAAACCTGGGGATTTTAGAAAATGTTCTTGTTTCCAAAATTGTTCACAAATTCAATAAATGTTCACAAAATTGAAAAAATGTTCCTGTTTTCAAAATTTGTTCACAAATTCAGAAAATTTTCAAATTTCCAATTTTGTTCACATATTTAAAAAAAACTGCGAATTTTAGACAATGTTCCTGTTTTCCAAAAAAAATCACCAATTCAATAAATGTTCATTTTTCGAAAAATTGTTCACAAAATTAAAAAATGTTCCTGTTTTCAAAATTTGTTTAAAATTCAGAGTAATTTCACATTTTAATGTTTTTCGTATATCCAAAAAAATCTGGGAATTTTAGAAAATGTTCCTGTTTTCCAAATTTGTTCACCAATTCAATAAATGTTCTTTTTTGAAAAAATTTCACATATTATGATATGTTTGGGAATTTAGGGATGTTCCAATTTCCAAAAAATTCAGAAAAGTTCTTGTTTTTGAAAATGTTTTCGTTTGTCAAAAACCCTTTTACAAAGTTGAGAAGTGTTTGTGTTTCATAAAGCACTCAGGGTTTTTTCAGAAAAAGTGTTCGGAATTCTTAGAATATGTCGGATCTGGGCGTACGTCGCTTCTTAAAGGTTTACGTTGCCTTATGTTCAATAACCCGTAGTAGCTCAGCCGGCAGTGTGTCGTGGTCTGTTGGTTGAGATCTTGTGTTCGATCCCTGGTGAGTGCGACTTAATTTTTTAGCCACTGTATGCAACCAATGAAATGAAAGACGATCTCGCTGAGCCCACCAGTCATCCGAAGCCACGAAAGAACCTAGGTCAAAACAGATCATAAAAATTAAACGGTCGATGCAGTCGTGTTGACCTGACCAAAACCTATCGAACGACCAAAATAGAGGGAAATCGAGCGAGCAATTGGGAGGGCGGGTCGCCCAGCCTCCTTATACGTTAGAATAACTGTAGAGAGAAAGGAACTAAAGGAAGAGGGAGAGTCGCCGGCAGTTCGTTGCGTGCGGTCCGGGGTTTGTGCACTGGAGGATATTAGAGCATCTCCAGCCGTTTGGCCCCCCGTCGAAAAAGAGCGGCCTGGGGGCGAGCCGGCGCTAGATCGGCTCCTGGGGTTCGTTTCTCCCCAGCAACGCCCCCAGGTGCCGCCCTCAAGGCGCTCCATATTCGAACTCCATCATTCCCGCTCAAAGAAACAACAAACCGGCGATCATCGCAATAGTTCGGTGATTTGGTGCCACAGTTCGGCGATCAAATAAAAGGACACGCAGTAGTTCGGCATACAGAAAAGGAAGGACGCGGAAGGAGTACATCAAACGTCGAGCTCAACCTCCGGCGGCGTCGGCGGCGGCGTACGCGGGCTGGAAGGAGTCGGCGCGGCTTCTGTGCTGCTGGGCGCGCCGGAGGCATCGTCGGTGGGGCTGGGTGTCGTGGAGGCATCGTCATCAGCCGGCGGGCTTGGCGGCGGCGTCGGCGTCGCCGATATCTGGTTAGGATGAGGCCGCGCTCCGCCAAGAACCACGCCTTGAGCTTCTCGTCGCCGCTCTGGAGCATGTCAGTGACGCCCATCAAGAAGGCGAGGTCGTTCTTCCTCTTCTTGGCGTCTTGAGCTTTGAGTTTCGCGGTGGCGTTGGTCCGGAGCAAGTCGAGTTTGACGACGCTGTTCGTCATCAAAATAACCCACCTCGCCTCAGTTTTCTCTTCTCGCTGGGCGGCCCTGATCTTGGCGTCGGCGAGGCAGTGTTCGATGGACTCTTGCACGTGCGCGGCAGCCGACTCGGCGCATTTCGCCTTCTTGGCACCTTTGTTGCCGTCCGGGCGCCCGTCAGCCGCGCCCGCGGTCGGCGCGTCCGGCCTGTACGTCTCTTTGGCTTTGGCGAGGGTGCGTCGGACGGCCGCCCATTTCTCGCACTTGTCGATCCGCTTGAAGACGTGGAGGTACTTGAACTCAACGTCGCTGTTGTCATCGCGGAACATGGCGAGCATGCATAGCAGCTGCGCGGAAGGAAAGAACATCAGTCGGCGTGCTCGGCGCGCGCACGGCGCACACGCGGCGAAAGAGCGCGCGCACGGCGAAAGGAAAACGGTAAGGACGGCGTGCGATACCTGATCCTCAACGCTGGTGCCGCTCTCCGGGCGAGCCGCGACCTACTCGACGATCCCATGCCATTTGTTGCATGCCGTTTGGGTGAGCCCCCAATGGTTCGCCATCGCCTTCGACCCACGCTTCATGTGCACGCTTTTGAAGTAGGGGTCGACGAGCTTCCGCTCGTCAAACTCGGCCTTGATGCGGTCCCAATACGTCTCGATGCTCTGGTTTGTGCCGGTGACCGGGTTGAGGTAGACGACCTTCCACGCTTCGGCGAGGCACTCCTCTTCCTTGGACGCCCACTTGATGCGTGGCTCGCCGGGCTTGGCCGCCTTCTTCTTCTTCTTCTTCTTCTTGCCTTTCCTCGTCGGCGCTAGTTCCTCCTCCTCCTCTTCCTCCTCCTCCGGCTCTTCCTCGCCATAGTCTAGCTCGTCGTCCATGTCGCCGAGGTCAATCGAGCCGTCTTGGGTAGTGAACCCGGGGGAAGCGGCGGTGGCAGCCGAGCCGACTGCGATGATGTCCTCCATGTCGGCCTCCGTCGCGTCGGCGTCGCCGAGATGCGATGAGGATGCGGCGAAGAGGTGGCGTCGGTGAGGTTGCGTAGTCCGGCGGCGAGTACGTGTACGGCGGGTACTGCACGCCGGCGAACGCAGGCGAGGGCGTGCGCTGGACAGGGTGCCCATGGGGGAAGGTGATGTTGGGGTTGAAGCCACCATGGGTGTCCCCATCGGCATAGCTCGGCGACGACGTCCTCCATGGGTGCGGCGACGACGAGAACCCGGCCGGAGAGCCGACGCTTTGCTGGCTCCAGGCCGCGTACGGGTGCCCACCGGGTGGATTCATCATCGTCGTGCGCGACGCCTCCGCTTGTTCGGCCGCCGCCGCAGCCGCAGCGTGCGCCGCTTTTTCCCTGGCTTTCTTGGCCCTGTTGCGCCTGTCGGCGGTGACGGCCTCCCGGCGCTCCACATCCGCCTTCCACTCGGCGTTGCTCATGCCGGGGGGCTTGGACAACGGCGCCCTCGGCTTCCTTTGCTTCGGCTGGGTGGCGGCGGCGGCGGCGGCTGTGGGATCCATCGCGCGCGCGGCATCACATACTTCTCGTGCCGCCGGAAGGGTAGGGAGGAGGCGAGGGTTTGGCGGGAGGAATGGAGAAGAGAGGGGAGCCTAGGGGGGAAAGCGGGAGAAAATGGCGGGAAAAAGGGCTTCAGTCGCCGACAGAGCGGCCCCACGCTGCTTTTTTCGCTTGTGCCGGCGCGCCCAGACGACACCCGGCTGCTTGGCTTCGAGGCGGGATCGCCGGCTCTGTATTTCGCCCAAACCGGCGCTAAACGAGATCCTGGGGGCGCGACTGGGCCGATTTGGGGGCGCGGCTGGAGATGCTCTTAGGAGCAAAAGATCCAGCTCAGCCCTGCACTTATAATAACATCGGTGATGCAAACTCCCCCTATTTGCCCTCCAATTCTATCATGTTCTTTGATTGATATGCAAGGAGCTGATTGGAATGGTCACTTCTGTTTCAGTCTTCAATCTAGAAACAGTTTTTCATGGTGGATGCAGGGATATGCGTGATGTGCTTCATTAGTTCAAGCTTCTGTCCTTGATTTTTGTTTCTTTTCAGATATACTTGCAAGGTTTTCCTGTGTAGTTTCAATGAAATTTGTTGATTGCCTGTGTTTTTTTGACTGGTGATCACACTCATGCTTAGGGATATGTTTATGGATCACAGGAGCAACATGTGCAAAGCTTAAAACGGTTCAGTTTTATGTAGTTAGTCGAATATCAAGTGCTTTTTTTATTAAGCGTCTATGTAAATGGTGATCCATCAAAGTTGTTATGCTGGATAAAAATTTGCTTCCTAACGGCGCATAGATTAGTTAGCCATTGGCTCCTAGGTGAGGCTATTATACTGTGATAATGGATGTGGTGAGCAACATCTGAAGTTATTATATTCAAGTGTTGTTATGTTTTCTTATTACATTCTGTTCGTCGCCTTCCTATTGTTATGAGCTTTGCTTGCTCTCATGTATTACAAATTTCAAAATGATTTGAGCCAACTGATCTTATATCTGGCGGACCGCGAGACATATGTCTATTATTTCAAAATTAATCATAATAGCAGCAATACTACTGACCCTAAGCACATGAAGGAACCTGGTACCTCAACATATAGGTATTTGGTCCGGCCTGCATATATGAATAAAAAGTTTTGATAGACCTAAGAGAAACATCAGGAATATAAAGTTATATTTTCCTTTTTTTTTCTTCCTTCCAGCAGTAAATGGAAGCTATAGCAGAATGACAACTGTTTTTATTACTCAAGTGAAATGCAGGAAGAAAAGGAGAGGAGGGGGGGGGGGTGTTATATAACTGAAGATCTTTACCAGACGAGGATTTTCTACCCTTCAGTGCTAACCACATTTGTTTGGTGAACTTTGGAAAGTACAATTCTATTATAAAATAAAATATACGCACATACTACATCGATGAGGCGCGGCATGCCACGGGTACGGCTAATATACTACTAGTACGTTTCTGCCTCGATCGTTGTTGAGAAATACACATCTGCAATCTTAATAAGTTCTTTTTTTTGAGGAATAATGACAGGAGTTCTGCCTTTTCATATTAGAAGAAAGAAGGGGAACCAAGGTTCCCTGGTAGTGTACAGATAATATGGAGAAACAAGCATCCACGCACACATACTCAGCCAAAGAAACTAGAAAAAGGAAGAGAAAAGAGAAAAGCTAAGCAGTAGCCTCCTTGAACAAAGCAATCTCGTCTCTGGCCATAGCAGCAACTGTTTCAGGTGAGCTCTCTTTCCTTCAAAAGTTCGCCTATTCCTTTTTTTCCAAAGATTCCAAGCAACGTAAGCAGCCGATGTGATTTGCATGCGAAAAATCGGGTTGTTGTGCAGGTTCCAGGTCCGTTTCCACCAGCCTTTGATTGTCATCGAAGTAGAACCAACAACAGCAGCCTCTGGGTCGCTCTGCTGGAAGGAGAACCAGACCTCTCGGGCAAAAGGGCAAGAGAGCGTAATATGGGCAGCCGAATCTTAATAAGTTCTTAACACATCTATATTATCTTTATCTCCAGTGGCGGAAGGGAAGCCATGATCTGACCGGGATATGAAGGAAGAAGATCCAATAAAAGCAAGCCATCTGCAGGACATGAGAGGGCGCTGGCCGGACCAACTTCCCGCAGGAGCACATAGCTAGTTAGCTAGGGTGGTGTTACTGTTACTGTTATGTTGATCTGTTGTACGCATTTGGTTAGATGCTTGGTACTCCCTTCATAAACAAATATAAGAGCGTTAAGATAACTACTATGTTCCGTGATCTACCACTAATCTTCATCGTGATAGTGGAACCCGGTCGTTTGGCGCGCTCTTTGTTTATATATATAAAAATTTGGCGTGCTTTTTGTGGCGCCCCCGATTCAATCATACACTAATCATGCACGCAAACGTGTACGATCAAGATCAGGGACTCACCGGAAGATATCACAACACAACTCTAAAACATAAATAAGTCATACCAGCATCATAATACAAGTCAGGGGCCTCGAGGGCTCGAATACAAGTGCTCGATCATAGACGAGTCAGCGGAAGCAACAACATCTGAGTACAGACATAAGTTAAACAAGTTGCCTTAAGAAGGCTAGCACAAACTGGGATACAGATCGAAAGATGCGCAGGCCTCCTGCCTGGGATCCTCCTAAACTACTCCTGGTCGTCGTCAGCGGGCTGCACGTAGTTGTAGGCACCTCCGGTGTAGTAGGAGTCTTCGTCGACGGTGGCGTCTGGCTCCTGGGCTCCGGCATCTGGTTGCGACAACCAGGTAGAAGGGAAAGGGGAAAAGAGGGAGAAAACAACCGTGAGTACTCATCCAAAGTACTCGCAAGCAAGGAGCTACACCACATATGCATGGGTATATGCGTAAAGGGCCATATCAGTGGACTGAACTTCAGAATGCCAGAATAAGAGGGGGATAACTAATCCTATCGAAGACTACACTTCTGGCAGCCTCCGTCTTGCAGCATGTAGAAGAGAGTAGACTGAAGTCCTCCAAGTAGCATCGCATAGCATAATCCTACCCGGCAATCCCCTCCTCGTCGCTCTGTTAGAGAGCGATCACCGGGTTGTATCTGGCACTTGAAAGGGTGTGTTTTATTAAGTATCCGGTTCTAGTTGTCATAAGGTAACCCAACACGCTTGATCCCATTTGGCCGGACACACTTTTCTGGGTCATGCCCGGCCGCGGAAGATCAACACGTCGCAGCCCCACCTAGGCCAACAGAGAGATCAGCACGCCGATCTAAACCTAAGCGCACAGAGGTCTGGCCCATCGCCCTTAGCACACCTGCACGTTGCGAACGCGGCCGGAAGCAGAACTACCCCCCTTAATACAAGAGCAGGCTTACGTTCCAATCCGGCGCGCGCTACTCAGTCGCTGACGTCACGAAGGCTTCGGCTGATACCACGACGCTGAGTGCCCATATCTTTCCCACGTAGTTGGTTAGTGCGTATAGACCAAATGGCCAGACTCAGATCAAATACCAAGATCTCGTTCAGCGTGTTAATGATGTAACCGCGGACACCGACCAGGGCCAGACCCACCTCTCACCTAGGCGGTCTCAACCTGCCCTGTCGATCCGCCACAAAGATCCACACAGAGGGCCGTTGGGACAAAGGTCCTTTCAGCCCCCAATCCGTGAATCACTCGCGGGTGCTCCACAAGCCGACCCGACTTTAGTCACCACATGTATCATGTATAAAGTATATATTATATACCCGTGATCACGTCCCAAGTGATCACAACCCGATAGTATAGCACAGCAGACGGACAAGAATGTAGGGCCACTGATGGAATACTAGCATCCTATACTAAGCATGTAGGATTGCAGGTAAAGGTAACAACAGTAGTAGCAAGGACATGCTATGCATCAGGATGGGAATAACGGAAAGCAGTAACATGCTACACTACTGTAATGCAAGCAGTATAGAGTAGAATAGGCGATATTTGGTGATCAAGGGGGGGGCTTGCCTGATTGCTCTGGCAAGAAGGACGGGTCGTCAACACCGTAGTCGTACTGGGTAGCAGCGGCGTCGGTCTCGGTGTCTAGCGAGAGAAGAGGGGGAAGAACAATAAATACAATGCAAACAAATGCATGACGATGCATGACATGACAATGAGCGTTGCTAGGGGTGCCCAAACGCGATAGTAGGTGGTACCAGTGAAGGGGGGGAAACGTCCGGCAAAGTATTCCCGGTGTTTCACGTTTTTGGAGAGATGAAACGGAGGGGGAAAGTTGCGTGTTTGATATGTTAGGGGTATGTGGTGAATGAACGGGCTGCGTATTCGGATTTGTCTCGTCGTTCTGAGCAACTTCCATGTAGAAAGTATTTTCATCTGAGCTACGGTTTATTTTATATGATTTTCTAAAGTTTTAAACAATTTCTAAATTATTTTAATTTGAAAATTAAATGTTAAATTGCTAAGGGTACTCAAAAGTGTACCCACAAATGGGCTTGTGTGGCTGACCAGTGGGCCCACTTGACTTGGTCAACTACCCAGTCAGCAGAGGCTGACTGGTGGGGCCAGTCAAAGTCAACATCCCAGTCAGCATTGGCCGTTGACTGGTCAATTTGACCAGTGGGTCCCCATGGTCATAGACATAGTATAATTAACAGTAATTAATTAGGGTAATCTATTATTCGGTTAATTTAAACATGATTAAATAAGTTAATTAATTAATTAATTATTTTATTTTTCTAATTATATTTTTTTATTATTTTTCTTTATGCTAAAACGTTCAGGGGCGAGGCCCCACTTGTCATTGGTCCCAGGGGCCTAAGCGGGTTTGGTCCAGCGGGTGCGGGCGCACCCGAGCGAGCGCTCGCCCGTAGGGTAGGACGAGGACGCCAGGGCACCGACGACGGTGGCGCCGGTGCGGCCATTGGCCTTGTGGGATGGCGCGGTGGCGCGCCACTGAGGAGGAGGAGATGGCGGGACGAGGCGCGCCGAGGCACGGGGCCATGGGTGCCGGCCGGAGCAGGACGTGGGTGGGAGGCCGGAGTGGCCAGAGTGCGATGGGGCGGCCCAGCCAAGGGGATCTGGCGCAGCAATGCCGATGACCGGAGTGGCCACGGCGGCTGCGGTAGCCGCATGATAGTGGGCGGCTGCAGGCGTGCAGAGGAGGCGGAGGCCGGCGGGACGGACCCGGCGACGACCAGCGAGGGGGGGGGCAGGCAGGCAGCCGCGAGGTGCGGTGACCAGGGGGCGGGGTCGGGCGTGGCGGACACGGGATGAGGGAGAGACGGGAGGGCGAGGCCATGGCCGAGGTGGCGGAGCAGGAGACGCCGGGAGCCGGAGGGCGGGCGGTGGTCGTGGGCGCGGCCCGACGCGTCGTGAGGAGGGAGAGGAGGTCGGGGTGCGGTGGCGTGGTCGCGGGCGCGACCAGGGACGAGCTGGCGTGGCCAACGGTGCGACCAGCGGGCGCGAGGGCCTGTGAGCGCTGGGGCGAGGAGAGGGTAGGAGAGGGGAGGCATGGGGCCTCACCGGGTTATGAGGTCAAGGCAGCGGTGCTCGAGGTGGGGGGACGGGACGACGTGCGTAGGAGGAGGCAGGCCGGCGGGGTGGAGGAAGCAGTCCGTGCTGGGAGCTCGGGCGCCCGGCGTCGGCGTCGACGTGCATGGGCGAGGGGATCGGGAGTCCTCCTGATCCAGATCCAAATCGAAGCAGGGGGAGTGGGGGAGCGAGTGGGCGATGGGGGTTACGACTAGGGTTTGGGGGGCTTATGGAGAGGGAGTGGGCCTTGGCCCAGTTGGGCAGGCCAGCTGGGCCGGAGCCCAGTGAGGTGGTGCTTTTCCTTTTGTTTTAATTTTCATTTTATCATTTTATTTATTTGCTTTTCTGTTTTATTTCATTTTAAAATATTTTAGTTTTGTAAAACATATAGTTAGTACCTATATTAGTAATAGTGATTATACCACTGCCACAATTAACTTGGCACCTAGAATAATAGTTGTAATCATTTACCATTTTAAAAGCATTTAATTAATTGTTTTGTTTTGCTACTGTTTAAATCCATATAGTCCATTTAAGCATTTTATAAAAGGTTGATTTCTCCACCATATGTACTTAAGGTTTATTTGACACAACCCGAACATTTTAGTTTTAATTTTTGAAAACTTTTGTTGTTTGCCTGATTTTTAAATTGAATTCGAATCGGTTACGAACTAATGCGAGATTAGCCACAGTAATTGAGGTGATGTGGCATCATTAACAGAGGTTCACTGTAGCTTAATTATCCGGGCGTCACAATTCTCCTCCACTACAAGAAATCTCGTCCCGAGATTTTAAGAGGTAGAGTAAGGGGGAAAGATCTGGTTACAAAATTCTAACGAGTCTTCTCGGTCTTGGTTGCTCTTCTCGAAAAGGTCGATCCGTTACGTTGATGTCTTCATTTCTCTGCTTTAAGTCATCATAATGAAGTTGTCGTCCTTCATTCAGGATCTTCACCGTACTTACGAAAGTATAAGAAGGGAAAACTCTATAAGGACGGATTCTGTCGGGTGGTAGGTGCGACATATGCCAACGGGTTGGCTTATCATTGTGGGAGCCAATAAGACGTCGCTGGTTCCTGGAAACGGGATGAGATGAATACATGCACGCCGGCGAATCTTACCCAGCTTCGGGGCTCTCCGTGGAGATAACACCCCTATTGCTGCTCTGTGGGGTCTCCGCATGGTCACTAGGTGAACAAGTGGCTACAAGAGGCTCCTTGAGCTGTTCGGCGAGAGGAAGAAGAAAGGCACGGCTATCTCTCCTCTTCCCTCTATGTGGTGTCTAAAACTCTAAGAGATCAACCCTTTGCATGGATGCCCTGGGGGGTTTATATAGGCCTACCCCCCGGGGGTACAATGGTAATCCGGCTGGGCGCGGGCCCTAACCATCAGTGTCTACGCACGCCGGCTTCTCTGCCGGTGAGGGAGTCCTGGACTAGGGGGTGTCCGGATAGCCGAACTATCATCACGGCCGGACTCCAAGACTATGAAGATACAAGATTGAAGACTTCGTCCCGTGTCCGGATGGGACTTTCCTTGGCGTGGAAGGCAAGGTTGGCGATGCGGATATGTAGATCTCCTACCATTGTAACCGACTCTGTGTAACCCTAACCTATCCGGTGTCTATATAAATCGGAGGGTTTTAGTCCGTAGGACGAACAACAAGCATACCATAGGCTAGCTTCTAGGGTTTAGCCTCCTTGATCTCGTGGTAGATCTACTCTTGTACTACCCATATCATCAATATTAATCAAGCAGGAGTAGGGTATTACCTCCATCGAGAGGGCCCGAACCTGGGTAAAAACATCGTGTCCCTTGTCTCCTGTTACCATCCGCCTAGACGCACAGATTCGGGACCCCTACCGAGATCCACGGTTTTGACACCGACATTGGTGCTTTCATTGAGAGTTCCTCGTGTTGTCACCGATAGGCCCGATGGCTCCTTCAATCATCAACAACGACGCGGTCCAGGTGAGACTTTTCTCCCGGACAGATCTTCGATTCGGGCGGCTTTGCTGCGGGCCAATTCGTTTAGCCATCTGGAGCAGATCGAAGCTTCGCCCTGGCCATCACGCCAGATTTGGAAGTTTGAACTATCGGCCGATGTCGCGGAGACTTGATCTTCGACCGATTCGAGCCACAGCCGGCGTGCCGCCTGTCTCGATGGGTATGATCTAGCTCGCAGCCGAGCAGTGCCACGAGGCCGCACCGGCATCCACTCCGACCCTTAATCCGGGCGGATTCCCGATCGAGGACGAGTGGTTGGGCGACGCCTCGGGGATATGATCTCTCTGGCGATTGAGCGAACTCCATCCTGTCGCTGCGAAGACCTTGACTGTGGTGCGGACTCCTCTCCGGACTCTGAACCCTCCGCGCCCGCCAATCGAATCGATTGGGCGCGGTCATGGAGTTCATCGTGCGGACGTCTTTCAGCACTCGCCCTTTGGCGACGTCCTGAATTCACTAAAGTCTCTCTCTTTATCCGGAGAGCCCTGGCCGAACTACGGACAGGAAGGTTGGGACACGGACGACGAAGAAATTCAACGCCCACCCACCACCCACTTTGTAGCCACTGTCGATGATTTAACCGACATGCTTGACTTCGACTCCGAAGACATCAATGGTATGGACGACGATGCCGGAACGACCAAGACCCAGCGCCTACAGGGCACTGGAAGGCCACCTCGTCATACGACATATACATGGTGGACATCCCAAAAGATGGGAACGACGATGGAACAACGAAGGATAACCCTCCAAGAAGCAACCGAGCGCCGACGTCAGTGGCGCCGCTCTAAATCCCGCCACAAAAGCGGTGATTCCGCACGGAGATAATTACACCCGGACAGTGCGAAGACAACCCCTCAGCAGGACTCAGCGCGGGAGGAGGGAGAAGCAAGTCCGCCACGACACGGTCGGCAGAAAAGAGAGGTCGAGGCGATAATTATCGCCCCCTCCAAAGATGAGGCAAGCCTCGACGACGCATTTAATTTGTCGTGCTCGAGGATCCCGCCGAACAGGAGCATTTCAAACGCGGGCTTATAGCCACGGCAAGCAGCCTCAAGAAAAAGCAGCAACAGTTTAGAGCTGACCAAGACCTGCTGGCGACGGATGGATGAAGTCCTTGCAGCCGGCAGTATGAACTCGAACGCCCCTCCAAAAGCTACCCCAAACGCAGGCCGTTGCCTCGATCAGAGGAGGAAGCACCCAAGTCACCAGCGCACGACATGGCAGACCGGCCACCCCGTGGCCGCGACAGAGAAGCCTGTCGGCCCTCCGCTCAAGCCACACCCCGACGCCGCTCAAAAAGTACCAAGGCACGGGAAAACGCGCCCGACTTGCGAGATATATTGGAGGATAAGGCAAAACATACAAGATCGATCTACGGACCGCGTGGGCGCCCAATGACTCGGGATGATTACCGTCGCGCGGATCTGACAAACCCGACCGGGCGAACACGATGAGACAAAGCTCATATGAGCTACGTCGTGATATAGCCCAATACAGAGGCGCCACACACCCACTATGCTTCACAGATGAAGTAATGGATCATCAAATCCCCGAGGGCTTCAAACCCGTAAACATCGAATCATACGGTGGTACCACAGATCCTGCAGTCTGGATCAAGGACTATCTCCTCCATATCCACATGGCCCGCGGTGATGATCTACATGCCATCAAATACCTCCCGCTCAAGCTTAAAGGACCAGCTCGGCATTGGCTCAACAGCTTGCCAGCAGAATAAATTGGTTGTTGGGAGGACCTGGAAGCCGCATTCCTTGATAACTTCCAGGGCACATATGTGCAACCACCAGACGCCGATGACCTCAGCCATATAATTTAGCAGCCAGAAGAATCGGCAAGATAATTCTGGACACGGTTCCTAACAAAGAAAAATCAAATTGTTGACTGTCCGGATGCAGAGGCCCTTGCAGCCTTCAAACATAACATCCACGACGAATGGCTTGCCCGGCACCTAGGACAGGAAAAGCCGAAATCCATGGCAGCCCTCACAACACTCATGACCCGCTTTTGTGCGGGAGAGGACAGCTGGCTAGCTCGAAGCAACAACTTGGCCAAACACCCTGATAGTTCGGATACCAAGGACAGCAACGGCAGGTCGCGTCGCAACAAGAACAAGCGCCGCATTAACGGCGATAATGCTGAAGATACGACCGTTAATGCCGGATTCAGAGGCTCTAAACCCGGTCAGCGGAAGAAGCCATTCAAAAGAAATACCCAGGGCCCGTCCAACTTGGACCGAATACTCGATCGCTTGTGCCAGATACATGGCACCCCCGAAAAACCAGCCAATCACACCAACATGGATTGTTGGGTGTTCAAGCAAGCAGACAAGTTAAGTGCCGAACTCAATGACAAGGGGCTGCATAGCGATGACGAGGAAGAGCCCCGGCTGCTGAACAATAGAGGACAGAAGGGTTTTCCCACACAAGTGCGGACGGTGAACATGATATATGCAACCCATATACCCAAAAGGGAGCGGAAGCATGCACTAAGGGACGTATATGCGATAGAGCCAGTCGCCCCGAAGTTCAACCCATGGTCTTCCTGCCCGATCACCTTCGATCGAAGGGACCACCCCACTAGCATCCGTCACGGCGGTTTTGCCGCATTGGTTCTTGACCCAATTATTGACGGATTTCACCTCACTGAGTCGATGGACGGCGGTAGCAGCCTGAACCTGCTTTATCAGGATACAGTGCGCAAAATGGGCATAGACCCCTCAAGGATTAAACCTACAAAGACAACCTTTAAAGGCGTCATACCGGGTGTAGAGGCCAATTGTACAGGCTCAGTTACACTCGAAGTGGTCTTCGGATCCCCGGATAACTTCCGGCGAAGAGTTAATCTTCGACACCGCCCCGTTCTGCAGCGGCTATCATACCTTCGCTCAGACGAACCGCATTGCAAAGTTCAATGCGGTGCCGCACTACGATACCTCAAGATCAAGATGCCAGCCCTCGAGGAGTAATCACGGTCAATGGAAACACCGAACGCTCTCTCCGAACGGAGGAGCACACGGCGGCCCTCGCGGCGGAGGCACAAAGCAGCCTCTCACAGCAATTCTCGAGTCCGGCCACTAAGCGTCCGGACACTGTCAAGCACGCCCGGAGTAACCTACAACAAGACCGCCTGGCACGATTCAAGCACACGTAGCAATCCGGCCCCAACCCCAGCCCTCGCGAAATTGCGAAGCCAGTACTACGCGTACATAACTATGCTCTGGAGATACCATGGGCATAAGGGAAGGGGCACGACCACGACACGCCCGGAATGCGGCTCAACCGCAGCAGGGGCTCCCGATTGTGTCATTCTTTTTATTTTTTATTTTTTCTTCCTTTTTCTTACTTTCAGGACTCCGTTTTCCAGAAGTCCTGTCCGGCACTAGAATCGCCGAACTCACGGTGCAACAGCCAGGGAAGCAGAAAGCCACGTCGAGTGTTCAGGTGGTCTCTATTACGAGCATTTTACCTGTTTTACATACCATCCCGCAGCTTACCCCTGGAGGGGGACATGTTAGATAGTCCCATCCCTTGCTTATCGCACTACTTGTATCGTTCTGCCTTCATTGCAGTACCTTTTTGAATAACCAATATATAGCTCTTGCTTATTATTGCATTCTTTCCTATTTTATATGTTCATTTCATGACACGTTGCACCCGTACACTTTGGTACGGCCAATACACCAGGGGCTTAAGTACCCCAAAATTATGGTGTGATAAGTCCGAACACTTTCACAAGTGCGGCACCCCAAACTTATAGCACTATATGAATCGGCTCGAATCATGTCTTGGGTCAATAGTTGGGTTTTCCGGCTCCGTGTTTTGGTACCTTATGTTCCGTTATATCGGCTAAGGTAGCACCGGAGAACCACTGCGATTGTGCCCGGTTGAGCTGGGTTGAGCACCTCGGTGGAGAAAGCTAAAACTGACCGTCATGATAGGGCGAGAGCGATCGCTGTTCGAGAGGTTTTTGGGTCCCTAAAGACTTATGCCGCTTAGAGCGAGGAACCAGAATTGTCCGCCAAGGCGTGGATAGCGCCCGAACTCGGTCTTCGAATACTAGGGGCTTCACGAAATTTAAAATTATAGAATTCTATGGCTAGGTGAGAGTGTTCAAGCATTATAAGTCCGGTTGCCTTGTTCGTTGCGTTGGCGCATCCTAGATGGACCCAAGAATGGGAACAAGAGTGCTCAAGTTTATCCGAACACCCCAAAGACATGCACATGGGGCTGAAGCCAACGACTTGCCATCTCTCAAATTTGATAAACGGCCGCACAGAAGGTAATATTTTAAATTAACAAGCGTTTCTTAGCGCATATGAACAAGTTTTCAGCGTACATGATAACAAATGCGAGTCTATTAAAAAATTACATCTTTGGAGCACTCATCCGCTATTCGGCGGGCACCCTTCAGGAGGCCCTCATAGTACATTTCGGGCGTGCGATGCTCCTTGCCCTTCGGTGGCCCGTCCATCACAAGCTTCTCCACATCCAGCTTGCCCCAGTGCACTTTAGCACGGGCAAGGGCCCGACGGACACCTTCAATGCAGACGGAGCGCTTGATGACTTCAATCCGTGGACAGGCGTCCACCAGCCGTCGCACTATCCCAAAGTAGCTCCCAGGCATGGCTTCCAATGGCCACAGCCAAACTATGAGGCCCTTCATGGCCTGTTCGGCGACCATGTGGAGATCGACCAGCTGCTTCAGCTGGTCGCTTAGGGGCACCGGATATCCGGCCTCAGCATATTGAGACCAGAACACCTTCTCCGTTGAGCTCCCTCCTTGGCGCGGTAGAATGCGGCAACATCGGATACACTACGGGCAGATCTGCGAATGCTCTGGAGAGCTCGAATCCGGGTAAGTAATAGGTAATTCACTTTCACATGCTTGCTTTGCACAAAGAATGCCTTACCGCCGCTATCTTCTTTAATGATTCAATTTCTTGGAGGGCTTTTGGGCCTCGGCCTTAGCAGCTTTGGCACTCTCAAGAGCCGAGGCAAGCTCGGACTCGGGTCTTCGAGTCACGCTCCAAACCCTCGTGTTTTTTCACGAGAGCCTGGAGCTCTTGCCGCACCTCCGCCAGCTCGCCTCCCCTTCTCTCGCTCGGTGCGCTCCGTGGCCGCTTTGTTTTCGGCCACGGACACCGCTTCCTTCAGGGTTGCCACCTCGTTCGTGGCCCTGCAGTACCCATGTTATTCCTGTTATTTTTTCAACCAAAACCTTTCTATAAGGTATTTCTCTAATAAGGTATTACTTACCTTCCTTGTCCATGAGCTGCTTCTTAGCAAGGCCGAGCTCGTTTGACCGCTCGAGGCTCGCTTCCTTGCAGTGACCTCCATGATCAAGTCTTGGCAGAGGTCAGAAGACACAGCCTGCATTCCCATATTGACATACTTATGTTAGACTCCTGCGTATATCTTTTTAGATCCTTAGTCCGGCTTTTCTTTCCGAACACCAAACTAAGCATCAGGGGCTACTGTCTATGCGGTAATATTTTTACATATTCTAAACTTACCTCAAAGCCTGTTAGAAGGCTGGTACAGGCTTCAGTCAGCCCGCTCTTGGTGGACTGAACTGTCCGGATCACCGCACTCATAACAGTGCAGTGCTCCTCCTCGATGGAAGCGCTGTTAAGCGCCTCCAGTAAGCAATCTGGTGCCTCCGGTTGGACGGAAGACACCGGCGTCTTACCCTTCTTACGAAGGGACCGCTTGCCGGACTTCGGAACTGCTGAAGGTTCCGTTATGGAGTCCGGACAAGGGTCGGGCTTAGAGCCCCTGGGGGTCTCGCCCCCCACGCGCCTGGAGTTCGGGAGGTCGCCTTGCGGCGCCTCCTGCGCCACCTCCTCTTAACCAGGCCCCTCTTGGGGCCCCACCTCGGCGTCGTCCGCAGCGTGAGGCGATGAGGCGGCCGGAAGTGAAGCACTCTCCATTTCCGACGAACTCAGGGACCCGCTCGACGAAGCGGCGAACTCGCCCTTGGGCGGGCTGCATGATTGTTTGGCATTAGAGAACACTATGCAATAAAAAAAGCCATGGGTATCCGTACACTTACGATCTCGCCAGGGGCTTGGCCCTTGTTGGCCAATCCTCCTCGTCGTTGTCGACGTTGGTGGAGAAGTCCGGAGGAAGGGTTCTTCCCTTCTTAGACCCTCCGGCCTCCCGGTTAGGCGGCCTTCCTTTTCCTCTCCTCCTCACTGGGGAGAAGCTTTTTCCTCCTCCTCGTTCTCAGGAGAAGATTCTGCTTCAAAATCTGACAACACCAGGCGTCGGGAGCTCCTTTGAGTTCCCGTTGCCTCCTTCTTGGCCTTCTTCTCCGGCACCACATGAGGTACCGGAGCCAGCAGCCCCGTCAATCGGGCGTCCGCTGGGTCTTCTGGCAAAGGAGCCGAACAGTTAACCTCTCCGGACGTCTTCAGCCAGTCTTGTTAAAGATTTGGGAGTTTTAGATCCCACATAGAGTCAATCTATGAAAAAGAGTCCCGTAAAGGGTAAAATAACTTACCTCGCTGGCTTGACGCTGCGAGCTGAATCCGCGATCTTCGGTAGCGGATGTGGGAGCCTCGGCGCCGTTGAACAGCACCTTCCAGGCATCTTTGTACGTAGTGTCGAAGAGCCTTTTAGAGTTGAGTCTTTGTGCCGGATCGAACTCCCACAATTTGAAGGCCCGTTGTTGGCATGGGAGAATCCGGCGGATGAGCATCACCTGGATTACGTTGACAAGCCTGAGATTCTTGTCCACCAGGTTTCGGACGCATGTTTGGAGTCCGAATAGCTCGTCCGAATTCCCCCACATCCGGCCCGTTTCTTTCCATGACGAGAGCCGTGTGGGGAAGCCAGATCGGAATTCGGGGGCCACCGCCCATTTGGGGTCGCGCGACTCGGTGATATAGAACCACCCCAATTGCCACCCCTTTATTGTCTCCACAAAGGAGCCCTCGAGCCATAGGACTTTGGCCATCTTGCCAACCATGGTGCCTCCGCACTCCGCTTGACGGCCGCCCACTACCTTCGGCCGGACATTGAAGATCTTCAGCCATAAGCCGAAGTGAGGCTGGATGCAGAGGAAGGCCTCACACACGACGATGAATGCCGAGATGTCGAGGATGAAATTCGGGGCCAGGTCGTGGAAGTCCAGGCCGTAGTAGAACATGAGCCCCCGGACAAATGGTTGAAGTGGAAACCCTAGTCCGCGGAGGAAGTGGGGGAGAAACACCACCCTCTCATGGGGCCTGGGGGTTGGAATGAGCTGCCCCGCGTCGGGCAGCCTATGCGCGATGTTGCTGGACAAGTATCCGGCCTCCCGCAGCTTTGTGATGTGCCCCTCCGTGATGAAGGAGGCCATCCACCTGCCTCCCGCTCCGGACATGGTTGGAGAAGGTTGAGGTGGGATGTGCGGACTTGGGCGCTGGAGCTCGAGTGCGCGAAAATGGATGAGCAAAGGAGCAAGAAGGCGTAGGTGAAAAGGTGGATCCTTATCCCCTTATATGGACGGACGCTATGCGTCCCTCACCAGCCTGGTAAAACTCGCTTATCTCCCAAGCGCCGTAATCAATGGCGCGGATGGGTTACCCACGTCCGTATTGATGGGAATCCCGGAATAAGGGGGCATGATCTATGCTTTGATAAGACGTGCCAGGGAAACCGTCTCGCTAAACGCGCAGAGGTGGAACAGTAAAAAATGATTCATATAAAGGCCTGGCCGTGGTGTGATGTCACGCCGCGGAATACGTTAGCAGATCTATGCAAAAGTTATTCTCTCTACGGTAGTATGTGGAACTTGTTTTGCAGAGCCGGACACTATCCTTGTGTTCAAAACCTTCTATGAAGTATTCGAAGAGGAACCCGCCTTGCAATGCCGAAGACAATATGCGCCGGACTAAATGCGTCATTGAAGCCTGGTTCGGGGCTCCGAGGAGTCCTGGATTAGGGGTGTCCGGATAGCGAACTATCATCACGGCCGGACTCCAAGACTATGAAGATACAAGATTGAAGACTTCGTCCCGTGTCCGGATGGGACTTTCCTTGGCGTGGAAGGCAAGCTTGGCGATGCGGATGTGTAGATCTCCTACCATTGTAACCGACTCTGTGTAACCCTAACCTATCCAGTGTCTATATAAACCGGAGGGTTTTAGTCCGTAGGACGAACAACAATCATACCATAGGTTAGCTTCTAGGGTTTAGCCTCCTTGATCTCGTGGTAGATCTACTCTTGTACTACCCATATCATCAATATTAATCAAGCAGGAGTAGGGTATTACCTCCATCGAGAGGGTCTGAACCTGGGTAAAAACATCGTGTCCCTTGTCTCCTGTTACCATCCGCCTAGACGCACAGTTCGGGACCCCCTACCCGAGATCCGCCAGTTTTGACACCGACAGCCGGCCGCTGGGGCCTGCCGACTGGTGGGTCCCGCCGGCTGCCGGCTTCTTGGTCGACAAGCTGGTCCCACCACTAGGGGCCTTGTCGGGGGCTGGTTACTGTTGCCTCCATCCTGATGACGAGGGCTTTGTCGAAATAAGCATGGCTACAGTGCCGCCGCCTTGGCGGCGATCATTGTAGTCTCACCTCATCTTGTCTCCTTAATGAGGCGCTTCCTTCGAGGGAGAGAACAAACCGGCTATGGGAAGCCGGCCATATCTCAGGCCGACTGGGGGAAGGCCGAGTCGTCTTCGGGCATCTCTCTGACCGGAGGGGCCCGCCGCCTGCGGGTCGTACTGACGGCCTGTCGTGGGTGACGCCATGGTTAGCAGGGCAACAGTGCCACGCCGGACGGGTGATGGCCGCCCCGTACGGCGCGCTGTGGCCATGCGCGCTCCGGGATACGGGGGTGGCAGGCTTTACTGTAGCCACACCCCGTCTCATCACCATTATGTGGGTGCAGATTCTGAGGGTGCGGCCTTGGCCGCCTGCTGGGGGGCCGGCTTCTGGGAGTCGGCCTTCTCGTGGCCGGCTCCGCGAAGTCGGCCCTCTGGTGGCCGGCTCCTTGGGAGTCGGCCCTCTCGTGGCCTTCTCCCTATAGGTTTTGGGGCCGGGCCGCCTCCTGGTAGCCGGCCTGAGAGTGAGCCGGCCGGGGGAAGGCGGCCCCGCATCTTGGATGTTGGAGGGCTTGATTGGCTTATAATTTTTTTCAGAAGTCCCCAGGGGGAACCGGCTAGGCTACCCGTGGTCATTTACTCTGACAGATTCTAACAAGATCGAGCATCAAACGGTTAACTCAGGGGGAAGAAGCATAAGTATCTCTCGAATTGAAACTTAAGAAGATATTGAGAGCAAGTAAGAAGGTACCATGAGAAGTTTCAAGCGGATAGGCAATCGTTCGATGCCTAATCAGAAAGTGAATGGGTTTCAGGGCAACGAGTATAAGTATTGCGTCTAATAACAGAATAGATCAATAGGAAGGTGGCTCGTGAATTACCTACGAAACCAAGAGCAAGGGATAACTTTGTCAACAAGGTGTACAGGAGAGTCAGGTTTCGATCCTGTGGAAGTGTGGGTTATGGGCCCACCATGTGGTTAAAAGTAAGAAGGTCGATGGCATCTTGTACGATCATGTAAGCCAGGCCTGTCAGAGGATAGTCTGTCGGTTATGTCAGTAATAACATCGGTACCAAGGGCGAGGGACGAAGAGAACCATTTTCCTACTCGTTGAAACGAGGCGGACCAATAGGCAAAGTTCCCGTCCATCGGTGGTTACCAGTATGTTATCAACAATAGTAACAGGGTCCTACTGACAGGGTTGTACACCAAGGTGTTTACCTAAGCAGCAGAATATTACTGCTTAGTTCATATAGACCACAAGAAACGTTAAACCAACCAATGGAAAGGAAAATATGATTATCAGACTAAATAGAACAATGGAAAGGAAAATGTGTTTAAACACATATTTCAAGGGTACATCCTTCCTAAGGAAAAGCAGAGCATGATATCCATGATAGGATATAATGTAGAAAACTCTTTAGGTAGGGGAGATAAATTTCATGACATTACCCGTACAACGGTGTTTGGATAATTGAGCAGGAAACATTTAGCATTGGGCTTGAAATGTTCTTGTTGAAAACCGGAGTACCATAGACATGCTTCGAGATAGCATTGACATAGTCATTGGGTAAAGATCAGACTTTGGATTCGCAAAGGATCCATCAGGAGCAACTTATAGAATAAGTCTTACAATTTCCTCATGGAAGAATGGCTAAACTTTCTTAAAAGGATACTATAACACTTGGTCCTCCGGTCAGGTGTGCATGACATCACATTACCGGGTCATATGAGGATCAATGTTATAACTCTTGAAAACATGTTCCGACCATCATATCTGACCGAGATTCATATCTGATTGGTGTCAGGATAACTCAGACTCGGGATGCCTGAGAATAAAGGTGCAACACAAATTGTCGAGATGACATTATAAGATTCTCGGGAATTGAACTATGGAAGCGAGTTCCGAAACAAGAGTTCATCATTAAGTCAAGGAGAGGTGAGGAGGTGGCTGATTGACTCAGCGACAATTCATTTAGATATTCAAAAGATCGATTTCCACACTTATGTGAACAAGGAGATAACATTTGTCAGATCAAATGATATAATGAGGTATGCTCGAGGAAAACATACACAGTTAAACATTGGTTGAAAGGTGCAGCCGAAATATGGGCTTAGGTAGCATTATCAATATTAGAATGGCGATTCAACAACCAATGGTATAAGAATGAGCGGCCGACCATTTACTTCAAAGGAATAGGGTTGCTAGAAGGGCAGAATCCAAACAGCACCACTCACTTGTTGGTACCCCGGTTGGAATCAACACGAGGACCAAGAAAGAATGGAGATGGTGAGAAGTATCACCATACCAAGAATTCTTAAGAGGTGGTGAAATTCTCACAACATAAATGACATAAGAGATGTTAATGTTCCAAGGTAAAGAAGAACAATTGCTGGATAGCAAGGAACTCAAGGTATAACACCAAACACGAACAAGCTTGTGTTGGTGGGAAGGCAATAAATTGGTCGATGATAACACAGATCATCGAGGGCAAGGATGGTATTTCTCATCATGAACTCAATTGATATCCTGGAAGAGCTCATAAGGTTGATGATGATCATGACACATTTGTCGAGAGATTTCATGAAGACGTAATCAATCAGCAATGACATCAAGTCAAAGAAATGATGAAGTGGAAGGCTATTGGAACCATGGGTAGGACACAAGCTTGAAATCAAGCTTGTTGTTCAAGGCGAACTGTTATGATGAGGAAGATCGACGTAAGCTTAGATCATCGCCGAAAGTTATGCTCTGGGATTAAGGACCAGGTAGCACAGTTAATCAGCACGATAATGATATAGCCAATTAGGCTAGGAATGATGTGATCGAGTATTAAATTTGTAAGCAATGAAGAGTTCTAATACTTGTTGAATCGCAAGGCGAACTCGATTCAGTTATCGGTGTCTTTGAGTGTTTAATAACTCAAAGCCCGTGAAAAAAAATTGAATCAGTGAGAATGTCGTACTTGATGAAGAACTCATAAGAAGTTATGCAGTTTCGTGATAATCTCGAGATACTAGGGGGTAATACTCAACAACAGATCAAAGTAGAGGTTGGACCGAGGTATTGATCCACAGAAGACAAGTGCTTGAATTTGCACGAGAAATGGTATTTAAGGGAGAACATGGTCGGAACCACGATTGCAAAAGGGCCAGATCCCAGATATAAGATGAACTTATACCAAATGAATAATTAATTTAAGAGAAGCTTTAATGATAAGATCTACATTGTGTCCATGGGCATGAACACAAAGGTTCAAGGTCGACTCCCACTTCCTCAATGCATAACCTTCCATTCACTTCTCATTTTTTGGAGAAGTTGTAATGTTTAAATTTTGTCTAGCAAAACACCAGAAGAGTATGACTCATGAAAACTTTCGAGTTCACACATATTAAGGGAGGCATAGATTCAACCCGTCAAGGCATCTTAGGAATGTATACTATCAACTTCAGGGGTAAATAACTCAAGCTCGAAAGTAGAGCATGGTTGACAAGGCAGAGGATATAATTTACCAAAGGCATTATGTATAAGGGGAAGGACTCACAAGGTTATTGAATATGAAGGACAATGTCGGATGAAATCCAACAATGGATCGGGCGATCCACAACAGAGCTGATGTGAGTATCAGTACTCAATCGGAGGAAGAAAGAATGCACGGGCATCATATTATAGAACATCTGAATAATTCGATGCTTAGCTAATAAAGGAATTATGATTTCCAAAACAAAGGATCAGAAGCAGATGCTCTGATCAAGGATGGATAAGTTGGATAGACCAGAGGCACAATTGACGACAAATAGTTTGGTCGAGAACCAGCTCATGTTCAAAATGACGTCTGAGCCGGAAAGATAATTTAGAAGGGTTGATAGATGATTGTGTGCATTCGCACACATGTTGAATCAATAGGATCAAAATAACGGTGTCAAAAGATACTAGCGAATATTGCTAGTGATATGGGTGCATCCATAATGTAAGCATACAAGTATTTGCAGAGCAATAGTTTGAAGAGGATGCTCAGAAGGTCGGATAGTATTTCAGAGTATCTTATGAAGCATACGAACAACTGGGGATGAACAGATACTCAATAAGTGCAAGGAATTTTCAATATGGGTATTCATGTGGTAAAGAACTACAAGGCAGTAAGCTTAAAGGATTTTCGGAACAACAGAGAGCAATTTAGGGCATCTTGTAATAACAAGAGCAACTGAGGATGAAGGTATGGACGACAATTGTAGGTAGTTATCTATAAGGGTATATCGGTGGTAGGGGATTGCAAAGTTGATGGCACAAAGTCTCGAGAGAACATCACAGAGTATCTTCGGGATCCTTCGGTGCACCAAGCAATCATCTGGAGTGAGGGCTCTCCGGGAGGAAGTCTTTCGAGAACCTAAAGTTAGTCTTTTTAGCAAAATCATTTAACCCGAATAGAAGAGAGATTAGAATCCCAGAGTATAAACGAGGAATAAAAGATCCTAATACCACCCAATGGTGATGTGGGACCATGGGCCGCACAGCCATGTTAGTAAAAGTTTTGTAAAGTCTAGACTCAACTTCGGCCAAGGAGTTTGGAAGGGGGATTCCTACAGCAATCGGCTCGACATTAACTTGTGGCGCCCCGATTCAATCGACACTAATCATGCACGCAAACGCAGTACGATCAAGGTCGTGGACTCACGGAAGATATCACAACACAACTCTAAAACATAAATAAGTCATACCAGCATAATAATACAAGCCAGGGGCCTCGAGGGCTCGAATACAAGTGCTCGATCATAGACGAGTCAGCGGAAGCAACAATATCTGAGTACAGACATAAGTTAAACAAGTTGCCTTAAGAAGGCAAGCACAAACTGGGATACAGATCGAAAGAGGCGCAGGCCTCCTGCTTGGGATCCTCCTAAACTACTCCAGTCGCCGCCGCTGGGCTGCACATAGTAGTAGGCACCTCCGTGTAGTAGGAGTCGCCGATGGTGGCCTCGGCCCTGGCTCCGTGATCTGGTTGCGACAACAAGGTAGAAGGGAAAGGGGAAAAGAGGGAGAAAAGCAACCGTGAGTACTCATCCAAAGTACTCGCAAGCAAGGAGCTACACCACATATGCATGGGTATATGTGTAAAGGGCCATATCGGTGGGGTGAGCTGCAGAATGCCGTAATAAGAGGGGATAACTAATCACGCCGAAGACTACGCTTCCGCAGCCTCCGTCTTGCAAAGATGTAGAAGAGAGTAGACTAAAGTCCTCCAAGTAGCATCGCATAGCATAATCCTACCCGCAATCCTCCTCGTCGCCTGTTAGAGAGCGATCACCGGGTTGTATCCGCACTTGGAAGGGTGTGTTTTATTAAGTATCCGGTTCTAGTTGTCATAAGGTCAAGGTACAACTCCAAGTCGCCCATTATCAAGATCACGGCTATTCGAATAGATTAACTTCCCTGCAGGGGTGCACCACATAACCCAACACGCTTGATCCCATTTGGCCGGACACACTTTTCTGGGTCATGCCCGGCCGCGGAAGATCAACACGTCGCAGCCCCACCTAGGCCAAGAGAGAGGTCAACACGCCGGTCTAAACCTAAGCGCACAGGGGTCTGGGCCCATCGCCCTTAGCACACCTGCACGTTGCGAACGCGGACGGAAGCAGAACTAGCCCCCTTAATACAAGAGCAGGATTACGTTCCAATCCGGCGCGCACCGCTCAGCCGCTGACGTCACGATGGCTTCGGCTGATACCACGACGCCGAGTGCCCATATCTTTCCCACGTAGTTGGTTAGTGCATATAGACCAAATGGCCAAACTCAGATCAAATACCAAGATCTCGTTAAGCGTGTTAATGATGTAACCGCGGACACCGACCAGGGCCAGGCCCACCTCTCACCTAGGCGGTCTCAACCTGCCCTGTCGCTCCGCCACAAAGATCCACACAGAGGGCCGTTGGGACAAAGGTCCTTTCAGCAGCCAATCCGTGAATCACTCGCGGGTGCTCCACAAACCGACCCGACTTTAGTCACCACATGTATCATGTATAAAGTATATAGTATATACCCGTGATCACCTCCCAAGTGATCACAGCCCGATAGTATAGCACAGCAGACGGACAAGAATGTAGGGCCACTGATGGAATACTAGCATCCTATACTAAGCATGTAGGATTGCAGGTAAATGTAACAACAGTAGTAGCAAGGACATGCTATGCATCATGATAGGAATAACGGAAAGCAGTAACATGCTACACTACTCTAATGCAAGCAGTATAGAGTAGAATAGGCGATATCTGGTGATCAAGGGGGGGGTGGCGGGCTTGCCTGATTGCTCTGGCAAGAAGGAGGGGTCGTCAACACCGTAGTCGTACTGGGTAGCAGCGGCGTCGGTCTCGGTGTCTAGCGAGAGAAGAGGGGGAAGAACAATAAATACAATGCAAACAAATGCATGACGATGCATGACATGACAATGAGCGTTGCTAGGGGTGCCCAAACGCGGTAGTAGGTGGTACCGGTGAAGGGGGGAAACGTCCGGGAAAGTATTCCCGGTGTTTCACGTTTTCGTAGAGATGAAACGGAGGGGGAAAGTTGTGTGTTCGATATGTTAGGGGCGTGTGGTGAATGAACGGGCTGCGTATTCGGATTCGTCTCATCGTTCTGAGCAACTTTCATGTAGAAAGTATATTCATCTGAGCTACGGTTTATTTTATATGATTTTCTAAAGTTTTAAACAATTTCTAAATTATTTTAATTCGAAAATTAAATGTTAAATTGCTAAGGGTACACAAAAGTGTACCCACAAATGGGCTTGTGTGGCTGACCAGTGGGCCCAGTTGACTTGGTCAACTACCCAGTCAGCAGAGGCTGACTGGTGGGCCCAGTCAAAGTCAACATCCCAGTCAGCATTGACCGTTGACTGGTCAATTTGACCAGTGGGTCCCCATGGTCATAGACATAGTATAATTAACAGCAATTAATTAGGGTAATCTATTATTAGGTTAATTTAAACATGATTAAATAAGTCAATTAATTAAGTAATTAATTAATTATTTTATTTTTCTAATTATATTTTATTAATTCTTTTTCTTTATGCTAAAACATTCAGGGGAGGGGCCCCACTTGTCATTGGCCCCAGGGGGCTAAGCGGGTTTGGTCCAACGGGTGCGGGCGCACCTGAAGGAAGGCCGCCCGCAGGCGGACGAGGACGCCAGACACCTGTGGCGCGGGCTCGCCGGCCGGCTAGCCGGGCCACGCGGGCGGAGGCGAGGTGGCGCCGGGCGGCCATTGGCCTGCTGCGCGGGCGCGGTGGCGCGCCACGGAGGAGGAGATGGCGGGACGAGGCGCGCCGAGGCACGGGCCATGGGTGCCGGCCGGAGCAGGACGCGGATGGGAGCCGGAGTGGCCAGAGTGGCGCGGTGTGGCGGCCCAGCCAAGGGGATGCGGGCGCAACGACGGCCAGTGACCGGAGTGGCCACGGGCGGCAGCGGCAGCCGCAGTAGTGGACGGCTGCGGGCGTGTGTAGAGGAGGCGAAGGCCGAGCGGGACGGACCTGAGCGACGACCATCGAGGGAGGGGGGCGCGGCGAAGCCGGCCGCGAGGTGCGTTGACCAGGGGGCCGCGGGGGTCGGGTGTGGCGGACACGGGAGAGATGGAGAGACGGGGGAGGGCGAGGCCATGGCCGAGGTGGCCGGAGCAGGGGAGACGTCGGGAGCCGGAGGGCGGGGCGGTGGTCGCGAGGCGCGGCCCGGACGCGTCGTAGGAGGGAGAGGAGGTCGGTGGCGCGGTGAGCGCGGTCGCGGGCGCGACCATGGACGAGCCTGGTCGCGGCCAACAGCGTGGCCAGCGGGCGCGAGGGCCACGGTGAGCACGGGGCGAGGGAGAGGGTAGGAGAGGGAAGGCCGGGCCTCACGGGGTTCAGAGGGTCAAGGCAGCGGTGCTCGAGGTGGGGGGGGACGGGACGGCGTATGCGTGGGAGGCAGGCCGGGGGGTGGAGGAAGCAGTCCGTGGGAGCTTGAGCCAAGGCGTCGGCGTCAACGCAGAAGCGAGGGATCGAGTCCTCCCGATCCAGATCCAAATCGAAGGGGGGGGGGGAGTGGGGGAGCGAGTGGGCGACGGGGGTTACGGCTAGGGTTTGGGGTTATGGAGAGGGAGTGGGCCTTGGCCCAGTTGGGCGGGCCAGCTGGGCCGGAGCCCAGTGAGGTGGTGCTTTTTCTACTTTTAATTTTAATTTTATCATTTTATTTATTTCCTTTTCTTTTTTATTTCATTTTAAAATATTTTAGTTTTGTAAAACATATAGTTAGTACCTAAATTAGTAATAGTGATTATACCACTGCCACAATTAACTTGGCACCTAGAATATAATAGTTGTAATCGTTTATCATTTTAAAAGCTACTTTTAAATCCATATAGTCCATCTAAGCATTTCATAAAATGTTGATTTCTCCACCTTATGTACTTAAGGTTTATTTGACACAACCTGTCGGGGGAGAATTGATCGTGTCCCACGAGCACCTACGGGACCTGGGGGCCCCTTTGTGGTTCGGAGGGGGGCGGAGATTGCACAAAGAGCGGATCGAGGCGATGCACACGAGCGGGTTTTACCCAGCTTCGGAGCTCTCCGGAGAGATAATACTCCTACTGCTGCTTTGTGGATTATCTTGTGTTCTTGTTAGGGAGCAATGGGAGCTACAAGACCTAGCCTGAGTGTGGTTTCATATGAATGTGATGAACTAAGCCGGAGCTGGACCGAACCCAGCCGAACCCTTTCTACGTTGCCCTTGGGCCTCCTTTTATAGGCACAAGGGGTCACCACATGTGGCAAGTAGACAATGTTATAATGGTAAAAACCTAGGTTGGTACACCGCTTTATACAGTGTACAGTAATCTATACCTAACTCTGACGGTAAGGGACACGAGTCATCAATGCCCGCCTCGATCGCCTCAACAAGGTAACAGGACCGTCAAGCGCGCCCGCTCGCCACGATGGTAGCTTGTCACGCCGCTTGTCGCTACTCCCGCTGGCTGCACAGCCCGTCGACGCGCCAGTGCTTGGGAGAGCCCGTGGTGACACGTTGGCGGGTGAGTTGGAGCGGAGACGAAGAGAGGTCGCCCGCCCCGGCAAGCACCTTGCCGCGGCAGGAACCTTGTCGCGCTTGGGGGCTCGGCGCCCGCCAAGCCTTCCCGGCAAGCTCCTCTTGCCGGGGCCTTGTTTCCTTCGCTACTGAGGTGGCCTTCCCAGCAAGCTCCTCTTGCCGGGGTCTTGACTACTTTGTTCTTGAATGGCTCACCGGCAAGCTCCTCTTGCCGGAGCCTTGTTTCCTAAGCGAAAGGCCGCAGAGGGTTTCGGCAGACGCCCGGCAAGGCTTGCCACGGGGACGCTGCGACTGCCCGTGCACAGGTTCGGGGTACTAAGGTACCCCTACCTTAGTACACCGATAGGAGCCCCCGGGCCTGGGCCATACTCGGTGCCGAGCGCTGTTGGGCCAGGTCCAAAACAGGCACGGCACGCTGCGGCCTGGTCCAAACCAAATCCACTCAGATTCCGCCGCGTTCCCCTGTAACGGCACGCGTCAATTGCGGTGTCGTGGGGGAAGTGGGCGGCGTGCGAGGTCGCCTCATCTGTCGCCTCAGTTCTGCATCTCCGCCACGTGGCTCCCATGCCCTTGGGGTCACGGACGGTGGAAGTGGGAAACTGGGCCGTTGCAAGCAGAGGCAGCAGGTCTGCCCCGATTCCCTGCTCTTCCTATGCCTTGATTCGCTGAGCGGGGCGGCCGAGCCCCCACCTTGCTTCTTTTAAGAAGGGCGGAAGGGGAGCGCAGAAGCCCGCACTCTCCCATCTCTTCCTTTCTTTAGCTTCAGCCCCTTTCCCCATTCGTCATGGAGAAAGTGAACCTTGGTTCTTCATCGGTGGCGGCGAGGGTCGCAGCTAGACAGCAAGACCCTCCCAATCCCACGCCCGGGTGGCAGAGCCAGCCACAAGGGGAAGAGGGAGGGGGCGAGGTCGTGGACGAGGTCGAGGAGCTCGGGGAAGAGGCGGACGAGGCGGCGCGCCGTCTCCGCCTCCGCCGGCGGTTCCCCTCCGAGGGCGAGGCCGTGGACGAGGTAGAGGCGCTCGGGGAAGAAGCAGGCGGGGTGGCGCGCCGTCTCCGCCCCCGCTGGCGGTTCTCCTCCCCGCGGCGGTCCATACAGGGGACGACCCTTGCGAGTTCTTCGTCAAGCTGCGCCGGGCGCCTCGTCGTCGCCTCCGGCTTCCAGCTCCGTTTGCGAGCGCGATGGAGTCGGATCCGCCCGAGACATTGAGATTGCACATGAGGGGCTGTGGGATCAGCGGCACGCGAGTCCGCGTTGTATTCCCAGCCCCTAATGTGATGTATCTTGATCGCGGGTGGAAGATGTTCGCCCGCATCCACAACCTGCTGGCGGGGTTTACCCTCCATTTTAAGTTAATGGAGGGTGATCTCCTCTCCGTCAAGGTCTTCGGGGATCTCGGCACTCGAGCGAGGTGCTGCGTGGATAGCTCCTCCGACAACGAAGATCCCTCCTCGAGCGAGAGTGGCGAGGAGGAGAGCGACAGCGACGATGAGGGTAGCGGGCCCAACTAGTTGTCGGGCGCCGCTTCGCGCGTTACCGGCGACCCCATTATCCGCGTCGCCGGCTCCTTGAACTCCCCGGGGTCGTCTCCTTGGGCGACTGGCGTAGGGAGGCTGCGGAAGGGGAAGAGGGATGGCGACAAGGATGTCAAGTCGGAGTACGAGGGCGTAGTGCCCTCGACAGCGTGCTGACGTCCTGCCGCCCCGTCTTCGAGCCCCGCTTCCGGCGCCGCCATCTCCGCCAAGCCCTCGGAGAGCCCCAGGGATGTTCTCTTGGTGTCTTCTGGCACCTGTAGCTCGCCTAGGCGCTCCGTTTGCCCTTCTCACCTCCTTGACCTACCTCCTGAAGAGAGGGACAGGAAAAGGGATTACGGGCATCTCATCTTTTTAACTTGTAAGCCTTCGGGCCTTATCCGCATTTAAAAACTTGTAATCCTTTCTTTCATGTTTTTCATTCTCCACGGACTGTATCCGAGTAGAATGTTTTTAATGAAAAAGGGATGTTTGAGAAAGAACGAAGGCTTATCTCGATACCGCAGCCCCGGCAACTCGACTTGCCGCAGAGCCCGGCAACTCTGGCTTGCCGCAGCCCCGCAACTCGGGCTTATGGGGCTTGGATCCGGCGCACCTTTCTTCTCTTCGCTGTTATTTCAGTTCGAGAACAATTTAGCTAGTGCGCGATAAGTTATTTTGTAATATACACTATCTTAGGCAACCGAATGCTTTGTTATTTCCTTTACTCGATTTCTTCCCTTGTATGTTTATACCCACGCTTTCGGGGAACTTGCGGTCAGCAGCACCCTTGCCGCGAGCGCCGAGTGCGGAACTTCAGCAGCCTGCTGGCGGGGTCGCTACCGACAAGCAACCTTGCCGCGGACTAGCTGCAGCTCACTTAGGTTGTTGAGCGGACTCGAAACAAAGTAAGGGCGCAAGCTAGTCGCGAGTCGGTTCCTCCGCGCACAGGTTTTCCATACAAAGTACTATCGTTCGAGGAAGATAACTCGAAAATTTAAAACTGGTCGTTTAAACTTAGCAACTTAGCTTTTCTGTTGTCCATTTTCCGGCAAGGCGACAGTTCCTCGAGCGACGCTTGGCGGCCCACACTATTATCTTCTCCTTCCCCCCCCGGTTAACTTGTGGGCGGATGAACCTTCTTCTTGTTTGAGAAGAAAGAAGAGAAAATAAAGTTATGGAGCCTAGTGGCTCGTTATCGCTTACCGGGTGTGGATGCTGCACAAAATGTTAGTAAATACATGCATATAAGATTATGAGAGCATGTATTGACGAAATGTGCGCAACCATAGGCTTTACTGATGCACGGGGTCTGCGCCCGGCTTTGTACAAAGGATTACATGCAACAGCGGCAAGACTTGTAAAGGGTGGTTGCTTGAACGGGTTCCGCAATCGCGCCTCATGGGTAAAACTTTAAGATGTTCTATGTTCCAGAATTGCTCACCGAAGGCCATCTTCGGTCTCAAGGAGGACAGCGCTGGCCTAGTGACTCGTTTCACCCGATAAGGGCCTTCCCACTTCGGTGTCAACTTGTTGGAATTCTGGCGGATTGAACGCGCCAAGAACAAGGTCGCCTTCCTCGAAGCTTCGGCATTAACTTTGCGGCTATGGTAGCGACGCAAAGCTTGCTGGTAACGAGCAGCTCGTGACAAAGAGCTCAAGACGATCTTCCTCGAGGAGCGTAGCGTCATCTTGTCGCAGCTGCTCTTGCTCAAGCTCATCATAAGCGAGCACTCAAGGTAACCCGTATACGAAGTTCCGTGGGGAGAACTGCCTCTGCTCCGTAGACTAGAGCAAAGGGTGTCTGCGGCGCTGGCTCGATTTGGCGTCGCCCCGATCGACCAAAGAACCACCGGCAGCCTCGATCCAGTTCCTTCCGCACTTGCGCAGCCTCGTCGAAAGTTCTGGTCTTGAGTCCTCGCAGCACTTAAGCGTTTGCTCTCTCTGCTTGACCGTTGCTTCTCGGATGAGCAATGGAAGCAAAGCAGATCTTGGCGCCAAGATCTTGGGCGTACTGCATGAAGGTGTGGCTCGTGAACTGTGTGCCGTTGTCGGTGATAATCCGGTTAGGAATCCCAAAACGACAAACAATTGACCTGAAGAACTTGACGGCTGACTGTGCTGTCACCTTCCTCATCTGGTTCCACTTCCGCCACTTTGTGAACTTTTCGATCGCGACGCATAAGTATTCAAAGCCCCGACGGCTCGGGGAAGGGGCCGAGGATGTCGAGCCCCTGCATCAAAAGGGCCAGGATAAAGGGATCGTCTGGAGAGCTTGAGCTGGTTGGTGTATCTGTTTAGAATGGAACCGCACGCTTCACACTTGGTTACTTGTGCAGTTGCATCCCGGAGGGCTTCGGCCGAAGAAACCTTGCCGGAAAGCTTTGCCAAGTGCTCTTGCGCCAATGTGGTGACCACATATGCCTCCATGTATCTCGCCAACAGCTTCATCCATCTTCCGGCAAATACACTTCAATTTCACACCGTTGAGCCTTCTTCCGCATGTGATGTTGTCAACAAACTGGTACATACTTGACCGCCGGGCTACTTTTTCCGCTTCTTCTTGCTCTTCGGGAAGTTCTCCTGTCTGAAGGAAATGGACGATTTGCTGTGCCCATGTTGGAGCCTGTGGCTCGACAACAAGGACTAAAGGCTCATCTATCACTGCGGGAACATCAGCTTCTACGGCAAGGACCTGTGGGTCCGCCGGAGCTCGATGATCCCCGGCAAGGTTGCCGGAGCTAAACTTGCCGGGAGCGTTTGCTTCAACGATACAAACTGCATGGTTTGTCGGAGCAGACTGCTCCTCAGTGATATTTGCGTTGGTTTTAGGGACCTTCTTGGCGGCGGCTTCAGAGAGCTCTGCCGAAAAGTAGTCGCCGGAAACCAATTTTCTCTTCTTGCCCTGTCCTGTTGATGGTGTTACGGTTGGCTGAGTTAGCTTGAGCACAAAAATCCCTGGTTCCACAGGTAACTTAAGTGCGGCACATTTGGAGAGGCCATCAGCTATATCATTCTGCGCTCTTGGAATGTGTTCCATTTGCAGGCCTTCAAAGTGCTCTTCCAGCTTCCTAACTTCATCGACGTACGCTTCCATCAACGGACTCTGATAATCTTTATTTACTTGTTGGATGACAAGTTGCGAGCCCCCCCTGACAATGAGCTTCTTGATCCCAAGGTCCACCGCGATCCTGAGACCGGCAAGCAAGCCTTCATACTCTGCAGTATTATTTGTTGCTTGTTCCTTGGGAAAGTGCATCTGGACTATGTACTTGAGGTGCTCCCCGGTGGGTGCGATAAGCAGCACGCCGCACCGGGCGCTTTGCAGCGAGAAGGCACCATCAAGTACATTAGCCACTCTTTATTTGCCTCCTTGACGGGATGCTTGTCTCGAATTTCCTCATCTTGCGCTGCCGCCCACTCTGCTATGAATTCTGCCAATGCCCTGCTCCGATAGTTGAAGTGCTTTCGAACTTGAGACCAAAGCTTGACAGCCCAAATACCACTCAACAATCCTTCCTATTGCTTCGGATTTTGCAAAATCCTCTTCAGCCGAAAGCAGTGACAACTGTTATCTCATGTGCTTGGAAGTAATGGCGCAGCTTTTCGAGGCCATGAGGAGGCCTAAAAGCAGCTTCGCACACCAGTACCTCGATCTAGCCCCCTGCAGAAGGGAGCTGACAAAGTATACTGGGCGCTGCACCATCTTCTTCTGTATCTTGTCGCAACCCTGTGCTGATCCGTCCTTGTCGGGACCAGAGCATGACGGTGAAGCGCCTTGCCTGTCGCTGGATGCGCTTGCCTTGGTTGCCGGCTCATCATCTGCCTCCCTCTCCGCTACTAACGCAGCACTAACCACTTGATTGGTCGCCGCTATATACAGCAGCAACTTCTCTTGTGGCTTAGGTGCGACAAGTATTGGAGCGGAGGACAGGTATCTCTTCAAGTCTGCAGCGCAGCCTCCGCTTCGAGTCCATTTCATTGACCTGCCTTTTCAAAATCTTGAAAAACGGCAGTATGCGTTCAGCAGAACTTAGAGATGAACCTGCTGAGAGCAGCCACGCAACCGGCAAGCCTCCTGACATCCTTGACGCGCTTTGGTGCTTCGATCTGCTCAATGGCCTTGATCTTGTCGGGATTGGCTTCAATTCCCCGCTGAGACACAAAGAACCCGAGAAGCTTGCCGGAAGGGACTCCAAACACGCACTTCTCGGGGTTGAGCTTGAGGTTGATCTTGCGCAGGTTTGCAAACGTCTCATCCAAATCCTGAACCAGAGTCGCTCTGTTTTGCTCTTGACCACTATGTCATCCATGTAAGCTTCTACATTTACGTATCGTGGTCCAAAGGCATCATGGACTACCCTTGCAAAGGTTGAACTAGCATTCTTCAAACCGAAAGGCATCCGTATGAAGCAGTACGTGCCACATGGTGTAATGAATGCGGTTTTCTCTTCATCCTCTTCTGCCATGAAGATCTGATGATATCCTGAATGTGCATCAAGAACCGAGAGCAAATCGCATCCAGCCGTGGAGTCAACAATCTGGTCGATACGCGGCAAGGGAAATGGGTCCTTGGGACAAGCTTTATTAACATCAGTGAATTCAATACAAAGTCTCCATTTCCCATTAGCCTTGCGCACAACTACCAGATTGGCCAACCACGTGGGGTGGAGGACTCCTCTGACAAGCCCTGCTGCTTCCAATTTCTTGATTTCTTCTGCTATGAACTCTTGGCGCTCCACTGCTTGTTTCCTAACTTTTTTCTTGACGGGCCGCGCGTGAGGACAGACAGCTAGGTGGTGCTCAATTACTTTCCTGGGAACACCGGGGATGTCAGATGGTTGCCATGCAAACACATCGACATTCGCCCGCAGCAAAGCAACGAGCTCGCCTTCCTATTTAGGATCAAGCGTGGCACTGATGGTGAAGGTACCACCAGTGCCGTCCTCCTTGGCGGGCACCTTCTTGGTCTTTGGCGGAGTTGCCATCGTCTTGTTGCACTTGCCGGTGGAGCTCGATGGTGCGTCCTCGACGGTAGCGCAGCACTCCGAAGAGGTGCGCTTGCCGGAGTGGGCAACAGAGCTCTTGCCGGACCTAGTGGTCTTCTTCTTCCCCCCGGGAGCTTCAGCGGTAAGTGGTTTGCTATCTGTCGCGGCTGCTGCATCCCGGTAAATCTTGTCGGCGCAGATAAGTGCGTCTTTCTTGTCGCCATGGACAGAAATGACGCTTACCGGGCCGGGCAACTTGAGTAGGTTGTAAGCATAATGAGAGGCGGCCATGAACTTGGCGAGTCTTTGGACGGCCAAGTATGCCTTTGTAGGGCAATGGTAAATCGGCGGCGTCAAACGTGACCCTCTCAGTTCTGAAGTTGAGCTCGCTGCCGAATGTTACCGCAACGTGATCTTCCCTTTGGGCTTGCTCCTTCTGGGTTGATTCCTTGAAAGTACCAGTTTCTTGAGCTCGTTGTCGAGGATTTGAAGTTTCGGAGCACCGCAGAGGAGATCAAATTCAGGCCGGCCCCGCCGTCAACCAACATCTTTGTGACCTTGAGGTTGCGGATAGTTGGTGAGACCAACATTGGCAAACACCCAACCGCAGTGATGCGATCAGGGTGATCCTCAATGTCAAAGATGATGGGCGTGCTGGACCACTTCAGAGATTTGCGTGACTCTATGGATGGTTCTGCTGCATTGACCTCATGCATCCATTGCTTGAGTTGGCGGTGCGAGGTATGCAGGGACGCCCCACCGTCGATGCAAAGGACCTCCATTGCCTTCTGAAACTCCTGCTCATCAGTCTCATCGTCCTCATCGTCCTCGTCATCTTCATCTTCGTCTTCTTCCTTGTCACGGCCGCGGGGAGGTCTGTCTCCCTGCCGCTGCTTGGCCTTGCCGCGGCGTCCTCCCCGACCGGGCCTCTTCTTACTTGCCGCACCTGCACCTTCTTGGGCCTTCTCCTTGTCTCGGCCTTTCGTACTCAGCTCTCAGAGCTCAACAAGCTGCTCAACTTTCTTGCAGCTCACGGAGATCGTGGCCCTTAGTGCGGTGGATTTTCTGATCTTGCTTGTTGGAGCTGTCGGGCTTGTCGGCCGCCACAGCTTGGCGGTCGGCGTCAACGGAACCTCCTTGCCGGGCCACCGACCTTAGCTTTGTTGGCGGCACCATCCTTGCGGACTGCTTTCGACAACTAGTACTTCTTGGTTTTCTTCCTCCCGTTGTTCCGCCGCTTGGCTATTTCTTGCCAGGCGATCCCTCCTTGTCCGACTCTGCTCCCACATTCTCTCCTCGAGTCTTCTTCCTTCTTGGTAGCGTGCACACTTGTCGGCCAGGCGTGAGAGCTCGTTGACGTCTTTCACTTTGCACATCGCCATCTCCTCCCTCATCCTGCGATTTCGTACATTACGATGGAATGCACCGATCACTTTGCAGCAGGGTGGGCGTGCAGGATGTTATAGTGCACTCGACTGAATCTCGGGCCAATTTGCGCAGAGACTCCCCCTCCTTCTGGGCAAGCAGGTGGAGATCACTCTCCTGGCCATGAGGCTTGTGGCCGCCTGTGAAGGCGCCAACAAACTGGTGGCACAAATCTGCCCAAGAAGAAATAGAGCCATCCGGCAAGTGCATGAGCCAAGATCTGACGTTTGGCTTGAGCACCAAGGGAAAGTAGTTGGCGAGGATCTTGTCGTCTCGTCCCCCCGCAGCTTGCACCGCGATGGTGTAAATGCTGAGGAACTCCGATGGGTGTGTCCTGCCGTCATACTTCTCCGGCACGTCTGGTTTGAAGTTTTTCTTGTCGGGCCACCGGACTTGCCGCAGCTCACGAGTGAACGCAGGGCAACCCACCGCGTACGGCAAGTCGCCTGGTTCCCCTGGCGCATGCATATCGACAGTGGGCCCGGCGCGCTGGTCAGATTGACGGCGCGCTTCTCTTCGGCGCTCGATACGGGTTCGAGCGTCTTCTTCTTGCCGTTCCCGAAGAACTTGGCGTTGGTCGCGACGAGCTCGCGGATCCGACGACGCTGTGGAGTCGCTGTCGAGGTGGATCCGGCGAGTCGGCGATCTTGGCCTTCGGGAAGGGGAGTGTCTGATGGGTGCACCCCGCAAGTCTCGTCGCCATCGGCTCGCGCCTTGTCACCTCGCGCGGTTGCGGCACTCGGTTGCAGCGGGGCGTCGCCGTTAAGCGGCCGATGAGACTCTGAATTGTGGCCCTCCATTCGCCGACCTTATCGGCCGTTGGAGGTAATCTAGAATGGCGAGCTCTTGCCAAGGCTTCCGCTGGTGTGGTTGGCGGCAGCGGCGTCACGGGCGAAGAACGGGATGTGCTCGGACTCTAACCAAGTTAGGAGGAGCAGCATCCCACCCAAGCGATACTCCACTCGCATCGCATCTTTGAGGTGCATGCGGGTCTCGAGAACCTCGGATCCTCCATCTTGGCCTTGATCCAATGGCGTATGGTGCCGCGAGTATCATGGCGCTGTTCATCCCGCGCCTCCTGCGATGGACGCAGTGCGATTCGACGCCGACGCTGCGCCGCTTTTGTCCTTGGACCTGGCGGCATCGTGGGCTCTCTCGATGACGCCGGTCCTCCGCTAACGTTTCCCCCACCACCTGACGGCTCCGGTGGTGGTGGGTTCGACGCGGACGGCTCAGCTGCTGCCGAAGGCTTCTTCTTCGGCGCCATGTCGACGAAGATGTAGATGAAGTTGCTCGTGCGACCGCCGGATCGGGTTCACATAGCCTCGACGCCCCCTACCTGGCGCGCCAAAGATGTCGGGGGAGAATTGATCGAGTCCCACGAGCACCTACGGGACCTGGGGGCCCCTTTGTGGTTCGGAGGGGGGCGGAGATTGCACAAAGAGCGGATCGAGGCGATGCACACGAGCGGGTTTTACCCAGCTTCGGAGCTCTCCGGAGAGATAATACTCCTACTGCTGCTTTGTGGATTATCTTGTGTTCTTGCTAGGGAGCAATGGGAGCTACAAGACCTAGCCTGAGTGTGGTTTCATATGAATGTGATGAACTAAGCCGGAGCTGGACCGAACCCAGCCAAACCCTGTCTACGTTGCCCTTGGGCCTCCTTTTATAGGCACAAGGGGTCACCACATGTGGCAAGTAGACAAGGTTATAATGGTAAAAACCTAGGTTGGTACACCGCTTTGTACAGTGTACAGTAATCTATACCTAACTCGACGGTAAGGGACAAGAGTCATCAATGCCCGTCTCGATCGCCGAAACAAAGGTAACGAGGACCGTCAAGTGCGCCTCCGTTCGCCATGATGGTAGCTTGTCAGCGCCGCTTGTCGCTACTCCCCGCTGGCTGCACAGCCCGTCGACACGCGTACTTGGGAGAGCCCCGTGGTGACACGTTGGCGGGTGAGCTGGAGCGGAGACGAAGAGAGGCCGCCCGCCCCGGAAAGCACCTTGCCGCGGCAGGAACCTTGTCGCGCTTGGGGGCTCGGCGCCTGCCAAGCCTTCCCGGCAAGCTCCTCTTGCCGGGGCCTTGTTTCCTTCGCGCCCTGAGTGGCCTTCCCGGCAAGCTCCTCTTGCCGGGGTCTTGACTACTTTGTTCTTGAATGGCTCACCGGCAAGCTCCTCTTGCCGGAGCCTTGTTTCCTAAGCGAAAGGCCGCAGAGGGTTTTGGCAGACGCCCGGCAAGGCTTGCCACGGGGACGCTGGGACTGCCCGTGCACAGGTTTGGGGTACTAAGGTACCCCTACCTTAGTACACCGATACAGCCCGAACATTTTAGTTTTAATTTTTGAAAACTTTTGTTGTTTGCCTGATTTTTAAATTGAATTCGAATCGGTTACGAACTAATGCGAGATTAGCCACAATAATCGAGGTGACGTGGCATCATTAACAGAGGTTCATTGTAGCTTAATTATCCGGGCGTCCCACTCTTATGTGTGGAAAACTAATGCTGACCTTTTTTTAGATCTTTAGCAGATGTTGATCTCTCTCTTCTCTGTAGTTGCCTACCTAGCTAGCTCGATCTGCATTCATGCATGAGCTTTCTTAAAGGTTATGTGCATGTTTAGCTAGTTCTCGCAGCGAGGCATATGCCAGTTTAGCTAGTACACGCAACATCCCTTTATGAACCTTGACTGACCGACAAAAAAAAACTTGACGGACAGACACTATCAACTTCGTAGCACCATAGACATGTTCTGTTTGCCATCGAACATATAAATCACTCTACCCACACTAGTAGAAAAAGGGTCAAATGTTCAACTCATTAGTCCCGGTTTAAATTTGAGCCGTCACTAATGTGACCATTAGTGCCGGTTCCAACAGCTAGGCGGGCCTGATTAGTACCGGTTCGTGCCGAACTTTTAGCACCGGTTCGTGCCACGAGCCGGTACTAAAGAGAGTGGTGGCAGGATGTTGTCAGTCTGGGGCCCTTCCAGCACCTATAGTACCGGTTCGTGCCACGAACCGGTACTAAAGGTCATCCTATATAAACCCTTCGTTCACCCGCGCTCTGTTCTTCCCCCTTTCCCTCCTCTCTTCTCTGTTCTTCCCTTCTTCCTCTCGAGCTCATCACAAATTTTGATTTTGTCAAGATTTGAAGGCCCCCATCCATTCAAATGATCACAAAGGTTAGCAACTTTGTCCTTTCATCTCTCATTGCTAGATTAGCTCTTGCAATAGTTTATATAGTGATTAATTTGTGGGTTTTAGTAATTTGGATATATATTTGGTAGTATTTGATTTATATGCAATTTGAGGTCAAAATAACATTTAGTTTGCATATGTAGGTGTGGTTTACTTAGTGCCTTCTAAATCTACGTCGTAACCATCGTCGATCGCCCGCACCGTCCCGTCGCCGGCACCACCTTGTGGTGAGCCTCTTGTTCTTATCTTTTTTATATAAAAAATTCATGCTCGTGTGATTTGGATATATAGTTACTCGTATAATTATCTTACCCGTACGTTGTTTGTTATACATAGTGCCATGGTTTTGATATCCGTCCCTGTCGCCCCTCGTCCGTATTATGATTCGGATGTGGTATATTCTCTTTTGAAACTATTTGTTGCATTTTGTGTTTATGACAAATTATGCCCATCAAGTTGACATAGATATTTTTATCTAGGAGGTATGTGAACCGGAAATTCCAACCGACCCTATTGTCGAGAGGTTAAATTTAGTTGAAAGAGAAAACGAGTATTTGAAATTTTTTTGAAAAGAATTGAGGGGGAGAAGATGGAATTGGAGTTGCATGTTGCGGATGTCGTCGATGATCACAAGATCAAGATGGAGAAAATGCGCTTGAAGATTAGAAAGATTAGAAAATATGCCATTAATAGTGAGGCTTGGTATCATTATGTTGTTGGATCAATTGTTACCTTAGTTGCGATCTTGATCGCATTTGTTTTTGCATTTAAATGCTTTAGCTAGAGAGTTATTTGTTTGTTGCATTTAAGTATTGTATGAACTTTATATGTATGAACTTTATGTATGAACTTGTATTAATTTGGTCTTTTCGGTGTTGTGTAATGAAGATGAGCCGACAATGGATGTACAATGACCGATGCTCTCCCGAGTTCATTAATGGCGTGCATACTTTTCTGCTTCTGGCTGAGGCAAACAAGCGGGCGGATGGTTTTATGCCTTGTCCATGTGCTGGCTGTAAGAATGATCACAATTACTCTAACTCAAGAACCATTCACATCCACCTGTTTGAGTCCGGTTTCATGCCGCACTATAATGTTTGGACCAAGCACGGAGAAAGAGGGGTTATGATGGAATAAAATGAAGAAGAAGAGGACGACGACAGCTATCCTGGCCATGGGTTCCCTGAATACGATGATACAAGAATGGGGGAAGAAGCTGAGCCGACAATGCGGGAAGAAGCTGAAGAAGAGGCATCAGATGTGCCCGCTGATGATCTAGGTCGGGCCATTGCCGATGCAAAGAGAAACTGTGCAAGTGAACATGAGAAGAAGAAGTTGCAGCGCATGTTAGAGGATCACAAGAAATTGTTGTACCCGAATTGCGAAGCTGACAAGAAAAAGTTGGGCACCACACTGGAATTGCTGCAATGGAAGGCAGAGAATGGTGTATCTGACAAGGGATTTGGAAAGCTGCTGGTAATGATAAAGAATATGCTTCCAAAGGACAACAAATTGCCCGAGAGTGCGTACGAAGCAAAGAAGGCTGTCAGCCCTCTAGGGTTAGAGGTGCAGAAGATACATGCATGCCCTAATGACTGCATCCTCTACCGCGGTGAGTACGAGGATTTGAGCGCATGCTCGGTATGTGGTGCATTGCGCTATAAGATAAGCCGCGATGACCCTGGTGATGTCGAGGGCGAGCGACCCAGGAAAAAGATTCCTGCCAAGGTGATGTGGTGTGCTCCTATAATACCACGGTTGAAACGTTTCTTCCAAAACAAAGAGCATGCCAAGGCGATGCGATGGCACAGAGAAGACCGTAAGAAATATGGAAAGTTGAGAGTACCCGCTGACGGGTCACAGTGAAGAAAAATCGAGAGAAGGTACAGGGAGGAGTTTGAAGGTGACACAAGGAACGTATGGTTTGGTCTAAGAGCAAATGGCATTAATCCTTTTGGGGAGCAGAGCAGCAACCATAGCACATGGCATGTGACTCTATGTATGTATAACCTTCCTCCTTGGTTGTGCATGAAGCGGAAGTTCATTATGATGCCAGTGCTCATCCAAGGCCCTAAGCAACCCGGCAACGACATTGATGTGTACCTAAGGCCACTAGTTGAAGAACTCTTACAGCTGTGGAATGGAACAGGTGTCCGTGTGTGGGATGAGCACGGACAGGAAGAATTTGACCTAAAAGCATTGCTATTCGTGACCATCAATGATTGGCCTGCTCTCAGTAACCTTTCAGGACAGACAAACAAGGGATACCGCGCATGCACGCACTCTTTGGATGATACCGACAGTATATATTTGGATAATTGTAGGAAGAATGTGTATCTGGGACATCGTCGATTTCTTCCGAGCAGGCATCCCGTAAGAAAGAAAGGCAAGCATTTCAAAGGTGAGGCAGATCACCGGACAAAGCCTTGCCACCGTACTGGTGGACAACCTGTTCCGAATGATGCTGACGGACGCGCACCCATGTGGAAGAAGAAATCTATATTTTGGGACCTGCCGTATTGGAAAGACCTAGAGGTCCGCTCCGCAATCGACGTGATGCACGTGACGAAGAATCTTTGTGTGACCCTGCTTGGCTTCTTGGGTGTGTGTGGGAAGACAAAGATACACCAGAGGCACGGGAGGACCAGCAACGTATGCACGGAGAAGACAACACACATCAGGGTCATGCTAGCTACGCTCTTACCAAAGAAGAGAAGGAAATCTTCTTTGAATGCCTGCTTTCGATATTAAGGTACCGTCGGCTTCTAAATCGAATATAAAGGAAATAATAAATATGGCAGAGAAAAGTTCGAACCTGAAGTCTCATGACTGCCACATGATTATGGCATAGCTGCTTCCGGTTGCATTGAGGGGCTTCTACCGGAAAACTTTCGATTAGCCATTGTGAAGCTATGTGCATTCCTCAATGCAATCTCTCAGAAGGTAATCGATCCACAAATCATACCAAGGTTAGAGAATGATTTGGTGCAATGTCTTGTCAGTTTCGAGTTGGTGTTCCCACCATCCTTCTTCAACATTGTCGAGGATATACCCCGCGGTGTAACCCGCCGGATGTATGACCCGGCTGGAGCGTGGCGACTCACTGGTGACCCGCCTGGAGCTCGGCGATTCACGGATAACCCGCCCGATATTGGCGACACATTAGTAACCAGGCGGGCGGGTTAGATGGACAACAAGGCCCAAAGCCCAGAAAGCCGGCTCATGCTATGGTGGTCCGGCTTAAGATGAAAGGGATGATAAATATTTCCTTTATGAGGAAGCAAGACCCGGACTTGTATCCGTTTTATAATAGATAATAACTAGTCCTAATCCTACTAGGACTCTACATGTAAACCGCCCCTTCAACTTATATAAGGAGGGGCAGGGCTCCCCAAGGAGGGACAAGAAACAATATCTAGGGCTAGACACAAAGGGAGAGCCGGCTTATGCGGCGACTCTCTCGTGATGATAATGAGACCTAGCCACAAACAGCATGTAGGGTTATTACCTGATGATGTTTCCCGGGGCCCGAAGCTGTCTAAATATTTTTCTTGTGTTACGTCTCTCGATTCCGCTCAACCCCTCTCAAGCTACCACATAGATGCGTTGGCCTCGCGACTAAGTCCTGACACTAAGGACATCTGCCGTGACAAATCCACGACAGTTGGCGACCACCGTGGGGCCTGCGCTCGGTGGTGTTGAGTTCTTGAAGGGATCTCTTTTAGGGTTCGAGAAGTTTGCAATTTTTTGGATGAAAAAAGAATCAATTTGAAGGATATGCATCAGCCGGCCGATTTTTGCGATCCGCCGAGTTGTGATTATTTTCCAAGATCCGCCGAGTTGCCGCCGCTGCGTACGTATCAAATTCATCAAATTACGGTTGCTTTGTATGATTCACCGAGTCGCTGCTACCGCGTACAGGAGTCATCGAGACCGTCACCATAAGCCAAATCGGTTTTCCCTTTGTCAACTTTGGTTACTACATGCTTACAAGGAATCTATCAGGAAGGAAAAGCTACTACGTGAGTTCAACAAGTGAATACCAAGGAAAGAAGAGATCGATCAGAGGCAAACTGTCACCGCACGCCTTACAAGTCTTGGTCAATACGGATTCAGTTTTGGTCCCTAAGCCTCTATCACCGGACGGGCCTCCGACGGTCGCTCGACTGTGGCCTCCGCTGCACCGGTTCTTTTCAACCCGCCACCGGCTCAGCCGAGCTTTGCTATTTCTGCTTGAGCCGCCCGTTTTCAGCTGCAGCGAGAGAGCCGCTACCCATCGAAACTGCCGACTCGCCCAACGCCTTTGAGCCGCCGCAATGGCTGCAGCCACGACGTCCTCTCCTCCAGACGTGCCTCAAACCATCAACCGCCTCGACGCTCCCCTCCTCCGGTCGTACCTTGAGATGTCAGACCACCTCGAGCTGCCTTGGTGAGCTTCCATCATGAGCTGCCTCTACGGCTCGTTTTCCCCTCCCCGTCTTATCCAATCACCGTCGCGCCTCGCGGGAGAGTCACCGGCCGTCCCTGCTCGGCCTCACATCGACCAGCCTCGCGGCTTCAAGTTGCCATCACCGTGAACCGTTGGAGAGTGATGAGCCGCCGCCGGAGAGCCCCTGGCCTTTGCCGCAGAGCCGCCTTTGGCCTCGCGCCTCCGAGCTCAGCCTCGCTTCGCCTCCACAACCACGGGTCTTCTGCAGTCGCTGGCTCGTCTTCAAGCCGCCGGCTGTCTTCGAGCCGTCACGCTCCTACCTCGCCCCCGCAACCGTGTCCCGCCGCCCCGCCCGCTGTTGCGGTCTTGAGACGTCGCCTCCTGCCTGCCAGCCGGGGTTGCCCCCGCAACCTTGTCCAGTCGCCTCGCGGCGTCTAGTTGGCCTTGTCCTCGGGCGGCTGTCCACCTGCTGTGCTGCGCCCTCGCCCGTCGTTGCTACGAGGCGCCTGATCATTTGCATGATGTGGCTCTCTTTCAGGCAAGAAACTGACATGGCAGGTGGGATCTTCATGTGCAACACCAGCGCAAAGGAGCAGTTTCTTTGGATCAGACGATTTTTATACTTGCCTTTTTTCTGTTGACCATGTCAACCAAGGGATGCTCCTTTTTCTCTTCAAACTGCAACGAGCACAAGTTGTACGGGGTGTTTGAGGCTACCCCTGATCATGGATGGGATATTACTGACAGAGCTGCTATAGATCTTCTGGTCACTCATATACTGCTCAGAGAGAAGGAGGAGAAAACCTGCTACGTGCATGGATTATGCGGTCAGAGTGCTAATCACTGTCCGTGTTCGCCTAACAAAACATCAGGTGATATCCATCCAAGTTTATTTTATTAAACATATTGTTTTCATCAAAGAACAATTACTTTAGTCTGTATATTTTTATGTGTAGCAAAGGTGGGGCCATGTTGTGTCTATGAAGTATACGTTCGCACCATCACGCACCGGCGTCTGCGCCCGCTTACTGATGGAACAGGTGTGCGTAAATTGCTGCTCGTGCAGCTTAATCTACATCCACCCGCCGGAGCCGCGTTGAGCCGCCCTTGCCGCTTTGAGCCGCTGGGGTTATATTAAGTCGCCGTTCTGCCTGAGCCGCCAGAACTATATTGAGTCGCTGGTCTGCCCGAGCCACCTCTGCAGCGATAAACGGATCATCCATCATCCGAACAAATCAGGTCATATCCATCCAAGTTTGTCTTATTAGCACATGTTGTTTTTGTCAAAGAACAGTTTATCTTTGCCTTGGTCTGCAATATTGTTTATGCAGGGCAATTATTTATGACAAAAAGTGATATTATGCCGCGGAGATGGAGGCACGCCAACATCTTTTGGCACAGGTGGTCGTCGTTACTCAACGGACTCCCGCACCGGCTTACAAAGCTGTGGCGGTCTCTCGCGACCGCGCCGGCTTACAACGCCGTGGCCGTCTCTCGCGACCACGCCGGCTTACAACAAGAAGGACAACTTGCCCGTCCGCACCGACTTACAACGCCACGTCCAGTTTATCTGTCTGTGTCGCCTCAAATGTTACGGTCGTCTTTACCGTCCGTCTCTCGTGGCCTGGTCTACATCAACACATCGGGCCGCACCTGTCTGCATGAGTTGTTTATTGAGTATGAGCAAGTCACTACTTGGGAAGCCCGGTTTTCTTCCAACAAATTGGAGGCCAATTATCATGTATTATCAGCCGCCGTCTGCACTGGATGGCTCAATGGGCAGGCGCACAAGTCGCCGCCACTGCGTTTTGGTTAACTTCAAACAACCAGTTGGAAGGAACCATTGGCTGAGTTGCTGACACGGTTCATACAGGATCATTTATAACCCGCCGCAGTCACCTCAACCTTCTGTGGATTCACATCGCGCTATCAACGCCAATGATATACACCTTCTGCTATGGTCAAATATGGAGAATCTCAAGCCAACACTTCGAGTCATCTTGAGACTCTGGGGCTACAATGGTATGGCTCGGCAAAATTAGCCGGTTTCAATGAATTCAAGAACTCCGGGTCATTGAAGGGAAGATAACCCGACCCTGGAGGCTACTGCTTTATTAGCAAATATTTAAAGGCCGTCAGAAAAATTTCCGGTTCAAAATGAAGATTCCGGTTTAAAATACAACTCAAGAGACATTTTTCTTCCGCAAAGCTTTGAAGCTCTCAAAACCGGTTCAACATCCGGATCAAGGCAAATTTTTCCCTTACAAAGCTTTGAGGATCTCAATATTCGGTTTAAGAATTTCCGGTTCAAAAGAATTAATCTCTCGCAAGTTCGAGATCACGAACAAATTAATGGTTACCAAAGGGAACTTGCTGCCATGATGCACGGTTCAAAACATGGGTATCCTGCCTTACGACTTATTTTATTATGGTCACTTGGGGGCTTCCTGCTCATCGGGCATAGCTATGAGTACCCTCTTGATCGGCGCAATGCCAGAATTTATATGGTCACTTGGGGGCTTCATGTTCAAACATAGGTCGTATTCGAACCAAAGAGAACATAGCTGTCGATACCCTTTTGATTAGCAAACTGCTGAACCTACTTGGGGGCTTCTTGATCGTATCCGAATCATAGCTCAATCCCTTTGGGAATCGACGTGGATCCTATTCGAATCAGCATCGTTAAACAACTTTTAAGGTCATTTGGGGGCTTCCTGTTCAAACATAGGTCATATTCGAACCAAAGAGAACATAGCTGTCGATACCCACTTTGATCGGCAACGCCAATGCCACTGGGGGCTATATGATCGTATTTGAATCTTAGCTTATCCCCTTTGGAACGGTTTACTGATCGTATTCGAATCAGAAGCCTCAAAATTTTTATCTGTTTTTATACAATCGCAAGTATTTGAGTTGTCACAAATATCATATGTGCCGGCTCTTACAGAGTTGAGTTATCAACTTCACTGTCCGGGTCACATAAGCCGGCGGTATCATTCAAAGGATCATCGGGATCTTGTGATCTACTTGTGTGCAGGATAAGACTACATTTGGGTGGTTACCCGCCCTGGCTTTTGACGTTAAGTCGCCAGGGCATATGTTGTTTAAGCTCTTTGCAGGGTTTGCAGAAATATGACGTGATTAAGTTCAAGCTCATTACCAAAATTGATGCTTCAAAATGATTATCCGTTCTGGATTTTTCTCAGAAGCTATAAGCCGCCGGGTTATAAAAATTCCGGCTTACAATGGAGGTGTATTAAATTGCCATTGGCCAAGAGCCTCCGAGTATTTAAACTCTGGATTTACTTATCAACAGATGAGGTATTCAAAATCGCTTTAGCGCAATGGCTATTATTTTATTAATGGATATAATTTATTCTACAATGGAAGGAATAGTCCCGAGTCGCTGCAGGCTTACGACCCGGCACTTGGGGGCTACATTATTCAAATTGAGGTTACATCAAATATGCAAGCTCATGTCGCTGCAAGCATGCACCATGACACTTGGGGGCTAATGCAAAGTCATTTTTGTTCACCTCATTGAAGACCCGACTCATCACATCGTAATGAGCCGGCCCTTGGGGGCTACCAATTGCTCACATCAGCGATTGCAAGGTACACACGTCTTAATCCATTATATTGAAGGATCCATTGCTCAGTTGGTAAAGCACAAAGCTCTTAACCTTGTGGACGTGGATTCAAGCCCCATGGTGGAGACTATATTATATGATGTTATTATCAATTATATACAAAGTCCCAGCTCAGTATTATCTTACTAAGCCGGCCTTTGGGGGCTACACATTGCTGTTCAAACTTACATGGTTATATCTACAAAGTCCCTGCTCATTATTGCATAATGACCCGACCCTTGGGGTCTACACTGGTTGAAGTTTTCATGAGCATAAAGCAATTACAAGTCCCAGGTTGCTGCAAGCATGCCAATCCGGCACTTGGGGGCTACATGTGTGGAATATTCAGTTTATAAGATTGATTGAGATGAATAAACCAGATTTCTTCAAGGTTGCAACATTTATTGGAGCAAGTCTTAAACCATCACTTTGTTCTGCTCAAGACTTGGGGGCTACAGGTAATATGGATATAAGGGAGAAAAATCTTCAAATTATCAGTTTTGAGCAAATCAGAAAGATCAATTACATAAACCGGTGTCAACAACAATTATGACCCGGCATCGTCTGTTTTATAATCCGGCAGTTTTTGGTAATGATAAACCGGCAAGGTTTACTTCTTCAAGCCGGCTGACTATCAGATGAGTATTTCACGACCAATATTTTTTAAGCCGGCGCTTTGGAAGCCGACTCAAGTGGATTATTCTTCACAATATTTCTCTGGGAGAAACTAACATCTGCAAATCGAGTATGAAGCTGGCTTATTGACCCGGATTTTTTAGAAGAAGGAAACGACAATTGGACTTAAGGATGATCAGGTCCCGGCTTAGGAGAATATTTAACCCGGAGCACAACCTGTCAAATTTGCTCCGAAGTTATTTTGCAGGATTAGTTTAACATGATAAATCCAACTTAAACTGGGGGCTAATGTCGGGGATATACCCCACGGTTTAACCCGCCGGATGTATGACACGGCTGGAGCATGGCGACTCACTGGTGACCCGCCTGGAGCTTGGCGATTCACGGATAACCCGCCCGATATTGGCGACTCATTAGTAACCCGGCGGGCGGGTCAGATGGACAACAAGGCCCAAAGCCCAGAAGGCCGGCTCATGCTATGGTGGGCCGGCTTAAGAGGAAAGGGATGACAAATATTTCCTTTATGAGGAAGCAAGACCCGGACTTGTATCCGTTTTATAATAGAGAATAGACTAGTCCTAATCCTACTAGGACTCTACATGTAAACCGCTCCTTCAACTTATATAAGGAGGTGCAGGGCTCCCCAAGGAGGGACAAGAAACAATATCTAGGGCTAGACACAAAGGGAGAGCCGGCTTATGCAGCGACCCTCTCGTGATGATAATGAGACCTAGCCACAAACAACATGTAGGGTTATTACCGGATGATGTTTCCCGGGGCCCGAAGCTGTCTAAATGTTTGTCTTGTGTTACATCTATCGATTCCGCTCAACCCCTGTCAAGCTACCACATAGATGCGTTGGCCTCGCAACTAAGTCCTGACACTAAGGACATCTGCCGTGACAAATCCACGACAAACATCATGACGCACGTCCTAGTTCACCTATGCGAAGAGATTAACGTTCTTGGTCCTATATTTCTACAAAATATGTTCCCCTTTGAGAGGTTCATGGGAGTCTTAAAGAAATATGTTCATAACCGTGCTAGGCCAGAAGGACGCATCTCCAAGGGCCATGAAAATGAGGAGGTCATTGAGTTTTGTATTGACTTTATTCCTGACCTTAAGCCGATTGGTGTTCCTGAATCGCGACATAAGGGCAGACTGGTGATGACCCTCAAGTGTAGGGGATCTATCGTAGTCCTTTCGATAAGTAAGAGTGTCGAACCCAACGAGGAGCAGAAGGAAATGATAAGCGGTTTTCAGCAAGGTATTCTCTGCAAGTACTGAAATAAGTGGTAACAGATAGTTTTGTGATAGGATAATTTGTAATGAGCAACAAGTTACAAAAGTAGATAAAGTGCAGCAAGGTGGCCCAATCCTTTTGTAGCAAAGGACAAGCCTGGAAAAACTCTTATATAAGGAAAAGCGCTCCTGCGGACAGATGGGAATATCGTCAAGCCAGTTTTCATCACGTTCATATGATTCGCGTTTGGTACTTTGATAATTTGATATGTGGGTGGACCGGTGCTTGGGTGCTGTTCTTACTTGAACAAGCATCCCACTTATGATTAACCTCTATTGCAAGCATCCGCAACTACAACAAAAGTATTAAGGTAAACCTAACCATAGCATGGAACATATGGATCCAAATCAGCCCCTTACGAAGCAACGCATGAACTAGGGTTTAAGCTTGTGTCACTCTAGCAACCCATCATCTACTTATTACTTCCCAATGCCTTCCTCTAGGCCCAAATAATGGTGAAGTGTTATGTAGTCGACGTTCATATAACACCTTTAGAGGCTAGACAACATACATCTCATCAAAATATCGAACGAATACCAAATTCACATGACTACTAATAGCAAGACTTCTCCCATGTCCTCAGGAACAAACGTAACTACTCACAAAGCATATTCATGTTCATAATCAGAGGGGTATTAATATTCATAAAGGATCTGAACATATGATCTTCCACCAAATAAATCAACTAGCATCAACTACAATGATTAATCAACACTACTAGCAACCTACTAGTACCAATCCCGGACTTGGAGACAAGAATTGGATACAAGAGATGAACTAGGGTTTTGAGAGGAGATGGTGCTGGTGAAGATGTTGATGGAGATTGCCCTCTCCCGATGAGAGGAGCGTTGATGATGACGATGGCGATGATTTCCCCCTCCCGGAGGGAAGTGTCCCCGGCAGAACAGCTCTGCAGGAGCCCTAGATTGGTTCCGCCAAGGTTCCGCCTCGTGGCAGCGGAGTTTCATCCCGAAAGGTTGCTTATGATTTTTTCCTCATCGAAAGACCTCATATAGCAGAAGATGGGCATCAGAGAGCCAACAGGGGCCCCACGAGGTAGGGGGGCGCACCCAGGGGGGTAGGGCGCGCCCCCACCCGCGTGGACAGGTGGGCCCCCCTCTGGTGAACTTCTTCTGCTGGGTACTTTTTATTATTTCCAAAAATGACTTTCGTGGAGTTTCAGGACTTTTGGAGTTGTGCAGAATAGGTCTCTAATATTTGCTCCTTTTCCAGCCCAGAATTCCAGCTGCCGGCATTCTCCCTCATTATGTAAACCTTGTAAAATAAGAGAGAATAGGCATAAGTATTGTGACATAACGTGCAATAACAGCCCATAATGCAATAAATATCAATATAAAAGCATGATGCAAAATGGACGTATCAACTCCCCCAAGCTTAGACCTCGCTTGTCCTCAAGCGAAAGCCGAGAACAATAAATATATCCCCATGTTTAGAGGTAGAGGCGTCGATAAAAATAAAATACGGACATGAAGGCATCATGATTATTCTCATAACATCAACATATATAGATAATGTCATATGATTTCTTATGTTCAAGTAATAATCTATTCACCATTCAGAAGTACGAATCATAAACTTTATTGAGAACCAACAAACTATAATCTCAGTCATTGAAGCAATTGCAATTTATCATAACATCAGAAAGAGTCCATGTTAGAGCTTAATAGCAAGTCCACATACTCAACTATCAGTTAGTCTATCATAATTGCTAACACTCACGCGATACTTGTGGTTATGGAGTTTTAATCGGACACAGAGAAAGATAGGGGCTTATAGTTTCGCCCCCCAACCTTTTACCTCAAGGGTAATGTCAACAATAATAACTCATGCTCCCCTACATCCAATTAGATATATCTATCAGGATCTTTCCAACATACTGTGCTTGCCAAAGGATAAAATGAAAAAGGAAAGGTGAAGATCACCATGACTCTTGCATAAGTTAGATGATAATAGTAAAAGATAGGCCCTTCGTAGAGGGAAGCAGAGGTTGCCATGCACTTTTATGGTTGGATGCACAAAATCTTAATGCGAAAGAACATCACTTTATATTGCCACTTGTGATATGAACCTTTATTATGCAGTCTGTCGCTTTTATTACTTCCACATCAGAAGATCGTATAAAGCTTATTTCTCCCACACCAATCAATCATACATATTTAGAGCAATTTTTATTGCTTTGCACCAATGACAACTTACTTGAAGGATCTTACTCAATCCATAGGTAGGTATAGTGGACTCTCATGGCAAAACTGGTTTAAGGGTTTTTGGAAGCACAAGTAGTATCTCTACTTGGTGCTGAGAATTTGGCTAGCATGAGGGGGAAAGGAAAGCTCAACATGTTGAATGATCCATGACAACATACTTTATCTGAGATATAAGAAAACATAACTCATTACGTTGTATTCCTTGTCCAACATCAACTCTTTAGCATGTCATATTTTAATGAGTGTTCCCAATCATAAAAGATGTCAATAATAGTATATTTATATGTGAAACCCCTCTTTCCTTATTACTTCCTATTAATTGCAACGATGACCAAAGCTATGTCTGCCAACTCCCAACAACTTTTAATCATCATACTTTTATGTGAAGTCATTACTCTCAATAAGATCAATATGAACTCTTATTATTTTTATTCTTTTTCTCTTTTCTCTTATTCACTCAAGATCATGGCAAAATAATCAAGCCCTTGACTCAACACTAATCTTTATTATATAGCTCACGGACTCAATTACATAGAGAGATCATAAAGCAAAAATCAAAACTAGATCATGCCATAAACTTTATTCTACTAGATCAAGATACTACTAATAGGATCGAACTAAGAAAACGGTAAAGATAGGAGTGTGATGGTGATACGATACCGGGGCACCTCCCCCAAGCTTGGCAGTTGCCAAGGGGAGTGCCCATACCCATGTGATTTGTTGGGGAACGTAGTAATTTCAAAAATTTTCCTACGATCACGCAAGACCATGGTGATGGCATAGCAACAAGAGGGAAGAGTGTCCGTCCACGTACCCTCGTAGACCGAAAGCGGAAGCGTTATAACAACGCGGTTGATGTAGTCGTACGTCTTCACGACCCGACCGATCCAAGCACCGAACGTACGGCACCTCCGAGTTCGCACACGTTCAGCTCGATGACGATCCCGGACTCCGATCCAGCAAAGTGTCGGGATGAGTTCCGTCAAGACGACGGCGTGCAGGCGATGATGATGCTCCACCGACGAGGGGCTTCGCCTAAGCTCCGCGACGATATGACTTCTCCCGCAGGGCTTCGCCTAAGCTCATGACGATATGACCGAGGTGGAATATGGTGGAAGGGGCACCGACACGGCTAAGGAAAGATCCAAGATCAACTTGTGTGTCATGGGTGCCCCTGCCCCTGTATATAAAGGAGGGGAGGGGAGGGCTGGCTGGCCACCTATGGCTGCGCTGGAGTCCTACTCCCACCGGAGTAGGATTCCCCAATCCTAGTCCAACTAGGGTTTGACCAAGGGAGAGGGAGAGAGGCGCCACCCCTTCTCCTAATCCTAATAGGACTAGGGAAGGGGAAGGCTGCGCCAGCATATGGCCCCTTTCTCTTTCCCTTAAGGCCCATCAAGGCCCATTGACCCCGGGAGGTTCCGTAACCCCGGTACTCGGTAAAATTCCCAATTTCACCCGGAGTGATTCCGAGTCCAAACATAGGCTTCCAATATATCAATCTTTATGTCTCGACCATTTGAGACTCCTCGTCATGTCCGTGATCTCATCCGGGACTCGAACAACCTTGGTACATCAATATCATATAAACTCATAATAAGCGTCATCGAAGCGTTAAGCGTGCGGACCCTACGGGTTCGAGAACTATGTAGACATGACCGAGACACCTCTCGGTCAATAACCAATAGCGGGACCTGGATGCCCATATTGGTTCCTACATATTCTACGAAGATCTTTATCGGTCGACCGCATAACAACATCGTTGTTCCTTTGTCATCGGTATGTTACTTGCCCGAGATTCGATCGTCGGTATCCAATACCTAGTTCAATCTCGTTCGGCAAGTCTCTTTTCTCGTTCCATAATACATCATCTCACAACTAACACATTTAGTTGCAATGCTTGCAAGGCTTATGTGATGTGCATTACCGAGAGGGCCCAGAGATACCTCTCCGACAATCGGAGTGACAAATCCTAATCTCGAAATATGCCAACCCAACATGTACCTTCGGAGACACCTGTAATGTACCTTTATAATCACCCAGTTACGTTGTGACGTTTGGTAGCACCCAAAGTGTTCCTCGGCAAACGGAGTTGCATAATCTCATAGTCATAGGAACATGTATAAGTCATGAAGAAAAGCACTAGCAACAAACAATACGATCAGGTGCTATGCTAATGGAATGGGTCATGTCAATCAGATCATTCAACCAATGATGTGATCCCATTAATCAAATAACAACTCCTTGTTCATGGTTAGGAAACATAACCATCTTTGATTAACGAGCTAGTCAAGTAGAGGCATACTAGTGACACTCTGTAGGTTTATGTATTCACACATGTATTATGTTTCCGGTTAATACAATTCTAGCATGAATAATAAACATTTATCATGATATAAGGAAATAAATAATAACATTTATTATTGCCTCTAGGGCATATTTCCTTGAGCCTCCCACTTGCACTAGAGTCAATAATCTAGATTACACGGTAATGATTCTAACACCCATGGAGTCTTGGTGCTGATCATGTTTTGCTCGTGGAAGAGGCTTAGTCAACGGTCGCAACATTCAGATCCGTATGTATCTTGCATATCTCTATGTCTCCCACCGGACCAAATCCGGATGGAGTTGAAGCGTCTTTTGATGTGCTTGGTTCTCTTGTGAAATCTGGATTCCTTTGCCAAGGCAATTGCACCGATATTGTCACAAAAGATTTTCATTGGACCCGATACACTAGGTACAACACCTAGATCGGATATGAACTCCTTCATCCAGACTCCTTCATTAGCTGCTTCGAAGCAGCTATGTACTCAACTTCACATGTAGATCCATAACGACGCTTTGTTTGGAACTGCACCAACCGACAGCTCCACCGCTTAATGTAAATACGTATCCGGTTTGCGATTTAGAATCGTCCGGATCAGTGTCAAAGCTTGCATCGACGTAACGTTCATTGACGAGCTCTTTGTCACCGCCATAAATGAGAAACATATCCTTAGTTCTTCTCAAGTACTTAAGGATGTTCTTGACCGCTGTCCGATGATCCACTCTGGATTACTTTGGTACCTGCCGCTAAACTTACAGCAAGGCACACATCAGGTCTGGTACACAGCATTGCATACATGATAGAGCCTATGGCTGAAGCATAGGAACATCTTTCATTTTCTCTCTATCTTCTGCGGTGGTCGGGCATTGAGTCTTACTCAACTTCACACCTTGTAATACCGGCAAGAACCCTTTCTTTGCCTGATCCATTTTGAACTTTTTCAAAACTTTATCAAGGTATGTGCTTTGTGAAAGTCCTATTAAGCGTCTTGATCTATCTCTATAGATCTTAATGCCCAATATGTAAGCAGCTTCACCGAGGTCTTTCATCGAAAAACTCTTATTCAAGTATCCCTTTATGCTATCCAGAATTCTATATCATTTCCGATCAATAATATGTCATCCACATATAATATCGAAATGCTACAGAGCTCCCACTCACTTTCTTGTAAATACAGGCTTCTCCAAAAGTCTGTATAAAACCAAATGCTTTGATCACACTATCAAAACGTTTATTCCAACTCCGAGAGGCTTGCACCAGTCCATAAATGGATCGCTGGAGCTTGCACACTTTGTTAGCTCCTTTGGATCGACAAAACCTTCTGGTTGCATCATATACAACTCTTCTTCCGAAATCCATTCAGGAATGCAGTTTTAACATCCATTTGCCAAATTTCATAATCATAAAATGCGGCAATTGCTAACATGATTCGGACGGACTTAAGCATCGCTACGGGTGAGAAGGTCTCATCGTAGTCAATCCCTTGAACTTGTCGAAAACCTTTTGCAACAAGTCGAGCTTTATAGACAGTAACATTACCATCAGCGTCAGTCTTCTTCTTGAAGATCCATTTATTCTCAATTGCTTGCCGATCATCGGGCAAGTCAACCAAAGTCCATACTTTGTTCTCATACATGGATCCCATCTCAGATTTCATGGCCTCAAGCCATTTTGTGGAATCTGGGCTCACCATCGCTTCTTCATAGTTCGTAGGTTCATCATGTTCCAAAGAACATGACTTCCAAAATAGGATTACCGTACCACTCTGTGCGGATCTTGCTCTGGTTGATCTCTGAAGTTCTGTAGAAACTTGATCTGAAGTTTCATGATCATCATCATTAGCTTCCTCCTATTTGGTGTAGGTGTCACGAAACTGTTTTCGTGATGTACTACTTCTCAATAAGGGAGTAGATACAGTTATCTCATCAAGTTCTACTTTCCTCCCACTCACTTCTTTCGTGAGAAACTCTTTCTCCAAAAAGTTTCCAATTTAGCAACAAAATCTTGCCTTCGGATCTGTGATAGAAGGTGTACCCAACTGTCTCCTTTGGGTATCCTATGAAGACACATTTCTCGATTTGGGTTCGAGCTTATCAGGTTGAAGCTTTTTCACATAAGCATCGCAGCCCCAAACTTTCAAAGCGACAACTTTGGTTTCTTGCCAAACCACAGTTCATAAGGCGTCGTCTCAACGGATTTAGATGGTGCCCTATTTAAAGTGAATGTAGCCGTCTCTAAAGCATAACCCCAAAGCGATAGCGGTAAATCAGTAAGAGACATCATAGATCGCACCATATCTAATAAAGCACGATTCGACGTTCGGACACACCATTACGTTGTGGTGTTCCGGTGGCGTAAGTTGCGAAACTATTCCGCATTGTTTCAAATGTAGGCCAAACTCGTAACTCAAATATTCTCCTCCACGATCAGATCGTAGAAACTTTATTTTCTTGTTACGATGATTTTCCACTTCACTCTGAAATTCTTTGAACTTTTCAAATGTTTCAGACTTGTGTTTCATTAAGTAGATATACCCATATCTGCTCAAATCATCTGTGAAGGTGAGAAAATAACGATATCCGCCACGAGCCTCAACATTCATTGGACCACATACATCGGTATGTATGATTTCCAATAAATCTGTTGCTCTCTCCATAGTTCCGGAGAACGGTGTTTTAGTCATCTTGCCCATAAGGCACGGTTCATAAGTGCCAAGTGATTCATAATCAAGTGACTCCAAAAGTCCATCAAGCATGGAGTTTCTTCATGCGCTTTACATCGATATGACCTAAACGGCAAGTGCCACAAATAAGTTGCACCATCATTATCAACTCTGCATCTTTTGGTTTCAACATTATGAATATGTGTATCACTACTATCAAGATTAAGTAAAACAAACCATTCTTCAATGGTGCATGACCATAAAAGATATTATTCATATAAATAGAACAACCATTATTCTCTGATTTAAATGAATAACCGTCTCGCATCAAACAAGATCCAGATATAATGTTCATGCTCAACGATGGTACTAAATAACAATTATTTAGGTCTAATACTAATCCGAAGGTAGATGTAGAGGTAGCGTGCCGATTGCGATCACATCGACTTTGGAACCATTTCCCACGCGCATCGTCACCTCGTCCTTAGCCAATCTTCGCAATCCGTAGCCCTGTTTGAGTTGCAAATATTAGCAATGTAACCGTATCAAATACCAGTGCTCTGCGAGTATTAGTAAGGTACACATCAATAACAAGTATATCACATATACCTTTGTTAACCTTGCCATCCTTCTTATCCGCCAAATACTTGGGGCAGTTCCGCTTCAAAGGACCAGCCTGCTTGCAATAGAAGCACTCAGTTTCAGGCTTAGGACCAGACTTGGGTTTCTTCTCTTGATCAGCAACTTGCTTGCCGCTCTTTTGAAGTTTCCTTTTCTTTCCTTTGCCCTTTTCTTGAAACTAGTGGTTTTGTTAACCATCAACACTTGATGCTCCTTTTGATTTCTACCTCCATGACTTTCAAAGATCGCGAAGAGCTCGGGCATAGTTTTGGTCATCCCTTGCATATTATAGTTCATCACGAAGCTCTTGTAGCTTGGTGGCGTGATTGGAGAATTCTGTCAATGACGCAATCATCCGGAAGATTAACTCCAGTTGAATCAAGTGATTGTTATATCCGGACATTACGAGTATATGCTCACCGACAGAACCATTCTCCTCCATCTTACAGCTATAGAACTTATTGGAGACTTCATATCTCTCAATCCGGGCATTCGCTTGAATATTAACTTCAACTCTGGAACATCTCATATGCTCCATGGTGTTCAAAACGACGTTGAAGTCCCGGTTCTAAGCCGTAAAGCATGGCACAATCGAACTATAGAGTAGTCATCAGCTTTGCTTTGCCGACGTTCACAACTTCGGCGCAGCCCTTGCACCAGGCCTGGCACCTAACGGTGCTTCCGGGACGTAATTCTTCCGTGCAGCAATAAGGATAATCCTCGTTACGGACCCAGTCCGTGTAATTGCTGCCATCATCTTTCAACTTTGCTTTCTCAAGGAACGCATTAAAATTCAACGGAACAACAGACGAGCCATCTATCTACACATCATAGACAAGCAAGATACTATCAGTACTAAGTTCATGATAAATTTAAGTTCAATTAATCATATTACTTAAGAACTCCCACTTAGAAAAATATCCTCCAATTCTCTAAGTGATTGCGTGATCCATATCAACTACACCATGACCGATCATCACGTGTGATGGAGTAGTTTCAATGGTGAACATCAATATGTTGATCATATCTACTATATGATTCACGCTCGACCTTCGGTCTCCGTGTTCGAGGTCATATCTTATATGCATAGCTCGTCAAGTATAACCTGAGTATTCTGCGTGTGCAACTGTTTTGCACCGTTGTATTTGAACGTAGAGCCTATCACACCCGATCATCACGTGGTGTCTCAAAGACGAAGAACTTTCATAGCGGTGCATACTCAGGAGAACACTTCTTGATAATTTAGTAAGGGATCATCTTATAATGCTACCGTCAATCAAAGCAAAATAAGATGCATAAAGGATTAACATCACATGCAATCAATATAAGTGATATGATATGGCCATCATCATCTTGTGCTTGTGATCTCCATCTCAAGCACCGTCATGATCACCATCGCCACCGGCGCGACACCTTGATCTCCATCGTAGCATCGTTGTCGTTTCGCCAACTATTGCTTCTACGACTATCGCTATCGCTTAGTGATAAAGTAAAGCAATTACATGGCGTTGCATTTCATACAATAAAGCGACAACCATATGGCTCCTGCCGATTGCCGATAACTCGGTTACAAAACATGATCATCTCATACAATAAAATATAGCATCACGCCTTGACCATATCACATCACAACATGCCCTGCAAAAACAAGTTAGACGTCCTCTACTTTGTTGTTGCAAGTTTTACGTGGCTGCTACGGGCTGAGCAAGAACCGTTCTTACCTCGCATCATAACCACAACGATATTTCGTCAAATAGACTCCGTTTAACCTTCTCAAGGACCGGCGTAGCCACACTCAGTTCAACTAAAGTGAGAGAGCAGACACCGCCGGTCACCTTTAAGCAACGAGTGCTCACAGCGGTGAAACCAGTCTCGCGTAAGCGTACGCGTAATGTCGGTCCGGGCCGCTTCATCTCACAATACCGCTGAACCAAAGTATGACATGCTGGTAGGTAGTATGACTTGTATCGCCCACAACTCACTTGTGTTCTACTCGTGCATATGACATCAACGCATAAAACCAGGCTCGGATGCCACTGTTGGGGAACGAGTAATTTCAAAAATTTTCCTACGATCACGCAAGACCATGGTGATGGCATAGCAACGAGAGGAAGAGTGTCCGTCCACGCCCTCGTGAGACCGAAAGCGAAGCGTTATAACAACGCGGTTGATGTAGTCGACGTCTTCACGACCGACCGATCCAAGCACCGAACGACGGCACCTCCGAGTTCGCACACGCTCAGCTCGATGACGATCCCGGACTCGATCCAGCAAAGTGTCGGGATGAGTTCCGTCAAGACGACGGCGTGGACGATGATGATGCTCCACCGACGCAGGGCTTCGCCTAAGCTCGCGACGATATGACTTCTCCCGCGAGGCTTCGCCTAAGCTCGCGACGATATGACCGAGGTGGAATATGGTGGAAGGGGCACCGACACGGCTAAGGAAAGATCCGTAGATCAACTTGTGTGTCATGGGGTGCCCCTGCCCTGTATATAAAGGAGGGAAGGGAGGGGCTGGCGGCCACCTATGGCTGCGCTCGGGAGTCCTACTCCCACCGGGAGTAGGATTCCCCCAATCCTAGTCCAACTAGGGTTTGACCAAGGGAGAGGGAGAGAGGCGCCACCCCTTCTCCTAATCCTAATAGGACTAGGGAAGGGGAAGGCTGCGCCAGCATATGGCCCCTTTTTCTTTCCCCTTAAGGCCCATCAAGGCCCATTGACCCCGGAGGTTCCGTAACCCTGTACTCGGTAAAATTCCCAATTTCACCCGGAGTGATTCCGAGTCCAAACATAGGCTTCCAATATATCAATCTTTATGTCTCGACCATTTCGAGACTCCTCGTCATGTCCGTGATCTCATCCGGACTCGAACAACCTTCGTACATCAATATCATATAAACTCATAATAAGCATCATCGAAACGTTAAGCGTGCGGACCCTACGGGTTCGAGAACTATGTAGACATGACCGAGACACCTCTCGGTCAATAACCAATAGCGGACCTGGATGCCCATATTGGTTCCTACATATTCTACGAAGATCTTTATCGGTCGGACCGCATAACAACATACGTTGTTCCCTTTGTCATCGGTATGTTACTTGCCCGAGATTCGATCGTCGGTATCCAATACCTAGTTCAATCTCGTTCATGGCAAGTCTCTTTTCTCGTTCCGTAATACATCATCTCACAACTAACACATTTAGTTGCAATGCTTGCAAGGCTTATGTGATGTGCATTACCGAGAGGGCCAGAGATACCTCTCCGACAATCGGAGTGACAAATCCTAATCTCGAAATATGCCAACCCAACATGTACCTTCGGAGACACCTGTAATGTACCTTTATAATCACCCGATTCGTTGTGACGTTTGGTAGCACCCAAAGTGTTCCTCGGGCAAACGGAGTTGCATAATCTCATAGTCATAGGAACATGTATAAGTCATGAAGAAAAGCACTAGCAACAAACAATACGATCAGGTGCTATGCTAATGGAATGGGTCATGTCAATCAGATCATTCAACCAATGATGTGATCCCATTAATCAAATAACAACTCCTTGTTCATGGTTAGGAAACATAACCATCTTTGATTAACGAGCTAGTCAAGTAGAGGCATACTAGTGACACTCTGTAGGTTTATGTATTCACACATGTATTATGTTTCCGGTTAATACAATTCTAGCATGAATAATAAACATTTATCATGATATAAGGAAATAAATAATAACATTTATTATTGCCTCTAGGGCATATTTCCTTCATGATTATATCTCCTTTGTTGGTGAAGAAGGTGGAGGTATGGTTGATGATGCGGGCTTGTCGTCCATCTTCCAAGGCATAGGCTCACCATCATAGAAGGATGATCGAGTCTCCGGGATCCTCAAATCTGCAGCCAAACTCATCCTTTTGAATCTATATTCATACTCACAGTTTTGGTTCGACAGGTCATAGATTTGGGCTTGAAGGTGCTCGATCTTCTCGTGAAGCTTGAAATTAGCCTCCCCGATGTTGTCGGCATCCAACTTGTGGTTGCTAGTGAACTCCGCGATCATCATGTGGTTGGAGTTGAGTCCACATTCCACCATCCCCTGATACTTGAAAACTTGTTGCTCCACTGCTTCGAGCGTCGTCTGCACGCTTCCGGTCCCCTTGGGTCCCTCTTCATCGCGGATGTGCAGCAACCCATCACGCAACTCAATGGTTTGAGGGTGTCGCAGCACCTCCGCGAGATAAGGGTTGATGACCTTCTCGAAGAACTTGTCCTTGGAGGCACTTGGGGACGTCATGATAATGTAGATCTATCATAAAAAAAACTCGAAACAAGAACAGGGGATAATTGCGTGATACGGGATTCAAAACCTTTGGGAGAATATATAATGAATTTTTACCGACCAAAATACGTATCCTGCAAGAAATCGGAGTCCGGAAGGCACACGAGGTGCCCATGAGGTAGGGGGGCGCGCCCTTCACCCTCATGGGGCCCTCGTGTCCTTCCCGGACTGCTACTTATTTTTCTATTTTTCTACATATTCCAAAACGGAGAAATATTGCCTTAAAAACTGTTTTGGAGTCGGTTTACTTACCGTACCACATACCTATTCCTTTTCGGACTCTGAAACGTTCTGGAAAGTGTCTCTTATGTATTCCTACGGGGTTACGGTTTCGATAACATTGGTTTCAACATTTATGGGATTACCTAAGATATAATGTTTGATCCTTTAACCGTTTACCACCTTCGGATTTGTGCCTTCGGAGTTGTTGATTTGTATGGCACCGGAACGATAGACCTCCTCGATAACGTAGGGGCCTTCCCATTTAGAGACAAGTTTTCCTGCAAAAAATCTTAAACGAGAGTTGTACAGCAATACATAATCACCTACATTAAACTCACACTTTTGTATCCTTTTGTCATGCCATCTTTTAACTTTTTCTTTAAACAACTTGGCATTTTCATAAGCTTGGATTCTCCATTCATCAAGTGAGCTAATATAAAAAAACCTCTTTTCACCGACAAGTTTGAAATCATAGTTGAGCTCTTTAATATCCCAATATGCCTTATGTTCTAGTTTGAGAGGTAAGTGACATGCTTTTCCATAAACCATTTTATATGGAGACATACCCATAGGATTCTTATATGCAGTTCTATAAGCCCATAACGCATCATCAAGTTTCTTGGACCAATTCTTTCTAGACCTATTGACAGTCTTTTGCAAAATTAATTTGAGCTCTTTGTTACTCAATTCTACTTGACCACTAGACTGTGGGTGATAAGGAGATGCAATTCTATGATTAACATCATATTTAGCAAGCATTTTACGGAAAGCACCATGAATAAAATGTGAACCACCATCAGTCATTAAATATCTAGGGACTCCAAACCTCGAAAAAATAACTTCCTTAAGCATTTTAATAGAAGTGTTATGGTCAGCACTACTAGTTGGAATAGCTTCTACCCACTTAGTAACGTAATCAACAGCAACTAAAATATGTGTATATCCATTAGAGGCAGGAAAAGGTCCCATATAATCAAAGCCCCAAACATCAAATGGTTCAATAACGAGTGAATAATTCATAGGCATTTCTTGACATCTACTAATATTACCAATTCTTTGACATTCATCACAAGATGAGACAAACTTACGGGAATCCTTGAAGAGAGTGGGCCAATAAAACCCGGATTGCAATACCTTATGTGCAGTTCTATCTCCAACGTGGTGTCCTCCATAATCTTCGGAATGACACTTGCGTAGGATCTGTTCCTTTTCATGCTCAGGTACACAACGTCTAATAACACCATCTACTCCTTCTTTATAAAGATGTGGGTCATCCCAAAAGTAATGTCTCAAATCATAGAAAAACTTTTTCTTTTCCTGGTATGTGAAACTAGGTGGTATAAATTTAGCAACAATGTAATTAGCATAATCAACATACCAAGGAGTACTACGAGAAGTATTTATGACATTTAATTGCTCATCAGGAAAGCTATCATCAATAGGTAGTGGGTCATCAAGTACGTTTTCTAACCTAGACAAGTTGTCTGCCACGGGGTTCTCAGCTCCCTTTCTATCAACAATATGCAAATCAAATTCTTGTAGCAAGAGAACCCATCTAATAAGTCTAGGTTTAGCATCTTTCTTTTCCATAAGATATTTAATAGCAGCATGATCTGTGTGAATGGTTACTTTAGAATCAACAATATAAGGTCTGAACTTATCACAAGAAAATACAACTGCTAAGAGTTCTTTTTCAGTAGTAGCATAATTTCTTTGAGCATTGTCTAGAGTCTTACTAGCATAATGGATAACATTTAATTTCTTATCAACTCTTTGTCCTAGAACAACACCTACAGCATAATCACTAGCATCACACATAATTTCAAAGGGTAAATTCTAATCAGGTGGCTGAACAATAGGTGCAGAGATCAATGCCTTCTTAAGTATTTCAAATGCTTCTACACAATCATCATCAAAGACAAATGGTATATCTTTTTTTAATAAATTAGTCAGATTAATGAACCTCCTATAAAATCTGGCGTGACCAAGGAAACTTCTTATACCTTTGATGTCCTTGGGACATGGCATCTTTTCAATAGCATCAACCTTAGCTTTGTCAACTTCAATACCTCTTTCAGAAACTTTATGCCCCAAGACAATACCTTCATTAACCATAAAGTGGCACTTTTCCCAATTCAATACAAGATTAGTTTCTTCACATCTCTGCAAAACTCGATCAAGATTGCTCAAGCAATCATCAAAAGGAGATCCATAGACGGAAAAGTCGTCCATGAAAACCTCACAAATCCTTTCACAAAAGTCAGAAAATATAGCCATCATGCATCTTTGAAAGGTAGCAGGTGCATTACATAATCCAAAAGGTGTACGTCTATAAGCAAAGGTACCAAAAGGTCATGTAAAAGTAGTCTTTGGTTGATCTTTAGCTGACACGGGTATTTGAGAGAAACCAGAATAACCATCTAGAAAGAAATAATGTGTATGTTTGCATAATCTTTCTAGCATTTGATCGATAAAAGGTAAGGGGTAATGATCCTTTTTAGTAGCCTTATTTAATTTGCGGAAATCAATTACCATCCTATAACCTGTAAAAATTCTTTGTGGAATCAATTCATCTTTATCATTAGGAACAACAGTAATACCTCCCTTCTTAGGGACACAATGGACAGGACTTACCCACTGACTATCAGCAACAGGATAAATTAGACCTGCCTCCAGAAGCTTTAGTATTTCTTTTCTTACCACTTCTTTCATTTTAGGATTAAGCCTTCATTGATGATCAGGAACTGGTTTGGCATCTTCTTCCAGATTTATTTTGTGTTGACATAGAGTGGGGCTAATGTCCTTAAGATCATCAAGAGTATATCCAATAGCAGCACGGTGCTTCTTCAGAGTTTTCAATAATCTCTCTTCTTCATGCTCTGAAAGGTTAGCACTAAAAATAACAGGATATATTTTCTTTTCATCAAGATAAGAATATTTAAGATTATCAGGCAATGGTTTAAGCTCAAACACGGGATCACCCTTGGGTGGAGGAGGATCCCCTAAGATTTCAACAGGCAAATTGTGTTTCAGAGTAGGTTCCTGTTTAAAGAATACTTCATCTATTTCCCTTCTTTCATTCATAAACATATCATTTTCATGGTAGAGCAAATATTGTTCTAAAGGATCACTAGGAGGTACGACAATAGAAGCAAGACCAATAATTTCATCCTTACTAGGTAATTCTTCTTCACGATGTTGTTTACTAAATTTAGAGAAATTGAACTCGTGAATCATATCATTCAAGCCAATAGTAACACCATTCTTTTCGTAGTCTATCTTAGCATTAACAGTATTCAAGAAGGGTCTACCAAATATAATGGGACAAAAGCTATCTTGTGGGGAACCAAGAACAAGAAAATTAGCAGGATATTTAGTTTTCCCACACAAGACTTCAACATCTCTAACAATTCCCATTGCTGATATAGTATCTCTATTAGCAAGCTTAATTGTGACATCAATATCTTCTAACTCAGCAGGTGCAATTTCATGCTTAATTTCTTCATATAAGGTAATAGGTATAACGCTAGCACTAGCACCCATATCACATAAGCCATGATAACAATGATCTCCTATTTGAACAGAAATAACTGGCACGCCAACCATAGGTCTATGTTTATCTTTAGCACAAGGTTTAGCAATTCTAGCAGTTTCACTGCAGAATTGAATAACATGCCCATCAATGTTATCAGCCAAGAGGTCTTTTACAATAGCAATATTAGGTTAAACTTTAACTTGCTTAGGAGGTGTATAAGTTATAATATTGCTTTTATGAACCACAGTTGAAGCTTTAGTATGATCCTTTATCCTAACAGGGAAAGGGGGTTTCTCAACATAAGAAGTAGGAACAATAGGATCATTATAAGTGACAGCCTTTTCTTCAACTTTAGTAGGTGCAGCTACTTTTACTTCTATGGGAGGATGATATTTAAACCACTTCTCCTTGGGGAGATCAACATAAGTAGCAAAAGATTCACAGCAAGAAGCTACTATTTCAGAGTCAAGTCCATATTTAGTGCTAAATTTACAGAAAACATTGGTATCCATAAAAGAATTAACACAATCAAACTTAGGTGTCATACCTGACTCCTTACCTTCGTCGAGATCCCAATCTTCAGAGTTGCATTTAATTCTATCCAATAAATTCCATTTTAATTCAATAGTCTTCATCATAAAAGAGCCAGCACAAGAAGTATCGAGCATGGTTTGATTATTATGAGAAAGTCGAGCATAAAAACTTTGAAGAATTATTTCTCTTGGAAGCTCATGATTGGGGCATGAATCTAACATTGATTTAAGCCTCCCCCAAGCTTGAGCGATGCTTTCTCCTTCGCGAGGCCAAAAATTATATATATAATTGCGATCACGATGAACAAGATGCATAGGATAATACTTCTGATGAAATTCCAACTTCATTCGTCATACCTGATAACCCACAAGTGTAGGGGATCGCAACCGCTTTCGAGGGTAAAGTATTCAACCCAAATTTATTTATTCGACACAAGGGGAGCCAAAGAATATTCTCAAGTATTAGCAACTGAGTTGTCAATTCAGCCACACCTCGGTAACTTAGTATCTGCAGCAAAGTATTTAGTAGCAAAGTAGTATGATAGTAGTGGTAATGGTAACAAAAGAGTAATGAAAACAAAAGTAATATTTTTGGTGTTTTGTAGTGATTGTAACAGTAACAACGGGAAAGTAAATAAGCGTAAACCAGTAGATGAAAAGCTCGTAGGCATTGGATCGGTGATGGATAATTATGCCGGATGCTGTTCATCATGTAACAGTCATAACATAGGGTGGCACAGAAGTAGCTCCAATTCATCAATGTAATTTAGGCATGTATTCCACATATAGTCATACGTGCTTATGGAAAAGAACTTGCATGACCTCTTTTGTCCTGCCCTCCCGTGGCAGCGGGGTCCTAATGGAAACCAAGGGATATTAAGGCCTCCTTTTAATAGAGAACCGGAACAAAGCATTAGCACATAGTGAATACATGAACTCCTCAAACTATGTTCATCACTGAGAAGTATCTCGATTATTGTCACTTCGGGGTTGTCGGATCATAACACATAATAGGTGACTATAGACTGGCAAGATAGGATCAAGAACTCACATATATGCATGAAAACATAATAGGTTCAGATCTGAAATGGCACTCGGGCCCTAGTGACAAGCATTAAGCATAGCAAAGTCATAGCAACATCAATCTCAGAACATAGTGGATACTAGGGATCAAACCCTAACAAAACTAACTCGATTACATGATAAATATCATCCAACCCACCACCATCCAGCAAGCCTACGATGGAATTACTCACGCACGACGGTGAGCATCATGAAATTGGTGATGGAGGATGGTTGATGATGACGACAGCGACGAATCCCCCTCTCTGGAGCCCCGAACGGACTCCAGATCAGCCCTCCCGAGAGGTTTTAGGGCTTGGCGGCGGCTCCGTATCGTAAAACGCGATGATTTCTTCTCTCTGATTTTTTTTCTCTCTGAAAGCAAATATATAGAGTTGGATTTGGCGTCGGAGGGTCTCCAGGGGGCCCACGAGGTAGGGGGCGCGCCCTAGAGGGGGGGGCGCCCCACCCTCATGGACAGGGTGTGGGCCCCCTGGTCTTCATCTTTGGCGAGGATTTTTTATTATTTATTCTAAGATATTCCGTGGAGTTTTAGGTCATTCCGAGAACTTTTGTTTTCTGCACATAAAACAACATCATGGCAATTCTGCTGAAAACAACGTCAGTCCGGGTTAGTTCCATTCAAATCATACAAGTTAGAGTCCAAAACAAGGGCAAAAGTGTTTGGAAAAGTAGATACGACGGAGACGTATCAACTCCCCCAAGCTTAAACCCTTGCTTGTCCTCAAGCAATTCAGTTGACAAACTGAAAGAGAAAAAGCAAAACTTTTACAAACTCTGTTTGCTCTTGTTGTTGTAAATATGTCAAGCCAACATTCAAGTTTTCAGCAAAGATTATAACTAACCACATTTGCAATAATTCTTAGGTCTCATGTTTACTCATATCAATGGCATAATCAACTAGCGAGTCATAATAATAATCTCGGATGACAACACTTTCTCAAAACAATCGTAATATGGTATAACAAGATGGTATCTTGCTAGCCCTTTCTGAGACCGCCAAACATAAATGCAGAGCACCTTTAAAGATCAAGGACTGACTAGACATTGTAATTCATGGTAAAAGAGATCCAGTCATAGTCATACCCAATATAAATTAATAGTAATGAATGCAAATAATAGCTGTGCTCTCCAGCTAGTGCTTTTAATAAGAGGGTGATGACTCAACATAAAAGTAAATAGATAGGCCCTTCGCAGAGGGAAGCAGGTATTTGTGGAGGTGCCAGAGCTCGGTTTTGAAATAGAGATGAATAATATTTTGAGCGGCATACTTTCATTGTCAACATAACAACTAAGAGATGGTGATATCTTCCATGCTACACACATTATAGGTGGTTCCCAAACAGAATGGTAAAGTTTATACTCCCCCTCCACCAACAAGCATCAATCCACGGCTTGCTCGAAACAACGAGTGCCTCCAACATAGATCAGGTCCCAGGGGGAGTTTTGTTTGCAATTAATTTTGATTTAGTTTGCATAAAGCATGGGACTGGGCATTCCGGTGACCAGCCATGTTCTCGTGAGTGAGGAGCGGAGTCCACTCCTCTTGAGAATAACCCGCCTAACATGGAAGATAAGGACAGCCATAGTTGATACATTAGCTATTCGAGCATACAAAACAAAATGTTTATTTGAAGGTTAAGAGTTTGGCACATACAAATTTACTTGGAAGGCAGGTAGATACCGCATATAGGAAGGTATAGTGGACTCATATGGAATAACTTTGGGGTTTAAGGGATTGGATGCACAAGCAGTATTCCCGCTTAGTACAAGTGAAGGCTAGCAAAAGACTGGGAAGCGACCAACTAGAGAGCGACAACAGTAATGAACATGCACTAAAATTAATAAACATTGGATGCAAACATGACTAGGATATAATCCACCATGAACATAAATATCATGAAGGCTATGTTGATTTGTTTCAACTACATGTGTGAACATGTGCCAAGTCAAGTCACTTAAATCATTCAAAGGAGGATACCAACCCATCATACCACATCACAACCATTTTAATAGCATGTTGGCATGCAAGGTAAACCATTATAACTCATAACTAATCAAGCATGACATAAGCAACTATGATCTCTAATTGTCATTGCAAACATGTTTATTCATAATAAGCTGAATCAAGAACGATGAACTCATCATATTTACAAAAACAAGAGAGGTCGAGTTAGTCCATCATATATCATCATAATTGCCTTTCACTTGCACGACCGAACGATGTGAATAATAATAAGAGTGCACGTGCATTGGACTAAGCTGGAATCTGCGAGCATTCAATAAGCAGGAGAAGACAAGGCAATATGGGCTCTTGGTTAAATCAACAATAATGCATATAAGAGCCACTTCAACAATTTAATCATAGTCTTCTCTTATCGACCCCCAAAGAAAAGAAAAGAAATAAAACTATTTACACGGGAAAGCACCCAACAAGCAAAAGAAGAACATGAAATATTTTGGGTTTTCCTTTTTTTTATTAGTACTACAGCAGGAAAAGTAAACTAACTAGAAGCTACACTATTTTTTGTTGTTTTCTTAAAATTTATTAAACACACAAGAAGAAAGCAGGAAAAAGAAAATAAACTAGCATGGATATTACAGTGAAAAAGTATGAGCACCGACATCTAGAAATGAGTGTGTGTGAACATAAATGTAATGTCGGTGGGAAATACGTACTCCCCCAAGCTTAGGCTTTTGGCCTAAGTTGGTTCATTGCCAGGGATAGCCTGGCTGATACCCGTAGGTGTGGCTGGGGTCGTACTGCGATGAAGAAGACTCTGACTGCCACTGGCTGACAACCATCTCCGGATCCCAAGAATAAAAAGATTGGCGTGGAGGATCATATTGTGGTTCTGGCTCTGGGGCTGGTGCAGGATTCCGATAGACTTGAACGGCCGCCCACGGAACGAGGTGAGGACCTGCAGACAAGTTAAACAAAGAAGGAGCAGGCAAAGTAATAGTCTCAGGGTGATGTTTATCAAAGTACAATTTATATTTAAGCTCCCCTTCCTTGCCCTTAACAAGAAAGTCATGCGCTAGCATACTCTTATAATCTAAATAAGCACTAGGCAACAATTTTTCTTCTTTCTCATAGTGCCTAATAGGCATGTCAAAATGTGCAGCTAGGCGCAAAGCATAAATACCTCCAAAGATGGGGCTTTTAATACGGTTCAAACTTAACCGTTTAGCAATAATTACGCCCATACTAACAGTGTTGTTGCGGTATAAACCATGGAACAAAATGATAATATCAGGAACACTAAGGTTTCCACAGTTTCCGCGACCAATCAAGTAACGACTAGCAAATAAGGCAAAGTAGTGTAAAACAGGAAAATGTATGCTAGTGATTCTTGCATCGGAAACCTTCCTGGTTTCTCCCACAGTGATAGTGTTAATAAATGCTTCCACTTCATTACGGTGTGGTTCATCTAAGGTACGCTCAGAGGGTATTTTGAAAACCTTGCAAAATTTAGCTAATGGCATCTTTTTAACAACGTCATATAAATGAAATTCTACTGAAGGAGGTGATTCCTTAGGAAAATAGTAGAAGTTTTGCACAAAAGTATTTGTGAGTAAGAGATACTGATGACGTTGGTCGCGGAGGAAGTCGGTGAGGCCGGCATTCTCAATTAATAAATAGAAATCCTCATAAATCCCGGCTCTCCTCAAGAAGTCATCGGAAGGCCATTCACACGGCCGGACCTCTGCGGTGCGAGGCAAATTGTATTTGGGTTATGTGCTTCTTCATTTTGTTTTTCCTTTGAGCTTCGGCTCGACGAGCCCCTCAAAAGTCTCTTCATTATTTTCTGAAATAATCTGAAATTTTTAGTAACATCAAACAAAAGTGAACCAACTTCAAATAAAATTAATAGCAACTACTCCTACAAGTGCCTAGAGCCTATATAATGCATTAGAACTACTTGGAACCATATAAATTTGACATGCAAGCTCAAGAACATGGTCACCTATGCAGCACAAATTTGCAATGAATAAAGCACTAGAACAAGAACTAATTGGACCAATGGAGGAGTCACATACCAAGGAACAATCTCCCCAAGCAGTTTTGTGAGAGGTGCTTTGAGCAAGGAGATCGAAAATCACAGCAACGGGGGCTGGAACTCGTGTTTGAGCTAGATATTCGTGTTTGTGGGAGGAAGAAGAAGAGGATGGGTGCAGGAATAAGTGGAGGAGGGCCACTGTGGGCCCACGAGGCAGGGGGCGCGCCCAGGGGGGTAGGGCGCGCCCTCCACCCTCGTGGCCAGGTGGCAGCTCCCCCCGCGGTGATTTTTGCACCATAAATCCTCAAATATCCCCGAAAAAATCATATTAAATTGGCATGGCATTCTGAGGACTTTTATTTTCGGGGTATTTTTATATTGCACAGATAAATCAGGAAAGAGTCAGAAAAATACTATTTTTACTTTACTTCAACTAAATAATAGAAAGTATAAAGAGGGTACAGAAGGTTGTGCTTCTAGTTTCATCCGTCTCATGATCATCAAAAGGAATCCACTAACAAGGTTGATCAGGTCTTGTTAACAAACTCATTCCGATTAACATGGAACCGGAGAAATTTCGAATAACAATGTGTTACCTCAACGGGAATATGCATATCCCCAATAATAAGAATATCATATTTCTTCTCGACAGTAGGAAGAGGAAATTCAAAACCTCCAAATATAATCGATGGAATTTTTCCAATAGAGTTGACTTGAGGTTGTTTCCTCGGAAAGTGTACCGTATGCTCATTACCATTAACATGAAAAGTGACATTGCCTTTGTTGCAATCAATTACATCCCCTGCAGTATTCAGAAAAGATCTTCCAAGAATAATAGACATACTATCGTCCTCGGGAATATCAAGAATAACAAAGTCCGTTAAGATAGTAACGTTTGCAACCACAACAGGCACATCCTCACAAATACCGATAGGTATAGCAGTTGATTTATCAGCCATTTGCAAAGATATTTCAGTAGGTGTCAACTTATTCAAATCAAGTCTAAGATATAAGGAGAGTGGCATAACACTAACACCGGCTCCAAGATCAGATAAAGCAGTTTTAACATAATTTGTTTTAATGGAGCATGGTATAGTAGCTACACCTGGATCTCCAAGTTTCTTTGGTATTCCACCCTTAAAAGTATAATTAGCAAGCATGGTGGAAATTTCAGCTTCCGGTATCTTTCTTTTATTAGTGATGATATCCTTCATATACTTAGCATAAGGATTTGTTTTGAGCACATCAGTTAATCGCATACGCAAAAAGATAGGTCTAATCATTTCAGCAAAGCGCTCAAAATCCTCATCATCCCTTTTCTTGGATGGTTTGGGAGGAAAAGGCATGGGTTTTCTGAACCCATGGTTCTCTTTCTTTACCATGTTTCCTAGCAACAAAGTCTCTCTTATCATAACGTTGATTCTTTGATTGTGGGTTATCAAGATCAACAACAGGTTCAACTTCTGCATCATTATCATTACTAGGTTGAGCATCATCATGAACATCATCATTAACATTTTTTCTAGGTTCATGTTCGTTACCAGATTGTGTTTCAGCATCAGAAATAGATATATCATTTGGATTCTCAGGTGGTTCAGCAATAGGTTCACTAGAAGTTTGCAAAGTCCTATCATTTTTCTTTTTATTCCTTTTAGAAGAACTAGGCACATCAGTATTATTTCTCTGAGAATCTTGCTCAATTCTCTTAGGTTGGCCTTCAGGATACAAAGGTTCCTGAGTCATTCTACCAGTTCTAGTAGCCATTCTAACAACATAATCATTTTTCTTACTATTCATTTCATTGAGCAAATCATTTTGAGCCTTAAGTACTTGCTCTACTTGAGTGGTAACCATAGAAGCATGTTTGCTAATGAGTTTAAGTTCACATCTAACATTAGCCATATAATCACCGAAGTGTTTAATCATATAGGTATTTTGTTTTAATTGTCTATCAAAATAAGCATTGAAATTTTCTTTCTTAAACATAAAGTTATCAAACTCATCCAAGCACTGACTAGCAGTTTTAGTTAGTAGGAGGGACTTCCGCTTTATCATATCTATAGAGAGAATTTACCTTTACTACCTGTGTCGGGTTATCGGGACCAGGAGGTTCTTCAATAGGTAATGGATCAAGATCATATGTTTCTTCAACAGGTGGTAAATTAAGACCATGTATTTCTTCAATAGGAGGTAAATTCTTAACATCTTCAGCTTTAATACTTTTTTCTTTCATAGATTTCTTTGCCTCTTGCATATCTTCAGGACTGAGAAATAGAACACCTCTCTTCTTCGGAGTTGGTTTAGGAATAGGCTTATTAATTGGAGCAGGAGCTGGCTTAGGAGGTGCCCAATTATTTTCATTTGTCAACATATTATTCAATAGAATTTCAGCTTCATCCGGTGTTCTTTCCCTGAAACAAGAACCAGCACAACTATCCAGGTAATCTCTGGAAGCATCGGTTACTCCATTATAAAAGATATCAAGTATTTCATTTTTCTTAAGAGGATGACCAGGCAAAGCATTAAGTAGCTTGAGAAGCCTCCCCCAAGCTTGTGGGAGACTCTCTTCTTCAATTTGCACAAAGTTGTATATTTCCATTAAAGGAGCTTCTTTCTTATGAGCGGGAAAATATTTACCAGAGAAGTAATAAAATCATATCCCGGGGACTACGCACACAACCAGGATCAAGAGAATTAAACCATATCTTAGCATCACCCTTTAATGAGAACGGAAATTTTTTAAGGATGTAAAAGTAGCGAGATCTCTCATTATTAGTGAACATGGTGGCTATATCATTTAATTTAGTACGATGTGCCACAACAGTTTCAGATTCATAGCCATAAAAAGGATCAGATTCAACCAAAGTAATTATATCGGGATCAACAGAGAATTCATAATCCTTATCGGGAACACAAATAGGTGAAGTAGCAAAAGCAGGGTCAGGTTTCATTCTATCCCTAAGAGATTCTTTACTCCATTTAACTAATAGCCTCTTAAGTTTGTTTCTATCCTTGCAGGCAAAAATAGCCGCGGAAGATTCCATATCAAAAACATAACCCTCAGGAATAACAGGCATATCTTCATCATCAATTTCATCAACATTATCAGTTTCAATCATTTCTTTCTCTCTAGCCCTAGAAATTTGTTCATCAAGAAATTCACCAAGGGGCACAGTTGTATCAAGCATAGAAGTAGTTTCATCATAAGTATCATCCATAGCAGAAGCAGCATCATCAATAACATGCGACATATCAGAACGAATAGAAGAAGCATGTTTAGGTGTCGCAAGCTTACTCACAACAGACGGTGAATCAAGTGCAGAGCTAGATGGCAGTTCCTTACCTCCCCTCGTAGTTGAGGGATAAATTTTTGTCTTAGCATCTTTCAAATTCTTCATAGTGTCCAGTAGATATAAATCCAAGTGACTAAAAGAATAGAGCTATGCTCCCCGGCAACGGCGCCAGAAATTGGTCTTGATAAACCACAAGTGTAGGGGATCGCAACAGCTTTCGAGGGTAAGGTAGTCAACCAAAATTTATTGGTTCGACACAAGGGGAGCCAAAGCATATTCTCAAGTATTAGCAACTGATTTGTCAATTCAGCCACACCTGGGTAACTTAGTATCTGCAGCAAAGTATTTAGTAGAAAAGTAGTATTATAGTAGTGGTAATGGTAACAAAAGAGTAACGAAAACAAAAGTAATATTTTTGGTGTTTTGTAGTGATTGTAACAGTAACAACGGGAAAGTAAATAAGCGTAAACCAGTAGATGGAAAGCTTGTCAGGACCCCGATTCTAAGTCACACCGATCTAGCCTGTAACACCTCATATCACTTTGCGGCCTCACGCACGGTATTCCCACGGGTGTCGCCTTACCATGGCCCGGGACCGTTTGTGCCTTTTGGATCACGTATATGAAAGTGTCGCTAGCATACATATGACAGAGAACCCGGGCCGACATGACTAGTCGTGAACCGAAAGTGGCACTAACTTACGGGGACAGGCATACATGAATCAACATCGAGCATGTCGGTCAGCATCGTGCGAATCGGGGCTGTAGCACTGGGCTAACAGGACTCGGGAACCCGGCTGTAGCAGGCTAGGCAGGACTCGGATGTCACAGCGTGACATTTCCCAAGGGACGTATATGTGAACGAAGTGAATCACATGCCGGCCAGTCAGGTGTTCCGGAGCATTAGTGCTGGGCTAGCAGGACTCTGGAGAACCGGGCTGTAGCGGACTACTATGGCTCATGGAAGTACATGACTACATTTCCCCATAAGAGAGGCTACCAAGGATAAACAACTAGGTTGTCGGATCCCACACATACCAAGCATTTCAATCATACACACAATATGCTCGATATGTGCAAATACAACATGGCATCACAACAAGACTCTACGACTCAGAGTATTTATTCATTAGGCTCCGAGGAGCGAGATATTACAAACATGGGTCTCATGACCCCAACATACAGAGCATACAAACAACAAGCACATGCAGAAGCTTAACATGTCTGAGTACAAACATCTACAAATGAAAAAAAGGCTGAGAAGCCTGACTATCTACCAGATCTTGCCGAGGGCACAAGATCATAGCTGAGGTATCAAGCTAAACGTCGAAGTCCACACGGAACTACTAGCGAGACTGAAGTCTCTCTGCAAAAACATAAATTAAGCAAACGTGAGTACAAATGTACCTAGCAAGACTTACATCAGAACTAGCTACATATGCATCGGTATCAACAAAGGGGGTGGTGGAGTTTGACTGCAGCAAGCCAGCTTTGACTCGGTGGCTATCCTGAACTACGACTGCAAGTAACTCTTTTGAGGTGGCGCACACGAGTCCACATATTCACCATATCAATACACCACTATGGATCCGTTCCCATCTTCCTATGAGAATGCCATCCATAGCACTCACGCTTATCTTGCACATTTTAGGGAATCCACTTTAACTTGTCTATGAACTGTTATAGGCAACCCAGAAGTCCTTTACCACGGACACGGCTATTCGAATAGATCATATTAACCCTGCAGGGGTGTACTTCTTCACACACGCTCTCGCCACTTACCACCATGTACACGACGTGTATCTCGGCAACCTTCAAGCGGAAGCCTGGCGAGGGAGTCGGCCACGACCTGACTAACCACACAAGTCTCTCGTCCAGGTTTATCGCCTATTCGGTTCCATCCGCAAGGAGATCCGCCGGGTGTCGCCACGGCCCCAAACGATGCGAGCAGGGTTCCCAAGCCCACCATCCGGTGCCACTTGGTACATTGTACATCAGGCCTAGTCTGTCCCAAGCCCACCTGCACCGGGTGCCACTTGGTAGACTACTAACACTACCTACAAACACCAGAAACTAGTTGCAACTCCTGGACAGAGATCATGTTGATTAATAAGTCGAGAGGGGTCGAGTTACCGGAACCCAATGTGTGGTAGTAACTGTTCATGGATCACAAACACAGAACTCAGTTCCTGAGGACGGCTGCAATGAGACAACCCACCATGTACTCCTACATGGCCTCTCACCGTTACCTTTACCAAATCATGTTCACACACTTGGCTCTCACACAGTAGGACATGTTCACACACCTCCAATTCATCCCCGATGAATCAGACCTGACACAACTCTAAGCAATAGCAGGCATGACGAATAAGCATGAATGAGTAGGCACATCAGGGCTCAAACAACTCCTACTCATGCTAGTGGGTTTCATCTATTTACTGTGGCAACGACAGGTCATGCAGAGGAAAGGGGTTCAACTACCGCAGCATGTAACAGTTGAAACGTTGTTGTCCTAATGCACTAAAAGAGAGCAGGAGCGAGAGAGTGGGATTGTATCGAAATGAATAAGGGGGTTTTGCTTGCCTGGCACTTCTGAAGATAATAGTTCTTCATCAGTGTCATCGAACCCATCGTTGGTACGTCGTCTACTGAGAGGGGGACAATTACCGGCAACAGAGAGGAAACACAATCAATGCAATGCAACAATATGATGCATGAATGTGACATGGCAATATGCTGTTTATTGAGCTAATGCATCTAGCAACCAGATTAAATGAAGTTGGTTTGAATCCAAGATTCAAATTCAAACTCCATATGTGGATATTTAAATGCCATTTATATGATTTGTGCTAAACAGCAGCTATAAGTTGTTCTAACATGCGTGAAAATGGTACAGATGGATAGATTGGATTTTTCTGATCATTTTTCATATATAATTTGTTTCATTCTGAGTTACGGTTGATTTTATATGATTTTTAGAAGTTTAGCTATTTTCTGGAATTTTCTGATTAAATTTAATCCAGAAATGACTTACCGGGTCAGCATTGCGTCACCATGATGTCAGCTGGTCAACAGAGCTGCCCCGGGTCAAACCTGACCAATGGGTCCCACTGGTCAGTGTCATAGTGCTGGCTTGGGTCACTGATGGGTGGGCCTAGTCAATGGCCATGTCAGCATGGTCAAAGCTGACACGTGGGTCCAGTCGGGTTGGATTAGTTCTAACTAATTTCGTTAGCTGGCTAATTAAACCGGTGGGGCCCATGTGTAAGTCGGTCAAGGGGGTTAATTAGTGGGTGATTAGCCCGAACTAGGTGTGCCACGTCGGCGTGGCCGGAGTTAGGCTGGCGGCGACCTCAATCCGCGGCGGCGTCCATCGAAGTTGCGCCAGGGGCAACGGATCGATGCGCTGAGGGAACCAGGAGGTAGTCCATGCCCGCGCGCATCCAGGGGGACCAACGGGAGGGCGTGGGGTGGCCGAAGTTTGCCGGAAGCGACCTCATGGCGGCGGCCGGAGTTCGGGCAGAGTCCGGTGCGACGTTACACGGCACGGCGAGATCAGCTGAGGGGCTCTACGGGTTCCTGGGGTCACCAGGAGCACGCCGGTGCAACGAACGCAAGTGCCGGAGCTCGGGAGCGCGGGGCTCGCCGGCCATGGCGGACGGCGAGCTACGGCCATGGCGGCGCAGCTAGCTAGGGGATGGACCAGAGAGGGAGAGGTGAGGGGTAATACTCCGGGGCTCACAGCGAGGTCGAAGAGCAGCTCGGTGGTCTCGGGGAGGCATCGGAGACGGCGAATCGACCGCGGCGATTGCCGGACAGATGCGGCGATGAAGGCGGCGGGGACGATGCTGCGGTGCACCCGGCGTCACGTGGGTTGGTGGAGACGAAGAGGAAGGTGCGACGGTTCTTCTGGAAGCATCGGCGAGGCGAGGGGTGGACGGTGGCCACAGTGACAGTGAACGGCGGCGACGGGCTCGCCAGTGGCTGCGGCGCGAAAAGCCGGGGAGAGGAGGAACCAGAGAGGGGGAAAGATGTAGGGGGTGTCGTGGCGCTCTTGGCGCCCTCCAGCAGCAGCGGCGGCAAGCAGGAGGTGGCGGTGGCGTGCGAGCAAGGCTTGCTGGCATGCGCGCCTGCCCTTCCGGGAGAGGAGAGGACGCTGGCGTGGCGGTCACTGGGCCGACTCACTGGGCCGGCTGGTAAGTGGCCCATGTAAGCCAATCTCCCCTTTTTTCTATTTTGTTTTCTTTTCTATTTCTGTAATTTTGTTTCTGATTTAGTAAAATACTAAACCAATTTATTTTCTTTTGAAATTTAATGTAGAAACTAATTGGATTATTCCAGAGCCCCACAAGAAAAATCAGAATTATTGGACATATATAATATATATATATATATATATATATATATATATATATATATATATATATATATATATATATATATATATATATATATATATATATACATCCAATGCAAATATTTCTTGGATTAACTCAAATGGCTAAACATAAATGCTTCTGAGCTCCCAAAAATATTGGTTGGAATTTTAACTCTGTCCAATATTATTAGAGAAAAACAGGAACATTTTCTCCGGCCAAATTGAAGCAACATTTATGTTGATCATTTTCAAAATGATTTCTGAGGCTTTCACAAGTCCCCATTTCAAATTCATTGAATTTTAAACATGATGCACACACGACTAGCTAGCCCAGAGCAAAGCAGAACTAGGAATGTGACAAAGCTCATAGGCATTGGATCGGTGATGCATAATTATGCCGGATGCGGTTCATCATGTAACAGTCATAACATAGGGTGACACAGAACTAGCTCCAATTCATCAATGTAATGTAGGCATGTATTCCGGATATAGTCATACGTGCTTATGGAAAAGAACTTGCATGACATCTTTTGTCCTACTCTCCCGTGGCAGCGGGGTCCTAATGGAAACTAAGGGATATTAATGCCTCCTTTTAATAGAGAACCGGAACAAAGCATTAGCACATAGTGAATACATGAACTCCTCAAACTATGGTCATCACCGAGAAGTATCCCGATTATTGTCAGTTCGGGGTTGTCAGATCATAACACATAATAGGTGACTATAGACTTGCAAGATAGGATCAAGAACTAACATATATTCATGAAAACATAATAGGTTCAGATCTGAAATCATGGTACTCGGGCCCTAGTGACAAGCATTAAGCATAGCAAAGTCATAGCATCATCAATCTCAGAACATAGTGGATACTAGGGATCAAACCCTAACAAAACTAACTCGATTACATGATAAATCCCATCCAAGCCATCACCGTCTAGCAAGCCTACGATGGAATTACTCACGCACGGCGGTGAGCATCATGAAATTGGTGATGGAGGATGGTTGATGATGATGACAGTGACGAATACCCTCTCGGAGCCCCTAAGCGGACTCAGATCAGCCCTCCCGAGAGGTTTTAGGGCTTGGCGGCGGCTCCGTATCGTAAAACGAGATGATTTCTTCTCTCTTATTTTTTCTCTCCGAAAGCAAATATATAGAGTTGGAGCTGGTGTTGAAGGGTCTCCAGGGGGCCCACGAGGTAGGGGCGTGCCCTAGAGGGGGGGGCGCCCCCCACCCTCGTGGACAGGGTGTGGGCCCCCTGGTCTTCATCTTTGGCGAGGATTTTTTATTATTTATTCTAAGATATTCCATGGAATTTCAGGTCATTTTGAGAACTTTTGTTTTTTGCACATAAAACAACATCATGGCAATTCTGCTGAAAACAGTGTCAGTGCGGGTTAGTTCCATTCAAATCATACAAGTTAGAGTCGAAAACAAGGGCAAAAGTGTTTGGAACGTATCAATCCCGTATCATCACATAGCCTATGCCATGTCAATGCATCTCCCTTCAAAGATAAAGGGAAGTCCTTCTTCTTAATAACATCATCGGGCACACATGCAAGCTTAAATAATGCACAAACTTCATCCACATATATTAGGTGCTTATCAGGATGCTTTGTTCCATCTCCTGCAAAAGGATTAGCTAGCAGTTTTTCTAACATACCCAAAGGAATTTCAAAGTAGACATTTTCATCTTCAGTAGGTTCAGTAGGTTGAGGAGCAACTCTTTGCTCTACTGGTCGGGGTGAAGATACCCCGAACAAGCCCCTCAGAGGATTACTCTCCATAGTAACAAGTGACAGTAAATTTCAGCACACTATATAAATTTTTCCTTACCAAATTCCACCTACCAAAGGCGCTTCACTCCCTGGCAACGACGCCAGAAAAGAGTCTTGATGACCCACAAGTATAGGGGATCTATCATAGTCCTTTCGATAAGTAAGAGTGTCGAACCCAACGAGGAGCAGAAGGAAATGATAAGCGGTTTTCAGCAAGGGATTCTCTGCAAGTACTGAAATAAGTGGTAACAGATAGTTTTGTGATAGGATAATTTGTAACGAGCAATAAGTAACAAAAGTAAACAGAGTGCAGCAAGGTGGCCCAATCCTTTTGTAGCAAAGGACAAGCCTGGACAAACTCTTATATAAGGAAAAGCGCTCCCGAGGACACATGGGAATATCGTCAAGCTAGTTTTCATCATGTTCATATGATTCGCGTTCGGTACTTTAATAATTTGATATGTGGGTAGACCGGTGCTTGGGTGCTGTTCTTACTTGAACAAGCATCCCACTTATGATTAACCTCTATTGCAAGCATCCGCAACTACAACAAAAGTATTAAGGTAAACCTAACCATAGCATGAAACATATGGATCCAAATCAGCCCTTACGAAGCAACACATAAACTAGGGTTTAAGCTTCATCACTCTAGCAACCCATCATCTACTTATTACTTCCCAATGCCTTCCTCTAGGCCCAATAATGGTGAAGTGTTATGTAGTCGACGTTCACATAACACCACTAGAGGCTAGACAACATACATCTCATCAAAATATCGAACGAATACCAAATTCACATGACTACTAATAGCAAGGCTTCTCCCATGTCCTCAGGAACAAACGTAACTACTCACAAAGCATATTCATGTTCATAATCAGAGGGGTATTAATATGCATAAAGGATCTGAACATATGATCTTCCACCAAATAAACCAACTAGCATCAACTACAAGGAGTAATCAACACTACTAGCAACCTACTAGTACCAATCCCGGACTTGGAGAGAAGAATTGGATACAAGAGATGAACTAGGGTTTTGAGAGGAGATGGTGCTGGTGAGGATGTTGATGGAGATTGCCCTCTCCCGATAAGAGGAGCGTTGACGATGACGATGGCGATGATTTCCCCTCCCGGAGGGAAGTGTCCCTGGTAGAACAGCTCTGCCGGAGCCCTAGATTGGTTCCGCCAAGGTTCCGCCTCGTGGCGGCGGAGTTTCGTCCCGAAAGGTTGCTTATGATTTCTTCCTCATCGAAAGACCTCATATAGCAGAAGATGGGCATTGGAGAGCCAACAGGGGGCCCAGAAGGTAGGGGGGCGCACCCAGGGGGGTAGGGCACGCCCCCCACCCTCGTGGACAGGTGGGCCCCCTCTGGTGAGCTTCTTCCGCTGGATATTTTTTATTATTTCCCAAAATGACTTTCGTGGAGTTTCAGGACTTTTGGAGTTGTGCAGAATAGGTCTCTAATATTTGCTCCTTTTCCAGCCCAGAATTCCAGCTGCCTGCATTCTCCCTCCTTATGTAAACCTTGTAAAATAAGAAAGAATAGGCATAAGTATTGTGACCTAACGTGCAATAACAGTCCATAATGCAATAAATATCAATATAAAAGCATGATGCAAAATGGACATATCAACTGGATGGAAAAGGCACGCTAGGAGGGGATCAAATAATATGTATGGACGTGCATTCTCTCACTCAAGCACACTACACAGTTCTACAGAATTCCGCATTGGTGTCTCCGTATATGGACGAACACAAGAATTTTCTACGCTCCAAACACTCGAAGAAGTCTGACGACTAGATTACACGTGAATAAACGGGGACTTTCGCCGGCTGGTTGCAGACACGTGCCATGCATGACGCCTTTATTGAAGATGACCTGTACTTGCTATCCCAGTTACCATCTTCGAATATAATGACTTTCAAAGGGTACCAGATAAATGGGAATACATTTTACACGATCGCCCAAGATCAGAAGAGCACCAACCAAAACAGTGGTGTCCGCTTTGATGCACCAACCAAGACGGGAAAGGAAACATATGATGGTTACATAGAGGATATATGGGAACTTTACTATGGACGTGGTTTGAAGGTCCCTTTGTTTCCTTGCAAATGGGTCAATATGACATGAGGCGGGGTAACGGAAGACCCGCAGTACGGAATGACAACAATGGATCTCAACAATCTTGCGTATGCAGACGAACCATTCGTCCTAGCCAATCATGTGGCACAGGTTTTCTATGTGAAGGACATGTCCACAAAGCCGAGAAAAAGAAAAGATAAGGTAGCATAGTTCTTTCTGGGAAAAGAAACATCATGGGAGTGGATGACAAGACAGACATGTCAGAAGATTATGAAAAGTTCGATGAAATTGCTCCATTTACAGTGAATATTGACCCAAGCATCTAGTTAAGTGATGAAGATTGTCCATGGTTACGGCGCAAAGGGACACACGGGATGAAAAAGTTTCACACGGCCCAAAGACCCCACTCTGGGATGTGATCGGCTTCACTGTCACCACTTTCTTCTCTAGTCAGTTTCTAGACTTATATATCTGGAAAGTCTCACTTTGGACAAACCGTAGGGAATCTTTGTAATAGTTAGTGTCGTGGGTTTGTCACGGCAGATGTCCTCTTGAAAGGACTTAGTCGTGGAGCCATCACTACGGGTTAGCTTGAAGGGGTTAAAGTGGACAAAGGGACGCAAGAGAATTTATACTAGTTCGGCCCCTTCGATGAAGGTAAAAGCCTACGTCTAGTTGTGATGGAATTGATGGGGATTCGATGACCAGGGAGCAAATAAGCTTTGCCTGAGTCTCGAGTTGTTGTTTCTTGTCCTGAACCGCCGCCGGGTTGTCCCCTTATATACATGGGTGACACCCGTCGGTTTGCAGAGTCCCAAGACCGGCTCATAAACGTGTCCGGTCTGGTCTCTGCTCTTTCTATCTTACCATACAAGTTATATACCAAATGCAGGTTCACGGCTACAGGCCTTAAACCGGTTCTGGGCCTTGGGCTCCTATCTAACATTCCTAACTGTCTTCATGGGCTTCAAGCGTACTCAACTACTGATGGAGTTAACCCAGCCTATCCTGGACGGTTTACACCCAGCAATGATATCCCCAACATTAGGCCCCAGGTTGATTTGAACAGGTTCATGTCAATCCTTAACAGAAACTTCGTCTTGAACGTCTTCTCATAATTTGGTAAACCGCCATGACGTCATCTTCTTGGATCTTGGCAAACCGTCATGACGTCATCTGTCATAAAGAAACTGTATATGATATATCCTCATTAATAGGTCTCCAATAATCGAGGCGACAGCTGCGCCTCACTTCCAAATTTGCAGCCCCTTGATTTTCGCGCCTGACACTTATCTCCTGCCTTTATAAACGGAACCGAAGGGTCATTTCCTTTTTCCCCCTCGTGCCTCTTTGCGTCGTCCTCCTTGCGCCCCTCAGCTTTTGGAGCTCCGCCGCAACCGTCGACCGCCGACTGTCGTCTCTTCTTCAACCATGGCCGCTGCATCACCCTGAACGCATCAGAACACCGCGACGCTCTTCCGCTTCTTCCTCAGCTCTGGTAAGTTTTCTGCCCTTTCCTCCACAGATCTGTTCTAGGGTTCCCAAGTTCTTCGGTGTTCATGAATGGAGATCTTTGTTCATATGATAATTCTGATAAACTCCTGGATATCTGCTCTGTATAGTGGTAGCCTTCAGCCTCTGTTTGTATTTATGCATCTCAAAATAGTAGATCTTATCCGAACCTTTTCTCTTTGGTCTGGTACTGCTTCTTAGGTTTCGAATATATTTCCCTTTTCTGACATGCCTCAGATCCAAAACCATAACATAATCTTGTGAAACCTGTTTTCATTCACTTACTCATTTGTAATCTTGACTCTTCGAGGCTTAAACTAGGCGGTTTAACTCTTGCATTAAAAATAACAATCCGGTATATACCATTAGTCCCCTTGTTGAACCGCCAAACCCTTTATTAGGGCATTACTGTATTGTTGAATTCCGGTTTGTAGATAGATGACCCCGTTTTAGAAAATATGTATCAGTATAAATCCATCCGACGTATTCTTGAACCGGAAAATATTGTGTTGTAGATCCTGCAATGGACAAACAAGCGTATGAGTGCAACTGGGCCCCTTCTCGAGTGACTGAGGACCAGTTGGACAACTTGGTCAAAACGGGCGCTTTAAGCGAGAAAAATGCCATTCACTGGAGGGTTGATACGTCCATTTTGCATCATGCTTTTATATCAATATTTATTGCATTATGGGCTGTTATTACACATTATATCTTAATACTTATGGCTATTCTCTCTTATTTTACAAGGTTTACCATGAAGAGGGGCAATGCCGGCAGCTGGAATTCTGGCTAGAAAAGGAGCAAACGTTGGAAACCTATTCTACACAACTCCAAAAGTCCTGAAACTCCACGAAACAACTTTTTGGATTTGATAAGAATTTATCAGCGAAAGAAATAGGCCAGGGGCCCACACATTCGATCCAGAGATGTGAGGCGCGCCCGTTTAGGCGCTGCCCCTATCTCCGGCCTCCGGCCCATCTTCTGCTATATCATCACTTTTACCACAGGAAAACCATGGGCAAGCTTATGGGACGAAACTCCGCCACGAGGCGGAACCTTGGCGGAATCAATCTAGGGCTCATGAGCTGTTCTCGCGGGGACACTTCCCTCGGAGGAGGAAATCATCACCAACGTCATCACCAACGATCCTCTCTTCGAGAGGGGGCCAATCTCCATCAACATCTTCACCAGCACCATCTCCTCTCAAAACCCTAGTTCATCTCTTGTATCCAATCTTGTATCAAACCCACAAATTGGTACCTGTGGGTTGCTAGTAGTGTTGATTACTCCTTGTAGTTGATGCTAATTGGTTTACTTGGTGGAAGATCATATGCTCAGATCCTTTATGCATATTATTACTCCTCTGATTATGAACATGAATATGCTTTGTGTGTAGTTATGTTTGTTCCTGAGGACATGGGTGAAGTCTTGCTATTAGTAGTCATATGAATTTGGCATTCGTTCGATATTTTGATGAGATGCATGTTGTCTTTCCTCTAGTGGTGTTATGTGAACATCGACTACATGACACTCACCATTATTTGGGCCTAGAGGAAGGCATGGGGAAGTAATAAGTAGATGATGGGTTGCTAGAGTGACAGAAGCTTAAACCCTAGTTTATGCGTTGCTTCGTTAGGGGTTGATATGGACCCATATGTTTAATGCTGTGGTTAGGTTTACCTTAATACTCCTTTTTGTAGTTGCGGATGCTTCCAATAGGGGATAATCATAAGTGGGATGCTCGTCCATGTTAGGGCAGTACCCAAGTGCCGGTCTACCCACATATCAAATTATCAAAGTACCGAACGCAAATCTTATGAACATGATGAAAACTAGCTTGACGATAATTCCCAATGTGTCCTCGGGAGCTCCTTCTTCATTATTAGAATTTGTCCAGGCTTATCCTTTGCTACATAAAGGATTGGGCCACCTTGATGCACTTTATTTACTTTATTTACTTCTTGCTCGTTACTATTTATCTTATCACAAAACTATCTATCACCTACTATTTCAGTGCTTGCAGAGAAAACCTTCGAAAACCGCTTATCATTTCCTTACGCTCCTCGTTGGGTTCGACACTCTTACTTATCGAAAGGACTACGATAGATCCCCTATACTTGTGGGTCATCAAGACTCTTTTCTGGCGCCGTTGCCGCGGAGTGTAGCGCTTTTGGTGAGTGGAACTTGGTAAGGAAACATTTATATAGTGTGGTGAAATTTTCTGTTATTTGTCACTATGGAAACTAATCCTTTGAGGGGCTTGTTTAGGGTATCTTCACCCCAACCAGAAGAGCAAAGAGATGCTCCTCAACCTACTGAACTTTATGAAAATATTCACTTTGAGATTCCTTCGGGTATGATAGAAAAATTGCTAGCTAATCCTTTTGCAGGAGACGAAACATTGCATCCTGATTTACACCTTATCTTTGTGGATGAAGTTTGTGGATTATTTAAGCTTGCAGGTATTCCCGATGATGTTGTCAAAAGGAAGGTCTTCCCTTTATCTTTGAAGGGAGATGCAACACTACAAAAAAAATACACTTCCGTGATGATACGTGTTTGTCACAGTAGGTCGCGTTTTTTGTCATGCATGTACATCCATGACAAATTTATGACAGAATCAAGATAGTCATACCTGTGCTGTCGTAGAAGTGTTCCATGACATTACCAAAATTATCATCACGGAAGTGTCCACTTCCATGACGATAAATCGCGCGTCACAGAAGTGCTTTCGTCAAGGGTGACCGACACATGGCATCCACCGTAACGGAACACCGTTAAGCTATTGGGTCGGGTTTTGGATCCGATAACCCGTTAACAGCCCCGGCCAATGGGGATTTTCCATGTGTAAAATCATCATTGGCTGGGGGAAACACGTGTCGGCTCACCGTTGGGACAAATGTCATCCACTCATTGGACAGAAGGCACCTATGATACGTCGACACGTGGCACGGCCCAACAGAGGCCCATTCCTGTGAAAAGGACGGCCCATTTGGCTTGGTCAAAAGGTGGCGGGCCGGCCCATGTAAAGCCTGTTAACGGCATGTTCGCATATAGCCCATTTACAGCCCGCTAACCCAAGGCCCGTTACGCCCTATCCGAATTAGGCCCAGTAGTGTCATCTGGGCCACCCAATATGATTCCAGGCCATTTTCACATCTGGCCCATGTATGGCCCATGACGTCTTTCGGCCCATATGAGGCCCTATGTAACTCTTGGCCTACTAACGGCCCGTGGTGAAACTGGCTCGTAATGAACAATGTATTACTTTACACCCATTAACGGCCCGTGGTGAAACTGGCCCGTAATGAACAGTGTATCACTTTATACCTATTAAGGGCCCGTTATTCCGTTGGGCCGTTTCCAGCCCATGTTATCTTTCGGCCTTCTCGAGCCCATTTATTCTTGGGCTCATTTCAAAGATTCGTTTACTTACGGCCCACATCGTCATTTTCGCTTATGGGCCAAATTCAGCCCATTATTACTGATCGGCCCGTTTGTGGTCCGTTAACACGTTGGGCCGTTTTCATAGCGTCATGAAATACGGCCTATTAATGATGGCCCATTATGGTCGGCCCATGAACGGACGATTCCAACTCTAGCCCGTTTACGGCCATAATGCGGCCTGTTATTGGCCCATGTTTGGCCAATCGATCATACTGTCCGTATAAGGCCCATTGATGATACAACCCGTAGAAGGCCCATTGTTTTTGCGGCCCGTAGAAGGCCCGTTGTTTCTACGGCCCGTGGAAGGCCCACTGTTTATACGGCCCATAGAAGGCCCACTGTTTCTACGGCCCGTAGGTGCAGTGTCACTACAGTAAATATTAGCCCATGGTTATTGTGGCCTAGTTTTGAAAAATTGGTTGTTGCAGCCACTAGCAAACCGCTGAAAAAGAACTGCACTGACTAGAAGCAAACAAATAAACAAGACAACAAGGAAATAAATAAGCAAGCAACTTACACTAGGCTATCACGACTATTACACATATTACATCCTTTGGGCATCAAAGTTCGCAACCAAATGCAAATATAGGTAACACAACGACATATAAACGCTGCGACAAAACAAGTCCGAACTGAAACCACTTGAAGAGCTCAAGAAACAATATCATGGGTACCCATAATGTCTGGCAAGATGCTTAGCAAGCTTATTAACTTTCTCTTGTTTGGCGCTTAAGTCCTCCAAATACCGATGTTGCACCGAAGGTATGCATCTGAATTCGCAGGACTTCCTCGGTCCTTGGCTTCTGTCGCATAACATCTGATCGATGTCTTTCAACTTGAAGTTGAGACTCAAGAAGTCGAACTGATTCAGCAACGAGTTCAAGAGCTGGTGCCATTTGTGGTAGCCGAGAATCGAACACTACATCAAGACAGGACTTTGGGGTTGTCTCGGTGTCCTCAATATAGTTTTTATCAGCTTTCTTGGAGACCAACAGGGATGTCTCACTATCTGGAACCTTATCTGCATTACTTCCTTTACCATTGCATAATAGGGTACTCTTCTCCAATATTTTATCCGCGTTCTAAAAGGGAAACAAACAAACACATCTCAGGTTTACAATGTAGTATATGAAACTCATTTTGGTAAACCAGTTCAGCGAGAAGGTGGACAGGATAACAACATGAAACAAACATATATCTATGTAGTATGGTCACTGTATGGTCTATATCATTCTAGTTTATGTTGCCAAATCAAGATAGATACAGTTCGAATCATATCTATTTAAGACAAAGCAGCATAGACAGAATATAAGTGTGGGAAACTACACATCAATAACAACACTTGTAATGTGCATGGGATGAGAACATAACTGTTTATTCCATTAAAATTGAAATCAAGATAGAGCAAGTTACAACAGCAAACAGCCAAACACGTTGAAGAAACAGGTTTAAAACATACCTGTTGCACCATTAGAGCTTCAATTGCATCCTTCAAATTTGAAATTGGTTGGTATCAGTAAATACAGTGATGCAAGAGCAAAGTAGTATGAACCATAGCTACGGAACCTGACCTGAGAACAATTCTTCTTATGCTTTAAGCGTTGACTTCGGGTTCGGAGTGGTGGTCCTCGTGATTTGGGCACTGCAGTTGCCTTACTAACTGCTCGTGTTTGGGTGCTCTATGGTTGAGACAGTAATGTGCCAACGAGAACTGGGTGTCTATCTGCTGGGGTTGGGGTTAGAAGGGGTGTAGCTGGTTCTCTGTCCAACTGGGTAGAGGTACAATCTGCATGAGTGTGGGTTATGTGTGGTGGGGCTGATTCTTGGGCAAGTACAACCGTGGTTCTATCTGCATCGACAGTGTAGCACGATCTTTTCAAGACCGTGTTTTACTCCACAGATATCTGCCATCACTCCCTCCAATTGAAATGGCTGATAAACAAGAAAAGTAATTGAATGTACAGACATTGTAAGATAGACAGTGCAATGGATAGTAGGAAGAAAACAGGGCATGAAATAATTCACATTTATGTTGTCTAAGCAAGCAGAATAGCAGGACATAATTTCACATATATGATGGCTAATTAAACAGGATAGCATGACACAATTTCACATGTATGATGGCTAACTAAACAGGATAGAATGACATACTTCAAAATATGATGACTATGTAAACAGGATGACATGATATAACTATACGATGTGTCTATTAAAGTGGTTGGCATGCCATAAATCACAAACATGCCGTCGATGGAAACATGATGGCATGATATAATTCACGGATAGAATGACATAATTTAAAATATGATGACTATGTAAACAGGATGAGATGATATAACTATATTATCTCTTTAGAAAATGGGTTGGCATGCCATAATTCAGATACATGCTGTCTATGTAAACATCATGGCATGACATAATTCAAATATATGATTTATATACTAAGGAAGTGAGCAGAGGGCAATTACATATATGATGTGTCAACTAAGGAGATTGCATTCAATATTGTGTATATGATGTAAAAAATAAGCATTGCAATACAACATATGCATTATATGAGTAATATAACCTGCCAAGTTTGAGCATACACCTCGGGGATAATAGGACTGGTCATCTGCCTCTGAATCCTCCTCTGAAGAGCTATCTATAACCAGCAAGATATCTGCTTCAGCAGGTAGCATTGTCTGCTCTGAAGACCTTGTTTTCACTCCATATTTCTCCATCACCAATTCAAATGGCTGATGCACAGGAAGAGCAGTTGAATATACAATCATTGTCGACAAAAGTAATGAGAAATACAAAAAAGGACGGCATGATATAATTCACATATATGACGCTTGCCTAAACAACATGGCATTGCATAATTCACATACATAATGCCTTGCAACAAGATAACATTGCATAATTCACATATATAATGTCACGCCCAATATGCGATACTATCCTAAAGAGACTCGAAGGTCCCACCAAGGATAGAACCGCATATTGATACGCTTTTCTAAGGTGGATATCATTACATCAACATTACATAATAGTGGGGATACATACATAATATACAATGTCACATGAATACAACAATACAACATACAAGATCAACATCCGACTACGGATGAATCATAAACAGAAACTCAACAATATCCACCCTGCTAGCCCAGGTTGCCGACCTGGAACCTATCCCCTGACCGAAGAAGCAGAAGAAGAACTCCAAAACAAGCATGCATCGCTCTCGCGTCATGATCATCGCATAACCTGTACCTGCAACTGTTGTTGTAGTAATCTGTGAGCCACGAGGACTCAGCAATCCCATTACCATGGGTGTCAAGACTAGCAAAGCTTAATGGGTAAGGAAGGGGTAAAGTGGTGAGGTTGCGAGCGGCTAAGCATATATGGTGGCTAACATACGCAAATGAGAGCGAGAAGAGAAACAAAGGAACGGTCGTCAACTAGTAATGATCAAGAAGTGATCACGAACTCCTACTTACGCCGACATAACCCAAAACCGTGTTCTCCTCTCGATCAACCCCAAAAGAGACACTCACGGTTACGCTTTACGGTTGGTGTATTTTAGAAGAGTTTACTTTAAGTTTACTACAACCGGATATTAACAAATTCCCATCTGCCACATAACCGCGGCACGGCTCTCGAAAAGTTTATACCTGCAGGGTGTCCCAAATTAGCCCATGATAAGCTCTCGCGATCAACGAAGGATATTCCTTCTCCCGGAAGACCCGATCAGTCTCGAATCCGGCTACAAGACATATCGACAGAATAAAACAAGACCAGCAAAGCCGCCCGATGTGCCGACAAATCCCGATAGGAGCTGCACATATCTCGTTCTCGTGGCACACCGGATAGGTCAGCCCACGAGTAAAACCAGCCCTCGAGTTGCCCTGGTGGCCCTTGATCTGCCCGCTTCAGACCAACACTCGAAGGAGCACCGCCCGGGGGGGGGCTAAAATAACGATGACCCTTGGGCTCCGAAACCCAAGGGAAAATGGCTAGGTGAGGCAAATGGTAAAACCAATGTTGGGCCTTGCTGGAGGAGTCTTATTCAAAGCGAACCGTCAAGGGGGTCCCATAAATCACCCAACGCGTTAGGGACGCAAAATCCGGGAACATAAAACCGATATGACGGAAACTAGAGGCGGCAAGAGTGGAACAAAACACCAGGCATAAGGCCGAGCCTTCCACCCTTTACCAAGTATATAGATGCATTAATAATATAAGAGATATTGTGATATCCCAACATAATCCTGTTCACCATGGAGCAATCTTCAACTTCACCTGCAACTTGCAACGCTATAAGAGGGCTGAGCAAAGTGGTAACATAGTCAAACAATGGTTTGCTAGGAAGGGTGTCAAAGGTTAGAGGCTCATGGCAATTTAGGAGGCTTGAGGAGCAAAAGGTAGGTAGCGCAGCATAGCGATAGAACGAAGCAACTAGCATAGCAATGATAGTAGTGAGATCCAAGGTGACGGTCATCTTGCCTGAAATCCCGCAAGGAAGAAGAACGAGTCCATGATGTAGACGAACGGGCGTAGTCGAACGAATCCTCACAATCGCAACATTACCGGAACTAAGAGGCAACACCGGAAAGAAACAAACAACATGGTAAATGCACAAGCATAAACATGGCATGATGCACAAACAAGTATGATGCATGTCCGGTTTAATGAAGCATGGCATGGCAAAGTGCAACAAACATCCCTACAAATTAAGTGGAGCTCAATATGCAACGAGTTGCATATTGACGAAACACCACATTCGAGTTATTTAGTTCGCTCTCGTTTAGGTACTCAACAATATTAAATGTTGTTAAACATGGCAAGAGGTGAAACATAATAAATCTACACTATCTAAGCAATTTAAATGGGGCCGGCACAACAAACAACAATTCCAAAAGATCCCCATATGCAAATTATGAATTTGCTACTGTTCTGCCCTAAACCATATTTTTAATGTTGTTAAACAGGGAAATAAAGTGCACCATGATAATCTATGCATTTTTCCACCCCATTTACATATAAAGTTTATTTAAAACTGAGCTACGGTTATTTAGTTATGAAATAAATCATTTTAACATGGCATTTATGCAAATTAATTCAAACAACAAGTTAAACATTTTTTAACAGGGATGAAAGTTGCATATTATGAAACTAGACAAAATTCTAAGCACTTTACATATATAATTTGTTTAGTTTGGATGCATGCATATTTAGCTATAGACAATGTAAAACAGTGGCAATTCTGTAAATAAGAATGCATTGGAAAATGGTAAACTCAGATGGGAAAAAAAAAATATGCACGGTCCGGATTGCAGCAACCTACAGCCGCCCCGGAAGATTTGGCCAGTGAGCGCTGAGTGTGTGTGCTGCTGCAACAAAGACAGAAAAACAGAGCAAAATTGGGGCCCCTAGGGATCGAACCAGGTCCTCCTGGATTTGTGTACGAGGAGGAACCATTGGGCTAGGTTAGTGTTCGTGATACAAAGGGGGATCGGCAGCAGATGAACATTGCTCTTCCGCAGCTGGGAACAGAAGAACATAAAAAAACTAATGAAACAAAAGGGATTGCTCGATTGAACCATGCTCTCCGCTGCAAACGGGTAGGCCAACCAATACGACATCAAGTAAATTGTGTTCAAAGTGCATACCAGATCTAAGCGAACAACAATGCGTAAGGCGACTGGTGAAAACAACAAAACGAAGGGCCGGCCTTGGCTGTAGTCGCGGTGGAGATCAACGGCGTGGGTTGCAGACGCGCGCGTGAGGAGGCCGCGTGAGTGCTTGCGAGCATGCGACGGTCAGCGCGCGTGCATGCGCCGATGCGAGCGAGTGTGTGCATGTGAGGCACGCCATGTGGGCTGGGCAAGCTCCTCGCCATGGCCTCGCTACGAACGGACGGGCGAGGCCAGCAGGATGTGCGCGAGCAAGGTGTGTGCGTGTACAACAAGCTAGGACATTGGTGATGCAAAGTGGACTCGGCCGAGGATGCATGCTCGGGTGGTGAGACGAAAGAAGGCTAGAACACGAGCTCGAGCTCGTTGCCATGGTCGTACATGACGGACATGGCCTCAGACACTATGGGATCGGCGGCTACCGCGATTTAATCAAACAAGAGAGAGAGATGGGAGGAACGGCTGCTCACCGGGGCTCGGGACAAGAAGACGAGGTCGGAAGCGCGACCACGGAGGCGCGAGGAGGCACTGGTTGCGGAGGTGATCGGCTCCGCGGAGATTAGGAAGCAGAGCAGACGACGTCAAGGAACTTGGCGTCCCCCGGCAATGAAGAGGAAGAAGACGACGACGTGGACGACGGCGACGACGAGCTGCTGATCTCCGGCGCGCCGCGGCTCCGGGAAGCAGAGAGCGAAGACGACGAAGGGGAAGGAGCTCCTGGGACCGTGTGGACGCGTGCGTAAGCGAGGAAGACGGCGGTCGACGCGCTGGTTCTCCTAACGGAAGAAGCTGCACGGAGACGGGCGGATCAACCCGAGCTCGAGCTCAAGCTCAGTTCGGCCATGGCGACGGCTTGGCATGGAGAGGCTTACCTGGGTGGCGGCGAGGCAGGGGAGGAGGGGAATGGAAAGAGGTGGTCTAGGGCAAGGCACATGACGTGCTAAATAGGCCTCTCGGACAGTCTCCGGCCGTCAAATCACCGCGGATGTCGACGTGGAGGCTCTCGATGTGCGCCGTACAGTGGGAGGACGAAGCTCCTGCGGAGATGGGCTGTAAGTGCGCTGTGGGCTGCAGTGAACAGGTAAGATAGGTGGGCTTCACTGGGCTGCTCTTTCTTTGTCCCTCATTTCTTTTCTTTAATTCTTCAGACAGAATAACAAGAGCAGAAATGCACAGGGACATCTGGAAGGAAGTAGACTGCCGCGGTGGAGCGCGTCGGGCGGCGAGGCGGCTGTTGGACCGTATGCCCCCACGCCACTTCTCCAGTCTTCCGGAGGCGTCTCCTTGGCAGGGCAGCGAGCTCCTCCTGCGGCAAGCTACTTGACGGCGGAGGAGAGGCGCCCCCGGCAGGCTCACTTGGGTCGTTGTCGGGCTCAGTCTGCTCCTCCTCACCGACGAGCTCTTCTCGGTCGGCAAGGCTTGCCGCCTCGGCCCTCTCTGCCTCCTCGGCAGTGAACCCAACGCGCCGGGCGGCAGCAGCCTCGCAGCCTCCTCCAACTCGGGCGGCGCGCGCCATCTCTTGATCGGTGGTGTCGCGGGTGAGCCGCCTCGCTTTCGTCGGGCGGATCGGCACTTCAACCAAGTTGTCGAAGAACTGCTGCACTATGTCATCGGCGGGCTCCTGCCAAGTTGGGACGATTCCATGGGAATCGCACAACGGCATTATTGCACTGCTACTTCTAGACTACCCCCCAACGGCCGACAAGGTCGACGAATGGAGAGCCACAATTCAGAGTCTCATCGGCTTCGCCAACGGCGACGTCCCGCGGCAACCGGGTGCCTCGCAGCCGCGGCAAGGCGACAAGGCGTGAGCTGATGGCGACGAGACTTGCTGGGGTGCAGCCACCGTGCACTCCCCTTCCCGAAGGCCAAGATCGCCGACTCACCGGATCCACCTTGACAGCGACTCCACAGCGTCGTCGGATCCGCGAGCTCGTCGTGACCAGCGCCAAGTTCTCCGAGAACGGCAAGAAGAAGACGCCGAACCGTGACGAAGCGCCAAGAGAAGCGCCGTCAATCGACCAACGCGCCGGGCCCTGTCGATATGCATGCGCCTGGGGAACCAGCGACTTGCCGACGTGTAGGTTGTCCTGCGCTCACTTTCGTGAGCTGCGGCAAGTCCGTGGCCCGACAAGAAAAACTTCAAACCAGATGTGCGTAAAAATATGATGGCAGGACACATCCATCGGAGTTCCTCAAGATCTACACCATTGCGGTGCAGGCTGCGGGAGGACGAGACGACAAGATCTCGCCAACTACTTTCCTCTAGTGCTCAAGCCAAACGCCGATCTTGGCTCATGCACTTGCCGGACAGCTCTATCTCTTCTTGGCAGATTTGTGCCACCAGTTTGTTGGCGCCTTCACAGGCGGCCACAAGCCTCATGGCCAGGAGAGTGACCTCCACCTACTTGCCCAGAAGGAGGGAGAGTCCCTGCGCAAGTTCATCCAAAGATTGGTCGAGTGCACTACAACATCCCCGACGTCCACCCTGCCAAGGGTGATCAGTGCATTCCATCGTAATGTACTGAAACCGCAGGATGAGGGAGGAGATGGCGATGTGCAAAGTGAAAGACGCCAGCGAGCTCTATGCCCCGGCCGACAAGTGTGCACGCGCTGAAGAAGGAAGAAGACTCCTGTGAGATAATGTGGGAGCAGAGTCGACAATGAGGAGATCGCCTGCAAGAAAGAGCGTGGCAAGTAAACAACATGAGGAAGAAAAACCAAGAAGTACTAGTTGTCGAGCAGTCCGGCAAGGATGGTGCCGCCAACAAGGCAAAGGCTGGTGGCTCCGGCAAGGAGGTTGCCGCTGACGCCGACCGCCAAGCTGTGGCGGCCGCCGACAAGCCTGACAGCTCCAACAAGCAGTACTGTAAGATCCACCGCACCAAGGGCCACGATCTTCAGAGCTGCAAGAAATTCGAGCAGCTTGTTGAGCTACAGAGAGCTGAATACGAGCGGCGAGACAAGGAGAAGGCCCAGGAAGGTGCAGGTGCAGCAAGTAAGAAGAGACCCGGTCGGGGAGGGCGCCGCGGCAAGGCCAAGCAGCGGCAAGGAGACAGACCTCCCCGTGGCCGCGACAAGGATGAAGATGAAGATGAAGAGGACGAAGACATGGAAGACGATGAAGCAGACGAGCAAGAGTTTCAAAAGGCAACAGAGGTCCTTTATGTTGACGGTGGTGCTTCTCGCATACCTCGCACCGCCAACTCAAACAATGGATGCGTGAGGTTAATGCAGCAGAACCCTCCATAGAGTCAGCGCAAACCTCTCAAGTGGTCCAAGACGCCCATCATTTTGACATTGAGGACCACCCGATCGCATCACCGCGGTCGGGTGCTTGCCGATGTTGGTCTCACCAACCATCCGCAACCTCAAGGTCACAAAGATGTTGGTTGACGGCGGGCGGCCTGAACTGATATCCTCTGCGGTGCTCCAAAAGCTTCAAATCCTCGACAACGAGCTCAAGAAACTGGTACTTTCCAAGGAATCAACCCAGAAGGAGCAAGCCCAAAGGGAAGATCACGTTGCGGTAACATTCGGCAGCGAGCTCAACTTCAGAACTGAGAGGGTCACGTTTGACGTCGCCGATTTCCCATTGCCCTACAATGGCATACTTGGCCGTCCAGCACTAGCCAAGTTCATGGCCGCCTCTCATCATGCCTACAACTTACTCAAGATGCCCGGCCCAATAAGCGTCATTTCTTTCCATGGCGACAAGAAGGACGAGCTTATCTGCGCCGACAAGATTTACCGGGATGCAGCTGCCGCAACAGTTAGCAAACCACTTGCCGCTGAAGCTCCCGGGGGGAAGAAGAAGACCACCAAGACCGGCAAGAGCTCTGATGCCCACTCCGGCAAGCGCATTCTCCTCGAGCGCTGCGCTACCGCCGAGGACGCACCATCGAGCTCCACCGCAAGTGCAAGAAGGCGATGGCAGCTCCGCCGAAGACCAAGAAGGTGCCCGCCAGGAGGGCGGACTGGTGGTACCTTCACCATCGATTGCCACGCTTGATCCTAAATAGGAAGGAGAGCTCGTTGCTTTCTGCGGGCGAATGTCGATGTGTTTGCATGGCAACCATCGACATCCTGGTGTTCCTGTGAAAGTAATTGAGCACCACCTAGCTGTCTGTCCTCACGCGGCCCGTCAAGCAAAAAAGTTAGGAAACAGCAAAGGAGCGCCAAGAGTTCATAGCGAAGAAATCAAGAAGTTGGAAGCAGCAGGCTTGTCGGGGAGTCCTCCATCCCACGTGGTTGGCCAATCCGTAGTTATGCGAAGGCAAATGGGAAATGGAGACTCGTATTGACTTCACCGACTTTAATAAAGCTTGTCCCAAAGACCCATTTCCCTTGCCGCGTATCGACCAGATTGTTGACTCCACGGCTGGATGTGATCTGCTTTCATTTCTTGATGCATATTCAGGATACCATCAGATCTTCATGGCAGAAGAGGATGAAGAGAAAACCGCATTCATTACACCATGTGGCACGTACTGCTTCATACAGATGCCTTTCGGTTTGAAGAATACCGGTTCAACCTTTGCAAGGGTAGTCCATGATGCCTTTGAACCACATATACACAGAAATGTAGAAGCATACATGGATGACATAGTGGTCAAGAGCAAGGACAAAGCAACTCTGGTTCAGGATTTGGATGAAACATTTGCAAATCTGCGCAAGATCAACCTCAAGCTCAATCCCGAGAAGTGCATGTTTGGAGTCCCTTCCGGCAAGCTTCTCGGGTTCTTTGTGTCTCAGCGGGAATTGAAGCCAATCCCGACAAGATCAAGGCCATTGAGCAGATCGAAGCACCAAAGCGCCAAGGATTTCAGAAGACTTGCCGGTTGCGTGGCTGCTCTCAGCAGGTTCATCTCTAAGTCTGCTGAACGCGCCCTGCCGTTTTTCAAGATTTTGAAAAAGGCGGGTCCAATGAAATGGACTCCCGAAGCGGAGGCTGCGCTGCAGGACTTGAAGAGGTACCTGTCCTCCGCTCCAATACTTGTCGCACCTAGGCCACAAGAGAAGTTGCTGCTGTATATAGCGGCAACCAATCAAGTGGTTAGTGCTGCGTTAGTAGTGGAGAGGGAGGCAGATGATGAGCCGGCAACCGAGGCAGGTGCATCCAGCGACAAGCAAGGGGCTTCGCCGTCAAGCTCTGGTCCCGACAAGGACGGATCAGCATCGTGTCCCACGAACACCTATGGGACCTGGGTCCCTTGTGGTTCGGAGGGGAGCGGAGATTGCACAAAGAGCGGATCGAAGCGATGCACACGAGCGGGTTTACCCAGCCTCGAGCTCTCCGAGAGATAATACTCCTCTGCTGCTTTGTGGATTATCTTGTGTTCTTGCTAGGGAGCAATGGGAGCTACAAAACCTAGCCCTGAGTGTGGTCTCATATCGAGTAGAATGAACTAAGCCGGAGCTGGACCGAACCCTTTCACGTTGCACTTGGGCCTCCTTTTATAGGCACAAGGGGTCACCACATGTGGCAAGTAGACAAGGGTAAGATAGTAAAACATAGGTTGGTACACCGCTTTGTATAGTGTACAGATAATCTATACCTAACTCGACGACAAGGGACAAGTGTCATCAATGCCCGCCTTAGTCACCCTAACGAGGTAACAGGACCGTCAAGCGCGCCTCCGCTTGCCACGATGGTAGCTTGTCGCCGCTTATCGCTACTCCCGCTGGCTGCACAGCCCGTCGACACGCGTGCTTGGGAGAGCCCGTGGTGACACGTTGGCGGGTGAGCTGGAGCGGAGATGAAGAGAGGTTGCCCGCCCGCAAGCGCCTTGCCGGCAGGAACCTTGTCGCAGGGGCTCGGGCGCCCACCAAGCCTTCGGCAAGCTCCTCTTGCCGGGCCTTGTTTCCTTCATACTGAGTGGCCCTCCGGCAAGCTCCTCTTGCCGGGGCCTTGATTACTTTGTTCTTGAATGGCTCCAAAGGAGCCGCTGAGGATCTTGGTGGTCATGAGGCCAGCCCTGTCGCGGGGTGCTACGACTGTCCGTGCACGAGTTCGGGATACTAGGGTACCCCTACTCTAGTACACCGACAGGAGCCCCCTCTTCCTGGCAAGCTCCTCTTGCCGGGGCCTTGTCTCTTCATCTTGAGTTCTCCTCTTGCCGGGGTCTTGCTTCCCGAATGGCCGTGGAGGGTCTTGGCAGACGCCCGGCAAGGCTTGCCACGGGGACGCTGCGACTGCCCGTGCACAGGTTCGGGGTACTAAGGTACCCCTATTTTAGTACACCGACAGGAGCCCCGGTCTGGGCCATACACGGTGCGAAGCGCTGTTGGGCCAGGCCCAAACAGGGCACAGGCTGGCGCTGCCTGGGTCCAAACCAAATCCACTCCAGATCCGCGTTCCCCGTGAACGGCTCGCGTCAGTGCGGTGTCGTGGGGGAAGTGGGCGGCGTCGAGGTCGCCTCATCTGTCGCCTCGATTCGCATCCCAGCCACGTGGTTCCCATGCTCTTGGGGTCATGGACGGTGGAAGTGGGAAGCTGGGCTGTTATGAGCAGAGGCAGCAGGTCGGCCCGATTCCCTGCTCTTCCTATGCCTTGATTCATCGAGAGGCGGCCGAGCCCCACCTTGCTTCTTTTAAGAAGAGCGGAAGGGGCGCAAAGCCCGCACTCTCCCATCTCTTCCTTTCCTCAGCTTCTGCTCCCCTTTCTCTCATTCGTCATGGGGAAAGGGAATCTTGGTTCTTCATCGGTGGCGGCGAGGGTCGCCGCTAGACAGCACACCCGTCCCAACCCCACGCCCGGGGTGGCAGAGCCAGCCACAAGGGGAAGAGGGAGGGGGCGAGGTCGTGGACGAGGTCGGGCTCGGGGAAGAAGCGGACGGGGCGGCACGCCGCCTCCGCCTCCGCCGGGCGGTTCCCCTCCCAGGGCGGTCCATACAGGGACGACCCTTGCGAGTTCTTCATCGAGCTGCGCCGGGCGCTCGTCGTCGCCTCGGCTTCCAGCTCCGTTAGCGAAGCGCGATGGAGTCGGATCCGCCCAAGACATCGAGATCGCACATGAGGGGCTGTGGGATCAGCGCACGCGAGTCGCGTTGTATTCCCAGCCCCTAATGTGATGTATCTTGATAGTGGTGGAAGACGTTCACCCGCATCCACAGGCGATGGCGGGGTTTACCCTCCATTTAAGTTAATGGAGGGTGATCTCCTCTCCGTCAAGGTCTTCGGGGATCTCGGCACTCGGGCGAAGTGTTGCGTGGATAGCTCCTCCGACAGCGAAGATTCCCCCTCGAGCGAGAGTGACGAGGAGGAGAGCGACAGTGACAACGAGGGTAGCGGGCCCGATTAGTTGTCGGGCGCCGCTTCATGCGTCACTGGCGACCCCATCATCTCGCCGCGGCTCCTTGAACTCCCCGGGTCGTCTCCTTGGGCGTGGCGCGGGGAGGCTGCGGAAGGGAAGAGGATGGCGACAAGGCCGTCAAGTCGAGTACGAGGCGAGTGCCCTCGGCAGCGGCCGACGCCCTGCCGCCCGTCTTGAGCCCGCTTCGGCGCCGCCGCCTCCGTTAAGCCCTCGGAGAACCCGGGATGTTCCTTGGTGCCTTCGGCACCAGTATCTTGCCTAGGCGCTCCTTTTGCCCTTCTCGCCTTCTTGACCTACCTCGAAGAGAGGGACAGGAAAAGGATTCGGGCATCTTATCTTTTTAACTTGTAAGCCTTCGGCCTTATCCGCATTTAAAACTTGTAATCCTCCCTTTCATGTTTTTCATTCTCCACCGATTGTATCCGAGTAGGATGTTTTTAATGAAAAAGGATGTTTGAAAAGGACGAAAGGCTTATCTGATACCGCAGCCCGGCAACTCGGCTTGCCGCAGCCCCGACAACTCGGCTTGCGGGGCTTGGGTGCCGACGCCCTTCTTCGCTCTTCGCTGTTATTTCAGTTCGAGACCAATTTAGCGATGCCGCAATAAGTTATTTTGTAATATAACTTTATTCAGGGAATATTTGCTATGTTACTTCCTTTACTCGACTCTTGGCTTTGTATGTTACTGCCCTCGCTTTTCGGAAACTTGCGGTGCAGGCTCCCTTGCCATGAAGCGCCGAAAAGCGGAACTTCAGCAGCCTCGCTGGCGGGGCCGCTACCGACAAGCAACCTTGTCGCGGACTAGCCGCAGCTCACTTAAGTTGTTGAGCGGACTCGAAACAAAGTAAGGCGCGACCAGTCACGATTTGGTTCCTTGGCAGCACAGGTTTTCCATACAAAGTACTATCGTTCGAGGAAGATAACTTAAAATTTAAAACTGGTCGCTAAACTTAGCAACTTAGCTTCTCTGTTGCCCATTTCCGGCAAAGCGACAGTTCCTCGGCGGCGCTTGGCGGCCCACACCATTATCTTCTCCTTCCCCTGGTTAACTTGTGGGTGGATGAACCTTCTTCTTGTTTGAGAAGAAAGAAGAGAAAATAAAGTTATGGAGCCTAGTGGCTCGTCATCGCTTACCGGGTGTAGATGCTGCACAAAATGTTAGTAAACACATGCATATATGATTATGAGAGCATGTATTGACAAAATGTGCGCAACACATAGGCTTCTTGGCCGCACAGGGTCTGCGCCCGGCTTTGTACAAAGGATTACATGCAACAGCGGCAAGACTTGTACAAAAGGGTGGTTGCCGGAACGGGTTCCGACAACCGCGCCTCATGGGTAAAACTTGCGAAGATGCTCTATATTCCAGGAATTGCTCACCGGAAGGCCATCTTCGGTCTCAAGGCGGACAGCGCTGGGCCTAGTGACTCGTTTCACCCGATAAAGGCCTTCCCACTTCGGCGTCAACTTGTTGGAATTCTTGGCGGATTGAACGCGCCGAAGAACAAGGTCGCCTTCCTCGAAGCTTCGGCATTAACTGCGGCTATGGTAGCGATGCAAAGCTTGCTGGTAACGAGCAGCTCGACAGCAACTTTGAAGGCGATCTTCCTCGAGGAGCAGCGCGTCACTTGTCGCAGCTGCTCTTGCTCAAGCTCATCATAGCGAGCACTCGAGGAGACCCGTACACAGTTCCGTGGGGAGAACTGCCTCTGCTCCATAGACTAGGCGAAAGGTGTCGGCGGTGGCTCGATTTGGCGTCGTCTGATCGACCAAAGAACCACCGGCAGCTCCTCGATCCAGTTCCTTCGCGCTTGCGCAGCCTGTCGAAAGTTCTGGTCTTGAGTCCCCGCAGCACTTCAGCGTTTGCTCTCTGCTTGACCGTTGCTTCTCGGATGAGCAACGAAGCAAAGCAGATCTTGGCGCCAAGATCTTGGGCGTCTTGCATGAAGGTGCGGCTCGTGAACTGTGTGCCGTTGTCGGTGATGATTCTGTTAGGAATCCCAAAGCGGCAAACAATTGACCAAGAACTTGACCGCCGATCGCGGTTGTCACCTTCCTCCTTGGTTCCACTTCGGCCACTTTGTGAACTTGTCGATTGCGACGTACAAGTACTCAAAGCCCCCGACGGCTCGGGGGAAGGGGCCGAGGATGTCGAGCCCCCAGACCGAGAAGGGCCAGGATAAAGGGATAGTCTGTAGAGCTTGAGCTGGTTGGTGTATCTGTTTGGAATGGAACTGGCACGCTTCACACTTTGTTACTTGTGCAGTTGCATCCTGGAGGGCTTCTGGCCATAAGAAACCTTGTCAGAAAGCTTTGCCGGCAAGTGCTCTTGCGCCGATGTGGTGACCACATATGCCTCCATGTATCTCTGCCAACAGCTTTTGTCCATCTTCCCGGCAAATACACTTCAATTTCACACCATTGAGTCTTCTTCTGTACAGGATGTTGTCAACAAACTGGTACATACTTGACTGCCGGGCTACTTTTTCCTCTTCTTGTTGCTCTTCGGGAAGTTCTCCTGTCTGAAGGAAATGGACGATTTGCTGTGCCCATGTTGGAGCTTGTGGCTCGACAACAAGGACTAAAGGCTCTTCTATCACTGCAGGAACATCAGCTTCTACGGCAAGAACCTGTGGGTCCACCGGAGCTTGATGATCCCCGGCAAGATGGCCGGAGAGAAACTTGTCGGGAGCGTTTGCTTCAACGATACAAACTGCATGGTTTGTCGGAGCGGACTGCTCCTCGGTGATATTCGCGTTGATTTTAGGGACCTTCTTGACGGCGGCTTGGGGAGCTCTGCGGAAAGTAGTCGCCGAAATCAGTTTTCTCTTCTTGTTACATCTGTTGATGGTGTTACGGTTGGCTGAGTCAGCTTGAGCACAAAATTCCTGGTTCCACGGGTAACTTAAGTGCGGCACATTTGGAGAGGCCATCAGCTATATCATTTCGAGCTCTTGGAGCGTGTTCCATTTGCGAACCTTCAAAGTGCTCTTCTAGCTTTCTCACTTCATCGGCGAGGCTTCCATCAACAGACTTTGATAATCTTTATTTACTTGGCGGACGACAAGTTGCGAGTCCCCCCTGACAATGAGTTTCTTGATCCCAAGGTCTACGGCAATCCTGAGACCGGCAAGCAAACCTTCATACTCTGCAGTATTGTTTGTTGCTTGTTCCTTGGGAAAGTGCATCTGGACTATGTACTTGAAGTGCTCTCCGGTGGGTGCGATAAGCAGCACGCCGGCACCGGCGCCTTGCAGTGAGAAGGCACCATCGAAGTACATCAGCCACTCTTTATTTGCCTCCTTGGCGGGGATGCTTGTCTCTGGAATTTCTTCATCTTGCGTTGGCGTCCATTCAGCTATGAATTCTGCCAATGCTCTACTTTGGATAGTTGAAGTGCTTTCAAACTTGAGACCAAAGCTTGACAGTTCCAGTGCCCACTTGACGATTCTGCCAGTTGCTTCTGGATTTTGTAATATCCTTTTCAACGGAAAGTGAGTGACAACTGTTATCTCATGTGCTTGGAAGTAATGGCGCAGCTTTCTCGAGGCCATGAGGAGGCGAAAAGCAGCTTTTGCACACACAGTACCTTGATCTAGCCCCTGCGAAGGGGCCGACAAAATAGACTGGCGCTGCACCATCTTCTTACGTACCTTGTCGCAACCCTGCACCGATCCGTCCTTGTCGGGACCAGAGCTTGACGGCGAAGCCCCTTGCTTGTCGCTGGATGCTTTGCCTCGGTTGCCCGGCTCATCATCTGCCTCCCTCTCCGCTACTAACGCAGCACTAACCACTTGATTGGTTGCCGCTATATACAGCAACAACTTCTCTTGTGGCCTAGGTGCGACAAGTATTGGAGCGGAAGGCGAGTACCTCTTCAAGTCCTGCAGCGCACCCTCCGCGGAGTCCATTTCATTGGACCCGCCTTTTCAAAATCTTGACAAGCGGCGAGCGCGTTCAGCAGACTTAGAGATGAACCTCTTGAGAGCAGCCACATAACCGGCAAGTCTTCCGACATCCTTGGCGCTTTGGTGCTTGATCTGCTCAATGGCCTTGATCTTGTCGGGATTGGCTTCAATTCCCGCTGAGACACAAAGAACCGAGAAGCTTGCGGAAGGGACTCAAACACGCACTTCTCGGGATTGAGCTTGAGGTTGATCTTGCGCAGATTTGCAAATGTTTCATCAAATCCTGAACCAGAGTTGCTTTGTCCTTGCTCTTGACCACTATGTCATCCATGTATGCTTCTACATTTACGTGTATACGTGGTTCAAAGGCATCATGGACTACCCTTGCAAAGGTTGAACCGGCATTCTTCAAACCGAAGGCATCCGTATGAAGCGAGACGTGCCACATGGTGTAATGAATGCGGTTTCTCTTCATCCTCTTCGCCATGAAGATCGATGGTATCTGAATATGCATCAAGAACTGCCGAGGCCGCCAAGAGGGAATTGGAGGCGAGGTGGCTCAGCTGGAGTCCACCCTCCGAGAAGAGTGCCGAGGAGGTCGCGGGTTGAAGCGGCGTGAGAAAGACGCTTACACCCTCGGCGAGCTGCAGGTCGTTTGCTGAAAAGATCAAGGAGATCGATGCCGCCAAGGGCGTCAAAGCGGTTGGAGTTGAAGCTGACCACCACAGCGGAGGCGTTGAATGGCGCCAAGGATCGGGAAAAGGGCCTGCTGGAAAAGATCAAGGCCGAGGAGTTGTTGTCGAATCTGTGACCGCCAGAATAATCTTGAGACAGCATAATGCCTTTGGACGAAGGTCTTGTGGACACCGCGCGGCATCCATAATGAGCTGATGGAGTTGGGGATGACAGATCTTGGATACTCAACCGACGAGAACCTCCAACCCAGCGTCAAGCTCAGCTTATTCTTCAAAGGCGTGTTGGCGGGTATCCAGCGGCTCCGGGAAGAGGTTCCGAAGCAACTGGCATAGAAATCACGCCAAGTCTGCGCCGAGGCTCTCCAGAAGGTGTTGATGAAGGTGGCCTTCCGCAACCCAAAGCGTCGACTTCACCAAAGCCCTCAAGTCCCTGCCTCCATCCGCCCGATGTTGAAGCGCTCAAGGCCCTTATCGCACCCATTGTGGACAGGGTGGCGGAGTTAAGAGGCTCGAGGGCGACCGCGTGGACTAGGCCGCCAAGTCTATCTTTCTCTTGTCGCTGTAGATCATGTTTAGGAAAAAAGTCTATTAGATCGGCGACAAGTCATTATGTAATATACACTATCTTAGGCAATCGAATGCAATGTTATTTCCTTTACTCGACTCTTGGCTTTGTATGTTACTGCCCTACGCTTTTCAGGGAAACTTGCTGGTGCAGCTCCCTTGCCGCGATGGGCCGAAAGTCGGAACTTCAGCAGCTCTTTGGCGGGGCCGCTACTGACAAGCAACCTTGTCGCGGACTAGTCGCAGCTCACTTAAGTTGTTGAGCGGACTCGAAACAAAGTAAGGGCGCGACCAGTCACGATTTGGTTCCTTCGCGCACAGGTTTTCCATACAAAGTACTATCGTTCGAGGAAGATAACTTAAAAATTTAAAACTGGTCGCTTAAACTTAGCAACTTAGCTTCTCTGTTGCCCATTTCCCGGCAAGGCGACAGTTCCTCGAGCGACGCTTGGCGGCCCACACCATTATCTTCTCCTTCCCCCCTGGCTAACTTGTGGGTGGATGAACCTTCTTCTTGTTTGAGAAGAAAGAAGAGAAAATAAAGTTATGGAGCCTAGTGGCTCGTCATCGCTTACCGGGTGTAGATGCTGCACAAAATGTTAGTAAACACATGCATATATGATTATGAGAGCATGCATTGACAAAATGTGCGCAACACATAGGCTTTACTGACGCACAGGGTCTGCGCCCGGCTTTGTACAAAGGATTACATGCAACAGCGGCAAGACTTGTACAAAAGGGTGGTTGCGGAGCAGGTTCCGCAACCGCGCCTCATGGGTAAAACTTGCGAAGATGCTCTATATTCCAGGAATTGCTCACGGAAGGCCATCTTGGTCTCAAAGCGGACAGCGCCGGGCCTAGTGACTTCGTTTCACCCGATAAGGGCCTTCCCACTTCGGCGTCAACTTGTTGGAATTCTTGGCGGATTGAGCGCGCGAAGAACAAGGTCGCCTTCCTCGAAGCTTCGGCATTAACTGCGGCTATGGTAGCGGCGCAAAGCTTCTTGATAACGAGCAGCTCATACAGCAGCCTAAAGACGATCTTCCTCGAGGAGCAGCGCGTCATCTTGTCGCAGCTGCTCTTGCTCAAGCTCATCATAAGTGAGCACTCGAGGAGACCCGTACACGAGTTCCGTGGGGAGAACTGCCTCTGCTCCATAGACTAGGCGAAAGGTGTGCGGCGGTGGCTCGATTTGGCGTCGTCCTGATCGACCAAAGAACCACCGGCAGCTCCTCGATCCAGTTCCTTCCGCACTTGCGCAGCCTGTCGAAAGTTCTGGTCTTGAGTCCGCGTAGCACTTCAGCATTTGCTCTCTCTGCTTGACGGTTGCTTCTCGGATGAGCAACAGAAGCAAAGCAGATCTTGGCGCCAAGATCTTGGGCGTACTGCATGAAGGTGCGGCTCGTGAACTGTGTGCCGTTGTCGGTGATGATTCTGTTAGGAATCCCAAAACGGCAAACAATTGACCTAAAGAACTTGACCGCTGACTGTGCTGTCACCTTCCTCACTGGTTCCACTTCTGGCCACTTTGTGAACTTGCCGATTGCGACGTACAAGTACTCAAAGCCCCCGACGGCTCGGGGGAAGGGGCCGAGGATGTCGAGCCCCCAGACCGAGAAGGGCCAGGATAAAGGGATCGTCTGGAGAGTTTGAGCTGGTTGGTGTATCTGTCTGGAATGGAACTGGCACGCTTCACACTTTGTTACTTGTGCCGTTGCATCCTGGAGGGCTTCTGGCCAGAAGAAACCTTGTCGGAAAGCTTTGCCGGCAAGTGCTCTTGCGCCGATGTGGTGACCACATATGCCTCCATGTATCTATGCCAACAGCTTTTGTCCATCTTCCCGGCAAATACACTTCAATTTCACACTGTTGAGTCTTCTTTTGTACAGGATGTTGTCAACAAACTGGTACATACTTGACTGCCGGGCTACTTTTTCCGCTTCTTGTTGCTCTTCGGGAAGTTCTCCTGTCTGAAGGAAATGGACGATTTGCTGTGCCCATGTTGGAGCTTGTGGCTCGACAACAAGGACTAAAGGCTCTTCTATCACTGCGGGAACATCAGCTTTTACGGCAAGAACCTGTGGGTCCGCCGGAGCTTGATGATCCTCGGCAAGATTGTCGGAGCGAAACTTGTCGGGAGCGTTTGCTTCAACGATACAAACTGCATGGTTTGTCGGAGCAGACTGCTCCTCAGTGATATTTGCGTTGATTTTAGGGACCTTCTTGATGGCGGCTTCAGGGAGCTCTGCCGGAAAGTAGTCGCCGGAAATCAGTTTTCTCTTCTTGTTCTGTCCTGTTGATGGTGTTACGGTTGGCTGAGTCAGCTTGAGCACAAAATTCCTGGTTCCACAGGTAACTTAAGTGCGGCACATTTGGAGAGGCCATCAGCTATATCATTCTGAGCTCTTGGAACGTGTTCCATTTGCAGGCCTTCAAAGTGCTCTTCTAGCTTTCTCACTTCATCGACGTAGGCTTCCATCAACGGACTTTGATAATCTTTATTTACTTGGCGGATGACAAGTTGCGAGTCCCCCCTGACAATGAGTTTCTCGATCCCAAGGTCTACCGCAATCCTGAGACCGGCAAGCAAACCTTCATACTATGCAGTATTGTTTGTTCCTTGTTCCTTGGGAAAGTGCATCTGGACTATGTACTTGAGGTGCTCTCCGGTGGGTGCGATAAGCAGCACGCCGGCACCGGCGCCTTGCAGTGAGAAGGCACCATCGAAGTACATCAGCCACTCTTTATTTGCCTCCTTGGCGGGGATGCTTGTCTCTGGAATTTCTTCATCTTGCGTTGGCGTCCATTCAGCTATGAATTCTGCCAATGCTCTACTTTGGATAGTTGAAGTGCTTTCAAACTTGAGACCAAAGCTTGACAGTTCCAGTGCCCACTCGATGATTCTGCCAGTTGCTTCTGGATTTTGTAATATCCTTTTTCAACGGAAAGCGAGTGACAACTGTTATCTCATGTGCTTGGAAGTAATGGCGCAACTTTCTCGAGGCCATGAGGAGGCCGAAAAGAAGCTTTTGCACACCAGAGTACCTTGATCTAGCCCCCTGCAGAAGGGAACTGACAAAATAGGTAGGCGCTGCACCATCTTCTTACATGCCTTGTCGCAACCTGCGCTGATCCGTCCTTGTCGGGACCAGAGCTTGTGGCGAAGCCCCTTGCTTGTCGCTGGATGCGCCTACCTCGGTTGCCGGCTCATCATCGCCTCCCTCTCCGCTACTAACGCAACACTAACCACTTGATTGGTTGTCGCTATATACAGCAACAACTTCTCTTGTGGCCTAGGTGCGACAAGTATTGGGCGGAAGGCAGTACCTCTTCAAGTCTGCAGCGCACCCTCCGCCGAGTCCATTTCATTGGACCCGCCTTTTTCAAAATCTTGACAAGCGGCGAGCGCGTTCAGCAGACTTAGAGATGAACCTCTTGAGAGCAGCCACACAACCGGCAAGTCTTCTAACATCCTTGGCGCTTTGGTGCTTCGATCTGCTCAATGGCCTTGATCTTGTCGGGATTGGCTTCAATTCCCGCTGAGACACAAAGAACCGAGAAGCTTGCGGAAGGGACTCCAAACACGCACTTCTCGGGATTGAGCTTGAGGTTGATCTTGCGCAGATTTGCAAATGTTTCATCAAATCCTGAACAGAGTTGCTTTGTCCTTGCTCTTGACCACTATGTCATCCATGTATGCTTCTACATTTACGTGTATCGTGGTTCAAAGGCATCATGGACTACCCTTGCAAAGGTTGAACCGGCATTCTTCAAACCGAAAGGCATCCGTATGAAGCGATCGTGCCACATGGTGTAATGAATGCAGTTTTCTCTTCATCCTCTTACGCCATGAAGATCGATGGTATCCTGAATATGCATCAAGAAATGAAAGCAGATCACATCCAGCCGTGGAGTCAACAATCTGGTCGTCTGCGGCAGGGAATGGGTCTTTGGGACAAGCTTTATTAACATCAGTGAAGTCAATACAGAGTCTCCATTTCCCATTTGCCTTGCGTACAACTACGGATTGGCCAACCACGTGGGATGGAGGACTCCCGACAACCCCTCTGCTTCCAACTTCTTGATTTCTTCGCTATGAACTCTTGGCGCCCTTTGCTGTTTCCTAACTTTTTGCTTGACGACGGGCGTGAGGACAGACAGCTAGGTGGTGCTCAATTACTCACAGGAACACGGGGATGTCGGATGGTTGCCATGCAAACACATCGACATTCGCGCAGGAAAGCAACGAGCTCGCCTTCCTATTTAGGATCAAGCGTGGCAATCGATGGTGAAGGTACCACCGGTGCCGTCCTCCTTGGCGGGCACCTTCTTGGTCTTGGCGGAGCTGCCATCGTCTTCTTGCACTTGCGGTGGAGCTCGATGGTGCGTCCTCGAAGGTAGCGCAGCGCTCGAGGAGGTGTGCTTGCGGAGTGGGCATCGAGCTCTTGCGGTCTTGGTGGTCTTCTTCTTCCCCGGGAGCTTCAGCGACAAGTGGCTTGCTAAGCTATTGCGGCAGCTGCATCCGTAAATCTTGTCGGCGCAGATAAGCGCGTCCTTCTTGTCGCCATGGACAGAAATGAGCACTTATCGGGCGGGCATCTTGAGTAAGTTGTAGGCATGATGAGAAGCGGCCATGAACTTGGCTAGTGCTGGACGACCAAGTATGCCATTGTAGGGCAATGGGAAATCGGCGACGTCAAACGTGACCCTCTCGGTTCGAAGTTGAGCTCGCTGCGAATGTTACCGCAGCGTGATCTTCCCTTTGGGCTTGTTCCTTCTGGGTTGATTCCTTGGAAAGTACCGGTTTCTTGAGCTCGTTGTCGAGGATTTGAAGCTTTTGGAGCCTGCGAGAGGATATCAGGTTCAGGCCGGCCCCGCCGTCAACCAACATCTTTGTGACCTTGAGGTTGCGGATGGTTGGTGAGACCAACATCGGCAAGCACCCGACCGCAGTGATGCGATCAGGGTGGTCCTCAATGTCAAAAATGATGGGCGTGCTGGACCACTTCAGAGGTTTGCGCGACTCTATGGAGGGTTCTGCTGCATTAACCTCACGCGTCCATTGTTTGAGTTGGCGGTGCGAGGTATGCAGAGAAGCACCACCGTCAACGCAAAGGACCTCTGTTGCCTTTTGAAACTCTTGCTCGTCTGCTTCATCGTCTTCCATGTCTTCGTCCTCTTCATCTTCATCTTCATCCTTGTCGCGGCCACGGGGAGGTCTGTCTCCTTGCCGCTGCTTGGCCTTGCCGCGGCGCCCTCCCCGACCGGGTCTCTTCTTACTTGCTGCACCTGCACCTTCCTGGGCCTTCTCCTTGTCTCGCCGCTCGTATTCAGCTCTCTGTAGCTCAACAAGCTGCTCGACTTTCTTGCAGCTCTGAAGATCGTGGCCCTTGGTGCGGTGGATCTTACAGTACTGCTTGTTGTAGCTGTCAGGCTTGTCGGCGGCCGCCACAGCTTGGCGGTCGGCGTCAGTGGCAACCTCCTCGTCGGAGCCACCAGCCTTTGCCTTGTTGGCGGCACCATCCTTGCCGGACTGCTCGACAACTAGTACTTCTTGGTTTTCTTCCTCCTGTTGTTTAGCCATGGCTCTTTCTTGCAGGCGATCTCCTCTTGTCGACTCTGCTCCCACATTCTCTCCTGGGAGTCTTCTTCCTTCTTCAGTGCGTGCACACTTGTCGGCCAGGGCATAGAGCTCGCTGACGTCTTTCACTTTGCACATCGCTATCACCTCCCTCATCCTGCGGTTTCGTACATTCTGATGGAATGCACTGATCACCGCGGCAGGGTGGACGTCGGGGATGTTGTAGTGCACTCGACTGAATCTTTGGATGAACTTGCGCAGGGACTCTCCCTCCTTCTGGGCAAGTAGGTGGAGGTCACTCTCCTGGCCATGAGGCTTGTGGCACTGTGAAGGCGCCAACAAACTGGTGGCACAAATCTGCCAAGAAGAGATAGAGCTGTCCGGCAAGTGCATGAGCCAAGATCGGCGTTTGGCTTGAGCACTAGAGGAAAGTAGTTGGCGAGGATCTTGTCGTCTCGTCCTCCGCAGCCTGCACCACAATGGTGTAGATCTTTGAGGAACTCCGATGGATGTGTCCTGCCATCATATTTTTCCGCACATCTGGTTTGAAGTTTTTCTTGTCGGGCCACGGACTTGCCGCAGCTCACGAGTGAGCGCAGGACAACCTACAGCGACTGCAAGTCGCTGGTTCCCCTAAGCGCATGCATATCGACATGGGCCCGGTGCGTTGGTCGATTAATGGCGCACTTCTCTTGGCCTTCGATCTGGGTTCGATCGTCTTCTTCTTGCCGTTCTCGGAGAACTTGGCGCTGGTCGCGACGAGCTCGCGGATCCGACGACGCTGTGGAGTCGCTGTCGAGGTGGATCCGGCGAGTCGGCGATCTTGGCCTTCGGGAAGGGGAGTGCATGGTGGCTGCACCCCAGCAAGTCTCGTCGCCATCAGCTCGCGCCTTGTCGCCTTGCCACGGCTGCGAGGCACTTTCGGTTGTCAGCGGGGCGTCGCCGTTAAGCGAAGCGATGAGACTCTGAATTGTGGCCCTCCATTCGTCGACCTTGTCGGCCGTTGGGGGGTAGTCTAGAAGTAGCTGTGCTCTTGCCAAGATTTCTACTGGTGTGGTGGGTGGCAGTGGCGTACGTAGCAAGGAACGGGAGGTGCTCGGACTCCTAACCAAGTTAGGAGGAGCAGCAGCCCGCCCAAGCGACCGTACCCCACTCGTACCGGCATGCTGAGGTGCATGCGGGTCTCGAGGGCCTCGGGATCCTCCAGCTTGGCCTTGATCAAACGAGCGTATGGTGCGCGAGCATCATGACCTTTGTCGGTCCAGCGCCTCCCGAGAAGGACGCGCGGACTCGACGCCGACGCCTGCGCTGCCTTGTCCTTGGACTGGCGGCGTTGTGGGGCTCTTTCGGCAGCGCGGTTCCTCCGCTAACAGTTTCCCCACCACTGACAGCTCCGGTGGTGGTGGGTTTGACGCAGACGGCTCTGCTGCTGGCGAAGATTTTTCTTCTTGGCGCCATGTTGACGAGGATGTTGATGAAGTTGCTCGTGTGACCGCGGATCGGGTTCACACAGCCTCGGCGCTTCTACCGGGCGCGCCAAAGATGTCGGGAGGGCGATCGTGTCCCACGAACACCTATGGGACCTGGGTCCCTTGTGGTTCGAGAGGGGCGGAGATTGCACAAAGAGCGGATCGAGCGATGCACACAGCGGGTTTACCCAGCCGGAGCTCTCCGAGAGATAATACTCCTACTGCTGCTTTGTGGATTATCTTGTGTTCTTGCTAGGGAGCAATGGGAGCTACAAAACCTAGCAGTGTGGTCTCGTGTCGATTAGAATGAACTAAGCGAGCTGGACCGAACCCTTTCTCGTTGCACTTGGGCCTCCTTTTATAGGCACAAGGGGTCACCACATGTGGCAAGTAGACAAGGGTAAGATAGTAAAAACATAGGTTGGTACACGCTTTATACGGTGTCTGAGTAATCTATACCTAACTCGACGGCAAGGGACAAGTGTCATCAATGCCCGTCTTAGTCGCCCGAACAATTGTAACAGGGGAGGCGTCAAGTGCGCCTCCGTTTGCCACGATGGTAGCTTGTCGCCGCTTATCGCTACTCCCGCTGGCTGCACAGCCCGTCGACCACGCGATGCTTGGGAGAGCCCGTGGTGACATGTTGGCGGGTGAGCTGGAGCGGAGATGAAGAGAGGTTGCCCGCCCCGGCAAGCGCCTTGCCGCGGCAGGAACCTTGTCGCGCTTGGGGGCTCGGCGCCCACCAATCCTTCCCGGCAAGCTCCTCTTCCCGGCAAGCTCCTCTTGCCGCGGCCTTGTCTCTTCATCTTGAGTTCTCCTCTTGCCGGGGTCTTGCTTCCCGAATGGTCGTGGAGGGTCTTGGCAGACGCCCGGCAAGGCTTGCCACGGGGACGCTGCGACTGCCCGTGCACAGGTTCGGGGTACTAAGGTACCCCTATTTTAGTACACCGACATAGACTGAGGTAGAAATAGATCTGAGATCCTGGATTTATGAACAATTTGAATAAAATTATTTGGCCATTTTTAGAGATATAAAAATAATTCAAGTTTGAATTAAATTCAAACTTGAGCCATTTTTAAACCCAACCAAAAGATATTCATATGAGCCGAAAATTGGCAGAGAGGGTGTAGGCAATGAGCAGGATTTATAGGAAAAGAATGAACATTTATGGAGGATAGAAAATGGCACTAGCAAAAATGAAAGGAATAAGAAGGAAGAAGGAGGCGTTGATGCATGGGCATGGCTTGAGAGAGAGATATCAAGGGCTGATGCACACCAACATGAAGAATGCAACCCACATGATGAGCATGATGAAATGTAAAATGACAAGGGTATAATGCAACATACCAAGTGAGATGAGCATGGTGCAAGAAGCAAATATATGAAAAGGCACTCAACATGATCATGGCATAAACATATAGGAATGAAATATGCAAAACAATTATGATAGTGCAACAAACATAATAAACACATGGCAACAACTAAAATAAATAGAAGGCATCTAGAGCATCGGTCTCGGGGCGTTACATATAATGTCTTGCAACAAGATGGCATTGCATAATTCACATATATGGTAATTAGACACTAAACAGGTGGCATTCACACAAAGCATGTCTAAACTAAGCAAATGACATAGCAATGCAAGATACCATACGCACGATATGAGTAACATAACCCTACCAAGTTAGGGCATGCACGCCAGGGGGGAAATATGACTGGTCATCTGTCTCTGAATCCTCCTCTGAGGAGCTATCGGTAACCAGCAAGACATGCGCTTCGTCCGATAGCATTGTCTGCTCTGAAGACCTTGTTTCCACTCCAGATTTTTCCATGACCGTGCCGAATGGCTGATGCACGGGAAGAGTAATTGAATGTACTAAAATTGTTGACAAATTTAACACATAATAAAAAATGATGGCATGATATAATTCACATATAAGATGGTGGCTAACCAGGGTGGCATTGCAAAATTCACATATATGATGCCTGGCTAGACAAGATGGCGTTGCATGATTCACATATACGATAAAGAAACAAAATAGATGGCATTGACACAAAGCATGTCGAAACTAAGAAGATGACATCTTTAATGTATACAGTAAGCAATGCAAGGCACCATATGCATGATATTACCAACATCAGCATGCCAAGTTAGGCGAAGACCTCATGGGGTAAATAGGAGTGGTCTTCTCTTACGAATCCCCTCGAACAGTTATCTTCCTCTTGATTACGATCCGAAATGGGTGGGGAGCTGCCTTTGCGCCCACCATGGAGCAGCGTCTGCATGAAATTTTATTTCCACGTAAGGCTCGTCTCTTTTGCTCTACATGATCAGTTCCATTGTGTACAATAAGCGGCATGCATAGGAATAAAACATAGTGAGATTATGTAAGGAGTGCATGCACAAACCCAGTGATGGTAGCAAACTGTGGATAGACCCAAAACCAATGATAGCAGGCAGATAATAGCTTTAGTTAAAAATACAGATAATGGCTCCTTTAATGTTTGTTTGCACCCAACATGAAACTCATAGTAGACACGGAGATTAACGGATAGTAGATAGATAGTACTGATTGCTGCCCCAATATGTACCCCAGAACCATTTAAAACTCAAGTTTCAGCATTAGTCTGGACCTGACTCGGAGTCTAATAGGTGAACACGGCGATAATGTAGCATGTCATCATATTAAGCGACGCATAACGTAAGCAGACACGGAAGAGTTAGACCTCTCTTGCGGACCCGTGTAGTCCTCAAGGTCATCTACTCAGTTGATGATGGTAATGCAGCTGTCGTGGCTGCCGGCGGCGGGGAAGAAGATCTGAGGCGGCGAAAGATAGTCTGGAGAGCGGATCCCTGCTGTGGTGAACCCTTCCATCGTTGGAGCAGCTGAGCTGGGGTGGAACACAACGCCGTAGGAGCAAGACAAACCACACAAGGTTTTCTTTGACACATATCTGTAACAGAAGTAATTGAGTAAGGGCTTGTTTGAATTTGAGGATTCTAACAATGCAGGGATAGGAAATAGACTGGAATAGGATAGGAATGCACGTGCAAAATAGAGAATTTAAAAACACAGGATTTCTGCCAATCTGGGTGTTTGATTCACAACAATTGGAAGCTCACATGATGCAAAAAAGCATGGTGAGATTAAGTCAAATCACAAGAAAATGTACGGTTATAATGCTATTATGCTACTATCTCTTAGTCTTGTGCTTGATGAATAGGAATATGAAAAGGAGGAGAAGTGGAAATTAGAATTCCTACAGTTTTTCTTTCAAGGAGACACTAAAGGAACAAATCCTACAATTTCCCTTTGCTCCATTCCTTTGCACCAAATTCATGAAAAGTAGTACCATAGGAAACTTTCCAATTCCTATGTTTTTCATTCACTTTTCCTTTCAAGCACTGGCGATTCTAGTAGGCAGGCTTGAGCAAGGAAAATCCTACACTAAAAAAATGTTTTTGTGCTACTTATATTACTTTGTACCCAAGCCACTGCCATACTAGCTCAACTCCCAGGACCATCGACAAATGCACAGCTCAAACGCGCAGAGATAAATAATGATGGCGTTCAAGAGAGTCCATCACGGATAGCTAAGTTGCCTGGTACCTCACTGCTTGTCATATAGTAGGATAAAATAATCGTATTTCCCGTTACTACGAGTGCTCAATGGACAATATATATAACATGTAGAGTAAAAAAGAGATGCAACAAGTGTACAACCTCTTTGGCGAAGCCATGTCGATCTCGGCGTGATTGGGTTGGCCGGTGAGGATGCTCCGGCTGACTTTGCTATCGGAAGAGGGGAAGAAGATCTTAGGCGTCTGGAGATGGAGCCCGAGGTACTGCTCCGCTATGATGGAGGGTTTCATTGTTGGAGCAGCTCCGGTGAGTTGTACGACGCTGAGGCTGAAGAAGGACAAGAGAGACAACGAACAACGTTAACCTGAGTGGAATTCTAATAGCATCTCAAATACATGACGTAAAATACATAACCACAAAGTGCTAGATGTAAAATACATTAGCCGCTCATCTCTCAACTTAAGCGTCGAAACTGAACTTAGCTGTCAAACCGAACCTAGCTGTCAAAACTGAATTTTCTTTGTCGAAACTGAATTTTCTTTGTCAAACTGAATGCACTAGCAAGTTGAGGCTACACGTCGGTCGACTGACTTTTTCATCTCTGGTCAGTCGATTTTGCAGCCGTTGGATACGAAATCAAGGGCCCGTGATTCATCTTCAACCTCCACCCCCCCTGAGCCGCCAGCCACCACCGGCCAAACAACAGCCTCCGCTGCCCGCGGCCGGCAGTGCGCCGCCCCGCCCGCCCCGAATACACTCCCCACCGCCGGTCCGCCGCCGCCCCAACCATCCCTCTAGGCCCCCCCGTGCCGAGCTTTTTGTCTGGCGATCCCCACGCAACCGCCCCGCTAACGCCCCACCACCGCCGGCGACCACCGCCCCCATCCTAAACCCTAAGATAGATAGTGGGGTACCTCTCCGGCGAGCCCCCCTCCCTGCGGCTGGTTCTTCCTTCACCCCGGCAAGCCCACCCCATGAAAATCTACTGACCCAAAAGTCGATTCAGCCGACTGAAGTGTAGCCAAATCGGAGAAGCATCGCAAGCAAGAGCAAGAGCGAGAGCAGCAGCGCGAGCAAGAGAAATAGCAAGAGCAGACCAGGCAAGGGACCGAGAGCAAGAGCAGAGCAGCAGCGCGAGCGAGAGCTAAAGCAGCAGCAGCTCCTACTGATGTGGACGTCTCCGCGGATCGAGCGATGCCGTGGATGAAGTGGCCGGCAACGCCGCCGTGGATGGAGCCACGCCGTGTCGGCTCGGGACCGAGCGCCGGCAGCATTGTGAGATCGAATCAAGAAGAAAATGCGGCGATTAGTGTACAACCTCTTTGGTGGCGCCGATTAGGCCGCAGCTTCATCCGAGGAAACGGTGATGATGATGCTCTTCGGTGGTGCCGCGTGAAGGCGGCGGTGTGGGAATGGAGGTGGCGCGAAAGACGAGGGGAACGTCGGGGCAGCTCCTTGGAGGTGGAGGATGGGGTGGCTGAACCGGCGGGACGATGAGATCAACGACGGATCCTCATCTGGTACAGTGGATGAGGGACGTCGAGGTGTTGCTGTGGACGACGTCATCGGGGAAGAAGATCCGGCTGGGTGGCGGACGGAGTAGGGAGTGGGGTTTCGTCGCGGGTTTTTCGCGGCCTCGGTGTACGAATGGGTGGGCGGATGGGATGGTAGTGGGGAACCATGGCTTAGATACGTGCTTTTCCGAAATGTGGGGTAAGTTACGAAAGTACTCCCCACCGATTTGAGGTGGTTCTTTCGGTTCAGGGGTACCACGGGCATTTCATGTGTCGGGATTTCACAGGAGGTGGGAGTTTTCGCGCGCGTTATAATTTCGGAATAGCAAGGCGCGGGTTGAGATGGAGGGAGTTGTCGGAGCACAATGAGACAAATATATATCTTAAATATTTCGGGCTAACAAGGCGCGGGTTGAAGAGGCGGGAGTTTCGCAGCATGATAGATAGAGACGCTAGCTTCAATTTTCGGCATAACATGGCGCGGCTTGAAATTTCGGAAGAACAAGCTTAACGTGTACCCAAAAAAAAGACAATTTGCACCTCAACACGCACAACACACACACAAACACCATTTAGACTAGAGTAATGTACATGTGCATTGCACGCATGAGATTTGGCAACCAAATTATGAATAAATACCACATTATATTATGCAAGCTTTGAGTCATATATGCATGATGTAGATGTTCGTTTAATTCTTATAGTTCGTTTCATTCAAAATCGTCTAGTTTTTATAAGAAAGCTAATCTATTTTAAGATTCATGGAATTGTGTGTTGTAAGACAAAATAAAAACAAATAATGGCAAATCATGTAGAAAAACATTTGGGCAATTATGATACGGATGATTCTAGAACAAATAAGAAGTGCTTGTGTTTTGATGTTTGTGCATTATGCTTAAGTTCAACGGCCAATAGTGCTCAAATTTGCCATCTTTGGACCTTCGGATTCGCCTCATCCGACGACCATCTTTCAAAATTAAAGTTACCCGCTCACAATATAAAAATATATATAATATAATATATATAGGGGTATAGATATAGATATGTGATGCGAAAGCCGCCCATCATCTCCAATTACATGCACGGATGCGACATGGGCAAATGATGTCTGCCATCGGTATCTCAAATTCAAATCAGTCTGACCTTGTTCAATGTGTATACATTACAACATGCTCGTTTCCAAAGCACACCGCGTAGATCTCCGTTATATTCATGCATGCATGGGTTTCAAACATCAGGATCTCTTATTCAAATATTTGAATTCAACTTTACATTGATTATGACCTCACCTATTCTTTTACACCCACATAGTAGTCTTCTCTTAATAATTGTACCACTAACTTTCTCTCATGCATGCATGCACACACACTACCAGTCGGCATTATCTATCGCACGCATGCAATACTTTTCTTCAGGTCGGTCTCCCATGAAGGCACACACCCACACACATCCCCCATCTCCCTCTCTCTCACGCGTGCATGCGCAACGATCGATGTTCCTCTATGTATGTGTGATATAGCTAGGTCTTTCATAGTTTTCCACACAAACCGATCAATCAATATATCCAGTGAGGTCTCACCCTCTTTCCCACGTCCACATCCATCAATCTATACCTCTCCCACGTCCACATCGATCAATCTATACCTCTCTATATAGGATTAACATAAATAGCTAATACACACACATTAATTATATATCCAACATCCCCCTCTCATCAACCATGCCTTCCGCTTCATCTCTCAGATGCGTGCACAATGGCGAAGACAGGGGGCAGTAAGGGCCCTGCCCCCCCCCCCCCTAACATCACTATATATCGAGGCTAATATGAATATTGATCATTAGACAATTGCTGCTAAAAAAGGTTTAATTTCATGAATTGACCCTCCTCGTAAAGGATTAGCAATGCTTGGCCTCCTAGCTCATTTATTTTCATGGCCCGCCCTTTGCATGCAACAAGCGCGCGTGTTCGCCCCTCTCTCTAAATATCGATCTCGCACTTGTGCATTCCTTCATAGTCTCCTCCACTCGGCCCCTCGCACTGTCTTCTAGCCCCCACGGATTTTGCCACATGTACAATCTAGCAGACTCCATGGTTGAACTTAAGCATAATGCACAAACCTCAAAACAACAGTGGTTCTCTTTTGTTCTAGAATCTTCCGTATCATAACTACCCAAACTTTTTTCTAGTTGAATTGCCATTATTTGTTTTTACTTTATGCTTTACAACGCACAATTCCATGAATCATAAAATAGATTAAGGGCTTCTTTGATTCAAAGGATTCTCAAAGGAATTTTTGAGGATTCTAATCATTAGGAATTTTCCTATCTTGGTTGTTTGATTAGTAGGATTGTAAACCATAGGAATTTTTCATATGATTCATTTGCACTAGATTTCATAGGAAACACCCATCCACTGAAACCTCTTTGAAAGAATTCTGCGTTTTTTCTATGCACAATCAAACACTCGTACAATCCTGTAGGATTCAATACGACATTCCACTATAATCCCATGTTTTTCCTATTCACGCGTTCTTAGCTTTTTTATAAAAACTAATTTGATTTTGAATGAGATGAACTATAAGAATTAAATGAAGGGCTACATCACGCATATATGACTAAGAGCTTACATGCTATAGTGTGGTATTTATTCATAATTTGGTTGCAAAATCTGATGCGTGCAATGCACGTGTAAATTACAAGTACTTCGAGTACTGGCAAAACACGTAAATTAGAATACCAATGGCACGCTACACAGTGTTTCTCTTACAGTTCATGAAGCCACGTGGCACATGTGGAGGCGTTGCCGTGACATCCTTGCGTGGATTGATCACAGTGACGTGCTGCTGGTTCCAGAAGAATATACTCGTCCTCCCTGAGCCATACTGGCGGTACATGCACGAAGCAAAGATGTGCACGCACGCCACGCACGCACTCATTCCTCGCACGCACTGCAGCGGTACACGGGCGGACACAATTTTGTACCAAGATCCACCCCATGTGATAATTTGACGCGTGTAAAGTCGTTCACTTCATTGATGGTCAATTAATACAGCGCATGCAAATTGAGTGGACGTGAGGGCGGAAGAAAGACATTATTACTCCACTGCGCGCATGCGAGTAGTTAAATCGTGGGTTGCTAGTAGTACTTCCATTGGTCTCCTTCATATTTTGTGCCAATTTTTGATAGTAACATAATATTTACGCATTTGAGCAGTGTAGTCTACTTGAAATTTATGTTCCACTAAACTCATCGGGAGCCATTTCGGGCCTCGAAACCAAAACCATCAATTAACCTTTACCTTGTTCCCATCACATTCGAAAGCCTGCTCACACCTACTAGTACTACGTACCAAACCTGAACGTGTTCCCACTATGCAGGTATTAGTACTACTAGTGCTAGTACTTAGGTTATAAAAAGGGGAACTACCTAACCGAAGATTACTCTACCTTTCCTCCTCATAAGTGCTTCTTCTTCGTCCATCGTTGCCATGGCCGGTGAGCAGAGCTCTAGGTCGAGAACTATTCGTAACAAGGGAGCGGCAACCAAGGCTGCGGAAAAAAAGAGAGGGCTCGCCGCCACGCAGAGACCTCGAAAGATCTCTCACGGGCAGGCGATGGCTCCCAGGAGCGCCCTAGCCGCGGAGGCGAACATGCCGAGCCGGCGGAGCTGGAGTTGTTATTCCTTGACGGCATGCCCGATCAGCTCAATAAGCACCTCAATAAGCAGAAGGAGTTCATCCAAGGCTTGACGGAGTTGCTGAAGGAGAGCCTCGATGACATGCCCGCTGAGCTCAATCAGTAGGGGGAGTTGACCGCCAGCTTGGTGATGCTGCTGAAGAAGAGCATTGCCTCGGAGAAGAAGGCGACCGGCGAAATCCTGCGACTTCAGGAGGACAAGGCGAAGCTCTGCCACGAGATCGACCTGTTGAAGGAGAAGAACGCTGGCTGGAAGAAGCTGCATGAGAATAGTAGTTCCTCGATGAAGATGCTGCAGGCCCTCGTCATGGAACAGAAGGAGGAGTTGGAGAAGCTCCGCATCGAGCACCCGGCTGCTGTCAAGGTACGTAATGCGGCCGTGGAATAGATGATGAAGGCTCGCGTCGAGAAATCCCCCGTCATGGACAGAATGAAGAAGATGGCGGAGGAGACGCGTAAGGAGATGGAGGTCGTGGAGGCGATGAAGAAGCAGTTACGACTCGGCGGCGAATTAGATCATTTGGGGTGATAATCTTCCTTCTTCTTTTGCTGCTGTGTTTCATCTTTTGCTTCGGGTGTTTCGCCGCACGTGTCATGTTCTCTGCGAGGCATGAATAGAACAATGGTTTTTATTTTTTGAGGGAATGAATAGAACAATGCTAACAATGAGATGACTAGCAAATTAGATCCTTTTTTATCGCCATATGGCACTGGGCTGCCGTGTTTCGTGCTCCTCCTTCACAGTAGTACTCATCTGTAAAGCTTGAGTATACCGCACGGTTCTTTGCTCCTCCTCGATCAGGTCGTCGGCGCATTTATACGAGCAGTCAAATCACAAGGCCCCGCCTTCCAGCAGTAATGAGACGTCAAATCACAAAGGCCATCGCCTCTCGTGAAACCGACCAAGCTAGACTGCCCCGCCCTCTAGCCTTTTAGAAAATGTATACTTTTGTACAGCAGTAGTATCGATGGATTGCGCCATGGAGCAAAACTTGAAATTAAAAAAAAGGTGGTACATATAGAGGCTAAACGCCAAATTATGCATATAGTACTATTAAAAAGGCTAGTCACACTAATGGTGTCCAGCACAACCCACCCCTCAAATAAAACTAAGCACCCTAGAATTCTTTGACAAAACTAAGCACCCTGAAATTCTTTGACAACTAAACTGTTGGCTATATGATGTTGGCCATATATATTGTACGTATATAATGTGAATAAACGAGTGGTAGTACTATACCAACTAAAAGATGAAATGTAAGAAATACTAGTATGTACTTACTGAAGAGTTAAAGTAACAAGAAGAAACATAACATAGTTCTGCTGGGGGCTCAGCACAACACACCCCTCAAATTAAATTAAGCACACCTGAAATTAAACTTTGCAACTATTCCGGTAGACACTGCATTAGGACCACCATGAGCAACGACACTGCCACCTTACTCGGAGTCCTCCTCCACGTCCTCGACTTCGTCCTTGTCCCTCTTCCTCTTGGCCGATACTTCTTTGCTTGAACCGCCAACTTGGCTGTTGCTCTTCATCCAACCCTTGTAGATATTGAAACAAAGGTAGCCATCCATTGCAGCGTACTAGATGTGGTCTATATCTAGTACATTTCGCTACCATGCATGACAATGAAACGTGTATGGAGGTTTCTCCAATTTACCGTACGAAGGATGAACCATGGCTCCTGCCAGGGTCAGCATTGAAGGCTGACGAGAGGACACCAGCTGATTATTTTGGAGGTCGAAGGTGTTGCCTACAACGAGGCCTATCCGGCCTTGAGGACTTCTTTGTCGTTACCAAAGTCTCTGAACGAATTTGACTAGGTTGCTCTCGAGGAAGTCCTTAAAATCCTGGCACTCAACGTCGGCATGGCATATGTGGTGGACCAAGCATAAGTCATGCACGCAAACCTGGATCATGGCGGGCTTCTTCCTCTCTTCGTCCTTTAGATCCTTCTCTCGTCCCATGACTGTGGTGTACTCAACATCTAGCCCGGCGACCCACTCATCATGTGAGTCTTCGAACATGCGTGCAAGCGAAAGGCATTCTTTCACCATCGCGGAAGAATGGGTGTAGATGACGTCGAACTCATCGCGGTGATGGTTCTAACCTTGTACTCACCGCCGATCAGGGAGATTTGGGACGCCATGGATTTGGGAGGAGGGTTAGGATTAGTGGAACTACCGTAATGTGAATGGACGGGACGACTAGGAGCGAACCGCCGTAGTATTAAAGGACGCACAACGATGAGTAGGAGCAAACTGCCAGCGTGCGAACGGTAGGGTAGTGGCTTTCCATTCTCCCACGATACGGGCTTCCGAGAGCCCTTGGATCGGAGATCGAACGGTTGCATGGCGTGATTCTAGACCAATGGATGAATATCCTATCCGGAGGTTATTACGCAAATTTTCAGCAACTTAGCATGCGACCGTTTGATCTCAGATCCAAGGCTCTGAGCAGCCCGTATCATGCGCCTACCTTATTGTCGCGTCGCTGTCGCTGGTCGCTCCTTGGAGATTTAACACAGTGCCTACAACGAGGCCTATCCGACACAGGACTTCTTTGTCGTTCTTAAAGTCTATAGTAACGAATTTGACTGTTTTATCCTTGAGGAAGTTCTTAAAATCCAGGCACTCAACATCGGCATGGCATATGTGGTAGACCAAGCAAACATTATGCACGCAAACCAGGATCACGGCGGGCTTCTTCCTCTCTTTGTCTTTTAGATCCTTCTCTTGTCCCGCGACTGTGGTGTACTCAATATCTAGCCCAGCGACCCACTCATCATGTGAGTTTTCGGACATGCGTCTGAAGCGAGAAATGCATCCTTTCACCGTCGCGGAAGTACGGGTGTAGATGATGTCGAACTCATTGCCGGTGATGGTTCTAACCTTGTACTCACCGCCGATCGGGGAGATTTGGGATGCCATGGATTTGGGAGGAGGTTAGGATTAGTGGAATTGCCGTAATGTGAATGGACGGGACGACTAGGAGGCGAACCGCCGTAGTATTAAAGGGCGTCTGGAAAGAGTAGGAAGCGAACTGCCGGCGTCGCGACGCCCGAGGTAGTGGCTTTCCATTCTCCCATGATACGGGCTTCGAGAACCCTTGGATCTAAGATCGAGCGGTTGCATGGCGTGATTCTAGACCTATGGGTGATATCCTATCACGGAGGTTATTCTTAAAATTTTAGCACTGATCCAAGGGCTGCCAGCAGCCGTATCATAATCAGCGCCTACGCGACCGTCGCATCGCTTCAGCGTGGTCGCGCCCTTGGAGATTTAACATGGTGCGTTAGGCTATCGATGTTGGCATGTCATACATAGTCATCACTTAGTCACTCATACCACAACAAGGTTGGCTATAAGTGTATTTTTTACTCCTCTCTATCTCTTTCTTCGTACTCCCTGTCCCATAATATAAGAGCGTTTTGACACTAGCTAGTGTAGTGTCAAAATGTTCTTATATAATGGGACACAGGAAGTACTAGTATTTATTGCATTTGCCAAGGAGTGACCTCTTCCAATGAAATGGTGTTGCTAAGTTTGCTTCATTTAATTAGCTATAGACTCAAAATTGTCTTTTCATCTAGGTACACGCGCTTAGCACCATTTCTTCCTTGGGTCACCAAACTAGTCTCTCTCTTCTTGATTAACTTTCCACATCAGACATTATGCCTATGTGGCAAGCTTAAGCACCTGTAGGAGCAAGTAAGTACAATAGTGCGCTTTGCCGCTTTACATGGCATTTTTGCATATGTGGAGGAAAGAGAGGCAAGGAAGAAGTGGAGAAGTGGGCTCTCATGCAAGAGCCAGCCTCTACTACTACATGGTGGAGCATTGGGAGAGGCACTGTATGGAGGTGGTGGGGAATCGGGAGACTCATGCGGTCGTGGCGCCATGATTAAAATGATAATGGCAAGTCAAATCACGGGGCCCTACCTGTCCAGCAGTAACTCGCTGTCAAATCACACAGCCCTACGTTTGCAACAACCTACTCCCTCGTCTTCTCGCGTCTCTGTCGAACCGACTAGGCGGAACTGTCCTGCCGCCTACCGGGCAGGAAAAGCCCTGCCCTCGACTTTTAAATAGTATACAGTATACTAATTTTGTATCCATGGATTGCGCCCGCGCCATGGAGAAAAGCGTCTAGAAAACGGCGGTACACATGTACGGAGTATACAACACGCACATCGCGTTCGCGTCGCACCCCAAACGGTCGGTCGGTTTGGCATGCTGCTCTCTGAATGGAACGCGCGTCATATTGCGTTCGCACACACATGTGGGACGGCAATTGAGAACCGACCATAGGCACACTCCCCGGCCCCGCAAGTCGGGTGAATTAATAGAAGAGGGAGACGAGCGATAGTACTAGAGAAGTGTTGTACTACGTTGGTGCCTGGACGATCCCTGCAAGACACGGAAGATCAGTTCGTCCATGCATGTGACCAGATTCCAGCAGACACGCCTGGATTGGCTATCGTCTACATATCGTGCAGGCTGTGTTGTACATGGCTGTAGTTGTGGTGAGAAATCTAAAAAAATGTTTCTTGTCATCTCGCAAAATTATGTGTCATGTGCTTCGGATCACTGCGAGGGTTAAACATCGACAACTTAGTTGGGCTAGTCATTGGGGGCACATGCACGAACAGTGACTACTCGGCTGCCATCTAGGTCAAGCCGGCTATGTTAATTAGGACATCTATCGACGGACCCCTTTTCTACGAGTTTATCTTTAATCTGAGCTTTGTTCCTCGTCTAGTTTGTCCGTCGGGATTCATGTTGTCTCTTTTGGGCAGTGAGGTTATGATGTCTTGTCATGTGGCATTTTTTCGTGTTATATGTTATAATCCGGCGCTTCAGATCAAAATGACGACAACTGTGCCTCCGGCCACGTGCATGAAGACTTCTCGGAGTCATTAGCGAGGTCAAGCCGGCTCCGGTAGACAAAAGAAAACTAAGTACTACTCCACTATATAGGCAGGAGCCTCCGCGCTTGCTTGCTAGTGTTGCTCTCTTCACACCGTCTCGGCCTCTCCAGATCTAAACACGACAGCGGTGGCCACACACTCTCTCTCTCTCTCTACTCACCGCTGGTCACAGATCCAGCCGGATCCTCCCCGTCGGAGAAGGTGCAACATTCACGCTGTCGTCCTCGGCGACGGCTCTTACCCACTGCTGGGCGCATCCCGATCAGCCTGCCTTGCCGTTCTCTCCCAAGCACCGCTGGCGAGGGAGGGCCTCCGACCTCTTCTTCCTCGCTGCCGTAGTGTGGGCAGATCCGGCCTCCCGCCGCCCACCTAGCGACATCCCGGCGACCATCAGGTATAACTTCCTTCGAAACCGGCCTTGCTCTACTTCCGAGAGCTCGACGTCGCTGCATTTGTAACTTTTACTATTTCTCGTGCCCCTCATAGATAGAATCGATCGGCTGTTCGAAAACCACCTATTTTTTACGTTTAAGAGGTAAAACTAGTTCATGCACTCGAATCTAGTACTACTTGGTTCAAACAAGGAAGAAAGGGGGTGGGGGTGGGGAGGATTTGTTACCTGAATCTAGGACTTGGTCGAAAGAGGAAATAATGGGGGCGAAAAGTAGCAGAGACTGGCTATCCAACTGGTCTCTAGGTATAATAGGGAAATAAAGGGAAACGCAGTACAAACTCAATATAAACCCGATCTATTGGTTGAAAAAGGAAAGAAAGTGGGGACTGGGGGACAAGTCAACAGAGTAAGTCCAGCACTAGATTTGCTAGCCTCACACAGTATAAGGTGGCTATACCGAACAAAAATGGGACCAACCCTGATATCCTGTTCTGATGTTTGTTGCCCGAGCCACTCTTATGTAATGCCACTGGTAAAAGGTAGCAGTCGCACTATTAAAAGTAAGGACACGTTAAACCAATGTTGTTTTCAATGTAATGCCTCCAGTAATATGAATAAATGGCACTTCTTTACATGTCCTGCTAAAATTTCCCATTAAGATAAGTTGGTTCTTTTCGTTAGAAATGCAACTGTCCCGGTCCGCCTACTCTCCCGTGCCCAAAGTAATGTCGTATTTAACGGTTGTCATAGTTAATCCTGATGCCCACACTAATATCTAGCAATACCACTGCTTTAGAAATTGCTTCTGTCCTTCTAGGATTGCCATTCAGATAAGGAACATGCTTCTTTTCATTTGATGCATGTTTCATCACTTGTTACTTGTTAGTCACCCTCCTTTCCACCTTTTTTGTGCAAACAGAGATATACATTTCATGCTCGATCTTGGTTGAACTGCACAAATAATATCCAAATTATAGTTGAGCATTCCAGGAGCTTCACAACCAACCTTGATGTTGCTCAATTTTATTGCAACTAATGAAGATGAAGCTCTGTGGGTTTCGTTTTCTGATGGAAATGGAACCGGGGCTGGAGCCCTTCTCTTAAAAAAAATTGAAGGAGAAGCTGCTAGCTCACGGGACATTGCTTCATTTTAGGTGAACTGCACCAAAAGGTCCCATGAATTGAATCATCGATGTTGGTGACTGAAAGAGCCAGCTTGACATCGATCTAAGCACCCCGGCCTCCATCCTTGCGACGCACGGTACACCTCGTTTGCCACCTGCTCGACCCTAGTATCACTGATAAAATGAAGTAATAATACAGTTAATATAGAGCGAGTGTCATCTCTATCATTTCATTTCCAATGTAGATAAATAAAGTGCTTCTCTTTGTTAAAGTATGTTTCATCAACTAGTCCCATTGTTAATGTTTAAGCGTTTCTGCAAACTGGGGTGCTTAATTTTAGTTGATATGTACAAAAATAGAGATTTGAATGTCTAAAAGCCTCATTGTACTACTGCTATACTGATGTTCATCCTTTGGCGGAAGGTGTATCTGGGAGACTTGGGACGATGTCGATATGAGGCGTGCCGTATGAGGCGTCATGAGGCCCATCTCGCTCTTGCAGCATGGCATACTATGATACTATCGCAATATTTTCTTCTATTTATTTTGTGTGTTTCATCAACTAGTGCCACTATAATGTAATCACGCTTTTTCATTATCTGTGCAAACAGGGTTATTCAGCTGCATTTTGGTGGAACTGCATAAATGTACGTATCGAACCGGCATATATGCAGAGTGCGAGGTCTGCCAAGTAAAAATTACCGACACCAACCATGCTGCATGCACGCATTGGCATCCACCACAACCAGTGGGATGTGTGGTGCTCTCTGTGGACGGATCTTTCTCGGCAGCAAATCCTCTAACCAAATACTAGTAGCTTATATTGGCAGTTTTCTAGGGAGTTCTCTTTTCTGAAAGAAGCACCAATCTATTTTTCTTTATTTGTACACTATGCCACAACTTTGACCCAAAGGTCCAGAGCTATTATAGGGTGATTGGCGTAGTACTCGGAGAATGATTGTAAGCATGATTTTCATTAGCTGTCACACTGATTGTAAGCATGAGCAGGTGGAAGATTAGGTTAGTGCGAAGCTTACCTTAAACCCTACAGCCGCTGTTGAAACGAGGCGAGCGTCGAGGGAATCGTGGAGAATGTCGGGGAAGCGACGTCACGCCATCCGGCCTCCTCTTGCGGTGGGAGAACGAATACTCCTGTGGCTCTGGCTGGCTCTGCACCCTCACGAACGGCACACCATACTCGATCGATTCGTTATCCTCTGGGTGCTCGTCCTTCGACCTGTACGCCCACCACCTCCGCCTGACTGTCGCCTCGGGCGAATCTGTCTGCTCCATCCCCCATAGGAGATACTCGATGAACTCGGAGGACTGTGGCGTGACTGCCGCCGAAGAGTACATGTACATCGCCGCCGTCTCGCTCTTTCGCATACATTACCACATGGCCCGCACCGTCCTCGAAATCTCCCACTCATTGTCAAACCAACTAAGGATCTCCTTCAACCTGGTTAACTTTGCCTGGTCGCCGCCGGCGTTCTGCCTGATTCGCTGCTGCATCCTCTCCATAGATGCCGTTCTGAGTGGTCCGGTGCTAGCTTTGGAAGATGGGAGGAGAGACGGTGGTCTTGCAATAGAGAACTGGGGAGGAGAGGAGGTGGTTTTGGAATGGAGATGATGGAGAGGAGAGGAGGTGGTTTTGCAATGTAGCGAAGATCAGAAGAGGGAGAGGCGAGACGGTGGTTTTGGAATGGAGATGATGAAGAGGAGAGGAGGTGGTTTTGGAATGGAGATGATGGAGTGGAGAGGAGGTGGTTTTGGAATGGAGATGATGGAGAGGAGAGGAGGTGGTTTTGCAATGGAGAAGATCAGAAGAGGGAGAGGCGAGACGGTGGTTTTGGAATGGAGATGATGGAGAGGAGAGGAGGTGGTTTTGCAATGGAGAAGATCGGAAGAGTGAGAGGCGAGACGGTGGTTTTGGAATGGAGATGATGGAGAGGAGAGGAGGTGGTTTTGCAATGGAGAAGAGGGAGAGGAGCGTGCGGCAGCGATTTAGGATTGGGCGAGAGGGCCGGCGCGCTGTGACTGGATCAAAATCAAAATCAATTTACCCTTCAACTAAGAAAGCGATCCCACATTAACTAGTCTCCCTTTTATTTCGGGTCATAATTGACCATGATTTTCGCAGATAAAATATATGTTATACGTTGCAAAAATAATATAATTTGAAAGTACATTCAGAATCTGAACCAAAGCGATACAATTTTGGTGACATGCATTCACATTTTGCTTGTCACATACAGTACGTGGTCAAACTTTCACCCAAAATACGCAAAACAACAAAAAAATACTTCCAATACCAGCGCCGCTCTTCTTCTCTTCTCCTGGTCCAATCTAAACCCACCGCCGCTCCTCTCCTGTTCCAATCTAAATCCAGCACCGCTCCTCTCCTCTTCCATTTCAAAACCACCGCCCCTCCTCTCCTGTTCCAGTCCAAAACCAGCGTCGCTCCTCTCCTGTTCTAATCCAAAACCAGCGCCGCTCCTCTCCTCTTCCATTCAAAAACCACTGCCGGTGAGTGAAGGTGCTGTGGAGAAGTAGATCGATGGAGGAGTACAACTGATACGTGAGGATCACAGACGGCGACCCTGTGAAGCTAGCTAGGATGTTGGAGATACAGTCTTGGTTTGACAACAAGGACCAACTAGCGGCGACGGTGACATCCATGGCCAAATATCTGCAACAGAGCGAAAAGGCGGCGATACTCCCGGAGGGAGTCGCGGCGGAGTATATAGAGCTACTCCTCTGGGCCATGCAGCAAACAGATTCACCGAATCCGATCGTGAGGGAGCGGTGGTAGGAGTATCAATCCCAGATGGAGCATCCACCAGAGATTGAAGGATCGAGCATCTACAGGGTGCCATTTGTGAGGGTGTCCTGCCAGAGCGAGCTGGTGGAGTCTTCGTCGACCGAACCCAACTGCAAGAGGAGAAAAGCAGTTGGCCCGACGACGCTTCCCCGCCATCGTCTCCCTCGCCGTTCACATCGTCTCACGGGGCGGGTGTCCGCCGCCGAGGAATAGGAGGGGACTGCCCCCCAGCCCAATAGTCGGGCAGGTTGTGAATTGTCAGGAGGAGCTTAGGTTTGTCAGTATTTGCAGGTTGTGAATTGTGTTTTGTGTTGTGTATTTTGAGAGTACTTTCAGATATGAATGTCTTTTGAATTTCAGATTTGTAGTATTGAGCATATGAAGAATTTTATGAATTCTAGAGATCTATTTTTAGCACTTAAAAAATGTAGTTTCGTAGGAGTATAAAAGTGCAGATGAGAAGAAACGCAAGTTTCAGTTTCAGATAAGCGCAAGTTCAGTTTCAGATAAGAAACTGCAACTTCGAGGCAGAGCATTTATATTAACACGGCCTTTTCAAACAGGGTTAACATCATGTTGGAAGTTTTATTCGTGGTCGAAAATGGAACTACCAGCCAGTTAACATCATGCTGATCAACATTCATGCATAGCACATCTTCATATGATGCACATTCAAAATGCCCACACAATGTTGAGTGTGCGAAACACAGAGAAAACGAGGGACGGAGTTTTGGCAAGTGTTGGACGTGGTTTTGGGCTTCCCCGTCTAGGCTTTCATGCATAGCACATTTTTGGAGGCTGAAATGTGGGCCAATAGGTCGAAGCCAACGCAAGTCATTGTAATTTTAGTCAACTAATTATTCTGACATGTTAGCCATTGGATTTACATCCAACGGCCGGCATCCATCTTCAATCTCTCGTCTTCTTCCTCTAGCGCCGCCGGGACCACCTCCTGCCTCCTGCTGCTAGCAGCTCTGCTTAGTACGCTTCGCTATGAAGCGCTACTCCACCGTTGGCCAGGCCATCCCTCCAACCCTCCACACCTCCTGTTCTTCTCCACCGACTGCCGAACCACACCGCACTAGAACCAGTTAACCCTTGTACACCTCTCCGTCTGCGACTCTACTCCCGCGTCTTCCCATCTCCGGCTCGTTGCTGTCCGGGGCCTCGTCGTCATCCACCACCTTGGATGCACTCGGCGCGGCGTGGTCAACGTGGTCAACGAACGACACCATCGGAAGTAGGCTGTGCGGGGAGAGGCTGACAGCTGGGTCCACGGCCGCACACAAGGAAATGCCTCCTTGTTACGCGCAAAATAATTATTCCTCCACCTGACATCTGGGACCCACCGGAAGGGCCTCTGTATTTCACGAAAAAAATGTGCCCCCGCTGACTTGTCGGACCCACCATCTATCTTCGCACGCAAGGAAGTGCCTCCTTATTACGCACAAAAAAATGAATACTCCCCCTGCCAGCTGGAACCCAGCATACTGGGAGGCTGACTTGTGGGCCTACCAAGTTGACGGGGATGGAGGGCTTTGTCAACTTAGGTAATATGAATGATTCTAGCTCCTGTTACCGTACGATGTTCATCCAACGGTTGTAGTGCTTCTTCAACCTCTGGTCTTCTTGCTCCAACCGCCCAAACTAGCGCCGGTCATGCCGCGTGCTCCTGCCTCCCGTGGCAGGCTGTGATGTCGCGGAGGCCTCACCGCCCCCTACTACTCTCACCGCTGGCCAGGCCATCCCTCTACTCACCCACACCCCCTGTTAATCTACGGCGATAGCAACCTCACACCACAGCAGAACCAGTGAACCCTCGTACTCCTCTTCGCGTGGGCATCCGCTGCTGTGTCTTCCCCGCCTCCGAGTTGTCCCCTTCCTAGGCCTCGCCGACGTCCACTGCCGTGGTGCTCTCGGCACGGCGTGGTCAACATGGTCAAGGAACGACTTCCATCGGACGTGGACTGTACGTGGAGAGGCTGACAGCTGGGTCCACGGCCACAGCAAGGAAGTGCCTCCTTATTACGCGGAAAATAATGATTCCTCCGCCTTACAACAGGGACCCACCGGACGGGCCACCGTATTTCGCGAAAAAAAGTTTCCCCCTGACTGCTGGGTCCCACTAGCTACATCTTCGCATGCAAGGAAGTGCGTTCGGGCAACAAAAAATGATTCGCCCCCTGACTGCTGGGACCCACCAGCTACATCTTCGCACGCAAGGAAGTGCGTCCGGGCAAAAAAAATGATTCGCACCCCTGACTGCTGGGACCCACCAGCTACATCTTCGCACACAAAGGAAGTGTGTCCGAGAAAAAAAATAATGATTCGCCCCTCTGACTGCTAGGACCCACCAGCTACATTTTCGCACACAAGGAACTGCCTGACAGTCGGGACCAACCTGGTCGAAGTGTACTTAGCGTTGTCATTCTGGTCGCGAACTTGTACGTACATATATACTGGTCGATGTAGAGGCGCGCACGTATCGTAGTAGAGGCACGTACGTGTCATAGTAGAGGCGCGCACGTAGCATGTACACGTACGTACAGCGGCCAGGGTGCAAGAAAGAAAATACGGCCACGTATGTGTACATACGGGTAGGGTCTCGAACGCTTAGTCGCGCATACGTACGGCGAGGGCTCGTGTTCATGGGGAGGCAACATAATGCGTCGTGTTCATGGGGAGGCAACGGAATGCGTCGTGTTCATGGGGAGGCAACAAAATGCGTCGTGTTCATCGGGAGGCAACGGAACGCGTGGGAGCCAACCGACATGGACGGAATAGGCAATGGAAACGAGGCCTAGCGTACCGCAGAACAAAGGAAACGGACCTCCTACGGTCGAAACGGGGGTCCTGTTGATCGGGAGGGGTGTGGCGTACCACAAAACGGACGAAACGTACTTGTGTTGGGCGCTTCACGGTCAAGCGGGGGCGGGGAGGGTGTGGCGTCGCAAAGCAGGACTCCACGGGATATTGTTCATCTCCACCGTCGACCTCCTCCAGCCTCCACGGGCTACCGTCGACTTCCTCCATCCTCCACGGGCTCCTGTTCATCCAGCCTCCACCGCGCGCAACTCCACCGGCTACTGTTCAACCACCCCTCCATGGGCACCCCTCCACCGTCTACTGTTCATCCAGCCCTCCACACCACGGGGTCCTGTTCAACCACCCCTCCACGGCCACCCCTCCATTGTCTACTGTTCATCCAGCCCTCCACACCACGGGGTCCTGTTCATCCAGAGGCAACGTCACCGCTCATTGTTCATCCAAACCCCCCGCAACACTCACTATTCATCCCAGAGGCAGCATCGATCGGTGTTGGGGATGTTACTACTGGGCGTAAACCGGCCTATCAGGGCCGGGTTAACTTCATCAGTAGTGCAATGGTGTAAAAGCCCCAGGGGGCATAGAGGGCCCAAGGCCTGTAGTCGGTTTAAGAATCTGTAGTCGTAAACCGGCCTGGTATGTAAACTTGTATTGTAAGTTAGGAATAGAGAGAGACCAACCCGGATACGAATATGAACCGGAGATTGGGACTCTCTGGACCGACGAGCGTCACCCGTGTATATAAGGGGATGACCCGGGGCGGTTCAAGGACAGACAACAACAACTCGAGGCCTAGGCGAAGCTTATTTGCTCCCTAGTCATCGAGACCACATCAATTCCATCACAAACTAGATGTAGGCTTTTACCTTCATCGAAGGGGCCGAACTAGTATAACTCTTGTGTCTTTGCGTCCGCTTTAACCCCTTCAAGTTAACCCGTAGCGATGGCTCCACGACTAAGTCCTTTCATGAGGACATCTGCCGTGACATAACCACGACAGTTGGCGCCCACCGTGGGGCTATCGCACGATGGTTTGATGATCTTGGAGGGCAAGTTCGAAGGACTCGAAGGCTACGCTGTGGGCAGGATGACCAAGAGTCGTCCGCGCAAGCTCCACATCGACGATGCAGGCTGGGGCCCGAGGCGGCTCGATTGAGTCTGGTACGGGTCCCCTTTGGTGGCATACACGTTTTCATCGGCAAGATCGGAGAGCCAGGGCCTGAGCCGGACATCTGCACCGACCTCGTCGAGACGGCTCAGCGTACGAGACCTACCCAGGCTAAACCGGCTGTGAAGCGTGCCTTTGTGGGAGTCATCCACGGAGGAAGTTATGAGGGCGGATCAGAATCTGGTGGCGAAACCGTCGTCTACTCTGACGACGAGTCGTCGACCGGGGAAACTGAATCTCTATATCAGCTACAAGATGGCCGGATTGGGGGCTGTTCCGATGGTGACAGTATTCCGGACCCCTCTGATCTGCCCAACCGGGTTGGAATATTCATGGCCGGTACACAAGCAGTGCTTCACTCTTCGACCGCTGCGACAATGGTTGCTGGTTCAACAGCAGCGACGGCTGCCGGGGCAGGAGGCCCTGTGCGCCCGCCGGCTCAAGTTTTATCAGACCTATTCGGTGCGTTGGCTGTGCTCATAGCAGAGGTTAACCCGGCGGATCAGGACGCTCACAACACGGAGATTGCGAAGGTGAAGGAACAAATTACTCAGGCTAAAGCGGATCTGGCAGCTGCAGACGCCAGATGATGGGCAGCGGGCGCTTTGGATGCGCGAGCTTATAGGCTCATCTTTGGATCGAGCGCGTCGCATGAAGTCATGAAGAAGAAATACAGATCCCGTTTGCCTTCAGTCTTCGAGGGAAGAGATCTCTTCAACACCCCAGGAGCAGGAACCAGTAATCCGCCGGTGGTAAACCGGGCGGAAGCACCTGGGATGGGCGCGCCGGTTCAGCCCCGTGTAATAGATCTACCTCGCCATAATGCCAGTATGCCTCAGGCTATGCAAACACCTCCAGGTCACTACTCCAACCCGATGGATAACCTTGTTGCAGCTGCGGCACGGCTGGAGGCAATTCCAATTGAAGGCGATTCACCACAGCAGAGAGGCACGCGGGTCAAGGAGCTCCTTAGGACAGCTTTGGTCCAACAGGAAGCATATTCGTACAGCCGCGACTGGATCCACTCTACCCCCCGCCCAAGCCGGAGCTATAGTAGGCACGTGGATGAACCGGCCGTATCAAGTAATGCACGGCGTGGTGCGCCCCATGGCAACAACCCGGCAGGTGGTTTCGACAACGCTCAGGAGGTGGTGGACCGGGCCCGAGCACGCAGGGAGGCCGAGTTAGCAGCGCAGCATCAGGATTATCAGCTTACGCCGGTTCGTCCGACCAGCTCGGTCGAGCCTGGGGTTACCTCTAGCTCTTTGGGGGTGCCTTGCCTCGTCCCGCTTTATTTAATGTGCTTGCCCAAGGATTTCAAGGGTCGCGCAAGGTGCCAAATTACTTTGCCGATTTAGCTCCGAAGCATGGATAGAAAGTTATGAGATGGCCATGGAGATCTTTGGATGTGGATGAGGCGGCGTGTGCAAAGCACTTCACCATGATGCTTGAAGGCGCGACCCGTACTTGGTTGAAGAGCTTGCCACCCAATTCTATCAGTTCATGGGCCCAGTTGCGAACCCGGTTTATCCAGAATTTCAAAGATACTTGTAAGCAGCCCATGTCCGTGGTGGACTTGGCGGCCTGTGTCCAGGGTGAAGGGGAGTCAACAACCCATTGGGTACGCCGCGTTTTGGAAATTTTGCACTTGTCAGAGCGGATCAACGCCGACTCTGCGATCTTGACCCTGGAGGGCAATTGCCGGTTTAAGGCTTTGAAGTTGAAGTTGGGGCGTATGAAGCGGTTTTGTAATGACATGGGCACTCTCATGGGCGCTTTAGTGAAGTATGCTGATTTTGATAGTACCAAGGATCCCGAGTCTGATGATGACGAGACAGGGAAGGGAAAGAAGAACAGCAACTCCAAAGGCCAGCAACATCACTCGACAGGTAATGGTGGAGGCAAGCGTAAAGCGCATGGCAACATGGACTTCGTAGCCAACACCAACGCGCAGGACAAGGGCCAGCGGCGCAAGGGTAAACAGCCAAATCGAAGTGGAGCACCTAATCCCAATCCGGACCGCTTGAACTATCTGTTGAATCAACCCTGCCTGAAGCATGGGACGAAGGAGGCGCCAGCAAATCACCTCTGGAAGGATTGTTACATTATGCAGGAGTTCAAAAGTTCTAATGCTTTCCGGTATGATCAAGGCTCGCGGCGGTTCAGATCCGGGCGGGTTACGGTGGAGAAATTCGTTCAGGATTTAATGGTAATCGAGGCGGACATAACAATCGAACAATCAGAATAACCAAGGTGGTTACAATCAGCAGCAGCAGCAGTCGGGTTATCAGAGCAACCCAAAGCAGTTGAATAGTGGGCAGTACCACGTCTTCACCACTAGCTTAGACAAGCGAGACCGGAAGCTTCAGAAGCGGGCAGTCAACGCTGTTGAACTGGCCGTGCCTCATTACCTACGCTGGTCAGAGCAGCCCATTGTATGGAGTAGAGAGGATCATCCTCCCCGGGTTGACAATCCGGGTCAGCTAGCCCTGGTGGTGGCACCTCAGGTGGGAGGTTATAAGTTCACCAAGGTTCTTATGGATGGAGGGAGCAGCATCAACATCCTGTACTATGAGACCATCCGTCGTATGGGGTTAACAGATAAACATCTCAAACCATCCAATACAGTGTTCCATGGTGTGGTACCTGGCAAGTCAGCATATCCGGTTGGTAAAATAGCTCTGGAGGTAGCCTTTGGAGATGAATATGACTCCAGATCGGAAACATTGACGTTTGAAGTGGTGAAAATCCAAAGTCCATATCACGGCCTGTTTGGGCGGCCGGCTTATGCCAAGTTCATGGCACGGCCTTGTTATATCTATTTGCAGCTCAAGATGCCGGGTCACAAGGGGACAATAACGGTTCATGGGAGCCGCAAGATCGCTTTGGAGAGTGAGGAAGGTGATGCGGCTTACGCAGAGTCAGTTTGTGCCACCGAGGAGCTGAAGTATTATAAGGACAATGTTGATCCGGCGGACATGACTCCATTGAAGAAGCCAACTACAGAGCATGATCCCCTGAAATTCAAATCGGCAGCTGATACTAAGCTTGTTGACTTCGTGCCTGGCGATTCGTCCAAGCAGTTCAGCATCAGTACCAACTTGGATCCAAAATAGGAAAGCGCGCTCATCGAGTTCATCCGTGAGAATCGGGACTTGTTTGCATGGAAGCCTTCTGACATGCCAGGTGTACCGAGGGAACTCGCTGAGCACACTCTTAATGTTGATCCCAAGTACAAACCAGTGAAGCAGTTCCTCCACCAGTTTAACGAGGAAAGGCATAAAGCCATTGGAGACGAGGTGGCCAGGCTCTTAGCAGCTGGTTTTATCGTTGAAGTTTTCCATCTAGAGTGGCTTGCTAATCTGGTGCTGGTTCTTAAGAAAAACGGCACTTGGCGCATGTGTGTGGATTACACAGATCTTAACTAGGCTTGTCCAGCAGATCCTTTTGCCCTCCCCCGCATTGACCAGATCATTTATGCCACTGCGGGATGTGAGCGTTTGAGCTTTTTGGATGCGTATTCTGGTTATCATCAGATCAAGATGGCAGTTAAGGACCAGGAGAAGACGACGTTTATCACTCCCTTTGGAGCCTTCGCTATGTGTCTATGCCTTTTGGGCTCAAGAGCGTAAGCAACTTATCAGCGCGTGTACGTAATTGCTGCATAAACAGATCGGCCGTAATGTGCACGCGTATGTGGATGATATTGTGGTTAAGTCAAGGAAGAAGGAAACACTGATTGACGATTTGAAAGAAACATTTGACAACCTGCGGGTTTACAAGATGATGCTCAACCCGGCCAAATGTGTTTTTCGTGTTCCGGCAGGCAAGTTATTGGGCTTTCGTCTCCAACAGGGGATTGAAGCTAATCCGAGAAGATTACGGCTATCACCTCCTGGCTAAACCGAAGTGTATTAATGATGTCCAGCGTTTGGCAGGCGGATTGCCGCTGAGCGGTTTATCGGCCGCCTCGGAGAAGGCCATCCCTTTGTACCAGAATCTTTGAAGAAGACAGATCAGTTTGTCTGGAGTCCAGCCGCCGATGAAGCGTTGGAAGACTTAAAGCGGCAATTGGCCAACCGCCTGTGCTCGCTGCTCCCATCGACAAGGAGCCGCTTCTGCTATATGTTGCTGCTAACGCCAGGGCGGTCAGCGTGGCCATTTTGGTAGAGCGGAAGGAGGCAGGGAAGGAGCATCCGGTTCAACATCCGGTTTATTATATCAGCGAGGTACTTATTGAATCTAAGCAAAGGTATCCGCATTGGCAGAAGCTGGTGTATGGAGTTTTTATGGCAAGCCGGAAGCTGAAGCAGTATTTCCAAGGGCACCCCATCACGGTGGTCAGTTCAGCTCCCTTAGGTGATATCATACAGAACCGGGAAGTGACTGGCCGGATTGCCAAGTGGGCTATAGAGCTTGGGCCGCATGGTTTGAAGTACGTGCCTCGGACGGCGGTGAAGTCTCAAGCACTTGTGGATTTCATTAATGATTGGACCGAGTCACAAGCGCCTGAAGAAAAGCCGGATCACACATATTGGACCATCTATTTTGACGGATCCAGGCAATTGGAGGGCTCGGGGGCTGGAGTCGTGTTAACTTCCCCACGAGGTGACAAGTTCTGTTACGTTCTCCGCTTAATGTTCCCTTTTACTAACAATGCAGCTGATTATGAAGCGTTACTCCATAGTCTCCGGATGGCTAAGGAGATGAATCTAAGCCCGGTTAAGTGCTTCGGTGACTCGGACCTAGTGGCTCAGCAGGTGTCTGGCACTTGGGATTCAAAGGACCCGCTCATGGCTGCATATCGACGTGAGGTGGATATTGTCGCAGGTCACTTCAAGGGCAATCAGGTGGACCATGTGGATCGTCGGAAGAATGAAGCGACAGTCGCTTTAAGCAGGTTGGGCTCTCAACGCAAACCGGTCCCGCCCAATGTTTTTTTGGACGTGCTGCACAACCCGTCAGTCAAGCTCCCTGGTGAAGCGGATTTGGCTATTCCTGATCCGGAGGCTCAGTTGGTGGCAGCTCTTCACGTCACTCCGGATTGGATGCTTCCTTATCTTGCGTACATGAACCGGGGCGAGTTACCAGAAGATGAGACGTTGGCCCGGCAGATAGTCCGGCGATCCAAGTCCATGACCATTGTTAATGGTGAATTGCATCACTGCAGTGTGTCAGGAGCGTTTCAACACTGTGTGTCCCCTGAGGAGGGCTGCGAAATATTGCGTGAGATCCACGAAGGAGACTGTGGTCATCACGCCGGTTCAAAATCCTTGGTGGCTAAAGCGTTCCGCCACGGTTTCTATTGGTTGACCGCCCATGCTGATGCGGAAGATCTGGTCAAACGATGTGATGGTTGTCAAAAGTTTTCCGGACGTGCTCATGTACCGGCCCAAGAATTGAGGATGATTCCAATTACTTGGCCGTTTGCGACTTGGGGGCTGGATATGGTTGGACCTTTTAAAAGGTCCAAGGACAAAAAGACCCACCTCTTGGTGGCGGTTGACAAATTTACAAAGTGGGTGGAGGCAGAACCTGTTAGCAAGTGTGACGCAGCTATGGCGGTTCAGTTCATCAAAAAGGTGATTTTCTGGTTTGGCTTTCCACACAGTATCATCACAGATAATGGTACCAATTTGTCCAAAGGTGTCATGAAAGAGTTCTGCAAACGTGAGCACATCCGGCTTGACGTTTCTTCAGTAGCCCACCCACAGTCCAATGGTCAAGCGGAAAGAGCTAATCAAGAGATCTTGAGAGGCATCAAGCCCCGGCTTATGGTCCCTTTGCAGAGGATACCGGGTTGTTGGGTAGAGGAGCTACCATCTGTGTTATGGAGTATCAACACTACGCCTAACAGATCCACAGGATACACGCTGTTCTTTATGGTTTATGGAGCGGAGGCGGTTCTCCCCAGTGACATCCGTCATGACTCACCTCGTGTGGCAGCTTATGTTGAAGCGGACAACGAGACGACACGGCAGGACGCTTTGGATCGGCTGGATGAGGAGCGTGACATAGCAGCTGCCCGCTCAGCGATTTACCAACAGGATCTTTGTCGTTATCATAGTCGCCGGGTCAGAACCAGAACTTTTCAAGAAGGAGATTTGGTGCTTCAGCTCATCCAAGACCAGACTGATATGCACAAGCTATCCCCACCTTGGGAGGGACCTTTCACGGTCAGCAAGAATCTGCACAACGGGTCGTACTATCTGATCGATGTTCGAGAACATAAAGACTCGCGCACGTCAGAGGAGGAGACCAACAGGCCGTGGAACATAGCTCATCTTCGACCTTATTATACCTGAGCCATCGGCTCTACTTATGTACATATTATGACAGTGTATATATTATGAATAAAGTAATAAACCGGAGCCTCAGCTAAAGCGGGGTATCTGTTCTGTTACATCATGCATGGTTACATGGAGTTGTTCTGTCTTAAAGCGGCCTCCGGTTTACCCCCTGAGTTTGCTTTTCAAAAGCTTTGTGATATCACTTGGGGGCTTGGTCGTGTCCGAACTAATGCAACACCTTTTGATAGGCGAAAGCCACCAGATCACTTGGGGACATGGTCAAGTCTGAACAAGTCATGCCTCTTGATCGGCCTAAGGCCATAGAGTCACTTAGGGGCTTGGTCGAACCCGAACCATTGCCACGCCACTTGATTGGCATAATGCCACGGTTTCAGTTGGGGACCTGGCTGACTTGAACCATGGCTACACCTTATAGGGAGCTTGGTCGTGTCCGACCATGGTAACACCATCTGATCGGCTCAGTAAAGCCTTATTTTTGCAAACGGTTTATCACTGCCTTTGCTTCCATGTTTGTCATAACTATTATTTGGTTTTTGTTGCGTTTCTTAAACCGACAACATTTTTAAACCGGTTTCAAAACTGTCAGTTGACGGAATTCGGTTAATTTTTTAATCCGGAGATAATTTCACCGGTTTGATGTTTTTTCTGTTAACATCCTATTATGGAGTAACATGGGGCTTATCATGACCCGGCACAGTTTACATGATAAACCGGCATTATAAATAAAAGGAGCTGTTTTCTCCTTTGACGGTAAGGGTTTATACAACCTCCGCTTCAAGATTGGCTGAGCCAACCTTATGCCCAGCGATGGCAGGTATTTGGTATCATAAATCTCAATTATATACCTTAATATTTCATCTCATTTATATATGAAAGTCACAAGCCAGCTGGCGGCACAAACCGCCGTGGCGGTTTAAGATTATGTGACTGCAGGCAATATAAGATTCAAAGTTTCGATCATTCAAGCAAGAGTATCAGCACCTATGCACGAAGGCATATTCAAAGCAAGAGTGTTGGCTATCCTATTACAAGGCAACATGGTGCCCAAATAAGATCATTGTTTCTTGGCGGAATGTAATGAAGCAGCTCTTCAAACCGGCTTCCGGTTCATGCTTGCTCGCCGCCCCGGTTTGATGGTTGTGGGTCGTCCTGCGCCGCTTCAGCTTCTTCATCTCTACCCAGCTGCTGGAAGTCAACAGTGGTCCAGTCGATTCCCATTAAATCTTGAAAGACAGCCTCCTCATGGATCAGGGAAGTTGGGTCAATATCGGGGCGTAAGTATGCTTACGGATCGGAGGATCATGTTCTCCGCTTCAGGAATAGGTGCAGCCACCGCTTGTTCGATCGTCATCTTGAGCTTCATAATGCGATAAGTTTGCTTCTTCACTAATTGGCAAGCCGAGGGCGACCGCCCGGTTTATCGCTCTCAAATCATCTTCGTTGAACTCGAGCCGTCTTTCTTGATTAGGATAGCCCGAGCCGCTTAACGGGATGAAATCGCACCCATGCTTTGGCCCGGATTAAGGCGTTGATGGCGCCGGTTCGAGCAGCAGATTTCTTCAGCTCTTCAATCCGGGCGGGAAGCATGGACAACCTCCTAAGGGTATCTTGAATTAAGGAAGGTGCTAGATTGTTATGAGATGCGGTGGAGATGATCCGCTGCGCTCCAGTGTACAGCTGCTCTATTAAGGTATAGGCAGCCTTCAATTTCTTCCGAACATCTGACCCCAAGTGACCGATGCGTGTGCCTACAACATTGTAAGAGAAATCACAAAACGGACTTATCATAAGAAGGTCAAGATTATCATAGAAGCCAAAGGAAACTTACCGAAGATGGCAGCAGTCATGGAATGCACTTGCCGCTTCACGCTGGTCAGCTCATCTACCACCGGTTTAAGGGCAGCTTCAGCATTTTCAACCTTTTTGGTTAAAGCGGCCTTTTCAGTATCCCAGCCGGCCCGTTCATACTTGAACCACTCCTTGAGTTGCTCCATGGTAGTCAAGGCGGTTTTCAGCTCATCCTTGGCCTTGGAGGTTTCTGCTTGTTGAGACTTCAGATTTTCTTGAAGATCATTGATTTGGGAGGCTTGTTGGCGTATCTCATTCTGCAACAAAAAGGGAGCATGTTAATATCTTCATTGCAAGTCCCAAATGCATAACCAGTCATACACATGGCACTTTGGGGCTAATGCATATTTGATCTTTGTCTATCAATAAAATAACAAAGTCCCAAGCTCAATACAGGTATTCAACTTGGCACTTGGGGGCTAATGGCTATTTGCTCGAACATGTTCTGAGGTGGCGATATGAATTACAGTCCCGGTTTAACTATGCTAAGTTGAACCGGCCCTTGGGGGCTACATCAGTGGATTCTGAAGCATTGAGTTTATACTAAGTCCCGGTTTAACTATGCTAAGTTGAACCGGCCCTTGGGGGCTAGGAGGGTTAACAAAAATTGAAATATTCAGGTGAGAAAAGAACATGGAGGTTACCTCGAATTTCTCTTTCATCATCTTCACCAGGCCAGCTTCATAGTCAAGGCTGGTATACAGCCGGTTCAAGTAGCCAGAATGAAGGTCTTGGGGGTTCAGAGCGGCATAAGTTGCCAGATCAACATCCCACTTAACCTTGCTCATAGTGGCAAACTCTTCTTTGGTAGAATATTTGGGTAAAGCGACTGGATTGCCCGGTTCGCTGTGGCCAAAGCCAGTAATTACGACGTCATCGTCCTTGGAGTCACCGGTTTGACCAGGGGTCGTCGGTTTGTCAGCAGGCCGGATTGGACTGGTGGATTTTTCAATCCGGGTCGGGCTTCTGGGCTGGTCAGCAGGAAGGGCGGTGTCAACAGGCCTGTCTTCAGCAACAAAATCGTCATCTTGCTGTGGCGGATCATTGGGCGTGTCTTCACAGATGGCCGCTTCAAGATTTGGGGCGCTGCCCGGTTCAGGGGCAGTCTCTTCGTCGGCCGCTTTATCCAGACGAGCCTTTTTGCTCGGCCTAGGATTGGCCTTGAAAAGGCACAACAACAGTTAAATACAGCGTATGCTACACAATGATGCAGTAGAAACAGTATGAAAGGTATAACTTACCCAAGCACCGTTTTTAGCGGTGGCAGCTGAGTGGCTGATGACTCGCTAGATGAGGAGTGGGAAGTGACCTGATAATCATAATCAGACGGATTAAGGGGTTGACGAAACCAGCCTGCTTTAGGATAAGCACTAACAAGCAAATTAGAGACCTCTGAACGACGTTTCCGAACCGGACTGTTCGGTAAACCGGTGGAGGTAACTACCTGGCGCATTGTGCCGAAGTTGTGCGGCGAGCTTCATGTTGTTGAGTCTTCATAAGAAATTTGGGATCCAAGTAAGCAAGGGATGAGAAAATTTAATTTTACGGTTTGCTCGACGGTTTTTAGTGAAGGCAAAGGATTTGAGTCAGAGGAGAGAATAGTTACCTCTACAACATCAGCATTACTGGTTTCAGCATCATCCTGACAAACATCATCATTAATTAGGCGTGTGAAAAGTAAGCCAAGTGAATCAAGTTCTACCTCAAGGTCCGGATTACCCACATCATCATCCACAGCCGGATCAGAAGATGCAGTGGTTTTCCTCTTATGAGCAGTCTTCTTGACAGCCTTGGTCTTTTGCCGGATTGGTTTTTCCGGTTTGTCTGGCTTCTCTGGCTTCTCTTGTGGACGTTTCTTGCTCCAGAACGGATCATCACCCTGATTAAGCAGCAGTTTATGTTAAAAGTGATACCGGAGATGGCAGTAATATATTTAGTACAAAATAGTCAGAAAGTCTTACAGATGGCGGTTTGTTGGTAACACAGAAGGGGAGCAGACTGGTCCGGGCACAGAGGTTTACCAGTTCGTTCGACATCTTCTTCACCGCTTCGGTGACCACATCATCAGTAAGCTGGATATTAATATGTCGAAGGGGGGTCGTCGACACTACCAATATACTCGCACATTAAACCGGAGCGCTAGGAGAGGGGCAGTATGCTCCAAGATATCCAACAACGCGCAAGATCAATTCCGGTTAAACCGTTAGCCATGAAGGCTCTGAGCTTGGAGAGTTGAGGAGCATATTTACTTCTCTCACTGGCAGTTAATCTTGGCGGAAAGGATGTGTGTTGCTGAGTCGCTCCGGACGAAAACCGGGCAAGGGATTGTTGTTGGCAGGCGAAGTGTCTTTGCAATAAAACCATGTTTGATTCCATTCCTTGGGGTGGCTGTGCAGTTTGACATGAGGATAAGTGACCTCCTTTCTTTTTTGGATCGCCACACCACCCAATTCTGTGTTGGGCCCGTCAGTGAATTCTGTGCGGCGGTTTAGATGGAAGCAGTCTCTAAACAGTTCAACTGTAGGTTCTTCTTGAAAGTACGCCTCACAGAGCACTTGGAAGTGACAGATATTGGTAACAGAATTGGGGCCTGTATCTTGTGGACAGAGTTGAAAATTGGCTAGCACATCTCGATCAAATTTTGAACCAGGTGGATTGAAACCCCGGGCTAGGTGATCTGCGAAATCTACAACCTCTCCTTCTGGAGGTGTGGGTGGACATTCTTTGCCAGGAACCCTCTAATGGATACTATTTTTACTGGCTAAAGCGCCAGTCAGGACCAGATTGTTTAATTGAGTTTCGGTGACACGGGAAGGAGCCCAGTTGCACTCATACACTTGTTTGGCCATCTACAAAAAATATATAAATCCGGTTCAAGAAATGTGTTGGGACAAAGAGAGAACCGGTGTACAATGCTAAATCGGAGACAAATACGTCTAAACCGGAGTTCTATGAAGCGACAATATTTGGTCAAGGAGTTCTGGCGGTTCAACAAGGGGACTAATGGTGTATACCGGATTATCTAATTTTTTCTATGTTAAGTTAAACCGCTTTGGTCTAAGGTCTAAATATTGAGAACAATTGAGGTTGCGAACGGCTAAGTCTTGTAAACAGGTTTCGCAAGATTTCTCTACAACGAAGGATCTGAAGCCAGATCGGAAAAGAAGAAAAATATCCAAAAAGGAATACAGCAGAGCAGTATTGATGCAATGAGCAGAGATGATGTGCGAGATCTATGGATGTGAGCACGAGACTACAGGCGGATGCTAAACGCTACCGCTAATCAGAGCAAGGTGTCACAGATCCATCCAGGAGTCTGGTATGAGCATGAGCAGTTCATGGAGCACAGCAAGAACAAGAGACCGTAGAACGGATCTAGGTCGAGTTGAACCGAGGACCTACCTGAGTTGAGGAGATGCGGAAGAGTCTGCGTTTCTCTGGTGCGTTCAGGTTGATGCAGCGGCCCAGGACGGTGCAGAGGTCGGCGGCGGCGGCGGAGCTCCGAGGCTAGCGACGCGAGGAAGACGAAGAGAAAGGACAGAGGGGAGAAAAGGAATGACCTTTCGGTCCTATTTATAAGGCAAGATACCTGTGTCAGGCGCGGGAATCAAGGAACCAGAAACCTAGGAAGCGGAGTTGTCGCCTCGATTATTGCGGATCTATTAAACAAAGAAGATATCGTGAATGCTATCTTTATGGGGACGTCATGCCGGCTTACAGTAACCAGAGAAGTGGACATCATGGCGGTTCAACGATTTCAAGAAGGTATTGAAGATGAAGGTTTTTATCAAGGATTGACATGAACCTGTTCAAATCAATCTGGGACCTAATGTTGGAGATGTTACTACTGGGCGTAAACCGCCTATTTGGGCCGGGTTAACTTCATCAGTAGTTCAATGGTGTAAAAGCCCCAGGGGGCATAGAGGGCCCAAGGCCTGTAGTCGGTTTAAGAATCTGTAGCCGTAAACAGGCCTGGTATGTAAACTTGTATTGTAAGTTAGGAATAGGGAGAGACCAACCCTGATACGAATATGAACCGGAGATTGGGACTCTCTGGACCGATGGGCGTCACCCGTGTATATAAGGGGATGACCCGGGGCGGTTCAAGGACAGACAACAACAACTCGAGGCCTAGGCGAAGCTTATTTGCTCCCTAGTCATCGAGACCACATCAATTCCATCACAAACTAGACATAGGCTTTTACCTTCATCGAAGGGGCCGAACTAGTATAACTCTTGTGTCTTTGCGTCCGCTTTAACCCCTTCAAGTTAACCCGTAGCGATGGCTCCACGACTAAGTCCTTTCATGAGGACATCTGCCGTGACAAAACCACGACAATCGCTTAAGTTAGCAGCAGTAGCGAGGGAATCGCTCCATCGGGTTCAGTTAACAGCCATCGATCGATCGCTCGGGTTCAGTAACGCGTAGCCTTCAAAGGCAATCGCCGGGTTCGATTAGAGCCCAATGCCTCGCTCGGCTTGATTAGAGCCAACGCCGCACACACGCGCAGCAGACATGTACAAGAGAAAGCGCGATCGCTCTCCCACCGTGAACCGCAACTCCCGAAATTTTCCTCCCTCGCTTCTACCACGGTTTTTTCGTCATGGATGGCCCAAAGAATGTCATGCAACTGCGTCTCCGCCCGCCCAGACGAAAAGCCCATTTTCTGTCATGATTTTTTGTCATAGAAGTAGGAGCCCACCACATCTATGATGATACCGGGTTTTGTCACAATTATCATCATAGAAGTGTCATATGTATGACAGAATTTTTTTTCGTTAGGCCCAAAATGTGACGGATGTGTCTTTTTTTTGTAATGCAATGACATGGTATAGGCTATGTGATGATACGAGATCTTGGAATTATAAGCGATTGAAGTTGGAATTTCACCAGAAGTTCTATCCTATGCGTCTTGTTCATCGTGATCGTGATTACATATATAATTTCTGGCCTCTCGAAGGAGAAAGCATCGCTCAAGCTTGGGGGAGGCTTAAGTCAATGTTGTATTCATGCCCCAATCATGAGCTCTCTCGGGAAATGATTATTCAGAATTTTTATGCTCGGCTTTCTCTTGATAATCGCAACTTGCTCGATACTTCCTGTGCTGGTTCCTATATGCTGAAGACTTTTGATTTCAAATGAGACTTATTGGAAAGAATTAAACGCAACTCTGAAGATTGGGATTCCGACGATGGTAAGGAGTCAGGTATGACACCTAAGTTCGATTGTGTTAAATCTTTTATCGACACCGATGCTTTCCGTGGATTTAGCTCTAAGTATGGACTTGACTCTGAGATAGTAGCAACTTTTTGTGAAACTTTTGCTACTCACGTTGATCTCCCTAAAGAGAAGTGGTTTAAATATAATCCTCCTGTTGAAGTGAAAGTAGTTGCACCTATTACAGTCGAAGAAAAGACTATTACATATAGTGATCCTATAATTCCTACTGCTTATGTCGAAAAGCCTCCTTTTCCTGTTAGGATAAAAGATCATGCTAAAGCTTCGATTGTTGTTCCTAAGAGTAATACTAGGACCTATACACCTCCTGAGAAAATTAATGTTGAACCTGGTATTGCTATGATTAAAGATCTCTTAGATGAGGACTTAGATGGGCATGTTATCTCTTTCTTGGGTGAAACTGCTAATATTGCTAGACCCGATACTAAGACACGTAGACCTGTTGTAGGCACGCCTGTTATTTCTGTTAAAATAGGAGATCATTGTTATCATGGCTTATGTGATATGGGTGCTAGTGCTAGTGCGATACCTTATGATATTTATAAAGAAATTATGCACGATATTGCACCTGTTGAATTAGAAGACATTGATGTTACTATTAAGCTTGCTAATAGGGACACCATTAAACCTATTGCGATTGTTAGAGATGTTGAAGTCTTGTGTGGGAAGATTAAATACCCTGCTGATTTTCTTGTTCTTGCTTCCCCACAAGATGATTTTTGTCCCATTATTTTTGGTAGACCCTTCTTGAATACTGCTAGTGCTAAGATTAATTGTGAAAAGAATATTGTCACTGTTGGCATAGATGGTATGTCTCATGTGTTTAATTTCGCTAAGTTTAGTAGAAAACCTCATGAAAGGGAACCACCTAGTAAAGATGAGATTATTGGTCTCGCTTCCATTGCTGTTCCTCCAACTGATCCATTAGAACATTATTTGTTAGACCATGAAAACGATATGTTTATGAAGGAAATGGAAGAAATAGATGAAGTGTTCCTTAAATAAGAACCTATGCTGAAACATAACCTTCCCGTTGAAATTCTTGGGGATCCCCCTCCACCCAAGGGTGATCCCGTGTTTGAACTCAAACCCTTACCTGATAATCTTAAGTATGCTTATCTTGATGAAAAAGAAATATATCCTGTTATTATTAGTGCTAACCTTTCAGAGAAGGAAGAAGAAAGATTATTGAAAACTCTGAAGAAGCACCGAGCTACTATTGGATATACTCTGGATGATCTTAAGGGCATTAATCCCACATGATGCCAACACAAAATTTCAGTGGAGAAAGATGCCAAAACAGTTAGAGACCCTCAAAGACGATTAAATCCCAAAATGAAGGAAGTGGTAAGAAAGGAGATACTAAAACTCCTTGAGGCAGGTATGATTTATCCCGTTGCTGATAGTGAATGGGTAAGCCCTGTCCATTGTGTCCCTAAAAAGGGAGGTATTACCATTGTTCCTAATGATAAAGATGAATTGATCCCGCAAATAATTATTACAGGCTATAGGATGGTAATTGATTTTCTTAAGTTAAATAAAGCTAATAAGAAAGATCATTACCCTTTACCTTTTATTGATCAAATGCTAGAAAGGCTATCCAAACACACACATTTTTGCTTTCTAGATGGTTATTCTGGCGTCTCTCAAATACATGTGTCAGCAAAGGATCAATCTAAAACTACTTTTACTTGCCCTTTTGGTACTTTTGCTTATAAACGTATGCCTTTTGGTTTATGTAATGCACCTGCTACCTTTCAAAGATGCATGATGGCTATATTCTCTGATTTTTGTGAAAATATTTGTGAGGTATTCATGGATGACTTCTCCGTCGATGGATCATCTTTTGATGATTGTTTGAGAAACCTTGATCGAGTTTTGCAGAGATGCGAAGACATTAGTCTCGTCCTGAATTGGGAAAAGTGTCACTTTATGGTTAATGAAGGCATTGTCTTGGGGCACAAGATCTCCGAGAGAGGTATTGAAGTTGATATGGCCAAAGTTGATGCTATTGAAAAGATGCCATGTCCCAAGGACATAAAAGGTATAAGAAGTTTCCTTGGTCATGCCGGCTTTTATAGGAGGTTCATTAAGGACTTTTCTAAAATCTCGAGGCCTCTGACTAATTTATTGCAAAAAGATATTCCTTTTGTCTTTGATGATGACTGTTTGGAAGCATTTGAAACACTTAAGAAAGCTTTGATCGCTGCACCTATTGTTCAGCCCACCTGATTGGAATTTACCTTTTGAAATTATGTGCGATGCTAGTGATTATGTTGTAGGTGTTGTTTTAGGGCAAAGAGTCGATAAGAAATTAAATGTTATCCAGTATGCTAGTAAGACTCTTGATACTGCCTAGAGAAATTATGCTACTACTGAAAAAGAGTTCTTAGCAGTTGTGTTTGCATGTGATAAGTTTAGACCTTATATTGTTGATTCCAAAGTTACTATACACACTGATCATGTTGCTATTAAATATCTTCTGGAAAAGAAAGATGCTAAGCCTAGAGTCATTAGATGGGTTCTCTTGCTCCAAGAATTTGACTTGCATATTATTGATAGAAAGGGAGCTGAGAACCCGCTCTGCATAACTTGTCTAGGTTAGAGAATGTTCTTGATGACCCAACGCCTATTAATGATAGTTTTCCGATGAACAATTAGCGGTTGTCAATACTTCTCGTACTGCTCCTTGGTATGCTGATTATGCTAATTACATTGTTGCTAAATATATACCGCCTAGTTTCACATACCAGCAAAAGAAAAAGTTCTTTTATGATTTAAGACATTACTTCTGGGATGATCCACACCTTTATAGAGAAGGAGTAGATGGTATTATTAGACGTTGTGTCACTCTGAATCCTATGGAGGACACCACGCTGGAGATAGAACTGCACACAAGGTACTACAATCTGGTTCTTATTAGCCTACTCTTTTCAAAGATGCTCGTAAGTTTGTCTTATCTTGTGATGAATGTTAAAGAATAGGTAACATTAGTAGACGTCAAGAAATGCCTATGAATTATTCTCTTGTTATTGAACCATTTGATGTTTGGGGCTTTGATTATATGGGACCTTTTCCTGCCTCCAATGGTTATACACATATTTTAGTTGCTGTTGATTACGTTACTAAGTGGGTAGAAGCTATTCAAACTAGTAGTGCTGATCATAACAGTTCTATTAAAATGCTTAAAGAAGTTATTTTTCTGAGGTTTGGAGTCCCTAGATATCTTATGACTGATGGTGGTTCACACTTTATTCATGGTGCTTTCCGTAAGATGCTTGCTAAGTATGATGTCAATCATAGAATCGCATCTCCTTCTCACCCGCAGTCTAGTGGTCAAGTAGAGTTGAGAAATAGAGAGCTCAAATTAATTTTGCAAAAGACTGTGAATAGATCTAGAAAGAATTGGTCCAACAAACTTGATGATGCATTATGGGCCTATAGAACTGCATACAAAAATCCTATGGGTATGTCTCCATATAAGATGGTTTATGGAAAAGCATGTCATTTACCTCTTGAACTTGAACATAAGGCATATTGGGCTATTAAAGAGCTCAATTATGACTTCAAACTTGCCGGTGAGAAGAGGTTGTTTGATATTAGCTCACTTGATGAATGGAGAACCCAAGCATATGAGAACGCCAAGCTTTTCAAAGAAAAAGTCAAACGCTGGCATGATAAGAGGATACAAAAGCGTGAGTTTAATGTAGGTGATTATGTGTTATTGTTCAACTCTCGTTTAAGATTTTTTGCAGGAAAACTTCTCTCAAAATGGGAAGGTCCCTACGTTATCGAGGAGGTCTATCGTTCTGGTGCTATAAAAATCAACAACTTCGAAGGCACAAATCCTAGGGTGGTAAACGGTCAAAGAATTAAACATTATATTTCAGGTAATCCTATCAATGTTGAAACTAATATTATTGAAACCATAACCCCTGAGGAATACATAAGAGACACTTTCCAGAATGTTCCAGACTCCGAAAAGTCATAGGTATGTGGTACGGTAAGTAAACCGACTCCAAAACAACTCTAATGGCAATTTTTATCAGTTTTGGATTATTTAAGAATTTTAGGAAGAAAGAAGTAGTCCGAAAGGGACACAAGGCTCCCACGAGAGAGGAGGCCGCGCCCCCCCCCCTGTAGGGTGCGCCCCCTGTCTCGTGGGCACCTTGTGCGCCTACCGGACTCCGTTTTCTTGTATGTTACGTATTTTGGTCGGTAAAAATTCATTATATATACTCCCGAAGGTTTTGACCATCGTATCACGCAAATATCCTCTGTTTTCGTTTCGAGCTGTTTCCGTTGCCGATTTAGAGCACCATAACTTCTCCCTCCTCCAACAACGAAGACAAGGATGCTTGGCTATTGGAGATAGAGTTGAAAAGAGAGGAACCATAAGAGATCAACATGGATGAAGGGATCAAGAAGGCCATGGAGGTTTAAGCTCCGGTGGTGAAAGAAGAAGACATCCCTCAACCTTTACCTAACCTTTTCACTCCAACAGAGATTGAAGCTTTCAAGATGTTTGAGTTAGCCCGCATACATAACAAGTATCTCACATAGGAGAATATTTTGTTGAAGGATCATATTGCTGGGCTCAAGGGAATTATCCGCAAGTTGGAGGAGCTATTACGCTCGATGTGCAATTATCCACCGTCATCATCACCACCTCCATCACCTCCGAGGAAATAATCATGGGTATGGGCACCCCCCTTTGGCAACTGCCAAGCTTGGGGGAGGTGCCCCGGTATCGTATCACCATCACACTTCTATCTTTACCGCTTTATTTAGTTCGATCCTTTTAGTAGTATCTGGATCTAGTAGATTGAAGTTTCGATATCAACTAGTTTTGAGTTTTGCATTGTGATCTCTTTATGTAAGCGAGTCCGTGTGCTATCTGTAATAAAGATTAGTGTTGAGTCAAGGGCTTTGCTATGTTTTATGATCTTGAGAAAGTAGAAAGAACAAAAGAGTGCATATTGATCTTATGGATAGTGATAACTTCACACATAGAAAGTATGAGGCATAAAAATTGTTGAGAGTTGATGAACGTAGCCTTGGTCATCGTTGCAATTAATAGGAAGTGATAAGGAAAGAGGGGTTCACATATAAATATATTATCTTGGACATCTTTTACGATTGTGAAGCACTCATTAAGTATGACATGCTAAAAGAGTTGATGTTGGACAAGGAAGACAACGTAATGGTTTATGTTTTCCGACATCCCCGTTAAAGTATATTGTCATTGACCTTCCAAACATGTTGAGCTTGCCTTTCCCCCTCATGCTAGCCAAATTCCTTACACCAAGTAGAGATACTACTTGTGCTTCCAAATTTCCTCAAACCCAGTTTTGCCATGAGAGTCCACCATACCTACCTATGGATTGAGTAAGATCCTTCAAGTAAGTTGTCATCGGTGCAAGCAATAAAAATTGCTCCCCTAAATATGTATGATTTATTAGTGCAGAGAAAATAAACTTTGTACGAACTTGTTGTGGAAGTAATTAAAGCGACGGACTGAATAATAAAGGTCCACATACAAGGGGAAATATAAAGTGACGTTCTTTTGCACTAAGACTTTATGCATCAATCCTAAACGCGCATGAAAACCTCTGCTTCCCTCTGCGAAGGGCCTATCTTTTACTTTATGTTTTACTTTATGCTTGAGTCAAGGTGATTCTCACCTTTCCCTTCTTATTTTTATCCTTTGGAAAGCTCCTCGTGTTTGAAAGATCATGATACATATATCCAATTGGATGTAAGTTGGCATAGGCTATTATTGTTGACATCACCTAAAGGTGAATATGTTGGGAGGCAACACAATAAGCCCTATCTTTCTCAGTGTCCGTCTGAAACTCTATAACCACAAGTATTGTGTGAGTGTTAACAATTATAGGGGACTACAAGATAGTTGAGTATGCGAGCTTGCTGAAAAGCTCTATTATTGACTCTTTCTGATGTTACGATAAATTGCAATTGCTTCAATGACTGAGATTATAGTTTGTTAGTTCGCAATGATGTTTTGAACATAGGAAATCATATGACAAAATCTATATATGTTGCTGTTATTAGAATGATCATGATGCACTCATGTCCATATTTTATTTTTATCGACACCTCTATCTCTAAACATGTGGACATATTTTTCGATTTCGGCTTCCGCTTGAGGACAAGCGAGGTCTAAGCTTGGGGGAGTTGATACGTCCATTTTGCCTCATGCTTTTATATCAATATTTATTGCATTATGGGCTGCTATTACACATTATATCTCAATACTTATGGCTATTCTCTCTTATTTTACAAGGTTTACCATGAAGAGGGGGGACGCCGGCAGCTGGAATTCTGGCTGGAAAAGGAGCAAACGTTGGAAACCTATTCTGCACAACTCCAAAAGTCCTGAAACTCCACGAAACAACTTTTTGGATTTGATAAGAATTTATGAGCGAAAGAAATAGGCTAGGGGGCCCACACCTGTCCAGAGATGAGGCGCGACCCCTTGTAGGGCGGCCCCTCATCTCTGGGCCCCTCGTGGCCTCCGCTTCCATCTTCTACTATATCATCACTTTTACCCTGGAAAAAATCGTGGGCAAGCTTACGGGACGAAACTCCGCCGCCACGAGGCGGAACCTTGGCGAAATCAATCTAGGGCTCATGAGCTGTTCTCGCCAGGACACTTCCCTCCGAGAGGGGAAATCATCACCAACGTCATCACCAACGATCCTCTCTTCGAGAGGGGGTCAATCTCCATCAACATCTTCACCAGCACCATCTCCTCTCAAAACCCTAGTTCATCTCTTGTATCCAATCTTGTATCAAAACCACAAATTGATACCTATGGGTTGGAAGTAGTGTTGATTACTCCTTGTAGTCGATGCTAATTGGTTTACTTGGTGGAAGATCATATGTTCAGATCCTTTATGCATATTATTACTCCTCCAATTATGAACATGAATATGCTTTGTGAGGAGTTAAGTTTGTTCCCAAGGACATGGGTGAAGTCTTGCTATTAGTAGTCATGTGAATTTGGTATTCGTTCGATATTTTGATGAGATGTATGTTGTCTTTCCTCTAGTGGTGTTATGTGAACGTCGACTACATGACACTTCACCATTATTTGGGCCTAGAGGAAGGCATGGGGAAGTAATAAGTAGATGATGGGTTGCTAGAGTGACAGAAGCTTAAACCCTAGTTTATGCGTTGCTTCGTTAGGGGTTGATATGGACCAATATGTTTAATGTTGTGGTTAGGTTTACCTTAATACTCCTTTTTGTAGTTGCGGATGCTTGCAATAGGGGTTAATCATAAGTGGGATGCTCGTCCATGTTAGGGCAGTACCCAAGTGCCGGTCCACCCACATATCAAATTATCAAAGTACCGAACGCGAATCTTATGAACGTGATGAAAACTAGCTTGACGATAATTCCCAATGTGTCCTCGGGAGCTCCTTCTTCATTATTAGAATTTGTCCAAGCTTATCCTTTGCTACATAAAGGATTGAGCCACCTTGCTGCACTTTATTTACTTTTTGCTCGTTACTATTTATCTTATCACAAAACTATCTATCACCTACAATTTCAGTGCTTGCAGAGAAAACCTTACTGAAAACCGCTTATCATTTCCTTCTGCTCCTCGTTGGGTTCGACACTCTTACTTATCAAAAGGACTACGATAGATCCCCTATACTTGTGGGTCATCAAGGGTCCCCGGCACAGAATGTCCTCCTACTCCCAAAGAAGGAGAAGTCATTGTTTTTGCTGATCATTTAAGCCGGGGCTTCAATCCTCCCGGTTCAAAGTTTTTCCGGGATGTCTTAGCCAATTTTCAACTGCACCCTCAAGATATCGGTCCTAACTCCGTAACCAATATCTGCCACTTCCAAGTCTTCAGTGAGGCTTACCTTCAGGAAGAGCCTTCAGCGGAGCTATTCAGGGACTGCTTTCACCTGAACCGCCGCACAGAGTTCAAAGATGGGACCAACACAGAACTGGGTGGTATGGCGATTCAAAAGAGGAAAGAAGTAACCTTCCCTCATGCCAATCTTCACAGCCACCCCAAAGAATGGAACCAGACATGGTTTTACTGCAAGGACACATCTCCTTCTGAAGAAAATTCCCTGTCGGGTTACCGTCTGGAACGTCTGAGCAATACACACCCTTTTCCTCAAAGGCTGGCCGCCAAGGAGAGACTCAAATATGCTCCTCAACTATCCAAGTTTAGGGACCTCATGGCCAATGGGCTGACAAGAGTTGATTTTGCTCGCTGCTGGATCTCCTGGAGTATACTGCCTTTAAGCCAATGCCCCGGTTTGATGTGTGAGTATACAGGTGAGGTAAAGGACGCTCTACGGCACATTGATATCCAACTGACAGACGATGAAGTTACTGAAGCTGTCAAAAAGATGTTGAATGAACCGGAAGAGACATGTGCTCAAACCAGCCTACTTCCTTTCTGCACCATCAATAAACCGCCGGCTGTAAGAATCATATGATCTGTTTATCTGAAACTGCTTTTAATCCAACACTCTTCTCAAAGTTATGATTTATTTTCTCAATAGAGAGATGATCCGTTCTGGAAGAAAAAGCACCGCAAGACAAACCGGTGAAGCCAACCCATCAAAAGACCAAGGTTGTGAAGAAAACTACTACCCGGAAGAGGACTACTGCATCCTCCGATCCCCCAGCTGATGATGACGATGTGGGTAACTCGGATGTAGATGTATCACTTGACTCACTTGGTTTATTTTTCATACGGTTTACTGATGACGATAATTGCCAGGACCATGCTGAAGTTAGTCATGCCGAAGCTCCAAAGGTAATCATTCTTTCCTCTGATTCAGATCCATTTCCAGCAATAAAAATCCGTCGGGCAAACCGGAAAGTTAACTTTTCTCATCCTCTTGCTTATTTGGACCCAAACTTTGTTGTGAAGACACAACAGCATGAGGCACGCCGCACAACTCGGCACAGCGGCCAGGTAGCTACCTCCACCGGTTTACCGAACAGTCCGGTTCGGAAACGCCACTCCGAGATCTCTAATTCTCTTGCCACTTCACACCCGAAAGCGGGTTGTTTTTGTCAACCTCTTAATCCGTCTGATTCCAATTATCAGGGCACTTCTAATTCATCCTCTGGCGAGTCATCAGCCACCAAGCTTCACCCCTCAAAACAGTGCTTGGGTAAATCATACTCCGTCTTTATACCTTTGACATATTATTTTAACATATGCTGTACTGATACTTCTTAATTTCTCTCAGAGCCAAGCCCAGACCAAGCAAAAAAGCTTGCCTGGACAACATGGCAGAGGAAAATACCGCTGCTGAACCAGACAAAATCCCAGACCTTGAAGAGGCCAACCTTGATGATGTGCTGAATGATCCACCACCACAAGACCATGACTTTGTTGCTGAACAGGCAGAGGTTGACACCACAGGCCCTATTGATCAGCCGACCAGCTCTATTCGGACTGATAAACCGGCCAGTCTTGCAAAAAATGCTAACAAACCGGCAACTCCAGTACGAGCTGCTGAGGAGAAGGATGATGACATTGTGATTACTGGTGTTGGCCATACTGAATCGGGAAACCCTGTTGCCTTGTCAAGGCATACTGCAAAACGGGAATTCTCTGCGGTCGGCAAAGGCAAATGGAGTGCCGATTTGTCAACGTACACCGCTCTGGATGTTTAAGATCTCCATTCCGGCTATCTGAATTGACTGTACACCAGCCGCGACTATGAAGCCGGTTTAGTAAAAATGATGAAGGAAAAATATGAGGTAACTTCCTATATGCTTCCCTTCTTGTATTATTTGGTAGCTTTATCAACTCCAGTAGCCCCCAAGTGACGGTTTAAGATATCAACTTTAAACCGGGACTTTATGTAGTTTTCAATGTGATCCTCAATTTATCTGAAGTTTGCTGACGTAACCCCCAAGGTCCGGTTCAACTTTACGAAGTTAAACTGGGATTTCTATAGAAGAAGAATTCCTGCAAAAATAGTCTGTGAATAAACGGCCATTAGCCCCCAAGTGCCAAGTTGAATACTTGTATTGAGCTTGGGACTTTGTAGAAACTATGTGATGAAGAGCAAATATGCATTAGCCCCCAAGTACCAAGGGCATAACTTGTTATGTGGTTGGTACTTCAAATTTGTACTATCATTTCATCATGTATCTATCTCTGTACAGGCTGAACTGAGCAAGAGAGAAAGTCAAACCGCCGATCTACAGGAGAGTCTGAGACTACAACAAACTGAAACTTCCAAGGCCAAGGATGGACTGACCAGCGTTCTAAGCACTATGGAGAAATTGAAAGAAAACTTCAACAAAGAACGGATGGATTGGGAGCGTGAGAAATCCGAGTTAATCAAAAGGGCTGAAAAGGCAGAGGCTTCTCTTAAACCGGTGGTTGATGAACTGACCAGCGTAAAACGTCAGGTTCATGCCATGACCGCAGTGGTGTTTGGTAAGTATCTTTGTTCGCCAAGTTGAACAGATCTTGTTATGTAGCTGTCGGTTTACTAACCCTTGCAATAATACAGGAACTCGTATCGGCCACTTGGGATCGGATGTGCGGAAGAAGTTAAAATCTACCTATACTTTGATAGAACAACTGTACACTAGTGCACAACGGATCATCTGCACTGCTTCCCACAACAATCCGCCGCCCACCTTGATCCAAGATACACTTAAAAGGTTGTCTATGCTCCCTGCCCGAGTTAAAGAGCTGAAGAAATCTGCTGCTAGAACGGGTGCTTTGGCTTCCCTAATCCGGGCCAAACGTGGGTGCCTGACTTTGATCCTGTTGAAGCGGCCCAAGTCCCAGCTTGAAGGAAGATGGGACAGAATTTGACGAAGAGGATCTTCGAGCCATAAACCGGGAAGTACGCCCTCTGGCATGTCAACTGGTTGAAGAGGAAGATTTGTCCTACTATCAAGCTCAATATGACAATCGAAACAAGCGAGTTGCTGCACCAATTCCTGACGCTGAAAATCTTATACCGCCAATCCGTAAGCATACTTACACTCCTGATATTGAACCGTCGCTGCTAATCAATGACGAAGCTGTGTTTCAAGCGTTAACTGGAATCGACTGGGCAACTGTTGATTTCCAGCCACTGGGTAGGGAGGAAGAAGCTGAACCGGCGCAAGATGATCCACAACCGTCAGGTCAAGCCGGTGACCAAGCGTGAACTGGAGGCCGGTTTAAACCACTATGCGCTGTGACATGTAGTTGATAAAAACAATGATCTTTTTGGACAATGGAACGCCTTGTAATATGCTAGTTGATATACTTTGTCTGGTATGCCTTCGTGCATATTTATCTTCAACTGATACTTGTTTGATTAATATTTATCCCAACTATTTTTGCAGTCAAAAAATTTACCAACGCCCTGGCAGTTTACCACCGGGCGGGTCATGATACCCTCATATACAAAAACAAGGGTGATATCTTAAGTTGGAATATATAACCAAATATGGAAATATACCATACCTGCCACCGTCGGGCACGATGTTGGCTGACAAACCTTGCAGCTGGACTGATAACCCAAACTGTGGAGGAGAAAACAACTCCTGTTAATATAAGATTGATTTACAATGTAAACCGTTTCGGGTTATGATAAACACCGGTTTACTCCATAATAGGATGGCAACAGAAAATCAAACTGGGAAAACAGTCTCTGGATTAAGATTTGACCGTGTTCCGTCAATTTGTAATTGACAGTCGAACCGGGCTTACAATGTCGGTTTGAAAACGCAACAAAAGAAAATGTTTATCAAAAAAGAAAAACAGACTTTAAGCAAAGGCAAAGATAAAACCATTGCAAATGAGGCTTTAAACCGATCAAGAGGCATTACCATGGTCTGACACGACCAAGCCCCCAAAAAGGCGTAGCTATGGTTCGAGTCAGTCAGGTCCCCAAATGATGCTTTGGCATTACGCCGATCAAGAGGTTTAGCGATGGTTCGGGTTCGACCAAGCCCCGAAGTGATGCTGTGGCACTAGGCCGATCAAGAGGCGTAACTATGGTTCAGACGTGACCAAGTTCCCAAGTGATGCTATGGCATTGCACCAATCAAGAGGCGTGGCTATGGTTCGGATACGACCAAGCCCCCAAGTGATGCTATGGCATTACGCCTATCAAAAAGTGTAGCTATGGTTCGGATTCGACCAAGCCCCCAAGTGATATAATATAAAGCCTTTGAGAGGCCAAAACCAAGGGGTAAACCGGACGCCGCTTTATCAGCGAAAGCTCCATGTAACCACTCATGATGTAAGAAAACAATAGATACCCCGCTTTAGCTGAGGTTCGATTTATTATATTAATCATAAAATATACATAGACATAATATGTACAAAAACAGAGCCTATAGCTCAAGTATAGTAAGGCCGAAGATGAGCAATATTCCACGGCCGATTGGTCTCCTCCTCCGATTTACGTGTGTCTTTGCGCTCTCGAACATCGATCAGGTAGTATGACCCGTTGTGTAGATTCTTGCTGACCACAAAAGGTCCTTCCCAAGGTGGGGATAACTTGTGCATATCCGTCTGATCCTGGATGAGCCGAAGCACCAAATCTCCTTCTTGAAAGGTTCTGGCCCTAACCCGGCGGCTATGATAGCGACACAGATCTTGCTGATAAATCGCTGAACGGGCGGCCGCTATGTCACGCTCTTCATCTAACAGGTCGAGAGCTTCTTGTCGTGCCTTCTCGTTGTCCGCTTCAACATATGCCGCCACACGAGGCGAGTCATGACGGATGTCACTAGGAAGAACCGCCTCCGCTCCATAAACCATGAAGAACGGTGTATATCCTGTTGACCTATTGGGCGTGGTGTTGATGCTCCATAATACTGAAGGTAGCTCCTCAACCCAACAACCCGGCGTCCGCTATAGGGGAACCATAAGCCGAGGTTTGATGCCTCTCAAAATTTCTTGATTGGCCCTCTCCGCTTGACCATTGGATTGTGGGTGAGCAGCTGATGATACGTCAAGCCGGATGTTCTCACGTTGACAGAACTCCTTCATGGCACCCTTGGACAGGTTGGTACCATTGTCAGTGATAATGCTATGTGGAAAGCCAAACCGGAAAATCACCTTTTTGATGAATTGAACTCCCGTGGCTGCATCACACTTGCTAACGGGCTCGGCCTCTACCCACTTTGTGAACTTGTCAACCCCAACCAGAAGGTGGGTCTTCTTGTCTTTGGATCTCTTGAAAGGCCCAACCATATCCAGCTCCCAAGTTGCGAACGGCCAAGTAATTGGAATCATCCTCAATTCTTGAGCCGGCACATGAGCACGTCTTGAGAACTTCTGACAGCCATCACATCGTCTGACCAAGTCTTATGGATTCATCATGAGCAGTTAACCAATAGAAACCGTGAAGAAACGCCTTGGCCACCAAAGATTTTGAACCGGTGTGGTGACCACAATCTCCTTAGTGGATTTCACGCAAAATTTCACAGCCTTCCTCAGGAGATACACAGCGTTGAAACACCCCTGACACACTGCAATGATGCAACTCTCCATTGATGATAGTCATGGATTTGGACCGCCGGATTATCTGCTGCCGTAGTCTCATCCTCTCGTAACTCGCCCCGGTTCATGTACGCGAGATAAGGAATCGTCCAATCCGGGATGACATGAAGAGCCGCCACCAATCGAGCTTTCGTATCAGGAATAGCCAAATCCTCATCACCAGGGAGCTTGACGGACGGATTATGCAGAACATCCAAGAAGACATTAGGCGGGACCGGTTTACGTTGGGAACCCAATTGGCTCAAAGCGTCCGCTGCTTCGTTCTTCCGTCGGTCAACGTGATCCACCTGATAACCTTTGAAGTGACCTGCAACGATATCCACCTCACGACGATATGCTGCCATGAGCGGATCCTTGGAATCCCAAGTACCAGACACTTGTTGAGCCACCAGGTCCGAGTCACCGAAGCACTTAACTCGGCTTAGATTCATCTCCTTAGCCATCCGAAGACCATGGAGTAAAGCTTCGTACCCAACTGCATTGTTAGTACAAGGGAACATTAAGCGGAGAACATAACAGAACTTATCACCTCGCGGGGAAGTTCATACGACTCCAGCCCCCGAGCCTTCCAATTGGCTGGACCCATCAAAATGAATAGTCCAGTAGGTGTGATCCGGCTTCTCTTCAGGTGCTTGCAAATCTATCCAATCGTTGATGAAATCCACAAGTGCTTGATATTTGACCGTCGTCTGAGGTATGTATTTCAACCCATGAGGCCCAAGCTCTATAGCCCACCTGGCAATCCGGCCAGTTGCTTCCCTATTCTGGATTATATCCCCCAAAGGAGCAGAGCTGACCACTGTGATGGGATGACCTTGGAAGTACTGTTTAAGCTTCCGGCTTGCCATGAAAACTCCATACACCAGCTTCTGCCAATGCGGGTACCTTTGCTTAGACTCAATAAGTACCTCACTGATATAGTAAACCGGACGTTGAACCGGATATTCCTTGCCTGCCTCCTTGCGCTCCACCACAATAGCCACGCTAACTGCCCGATCATTAGCTGCCACATATAACAGCAATGGTTCCTTGTCAATCGGAGCAGCGAGAACAGGCGGATTGGCTAGCTGCCGCTTTAAGTCCTCAAATGCTTCATCAGCGGCAGAACTCCAGACGAAGTTATCCGTTTTCTTCACCATCTGATACAAAGGAATCGCCTTCTCACCGAGGTGGCTGATAAACTAGCTCAAAGCGGCAATCCTGCCTGCCAAGTGTTGAACGTCATTGATACACTTCGGGTTAGCCTGGGAGGTGATAGCTGTGATATTTTCCGGATTATCCTCAATGCCCCTATTAGATACCAGAAAACCCAATTACTTGCCTGCCGGTACACCAAAAATGCACTTGGCCGGATTGAGCATCATCTTGTAAGTCTGCAGGTTATCAAAGGTTTCCTTCAAATCGTCAACCATAGTCTCCTTCTTCCTTGACTTGACCACAATATCATCCACATAGGCATGAACATTACGGCCGATTTGCTTTTTGAAGACAATTCTGCACACACCGTTGATAAGTCACCCGGGCACTTTTGAGCCCAAAGGGCATAGATACATAGCAGAAGGCTCCAAAGGGGGTTATAAAGGCCTTCTTCTCCTGGTCCTTAACTGCCATCTTGATCTGATGATAACCGGAATATGCATCCAGAAAGCTTAAACGCTCGCAACCCGCCGTAGCATCAATAATTTGATCAATACGGGGAAGGGCAAAAGGATCTGCTGGGCAAGCTTTGTTGAGATCTGTGTAATCCACACACATACGCCATGTGCCATTTTTCTTAAGGACTAACACCGGATTAGCCAACCATTCAGGATGGAAAACTTCAACGATAAATCCAGCCGCTAAGAGACTGGCTACTTCTTCTCCAATAGCTTTGCGTCTTTCTTCATTGAACCAGCGGAGAAACTGCTTCACCGGTTTGTACTTGGGATCTACATTAAGAGTGTGCTCAGCGAGTTCTCTCGGTACACCTTGCATGTCCGAAGGTTTCCACGCAAAGATGTCCCGATTCTCACGGATGAACTCGATGAGCGCGCTTTCCTATTTTGGATCCAAGCTTGCGCTGATGCTGAATTGCTTGGACGAATCGCCAGGTACGAAGTCAACAAGCTTAGTCTCAACAGCCAATTTAAACTTCAGGGCGGGTCGTGCTCGGTAGTTGGCTTCTTCAACGGAGTCATATCTGCCGGATCAACATTATCCTTGTAAAACTTAAACTCCTCTGCGGCACAAACTGACTCAGCATAAGCCGCATCACCTTCTTCACACTCCAGAGCGATCTTGCGGCTCCCATGGACAGTTATAGTTCCCTTGTGACCCGGCATCTTGAGCTGAAGATAGACATAACAAGGTGGTGCCATATACTTAGCATAAGCCAGCCGTCCAAACAGGGCGTGATAGGGACTTCTGATCTTCACCACTTCAAAGGTTAAGGTTTCTGATCTTGAGTCATGCTCATCCCCAAAAGCCACCTCCAGAGCTATCTTGCCAACGGGATACGCCGATTTACCAGGCACCACACCATGGAACACCGTACAGGACGGTCTAAGATTTTTATCCGTTAACCCCATGCGATGGAAAGTTTCATAATACAGGATATTGATACTGCTCCCTCCGTCCATGAGTACCTTTGTGAATAAGGATGGCAATTTTACCCACGGGTACGGGTACCCGCGGGTACCGTACCCGCATGGGCAGGGTATGGGCACACTTTTATACCCATGGGTAGTTCCCATTCCCTACCCGTAAAGTCATGGGTACGGTACGGGTATAGCCTTGTACCCATGGGTATACCCATACCCTGCCCGTTTGTGATCTAATGTGTAACACCCCAAAAATTTAGCCAAGTTTTAAATATTAAAATTTTGCCAGGAGTTTTACAACTATTATTTCTGTTGATTTCAGAACTCTTCTGTTAATATTAAGGTGTCTTTTCCATGTGGAGCTTTCCAAAACATGTTGGACTTCTATGCTCTCTGTATAACATTTTCTTAATCAGTAGATTTATTTAGTAAATTATTTCACCCTGAGCTTTATTCATTAAAATGAATTGTTTTAAATTTTGGAGCTCCTTTTGAACTACAACCATTGGATTTATTTTGCTAAAAATCCAACCAAAATTTGGAGATGTCATGTAATGTCTCTAAATCACTTGTGTACAATAATATAATTATTTCATTGCATATTTTGAGTTTTACACCTGTTCTTCAAATCTGGTCCAGTGGACACTTTTGCCATATAGCCTAATTAAATATTTCCCTAGAACCTCCACCAAAAATATTGAGATATCAGTAGTAGCATGCCATCTAACTTTATGCAAAAACCTAGTGTTGTTCTTTGGAAAAATTGATTGAATCATCCTCATCTTCATTCTGGTGCCATTTGGTGATTTGTACTGCAACCATCTCCTAACTTGCTTCCTTATCCATAATTCCTTTTCCTACTTGTAGTCCTCCCTGCCAGACCCCTAAGTCCAGGGGCATGCACTCTTTGGAACACTTTTGGTCCATGTAGGGATGCCTTTTTCTTTCTGTCCAGAATTGTAGTTTTGCAAAACTTGCACTACCAAGTTTCTCCTTTTGGCAAACTAACTTCACCACCCTCTCTCACATCCATGGAGACACTGATCTAGAGTTTTTGGCCACTCCAAGAAATGCCTAAGTACCCTTGGCATTTTGTCAAACACCTTATGGGCATGATCTGTTTTGGCATGATTTTTGTTTTGCACTGTGACCTTGCACCTCTGGGCAATCTAGCATGTCTACGAAGCACCAAGACGCTCCTAACCTAGATCTGCTAAGTGCCAGCCTCACCCAAGCCCCCAGTAGCATGCCATGGCATTTAAATCGAGCACGCCTGCGTGCTCTGGGCGCGAGCAGAGCAAGCGTATTGCACGTGCCGCGCCCGAGCCGACGTGTCGCGCCCCTGGCTTGCCACCACCCCGCAAAGCTGCGCCACTCACTTGGCCTCTCGCTACGTCGCGCCAAGAACCCCGACAGCCTCTGCAGCGTTGCCAGCAAGCCTCTTGGCGGCACGCCCGCGGCCGCAACAGCCACCGCCATGAGCAGCACCGCCCAAGCCTCCAGCGCTCGCCACCTGCCCCCCTGGAACAGCGCGATCTCATCCGCAGCCATGTCCACTAGCGCTGCCGCCGCCACGACACCCTTGCTACAGAATGGCGGTCACCGGCGACGATATCTCGGCGCCCAGGAACCGACTCGAAGCGCCTATTTAAGGAGCCCCGAGCTCGCTCTCCGCACGCAGGCAGTCTCAAACCCTCCCTAGGACCCCATGGGCAGCCAATCGACCCGGGAGATCTCCTTCCCCATCTCCGCAACCGCAGCGCCGCCTCCCGCCTCGCCATTCGGCGTCATCGGAAGAGCTCTACCTTCCTCCGTGAACTCCTCCCCGCTTTCAGTTTTGATCGGGAACCACCGCGCCCCAAAACCACTACGCCACCGAAAACCCTCCGCCGCAGAGCTCGTCGCCGACGACTCCTCCATCCCCATCACTCCCTCGACCACCGAAGAACCGCCCAGCCTTGCGGATCCATCCCCACCCTCGGGGCCCGCGAGGAGCCGCTTAGCGCCGGGCGACGATCGCCGAGCTCCCGCCTGCTCGCCGAGGAAGAAGAGGGAAGGGAGAATAGTCAAACCTGACCAGTGGGCCCCTTGGACCAACTGTCTGTGACCCCGCCCAGTCCACGTGGGTTAAGTGGAAGCGCATTCCCAGTTTACGCCTTCGACGTGTACGTATCTAATCGAAACGTTTTCTTTTCTGTTTTATTTTTAATATCAGATTTTTTTTACCAGACTTTGACCGGTTGTATCTTTTTAAATACAGCTCCAAATAAATTAATTCTTTTTTCTACCTCTCTCAAATATTGTCTAGTTTATTTTAAGATTTATTTGAAAAAAAATCAAAACAACTTTTTGTGCTGTTTTGATTTTATTTAATAATTCATATATATTCCTTTAAATAGGATTTTTGAAGATTTCAAGATGTGTTGGAATGCACCCTGCCTTCCCATGACCTGAAGGCAAGCATTCTGAACCCTGGTGAAATTTTTGTGTGTGTTGCATAGCACGGTGACAACACCACCCCAACACGAGCATACGTCATTTTATGTGAGGATGTGTTCCTACTCATGTGTGCACGTTAATGAATTTCATGCAAATGGAGTTGATTTGATTGTGATAGAAATCACCGTCATATGCCCTTCATGCATACCGGGAGGGAAGACGGGAAGGCCCCTGTCTTGGGTAGACACGGTCTTGTCCCTAGTCCGCCGTCGAGACGGTCGTGTCTGGTATGGCATGAGGCGGAATGTCGCGTGGTGTTTCCATCTGTAGTTTGAAGTATTTGCATTATTATACTAATCTTGCAACCTCTTGAGTCGACCGTAGATCGAATCTTGTGCCAGTAACCCCCATACTTGCTTCGTACTACCACTGCCTCTACAACAAGTAGGGTACGGTTCAAGAAGTTGTCAACCCTTTCCTAGCACACACCGCATGTGAGAGGCCATGGTGGAAGATACTAGAGGCATCCGTAGTCATGCCACCGTGGTCCGGGAGCATGGGTGTTTGGTTGTAGCCAAGGGGTAGCTCCCCCAGTTTATGCTGTATAAATTTTGTGATCCCATGTTACGTCGAGGTTGTAGCCTCCCCACTTAGAGTTTTGCTTGACAGGTGTCGTGGGTGATTCCAGACACAGGTGAGTTTAGCTGGTGTGTGCAAGTTAGGTGTGTTTTCAACAAAAAGACCATAGAAGGAATTAGTCCCGATGGACTAAAGGAATCCGTTACTCGTGCGTAAAGAGTACACCCTCTGCAGAGATTAAACCTATTCGAATAGCCGTGTCCATGGTTAAGGATTACCGTCTGGGATGGGTCAAGTGTCGGTCTTAGTGTCGGTCTTCGGAGGTGAAACTGTTAAACCAGAACTGGAATCACAACTCATGACTTGTGATAATTATGATTATTATTATTATTGTTGACTAACCCGTGATATTATTGGCTTTATCGAATATCCCTGGGATGGTTCTACCTCCTGGATATTTGCTGTGTCTTCTTTTAAAGCCCTTTATGTGGTGTCGCTAAGACGCTCGATCATGCATTTCTTTTAAAGCCCTTTATGTGGTGTCGCTAAGACGCCCGATCATGCATTTCTTTTAAAGCCCTTTATGTGGTGTCTCTAAGACGCCTGATCATGCATTTCTTTTAAAGCCCTTTATGTGGTGTCGCTAAGACGCCTCGATCATGCAATTCTTTTAAAGCCCTTTATGTGGTGTCGCTAAGACGCCCGACTGCGGCATTTCTTTTAAGACCCTTTATGTGGTGTCGCTAAGACGCCCGACTGTGGCATTTCTTTTAAAGCCCTTTATGTGCTGTCACTAAGACGCCCGACTGTGCCATGCTTGTTATTTATTTCATAATTTTAATACTACTCTTGTTATTTGTTTCAAAATTTCAATACTACTATGTTATTGCATATTCATAAATAACATGCTTGCACGCATCAGAGTTTTATTTATCTTTTGTGACTGACGTCATGAGCATGAAATATTTTTAGCACATCATTGTTAAATTCTGCCTGTGTTCATGATGTTTGCGAGTACATTCAAAGTACTCACTGGCTTGTCCCTGGCTATTGTCTTGGCCAGATTTTCTTGCGCAGAGAGGAGCGACCATGGCGACGGTCCCAGAACCTAAGCAGCGACGATAACAGCCTCGCGAAGATAGGAGTTAACCTGGTCAGTTGTTCCTGTGGGAATTGGAGTCCCATAGACACTGATGATCCATAAACCGCTTCCGCCATCAACCTTTAGAAACCATTTGTTGTACTCACAGGCCAGAATGGTCCTGTACTACATATATTGTATTTTGCTTGGAATTTCTGTATCAAGTTGGTGCCTCATCAACTAACAGTTATCCTGGGGCTGATGAGCACAAGGGCCATTTTTCTGGGATTCATTACCCGGAGATTCGGTCCACACAAACTTGGTATCAGAGCCAGGCTGACCATTGGCTAATCCTATCTTAGCCAGGTCAATAAACTTAGGCTAACAAACCACCAAGCCATAGCCAAAACCTCAGCCAAGCTTCCTGAGGGAGTCCTGGATTAGGGGGTGTCCGGATAGCCGGACTGCCATCGTCAGCCGAACTATCATCAGCCGGACTATCATCATCGACCGGACTCCAAGACTATAAAGATACAAGATTGAAGACTTCGCCCCGTGTCCGGATGGGACTTTCCTTGGCGTGGAAGGCAAGCTTGGCGATACGGATATGTAGATCTACTACCATTGTAACCGACTCTATGTAACCCTAGCCCTCTCCGTGTCTATATAAACCGGATGGCTCTAGTCCAGAGGACGAACAACAACCCTTACAATCATACCATAGGCTAGCTTCTAGGGTTTAGCCTCCTTGATCTCGTGGTAGATCCACTCTTGTAAACATCCACAATATCAATATCAATCGAGCAGGACGTAGGGTTTTACCTCCATCAAGAGGGCCCGAACAGGTAAAACTCGTGTCCCTTGTCTCCCGTTACCATCCGCCTAGACGCACAGTTCGGGACCCCCTACCCGAGATCCGCCGGTTTTGACATCGACATTGGTGCTTTCATTGAGAGTTCCTCGTGTTGTCACCGATAGGCGGATGGCCTCTTCAATCGACAACGACGCAGTCCTGGTGAGACTTTTCTCCACGGACAGATCTTCAGATTCGGCGGCTTCGCATCGCGGGCCAACTCACTTGGCCATCCGAGCAGATCGAAGCTACGCCTGGCCGTCGAGTCAGGTTTGAAGCCTAAACTTCACGGCCGATATCCGCAGGGACTTGATCTTCGATGGATCTGAGCCATAGCCGAAGCGTGCTGCGCTGTCACGATGGGCATGACCTAACTCGCCACGGACAACACCTTTGAGGCCGCGACACGAATCCGATCCGACCCATGACTCGAGGTGCCGGACTCTCGCCGACTCGAACCTCCTGCGCCCCTGCGGTCGAATCCGATTACGCCGATCATGGAATTCACCGCTGCGGACATCTTTTTCAGACTCGCCCTTGGCGATATCATAAATTCACTAAAGCATCTCTCGCTATCCGGAGAGCCCTGGCCGAACTACGGCCGGGACGGTTGGGACGCGGACAACGAAGAAATTCAGAGCCCACCCACCACCCACTTCGTAGCCACCGTCGACGATTTAACCGACGTACTCGACTACGACTCCGAAGACATTGACGGTATGGACGAAGATGCCGGAGAATACCAAGAACCAGTGCCTACAGGACACTGGAAGACCACCTCGTCATACGACATATACATGGTGGACACCCCAAAAGATGGGGATGTCGAAGAAGCAACGGAGGCCGATTCCTTAAAGAAACAGCCCAAGCGCCGACGCCAGTGGCGCCGCTTAAATCCCGCCACGGCAAGAATGGAGATTCCGCACGGAGATAATAACACCCCGAAAGTGCGAAGACAACCCCTCCAAAGACGATCCAAAGCAGAGGAGGAGGCAGAAGCAAGCCCTCACGAGAGGGCGGCAGACGAAGAGGTCGAGGATGACAATTACTTACCTCCTCCGGAGACGAGGCAAGCCTCGACGACGCATTTAATTCAATCATACCCGAGGATCCCGTCGAACAAGAGCGCTTTCAGACGCAGGCTAATGGCCATGGCAAACAGCCTAAAGAAAAGCAGCAACAGCTTCAAGCTGATCAAGACCCATCGCCGACAGATGGACCGAGGTCCTCGCGTCAAGAGTATGAAGGCCCTCCAAAAGTTACCCAAAACGCAAGTTGCTCCCCGACTAGAGGAGGAAGCGACAAACCTGCATCTCCAGCAAGATAATACGGCAGACCGACCACCTCGTGGCGCGAGAGAGGCGTGCAAGCCCTCCACCAAAACCGCACTCGGCATCGCTCAAAAAGCATGAAGCTACGGGAACGCTACCGGACTTATGGATATATTGGAGGACAAGGCAAGACAATCCAGATCTATCTATGGATCACGCGAGTGCCCCAAGACCCATGACGAATATCGTCGCGCCAGATACAACTACTCCGGCCGGGCCGAACACAGCAGACAACGCTCTCTCGAGCTAGGTCGCGATATTGCTCAATACAGAGGCGCCGCACACCCACTATGCTTCACCGACGAAGTAATGGATCATCAAATCCTCAAGGGTATAAACCCGTTAATATCGAATCCTCACGATGGCACCACAGACCCAGCGGTTTGGATTGAGGATTATCTCCTCCATATACATATGGGCCCGGCGGACGATCTTCACGCAATCAAATATCTCCCGCCAAGCTCAAAGGACCAGCTCGGCATTGGCTTAACAGCCTGCCCGCAGAGTCAATTGATTTGGAAGACCCGGAAGCCGATTCCTCGACAACTTCCTGTGGCATGTATGTGCGACCACCGGACGCAGATGACCTAAGCCACATAATCCAGCAGCCGCATTTAATCGCCGTGCAATTCTCGACACGGTTCTTAACAAAGAAAACCAAATCGCCGACCGTCCGGATGCGAGGCACTCGCTGCCTTCAAACATAACATCCGCGACGAGTGGCTGGCCCGCACCTAGGACAGAGAAGCGAAATCCATGGCAGCCCACACATCACTCATGACCCGCTTCGTGCGGGAGAGGATAGCTGGCTAGCTCGCAGCAACAACCTCAAAGAAAACGCCGGCAGTCCGGATACTAAGGACCGCAATGGCAGGTTGCGCCGAAACAAAACAAACGCCGCATTAACGGCGGCAAAGAATGAGGATACGGCAGTCAACGCCGGATTCCGAGGCTCCAAGCCCGTCAACGGAAGAAGCCATTCAAAAGAACCACTCCGGCCCGCCCAATTTGGACCGAATACTCGACCGCTCCTGTCAAATACATGGAACCCCGAAAAGCCAGCTAACCACACCAACAGAGATTGTTGGGTATTCAAGCAGCAGGCAAATTAATCGCCAAAACAGTGACAAGGGCTACAGCGATGACGAGGAAGAGACCCGCCGCCGAACAACAGAGGACAAAAGGGATTCCCCCTCAAGTTCGGACGGTAAACATGATATATGCAACGATATTCCCAAGAGGGAGCGGAAGTGCACTAAGGGACGATACGCGATGGAGCCATCGCCCCAAAATTCAATCCATGGTCCTCTTGCCCGATCACTTTCGATCGAAGAGACCATCCAACCTGTATCCGCCATGGCGGATTCGTTTTAGACCCAATCGTCGATGGATTTCACCTCACGAGTCCCGATGGACGGCGGCAGAGCCTGAACCTGCTTTATCAGGATACGGCGCAAGATGGGCATAGACCCTTCAGGGATTAAACCTACAAAGACAACCTTCAAAGGCGTCATACCAGGTGTCAAGGCCAGTTGTACTGGCTCAGTTACACTGGAAGTGGTCTTCGGATCCCCGGATAATTTCCGAAGCGAGGAGTTAATCTTCGACATAGTCCGGTTCCGCAGCGGCTATTACGCTCTGCTCGGACGAACCGCGTTCGCAAAATTCAACACGGTGCCGCATTATGCATACCTTAAGCTCAAGATGCCAGGCCCTCGTGGAGTCATCACGGTCAATGGAAACACGGAACGCTCCCTCCGAACGGAGGAACATACAGCGCTCTCGCGGCGAAATCTGAGCAGCCTTTCAAGGCAATTTCGAGTCCGCCGTTAAACGACCGGACACGCCAAACGCTACCGAGCAACATCAACCAAGACCACCGCACGCTCCGAGCACGTAGCAATGCGGCCTCAACCCCAGCCCTCGCAAGATTGTAAGACAAACTCTCCACAGACATAATTACGCCCGGAGATACCATGGGCATAGGGGAAAGGCACAACCACAACAGACCAGAGTGCGGTTCGACCACACTAGGGGCTTCCAAGTGTGTCGCTCTTTTTCTTTTATTTTCTATTTTTATATAGAACTCGTCCGTGGCGAACCTGCCAACTCATGATGCAACAGCCGTGGAAGGACAAAGGCCGCGATTTAACACTCAGGTGGTCTCCATCACGAGCATTAAATTTGTTAAATACAACATTCCGCTGCCTACCCTCGAGGGAGACGCCTTTAATTCGCCCAACTTTGGTTTCGTGACTATTTGTATCATTCCGCACTCATAGCATATCTTCTCGAATAAAATGCAGAACTTTTGCCCATAATTGCATTACCTTATATATATATGTTCATTTATTTACATGTTGCACCCGTACATTTTGGTACGGCCAAATACACTGAGGGCTTATGTTCTCCGATTATGGTGTGATAAAGTCCGAACACTTCCACAAGTGCGGCACCTCAACTTATAGCATTATATGAATCGGCTCAATCATGTCTTGGGTCAATAGTTGGGTTTGCCCGGCTCCCATGTTTGGCACCTTACGCTTGCTCTATCGGCTAAGGTAGCATCGGGAGAACCACTGCGATTGCGCCCGGTTGAGCCGGGTTAACGCCTGGAGAAAGCTAAAACTAACTGTCATGATAAAGCGAGAGACTGGTCGCTGTTCGAGAGGTCCTTTCGGTCCTTAAAGACCTCACGCCGCTTCGAAATAAGTTCGGATAATGTCCGACGAAGGCGTGGATAGCGCCCAAATTCGTCCTCCGAATACTAGGGGCTTCGCAGAAATTTAAAATTATAGAATTCTATGGCTAAGGAGAGTGTTCAAGCACTATAAGTCCGGTTGCCTTGTTCGTTGTGTTGAGCGCCTCCTAGATGGACCCAAAATGGGAACAAGAGTGCTCAAGTTTATCCCGAACACCCCAGCACTCGTGGCATGGGGCTGAAGCCGACGACTTGCCATCTCTCGATTTAATAAACGGCCGCATGAAGGTAATATTTTAAATTAACAAGCGTTGCTTGAGCGATATGAACAAAGTTTTCAGCGCACAGTGATAACACATTGCGAAGTTTACTCCATAATTACATCCACAGGGCACTCATCCGCAATCTTGCGGGCACCCTTCAGACAGTCTTATAGTACATTTCGGCGACGATATTCCTTGCCCGCTGGTGGCGCGTCGCTGATTAGCTTCTCCGCATCTAGCTTGCCCCAATGCACCTTTGCGCTGGCAAGGGCCCGACGAGCACCTTCAATACAGGCAGAGCGCTTGATAACCTCCACCTGTGGGCACGATCCACCAACCGTCGCGACGTGGCGAAGTAGCTCCCTGTGCATGGCCTCTCCAGCCACACCGGACTATGAGGCCCTTCATGGCCTGCTCGGCCGCCTTTAGGAGCTCGACCAGCTGCTTCACTGGTCGCTAGTGGGCACCGGATGGCCGGCCTCAAAGATACTTGAGACCGAAGACCTTCTCCGTTGAGCTCCCCTCCTCGGCTCGGTAGAATGCGGCGGCATCAAACACGCTGCAAGGCAGATCTGCAAACGCCCCTGGAGAGCTCCGAATGCGGGTAAGTAACACGTAATTTACATTCACATGCTTGCTTTGCATGAAAAATTCCTTACCCGCCGCTATCTTCCTCATCAACTCAATCTCCTGAAGGGACTTATGGGCATCGGCCTTGGCAGTTTTGGCACTTTCGAGAGCCGAGGCAAGCTCGGACTCTCGAGTCTTTGAGTCACGCCCAAACTCTCATGCTTTTCCATGAGAGCCACGGAGCTCTTGCTGAACCACCGCCACCGCGCCTCCTGCTTTTCTCGCTCCGCCTGCCTGCGTGGTCGCATTATGCTCGTCATGACACGCCTCCTTCGTGGTCGCCACCTCGTCCGTGGCCCTGCAGTACCCATGATATCCTTGTTATTTTTGTTGCAACCTAAATCCTTTTCTCAGAAGGTACAAGTTCAAAGTGGTGTTACTCACCTTCTTTGTCCCGAGCTGCTTCTGGCGCTGCCGAGCTCTTGCTCGGACTGCTCGAGCTCCTGCTTCAAAGCACCGATCTCCATGATCGGCGCGGCAGAGGTCAAAGAAGCGCAGCCTGCAACCCATATTGACATAATTTTTAGCAACCCCAGATATCTTCTTTTTTCAGATCCTCATCCGCTTTTCTTCCCGAACACCGAACCGAGCATCGGGGCTACTATCTATGCGGTATTACATTGCATATTTTAACTTCTTACCTCAAAGCACGATAGAAGGCTACTCGCAGCTTCGGTCAGCCCGCTCTTAGCAAGCTGCACTTTTCAATCACCGCACTCATAATAGTGCGGTGTTCTTCCTCGATGGAAGCGCTCTGCAGCAAATTGCCCGGCGCCCGGTTGGGACGGAAGCCGCCGGCGCCACGGTCTTGCCCTTCATTCAAGGGCCGCCACGGACCGGAACCACTGCGGGTTACGATATGGGGTCGGCGCAAAGTCCGGAGGACGCCTTTGTGGCGCCCGAGCCTCCCCGATGGGTCCTTCTTGGGATCCCACCTCGGCGCCCTCGGTGTCGCGAGGGGTGGTGGCGGTCGGGATGGAGTCTACATCCGACGGAGCCAACGACCCGCCGATGAAGCGGGAGATTATCACTGGCGGACTACGTGCAGCATGCGGCATCGAATGACACTATGTGACGCGAAAAGAAATTATAAATCATTCAGAACCGGATACTTACGATCTCGCCGGAGGCCTGGCCCTTGAAGGCCATTCTTCCTCGCCAACGTTGATGTTGGCGGAGCTGTCGGGGAATAGTCCTTCCCTCTTGACCCTTGGGCCCCTGCTGGGGAAGCCTTCCTCTTCCTCTCTCCCCTCCGGGAGAGAGTCCTCTTCTCCTCCTCGCTGGGAGGAGTCCGCCGGAGTCGCGGACACCTGAAAACGGAACTCTTCGAGCACCCGTGGCCTCCTTCTTGGTTTTCTTCTCCGCACCACGTGCGGTGCCGAACCAGCAGCCCCGCTAGACGGGCGCTCATCTGGATTTTTCGGCATAGGGCCGGGCAGATAATCTGCTCCGCCTTCCTCATCCAGTCCTGTCAAAGGAAAAGGGAAATTAAAACCCGATAGAGTCAAACTATGAAAAGCAAGTGTCCCGTAAAGGGTAGAATCACTTACCTCGTTGGCTTGGCGCTGCGAAAGCGAAATGCGCGATCTTCAACACGGATGCGGGGCTTGGCGCCTTGAACAGCACCTCCAGCGCCAGACGTCAGGTCAAGAGCCCGCTCAGCGCTGGTGTTGTTCCGGATCGAACTCCCACAGATTGAATGCCCGCTTGGCATGGGAGAATCCGCGACGAGCATGACTTGGACCACGTTAACCAGCCTGAGCTTCTTCACCAGCTTCGGATGCAGGCTTGGAGTCCCGTCGGCTCCCGAACTACCCCACAGCAAGCCCTTCTCTTTCCGGGAGGTGAGCTGCGTGGGGATACCAGATCTGAACTCGGGGCCGCCGCCCATGTAGGGTCACGCTGCTCGGTGATATAGAACCACCCGATTGCCACCCCTTGGCGGATTCCACGAAGGCCCTTCAACCAAAGGACATTGGGAATCTTGCCCAACATGGCGCCTCCGACTCCGCTTGAGTGCCCTTCACTACCTTCGCTTGACATTGAAGGTCTTGAGCCAAGTCAAGTGGGGCTGGATGCAGAGGAAGGCCTCGCACACGACGATAAACGCCGAGATGTTGAGGATGAAGTTCGGCGCCAGATCATGGAAATCCAGGCCGTAGTAGAACATGAGCCCCCGGACAAAGGGGTGAAGTGGAAAGCCCAGTCCGCGGAGGAAGTGGGGAAGGAAAACGACCTCTCATGGGGCCTGGGGGTGGGATGAGCTGCCCTCGTCGGGCAGCCGGTCGCTGATGTCGCCGGAGAGGTATCCGGCGCCGCGCAGTTTGGCGATGTGCTCCTCCTTAACGGTGGAGGCCAACCATTTACCTCCTGCTCCGGACATGGTCGGAGAAGGTTGAGACGAGATGCGCAAACTTGGGCGCTGGAGCTCGAGTGCGCGGAGATGGATAAGCAAAGGAGGAAGAAGGCGTAGGTGAGAAGGTGAATCCTTATCCCTTATATGGGCGGGTGAAGTCTACGCATCCCCCACCGGCCTGGTAAAACTCGCTTATCCCCCAAGCGTCACCATCAATGGCGCGTTTGGGTTACCCACGTCCGTATTGATGAGAATCCCGGATTAAGGGGGAACACGATCTCCGCTCGACAAGACGCGTGCCAAGAAACCGCCGCTAAATGCGCTTGAGGTGGTAGAGTAAAAAGATTTAAATAATGTCTTGGTGGTGGCGTGACGTCATGCCGCGGAAAACGTCAGCAGATTGAACTTGTGTATATATTATTCTCTCTACGGTGGAATGTGGAATTTATTTTGCAGAGCCGGACACTATCCTGGTGTTCACAATCTTCTATCATTTGGAGAAGGAACCCGCCTTGCAATGCCAAGCAATATACGCGCCGGACTTATCATCATTGAAGCCTGGTTCAGGGGCTACTGAGGGAGTCCTGGATTAAGGGGTGTCCAGATAGCTGGACTGCCATCATCAGCCGAACTATCATCAGCCGGACTATCATCATCGACCGGACTCCAAGACTATGAAGATACAAGATTGAAGACTTCGCCCCGTGTCCGGATGGGATTTTCCTTGGCGTGGAAGGCAAGCTTGGCGATACGGATATGTAGATCTACTACCATTGTAACCGACTCTATGTAACCCTAGCCCTCTCCGGTGTCTATATAAACCGGATGGCTCTAGTCCCTAGGACAGAACAACAACCCTTACAATCATACCATAGGCTAGCTTCTAGGGTTTAGCCTCCTTGATCTCGTGGTAGATCCACTCTTGTAAACATCCACAATATCAATATCGATCGAGCAGGACGTAGGGTTTTACCTCCATCAAGAGGGCCCGAACCTAGGTAAAACTTCGTGTCCCTTGTCTCCTGTTACCATCCGCCTAGACGCACAGTTCGGGACCCCCTACCCGAGATCCGCCGGTTTTGACACCGACACTTCCCGTGCAAGATAGCCACACAGGGATCCCGGCACTTTTGGCAGTCGGTGCCCAACCTATCAACCTAGCCTGTCTATCATGCACCAGTGACCAGCACCCAAGGTGTCTCATTCATAGCGTGAAGGAAGACTCCGCCCCTTTTTATAAAAAGGGCACGCTCGCCTCAACCCAGCCCAGCACAGCCGCTACCCCAAAACCGAGCCACAATGTCTGGTCCCGTAGTGCACCATGAGACTACAGCAACCAACCTTGGAGGTTTTGTGACCATACTCGCAAACCTCACCATCGTTCCTATGCGTTAGAAGAGCCACCCGAATATGTTGTGTACCAAGGACCCATGAGTGGTGAGAGCCACAATTCTGGGCCTTTCTGACATATCTACGGTGAGGGTCTGCACCAGCGCCCTACTGTGTTCACGGAAGAACAACTTCCTTTGAGCCACAGGCCATCCAACTAGCTGCCCGAGAGGCTATAGTTCATCTTAGGCACCTGTCGCCCAGAGTTAACTGTCGCTTGTTCCACTACTGCCCCAGGCGTGAAGGGTATGGTAGGCCACCCCAAGTAGCCAACGGAGATCATGAGACGGACCCTGCATTGCTGCACCTAGTGCGCTATGTAAGCGCACTGGAGGAACTGTTCGATCAAATCACCATTGATCTGATTGCAGCTCGTGGAGAGCTGGTCCGTCGAGCCCAGACGAGAGAAGAGAACAAGCCCAACGCCGACAACCCAGTCGCGCTGTTCGGACACCCAATCGAGACTCTGAGGTCAGCCCCAGCCGTTAGCCAAGGTGCTTTGATGACCCCAGAAGTGCTTCGCCGCCTCCTGGGAGCACACTCCAACGGGGTTGTGGTCAACAATCCCCGCGATGGTCATCATCACTACCCCGAGCCTGCAGCCCCTCAGCCCTCTCCAGCTAATTCCAACGGTGAGAACCATGGAGAAGCCTCGACATCCACAAGGGACGCCCGCTTGGATGTAAACGAAGTAGACTAAGTCACTCGAGTAGTGGCGAGTCCTAGTGTATCCTCGCTTTGTAATCTTGTGATCCCTTAAATTAACGCAGCCTGTCATCGTGCCTCTGTTTTATATAGTAGCTTTGCATAGATATATTAGCATGCAGTGTGATTTCTCTATCCTTGGCGCAGCCACCAAAAACCGCCCCGACAACACCCACAGTGATACGTCACTTTAGTATGATGTGTGTACCTGTGGTTGACCCCGAGCTGAGCTGGCCAATTCTTTACTTTTTACCACGGTAAATGACCCAGCCCCGGTGCTATAAAAGGGCCACCGAGTGACCTTGCCAAGCACCCCTCACCTTGTGCACCATCCTCACAACCATTTCTTGCCATGCCGAGCCCTAGTATTTATCTGAGGACTCCAGATGCTACCCCAGGTAGTTTTGTCAAGATATTGTGGGATTTTACCCGCAGTACCATGGGCGCTACCCACCCACCCCAGTACGAGCTGTTCAAATCGAGGATCACCCCTTCCACCTCAAGATATTGGGCAGCCGTGCACATCCCTCCTCAGAACCCAAACCAAGACCCAATGAAGTCTCCTTCGGGGAAATCTATGCCAACCCCAAGATATGGTCAGAGAAGCTGATGCGTATGAAGCACTTGCTCACCTTCGATTCGCGGTGCCCTACGCCAGCGAACGAGGGTATTATTACTTTCCGAGCCGTGCAACACCCGGAGGAGTAACATCTTTTCCCGGTGGACGAGTTGAGAGAGACCCAGTACTGGCCAACCTTGTCCAGTACGTCATCGCTCAAGAACGTTTAACCCAACGTGTGATGGGTTATCTACAAAGCCTCGCGGATTTAAATCCTCAGATCGCCATCGGCAGATCACTGAGGCCCGACCAGGAGAGACACATTCATCGACTGGTCAATCCACTTTCTCCGATAGAAGAAGAGTGTATCACCGTACCAGAGACATTTTCTCAGGACCCCATCCAGTTACCGTTTTCAATTTGGATGCACCGCTGTTTTTATTACCGCAACTTTTATATATGTGTTGTAACTTATGCATGGTACCCCCGAGTTCGCGCAGCGGGTAAACCTTTTAGATTCTATTAATATGAGTAGCTCTGTCGCGGTTTGGCTCTAATGTATTACTGTTTTCTCTCGCGAGAAAATCCTGGAGTGAGATTTATTTTCCCTGAGTTGCCGCATCGTATATTTTCTCACGGCATAGATTATTTATTTCACGCAGCACCCCGGCAGCAGTCTCACAACAACAATTACACAGACACATACACCGCTTGCAAAAATTTTGCAACTGTGTCGCATCTAACTAAGCACCTCCGGACAACAGTTATCACCCGGCACACTCCACCTACTCCTCGTGGTCACCACTGCCGCGGAGAGCCAACAACCGAACAGCGGCATTGCGACGATCATCGAGGATCATCGTGCACAGGAGCACCGAGAGCCCCAGCACCGCTGCCAGCCCTCCGCATAGCAGGATCACGTACCAGTCCGGCACCACCTCCGCCATTAGCGCCTCATCTCGAGCTCCGGCAAGCGGAAACAGAGGAGAAGGAGAGAGAAGGAGCAGCGAGGCCAGGTGTGAGGAAGAAGAGGAGAACGCCGCGGTCGTTTTATAAGCCCGAGCTCGGTGTACGGTGGGCGTGGTCCACCAGCGCCGCTCGTCGCCCGACCGCCCGATGTTGGAGGCGAATCCATGAGAAAGGCCGACAGCAAGACTGGCCCGTGAGGTGAGTGCACGCTGCACCGGCAGCTAGCACGCCGCGCACTACCGCGGTACGACCTAGGTGCCCTACGCGCTAGGCGTCGCCGGTGGAGAAAGCGCGGGAGAGCACACGGGAGAGAGGAAGAAGAAAGAGCCGGAGGAAGGAGAAGAGGCTGACTGCGGGCCCGGGTCCACCTGTCAGCCAGAGAGAGCACTGTGCTCTCAGGGACGATCTGCGTTTTTTTTAAATTAGAATTTATTCTAAATTTATGTCCAGTGTAGAACTCGCTAGTTTTCCCCAAAACCGTGGATTTTTCCCCACACCGCGCCAGTATCCCACACTGTATTTTTGCACCACTTATTGCCCTCTCACTGGAGCCACTTTCATTTTAATGCATATTTATTTAGATTTAACTCTTAGCACATCTCGAGGACGAGATTTTTCTTAAGGGGGTAGTAGTTGTAACACCCCAAAAATTTAGCCAAGTTTTAAATATTAAAATTTTGCCAGGAGTTTTACAATTATTATTTCTGTTGATTTCAGAACTCTTCTGTTAATATTAAGGTGTCTTTTCCATGTGGAGCTTTCCAAAACATGTTGGACTTTTGTGCTCTCTGTATAACATCTTATATCTTATATCTTATATTTACTAATTGGAGGCATCATACGAAGTTCCACATTAGTCCACATCATTAAAAATGTCTTAATCATTCTTAACCGTTTGATCTATGTAACTGATCTATCTTAACCCTCCGGTTTACGTTACCCTGTCGCAAAAAAAGAATCAATCTGGACATAAACCTTACCCAACGTGCACACTAATTAACATCAGGAAAAAAAATCAACAGAAAAAAAAAAGATCAATAAACCTGACCCAACGTGCACACAAATTAACATAAGAAAAAAGATCAATATTTTCCGTAACAAAAACGTTATAAGAGTCATGATCTCACAAGGGAAAAAACAACGTTATAAGAGACCATAGCTCACAAGAAACGGGACCATGAGCACTTTCCCTAAAATATGCTCGAAGCTGGGCAGGCCGCAAGCATCGCAAACCCCTTCCCTACGCATCCCTCACCCCCATCCTCTCCTCGCCTGCCCTAAGTATTCAACTTCCATTGATGTTGCATGAGAGCTATGCTTCAAAGACAGAGGTAAGAGCTGCCTGTTGATATGTATATATAGTGTCCAGGGTTGGAGATTGATCAGCGGATGCTGGCGGCGGCGTGCATCGGCTCGGCAACAACAACGGGATGCATGCGGGCAGCGTGTCTCCGTGGGCTGTGGCGAACTTGACTGTGCAACCATCCATCCTCCCGTAAGCTCGACGATGCAGGTTCTGTCGTATGCTAACGCTGATATTTCCGGTGAGATGTATGATCCTGTACTTTTGGCCGTGTACCATTAACACCCACGCATGTAGATTGGTTACCTCGAGAAAGCACGGGTACACGGGTACTCGATAAAGCTATCGATTCTATTCGCAAGAAGATGCACGCTGCCGTTATACCTCGATCGATTGTTTCCCATGGCTGCACAATGACGTGAGGCCGACAGCCATATGAGCTTCTAATCCCGTCCGGCTGCATCACATGTTTCCTTTTGCAGGCGTAGACAAATAATTACTGGATTAAACCCCTATTGTATTCTACAAGCCATTAAATTTATCACCAAATCTCCGATTAATGAGGTTGATCCCTACCATCTGATCAAAAATATTGAAGCCGGCCTTCCATGTCACCCTCCCTTATATCTAGCAGCCGTAGCCAGCACACAGGTAGCTTTCATGTGAGAAAGAAAATATTTCTTCTTTCCAAGTACAGTTCACAAGATTACTTCTTTTTTTTAATTTGTACTCTCACTGTTCCTAAATATTAGTCTTTTTAGAGATTTGAATATGGACCACATACGGATGAATATAGACATATTTCAGGATGTAGTCACTCATTTTGCTTCGTATGTAGTCCATATTAGAATCCCGAAAGAGACATATTTAGGAACGGAGGGGGTAGCATAGCACACTAGCATGCCGTGGATAGATGAAAGATGATGGTTTTATACTACCATCTCATTACCCTGCACGTGAAACATATGGGTCATTAGAAGTTGAGGCATGGGCAATGCTGATGCTTTTCAATGAACAGATTGCACGCGAATATGCATTTTCTTAACGCGCAAAGTGGCTATTATTTCCTCATACTTATTCATTTGATATTTATATACTCTAGATGATAGTTAACTACTAGATCCGACCCAATGATTGGTTTGTCACTTATCGAAGTTGCTCATTTTTTTAAACCTTTTGGACATTGTATGTTTGCTTGAGTTAATGTTCGTAGTATATCTATTACATGAAGCATGCACTTGATTAGTTTTATTCAATTGTCATTTTTTGCAGGATTATTTGAATTGTTATCTCGATTATATGATTCATGCATATACATCTCCCAATACAACCACTTAATTTCCAGTTCTCTTCCTGTGATTTTTTCCTGTAGTTAAGACGCCCATGATCTTAAAATTGAATCATATTTTTTAATCCGGTTGGTTATAATGCAATGAAACCATTAGCTATGGTCTCCATGATGAAACCATCAGCTATTGTTAGTGCACACCAAATAGCAAGTATATTTCTTCAAGAAATTGTTCTTAGTTCGACACAAATATGCCATGCAAGCTTAATTTTTCCTCATGTTCTACATTTAATCGTTGTTTCCATCTACCAATTCATCTTTTGATTGTAGTCTATGTCTGAGAAAAAGGAAGTTGGAAGCCCTCGGATGCAATGCTAATCACCTTTTTACGGTATATGACTTCCTCTAAATTACTTTATTTACCATGATCTTTCGGATTTGTTATTTATCTACTATTTAATCGGTACAAATAACAAAGATTCATGACACATAAGCAACATCCATTTGAGAAGGTTATATTGACATTTCGTTTTGTAAGATTTGCCCAAAAGTTTCACTGATTATGGACGATGAGGAGCAGTTTATGTTCGTTCTAATATTGCAATAACCAATGTTCTGAAACAGATATAGCTTAAAACCTGAGAACAGAGAAGAGAAATAACCAGTTTATGAATTGTTAGTCATTCTTTGCAATAGAAGAATTATTATCTTATTATTGGTAGCAGGATTTGATTAGTTGATGGATGCAGCAAGAAATCAAATCTAAAATTATCCTTAGGGGGCGTGTTCAGTGATGACCAAGGAGTTTCCTCTCTCAAGGTATAGTACGCTGGTGCAGGCTATTCTTCGTTATGACTCAGTAGATGCTATATTCCGTTAATCATGCATTGAGATTCGTATAAGTTTTTTATTTTCATTTTTTATTTTTCTTTCTTATATATATGTCACCTGGTTGAGACTTCGTTAAGTCCCAGACGACTAAGACCTACCACACCCTACTCTTATAGGTTATTCTTCCATAATGTGTTGTATGGATGCTCCCTTTGTCAAGGTTAGGTCACCACAATGAACATGGATGTATAGGACCAGAATTACTAAAGTGTAATGATATAGTTGCACTAAGGTTTTTATAATTTTTAAATCTTTCTATGAAGTGAAGTAAGAAATTTTGCAGTCGACCTGCACTTTCCATAGGTCAAACCTGTTTACTTTTTTAACTTCAGATTTCTTTTCAAACTATAATCTGCTTAGTATAACATAGGTTGTATATTTCCAAGGAGTGCCATGGAAATGATTTGTACATGAGTCCAACATGTACTGATATAGAATTTCATTAGTTACTGTGAGTTTCCTATGTTGATGCACCCTTGCTACTTGATTTTGAACACAAGGAGGATTTTTCTACGAAAAACTTATGCCATTTCTCTTCTATATATACAACTCTTCATTGATGCATAAATGAAAAATAATCACATCTATATGATATTGTGGGTAACTTAAATTGCTAGCCCGTGCAGGTGCACAGGTAAATGACTAGTTTTCTTAATCAGTAGATTTATTTAGTAAATTATTTCACCCTGAGCTTTATTCATTAAAATGAATTGTTTTAAATTTTGGAGCTCCTTTTGAACTACAACCATCGGATTTATTTTGCTAAAAATCCAACCAAAATTTGGAGATGTCATGTAATGTCTCTAAATCACTTGTGTACAATAATATAATTATTTCATTGCATATTTTGAGTTTTACACCTGTTCTTCAAATCTGGTCCAGTGGACACTTTTGCACTATAGCCTAATTAAATATTTCCCTAGAACCTCCACCAAAAATATTGAGATATCAGTAGTAGCATGCCATCCAACTTTATGCAAAAACCTAGTGTTGTTCTTTGGAAAAATTGAGTGAATCATCCTCATCTTCATTCTGGTGATTTGTACTGCAACCATCTCCTAACTTGCTTCCTTATCCATAATTCCTTTTCCTACTTGTAGTCCTCCCTGCCAAACCCCTAAGTCCAGGGGCATGCACTCTTTGGAACACTTTTGGTCCATGTAGGGATACCTTTTTCTTTCTGTCCAGAATTGTAGTTTTGCAAAACATGCACTACCAAGTTTCTCCTTTTGGCAAACTAACTTCACCACCCTCTCTCACATCCATGGAGACACTGATCTGGAGTTTTTGGCCACTCCAAGAAATGCCTAAGTACCCTTGGCATTTTGTCAAACACCTTATGGGCATGATCTGTTTTGGCATGATTTTTGTTTTGCACTGTGACCTTGCACCTCTGGGAAATCTAGCATGTCTACTAAGCACCTAGACGCTCCTAACCTAGATCTGCTAAGTGCCAGCCTCACCCAAGCCCTGTAGCATGCCATGGCATTTCGTCGAGCACGTTCCGTGTGTTCTCTGGGCGCGAGCAGAGCACGCGTATTGCACGTGCCGCGCCCGAGCCGACGTGTCGCGCCCCTGGCTTGCCGCCACCCCGCAGAGCCGCGCCACTCACTTGGCCTCTCGCTACGTCGCGCCAAGAACCCCGACAGCCTCTGCAGCGTTGCCAGCAAGCCGCTTGGCGGCATGCCCGTGGCCGCAACCGCCACCGCCATGAGAAGCACCGCCCAAGCCTCCAGCGCTCACCACCTGCCCCCTGGAACAGCGAGCTCATCCGCAGCCATGTCCACTAGCGCTCGCCGCCCACGACACCTAAGCTACAGAATGGCGGTCACCGGCGACGTTATCCCCGGCCGCCGCGGAACCGACCCCGAGCGCCTATTTAAGGAGCCCCCGAGCTCGTCTCCGCACGCAGGGCAGTCTCAAACCCCCTCCCTAGGACCCCATGGGCAGCCAATCGACCCGGGGAGATCTCCTTCCCCATCTCTGGCAACCGCAGCCGCCGCCTCCGCCCTGGCCATTCCGGCGTCATAAGAGCCTCCCCTTCTCCGTTCTCTTCGCCAAGAGCTCTACCTTCCTCCCGTGAACTCCTCCCCCTGCTCAGTTTGGATCGGGAACCAGCGCGGCCCCAAAACCACTACGCCACCGAAAACATCCTCCGCCGCAGAGCTCGTCGCCGATGACTCCCTCCATCCCCATCACTCCCTCGACCAATGGAAGAACCGCCCCAGCCTTGCGGATCCATACCCACCCTCGGGGCCCCGCGAGGAGCCGCCTAGCGCCGGCGACGATCGCCGGAGCTCCCGCCTCTGTTCGGCCAGAGGAAGAAGAGGGAAGGGAGAATAGTCAAACCTGACCAGTGGGCCCCCTGGACCCACTATCAGTGACCCCGCCCAGTCCACGTGGGTTAAGTGGAAGCGCATTTCCAGTTTACGCCTTCGACGTGTACGTATCTAATCGAAACGTTTTCTTTTCTGTTTTATTTTTAATATCAGATTTTTTGACCAGACTTTGACCGATTGTATCTTTTTAAATACAGCTCCAAATAAATTAATTCTTTTTCCTACCTCTCTCAAATATTGTCTTGTTTATTTTAAGATTTATTTGAAAAAATTTCAAAACAACTTTTTGTGCTGTTTTGATTTTATGTAATAATTCGTATATATTCCTTTAAATAGGATTTTTGAAGATTTCAAGATGTGTTGGAATGCACCCTGCCTTCCCATGACCTGAAGGCAAGCATTCTGAACCCTGGTGAAATTTTTGTGTGTGTTGCATAGCACGGTGACAACACCACCCCGACACGAGCATACGTCATTTTATGTGAGGATGTGTTCCTACTCATGTGTGCACGTTAATGAATTTAATGCAAATGGAGTTGATTTGATTGTGATAGAAATCACCGTCATATGCCCTTCATGCATACCGGGAGGGAAGACGGCAAGGCCCCTGTCTTGGGTAGACACGGTCTTGTCCCTAGTCCTCCGTTGAGACGGTCATGTCCAGTATGGCATGAGGGGGTATGTCGCGTGGTGTTTCCATCTGTAGTTTAAAGTATTTGCATTATTATACTAATCTTGCAGGGAATCTTGCAACCTCCTGAGTCGACCGTAGATCGAGTCTTGTGCCAGTAACCCCCATACTTGCTTCGTACTACCACTCGTCTCTACAACAAGTAGGTTACGGTTCAGTAAGTTGTCAACCCTTTCCTAACACACACCATACAGAGAGGCCATGGTGGAAGATACTGGAGGCATTCGGTAGTCATGCCACCAGGGTCCGGGAGCATGGGTGTTTCGGTTGTAGCCGAAGGGGTAGCTCCCAGCTTATGCTGCTGTATAAATTTTGTGATCCCATGTTACGCCGAGGTTGTAGCCTCCCACTTAGAGTTTTGCTTGACAGGTGTCGTGGGTGATTCTGCACACGTGAGTTAAGCTGGTGTGTGCAAGTTAGGTGTGTTTTCAACAAAAGACCAGAGCGGAATTAGTCCCGATGGACTAAAGGAATCCATTACTCGTGGTTAAAGAGTACACCCTCTGCAGAGATTAAACCTATTCGAATAGCCGTGTCCATGGTTAAGGATTACAGTCTGGGATGGGTCAAGTGTCGGTCTAAGTGCCGGTCTTCGGAGGTGAAACTGTTAAACCAGAACTGGAATCACAACTCGTGACTTGTGATAATTATGATTATTATTATTATTGTTGACTAACCCGTGATATTATTGGCTTTATCGAATATCCCTCGGATGGTTCTACCTCCTGGATATTTGTTGTGTCTTCTTTTAAAGCCCTTTATGTGGTGTCGCTAAGACGCCCGACTGCAGCATTTCTTTTAAAGCCCTTTATGTGGTGTCGCTAAGACGCCCGACTGCGGCATTTCTTTTAAAGCCCTTTATGTGGTGTCGCTAAGACGCCCGACTGCGGCATTTCTTTTAAAGCCCTTTATGTGGTGTCGCTAAGACGCCCGACTGCAGCAATTCTTTTAAAGCCCTTTATGTGTTGTCGCTAAGACGCGTGACTGCGGCATTTCTTTTAAATCCCTTTATGTGGTGTCCCTAAGACGCCCGACTGTGGCATTTCTTTTAAAGCCCTTTATGTGGTGTCACTAAGACGCCCGACTGTGGCATGCTTGTTATTTATTTCATAATTTTAATACTACTCTTATTATTAGTTTCAAAATTTTAATACTACTATGTTATTGCATATTCATAAATAACATGCTTGCACACATCAGAGTTTTATTTATCTTTTGTGACTGACGTCATGAGCATGAAATATTTTCAGCACATCATTGTTAAATTATGCCTGTGTTCATAATGTTTGCGAGTACATTCAAAGTACTCACTGGCTTGTCCCTGGCTATTGTCTTGGCCAGATTTTCTTGCGCAGAGAGGAGCGACCATGGCGACGGTCCCAGAACCTAAGCAGCGGCGATAGCAGCCTCGCGAAGATAGGAGTTAACCTGGTCAGCTGTTCCTGTGGAAATTGGAGTCCCATAGACACTGATGATCCATAAACCACTTCCGCCATCAACCTTTAGAAACCATTTGTTGTACTCAGAGGCCAGAATGGTCTTGTACTACATATATTGTATTTTGCTTGGAATTTCTGTATCAAGTTGGTACCTCATCAACTAACAGTTATCCTGGGGCTGATGAGCACAAGGGCCATTTTTCTGGGATTCATTACCCGGAGATTCGGTCCCCACATAATGTTAATTTGTTGTCAATTAGTCATTAGTTTGTCATGTGACTCGTCTACTCCTATTGACTTAAGAGTATGTTGTGGTTTTCAAAATTGATATTGGTCATTTACTCATCTACCTATTATTGAGCTGAGATAATTGAATTTTTTGGCAAATGTGCTACCAATGAGCGTAAAATTGTGAAAACTTGTGTACTATTTGTTCTACCCATTGGGTACCCAATGAGTACGGGTACCCGTCGGGTATGGGTATGGGTAGAGTTTCATACCCATGGATACTGGTATGGGTAGAATTGTGTACCCACTGACTATACGAGTATGGGTATGGTATTGCTCTACCCTGCCCATACCCTACCCATTGCCATCCTTATTTGTGAACTTGTAACCTCCTACCTGAGGTGCCACCACCAACGCCAACTAACCCGGATTGTCAACCCGGGGTGGATGATCCTCCCTGCTCCACTCAATCGGCTGCTCAGACCACCGTAAATAACGGGGCACCGCTGGTTCAACGGAGCTTACCGCTCTCCTATGAAGCTTCTGGTCACGCTTGTCCAAGCTAGTGGTAAAGACATGATACTACCCACTATTCAACTGCTTTGGATTGCTCTGGTAACCCGACTGCTGCTGCTGACCATTGTAACCACCTTGGTTGCCCTGATTTCCTTGATTTGTATGTCCGCCCTGATTACCATGGAACCCTGAACTGGAATTTCCTCCGCCATAACCCGGCCCATGAGACCCGGGGCCTGAACCTTCACCCGGTCCGTGATCATACCGGAAGTCATTAGAATTTTTGAACTCTTGCATGATATAGCAGTCCTTCTAGAGGTGCGTGGCCGGCATCTCCTTCGTCCCATCTTTCGGGCAGGGCTGGTTCAATAGGTAAGACAGACTGTCCGGGTTAGGGTTAGGTGCCCCATTGCGCCGGGGTGGTTTACCCTTGCGTCGTTGGCCCTTATCCTACGCACTAGCATTAGCCACAAAGTCCATGCTGTGGTCCGCTTTACGTTTACCACCGTTTCCATGACCCGCTGGGCTGTGATGCTGCCCCTTGGCGTTGCTGCTCTTTTTTCACTTCCCTGCCTTATCATCATCCGACTCGGGATCCTTGGTACTATCAGAGTCAACATACTTTACTAAAGCGGCCATGAGGGTTCCCATGTCAGTGCAATGGCGTTTTATCCGTCCAACTTCAACTTCAGAGGCTTAAACTGGCAATTACCTTCCAAGGTTAGAACTGCGGTGTCAGCGTTGATGCGGTCCGATGAATGCAAAATTTCCGAGACCTGGCACACCCATTGGGTTGTTGATTCTTCTTCCTCCTGTACACAGGCAGCTAGGTCCACAATCGACATGGGCTTCTTGCATGTATCCTTAAAATTCTGGATAAAACGGGTTCTCAACTCGGCCCATGATCTGATAGAATTAGCAGGTAGACTTTTTAACCAAGTATGAGTCGTCCCTTCTAGCATCATGGTGAAGTATTTCGCACAGGCTGCATCATCCATATCCAGCATCTCCATGGCCATCTCATAGCTTTCAACCCATGTCTCCGGGGGTAAATCGGCAGTGTAATTCGGCACCTTGCGCGGGCCCTTGAAATCCTTGGGCAGGCGTACATTGCGTAACGCCGGGACGAGACACGGCACCTCCAAAGAGCTAGAGGTAACTCATGGCTCTCTCACCGTGGTTGTATGAACCGGAGTAGACTGACGGGCTTCATACTGCACTGCTAACTTGGCATCCCTGCGCGAGCCCGGTCCACCACTTCCTGAGCATCACCGGCACCTCCTGCCGGGTTGTGGCCATGGGGCGGTTCGCGGTTCCCCGCATTGCTTGACACGGCCTGTTCATCCATACGCCTGCTATAGCTCCGGCTTGGACAGGGGGTGGAATGAATCTGATCACGGCTGTATGAATAAGTCTCCTGTTGCTCCAAGGCTGTCTGAAGAAGTTCCGTCTCGATCGCCGCCGGAGAGTCACCTTCAGTTGGGATAGCTTCCAGCCGTTAAGCGGCACCAACAATATTGTCTATCGGAGTAGAGTAATGACCCGGTGGTATTGGAACAGTCTGCGTCACGTTGTTGTTTTGTCGAGGCGGACCCATCAAACGGGGCTGAACCGGCGCCCCCGCTCCAGGTGCCTCCGCCCGGTTTACTACCGGCGGGTTACTGGTCCCTGCACCTAGGGTGTTAAATAGGTTCCTAGCATCATAAACCGAAGGCAGGCGAGACCGGTATCTTCTCTTTAGGACTTCGTGCGATGCATTCTGATCCAGCATAAGCCAGTAAGCCTATGCATCTAAAGCGGCCCGCTCTACGGCCATCCTGGCATCCTCAGCTTCCAAATCACCCTTGGCCTGGGTAATCTGATCCCTTATCTTCGCGACATCCGCATTGTGTGCATCCTGATCCGCTGGGTTAGCCTCCACCATTAGTGTTGCCAACGCATCAAATAGATCAGATAAGACCTGAGCCGGTGGCCGCACAGGGCCTCCTGCCCCGGCTGCTGCGGTCGAAGAGTGGAGCGCCGGCTGTGTACCGGCCATGAAGATCCCAACCCGATGTGGCAGATCAGAGGTGTCCGGAATACTGTCGCCATCGAAACAGCCTCCAATCCGGCCATCTTGTAGCTGATATAACGACTCGGTTTCTCTGGTTGATGACTCGTCGCCGGAATAAACGACGGTCTCACCACCAGATTCCGATCTGTCCTCGTACTCTCCTCCATGGATGACCCCCACGAAGGCACGCTTCATGGCAGGCTTGACCCGGGCAGATCGCGCACACTGAGCCGTTTCGACGAGGTTGGTGCAGATGTCCGGCTCAGGGCCCGGTTCGCCGATCTTGTCAATGAAAACGTGTATGCCACCAAAAGGGACCCGGTACCCATACTCAATTGAGCCGGCCTCGGGGCCCCATCTTGCATCGTTGATGTAGAGCTTGCCGCAACGACTCTTGGTCATCCAGCCCACAGCGTAACCCTTGAGTCCTTCAAAGTTTCCCTCCAAGAACATGAAACCATCATGCGATGGTCCCACGGTGGGCCCAACTGTCATGGGTTTGTCACGGCAGATGTCCTCTTGAAAGGACTTAGTCATGGAGCCATCGCTACGGGTTAGCTTGAAGGGGTTAAAGTGGACAAAGGGACACAAGAGAATTTATACTAGTTCGGCCCCTTCGATGAAGGTAAAAGCCTACGTCTAGTTGTGATGAAATTGATGGGGATTTGATGACCAGGGCGCGAATAAGCTTCGCCTGAGTCTCGAGTTGTTGTTTCTTGTCCTGAGCCGCCGCCGGGTCGTCCCCTTATATACATGGGTGACACCCGTCGGTTTGCAGAGTCCCAAGACCGGCTCACAAACGTGTCCGGTCTGGTCTCTGCTCTTTCTATCTTACCATACAAGTTATATACCAAATGCCGGTTCACGGCTACAGGCCTTAAACCGGTTCTGGGCCTTGGTCCCCGATCTAACATTCCTATCTGTCTTCATGGGCTTCAAGCATACTCAACTACTGATGGAGTTAACTTGGCCTGTCCTGGCCGGTTTACATCCAGCAGTGATATCCCCAACAGTTAGGGTACTTATGTATTTTGGCATTTGAAACATGTACTTTTTGTGCGTTCAGTATGCACCATTAAAAGCCACGTCAACAACTTTCAACCCTTTCTGACATCATTTACTACTTTTCATGCAATTACTGATTTTTTGAGCTATATTACCTTGAAATTGAAAAGCACTACAAATGAACTCTGAAAAGGTTGAAAGTTGGCATGGTATCATCATTTCACCCACATATCATTTGCAAAAAAAGTAGAGAGGGTTACGGCAAAAACTGGATGCACTTCATGTACAAAATGGACGATCTCTTTCGAAGTATCAGGGTTTCGGACGAAAACTCATCTGTTACAAAGGCATTTCATTTTTCAATAACTTAAGTATTACCAAATTGAATATAATGATAAAACACACTAATATTAGAACATAAGAAAAAAGAATCACTGAAAAATCTATTTTTAAAGTTAAGTTATTCACAAACTAGTGATTCACACAAATTTCAAATAATTCAAATCTAAACTATTCAAATTTGAAAACTACTGGCACTGACAGAAAGTTTGTAAATTTTCGAACCTAAAAAAATATTCACAAATAAATTCTAAATACAGCAGAAAACAACTCAGAAATAAATAAAGCAGAAAATAAAAAAAATAAAAAACCCGCCTACTGGGCCATAGCGGCCTGCATACGACTAGAAACCCAACCTCTAGTTGGGCCAGGATGCAGGCCCGCAAGGCCCACAGGGCAGAGCGGCAGAGTTAGGCCTAGAAGCCTGCTATAGAGAGGAGTTCGATATCTCGCCCGCGCCGGGGCTTATAAACAGGTGTGGCCGCTCATCGCTAGGCGAGGTGGGACTAAACTTCCCGCACCGCAACTGCGCCAGCGCACCCCCTTTAGTACCGGGTGGTAGCTCCAACCGATACTAAAGGTGGGGTCTTTAGTACCGGTTTGAGACACCACCCGGTACTGAAGGGGTGTGCTTACCGCCGCTTGGTCTGGCCAAAACAGACATTTAGTACCAGTTGGCGGCTCCAACCGGTACTAAAGGTGGCTCCTATATAAAAAACACTTCAAAAAAATTCAGTTTCTCATCTCCCAGTTCTCTCTGCCGCCGTGCCGTTGCCGCCCCTGTCGCGCCAACCCCGTCGACTGCGCGCCGCCCCATCCTAGTCGCGTCGTCCCCGTCGACTCTGTATCGCCCCCGTCGACGGCCCGTCCCTGTCGCCGCACCGGCCCGTCGCCGTCCCCTTGATCGCCTCGCCATAGCCGTCGCCTTGGACCTCGCCTCGCCGTCGCCGTCGCCTGGACCTCGCCATCGCCGTCGCCTCGACCTCGCCCGCGCGTGTTGTGAGCCCCTCCCCCAGCCCATCTCCTCCCTCCAATCTAAGCCACTGCGCCGCCGGCGCTGGCCGTAGCTAGTGCACATGTGCGCGCGCGCACACACACTACACGTGCGCACACACACACACAATTTTTCTGTTTTTAGTTTTTAGTTTTTTTTCTGTTTTTCTGTTTTTCATACAAAGTTTTAGATGAATTAATTAATTAGATTAGATTAATGTCAAATAGTATATAGAAATGTCAGTTATAATATATATGATGTCAAAGGTCTTTTCTATTTTTTCTGTTTTTATACAAATGTTATAAATGTTATAGAAATGTTAGTTATATAAAAATGTTAGAAATTTTAGAAATGTTAGTTTTAGCTGGATGAATTAGATTAATTTCAAATTGTTAGATGATGATCGATGTTTTTTTAGTTTCTTATAAATTTAATTTAGAATTTATATATAAGAAATCAGAATCCAATAATTTAAAAAATGTTACATTTGCATATAGTATTTGTTTTCGATGATGCCCGACCCGCATCCTCGCCGTCGACCCGTTCACGACGATGTCCTGCTTCAGAGGACCCATGTCCGGGACTCGGCTCCGCCGGGCTGGCACTGGGAGGTGCTACCTTCAGGGGCGCCCAGCTTGGTGAGGAACCCGACCACGGGTCCCATTGTCGGTCTCAAAACCGACGGATCTCGGGTAGGGGGTCCCGATCTGTGCGTCTTAGGCCGATGGTAACAGTAAGCAAGGGACACAACGTTTACCCAAGTTCGGGCCCTCTCGATGGAGGTAAAACCCTACTTCCTGCTTGATTGATATTGAAGATATGAGTAGTACAAGAGTAGATCTACCTGAGATCGTAGAGGCTAAACCCTAGAAGCTAGCCTATGATGGTATGATTGTAATTGTGATCAGCCTTCTAAGGACCATCCTCTCCGGTTTATATAGACACCGGAGAGGGCTAGGGTTTACATGGAGTTGGTTACAAGGAAGGAAATATATTATCCGGCTCGCCAAGCTTGTCCTCCACGCAAAGGAGAGTCCCATCCGGACACGGGACAGAGTCTTGAGTCTTGTATCTTCATGCTTCAATAGTCCGGACGATGTATACAGTTCGGCTGTCAGGATACCCCCTAGTCCAGGACTCCCTCAGTAGCCCCTGAACCAGGCTTCAATGACGATGAGTCCGGCGCGCAGTCTTGTCCTCGGCATTGCAAGGCGGGTTCCTTCTCTGAATTCCATAGTAATTATCGAACACTTAAACCGTGTCCGGATCTGCAAAATGATCTTCACATACCACCGTAGAGAGAATGATATCTCACAAATGCAATCTGCTGACAACTTTTTAGACAACATGACATGTCATTACGGTCGGGTCATTATTCGAACCATTTTCCCACAACTGGCCACATCGCATATTGCGAGGCGGTTTCCCCGACACGTCTTGTCAAAGAAGAGATCGTGTCCCCTTATCACGGGATTTTCATCAATACGGGTATGGGTAATCCCACCGCGCCATCAATCCTGGCGCTTGGGAAGCAAGCGATCCTCAACGGGCAATTGGGGAGGCGCACTGCTTTTGTCCCCTCTATAAAGGGATAAGAGTTCCCCATTTTTACCCACGCCTACTTCCTCCCTTGCTCACCCCTGCCCCCTCGAGCTCCAACATCCTAGCCCAAGTTTTCTCCGCACAGCTAAACATGTCTGAATCAGGAGGCAAGTGGGTGGCTTCCACTGTGAAATAGAAGCATATCGTGAATCTTCGGGCGGCCGGGTACTTGGCCGCAGACATAGCGCACCGGCTACCGGACGACGGGCAGGTCATTCCAACTCCGCTACCCCACGAGATGGTCGTGTTTGTCGCCCACTTCGTCCGTGGACTGGGATTTCCACTTCATCCCTTCGTCCGCGGGCTTATGTTCTACTACGGGCTAGATTTCCATGATCTAGCCCCAAATTTCGTCCTCAACATCTCGGCGTTCATCGTCGTATGCGAGGCCTTCCTCCGCATCAAGCCTCACTTTCGCCAGGGCTACAAATCTTCTGCCGGGTCAAGATCGTGAGCGCCCAGCAAGCGGAGTGCGGAAGGGCCATGGTGGGCAAGATGCCTAACGCCACTGGCTTGACGGCTCCTTCACGGAGACCGTGAAAGGGTGGCAATCGGGGTGGTTCTACATCACCGAGCCGCTTGGGCGCCAACCGGGCGGCGGCCCCAATTCGATCCGAACCCCCACGCGCTCACCTCCCAGGAAAGGAAGGGCCTAACCTGGGGCGAACCTGCGGAGCTGACCGGACTCCAAAACTACATCAGAAATATGAAGGACAAGAACATCAAGCTTGTCAACGTGGTCCAGGTCATGCTCGTCCGCCCGATTCTCCCGTGCCAAAGACGGGTATTCAATCTATGGGAGTACGTCTCGGCCGAACACCAGACGCTTCGAAAGCTCTACGAATGACGCACAAAGGCGCATGGAAGGTGCTGTTCAAGGCCTCCGAAGTACCTCCCCCCACATCCGAGGACCGCGGAGTTCATGCCACGCGGCCCCCCGTCCGGTGAGTTTTATGACTACCACCGGGTTCAGTTCTTCCTAATATATTCATGGGGGAGTCTTAAGTCATTGTGTGTATTTAATCAGGATTATGTGAAGAAAGCGGGGCGGATTGACTGTCCGGATCCGCTGCCAGAAGGCCCAGCTGATAATCTCCTGACGGAGATGCTGGTCCCGGCGCCCTACAAGGCACCGGAGAAGAAGGCCGAAAAGGAGACCCCGGGGACCAGGAAGGGTCTCCGGCATAAGGTTGTACCGGAAGCCTCGTCCGAAGACGATGAGGCAAGCTCCTCCCCCGAAGGGGAGGGACAAGAAGAAGGGGCCTCCCCATCCGGAGAGGATGGGGGGCCCGAGAAGGAAGACCAGGGGGCCGGGAAAGGCCCCAGGCGCAAGGCCGTCATACCCACGTTGTCCGAAGACGACGAGACAGATTCCTCCCGCGGAGGCGGGGGAAAACATGAAGAAGTTCTCCCTCCCTGCAATGGGGGGGGGGGAGAAGAAGAGGAAAGCCGCCCCAGAAGGGGAGGCCAGGGCATCCAAGAAGGGAAAGGCGTCCCTTCCGGACTACTCCACTATGACCGCTCACAGTGATGAAGAGTGGCTGCCTAGGGGGAAGCCCCTAGCGAGATCGTGAATCTCCGCCCTCTATTGTACTTCTAGCGTGACTTTGTTTCATAGTCTTGTTATAACGCTGAACATATATGCAGTCCGGCCAGGGTCCATCCTGAGGTATCGTATTTGGATGGGTCCTTCAGTGCTTCAGCGATGAACTCGCTCCCGACGGCCACTACTCCTCAGCCTGCGGATGACACGGAGGTGTTGTCCCAAATGTTCCCAGAGCGGGGGGAGGTGACTCTGGAGGCGCCTCAAGGCGGAATTCCAGATGTCGGACACGCGGGGTTCAAGATCCCCGCGGATCATGTCTATGAGAGCCGCGGTAAGCCGGGCTCTCAGCCGAATACTGTTCTGGAACCTCGAATAGTTCCGGACTTAGGCGGGTAGCCCCTCGTTAGGGAGGGCGAGCCGTCCGCACCGAAGACTTCCATTACGCCCGAGGCATTGGATTGTCTGCTGGAAGCGCTTCGTGGCGCTTCCATGGATGAAGAGCACCGTACTCTTATGAGTGCGGTGATTCAGAAGGTTCTGTCTGCCAGAAGCGGGCTAACCGATGCCTGCACCAGCCTCCTAACAGGCTTTGAGGTAAGTAGGGAATATGTAAAATTACCACCCGATAGGTAGTAGCCCCTGATACTCTGTTCGGTGTTCGGAAGGAAAAGCCGAACAGAGGGTCAATTATAATCCGCAGGAGTCTAATAGTAAGTATGTATTTTGAATAAGCAGGTTGTGCTGCTTGCCATTGATGTCCGCACAGCCGAGGTTGCCGGACTAAAGCGGGACCTAGAGCAGGCGCAGGGGGAGCTCGACCTCACAAAGAGGCAGCTCGAAGAGAACAAAGGTGAGTGATTCCCCGCTCTCATGTAATGAAGGATAGATAAAATTGGTTATTCTAACGATGAAGCATCGTGACTGTGTAACAGGGGCCACCACCGAAGTGACATCTCTAAAGAAAGCGCTGTCCGAGGCCAAAAACAAGGCGACCTTGGAATGCAAGGTGCGTGAAAAGCAAGATGCTAGAGTGGGCGAGGTACAGCAAGAGCTCCATGAGCTCGGCAAGAAGTTTGAGCCCGTGGAGCATGAGCTTAAGATGAAAGAGGCTGAGCTTGCGAAGGCCCTTCCAAGTATGAAAGATGCCAAGGCCGAAGCCGACAAGGCACAACAGGAAATCCAGGCGGCCAAGAAGATAGCGGCTGGTAAGACATTCTTTATGCAAAGCAAACATGTGGAGGAGGCGTTTATTTTACTTACCTGAATTTGGAGCTCTCCAGGGGCATTCGCAGATCTGCCACGCAGCATCTCAGACGTCGCGGAGTTCTACCGTGCCGAGGAGGGGAGCTCCACGGAGAAGCTGTTCTGGTCCCAGGATGCTGGGGCCGAACACCTAATGCCTCTGAGTGACCAACTGAAGCAGTTGGTCGAACTCCACAGGGCGGCCGAAGTGGCTATGAAAGATTTCATAGTCCGGATGTGGCCTGGTGAGGCCCTGCCCACTAGCTACTTCGGAATGATCAAGCGGATGGTGAATGCTTGTCCGTGGGTTGAGGTTATCAAGCGATCCGTTTGCATTGAGGATGCCCGCTGGGCCTTTGCCCGTGTGAAGGTGCATTGGGGCAAATTGGATGCGGAGAAGCTGGTGAAGGACGAGCCGCCGGAGGGCAAGGCGCATCGCTGTCCCGAGAAGTATTACGATGGCGTTATGAAGGGCGCTCGTCTCGTGGCCGATGAATGTACCAAGGACGAGATCTCTGAATAAATGTACCTCTGTCACTGTTGTAATATAAAGGCGAAGTTGCTTGTCCTATGTAGCACTGTTTGATTTAAAATATTACCTTCTGTGCGGCTGTTTATAGAATTCTGAAAGTAGGCCAGTCGTCGGCTTCCGCCCCCACATAACTGGTACCGCGGTGTTCCTGGAAAACCTGGATAATCTTTATCCAAATTTTTGGTCCCTTAAGGAGGTATCCGGTGCAGCAAACAAGGCAATCGGACTATGCAGCTTTATAACTTTCACTTAGTCATAGAAGTCTACAATTTTAAATTTCGGCGAAGCCCCTAGAATTCGGAGGGCCGAAGTGGGGCGCTATATACGCCTAAATCGGACAAGGCCGATTCATCGCCTAAAGCGGAAAAAATATTTAAGGATTTTAAGACCTCTCGAACAGCGACTAGCTCTCGCCGCATCATGTCGGTCAGTTTTCAGCTTTCTCTACTGAGGTGCTTGTCCGGAAGAACCGGGACACAATCGCAGTAGTTCTCCCTGCGCTACCTTAGCCGATATAACGGAACGTAAGGTACCAAAACAAGGGAGCCTGGAAAACCCAACTATTGACCCAAGACGTGGTTCGGAGCTGATGCATATAGTGCTATAAGTTCGGGGTGCCGCATTATTGAAAGTGTTCGGACTTGTTATGTCGTATTATGAGGTGTCGTAAGAAGCCCAAGGGAAACTAACCATACCAAGGTGTATAGATGCAATATTAAATAAACATTTGCAAGAAGTATGCGCAAATAGAAATAATAAGCTGGCGCTATATATTGTTTCCCATTGATGAATAATACGTTTAAGCGTATCTTTACAGCGGTAGCATTAAGCAGAAGTAAATAGGACTATTTAACATGTCCTATCCAAGGGCAGGCTGAATGTAGGTATGTAAAACAGGTATAACGATCGCGAACAGATTCGACCTGGGTATTTCCTTTTGTGTGCAAAGCCTGTTGCTTCCTTGGTTTTCTCTCCTATGTAAGTCCGACAATCCGGCTCTTCTGAAGAGGTTTCTCTAAAGCAATGTCCTGAAAAATAAGAAGGCTGGGTTATGAAGGTATGTAGCGGTTATACCGTAATGTTGACTGAGTCATTGTTGCGCCTCTGCCTACGCCCATGGTAATTTGAGTGCGTAATTGTGTACGCGTGGCACGAATGCTGCTTTGATGGGGCTTGAGCGGAGGCCGGACTGCTAGTCGCGCTCTTGGCGTGCCTGATGATCCTGTTGCGGGGTCCTCCAGACTCGCTTGAAGGTGCTCGAAGTTGTTGTCGCCGGATTGGTTTGTCGGAGGAGGCCGCATTGTACTTCCGCTGCAAGGGCTGCAGTATGCTCTTCTGTTCGGAGAGAGCGGTCCATGTTTTTTTTTACTGTTATGACCCCGCGTGGTCCTGGCATCTTGAGCTTGAGGTATGTGTAGGGTGGTACCGCATTGAATCTAGTGAATGCGGTTCGTCCGAGCAGTGTGTGGTAACTACTGCGGAAAGGGACAATATCGAAGATTAACTCTTTGCTTCAGAAGTTATCCGGAGATCCGAAAACCACTTCCAATGTTATAGAGCCTGTGCAACGGGCCTGTACTCCAGGAATCACACCTTTAAAGGTGGTTTTTGTGGGCTTGATCCTTGAAGGATCAATGCCCATTTTGTGCACTGTGTCCTGATAAAGCAGGTTCAGGCTGCTGCCGCCGTCCATAAGGACTCGCGTGAGGTGGAATCCGTCGAGATTAGGTCTAGGACCAATGCGGCTGAGCCGCCGTGACGGATGCTAGTAGGGTGATCCCTACGATCGAAGGTGATCGGACAAGCTGACCATGGGTTGACTTTGGGGGCGACTCGCTCCATCGCATAGACGTCCCGTAGTGCATGCTTCCGTTCCCTCTTGGGAATGTGAGTGGCGTAGATCATGTTGACCGTTTTCACCTGGGGGAGAGATTTCTTCTGTCCCCCCGTGTTCGGACGCCGGGGCTCTTTGTCGTCGTCGCTGTGCAGCCCCTTGTCCTGTTTTTGGCGCTTATTTTGCCGGCCTGCTTGAACACCCAGCAGTCTCTGTTGGTGTGGTTGGCTGGCTTGTCCGGGGTGCCATGAATTTGGCACGAGCGCGCCAGTATACGGTCCAGACTGGACGGTCCCTGATTGTTTCTTTTGAACGGCTTCTTCCGCTGACCGGACTTGGATCCTCTGAATCCAGCATTGAATGCCGTGTCTTCAGTGCTATCGCCGTTGTTCCGTCGCTTATGTCTGTTACGTTGTGGCTTGCCGTTATTGTCGCGGCCATCCGAAGTGCCATAATGTGGCGTAGTGCCGCTGCGAGCCAACCAGCTGTCCTCGCCCGCGCAAAAGCGGGTCATTAGTGTTGTGAGAGCTGCCATAGACTTGGGTTTTTCCTGGCCGATGTGTCGGGCGAGCCACTCATCACGGATATTATGCTTAAAAGCAGCAAGGCTTCGGCGTCCGGACAGTCGACTATTTGGTTCTTTTTAGTTAAGAACCGAGTCCAGAATTTCCTGGCTGACTCGCCGGGCTGTTGAGTAATGTGGCTCAAGTCATCGGCGTCCGGTAGTCGCACATATGTGCCCTGGAAGTTGTCGAGGAATGCGTCTTCCAAATTTTCCCAAGTGCCAATGGAATTTGCTGGCAGGGCTGTTCACACTACAAAGAAAAGACACATCCATGACATTTTGGGCCTAACAAAATTTTTTTCTGTCATACATATGACACTTGTATGACGATAATTGTGACAAAACCCGGTATCATCATAGATGTGGTGGGCTCCTACTTCTATGACAAAAAATCATGATAGAAAATGGGCTTTTCGTCTTGGGCGGGCCGGAGACGCAGCTGAATGACATTCCTTGGGCCGTCCATGACGGAAAAAATCATGGTAGAAGCGAGGGGGAGGAAAATTTCGGGGAGTTGCCGGTTACGGTGGGAGGTTGGGGGTCGAGCGATGAGCGTATCTCTCGTACACGTTCAAGGCGTTGGCTCTAACTGAACCCGAGCGAGGCGTTGGGCTCTAACTGAACCCGAGCGATTGCACTGCAGGCTACACATTATTGAACCCGAGCTATCGATCGATGGCTGTTAACTGAACCCGATGGAGCGATTCCTTCGCTACTGCTGCTAACTGAAGCCGATCGATTGGATGAACAGTGAGTGTTGCCCGGGGGGGTTGGATGAACAGTGAGCGGTGGCGTTGCGTCTGGATGAACAGGACCCCGTGGTGTGTAGGGCTGGATGAATAGTAGACAGTGGAGGGGTGGCCGTGGAGGGGTGGTTGAACAGGACCCCGTGGTGTGAGGGCTGGATGAACAGTAGACGGTGGAGGGGTGCCCATGGAGGGGTGGTTGAATAGTAGCCGGTGGAGTAGCGCGCGGTGGAGGCTGGATGAACAGGAGCCCGTGGAGGCTGGAGGAGGTCGACGGTTGCCCGTGGAGGCTGGAGGAGCTCGACGGTGGAGATGAACAGTATCCCATGGAGTCCCGTTTTGCGGTACGCCACATCCCTCCCGATGAACAGGACCCCTGTTTCGACCGTAGCGCTCCAACACAAGTCCGTTTCGTTCGTTTTGCGGTACGCCACACCCCTCCCGATCAACAGGACCCCCGTTTCAACCGTAGGAGGTCTGTTTCCTCCGTTTTGCGGTACGCCACACCCCTCCCGATCAACAGGACCCCCGTTTCGACCGTAGGAGGTCCGTTTCCTTCGTTTTGCGGTACACCAGACCCCTCCCGATGAACAGGATCCCGTTTCGAACGTGGACAGTCGAACACAAGGCCGTTTCCTCCATTGTGTGGTACGCCAGGCCCCGTTTCCATCGCATGTTCCGTCCAAGCCCTCCCGATGAACACGACCACGCATTCCGTTCCGACCCAGCCGGTTTGCTCGAACGCGTTCTGTTGCCTCCCGATGAACACGGCGCATTCCGTTTCCTCCCCATGAACACGACGCGTTCCGTTGCCTCCCCATGAACACGACGACGACGCTATTTCTCCGTTCTGACCCAGCCATGTACGTATGCGCGAGTAGGCGTTCGAGACCCTGCCCGTATGTACGTACGTGGCCGTATTTTCTTTCTTGCACCCTCGCCACTGTACATACGTATACATGCTACGTGCGCGCCTCTACTATGACACGTGCGCGCCTCTACAATGACCAGTATGTACGTACACGTTCGCGACCAGAATGACAACGCCACGACGCTCGACCAGGTGGGTCCCGGTATCGAGCACTTCCTTGCTGCGAAGATGTAGCTGGTGGGTCCCAGCGGTCGGGGCGAATCATTTTTTGCCCGGACGCACTTCCTTGCGTGCAAAGATGTAGCTGGTGGGTCCCAGCAGTCAGGGGGGCGAATCGTTTTTTTTTGCCCGGACGCACTTCCTTCCGTGCGAAGGTGTCACTGGTGGGTCCCAGCGGTCAGGGGGCATATCGTTTTGTTTTTTTTTGCCCGGACGCACTTCCTTGCGTGCGCAGATGTAGCTGGTGGGTCCCAGCAGTCAGGGGGAAACGTTTTTTTCACGAAATACAGTGGCCCGTCCGGTGGGTCCCAGCTGTCAAGTGGAGGAATCATTATTTTCCGCGTAATAAGGAGGCACTTCCTTGTTGCGGCCGTGGACCCAGCTGTCAGCCTCTCCATGTACAGTCCACGTTCGATGGAAGTCGTTCCTTGACCACGTTGACCACGCCGTGCCGAGAGCACCAGGGCGGTGGACGACGGCGAGGCCTAGGAAGGTGACGACGGGGAGCCGGGGAATACGCGGCAGTGGAAGCCCGCGCGGAGAGGAGTACGAGGGTTCACTGGTTCGGCTGCGGTGTGAGGCTGCTGTCGCCGCAGGGCCTGGCCAGCGGTGGGAATAGTAGGGGGCGGTGAGGCCTCCGCGGCAGCACAGCCGGCCACGGGAGGCAGGAGCATGCGGCACGACCGGTGCTGCTTTGGGCGGCTGGAGCAAGAAGACCAGAGGTTGAAGAAGCACTACGGCCGTTGGATGGACATCGTACGGTCACTGGAGCTAGAATCGTTCATATTGACTAAAGTTGACAAAGACCCCGCCCGATCAACTTAGTAGGCCCATTAAGTCAGCCTCCCACCATGGTGGGTCCCAGCTAGCAAGGGGAGTATTCATTTTTTTGTGCGTAATAAGGAGGCACTTCCGGTGGGTCCGAGCTGACAGCGCGGGGAACGTTTTTTTTTGTGAAATACGATGGCCCGTCCGGTAGGTCCCAGCAGTCAGGGGGGAAACGTTTTCTTCACGAAATAATGTGGCCCATCCGGTGGGTCCCTGCTGTCAGGTGGAGGAATAATTATTTTGCGCGTAATAAGGAGGCACTTCCTTCCGGCCGCCTGGACCCAGCTGTCAGCCTCTCCACGTACAATACTATTCCGATGGAAGTCGGTCGTTGACCACGTTGACCACGCCGCGCCGAGAGCACCAGGGCGGTGGTCTGGACGATGGCGAGGCCTAGGAAGGGGACGACCCGGAGCCGGGGAAGACGTAGCAGTGGTAGGCCGCGCGGAGAGGAGTACGAGGGTTCACTGGTTCGGCTGCGGCATGAGGCTGCCGTCGCCGCAGAATAACAGGGGGTGTGGGTGAGTAGAGGGATACCCTGGGCCAGCAGTGGGAGTAGTAGGGGGCGGTGAGGCCTCCGCGGCATCACAGCCGGCCACGAGAGGCAGGAGCACGCGGCACGACCGGTGCTGCTTTGGGCGGCTGGAGCAAGAAGACCAGAGGTTGAAGAAGCACTATGGCCGTTGGATGGACATCGTACGGTCACTGGAGCTAGAATCGTTCATATTGACTAAGTTGACAAAGCCCTCCGTCCCCGTCAACTTAGTTGGCCCACAAGTCATCCTCCCACTATGGTGGGTCCCATCTAGCAGGGTGGGTATTCATTTTTTGTGCGTAATAAGGAGGCACTTCCTTGCGTGCGAAGATATAGCTGGTGGGTCCGACATGTCAGCGGGGGGAACGTTTTTTCGCGAAATACAGAGGCCCTTCCGATGGGTCCCAGCTGTCAGGTGGAGGAATCATTATTTTGCGCATACAGTCCACGGCCGATGGATGTCGTTCGTTGACCACGTTGACCAGGCCGCGCCGAGAGCACCATGGCGGTGGACGACGGCGAGGCCTAGGAAGGGAACGACACGGAGCCGGGGAAGACTCGGCAATGGTTGCCCACGCGGTGGGGAGTACGAGGGTTTACTTGTCCGGCTGCCATCACCGGAAAATAACAGGAGGTGTGGGTGAGTAGAGGAATGGCCTGGCCAGCAATGAAGTAGGGTGGGGCGGTGCGGCCTGTGCGGCAGCACAGCCGGCCACGCGAGGCGGGAGTAGGCAGTCCCACCGGAGCTGGTTTGGGCGGCTGGAGCAAGAAGATCAGATATTGAAGAACCAGCACGGTCATTGGATTAACATCCAACGGTCACTGCTGCTAGAATCGTTTGTGGACTAAGTTGACAAAGCCAAAGTACACGTCAACCTAGTAGACCCACAAGTCAGCCTCCAAATCTGTCCCAAACACCATACAGCCCGAAATTTCTAGCCAGATACAAATTAATTTTAAATCTAAATATACCTTAATTTAAATTCAATGAAATTTTACCCGCACAAAAACAATGAAATTTAAAATATCAAAATCCGAAAGAAAACAGTATTTGGGAACTAATTGCCTATTTGTTGTAACTTTTTCATTTTACAGCCCATTTATTATTACTTATAGCCCATTTCTTATTACTTATAGCCCATTTATTATTACTTATAGCCCATTTTCTGGGCAAAATGCATCCCTCCTCATCTTGAAAGATTTCCGGCCCAGCAGGGCGTAGAAAAGCAAGTAGGCCTTGATAACCCACAAGTATAGGGGATCGCAACAGCTTTCGAGGGGAGAGTATTCAACCCAAATTTATTGATTTGACACAAGGGGAGCCAAAGAATATTCTTGAGTATTAGCAGTTGAGTTGTCAATTCAACCACACCTGGATAACTTAGTATCTACAGCAAAGCGTTTAGTAGCAGAAGTGGTATGATAATAAAGGTAACGGTAGCAAAAGCAAAGATATATGTTTTTGGGTTTTTGTAGTAGTTGTAACAGTAGCAACGGAAAAGTAAATAAGCGAAGAACAATATATGAAAAGCTCGTAGGCAATGGATCAGTGATGGATAATTATGACGGATGTGACTCCTCATGCAATATTCATAACATAGGGTGATATAGAACTAGCTCCAGTTCATCAATGTAATGTAGGCATGTATTCCGTAAATAATCATACGTGCTTATGGAAAAGAGCGTGCATGACGTCTTTTGTCCTACCCTCCCGTGGCAGCGGGGTCCTAGCGGAAACTAAGGGATATTAAGGCCTCCTTTTAGTAGAGAACCGGACCAAAGCATTAACACATAGTGAATACATGAACTCCTCAAACTACGGTCATCACCGAGAAGTGTATCGATTATTGTCACTTCGGGGTTGTCGGATCATAATACATAATAGGTGACTATAGACTTGCAAGATAGGATCACGAGCACACATATATTCATGAAAACATAATAGGTTCGGAGCTGAAATCATGGCACTCGGGCCCTAATGACAACCATTGAGCATAGCAAAGTCATAGCAACATCAATCTCAGAACATAGTGGATACTAGGGATCAAACCCTAACTAAACTAACTTGATTACATGGTGAATCTCATCCAACCCATCACCGTCCAGCAAGCCTACGATGGAATTACTCACGCACGGCGGTGAGCATCATGAAATTGGTAATGGAGGATGGTTGATGATGACGACGTCGACGAATCCCCCTCTTCGGAGCCCCGGACTGACTCCAGATTTGCCCTCCCGAGAGAGATTAGGGCTTGGCGGCGGCTCCGTGTCGTGAAACGCGATGAAACTTTCTCTCTGATTTTTTTCTCCCCGAGACAGAATATATGGAGTTGGAGTTGAGGTCGGAGGAGGTCCAGGTGGGCCACGAGGTAGAGGGGCGCCCCCCCCCCCCTGTCTCGTGGACAGGCCCTGGGCCCCCTGGTGTATTTCTTTCGCCCAGTATTTTTATAAATTCCAAAAAGTGCCTCCGTTGATTTCCAGGACATTCCGAGAACTTTTCTTTTCTACACATAAAACAACATCATGGTAGTTCTGCTGAAAACAGCGTCAGTCCGGGTTAGTTTCATTCAAATCATGCAAGTTAGAGTCCAAAACAAGGGAAAAGTGTTTGGAAAAGTAGATACGTTGGAGACGTATCAACTCCCCCAAGCTTAAACCTTTGCTTGTCCTCAAGCAATTTAGTTGATAAACTGAAAGTGATAAAGAAAAACATTTACAAACTCTATTTGCTCTTGTTGTTGTAAACATGAAAAGCCAGCATTCAAGTTTCAGCAAATATTATGAACTGACCATACTAACAATAACACGTAGGTCTCACAATTACTCATATCAATAACATAATCAGCTAGCGAGCCATAATACTAAAACTCGGATGACAAAACTTTCTCAAAATAATCATAACATGATATAACAAAATGGTATCTCGCTAGCCCTTTGTGAGACCGCAAAACATAAATGCAGAGCACCTTTAAAGATCAAGGACTGACTAAATATTGTAATTCATGGGAAAAGAGATCCAGTCAAGTCATACCCAATATAAACCAATAGTAATGAATGCAAATGACAATGTGCTCTCCAGCGGGTGCTTTTTAATAAGAAGGGTGATGACTCAACATAAAAGTAAAAAGATAGGCCCTTGGCAGAGGGAAGTAGGGATTTGTAGATGTGCCAGAGCTCGGTTTTAAAATAGAGATTGAATAACATTTTGAGCGGCATACTCTCACTGTCAACGCAACAATTATGAGATGGCTGTATCTTCCATACTACATGCATTATAGGAGGTTCCCAAACAGAATGGTAAAGGTTTATACTCCCCCTCCTCCACAAGCATCAATCCATGGCTTGCTCGAAACAACGAGTGCCTCCAACATTCAACGGGTCCCAGGGGGAGTTTTGTTTGCAATTATTTTGATTTAGTTTGCATAATGCATGTGACTGGGCATCCTGGTTACCGGCCCTTTCTCGTGAATGAGGAGCGGAGTCCACTCCTCTTGAGAATAACCCACCTAGCATGCAAGATATAGGCAGCCCTAGTTGTACATGAGCTGCTCGAGCATACAAAACAGAATTTCATTTGAAGGTTTAGAGTTTGGCACATACAAATTTACTTGGAACGGCAGGTAAATACCGCATATAGGAAGGTATAGTGGACTCATATGGAACAACTTTGGAGTTTAAGGAGTTTGGATGCACAAGCAGTATTCCTGCTTAGTACAAGTGAAGGCTAGCAAAAGACTGGGAAGCGACCAACTGAGAGAGCGACAATAGTCATAAACATGCATTAAAATTAATTCACACCGAGTATAAGCATGAGTAGGATATAATCTACCATCAACATAAATATCATGAAGGCTATGTTGATTTGATTCAACTACATGTGTGAACATGTGCCAAGTCGAGTCACTCAATTCATTCAAAGGAGGATACCATCCCATCATATCATATCATAATCATTCTAATAGCATGTTGGCACGCTAGGTAAACCATTATAACTCAAAGCTGATCAAGCATGGCACAAGTAACTATAATCTCTAGATGTCATTGCAGATATGTTTACTTCATAATAGCTGACTCAGGAACGATGATTTCATCATATTTACAAAAACAAGAGAGGTCGAATTCATACCAGCTTTTCTCATCCCAATAAGTTCATCATATATCGTCATTATTGCCTTTCACTCGCACGACCGAACGATGTGTATAATAATAAGAGTGCACGTGCATTGGACTAAGCTAGAATCTGCAAGTATTCAACTCAAGAGAGAAGACAGGGTAATATGGGCTCTAAGTTAAATAAACATTCATGCATATAAGAGCCACTAAGCATTTTCAATATGGTCTTCTCGACCCCCAAAAGAAAGAAAAGAAAATAAAACTATTTACACGGGAAAGCTCCCAACAAGTAAGAAGAAGAACTAGAAATATTTTTGGGTTTTCATTTTAATTCTACTACAAGCATGGAAATTAAACTAACTAATTTTTTTGGTTTTTCTTAAGGTTTATCAAACACACAAGAAGAAAACTAGAAAAAGAAAATTAAACTAGCATGGGTAATACAATGAAAGAGTATGAGCACTGACGACTAGTGTGTGAACATGAATGTAAAGTCGGTGAGAAATATGTACTCGCCCAAGCTTAGGATTTTGGCCTAAGTTGGTCTAGTACCATGGACCGCCTGGCTGATATCCATAAGTGAAGCTGGGGTTGTACTGAGATGCGGAGGCGATCGCCTCCTGAGCGGCAGCGTGTTGGCGAGCTGCCTCCATTCCTCTCTCATACTCAGTTGCTTCCTCACTGGTGACATGTATCTTCCTCTTGCCTGATAATCAAAAAGGTAGGGGGTAGGAAGAGTAACAGGGACGCCGTTGCGTCTGTCATAGATTAGTCGATAATGGAGGAATTATTCATTCCTCTCAAGAAAATGATGTTGGAACATAGCTTCTTTATCCAAATAAACTGGAGGTAAAATCATATCCCCCTCTTGTGGAGTTATGTTAAGAAAGTTAGCTACACGGGTTGCATAAATTCCTCCAAATAAATCTCCCTTTCTACTATTATTCTGCAACCTACGTGCAACTATTGCCCCCAAGTTATAACCTTTATAACCTGACACAGCACTCTTGAGGACAGCAAGATCAGGAGCACACATGTGACATACTTCGTCCTTACTGTTAATGCATCTACCAATAAAGAGAGCAAAGTAATGCATAGCAGGAAAATGAATGCTCCCTATGGTAGCTTGTGCTACGTCCCTAGATTCTCCCACGGTAATACTAGCAAGAAAATCTCTAATTTCAAATTTTGGAGGATCATTAATATTACCCCATTGCGGGAGTTTGCAAGCAGTTGTGAAATCCTCTAAATCCATGGTATAAGATGTATCATAAATATCAAACATGACACTAGGAGAATTACGCGCACAGCTGTATCTAAACCTCCGCACAAAAGAATCAGTCAACTGATAGTATTGCGGACACTTTCTTGCAAGAAGTCCTCCAGCTCGGCATTACGCACATATGCGTCAAATTCCTCCATGAAGCCTGCTTCGACCATAAAATCATCGGATGTCCACTCACAAGCCCGTATATTTGCGCCCCTCGGCAATTCAACATCATGCACACGTATAGCAATCCTTGGCCCTTTCTTTGCCGAGGAACCTCCTTGGTACATTCTTCTAAGCATATTTATTTTTCTGAAAATTTCTGAAATTTTAGTAACTTCAAAATAAAAGTGCATAAAACTAAACAAGATTGATAGAAACTACTCCTACAAGTGCCTAGAGCCTATATCATGCATTGGAATAGCTTGGGACCTAAAAAATTTAACATGCAAGCTCAAGAACATGGTCACCTATGCAGAAAAAATTTGCAATGAATAAAGAACTAGAACAAAAACTAATTGGACCAATGGAGGAGTCACATACCAAGCAACAATCTCCCAAAGCAGTTTTGTGAATGGAGCTTTGAGCTAAGAGATCGAAAATCGCAGCAAGAAGAGCTAGAACTCGTGCTTGAGCTGGATGGGGATTTTTTTGGGTAGAAGATGAAGTGTGTGGGTGCTTGCATAAGTGGAGGGGGGCCACAAGGGGCCCACGAGACAGGGGGCGCGCCCTATAGGGGGGTGGGGCGCCCTCCTCTCTCGTGGCCTGGTGTTGCCCCTTTTTTAGTGTTTTCAGTGCCTAAAATCCTCAAATATTCCAGAAAAAATCATACTAGATTTGCAGGGCATTTGGAGCACTTTTATTTTCGGGCTATTTTTAATGCACGGATAATTCAGAAAACAGACGGATAATACTTTTTTTGCTTTATTTATTCTAAATAACAGAAAGTAAAAAGAGGGTACAGAAGGTTGTGCCTTCTAGTTTCATCCATCTCGTGATCATCAAAATGAACCCACTAACAAGGTTGATCAAGTCTTGTAAACAAACTCATTCCGAATAACACGGAACCGGAGAAATTTCTAATAACACTAAGTTACCTCAACGGGGATATGAAAATCCCCAACAATAAGAATATCATACTTTTTCTTGACAGTAGGGAGAGGAAATTCAAAACCTCCAAAAATGATAGTTGGAACTTTTCCAATTGAATTGATGCTATGAACTTGAGATTGTTTCCTCGGAAAGTGTACTGTATGCTCATTACCATTAACATGAAAAGTGACATTGCCTTTGTTCCAATCAATAATAGCCCCTGTGGTATTAAGAAAAGGTCTACCAAGTATAATAGACATACTATCGTCCTCTGGAATATCAAGAATAACAAAGTCCGTCAAAATAGTGACATTTGCAACCACAACAGGCACATCCTCACAAATACGACAGGTATAGAAGTTGATTTATCAGCCATTTGCAAAGATATTTCAGTAGGTGTCAACTTATTCAATTCAAGTCTATGATATAAAGAGAGAGGCATAACACTAACACCGGCTCCAAGATCACATAAAGCAGTTCTAACATAATTTCTTTTAATAGAGCATGGTATAGTTGGGACTCCCGGATCTCCAAGTTTCTTTGGTATTCCACCCTTAAAAGTGTAATTAGCAAGCATGGTGGAAATTTCAGCTTCAGGTATCTTTCTTTTATTTGTGATGATATCCTTCATATACTTAGCATAAGGATTTACTTTAAGCATATCAGTTAAGCGCATACGTAAGAAAATAGGTCTAATCATTTCAGCAAAGCGCTCAAAATCTTGATCATCCTTTGACTTGGATGGTTTAGGAGGAAAGGGCATGGGTTTCTGAACCCATGGTTCCCTTTCTTTACCGTGCTTCCTAGCAACAAAATCTCTCTTATCATAACGTTGATTCTTTGATTGTGGGTTATCAAGATCAACAGCAGGTTCAATCTCTACATCATTATCATTGCTAGGTTGTGCATCAACATGAACATTATTATTAACATTATCACTAGGTTCATGTTCATCACCTGATTGAGTTTCAGCATCAGAGATAGAAATACTATTGGGATTCTCGGGTGTGTCTACAATAGGTTCACTAGAAGCATGCAAAGTTTTATCGTTTTTCTTTTTCTTCTTTTTAGAAGAACTAGGTGCCTCTAAATTATTTCCCTAAGAATCTTGCTCGATTCTCTTAGGGTGGCCTTCAGGATACAAAGGTTCCTGAGTCATTCTACCAGTTCTAGTAGCCACTCTAACCGCGAAGTCATTTTTATTATTCAATTCATCAAGAAAATCATTTTGAGCTTTAAGTACTTGCTCAGCTTGAGTAGCAACCATAGAAGCATATTTGCTAACGCGGTGAAGTTCATCTTTAACTCTAGCCACATTATCACCTACGCGCCCTATCTCAAAAGCATTATTCTTTAACTCTCTACCAACATAAGCATTAAAACTTTCTTGTCTAGCCATAAAGTCATCAAATTCATCTTAGCATGGGCTATGAAATTTAGTAGAGGGTATTTCAACGTTATCATATCTATAGAGAGAATTTACCTTTACTACCTGTGTCGGGTTATCAAGACAATGTGGTTCTTCAGGCCGTATATTAAGACCATGTATTTCTTCAATAGGTGGTAAATTCTTAACATCTTCAACTTTAATACCTTTTTCTTTCATTGATTTCTTTGCCTCTTGCATATCTTCAGGACTGAGAAATAAAACACCTCTCTTCTTCGGAGTGGGTTTAGGAATAGGCTCAGGGGTTGGCTCAATTGGTTTAGGAATTACTTCAGGAACTGGCTCAGGAAGAGTCCAATTATTTTCATTAGTAAACATATTATTCAATAATATTTCAGCTTCATCGACTGTTCTTTCCCTGAAAACACAACCAGCACAACTATCCAAGTACTCCTCGGAAGCATCGGTTAGTACATTATAAAAGATATCAAGTATTTCATTTTTCTTAAGAGGATGATCAGGCAAAGCATTAAGTAACCGGAGAAGCCTCCCCCAAGCTTGTGGGAGACTCTCTTCTTTGATTTGCACAAAATTATGTATTTCCTGCAAGGCAGCTTGTTTCTTATGAGCAGGGAAATATTTAGCAGAGAAGTAATAAATCATATCCTGGGGACTACGCACACAACCAGGAGCAAGAGAATTATACCAAGTCTTAGCATCACCCTTTAACGAGAACGGAAATATCTTCAGGATATATAAATAGCGAGACTTCTCATCATGAGTAAACAAGGTGGCTATATCATTCAACTTGGTAAGATGCGCCACAACAGTTTCAGATTCAAGGCCATAAAAAGGATCGGATTCAACTAAAGTAATAATATCAGGATCAACAGAGAATTCATAATCCTTATCAGTAACACGGATAGGTGAAGTAGCAAAAGCAGGATCGGGTTTCATTCTAGCATTAAGAGACTGCTGCTTCCATTTAGCTAATAATTTCTTAAGATCATTTCTATCATTGCAAGCAAGAATTTCTAGAGCAGCTTTTTCATTCATAACATAACCCTTAGGAACAACAGGTAATACATAATCATTGGGGGAACCTTCATCATCACTATCATCAATAATAGGATCTTCAGTAATTTCATCCCCTCTGACTCTAGCAAGTTGTTCATCTAGAAATTCACCTAATGGCAAAGTAGTATCACGCACAGAAGTAGTTTCATCATGCATAGCAGAAGTGGCATCATCAATAACGTGCGACATATCAGAATTCATAGCAGTAGCAGGTTTAGGTGTCGCAAGCTTACTAATAACGGAAGGAGAATCTAGTGCAGAGCTAGATGGCAGTTCCTTATCTCCCCTCGTAGTTGAGGGATAAATTTTTGTCTTAGCATCTTTCAAGTTCTTCATAGTGATCAACAGATATAAATCCTAAGTGACTCGGAGAATAGAGCTATGCGCCCCGGCAACGGCGCCAGTGAAGGAAATATGCCCTAGAGGCAATAATAAAGTTATTATTTATTTCCTTATATCATGATAAATGTTTATTATTCATGCTAGAATTGTATTAACCGGAAACATAATACATGTGTGAATATATAGACAAACAGTATGTCACTAGTATGCCTCTACTTGACTAGCTTGTTAATCAAAGATGGTTATGTTTCCTAACCATGAACAAAGAGTTGTTATTTGATTAACAAGGTCACATCATTAGTTGAATGATCTGATTGACATGACCCATTCCGTTAGCTTAACACTTGATCGTTTAGTATGTTAATGCTTTCTTCATGACCCATACATGTTCCTATAACTATGAGATTATGCAACTCCGTTTACGGAGGAACACTTTGGTACTACCAAACGTCACAACGAATCGGGTGATTATAAAGGAGTACTACAGGTGTCTCCAAAGGTACTTGTTGGGTTGGCGTATTTCGAGATTAGGTTTTGTCACTCCGATTGTCGGAGAGGTATCTCAGGCCTTCTCGGTAATACACATCACTTAAGCCTTGCAAGCATTACAACTAATGAGTTAGTTGTGAGATGATGTATTACGGAACGAGTAAAGAGACTTACGGTAACGAGATTGAACTAGGTATTGGATACCGACGATCGAATCTCGGGTAAGTAACATACCGATGACAAAGGAACAACGATGTCGTTATGCGGTTTGACCGATAAAGATCTTCGTAGAATATGTAGGAACCAATATGGGCATCCAGGTTCCGCCATTGGTTATTGACCGAGAATGGTTCTAGGTCATGTCTACATAGTTCTCGAACCCGTAGGGCCCCCACGCTTAACGCTTCGATGACAGTTCATTATGAGTTTATAAGTATTGATGCACGAAGGTTGTTCGAGTCCGGATGTGATCACGGACATGACGAGGAGTCTCGAAATGGTCGAGACATAAAGATTGATATATTGGAAGCCTGCATTTGGACATCGGAAGTGTTCGGGTGAAATCGAATTTATCGGAGTACCGGAGGTTACGGAACCCCCGGAGGACTATGGGCCTTAATGGGCCATAAGAGAGAAGAGGAAGGGCCGGCCAGGTTGGCTGCGCCCCCTCCCCCTCTGGTCCGAATAGGACAAGGAGAGGGGCGGCGCCCTCCCTCTTCCCCTCCTCCAATCCTAATCCAACTAGGAGAGGAGTCCTACTCGGTGGGAGTAGGACTCCTCAGCGCGCCTCCCAAGGCTGGCCGCACCCTTGGCTCCTTTATATATACGGGGCAGGGGCACCCCATGACACACAAGTTGATCTACGGATCTTTCCTTAGCCGTGTGCGGTGCCCCTTCCACCATATTCCACTTCGGTCATATCGTCATGAGCTTAGGTGAAGCCCTGCGCGGAGAAGTCATATCGTCGCAGAGCTTAGGCGAAGCCCTGCGTCGGTGGAGCATCAACATCGTCACCACGCCGTCGTCTTGACGGAACTCATCCCGACACTTTGCTGGATCGAGTCCGGGATCGCCATCGAGCTGAACGTGTGCAGAACTCGGAGGTGCCGACGTTCGGTGCTTGGATCGGTCGGATCGTGAAGACGCACGACTACATCAACAGCGTTGTTATAACGCTTCGCTTTCGGTCTCACGAGGGTACGTGGACGGACACTCTCCCTCTCGTTGCTATGCCATCACCATGATCTTGCGTGATCGTAGGAAATTTTTGAAATTACTCGTTACCCATGATGGCATCCGAGCCTGGTTTTATGCGTTGATGTCATGTGCACGAGTAGAACACAAGTGAGTTGTGGGCGATACAAGTCATACTGCCTACCAGCATGTCATACTTTGGTTCAGCGGTATTGTGAGATGAAGCGGCCGGACCGACATTACGCAGACGCTTACGCGAGACTGGTTTCACCGCCCGAGCACTCGTTGCTTAAAGGTGACCGGCGGGTGTCTGTCTCTCTCACTTTAGTTGAACCGAGTATGACTACGCCCGGTCCCCGAGAAGGTTAAACGAGTCTATTTGACAAACTATCGTTGTGGTTTTGATGCGAGGTAAGAACGGTTCTTGCTCAGCCCGTAGCAGCCACGTAAAACTTGCAACAACAAAGTAGAGGACGTCTAACTTGTTTTTGCAGGGCATGTTGTGATGTGATGTGGTCAAGACGTGATGCTATATTTTATTGTATGAGATGATCATGTTTTGTAACCGAGTTATCGGCAACTGGCAGGAGCCATATGGTTGTCGCTTTATTGTATGAAATGCAAACGCCATGTAATTTCTTTACTTTATCACTAAGAGGTAGCGATAGTCGTAGAAGCAATAGTTGGCGAGACGACAACGATGCTACGATAGAGATCAAGGTGTCGCGCCGGTGACGATGGTGATCATGACGGTGCTTCGGCGATGGAGATCACAAGCACAAGATGATGATGACCATATCATATCACTTATATTGATTGCATGTGATGTTTATCCTTTATGCATCTTATCTTGCTTTGGTTGACGGTAGCATTATAAGATGATCTCTCACAAAAATTATTAAGAAGTGTTCTCCCTGAGTATGCACCGTTGCGAAAGTTCTTCGTGCTGAGACACCACGTGATGATCGGGTGTGATAGGCTCTACGTTCAAATACAACGGGTGCAAAACAGTTGCGCACGCGAATACTCAAGTTAAACTTGACGAGCCAAGCATATAACAGATATGGCCTCGGAACACGAGACCGAAAGGTCGGCGTGAATCATATAGTAGATATGATCAACATATTGATGTTCACCATTGAAACTACTCCATCTCACGTAATGATCGGACATGGTTTAGTTGATTTGGATCACGTAATCACTTAGATGACTAGAGAGATGTCTCTAAGTGGGAGGTTTTAATATGATTAATTAAACTTAAATTTATCATGAACTTAGTACCGATAGTATTTTGCTTGTCTATGTTTCTTTGTAGATAGATGGCTCGTGCTGTTGTTCCGTTGAATTTTAATGCGTTCCTTGAGAAAGCATAGTTGAAAGATGATGGTAGCAATTACGGACTGGGTCCGTAATTTGAGGATTATCCTCATTGCTGCACGAAAAATTACGCCTGGAAGCACCGCTGGGTGACAGCCTGCTGCAGATCTTGAGCGAAGTTATGAACGTCTGCAAAGCAAAGCTGATGACTACTCAATAGTTCAGTGTGCCATGTTTTACGGCTTAGAACCGGGTCTTCAACGACGTTTTGAACGTCATGGAGCATATGAGATGTTCCAGGAGTTGAAGTTAATATTTCAAGCAAATGCCCGGATTGAGAGATATGAAGTCTCCAATAAGTTCTATAGCTGCAAGATGGAGGAGAATAGTTACGTCGGTGAGCACATACTCAAAATGTCCGGGTATAACAATCACTTAATTCAGCTGGGAGTTAATCTTCCGGATGATAGTGTCATTGATGAATTCTCAATCACGCCACCAAGCTACAAGAGCTTCGTGATGAACTATAATATGCAAGGGATGACTAAGACAATTCCTGAGCTCTTCGCAATGCTAAAAGCCGCGGAGGTAGAAATCAAGAAAGAGCATCAAGTGTTGATGGTCAACAAGACCACTAGTTTCAAGAAAAAGGGCAAAGGGAAGAAGAAGGGAAACTTCAAAAAGAACAGCAAGCAAGTTGCTGCTCAGGAGAAGAAACCCAAGTCTGGACCTAAGCCTGAAACTGAGTGTTTTTACTGCAAGCAAACTGGACACTGGAAGCGGAACTGCCCCAAGTATTTGGCGGATAAGAAGGATGGCAAGGTGATCAAAGGAACTACGGATTAAGCGAAGATTGGCTAAGGACGAGGTGACGATGCGCGTTGGAAATGGTTCCAAAGTCGATGTGATCGCGGTCGGCACGCTACCTCTACATCTACCTTCGGGATTAGTTTTAGACCTAAATAATTGTTATTTGGTGCCAGCGTTGAGCATGAACATTATATCTGGATCTTGTTTAATGCGAGACAGTTATTCATTTAAATCAGAGAATAATGGTTGTTCTATTTATATGAGTAATATCTTTTATGGTCATGCACCCTTGAAGAATGGTCTATTCTTGTTGAATCTCGACAGTAGTGATACACATATTCATAATGTTGAAGCCAAAAGATGCAGAGTTGATAATGATAGTGCAACTTATTTGTGGCACTGCCGTTTAGGTCATATCGGTGTAAAACGCATGAAGAAACTCCATACTGATGGGCTTCTGGAATCACTTGATTATGAATCACTTGGTACTTGCGAACCGTGCCTCATGGGCAAGATGACCAAAACGCCGTTCTCCGGAACTGTGGAGCGAGCAACTGATTTGTTGGAAATCATACATACTGATGTTTGTGGTCCAATGAATGTTGAGGCACGTGGCGGGTATCATTATTTTCTCACCTTCACAGATGATTTGAGCAGATATGGGTATATCTACTTAATGAAACACAAATCTGAAACATTTGAAAAGTTCAAAGAATTTCAGAGTGAAGTGGAAAATCATCGTAACAAGAAAATAAAGTTTCTACGATCTGATCGTGGAGGAGAATATTTGAGTTACGAGTTTGGTTTACATTTGAAACAATGTGGAATAGTTTAGCAACTCACGCCACCCGAACACCAGAGAAATGGTGTGTCCGAACGTCGTGAATCGTACTTTACTAGATATGGTGCGATTTATGATGTCTATTTCCGATTTACCGCTATCATTTTGGGGTTATGCTTTAGAGACGGCCGCATTCACGTTAAATAGGACACCGTCAAAATCCGTTGAGACGACGCCTTATGAACTGTGGTTTGGCAAGAAACCAAAGTTATCGTTTCTTAAAGTTTGGGGCTGCGATGCTTATGTAAAGAAACTTCAACCAGATAAGCTCGAACCCAAATCGGAAAAATGTGTCTTCATAGGATACCCAAAGGAGACTGTTGGGTACACCTTCTATCACAGATCTGAAGGCAAGATTTTCGTTGCTAAATTCGGATCCATTCTAGAGAAGGAGTTTCTCTCGAAAGAAGTGAGTGGGAGGAAAGTAGAACTTGATGAGATAACGGTATCTGCTCCCTTATTGGAAAGTAGTTCATCACAAGAAATGGTTCCTGTGACAACTATACCAATTAGTGAGGAAACTAATGATGATGATCATGAAGCTTCAGATCAAGTTACTACTGAACCTCGTAGATCAACCAGAGTAAAATACGCACCAGAGTGGTACGGTAATCCTATTCTGGAAGTCATGTTACTTGACCATGGCGAACCTACAAACTATGAAGAAGCGATGGTGAGCCCAGATTCAGCAAAATGGCTGGAAGCCATGAAATCCGAGATGGGATCCATGTATGAGAACAAAGTATGGACTTTGGTTGACTTGCCCGATGATCGGCAAGCCATTGAAAATAAATGGATCTTTAAGAAGAAGACTGACGCTGATGGTAATATAACTGTCTACAAAGCTCGACTTGTTGCGAAAGGTTTTCGACAAGTTCAAGGGGTTGACTACGATGAGACTTTCTCACCGTGAAGCGATGCTTAAGTCTGTCCGAATCATGTTAGCAATTGCCGCATTTTATGATTATGAAATTTGGCAAATGGATGTAAAAACTGCATTCTTGAATGGATTTCTAGAAGAAGAGTTGTATATGATGCAACCAAAAGGTTTTGTCGATCCAAAGGGTTCTAACAAAGTGTGCAAGCTCCAGCGATCAATTTATGGTGCAGTGCAAGCCTCTCGGAGTTGGAATAAACGCTTTGATAGTGTGATCAAAGCATATGGGTTTATCTGAGACTTTTGGAGAAGCCTGTATTTACAAGAAAGTGAGTGGGAGCTCAGTAGCATTTCTAATATTATATGTGGACGACATATTATTGATTGGAAATGATATAGAATTCTGGATAGCATAAAAGGATACTTGAATAAAAGTTTTTCAATGAAAGACCTCGGTGAAGCTGCTTACATATTGGGCATCAAGATCTATAGAGATAGATCAAGACGCTTAATTGGACTTTCACAAAGCACATACCTTGATAAAGTTTTGAAAAATTTCAAAATGGATCAGGCAAAGAAAGGTTTTTTACCTGTATTACAAGGTGTAAGATTGAGTCAGACTCAATGCCCGACCACAGCAGAAGATAGAGAGAAAATGAAAGATGTTCCCTATGCTTCAGCCATAGGCTCTATCATGTATGCAATGCTGTGTACCAGACCTGACATATGCTTAGCTGTAAGCTTGGCAGGAAGGTACCAAAGTAATCCAGGAGTGGATCACTGGACAGCGGTCAAGAACATCCTGAAATACCTGAAAAGGACTAAGGATATGTTTCTCGTATATGGAGGTGACAAAGAGCTAGTCGTAAATGGTTACGTCGATGCAAGCTTTGACACTGATCCGGACGATTCTAAATCGCAAACCGGATCGTGTTTTATTAAACGGTGGAGCTGTCGGTTGGTGCAGCTCTAAACAAAGCGTCGTGGCGGGATCTACATGTGAAGCGGAGTACATAGCTGCTTGAAGCAGCAAATGAAGGAGTGCGGATGAAAGAGTTCATTTCCGATCTAGGTGTCATACCTAGTGCATCGGGACCGATGAAGATCTTCTCGTGACAATATGGTGCAATTGCCTTGGCAAAGGAATCCAGATTTCACAAGAGGACCAAGCATATCAAGAGACGCTTCAATTCCATTCGGGACCAAGTCCAAGTGGGAGACATAGAGATTTGCAAAATACATACGGATCTGAATGTTGCAGACCGTTGACTAAGCCTCTTCCACGAGCAAAACATGATCAGCACCAAGACTCCATGGGTGTGAGGATCATTACTTTGTAATCTAGATTATTGACTCTAGTGCAAGTGGGAGACTGAAGGAAATATGCCCTAGAGGCAATAATAAAGTTATTATTTATTTCCTTATATCATGATAAATGTTTATTATTCATGCTAGAATTGTATTAACCGGAAACATAATACATGTGTGAATATATAGACAAACAGTATGTCACTAGTATGCCTCTACTTGACTAGCTTGTTAATCAAAGATGGTTATGTTTCCTAACCATGAACAAAGAGTTGTTATTTGATTAACAAGGTCACATCATTAGTTGAATGATCTGATTGACATGACCCATTCCGTTAGCTTAACACTTGATCGTTTAGTATGTTAATGCTTTCTTCATGACCCATACATGTTCCTATAACTATGAGATTATGCAACTCCGTTTACGGAGGAACACTTTGGTACTACCAAGCGTCACAACGAATCGGGTGATTATAAAGGAGTACTACAGGTGTCTCCAAAGGTACTTGTTGGGTTGGCGATTTGAGATTAGGTTTTGTCACTCCGATTGTCGAGAGGTATCTCAGCCTTCTCGGTAATACACATCACTTAAGCCTTGCAAGCATTACAACTAATGAGTTAGTTGTGAGATGATGTATTACTGAGCGAGTAAAGAGACTTACCGTAACGAGATTGAACTAGGTATTGGATACCGACGATCGAATCTCGGGTAAGTAACATACCGATGACAAAGGGAACAACGATGTCGTTATGCGGTTTGACCGATAAAGATCTTCGAGAATATGTAGGAACCAATATGGGCATCCAGGTTCCGCTATTGGTTATTGACCAAGAATGGTTCTAGGTCATGTCTACATAGTTCTCGAACCCGTAGGGTCCGCACGCTTAACGTTTCGATGACAGTTCATTATGAGTTTATAAGTATTGATGCACCGAAGGTTGTTCGGAGTCCCGGATGTGATCACGGACATGACGAGGAGTCTCGAAATGGTCGAGACATAAAGATTGATATATTGGAAGCCTGCATTTGGACATCGGAAGTGTTCCGGGTGAAATCGGGAATTTACCGGAGTACCGGGAGGTTACCGGAACCCCCCGGGAGGACTATGGGCCTTAATGGGCCATAAGAGAGAAGAGGAAGGGCCGGCCAGGTGGGCTGTGCGCCCCCTCCCCCCTCTGGTCCGAATAGGACAAGGAGAGGGGGGGCGACGCCCCTTCCCTCTTCCCCCCTCCTCCAATCCTAATCCAACTAGGAGGGGAGTCCTACTCCGGTGGGAGTAGGACTCCTCCAAGGCGCGCCTCCCAAGGCTGGCCGCACCCCCCTTGGCTCCTTTATATACGGGGGCAGGGGGCACCCCATGACACACAAGTTGATCTACGGATCTTTCCTTAGCCGTGTGCGGTGCCCCCTTCCACCATATTCCACTTCGGTCATATCGTCGCGGAGCTTAGGTGAAGCCCTGCGCCGGAGAAGTCATATCGTCGCAGAGCTTAGGCGAAGCGCTGCGTCGGTGGAGCATCAACATCGCTACCACGCCGTCGCGGTTGACGGAACTCATCCCCGACACTTTGCTGGATCGAGTCCGGGATCGCCATCGAGCTGAACGTGTGCGAACTCGGAGGTGCCGTGACGTTCGGTGCCTGGATCGGTCGGATCGTGAAGACGTACGACTATCAACCGCGTTGTTATAACGCTTCCGCTTTCGGTCTACGAGGGTACGTGGACGGACACTCTCCCCTCTCGTTGCTATGCCATCACCATGATCTTGCGTGATCGTAGGAAATTTTTTGAAATTACTACGTTACCCAACAGCCAGAAATTGGTCTTGATAACCCACAAGTATAGGGGATCGCAACAGCTTTTGAGGGTAGAGTATTCAACCCAAATTTATTGATTCGACACAAGGGGTGCCAAAGAATATTCTTGATTATTAGCAGTTGAGTTGTCAATTCAACCACACCTGGATAACTTAGTATCTGCAGCAAAGCGTTTAGTAGCAAAAGTGGTATGATAATAAAGGTAACGGTAGCAAAAGCAAAGATAAATGTTTTTGGGTTTTTGTAGTAGTTGTAACAGTAGCAACGGAAAAGTAAATAAGCGAAGAAAAATATATGAAAAGCTCGTAGGCAATGGATCAATGATGGATAATTATGCCGGATGTGATTCCTCATGCAATAGTTATAACATAGGGTGATATATAACTAGCTCCAGTTCATCAATGTAATGTAGGCATGTATTCCGTAAATAATCATATGTGCTTATGGAAAAGATCGTGTATGACGTCTTTTGTCCTACCCTCCCATGGCAGCGGGGTCCTAGCGGAAACTAAGGGATATTAAGGCCTCCTTTTAATAGAGAACCGGACCAACGCATTAACACATAGTGAATACATGAACTCCTGAAACTACGGTCATCACCGAGAAGTGTCCCGATTATTGTCACTTCGGGGTTGTCGGATCATAACACATATTAAGGTGACTATAGACTTGCAAGATAGGATCAAGAACACACATATATTCATGAAAACATAATAGGTTCAGATCTGAAATCATGGCACTCGGGCCCTAGTGACAAGCATTAAGCATAGCAAAGTCATAGCAACATCAATCTCAGAACATAGTGGATACTAGGGATCAAACCCTAACTAAACTAACTTGATTACATGGTGAATCTCATCCAACCCATCACCGTCCAGCAAGCCTACGATGGAATTACTCATGCACGACGGTGAGCATCATGAAATTGGTGATGGAGGATGGTTGATGATGACGACGTCGACGAATCCCCCTCTCCGGAGCCCCGAACGGACTCCAGATCAGCCCTCTCGAGAGAGATTAGGGCTTGGCGGCAGCTCCGTGTCGTGAAACGCGATGAAACTTTCTCTCTGATTTTTTCTCCCCGAGACGGAATATATGGAGTTGGAGTTGAGGTCGGAGGAGGTCCAGGGGGCCCACGTGATAGGGGGGGCGCGCCCCCCTGTCTCATGGACAGGCCCTGGGCCTCCTGGTGTATTTCTTTCGCCCAGTATTTTTATAAATTCCAAAAAGTGCCTCTGTTGATTACCAGGACATTCCGAGAACTTTTCTTTTCTACACATAAAACAACATCATGGTAGTTCTGCTGAAAACAACGTCAGTCCGGGTTAGTTTCATTCAAATCATACAAGTTAGAGTCCAAAACAAGGGCAAAAGTGTTTGGAAAAGTAGATACGTTGGAGATGTATCAGGCCTATGTTGGTTATTCTGCAAAAAACAAAACAGCTGGCTAGCCATTTTTCAGAAAGGAAAAAAAACAAACTAGGCTGGTCATGTGCTAAACATATGAAATAATAGCCTAGGCTAGACGGGCCACGGGTCCTGCACAACCCAGTTGATACCCTTCTCCGTCCCGAAAAAACTAAATTATCATGCAAGGCTCTTTGGGTCCCTCTCGTCATCCTCATCATGTACAGTCATCTCCTTATTCCTCTCGGTTGTTGACCATGTTGACAACACCGGAGGGCGGCGCTGCGGTGAGCGAACCAAGACGGAGGACAATGGCGAGGCCTCGGACGGGAACAAACAGGAGCCGGGGAAGATCACAGCCAGCCGTGGGAGGCGGGAGCAGGCGGTCCCGCCGGCGCTGGTTTGGCTTTGGCGGCTCGAGGAAGAAGAGACTGAAGAAACGTGACAGACGTTGAATGTCAATCGAACGGTCAAGGTTGGCACAATCGTTTTTGACTAAGAGGACACCAAGTAGCATACTTTTTTATATAAAGGAAGAAAACTGCGAGGAAAATGTGTTCGTCTGCCGTCCTCCTCATAGGGAACGTTCGCCAAATAAGTGACTAGCACCCTTGGTTTTCAACCAAGAGGTCTTGGGTTCGAGTCCGAGGAACTCTCAATTTTTTCCTCCTTCCTTCCTCGCAAAAAAAAGGGAAAGAAAATCAAAGACTTGGGAAGGCGATGAACAAGCTAGTGTACCAAGAAAGAGACGTTGCGAGTTTTAGAAAAAAAAGAAAGACGTGCTCCTGTAGATGGTTCGAATCCAAACATAGACTATGACTATATATGGTGCTATGCTACTCTGCAAGTAATGAAACTAACATATCCAACGTTCGCTTCTCCTCTTTTCTACTTACTCTGCCTAGCATCAGAAGCTCTGGCCGCAGCAACCATGTCCGGTGGCTGCTCGTCCACCTGCTCTTCAGCAGGCAACAACCAGATATGCGCCAAGTTGCCACCCGTACCATCGCCTGTGGGTCTCATCACACCCCCGCCGGCACACGCACCGCAGCCGATTGCTCATCGCAACCCGCTGCCGTTGGTGTGGTGCCACTGCTGCAAATCACACAAAGTCATCCATCGCGTCTCAACCACAATCCGCAACCCTGGCCGAGTCTTCTACAAATGCCCGAATCGTGGGGTAATAATATGTTTAAGTGTTGTTCTGCTGCTTTCAGTTGCTGATTTTTTTAATAGTTTGGTTGATGATCTTCCAATTTGATTCGTGCAGAAAAGGGAAGATTCGTGTGATTTGTATTTCTGGGAAGTTGCTGATGTGGGGGAATGCAACTACGCTGATTATTTGGTTAGCCGAGGAATCCCAATACCAGCAGGTTGGGGTGTCGGACAAGTAACTGAAGGAACGGCAGAAGAGGAAGATGCAGAGCAGAAGGTTAAAGATGCAGTTCCTCTGATCATGGCCAAGCAACAGCGGCTGAACGGCCTTGACAGCAATGAGGAGATGAAAGAGCTTGTGAAGATAATGGGCAAAATCGATGTGCTCTGTAGGATGATTGTCTCTTTATTTGCAGTGTATGTAGCACTCGTGATGTATTCAGTGCCTACGACATGAGCACTTTGCTGAAACTAGTAATGAATGAAACCTGTGTAGCAGGCTGGGCGTAGTGTTGTGAACATCTAATGATTTCTATTAACGGAAATCAGGGGTATCCTTTTGATCATATAAATAAATAAATAGCGAGAGGCCTGTCGGGTCAGCTTTGTTCTCATTCAAGACGCCGAGCAAATTGCAGTCCAACAGCAAACTATGTCATCAAATTCAAGTTTCACAGCCAAATATGAGTACAACTAAACAACAATGTCATCATGTTTTAGTTGTCATACAATCACCAAACACAAATCAGCATACCTAACAAGTGATGTTCTCACAGCAAAATACTAAACAACATGTTCATCAGGTTTCAGTTGTCATAGCAAACACAATTTCACATAGTAGATAAAAAAACATCTTCTGACAGGCAAATATGACAAAAGCAATGTAATCATCATCCGCAGCAGCAGCGTCAACATCTTCGCCATGTGTATCAGTCTGAATCGTAATTCCCCACGGTGTTATCTTCTTCTTCGTCCTCAACGTCCTCGAACGTTGGCTTCTTCTTGATCAACTCTTGTATGTCCACAGCACGACAGACAATCTTTTCGCCGGCGTCATTGACGTGATGGTTCTCAAAGATATTAGGAACATCTGTGTTATCTTGTACATCAGGAGCAGTGTAAGCATCATCTTGTTGTGCAACTTCATTAAACGAATTCCGCTGCTCAAGCCTTTGAATACTCTCCAGTCATCGCTACGTGCAAATGTGTCTTCCAAGAAAAATATCTGTGTTGCTTGATTTGCCAAAATAAAAGGCTCGTTGGTCTGGTACGCCGCCTTGACATTGATGGATTTGAAATAATCATCATCTCTGGGTTTTGCGATCCTGGAAAATAGGTTATACCAACGACAAAGACAAATGTAACCACACACCGATGATCCTCGAAACTGGAGATATACTGCAACTGAACAATGTCTATTATGTTAGCATACATTTCAGTTGTCTCTTTGTCATACATATCCGTGCTCATGATGGCACTGTTTTGTGTATTCCTGCCTTCGTCTCGTGCAAGGGTGTTGTAGCGCACATCTCCAACAACGCAAGATTCATAATGTCTTAGCTGAGTATCAGGACCCATTGCTAGTGAGTAAAGGGCATCATCAACTGCCTGCCCATCCTCCCGCATCTTCTTAACCTATGGTTAGAAAATAGACAAGCTGATCATCTTATGTACTCAATATATTAAAAAACTGATAAGTGCACTTCAAAAGCTTACATGGTTCTTGAACCATTTCGCAAATCCTGCCATAACCAGTTTGTCAATGTTTCTTGGATTTTGCGGCAGTAACTCCTCTTTGTAGATGCTGCACAACATAGTGATCGTGTCAAACATCTAAATATATAAGAATGTGCTGCAAGTTTAGTAGATTATGATGTATAAGCTGCAGTACTGCACTTACTTGATATAAGGTAGTATCTCAGGATAGTTATTCAACACATACCAAACCATTTTCTCCAAATCTTTAGGTTTGTCCTCTTGTCGACTCTTCCCTGTAACTCGAACAGAATAATCGAAAACATTGAGCCCGGGATTGTCTTCACCCACCTCTTTGCTAAGCTGATCAGTTATTTCAATGTATTTTGAGCAGAATGTCAACGCTTCTGTAGCAATGTAGGCCTCTGCAATGGAACCCTCGGGTCTAGCTCTGTTCCTAACATAGCCCTTGAAAGTGCCTAGCCGCCTTTCAATAGGGTACATCCAGCCATACTGTACTGGACCTCTAAGTAGTGCCTCATCAGGTAGATGAACATCCAAATGCACCATCACATCAAAGAAGGCTGGAGGATATATCTTCTCAATGTCGCATAGGATAGTTGGTATCTTGTCTCTAAGACGCTCGAAAGAATCTATCCTGATATTCCTACTGCAGAGTTCCCTGAAGAATTGTCCCAACTCTGCAACTGCTCTGTATAAGTCAGGGCGGCCCAATCCTCTAAGGATAACAGGTAAAACCCTTTGAAGTAGGACATGGCGGTCATGAGTTTTCAACCCTTGTACCTTGTTTCCATCTGCACTGACTCTCCTTTCAGGGTTGGAAGCAAATCCATGTGGGAATCTCACATGTGACAGGACCTCGCAGAATTCTTTTCTTTTGACCTTGTCCAAGATGTACACAGCTGGTGCCATATCCCGTGGTTTACCTTCATCTTGCACCTGCAAATCCTTTCTGATACCCAGGTGTGTCAAATCAATCCTAGATTTTAAGGTATCTTTCGTCTTGCATTCAATGTTAAGAAGTGTGCCGATAATGCCGTCACATATATTTTTCTCGATGTGCATCACATCAAGATTATGCCGCAGATCCAAATCTTTCCAATACTCCAAGTCCCACAAAGTGGACCTGCGGGTAAACAATAATCTCTCTTCTACCGTGCCATGCTTCCTTTTCCCTCTACCATTACCAGGATGGTTTCCTGGTGTAATATGCCTGACCTTCTCTAATTCCACTTGCAACTCATCGGCGGTGAGCCTCTATGGCGCATCACGGTTTTCATGTTTTGCATTGAACACATGTCTTCGGTATTTTCTAGGATGCGGCTTGTCCTTGGCAAGGAAACAGCGGTGTCCAATGTAACAGATCTTGCTAAGTATTGCGTATGACAGCGGATTCCTATCACAGCGAACACATGCATTGTAACCATGTGTCATTCGGCCTGACATAGTGCCCAAAGCGATAATCATGGATGCACCAAATAACAACAGCACGAAGAAAGAAATCAGCTGGTGGGCTGCTATATAGGTCTCGAGTGAGAACACCCTTCCATAGCTGTTGAAGTTCCTCCACAAGAGGCTCCATGAACAAATCAAAATCCTTTCCAGGACTTTTCGGACCTGGGATGAGCAAGGCTATCATGTAGTTTGATTCTTTGGTGTAGACATTTGGAGGCATGTTGTAAGGGATAACAAGCACTGGCCACATGCTATATGTGGCGCTCTGGTGGCCAAATGGGTTAAATCCATCTGAAGCTAAGCCAGGTCTAATGTTTCTCGGGTCAGCAGCAAACTCTTTGTGTTTATCCTTGAAGCTTTTCCACTCACTACCATGAGATGGATGGCTCATTACATTCTGATCTCCGTACTCCTGGTTCCTAGAATGCCATAGTACATCCTCTCTTGTTTCAGCATCATGAAACAACCTCTGCAATCTTGGTGTAATTGGAAAATGTCTCAGAACATTATGAGGAACCCTCTTCACAGATCGCCATCTTTCCATCTTGATGATTTGCATTTGGGCATTCACTTGTTGGCATAATCCTTAGGAAGAACACAATTATTCTTACAAACATGGATCATATCATATCCAATTCCAACTGCACGAAGGAAATTCTTCATTTTACTGTAGGTGTGTGGCAACTCAGATGCATCTTGGAAAGATTTGCGGAAAGCAGCCAACATCACATCGAATGATTTGTTGGTCATCCGCTCAGATGTCTTCACCTGAAGAAAGGTGACCATAGCTGAGAATACTGACAGCTTATTTCCTAGCGTGACAGCAACGTTGCATTGTTCCAACATGTGGGCCCACCGTTTTTCTTCTGCAGGTGAAAGTTCACGGAAAGCACGAGCATTTCGTAGCATTGTTTCAATGTTGGTCAAACTCACTGGCTCCGCCACCACCACCTCCTCCTCCCCATCCACCTGAGCATCAGGCAGATCAAGATGGTGATCTGCTGCTTCCACGTAGTCAATAACATTGACGTTCACAGCTTCACCATGATGAACCCACCTAGTATATGTGACCGACATCCCATACAAGTGTAGATGATTTTGCACAGTTGACTGGGGTCTTGTAAATGAATTCATACAACTGCTACATGGGCAGAGCACATCTAATTTCGGACCACCGTACTCAGCTCTGATAAAGTTCATGAAGTTTTCAACCCCCTCGACATATGCAGCAGAGAATCTTTGAGCAAAAGTTATCCAAGTCATCTCCATCTGTTAGACATACAAATTAGTTCTGCTACTAGATATTACAGGAAAAACATATATGCTTTTTTATGAAGTCCAGAAAAAAAATACCTAGGTCGATGTCTAAAGCTATGGCAAGATATTTGGATGAGCAGATCTAAGTAACGAAATATATGTAAAGCTAATTCAGCAAACATATTTGAGTGCTAAATTATGGTAGGCTGTTTCAGCAGTCAATGAGGCCGAGCACATAGCCATCAAACTATCGAAGGCCATCGCAGCAACAAAGCTCGAGTATAAAACGGTGTAGAGCTATTTCACCTAACAGATTGGCTACTAGACCATGGCAATCTACGTCACAATAAATATATGGCAGGATATTTTAGCAACTAATCGGCCTTGGCATGCCATCTCAGCTAAGAAGATTGCGTGCAGAACGGGGCAAGGAAGCTTCTTAAGCAGAGCATATTGACAGTAAACTACTTCAGCAAACAGTGAGATTAAGAGCGTCTATCAGCTAACATTCAGCGCTACACCGACATGAACGGGGCCTCAGTCTAGAATGCGTGTACCATGGGAGAAGCTGACTGCCGTGCGTCACCACACGAACGTCGCCAGTGGTGGCGGCGCTGACCGCCGTGCGCCTCCACAAGAACGTAACCAGAGGTGGCGGCGCGGCTAGAGGACGGCAGTCTACGAGAGCGTACTGTGGGAGCGAGAGGATCGCCGTGCATCCCCTTGACGAACTGAGGCACCGACGTATCGGCACGGCGGGAGGGCGGCTTTGGCGGAGCGAACGGAGTGGAGGGGACGGGGAGGGGTTTGGGAATATTTGTCCGAAGGGCGGTTGAATCAATTTGGGGAATTTTTTGTGTGGGGGAGGAGGATTTTCGCGGTGGGCGGGGGGTTGGCGCATGGTCTGTTTCTCCAAGTGCAGTCCCACGTATCAGTGAAGAGGCAAGCCGAAGCGCGTTCTGTTTGCTTGAGCCGTGTGCAGGACCGAACGTGTGTGGGGTGCAATGCGACCGCGACAGGAGTGCTGTGAGTGTACCGCCTTTTTTCCTTTTAAACTAGGTGCTTCGCCCCCTTAAAGAAAATGTTGCTTCGCGCGATCCATCGATACTACTACTAGTAATCCGGTAATCCCGACTAAAACGGCGCGGCCGGGTCTTTTCCCGCGCGATATGCTGGGAGGTTGGCTTAGTTTGGTTTTTTAGATTTGTCTCGGTTCAATAAAAAGCAGAGTTGGTGATGATGGTGTGCCTATCATCCTGCAATATAGGCCATCCGATCTATATCTAACGGATAGGAAGGAAACTATGACAATTTACCCGCACTCCTCTCCACATTTGCAGATAAGGCTTTCCCTCGTTCATCCTTTTCTCCCACAAGAGATTGATCTTCCATGCAACGCACGGCCATCTTGCTAGTACTCCTACAATATGTATATTATTGTGAAAGTTCAAATACACCGGCCGAGATTAATGCAAACATGGTAGATTTTCATTACATTTCGAACTTTTATAGGACAGAAAAATAAAATAAACCCGACCCTAAACCTATTCTACGGCGGCGACCGACGTACTCCATCGGCGATCTCTATGTACGGGGTCGGGGTTCAAGACCCATGAAGTGAAGGTGCAGTCTCCGGCGAGGAAGAGTAGAACACGGGATACGGACCCGGCTAGTTGGCACACCATGCCCTGCCGCCTCCCATGCCCTACTCATCCTCGGAGGAGTCCCCGACCTCGGCGGTGCCGGACGTTGGACGGCGGCAAGTAGGACGTGTGGCTGACGGTGCTCCCATCGTCAGCCACCAGCATGGCCACCGCTTGTGCGGTGGCGTCCGCGTCCGGCTACGCTGCTATTGCGTCGCGAGAGGCGACTTGAGCGAGGGCGGCGACCTCGAGCTTCATCCCCGAAGACAAGCTCTCCAGCAGAATGAATGCGGGCAGCTGGCGCTGCTACCTCTTGAGCACTGCGTTGGATTTCCCCGAAGAGGAGAGGATGATGCGGCAAAGTAGCGTAAGTATTTCCCTCAGCTTTTGAGAACCAAGGTATCAATCCAGTAGGAGGCTACGCACAAGTCCCTCGTACCTGCACAAAACAATAGCTCCTCGCAACCAACGTGATTAGGGGTTGTCAATCCCTTCACGGTCAGTTACGAGAGTGAGATCTGATAGAGATGATAAATAATATTTTTGGTATTTTTGATATAGTGATGCAAAGTGAAAAGTAAAAGGCAAAGTAAAAACAAAGCAATTATTAAAGTAATGGAGACTGATATGATGAGAATAGACCCGGGGGCCATAGGTTTCACTAGTGGCTTCTCTCAAGAGCATAAGTACTCTACGGTGGGTGAACAAATTACTGTTGAGCAATTGACAGAATTGAGTATAGTTATGAGAATATCTAGGTATGATCATGTATATAGGCATCACGTCCGAGACAAGTAGACCGACTCCTGCCAGCATCTACTACACTACTACTCCACTCATCGACCGCTATCCAGCATGCATCTAGAGTATTAAGTTAAAAACAGAGTAACGCCTTAAGCAAGATGACATGATGTAGAGGGATAAATTCATGCAATGTGATAAAAACCCCATCTTGTTATCCTCGATGGCAACAATACAATACGTGCCTTGCTGCCCTTCATCACTTTGGGAAAGGACACCGCAAGATTGAACCCAAAGCTAAGCACTTCTCCCATTGCAAGAACTACCAATCTAGTTGGCAAAACGAAACGGATAATTCGAAAAGACTTGCAAAGATAACTAATCATACATAAAAGAATTCAGAGAAGATTCAAATATTGTTCATAGATAAACTAGATCATAAACCCACAATTCATCAGTCTCAACAAACACACCGCAAAAAGAAGATTACATCGAATAGATCTCCACGAGAGAGGGGGAGAACATTGTATTGAGATCCAAAAAGAGAGAAGAAGCCATCTAGCTACTAGCTATGGACCCGAAGGTCTGAAGTAAACTACTCACACTTCATTGGAGGGGCTATGGTGATGATGTAGAAGCCCTCCATGGTGGATGCCCCCTCCGACGGAGCTCCGGAATAGGCCCCAAGATGGGATCTCGTGGATACATGAAGTTGCGGCGGTGGAATTAGGTTTTTGGCTCCTGTTCTCATCGTTTGGGGGTACGTAGGTATATATAGGAGGAAGGAGTACATCGGTGGAGCAACAGGGGGCCCACGAGGCAGGGGGCGCGCCCTAGGGGGGGCACGCCCCCACCCTCGTGACAGCCTCTTTTGTTCCTTGGAGTAGGGTCCAAGTCTCCTGGACTCCGTTTGGACTCCGTTTGATATTCCGTTTCTTCGAAACACTGAAATAGGCAAAAAAAATAGCAATTCTGGGCTAGGCCTCCGGTTAATAGGTTAGTCCCAAAATAATATAAAAGTGGAAAATAAAGCCCAATATAGTCCAATACAGTAGATAAAGTAGCATGGAGCAATCAAAAATTATAGATACGTTGGAGACGTATCAGGCATCCCCAAGCTTAATTCCTGCTCGTCCTCGAGTAGGTAAATGATAAAAAGAGAATTTTTGATGCGGAGTGATACTTTGGCATAATTTCAATATAAATCTTCTTAATTGTGGTATAAATATTCAGATCTGAAAGATTCAAGACAAAAGTTCATATTTACATAAAAATAATAATACTTCAAGGATACTAACTAAGCAATTATGTCTTCTCAAAATAACATGGCCAAAGAAAGTTATCCCTACAAAATCATATAGTCTGGATATGCTCCATCTTCCCCACACAAAATATTTAAATCATGCACAACCCCGATGACAAGCCAAGCAATTGTTTCATACTTTAACATTTTCAAAACTTTTTCAATCTTCACGCAATACATGAGCGTGAGCCATGGATATAGCACTATATGTGGAATAGAATGGTGGTTGTGGAGAAGACAGAAAAGAGGGAAGATAGTCTCACATCAACTAGGCGTATCAACGGGCTATGGAGATGCCCATTAATAGATATCAATGTGAGTGAGTAGGGATTGCCATGCAACGGATGCACTAGAGCTATAAGTATATGAAAGCTCAACAAAAGAAACTAAGTGGGTGTGCATCCAATTCGCTTACTCACGAAGACCTAGGGCATTTGAGGACGCCCATCATTGGAATATACAAGCCAAGTTCTATAATGAAAAATTCCCACTAGTATATGAAAGTGACAAAATGAGAGACTCTCTATCATGAAGATCATGGTGCTACTTTGAAGCACAAGTGTGGTAAAAGGATAGTAACATTGTCCCTTCTCTCTTTTTCTCTCATTTTCTTCTTTTTTTTATTTGGGCCTTTTCTCTTTTTTTATGGCCTCTTTTTTTTCATTTTTCTCTTTTTTTATTTTTCGTCCGGAGTCTCATCCCGACTTGTTGGGGAATCATGGTCTCCATCATCCTTTCCTCACTTGGACAATACTCTAATAATGATGATCATCACAATTTTATTTTTCTTACAACTCAACAATTACAACTCGATTCTTAGAACAAAGTATGACTCTATATGAATGCCTCCGGCGGTGTACCGGGATATGCAATGAAACAAGAGTGACATGTATGAAAGAATTATGAACGGTGGCTTTCCCACAAATATGATGTCAACTACATGAGCATGCTAGCAATATGACAATGATGGAGCGTGTCATAATAAAAGGAACGGTGGAAAGTTGCATGGCAATATATCTCGGAATGGCTATGGAAATGCCATGATAGGTAGGTATGGTGGCTGTTTTGAGGAAGATATATGGTGGGTGTATGATACCGGCGAAAAATGCGCGGTATTAGAGAGGCATGCACTGGTGTAAGGATGGGAAAAAGTGTGTATAATCCATGGACTCAACATTAGTCATAAAGAACTCATATACTTATTGCAAAAATATAGAAGTTATCAAAGCAAAGTATTACGCGCATTCTCCTAGGGGGATAGATTGGTAGGAAAATACCATCGCTCATCCCCTACGGCTACTCATAAGGAAGACAATCAATAAATAAATCATGCTCCTAGTTCATCACATAACGGTTCACCATACGTGCATGCTACGGGAATCACAAACTTCAACACAAGTATTCTTTAAATTCACAACTACTCAACTAGAATGACTCTAATATCACCATCTTCATGTCTTAAAACAATTATCAAGCATCAAACTTTTCTTAGTATTCAACGCACTCAAAAGAAAGTTTCACATATCTTGAATACCAAGTATATTAATATTAAGCAAATTACCATGCTATTAGCGACTCTCAAAATAATGTAAGTGAAGCATTAGAGATCAATAGTTTCTTTAAAACAAATCCACCACCGTGCTCTAAAAGATCTTAGTGAAGCACTAGAGCAAAAATTATCACGCTCAAAAGATATAAGTGAAGCACTGTGAGCAAAATTATCAAGCTCAAAAGATATAAGTGAAGCACATAGAGTATTCTATCAAATTCCAATTTATGTATGGCTCTCTCAAAAGGTGTGTACAGCAAGGATGATTGTGTTAAACTAACAAGCAAAGACGCAAATAATACAAGACGCTCCAAGCAAAACACATATGATGTGGTGAATAAAAATATAGCTCCAAGTAAATTACCGATGGAAGTAGACGAAAGTGGGGATGCCTTCCGGGGCATCCCCAAGCTTTGACTTTTTTGTGTCCTTGGATTATCTTGGGGGTGCCATGGACATCCCCAAACTTAGGCTCTTGCCACTCCTTGTTCCATAATCCATCAAAAGAATTTACCCGAAACTTGAAAACTTCACAACACAAAACTCAATAGAAATCTCGTGAGCTCCGTTAGAGAAAGAAAACAAAAGACTAATTTAAGGTACTGTAATGAACTCATTATTTATTTATATTGGTGTTAAACCTACTGTATTCCAACTTCTCTATGGATTATAAACTATTTTACTAGCCATAGATTCATCAAAATAAGCAAACAACACACAAAAAACAGAATCTGTCAAAAACAGAACAGTCTGTAGTAATCTGTAACTAACGCAAACTTCTAGAACTCCAAAAAATCTACCAAAATTAGACTACCTAGACAATTTGTTTATTGGTCAGCAGCAATTGGAATCAGTATTTTATCACGTTCTGGTGATTTTTAATAATTCGGGCACTGAGCGCAAAGTTTCTGGAAATTACAGCAAGATCAAATAACTATCATCCAAGAAGATCGAATAGGTCTAGCTTGGCACAAATACTAATTAAAACATAAAACAACATCTAAACAAAGGCCAGATGGATTATTTAATCCTAAACATAAACAAAAACAGAAAAACATAAAGAAAATTGGGTTGCCTCCCAACAAGCGCTATCGTTTAACGCCCCTAGGTAGGCATAAAAGCAAGGATAGATCTAGGTATTGCCATCTTTGGTAGGCAATTCTTCAATGAGGCATCCACCTTCTTTAGAATTTTCTTTCTTTCTAGTAATTATCAAATTTTTAGGCAAAAGATTGAAAAATTCATTCATAGCAAATGGTTCCTTAATGATGGCAAAAAGATTGGGATGAACACTTATAGATTTAAGATCCGCCGTTTCCTTACTAGATGATTCACCCTTATTCTTAGGAACATAAATAAGCTTAGTATTTTTAGGAGAAGAACTTCGAGTGTTTTTTATGGAAGAAAAAGCGGTTCCCAAGTTGGTAATGATACCCTCAAGTTTATCGATTTTAGTGAAATCTAAATTTATTTTCTCATTAACTATGGGTTCCTTTTCTTTAATAGTTTTCAAAGTCATTCCTACCTTAGATCCATATTGGGTAATTTGATTGTGGATCTTTTTATCAAGATTTTCAATTGATTCAATGGTAGCAACTTTATTCTCAATAATTTCAAGTCTTTGAATAACATGCTCCAAAGTTAACATAGTTCCATTAACCAAAAGAGGTGGTGAGCCAAATAAATCTATTAAAGCATTATAAGAATCAAAAGTATGGCTACCCAAGAAATTCCCTCCGGTAATGGTATCAAGGATATATCTATACCAAGATTAGCACCTACGTAAAAATTACGAAGAAGAACTAAAGTAGATTGCTTCCTGGTAGATCTATTTTGAGCATTGCAAATTCTATACCAAGCATCTTTTAGATTTTCTCCCTCCCTTTGCTTAAAATTTAGAACTTCATTCTCGGGAGAAAGCGGAGAAGATATGAGACTAGTCATGACGACAAGCAAGCGAACTAACACATGAGCAAACAGGCGGACGAGGAAAAGGCAAACGGGAAAAAGAGGAGGAGATTGGGAAACAAAGGGCGAATAAAACGGCAAGGGTGAAGTGGGGGAGAGGAAAACGAGAGGCAAATGGCAAATAATGTAATGCGGGAGATAGGGATTGTGATGGTACTTGGTATGGTGCTTGACTTGCTCTTGCGTGAGCCTTCCCGGCAACGGCGCCAGAAATTCTTCTTGCTACCTCTTGAGCACTGCGTTGGATTTCCCCGAAGAGGAGAGGATGATGCAGCAAAGTAGCATAAGTATTTCCCTCAGCTTTTGAGAACCAAGGTATCAATCCAGTAGGAGGCTACACACAAGTCCCTCGTACCTGCACAAAACAATAGCTCCTCGCAACCAACGCGATGAGGGGTTGTCAATCCCTTCACGGTCACTTACGAGAGTGAGATCTGATAGAAATGATAAATAATATTTTTTGTATTTTTGATATAGTGATGCAAAGTGAAAAGTAAAAGGCAAAGTAAAAACAAAGCAAGTATTAAAGTAATGGAGATTGATATGATGAGAATAGACCCGGGGGCCATAGGTTTCACTAGTGGCTTCTCTCAAGAGCATAAGTATTCTACGGTGGGTGAACAAATTACTGTTGAGCAATTGAAAGAATTGAGCATAGTTATGAGAATATCTAGGTATGATCATGTATATAGGCATCACGTCCGAGACAAGTAGACCGACTCCTGCCTGCATCTACTACTACTACTCCACTCATCGACCGCTATCCAGCATGCATCTAGAGTATTAAGTTAAAAACAGAGTAACGCCTTAAGCAAGATGACATGATGTAGAGGGATAAATTCATGCAATGTGATAAAAACCCCATCTTGTTATCCTCGATGGCAACAATACAATACGTGCCTTGCTGCCCCTTCTGTCACTGGGAAAGGACACCGCAAGATTGAACCCAAAGCTAAGCACTTCTCCCATTGCAAGAACTACCAATCTAGTTGGCAAAACGAAACGGATAATTCGAAAAGACTTGCAAAGATAACTAATCATACATAAAAGAATTCAGAGAAGATTCAAATATTGTTCATAGATAAACTAGATCATAAACCCACAATTCATCAGTCTCAACAAACACACCGCAAAAAGAAGATTACATCGAATAGATCTCCACGAGAGAGGGGAGAACATTGTATTGAGATCCAAAAGAGAGAAGAAGCCATCTAGCTACTAGCTATGGACCCAAGGTCTGAAGTAAACTACTCACACTTCATCGGAGGGGCTATGGTGATGATGTAGAAGCCCTCCGTGGTAGATGCCCCCCGCGGAGCTCTAACAGGCCCCAAGATGGGATCTCGTGGATACATGAAGTTGCGGCGGTGGAATTAGGTTTTTGGCTCCTGTTCTGATCGTGTGGGGGTACGTAGGTATATATAGGAGGAAGGAGTACATCGGTGGAGCAACAGGGGGCCCACGAGGAAGGGGGGCACGCCCTAGGGGGGGCGCGCCCCCCAACCTCGTGACAGCCTCTTTTGTTCCTTGGAGTAGGGTCCAAGTCTCCTGGATCACGTTCGGTGAGAAAATCATGTTCCCAAAGGTTTCATTCCTTTTGGACTCCGTTTGATATTCTGTTTCTTCAAAACACTGAAATAGGCAAAAAAATAGCAATTCTGGGCTGGGCCTCCGGTTAATAGGTTAGTCCCAAAAATAATATAAAAGTGGAAAATAAATCCCAATATAGTCCAAAACAGTAGATAAAGTAGCATGCAGCAATCAAAAATTATAGATACGTTGGAGACGTATCAGGCATCCCCAAGCTTAATTCCTGCTCGTCCTCGAGTAGGTAAATGATAAAAAGAGAATTTTTGATGCGGAGTGATACTTTGGCATAATTTCAATATAAATCTTCTTAATTGTGGCATGAATATTCAGATCTGAAAGATTCAAGACAAAAGTTCATATTTACATAAAAATAATAATACTTCAAGCATACTAACTAAGCAATTATGTCTTCCCAAAATAACATGGCCAAAGAAATTATCCCTACAAAATCATATAGTCTGGCTATGCTCCATCTTCCCCACACAAAATATTTAAATCATGCACAACCCCGATGACAAGCCAAGCAATTATTTCATACTTTAACATTTTCAAAACTTTTTCAATCTTCACGCAATACATGAGCGTGAGCCATGGATATAGCACTATATGTGGAATAGAATGGTGGTTGTGGAGAAGACAAAAAAGAGGGAAGATAGTCTCACATCAACTAGGCGTATCAACGGGCTATGGAGATGCCCATCAATAGATATCAATGTGAGTGAGTAGGGATTGCCATGCAACGGATGCACTAGAGCTATAAGTATATGAAAGCTCAACAAAAGAAACTAAGTGGGTGTGCATACAATTCGCTTGCTCATGAAGACCTAGGGCATTTGAGGACGCCCATCATTGGAATATACAAGCCAAGTTCTATAATGAAAAATTCCCACTAGTATATGAAAGTGACAAAATGAGAGACTCTCTATCATGAAGATCATGGTGCTACTTTGAAGCACAAGTGTGGTAAAAGGATAGTAACATTGTCCCTTCTCTCTTTTTCTCTCATTTTTTTCTTTTTTTATTTGGGCCTTTTCTCTTTTTTTATGGCCTCTTTTTTTTTCATTTTTCTCTTTTTTTTTTATTTTTCGTCCGGAGTCTCATCCCGACTTGTTGGGGAATCATGGTCTCCATCATCCTTTCCTCACTTGGACAATACTCTAATAATGATGATCATCACAATTTTATTTTTCTTACAACTCAACAATTACAACTTCATTCTTAGAACAAAGTATGACTCTATATGAATGCCTCCGGCGGTGTACCGGGATATGCAATGAAACAAGAGTGACATGTATGAAAGAATTATGAACGGTGGCTTTGCCAAAAATACGATGTCAACTACATGATCATGCTAGCAATATGACAATGATGGAGCGTGTCATAATAAACGGAACGGTGGAAAGTTGCATGTCAATATATCTCGGAATGGCTATGGAAATGCCATGATAGGTAGGTATGGTGGCTGTTTTGAGGAAGATATATGGTGGGTGTATGATACCGGCAAAAAATGCGGCGGTATTAGAGAGGCATGCAATGTTGTAAGGATGGGAAAAAGTGCGTATAATCCATGGACTCAACATTAGTCATAAAGAACTCATATACTTATTGCAAAAATCTAGAAGTTATCAAAGCAAAGTATTACGCGCATGCTCCTAGGGGGATAGATTGGTAGGAAAAGACCATCGCTCGTCCCCTACCGCCACTCATAAGGAAGACAATAAATAAATAAAGCATGCTCCGAGTTCATCACATAAATAAAGCCGATCCAATGTTTACTGCGGAGGTCGCGGCGTAGAAGTCCCCTGATGGGTATGAGACAATGGACATCGACTTCATGCCGGCGTCCGAGTCCCTCATGGTGCAGGCGGACCAGCGGTTCAACATGGCGATACTAAGACCGGGAGGCAGAGGCTCAACTCGACACGGACCGCGTGCATACCGCTGCCATCGAGGCTCTCCTGCAGGCGGAACCAGACATCCTAGACATGAGCTGGGCGGTAGAGGCTCGACTCGGCGCAGAGCGCGCGGATGCCGCTCTCATTGACGCCCTCCTGCAAGCGGAACCGGAAGTCCTGGACTTGAACCGGGCGGCGGAGGCTCGACTCGACGCGGAGCACGCGGATGCCGCTACCATCGAGGCTCTCCTGCAGGCGGAACCGGACGTCCTCGAATTGAACCGGGCCGTGCTCTCGTCCGTGCAGAGCGCCCGCACGCTCCGCTTGAACGAGTAGCTAGAGGCCGAGGACAACCACGGTGCGGAGACACACGTCGGCAGCGACGGCTGGTTCGCGCCGGCAGCCAAAGATGACGAGGCCGTCTCTTTCCACGAGCAGTGATAGTTTTTCTTTATGTTGTTGTTTTTATGGATCTTTTGTTGTGTAAAAACATACTATTTATTATGCAACTCGCCTGACTTGGGTCAGTCTACCATTTCAGGCGGTTGGATGAATATCCTACGTCTCCTAACCCTTCTTTCCTTCTTCCTCACCTCTTCTTCTTCCCCAACAGACCACCGCACGGGCCGTACGGATACTCCCCAACATGCGGTTGCATAAACATACTCTATGAACAAAAATTATGTGACAGCGATAGGATGGCTGAGTTTGGTTTGTTCACATGCGACATCACGTGTCAGTGAGGGTGCGATCCCTTGGTTGGGTTTGCGGCGTGCAGGAGCGACTGTGTGAGGGTGCGGTGCGACCACGGCATGCAGGAGCGACCGTGTGAGGGTGCGGTGCGACCGTGACAGCCGTGCACAAGTGTACCTCCTTCTCATTTTGAAAACTTTAGGCAAGCTTGGCAAAAATGTGTGGCGAAGTTTGGCAATGCAAGGCCTAGACCCAAACAGCATAAGTACGTACGTACAAGGAGTACTAGTGTCAAAAAAGAAAGGCAGGGTTTTCCTTCACGGGATTTAATCGATACAAATCCTCGTTTCACGTGTCAATTAATGCGTATTTTTTTCTTGAAAGACCAAAGAGCTAACCATCTCACTCCTCATCGCTTGATTAATGCAGCGCCATGCAAACGAACCTTCTCACTTCCGCATGCATGCAGGGGATATTAATGTCCTTGGTTGCAAACCCCATCAATTTTGCCTCGATTAGTGTTAGTGGCCCTCTGCAAATTGTAATTTTGATATACTGGCCTTGTGTACAAAAAAAATGGAGGTAGAAACTATATTTGAATTCCTTGCCCATTGCGGTGACGTCGACGACTTTTTTTTGTGGTTTGGCGAAGTGCGTTCGACGGAGAACACCATTGAGGGAGACCACGGTAAGTCGTTCGCAAGTGCCGCCTGCAAGCCGAGACAACCGCCTTATTTGCATCTAGGAAGTCCTTTACTAGTACTACTACTAGGAGTACTAGTGCGGTGAGATGGTTTCTTGAAGAAGACGATGGAGAAGCGGAGTCAGCGAAGTGTGAAATGATAGTTGCTTTGTCCATGCTTTGTGATTTGACGCCTCATTGCTTTGTGATTTGTGATAGAAGGGACAGGGGAGTAGACTCTGTGCTCTATACTGTACTACATGCGTCCAAGCATGGGAGAAAGAGGAGAGACGTTGCATTTTTCTATTCCTTCAATCAATCAATCAGGGAGCTTCGGTTCCATCTTTTTGCCTTTGGCAACACCGTCCACAAAGCTATATTCACATTTGTCTACACATTGTGGATGCCCTTAACCGTACCACTTGGTTTTGCTCATGTGTGCTATCTATCCAAATCTCAATTATATTGATCTAAAAAATTATAGAATCAAAGATTAGTAAAAAGGAGGTGATTTTGCCATGCGGATGGCGGGGGAGGTTTCTTATTTTCGGAGGATGTTGTCCTGACGGTTTGCTAACATGCGGTCCCATGTGTCAATGCTTTACCAAGCTGATCCGTGTCCCACATGAGGCAGAACAACGGCAGAAGCAACACGTGGTTAAGTTGAAGAAGATGAGGGAGAAGCGGATTCAGCAACGAGTGAAATGATGGTTGCTTCGTCCCTCCAACTTATTTTTTTAGCATTATTACTTCGTCCCTCTAACTTAACTGCGGGAAAGGTGCAGCTTTGTGATTTGATGCCTCATTGCTCATTACTACGCCGGTGCCATGACTGGGGTGCTTCACCCCAGCTGCTCTGCACTGTATTCCGGTATGGCACGTGGACCCGGTAGCTTGATGTCCCACATGTCGGCAAAAGGGACTAGAAGATTTATGAAAGCGAGCGCTCCACTCTTACGACGGAGGAGTAGACGACACGACGGCCCAGTGAACTGTCACTTGTACTGTATAGTACTATAGTTTTGCTGTTTCGCACGATCCATCGATACAAACCCGATTAAACAGGAAAGGGCGGGATTTTTCCCGCGGTAGATGATACTGGCCATACATTTCAAAGGCAATTTTAATGTATGCAAACTGAATAATTATAAGTAACAATATGATATCTAGTAAAACTAAAAACACATATGATTTATTGTGTTAGTGTAGTAGTAGTGCTGTATTAAATAGTTGTTAGATGTAACATGCGAGAACGTGTAGAGATGTAGTTTTGGAGGGCCTACAAAGAGAAAGGCGTAATATGGTCACCGAACTTCAGAATAAGCTGATTACGGTCACTATATACGTTTTGAGGTGATTATCCGGTCACTTGCTCACAGTTCAGCATCGGATTGCACTCTATTGACCGACCAAATAGTCTGCGTGGCGCCATGTTGACTAGTTGTTGACCACGTTCCTTGTGGGTCCCACTGTCGTTCAAGATAGGGAAAAGGTCGATAAACACAAATTTACGCAGCGCGACAAGGCTCCACCCGCTTGCTGGAATCACCTGGTTGTGTATGTGTCTGCTGTGGCCTGGTGTGTGCGCATGCATGTGTAGGTTGAGCACTTGAGCGTGAGAGTGTGTGTTGGTCGTGTGGTGTACTGGTGTGTGCATGCATGCGTGCGTGTGTGCGTGTGAGTGTTGCGTGCGTGCGTGGCTACGTGTGTATGTGTGAGTGTTGTGTGCGTGCGTGGGTGCATGTGTTTGTGTGAGTGTTGCGTGGATGGAATTCGTGTGCATGCGTGCGTGCGTGTATAATCACCACACCAGCTCCTGTGTGTTAAAACAGACGGCTCAGCATACCAATACAAGGCCACCTTGTCCACTGTGCCCGCGGTAATGACTTCGAACCACCGTCAAAATATTTTTTTGTTTGTTTTCATTCTTACAATCAAGATGCCCATGCATTGCATGTAACATCACACTAGTAGAAAAAGGACCTAATATGAGACACATTAGTGCCGGTTTGATTTTGAGCCCGCACTAATGTGTCCAATAGTGCCGGTTCGTGCCACGAACCGGTACTAAAGAGGGTGGTGGCAGGGAGTTGTTAGTCTGGGGCCCCTCCAGCACCTTTAGTACCGGTTCGTGGCACGAACCGGTACTAAAGGTCGACCTAGATAAACCCTTCGTCCAACCGAGCCACTCTGTTCTTCCCCTTTCCACTCACATCCTCTGTTCTTCCCCTCTCTTCCTCGAGCTCCTCACAAATTTTGCCCAAAATTTGTCAAGATTTGAAGGCCCCCATCCATTCAAAGGTTAGCAACTTTGTCCTTTCAACTCTCATTGCTAGATTAGCTCTTGCAATGCTTTGTATAGTGATTAATTTGGGAGGAATTATATTTGCTAGTATTTGATTTATATGCAATTTGAGGTCAAAAATAACACTTAGTTTGCATATGTAGGTGTGGTTTACTTAGTGCCTTCTAAATCTCCGTCCTAACCACTGAGGGAGTCCCGGATTAGGGGGTGTCCGGATAGCCGAACTATCACCGTTGGCGGACTCCTGGACTATGAAGATACAAGATTGAAGACTTTGTCCCGTGTCCGGATGGGACTTTCCTTGGCGTGGAAGGCAAGCTTGGCGATACGGATATGTAGATCTCCTACCGTTGTAACCGACTCTGTGTAACCCTAACCTATCCGGTGTCTATATAAACCGGAGGGTTTTAGTCCGTAGGACGAACAACAATCATACCATAGGCTAGCTTCTAGGGTTTAGCCTCCTTGATCTCGTGGTAGATCTACTCTTGTACTACCCATATCATCAATATTAATCAAGCAGGAGTAGGGTATTACCTCCATCGAGAGGGCCCGAACCTGGGTAAAAACATCGTGTCCCTTGTCTCCTGTTACCATCCGCCTAGACGCACAGTTCGGGACCCCCTACCCGAGATCCGCAGGTTTTGACACCTACATTAGTGCTTTCATTGAGAGTTCCTCTGTGTCGTCGCCATCAGGTAGGATGCCTCATCTCGTCTTTAAAGACGATACTATCGCCAAAGAAGCCTTGGCCACTGGTCAGACTCTTCGGCTAGGTGGTTTTCTCATGACCACTAGTTCGGCCGCCGCGCCGATGATGACTTCTCGAGTCATCGAAACCAATCTTCACGTTAATTCGGAACTTGCTGAACAGTTAGATCCGATCGATCTCTCCTCCAGAACGAGCTCTCGGATCGCATCGCCGCTCGAGTCGCCACAGACACGACGGATTGGGCCTAAAACCGATCTGAGAGAGATCAACTCTCCCCAGGCTACCCATCATGTTGTTGTGGTAGAGGAGCAATGCGGCAATTCTTCTTCTATCTTAAGGACTAGTTACGTCGGGATTACCGATCCCTCCATGCCGGATTCCCACAGAGGGATGGATGTCGATCAAGCCCTGAACTTAAAGTCAGGCGACGGATGGATTCATTGATAGCATTCAAAATCCAAACTTTCGAAGTTCGAAACTTCCGGCCCTCGAGTCTTAAATTGACGGGTTCGGATCCAGTTCCACCGCCCACCCAAACATTAGCGATCTATCCCGAATTCGCAAGAGCCCGCTGAAACAGTACATCATTACTGGGCTAGATTCCTCCTGGTTATGGACAGGATAAAGGACTGCCGAGAGGAGGACGCAGTCCCAATTTTCTGCAATAATTGCACGGACAAGGGAATCCTAAACGCCATAAGTCATCGCGAAATTACACACTTTGCTGACTTGGTGACCATAGTACAAAAGTACTATGCGATGGAGAGCGCCTGGAAAACCGAAAGTAAATTTTGGGATAATCTGGCCCCGAATACATCCCTAGTCCGAAATAAAAGGGTGCATCATTACCAAGCACCTGGGTTAAACACCAAAAAACCAAAACCCCCTAAAGGGTACGGAACCGTACTGAAGGGTTGGCTAAACGGACCTGCAAAATTCACAAGACAGGGGCGCCACTCCAACTCATAGCGCTCGAGCATGTTGGATACTACGGCAGTGGCCAAAAGTGGCGAAGAACTTCTAGCTTCGAATCCCAGCCCAAAGAACACCAAGACGGTGTTAACAGTCTTGAGACTTCTGCATCAAAAAACATGCGAGAACGAACACTCCGCAACCTTGCCGAAGTCTACCAAGTAGCAACAATAAATCCATGGAGTGACACGGCTGTTACCTTTAATGCCAGTGACGAACCTAAATTCCGAACAGCCCGAGCACCAGCCACATTGGTCCTCAGTCCGATAGTGGACGGCTTTCGCCTTACTAAAGTACTCATGGATGGCGGTAGCGGACTAAACCTCATCTATGAGGAAACCCTCCAAAAAATGGAAATAGACTGGAACCGCATTGAGCGAAGGAGCACAACCTTTAGAGGAATAATCCCTAGCCGGGAAGCATGCTGCACCGGGAAAAATCACATCGACGTAGTGTTCGCTCACGGACAATTAAAGGTCCGAGGAGGTCACATTTCAAGTGGCCCTGCTCAACAGCGGATATCATGCTTTATTAGGACGAGAGGCATTCACAATTTTTCAAGCTATACCCCATTATGGGTACATGAAGCTTAAGATGCCCGGACCTAACGGAATCATCACTCGCTAGTGATCCGAACATAGCACTCCGCCGAAAACAAGACAACCGCACTAGCCCTCGAGGCACTATCCAAAGCCCTAGCGGCCGAGGAACTCACCGCGATGCGCCCACGGTGAACAGGCACGATGTGATACTTGATAAAAGATCCAAGTCCACCTCTTTTAAACCAGCGGATGAAATAGTTAAATTCCAAGTCCACCCAACGGACCCTGCAAAGACGGCCTCCATTGGGGCACAATTAAACCCTGATGTAGACGCCGCACTACGAGAATTTCTACGAGAAAACTAGGACATCTTTGCCTGGCACCCTTCAGATATGCCAGGAATCCCACGTCGGCTGGCCGAGCATAGCCTAAATATCCTAAAAGGATCCAAGCCAGTCAAACAGGCTCTTCGGCGCTTTTCCGAACCCAAGAGACAGGCCATGGGAGAGGAGCAAGCCAAACTTTTGGAAGCCGGTTTCATCAGAGATATAAAACATCTAGACTGGCTAGCAAACCTGGTGATGGTACCAAAGACGGATAAATCCTGGTGCCTATGTGTTGATTTTAAATACCTTAATAAGGCTTGCCCAAAGGATCCCTTCCCCCTCCCTCAAATTGATCAAATTATTGACGCTACAGCGGGGCATGACTCATTGTGCTTCATCGACGCGTACTCCGGCTACCACCAAATCAAGATGGCGGAGCCAGACCAACCTGCAACAGCATTCATCACTCCATACGGCCCGTTCTGCTTCAATACAATGCCCTTTGGGCTCAAAAACGCCGGCGCAACATATCAGCGCATGATTCAGACATGTCTGGCAAACCAGATCGGCAAAACAGTGGAAGCATATGTAGATGACGTGGTCGTCAAAACCAAGCACGTCGAAACTCTAGTAGACGACTTGAGGCTCACATTCGACAATCTTCGAAAATATGACATGAAGCTCAATCCGGAAAAATGCGTCTTCGGAGTTCCAGTGTAGCAACCCGACCTCAGATGGTCAAGTCTCTGTGCTTCTGTGTCATCCCTGGATCGGTAATGCTGACACATACAGTACTCGAAGGATTTATAACAGAGTAGCAATCACACACTTAGTACATCGAATGTCTCAAAAGAGAACTTATTACAATAATATGGCTTAAGGCCATCTAATGCGATAACAGCGGAAGGCTTGGAAGATAAAGTGAGTCCATCAACTCCAACGGCATAACTAAGCTGCACGGCAACGACCTACAATCCTTACTCCTCGTCTGAAAAGTCTGCAACATAAAATGTTGCAGCCCGAGAATGGGTCAGCACATGGAATATGCTGGCAATGTAACACATAGAGAGTAATGGAAAAACTAAGTTATACTACATACATAAATGGCTGGTGGAAAGCTCTACGGTTACAGTTTTGCAAAAAGCCAATTTTTCCCTACATCAAAGGAATAAATTTTACTTTAACTATCATGGTGGTTGAAACATCATTGAGAAGGTATAACCCCAACTCAATCCCAATTAAAGTGATTAACAACCCAGCAGTATTAATTTAGAGTGATGAGATACATGTGAATACTCAAGTACTAGATACTCAGAATTGTCCATAACCGGGGACACGGCTAACCATGATTAGATTGTACACTCTGCAGAGGTTTATGACTTTTCCCCACAAGACTCGATCGCCTCCGCTGGTTTCTCGTGACTACATGGTGTTTGAGAAACGGATGACCGAGACACAGTCTTTCAGAAACATTAACTCTCTACTTTGGATAGATCATACCAAACCTATGAAACCCATTACCTGCTGATCTACCTCTTCGAGAGCTTCACGTAACTTACTCAACTATGCTAGAGCCCATAATAGCTTGTGGCTGCACACGGAAGTTTCTAGCATGAATAATCTCAGTTCCCTTTGAGCCTGGGTGGCGGTCCTTAGGAAGATCACACGGATACCCCGGGATTTCCAAAAAATAAAACAGACAACACTGGGTTCCCCAGGTGCCTCAATCCACCCAGATGTGTATTTAAGTTGCCACCTTAAAATAGACCATTAATTAACAATCTCACATCTGTCGTGAATATCTCTCAAACCCAAACCACGTCTACGAGCATAGCATGGCAATATAAGCATAACGCAGAAGTAACTCCCAAGGGTTCGATAGTAACAGGGCAATAGGTTCCTACCTCATCATCTACTTCCCAACCCACAACTTAATGCCATCCTAATCATGCAATGTTTGAGGATTGAGCTAATGCATAAAACTGGGTATGAAAAGATATGATCAAGTGTTACTTGCCTTGCTAACGATCCGTGAATCCTAGAGACTCGTAGTAACACGCTTCGCACTCCGGGAATTCTATCGCAAGCAAACAATACATACATAAGTAACAAACAAAGATGCACAAACGAAACTTCAACTGAAAGAGGTTGACCGGAGAGGTCAACTTAAGAACTCCGGTTTGCAAAAAGAATCAAACCAAACGAAATAACAAAACTCAAACGGCGAGAGAAACATGGTCCGTCTACTAATCTGAACTAGAGCCAAATTTTACAAAGATAAGAACTGGTTTAGGTTGACTATTCGGAAAGAGGGTTTCGAGATGAAACTCCAGGCGCTTGAATCGCCTGATTCCGATAAACGAGCGAAAAGTTATACTAGTTTGAACATTGGTTCAGAAATCAAATTCGGAATAACCGCAGAATAATTCCGATAAAAGAAAATCAACGAACGTCTAAACGAACAAACGTTCGTTAGCAGAGACTAAATGACGAACATGTTCGTAAAAACGAACGAACGGGTGAACGTTCTCAAAATAAATAAACCGGAAAAAAATAAACCGGTCTAATAATAAAAAAAACGGGCTAGGTTTTTTTTTTAAACTGAAGGGATATTTAAAAAAGATCGGCGGCGGCTACCTCCGCGAGGTCGCCCGCGGGCGGTCGGGCGGCCCGCGAGGGGCGGCGAGGGCGGCTAGGGCGGCGGCTCGGCGAGGGGGGGGGGGCGACGATCGGCGCTGGAGGCAGCGATGGCGGCCAAGGCGGCGGGCGGCGGCTCGGCTCTAAGCTTCTCTGGTCAAGGGCGGCGGTGGCGATGGTGGCGGCGGTGGTGGCTAAGGGAGAGGGGGGGGCTATTTAAAGAGGGAGGGAGGTGGCTTGGAGGAGGGGGCAAGGCGGCTGCGGAGTCCACAAGGCGCGGCGGCGGCGGCTGGGCCGGCCTGCTCGGCTGGGCCGTTGGCCCTGTGGGGCGCGGTTTCCTTTAAAAAAACATTCCGCCGAAAATTTATAAAAAGAAATCCTAGAAAAATAAATAAAAATCTAAAAATTCCAAAACAAGTTTTCTTTGCCTAAATAAAATATTTAGAACAAGATGAACTTTTCTTGGCCCTAAAATGCAAATTTTAAACATATGCAAATTTTTCACTAGGCAAATAAAATTCCATATAAGTAAAATAAAATCCCAAAATGATTTTAACATTTTCCTCCCGTATTTCAATTAGTTTTGGAGAAGTCATATTATCTCCTCTCGTTTATTTTAAACTTGAAATATTTTTTCGGAGAGAAAATAATAAAATCCAATATCCTCGTCTTTCATTATTTGATAAAATTCAAATATGAAAATCGAAAAATCCCCAACTCTCTCCGAGGGTCCGTGAGTTGCTTAGGATTTCGAGGATAGCAAAGGAATATGCAATAAAATATGATATGCATGGATGACCTATGTATAACATGCCAAATTGAAAATTTGGGATGTTACAAACCTACCCCCCTTAAGATGAATCTCGCCCTCGAGATTCGGGTTGGCTAGAAAATAGGTGCGGATGGTCCTTGCAAATATCATCTTCTCGCTCCCAGGTGGCTTCCTCCTCGGTGTGGTGGCTCCACTGAACTTTACAAAACTTGATAACTTTGCCGCGAGTGACTTGGCTGTCGAAATCCAAAATCTTTACTGGTTTCTCCTCATAAATCAAATTACTATCCAATTGTATCGCCTCCAGGGGCACTGTATCCTTTAACGGTATGTCGGCCATCTCAGCGTGGCACTTCTTCGCCAGATACGTGAAACACAGCGTGAACTCCCGATAGTCCTTCGGTAACTCCAGTTTGTAGGCAACTTCTCCCATTCGCTCCAAAACACGACACGGTCCTACAAATCTTGGGGCTAACTTTCCTTTACTCCAAAACGCTTCACTCCCCTCGTGGTGATACTCGCAGATAGGCTCGCTCCGATTTCATAGGTTACTTCCTTGCGTTTTGAGTCTGCGTAACTCTTCCGCTCTAGACCGAGCAATCTTTTGTCCATCTCTGATCAGTTTAACCTTCTCCTCTGAGTCTTTGATCAAATCTGGTCCAAACAACTGACAGTCTCCGACCTCGTCCCACATCGAGGGTGTTCTACACCTGCTTCCGTACAGAGCTTCGAACGGTGCCATTTTCAAACTGGCCTGGTAGCTGTTCTTATATGAGAATTCTGCGTACGACAGATTGTCATCCCAACTAGATCCATAATACAGTGCACAGGCTCTTAACATATCCTCCGGAATCTGGTTAACTCTCTCTGTTTGTCCATCCGTCTGTGGGTGGAACGCTGTACTGAATTCCAATCTGGTACCCAAAGTCTCGTGTAGTTGATGCCAAAACTTTGAAGTAAACCGTGTTCCTCTATCTGATACGATGCTCCTCGGAACTCCATGCAAACACACGATCCTGGTCATATATATCTTGGCCAACTTGGCACCTGTGCAAGTTGTTCTCACTGGGATGAAGTGAGCTACTTTGGTCAACCGATCCACCACTACCCATATTGAATCATATCCTGCTTTGGTTCTGGGTAACCCGGTAATAAAATCCATGCCAAGTTTGTCCCACTTCCATTCGGGTATTGGCATAGGCTGCAACAGTCCTACTGGCTTTTGATGCTCTGCCTTCACTCTCTGACATACATCGCAAACGGCTACATACTCGCAATATCCTTCTTCATACCAGTCCACCGTAAACGCTCCTTCAAATCCAAATACATCTTGGTGTTTCCGGTGAATCGAGTATGGTGAGTCATGGGCCTCTTGAAGTATTAACTTCCGATCTCCAATTGTTGGGCACATAAACCGATCCTCAAACCACAAGGTATCGTGCTCATCCTCGCGAAAACCTTTGGCTTTTCCTTTGCCCATCTTTTCCTTTATCTCAGCAATCTCCTCATCCTCCTTTTGAGCGCCTCGAATCTTGTCTAACAAGGTCGATGAACCTCCATTGTTGCAAGAAAACCTCTTGGAACAATCTCCAACTCAAGTTCCATAATATCCTCTCGCTAACTCCTTTGGCAGTCCTCTACCTTCAAGGATATTGGCATAACTCTTCCGACTCAAAGCGCCTGCTACAACGCTGGCCTTTCTCGGATGATAGTGTAGCTTCATGTCGTAATCCTTTATAAGTTCCAGCCATCTCCTCCGTCTCGAGGTTTAACTCCTTCGTGTGAAAATGTACTTTAAACTCTTATGATCCATGTACACATCACAACGGTTTCCCATGAGATAATGTCTCCGTGTCTTCAACGCATGTACTACAGCTGCTAGCTCCAAATCATGCATGGCATAGTTCAACTCATGAGGCTTCAGCTTGTCGTGAGGCATACTGAAACAACTTTTCCGTCCTGCATAAGAACACATCCAAGTCCCAAGCGAGAGGCATCACAATACACTTGAAACTCCTTATGTATATCCGCAATGTCAAGACTGGGCTGTAGTCAACCGCTTCTTCAACTCTTGGAAGCTTGTCTCACAATCCTCATCCATTTGAACTTGGTATCCTTCTTTAGCAATTCTGTCATTGGTTTAGCAATCTTGGAAAATTTTCAATAAATCTCCGATAATATCCTGCCAGTCCAAGGAAACTGCGAATCTCGCTGACTGAAGTGGGTGCCAGCCATTCAAAGGATCGACTGAATTTTACCGATCTACCGCTATACCTTCTCCTGATATAACATGCCCAAGAAATCCAACTTCCTTCAACCAAAACTCGCACTTGCTGAATTTGGCATATAACTGGTGTTCCCTGAGTTTCTCAAGAACCAAACATAGGTGTTCTGCGTGCTCCTCGTCGTTCTTCGAGTAAACCATAATATCATCGATAAACACCACAACAAACTTGTCCAAATACTCCATGAACACTTTGTTCATCATACTCATGAAATAGGAAGGGGCGTTAGTCAGTCCAAACGACATGACCGTATACTCATATAATCCATATCGTGTGGTGAATGTTGTTTTTGGTATATCCTTCTCTCGGATCTTCAACCGATGGTATCCTGATCGTAGATCAATCTTAGAAAACACCTTAGCTCCTTGCAACTGATCAAACAGATCATTAATCATCGGTAAGGGATACTTTTTCTTTATCGTTACTTCATTCAGAGCTCGGTAATCAACAACCATCCTTAGGGATTTATCCTTCTTCTCCACCAAAAGTACTGGAGCTCCCCAAGGTGATGAACTTCTACGAATGTAACCTTTATCCAATAGCTCCTTGATCTGCTTCTTAATTTCCTCCAGATCATTTGTGGGCATCCGATAGGGTCTCTTTGAGATTGGCCCTGTACCTGGTATTAGTTCTATCGTAAACTCAATGTCTCGATCCGTGGCATGCCCGTAACTCTTCCGAAAAACATATGGATAATCCTTCACTATGTGTACTTCCTCTTGTACAACTCCCGTGAGGGTATTCACTTGGCTCCTCCTAGGCACATGCCTAGATACATACTTAATCCTTTTTCCCTCTGGGGTGGTAAGATAAATTGACTTGCTCGCACAGTCAATACTTCCTCCAAACCTTGACATCCAATCCATACCTAATATCACATCCAATCCTTGCGACTCCAAGATTATTAGGTCAGACGGAAAAACATGCGTACAATGATTAGGGGTATCTGGGTGCACCACTTGCTAGCCATATACTCTGCTCCAAAGTAGCTTACTAAAAGAGGGGTCCTAAGGGTCTGGGTTGGTAACTTAAACTTATCCACAAATCCCCTGGATATGTATGAATGCGATGCACCAGTATCGAAAAGAACAATAGCGGTAAATGACTTAACCATAAACTTACCTATTACCGCGTCCGGCTGCTCTTCAACTTCCTCCACGTTAACGTGGTTCACTTGTCCTTTGTTGAATGGACTGGGCTTCTTCCCAGCGCTCCCATTTCCGTTTTTCATTCTTTCCTTCAGGGCAGTCATTGGCATAGTGCCCTGTCTTCCCGCACTTAAAGCAAATAACTTGGCTCAAGTCTCTCTTGGCGGGTGTAGCTGGGTTTGAGCGATTCTGATTATTGTTGGCTGCATTTGCATTCCCATTCTTCGCAACATTATGCGATCCTCCTCCAGTATGGTTATGTCCTCCATGGTTATGAACTAGTCCTCCCGAGTTCGGGGTTAAGCGAGGTTTCTGGTGAGCTCCTGAGTTATACTTCCCTTGTCCATACTTCCTCTTACGACTCTCAATTTGCTGCTGCTTTCCTTCAATCATTAGGCCTTATCTACCAACTCCTGGTAGTTGTTGAAAGTTGCCACCATCAGCTGCATACTCATCTCATCATTCAGTCCTTCCATAAACTTCTCTTGCTTCATGCATCCGTGGCCACATCATCGTGGGCATAGCGTGATAACTTGCTAAACTCATCCACGCATCGGGCCACAAGACGGTTCTCTCTGGCGTAAGTTGCGGAACTCACGCTTTATCTGCATGGCTCCAGCTTGAAACATGGGCCGCGAAAAGCTTGTTGAACTGGTCCCAAGTGACATTGGCTATAGGAAAAGTAGCCGTAATTCTCCCACCATGCGGCTGCTGGTCCATCCAATTGATGTGCGGTAAAGCGCACTCTTTCAAAGATCCGTGCATCCTGCGGTGGTTAACTCCTTCCAATACGACGTAACCAGTCATCTGCAACTATTGGCTCGGTGCTACTGGAAAACACCGGCGGTTGTAACCTCAGAAAACGGGCTAAATTGTCCACTGGCGGCGGGTTGTTGTTGTTGTTGTTGTTGTTTTTGTTGTCATTGCCCTGGTTCTGAACTAGCAATTGCATCAAGGCATTCTGCTGTTGGATCAACTGAGTGAGCTCCGGTGGGAAAACAAAACCGGGGTCACGTCTCGGAGGCATCTGATGGTTTAGATGGGAGAGATTAGAAATAGAAAGAGGTCTAGTGAGAAAACACTACCCATATGCACATGAGGCAAACACACATTCATTCAATCAAGCAAGCAAGGGCATACAAAACGATCTAGGACTATCGCATAAGTGCTCAACTACTATTAGTTACATTGGGAAAAATACTACTATTATATGGTGGTCATCTAGAAATTTTAATTGGTGGAAGACTCCATGATGTCTGCTCCAGCTTCGTCTTCATAGTCATCATCACTTGGATCTGAGTCGGTGTCGTCGATGATGATGTAGTTGTCTGGACAAGCGGGGTCTTCTTCCTCTTCTTCCTCCTCTTCCTTGGTGCTGGTCCTCCCATGAAGACTCCATTCTTCTTGACTAGGTCATCGTTCTTCTCCAGTAGTATCATGATCTTAGTTTCCGCCTTCTTCAAATCCAGCATGTCTGCGCACATCTGGTTCTCCTGACGTCGAATGTGCTGGTTTAGCTCCTGGATGTAAGCTGCAATGGATCTATCCTTCTTGGTGCTAATTACTTTCCATTGCTCGTCTCGGCGCCCACATATTTGGTATATGGTGTCTTTAAGCTCCTTACGGTAGACTTCTCCAATGCGTCCCATGGTAATGTGAGCTGCCATACTCTTTCCCAAACTCCATGTTGGTGCATTGAAAACGCATACTATGGGCTCCGTGCTTGGTGCAAACGTCCTTCCGGGAACTAGATCTTGAATCTTCCAGCATTCTTCTTCTGGTAAGGTGGCGTTGTACGTCCCGGTGAAGCTTGGTATTCCAATATTCAGGTACCTAGTGACTTCCTTCAAGTGGCGTCCAAAGGTGTGTCTTCATCCGTTGGGCAAACTTGTACTTCATCTCCGCCATCCTAAAGAGTGGAAAATGGAGAGGGTCAGAAATGAGTAGAGAGGAGTGACCTATGGTTTCATCTTAGTGGTCGTGTCCTACACTCAGCGGTGCTCGATACCATCTTGTAGCAACCCGACCTCAGATGGTCAAGTCTCTCGTGCTTCGTGTCATCCTCGGATCGGTAATGCCGACACACACAAGATCAAGGATTTATAACCGAGTAGTAATCACACACGTAGTACATCGAATGTCTCAAAAGAGAACTTATTACAATAATATGGCTTAAGGCCATCTAATGCGATAACAGCGGAAGGCTTGGAAGATAAAGTGAGTCCATCAACTCCAACGGCATAACTGAGCTGCACGGCAACGACCTACAATCCTTACTCCTCGTCTGAAAAGTCTGCAACATAAAATGTTGCAGCCCGAGAACGGGTCAGCACATGGAATATGCTGGCAATCTAACACATAGAGAGTAATGAAAAAAATAAGTTATACTACATGCATAAATGGCTGGTGGAAAGCTCTACGGTTACAGTTTTGCAAAAAGCCAATTTTTCCCTACATCAAAGGAATACATTTTACTTTAACTATCATAGTGGTTGAAACATCATTGAGAAGGTATAACCCCAACTCAATCCAAATTAAAGTGATTAACAGCCCAGCAATATTAATTTAGAGTGATGAGATACATGTGAAAATACTCAAGTACTAGATACTCAGAATTGTCCATAACCGGGGACACGGCTAACCATGATTAGATTGTACACTGCAGAGGTTTATGACTTTCCCCACAAGACTCGATCGCCTCCGCTGGTTTCTCGACTACATGGTGTTTGAGAAACGGATGATCGAGACACGTGCTTTCGTAAACATTAACTCTCTACTCCGGATAGATCATACCAAACCCAGAAACCCACTATCTGCTGATCTACCTCTTCGAGAGCTTCACGTAACTTACTCAACTATGCTAGAGCCCATAATAGCTTGTGGCTGCACACGGAAGTTTCTAGCATGAATAATCTCAGTTCCCTTTGAGCCTGGGTGGCGGTCCTTAGGCAGATCACACGGATACCCCGGGATTTCCAAAAAATAAAACAGACAACACTGGGTTCCCCAGGTGCCTCAATCCACCCAGATGTGTATTTAAGTTGCCACCTTAAAATAGACCATTAATTAACAATCTCACATCTGTCGTGAATATCTCTCAAACCCAAACCACGCTCACGAGCATAGCATGGCAATATAAGCATAACGCAGAAGTAACTCCCAAGGGTTCGATAGTAACAGGGCAATAGGTTCCTACCTCATCATCTACTTCCCAACCCACAAATTAATGCCATCCTAATCATGCAATGTTTGAGGATTGAGCTAATGCATAAAACTGGGTATGAAAAGATATGATCAAGTGTTACTTGCCTTGTCGACGATCCGTGAATCCTAGAGACTCAGAGTAACACGCTCACTCCGGGAATTCTATCGCAAGCAAACAATACATACATAAGTAACAAACAAAGATGCACAAACGAAACTTCAACTGAAAGATGTTGACCGGAGAGTTCAACTTAAGAACTCCGGTTTGCAAAAAGATTCAAACCAAACGAAACAACGAAACTCAAACGGCGAGAGAAACATGGTCCGTTTACTAATCTGAACTAGAGCCAAATTTTACAAAGATAAGAACTGGTTTAAGTTGACTATTCAGAAAGAGGGTTTCGAGATGAAACTCCAGGCGCTTGAATCGCCTGATTCCGATAAATGAGCGAAAAGTTATACTAGTTTGAACATTGGTTCAGAAATCAAATTCGGAATAACCGCGGAATAATTCCGATAAAAGAAAATCAACGAACGTCTAAACGAACTAACGTTCGCTAGCAGAGACTAAACGACGAACATGTTCGTAAAAACGAACGAACGGGTGAACGTTCTCAAAATAAATAAACCGGAAAAAAAAATAAACCGATCTAGTAATAAAAAAAACGGGCTAGGGTTTTTTTTTAAACCGAAGGGATATTTAAAAAAAACCGGCGACGGGCTACCTCTGGCGAGGTCGTCCGGCGGGCGGGCGGCGGCTTCAAGGGGTCCAGCGAGGGCGGCTAGGGGCGGTGGCTCGGCGAGGGGGGGGCGGCCAAGGCGGCGGCTCGGCTCGGGCTTCCCGGTCCGTGGGCGGCGGTGGCGATGGTGGTGGCGGTGGTGGCTAAGGGAGAGGGGGGCTATTTAAAGAGGGAGGAGGTGGCTTGGAGGAGGGGCAGGCGGGCGGCGGAGTCCGGCTCGGACTCAGAGTCCGGCGCTGGGCGGCGGGGCAAGGCTGCAGCAGGGGGCGGCGGCGGTGGGCTGCTCTGGCCTGGAGCCGCTGGCCCGATCAAGCGGCTTTTTTTTTAAACATTCACTAAAATTTATAAAAAATCCTAGAAAATAAATAAAATCTAAAATTCCAAAACAAGTTTTCTTTGCCTAAATAAAATATTTAGAACAAGATGAACTTTTCTTGGCCCCTAAAATGCAAATTTTAAACATATGCAAATTTTTCACTAGGCAAATAAAATTCCATATAAGTAAAATAAAATCCCAAAAATGATTTTAACATTTTTCCTCCCGTATTTCAATTAGTTTTGGAGAAGTCATATTATCTCCTCTCGTTTATTTTAAACTTGAAATATTTTTCCGGAGAGAAAATAATAAAATCCAATATCCTCGTCTTTCATTATTTGATAAAATTCAAATATGAAAATCGAAAAATCCCCAACTCTCTCCGAGGGTCCTTGAGTTGCTTAGGATTTCGAGGATAGCAAATGAATATGCAATAAAATATGATATGCATGGATGACCTATGTATAACATGCCAAATTGAAAATTTGGGATGTTACATCTAGCCGGAAAGCTCCTGGGCTTCATTGTGTTCGGTAGAGGAACTGAAGCAAACCCAGCCAAGATCCGAGCTCTGTCACAATTGGATATTCCAAAAGACCTCAAACAAATACAAAATTGACGGATGCGAGCGGCTCTAAGCCGCTTTATTTCCGCTTGGGAGAAAAGGCGTTACCCTTTACCGCCTCCTCCGCCGCACCAACACTTCGAGTGGACGGATGCCGCCATGGCCGGACTCAAGAGATAAAAGCCATATTGGCAACAACCGTCCGGCCTGGCGCCAATGTGGCGTAACCGATGCTATTATATATCGCCGCAACACATCAAGTTGTCAAGACGGTGCTCGTTGTCGAACGAGAACGGACGGACACCGGTTCCTCTTCAAAACCGGTTTACTATGTGTCCACCGTCCTAACTCCATGCAAGTCCCGTACCCACACTATCAAAAGATAGCATACGCGGTGTTCATGGCATCCCGAAGCTGCGACACTACTTTCAAGAGTGTTCGATAACGGTAGCCTCCAAGCACCCCTTTAACGACATTATAAACAACCGCGACGCGACGGGCCGGATTGCTAAATGGGCCATAGAGCTCCTTCCATTCGACATAACTTATAAGCCACGACGAGCTATTAAGTCGCAGGTTTTGGCCGACTTGCGGGTCGAATGGACTGAATCAACTCCCTAAAGAGTACGGGCGATACTCCAATTGGATCATGCACTTTGACGGCTCCAAATGTTGGCCGCTCGGGGCTGGCATCGCCCGACGTCCCCAACCAGGACACAGTCCAATACGCCCTTCGATAATGTATACGGACTCCAACAACGCAGCGAATACGAGGCCCTTCGCACGCCTCCGGATGGCAGTCTCCATGGGCATTAAACGCCTAGAGGTGCGCGGGGATTCGAACCTCGCGATATCTCAAAGAAACGGAGACTTTGATCCGAAAATGGCAGCATACCGCAATGCGGTCCTAAAAATGTCAGCACGGTTCGAAGGGCTCGAATTCATCATATAGCCCGGGATAACAACCAGGCGGAGGACATATTGGCACACATCGTTGCAAAACGCGATGCCATCCCGCCCAACATCTTCCTGGAACGGCTGTTCAAGCCATCAGTACTATGGGAAGGGGAGTCCGGAAATAACAATCCGGACCCAAGCGCACTGCCTGACGCCGAACACTCTGACACAATCGGAGGCTCTGCCACCGAGATAACACCCTCCGCCCACGAAATAATGGCGATTATCGCCCCGTGGACGGAACCATTCCTAGCCTACCTAACTAGGCAGGAACTCCCCGAAGACCAAAATGAGGCTCGCTGCATAGTACGACGATCTAAAGCCTACAATGTCCATGAGGGAGAGCTTTACAAGAAAAGCACTACAGGAGTCCTTCAAAGGTGTATCTCCGAAGAGGAAGGGCGAAACCTCCTGGCTGAAATTCATGCCGGACTGGGTGGGAACCACGCCGCAGCCCGGGCCCTTGTAGGCAAGGCATTCCATACAGGATTTTATTGGCCGACGGTACGGGCAGATGCGCAGGATTTAGTCCAACGATGCGTCGGTTGCCAGCTTTTTGCTAACCAAAGCCACATGCCACCCACCGCCCTCAAAACTATACCCATCACCTGGCCGCTTATGGTCCGGGGCTTGACATGGTTGGACCCCTTAAGGAGGAACCCACAAGCAAAAATATCTATTGGTCATGGTGGATAAATTCACCAAATGGATAGAGGCCAAGCCTGTTAAAACGGCCGAATCCGGACCGGTGATAGACTTCATATCAGGGGTAGTGCACCATTACGGTGTCCCCCACAGTATCATCACTGATAACGGCACCAACTTCACGGCCGATGATGTCAAATTATGGTGCAAAAACATGGGCATCAAGCTCGACACGCCTCAGCCTATCACCCTCAAACCAATGGCCAAGTCAAACGAGCAAATGGTCTAATCATGAGCGGCATTAAACCCGCACTAGTGCGGTCCTCAAGGAATCTAACACACACCGGGTTGAGGAGCTCGACTCAATACTGGGGCTGCGGACCACGCCGAATCGCATTCACCGGATTCACACCATTCTTTATGGTGTACGGCGCAGAGGCAGTCCTGCCCTGCGACATAATACATGACTCACCTCTCATGCGCATGTATGAAGAAAGAGAAGCCGAGCTCGATCGGCAGGACAGTTTGGACGCATTGGAGGAGAAGCGCGACGTGGCAAAAGCTCGTTCCGCATTCTATCAACAGCAGGCTCGAAGATATCAAAACAGGGAAGTACGGGCCAAAGCTTATAACGTTGGCGAACTAGTTCTACGCCTGCCGGACAAGAAAAAAGGACAAACTCAAGCCCAAATGAGAAGATCCCTTCATCATCGACCAGATCCTAACCGGCGGAGCATACCGTCTGCGAAACGCATCGGATAACCGACTCATGCCGAACCCATGGAACGCAGCCCGTCTACAAAGATTCTACGCCTAAGCGCCGGACTCCAAGTTCGTCTCCTTCCTCCGTCCACATTTTCTATTTTTGTTGTCTTTTATTTCTCTCCTTCCTCCTCCTTCTTCCTGAAGCCTCTAGAGGCTCGTTTGCGCTTATTTCGCACATACTTGACACGCTGTCCGCGCCATTATACCGAGGGCTTCTTTAATGTAAGCTTATTTATACGGGCTTATGCCCAACACATGCTAAACTTCCGCATGTACCTTTTATTCACCATTATATGCATCAATATGACTTAAGTTTTGGCCAAGCTGGGTTGTTCGCTCTTGTGCTTACCCCTACGCTCCCGGTTGTTCGCTAGGTGGTAAAGGAGCACCTCTGCGATTGTTATCGCGGGTCAGCCTGATGTGTACCTCGACTGTGTGAAGCCGAAAGCTAGCGTTTTAAGGGAATATTCGGTCGGTGAACCGAAGATGATTTTAACTATTTACCCATCTGCCCCAGATGATTTCTGCTTCCATAGCAGCTTTGACATGCACTTTAGGGCATGCATCCCAAATAAAGGAACCCTTAGCGGAACTATTCTCCTGGAAGATGTTTCTTACTATCCATGTAATATAACATAACTAGTTGGGCACTTGTGCGATACAACAATAATGACCCCACGCCTTGTCTCCATGCATACCACGGTTCTTATATAACCACGAAGGTATTCGGACACACTCCGGACTATTGGGTCCCGAGGTCGGCTTAAAAGGTCCGCTATGACAAACGATCTACATTCCGCTAGAAGACAATTTTTCATGTCATATTTTTACATAGTCAACTCGACTCATTGTATTCCTCCTCAATGCCATCTAATAGGCTATATAATTTACAATCTTGCTGGAATACTTGGCGGCCAATTCCACTTGGCGTACACTAAGCTTACAGGATCTCCATCCCATCAGCCCCACTGTGTCCGACCTCGCCATGTGGTTCGGGTCAGCCTTCGTGTACTGCGTCTTTACCATGGCCTGAGCCTGCTCGGCGCCTTGACGGCAGGCCGATATCTTCCATAGTCGGAAGCGCCGCCGTGCTCCTTGAAGCCGCTCTGCCAGCTCCCCAATGCCTTCGGGCAGGGAGATAGATGGCCACAAGGCCTGGCCGACGCCTTTCATCACCTGCCGGACTCATTCGTGCAGCTGACACAATTCGGGAAGAAGATCACCCGAAGAACTGGGCATCTCCTCCTCAGGTCGACCTGTGAGCAAACCTACATACATGTTTATGTTAGTCGCCTTCCTCGTCGAACTCTTTCAAAGTTCGCTCAAGCACTTACTAAAAATGCCGCGACGAAGCCGCCGATTCTCCTTTACGGAGTCAGACAACTGGGCACGAACATCCTTTAGTTCCTCACCCAGCTTGGTGTTGGCATCCTGGAGGTTATTTTTCTCGTGCTGCACCCTCGTAAGCACGCTCTCGCCGGCCTTTAGCTGGCGCAAGAGCTGTTGCTTGTCCGGATCCAGTCCGGCGCCATCTGCAATGTTTTTGTCAGATTTACACACCCGCCGCACTTCATAAACTATTTATCTTTTGAAGCGATATTACTAGAGGGGGCCTCTGTGGCTCCCCTCAGAGCGGCTAGTGCGGCCTCAAGTTGGGCCTTGCACTCTTCAAGCTCCCGGGACAGTCGGGTACTCTTTTTTGTAAGATATCAGATAACAAATGATCCTTAAATCAGTTATTCTAACTATTTTAAGTCTCGGGGCTACCGCATATATAATCATCAAATTTCCTTACCAGTATGTCCTTACATACCGCTCCGTGGCTCGCTAGACCATCTTGAGCGGCACGGAGGTGCGATCTCCGAATTGAAGGCATTCAAGGCTTCTTGGGAGAAACATACGCCACGAAGAACTGTCCGCGGCGCCTGTGATTCAAGGCGCCTCCACCTCGGAGTTGGTGGCGGACAATCTGTCGGCATCCTCTCGTTGGACGAGCATCCGACGACGCCTCGTGTTCGCCTCGCTTCGGACCCGCTTTGGAGCCTGGCCGGCGGAGGTTCGATTATAACCTCTCCGGACTCAGTCCGGCGAAAGTGCTCTTTTTCCTGAAAAGAGCGTCGCTGTTAGTACGCCTTCCAGGAATCAACTTAGGAACATGGTGACACGCCATACCGTTGCAGCGGAGTTTCGATCCGGACCGCCTCCTTTTTAGCCTGCATGGGCCAGATTGTTCCTTGTTGGCCAGCCGCTGGCTCGGCTTCCTCGCCTCAAGGTACCCCTGCGAAACACCATTGGTATACGGTGATCAAGAAATAAGCATGGATGGGTCATTATCAGAATATTGGGGCCTCGGTCTCAGTTACTTGTGAGGCTGGAAGTATTCCGGGGTAATCGGCCGTAATGGCAACCAAAGCATTGTCGATGCTAAGTTGGTGGAACACCCCGTTGATCAACTCCACCTTTATGTCCGGATCCTCTTCGGAGGTCGGATCGAGGGACCGTCCCGGATCCTCGGGTTGTGGGGGCGGGCTGTGTATCTTCACCACAGTCCGGCGTAGTTCCTGCGCAGAAACCATGAAATGAGATATTTAACCACGGGAACATGGATCGGATAGGTCACAAAGAAGTTTGCTTACCCAGCTTCGAGGATTATTCGAAGAAAACTCCTTCAGTGGATTGACGCGGAGGAAATCCTCCTCCTCCCTTTATACACGGCAGATAAGATCTTCACCAGTTCGGTGACCGATCCCGCCCTTTATGCCATGGCGGTGGCATCGCCCTCCCGCTGAAGTCCCACATGGGTGGCCCCTATATTGGAGCGGCTGCACTCCCCTCATAATGCAGATTGCCATGACTCCAATCATGGTTAATCCGACATGAGCCAGTAACCTTATTCGGCTCATCAAATAGAGGACATCCCGATCATTTTCCCTCTGGGGGCTCCGAGGGCGCCAGCTTAGGCGCTTCCTCAGAGGAGCATTGCTAAACTCCGGAAGGCCAATCCGAACAGGATCCGGCAGCGAGACGTCCTCCATGTAAAGCCATTCCGAAGGCCAGTCTTTGGACGCCTTCTTCGGGGTTCCGGACAGGTATCCGGTCCCGGCGATGCGCCATAGCTCGGCTCCGCCCACTTGATATATCGACCCCTCATAAGAACGGGGTACTAGGCAGAATAATCTCTTCCACAACCCGAAATGAGCCTCGATGCCCAAGAACACTTCGCAAAGGGCCAAGAAGCCCGCGAAATGCAAAATGGAGGCAGGCGAAGGTGGTGCAACCGAGGTCAGAGAACTCCAAGAGCCCCGGAGAAATGGATGGATTGAAATCCGAGTCCTCTTACTAGATAAGAGATGAAGCATACCCGCCTCCTTTACAGGATCGGGACACTCTCCGCTTGCTTTACGCCCTTGTAGGTGGCAAGTCCGCTCGAACAGGAACCATGAAGGCCGGGGAAGAAATCCTTGGCTTGGAGTATAACTAGCTCGCTATGCGGGATGAGCATCTCCCATTTCTGTGCCGAGGGCTGGGAGCGCGAGAGGAGGAGCCGCGTCTACTATCCATGATGGAATGGGCTTTGGTCGAGGCGCCCGATGAAAGCTTCGCAAGGGGGATGGTGTGACTCAGATCTAGAACCTCGCCTTTTATAGGCAGCTCATTTTGCGCAGCTAGGGGGTAATTGTAAAATACCTGGCTTTTCGATTCATTCAAACACGTGGAAGATGGCCATTATTGGGCGTAGAAGCCAAGGAGCGCAGCATTTATCAGAGGCCGGACACTATTCGACAAGTATATGGAATTTGGAGAAGAACCCGCCTCGCAATGCCGAAGACAATCAACCGCCGGACTCATCGTCATTGAAGCCTGGTTTGGGGGCTACTGAGGGAGTCCCGGATTAGTGGGTGTCCGGATAGCCGAACTATCACCGCTGGCGGACTCGGACTATGAAGATACAAGATTGAAGACTTCGCCCAGATCCGGATGGGACTTTCCTTGGCGTGGAAGGCAAGCTTGGCGATACGGATATGTCGATCTCCTACCATTGTAACCGACTCTGTAACCCTAACCTATCCGTGTCTATATAAATCGGAGGGTTTTAGTCCCAGGGACTAACAAAAATCATACCATAGGCTAGCTTCTAGGGTTTAGCCTCCTTGATCTCGTGGTAGATCTACTCTTGTACTACCCATATCATCAATATTAATCAAGCAGGAGTAGGGTATTACCTCCATCGAGAGGGCCCAAACCTGGGTAAAAACATCGTGTCCCTTGTCTCCTGTTACCATCCGCCTAGACACACAGTTCGGGACCCCCTACCAGAGATCCGCCGGTTTTGACACCGACAACCACCGTCGATCGCCCGCATCGTCCCGTCGCCGGCACCACCTTGTGGTGAGGCTCTTGTTCATGAATGTTTACATTACCAAATTGATGTTTGTGTGATTTGGATATATAGTTACTCGTATAATTATCTTACCCATACGTTGTTTGTTATACATAGAGCCATGGTTTTGATATCCGTCCCCGTCGGCCCTCGTCCTTGTTATGATTCGGATGTGGTATATTCTCTTTGAAAACTAGTTGTTGCATTTCGTGTTTATGACAAATTATGCCCATCAAGTTGACATAGATATTTTTATCTAGGAGGTATGTGAACCGGAAATTCCAACCGACCCTATTGTCGAGAGGTTAAATTTAGTTGAAAGAGAAAACGATTATTTGAAAGAAAAATTGAAAAGAATTGAGGGGGAGAAGATGGAATTGGAGTTGCATGTTGCCGATGTCATCGATGATCACAAGATCAAGATGGAGAAAATGAGGTTGAAGATTAGAAAGATTAGAAAATATGCCATTGATAGTGTGGCTTGGTATCATTATGCTGTTGGATCAATTCTTACCTTAGTTGCGATCTTCATCGCATTTGTTGTTGCATTTAAATTATTTAGCTAGAGAGTTATTTGTATGTTGCATTTAATTAAGTGATGTATATGAACTTTATGTATGAACTTTATGCATGAACTTGTATTAATTTGGTCTATTCGGTGTTGTGTAATGAAGATGAGCCGACAATGGATGTATGATGACCGATGCTCTCCCGAGTTCATTAATGGCATGCATACTTTTCTGTGGGCCGCTGAGGCAAAAAGCGGGCGGATGGTTTTATGCCTTGTCCATGTGCTGGCTGTAAGATTGGTCACAGTTACTCTACGTCAAAAACCATTCACGTCCACCTATTTAAGTCCGGTTTCATGCCCCACTATAATGTTTAGACCAAGCACGGAGAAATAGGGGTTATGATGGAAGACAATGAAGAAGAAGAGGACGATGACGGCTATCTTGTCCATGGGTTCCCTTAATACGATGATACAACAATGGGGGAAGAAGTTGAGCCGGCAATGCAGGAAGAAGCTGAAGAAGAGGCATCAGATGAGCCCGCTGATGATCTAGGTCGGGCCATTGCTGATGCAAAGAGAAACTGCGCAAGTGATCTGGAGAGGACAAAGTTGCAGCGCATGTTAGAGGATCACAAGAAATTGTTGTACCCAATTCGCGGTTGACAAAAAAAGTTGGGCACCACACTTGAATTGCTGCAATGGAAGGCAGAGAATGGTGTATCCGACAAGGATTTGGAAAGGTGTTGGTAATGATAAAGAATATGCTTCCAAAGGACAACGAATTGCCCGAGAGTACGATGAAGCAAAGAAGGCTGTCTGCGCCTCTAGGGTTAGAGGTGCAAAAGATACATGCATGCCCTAATGACTGCATCCTCTACCGCGTGAGTACGAGGATTTGAACGCTTGTCGGTATGCGGTGCATTGCTTTATAAGATCGGTCGCGATGACCCCGGTGATGTCGAGGGTGAGCGCCCAGAAGAAGATTCCTGCCAAGGTGATGTGGTATGCTCCTATAATACCACGGTTGAAACGTTTGTTCCAAAACAAAGAGCATGCGAAGGCGATGCGGTGGCACGCAGGAAACCGTAAGAATGACGGAAAGTTGAGAGTACCACGACGGTTCGCAGTGGAGAAAAATCGAGAGAAAGTATCGAGGAGTTTGCAGGTGACCCAAGGAACGATGGTTTGGTCTAAGCGCAGATGGCATTAATACTTTTGGGGAGCAGATCAGCAACCATAGCACGTGGCCTGTGACTCTATGTTTGTATAACCTTCCTCCTTGGTTGTGCATGAAGCGGAAGTTCATTATGATGCCGGTGCTCATCCAAGGCCCTAAGCAACCCGCAACGACATTGATGTGTACCTAAGGCCATTAGCTGAAGAACTATTACAGCTGTGGAATGGAAGAGGTGTACGCGCGGGATGAGCACGGACATGAAGAATTTGACCTAAAGGCGTTGCTGTTCGTGACCATCAATGATTGGCCTGCTCTCAAGAACCTTTCGTGATGATAAACAAGGGATGCCACGGATGCACGACTGCTTGGATGATACCGACAAGATATATTTGGATAGTTGTAGGAAGAATGTGTACCTGGACATCGCCGATTTCTTATGACAAGGCATCTCGAAGAAAGAAAGGCAAGCATTTCAAAGGTGAGGCGGATCACCGACGAAGCCTCGCCACCATATCGGTGCTGATGTACATGATATGGTCAAGGATTTGAAGGTAATCTTTGGAAAGTTATCCCGCGGACAACCTGTTCAAGGACGCCGACGGACGCCGCACCCATGTGGAAGAAGAGATCTATATTTTGGGACCTGCCATATTGGAAAGACCTAGAGGTCCTCTCCGCAATCGACGTGATGCACGTGATTTAAGAATCTTTGTGTGACCCTGCTTGGCTTTTTGGCCGTATGGGAAGACAAAAGATACACCGAGGCACGGAGGGCCAGCAACTTATGCACGGAAAAGACGGCATACATCGTGGTCGCCAGCTACGCCTTACCAAAGAAGAGAAGGAAATCTTCTTCAATGCCTGCTCAGATGAAGGTACCGTATGCCTTCTCGTCGCAATATAAAGGAATAATAAATATGGCAGAGAAAAAGTTCCGTAACCTAAAGTCTCATGACTGCCACGTGATTATGACGCAACTCCTTCCGTTGCATTGAGGGGCTTCTACCAAAAACATACGATTAGCCATTGTGAAGCTATGTGCATTCCTCAATGCAATATCTCGTAAGGTAATCGATCCAGAAATCATACCAAGGTTACGTAATGATTTGGTGCAATGTCTTGTCGTTTCGAGTTGGTGTTCCCACCATCCTTTTCAACATCATGACGCACGCCCTAGTTCACCTTTTGCGAAGAGATTAACGTTTTGGGTCCTGTATTTCTACAGAATATGTTCCCTTTGAAAGGTTCATGGAGTCTTGAAGAAATATATTCATAACTGTGCTAGGCCGAAGCAAGCATCTTGAAGGGCCATGACAATGAGGAGGTCATTGAGTTTTGTATTGACTTTATTCCTGACCTTAAGCCGATTGGTGTTCCTGAATCATGCATAAGGGCAGATCGAAGGAAAAGGCACGCTAGGAGGGCATGAAATAATATGCATGGACGGGCATTCTCTCACCAAGCACACTACACAGCTTCTACAGAATTCGCCTTGGTGGCTCCGCATATGGAGGAACACAAGAATTTTCTACAGTCCAAACACCCGGAGAAGTCTGACGACTGGATTACACGCAAACAAACGAGGACTTTCGCCGGTTGGTTGCAGAAACGTGCCCTGAATGATGGCGATATTCAAAATGACATGTACTCGCTGTCCCAGTTACCATCTTCGAATATAATGACTTTCAAAGGGTACCAGATAAATGGGAATACATTTTACACGATCGCCCCAACCAAAACAGTGGTGTCCGCTTTGATGCAACAACCAACACGGGAAAGGAAACATATTATGCTTACATAGAGTACATATGGGAACTTAACTATGGATCAGGTGATTTGAAGGTCCCTTTGTTTCGGTGCAAATGGGTCAATATGACACGAGGCGGGGTAACGGAAGACCTGCAGACGGAATGACAACAGTGGATCTCAACAATCTTATGATGCGATTTAACAATTCGTCCTAGCCAATGATGTGGCGCAGGTTTTTATGTGAAAGACATGTCTACCAGGCCGAGAAAAAGAAAATATAAGGAAGCAAATGGATCATACGACGAGCCAAAGCGCCACATAGTTCTTTTCAGAAAAAGAAACATCGTGGGAGTGGATGACAAGACAGACATGTCAGAAGATTATGAAAAGTTAGATGAAATTGCTCCATTCACAGTGAATATTGACCCGAGCATCCAGTTAAATGATGAAGATTTTCCATGGCTACGGCGCAAAGGGACACACGCGAAGAAAAAGTTTCACACCCAAAGATCTGGGATGTGATCGTCTTCACTATCATCACTTTCTTCTGTGTTTCACACCCAGGAGGGAATGTCTGTAATAGTTCGGGTAGTTAATTATGTCTTTTTGCATTTGAAACGCGAAGAAATTTTATGTGCAAACAAATTCTTTTCATGCATTTACTGATTTTTTCCAGCTAAATGACCCTGAAATTTAAAAGCATTTGAAATGAACTCAGAAAAGGTTGAAAGTTGGCATGGTATCATAATTTCATACAAACAGCATGTGCAAAAAAGTAGAGAGGGTTACGGTAAAACTGGATACACTTCGTACAAAATGGACAATCTCTTTCAAGTATTAGGTTTCCATTTAAAACTGAACTGTTACAAAGGCATTTCATTTTTAAATAACCTAAGCATTACCAAATTGAATATAATGATAAAACACACTAATATTAAACATAAGAAAAATAATCACTGAAAAAACTTTTTTCAAAGTTAAGTTATTCACAAACTAGTGATTCACACAAATTTCAAATAATTCAAAATTTAAACTATTCAAATTTGAAAACTACCGGCACTAACAGAAAGTTTGTAATTTTTTGTACCTAAAGCAAAAATATTCACAAAGAAACTCTAAATAGAGCAAAAAACAACTCAAAAAAAAATAAAGCGAAAATAAATAAAGCGAAAAAAATTAAGAAAATAAAAAAACCCGCCTACTGGGCCAAAGCGGCCTGCATACGACTAGGAACACAACCTTTAGTTGGGCAAGGATGCAGGCCCGCAAAGGCCCAGTAGTCCCACAGGGCAGAAGAGGACAGGTAGGCCCAGTAGGCCTGCTTAGGAGAGGAGCTCGAGAGAGCTACCGCACTGGGGCTTATAAACCAGTGCGGTAGCCCTCTGTAGCGAGGTGGGACTAAACTTGCGACCGCCTGGAGCCAGCGCACCCCTTTAGTACGGGTCGTGGCTCCAACCTGTACAAAGACTTCTTTAGTACCGGTTGGAGCCACCACCCGTACTAAAGGAGGTGCGCTTCCGCCGCTGGCCTGGTTAAAACAGACCTTTAGTACTGGTTGGTGGCTCCAACCGTACTAAAGGTCCATCCTATATATACAACACTTAAAAAATCAGTTTCCTCTGTTTCTTCCCTCTGTTTCCTCCTCTGTCGCCGCCCTGCCCGATCGACGCCGTCCCCGCCGACGCCGCCGCTCGCCCACTGTCGCCGACCCGCCGTCTCCAGCCCCTCGTCGCCGCGCCCGCCGACGCCGCCGCCTCGCCGTCCCTGTCCCCCGTCGTCCTCGCCGCCACGCCCCGCCCGTCTGTCTGCCGCCGCCCCGCCTCGTCGTCGCCGCCGCCCGTCCCATTGCCCGTCGTCGCAGAGCCTGCACTTCTCCCCGTCGTCGCTGCCCCGTCATCGCCTTGCCGGTGAGCTCGCCCCGGCCGCCATGTCCACACACACACACACACTACACACACACACACACATTATTAGTTTGTTTGTTATAAATTTTCTGTTTTTAGTTATAGAAATGTTAGAAATTATTCTGTTTTTAGTTATATAAATATTAGAAATGTTAGTTATATAGAAATGTTATAAATGTTTTCTGTTTTTAGTTATAGAAATATTTATAGAAATGTTAGCAATTTTTTTGTTTTTAGTTATATAAATATTAGAATTGTTATAGAAATGTTAGTTATACAATCAGGAAATTTTAGAATTAGTTTTAGTTAGATGAATTAGATTAATGTCAAATTGTTAGAATTTGCATATATATAGAATTTTAGTTATCACAATCCAATCATTTAAAAATGTTACTTTTTATGGGCATATAGTATTTGTTCTCGACGATATGCCCGCCAGCATCCTCGCCGTCGACCCGCTCAAGGGCGACGCCCCGCTTCAGAGGACCCATGTCCGAACTGGCTCACTGGCTGGCACTGGGAGGTGCTACTCGAGGGGCGCCGCTTGGTGAGGAACCCGACCTTGGGTCCCGTCGTCGACCTCGATCTTCTTTGGTGGCGTTCGCGTGGGCCACATTCGGTGCAGAGGCAGCCGCCCCGCCGGAGGTGGTGCGTCGCCGTGTCGTGGAGGAAGATGAGCACGCCCATCGCTACATGGCAGCTATGGACGACGCCAGGTTCTCCACTACTTGGCGGGTTCTTTCGGCAGATGACCGGAGATATGATCTGTGATGGTTCCTTCTCTTTGGGTGTGCACCGCCGCGCTCGTGAACCGCGAGTGGCGCCCTAGATTCTTCTGTAGTACTCGATCTTTATTAGGTACCTAGCCAGTGATGTATTCGATATTTAATATTCGAGACGATGTATTCCAGATTATATATATTAAGACGATGATGTATTCGAGATTATATATTCGAGACGATGTATTCGAGATTCAGTTTTTCCTTATTGATTAATTGCATCCATGCATTGTAATTTGAATACTAAATTGTTTTATATTTCTTTTGTATTAATTAGTAAAATAAAAGCTATGGCGGACAATACCGGCAGAGAGAGAGAAGAGGAATTGTTCGACATCATACGCAACCCTCATAAGCTAGATGATCTGAATGAAGATGACGGCTCCCAATATCTGAACAATACCAGAGAGGGTGATGAAAATATATTCGATCTCGACGACCAAGCTGATGAAGTCATGAACTATGATTATGATGACACAGACAATGTTAGTGATGACACAGACAATGCTGATCTTCAAATAACAAAGACTTCCGGTGAGGTATATATTTATATAAGCATGCATCCTGGTGATCATCACATGTTTTTTATTGAAGATATATTAACGAATCGATCTTTCTTCTTTCAGCCCTCCGGATCGAGCAAATCTGCTTCTACAGACAGCAAGACAAAGCGAGGCCCGGGTAGATTGTTGAAGGATGGTGTAAAGTACCACATCAAATCCACCAAACTTAGTGGCGAACCCCTCACGCCTAAGAACGTTGCGGACAAGTGGACTCGTCAGTGCGGAGTTCTTGTGAAGGACAAACTGTCGATCTCCATTCAAGAATGGAAAGAGCCAAAGACTAAACTTCCAGGTGTTACTTGGGTCGATGACAGAGCCAAAAAAGACCTGGTGAAATCTCTGATGGAACATTTCACCCTACCAGATTATTTCACTAAAGAAGATGTGGAGAAAGTCAAGGCCGCTGCTCTTAAGAAGATGGCAATTGCATTCAACATCCACAAGAAAACTGTATGGGCCAACTACCTCGCTAATGAAAGGAAGACTCCAGATTTCAAGGGAACACTGGAGAAGCAAAGAGAACACTGGGACGATTTCGTGACCTTCAAGGATTCAGAATTATCTAAGGAACGGTTGATGAAAAACAAGGCAAATGCCGCAAGAAAGACGCAGTTCCATAGGCTGGGTCCAGGTGGCTATGCGGTGGATTTGCCTAAGTGGGATAAGTCTGAGCAAGAGATGGAGGGTGCAGGGGTCACTCCGATTACTAGGAGCTGGCCCCCCAGGTGCAGAACTTGGTTCTATGCGCATGGGGGGGCGCTGGACCCGAAGACAGGCCTGGTTTCGAAGAAGGCAAGTCTAAAAGGAGTCAAACAAAAGATACTTGATGCAATAGAAGAAGCTCGAGCGGGGGTGTTCACGCCCAACAGATAGAACGACGAGCTTACGCGCGCCCTGGGAAATCATGAACACCCGGGAAGAACACGAGGCATGGGCATTATTCTCTGGTATGAGGGCTTTTCGGACTGGAATGACGACTACAGGTCCCGTGCAAGAAAGAAGATGGAGGAGGAGAAGAAGAGGAAGCTGGAGGAGGAGCAGAGGAAGCAGGACGCAGAATGCCTTCAAGGCCTAGAAGCAAGGCACGTGGACCTGGCACTCAAATTCCAGCAGCAGCAGCAGCAGCTCGACTCACTTAGCCAGGAAAGGGGTCTCAACAGCGGCAGCAGCAAGCGGATGATCATCCAGCATTGGATAGCACCGTCCCATCCATGCCGAGAAGTAGCGTTGGTTCTGCCCCGGGCGACACACTGCTGGATACATACCCTGTGGATGACATCATAGAGAACACTAACTATGAGCTACACTCCAAAATGAACAACATATCCATGAAGGTGGCGGACGGCGTTGCTTTTCCAGTGACCCCCGAAGCAACCTACCATTGCATCCCGATTACAGAGGGCTATGCTCGTGTCATGGTTGATGAAGTGGTGGACCCACATTCGGGCTAACGCTGACATTCCCGGAGGTGAAGACGAGCGACACTGGGAGAGGCCATACATCGTATCATCCTATGGAGAAAGGATTGCATCATCTTTCGAAGTCCACCGACACCGCGTCGTCTGCCGACTCCTCGAAGTCCACCAACGAGTCAGCAGACTCCCGCTCCTCCAAGTCCATGAATGCGTGAGACGACTCCTCCTCGACGTCTACCACCTCCTCCGCCGGTTTCATGTCCGGCACCGTGTCAGGCCACACCTCCTGCTTCAAGTCCGGCACATCGTCAGGCCACTTCTCCTGGTCCAACTCCACGTCAGCCGTCTCCGCCGTCTCAGCAATCGCAGAAGAGACATGCCGCAGCTTTGGTGCGTAGCGGTACGAGTCGAGGTAGTTCAGGAAGTACAGGTGGAGACACGCGATATAAATATGGTCCAAGCCTCGCTCCTCTTCCTCAGAGGCCTTACTACATGACCGAGGAGCAAAACGCAACCATAGTGCAGGCCCAAGTGGACGCCCATTTTGGACCGAAACCGGCACCGCTGCCAAAGGAGAAAGTGCCTGAGAAAACGATTGACCACTTCATTCATATGGCTAGAGCACCAGCTCCCAAGCCTGTTGACTCAGACTATCTGCGTCAAATCAGGAAGCTACATCGAGCACGGCTACAGAAGGAAGCGAGCTCGAGCTCGAGCCAACAAGCAGCCGGCAAAAATGCGGAAAACCGCTCTCAACTGAGAAGCAGCGGCGCAAGCTATCCTCCCGCTTGTTGTGCCAACAACACATGAGAGGAGTACGCGCGCCAAATATTATTGTGGGAAAACCGTTAGCGTTCCCCAGCAGGGCGATGTGGTAATAACGGAGGAGCATATCATGCAGGCTGAAATGCTCAAGATCTCTTTGACAACTCCTCAAATCGAGCCCATGTCTCCGCTTAAAGAATCGGAAATAAAATGGAAATATGCTGGGGCCAACCTTTGGTCCATCCGCACAAGGTCAAGGACCTCCCAACGAGAATGTAGGAATTGCATCAATGGTACATGAACATGACCAAGATTTCCAATCGAAAGTGTCCCTCATGGTGAATGTCAAGAAGGATCATTATTACCATGAGAAAGCTCTGTCCATTGAGTATACGTAACTTTTTCAGTTATACAATCAAGACGCACTCGACAAGTCTATCGTGAGTTGCTATTGTGCGTAAGTGATTTCTTTCTGTAATTTAAGTCTCAAGCTAATTATGTAGTGATAATTTTGATCAATCATTACATGTAATTATCCTCACTATATTATTTTCTCGTGGTATTATATGCAGGATGAAGATGTATGAAATGAAAAATTGGACGCTATGGCATTGGGTTCATTGACCCAAATACCATTAATGAGGACATATGGAAGTTTCCATTTTATCAAGCAGGTGTAGAGGAAAGCATGGTAGAGTTCTTGAAGCGCCTCAATAGCAATGAAGATCTACTACTTCCTTACAACTTCCCGTGAGTCACACTGCCTTGTACTACAAATTCTGTTTTTGCTTACTAGCTAGCTAGATGTTAATAATTAAGTGTATACGGTTTACGGTAGTTGATTAATTTTATGCACATGCCCGCTTATTTAAGACATGCAAACGTAGCGCATGCAGTTGGCACTGGGTCTTGATAGAAATTAAAGTTGAGGAAGGAAAACTTGAATTATCGGACTCACTAACTAAAGAAGAAAGTGACTTCACCATCGTGAAGGGATAGTCACCAGGTAATTTCAATCATTATTAACTATATATATCTCGCCTATTATTAGTTCGTCATTTCCTGATATGAACTATTTAATAACCCCTTTATTAATTTTCTTTGTCATGGCAGGGGCATGGGCAAAGTTCATCAAGGTGACTGCATTTAATGGAAACAAAAATTGTTTTGGCATCGACCAAAGGTAAGTAATTAAGTAGTACTAGCTAGCTACCATCTCTTTAATTCTTGTTTCAATATCATTAATTAATTATCATGCTTGATTAATCATTATCTAATTCAATTCCATTCTCGTAAAGGGCCTGAAGCAGGCGCCGGGGAATAATCTGTGTGCATTCTACGTTTGCGAGAATATTCGCATGATGACATCCGAAAGGAGCAGATCTGATAGACAAGACTGGGTACGTTTGTCATGGCAGGTAGCGGTAGCGACGAGTCTTCATTGAAGGAAGGACATCCCTGAGACGGGCTATCGCCTCACGGGCTGCCATCTCAGAAGCGTGCTTCTTCAGGCATGGCTCTCCCACTAACCGTAACGCCAACTCGCTTTCTAGAATTCCACCGTGGCTTGGTGCATGGTTAGACGGTCATTGACCTTGTGCTGAGAGAGAGAGAAGACTGGGCGCACATCTGGCCCCATCGCGACTTGGACGATGAAGGAGAGAAGCTTGACGAACCCATCGGGCATGTTGGCAAACATCTGCGACTCGCAGCCGTTGCCAGCCATCTACAAAAGTATGCAAAAATTCTGAGTAGTCAAATCATAAATTTATGCTGACTGTGAGAAATTGACCACATTTGTGAAAATAATAAATAGCTCTATTATGCTAATAACCGATTAGCGATCGCACCTAGTGGCTTCCTACAGTCAGCTTGGCTCTGGTACCAAGCTTGTCACGACCGATTTTTCAATAAAAATATTTATTGAACAACCGACCTATGAATTCCAGTATGAGGAAGAAATCCTCCATATCGGTAGACAAAACTTTGATACAAGGAGCCAGTAGCATTACAATATTATAGTGGTCGGACTGAAGATGCCCAACCAATTATTACAACACGCCAATAATTATACATGATGGCGGATATGGCACAAAGTGTGGGGCGGAAATACTACTGACTTGGAGTATGCATGGTTGGTGGAATAATACAGTGGGGTGGTTAACAAGTCTACTGCACTGGCGGCTCATCGAGCATCTCGGTGAGGCTCGATGGATTTATTTGGGTAGCGGAAGCGGATATATCACAATGACTAATCCAGGGGTCGCACGAGACTAACTGGGATTCCTCTAGGCGTCGGACTCACTATCGAACTCTTCATCCATGAGATCACCTTCGTCAGCATCTGGCCAAATCAACAAGCCAGGTGAGTACTATGAAAGTACTCCCAAGACAGTTCGGACAAAAGATATAACAAATGAATGCATGAATGCGACATGGTTAATCTTAACAATGCTTAGTTAAAACAGTATAACAAAATAATTAAGAAGGGAGTTGGCGGTAGTCCGCTCGAAAACCCAAAGAAGACAAACTCAAAACCGATCGGGTGTCTGAAGTGACGCCTCGAAGGGTGAATAAATAAGTAATACATTGTTACGGTCCAAGGCTCGAGCGACACCTCATAAAGGGCTTATATTGAAATAAAAATACATGCGTGCCGCAGTCGGACGTCTGAGCGACATCGCAGAAAGGGCTTATAATGAAAGTAATGACAATGCCGCAGTCGGACGTCTGAGCGACATCACAGAAAGGGCTTATAATAAAAATAAGTAACAGCAATGCCGCAGTCGGACGTCTGAGCGACATCGCAGAAAGGGCTCATAATGAATTTAAATAACAACAATGCCACAGTCGGATGTCTGAGCGACATCGCAGAAAGGGCTTATAATAAATTTAAATAACAACAATGCCGCAGTCGGATGTCTGAGCGACATCGCAGAAAGGGCTTACAATAAATTTAAATAACAACAATGCCGCAGTTGGATGTCTGAGCGACATCGCAGAAAGGGCTTATAATAAATTTAAATAACAACAATGCCGCAGTCGGATGTCTGAGCGACATCGCAGAAAGGGCTTATAATACATTATTCATAACTGACAAGATTTAGTACTCACGGGAAATATTCATCGCAAGACAATAAGCGGGTTAGTCCATTCACAGGAAAATAAACATTTGATACTCAGATGGTTCTCAGGAGTTCCTGTTGCCGAGACTGACACTTGACAAGATGAGATGAACATGGTACTTGGATATGAATAAGATGAATTCAAGAATTTTGACTGCAGAGTTTGTACCAAAATTGTCCACAGCCAACGGACTTCCGTAGTCACGAAGGACTAGTTCCGTTTACGGTATTTCAGAGGAAACACAACTAGCTAGTACACACCCATCATACCTCACGTTGCTAGGAATCACCCTAGACAGCGTTTAAGAAAAACTTTGAGACGGGGAGATCACAATCTCGAATAGCATGGGATCAAACTTATTTACGCGCGCTCTAAGGGGTGCCCCCCTCTCGGTCCCAACCGGAAACACCCATGCCCCCTGACTTTCATCCCGGCCTCTTGATTTGGTGTGTACCAGAAAGTGGTTTGCAACCATTGTCAGATTCCCTTGGGAAACAGGTGGTAGTACGGAAGGGAAGACGGGCGGGAATCTGACTGGTTTAGGTTGACATTGGGTCAAGGATATGGCATAAGCCTGGCATGCTACAACACTGCCATCTTACCCATACTCATGCCAACTCATGGCCATGCAACAAGTTTCCAACAACTCGTGGATTTACCGAGCTCATTTGCCACGGAGCTCACGAGATAAGCTATCATCAAATGCTCGTGAACGTGCCATGATACAAAAACAATGCAAACATGCTCAGACACTCATCATATCAAAAGTTCATACTTTGCTTGCCTGGTTCGGAGTAGTCGGGGTCTAGCTCGGCGAAGTTCGCGGTTCCGTCACCTCCTTCGGTATCTACGGTACACAAAAATGCACGCGCTAACATAAATACCGTGGGGTACAGAAAGTTGATCCAAATATTTTTCAAATAAATATGATAAAAAAACTAGACAAAAATTTAAAGAGGACAGAAAAAGAATCACTCAAAAATTCCTTTCTGTTAAAAAGTTATAAGGGTTTTAACCCAAGGACCCATCTGTAATGAAACAGAAAACTTCCAGGGGGCTTTGCAGAAAAATCCAGAAAACGGTTCAGAGGGAAGCGATTTGCCAAAGCACGCTTTCAGTAAACGATTCAAAAAACAAAGAGAGGCTGACGGGCGGGTCCCACCCGCCAGGTTTGAAAATTCAAACGAGGGAGTCGGGCTCGTCGGTGCCCGAGAGTCATGGTGGTCGCTGGCCGGCGATCCACGAGAGGCAGGAGATCGGAGAGTACCTCCGTGTTCAGGCGCCATTCCGCGTCTCGGGAGGTGGTGGTGGTCGCCAAGCGAGTACCATGTCGGCGGCAACGCTTGCTCCGCGGACGGCGATTCGGTGGTCGGGACCTCGTCGGAGAGAGCTGCGGAGGTGGAATTGAGGAGGGGGTTAGCCTCGCGATAGCACGAGAAGTTATCTGACGAGGTGAGGGCGTCGGAGATGACCTCACCGGAGTGAATCACGGTGAAGGCCGAGGCGGAACGAAGTGGCCGGAGTCGGGGAAGGAGAGCTCCTCGTGGCCCTTCCAGGGACTTGGCGAGGTCTGGAGAGGTAGAGGAGGTGTGCGGGGGCGAGAGCAAGCTCGGGGTGCTATATATAGCCGCCCTGAGGCGGTTGCCGAGAACGGGGTTCTCCGGCGAAGTGATTACGGCGGTGCTGTGGTTGCACGGGAGGGTTCAGAGGCTGAGCGTTGTCGTGGGTGTTCCCTGGTTCCGTTTAGGTGCTAACTGCGTCGGGATTTGGTTGCTTAGTGGGAGCTCGACGGAACGGGGTGGCGCGGGCCCGTCGGCGGCAGGGAGCGCGCTCTATGCGTGCCGCGCCACGGCGACGGTGCTGCATGCGTGCGCTGGCGAGGAAATGGCCACGCGGAGCCACCAGGGGGTTTGGGCGGCGCTGAACGGCGTTATGCCGCCGCTCGCTCTCGCCGGCCACTACGGTGGTTCGGCCGCCGCGAGACACGCAAGCACAAAGGGCCAGGTGCCACCGACACCAGGAACGCGCCAAGCACGCATGTGAGGCTCCGGACAAGCAGGCTAGGCCGTGAGCAACGTGCCAAGTGCACTGTGATCATGTGACTGAATTCTGACGAAGATTGACACCAAACTCGAACTTAATCAAGATGAATGTAAACAATGCATGCAAGGTGTTCGACAGAATGATCTAGGCATGTAGGGATTTTTCCTTGAGCTGGTTTTTGGTGGAGGGGCCTCTCATTGCATCTAGAGGTTGCCTGAATATTTGTGGAATTTTTGGAGTAGTGTAGATATGAATTTCACCAAATTTCGCAAATCTGGTCCAAACTTGCAGAGCCTATAATTTGAAATTTTTGAACAGAAGAGGAGTGGATCTTGATAGTTCTAGGTTGTGGGTACCAAGGACTATCCAAGGGAGTTGGTTTGAGGTCAAAATTCAAATGCATTAAAGCACTTGCTTTGCAAATTACCTAGGCTCAAAATAATAGACAGAAAAGATTTGGGAGAGAATTAATTGAAATAAAAATTCAGAGGAGGGTTGAACTAGTTGAGACAGAGTGTTTGGATTGCCCAAAGTGGAAGGAGATATATTTGGGAAGATTTTACCATATGGTGCATGGCCAAATCATGAATGATTTCAAATATGGGAGAGGATGAAAAACTCCTAGAGTTTCTTTTTGAAAGAAAATAAACTTCAAAGATTTTTTTCTTGAATTCTTGAGAAGAGGGCAATCAGAGAAAAAATTTAAAAACCAAACACCAGAGTTGAATGAGATGCAAAAGTAAAATATTTGCCAGATGGAAAAAGCTTTTGATAGAGATTTTTGGAAGGGTTTTGGAGACCTCCAACAAAATCTTGAAGAAAACCAAGGGAAATTTTTTGGAGTGCCACAACACCTACCCCCTTAGGAAAAATCTCGTCCCCGAGATTCCAGTTGATCCTCAAATAATTGTGGGTGCTCCGCCCGAAGGAAATCCTCTCTTTCCCAAGTGGATTCACTCTCGGTGTGGTTGCTCCACTGAACTTTGAAGAACTTGATGGTTTTCCGTCGGGTTCTCCTTTCTGACTCTTCCAAGATTTTTATCGGATGCTCCCGATACGTAAGGTCTGGTTGCACGTCAATGCTTTTATGGGGTACTTGTTTCTCTGGGTTGCTTACGCACTTCCTCAATTGCGAGACGTGGAATACGTCGTGGATGTCGGATAATTCTTCGGGTAAGTCTAGCTGGTAGGACACCGTGCCTCTTCGTGCCACTATGCAGAAAGGTCCGATGAATCTTGGTGCTAGCTTCCCTTTAATCTTGAATCGATGCAGGCCTCTCATGGGGATACTGTGAGGTACACAAATTCACCGGTTCAAAATGGATTCCACGATGCTTCGATCGTAATAACTCTTTTTGTCGACTGGGCGGTCTTGAGTCGGTCCTTAATTACCTTGACTTTATTTTCAGCCTCTTTGAGCAGGTTCAGGCCAAGACATGACTGCCTCCGGCTTCCACCAATTGAGCGGGTACGACATCTTCGTCAGATAGAACTTCAAATGGTGCCATTTGCAGGCTGGATGATAGCTGTTGTTATATGCGATTCTGCATATGGTAAGCTCTCCTCCCAACTGGTCCCATAGGTGAGGACACATGCTCTCAAAGATATCTTCTAGAATCTGGTTTACTCGCCACCGCCCATCATGTCTGGGATGGTATGCGGTAATCAATGCCAGCTGAGTTGCCAGAGCTTGTTGTAAGTGATCCCAAAACCAGGAGATGAATTGAGTGCCTCTGTCCGAGATTATTTTCTTTGGGACTCCATGTAGGCAAACGATATGGGAGAGGTAGAGCCTAGCAAGGTTCTGAGTGGTGTGTGTTGTCTTCACGGGGATGAAGTGTGCTACTTTAGTTAGTCTATCAGTGATGACCCATATGGCACCATGTCCGTGTCGTGACCGAGGTAGCAACAATAAAATCCATTCCAATCTCGTCCCATTTCCACTAGGGTATCTTATTTGGTTGCAATAGACCGGCTGGTTTCTGGTGCTCGGCCTTGATGCATTGACAAGAGTCACAACATGCAATAAACGTGGCTATGTCTCTTTTATACCATGCCACCAAAATGTTTCTCAAGATCTTTGTACATTTTTGTTACTCCGTGATGGATTGAATATGGAGCGTGTGGCCTTCAGCCAGGATTTGCTGTTTAAGGTCATGGATATTTGGTACGCAGCCTATTCCCGCACTCACAATATTCCTTGCTCATCAATAATGAATTTCGAGGCCTTGCCCAACTTCATCTTCCGCTTTATGCCTTCAATGCTGGGGTGTCCACGTTGAGCCTCTTTAACCTTCTCTATCGGGTAGGCTGTAATTCTAAGTTTGATACACCGCCTTGGTGACCACCATCGATTGAGCTTTGCGAATTCTGTTGGAATTCAGGTCTTAAGTCCGCATGCCGTCGTTGTCCGGACTGGGTTCCGCTCGAGCATCTGCTACAACATCTGCTTTGCTCGGGTGGTAGTGGATCCCAACATCATAATCCTTTACTAATTCCAACCAGCGCCGCTGCCAGAATTTAGTTCTCGTTGTGTGAAAATATACTTGAGGCTTTTTCGGTCCGTGTATATTTCACAACGATTTCCAAGTAAAAGTGTCTCCATTCCTTGAGTGCATGAATCATCGCCGCTAATTCCAAGTCATGTATAGGATAATTTTCCTCATGTTTGCGGTTGTCCGAAACATATGCGATAACCTTGCCTTCTTGCATCAATACGCACTCGAGGCCGCTTTCGAGATGCGCCACAAAATACCTCAAAATTTTTGTGTATATCCGCACAATTAGCACCGGTGCTGTTGTCGGCTTCTTTTCAGTTCTTGGAAACTTTTCTCGCAAGCTTCCATCCATTCAAACTTCCTGTCTTTCTTGAGTAGTTGCGTCATTGGCTTTGCTATGGTGGAGAATCCTTCAATAAATCTTCGGTAGTATCCTGCCATACCCAAGAAACTTCGTACATCTGTCACACTGGCTAGTGGCTTCCATCCAAGTACGGCCTTGACTTTTTCCGGGTCCACGGCGATACCTTCTTTAGTCAGTACGTGGCCCAGAAAACCTACTTGCTTTAGCCAAAATTCACACTTGCTGAATTTCGCATACAATTGATGTTTCCTGAGTTCCCCTAGTACAATTCGAAGATGTTCAGCGTGCTCCTCTGGTGTTTTGGAGTATACCAGAATATCATCGATAAATACCACAACAAACTTATCCCTAAACTTCATGAATACTTTGTTCATGAGGTGAACAAAATATGCGGGGGCGTTTGTAAGTCCGAATAGAATTACGGTGAACTCGTACAATCCGTATCTGGAGGTGAAAGCAGTCTTGGGAATATCCTCGGTTCGCACTTTCAGTTGGTGGTATCCCGACCTCAAATCAATCTTTGAGAACACCTTGGCCTGAGCGAGTTGATCTAATAAATCATTTATTCGTGGCATCGGATATTTGTTCTTGACTGTGACCATGTTTAGAGCTCGATAGTCTATGCACAATCTTAGCGTTCCATCCTTCTTTTTGGCAAACAAAATTGGTGAACCCCAAGGTGAGGAACTGGCTCGTATGTACCCTTTTTCCAACAATTCCTTTATTTGCTTCTCCAGTTCTACCAATTCGGATGGTGCCATTTTGTATGGTTTCTTGTATATGGGAGCGGTTCCGGGTGCTAGCTCAATGCTGAATTCTATCTCTCGATCTGGTGGCATGCCGGGTAGTTCTTTAGGGAATACATCTGGAAATTCACACACTACCGGAACTTTGCTCAATTCAGAAATATCTACCTTGTTCAATCTCGGTTGCCGGGATGTTTTTCTTTCCTTGGCTGAAACCTTTAGGGTCTTCCCGTGGTGATTGGTGAGAATTACGGTCCTATTGAAGCAGTCAATAAAACCTTTGTTGGTGGTTAACCAATCCACCCCTAAGATGACATCCAGTCCTTTATTTTCCAATACGATAAGAATTGCGTGAAACTTCAACCCTTCAAACTCGATAACCACATCCTGGCAATAATTCTGGGTAACTTGCTTAATTCCGTGGGACTTGACGATCATAGATTTTCCTAAGGGAAGCATCGAAAATTATTTTGCAAAGCAAAACTTTTCAAACGAACGAGTGAGAAGCTCCGTAATCAAACAAAACCATGGCAGGAATTGTGTTGATGTGAAACGCATCGAGTACGATATCGGGGCATTTTGTGCTTCCTCTTGGTCACGTGGTTCAGATGACCCTTCCTGTGGTTGTTATTTGGGTTGAAATTGTTGCGCTTTGGTGCCGAATTATTGCTTCCGTTGTTCGGCTTTGGGGTCGAAGTTCTTGTCTTGGGGCACCGCTTGGCATAGTGCCCTTCTTCTCCACAAGCGTAACAGGTAACGCCTGGGCGGTATGTGAACTCCTTGTCCCTTGTGTGGAAATTCTTGATTGGGTGTGAGACGCTTGTCGGGTTTGGGTGTCCAGTTTTTCTCAACATCCGCCTTATCATGTGGTTGCGGGTGTGTTTAGACTGGTCCCTCTTCCGCTTATGGAAATCTTCTATGCTGCGCCTCTCATTTTCCAAGGTAATGGCCTTATCCACCAGCGCCTTAAAATCTGGAAATGTGTGTACGATTAACCGACATTTGCCGGGTGTCACTCCGCCTAGGAACTTCTCCATCTTTTGTTTTTCGACATCGTTCCTCGCATGAAGCGAGACAAAGCAGGTAAACCGACTGTTGTATTCGGACACCGCCATTGTTCTTGCTTGAGGTCATCAAATTCTCTCTTTTGATCTTCATCGACTCTTAGGAATATGTGCCCCACTAAAACCTTCTTTAAATTCCTCCCATGATATATTATTTTCGCTGGGGTGCATGTGTAGGAAATTTTCCCACCATGATGCGGTTGCTCCAAAGGAGATAGTGCGGAGCATAAAGCACTTATTCAAGGTCTGAACACTGGGCGATAATTAATTTTCTTCATGTCTCAAGCCAGTCCTCGGCTTCCAGAGGTTTGTCACAGTGAGAAAATGTTTGGGGACGCGCTTTCAGTAGCTCGATAACTTGATTGCTGCTGATACTGTCCGCAGTGATTTCCCATATTGATGACTTGGTTCAGTATTTCCTGATGTTGCTGCTGACTTTGTTCATAAAGACGGCACATTTGGGAAAGTGCCATTTCACTGTACTGTTGACTTGTCTGTCCCTGTGTGAAATTGTTGCCTTGGGGTGTGCCATAATTTTCCTCTGGCGGGGTTGGCATGGAGCGCGTCCAAGGACGAGACATAGTTTACTTTGGGGATATATTTTGAAACACTCATAAGAAAAGAAATTGAGCCGCAAAAATCAGTAAATTCAAGAGGATGCAAAAAGTTGCAAATGCTCCAAGATTTTTCAAGAGAAAATACGTTTGCGCACGGAGAAGGATTGTCCATTACATATCTTACACGCAAGCAGTAATTATACAATACATCACTAAGGATATGCGTACATAAATCCTGACATGTTATTTAGTCTAGTGCACTCCTCTAGATCCTACATGATGCGCAAACAAACTACTTCTCACAGCCTATTTACATATAAACATATCGTACAAGTCGGTACATCGCATGGCTGCTAAGTGTACTTAGTCGGAGATGGTAAGGATTTCCTTGGCCTGCCAAGGGTGAGGCGAGAGAGGTTGGGGACTCAACCTCCTCTTCGGAGATAGGCTCCAGACGAGAGGTGCTGCTCGGAGTTGGTGGAGCAGGTGCCTGTGGGACAACTCGAATCTGAGCGGGCACGAGGGGTGGTGCAGAATCTAACCGGAGTAGGCGCAATGACATGGTTGAACTCCTCCGTGGTAGGCACGCTGGCGAGTAGCAAAGGCGAGCAGTAGGAGCGAACGATGCTGATGACGAGACGAAGTCATTGGCGGTGCAGCTCGCAGGAGCTCCCTCCTGTTGGCGGCACAGCCATGGACTGAGTCCATGCGGCAGCTACAAAGTCGCCCACCAGGTTGTCAAGGCTGCCTCCAAAGCCCGGAGATACTCGATGAGCATCTCAAAATCTTCGTCCCGTTCTCCTCTGGGGCAAGAGAATGCGTAGTGGCTTCTACAAAAGTATGCAGAAATTCTGAGTAGTCAAATCATAAATTTATGCTGACTGTCAGAAATTGACTACATTTGTGAAAATAATAAATAGCTCTATTATGCTAATAACCGATTAGCGATCGCACCTAGTGGCTTCCTACGGTCAGCCTGGCTCTGGTACCAAGCTTGTCATGACCGGTTTTTCAATAAAAATATTTATTGAACAACCGACCTATGAATTCCAATATGAGGAAGAAATCCTCCATATCGGTAGACAAAACTTTGATACAAGGAGCCAGTAGCATTACAATATTCCAGTGGTCGGACTGAAGATGCCCAACCAATTATTACAACACGCCAATAATTATACATGATGGCGGATATGGCACAAAGTGTGGGATGGAAATACTACTGACTTGGAGTATGCGTGGTTGGTGGAATAATACAGTGGGGTGGTTAACAAATCTACTGCACTGGCGGCTCATCGAGCATCTCGGTGAGGCTCGATGGATTTATTTGGGTAGCGGAAGAGGATATATCACAATGACTAATCCAGGGGTCGCACGAGACTGACTGGAATTCCTCTAGGCGTCGGACTCGCTATCGAACTCTTCATCCATGAGATCACCTTCACAAGATCCGCCAAATCAACAAGCCGTGAGTACTATGAAAGTACTCCCAAGACAGTTCGGACAAAAGATATAACAAATGAATGCATGAATGCGACATGGTTAATCTTAACAATGCTCAGCTTAAAACAGTATAGCAAAATAATTAAGAAGGAGTCGGCGGTAGTCCGCTCAAAACCCAAAGAAGACAAACTCAAAACCGATCGGTGTCAGGCGGCGCCTCAAGGGTGAATAAATAAGTAAAACTTTGCATATCGAGGCGTCTCGAGCGACACCTCATAAAGGGCTTATATTGAAATAAAAATACATGCGTGCCGCAATGGACGCCCGAGCAACATCGCAAAGGGCTTATAATGAAAGTAATGACAATGCCGCAATGGACGTCCGAGCGACATCACAGAAAGGGCTTATAATAAAAATAAATAACAGCAATGCCGCAGTCGGACGTCTGAGCAACATCGCAGAAAGGGCTCATAATGAATTTAAATAACAACAATGCCGCAGTCGGATGTCTGAGCGACATCGCAGAAAGGGCTTATAATAAATTTAAATAACAACAATGCCGCAGTCGGATGTCTGAGGGACATCGCAGAAAGGGCTTATAATAAATTTAAATAACTACAATGCCGCAGTCGGATGTCTGAGTGACATCGCAGAAAGGGCTTATAATAAATTTAAATAACAACAATGCCGCAGTCGGATGTCTGAGCGACATCGCAGAAAGGGCTTATAATACATTATTCGTAACTGACAAGATTTAATACTCACGGGAAATATTCATCGCAAGACAATAAGCGGGTTAGTCCATTCACAGGAAAATAAACATTTGATACTCAGATGGTTCTCAGGAGTTCCTGTTGCCGAGACTGACACTCGACAAGATGATATGAACATGGTACTTGGATATGAATAAGATGAATTCAAGAATTTTGACTCTGCAGAGTTTGTACCAAAATTGTCCACAGCCAACGGATTTCCGTAGTCACGAAGGACTAGTTCCGTTACGGTATTTCAGAGGAAACACAACTAGCTAGTACACACCCATCATACCTCACGCTGCTAGGAATCACCCCAGACAGCGCTTAAGAAAAACTTTGAGACGGGAGATCACAATCTCAATAGCATGGGATCAAATTTATTTACGACGCCTAAGGGTGCCCTCTCGTCCCAACCGAAACACCTGTGCCCCTGACCGGATGAAAGGCTTTAATCCAGGCCATGGAACCTTCATCCCGCCTCTCGATTTGGTGTGTACCGAAAGTGGTTTGCAACCTACTAAGTCGATCCCTTGCGAGAAACAGGTGGTAGTACGGAAGGGAAGACGGACGGGAATCTGACTGGTTTAGGTTGACATTGGGCCAACAATATGGCATAAGCCTGGCATGCTACAACACTGCCATCTTACCCATACTCATGCCAACTTATGGCCATGCAACAAGTTTCCAACAACTCGTGGATTTGCCGAGCTCATTTGCCACGGTGCTCACGCGATAAGCTATCATCAAATGCTCGTGAACGTGCCATGATACAAAAACAATGCAAACATGCTCAGACACTCATCATATCAAAAGTTCAAACTTTGCTTGCCTTGTTGGGAGTAGTCGGGGTCTAGCTCGGCGAAGTTCGCGGTTCCGTCACCTCCTTCGGTATCTACGGTACACAAAAATACACGCGCTAACGTAAATACCGTGGGGTACAGAAAGTTGATCCAAATATTTTTCAAATAAATATGATAAAAAACTAGAAATTTTTTTGAAGAGGACAGAAAAAGATCACTCAAAAATTCCTTTCTGTTAAAAAGTTATAAGGGTTTTAATCCAAGGACCCATTTGTAATGAAACAGAAAACTTCCAGGGGGCTTTGCAGAAAAATCTAGAAAAAACGGTTCAGAGTGGAAGCGTATTTGCCAAAGTATGCTTTCAGTAAACGATTCAAAAAAACAAAAGAGAGGCTGACGGTATGGTCCCACCGCCAGGTTTGAAAATTCAAACGAGGGAGTCGGGCTCGTCGGCGCCGAGAGTCGCGGTGGTCGCCGGCGGCGATCCACGGCGAGGCAGGGAGATCGGAGAGTACCTACGTGTTCAGGGCGCCATTCCGCGTCTGTGGGAGGTGGTGGTGGTCGCCAGCGAGTACCACGTCGGCGGCGATGCTTGCTCCGGCGGACGGTGATTCGGGTGGTTGTGGACCTCGTCGGAGAGAGCTGCGGAGGTGGAATTGAGGAGGGGGTTAGCCTCGCGATAGCATGAGAAGTTATCTGACGAGGTTAGGGCGCCGGAGATGACCTCACCGGAGTGAATCACGGTGAAGGCCGAGGCGGAACGGGAGTCGGGGAAGGAGAGCTCCTCGTGGCCCTTCCAGGGACTTGGCGAGGTCTGGCGAGGTAGAGGAGGTGTGCGGGGGCGAGAACAAGCTCGGGGTGCTATATATAGCCGCCCCGAGGCGGTTGCCGAGAACGGGGTTCTCCGGCGAGGTGATTACGGCGGCGCTGTGGTTGCACGGGAGGGTTCAGAGGCTGAGCGCCGTCGTGGGTGTTCCTGGTTCCGCGAGGTGCTAACTGCGTCGGGATTTGGTTGCTTAGGGGAGTTGGCGGAACGGGCGGCGCGGGCCTGCCGGGCGCAGGAGCGCTCTGTGCGTGCCGCGCCACGCCGACGGTGCTGCATGCATGCGCTGGCGAGGAAATGGCCACGCGGAGCCACCAGGGGGTTTGGGCGGCGCAGAACGGCGTTATGCCGCTGTTCTGCTCCCTGTCGGCCGCTACGGTGGTTAGGCCGCCGTGAGACACGCCGGCGCAGGCGGGCCAGGATCCCACCGACGCCAGGAACACGCCAAGCACGCGTGTGAGGCTCCGGACAAGCAGGCTAGGCCGTGAGCAACGTGCCAAGTGCACTGTGATCATGTGACTGAATTCTGACGAAGATTGACATCAAACTCGAACTTAATCAAGATGAACGAAGCAAGTGCATGCAAGGTGTTCGGCTGTAACGATCTAGGCATGTCGGGATTTTTCCTTGAGCTGGTTTTTGGTGGAGGGGCCTCTCATTGCATCTAGAGGCTGCCTGAATATTTGTGGAATTTTTGGAGTAGTGTAGATATGAATTTCACCAAATTTGGCAAATCTGGTCCAAACTTGCAGAGCCTATAATTTGAAATTTTTGAACAGAAGAGGAGTGGATCTTGATAGTTCTAGGTTGTGGGTACCAAGGACTATCCAAGGGAGTTGGTTTGAGGTCAAAATTCAAATGCATTAAGGCACTTGGTTTGCAAATTACCTAGGCTCAAAATAATAGACAGAAAAGATTTGGGAGAGAATTAATTGAAATAAAAATTCAGAGGAGGGTTGAACTAGTTGAGACAGAGTGTTTGGATTGCCCAAAGTGGAAGGAGATATATTTGGGAAGATTTTACCATATGGTGCATGGCCAAATCATGAATGATTTCAAATATGGGAGAGGATGAAAAACTCCTAGAGTTTCTTTTTGAAAGAAAATTAACTTCAAAGATTTTTTTTCTTGAATTCTTGAGAAGAGGGTAATCAGAGGAAAAATTTAAAAACCAAACACCAGAGTTGAATGAGATGCAAAAGTAAAATATTTGCCAGATTGAAAAAGCTTTTGATAGAGATTTTTGGAAGGGTTTTGAGACCTTCAACAAAATATTGAAGAAAACCAAGGGAAATTTTTTGGAGTGCCACAATATAAATCGGACGGCCTACATTGCAGGATGGCACGCACACCATCATCACCAACTCTGTTTTTTATAAGAGTGTATTTTATGTATTTTATAATAGTGTAGATGTAGAGTAGATACAAGTCGACAGGTGGGCACGATGTTAGTGAGATAATGTGATGCAACACTAGAGGTGCCACGTGGAGCGTTTAACTAGTCAACTAGTCATGTCATGAGAAAATACAAAGTTGTACGGTAAGCCCGTGACTGTATAATAACCACTAAACGTAAACGGTGACCGTAATGAGTGGATTATGAAGTCCAATGTATGTATCGTGCTTTCGCTTCAAACACAATGATCGTCATTGCATATATCGCGAGAGAAAGATGAAAGACGCGTGAATTTTCTGGGGGCTTACTTTTAGAGGACGTGGAGATAGTTTTGTGTGTATACATGAAAGGGGCGTATAGGGGGGGGGGTATGCGATGGAGAGAGAGATGCTCTTCGTTTCTCTTTATGATGACTAACTTTGTATATAGTATAAAAATATACAAATTCACAAAGTCTTGGAATAAATATCATTGTGGGCACCATGCAATGCAAATTAGCATTCGTATTCTCCATATAACTTTGTAATGTTGTATATATGTAGAAACTCTAAAATAATTTTTTGGCCACACTTTATTCAAAAGGAATGTTGTATGCTAAATAAACGTGAAGAGAGGGCTTTTAGATCAATGGGGTACGTGATGTGACATGTGTGAATGTGTAGTTGATGCATTTGGCGGGGCCTAGAGATGTATGTGTGTGTATTACGTATTCGAGAGAGGCATGGATAGAGGGGCCGACGGGGGTGGGAGAGATAGCACGAGAAATGAGAGTGGTCTAGAGAGAGAGACGAATATGACGTCACGACAAGAGATTCCATTCCTTGAGTGTGTATATGCAAGGGGGGAGGGAATAGAGGCACCAGGAGAAATTTTCTGTGTGTGTGGTGTTTGTGTTGGTATGTGTGGGTGTGAGAAGATAATGAGACGTGGGGGCAGAGGGTGTGTCACCGCGTGAGGTCCGGTGGGTCGAGGTGAGGCCCTTCGTTTGGTTCTGTCCTGCGCCACATTGGTCGGCCCATGACACATTTAGGAAGACCCATGGATGACTAGTCGTACAAGACAAAGATAGCAGAATTGTGAAGGACTCGTGTCCATCGACAAAGCCGCTAGGATTTGTAACCCTAGGTTCTTGGACTAAGGTAACCCTTTATCTCTCGATATTACTATTCATCCAACCTAACTTTAAGGGCATCCTACAAAGTGATCTGCTAGAATCATACTTGTCGATTAGGAAGAGAGGTGTGAGATAATGTGTGAGAGACAAAGGAAGATAATGTGCGTACATGAGACACGAGGCAGGTCCATGTATATAGAAAGGGTCGATGAGGATTGTGCGTGTGTATGTTTGCGAGAGGAAGAGTGCTTGTGATAAAGGTTAGTGAAAACAGTTGTAAATGGTTACGAGAGGGAGGGAGGGTTTTATCTAGAGCATGTGTGCGAGAAAGACACCTCGGGAGAGAGTGTGTGAGCATGTGTGAGAGACCACCGATGGAGAGTGAAACTGCACGTAAAAGACTGCTCTACACATTGATTAAAGATATAAATTGTATCCAAATATTAGGATGGGATCATGATATTTGCAATTCGCGTAAGGAGCGGTCATTGATCCATCAGACATCTACTCCCTCCGTTCCGAATTACTTGTCTTAAAGTTGTCTAGATACGGATGTATCTAGCACTAAAATGAGTCTAGATACATCTGTATCTAGACAAATCCAAGACAAGTAATTCGGAACGGAGGGAGTAGATTCTATCGAATTTGAGCATGTCTATGTTATTATTCGACACAATTGATCCAGATAGTTAGTATTTTGAACTCCAGACAATGCATCGCTTTAGCAATCGAATATAAACGTGAGTATAGTTCATGTTGTGCGTGTAAAGAACATTATACATATGAAAGTTACACAATGGACATTTATAAATAGCTACCTATGAACTAGCATACAATTGAATTCAACCTAAGGTGGTTTAAAAAAATCAAATTCAACATTTATTTCAATTTGATATCATGGCATTAGTAAACCATACCTAAACTATGGGGGTACCAATCTTTGCTCTGATTTTGTACATAATAGCATATGTAGTCGTGTACAAAATAGATTCAAATTTAGCTCCTCCATTCCAAAATAATCGTAGTTATAGGATTTTCAAGTGTCAAAATTTCAAAAGGAAGCGGATAATTTAATGAGGTTTTCAAAAATACAAGGTCAAATATAACGTTGTCTATTTAGGTCAATCCTCATAGTTCAAGAGTACTCTAAACGTGAATGCTTGTGTTTCAAAATTTTGAACGAAGTGCCAAAAGAGCCTCTACTCGCCCGAAACCGCGTGAGACCAATGTTTGGTAGTACAAGGAAATTACTTTTCTAATAACTCCGACCTGTGAAACCTACTGGCCTGACGTCCAAAGGTCTAAACGGGGGTAGGTTTGTAGCTTCATCTAGACGCCACGCAACCGCCTCCGAAAAACATTCATACGCAATGGCCGCCTAAGCACACATGCGCGAGGCCGAAATCGCTGCCACCCACTATTTGGGACACCTAGGATTACCATCCTACCCCCGACCCGCAGTAGGTCCGAAATTTAAGAGGGGGGCAAAGTTTGTACTTTCCCCAAATTTCAAACAAGCGCGTCCCATCTTTTGTTCAAAAAAGCCAAAAACAAGCGCATCCCAGACTGAAACATGGTTCCCCCCCCCACCCGTCCGATTCCCCATTCGTACTCCGTGGGCGCCAAAACTACCTCTCCACCAGCCCCGAAACCCCGGCGTCCTCCGTCCGCCACCCCATCCCACCCATCAACCGCCGCCCTCCTCCATCACGCCGGAGCCGATACCCACGCCGCCGCCCACCGCAACCTCAACCGCAACGCCCACTACTAGGAAAAGGGCTATAGATGGATGGACACTAATGGCGCACTGTCGGTGGTGCGCCATTAGATACTAATGGCGATCGTGTTTTGCACGCCATTAGTGTGGAAGACACTAATGGCGCACTGTGAACATGGTGCGCCACTAGAAACAATTTTTTAATTTTTCAAACATTCTAATGGCGCACCGTAGCACGGTGCGCCATTACTAGTGCTAACTAGTAATGGCGCGACCGCCACAGCGCGCGCCATTAGAATATATACTTTTTTTAGTTTTTGCAAAACTTCAAATGGCGCACTGTAAGCCGGTGCGCCATTAGTAACTGTGGTCGACCCCGCTCCACCGGCCGCCGCCGCACACCCCCGCACCTCCCCACTCCACCGTCGCCGACGCCCCACCGCACCCTCCCGCTCCATCGGCCGCCACAACCCCGCCCGCACCTCCCCACTCCACCGCCGCCCCGACCCTCGCACCTCCCCACTCCACCACCGCCGACGCCCCACCGCACCCTCCCCGCTCCACCGCCGCACACACCCCCGCCCACACCCTGCCCCACTCCACCACTGTTGCCGACCCCGCACCCTCCCCACTCCGCCGCCGACGTCCCACCACACCCTCCCCGCTCCACTGCCGCCGCCACAACCCCGGCCCGCACCCTTCCCAATCCACCGCCGACGACCACCCGCACCTCCCCACTCCACCGCCCGACGCCCCACCGCACCCTCCCGCTCCACCCGCCGCCGATGACCACCCGCACCTTCCCACTCCACCGCCGACGCCCCACCGCACCTCCCGCTCCATCGGCCGCCGCCGCCGAACCCCGCCCACACCTCCCCACTCCACCGCCACGACGATCACCCGCACCCTCTCCCTCGCACCCTCCCCGGCCCACTCCACCGTCACAAATGAATGCAACTAAAATTGCCAAAAAACAAATTTGATTATATTTTCAAATAACAAATTTGATGATATTTTCAAATAATAAATTTGATGATATTTTTCATATTCATAAAAATTTTCAAATAAAAATTTGATGATATTTTTACAAAATTATTACTATTTTTATAAAAAATATTACTGCTATGATTTAAACAAGTTTGAACATATTTAAACACAAATAAATATCAAACAACATTTTAAATGCATAAATACAAAAATGGGAAGCTCAGGAATCGAACCCGGGACCTCCGTGTGTGTTCTTTGCGTCTTGACCAATCGGGCTAGTGGGCTTGTTCGATGGAGTGGGGTTATGTGGAATATAACCTGACCAGTCGGGCTAGTAAATTCTAATGGCGCACCGGGGCGGGGTGCGCCATTAGAATGATTGTACTTATGCCGCACTAGGGGTGCGGTGTGACACTCCAAATTTTTTTTCCTTTTGTTTTCTTCAAAATTTGTTGGATTTGAAGGAGGTCTCCAAAACCCTTCCACAAATCTCTCTCAAAGCTTTTCCCTTTAGCAAATATGTTATTTTTGCATCTCCTTCAACTCTAGTGTTAGGTTCTAAATTTTTCTTCTGATTTCCCTCTTCTCAAAATTTCAAGGAGAATCTTTGGAATTTATTTTATTTCAAAAAGAAACCCTAGGAGTTTGTCATCCTCTCCCATATTTGAATTCATTCATGATTCTTCCATGCACCACATGGTGAAAACCTTTCCAAAAATCTCTTCTTCCACTTTGGTACAACTCAAACATTCTGTCCAAACTAGTAAAAGCCATTTTTGGTCTTTATTCCAATTATTTCCCCTCCCAAAATAATTATGTCTTCTCTTTTGAGCCAGGGTGATTTGCAAAGCAAGTACCCTAATGCTCTTGATTTTTGACCTCAAACCAACTCCCTTGGATAGTCCTTGGTACCCACAACCCAGAACCATCTTGATCCACTCTTCTTCTTTTCAAATATTTCAAATTTCACTCACTGCATGTTTGGACCAGATTTGCCAAATGTGGTGAAATTCATATCTACACTTCTCCAAAAATTCCAAAAAAATTCAGGAAACCTCTAGTTGCAATGAGAGACCACTCCACCAAAAACCAGCTCAAGGAAAAATCCCTACATTCCTAGATCATTCTGTCGAACACCTTGCATGCATTTGCTTCATGCATCTTCGCTAAGTTCGAGTTTGAAGGTCAATCTTCGCCGATTTCAGTCACATGATCATAGTGCACTTGGCACGTTGCTCACGGCCTAGCTTGCTTGTCCGGAGCCTCACACGCGATTTGGCGCGTTCCTCGCATCGGTGGCGCCTGGCCCGCTCAAGGCCTGGCGTGTCTTGCGGTGGCGAACCACCGTAGCGGCCGACAGGAGCGAACGGCGGCGTAACGCCGCTCGGCGCCGCCCAAACCCTCCGGTGGCTCGCGTGGCCACTTCTCGACAGCGACGATGCAGCACCGTCGCCGTGGCGCGGCACGCACAGAGCGTGCTCTCTGCCGCCGACAGGCCCGCGCCGCCCCGTTCCGTCGAGCTCCCCCTAAGCAACCAGATCCCGACGCAGTTAGCACCTAAACGGAACCAGGGAACTCCCACGACGACGCTCAACCTCTTAAACCTCCCCGACCAAGCTCTGCGCCACCGTAACCATCGCCGGAGAAGTCCGTTCACGGCCACCGCCTTGGATCGCCTATAAAAAGGAGCCCCGAGCTCGCTCTCGTGCACACACCACCTCTGCACTTCACCAAGACCCCGCTTAGCCACTGGAAGAGCCAAGAGGAGTCTCCTTCCTCGACTCCAGCCGCCCGCGACCCGCCACGGGATCCAGCTCGATTCGCTCCGTGTGCGCCTCGCCTCCCATCTCTTGCCAGTAGCTCTCTAGTACATCCCTCCTTCGACCGCTTCAATTCAAGTTTGCAGACACCACCGAGTTCCCCACCATCGCCCGAGCCGCCGTCACGGAGAAAGTGTCGCCGTCAACGTGGTGCTCCCCGACGCCCAAGTCCACCACCCACCGGCGCGGAAGGACATGCTGATACTCTTGGTACACTCCGATCTCCCTGACTCGCCGTGGTTCGACGCCGACGACCACCGCAGCCTTCGGGCGCCGGCGAGGTCTTTCAAACCTGACATGGGGACCCCCCATGTCAGCCTCTCTTTCTTTTCCCGCGAACCGTTTTCTATTGGCGCCTTCGGGCAGAATACGTTTTCCCTGTGGGCTTGCGCATTTCTATTCGAACCGTTTTCTGTTTTCTCAGTTAAACCCCTGGAAGTTTTCTATTTCATTACAGATGGGTCCTTGGGTTAAAACCCTTATAACTTTTTAACAGAAAGGAATTTTTGAGTGATTCTTTTTCTGTCCTCTTCAAATTTTTGTCTAGTTTTTTATCATATTTATTTGAAAAAAACTTTGGACCAACTTTCTGTACTCCACGGTATTTACGTTAGCGCGTGTATTTTTGTTTACCGTAGATACCGAAGGAGGTGACGGAACCGCGAACTTCACCGAGCTAGACCCCGACTACTCTAAACCAGGCAAGCATGTTTGAACTTTTGATATTATGAGTGTTCTGGCAGGTTTGCATTAAGTAGTTTCATGGCATGTTTGTGAGCATACCGATGAATGTTATTTTCATGCAAAGTTGAGGCAAGTGAGTTCGATAATCCATACATGTTGGATGTGAATGTGCATGGCCATGTGTTGGCATGAGGATGGGTAAGATGGCAGTGTTGTAGCATGCCAGTCTTATGCCATACTATTTGACTTCAGTGTCAACCCGATCGATTCGGTTCCCATCCATTTCCTTCCGTACTACCACATGTTTTCCATAAGGGATATGGCTTAGTAAGTTGGAAACCGCTTTCTGGTACACACCAATTGGAGAGGCCGTGATGATGGTTCCATGGACCTGGATTAAAGCCACCATCCGGTCAGGGGCATGGGTGTTTCGGTTGGGACCGAGAGGGGGCACCCCTTAGAGCGCTGAATATAAATTTGATCCCATGCTATTCGAGATTGTGATCTGCCGTCTCAAAAGTTTTTCTTGGACGATGTCTAGGGTGATTCCGGCATTCGTGAGGTAGGATGGGTGTGTCTGGTTAGCTATGTTTCTTCCGAAATACCATAAACGGAACTAGTCCTTCAGGACTACGGAAATCCGTTGGCTGTGAGTAATTTTAGTACAAACTCTGCAGATTCATAAATCCTCGAATCATCTTATCCATGTCCAAGTTCTGTATTATCTTATCCTGACAAGTATCAGTTTTGGTGATGATACTCGGTGAATCACATGAGTACTAAGTCGGTTAAATGTTTATTCCTGTCGATGGACTAACCCGTTTATATTCCTGTGTTGAATATTTATTATGATTGCTATTTCTTGTGATGAAAGCCCTTTCTGCGATGTCGCTCAAACGTCCGACTGCGGCATTGTTGTTATTTATTTTTATTATAAGCCCTTCCTGCGATGTCGCTCAGACGTCCGACTGCGGCATTGTTGTTATTTATTTTATTATAAGCCCTTTCTGCGATGTCGCTCAGACGTCCGATCATGCATTGTTGTTATTTATTTTCATTATAAGCCCTTTCGCGATGTCGCTCGGACGTCCGATTGCGGCATTGTTGTTATTTATCTTCACTATAAGCCCTTTCTGCGATGTCGCTCAGACGTCCGACTGCGGCATTATTGTTATTTATTTTCACTATAAGCCCTTTCTGCGATGTTGCTCAGATGCCCGACTGTGGCATGTTTTGCTTATTTATTCACCCTTCGAGGCGTCGCTTCTGACACCCGATCGGTTTTGAGTTTATCATCTTTGGGTTTTTGAGCGGACTACCGCCGATTCCCTTCTTAATTTTTTGCTATACCGTTTTAATTGAGCAATGTTAAGATTAACCATGTCGCATTCATGCATTCATTTTTTATATCTTTTGTCCGAACTGTCTTGCGAGTACTTTCGTAGTACTCACCTGGCTTGTTGATTTGGCCAGATGCTGACGAAGGCGATCTCATGGATGAAGAGTTCGATAGCGAGTCCGACGCCTAGAGGAATCCCAGTCAGTCTTGTGCGACCCCTGGATTAGTCATTGTGATATATCCGCTTCCGCTACCCAAATAAATTCATCGAGCCTCACCTCGACTTCGATGAGCCGCCAAAGGCAGAGACTTATTAACCACCCGTTGTGTTATTCCACCAACCACTCATATCTCGAGTCAGTAGTATTTCCACCCCACATCTTTGAATCATATCCGCCACTATGTATAATTATTGGCGTGTTGTAATAATTGGTTGGGCATCTTCAGTCCGACCACTGTAATATTGTAATGCTACTGGCTTATTGTATCAAAGTTATGTCAACCGGTATGAAGGATTTTCCTCATATTGGACTTCATAGGTCGGTTGTTCAATAAACATTTTTATTGAAAAACCGGTCGTGACAAGCTTGGTACCAGAGCCAGGCTGACTGTAGGAAGCCACTAGGTATGATCGCTAATCGGTTATTAGCATAGTAGAGCTATCTTTTTTTTACAAATGTAGTCAATTTCTGACAGTCAGCATAAATTTATGATTTGACTTCTCAGGATTTGTGCCTACTTTTGTAGATGGCCAGCAACGACTGCGAGTCGCAGATGTTCGCCAACATGCCCGATGGGTTTGTCAAGCTTCTCTCCTTCATCGTCCAAGTCACGATGGGGCCAGATGTGCGCCCAGTCTTCTCTCTTTCCCAGCACAAGGTCAATGACCGTCTCACCATGCACCAAGCCGCGGTGGAATTCAAGAGAGGACGAGTTGAGCGTTACCGATTCGTGGGGACAACCATGCCCACAGAGAAGCATGCGCTACAGATGGCAGCCCGTGAGGCGATAGCCCGTCTAAGGGATATCCTGCCTTCGATGAAGACTCGTCGCTACCGCTACCTGCCATGTCACGTGCCATACACCTGCCACTACGCATTCTCTTGCCCCAGAGGAGAACGGGATGAAGCTTTTGAGATGCTCATCGAGTATCTTCGGGCTTTGGAGGCAGCCTTCGACAACCTGGTGGATGACTTTGTAGCTGCCCGCATGGACTCAGTCCATGGCTGTACCGCCAACAGGAGGGAGCTCCTGCGTGCTGCACCACCACTGACTTTCGTCTCGTCATCAGCATCGTTCGCTCCTACTGCTCGCACCGCTACTCGTCGCCTGCCTACCACGGAGGAATTCAACCACGTCATTGCGCCTACTCCAGTTCCTTCTGCACCACCCCTCGTGCCCGCTCAGATTCGAGTTGTCCCGCACAGGGCACCTGCTCCACCAACTCCGCGCAACACCTCTCGTCTGGAGCCTATCTCTGAGGAGGAGGTTGAGTCCCCAGCCTCTCTACGCCTCACCCTTGGCAGGCCAAGGGAAATCCTTACCATCTCCGACTAAGTGCGCTCAGCCGCCATGCGATGTACCGACTTGTGCGATATGTTTATATGTAATTAGGCTGTGAGAAGTAGTTTGTTTGTGCATCATGTAGGATCTGGAGAAGTGCACTAGACTAAATAACATGTCAGGATTTATGTACGCATATCCTGAGTGATGTATTGTATAATTACTGCTTGCGTGTAATATATGTAATGAACGGTCCTTCTCCGTGCGCAGACGTATTTTTCTCTTGAAAAATCTTGGGGCATTTGCAATTTTTTGCATCTTCTTGAATTTATTGATTTTTGCGGCTCAATTCCTTTTCTTATGAGTGTTTCAAAATATATCCCCAGAGTGAACTATGTCTCGTCCTTGGACGCGCTCCATGCCAACTCCGACAGAGGAAAATTATGGCACACCCCCAGGCAACAATTTCACACAGGGACAGACAAGTCAGCAGGACAGTGAAACGACATTTTCCCAAATGTTCCATCTTTATGAACAAAGTCAGCAACAACATCAGGAAATACTGAACCAAGTCATCAATATGGGAAGTCACCGTGGACAGTATCAGCAGCAATCAAAATTGTCTGAGCTACAGAAGACACGTCCCCAAACATTTTCTCACACTGACAAACCTCTTGAGGCCGAGGACTGGCTTCGAGACAAGGAGAGAAAATTAATTATCGCCCAGTGTTTAGATCTTGAGAAAGTAATTTATGCTCCGCACTATCTCACTGGAGCAGTCACATCGTGGTGGGAAAATTTCCTGCAAATGCACCCAAACGAAAATAACATATCATGGGAGGAATTTAAAGAAGGTTTTCGTGGGGCACATATTCCTAAGAGTCTTATGAAAATCAAAAAGAGAGAATTTGATGACCTCAAGCAAAGGACAATGACAGTGTCAGAATACAACAGTCAGTTTACCCTGATGTCTCGCTACGCCAACGAGGAGCGGATGTCAGAAAACAAAAAGATGGAGAAATTCCTAGACGGTCTGACACCCGCGCTTAAATGTCAATTGGTCGTACGCACATTTCCAGATTTTAAGACGCTGGTGGATAAGGCCATTTCCTTGGAAAATGAGAGACGCAGTTTAGAAGATTTCCACAAACGGAAGAGGGACCAGACTAAACACACCCGCAACCACCGCAGCAAGACAGATGTTCAGAAGAACTGGACACCCAAACCCACGACAAGCGTCTCACGCCCAATCTAGAATTTCCACGCAAGGGACAAGGAGTTCACATACCGCCCAGGCGTTACCTGCTACGCTTGTGGAGAAGAAGGGCACTATGCCAAGCAGTGCCCCAAGCAAAGGAACTCGACCCCAAAGCCGAGCAATGGAAGCAATAATTCGGCACCAAAGCGCAACAATTTCAACCCAAATAACAACCACAGGAAGGGTCATCTGAACCACATGACCAAAGAGGAAGCACAAAATGCCCCAGATATCGTACTCGGTACATTTCCTGTCAACACAATACCTGCCATGGTTTTGTTTGATTCTGGAGCTTCTCACTCGTTCGTTTCGAAAAGTTTTGCTTTGCAAAATAATTTTTCGATGCTTCCCTTGGGAAAATCTATGATCGTCAAGTCCCCTGGAATTAAGCAAGTTACCCAGAATTATTGCCAGGGTGTGGTTATCGATATTGAAGGGTTGAAGTTTTACACAAATCTTATCGTATCGGAAAATAAAGGACTGGATGTCATCTTAGGGATGGATTGGTTAACCACCAACAAAGGTTTTATTGACCGCTTCAACAGGACCGTAATTCTCACCCATCACCACGGGAAGACCATAAAGGTTTCAGCCAAGGAAAGAAAAATATCCAGGCAACCGAGATTGAACAAGGTGGATATTTCTGAATTGAGCAAAGTTCCAGTAGTGTGTGAATTTCCTGATGTATTCCCCGAGGAACTACCAGGCATGCCACCAGATCGAGAGATAGAATTCAGCATTGAGCTAGCACCCGGAACCGCTCCCATATACAAGAAACCATACAGAATGGCACCTTCGAATTGGTGGGCGAAGAAGCAAATAAAGGAACTGTTGGAAAAAGGGTACATACGAGCAGTTCCTCACCTTGGGGTTCACCAATTTTATTCGCCAAAAAGAAGGATGGAACACTGAGATTGTGCATATACTATCGAGCGCTAAACATGGTTAAGGGTGTCCCGGATTAGGGGGTGTCCGGATTGCCGGACTACCATCATCGGCCGGACTATCATCATCAACCGGACTCCAAGACTATGAAGATACAAGATTGAAGACTTCACCCCGTGTCCGGATGGGACTTTCCTTGGCGTGGAAGGCAAGCTTGGCGATACGGATATGTAGATCTCCTACCATTTTAACCGACTCTATGTAACCCTAGCCCTCTCCGGTGTCTATATAAACCGGATGGCTTTAGTCCGTAGGACTACAATCACAACAACCCTTACAATCATACCATAGGCTAGCTTCTAGGGTTTAGCCTCCTTGATCTCGTGGTAGATCCACTCTTGTAAACATCCACAATATCAATATCAATCAAGCAGGGCGTAGGGTTTTACCTCCATCAAGAGGGCCCGAACACAGGTAAACATCGTGTCCCTTGTCTCCTGTTACCATCCGCCTAGACGCACAGTTCGGTACCCCCTACCCGAGATCCGCCGGTTTTGACACCGACATTGGTCACAATCAAGAACAAATATCCGATGCCGCGAATAAATGATTTATTCGATCAACTCGCTAAGGCCAAGGTGTTCTCAAAGATTGATTTGAGATCGGGATATCATCAACTGAAAATCTGGCGAGGATATTCCCAAGACCGCCTTCACCTCCAGATAAGGATTGTACGAGTTCACCGTGATGCCATTCGGACTAACAAACGCCCCCGCATATTTTGTTCACCTCATGAACAAAGTATTCATGAAGTTTATGGATAAGTTTGTTGTGGTATTTATCGATGATATTCTGGTATACTCCAAAACACCAGAAGAACACGCTGAACATCTCCGGAATGTACTAGGAGAACTCAGGAAACATCAGTTGTACGCCAAATTCAGCAAGTGTGAATTTTGGCTAAAGAAAGTGGGTTTTCTGGGCCACGTACTAACTCAAGAAGGTATCGCTGTAGACCCGGAAAAAGTCAAGGCCGTACTTGGCTGGAAGCCACCAGCCAGTGTGACGGATGTACGAAGTTTCTTGGGAATGGCAGGATACTACCGAAGATTTATTGAAGGACTCTCCACCATAGCAAAGCCAATGACGCAACTACTCAAGAAAGACAGGAAGTTTGAATGGACGGAAGCCTGCGAGAAAAGTTTCCAAGAACTAAAGAGGAGGCGGCGACAGCACCAATACTAATTGTGCGAGATATACACAAGAATTTTGAAGTATTTTGTGGCGCATCTCGAAAGGGCCTCGGGTGCGTATTAATGCAAGAAGGCAAGGTTATGCATATGTTTCGAGACAACCGCAAGCATGAGGAAAATTACCCTACCCATGACCTGGAACTAGCAGCAGTGATACATGCACTCAAGGAATGGAGACACTTTCTACTTGGTAATCGTTGTGAAATATACACGGACCACAAAAGCCTCAAGTATATTTTCACACAACCAGAACTAAATTTACGGCAAAGATGCTGGTTGGAATTAGTAAAGGATTATGATGTTGGGATCCACTACCACCCGGGCAAAGCAAATGTTGTAGCAGACGCTCTGAGTCGGAACCCCAGTCCAGACAACGACAACATGCCAGACTTAAGACCTGAATTCCAGCAGGAATTGCAAGGCTCAACGATGGTGGTCACGAAGGCAGTGTGTCAAACTTAGAAGTACAGCCTACCCTGATAGAGAAGGTTAAAGAGGCTCAACGTGGACACCCCATCATTGAAGGTATAAAGCGTAAGATGAAATTGGGCAAGGCCTCAGAATTCAGTATTGATGAGCAAGGAATATTGTGGTACGGGAATAGGCTCTGCGTACCAAATATCCATGACATTAAACAGAAAATCCTGGCTGAAAGCCACACCGCTCCATATTCAATCCATCCTGGAGGAACAAAAATGTACAAAGATCTTCAAGAAACATTTTGGTGGCATGGTATAAAAAGAGACATAGCCACGTTTATTGCATGTTGTGACTCTTGTCAACGCATCAAGGCCGAGCACCAGAAACCGGCCGGACTATTGCAACCGAATAAGATACCCGAGTGGAAATGGGACGAGATTGGAATGGATTTTATTGTTGGACTACCTCGGTCACGACACGGACATGATGCCATATGGGTAATCACCGATAGACTGACTAAAGTAGCTCACTTCATCCCCGTAAAGACAACACACACCACTCAGAAGCTTGCTAGGCTCTACCTCTCCCGTATCGTTTGCCTACATGGAGTCCCAAAGAAAATAATCTCGGACAGAGGCACTCAGTTCGTCTCCCGGTTTTGGGATCAATTACAACAAGCTCTGGGAACTCAGCTGGCATTCAGTACCGCATACCATCCCCGGACAGATGGGCAGACTGAGCGAGTAAATCAAATTCTAGAAGATATGCTGAGGGCATGTGTCCTCACCTATGGGACCAGTTGGGAGGAGAGCTTACCATACGCAGAATTCGCATATAACAACAGCTATCAGTCCAGCCTGCAAATGGCACCATTTGAAGCTCTGTACGGATGAAGATGTCGTACCCCACTAAATTGGTCGGAAACCGGAGACAGTCACATCTTCAGCCCAGACCTGCTCAAGGAGGCTGAGGATAAAGTCAAGGTAATTAAGGACCGGCTCAAGACAGCCCAAAGTCGACAAAAGAGTTATTACGATCAGAAGCATCGTGGAGTCCATTTTGAACCCGGTGAATTTGTGTAGCCACGAGTATCACCCATGAGAGGCCTGCACCGATTCAAGATTAAAGGAAAACTAGCACCGAGATTCATCGGGCCCTTCTGCATAGAAGCACGAACAGGCACGGTGGCCTACCAGCTAGACTTACCCGAAGAATTATCCGACATCCACGACGTATTCCACGTCTCCCAATTGAGGAAGTGCGTAAGCAACCCAGAGAAACAAGTACCCCATAAAAGCATTGACGTGCAACCAGATCTTACATATCGGGAGCATCCGATAAAAATCTTGGAAGAGTCGAGAAAGGAGAACCCCGAGAAAACCACCAAGTTCTTCAAAGTTCAATTGGAGCAACCACACGAAAGTGAAGCCACTTGGGAAAGAGAGGATTTCCTTCGAACAGAGCACCCACAATTATTTGAAAATCAACTGGAATCTCGGGGACGAGATTTTTCCTAAGGGGGTAGGTGTTGTGACACTCCAATTTTTTTTTCTTCCTTTGGTTTTCTTCAAAATTTGTTGGATTTGAAGGAGGTCTCCAAAACCCTTCCAAAAATCTCACTCAAAGCTTTTCCCTTTAGCAAATATGTTATTTTTGCATCTCCTTCAACTCTAGTGTTAGGTTCTAAATTTTTCTTCTGATTTCCCTCTTCTCAAAATTTCAAGGAGAATCTTTGGAATTTATTTTATTTCAAAAAGAAACTTAGGAGTTTGTCATCCTCTCCCATATTTGAATTCATTCATGATTCTTCCATGCACCACATGGTGAAAACCTTTCCAAAAATCTCTTCTTCCACTTTGGTACAACTCAAACATTCTGTCCAAACTAGTAAAATCCATTTTTGGACTTTATTCCAATTATTTCCCCTCCCAAAATAATTCTGTCTTCTCTTTTGAGCCAGGGTGATTTGCAAAGCAAGTACCCTAATGCTCTTGATTTTTGACCTCAAACCAACTCCCTTGGATAGTCCTTGGTACCCACAACACAGAACCATCTTGATCCACTCTTCTCCTTTTCAAATATTTCAAATTTCACTCACTGCAAGTTTGGACCAGATTTGCCAAATGTGGTGAAATTCATATCTACACTTCTCCAAAAATTCCACAAAAATTCAGGCAACCTCTAGTTGCAATGAGAGAACACTCCACCAAAAACCAGCTCAAGGAAAAATCCCTACATGCCTAGATCATTCTGTCGAACACCTTGCATGCTTTGTTTACATGCATCTTGATTAAGTTCGAGTTTGATGTCAATCTTCGTCAGATTTCAGTCACATGATCACAGTGCACTTGGCACGTCGCTCACAGCCTAGCTTGCTTGTCCGGAGCCTCACACGCGTGCTTGGCGCGTTCCTGGCGTCGGTGGCGCCCTGGCCCGCCTGCGCCGGCGTGTCTTGCGGTGGCCGAACCACCGTAGCGGCCGACAGGGAGCAGAACGGCGGCGAAACGCCGTTCGGTGCCGCCCAAACCCTCTGGTGGCTCCGCGTGGCCACTTCCTCGACAGCGCACGCATGCAGCACCGTCGCCGTGGCGCGGCACGCACAGAGCATGCTCTCTGCCGCCGACAGGCCCGCGCCGCCCCGTTCCGTCGAGCTCCCCCTAAGCAACCAGATCCCGACGCAGTTAGCACCTAAACGGAACCAGGGAACTCCCACGACGACGCTCAACCTCTGAAACCTCCCCGACCAAGCTCTGCGCCGCCATAACCATCGTCGGAGAAGTCCGTTCACGACCACCGCCTCGGATCGCCTATAAAAAGGAGCCCCGAGCTCGCTCTCGTGCACACACCACCTCTGCACTTCACCAAGACCCTGCCTAGCCACTGGAAGAGCCACGAGGGAGTCTCCTTCCTCGACACCGGCCGCCGCGACCCGCCACGGGATCCAGCTCGATTCGCTCCCGTGCGTGCGCCTCTGCCTCCCATCTCTTGCCAGTAGCTCTCTAGTACATCCATCCTTCTGACCCGCGCTTCAATTTGAAGTTTGCAGCACACCACCAGAGTTCCCCACCATCGCCCGAGCCGCCGTCCACCGGAGAAAGTGTCGCCGTCGACGTGGTGCTCCCCGACGCCCAAGTCCACCACCCACCGACGCGGAAGGACACGCTGATACTCTTGGTACACTCCGATCTCCATGACTCGCCGTGGTTCGACGCCGACGACCACCGCAGCCTTTGGGCGCCGGCGAGGTCTTTCAAACCTGACATGGGGACCACCCATGTCAGCCTCTCTTTCTTTTCCCGCGAACCGTTTTCCGTTGGCGCCTTCGGGCAGAATACGTTTTCCCTGTGGGCTTGCGCGTTTCTATTCGAACCGTTTTCTGTTTTCTCAGTTAAACCCCTGGAAGTTTTCTGTTTCATTACAGATGGGTCCTTGGGTTAAAACCCTTATAACTTTTTAACAGAAAGGAATTTTTGAGTGATTCTTTTTCTGTCCTCTTCAAATTTTTGTCTAGTTTATTATCATATTTATTTGTAAAAAACTTTGGACCAACTTTCTTTACTCCACGGTATTTACGTTAGCGCGTGTATTTTTGTTTATCGTAGATACCGAAGGAGGTGACGGAACTGTGAACTTCACCGAGCTAGACCCTGACTACTCTGAACCAGGCAAGCATGTTTGAACTTTTGATATGATGAGTGTTCTGGCAGGTTTGCATTAAGTAGTTTCATGGCATGTTTGTGAGCATACCGATGAATGTTATTTTCATGCAAAGTTGAGGCAAGTGAGGTCGATAATCCATACATGTTGGATGTGAATGTGCATGGCCATGTGTTGGCATGAGGATGGGTAAGATGGCAGTGTTGTAGCATGCCAGTCTTATGCCATACTATTTGACTTCAGTGTCAACCCATATCGATTCGGTTCCCATCCATTTCCTTCCCGTACTACCACAGGTTTTCCATAGGGATATGGCTTAGTAAGTTGCAAACCGCTTTCTGGTACACACCAATTGGAGAGGCCGTGATGATAGTTCCATGGCCCTGGATTAAAGCCGATCATCCGGTCAGGGGCATGGGTGTTTCCGGTTGGGACGAGAGGGGCACCCTTAGAGCGCTGAATATAAATTTGATCCCATGCTATTCGAGATTGTGATCTCCCGTCTCAAAAGTTTTTCTTGGGCGATGTGTAGGGTGATTCCTGGCATTCGTGAGGTAGGATGGGTGTGTCTTGGTTAGCTGTGTTTCTTCGAAATACCATAAGCGGAACTAGTCCTTGGGACTACGAAATCCGTTGGCTGTGAGTAATTTTAGTACAAACTCTGCAGATTCATAAATCCTCGAATCATCTTATCCATGTCCAAGTTCTGTATTATCTTATCCTAACAAGTATCAGTTTTGGTGACAGATACTCCGGCGAATCACATGAGTACTAAGTCCGGTTAAATGTTTATTCCTGTCGATGGACTAACCCGTTTATATTCCTGTGTTGAATATTTATTATGAGTGCTATTTCTTGTGATGAAAGCCCTTTCTGCGATGTCGCTCAGACGTCCGACTGCGGCATTGTTGTTATTTATTTTTATTATAAGCCCTTTCTGCGATGTCGCTCAGACATCCGACTGCGGCATTGTTGTTATTTATTTTTATTATAAGCCCTTTCTACGATGTCGCTCAGACGTCCGACTGCGGCATTGTTGTTATTTATTTTCATTATAAGCCCTTTCTGCGATGTCGCTCAAACGTCCGACTGCGGCATTGTTGTTATTTATTTTCATTATAAGCCATTTCTGCGATGTCGCTCAGACGTCCGACTGCGGCATTGTTGTTATTTATTTTCACTATAAGCCCTTTCTGCGATGTCGCTCAGACGTCCGACTGCGGCATTGTTGTTATTTATTTTCACTATAAGCCCTTTCTGTGATGTCGCTCAGACGCCCAACTGTGGCATGTTTTGCTTATTTATTCACCCTTCGAGGTGTCGCTTAAGACACCCGATCGGTTTTGAGTTTATCTTCTTTGGGTTTTTGAGCGGACTACCGCCGATTCCCTTCTTAATTTTTTGCTATACCGTTTTAATTGAGCAATGTTAAGATTAACCATGTCGCATTCATGCATTCATTTGTTATATCTTTTGTCCGAACTGTCTTGCGAGTACTTTCGTAGTACTCACCTGGCTTGTTGATTTAGCCGATCTTGTGAAGACGATCTCATGGATGAAGAGTTCGATAGCGAGTCCGACGCCTAGAGGAATCCCAGTTAGTCTCGTGCGACCCCTGGATTAGTCATTGTGATATATCCGCTTCCGCTACCCAAATAAATTCATCGAGCCTCACCTCGACTTTCGATGAGCCGCCCGATCTGATGAACTTATTAACCACCCGTTGTGTTATTCCACCAACCACTCATATCTCGAGTCAGTAGTATTTCCACCCCACACCTTTGAATCATATCCGCCACTATGTATAATTATTGGCGTGTTGTAATAATTGATTGGGCATCTTCAGTCCGACCCCTGTAATATTGTAATGTTACTGGCTTATTGTATCAAAGTTTTGTCAACCGGTATGAAGGATTTTCCTCATAATGGACTTCATAGGTTGGTTGTTCAATAAATATTTTTATTGAAAAACCGGTCGTGACATGCGGTGCGCCATTAGATCCCTCCCCCCAGTTCACCTGTTCCCCTCGCACTGTTGCCTTCCTCCCTCCCTCGCCAGATCCACTCGACCCAACCGTACGCCGCCGCCCCCTTGCTCCGCCCCCTCCGTCCGCCGCGCCTGCACGCCATCGGTGATGCCGCCGCCGTTAGGTCTTACACTGCCCAGCGCGCCGCCCGACCCCGAGGACTCCACCCCGCCGCCCCGCGCCCCGAGCAGGATCGGCCGAGCGCGCCGCCCGCTCCTCTCCTCTCCTCCTCCCTCCGACGAGCGAGGGCCTCCTCCGGCCCCTGCAGCTGCCCGGGCCTTGACGCCCCCCCCCCCGCCTGCCCTGCTGTCGCCCGCCACTGCCCCTACTCTCCTTCGACCACGGCGAGCGAGGACCCGAACGAGCTCGGACCCCGACCCCGACCCCTTCGCCGACCCCGACCCCGACCCCTCCGGCGACCAGGTACCTCTCCTCCTTCCTCCTTCCTCCCTCTCTCCACCATTCCCCATTCCTTCCAACCGATGCTCCAAAAGGAATTTCAAGACAGAAATCACATGCTCCAAAAGTTAGGGTTCACGATTCAAATTGCAATAGATTATCTGCAGTAGATTACTCAATATTCTTGCCATTTGTTGATAGGTTATAAATATTGACCATAAATAAGAATGAATATCGACCATTGTTGCTGCTAGCACATGTTGAAGTGTACGATGATGTACAGAGAAAATTCAATCTTCCTCCTCAGGCATGTGTTGTGTGACCTGAAAAAATATAAATGTGTTGTGTGCCATGTGTTGGTAATTCAGTAAAGTCAAACAAGCACTGGATTTAGGCATGTTGCTTGCTGAAATTTTAGCAGCAACAACAAACAATGGCTGAATGATGAACATGTTATAGTGGTCAGATTAGTTCAGCAAAGTTGGTAGTTCTGTCATAAGAATTTGTTGAGGATCACCATGAGAAATAATTCAAACTGAATGTATTGGCAGTGTGTTAACTGAATTTTCGCACTGCATTTTTGTAACTAGGGTTTATCTTGGGTAGGACCAGGAGATGTCTAGGGACAATATTTTGGCCATATGGTTAACACACTGAATTTTTGTTTTTGTCTTCTGAGATAGCTAACGGTTCATTCCAGTCTTTTGAGATAGCTAACAAAAAGAAGAATACAACAGTGAGGCAAAACCTAGTTACACCAAAACTATACTGGAGTAGTATTTCTTAATGATACAAGTTGATGAATAATGTAGCAACGTGAGTGTATGATGTATTGCCATCCATTCACTGAATTTTTTTGACAGAGTGTTAACTGAATTTTTTTGACAGTGTGTTAACTGAATTTTTTTGACAGTGTGTTAACTGAATTTTTTGACAGTGTGTTAACTGGCCACTTATCTTCATTTCAAAGCCCAAGTTGCATCCCTTTAGATTGACAGCTGGACAGAAGGTATCTACTACTACATTTGGAGTATGGTTCTGGCTCACACTGTAGTTGTAATTCTACTATAAATTTGCACTATAAATCTATTGAAATTATACTGTTAATACACTGCAATTACATGTCTACGGTATTTACCTCCTCTTCTATACCTTGTACTAGAAGTCAACAAAAGAATATCAGTTCTACTTTGCCCCCTAGTAGATCTGGTAGAGTAAGAAACTCCCCTTATAATGATGCTTTTCTCTAGAAAAAAATGATCCTGGATTTTTTTATGTTATTCTTTGTGGTATTAAGATGGAAACCTGGAATACTATTTCTGTTAGAAGATGGTGTTATATTAAGATGCATATATTGTTATGTTACATAAATTGTATCATCTTGCCACTTAAGTCAGCCTTCCTTTAAGCAGAAAATTCAGTTAGGAGCTCTTTGTTAGGAGCTCTTGTCAAAAACTTGAGCTACTGTCAAAAATTCAGTTATGGCATCTAGAATTATGTCAGTTTTGTTTTGTAACTAGAAGACCAAAGTGTTAGGAATTCTGTCCAAACTGTAGTTTTCAGTATTCTGTCCAAACTGAAAACTGTTAAAAAGCATGATGTTTCTTGGATTTCTGTAATGATGATGATGATGATGGAACACATGGTCTTGGATTTCTGTAATGATGATGGAACATTATAAAGCATTGTACTCCAGTGTGTATGAAGGATACAAAAAATTTAGCAACTTCTCTGATTTTATAAAGTTTTTCTTATATGGGTGAAACTTCACTTTTTTTAGGCTAGTGCAGGGTGTTGCTTTATTGTGATGCCTCTGAATTACTTGTGATCACATTGAGAAAGACTTGCAAAGATGATGATCATGTTTTACAGAAAGCAATTTCTGTAAACACGTCAGTAACTTTGCTAGTTTGTTGGGTTTTGTCTCCAACCATTGTGTTGTGATGAATTTGCAGGTACCCCGAGAGGCCCTTGAGTTTGCCGGAATGTCGGTTAACTTCCGTTCCGGCAAATTCGGGTACATATGTCCTATTTTCAGCAAAGGTCATGCTGAAATTTTTCGTGAATTTTAGCATGACTTTGCTAAAAATCGGACATATGGGGTACTTGCTACTAATGCATGGGCCAGGGTATCTTATTACTTAGTTCAGTAGGACCAACTGCCCCTTTATTCTTGCTGCATTAAACCATAGGTGGCAATAGAGCCAAGTGATTAGTGCCAAGTGATTAGGCCCAACCTAGGGTGCCTCGGCATCGATAAACCCTAAATGATGAAAACTTAACTTAGCATTTAGCTTTTAGGATGCCTCGGCGTCGACAAACCCTAAATGATAAAAACTTAGCTTTTAGGATGCCTCGGTGTCGACAAACCCTAAATGATGAGACCATGATCTTGTTCCTTGACAACAACCAACTTTTTGACCAAACTTTTTCCTATTTAGAGCGAAACATGGCCCTAGCGATGAGGCGGCGGTTGGTGGCAAGCAATTCTGGGAGCTGTCCCAGGAGATGGAGGAACAACCTCACCGCTATGAGGACGCCGCGGAAGACACCGATCCTGACTACACAACCCCTAGTGGCGTCGGGGATGACACCACTGATGGTGCCGCCGAGGATGCCACCACTGATGGTGCCGCCGAGGATGCCACCACTGATGATGGCGGCGCACGCACAGATGGCAGCCAACCGAAGAAGCAACGGAAGGACCGGCGCCCGAACGCGCTCCGCACCGTCAAGGAGGAATTTACTCAAGTGGACTCCGACGGGAATCCAACGGAGCCCAAACATATAGTCAAGGCGTACTCGGTTCAGCTCGGGTGCATTCTCCGGAGCACCATCTCGATCAACACCGAGAACCTTAGGCATAAGGACCGAGGGAATTTGCGCAACCTCCTCTTCACGAAGCTGCACGAACGATACAAGTTCCCCGCTGATTTTGAAAACACACGCCTCTCAGGGAATAAAGTGAACAGTGCCCCCCTCACGAGGATGAGCACGGCCCTGTCTACTTGGAGAAGTGAAGTGAAGAGAATGATTGAGAAAGGTGATAGTCTCCGGCGGCGGCGGTATTGGTGTCTCCGACACCGGCACAGACGGCATTGGAGCTTAATGCACCCGCGTGTACGCTGTCCGGCACCTCGCCAGCAAGCGGCCCCTCCGTCAGTTGCACGCCCTCCATTGGCGGTGCCTCGACATTAGCCGAGCTCGACGCCATCATCACGGTAACTAATTAAGCCTCTCGCTGAGGACTTCATCTCCTTTTGCCTTTGACTGGGCATCCCTGACGCCCTACATGTTTTCGCAGGGCGCTGCCGACGTTCCGTGCACTCTGCTGCACTTCATGAACGACGAGTTGGTCGATGTCTCCAAGGGCAAAATCATTCAACCGGGCAACCCCGTGTTCCACGGTAAACCGATGCCACCCACCGTGTATAGGGTTCAACTGGTTCGGGTGCTGCCAGGCTGCGATGAGTTGTTACCTCCGATTCGACCTGCCGGGGCCGACGAAGATGATCTGATGACCCTCAGCGCCTGCCTAAGCTGGCCCCTACTTTGGCCGAAGAGCCAAATTCGTTTGGGGGCGGGGGACAGCACCCCAAAGACAACACCGCCAGTCGTGCCGGCGCCAAGCCATGGCAAGACCGCCGCAACGCTACCGGACATGCCGGACATCCCTATGGCACACGATCCGAACATGCATATGGCACAGGATCTGGACGATGACGACAACGACGACGGCCGTACATTTAGCAACGTCGATAAGTACTTTGCCAAACATGAGTACGATGACGAATTCTGCGGGCCACTTTCTCAAGAACCCAACCAAGACGGCCGTGGTCTAGCTGGTACGGCGGAGAAACCCAGTAGCAACAGGCATCATATGGCATTCAGTTCTCAGGAGACGCCTCCAGCTGCCGACTTCACCGAGCCTCAGATAGCCGAGGTGCCAAATATTATCAGCCCCAACACACTCAAGAAGGCGGTCTGTGAGCAGAACTCGGTCCCATTACAACAGAAGATCAAGAAGGGACGGAAAAGAAAGAGTAACAAGGGTGCGAGCCAGCCGGCACCGAGTACGATCCGTGCTCAGGACGGTCCACCTTCACCTAAGGATATCTCGAGGAGGGTGTATGTGGCGGGTAGGGCGATGCTACCGAAAAATATGCTCAATGCTGCAACCGGTGCTATGCGGAGTCTGCATGACAGTGTTCTTTCTTTGGAGAAGCGGCGTCTCAGAGAGAATGATGTGGCATACCCGGTTTTCGTGGCCAAGGTGCCAAAGTGCAAGGGCTTTGTGGATGGCGCCATCGGGGGTACGATCGTCCTGCGGTTTGATGACATCTTTGCTATGTTTAACCTTCATCCACTGCAGTACACCTTCGTTCGGCTGTTTTCGCTGAGTATGGAGATGCGGATCATCAGAGACAAGACCCCGGACATCGTGATAGTCGACCCCTTCTACATGCGTGCCAAGATCTTGGGCAGCGCTGGGGACCGGCAAGTCACGAGTTCTTACCACGAAGGCATCATTCTGGCAAACCCAGATAAGGATAACTTTCTCGTGCCTTACTTTCCCGAATAAGTCATCCCCTCACCGCCCCGTAACATATATTTCTTAGATTTTGATCGTTCTTTTTTTCTAACATTCCGTGTTCTGTGCAGTGACACACATTGCACACTCATCCTCTTAAGCCCGAAATATTCCATGTCCACGTATTTTGACCCGGACCGTGACTCCAAGATAGACTACACAAATATCAAGAAAGTTCTTGATGATGTTCTCCCAGCTCGCCAAATCTGGAGGCACCTTCGCCAAGCCAGCTCATAGGCGATGCAGTAGCGCGCGTGTTTGCCCACAATACAAAGTTCTCCTGCGTCAAGCAGCCGCTTGGTGATCGGAAGGATGCCTACTCGCCCTCCATCACATGCGAGGCGATCATACGATACCATCATCACCTACGCTACCGGATAATCTCAAAGATTGGGCGCGAGCTTGTCGGCAATCCAGACGCGGACATCGGACAAGAATTCTTTCGCATCGATCGAGTTTGCGGAAATTATCCATCAAGATGTCCTTCGTACCTCGGGGCAGTTCTACCTCAGACATCAATCATCCAACAATGAGATAGACACAACGCTACAAATGCAGATTGATAACGCCCGCGATTTCATGACCATCACGACAGACGGCGGGTTCATCCACGCTCCGATCCCATGAGTCGAGTCGACAGTAGTGATGCTATGTGTAGTTTTGGAACATTGATTGGCTCATGTTGTAATTAAACTTTAATGAACTTGTATGTCTTTGTGGGTTGGACAGTCGTTCAACTTAGATGTAATCGATGCTATTAATGTCTTGCTTTTCTCTTCCGATCCTTTTGTTGCATACTTATATATTGCTTATGTATTGTCTATTGTTTGGCTTGTGCATAGAGATGTCATCATATGTCGTGTACAAGGGTAAGGTTCCCGGAGTCTACGACGACTGGGGGAGTGTCGGAGACAGGTTCACCGTTTCAGCGGTAACAATTACAAAGGGTACACCACTAGGGCGGAGGCGGAATCTAGATAAGCCCGCTATCTAGCGGGAGAGAGGAGGGAGCGTTGGAGGAACCGTATGAAGACCAGTTTCATCGCGATGATGCTCATCGTGATGACCGCAGCTCTCTTCTATGTGATGGTAGTTTAGATGATCGATATCTACTTGTAATGTGAAGACAAACTCGCTACTCGCGGTCTCGAGACTTTTAATGTTCTATCTTTGTTTGGTCTTTTGAATTCGGAGACTAATATGATGAATTGTATTCGGAGACTAATCTTCTATTGTATTCGATGAATCTGCTATTGCTGTGTGATGTTGTCTAAATTCTGTCTAATAATATATTTTGTAACCTGTGAAAATATCAGAAAAGAAAATAAAATCCATAATATTCATACTAGTGGCGCACCACACAAGATACTAATGGCGCACTGTGATAATCACACTAATGGCGCATCACACACTGGTGCGCCATTAGTATGCCAAAGCACATGGGTACATATGGCCCCTTGGGAGGCATTCTAATGGCGCACTGTGGGCCATACTAATGGCGCACTACCTGGTGCGCCATTAGAACACTAGATACTAATGGCGTGATGCTAGTGGCGCACCAGTGGTGCGCCATTAGTAGGCAAAACTGGTGCGCCACTAGCATGCCTTTTCCTAGTAGTGGCCCTCCACGACTAGTAGTTGAAGCCGAGGCCGAGCCGTCCGTACCCGAGCCAGTTCAACCACGCCGTCCTGCGCCTCACCGCTACCGCTCCAACTTCGCCACCCTCCATCGCACCAGAGTTGTTCCTGCTTCGCCGCCTCAGATCTGCTTCCCCTCTGCCGACATACGGCCACGGCAACACAGTCAACAATTTGGCCATGGGTTCGTCCAAGCCTGCACCCTCCAGAACATCGGTTTCCCCGGTAAAAAGAAGAAGATCGGCGCGACATGTGGAAGTGACCACACCGGCAACCGAAGAAGGTACTCCTCTTCCCTTATTCGTGCAAATCTTACGTCCCTGCTTGCACAGTATTCATCCCACAGAAGACACTAGTTGACCGCTTCTTGATACTAGATGGTCCTAGTAACTCGCAATGCACAAGGTTTCTCCTCATATACTATTTCACCTTAGCTAGAGGACCGTCGCCCCCCTGAATTTCAATTTCTGGCCAGTTGATTCCCAATTAACGGAAGCATTCCCCGGCGTAACAGGAGCTAGTACGACTATTACGCCGGGGAAGCAACGCCTTGGTGTTTATCTTAGGGCGTCTGCGGCCTAGAGCTACTGGCGCCTGATCTGGAGGTCGGCCGGGATTAAAGGGATGGCTTGGGGGCGCTGCCAAGCACGGCAGTGGTGTGAGGTCGATGGGAGGGCGGGGCGGCGGAGGCACGGGTCTGGGACGGTGGTCGCTGGTGGTTCGAGAAAGATCGTGAACAGTGACTAGCGGGAGGTAGACGAAGGCCATCTGCCCATTCCTTATAGATCGGACGGTTCATTAAAAAAATCGAATGACCTATTTATTTTCAGTCGACTGTTATCTTAGATATGACCACATGTGGTGGTGTGCTGGAGGAGTACCTGCATTTCTTGTGCTCATATATTACAAAATCATACGGAGTAGAATCTAATTTTGTTTGCCATGCAATGTTGTAGATCTATCATATGTCTCCTGTCATTTATTTTTCAGCCACCTGCTATCTCGCTACTTTTACGATTGCACTAGTTCTGCACACTTCATCCATACTCTCACTATTGTGTTTTTATGCAAGGGTATTTGAGTCTCCGGCGAAGCAAAAAGAAAAGAGACAAGTCGTGCCAGCTTTCTACGCGGCTAGGCGCGGCACGTTACAGCGCTTTAAAGGGTGCAATGTCAGCAGATGGAGATGGTAAACGTTGCTCTGGAGTTGATGACCTCGCTCGCAATGAACCACCATCCTAGGTGCTTGCTTTAACTTCGCGGTGTCATATGTGGTTGCATGTTCCATATGGTGTCTAGCTTGTATTCGAAAGGACGAAGTCGGTCTTTATTAAGATAAGGAATGATATTTTTTACATGAACCACCATCCCGTGAGCACGGAAGACAAATAGCTAGTCAGAGCCCTTGGCGAGCCAGTGACAAGCCCAACAAAGAAAAGGCATCACACAGAAGCCAACTAAAAAGCGCGATGGTGGCGAAGCAGCCGCCTCCCACCAGGCTCTCAGGTCCTAGATGATCATGTTCACCACTCCAGCCGGATGTCTAGCTTGTATTGCTTCCAATTTGGTTAAATTGCATTTGCTAAGCTTACACATTATACCTTTGAATATGACATGCCTTTCTATTTTTGATACATACTAGTACATCTGTGTATTAACCATGTTCTTACATCAAACTAATGTTCTTGTGTATCCCTCATCAATCACTTATGACGAGGCAGGCAGGCAAGGGGACTACTCCTCATTTAAAGAATGCAGCGTCAGCCTCCCGACATGATTCTCAAGAAACAGAAATGCTAGATGAAGATAGTGAATGTAGCTCTGTAGTTGATTACAACATTTCCCCGACACTAGCATCGCATGTGCTTGCTCTAACTTGGCAGCGTGATATGTGGTTGCATGTTGTATATGGTGTCTAGATTGTAATTCTTCCAATCTGGTTAAACTGCATGTGCTAGTATGCTTAGCTTATACTCCTGTAAATGTGACATTATATCTGTTAATGTGACATGCCTTCCTGTATTTAGTACATAGTACATCTGTCTATTAAGCATGTCCTTACATAAAACTATTGTTTTTTATTGTATCCCGCATCAATCAATATGACGAGGCACCTTTAGTATATGCAGTGCGATATTAGTTGCATCTTTCATATGATTTATAGCATGCTGTGCTTCTAATTTGTTGAAATTACATTTATGATGGGATGCTTTTAACTTGGCAGAGTCATATTGGTTGCATCTTTCATGTGGTGTCTAGCTTGCATTGCTCCTTATTTGCTGGAATGGTTTCTGCTTAGTTTACACAAACAGTTGTGAACATGCCCTGCCGTCCTGTTTTTCGTACATATTCCATCCTGGTATCATGTGTTTGCCTTGCATCAAAGTAGTGATTGTCAGTATCATGCATGAATGAGTTCTGAAGAGAGAATTTTATTGCTTTTTCTTGTCGGTTTTACTTGACAATTCAAAAATCAATAAAGCGGAAGGAAGTTAGCAAGGCAGCGGATAAAGGTGCTCCTTCCAAACGGAGGGCCTCTATAGTTTCTACTCCTCCACACGCCCAAGATGATTTCCAAGACAACACATGCATAGACACTCAACAAAGCTGTGTTTATGATGAGCACGTCTCCCCTAGTACAGCATCACTGGTGCTCCCTCTAACTTGGCACTATTATATGTGGTGGCATGTTATGTGTGATGGCTAGCTTGTATTGCTTCTAATTTTGTTGAATTCCATCTGCTTACTTTACACATTATACTTGAATAAGACACGTGTTCCTGTTTCTAGAACATACAATATCTATCTATCACAGCATGTTCTTACATCAAATTACTACTGTTGTGTAACCTGCAACAATCACTTATCATAAGACACGTTTGACTTGGTGTGATATAGGTTACATCTCACATTCTTTTCTAGCTTGTCCTACTAATTTGTTGAAATGGCACTTATGACGAGACAGTTTTAACTTGGTAGAGTGATATTCGTTGCATCTTTCATATGGTGTCTAGCTTTCATTGCTTCTAATTTGTTGAAATGCCTTCTCCTTAGTTTGAGATCATAAGCTGTGAATGTGCAATGCTGTGAATATGCAATGGCACTAATGACGAGACCTCTAACATGGTAGTGTGATGTTGTTTGCATCTTGCATATGATTTATTTCTTGTCTTGCTTCACATTTGTTTAAACGCCATTTATCTTTGAGACACTATTAACTTGGCGGAAGCGATATTTGTAGCATCTTTCATATGGTGTCTACCTTCCATTGCATTGCTTCTAATTTGGTGAAATGTCTTCTTCTTAGTTTACACATCATAGTTCGGTTATCTCTTCCGTCCTGTTTTTCATACATATTACATCCTCCTATCATGTGGTTGTCTAACACCAAAGTTCAGTTTAAATGCATCACACATCAATTTGTTACGAAGAACTAAATTGTTATTCATTTTCTTGTCGGCTTGACTTAACATGGCACAGAGAAAGAGGAAGAAACACAGAAAGGCAGGGAATGAGAAGCGGATGAATCCTGCAGATTCTGCTGGTACTGATGGTGCAATAGAAGGTGAAAGTCCAGCAGAAAATTCTACAAACACGGCATCCCATGCTACACGAGCTGTAAAAAAAGCCAAACAGAAACAAATAGCTGCCACCAAACAAGCAGAGACAGCCCTAGTTCTTGCAACACCTACCACAGCATCCCATGCTACACTACCAGCCGCATGACATACTCGTGCGTCAACTGAGCTAGCAGCAAGTTCCCAAGCTCCCTTGCCACCTGACACTACTTCCCAAACACTCTTGACACAAGACGAGTTGGCAATATCAGATGAACCTTGTGAGCTTCAACAGCAAGAAGGTAGTTGTTGGAGTCAAGTTACAGTTGCATGCTTCTTTATATGTAGTCTCACAGTTTGATGTACACTAACACTTCCTATGTTCGTTGTTGGACTAGCACCTAGACGCAAGAGGAAACAAACATCAGGGATAATGCTCGATAGGTTAACTAAATCTAGAGGAGGAAGAATGGAGATCCGTTTTGAGGCAGGTTTAAAAAGGCCATGTGATACTACAGAGTCAACCAAGTTAGTATCAGAGGCAACGGTTGCCGTTAGGTGTCATGTACGTATCCTCCCAACATGGATTCAGTACAGGAATGACAAAGACGAAACCCAGTTCAACACCTTCCTCGACCATTTATCTGTAAGTATGGTTATGTATGGAAACTAGTAATATCATATTACTATGTCCCATACTTTCTAGGTTGCTGATAATGAGACTCCCATAATTTTCAACAGATGAGGTTCAAGTTGGATAGCCAAGATGATGCAACCATACAAGCTTGCACCCATGTTTTCAAGTCTGCTCTGCGACAGTATCGGTATAACTTGAGGAAAACTCACTTTGTAGGCAAGGCTAACAGTGAACTTTCCTAAACATCTCCAGTGGAAAATATATCAGATGAAGACTGGTGGGGCCTTGTTAAACACTGGTCTGATCTGAAGTATCAGGTACATTATATATATGTGATCAGATCACATGTTGAAGTCCTACTGACGCATGTGCCACACAAATCTATCTTCTTGTAGGTGAACTGTTCAAAGAACAAGGCCAACCGTACGAAAGTGAAATTCCAACAGACGATAGGATCTCGTAGCTATATTGTACACTACGAGGCTCTTGTAATTAGCTGCTGTTTCACTCTTTTCGCTGTACCATATTATCAGATCTATATTGACTTGTTCGAAATGCAGAGGAAAGCCCGCAAGGACCAAAACGTACATGAACCAAATGTTGTGGAAATCTTCAAGGACTGTCACACCAGCAAGAAGAAGGGCATGACTACACCAGTCAAAGCCGCTGTTGTAAGTCCTTAATCCTCATGCCTTTTAACTACTACTTACTCTGACTTGTGCCTTGAGCTGCATGGTTTACAGACAATGTCTATTACTCTTTTCAATTTTATACACAATTGTCTTAGCGTATCATTGCACCTTACAAGGTTTAAAAGGGAGGAGTGATGTTCCTTTGATCTTGACCCGTAATCTAGTTCCATGCTGGACTTGCCCACACAATGTTACAATTGCATGTTTGTCTGTTCTCAGTTGTTTTGTGATATGAATGATGTCATACTATGCTTACCGTACTATAAACTTCGTCTCTTTATCCTTAGCCCTCAATACAATGTGAAGAAATAGACAATACATTAGCGATGGTACATGGTCATATGTTTGGAACCTGGTTTTATTATGTACCTTGCAATAAAATACAACTAATATTTTACATGGGTTCACACGAATAAGTTCTGTATATAGACCAAAGCTATTCTGTTTGGTTTTGCTGCCTCCTTAATATCTTCTGTTCTGGTATTACTAATGTAAAACCTCAACTTTTCTGCGAGCTATGGAAAAAATGGTGGAACCACCACCTTCTGAAGGTGGCGAGGCAACTATAACCGCAATGTCAGCTCTTGCTACAGTGGGTCAGTACCTGTCCACTAACAGTGCCAAAAGCACGTTCCTGCGTAATACTTGGTTGGTTGTTAAGGCAATATCGTTCAAACTGCCTCATGATCAAGATATGCAAGCTCAAAGCAATGTTGTATCTGCGCTCCAGACACAAGTCCATTCCCTAACAGAGGCCCTTTGTGAAACAAGGAGAAACATTGCTCAATGTCGTCAAGATATGCATGGTTTTGAAATCAGACTATCAGACATTTGCTATTTTGTTTAGGAGCCTAGGGGAAATGAAGGCGAGGGTTATGGTGCTCCATCGGACAATATAGCATGAAAACGTAACAGTCAGGTCAAATGAACCGAGCTTCTGAACTTCTGGTCATGCATTTATCTGCTAGACTGTTAAGTTTTATGCCAACCTTCCTTTTGTTATACAGTTGTAATTTGTTTTGGTGCGATACAAAATTTATTCTTAACCTGCAGCCACCGGCTGAAGAAAACAGCATGCCATTTTTGTATAGTGTAGGGTGTTCCCTATATTTGCACTGGTGGCGATCTTTGATGCCGAGTGGATGTAATCTGTGCAATCGCCTTAATAGCCTAGCGTTAGTCTCGGCCTTATTTATTTCTTAGTCTTCTTTTTCCCTGGTTTGCTAGTGGCCGCAACTACCCATGGGCCATATACGGGCCGTAGGATCCATGGGTCTCCTACGGGCCGTCGATAAATGGGCCTATAATCGGTGGGCCTCGGGCAGTCGATAAATGGGCCTGTAATCGGTGGGCCTCGGGCCGTCGGATAAATGGGTCTACATGGGCCATAATCGGGCGTAATTGGTATCGGCCTAGCACGGTAACGGGTCGTTAACAGGCCGTAGGACTGCAAAAGCTTAATTCTGTCACAGGCATAACGGGTCGTTAATGGGCCAGAATATAGAACGGGCTGGCCAGAAACGGGCCGACTCTTGCCATGGGCCGAATTTGGCCCATTAGGGTAACGAGCGATGTGGGCCGACTCTTGCCATGGGCGAATTTGGCCCATTTGGGGAACATGCCGATGTGGTCGACTCTTGCCATGGGCGAATTTGGCCCATTGGGGAACAGGCGATGGCGGCGGAAATGTCGAGGGCGAAAAGGAGCCCAGAGCGTATGGGCCGTCAATAGGGCGAAGCTAACACGGGATGGAAGCGGCCCATGTAAATGATGGGCTGTTAACGGGTACAAAGAAAATTACTGTTCATTATGGGATAGAGTCACCGTGGGCTGTAAAGGGCGAAGATCTGAAAGGCCTCATATGGGCGAAGGCGTCATGGGCCATACATGGACCGAAAGTGAAATGGGCTGGTGTTATATTCGACGGCCCACATGACGTTGTTGGGCTGATTTCCTTTAGTGCCTAACGGGTCGTGAGTTAACGGGCCGTAAAATGGGCTATTTGCGAAGAGAAAGTTAACAGGATTTTCATGGGCCAGCCCGTTAACTTTTGACCAAGTCAAACGGGCCGGCTTTGTAAGCTAAATAGGCCAGTGGTGGGCCGTGGCACGTGTCGACATACCATAGGCGCCGATCTGACCCACTGACGAGCTGACACGTGTTTCGTCCGGCCAATAAGAATTTTACACGTGGAAATTTCCATTGGTCAGGGCTGTTAACGGGTTATCGGATCCAAAACCCGACCCGATAGCTTAACGGCATTCCGTTACGGTGGATGCCACGTGTCACTCACCCTTGACAAAAGCACTTCTGTGACACGCGATTTATCGTCATGGAAGTGGACACTTCCATGATGATAATTTTGGTAATGTCATGGAGCACTTCTACGACAACACAGGTATGAATATCTTGATTCTGTCATAAATTGGTCAAGGATGTACATGCATGACAAAAAACGCGACCTACTGTGGCAAACATATATCATCATGGAAGTGTATTTTTTTTGTAGTGTTAGCCAGTACCGGGCGGGTCCTTTGAGCTTAAGGGGTAGATACTTGATGGCGTGTAGATCGTCTCCGCGGGCCATGTGAATGTGGAGAAGGAAATATTCAATCCATACTACGGGTCTGTTGTGCCATCGTATGATTCGATGTTCTGGTTTGAACCCTTACGAATTCATGATCCATCCGCCGTCGATTGAAGCGAGAGGGTCTTGGCGCCTCTGTCGGGCTATGGCTAGCGCAGATTGAATTGCTACAGGTGGCTGTGTTCGGCCCGGCCGGACTTGTTGATAGTGTGTCCGGTGTGACGGTCGTCGTCTTGCATTTGGGCACGCCCCCGTGATCCGTGGATCGATCTTGGCTGGTATTTGGGCTGATACGCCATTTTATCCCGGCCACGAGGTGGCCGGTCAGCCGTGTGGTGCTCGAGTCCATATTCCTCGGCTACCAGGACTTCAGTCCATCTATCTGTGAGCAGGCCTGATCAGCTTGAAGTTGCTTCTGCTTCTTTTTCAGGCTCCTTGCAGTGGCCATAAACCGGCAGAAGCGCTCCTGCTCTGGGATCCTCGGGCACACGAACTTCGTCGTCGCCGAGTTAATCTAAATCTTCGAAGGGAGCATGTAGTTGTCCTCCTCTGGATATCCGTCCGTTGCATGTTCGTCTGGGCTGACTTGCTCGAAGGCGGGCTGATCAGGGTTGTATTCCTCTTCGGCACCATCCGGGTTGTTTTCGTCTCCTGGGCTGGTGTTCTTGTGGCGGGGGGCTTGGGTGGCGTCGGCGGCCTTCGTGCTTTTTTTTCTCCACGAGGGTTATCCTCCGTTGCCTCATCGCCATTGGTTTCCTTCGGAGTGTCCATCATATATATATCAGAGGAGGAGGTTGCTATCCACCGCCCCGTGAGTGGTGGTTCATGTTCTTCTCCTGCATCGTCGTCCATACCGTCGATGTCTTTGGAGTCGAAGTCAAGCACGTCGGTTAAATCATCGACCGTTGCAATGAAGTGGGTGGTGGGTGGGCAACGAATTCCTTCATCGCCTGCTTCCCACTCGAGCCGGACATAGTTCGGCCCAGAGCACTCGGACAAAGAGAGAGACTTTAATGAGTTCAGCATGTCGCCAAAGGGCAAGTGCTGGAGGATATCCGCAGCGGAAAACTCCATCACCGGAGCCAACTAGGCTTGGCGGGCTCGGGAGCGCGCGGACTGGAACCTACAACCGGATACGAGTCCGGGGGTCCGGAGTCACAGGCTTCTACAGAGGTGAGACCTGTGTTCGGCTCCAACGCCGATGAGTGTGCGGCCAGCGGGGCGGGGTCCATCCCTCCGTCCTTGGGCAACACCGCCTGCCCCGGATTTAGGTCCGGGACTACTGCAGGGGAGATATCCCGAGCGTTTTCTGACAGCAGGTCTAAGCCGTGCTTATCGTGACTGTCCGGTGCTCCTGGCACAGGCCCCAATCCGTCGAACATCAAGTTACCGCGAAGGTCGGCCGTCTAGTTCAAGTTTTTGAACCTGACCTGGTGGCCAGGGGCATAGCTGTCGATCTGCTCCAGATGGCCAAGCGAATCACTACTAGGAAAAGGGCTATAGATAGGATTGACACTAATGGCGCACCAGGGATGTAGTGCGCCACTACTATATACTAATGGCGCACTAGTTGGTGATGCGCCATTAGTGTGGAAGACACTAATGGCGCACCAGACAAAAGGTGCGCCACTAGTGATAATATTTTTTTTTAATTTTTACATACATACTAATGGCGCATCTGACCGAAGTGCGCCATTACTAGTTCTAACTAGTAATGGCGCACCAGACAAGGAGTGCGCCAGTACTGTATTTTTCTTATTCTTTTTTTTGCAAAACTACTAATGGCACACGGTTTCACAGTGCGCCATTACTAGTTTAAACTAGTAATGGCGCACTGTGACTCGGTGCGCCATTAGTATATATATTTATTTATTTTACTTTTTTGCAAAACTACTAATGGCGCACCACCTATAGGTGCGCCATTAGCAGCCAGGCATACTAATGGCGCATTTGCAGGTGGTGCGCCATTAGTAACCTGGGACCCCAACAAGTTATTTTGGACAGCCACACCTACCCACTCACTTTCCCCACTTCATTCCCTCCACCTCCTTCTCCAAGCTTTCGGCTGCCTCCTCCTCCTCACCTCATTTGCACCATAGATTCATCAAAATTAAGTGGTGAAATTACCTTTTTTTTGATAGGTAAGTAAGGGGAAAGCTATCTTCATGTTGTAGATCTACTTTTTTTCTCCCTAGCTTGCTCCAACAACGTGCACATGCACTTTTTGTGGCCTAGCTAGATCTATGTATGTTTGTGATGTTGCATATGATTGTGGTGTTGCATATATGTTTGTGTTTGCAGGTACAGGTATTTGAAATGCGATAGTTGCCAATATTTTGCGGAATGTTGATTCATTTCCGTTTGGTGAAATTTTGGCACTATGCGTATTTTAGTCCTATTTTTAGGAAGGTCATGCCAAAATTTTCTTGGTTCTAAAATATCGTTTTTCTCTACCCATGACGACCATAGTCCATACGATGACCGAAGGCATCGTGAATAGGTTTTGAGCTCTGCGAAGGCGAGATGCTTCAAAAGAGCGAGGCGGAGATAAGATGTCCGTGTCGAAGATGCAAGCTGAAGAGCCTTATTGCGGACCTGGATTTCGGGCAGGTGCGGGACCACCTGCTCTTGCGTGGTTTCATGGATGGCTATCGGTGGCAAGGTGATGAAGATGACTATGAAGTCGTCCATGGGGGCGGGCAAGAAATGAGGAAGGACAACAAGACAACCACATGGCGAGGCGGGCGGAAGACAAAGAATCTCAGGACATGATCACGGCGGTGATGAGTCATCATGTAGAAGATGTCGTACATGGCGATGAGGAAGATCAAGACAAAGGGCATGATCATGAAGATGAAGATGCGGGAGGAGCGGCGATGGAGGCTGGGCGCAGGACCCTCATATTCAAGAGCTGCTTCGCCGCAGACGGATAACGCAAGAGCTGCCGCCGGAGAAAGCCAAGCTGGATCAGCCCGGAGATAGACGCGGTTACTCCATTGTATGAAGGATGCAGGCTCGACGATACCCGCCTGAAAGTAACGCTCATGGCTCTAGAGATGAAGGTAAAACACAAAATGACCCAAGCATGCTTCTATGAGAACATGTCATTCTGGCACGAACGTCTTCCCAAGGGGAACAAGTGCCCGGCCAGTTTTGAGGAGGCGAAGAAAATCGTGTGTCCTCTGGATTTACCACACGTGAAATACCATGTGTGCATGAACAATTGCATCATTTATCGGGACGAGCACGCGGAGTCTACCATATGTCCGGTGTGCGGCGTCACTCGATACAAGAAGAGGAAGAAAGCTCCTCGAAAATCGGTGTGGTACTTTCCGATCACTCCTCGGCTGCATCGGTATTTCGCGGACCCTAAGGTAGCAAAGCTCCTGCGTTGGCACGTGGATAGGGAGGAGAAGAAGCGAGAAGATGACGGAAATGATCCGGAGATAAATAAAAAAGACAAGATGCTGAGTCACCCTAAGGATGCGAGCGGTGCAAGCGTTGAACGAATACCCAGAATTTGGGAAGGATCCAAGGAACATCGTCTGGCGCGAGCACCAATGGAGTCAATCCGTTTGGCAGCGGAGAAGCACACATAGCACCTGGCCTGTGTTTGTGTGGATGTACAACCTTCCCCCTGGTTGTGCATGAAGAGGAAGTACATTCACATGAGTATGCTAATTGAAGGGCGAAACAACCAGGGAGCGACATCAATCATGTATGGGGCTGCTGAAGGAGGAGCTAGACACGCTGTGGAAAACGCCAGCCAATCGTGGGGCGCGCGAGAGAAAGAATATTTCCCTATGAGAGCGCGGTGCTCACGGCGGTGCCACGACTATCTCGATTTACGGATATCTCGCGGGGTAGGTAGTCCACGGATTTTATGGATCGTAAGGTGCATGGATGACTGGCGTAACGCCAGCTAGATAGAAATCCGGGTCTTGAAAACCGTGTTCATGGGACATCGAAGGTGGCTTAGCGACAATGACCCGTGGAGGAAGCGCAAGGATCTGTTCGATGGTGAAACTGAACCCAGCGCCCGTGTCACGAGGCGGCGAGGAAATAGGCGAGCTGTTGAAAAATTGGAAAGACTGCCCACTGCCGAGAAAGAAGCAAAAGGCGCCAGAGCCGCTACTGAAGGTATGGAAAACGAGGTCTGTTTTCTGGGACTTGCTGTACTGGAAGATCCATCGTGTGCCTCAAAGCCTTGATGTCATGCATATCACGAAGAATGTGTGCGAGAGTCTGCTTGGTACCCTGCTCAACATGCCAGAGAGGACCAAAGATGGGCCGAAAATAAGGGAAGACTTGAAATCAATGGGCATCAGGCAGGAGCTTCACACTAATGATGATGATGATGATGATGATGATGATGATGAGGCGAAGCAGGACACAGAGAGTCGTCGCAAAGGCAAGAAGGCCAAGAATACCGGAAATGACTACCCTCCCGCGTGCTTCACTCTAAGTCAGGAGGAGATCGAGCAGTTTTTCACCTGCCTCCTAGGAGTAAAACTTCCTTATGGTTACGCGGGGAAGATAAGCAGATACCTAGACCCAGCGAAGGAGTTCATCGGGATGAAGTCTCAGGACTGTCACATGCTGATGACGCAGATACTTCCAGTTGAAATCCGTGGGATCATGGACGCGCATGTCCATGAAACGCTATTTGGCCTATGGAACTTTTTCGACGTCATCTCTCGGAAGTCGATTGGCGTGAGGCAACTCACAAGGCTATAGGAAGAGATCGTGGTGATACTATGCGAGCTTGAGATGTACTTCCCGCCCGCATTCTTCGACGTTATGGTGCACCTGCTGGTCCATATCGTGGAGGATATCATCCAACTCGGGCCGATGTTCCTGCACAGCATGATGCCGTTCGAAAGGATGAATGGTGTCATCAAAGGATACGTTCGCAACATGTCACGTCTAGAGGAAGTATAGCCAGGGGCTTTCGACGAAGAGTGCATCTCCCTCTGCCGCAATTATCTAGGCATCGAGAACCCGTTGGTCTGCCGTCAGCAGGCACCTCGGCAGGCTCGCTGGATGGGGTCACCGTGAGGGTCGCCCGCGAAATGCAAGTCGACTTGGTCGACTCCCGACTTTGAAAGAGCAAACCTAGTCGCACTACAACACATAGGCGTGGTCGATCCTTGGGTGGTAGAGCACAAAACCTTTATTGAGAAGGCGTACAATGGCCGAGGCCAACAGAGGACGGACGGAGATATAATCAAAGAGCACAACTCATGTTTCACGCGTTGGTTCAAGCAGAAGCTTCGTCGTACCCTTTACATGAGGATTCTTCCGTGGAAGAACAACTCATATTCGCCTTGTCACGAGGCGCCGAGCACAACTGATGACCTATGTGGCGTCACGATATCCATGACTACACATTCTACACGAGAACAAGGACATGAAGAGGATGGTTATCGAACTCCGGGTAACGATGGAATCCTACACGGCAGCGACAAGGACAGATACTACGGAAGGATCGAGGAGATCTGGGAGCTGAGCTACGCTAGAGAGAAGGTCCCGATGTTCCGTGTCAGATGGGCCAAGAGCGTCCTAAAAGAAGACCGGTATTTCACCACCATGGTTATACCCAAAGCCAAATCCAAGACATGGGCATAAGCGTCACCGTGAAAAATCAGCCATGGTACTGGCTTCCCAAGTGTACCAATGCTTCTTCATTACCGACCCGCCAAAGCCCGGTCGTGTTGTCGTGAGGAGAGGCAAAAGGAAGATCATCGGAATGGATGGAGTAGCCAATGAGCAAGACTTCGACAAGTATGGCGACCCGAAGATCGAACATGACGACGACGATGAAGTAGCAGCACACACCACAAGAAGAAGCATGACCACCCTACCTAAAGGACGTCCGTTCCATAGAAGAACTCCATTTGCGAAAAAGAAGGGCAAGAAGATTGTGAACAGATAGCTAGCTAAGATCGATTGTATTTAAATCATAGTCTTCATTTCTCGGGCACTTTTTGATATCATGAATATTTTTAAATTTCATGGGCACCTTTTGAATTCATGAATATTTTTTCAAATTTGATGATATTTTTTAATATTCAATATGAAAAAATATTGAATATTCATGAGGACACTCGATCTCGATCCCCCTCCCTCTCGATAGCTATCCGATCCCCTCGCGGATCCCCTCGCATGAGCACCCCCGCACCCTCCCCCGCTCCACCGCCGCCGCCGACACCCCGCACCCTCCCCCACTTTTTGATGATATTTTCAAATAACAAATTTGATGATATTTTCAATTAACAAAAATTGATGATATTTTCAAAAAAAATTGATGATATTTGATGATATCTTCTGTTCTAGTCCTCATGAAAATAACAAATTTGATAAAAAAACAAATTATTAGATGCAACAAGGAATAATTAAAAAAGTTACTAATGGCGCAGCCTAGGTGGGTGCGCCATTGCTGTCAGAAAAAAAAAGTTAATAATGGCGCACCGGAGGTGGGTGCGCCATTGCTATAAGAAAAAAAAACTACTAATGGCGCACCAGAGGGTGGTGCGCCATTGCTATAGTGTCTAGCTGGATACCCCTTCGCCCGATCCCCCCTTCCCTCTCCCCCTCGCCAGTTGCCTCTCCCTCGATCCACCGCGCCGCTCCTTCCCTCGTCCCTCCCTCACCCGCGCCGCGCCGCCGCTGCCCGACCCATTGCACCTTGATCGCCCACGTCCCCGCCGCCTCCCTCTCCCCTTCCTCCCCCTCCAGCCCGCGACCTCCTCGGACGGACGGCGGCCTTGAGCCTCCCAGCGCCTCGGCAGACGGGCTCCTCGGCGAGCAGATTTAGCAGCGGCTAGCCTCGTCAGACGCGCTCCTTGACGGCCTTGAGCCTGAGCCTTGGCTGCTGCTCATCGACGACGGTTAGTCTCTGTCCCTCCCTCCCTCTCTCTCCCGCTCATCCCCATGCCCCCACGGGGCGGCGACATAGGGTTAGGGCAGGAGCTCGCCGCCACTCCTTTAGGGCAGGACCTAGGGTTAGGGCAGGTGGGTAATCTGAGCTCGTTTAGCGTTCTGGGTGGTTCTTGGTGGTGCCTTGGCCCTTTGCAACCAATGTGGTTGGGGAGATTAGGCTCTGACATTGTAGGTGGTGTTCATTTCGACCAACGGCACCACACCATGTGTGTTCTTTGGTCCTTGAACCAATGCATAGTTTCACCGGCATTAATGCCTTTAATTGAACCAATTTGTGAATGCTGAGTTTCCCTTGACTTGTCAAGTTGGGACAGTTTGAGATTCAAAGGTTTGATGAGTAGATTTGGATATTTTGTGTGTAGTAATGTTTTGGTGCTTATTGCTTTGGATACTTTTTGTGTATGCTTTGCGGATACTTGTCTTAGGAAAGCTGACACTACTTTATCTAATTAAGTTCTTCGTGTCTTCCTTTTAATCTTAGAATGGCACAGTCATATGTGTTTGTCAGTTAAATTCAGTCACCATTCTGAATTTTGACAGTACTCTACAAACTGCTTCAAAATTAGTCCACACAAACAAGTGCATTTTTCTAGACCTGCTTGTAAATTATTCCAGTTTGAAACTGAGATCTGCATGTACACCATCGAGTAAAGCTATTTCAGACACAATAAAGTTGCAAAATTCAGATACTTCATAGACATGTGTGTGTTGCTTTTGTTTCTGCTAAACTGTCTATGGTAGATAAACTGAGCGTTGTGGCCATGCTTGATGCAGGAGCTCAAGAACATGCGGCCGCAGCTCTACTCCGCCTCCGAGTACTGCGAGAAGTCCTACCTCAACACCCACCAGAAGTAGATGTGAGTAGCCACCTCAGCTGTTCCTCCTCTCCTCCATTAGAACAGTTGATCAGTGTAAAATAGTTTGAGTTAGAGAAATGTTGATCAGTGTTATGAGTGTTGGCCAAAAAGCTCTGTCAGTAGCTAACTGCCTCATGTTCTACTCTGTGAACTGCTATGTGGTGTTGCTCATGGATGATGGTAGGAATTTATGCAAATATTCAGAGACACAAAATATTGAAGTTGCTGTAACTGATTACTTTCCCAAGTGAGAAAAATACATTCTATGCTACCTATTTCATACTCAGTGATTGTTGCAGCCAAGAAATGCATAGCCAATGTTAAATGGTCCTATAAATGACAGTACCCTAACAACTATTTTGCTCATGATCTTATTTTTATTTCTTTGATGAAAGTCGGTTATTTTCTTCCCAAGTTCACAAAAAATCTTTTACATTTCTAGTGGTTGCCAAAAGCATAATATGACCAGGACAAACATAAACTTTGAGGCTGAAAGGAAATCAAGTAATGAACCACATAGGAATAGAAGGTAAACAAACTATGCTAGTTGAGAATGTACCTCAGGAGTCGATCAGAAGTGCGGCGTCTCAATATTTCCTGAAAACCCATGTTGGCTAGGATAATTTGCTTTTATTACCTTATTTACACCAAGTTTTAGTTAGACAATGATACTTGAATAATTTTGTGCTACTTCTGTTATGGTTTTGTGGACAGTATTTGACCTTATGGTAACTAGTTGGGGTCAGGTTTTGGGGTTTTGATTATTGGTATGAAGTACTGACAGAGGATCCTATTCACACCAAGTTTTAGTTAAACACTGCTACTTGAATGATTTTGTGTTACTTCTGTTGTGGTTGTGTGGACAATATTTGAACTTAATGGTAACTAGTTGGTTATGAAAGCATGATACTGCTATAACTTTAGTAGTAAGCAGAATAGATCGTGCTACAGTAGCTCTAGGCAGAGAATGGCATGTTACTACCATAGAGGTACCCAAATATGTAGGTGTAGTTTGTGTTTTTATTTGTTCACACTGTTGCTATATTACTCAATTAGACAATTAGTCTTTATGAAGAAGAAGAATAAAGTTGCTGCTGCTGCTGTTATGCCTGTATTCACTGCTGCTGCTGTTGTACTTGTGATCTTCTGAAATGACCCATTGGGGACTTCATTACGCGGGGATAATGATTTTGCAGGTACCCCGAGAGGCCCTTGAGTTTGCCGGAATGTCGATTAACTTCCGTTCCGGCAAATTCGGGTACTCCATATGTCCTATTTTCAGCAAAGGTCATGCTAAAATTTTCCGTGAATTTTAGCATGGCTTTGCTAAAATAGGACATATGAAATACTGCGACTAATGCATGGGCAGGTATCTTAATACTTAGTTAAGTAGGATCAACTGCCCCACCATTCTTGCTGCATTAAACCATAGGTGGCAATAGAGCCAAGTGATTAGGCCCAACTTAGAATTCTCCTTAGCATCGATAAACCCTAGATGATAAACCCAACATAGGTGGCAATAGAGCCAAGTGATTAGTGCCAAGTGATTAGGCCCAACCTAGGGTGCCTCGGCATCGATAAACCCTAAATGATGAAAACTTAACTTGGCTGCCCCAGATGCCACGGTGTCGATGAGAACCTAAATGATGTACGCTTAGGCTTTTAGGGTGCCTCGGCGTCGACAAACCCTAAATGATAAAAGCTTAGCTTTTAGGATGCCTCGGTGTCGACAAACCCTAAAAGATGAGACCATGATCTTGTTCCTTGACAGTAACCAACTTTTTGACCAAACTATTTTCCTATTTAGAGCGAAACATGGCCAACCACGATGAGGCCGGCGGTTCGGGCGACAAGCAATTCTGGGAGCTATCCCAAGAGATGGAGGAACAACCTCACCGCTATGAGGACGCCGCGGAAGAAACCGATCCTGACTACACAACCCCTAGTGGCGTCGGGGATGACACAACTGATGGTGCCGCCGAGGATGCCACCACTGATGATGGCGGCGCACAAACAGATGGCAGCCAACCGAAGAAGCAAAGGAAGGAACAGCGCCCGAATGCGCTCCGCACCCTCAAGGAGGAATTTACTCAAGTGGACTCCGACGGGCATCCAACGGAGCCCAAACATATAGTCAAGGGGTAGTCGCTTCAGCTCGGGTGCATTCTCCGGAGCACCGTCTCGATCAACACCGAGAACCTTAGGCATAAGGACCGAGGGAATTTGTGCAACCTCCTCTTCACGAAGCTGCACGAACGATACAAGTTCCCCGCCGAATTTGAAAACACAAGCCTCTCAGGGAATAAAGTGAACAGTGCCGCCCTCACGAGGATGAGCACGGCCCTGTCTACTTGGAGAAGCGAGGTGAAGAGAATGATTGATAAAGGTGTTATGAGAAGATCAAGGCGAAAAATCCTTCGATCAGCGAAGATGACTACAAGGAGTTCAAGATCAAGTGCGAGAGCAGCGCAACCTCTGAATCAAGTCAGTGGGGGAAAGAAATGCGGGAGTTGAACTTAGGGGAACACAAACTCGGTCCTGGCGGTTACAGAGTGGCGGAGCCTATATGGGACAAGGAGGGCCGGGCGTGCGAGCAAGGCCTACCGCCCCGCTTCAAGAAATACAGCGGTGACAAGCAGACCAGGAACTTTGTCAGGGCCCATGTCGGGGAAGCTGATCGGACCCACGAAAACCTATGGGACCGGCGGACCGAGCCCCTTCGGTTCGGTGGGGGCGGAGGTCGCCACGAAGAGCAGATCGGAAGCACACGAGCAGTTTACCCAACCGGAGCTCTCAGGAGATAATACTCCTCTTGTTGCATGTCTGATTGTATTGAGTTCTTGCTAGGGGGCTGAATGTTACCGTGCACACCAGCTGCTAACGAGACCTAGCCTGGGTGCTTTACGGTTTGAGCCTTTGAACCCCCTCTATATTCGCATGGGCCCCTTTTATATGCTCAAGGGGTCTCCGACAGGTGGCAGCGTGGGTGAGGTAAAAATGGAAAAAGAGTGCGGTTGGTACAGCTACTTGTACGAGTGCATCATACCTAACCCGACGGCAGGGGACAAAGGCATTAAATGCCCGTCTATATCGCCCAAACAGTGCAAGCAGGGACCGTCAGGGGCGCCACCGCTTGCCGCGATGGCAATCTTGTCAGCGCCGCTTGCCACGCGCTCCGCTGGCCGCCTGACCTCTTGCCACGCAGCGCTTGGAAAGGTCCCATGGCGACACGTTGGTGGATGTCTTTGGAGCGGAGGAAAAAGTGGTAGTCTGCGCGGCAAGAGCCTTGCAGCGGTTGTTGCTACTGTCGCGTCCGGAAGCTTGTCGCTCACGGGCCTTCCGGCAAGCTCCTCTTGCGGGGCCTTGTCTCCTAGGTGCCTTGGTTGGCCTTCCCGGCAAGCTCCTCTTGCCGGGGCCTTTTCTCCTTGGCTAAAATACTTTGTTCTTGAGTGGCTCCAAAGGAACCACGGAGGACCTTGGCGGTCGCCAGGCAAGCCTTGCCGCGGGGTGCTGCAACTGCCCGTGCACAAGTTCGGGATACTAGGGTACCCCTACTCTAGTACACCGACAGGATCCCCTGGGCCTGGGCCACACACGGTGCCGAGCGCTGTTGGGCCAGGCCCAAAACAGGGCACAGGCATGCGCGGCCAGGGTTACGCCATAACTCGCTCTGGACCCACCACGCCATCCACGAACGGCACGCGTCGAATGCGGCGTCGTGGGAGAGATCGTGGGGGTTTCTTTATTCGGAAAAGCGGAACGTCCGCCCCCTCTCTCTTTATAAGCAGGGGAAACAGGGGCAGTTCGCCCACCTCGCCAGTTGCTGTCCAATCTCGAAAAACCACCGCTGCTCCCCCCTCCTCCCAAGGCTAAAGAGAACAGCGCTCCGCCCCCCATCGCCACCAGCACCACCAACGCCGTCGATCTCCTCCACCACCTCCGCCACGGCTCCGAAAGCCGACAAGGGGAAGGCCGTGAAATCGGCGAGGCGCAACGGCTTGCGGCTGCTGAAAAGGCCAGGCCATCTTCCCCTCAGCTCGCGAGGGAGGCTGAGAACTACTACCTCTTACAGTCGGCAGAGCGGCGCATCAGCGCGCGAAGGTACTCCCAGCTGCCGCCTCGGAACTGGCTCCAAATGGGTACCCCTTCTTCGCGCTCTTCTTCTACTGCGGGCTCTGCCCGCCCTTCTCTGAATTTTTCTGTGACATCATGAACACCTACGGGTTCCGCCTCCTTGATTTCACCCCCAATGCTGTCCTGACCATGGCAGTTTTCGCACATCTCTGCGAAAACTTTGTCGGAGTCCATCCCAACGTAGCCCTTTTCCGCCACTTCTTGATGCCCCGAGTTGAGAGAGGAGAGCCTCTTGCCGGAGGAATCACTTGGATCTCAAGGATCGGCAAGAAGGAAGCATATCTGGAAGGAGAGCTCCGCAGCAAGTGGGAGGAATGGAGGCAGACTGGTGTTGGATTGTTGAGGAGAACCGCAGCCCTTCACCGTGCGCCAAACCCCAATAGTCTGCTGCAGCGATTGGAGTAACAGCTCCGGAAGGCGCTAGGCTGAAGATTGCCGTCACCGGATCTTGCGCCTCGAGCTTGCGGGCTCACTTTGTAAACACCGTTGGCACAGACTTTCTTCGCCGCCGCATCGCCCCATTGCAGGAGAGGAGGAGACCCGCCTGGGATTTCCAGAACGCGGCGGATATCATGAGGCTGCGCCCGGGCCTCAACTTCAACTTCACAGTCTTGGAACTTGACACGATGCTCTTAGAGTTGTTCAAGCCTGATCATGACCATCCCGAGATGTTTAGGTTGCCAAGGGGTGTCGTCTCGCTGTGCAACAATTCCTCGCTCGACTGCATCCGTGCAATGATGCCACTGTGCGACTCGCATGGAATTGTCCCGACCTGGCAAGAGCCTACGGACGACGTCGTGCGGGAGTTCTTCGACAGCCTGGTAGAAGTGCCGGTCCGCCCCGATAAGCAGAGAGGGCCTCAACGCGACACCACACGACGGCGAGATGCAGCGCGCCATACCGAGCTAGAAAGCGGCAGCAGCGCTGCATGTGGCGAGTTGAGATTCACCGTGGAGGAGGCGTGGCAGCAGGCGGCAAGCCTTGTCGGCGAAGGAGTTTGCGGTGAGGAAGAGCTTGCGAGCCGAGGCTGAGTCGAGTGAACCGCCGAGGCGCCTCCTCCCCACCTTCAAACAGCTTGCAGCGGCGAGCCCCAGCTCCACCAGAAGGCGTCTTCGCAAGGCGAAGGCGTGGCGAAGCGCGAGCGGGCCCAGCAACCGCCGCGCGCGTGGCAGCTCCACGCGGCAAGCCTTTGTTATTGCGGGAGCACCTCACGCTGCAGCGGCAACTGGGCGGGCCTTCCCGGACCACCGCACGCACCCGCCAAGCGGCCAAGGAACCCACTCTTCCGCCTCGTCGCCGCGAGGCGAGCAGTGATTTGATCTCGCGCTCAGCTCCAACGAGGAAGAAGAAGAGTAAGATTCCTTGCTGCACTTGTAGTTCTTCAATTTTGTTGCTTTGTCTTGTGTCGATTTGCTTCTCTGAACCCATTCCTTTTCGGACGCTGGCCCGAAGCGTCGAAGAGCCAAGGCCCCGGTGATTGTCGCCGAGGCGAACCCACATGACAAGCAGGAGGCGCGTCCGAGACCACCTTGCCGGATGCGGCAACTCTTCCTCAAAGCAGCCCCCAGTGCAGCCCCCACCGTAAGTATATGGTTTACTTTCTGCTGTTAGATGTGCATGGGTGCTCTTTCTTTGCTGATATCTGACTGTTGGTTTGTGTAGGAGCAGAGCAGCCCCACCAAGAGTGCCCTGAAGCCGCTCCTGACATGCCATCTGCTTCGACTACACTGCCAAGGGAGGATCCCCCGGCAAGGGAGTGTTCTCCGGCAAGGGAGGCGTCTCCGGCAAGGGATAGCACCGGCGATCCTCCGGTGGTTGAGACCGCGGTAGCAGATCCCATCGCGGGTAATCCTCTTGCCTGAAAATTTCCCTTGGGTTTCTTCTTCTGGTCTTCTGTTTTTTCTTTTTGAATATTTGCTTGACTGTTCTTTCTCTTTCGATCGTCAGATCCATCTGCCGCAGAGCCAATGGAGACCGAGGTCGCCGGCGAGAGGCAGCAGCGGCAACACTGCACGACGCGCCGCCACCAAAGAGGAAGCCGGCGCAGACGAGCCTGCGGTGAAGAGCCGCCAAAGTTGCCGCCGCGAGAAGCCTGGCGAGGGTCCGCGATCGACCGGCGGCCCTGAGGCCGCAGGAGGCGTTAAGCGCCACGCCGACCGCCGATCCCTCTGCCGCTGCTGCAGCGTCGAGCTCGAAGAGCCCAGGCGGCGCAGCGGCAGCGTCTTCATCAAGCTCCACAGGCGTTGAGCTCAGTGGCTCGGTCGAAGAGAGACTTTTGACGAAGAGCTGCTCGCCTCCGCTGGGCTGACGTTGGTCGACGCGCCAAGCAGCAGCAGCGGCGAGTCTGAGGAGGAGCAACTGTTGCGGAAGCTGCTGTCGCTTTACCGCACCCGACAAGCCAAGCTAGAATCCCGGGAAGCGCTTGTCGCGAAGGCGGGAGCGGACATCGAGAAGCGTGCGGAGGAACTCCGGGGCCTCAATCAGGAAGCTCTCTGGGCCCTGGCAAAGGAGCGGGAGCAACTCGCAGAGGAGCGCAAAGCCTTCCTCCTCGAGAAGGCTGAAGCTGAAGAGCAACAGAGGCTTGCTGCCGAGAAGCTGTCTGCGCAGGAAGGCGAGTTGGCGCAGCGGAAGATAAATCTTGACAGCCACGAAGAGGACCTTGCCGCACGCGAGCAAACATTTGGCGGGGCTCTCAAGGAAGCAAAGGATGCTGCCGCAGTTGCCGAGGCCGCCAAGAAGGAGTTGGAGACGAAGGTGACGCAGCTGGAGGCCAATCTCAAGAAGAGCGGCGAGGAGCTTGCTGCACTCAAGCATGAGCGCGAGAAGGACGCCTACACTCTTGGTGAGCTGCAGGGCCGTCTCGCCGAGAGGAGCAAGGAGCTCAGCTCCACCAAGGACTCCAACGCAGATCTCGAGCTGAAGCTGACTACTTTGACTCAGACGCTGGAGGGCGCCAGGGAGCGGGAGGTGGCCTTGTTAGAGAAGATCAAGGCCGACGAGACGCTGCTGGCGAGTGCTACTGCCGCCCAGAACACCTTCAGAGAGAATGTGGAGCACTGGACTGAGGGTCTCGTGAGTGTTGCCGCCGCCATCGACAGGGAGCTGGCGGAGCTGGGGAAGGTGGATCTCGGGTATTCCTCCGATGAGCACCTCCAGCCCAGCGCCAAGCTCAGCTTGTTCTTCAAGGGCGTGGGGACGGCCCTCCAACGACTCCGGGAAGAGATCCCAAAGCAGCTGGCCGAGGAGTCGCGCCAGATCTGGGCGGGAGCTCTTCAAAAGGTGTTGATGAAGGTGGCCTTCCGCAATCAAGGCCTCAACCTCACCAACGTCCTCAAGTACTTGCCGCCGGATGCTGAGGTGGAGGCACTCAAGACCCTTGTCGCACCCATTGTGGACAGGGTGAGCGGGATCAAGAGGGTTGAGGGCGATCGCGTAGACTAGGCCGCCTGTTTTATCTTTTCCTTGTCGCTGCTGGTCATGTTATAAGAACAACCCATTAGAGCTGCGACAAGTTATCTTGTAATATAACTCTATCTCGGGCAGTGATTGCAATGTTATTTCCTTTACTTGATTCCTTCCTTTGTATGTTTTTGCCCTCGCTTTTAGGGAACTTACGGCCTTGGCACCTTAGCCATGAAGCTGAAAAGGAGACGTCGGCAACTTCTTTGGCGGTGCCGCCTCCGACAACAACCTTGTCGCAACTAGTTGCAACTCACTTAAGTTGTTGAGCGGACTCGAAACAAAGTAAGGGCGCAACTAGCTACGAGTTGGTTCCTCCGCGCACAGGTTTTCCATACAAAGTACGGTCGTTCGAGGAGAATAACTTAAAAATTTAAAAGCTGATTGCTCAAATTTTAGCAACTTAGCTTTTCTGTCGTTTGCTTCCCGGTAAGGCGAAACTTCCTCGAGCGACGCTTGGTCCACACCATTATCTTCTCCTTCCCCGGCAAACTTGTGGGCGAGGGGACCTTCCTTTCTTTGAGAAAGAGAAAGAAGAAAATAAAGTTATGGAGCCTTGTGGCTCGTTATTGCTTACGGTGGTAGGTGCTGCACAAAGTGTCGAGATAATGCATGCAAAATAATAGAGTAAAAGCATGAAATTGACAAGATGTGCGAAACACATGAGCTTTACTTATGCACGGGTCTGCGCGGCTTTGTACAAAGGATTACATGCAACATCGGCAAGACTTGTACAAAAGGTGGTTGCGGAACAGGTTCCGCCACCGCGCCTCTGAGTAAAACTTACGAAGATGCTCAATGTTCCAGGAGTTGCTCACGGAATGCCATCTTCGGTCTCAAGCGGACAGCGCCAGAGCCTAGTGACTCGTTTCACCGGTAAGGGCCTTCCCACTTGGCGTCAACTTGTTGGAATTCTTGGCGGACTGAGCGCGCGAAGAACAAGGTCGCCTTCCTCGAGACTTCGGCATTAACTGCGGCTATGGTAGCGCGCAAAGCTTGCTGGTATCGAGCAGCTCGTCTGACAACTGAAGCGGTCCTCCTCAAGGGCAGTCGTCATCTTGTCGCAGCTGCTCTTGCTCAAGCTCATCATAGCGAGCACTCAAGGTGACCGTATCTGAGTTCCGTGGGGAGAACTACCTCTGCTCCATAGATTAGGCGAAGGTGGCGGCGATGGCTCGATTTGGCATAGTCCTGATCGACCAAAGAACCACCGGCAGCTCCTCAATCCAGTTTCTTCCGCACTTGTGCAGCCTGTCAAACATTCTGGTCTTGAGTCCGCGCAGCACTTCAACATTTGCCCTCTCCGCTTGACTGTTACTTCTCGGATGAGCAGCGAAGCGAAGCGACCTTGGCGCCAAGATCTTGGGCGTCTTGCATGAAGGTGCGGCTCGTGAATTGCGTGCCGTTGTCGGTGATGATCTGTTAGGAATCGAAGCGGCAAACAATCGACTGAAGAACTTGATCTGCCGACCGTCTGTCACCTTCCTCACTGCTTCCACTTCCGGCCACTTTGTGAACTTGTCGATTGCAACATACAAGTACTCAAAGCCCCGACACTTCGGGGAAGGGGCGAGATGTCGAGCCCCGGACGAAAATGGCAGGATAAAGGGATCGTCTGGAGAGCTTGAGCTGGCTGGTGTGCTTGGAATGGAACCGCACGCTTCACACTTGGTTACTTGTGCGAGTTGCATCTGGAGGCTGTCGGCCAAAAGAAACCTTGCGGGCAGCTTTGCGGCAAGTGCTCTTGCGCCAATGTGGTGACCACATATGCCTCCATGTATCTCTGCCAACAGCTTCGTCCATCTTCGGTGAATACACTTCAACTTCACACCGTTGAGTCTTCTTACATGCAGGTGTCTTGTCGACAAACTGGTACATACTTGACTGCCGGGCTACTCTTTCCGCTTCTTCTTGCTCTTGGGAAGTTCTCTGTCTAGAGGAAATGGACAATCTCTGTGCCCATCTTTGGAGCTTGCGGCTCGACAACAAGGACTAAAGGCATATCTGCTGCTGCGGGAACATCCGCTTCTCGGCAGAACCTGCGGCTCAGCCGAGCTTGCGTTCCCGGCAAGCTTGCGGAGCAAAACTTGTCGGGAGCGTGCGCTTCAGCGAAACAAACCCTAGGGCTTGTTGGAGCAGACTGCTCCTAAGCACTCTTGGTGTTGATCTTGGGGACCTTCTTGGCGGCGGGGAAGCTCTGCGGAAAATAGTCACCGAAATCAACTTCCTCTTCTTGTTTTGTCCGAGTTGATGGCGTTCTGACGGTTGAGTCAGCTTGAGCACAAAGATCCCTGGTTCCACAGGTAACTTAAGTGCGGCGCACTTCGACAGGCCATCAGGAATGTCGTTCTGAGCTCTTGGAACATGTTCCATCTGTAGGCCGTCAAAGTGCTCTTCTAGCTTTCTCACTTCATCAACATAAGCTTCCATCAACGGACTCTGATAATTCTTGTTCACTTGGCGGACGACAAGCTGTGAGTCACCCCTGACAATGAGCTTCTTGATCCCAAGGTCTACTGCGATCCTGAGACCAGCAAGCAAACCTTCATACTCTGCAGTATTGTTTGTTGCTTGCTCCTTGTGAAAGTGCATCTGGACTATGTACTTGAGGTGCTCTCCGATGGGTGCGACAAGCAGCACGCCCGCACCGGCGCCTTGCAGCGAGAAGGCACCATCAAAGTACATCAGCCACTCTTTGCTTGCTTCCTTGACGGGGATGCTCGTTTCTGGAATTTCTTCATCTTGGGTTGGCGTCCATTCTGCTATGAACTCTGCCAATGCTCTGCTTTGGATAGTTGAAGTGCTCTCAAACTTGAGGCTAAAGCTTGATAGTTCCAGCGCCCACTCGACAATCCTGCATGTCGCTTCTGGATTTTGCAGTATCCTCTTCAGCGGAAAGCGAGTGACGACTGTGATCTCATGTGCTTGGAAGTAATGGCGCAGCTTTCTCGAGGCCATGAGAAGGCCGAAAAGCAATTTCTGCACACCAGAGTACCTTGACCTAGCCCCTGCGGAGGGAACCGACAAAGTAAACTGGGCGCTGCACCATTCTCTTCTGCACCTTCTCGCACGCCTGCGCAGACCCATCTTTGTCGGGACCAGAGCTTGCCTGTGAAGTCCTTTGCTTGTCGGTGGATGCATCTGCCATGGTTGCTAGCTCATCATCCGCCTCCCTCTCCGCTACTAACGCAGCACTAACCACTTGATTGGTTGCCGCTATGTACAGCAACAACTTCTCTTGTGGCCTAGGTGCGACAAGTATTGGAGTGGAGGACAGTTATCTCTTTAAGTCCTGCAGGGCAGCCTACGCTTCCGGAGTCCATTTCATTGGACCTGCCTTTTTCAATATTTTGAAAAATGGCAAGGCGCGCTCAGCAGACCTAGAGATAAACCTGCTGAGAGCAGCTACGCAACCGGCAAGTCTTCGTACATCCTTGGCGCTTTGGTGCTTCAATCTGCTCAATGGCCTTGATCTTGTCGGGATTGGCTTCAATTCCCGCTGAGACACGAAGAACCGAGAAGCTTGCGGAGGGACTCCAAACACGCACTTCTCGGGGTTGAGCTTGAGGTTGATCTTGCGCAGATTTGCAAAGGTTTCGCTAAATCTTGAATCGAGTCGCCTTGTCCTTGCTCTTGACCACTATGTCATCCATGTAGGCTTCCACATTTCTGTGTATTTGCGGCTCAAAAGCGTCATGGACTACTCTTGCAAATGTTGAACCAGCATTCTTTAAACCAAAAGGCATCCGTACGAAACAGTATGTGCCACATGGGGTGATGAATGCGGTCTTCTCCTCATCCTCTTCTGCCATGAAGATCTGATGGTACCCTGAGTATGCATCAAGAAATGAAAGCAAATCACATCCGGCCGTGGAGTCAACAATCTGATCGATGCGCGGCAAGGGAAATGGGTCTTTGGGACAAGCTTTATTAACATCGGTAAAGTCGATACAAAGCCTCCATTTCCCGTTCGCCTTGCGCACACTACAGGATTGGCCAAACACGTAGGATGGAGCACTCCTCTGACAAGTCCTGCTGCTTCCAACTTCTTGATTTCTTCGCAATGAATTCTTGGCGCCCTCCTTGCACCTTCGACTTTACGCTTGACGGGCGCGCGCATGAGGACAGACAGCTAGGTGGTGCTCAATTACTTTCACAGGAACACGGGGATGTCGGGCGGTTGCCATGCAAACACGTCGGCGTTAAGCCTGAGGAAAGCAACGAGCGCGCTTTCCTATTTAGGGTCGAGAGTGGGCGATGGTGAAGGTACCACCGGTGCCGTCCTCCTTGGCGGACACCTTCTTGGTCTCTGGTGGAGCTGCCATCGTCTTCTTACACTTGCGGTGGAGCTCGATGGTGCGTCCTCGGCGGTAGCGCAGCACTCCGAAGAGGTGCGCTTGCCGGAGTGGGCATCAGAACTCTTGCCGGACTTGGTCTTCTTCTTCCCCCCGGGAGCTTCAGCGGCAAGTGACTTGCGATCTGTTGCGGCTGCTGATTCCCGGTAGATTTTGTCAGCGCAGATAAGAGCATCCTTCTTGTTGCCAGGGACGGAGATGACACTTATCGGGCCTGGCATCTTGAGCATGTTGTATGTATAATGAGAGGCTGCCATGAACTTGGCGAGTGCTGGACGGCCAAGTATCCCATTGTAAGGCAATGGAAAATCAGCAACGTCAAAAGTGACCCTCTCAGTCCTGATATTCAACTCCCTGCCAAATGTCACCGGCAACGTGATCTTTCCCTTTGGCTTGCTCCTTCCCGGATTTATTCCTTGGAATGTGCCGGTCTCTTCGAGCTCGCCATCAGGGATCTGAAGCTTCTGGAGCACCACGGAGGAGATCAAATTCAAGCCGGCCCCGCCGTCAACTAGCATCTTGGTGACCTTGAGGTTGCGGATGGTTGGCGAAACCAACATCGGCAAACACCCGACCGTAGTTACTCGATCAGGGTGGTCCTCAATATCAAAGATGATAGGCGTGCTGGACCATTTCAGAGGCTTGCGTGACTCGATGGATGGTTCTGCCGCATTGACTTCCCGCATCCACTGCTTGAGTTGGCGGTGTGAAGTATGCAGAGAAGCACCACCGTCAACGCACAGGACCTCTGTGGCTTTCTGGAACTCCTGCTCGTCGGTCTCATCATCATCCATGTCTTCATCGTCGTCGTCATCTTCATCCTTGTCGCGGCCGCGGGGAGGTCTGTCTCCTTGCCGCTGCTTGGCCTTGCCGCGGCGTCCTCCCCGGCCGGGGCGTTTCTTGCTAGCTCCCCCAGCACCTTCCTGGGCCTTCTCCTTGTCGCGTCGCTCGTACTCAGCCTTTTGCTGTTCGACAAGCTGCTCGACTTTCTTGCAGCTCTGGAGGTCATGGCCCTTGGTGCGGTGGATCTTGCAGTACTGCTTGTTGGAGCCGTCCTGCTTGTCGGCGGCCGCCACAGCCTGGCAGTTGGTGCCCGCGGCAACCTCCTTGCCGGAGCTACCAACTTTGGCTTTCTTGGCGCCACCTCCGTTGCCGGACTGCTCGACAACTAGCACATCTTTGCCTTTCTTTTTCCTGTTGTTCCGCCGCCGACTTTTCTTTGCCGGAGCGGACCCCTCACTATCAGATCCTGCTGCTACATATTCTCTCCGGGAGTCTCCTCCTTCCTCGTGCGTGCACACTTGTCGGCCAGGGCATATAGCTCATCAGCGTCTCGATCTTGCACATCGCCATCTCCTCCGCATCCTGCGGTTTCGCGCGTTCGATGGAGCGCGCTGATTACCAGCGGCGGTGGACATCTGGGATGTTGTGCTGTACACAGCTGAATCTCTCAATGTACTTGCGCGGGGCTCTCCTTCCTTCTACGGGTGAGCAGATGAAGGTCGCTTTCTTAGCCATGAGGTTTGTGGCCGCTGTGAAGGCGCCGACAAACTGATGGCATAGATCCGCCAGGAAGATATGGAGTTGTCCGGCAAGTGCATGAGCGAGGATCGACATTGGGCTTGAGTACCGGCCGGGAAGTAGTTGGCGAGAATCTTGTCGTCTCGCCCCGGCAGCTTGCACCGCAATGGTGTAGATCTTGAGGAACTCGACGGATCGTCTTGCCGTCGTACTTCTCGCGCACGTCGGCTTGAAATTCTTCCTGCTGGGCCACTGGACTTGCCGCAGCTCACGAGTGAACGCAGGGCAACCTACCGCGTACGACAAGTCGCCTGGTTCCCCTGGCGCATGCATGTCGACAGAGGGCCCAGCGCGCTGGTCAGATTGACGCCGCACTTCTCTTCGGCGCTCGATGCGAGTTCGAGCGTCTTCTTGCTGTCGTTCATGAAGAACTTGGCGCTGATCGCGACGAGCTCGTGGATCCGATGATGCGGTGGAGTCGCTGTCGAGGTGGATCCGGCGAGTCGGCGATCTTGGCCTTCGGGGTGGAGAGTGCATGGTGGTTGCACCCCCACCGGTCTCGTCGCCACCGGCTCGTGCTTGGCGGTCCTGCCGCGGCAGCGATGTACTCGGCTGCCGCGGAGTGTCGCCGTTAGCAAAGCCGATGAGACTACGGATGGTGGCCCTCCATTCGCCGACCTTGTCGGCCGTTGGAGGGTAATCTAAAAGCAGATTGAGCTCTCGCCAAAGCTTCGCTGGAGTGGTGGGTGGCGATGGCGAAGCGGTGCGAGGAGCGGATATGCTCGGACTTCTAACTATGTTATAAGGGCGGTATCCCATCGAGCGACCGTGCCTCGCTTCGTGCCGGCATGTTGGCGTGCACGCTAGTCTTGAGACCCGAGATCCACCGCTCGATCTTGATCCAACGGCGTATGGTACTGTGTATACCATGGCGCTTATCGGTCCCGCGCCTCTGAGATGGGCCGCGGTGCATGTCTGGACACGAGGTCTGCGCAGCCTTGTCCTTGGACTTGGCAGCGTCGTGGGCTCCTTCGCCGGCGCCCGTTCTTCCGCCGGTGTCTGCCCCACCACCCATTTGCTCCGGTGGTGGTGGGATCGACGTGGACGGCTCCGCTGCCGCCGAAGCCTTCTTCTTCGGTGGCATGTCGATGAAGACGATGAAGATCTTGCTCGTGTGAACGTCGGATCAGGTTCACACAGCCTCGACGCCCCCTACCTGGCGCGCCAAAGATGTCGGGGAAGCTGATCGGACCCACGAACAACTATGGGACCGGCGGACCGAGCCCCTTTTGGTTCGGTGGGGGGGCGGAGGTCGCACGAAGAGCAGATCGAGGCGAAGCACACGAGCAGTTTACCCAGCTTCGGAGCTCTCCGGAGAGATAATACTCCTACTGCTGCATGTCTGATTGTATTGAGTTCTTGCTAGGGAGCGCTGAATGTTACCGTGCACACCAGCTGCTAACGAGACCTAGCATGGGTGCTTTCTGGTTTCGAGCCTTTCGAACCCCCCTCTATGTTGCGCATGGGCCTCCTTTTATATGCTCAAGGGGTCTCCGACAGGTGGCAACGTAGGTGAGGGTAAAAATGGAAAAAGAGTGCGGTTGGTACAGCTACTTGTAAAGTGCATCATACCTAACCCTGACGGCAGGGGACAAAGGCATTAAATGCCCGTCTATGTCGCCCAAACAGTGCAAACAGGGACCATCAGGGGCGCCACCGCTTGCCACGATGGCAATCTTGTCAGCGCCGCTTGCCACGCGCTCGCTGGCCGCCTGACCTCTTGCCACGCCTTGGCGCTTGGAAAGGTCCCATGGCGACACGTTGGTGGATGTCTTTGGAGCGGAGGAAAAGAGTGGTAGTCTGCGCATGCAAGCGCCTTGCCGCGGTTGTTGCCTGTCGCGTCCGGAAGCTTGTCGCTCACGGGCCTTCCGGCAAGCTCCTCTTGCCGGGCCTTGTCTCCTAGGTGCCTTGGTTGGCCTTCCGGCAAGCTCCTCTTGCCGGGCCTTGTCTCCTTGGCTAAAATACTTTGTTCTTGACTGGCTCCAAAGGAACCACGGAGGACCTTGGCGGTCGCCAGGCAAGCCTTGCCGCGGGGTGCTGCAACTGCGCGTGCACAAGTTTGGGATACTAGGGTACCCCTACTCTAGTACACCGACAGCCCGGTACAAGGAGGACCCGATAACAAAGGAGCTTACCACAGATCCGTAGACCAGGGCACTTGAGGTTGTTCTGGTAAGGAATACACCCACGCGTAATTAGCTCCATATGGTTGCACTCTAATTAATCCCCAATATTTCTAAATGGTTCACATTCCTTCGCGGACACCTTTGAAAGCGATGGCGGGGGCGTCTCAGAGCTCCCCTTTTGACACCCCTTTAAATAGGGCATTGAACGTAATGAAAAACAAGGATAAGCTCACTAAGCCGATGTCAGCTGGTCGTGTGGCCGGCAAAGGCTTGTCCACAAAATGGGGGTCATACTATACCGCTGGTGTGCGGAAGGAGAAAAGACCAGCTCGGAAAGCGGATGCACGAGGTTGAAGCACTCAAGGCACAAGTGGCGCGGATTCCGGAGCTTGTCCAAGAGCAAGTGGAACAACAAGCGGCAGCGAAGCTCAACGCCATGGTGCCTCGTTGATTCATGAGCTGACAACGTGGATTGCGGGCGCCAGCGGGGCCTCCCGGTTCCCAGCTTCACGGCCAGCAACTTCAAGCAGCAGGCGGGCGCCATTAGTGTCTCCGCGGCGCCATTGGTGTCTCCGGCGAGGCGGTATTTGTGTCTCCGGCGCCGCACGGGCATTTGGGCTTAATGCACCGGGTGTCGCCGGCGGCACCTCGCCGACAAGCGCCCCTCCGTCGATTTACCGCCCGCGTTGGCGGTGCCTCGACATTATCCGAGCTCGACGGCATCACGGTAACTAAGCCTCTCGGCCGATGGCTTCATCTCCTTGCCTTTGACTGGGCATCCCTGACGCCCTACATGTTTTCACAGGGCGCCGCCGACGTTCCTTGCACTCTTCTACACTTCGTGGGCGGCGAGTTGGTCGATGTCGCCAAGGGCAGAATCGTTCAACCGGGCAACCCCATGTTCCACGGTAATCCGATGCCACCCACAGTGTATAGGGTTGAAGTGGTTCGGGTGCTGCCAGGCTGCGACGAGCTGTTACCTCCGATTCGACCCGCTGGGGCCGACGAAGAAGATGAGATGACCCTCAGCGCCTGCGTAAACTGGCCCCTGCTTTGGCCGAAGAGCCAGATTCGTTTGGGGGCGGGGGACTCCACCCCACAGACAAGACCGCCAGTCGTGCCGTCGCCAAGCCATGGCAAGAATGCCGCAACGCTACCGGACCTGCCGGACATATCTATGCCGGACATCCCTATGGCACAGGATCCGGACATCCCTATGGCACAGGATCCGGACGACAACGACAACGACGACGGTACATTTACCAAAGTCGATAAGTACTTTGCCGAACATGGGCACGCTGACGAGTTCTACGGGCCTCTTTCTCAAGAACCCAACCAAGACAACCGCGATCTAGCTGGTACGGCGGAGAAATCCAATTGCAACAGCGTCCGTGCGGCGTTCAGTTCTCGGAGGCGCCTCCAGCTCCCTCCTTCACGGGCCTCGAGATAGCTGAGGTGCGAATATTATCAGCCCCAACACGCTCAAGAAGGCGGTGCGTGAGCAGAACTCGGTCCCATTACAGGAGATCAAGAAGAAGGGGCGAAGCGAAAAGGCTAACAAGGGCGCCGGTGCGAGCCAGCCGGCACCGAGTTTGATCCGTGCTCAGGATGGGCCACCTTCACCTAAGGATATTTAGAGGAGGGTGCATGTGGCGGGTAGGGCGATGCTACCGCCAAATATGCTCAATGCTGCAACCGGTGCTATGCGGAGTCTGCACGACAGTATTCTTTCTGTGGAGAAGAGGCGTCTCAGAGAGAATGATGTGGCATACCCGGTTTTCATGGCCAAGGTGCCAGAGGGCAAGGGTTTTGTGTATGGCGACATCGCGGTTACGATCGTCCTGCGGTTTGATGACATCTTTTCTATGTTTAACCTTGATCTGCTGCACTACACCTTCGTTCGGCTGTTTTCGCTGAGTATGGATATGCGGATCATTAGAGACAAGACCCCGGACATCATGATAGTCGACCCCTTCTACATGTGTGCCAAGCACTTGAGCAGTGCTGGGGACCGCCAAGTTGCGAGTTCACACCTCGAAGGCGTCATTCCAGCAAACCCAGATAAGGATAACTTCCTTGTGGCTTACTTTCCCGAGTAAGTCATCCCTTAACCGCCCCGTAACATATGATTTCTTAGATTTCGATCGTTCTTTTTTTTCTAACATTCCGTGTTCTGTGCAGTGACACACATTGCACACTCATCCTCTTAAGCCCGAAATATTCCATGTCCACGTATTTCGACCCGAACCGTAACTCCAAGATAGACTACATAAATGCCAAGAAAGTTCTTGATGATGTTCTCCCCGGCTACGCCAAATCTGGAGGCACCTTCACCAGGGCAGTTCGTAAGTACGGCAAGCACACCTTCTCACACAATACAAAGTTCTGCTGCGTCAAGCAAATGCCTGGCGGTTAGAAGGATGCCTACTACACCCTCCATCACATGCGGGCGATCGTAAGGGACCACGATCACCTTCTGCTACCAGATAGTCTCAAAGATTGGGCCGCGAGGTTGTCGGCAATCCAGGACGCGGACCTCAGACAAGAATTCTTTCGCATCCAGTCAGAGTTTGCGGACATCATCCATCAAGATGTCCTTCATACCTCGGGGCAGTTCTTCCTCAAATATCAACCATCCAACAGTGAGATAGATGGAATGCTACAAATGCAGGGTGACGACGACCGCGATTTCTTGACCATCACGATAGACGACGGCTTCATCCACGCTCCTGTCCGATGAGTCGAGTCGAAAGTAGTGATGTGTAGTTCTGAAAAATTGATTGGCTCATGTTGTAATTAAACTTTAATGAATTCGTATGTCTCTTTGGTTTGGACAGTCATTCGACTTAGATGTAATTGATGCTATTTATTAGTAGGATCATGAATCATGCTATTAATGTCTTGCTTTTCTCTTCCGATCCTTTTGTTGCATACTTACGTATTGCTTATGTATTGTATGTTGTTTGGCTTGTGCATAGAGATCCCGTCGTATGTCGTGTACAAGGGTAAGGTTCCCAGAGTCTACGACGACTGGGAGGAGTGTCGGAGATAGGTTCACCGTTTCAGCGGTAACAGTTACAAAGGGTACACCACTAGGGCGGAGGCCGAGTCTAGATACGCCCGGTATCTAGCGGGAGAGAGGAGGGAGCGTTGGAGGAACCGGGTGAAGACCAGTTTGATCGCGATGATGCTCATTGTGATGACCGCACCTCTCTTCTATGTGATGGTAGTTTAGATGATCGATATCGACTTGTAATGTGAAGACAAACTCGATACTCGCGGTCTTGAGACTTGTAATGTTTTATCTTTGTTCGGTCTTTTGAATTCAGAGACTAATATGATGAATTGTATTCGGAGACTAATCTTTTATTGTATTCGATGAATCTGCTGTTGTTGTGTGCTGCTGTCTATATTTTGTCCAATAATATATTTTGTAACCTGTGCAAAAATCAGAAAAGTAAAAAAAAACAAATATTCATACTAATGGATCATCACCTCCAGGTGCGCCATTAGTATGCCAAAGGATACTAATGGCGCATCACCTCAGAGTGCGCCATTAGTATGACAAAGCACATGGTTACGTATGGCCCCCCGGGAGGCATACTAATGGTGCATGTTGTTACATACTAATGGCGCACTGCTTGGTGCGCCATTAGTATACCAGATACTAATGGCGCACCAGTGGTGCGCCATTAGTAAAAAATACTAGTGGCGTGGTACTAATGGCGCAGCGGTAGTGCGCCATTAGTAGGCAAAACCGGTGCGGCATTAGTAGGCCTTTTCCTAGTAGTGAATTGGTGCGCAGTACGAAGCCACTGAACACGAAGATCTGTCGGGGGAGAAAATTCTCACCCTGGAGCGTGTTGTTGACGATTGAAGGCGCCATCAAGCCTTGCAGCGACGACACAGAGGAACTCTCAATGAAAGCACCAATGTCGGTGTCAAAACCGGCGGATCTCGGGTAGGGGGTCCCGATCTGTGCGTCTTAGGCCGATGGTAACAGGAAGCAAGGGAACAACGTTTACCCAGGTTAGGGCCCTCTCGATGGAGGTAAAACCCTACTTCCTGCTTGATTAATATTGAAGATATGAGTAGTACAAGAGTAGATCTACCACGTGCTAAACCCTAGAAGCTTGCCTATGATGGTATGATTGTAATTGTGATCGGCCTTCTAAGGACCATCCTCTCCGGTTTATATAGACACCGGAGAGGGCTAGGGTTTACATGGAGTCGGTTACAAGGAAGGAAATATATTATCCGGATCGCCAAGCTTGTCCTCCACGCAAAGAAGAGTCCCATCCGGACACGGGACGGAGTCTTGAGTCTTGTATATTCATGCTTCAATAGTACGAACGATGTATACAGTCCGGCTGTCCGGATACCCCCTAATCCAGGACTCCCTCACCCGTCGTCGATCCTGATCTCCTTTGGTGGCGTTCGAGTGGGCCACGTTCGGTGCAGACGGAGCTGGCCCCGCCGGAGGTGGTGCGTCGCCGTGTCAGGGAGGAGGACGAGCACGTCCATCGCTACATGGCTGCTATGGACGTCAGGTTCTCCAATACTTGGCAGGTTCTTTGGGGAGATTACCGGAGCTATGATCCTGTGATGGTTCCTTCTCTTTGGGTGTCCACCGCCCGCGCCTCAGGAACCGTGAGTGGCCTAGATTCTTCTGTAGTATTCGATCTTTATTAGCTAGCTAGCTAGTGATGTATTCGATATATAATATTCCATATGATGTATTCGAGATTATATATATTATTAGAGACGATGTATTCGAGATTATATATTATTCGAGATGATGTATTCGAGATTATATATTATTCGAGACGATGCATATTACGTACTATGATTAATTTTTTCCGTAATGATTGCATCCATGCATTGTAATTTGAATGCTAAATTGTTTTATATTTCTTCTGGATTAGTTAAATAAAAGCTATGGCGGACAATACCGGCAGAGAGGGAGAAGAGACCCTGTTCGAGATCATACGCAGCCCTCGCGGGCCAGATGATCAGAATGAAGAAGATGACGGCTCCTAATATTTGAACAATACCGGGGAGGGTGATGATATGATATTCGATCGCGATGACCGAATTGATGAAGTCATGAACTATGATTATGATTATGATGACACCGACAATGTTGATCTTGAAATAATAGAGACCGGCGAGGTATATTTATATAAGCAGGCATCTAGTGATCATCACATGTTTTTTTTATTTGAAGATATATTAACGAATCGATCTTTCTTCTTTCAGCCCTTCGGATCGAGCAAATCTGCTTCTACAGGAAGCAGGACAGTGCGAGGCCCGGGCAAAAAGTTGAAGGAGGGTGTAAAGTACAACATTGATGCCATCAAAACTAATGGCAAACCAATCACGCCTAAGAACATTGCGAACAAGTTCATTCGTCAGTGCGGAGTTCTTGTGAGGGACCAACCCCGATCTCCATTCAGTAATGGAAAGAGCCAACAAAGAAACGTCAAGATGTTACTTGGGTCGACGACAAAGCAAAATCGCTTTGGGAATCTCTCATGGAACATTTCACCCTACCAGATCATTTCCCTGATGTAGATGTGGAGAAAGTCAAGGACGCTACTCTTAGGAAGATGGCAATTGCATTCAATAACCACAAGAAAACTATATGGGCCAAGTACGTCGAAGGAGGAAAGAAGACTCCAGAATTCAAGGGAACAGTGGAGAAGGAAAGAGAACACTGGCCCGCTTTCATGAAATTCAAGGAATCACAATTATCTAAGGAACGGTCGAGAAAAAACAAGGCCAATGCCGCAAAAAAGGAGCAGTTCTATAGGCTGGGGCCAGGTGGCTACGCGGTGGCAATGCTTAAGTGGGATAAGTCTGAGCAAAAGATGCTAGATGCAGAGGTCACTCCAGTTACTAGGAGCTGGCCCCCCAGGTGCAGAACTTGGTTCTATGCGAAAGCAATGCTTAAGATAGGCCTGGTTTCATAGAAGGCAAGTCTAAAAGGAGTCGAAGATAAGTTACTTTAAGCAATAGAAGATGCTCGAAAGGGGGTGTTCACGCCCAACAGAGAGAATGACGAGCTTACGCACGCCCTGGGAAATCCTGAACACCCGGGAAGAACACGAGGCAAGGGCGTTGTTCCGTAGTATGAGGGCTTTTCGGACTGGAACGCCGACTACATAAGACATGCAAGAAGGAAGATGGAGGAGGAGGAGAAGAAGAGGAAGCTGGAGGAGGAGCAGAGGAAGCAGGAAGCAGAACGCCTTCAAGGCCTAGAATCAGCGCATGCGGACTTGGCACTGAAATTCCAGTGGCAGCAGCAGCAGATCGACTCACTTAGCCAGGAAAGGGGGTCTCAGCAGCGGCAGCAGCTAGCGGATGATCTAGCATTGGATAGCACCGTCCCATCCATGCCGAGAAGCAGCGTTGGTTCCGCCCCGGGCAACGCACTGCTAGATAGATACCCTGTGGATGACATCATGGAGAGCACTAACTATGAGCTACACTTCAAAATGAAGAACATATCCATGAAGGTGGCGGATGCCATTGCTTATACAAATTCCCCCGATGCAACCTTCCATTGCAACCCGGTTCCAGCTAGCTATGCTCGTGTCGTGGTTGATGAGGTGGTTGACCAATATTCGGGGCTAGAGCTTGACATTCCTGGAGGTGACGAGGAGCACACACTTGGAGATGCCAAACATCGTATCATCCTATGGAGAAAGTATTGCATCATCTTTTGAAGGCCACCGACTCCTCCTCGAAGTCCGCCACCGCATCACCAGACTCCCGCTCCTCCAAGTCCACCAACGCGTCATGCCACTCCTCCTCCTCCAAGTCTGCCATAGCTGATAACCCATAAGTGTAGGGGATCACAACAGCTTTCGAGGGTAAAGTATTCAACCCAAATTTATTGATTCGACATAAGGGGAGCCAAAGAATATTCTTGAGTATTAGCAGTTGAGTTGTCAATTCAACCACACCTGGATAACTTAGTATCTGCAACAAAGTATTTAGTAGCAAAGTAGTATGATAATAATAAAGGTAACAGTCGCAAAAGTAAAGATAATAGTTTTGTAGTGATTGTAACAGTAGCAATGTAAAAGTAAATAAGGAAAGCACAAGATGTGAAAAGCTCGTGGCGGTGGATCGATGATGGATAATTATGTGGGATCACGATTCCTCATGTAATAGCTATAACATAGGGTGACACAGAACTAGCTCCAGTTCATCAATGTAATGTGGGCATGTATTCCGAATATAGTCATACGTGCTTATGGAAAAGAACTTGCATGACATCTTTTGTCCTACCCTCCCGTGGCAGCGGGGTTGAGGGAGTCCTAGATTAGGGGGTGTCCGATGGCCGGACTATAACCTTTGGTCGGACTCCTGGACTATGAAGATACAAGATTAAAGACTTCGTCCCATGTCCGGATGGGACTTTCCTTGGCGTGGAAGGCAAGCTTGGCGATACGGATATGTAGATCTCCTCCTATTGTAACTGACTCTGTGTAACCCTAGCCCTCTCCGGTGTCTATATAAACCGGAGGGTTTTAGTCCGTAGGACGAACAACAATCATACCATAGGCTAGCTTCTAGGGTTTAGCCTCTCTGATCTCATGGTAGATCTACTCTTGTACTACCCATATCATCAATATTAATCAAGCAGGAGTAGGGTTTTACCTCCATCGAGAGGGCCCGAACCTGGGTAAAAACATCGTGTCCCTTGTCTCCTGTTGCCATCCTCCTAGACGCACAGTTCGGGACCCCCTACCCGAGATCCGCCGGTTTTGACACCGACATTGGTGCTTTCATTGAGAGTTCCTCTATGCCGTCGCCATCAGGAAGGATGCGTTTTCGGCGTACCCGAACATATGACATCAAGCTTAACCCGGAAAAATGTGTTTTCGGCGTACCAGCCGGAAAGCTCTTGAGCTTCATTGTATCCGGTAGAGGAATTGAAGCAAACCCAGCCAAGATCCGAGCTCTGTCACAATTGGATATCCCAAATGACCTCAAACAAATACAAAAATTGACTGGATGCGTGGCGGCTCTAAGCCGCTTTATCTCCCGCTTGGGAGAAAATGCATTACCCCTTTATCGCCTCCTCCGGCGCACCGAACACTTCGAGTGGACGGATGCCGCCACGGCCGGACTATAAGAAATAAAAGCCATATTGGCAACAAACCCGGTCCTGGCCGCGCCAAACATTGGCGAACCAATGCTATTATACATCGCGGCAACTCATCAAGTTGTAAGCGCGGTGCTCGTTGTCGAACGAGAAACGGACGGACACAAGTTCCCCCTTCAAAAACCAGTTTACTACGTGTCCATTGTCCTCACTCCATGCAAGTCATGGTATCCGCATTATCAAAAGATAGCGTACGCGGTGTTTATGGCATCCCGGAAGCTGCGACACTACTTTCAAGAGTGTTCGATAACAGTAGCCTCTGAAGTACCTCTTAATGACATTATAAACAACCGCGACGCAACGGGCCGGATTGCCAAATGGGCCATTGAGCTCCTCCCGTTTGATATAACCTATAAGCCACGGCGAGCTATTAAGTCGCAAGTTTTGGCCGACTTCGTCGCCGAATGGACTGAAGCCGAACTCCCTAAAGAGTACGGCACATATTCCAACTGGATCATGCACTTCGACGGCTCCAAAATGTTGGCGATCTGGGGGCTGGCGTCGTTCGGCGTCCCCAACAGAGATCTGATTCAATCGTACTCGGATAATGTATACGGACTCCAACAACGCAGCCGAATACAAGGCCCTTCTACATGGTCTCCGGATGGCAGTCTCCATGGGCATTCAACGCCTAGAGGTGCACGGGGATTCAAACCTCGCGATATCCCAAATAAATGGAGACTTTGATGCCAAGGATCCGAAAATGGCAGCTTATGGCAACGCCGTCCTAAAAATGTCATCTTAGTTCGAAGGGCTCGAATTTCACCATATAGCTCGGGAAAACAATCAGGCAGCAGACATCTTGGCACGCATTCGCGCAAAGCGCGATGCCGTCCCCCCCAATATCTTCTTAGAGAGGTTGTTCAAGTCATCCGTATTATGGGAAGGGGAGTCCAGAAATAACAGCCCGGACCGAACCGCACTGCCCGACACCGAACATTCTGACACAACTGGAGGCTCTGCCAACGAAGTAACATCTTCAGCCCACGTAATAATGGCAGTCATTACCCCGTGGACAGAACCATTCCTAGCCTACCTAATCAGGCAGGAACTTCCTGAGGACCAAAACAAGGCACGCTTCATAGTGCGGCGATCTAAAGCCTATAAAGTCCATGAGGGAGAGCTTTATAAGAAAAGCACCACCGGAGTCCTTCAAAGGTGTATCTCCGAAGAGGAAGGGCGGAATCTCCTGGCTGAAATTCATGCCGGACTCGGCGGGCACCACGCCGCAGCCCGGGCCCTTGTAAGCAAGGCCTTCCATACAGGATTTTATTGGCCGACGGCCCGGGCAGATGCTCAGGACTTAGTCCAACGATGCGTCGGCTGCCAGCTCTTTGCTAACCAAAGCCACATGCCACCCACCGCCCTCCAAACTATACCCATCACCTGGCCCTTCACGGTCTGGGGGCTTGACATGCTTGGACCCCTTAAAGGAGGAACCCACAAGCAAAAATACCTACTGGTCATGGTGGATAAATTCACCAAATGGATAGAGGCCAAGCCTGTTAAAACGGCCGAATCCGGACCGGTGATAGACTTCATATCAAGGGTCGTACACCATTACGGCGTCCCCCACAGCATCATCACTGATAACGGCACGAACTTTATGGCCGATGAGGTCAAACTCTGGTGCAAAAACATGGGCATCAAGCTCGACTATGCTTCAGTCTATCACCCACAAACTAACGTTCAAGTCGAGCGAGCAAATGGTCTAATTATGAGCGGCATTAAACCCAGATTAGTGCGGTCCCTCAAGGAATCTAACACGCACTGGGTAGAGGAGCTCGACTCCGTACTCTGGGGGCTGCGGACCATGCCGAATCGCACCACCGGATTCACACCATTCTTTATGGTATACGGCGCAGAGGCAACTCTGCCCTGTGACATAATTCATGACTCACCTCACATGCGCATGTACGAAGAAAGAGAAGCCAAACTCGATCGAAAGAGACAGTTTGGACGCCTTGGAGGAGGAGTGTGACGTGGCAAAAGCCCGTTCCGCATTCTATCAACAGCAGGCTCGAAGATATAAAAGCAGAGAAGTACGGGCCAAAACTTACAATGTTGGCGAGTTAGTTCTACGCCTGCCGGACAAGAAAAAGGACAAACTCAAGCCCAAATGGGAAGGTCCCTTTATTATTGACCAAGTCCTGACTGGTGGAGCGTATCGTCTGCGAGATCCACCGGATAACCGACTCGAGCCGAACCCATGGAACGCTGCCCGTCTCCGAAGATTATACGCCTAGCGTCGGACTCTCTGTTCGTCTCCTTCCTCTGTCTATATTTTACACATTAGATGTCTTATATTTCTCTCCTGCTCCCTCCCTTTCTCTTACAGCCTTTAAGGGCTCGTTCGCGCCTTGTTCGCACACAATTGACGCGCTATCCGCGCTCGTTATACCTGGGGGCTTCCTTAACAGAAGCTTACTTATGCGGGCTTCACGCCCAACACATGTGTCACACTTCCGCATGTACCTTTTATTCACCATTATATGCATCGATATGACTTAAGTTTTGGCCAAGCTGGGTTGCCTGGCTCCTGTGCTTACCCCTACGTTCCCGATTGTTCGGCTAGGCGGTAAAGGGAGTACCTCTGCGATTGTTACTGCCGGGTCAGTCGGATGTGTACCTCAGACTGGGTGAAGCCGAAAGCTAGCGTTCTTAAGGGAATATTCGGTCGGTGAACTAAAGATGATTTCTCACTTGTTTATTAATCTGCCCCCAGATGCTTTTCTGTTTTTTTTGCAGTCCGGACATGCACTTTAGGGCATGCCTCCCAGGGAAAGGAACCCCTAACGGAACTATTCTCCCTGGAAGATGTTTCTTACTAACCATGTAATATAACATAACTAGTTGGGCACTTGTGCATTCAAGCACTAATGACCCCTCGCCTGGTCTCCATGCATGCCCCGGTTCTTACATAACCGAGAGGGTATTCCGACACACTCCGGACTATCGGGTCCCGAGGTTGAAGCGAAAAGGGCCGCCATGACAAACGATCTACAATCCGGCTAGAAGGCATTTTACATGTCATCTTAAATTACATAGTCAATTTGGTGAGCATATTCCTCTTCAATACCATCCAACAGGCTGTCTAGTTTACAGTCCTGTTGGGAATATTAATGCCAACTCTACTTGGCGTACACTAAGCTCACAGGATCTCCTTCCCATCGGCCCCACAGGTCCGACTTCGCCATGTGGTTTGGGTCACAACCGTGTACCGCGTCTTCACCATGGCCCAGGCCTCCCTGGCACCTTGACGGCAGGCCGATATCTTCCATAATCGGAAGCGCCGCCGCGCTCCCTTAAGCCTCTCTGCAAGATATCCAAGGCCTTCAGGCATGGAGACAGATGGCCACAAGGCCTGGGCGATGCCTTTCATCACCTGCCGAACACGTTCGTGCAGTTGAAAGAGATCGGGAAGATGGTCACCCGTAGAACCGGGCATTTCCTCTGCAGGACGACCTGTGAGCATACCCACAGACATAACTCTGTTGGTCGACTTCCTCGCCGAACTCTTTTTCAAAGTTCGTTCAAGCACTTACTAAAAATGCCGCGTCGAAGCCGTCGATTCTCCTTCACGGAGTCCGACAGCTGGGCACAAACATCCTTTAGTTCCTCGCCCAGCTGGGTGTTGGCATCTTGGAGATTATTCTTCTCCTGCCTCACCCTCGTAAGCACGCTCTCGCCGGCCTTTAACCGGCGCAAGAGTTGTTGCTTGTCCGGATCTACTCCGGCGCCATCTGCAATGATATTGTCAGATTTGCACACACGCCGCACTTCACAACATACTTATCTTTCGAAGCATATATTACCAGAGGGGGTCTCCTTGGCCTCCCCTGCCGCGGCTAGTGCGGCCTCAAGTTGGGCTTTGCACTCTTCCAGCTCCTGGGACAGTCGGGTATTCTTTTTTGTAAGATCCTGCATAACAAATGATCCTTAAATCAGTTATTCTAACTGTTTCAAGTCTCGAGGGCTACTGACATATATAACCGTCAAATTATCTCACCCGTATGTCTTTCACATACTACTCCGTGGCTCTGGCTGGACCATTTTCAGCGGCACGGAGGTACGCATCTCCCGAATTGAAGGCATCCAATGCCTCTTGGGAGAAACAAGTGTCACGAAGAACTGTCCGGTGACGCCTGTGATTCATGGAACTCTCCACCTCGGAATTGGTGGCAGACAGTCTGTCCGCATCCTCTGTCGGAGGAGCGTCCGACGCACGCCCCGTGTTCGCCTCTACTTCTGGACCTGGCTTTGGAGCCTGGCTGGTGGAGGCTCGATTGGTAATTTCTCCGGATATAGTCCGGCGAGCCCTCTTTTTCCTAAAAAAGGAGAGCATAGGCATTAGTATGCATCCTAAGAATAATACCTTGGAATAAGGCAACGCGCCTTACTGCTGCGTCGGTGCCTCGACCCAGACTGCGTGTCTCTTTAGCCTACCCCGCCCTCGCGGTCCCCTATTGGCTAGTCGCCACAGGTTCGGCATTCCGCCTCGGGATCCTCCCCTGTGAAACATCATTGGTATACGGTGATAAAAAATAAGCACGGATGGATCATCTTCGAAGTATTGGGACTTCGGTCTCGATTACTTGTGAGGCGGGGAGCAGTCCAGGATAATCGGCTGTAATAGCCACCAAGGCATTGTCGATGCTCAGTTGGTGAAATACCCCATCGATCAGCTCCACGGATATGTCTGGATCCTCTTGGGAGGCCGGATCGAGGGACCGTTCCGGATCCTCGGGTTGTGGAGGAGGGCTGTTTATATCCTTTACGGCCCGGCGCAATTCCTACGTCGAAATCACAAGATAAGGTACTTAACTATGGGAATATGGAACGGATGGGCAAAAAGAAGTGTCCACTTACCCAGCTTGGAGGATTGTACATAGAAAATCCGCCCTGTAGATTGACGCGGAGGAACTCCTCCTCTTCTCCCTTGTACAATGCGGACAAGATCTTCGTCAGAGCGGCAACCGATCCCAGCCCCTTACGGCCGCAGCGGGTGGCATCATCCTCCCCGTTGAAATCCCACATGGGGTGGCCTCTATACTGAAGCGGCTGCACCCCCCGCATAATGCATGTGGCCATGACCGCGATCATGGTCAGTCCGGAATGAGCTAACAACCTTATCCGGCTCATCAGGTAAAGGACGTCCTTGTCATTTTCCCTCCGAGGGCTCCGTGGACACCAGCTTGGGCGCTTCTTCAAAGGAGCATTATTGAACTCGGGGAGGCCGATCCGAACAGGGTCCGGTAGGGGGACGTCTTCTATATAAAACCATTCTGAAAGGCCAGTCTTCTTACGCCTTCCTTGGGGTTCCGGATAGATATCCGGTCCCGGCGATGCGCCATAGTTCGGCTCCGCCCACTTGATATATCGACCACTCCTGAGAACGGGGCACAAGGTAGAACAGCTTCTTCCACAGCGCGAAAAGAGCCTCGATGCCCAAAAACAGCTCGCAAAGGGCTATAAAGCCCGCAATATGCAATATGGAGGCAGGCGTAAGGTTGTGCAACTGGAGGCCATAGAACTCCAGTAGCCCCCGGAGAAACGGATGAATTGGAAATCCGAGCCCTCTTATCAGATAAGGGACAAGGCATACCCGCTCTCCTTTCGAGGGACTGGGGACGCTCTCCGCTTGCTCTCCGCCATTATAGGTGGCAAGTCCGGCTCGAACCGGGACCATGAAGGCTGGGGGAAGGAATCCCTTGGTTTGGAGCGTCACTAGCTCGCTGTGCGGGACGGAACATCTCTCCCAACCTCCAGGTTGAGGGCTGGGAGGGCGAGAGGAGGAGCTGCGTCGACTGGCCATGATGGAATGGATCTCTGTCGGATGCGCTCCGATGAATGCTCGCGAAGGGAAGATGGTGTGATTCGGATCTAAATCCTCGTCTCTTTTATAGGCAGCTCATTTGCGCAGCTAGGGGGGTAAATGTAAAAACACCCTGGCTTTTCGCATTTGTTTGACACGTGGAAGACGGACATTATTGGGCGTGGAAGCCAAGGAGCGCAATATTCACGAGAAGCCAGACACTATTCAACAGGTACATAGAATTTGGAGAAGAACCCGCCTTGCAATGCCGAAGACAATCTGCGCGCCGGTCTCATCGTCATTGAAGCCTGGTTCAGGGGCTACTAAGGGAGTCCTGGATTAAGGGGTGTCCGGATGGCCGGACTCTAACCTTTGGCCGGACTCCTGGACTATGAAGATACAAGATTGAAGACTTGGTCCCGTGTCCGGATGGGACTTTCCTTGGCGTGGAAGGCAAGCTTGGCGATACAGATATGTAGATCTCCTCCTATTGTAACCGACTCTATGTAACCCTAGCCCTCTCCGGTGTCTATATAAACCGGAGGGTTTTAGTCCGTAGGACGAACAACAATCATACCATAGGCTAGCTTCTAGGGTTTAGCCTCTCTGATCTCGTGGTAGATCTACTCTTGTACTACCCATATCATCAATATTAATCAAGCAGGAGTAGGGTTTTACCTCCATCGAGAGGGCCCGAACCTGGGTCAAAACATCGTGTCCCTTGTCTCATGTTGCCATCCGCCTAGACGCACAGTTCGGGACCCCCTACCCGAGATCCGCCGGTTTTGACACCGACAGGGGTCCTAGTGGAAACTAAGGGATATAAAGGCCTCCTTTTAATAGAGAACCGGAACAAAGCATTAGCAGTTAGTGAATATATGAACTCCTAAAACTATGGTCATTACCGAGAAGTATCCCGATTATTGTCACTTCGGTGTTGTCGGATCATAACACATAATAGGGGACTATAGACTTGCATGATAGGATCAAGAACACACATATATTCATGAAAACATAATAGGTTCAGATCTGAAATCATGGCACTCGGGCCCTAGTGACAATCATTAAGCATAGCAAAGTCATAGCAACATCAATCTCAGAACATAGTGGATACTAGGGATCTAACCCTAACAAAACTAACTTGACTACATGGTAAATCTCATCCAACCCATCACCGTCCAGCAAGCCTACGATGGAGTTACTCACACACGGTGGTGAGCATCATGAAATTGGTGATGGAGAATGGTTGATGATGATGACGGCGACGAATCCCCCTCTCCGGAGCCCCGAACGGACTCCAGATCAGCCCTGCCGAGGGAGATTATGTCTTGGCGGCGGCTCCGTATCGTAAAACGCGATGAAACTTTCTTTCTGATTTTTTTCTCCGTGAAACAGAATATATGGAGTTGGAGTTGAGGTCGGTGGAGCCTCAGGGGGCCCACGAGACAGGGGGCACGCCTAGGGGGGTGGGCATGCCCCCACCCTCGTGGACAGGGTTAGGGCCCCCTGGTCTTGATTCTTTCGCCAGTATTTTTTATATTTTCCAAAACTTGCCTCAGTGGATTTTCAGGTCATTCCGAGAACTTTTGTTTTCTACACATAAAACAACATCATGGCAGTTCTGCTGAAAACAGCATCAGTCCAGGTTAGTTTCATTCAAATCATGCAAGTTAGAGTCCAAAACAAGGACAAAAGTGTTTGGAAAAGTAGATACGTTGGAGACGTATCAACTCCCCCAAACTTAAACCTTTGCTTGTCCTCAAGCAATTCAGTTGATAAACTAAAAGTGATAAAGAAAAACTTTTACAAACTCTATTTGCCCTTGTTGTTGTAAACATGTAAAGCCAGCATTCAAGTTTCAACAAATATTATGAACTAACCATACTCACAATAACACCTCGGTCTCACAATTACTCATATCAATGGCATAATCAGCTAGCGAGCCATAATAATAAAACTCAGATGATAACACTTTCTCAAAACAATCATAACATGATATAACAAAATGGTATCTCTCTAGCCCTTTCTGAGACCGCAAAACATAAATGCAGAGCACCTTTAAAGATCAAGGACTGACTAAACATTGTAATTCATGGTAAAAGAGATCCAGTCAAGTCATAGCCAATATAAACCAATAGTAATGAATGAAGGAAATATGCCCTAGAGGCAATAATAAAGTTATTATTTATTTCCTTATATCATGATAAATGCTTATTATTCATGCTAGAATTGTATTAACCGGAAACATAATACATGTGTGAATACATAGACAAACAGAGCGTCACTAGTATGCCTCTACTTGACTAGCTCGTTAATCAAAGATGGTTATGTTTCCTAACCATAGACATGAATTATCATTTGATTAACGGGATCACATCATTAGGAGAATGATGTGATTGACTTGACCCATTCAGTTAGCTTAGCACCCGATCATTTAGTATGTTGCTATTGCTTTCTTCATGACTTATACATGTTCCTATGACTATGAGATTATGCAACTCCCGTTTACCGGGGGAACACTTTATGTGCTACCAAACGTCACAACGTAACTGGGTGATTATAAAGGTGCTCTACAGGTGTCTCTGAAGGTATTCGTTGGGTTGGCGTATTTCGACATTAGGATTTGTCACTCCGATTGTCGGAGAGGTATCTCTGGGCCCTCTCGGTAATGCACATCACTTAAGGATTGCAACTAATGAGTTAGTTGCGGTATGATGTATTACGAAACGAGTAAAGAGACTTGCCGGTAATGAGATTGAACTAGGTATTGAGATACCGACGATCGAATCTCGGGCAAGTAAGCATACCGATGACAAAGGGAACAACGTATGTTGTTATGCGGTCTGACCGATAAAGATCTTCATAGAATATGTGGGAGCCAATATGAGCATCCAGGTTCTGCTATTGGTTATTGACCGAAGACGTGTCTCGGTCATTTCTACATAGTTCTCGAACCCGTAGGGTCCGCACGCTAAACGTTACGATGATAGTTATATTATGAGTTTATATGTTTTGATGTACCGAAGGTTGTACGGAGTCCCGGATGTGATCACGGACATGACGAGAAGTTTCGAAATGGTCGAGACATGAAGATTGATATATTGGAAGCCTATGTTTGGATATCGGAAGTGTACCGGGTGAAATCGAGATTTTACCGGAGTACCGGGAGGTTACCGGAACCCCTCGGGAGGTAAATGGGCCTTAGTGGGCTTTTACGGAGAAGAGGAGAGGCGGCCAGGGCTGGGCCGCGCTCCCCTCCCCCCTAGTCCAAATAGGACAAGGAGAGGGGAGCGGCGCCCCCCTTTCCTTCTCTCCCTCCTCTTTCCCCCTCCCGAATCCTATTCTAGCTAGGAAGGGGGGTGAGGGAGTTCTGGATTAGGGGGTGTCCGGATAGCCGAACTATCACCGTTGGCCGGACTCCTGGGCTATGAAGATACAAGATTGATGACTTCGTCACGTGTCCGGATGGGACTTTCCTTGGCGTGGAAGGCAAGCTTGGCGATACGGATATGTAGATCTCCTACCATTGTAACCGACTTTGTGTAACCCTAACCCTCTCCGGTGTCCATATAAACCGGAGGGTTTTAGTCCGTAGGACGAAGAACAATCATACCATAGGCTAGCTTCTAGGGTTTAGCCTCTTTGATCTCGTGGTAGATCTACTCTTGTACTACCCATATCATCAATATTAATCAAGCAGGAGTAGGGTTTTACATCCATCGAGAGGGCCCGAACCTGGGTAAAAACATCGTGTCCCTTGTCTCCTGTTACCATCCGCCTAGACACACAGTTCGGGACCCCCTACCCGAGATCCGCCGGTTTTGACACCGACATTGGTACTTTCAATGAGAGTTCCTTTGTGTCGTCACCTTTAGGCCCGATGGCTCCTTCGATCATCAACAACGACACAGTCCAGGGTGAGACTTTTCTCCCCGGACAGATCTTCGTATTCGGTGGCTTTGCACTGCGGGCCAATTCACTTGGCCATCTGGAGCAGATCGAAAGCTACGCCCCTGGCCATCAGGTCAGATTTGGGAGTTTGAACTACACGGCTGACATCCGCGGAGACTTGATCTTCAACGGACTCAAGCCACAGCCAAGCGCGCCGTACTGTCTCGATGGGTATGATCTAGCTCTGCCGCCGAACAGTGCCCTGGAGGCCGCACCAGCGTCCGCTCCAACCCTTAGCTCGGAGCCAACTTCGCCGATCAAGGATGAGTGGCTGGACACCGCCTCGGGGGCTACGATCTCTACGGCGATCGAGACGAACACCATCCATGTCCTTTGCAAAGCCCGTGACTCCGAGGTGTCAGACTCCTCTCCGGACTCCGAACCTCCCGCGCCCCTGCCAATCAAATCCGATTGGGCGTCGGTTATGGAGTTCACTGCCGCGGACATCTTTCAGCACTCGCCCTTTGGCAACATCCTGAATTCAATAAAGTCTCTCTCTTTATCAGGAGAGCCCTGGCCGGACTATGGTCAGGAAGGTTGGGATGCGGACGATGAAGAAATTCAACGCCCACCCACCACCCACTTTGTAGCCACTGTCGATGATTTAACCAACATGCTCGACTTCGACTCCGAAGACATTGACGGTATGGACGACGATGCAGGAGACAACCAAGAAACAGCGCCTACAGGGCACTAGAAGGCCACCTCGTCATATGACATATACATGGTGGACATCCCAAAATATGGGAACGGCGATGGAACAGCGGAGGATGACCCCTCCAAGAAACAGCCCAAGCACCAACGTCAGCGGCGCCGCTCTAAATCCCGCCACAGCAAAAAAGGTGATTCCGGCACGGGAGATAATAACACCCCGGACAGTGCCGAAGACAACCCCCTCCAGCGGGATTCAGCACAGGAGGAGGGGGAACCCAGCCCTCATGATAGAGCGGCAGACAGAGAGGTAGAGGACGATAATTATATACCTCCCTCCGAAGACGAGGCAAGCCTCGACAACGACGAATTTGTCGTGCCCGAGGATCCCGTCGAACAAGAGCATTTCAAGTGCAGGCTTATGGCCACGGCAAGCAGCCTCAAGAAAAAGCAGCAACAGCTTAGAGCTGACCAAGACCTGCTAGCTGACAGATGGACTGAAGTCCTTGCAGCCGAAGAGTACGAACTCGATCGCCCCTCTAAGAGCTACCCAAAAAGCAGGCTGCTACCCCAATTAGAGGAGGAAGCACCCAAACCTACATCACCAGCGCATGACGCGGCCGACCGGCCACCTCGTGGCCGCAACAGAGAGGCCTCTAGGCCCTCCACTAAAGCCGCACCCCGGCGTCGCTCGAAAAGTACAAAGCCACGGGGAAATGCGCCAGACTTGTGAGACATATTGGAGGACAAGGCAAGGCAAATAAGATCGATCTACGGATCGTGCGGGCGCCCCACGACTCGTGATGACAACCATCACGCCGGAGACAGCAATTCCGGCCGAGCCGAACACAGTAGACAAAGCTCATTTGAGCTGCGTCGTGATTTAGCCCAATACAGAGGCGCCGCACACACTATGCTTCACAGGCGAAGTAATGGATCATCAAATCCCCGAGGGTTTCAAACCCGTAAACATTGAATCATACGACGGCACAACAGATCCTGCAGTTTGGATCGAGGACTATCTCCTTCACATCCACATGGCCCGTGGTGATGATCTACACGCCATCAAATACCTCCCACTCAAGCTTAAAGGACCAGCTCGGCATTGGCTTAACAGCTAGCCAGCAGAATCAATTGGTTGTTGGGAAGACCTGGAAGCCGCATTCCTTGATAACTTCCAGGGCACATATGTGCGACCACCAGACGCCGATGACCTAAGCCACATAATTCAGCAGCCAGATGAATCGGCCAGACAATTCTGGACACGGTTCTTAACCAAGAAAAATCAAATCGTTGACTGTCCGGATGCAGAGGCCCTTGCAGCCTTCAAACATAACATCCGCGACGAGTGGCTTGCCCGACACCTATGACAGGAAAAGCCGAAATCCATGGCAGCCCTCACATCACTCATGACCCGCTTCTGCGCGGGAGAGGACAGCTGGCTAGCTTGCAGTAACAACCTGACCAAAAACCCTGGTAGTTCGGATACCAAGGACAGCAATGGCAGGTCGCGTCGCAACAAGCACAAGCACCGCATTAACGGCGATAATGCTGAAGATACGGCAGTCAATGCCGGATTCAGAGTCTCTAAAGCCGGTCAGCGGAAAAAGCCGTTCAAAAGAAATAGTCAGGGCCCGTCCAATTTGGACCGAATACTCGATCGCTCGTGCCAGATACATGGCACCCCCGAAAAACTAGCCAACCACACCAACAGGGATTGTTGGGTGTTCAAGCAGGCAGGCAAGTTAAATGCCGAAAACAACGACAAGGGGCTGCATAGCGATGACGAGGAGGAGCCCCGGCCGCCGAACAATAGAGGACAGAAGGGCTTTCCCCCACAAGTGCGGACGTTGAACATGATATACGCAACCCACATACCCAAAAGGGAGCGGAAGCGTGCACTAAGGGACGTATATGCGATGGAGCCAGTCGCCCCAAAGTTCAACCCGTAGTCCTCCTGCCCAATCACTTTAGATCGAAGGGACCACCCCACTAGTATCCGCCACGGCGGATTCGCCGCATTTGTTCTTGACCCAATCATTGACAGATTTCACCTCACTAGAGTCCTGATGGACGACGGCAGCAGCCTGAACCTGCTTTACCATGATACAGTGCGCAAAATGGGCATAGACCCCTCAAGGTTTAAACCCACAAAAATGACCTTTAAAGGCGTCATACCAGGTGTAGAGGCCTACTGTACAGGCTCAGTTACACTCGAAGTGGTCTTCGGATCCCCGGATAACTTCCGAAGCGAGGAATTAATCTTCGACATAGCGAGGAATTAATCTTCGACATAGTCCCGTTCCGCAACGGCTATCACGCACTACTCGGACGAACCACATTTGCAAAGTTCAATGCGGTGCCGCACTACGCATACCTCAAGCTCAAGATGTCAGGCCCTCGAGGAGTAATCACGGTCAATGGAAACACTGAGCGCTCTCTCCGAACGGAGGAGCATACGGCGGCGCTAGCGGCGGAAGTACAAAGTAGCCTCTTAAGGCAATTCTTGAGTCTGACTACTAAACGTCCGGACACCGTCAAGCGCGCCCGGAGTAACCTACAACAAGACCGCCTGGCACGTTCCGAGCACGCGTAGCAATGCGGCCCCAACCCCAGCCCTCGCAAAATTGCGAGACCAGTACCACGCGTACATAACTACGCTCTGGAGAAACCATGGGCATAGGGGGAGGGGCACGACCACGTCATGCCTAGAGTGCGGCTCAACCGCAAACAGGGGCTCCCAATTGTGTCATTCTTTTTTTTCCTTATTCTCAGGACTCCGTTTTCCAGAAGCCCTGTCCGGTAGTAGAATCGCCGAACTCATGATGCAACAGCCAGGGAAGAAGAAAGCTACGTCGAGTGTCCAGGTGGTCTCTACTACGAGCATTATACCTGTTTTACATACCATCCCGCAGCTTACCCCTGGAGGGGGGCATGTTAAATAGTCACATCCCTTGCTTATCGCACTATTTGTATCATTCTGCTTTCATTGCAGTATCTTTTGAATAAACAATACATAGCTTTTGCTTATTATTGCATCTTTTTTTCCATATATGTTCACCTATGACATGTTGCACCCGTACAACTTGGTACGGTCAATACACCAGGGGCTTAAGTACCCCAAAATATGGTGTGATAAGTCCGAACACTTTCACAAGTGCGGCACCCCGAACTTATATCATTATATGCATCGGCTCCGAATCATGTCTTGGTTCAATAGTTGGGTTTGCCCGGCTCCCATGTTTTGGTACCTTACATTACGTTATATCGGCTAAGGTAGCGCTGGGAGAAGCAATGCGATTGTGCCCCGGTTGAGCTGGGTTGGAGAAAGCTAAAACTGACCGTCATGATAGGGCGAGAGCCGGTCGCTGTTCGAGAGGTTTTTTTCGGGTCCCTAAAGACTTATGTCGCTTAGAGCGAGGAGTCGGCATTGTCTGGCCAAGGTGTGGATAGCTCCCCAAACTCGGTCTTCCGAATACTAGGGGCTTCGCCTAAATTTAAAATTATAGAATTTTATGGCTAAGTGAGAGTGTTCAAGAACTGTAGTCCGGTTGCCTTGTTCGTTGCGTTGAGCGCCTCCCTCGAAGGACCCAAGAATGGGAACAAGAGCGCTCAAGTTTATCCCGAACACCCCAGCACTCGTGGCAAGGGGGCGGAAGCCAACGACTTGCCATCTCTCAAATTTGATAAACAACCGCACAGAAGGTAATATTTTAAATTCACATGGGTTGCTTAGCGCATATGAACAAGTTTTCAGCGTACATGATAACAAATGTGAGTCTATTCAAAAATTACATCTTTGGAACATTCACCCGCTATAAGGCGGGCACCCTTCAGGACGCCCTCATAGTACATTTCGGGGTTGCGGTGCTCCTTGCCCGGTGGTGGCCCGTCCGTCACAAGCTTCTCAGCATCCATCTTGCCCCAGTGCACTTTAGCACGGGCAAGGACCCGACGGGCACCTTCAATGCAGACGGAGCGCTTGATGACTTCAATCCATGGACAGGCGTCCACCAGCCGCCGCACTAGCCCGAAGTAGCTCCCAGGCATGGCTTCCGTAGGCCACAGCCGAACTATGAGGCCCTTCATGGCCTGTTCGGCGACCTTGTGGAGCTCGACCAGCTGCTTCATCTGGTCGCTCAGGGGCACCGGATGTCCGGCCTCAGCATATTGAGACCAGAACACCTTTTCCGTCGAGCTCCCCTCCTCGGCTCGGTAGAACGCGGCAGCATCGGACACACTACGGGGCAGATCTGTGAACGCTCCTGGAGAGCTCCGGATTCAGGTAAGTAACAGATAATTCACTTTTACTTGCTTGCTTTACATAAAGAATGCCTTACCCGCCGCTATCTTTTTTATCGCCTCAATCTCCTGGAGGGCCTTCTGGGCTATGGCCTTAGCGGCTTTGGCACTCTCAAGAGCCAAGGCAAGCTCGGACTCTCGAGTCTTCGAGTCACGCTCCAAACTCTCGTGTTTTTCCACGAGAGCCTGGAGCTCTTGCCGCACCTCCGCCACCCTCGCCTCCTGCTTCTCTTACTCGGTGCGTTCCACGGCCGCACTGTTTTCGTCCTTGGACACCGCTTCCTTCAGGGTCGCCACCTCGTTCGAGGCCCCTGCAATACTCATGTTGTTCCTGTCATTTTTTGCAACCAAATCCTTTCTATAAGGTATTACATTAATAAGGTATTACTTACCTTCCTTGTCCTCGAGCTGCTTCTTGGCAAGGCCGAGCTCGTTCTCGGACCGCTCGAGGCTCTCCTTCAATGCATTGACCTCCGCAGTCAGTGCGGCAGAGGTCAGCAGCGCAGCCTGCATTCCCATATTGACATATTTATGTTAGACTCCTGCGTATATCTTTTTAGATCTTCAACTCGGCTTTTCTTTCCGAACACCAAACTAAGCATCAGGGGCTACTGTCTATGTGGTAATATTTTTACATATTCTAAACTTACCTCAAAGCCTGTTAGAAGGCTGGTACAGGCTTCAGTCAGCCCGCTCTTGGCGGACTGAACCTTCTGGATCACCGCACTCATGATAGTGCGGTGCTCCTCGTCGATGGAGGCGCCGTTAAGCGCCTCCAACAAGCTATCCGGTGCCTCCGGTTGGACGGAGGTCACCGGCGTCGCAGTCTTGCCCTTCTTACGAAGGGGCCGCCTGCCTGACTTTGGAACCACTGTAGGTTCCGGTACAGAGACGGCACAGGGCCAGACTTAGAGCCCTCTGGGGTTTTGCCCCCTTTGCACCCGGAGTCCGGGAGGTCGCCTTGCGGCGCCTCCAGGACCACCTCCTCCTGGTTGGGCCCCTTTTGGGACTCCATCGCAGTGTCGTCTACGTCATGAGGAGAGGAGGCGGTCGGAAGTGAAGTGCTATTCACATCCGACGAATCCATGGAGCCGCTCGACGAAGCGGTGAGCTCGTCCTTGGGCGGGCTACATGGTTATATTCGGCATTAGAAGACACTATGCGACAAATAAAAAGTCATGAGCTATTCCGGAGTCCGGACACTTACGATCTCCCCAGGGGCTTGGCCCTTGGTGGCCACTCCTCCTCGTCATTGTCGGCGTTGGTGGAGAAGTCCGGAGGAAGGGTCCTTCCCTTCTTGGACCCTCCGGCCTCCCCAGTCGGGGCGGCCTTCCTTTTCTTCTCTCCCCCTACTGGGGGAGAGGCTTCTTTTTCCTCCTCCTCGTCTTCATGGGAGGAGTCCGCCTTGGAGTCATCGGACGGTGAGTCCGACACTGCCTGGCGTCTGGAACTCTTTCGAGTTCCCGTGGCCTGCTTCTTGGCCTTCTTTTCCGGCACCATGTAAGGTGCCGGGGCCAGCAGCCCCGTCAAGTGGGCATCCGCTCGGTCTTCCGGCAAGGGAGCAGGACAGCTAATCTGTCTGGCCATCTTCTGCCAATCCTGTCAAAGGTAAGGGAGTTTAGGTCCCGCATAGAGTCAAACTATGAAAAAAGAGTCCCGTAAAGGGTAGCTTACCTCGCTGGCTTGATGCTGCGAGCTGAATCCGCGATCTTTGGAAGCGGATGCGGGAGCCTCGGCGCCCTTGAACAGCACCTTCCAGGCATCTTCGTACGTAGTGTCGAAGAGCCGGCTCAAGGTTCGGTGTTGTGCCGGATCAAACTCCCACAAGTTGAAGGCCCGTTGCTGGCATGGGAGGATCCGGCGGATGAGCATAACCTGGACTACGTTGACAAGCTTGAGCTTCTTGTCCACCAGGTTTCGGACGCAGGTTTGAAGTCCGGTCAGCTCTTCCGAATCTCCCCACGTTAGGCCCGTCTCTTTTCAGGAGGTGAGCCGTGTGGGGAAACCAGATCGGAATTCGGGGGCCGCCGCCCATTTGGAGTCGCGTGGCTCGGTGATGTAGAACCACCCCGATTGCCACCCCTTTATTGTCCTCACGAAGGAGCCCTCGAGCCATAGGACGTTGGCCATCCTACCCAGCATGGCACCTCCGCACTCCGCTTGGCGGCCGCCCACTACCTTCGGCTTGACATTGAAAGTCTTCAGCCATAAGCCGAAGTGGGGCTGGATGCAGAGGAAGGCCTCGCACACGACGATGAACACCGAGATGTTGAGGATGAAGTTCGGGGTTAGATCATGGAAATCTAGGCCATAGTAGAACATGAGCCCCCGGACAAATGGCTTAAGTGGAAAACCTAGTCCGCGGAGGAAGTGGGTGAGGAACACGACCCTCTCATGGGGCCTGGGGGTGGGGATGAGCTGCCCCTTGTTGGGGAGCCGACACGCGATGTCGCCGGACAAGTATCCGGCTTTCCACAGCTTTTTTATGTGCCCCTCCGTTACGGAGGAGACCATCCACTTGCCTCCCGCTCCGGACATGGCTGGAGAAGGTTGAGGAGGGATGTGCGGACTTGGGCGCTGGAGCTCGAGTGTGCGGAAATGGATGAGCAAAGGAGGAAGAAGGCGTAGGTGAAAAGGTGAATCCTTATCCCCTTATATGGACGGCCGAAGCTATGTGTCCCCCACCAGCCTTGTAAAACTCGCTTATCTCCCAAGCGCCATAATCAATGGCGCGGTTGGGTTACCCACATCTGTATTGATGGGAATCCCGGAATAAGGGGACATGATCTCTGCTTTGACAAGACGTGTCAAGGAAACCGCCTCGCTAAACGCGCTGAGGTGGTATAGTAAAAACGATTCGAATAAAGACTTGGCCGTGGCGTGATGGCACGCTGCGGAATACGTCAGCAGATTGATTTTGTGTAAATATTATTCTCTCTACGGTGTTATGTGGAAATTATTTTGCAGAGCCGGACACTGTCCTTGTGTTCAAAATCTTCTATGAAGTATTCGGAGGAGGAACCCGCCTTGCAATATCGAAGACAATATGCGCGCCGGACTTGTCGTCATTGAAACCTGGTTCAGGGGCTACTAAGGGAGTCCTGGATTAGGGGGTGTCCGGATAGCCGAACTATCACCATTGGCCAGACTCCTGGGCTATGAAGATACAAGATTGAAGACTTCGTCCCGTGTCCGGATGTGACTTTCCTTGGCGTGGAAGGCAAGCTTGGCGATACGGATATGTAGATCTCCTACCATTGTAACCGACTCTGTGTAACCCTAACCCTCTCCGGTGTCTATATAAATTAGAGGGTTTTAGTCTGTAGGACGAAGAACAATCATACCATATGCTAGCTTCTAGGGTTTAGCCTCTTTGATCTCGTGGTAGAACTACTCTTGTACTACCCATATCATCAATATTAATCAAGCAGGAGTAGGGTTTTACCTCCATCGAGAGGGCCCGAACCTGGGTAAAAACATCGTGTCCCTTGTCTCCTGTTACCATCCGCCTAGACGCACAGTTCGGGACCCCCTACCCGAGATCCGCCGGTTTTGACACCGACAGGGGGGAGTCCTACTCCCGGTGGGAGTAGGACTCCTCCTGGCGCGCCCTCTCCCTGGCCGGCCGCACCCCCCTTGCTCCTTTATATATGGGGGCAGGGGGCACCCCATAGACACAACAATTGATCAAGTTGCTCTTTTAGCCGTGTGCGGTGCCCCCCTCTACTATAATCCACCTCGATAATACTGTAGCGGTGCTTAGGCGAAGCCCTGCGTCGGTAGAACATCAATATCGTCACCACGCTGTCATGCTGATGAAACTCTCCCTCAACACTTGGCTGGATCGAAGTTCGAGGGACGTCATCGGGCTGAACATGTGCTGAACTCGGAGGTGACGTGCGTACGGTACTTGATTGGTCGAATCGTGAAGACGTACGACTACATCAACCGTGTTGTGCTAACGCTTCCGCTTTCGGTCTACGAGGGTACGTGGACAACACTCTCCCCTCTCGTTGCTATGCATCACCATGATCTTGCGTGAGCGTAGGATTTTTTTTGAAATTACTACGTTCCCCAACAGTGGCATCCGAGCCTGGTTTTATGCGTAGATGTCATATGCACGAGTAGAACACAAGTGAATTGTGGGCGATATAAGTCATACTGCTTACCAGCGTGTCATACTTTGGTTCGGCGGTATTGTTGGATGAAGCGGCTCGGACCGACATTACGCGTACGCTTACGGGAGACTGGTTCTACCGACATGCTTTGCACATAGGTGGCTGGCGGGTGTCAGTTTCTCCAACTTTAGTTGAACCGAGTGTGGTTACGGCCGGTCCTTGCGAAGGTTAAAACAGCAGCAACTTGACAAACTATCGTTGTGGTTTTGATGCGTAGGTAAGAACGGTTTTTGCTAAGCCCGTAGCAGCCACGTAAAACTTGCAACAACAAAGTAGAGGACGTCTAACTTGTTTTTGCAAGGCATGTTGTGATGTGATATGGTCAAGACATGATGCTAAATTTTATTGTATGAGATGATCATGTTTTGTAACCGAGTTATCGGCAACTGGCAGGAGCCATATGGTTGTCGCTTTATTGTATGCAATGCAATCGCCCTGTAATGCTTTACATTATCACTAAGCGGTAGCGATAGTCGTAGAAGCATAAGATTGGCGAGAAGACAAACGATGCTATGATGGAGATCAAGGTGTCGCGCCGGTGACGATGGTGATCATGACGGTGCTTCGGAGATGGAGATCACAAACACAAGATGATGATGGCCATATCATATCACTTATATTGATTGCATGTGATGTTTATCTTTTATGCATCTTATCTTGCTTTGATTAACGGTGGCATTATAAGATGATCCCTCACTAAATTATCAAAGTATAAGTGTTCTTGATGACCCACAAGTATAGGGGATCTATCGTAGTCCTTTCGATAAGTAAGAGTGTCGAACCCAACGAGGAGCAGAAGGAGATGATAAGCGGTTTTCAACAAGGTATTCTCTTCAAGTACTGAAATAAGTGGTAACAGATAGTTTTGTGATAAGATAAATTGTAACGAGCAACAAATAACAAAAGTAAATAAAGTGCAGCAAGGTGGCCCAATCCTTTTGTAGCAAAGGACAAGCCTAGACAAACTCTTATATAAGGAAAATCGCTCCTGAGGACACATGTGAATATCGTCAAGCTAGTTTTCATCACGTTCATATGATTCGCGTTCGGTACTTTGATAATTTGATATGTGGGTGGACCGGTGCTTGGGTGTTGTTCTTACTTGAACAAGGATCCCACTTATGATTAACCTCTGTTTCAAGCATCCGCAACTACAACAAAAGTATTAAGGTAAACCTAACCATAGCATGAAACATATGGATCCAAATCAGCCCCTTACGAAGCAACGCAATAACTAGGGTTTAAGCTTCTGTCACTCTAGCAACCCATCATCTACTTATTACTTACCAATGCCTTCCTCTAGGCCCAAATAATGGTGAAGTGTTATGTAGTCTACGTTCACATAACACCACTAGAGGCTAGACAACATACATCTCATCAAAATATCGAACGAATACCAAATTCACATGACTACTAATAGCAAGACTTCTCCCATGTCCTCAGGAACAAACGTAACTACTCACAAATCATATTCATGTTCATAATCAGAGGGGTATTAATATGCATATAGGATCTGAACATATGATCTTCCACCAAATAAACCAACTAGCATCAACTACAAGGAGTAACCAACACTACTAGCAACCTTCTAGTACCAATCCCGGACTTGGAGACAAGAATTGGATACAAGAGATGAACTAGGGTTTTGAGAGGAGATGGTGCTGGTGAAGATGTTGATGGAGATTGCCCTCTCCCGATGAGACGAGCATTGGTGAGGATGATGGCGATGATTTCCCCCTCCGGGAGGGAAGTTTCCCCGGTAGAACAGCTCTGCCAGAGCCCTAGATTGGTTCCACCAAGGTTCCGCCTCGTGGCGGCGGAGTTTCGTCCCGAAAGGTTGCTTATGATTTTTTCCTCATCGAAAGAACTCTATAGCAGAAGATGGGCATCGGAGAGCCAACAGGGGGCCCACGAGGTAGGGGGCGCGCCTAGAGGGGTAGGGCGCGCCCCCCACCCTCGTGGATAGGTGGGCCCCTCTGGTGAACTTCTTCCCCTGGATATTTGTTATTATTTCCAAAAATGAGTTTCGTGGAGTTTCAGGACTTTTGGAATTGTGCAGAATAGGTCTCTAATATGTGCTCCTTTTCCAGCCCAGAATTCGAGCTGCCGGCATTCTCCCTCCTTATGTAAACCTTGTAAAATAAGAGATAATAGGCATAAGTATTGTGGCATAATGTGTAATAACAGCCCATAATGCAACAAATATCGATATAAAAGCATGATGCAAAATGGACGTATTAACTCCCCCAAGCTTAGACCTCGCTTGTCCTCAAGCGAAAGCCGATAACGATAAATATGTTCCCATGTTTAGAGGTAGAGGTGTCGATAAAAATAAAATATGGACATGAAGGCATCATGATTATTCTCATAACAGCAACATATATAGATATTGTCATATGATTTCTTATATTCAAGTAATAATCTATTCACAATGCAGAGTACGAATCATAAACTTTATTGAGAACCAACAAACTATAATCTCAGTCATTGAAGCAATTGCAATTTATCATAACATCAAAAAGAGTCTATGTCAGAGCTTAATAGCAAGTCCGCATACTCAACTATCATTTAGTCCTTCATAATTGCTAACACTCACGCGATACTTGTGGTTACGGAGTTTAATTCGGACACTGAGAAAGATAGGGGCTTATAGTTTCGCCTCCCAACCTTTTACCTCAAGGGTAATGTCAACAATAATAACTCACGATCCCCTACATCCAATTAGATATATCCATCAGGATCTTTCCAACATACTGTGCTTGCCAAAGGATAAAGTGAAGAAGGAAAGGTGAAGATCACCATGACTCTTGCAGAAGGTAGAAGATGATAATAAAAGATATGCCCTTCGCAGAGGGAAGCAGAGGTTGCCATGCGCTTTTATGCTTGGATGCACAAATCTTAATACGAAAGAACGTCATTTTATATTGCCCCTTGTGATCTGAACCTTTAGTATGCAGTCTGTCGCTTTTATTACTTCCACATCACAAGATCGTATAAAGCTTATTTCTCCCACACCAATCAATCATACATATTTAGAGAAATTTTTATTGCTTTGCACCGATGACAACTTACTTGAAGGATCTTACTCAATCCATAGGTAGGTATGGTGGACTCTCATGGCAAAACTGGTTTAAGGGTTTTTTTGGAAGCACAAGTACTATCTCTACTTGGTGCTGAGAATTTGGCTAGCATGAGGGGGAAGGCAAGATCAACATGTTGGATGATCCATGACAACATACTTTATCTCAGATATAAGAAAACGTAAATCATTACTTTGTCTTCCTTGCCCAACATCGACTCTTCAGCATGTCATATTTTAATGAGTGCTCCCAATCATAAAATATGTCAATAATAGTATATTTATATGTGAAACCTCTCTTTCAGTATTACTTCCTATTAATTGCAATGATGACCAAAGCTATGTTTGCCAACTCCCAACAACTTTTAATCGTCATTCTCTTTCTATGTGAAGCCATTACTCTCAATAAGATCAATATGAACTCTTATTATTTATTTTATTCTTTTTCTCTTTTCTTTTATTTACTCAAGATCATGGCAAAACAATCAAGCCCTTGACTCAACACTAATCTTTATTATATAGCTCACGGACTCGATTACATAGAGAGATCATAAAGCAAAACTCGGAACTAGATCATGCCATAAATTTTATTCTACTAGATCAAGATACTACTGATAGGATCGAACTAAGAAAAACGGTAAAGATAGGAGATGTGATTGTGATACGATACCGGGGCACCTTCCCCAAGCTTGGCAGTTGCCAAGGGGAGTGCCCATACCCATGTGATTATGTCTCCTTCTTTGTTGGTGAAGAAGGTGGAGGTGTTGTCGATGACGCGGGCATGTCGTCCATCTTCCAAGGCATAGGATCACCATCATAGAAGGATGATCGAGTCTCCGGGATCCTCAAATCTGTAGCCAAACTCATCCTTTTGAATCTATATTCATACTCACAGTTTTGGTTTTGCAGGTCGTAGATTTGGGCTTGAAGGTGCTCGATCTTCTCATGAAGCTTGAAGATGGCCTCCCCAATGTTGTCAGCATCCAGCTTGTGGTTGCTGGTGAACTCTGCGATCATCATGTGGTTGGAGTTGAGTCCATGTTCCACCATCCCTTGGCACTTGAAAACTTGTTGCTCCACTGCTTCGAGCCTTGTCTCCAAACTTCCGGTCCCCTTCGGTCCTTCTTCATCGCGGATGTGCAGCAATCCATCACGCAACTCAATATTTTGAGGGTGTCGCAACACCTCCGCGAGGTAAGGGTTGATGACCTTCTCAAAGAAATTGTCCTTGGAGGCACTTGGGGACGTCATGATAATCTAGATCTGTCAGAAAAACAGCTCGAAACAAGAACAGAAGATAATTGCGTGATACAGGAGTCAAAACCTTCAGGAGAATATATAATGAATTTTTACGGACCATAATACGTATCGTGCAAGAAAACGGAGTCCGGAAGGCACACGAGGTGCCCACGAGATAGGGGGCGCGCCCTCCACCCTCGTGGGGCCCTCGTGTCCTTCCCGAACTACTACTTATTTTTCTATTTTTCTAAATATTCCAAAATGGAGAAATATTGCCTTAAAAACTGTTTTGGAGTCGGTTTACTTACCATACCACATACCTATTCCATTTTGGAGTCTGAAACGTTCTGGAAAGTGTCTCTTATGTATTCCTCCGGGATTACGGTTTCGATAACATTGGTTTCAACATTTATGGGATTACCTGAGATATAATGCTTGATTCTTTGACCGTTTACCACCTTCGGATTTGTGCCTTCGAAGTTGTTGATTTTTATGGCACCGGAACGATAGAGCTCCTCGATAACGTAGGGGCCTTCCCATTTAGAGAGAATTTTTCTTGCAAAAATTCTTAAACGAGAGTTGTATAGCAATACATAATCACCTACATTTAACTCACGCTTTTGTATCCTTTTGTCATGCCATCTTTTAACTTTTTCTTTAAACAACTTGGCATTTTCATAAGCTTGGGTTCTCCATTCATCAAGTGAGCTAATATCAAATAACCTCTTTTCACCGGCAAGTTTGAAATCATAGTTGAGCTCTTTAATAGCCCAATATGCCTTATAATGTTCTAGTCGAGAGGTAAGTGACATGCTTTTCCATAAACCATTTTATACGGAGACATACCCATAGGATTCTTATATGCAGTTCTATAAGCCCATAATGCATCATCAAGTTTCTTGGATCAATTCTTTCTAGACCTATTGACAGTCTTCTGCAAAATTAATTTGAGCTCTCTATTACTCAATTCTACTTGACCACTAGACTGTGGGTGATAAGGAGATGCAATTCTATGAATAACATCATATTTAGCAAGCATTTTACGGAAAGCACCATGAATAAAATGTGAACCACCATCAGTCATTAAATATCTAGGGACTCCAAACCTCGGAAAAATAACTTCCTTAAGCATTTTAATAGAAGTGTTATGATCAACACTACTAGTTGGAATAGCTTCTACCCACTTAGTAACGTAATCAACAGCAACTAAAATATATGTATATCCATTGGAGGCAGGAAACGGTCCCATATAATCAAAGCCCCAAACATCAAATGGTTCAATAACGAGTGAATAATTCATAGGCATTTCTTGACGTCTACTCGTATTACCAATTATTTGACATTCATCACAAGATAAGACAAACTTACGGGCATCCTTGAAGAGAGTAGGCCAATAAAAACCGGATTGCAATACCTTATGTGCAGTTCTATCTCCGGCATGGTGTCCTCCATAAGCTTCGGAATGACACTTGCGTAGGATCTGTTCCTGTTCATGCTCAGGTACACAACGTCTAATTACACCATCTACCCCTTCTTTATAAAGATGTGGGTCATCCCAAAAGTAATGTCTCAAATCATAGAAAAACTTTTTCTTTTGTTGGTATGTGAAACTAGGTGGTATGAATTTAGCAACAATGTAATTAGCATAATTAGCATACCATGGAGTACTACGAGAAGTATTTATGACATTTAATTGCTCATCAGGAAAGCTATCATCAATTGGTAGTGGGTCATCAAGAACATTTTCTAACCTAGACAAGTTGTCTGCAACGGGGTTCTCAGTTCCCTTTCTATCAACAATATGCAAATCAAATTCTTGTAGCAAGAGAACCCATCTAATAAGTCTAGGTTTAGCATCTTTCTTTTCCATAAGATATTTAATAGCAGCATGATCTGTGTGAATGGTTACTTTAGAATCTACAATATAACGTCTGAACTTATCACAAGAAAATACAACTGCTAAGAGTTCCTTTTCAGTAGTAGCATAATTTCTTTGAGCATTGTCTAGAGTCTTACTAGCATAATGGATAACATTTAATTTCTTATCAACTCTTTGCCCTAGCTAGAACAGCACCTACAGCATAATCACTAGCATCACACATAATTTCAAAGGGTAAATTCCAATCAGGTGGCTGAACAATAGGTGCAGAGATCAATGCCTTCTTAAGTATTTCAAATGCTTTTACACAATCATCATCAAAAACAAATGGTATATCTTTTTGTAATAAATTAGTCAGAGGCCGAGAATTTTTTTAGAAGTCCTTAATGAACCTCCTATAAAATCCGGCGTGACCAAGGAAACTTCTTATACCTTTGATGTCCTTGGGACATGGTATCTTTTTAATAGCATAAACCCTAGCTTTGTCAACTTCAATACCTCTTTCAGAAACTTTATGCCCCAAGGCAATACCTTCATTAACCATAAAGTGGCACTTTTCCCAATTCAAGACAAGATTAGTTTCTTCACATCTCTGCAAAACTCGATCAAGATTGCTCAAGCAATCATCAAAAGAAGATCCATAGACGGAAAAGTCGTCCATGAAAACCTCACAAATCTTTTCACAATAATCAAATAATATAGCCATCATGCATCTTTGAAAGGTAGCAGGTGCATTACATAGACCAAAAGGCATATGTCTATAAGCAAAAGTACCAAAAGGGCATGTAAAAGTAGTCTTTGATTGATCTTTAGCTGACATGGGTATTTGAGAGAAACCAGAATAACCATCTAGAAAGCAATAATGTGTATGTTTGCATAATCTTTCTAACATTTGATCTATAAAAGGTAAGGGGTAATGATATTTCTTAGTAGCTTCATTTAATTTGCGGAAATCAATTACCATCCTATAACCTGTAATAATTGTTTGCGGAATCAATTCATCTTTATCATTAGGAACGACAGTAATACCTCCCTTCTTAGGGAAACAATGGACAGGACTTACCCACTGACTATCAGCAACGGGATAAATTATACCTGCCTCCAAAAGCTTTAGTATTTCTTTTCTTACCACTTCTTTCATTTTAGGATTAAGCCTTCCTTGATGATCACGAACTGGTTTGGCATCTTCTTCCAGATTTATTTTGTGTTGACATAGAGTGGGACTAACGCCCTTAAGATCATCAAGAGTATATTCAATAGCAGCACGGTGCTTCTTCAGAGTTTTCAGTAATCTCTCTTCTTCATGCTCTGAAAGGTTAGCACTAATAATAACAAGATATATTTTCCTTTCATCAATATAAGCATATTTAAGATTATCGGGCAACGGTTTAAGCTCAAACACGAGATCACCCTTGGGTGGAGGAGGATCCCCCAAGGTTTCAACAGGCAAATTGTGTTTCAGAATAGGTTCCTGATAAAGAATACTTCATCTATTTCCCTTCTTTCATTCATAAACAGATCATTTTCATGGTCTAGCAAATATTGTTCTAAAGGATCACTAGGAGGTATGGCAATAGAAGGAAGACCAATAATTTCATCCTTACTAGGCAATTCTTCTTCACGGTGTTGTTTAGTAAATTCAGAGAAATTAAACTCATGGGACATATCATCCAATCCAATAGTAACAACATTCTTTTCGTAGTCTATCTTAGCATTGACATTATTCAAGAAGGGTCTACCAAATATAATGGGACAAAAGCTATCTTGTGGAGAGCTAAGAACAAGAAAATCAGCAGGATATTTAGTTTTCCCGCACAAGACTTCAACATCTCTAAAAATTCCCATTGCATATATAGTATCTCTATTAGCAAGTTTAATTGTAACATCAATATCTTCTAACTCAGCAGGTGCAATTTCATGCTTAATTTCTTTATATAAGTCATGATAACAATGATCTCCTATTTTAACAGAAATAACAGGCATGCCTACCACAGGTTTATGTTTATCTTTAGCACAAGGTTTAGCAATTCTAGCAGTTTCACCGCAGAATTGAATAATATGCCCATCAATATTATCAGACAAGAGATCTTTAACAATAGCAATATTAGGTTCAACTTTAACTTGCTCAGGAGGTGTATAAGTTCTAATATTACTTTTACGAACCATAGTTGAAGCTTTAGCATGATCCTTTATTTTAACAGGGAAAGGTGGTTTCTCAACATAAGAAGTAGGAACAATGGGATCATTATAAGTGACAATCTTTTCTTCAACTTTAGTAGGTGTTGCTACTTTTACTTCTATGGGAGGATGATATTTAAACCACTTCTCCCTGGGGAGATCAACATAAGTAGCAAAAGATTCACAGAAAGAAGCTACTATCTCAGAGTCAAGTCCATATTTAGTGCTAAATTTACGGAAAACAAAGGTATCCATAAAAGACTTAACACAATCAAACTTAGGTATCATACCTGACTCCTTACCTTCGTATAGATCCCAATCTTTAGAGTTGTGTTTAATTATATCCAATAAATTCCATTTGAATTCAATAGTATTCATCATAAAAGAGCCAGCACAAGAAGTATCGAGCATGGTTTGATTATTATAAGAAAGCCGAGCATAAAATTTTTGAAGAATCATTTCTCTTGAGAGCTCATGATTGGGGCATGAATATAACATTGATTTAAGCCTCCCCCAAGATTGAGCGATGATTTCCCCTTCGCGAGGCCAAAAATTATATATATAATTATGATCACGATGAACAAGATGCATAGGATAATACTTTTGATGAAATTCCAACTTCATTCATTTATAGTTCCATGACCTCGTATCATCACATAGCCTATACCATGTCAATGCGTCTCCCTTCAAAGATAAAGGGAAGACCTTCCTCTTAACAACATCATCGGGTATACCTGCAAGCTTAAATAATCCACAAACTTCATCCACATAGAATAAATGTTCATCGGGATGTTTTGTTCCATCTCCTGTAAAAGCATTAGCTAGCAGTTTTTTCATCATACCCGAAGGAACTTCAAAGGGAATAATTTCATTTTTAGTAGGTCCAATAGGTTGAGGAGAAACTCTTTGCTCTACTGGTCGGGGTGAAGATACCCCGAACAAGTCCCTCAAAGGATTACTTTCCATAGTAACAAGTGACAGTAAATTTCAGCACACTATATAAATTTTTCCTTACCAAATTCCACCTACCAAAGGCGCTTCACTCCCCAGCAACGGCGCCAGAAAAGAATCTTGATGACCCACAAGTATAGGGGATCTATCGTAGTCCTTTCGATAAGTAAGAGTGTCGAACCCAACGAGGAGCAGAAGGAAATGATAAGCGGTTTTCAGCAAGGTATTCTCTGCAAGTACTGAAATAAGCGGTAACAGATAGTTTTGTGATAAGATAAATTGTAATGAGAAACAAATAACAAAAGTAAATAAAGTGCAGCAAGGTGGCCCAATACTTTGTAGCACAGGACAAGCCTGGACAAACTCTTATATAAGGAAAAGCGCTCCCGGGGACACATGGGAAATATCGTCAAGCTAGTTTTCATCACGTTCATATGATTCGCGTTCGGTACTTTGATAATTTGATATGAGGGTGGACCGGTTCTTGGGTGCTGTTCTTACTTGAACAAGCATCCCACTTATGATTAACCTCTATTTCAAGCATCCGCAACTACAACAAAAGTATTAAGGTAAACCTAACCATAGCATGGAACATATGGATCCAAATCAGCCCCTTTCGATGCAACGCATAAACTAGGGTTTAAGCTTCTGTCACTCTAGCAACACATCATCTAGTTATTACTTCCCAATGCCTTCCTCTAGGCCCAAATAATGGTGAAGTGTTATGTAGTCGACGTTCACATAACACCACTAGAGGCTAGACAACATACATCTCATCAAAATATCGAATGAATACCAAATTCACATGACTACTAATAGCAAGACTTCTCCCATGTCCTCAGGAACAAACGTAACTACTCACAAAGCATATTCATGTTCATAATCAGAGGGGTATTAATATGCATATAGGATATGAACATATGATCTTCCACCAAATAAACCAACTAGCATCAACTACAAGGAGTAATCAACACTACTAGCAACCTACTAGTACCAATCCCGGACTTGGAGACAAGAATTGGATACAAGAGATGAACTAGGGTTTTGAGAGGAGATGGTGCTGGTGAAGATGTTGACGGAGATTGCCCTCTCCCGATGAGAGGAGCGTTGGTGATGATGATGGCGATGATTTCCCCCTCCGGGAGGGAAGTTTCCCCGGCAGAACAGCTCTGCCGGAGCCCTAGATTGGTTCCGCCAAGGTTCCGTCTCGTGGTGGCGGAGTTTCGCTTATGATTTTTTTTCCTTCTCGAAAGACCTCATATAGCAGAAGATGGGCATCGGAGAGCCAATAGGGGGGCCACGAGGTAGGGGGCCCGCCCAGAGGGGTAGGGCGCGCCCCCACCCTCGTGGACAGGTGGGGCCCCCTCTGGTGAACTTCTTCCGCTGGATATTTTTTTATTATTTCCAAAATTTTGTTTCGTGGAGTTTCAGGACTTTTGGAGTTGTGTAGAATAGGTCTCTAATATTTGCTCCTTTTCCAGCCCAGAATTCCAGCTGCCGGCATTTCTCCCTCCTTATGTAAACCTTGTAAAATAAGAGATAATAGGCATAAGTATTGTGACATAATGTGTAATAACAGCCCATAATGCAATAAATATCGATATAAAAACATGATGCAAAATGGACGTATCGGTTCTCCGTGAGTATGCACCGTTGTGAAAGTTCTTCGTGTTGAGACACCACGTGATGATCGGGTGTAATAGGCTCTACGTTCAAATACAACAGGTGCAAAACAGTTGCACACGCAGAATACTCAGGTTAAACTTGACGAGCCTAGCATATAACAGATATGGCCTCGGAACACGGAGACCGAAAGGTCGAGCGTGAATCATATAGTAGATATGATCAACATAGTGATGTTCACCATTGAAACTACTCCATCTCACGTGATGATCGGACATGGTTTAGTTGATTTGGATCACGTGATCACTTAGAGGATTAGAGGGATGTCTATCTAAGTGGGAGTTATTAAGTAATATGATTAATTGAACTTAAAGTTATCATGAACTTAGTACCTGATAGTATCTTGCTTGTCTATGTTTGATTGTAGATAGATGGCCCGTGTTGTTGTTCTGTTGAATTTTAATGTGTTCCTTGAGAAAGAAAAGTTGAAAGATGATGGTAGCAATTACGCGAACTGGGTCCGTAACTTGAGGATTATCCTCATTGCTGCACAGAAGAATTGCGTCCTGGAAGCACCGCTGGGTGCCAGGCCTGCTGCTGATGCAACTGACGATGTTAAGAACGTCTGGCAGAGCAAAGCTGATGACTACTCGATAGTTCAATGTGCCATGCTTTACGGCTTAGAACCGGGACTTCAACGACGTTTTGAACGTCATGGAGCATATGAGATGTTCCAGGAGTTGAAGTTAATATTTAAAGCAAATGCCCGGATTGAGAGATATGAAGTCTCCAATAAGTTCTACAGCTGCAAGATGGAGGAGAATAGTTTTGTCAGTGAGCATATACTCAAGATGTCTGGGTACTACAATCACTTGATTCAATTGGGAGTTAATCTTCCGGATGATAGCGTCATTGACAGAATTTTCCAATCACTGCCACCAAGCTACAAGAGCTTCGTGATGAACTATAACATGCAAGGGATGGATAAGACGATTCCCGAGCTCTTCGCAATGCTAAAGGTTGCGGAGGTAGAAATCAAGAAGGAGCATCAAGTGTTGATGGTCAATAAGACCACTAGTTTCAAGAAAAATGGCAAAGGGAAGAAGAAGGGGAACTTCAATAAGAACAGCAAGCAAGTTGCTGCTCAGGAGAAGAAACCCAAGTCTGGACCTAAGCCTGAAACTGAGTGCTTCTACTGCAGGTAGACTGGTCACTGGAAGCGGAACTGCCCCAAGTATTTGGCGGATAAGAAGGATGGCAAGGTGAACAAAGGTATATGTGATATACATGTTATTGATGTGTACCTTACTAATGCTCGCAGTAGCACCTGGGTATTTGATACTGGTTCTGTTGCTAATATTTGCAATTCGAAACAGGGGCTACGGATTAAGGGAAGATTGGCTAAGGACGAGGTGACGATGCGCGTGGGAAATGGTTCCAAAGTCAATGTGATCGCGGTCGGCACGCTACCTCTACATCTACCTTCGGGATTAGTATTAGACCTAAATAATTGTCATTTGGTGCCAGCGTTGAGCATGAACATTATATCTGGATCTTGTTTGATGCGAGACGGTTATTCATTTAAATCAGAAAATAATGGTTGTTATATTTATATGAGTAATATCTTTTATGGTCATGCACCCTTGAAGAGTGGTCTATTCTTATTGAATCTCGATAGTAGTGACACACATATTCATATTGTTGAAGCCAAAAGATGCAGAGTTGATAATGATAGTGCAACTTATTTGTGGCACTGCCGTTTAGGTCATATCAGTGTAAAGCGCATGAAGAAACTCCATGCTGATGGACTTTTGGAACCACTTGATTATGAATCACTTGGTACTTGCGAACCGTGCCTCATGGGCAAGATGACTAAAACGCCGTTCTCCAGTACTATGGAGAGAGCAACAGATTTGTTGGAGATCATACATACAGATGTATGTGGTCCGATGAATGTTGAGGCTCGTGGCGGATATAGTTATTTTCTCACCTTCACAGATGATTTAAGCAGATATGGGTATATCTACTTAATGAAGCATAAGTCTGAAACATTTGAAAAGTTCAAAGAATTTTAGAGTGAAGTTGAAAATCATCGTAACAAGAAAATAAAGTTTCTACGATCGGATCGTGGAGGAGAATATTTGAGTTACGAGTTTGGTCTACATTTGAAACAACGTAATGGTGTGTCCGAACGTCGTAATCGTACTTTACTAGATATGGTGCGATCTATGATGTCTCTTACTGATTTACCGCTATCGTTTTGGGATTATGCTTTAGAGATGGCCGCATTCATGTTAAATAGGGCACCATCGAAATCCGTTGAGACGACGCCTTATAAACTGTGGTTTGGCAAGAAACCAAAGTTGTCGTTTCTGAAAGTTTGGGGCTGCTATGCTTATGTGAAAAATCTTCAACCTGATAAGCTCGAACCCAAATCGGAGAAATGTGTCTTCATAGGATACCCAAAGGAGACTGTTGGGTACACCTTCTATCACAAATCCGAAGGCAAGACTTTTGTTGCTAAATTCAGAGTTTTTCTAGAGAAGGAGTTTCTCTCGAAAGAAGTGAGTGGGAGGAAAGTAGAACTTGATAATGTAACTGTACCTGCTCCTCTATTGGAAAGTAGTTCATCGCAGAAATCGGTTTCTGCGACACCTACACCAAATATTGAGGAAGTTAATGATGATAATCATGAAACTTCAGATCAAGTTGCTACTGAACCTCGTAGATCAACCAGAGTAAGATCCGCACCAGAGTGGTACGGTAATCCTGTTCTGGAAGTCATGCTACTAGATCATGATGAACCTACAAACTATGAAGAAGCGATGGTGAGCCCAGATTCCGCAAACTGGCTTGAGGCCATGAAATCTGAGATGGGATCCATGTATGAGAACAAAGTGTGGACTTTGGTTGACTTGCCCGATGATCGGCAAGCAATTGAGAATAAATGGATCTTCAAGAAGAAGACTGACGCTAATGGTAATATTACTGTCTATAAAGCTTGACTTGTTGCAAAAGGGTTTCGACAAGTTCAAGGGATTGACTACGATGAGACCTTCTCACCCGTAGCGATGCTTAAGTCTGTCCGAATCATGTTAGCAATTGCCGCATTTTATGATTATGAAATATGGCAGATGGATGTCAAAACTGTATTTCTGAATGGGTTCTGGAGGAAGAGTTGTATATGATGCAACCGGAAGGTTTTTTCGATCAAAAGGGAGCTGACAAAGTGTGCAAGCTCCAGCGATCCATCTATGGACTGGTGCAAGCCTCTCGGAGTTGGAATAAACGCTTTGATAGTGTGATCAAAGCATTTGGTTTTATACAGACTTTTGGAGAAGCCTGTATTTACAAGTGAGTGGGAGCTCTATAGCATTTATGATATTATATGTGGATGACATATTACTGATTGGAAATGATATAGAATTTTTGGATAGCATAAAGGGATACTTGAATAAGAGTTTTTCAATGAAAGACCTCGGTGAAGCTGCTTACATATTGGGCATTAAGATCTATAGAGATAGATCAAAACGCTTAATTGGACTTTCACAAAGCACATACCTTGACAAAGTTTTGAAGAAGTTCAAAATGGATCAAGCAAAGAAAGGGTTCTTGCCTGTGTTACTAGGTGTGAAGTTGAGTAAGACTCAATGCCCGACCACTGCAGAAGATAAGAGAGAAAATGAAAGATGTTCCCTATGCTTCAGCCATAGGCTCTATCATGTATGCAATGCTGTGTACCAGACCTGATGTGTGCCTTGCTATAAGTCTAGTAGGGAGGTACCAAAGTAATCCAGGAGTGGATCACTGGACAGCGGTCAAGAACATCCTGAAGTACCTGAAAAGGACTAAGGATATGTTTCTCGTGTATGGAGGTGACAAAGAGCTCATCGTAAATGGTTACGTTGATGCAAGCTTTGACACTGATCCGGACGATTCTAAATCACAAACTAGATACGTGTTTACATTAAACGATGGAGCTGTCAGTTGGTGCCGTTCTAAACAAAGCGTCGTGGCGGGATCTACGTGTGAAGCGGAGTACATAGCTGCTTCGGAAGTAGCAAATGAAGGAGTCTAGATGAAGGAGTTCATATCCGATCTAGGTGTCATACTTAGTGCATCGGGTCCAATGAAAATCTTTTGTGACAATACTGGAGCAATTGCCTTGGTGAAGGAATCCAGATTTCACAAGAGAACCAAGCACATCAAGAGATGCTTCAATTTCATCCGGAATTTAGTCCAGGTGGGAGACATAGAAATTTGCAAGATACATATGGATCTGAATGTTGCAGACCCGTTGACTAAGCCTCTTCCACGAGCAAAACATGATCAGCACCAAGGCTCCATGGGTGTTAGAATCATTATTGTGTAATCTAGATTATTGACTCTAGTGCAAGTGGGAGACTGAAGGAAATATGCCCTAGAGGCAATAATAAAGTTATTATTTATTTCCTTATATCATGATAAATTTTTATTATTCATGCTAGAATTGTATTAATCGGAAACATAATACATGTGTGAATACATAGACAAACAGAGTGTCACTAGTATGCCTCTACTTGACTAGCTCGTTAATGGAAGATGGTTATGTTTCCTAACCATAGACATGAGTTGTCATTTGATTAACGGGATCACATCATTAGGAGAACGATGTGATTTACTTGACCCATTCCGTTAGCTTAGCACCCGATCGTTTAGTATGTTGATATTGCTTTCTTCATGACTTATACATGTTCCTATGACTATGACATTATGCAACTCCCGTTTACCGGAGGAACACTTTGTGTGCTACCAAACATCCTGGCGTAATCGGGTGATTATAAAGGTGCTCTCAGGTGTCTCTGAAGGTATTTGTTGGGTTGGCGTATTTGAGATTAGGATTTGTCACTCCGATTGTCGGAGAGGTATCTCTGGGCCCTCTCGGTAATGCACATCACTTAAGCCTTGCAAGTGACTTGCCGGTAACGAGATTGAACTAGGTATTGAGATACCGACGATCGAATCTCGGGGAAGTAAACATACCGATGACAAAGGGAACAACATATGTTGTTATGCGGTCTGACCGATAAAGATCTTCGTAGAATATGTGGGAGCCAATATGAGCATCCAGGTTCCGCTATTGGTTATTGACCGGAGATGTGTCTCGGTCATGTCTACATAGTTCTCGAACCCGTAGGGTTTGCACGCTTAATGTTACGAGGACAGTTATATTATGAGTTTATATGTTTTAATGTACGGAAGGTTTTTCGGAGTCCCGGATGTGATCACAGACATGACGAGGTGTCTCGAAATGGTCGAGACATGAAGATTGATATATTGGAAGCCTATGTTTGGATATCGGAAGTGTTCCGGATGAAATCGGGATTTTACCGGAGTACCTGGAGGTTACCGGAACCCCCGGGAGGTAAATGGACCTTAGTGGGATTTTACGGAGAAGAGGAGAGGCGGCCAGGGCTGGGCCGCGCGCCCCTCCCCCCCTAGTCCGAATAGGACAAGGAGAGGGGGGCGGCGCCCCCCCTTTCCTTCTCTCCCTCCTCTTTCCCCCTCCCGAATCCTATTCCAGCTTGGAAAGGGGGGGAGTCCTACTCCCGGTGGGAGTAGGACTCCTCCTGGCGCGCCCTCTCCCTGGCCGGCCGCACCCCCCTTGCTCCTTTATATACGGGGGTAGGGGGCACCCCATAGACACAACAATTGATCAACTTGATCTTTTAGCTATGTGCGGTGCCCCCCTCCACTATAATCCACCTCGATAATACTGTAGCGGTGCTTAGGCGAAGCCCTGCGTCGGTAGAAAATCAACATCGTAACCACGCTGTCGTGCTGACGAAACTCTCCCTCAACACTCGGCTGGATCGGAGTTCGAGGGACGTCATCGGGCTGAACGTGTGCTAAACTCGGAGGTGCCGTGCGTTCGGTACTTGATCGGTCGGATCGTGAAGACGTACGACTACATCAACCACGTTGTGCTAACGCTTCCGCTTTCAGTCTACGAGGGTACGTGGACAAAACTCTACCCTCTGGTTGCTATGCATCACCATGATCTTGCGTGAGCGTAGGAATTTTTTGAAATTACTACGTTCCCCAACAATGAATGCAAATGATAGTGTGCTCTCCAGCGGGTGCTTTTTAATAAGACAGTGATGAATCAACATAAAAGTAAATAGATAGGCCCTTGGCAAAGGGAAGCAGGGATTTGTGGAGGTGCCAGAGCTGGATTTTAAAATAGAGATGAATAACATTTTAAGCGGCATACGTTCACTGTCAACGCAACAACTATGAGATGGCAATATCTTCCATGCTAAACACATTATAGGCGGTTCCCAAACAGAATAGTAAAGTTTATACTCCCCCGCCACCAACAAGCACACTCCACGGCCATCCGAAACAACGGGGTACCGTCCATACCAACAACAGTCCTGGAGGATTTTTGTTTTAATTATTTTGATTTGATTTGCATAAAGCATGGGACTGGGCATCCCGGTTACCAGCCATTTTCTCGTGAATGAGGAGCGGAGTCCACTCCTCTTGAGAATAACCCACCTAACATGGAAGATACAGACAACCCTAGTTGATACATGAGCTGCTCGAGCATACAAATAAGAATTTCATTTGAAGGTTTGGAGTTTGGCACATACAAATTTACTTGGAACGGCAGGTAAAATACCGCATATAGGAAGGTATGGTGGACTCATATGGAACAACTTTGGGGTTTAAGGAGTTTGGATGCACAAGCAGTGTTCCGGCTTAGTACAGGTGAAGGCTAGCAAAAGACTGGGAAGCGACCAACTGAGAGAGCGACTGTCGGTGTCAAAACCGACGGATCTCGGGTAGGGGGTCCCGAATTGTGCGTCTAGGCGGATGGTAACAAGAGACAAGGGATACGATGTTTTTACCCAGGTTCGGGCCCTCTCGATGGAGGTAAAACCCTACTCCTGCTTGATTAATATTGATGATATGGGTAGTACAAGAGTAGATCTACCACAAGATCAGAGAGACTAAACCCTAGAAGCTAGCCTATGGTATGATTGTTGTTCGTCCTACAAACTGAAACCCTCCGGTTTATATAGACATTGGAGAGGGCTAGGGTTACACAGAGTCGGTTACAATGGGAGGAGATCTACATATCCATATCGCCAAGCTTGCCTTCCATGCCAAGGAAAGTCCCATCCGGACACGGGATGAAGTCTTCAATCTTGTATCTTCATAGTCCAGGAGTCCGGCCAAAGGTTATAGTCCGGCCATCCGGACACCCCCTAATCCAGGACTCCCTCAGTAGCCCCTGAACTAGGCTTCAATGATGACGAGTCCGGCGCGCAGATTGTCTACGACATTGCAAGGCGGGTTCCTCCTCCGAATACTTCATACAAGATTTTGAACACAAGGATAGTGTCCGGCTCTGCAAAATAAGTTCCACATACCACCATAGAGAGAATAATATTTACACAAATCCAATCTGCTGACGTATTCCGCAGCGTGACATCACACCATGGCCAAGCCTTTATTCGAATCGTTTTTACTATCCCACCTCAGCGCGCTTAGCGAGGCGGTTTCCTTGGCACGTCTTGTCGAAGCAGAGATTGTTTCCCCTTATTCCGGGATTCTCATCAAAACGGGCGTGGGTAACCCAACCGTGCCATTAATTACGACGCTTGGGAGATAAGCGAGTTTTACCAGGCTGGTGGGGGCACATAGTTTCGTCCGCCCATATAAGGGGATAAGGATCCACCTTTCTCATCTACGCCTTCTTCCTCCTTTGCTTATCCATTTCCGCGCACTCGAGCTCCAGCGCCCAAGTCCGCACATCCCACCTCAACCTTCTCCAGCCATGTCCGGAGCGGGAGGCAAGTGGATGGTCTCCTCCGTCACGGAGGGATACATCAAGAAGCTGAGGGAGGCCGGATACTTGTCTAACGACATTGCGCACCGGCTCCCAGACAAGGGGCAGCTCATCCCCACCCCCAGGCCCCATGAGAGGGTGGTGTTCCTCACCCATTTCCTCCGCGGACTAGGTTTCCCACTTCACTCATTTGTCCGGGGGCTCATGTTCTACTATGGCCTGGATTTCAACGATCTGGCCCCGAACTTCATCCTCAACATCTCGGTGTTTATCGTCGTGTCCGAGGCCTTCCTCCGCATCAAGCCCCACTTCGGCTTATGGCTGAAGACCTTCAATGTCAAGCCGAAGGTAGTGGGCGGCCAGCAAGCGGAGTGCGGAGGCGCCATGGTGGGCAAGATGCCCAACGTTACATGGCTCGAGGGCTCCTTCGTGGAGACCATAAAGGGGTGGCAATCGGGGTGGTTCTACATCCCCGAGCGCGCGTGACCCTGAATGGGCAGCGGCCCCAATTCGATCCGCATCCCACACGGCTCACCTCCGGAAAGAGAAGGGCCTGTCCTGGGTAATTCGGAAGAGCGGACGGACTCCAAACCTGCGCCCAAGACCTGGTGGACAAAAAGGTTAAACTCGTCAACGTAGTCCAGGTCATGCTCATCCGCCGGATCCTCCCGTGTCAACGACGGGCTTTTAACTTATGGGAGTTCAACCCGCCCAGACCAAACTCGACCAGGCTCTTTGACACAACGCACGAGGATGCCTGGAAGGTGCTATTCAAGGGCGCCGAGGTTCCCCCTCCCATCATCGAGGATCGCGGATTCCGCGCAAAGCGCCAAGCCAGCGTAGTAAGCTTATTTTACCCTTTACGGGATACTTGTTTTTCATAGTTTGACTCTATGCGGGATCTAAGCTCCCATTCCTTTGACAGGAATGGCAGAAGAAGACCGGACAGATCGATTGTTCGGATCCTTTGCCCAAAGATCCAGCGGACGCCCGCTTGACGGGGCTGCTGGTTCCGGCACCTTACGTGGTGCCGGAGAAGAAGGCCAAGAAAAAGGCCGCGGGAACTCGAAAGAGTTCCCGGCGCTCGGCGGTGTCGGATTCATCGTCTGGTGACTCTGAGGAGCACTCCTCCCACGAAGACGAGGAGGAGGAAGAAGAGGCCTCTCCCCCTCCAGCGGGGGGAGGACAGAAAAGGAAGTCCGCCCCAACTGGGGGGCCGGAGGGTCCAAGAAGGGAAGGACCCTTCCTTCGGACTACTCCACCAACGCCGACGACGGCGAAGAGGAGTGGCCATCCAGGGCCAAGCCCCTGGCAAAATCGTAAGTATCCGGATACCAGAATAACTCATGGCGTTCCTTTATTGCATAGTATCTTCTAACGCCGAATATAATCATGTAGTCCGCCCGCGGCCCAACTCGGCGCTTCGTCGAGCGGATCCCTGGATTCGTCGGATGTGAATAGCCTTTCACTTCCGACTGCTACCTCCCCTCGTCCCACAGACAATGCTAAGGTGGAGTCCCAAAGGGTCCAAGCCAGGAGGGTGGTCTCGAGGCGCCGCAAGGCGACCTCCCGACTCAGTGCAAAGGATAAAACCTCAAGGGCTCTAAGTCCGCCCTGGGCCGGACACCGCACCGGAACCTTCAACGGTTCCGGCATCCGGCAGGCGGCCCCCTACTAAGAAGGGCAAGCCTATGACGCCGGTGACCTCCGTCCAACCGGAGGCACCAGATAATCTGCTGGAGGTGCTTAACGGCACCTCCATCAACGAGGAGCACCGTGCTATTATGAGTGCGGTGATCCAGAAGGTTCAGTCCGCCAAGAGTGGGCTGACTGAAGCCTGTGCCAGCCTTCTAACAGGCTTTGAGGTATGTATTTAAGATATGTAAAAATATTACCGCATAGACAGTAGTCCCTGATGCTCAGTTTGGTGTTCGGAAAGAAAAGCCGAATTGAGGATCAAAAAGATATACGCAGGAGTCTAACATGAGTATGTCAATATGGGAATGCAAAGGCGCCATCGACCTCTGCCAGACCGATCATGGAGGTCGATGCATTGAAGTAGAGCCTCGAGCGGTCCGAGAACGAGCTCGGCCTTGCCAAGAAGCAGCTCGAGGATAAGGAAGGTAAGTAATACCTTATGTAAGTATATAAAAAAGATGTGGTTGCAAAAAAATGACAGGACCAACGTGAGTATTACTGGGGCCACAACCGAGGTGGCGACCCTGAAGAAACCGTTGTCCAAGGCCGAAGACAATGCGGCCGTCGAACGCGTCGAGCGAGAAAAGCAGGAGGCGCGGGTAGCGGAGGTGCAGCAAGAGCTCCAGGATCTCGTGAAAAAACACGAGAGCTTGGAGCTTGACTCAAAGACTCGAGAGTCCGAGCTCGCCTCGGCGCTTGAGAGCGCCAAATCTGCCAAGGTCGAAGCCCAAAAAGCCCTCCAAGAAATTGAGGCGATGAAGAAGATAGCGGCGGGTAAGGCATTCTTTATGCAAAGCAAGCACGTTAAAGTGAATTACTTGTTACTTACCCGAGTCCGGAGCTCACCAGGAGCATTCGCAGATCTTCCCCGGAGTGTGTCTGACGCCGAAGAGGGGAGCTCGATGGAGAAGGTGTTCTGGTCTCAGTATGCTGAGGCCGGACACCCGGTGCCCTTGAGCGACCAGTTGAAGCAGCTGGTCGAGCTCCATAAGGTGGCCGAACAGGCCATGAAGGGTCTCTTAGTCGGCTATGGCCTGGGAAGCCATGCACGGGAGCTACTGGCTGGTGAGGCGGCTGGTGGATGCTGTCCGTGGCTTGAAGTCATCAAGTGCTTCAGATGCATCGAAGGTGCCTCAGGGCCTTGCCCGTGCTAAAGTGCACTGGGCAAGATGGACGCTGAGAAGCTTGTGACGGATGGACCACCACCGGGCAAGGAGCATCGCAAACCCGAGATGTATTATGAGGGTGTCCTGAAGGGTGCCCGCCTTATAGCGGATGAGTGCTCCAAAGATGTAATTTTTGAGTAAACTCACATTTGTGATCCTGTACGCTGAAAACTTGTTCATATGCGCTAAGCAACGCTTTTGAATTTAAAATATTACCTTCTGTGTGGCCGTTTATTAAATTTGAGAGATGGCGAGTCGTCGGCTTCTGCCCCCATGCCACGAGTGCTGGGGTGTTCGGGATAACTTGAGCGCTCTTTTTCCCATTCTTGGGTCCTTCGAGGGAGGCGCTCAACACAACGAACAAGGCAATCAGACTATAATGCTTGAACACTCTCACTTAGCCATAGAATTATATAATTTTAAATTTCGGCGAAGCCCCTAGTATTTGGAAGACCGAGTTCAGGGCGCTATCCACGCCTAGGCCAGACAAAGCAGACTCCTCGCTCTAAGCGGCATAAGTCTTTAGGGACTCGAAAACCTCTCGAATAGCGACCAACTCTCGCCCTATCATGACGGTCAGTTTTAGCTTTCTCCACTGAGGTGCTTAGCCCAGCTCAACCGGGGCACAATCATAGTGGTTCTCCCAGCACTACCTTAGCCAATATAACGGAACATAAGGTACCAAAACATGGGAGCCGGGCAAACCCAACTATTGACCCAAGACATGATTCGGAGCCGATGCATATAATGTTATAAGTTCGGGGTGCCGCACTCATGAGAGTGTTTGGACTTCTCACACCATATTCTGGGGTACGTAAGCCCCTGGTGTATTGGACGTACCAAAGTGTACAGTTGCATAATGTCATTAATGAACATATATAGATAAAAAAGGGAATGCAATAATAGACAAAAGCTATGTATTGTTTATTTGAAAAGGCTGCGGTAAAATCCGGACGATACAAATAGTGCGATAAGCAAGAGATGGGACTATTTGACATGTCCCCCCAGGGGCGAGCTGTGGGATGATATTGAAACAAGTATACTGCTCGTTATAGAGACCACCTGGACACTCGACGTAGCTTTCTGCCTCCCTGGCTGTTGCATCGTGTGTTCAGCGATTGTACTGCCGAACAGGCCTTCCATAGAGTGGAGTCCTGAAAGTAAGAAGAAAAAAATAATGACAAAATCGGGAGCCCCTGGTGCGGTTGAGCCGCATTTTGGGCATGCCGTGGTCGTTCCCCTCCCCCTATGCCAATGGTATTTCCAAAGCATAGTTATGTACGCATAGTACTGGTTTTGCAATTTCGCGAGGGCTGGGTTTGGGGCTGCATTGCTACGCTTGCTCGGAATGTGCCAGGCGGTCTTGTTGTAGGTTACTCCGGGCGCGCTTGACGGTGTCCGGACGTTTAATAGCCGGACTAGAGAATTGCCTTGAAAGGCTGCTTTGTACTTCCGCCGCGAGGGCCGCCGTATGCTCCTCCGTTCGGAGAGAGCGTTCAGTGTTTCCATTGACCGTAATGACTCCTTGAGGGCCTGGCATCTTGAGCTTGAGGTATGTGTAGTGTGGCACCGCATTGAACTTTGCAAATGCGGTTCATCCGAGCAGTGCGTGATAGCCACTGCGGAACGGGACTATGTAGAAGATTAACTCCTCGCTTCCGAAATTATCCGGGATCCAAGACCACCTCGATGTAATCGAGCCTGTCTAGTTGGCCTCTACACCTGGTATGACGCCTTTAAAGGTCATCTTTGTGGGTTTAATCCTTGAGGGATCTATGCCCATTTTCGCATTGTATCCTGATAAAGCAGGTTCAGGCTGCTGCCGCCGTCCATAAGGAATCTAGTGAGGTGAAATCCGTCAATGATTGGGTCTAGAACCAATGCGGCGAATGCACCATGGCGGATGCTAGTGGGGTGGTCCCTTCGATCAAAAGTGATTGGGAAGGAGGACCATGGGTTGAACTTTGGGGCGACTGGCTCCAACGCATATACGTCCCTGAGTGCACGCTTCCGCTCCCTTTTGGGGATGTGGGTTGCGTATATCATGTTCACCGTCCGCACTTGTGGGGGGAAGCCCTTCTGTCCCCTATTGTTCGGCGGCCGGGGCTCCTCCTCGTCATCGCTATGCAGCCCCTTGTCTCTGTTTTCGGCACTTAACTTGCCTGCCTGCTTGAACACCCAACAATCCCTGTTGGTGTGATTGGCTGGTTTTTCGGGGGTGCCGTGTATCTGGCACGAGCGATCGAGTATTCGGTCCAAACTGGACGGGCCCGGAGTATTTCTTTTAAATGGCTTTTTCCGCTGACCGGGTTTAGAGCCTCTGAATCCGGCATTAACTGCCGTATCCTCAGCATTGTCGCCGTTAATGCGGCGCTTGTGCTTGTTGCGACGCGACCTGCCATTGCTGTCCTTGGTATCCGAATTACCAGGGCTCTTGGTCATGTTATTACTACGAGCTAGCCAGCTGTCTTCTCCCGCGCAAAAGCGGGTCATGAGTGTTGTGAGGGCTGCCATGGATTTCGGCTTTTCCTGTCCTAGGTGCCGGGCAAGCCACTCATCGCGGATGTTATGCTTGAAGGCTGCAAGGGCCTCTGCGTCCGGACAGTCGACTATTTGATTTTTCTTGGTTAGGAACCGTGTCCAGAATTGTCTGGCTGATTCCTCTGGCTGCTGAATTATGTGGCTTAGGTCATCGACGTCTGGTGGTCGCACATAGGTGCCCTGGAAATTGTTGAGGAATGCGGCTTCCAGGTCCTCCCAACAACCAATTGATTCTGCTGGCAAGCTATTAAGCCAATGCCGAGCTGGTCCTTTAAGCTTGAGTGGGAGGTATTTGATGGCGTGTAGATCATCACTGCGGGCCATGTGGATATGAAGGAGATAATCCTCGATCCATACCGCAGGATCTGTTGTGCCATCGTATGATTCGATGTTTACGGGTTTCAAACCCTCGGGGATTTGATGATCCATTACTTCGTCTGTGAAGCATAGTGAGTGTGCAGCGCCTCTGTACGGGGCTATATCATCACGTAGCACAAACGAGCTTTGTCTACTTTGTTCGGCCCGGCCGGATTTACCATATCCGGCATGACGGTTATCGTCACGTGTCGTGGGGCGCCCACGCGATCCATAGATCGATCCTGTTTGCCTTGCCCTGTCCTCCAATATATCTCGTAGGTCTGGAGCATTTCCCCGTGCCTTGGTATTCTTTGAGCGACACCGGGGTGTGGCTTGAGTGGAGGGCCGAGAGGCCTCTCTGTCACGGCCACGAGGTGGCCGCTCGGCCGCATCATGCGCCTCTCTGTCTAGGTGGTTCCTCCTCTAACCGGGGTAGCAGCCTGCGTTTTGGGTAGCTCTTGGAGGGGCGTTCGAGTTCGTTCTCTTCGGCCGCAAGGACTTCAGTCCATCTGTCGGCTAGCAAGTTTTGGTCAGCCCTAAGCTGTTGCTGTTTTTCTTGAGGCTGCTCGCCGTGGCCATAAGCCTGCGTTTGAAACGCTCTTGTTCGACGGGATCCTCAGGCACGATAAATTCGTTGTCGTCGAGGCTTTCCTCGTCTTCGGAGGGAGGCATGTAATTATCGTCCTCTACCTCTCTGTCTGCCGCTCTCTCATGAGGGCTGGCTTCTCCATCCTCCTGTGCTGAATCCTGTTGGAGGGGGTTGTCTTCGGCACTGTCCGGGGTGTTATTATCTCCCGTGTCGGAATCATCGTTTTTGCTTTGGCGGGATTTAGAGCGGCGCCGCTGACGCCGGCGCTTAGGCTTCTTCTTGGAGGGGTCATCCTCTGTTGTTCCATCGCCGTTCCCTTCTTTTGGGGTGTCCACCATGTATATGTCATACGACGAGGTGCCCTTCCAGTGCCCTGTAGGCGCTGGTTCTTGGTCGTCTCCTGCATCGGCATCCATACCGTCGATGTCATCAGAGTCGAAGTCAAGCATGTCAGTTAAATCATCGACAGTGGCTACGAAGTGGGTGGTGGGTGGGCTTTAAATTTATTCATCGTCCGCATCCCTACCTTGCTGACCATTGTCCGGCCAGGGCCTGATAAAGAGAGAGACTTTAGTGAATTCAGAATGTCGCCGAAGGGCGAGTGCTGAAAGATGTCCGCGGCGGTGAACTCCATGATCGGCGCCCAATCGGATTCGATTGGCAGGGGCGCGGAAGGTTCGGAGTCCGGAGGGGAGTCCGGCGCCTTGGAGTCACAAGCTTCGCAAAGGACAAGGCTGGTGTTCGGCTCGATCGCCGTAGAGATTGCAGCCCCCGAGACGGTGTCCAGCCACCCGTCCTCGATTGGTGCAGTCGGCTCTGAGCTAAGGGTCGGAGCTGACACGGGTGCGGCCTCTAGGGCACTGTTCGGCGGCAGCGCTAGATCATGCCCATCGTAATAGTGCGGCGCGCTCGGCTGTGGCTCGAACCCATCGAAGATCAAGTCTCCGCGAACGTCAGCCGTGTAGTTCAAACTTCCAAATCTGACCTGATTGCCAGGGGCGTAGCTTTCGATCTGCTCCAGATGGCCAAGCGAATTGGCCTGCAGTGCAAAGCCGCCGAATACGAAGATCTGTCTGGGGAGAAAATTCTCGCCCTGGACCGCATCATTGTTGATGATCGGAGGAGCCATCGGGCCTAAAGGTGACGACACAGAGGAACTCTCAATGAAAGCACCAATGTCGGTGTCAAAACCGGCGGATCTCGGGTAGGGGGTCCCGAATTGTGCGTCTAGGAGGATGGTAATAGGAGACAAGGGGCACGATGTTTTTACCCAGGTTCGGGCCCTCTCGATGGAGGTAAAACCCTACTCCTGCTTGATTAATATTGATGATATGGGTAGTACAAGAGTAGATCTACCACGAGATCAGAGAGGCTAAACCCTAGAAGCTAGCCTATGGTATGATTGTTGTTCGTCCTACGGACTAAAACCCTCCGGTTTATATAGATACCGGAGAGGGCTAGGGTTACACATAGTCGGTTACAATGGGAGGATATCTACATATCCGTATCGCCAAGCTTGCCTTCCACGCCAAGGAAAGTCCCATCCAGACACGGGACGAAGTCTTCAATCTTGTATCTTCATAGTCCAGGAGTCCGGCCAAAGCTTATAGTCCGGCCATCCGGACACCCCCTAATCCAGGACTCCCTCAGCGACAACAGTCATAAACATGCATTAAAATTAATTCACACCGAGTACAAGCATGAGTAGGATATAATCTACCATGAACATAAATATCATGAAGGCTATGTTGATTTGTTTCAACTACATGCGTGAACATGTGCCAGGTCGAGTCACTCAATTCATTCAAAGGAGGATACCATCCCATCATACCACATCATAATCATTCTAGTAGCATGTTGGCACACAAGGTAAACCTTTATAACTCATAGCTAATCAAGCATGGCACAAGCAACTATAATCTCTAAATGTCATTGCAAATATGTTTACTTCATAATAAGCTGATCAGGAACGATGAACTCATCATATTTAAAAAAACAAGAGAGGTCGAGTTCATACCAGCTTTTCTCATCTCAATCAGTCCATCATATATCGTCATTATTGCCTTTCACTTGTACGACCGAACGATGTGTATAATAATAATAGTGCACGTGCATTGGACTAAGCTGGAATCTGCAGGCATTCAACTCAAGAGAGAAGACAAGGTAATATGGGCTCTAAGTTAAATAAACAATCATGCATATGAGAGCCATTAAACATTTTCAATATGGTCTTCTACTCTCGACCCCCAAAGGAAAGAAAAGAAAAGAAAACTATTTACACGGGAAAGCTCCCAACAAGTAAAAGAAGAATGAGAAATATTTTTGGGTTTTCTTTTTAATTTCTACTACAAGCATGGAATTTAAACTAACTTTTTTTTGGTTTTTCTTAAGGTTTAACAAACACACAGGAAGAAAGCTAGAAAAAGGAAATTAAACTAGCATGGATAATACAATGAAAGAGTATGACCACCGATGACTAGAATAGTGTGTGAACATGAATGTAAAGTCGGTAAGAAATACGTACTCCCCCAAGCTTAGGCTTTTGGCCTAAGTTGATTTACTGCCAAGGACCGCGGCTACTCTCCCCAGTGTACTGAGAGGTGAAATCAGGATACCACTGGCTGGCCATCTCCGGGTCCCACTGGTAGGATTATGCACGATAAGGGTCCAGTGCAGGTTCCGGCTCAGGCTCAGGTTCCGGAGTGGATGCTTGGCCTCGATGAGCGTACACCTCTCCCGACAAGAAAATTATCTGCAATCAAATCAAACAACAGAGGCGCAGGCAAAATAATAGTCTCATTGTGTTTCTTATTAAATCTTAGGTTATACAAGAGTATCTTATCTTCGTTGTCAACAATGAACTCATGTGCTACCATGCTATTGTAATCTAAAATGTAAGGAGGCAATATTGTCTCCTCTTTCTCATCGTGCCTAATAGGTATCTCAAAATGTCTAGCAAGACGTGCAGCATAGATACCTCCAAAGATGGGGCCTTTTGTACGATTAAGGCTTAGCCGTTTAGCAATGACGGCACCCATACTAAAACTATTATCTCCAAACAAGGCATGGTGAAGAATGGTAATATCAGGAGCATTGAAGTTTCCACTATTTCCACGACCAATCAAGCATCTACTAGCAAATATGGCAAAGTAGCGTAAAACAGGAAAGTGTATGCTAGAGATTCTCGCATGGGAACCCTTCTTTGGATCCCCTACAGTGATAGTGTTAACAAAGCCATCCACATCTTTACGATGTGGTTCATCTAATTTTACCTCAAAGGGTATCCTACATACCGTGCAAAAATTAGGTAAAGACATTTCCCTGAATTCATCATATAAATGAAATGACACTGAAGGCAGTGACTTCTTAGGATAATAATAAAATTTTTGCACGAAAGTATTGGTGAGTAAGAGATACTGGTCGATCCGGTCGTGGAGGAAATCGGTGAGGCCTGCATTCTCGATCAAAGAATAAAAATCTTCATAAATTCCAGCTTCTCTCAAGAAATTATCACAGGGCCATTCACACGGCCGTAGTTCCGCTATACGAGGAAGATTATATTTGGCCTTTTCCTTCTCTTTAGCCTGTTTTTCCTGAGAGCCTTGGCTAGAAGAGCCCCTCAAAAATCTCCTTAACATTTTCTGAAAATTTCTGAAATTTTAGTAACTTCAAAATAAAAGTGAATAAAACTAAAGAAGATTGGTAGCAACTACTCCTACAAGTGCCTAGAGACTATATCATGCATTAAAATTACTTGGGACCTCATAAATTTAACATGCAAGCTCAAGAACATTGTCACCTATGCAGCAAAAATTTGCAATGAATAAAGCACTAGAACAAAAACTAATTGGACCAATGGAGGAGTCACATACCAAGCAACAATCTCCCAAAGAAGTTTTGTGAATGGAGCTTTGAGCAAAGAGATCGAAAATCGCAGCAAAATAAGCTAGAACTCGTGCTTGAGCTGGATGGGGATTTTTTTTGGGAAGAAGATGGAGTGTGTGGGTGCTGGCATAAACGGAGGGGGCCACCAGGGGCCCACGAGACAGGGGGGCGCACCCAGTGGGGGTGGGCGCGCCCTCCACTCTCGTGGCCTGGTGCTTGCCCCTCCTGCAGTGTTTTCAGTGCCTAAAATCCTCAAATATTCCATAAAAAATCATATTAAATTTGCAAGGCATTTGGAGCACTTTTATTTTCGGGATATTTTTTATTGCACGGATAATTTAGAAAACAGACAGATAATACTATTTTTGCTTTATTTATTCTAAATAGTAGAAAGTAAAAAGTGGGTACAGAAGGTCGTGCCTTCTAGTTTCATCCATCTCATGATCATCAAAATGAATCCACTAATAAGGTTGATCAAGTCTTGTTAACAAACTCATTCCGAATAACACAGAACCAGAGAAATTTCGAATGACACTATGTCACCTCAACGGGGATATGAACATCCCCAATAATAAGAATATCATATTTTTTCTTGACAGTAGGAAGAGGAAATTCAAAACCTTCAATAATAATAGTTGGAACTTTCCCAATAGAGTTGATGCTATGAACTTGAGATTGTTTCCTCGGAAAGTGTACCGTATGCTCATTACCATTAACATGAAAAGTGACATTGCCTTTCTTGCAATCAATAACAGCCCCTGCAGTATTCAGAAAGGGTCTACCAAGGATAATCGACATACTATCGTCCTCGGGAATATCAAGAATAACAAAGTCCGTTAAGATAGTGACATTTGCAACCACAACAGGCACATCCTCACAAATACCGATAGGTATAGCAGTTGATTTATCAGCCATTTGCAAAGATATTTCAGTAGGTGTCAACTTACTCAATTCAAGTCTACGATATAAAGAGAGGGGCATAACACTAACACCGGCTCCAAGATCACATAAAGCAGTTCTAACATAGTTTCTTTTAATGGAGCATGGTATAGTTGGTACCCCGGGATCTCCAAGTTTCTTTGGTATTCCACCCTTAAAAGTGTAATTAGCAAGCATGGTGGAAATTTCTGCTTCCGGTATCTTTCTTTTGTTTGTAATGATATCCTTCATATACTTAGCATAAGGATTTACTTTGAGCATATCAGTTAAGCGCATACGTAAGAAGATAGGTCTAATCATTTCAGCAAAGCGCTCAAAGTCCTCATCATCCTCGTCTTGGATGGTTTAGGAGGAAAGGGCATGGGTTTCTGAACCCATGGTTCTCTTTCTCTACCGTGCTTCCTAGCAACAAAATCTCTTTTATCATAATGTTGATTCTTTGATTGTGGGTTATCAAGATCAACAACGGGTTCAATCTCTACATCATTATTTTTGCTAGCTTGAGCATCAACATGAACATTATCATTAACATTATCACTAGGTTCATGTTCATCACCTGATTGTGTTTCAGCATCAGAAATAGAAATATCATTGGGATTCTCAGGTGTGTCTATAACAGGTTCACTAGAAGCATGCAAAGTTCTATCGTTTTTCTTTTTCTTCTTTTTAGAAGAACTAGGTGCCTCTAAATTATTTCTCTGAGAATCTTCCTCGATTATCTTAGGGTGGCCTTCAGGATACAAAGGTTCCTGAGTCATTCTACCAGTTCTAGTGGCCACTCTAACAGCAAAGTCAGGTTTATTATTCAATTCATCAAGCAAATCATTTTGAGCTTTAAGTACTTGCTCAGCTTGAGTAGCAACAACAGAAGCATATTTGCTAATGAGTTTAATTTCACCTTTAACTCTAGCCATATAATCACTCAAGCTTCCTATCTCGAAAGCATTATTCTTTAATTCTCTACCAACATAAGCATTAAAACTTTCTTGTCTAGCTATAAAGTCATCAAATTCATCTAAGCATGGGCTATGACATTTAGTAGAGGGGATTTCAACTTTATCATATCTATAGAGAGAATTTACCTTTACTACCTGTGTCGGGTTATCAAGACAATGTGGTTCTTCAACAGGCGGTATATTAAGACCATGTATTTCTTCAATAGGTGGTAAATTCTTAACGTCTTCAGCTTTTATACCTTCTTATTTCAATGATTTCTTTGCCTCTTGCATATCTTCAGGACTGAGAAATGAAACACCTCTCTTCTTCGGAGTGGGTTTAGGAATAGGCTCAGGAGTTGGCTCAATTGGTTCAGCAATTGCCTTAGGAATTGGCTCAGGAAGAGTCCAATTATTTTCATTAGTCAACACTAGCCGTCAACCCGTGCACCTGCACGGCCTAGGTACTACTGAGATAAATAATTATTAACAAAAGTCTATTATCATGTAAAATGTAGGAGGTTAAATTCCAGATATCATACAGTTGAACAAATGCTATGTTATTCAAACAATAGAAATAACACATGTATTATAAGCTTTATTTTCGGATGCAGTGTGTCCAATTTCCCTGTTATGCAAACTTCTATCATTGGTCTAAACGAACCTCTGCTATAATTATAAAAAAAACTCTTCTTGAGTTATATGTTATCGTTTGATCCATATGGCAAGGTACATATCTTCTTGAAATACAAAATTAAATACATATTTTTGATCCACATTGTAGAATATATCACATCTTTGTAAAATTTTCGAGAAGGTACACTACATACAACCTCCACTCATTAATACTTGCATTGAGAGGCATGAACTACAGGCAAGTAAAAAAATTGATGAATATATCAAAAGAGTTGGATGATTTTTTTATTAGAAGTGGTACTAAGTGTTTTCTAAAGATAATTCTAGTGACAGATATGTGTCCCATTCAGTGATGGATTTTTCCACTATCTATGTGTCACGGTCCATATATATATATATATGTAGCACAATAATAATTCTACTCTTATCATTTAAATCTGGTTCTTACTAATGCACTGGGTAGTTCTTCGGCCTCAACTTCCAACATAAACATTTTTTAAATTAATTGAGAATATCTATATATTATCAAATTAGATAGTACAATTATGAAATATCCCTATGTGAAAAACTGACGGCTTGCCTTGCTGAACCCTATCACAAAAAGCAATGATGTTCCTTCAACTAATATTTTGACTGGTTCATATTCAAATAAGATTTTTCAATGTGTGAAAATTTACACATGACTTTTACTTGTCTTGTAATTAGGTGATTTCACATATAAATTAATGACCTTGCTAACGGTGATCTATGTGATCCATTTGAGAGAGATTTATGTAAGACACATTTATTTTTTATCTCGAGCTTTTCCATCCCTTAGCACAAAATCAATGTTATTCCAACACAGATATAGAAAAGCAATGCTATTCGTCTAATTATATTTTCGAATGCTCTAAGTTCTTTTTTTCAGAATACTAACGCATTAAGTTCATATAATATTTTTGGATGTGTGACAATTTACGCATATTTTCCTTCTTGTTACAGATTAGGTTTTTTCACATATGAAATTAATGACCTAGGTTGTGATAATATCTAGGAGATATTAGGGAAAGATTTATTAACGTTTGCGTATTCTTACAAAGTCTTCTTTTTGTACGTGAGGATTGAGATCTCTTTTTCAATCAGGCATAGTCTTTCTTATTAACGTGAGGCTTGTGGACTCTAAATTTGTACGTGTCCTTTTACTTCATTCAAGCAAACATGCACGTGATTTTTTTGAGGGGCATGCACGTGATTTTTGATTACGTGAGAAGTGGGATGTGGGCTCTTTCTTTTAACGTGAGAAGATGTTTTTTGTACGTATCCTTTTCCTTTTTATTCAAAAGTCAGAAGCACGTCTTCTTCTTGGAACTTGGCATGGTTTTTCTATTAGTAATACAATTTTTTACGTGATGTCTTTCTGTAATAATAAGCTGCGTGTCTTATTTTTGTATGCATTTGTATAATTCTTTACATACACTGTATTTTTTTATATGGCATAGTCTTCTAATAAATCTTGACCATTAAATTTTAAATCCAATGGTTGAATTAATCTCTTTTTTTACGCGAGGAGATGTTATTTTATTTGTACGTATTCTTTTTTTATCAAATGGGAGAAGGCACCTGATTTTTTTGAACTTGGACGTGGTGGATGTTTTTTTTTTCTTTCTAAATCAATAGGGCTCCTTTTGTCTAGCGTTAGGACTCTTTGTTTTCTTTTTTTGCATGGTGGACTCTTTGTAACGTGATGGCTTCTTTCTAATAATGGGTAAGTCTCTCTTTTTTGTACGTAACATACACAATGTTTTTTGTAAGGTCGACTCTTCTAATAAATCTTGACCATTAAAATTTAAATCTAATGGCTGCATTAATCTTGATGATGTGGATTAACGTAGAGGCTCAAAAGGTGCCTCCAATTAGTAAATATAAGATACTATTCAATAGTAATTCATCTTCGTCGATTGTTCTTTCCCTGAAAACACAACCAGCACAACTATCCAAGTAGTCCTTGGAAGCATCGGTTAGTCCATTATAAGGGATATCAAGTATTTCAATTTTCTTAAGAGGATGATCAAGCAAAGCATTAAGTAATCAGAGAAGCCTCCCCCAAGCTTGTGGGAGACTCTCTTCTTTGATTTGCACAAAATTACATATTTCCCGCAAGGCAGCTTGTTTCTTATGAGCAGGGAAATATTTAGCAGAGAAGTAATAAATCATATCCTGGGGACTACGCACACAACCAGGATCAAGAGAATTAAACCAAGTCTTAGCATCACCCTTTAATGAGAACAGAAATATCTTAAGGATATAATAATAGCGAGACTTCTCATCATTAGTAAACAGGGTGGCTATATCATTTAACTTGGTAAGATGTGCCACAATAGTTTCAGATTCAAGGCCATAAAAAGGATCAGATTCAACCAAAGTAATAATCTCAGGATCAACAGAGAATTCATAATCCTTATCAGTAACACAGATAGGTGAAGTAGCAAAAGCAGGGTCAGGTTTCATTCTAGCATTAAGAGATTGCTGCTTCCATTTAGCTAATAACTTTTTAAGATCATATCTATCTTTACAAGCAAAGATAGCTCTAGCAGCTTCCTCTTCCATAACATAACCCTCAGGAACAACAGGTAATTCATAATCAGGGGGAGAACTTTCATCATCACTATCATCAATAATAGCATCTTCAATAATTTCATTCTCTCTAACCCTAGCAAGTTGTTCATTAAGAAATTCACCTAATGGCAAAGTGGTATCACGCACAGAAGTAGTTTCATCATAACTATCATGCATAGCAGAAGTGGCATCATCAATAACATGCGACATATTAGAATTCATAGTAGTAGCAGGTTTAGGTGTCTAAAGCTTACTAATAACAGAAGGAGAATCTAGTGCAGAGCTAGATGGCAGTCCCTTACCTAGTTGAGGGAAAAATCTTGGTTCTTTCGTCTTTCAAGTTCTTCATAGTGATCAACAGATATAAATCCCAAGTGACTCAGAGAATAGAGCTATGTTCCCCGGCAACGGCGCCAGAAATTAGTCTTGATAACCCACAAGTGTAGGGGATTGCAACAGCTTTCGAGGGTAAAGTATTCAACCCATATTTATTGATTCGACACAAGAGGAGCCAAAGAATATTCTTGAGTATTAGCAGTTGAGTTGTGAATTCAACCACACCTGGATAACTTAGTATCTGCAGCAAAGTATTTAGTAGCAAAGTAGTATGATAATAATAAAGGTAACAGTGGCAAAAGTAAAGATAATAGTTTTGTAGTGATTATAACAGTAGCAACGGAAAAGTAAATAAGCAAAGCACAAGATGTGAAAAGCTCGTAGGTATTGGATCAGTGCTGGATAATTATGTCGGATGCGATTCCTCATGTAATAGCTATAACATAGGGTGACACAGAACTAGCTCCAGTTCATCAATGTAATGTAGGAATTTATTCCGAATATAGTCATACGTGCTTATGGAAAAAACATGCATGACATCTTTTGTCCTACCCTCCCGTGGCAGCGGGGTCCTAGTGGAAACTAAGGGATATTAAGGCCTCCTTTTAATAGAGAACCGGAACAAAGCATTAGCACTTAGTGAATACATGAACTCCTCAAACTATGGCCATCACCGAGAAGTATCCCGATTATTGTCACTTCGGGGTTGTCGGATCATAACACATAATAGGTGACTATAGACTTGCAAGATAGGATCAAGAACACACATATATTCATGAAAACATAATAGGTTCAGATCTGAAATCATGGCACTCGGGCCCTAGTGACAAGCATTAAGCATAGTAAAGTCATAGCAACATCAATCTCAGAATATAGTGGATACTAGGGATCAAACCCAAACAAAACTAACTTGATTACATGGTAAATCTCATCCAACCCATCACCGTCCAGCAAGCCTATGATGGAATTACTCACACACGGCGGTGAGCATCATGAAATTGGTGATGGAGGATGGTTGACGATGACGACGGCGATGAATCCCCCTCTCCGAAGCCCCGAACGGACTCCAGATCAGCCCTCACGAGAGAAATTAGGGCTTGGCGGCGGCTCCGTATTGTAAAACGCAATGAAACTTTCTCTCTGATTTTTTTCTCCGCGAAACGGAATATATGGAGTTGGAGTTGAGGTCGGTGGAGCCTCGGGGGGCCCACGAGACAGGGGGCGTGCCCGGGGGGTAGGCGCGCCCCCACCCTTGTGGAGAGGGTGTGGGCCCCCTGGTCTTGATTCTTTCGCCAGTATTTTTTATATTTTCCAAAACTTGCCTCCGTGGATTCTCAGGTCATTCCGAGAACTTTTGTTTTCTACACATAAAACAACATCATGGCAGTTCTGCTGAAAACAGCGTCAGTCCAGGTTAGTTTCATTCAAATCATGCAAGTTAGAGTCCAAAACAAGAGCAAAAGTGTTTGAAAAAGTAGATAGGTTGGAGACGTATCAACAATGTCAGGCCACTCCTCCTGCTTCAAGTTCGGCAAAGCGTCAGACCACTTCTCCTGCTAAAAGTCCGACATGGCGTCAGGCCACTCCTCCTGCTTCAAGTCCGGCATAGCGTCAGGACACTCCTCCTGCTCCAACTCAGCCACGTCAGCCGTCTCCGCCGCCTCAGCAATCGCAGAAGAGAGCTGCTGATACGTCTCCAACGTATCTATAATTTTTGATTGCTCCATGCTATATTATCTATTGTTTTGGACTATATTGGGCTTTATTTTCCAATTTTATATTATTTTTCGGACTAACCTATTAACCGGAGGCCCAGCCCAGAATTGCTGTTTTTTTTCTATTTCAGTATTTCGAAGAAACAGAATATCAAACGGAGTCCAAACGGAATGAAACCTTCGGGGACGTGATTTTCTCATCAGATAAGACCCAGGAGACTTGGACCCTCCGTCAAGAAAGCTCTGAGGCGGTCACGAGGGTGGAGGGCGCGCCCCCCTACCTCGTGGGCCCCTCGGAGCTCCACCGACATACTTCTTCCTCCTATATATACCTACGTACCCCCAACAGATCAGATACGGAGCCAAAAACCTAATTCCACCGCCGCAACTTTCGTATCCACGAGATCCCATCTTGGGGCCTGTTCGAGCTCATGGGAAGGGAATCCACCACAGAGGGCTTATACATCATCATCATAGCCTCTCTGATGAAGTGTGAGTAGTTTACTTCAGACCTTTGGGTCCATAGTTAGTAGCTAGATGGCTTCTTCTCTCTTTTTGGATCTCAATACAATGTTCTCCCCCTCTCTCGTGGAGATCTATTCGATGTAATCTTCTTTTTGCGGTGTGTTTGTTGATATCGTTGAATTGTGGGTTTATGATCAAGATTATCTATGAGCAATATTTGAATCTTTTCTGAATTCTTTTATGTATGATTGAGTTATCTTTACAAGTCTCTTCGAATTATCCGTTTGGTTTGGCCAACTAGATTGGTAGTTCTTGCAATGGGAGAAGTGTTTAGCTTTGGGTTCAATCTTGCAGTGTCCTTACCCAGTGACAAAAAGGGTTGCAAGGCACGTATTGTATTGTTGCCATCGAGGATAACCAGATGGGGTATTTATCATATTGCATGAATTTATTCCTCTACATCATGTCATCTTGCTTAAAGCGTTACTCTATTTTCATTAACTTAATACTCTAGATGCATGCTGGATAGCGGTCGATGAGTGGAGTAATAGTAGTAGATGCAGGCAGGAGTCGGTCTACTTGTCTCGGATGTGATGCCTCTATACATGATCATACCTAGATACTCTCATAACTATGCTCAATTATGTCAATTGCTCAACAGTAATTCGTTCACCCATCGTAAAATGCCTATGCTCTTGAGAGAAGCCACTAGTGAAACCTATGGCCCCCGGGTCTATCCTCATCATATTAATCTTCCTACGCTTTATTATTGCTTTGCTTTTTTTACTTTGCCTTTTATTTTACCTTGCATCTATATATCAAAAATACCAAAAAATATTATCTATCATCTCTATCAGATCTCACTCTCGTAAGTGACCGTGAAGCGATTGACAAACCCTATTCGCGTTGGTTGCGAGGAGCTATTTGTTTTGTGTAGGTACGAGGGACTCGCGCGTGGCCTCCTACTGGATTGATACCTTGGTTCTCAAAAACTGAGGGAAATACTTACGCTACTCTGCTGCATCATCCTCTCCTCTTCGGGGAAAACCAACGCAAGCTCAAGACGTAGCAAGAAGGATTTCTGGCGCCATTGCCGGGGAGTCTACGCAAAAGTCAACATACCAAGTACCCATCACAATCCCTTATCTCCCGCATTACATTATTTGCCATTTGCCTCTCGTTTTCCTCTCCCCCACTTCACCCTTGTCGTTTTATTCGCCCTCTCTTTCCCAATCTCCTCCTCTCTTTCCGTTTGCCTTTTTCTCGTCCGGTTGTTTGCTCGTGTGTTAGTTTGCTTGCTTGTCGCTATGTCTGAAAGTGGGGAAATTATTGCCGATATGGGCGATAATAATATCATAGAAAATTCTGAAGCTCGTGCTGAAGAATCCCCTACATATCATACAAAAGGATTTCGAATCGGTAGTGGTAATATTATTGGAAAAGGAGTTATTCAAGATTTCTTTACTTGTGTCGGTGCTTTACCCTCTATGTGCGGTTCTATTCTCCATAGAACTAGTAGTCTTGCGGACGCTATTGCCATGCTTATCGTTGAACTTGAAAGGAAATTTATGCATATGCACCCTTCTATACAAAGAATTTTCCTAGAATTTTCTAATATTGAACACTCCTCTGTTAAACGTGCCGCTACAATATTTTTGGCTCATGAATTCAGATTTATAATAAAAGAGGCCAAAGAAATCTTTGCGCATTATAGGGTGGACGCTGGCCGTCCTCCCATAGAATCTATCCTCTTTGAGCAAGAAGAAATAATGTGTTTTCAATCTATCGACTATGTTGCTTTCAATGAAAATCTTAGAAAAAAAGTGCCTGCCAATATTTTAATTGACAGAATCTCTGAACTTAGTGATGATTTGGCTATTCGAAATAATGAGCTAGGATTCTCTCTTTAGTATAGGCTCACAAAGTTCTGTCAAAAGAATCCTTATAATGATGAATTGGTTGTGCAATACGAAGGGCCGAAAGAGGAACCTATACCTCCTAAAATTGATCTTGGGGACTTTTGTCATATTTAATTTAGCTCTTTTGATTAATTTTTCTTGCCTCAAAGAAAACTTGCTGCCGAACGTAGAGAATATGAAATGAGTTTCACCGATCTATCTTATTACTACGGCACTACCTAGATATATCCTTGTTTTTATGCCCAGCTGGGGGCGTTAAACGATAGCGCTTGTTGGGAGGCAACCAATTTTATTTTTGTTTTTTATTTTTTTGTTTCTGTTTAGGAATACATAATACATCTACCTTCTGTTTATATGTGGTTTTATGTCTTAATTAGTGTTTGTGCCAAGTTAAACCTATAGGATCTTCTTGGATAATAGTTATTTGATCTTGCTGTAATTTCCAGAAACTTTTGGTTCACGAAAACAATTGTTAAAAATCACCAGAACGTGATAAAATAGTGATTCCAATTGCTGATGATCAATAAACAAATTTTATAGGTCGTCCTATTTTGGCTGAATTTTTGGAGTTCCATAAGATTGCGTTAGTTACAGATTACTACAGACTATTCTGTTTTTGACAGATTCTGTTTTTCGTGTGTTGTTTGCTTATTTTGATGCATCTATGGCTAGTAAAATAGTTTATGATCCATAGAGAAGTTGGAATACAGTAGGTTTAACACCAATATAAATAAAGAATGAGTTCATTACATTACCTTGAAGTGGTCTTTTGTTTTCTTTCTCTAACGGAGCTCACGAGATTTCTGTTGAGTTTTGTGTTGTGAAGTTTTCAAGTTTTGGGTGAAATCTTTTGATGGATTATGGAACAAGGAGTGGCAAGATCCTAAGCTTGGGGATGCCCATGGCACCCCAAGATAATCCAAGGACACCAAAAATTCAAAGCTTGGGGATGCCCCGGAAGGCATCCCTCTTTCGTCCACTTTCATCGGTAACTTTACTTGGAGCTATATTTTTATTCACCACATGATATGTGTTTTGCTTGGAGCGTCTTGTATTATTTGCATCTTTGCTTGTTAGTTTACCACAATCATCCTTGCTTTACACACCTTTTGAGAGATCCATGTTGGGGAACGTAGTAATTTCAAAAATTTTCCTACGATCACGCAAGACCATGGTGATGGCATAGCAACGAGAGGGAAGAGTGTCCGTCCACGTACCCTCGTAGACCGAAAGCGGAAGCGTTATAACAACGCGGTTGATGTAGTCGTACGTCTTCACGACCCGACCGATCCAAGCACCGAACGTACGGCACCTCCGAGTTCTGCACACGTTCAGCTCGATAACGATCCCCGGACTCCGATCCAGCAAAGTGTCGGGGATGAGTTCCGTCAGCACGACGGCGTGGTGACGATGATGATGCTCCACCGACGCAGGGCTTAGCCTAAGCTCCGCGACGATATGACTTCTCCGCGCAGGGCTTCACCTAAGCTCGCGACGATATGACCGAGGTGGAATATGGTGGAAGGGGCACCGCACACGGCTAAGGAAAGATCCGTAGATCAACTTGTGTGTCATGGGGTGTCCCTGCCCTGTATATAAAGGAGGGAAGGGAGGGGCTGGCGGCCACCAAGGGCTGCGCTGGGAGTCCTACTCCCACGGGAGTAGGATTCTCTCCCAATCCTAGTCCAACTAGGATTGGCCAAGTGGGAAAGGAGAGAGGGGGCGCCCCCCCACTTCTCCTAGTCCTAATAGGACTAGGGAAGGGGGGAAGGTGCGGCCAGCACTTGGGCCCCTTTCCTCCTTTCCACTAAGGCCCATCAAGGCCCATTGACCCCCCGGGAGGTTCCGGTAACCCCCCGGTACTCCGGTAAAATTCCCAATTTCACCCGGAGTGATTCCGGAGTCCAAATATAGGCTTCCAATATATCAATCTTTATGTCTCGACCATTTCGAGACTCCTCGTCATGTCCGTGATCTCATCCGGGACTCCGAACAACCTTCGGTACATCAATATCATATAAACTCATAATAACTGTCATCGAAACGTTAAGCGTGCGGACCCTACGGGTTCGAGAACTATGTAGACATGACCGAGACACCTCTCTGGTCAATAACCAATAGCGGGACCTGGATGCCCATATTGGCTCCTACATATTCTACGAAGATCTTTATCGGTCAGACCGCATAACAACATACTTTGTTCCCTTTGTCATCGGTATGTTACTTGCCCGAGATTCGATCGTCGGTATCCAATACCTAGTTTAATCTCGTCACCGGCAAGTCTCTTTACTCGTTCCGTAATACATCATCTCGCAACTAACTCATTAGTTGCAATGCTTGCAAGGCTTAAGTGATGTGCATTACCGAGAGGGCCCAGAGATACCTCTCCGACATTCGGAGTGACAAATCCTAATCTCGAAATACGCCAACCCAACATCTGCCTTTGGAGACACTGTAGTACTCCTTTATAATCACCCGATTACGTTGTGACGTTTGGTAGTACCAAAGTGTTCCTCCGTAAACGGAGTTGCATAATCTCATAGTCATAGGAACATGTATAAGTCATGAAGAAAAGCACTAGCAACAAACTATACGATCAGGTGCTATGCTAATGGAATGGGTCATGTCAATCAGATCATTCAACCAATGATGTGATCCCGTTAATCAAATAACAACTCCTTGTTCATGGTTAGGAAACATAACCATCTTTGATTAACGAGCTAGTCAAGTAGAGGCATACTAGTGACACTCTGAGGTTTATGTATTCACACATGTATTATGTTTCCGGTTAATACAATTCTAGCATGAATAATAAACATTTATCATGATATAAGGAAATAAATAATAACATTATTATTGCCTCTAGGGCATATTTCCTTCAGTCTCCCACTTGCACTAGAGTCAATAATCTAGTTCACATCGCCATGTGATTTAACATCAATAGTTCACATCTATATGTGGTTAACACCCATAGTTCACATCGACATGTGACCAACACCCAAAGGGTTTACTAGAGTCAGTAATCTAGTTCACATCGCTATGTGATTAACACCCAAAGAGTACTAAGGTGTGATCATGTTTTGCTTGTGAGATAATTTTAGTCAACGGGTCTGTCACATTCAGAGCCGTAAGTATTTTGCAAATTTCTATGTCTACAATGCTCTGCACGGAGCTACTCTAGCTAATTGCTCCCACTTTCAATATGTATCCAGATTGAGACTCGAGTCATCTAGATTAGTGTTAAAACTTGCATCGACGTAACCTTTTACGATTTAACCTTTTTCACTTCCATAATCGAGAAACATATCCTTATTCTACTAAGGATAATTTTGACCGATGTCCCTTGATCTACTCCTAGATCTCTATTGTACTCCCTTGCCAATCTTAGTGGTAGGGTATGCAATAGATCTGGTACACAGCATGACATACTTTATAGAACCTATGGCTGATGCATAGGGAATGACTTTCATTCTCTTTCTATCTTCTGCCGTGGTCGGGTTTTGAGTCTTACTCAATCTCACACCTTGTAACACAGGCAAGAACTCTTTCTTTGACTGTTCCATTTTGAACTACTTCAAAATCTTGTCAAGGTATGTATTCATTGAAAAACTTATCAAGCGTCTTTGATCTATCTCTATAGATCTTGATGCTCAATATGTAAGTAGCTTCACCGAGGTCCTTCTTTGAAAAACTCCTTTCAAATACTCCTTTATGCTTTGCAGAATAATTCTACATTATTTCTGATCAACAATATGTCATTCACATATACTTATCAGAAATGCTGTAGTGCTCCCACTCACTTTCTTGTAAATACAGGCTTCTCCAAAAGTCTGTATAAAACCATATGCTTTGATCACACTATCAAAGCGTTTATTCCAACTCCGAGATGCTTGCACCAGTCCATAGATGGATCGCTGGAGCTTGCACATTTTGTTAGCTCCTTTAGGATTGACAAAACCTTCTGGTTGCATCATATACAACTCTTCTTTAATAAATCCATTAAAGAATGTAGTTTTGATATCCATTTGCCAGATTTCATAAAATGTGGCAATTGCTAACATGATTCAGACAGACTTAAGCATCGCTACAATTGAGAAAATCTCATTGTAGTCAACACCTTGAACTTGTCAAAAAACCCTTTTGCGACAAGTCGAGCTTTGTAGATAGTAACACTACTATCAGTGTCCGTCTTCCTCTTGAAGATCCATTTATTCTCAATAGCTTGCCGATCATCGGGCAAGTCAACCAAAGTCCATACTTTGTTCTCATACATGGATCCCATCTCAGATTTCATGGTCTCAAACCATTTCGCGGAATCTGGGCTCATCATCGCTTCCTCATAGTTCGTAGGTTCATCATGGTCTAGTAACATGACTTTTAGAATAGGATTACCGTACACACTGGTGCGGATCTTACTCTGGAAGACCTACGAGGTTTGGTAGCAACTTGATCTGAAGTTTCATGATCATCATCATTAACTTCCTCACTAATTGGTGTAGGAATCACTGGAACTGATTTCTGTGATGAACTACTTTCCAATAAGGGAGAAGGTACAATTACCTCATCAAGTTCTACCTTCCTCCCACTCACTTCTTTCGAGAGAAACTTCTTCTCTAGAAAGGATCCATCTTAGCAACAAATATCTTGCTTTCGGATCTGTGATAGAAGGTGTACCCAATAGTTACCATTGGGTATTCTATGAAGACGCATTTCTCCGATTTGGGTTCGAGCTTATCAGGTTGAAGCTTTTTCACATAAGCATCGCAGCCCCAAACTTTCAAAAACGACAACTTTGGTTTCTTGCCAAACCACAGTTCATAAGGCGTCGTCTCAACGGATTTAGATGGTGCCCTATTTAAAGTGAATGTAGCCGTCTCTAAAGCATAACCCCAAACGATAGCGGTAAATCAGTAAGAGACATCATAGATCGCACCATATCTAATAAAGTACGATTACGACGTTCGGACACACCATTACGTTGTGGTGTTCCAGGTGGCGTGAGTAGTGAAACTATTTCACATTGTTTTAACTGAAGGCCAAACTCGTAACTCAAATATTTTTCCTCTGCGATCATATCGTAGAAACTTTTATTTTCTGTTACGATGATTCTTCACTTCACTCTGAAATTCTTTGAACTTTTCAAATGTTTCAGACTTGTGTTTCATCAAGTAGATATACCCATATCTGCTCAAATCATCTGTGAAGGTCAGAAAATAACGATACTTGCCGTGAGCTTTAACACTCATCGGACCGCATACATCAGTATGTATTATTTCCAATAAGTCATTTGCTCGCTCCATTGTTCCGAGAACGAGTCTTTAGTCATCTTGCCCATAAGGCATGGTTCATAAGCATCAAGTGATTCATAATCAAGTGATTCCAAAATCCCATCAGCATGGAGCTTCTTCATGCGCTTTACACCAATATGACCTAAACGGCAGTGCCACAAATAAGTTGCACTATCATTATTAACTTTGCATCTTTTGGCATCAATATTATGAATATGTGTATCACTACGATCGAGATCCAACGAACCATTTTCATTGGGTGTGTAACCATATAAGGTTTTATTCATGTAAACAGAACAACAATTTATTCTCTTACTTAAATGAATAACCGTATTGCAATAAACATGATCAAATCATATTCATGCTCAAGCATAACGCCAAATAACATTTATTTAGGTTTAACACTAATCGAAAGTATAGGGAGTGTGCGATGATGATCATATCAATCTTGGAACTACTTCCAACACTCATCGTCACTTCCCTTTCAACTAGTTTCTGTTCATTCTGCAACTCCTGTTTCAAGTTACTACTCTTAGCAACTGAACCAGTATCAAATACCGAGGGGTTGCTACGAACACTAGTACATCAATAATCTGTATATCAAATATACCTTTGTTCACTTTGCCATCCTTCTTATCCGCCAAATACTTGGGGTAGTTCCGTTTCTAGTGACCAGTTCCATTGCAGCAAAAGCACTTGGTCTCAGGCTTAGGTCCAGACTTGGGCTTCTTCACTCGAGCAGCAACTTGCTTGCCGTTCTTCTCGAAGTTCCCCTTTCTTTCCTTTGCCCTTTTCCTTGAGACTAGTGGTCTTGTCAATCATCAACACTTGATGCTCTTTCTTGATTTCTACCTTCGTCGATTTCAACATCACGAAGAGCTTGGGAATCGTTTTCGTCATCCCTTGCATACTATAGTTCATCACGAAGTTCTAGTAACTTAGTGATGGTGACTAGAGAATTCTGTCAATCACTATCTTATCTGGAAGATTAACTCCCACTTGATTCAAGCGATTGAAGTACTCAGACAATCTGAGCACATGCTCACTAGTTGAGCGATTCTCCTCCATCTTTTAGCTATAGAACTTGTTGGAGACTTCATATCTCTCAACTCGGGTATTTGCTTGAAATACTAACTTCAACTCCTGGAACATCTCATATGGTCCATGACGTTCAAAAACGTCTTTGAAGTCCCGATTCTAAGCCGTTAAGCATGGTGCACTAAACTATCAAGTAGTCATCATACTGAGCTAGCCAAACGTTCATAACGTCTGCATCTGCTCCTGCAATAGGTCTGTCACCTAGCGGTGCATTAAGGACATAATTCTTCTGCGCAGCAATGAGGATAAACCTCAGATCACGGATCCAATCCGCATCATTGCTACTAACATCTTTTCAATACAATTTTCTCTAGGAACACATATGAAAACATAGGGAAGCAACAACGCGAGCTATTGATCTACAACATAATTTGCAAAATACTACCAGGACTAAGTTCATGATAAATTAAAGTTCAATTAATCATATTACTTAAGAACTCCCACTTAGAAAAATATCCCTCCAATTCTCTAAGTGATTGCGTGATCCACATCAACTACACCATGACCGATCATCACGTGTGATGGAGTAGTTTCAATGGTGAACATCAATATGTTGATCATATCTACTATATGATTCACGCTCGACCTTTCGGTCTCCGTGTTCCGAGGTCATATCTTATATGCATAGCTCGTCAAGTATAACCTGAGTATTCCGCGTGCGCAACTGTTTTGCACCCGTTGTATTTGAACGTAGAGCCTATCACACCCGATCATCACGTGGTGTCTCAGACGAAGAACTTTCATAACGGTGCATACTCGGGAGAACACTTCTTGATAATTTTAGTGAGAGATCATCTTATAATGCTACCGTCAATCAAAGCAAGATAAGATGCATAAAGGATTAACATCACATGCAATCAATATAAGTGATATGATATGGCCATCATCATCTTGTGCTTGTGATCTCCATCTCCAAGCACCGTCATGATCACCATCGCCACCGGCGCGACACCTTGATCTCCATCGTAGCATCGTTGTCGCCTCGCCAATCTTATGCTTCTACGACTATCGCTACTGCTTAGTGATAAAGTAAAGCAATTACATGGCGCTTGCATTTCATACAATAAAGCGACAACCATATGGCTCCTGCCAGTTGCCGATAACTCGGTTACAAAACATGATCATCTCATACAATAAAATATAGCATCATGTCTTGACCATATCACATCACAACATGCCCTGCAAAACAAGTTAGACGTCCTCTACTTTGTTGTTGCAAATTTTACGTGGCTGCTACGGGCTGAGCAAGAACCGTTCTTACCTACGCATCAAAACCACAACGATACTTCGTCAAATAGACTCCGTTTAACCTTCTCAAGGACCGGGCGTAGCCACACTCAGTTCAACTAAAGTGAGAGAGACAGACACCGCCGGTCACCTTTAAGCAACGAGTGCTCACAGCGGTGAAACCAGTCTCGCGTAAGCGTACGCGTAATGTCGGTCCGGGCCGCTTCATCTCACAATACCGCTGAACCAAAGTATGACATGCTGGTAGGTAGTATGACTTGTATCGCCCACAACTCACTTGTGTTCTACTCGTGCATATGACATCAACGCATAAAACCAGGCTCGGATGCCACTGTTGGGGAACGTAGTAATTTCAAAATTTTCCTACGATCACGCAAGACCATGGTGATGGCATAGCAACGAGAGGAAGAGTGTCCGCCCACGCACTCGTGAGACCGAAAGCGGAAGCGTTATAACAACGCGGTTGATGTAGTCGTACGTCTTCACGACCCGACCGATCCAAGCACCGAACGTACGGCACCTCCGAGTTCTGCACACGTTCAGCTCGATAACGATCCCCGGACTCCGATCCAGCAAAGTGTCGGGGATGAGTTCCGTCAGCACGACGGCGTGGTGACGATGATGATGCTCCACCGACGCAGGGCTTAGCCTAAGCTCCGCGACGATATGACTTCTCCCGCGCAGGGCTTCACCTAAGCTCCGCGACGATATGACCGAGGTGGAATATGGTGGAAGGGGGCACCGCACACGGCTAAGGAAAGATCCGTAGATCAACTTGTGTGTCATGGGGTGTCCCCTGCCCCTGTATATAAAGGAGGGAAGGGGAGGGGCTGGCCGGCCACCAAGGGCTGCGCCTGGGAGTCCTACTCCCACCGGGAGTAGGATTCCTCCCCCCCAATCCTAGTCCAACTAGGATTGGCCAAGTGGGAAAGGAGAGAGGGGGCGCCCCCCCACTTCTCCTAGTCCTAATAGGACTAGGGAAGGGGGGAAGGTGCGCCAGCACTTGGGCCCCTTTCCTCCTTTCCACTAAGGCCCATCAAGGCCCATTGACCCCCGGAGGTTCCGTAACCCCGGTACTCGGTAAAATTCCCAATTTCACCCGGAGTGATTCCGAGTCCAAATATAGGCTTCCAATATATCAATCTTTATGTCTCGACCATTTCGAGACTCCTCGTCATGTCCGTGATCTCATCCGGGACTCGAACAACCTTCGTACATCAATATCATATAAACTCATAATAAGCATCATCGAAGCGTTAAGCGTGCGGACCCTACGGGTTCGAGAACTATGTAGACATGACCGAGACACCTCTCGGTCAATAACCAATAGCGGGACCTGGATGCCCATATTGGCTCCTACATATTCTACGAAGATCTTTATCGGTCGACCGCATAACAACATACTTTGTTCCCTTTGTCATCGGTATGTTACTTGCCCGAGATTCGATCGTCGGTATCCAATACCTAGTTTAATCTCGTCACGGCAAGTCTCTTTACTCGTTCCGTAATACATCATCTCGCAACTAACTCATTAGTTGCAATGCTTGCAAGGCTTAAGTGATGTGCATTACCGAGAGGGCCAGAGATACCTCTCCGACATTCGGAGTGACAAATCCTAATCTCAAATACGCCAACCCAACATCTGCCTTTGGAGACACCTGTAGTACTCCTTTATAATCACCCGAGCCACGTTGTGACGTTTGGTAGTACCAAAGTGTTCCTCCGTAAACGGAGTTGCATAATCTCATAGTCATAGGAACATGTATAAGTCATGAAGAAAAGCACTAGCAACAAACTATACGATCAGGTGCTATGCTAATGGAATGGGTCATGTCAATCAGATCATTCAACCAATGATGTGATCCCGTTAATCAAATAACAACTCCTTGTTCATGGTTAGGAAACATAACCATCTTTGATTAACGAGCTAGTCAAGTAGAGGCATACTAGTGACACTCTGTAGGTTTATGTATTCACACATGTATTATGTTTCCGGTTAATACAATTCTAGCATGAATAATAAACATTTATCATGATATAAGGAAATAAATAATAACATTATTATTGCCTCTAGGGCATATTTCCTTCAATCCATACTTGAATTGGAATTTGTTAGAATACTCTATGTGCTTCACTTATATCTTTTGAGCTTCATAGTTTTGCTCTATGTGCTTCACTTATATCTTTTGAGCTTTATAGTTTTGCTCTAGTACTTCACTTATATCTTTTACAGCACGGTGGTAGATTTGTTTTAAAGAAACTATTGATCTCTCATGCTTCACTTAGATTATTTTGAGAGTCTTAAATAGCATGGTAATTTGCTTAAAATAATAATATGCTTGGTATGCAAGATTTGTAAAACTTTCTTTTGAGTGGGTTGAATACTAAGAAAAGTTTGATGCTTGATAATTGTTTTGAGATATGAAGGTGGTAATATTAGAGTCATGCTAGTTGAGTAGTTGTGAATTTGAGAAATACTTGTGTTAAAGTTTGTGATTCCCGTAGCATGCACGTATGGTGAACCGTTATGTGATGGAAGTCGGAGCATGATTTATTTATTGATTGTCTTCCTTATGAGTGGCGGTCGGGGACGAGTGATGGTCTTTTCCTACCAATCTATCGCCCTAGGAGCATGCGTGTAATACTTTGCTTTGCTAACTTGTAGATTTTTGCAATAAGTATATGAGTTCTTTATGACTAATGTTGAGTCCATGGATTATACGCATTTTTCTCACCCTTCCATCATTGCTAGCCTCTCTAATACCGCGCACCTTTCGCCGGTATCATACACCCACCATAAACCTTCCTCAAAACATCCACATACCTACCTATCATGGCATTTCCATAGCCATTCCGAGATATATTGCCATGCAACTTTCCACCGCTCCGTTTATTATGACACGCTCCATCATTGTCATCATTGTCATATTGCTTAGCATGATCATATAGTTGACATCGTATTTGTGGCTAAGCCACCATTCATAATTCTTTCATACATGTCACTTATGAATCATTGCATATCCCGGTACACCGCCGGAGGCATTCATATAGAGTCATACTTTGTTCTAAGTATCGAGTTGTAATTCTTGAGTTGTAAGTAAATAAAAGTGTGATGATCATCATTTTTAGAGCATTGTCCCAAGTAAGGAAAGGATGATGGAGACTATGATTCCCCCATAAGTCGGGATGAGACTCCGGACGAATAAAAAGAGAGGCCATAAAAAAAGAGAAAAGGCCCAAATAAAAAAATGAGAGAAAAAGAGAGAAGGGACAATGTTACTATCCTTTTACCACACTTGTGCTTCAAAGTAGCACCATGATCTTCATGATAGAGAGTCTCTCATTTTGTCACTTTCATATACTAGTGGGAATGTTTCATTATAGAACTTGGCTTTTATATTCCAATGATGGGCTTCCTCAAATTGCCCTAGGTCATCGTGAGCAAGCGAGTTGGATGCACACCCACTTAGTTTCATTTGTTGAGCTTTTATATACTTATAGCTCTAGTGCATCCGTTGCATGGCAATCCCTACTCACTCACATTGATATCTACTGATGGGCATCTCCATAGCTCGTTGATACGCCTAGTTGATGTGAGACTATCTTCCCTGTTTTTGTCTTCTCCACAACCACCATTCTATTCCACATATAATGCTATATCCATGGCTCACACTCATGTATTGCGTGAAGATTGAAAAGGTTTTGAGAATGCTAAAAGTATGAAACAATTGCTTGGCTTGTCATCGGGGTTGTGCATGATTTAAATATTTTGTGTGGTGAAGATAGAGCATAGCCAGACTATATGATTTTGTAGAGATAACTTTCTTTGGCCATGTTATTTTGAGAAGACATGATTGCTTTGTTAGTATGCTTGAAGTATTATTATTTTTATGTCAATATGAACTTTTGTCTTGAATCTTTCGGATCTAAATATTCATACCACAATTAAGAAGAGTTACATTGAAATTATGCCAAGCAGCACCCCGCATCAAAAATTCTCTTTTTATCATTTACCTACTCGAGGACGAGCAGGAATTAAGCTTGGGGATGCCTGATACGTCTCCAACGTATCTATAATTTTTGATTGTTCCATGCTATATTATCTATTGTTTTGGACTATATTGGGCTTTATTTTCCACTTTTATATTATTTTTGGGACTAACCTATTAACCGGAGGCCCAACCCAGAATTGCAGTTTTTTTTGCCTATTTCAGTATTTCGAAAAAACAGAATATCAAACGGAGTCCAAACGGAATGAAACCTTCGGGAACGTGATTTTCTCATCAGTAAGACCCAGGAGACTTGGACCCTCCGTCAAGAAATCCCTAAGGCGGTCACGAGGGTGGAGGGCGCCCCTCGGAGCTCCACCGACGTACTTCTTCCTCCTATATATACCTCACGCCCCAATAGATCGATCACGGAGCCAAAACCTAATTCCACCGCCGCAACTTTTCAGTATCCACGAGATCCCATCTTGGGGCCTGTTCCGGAGCTCCGCCGGAAGGGGAATCCACCACGGAGGGCTTCTACATCATCATCATAGCCTCTCCGATGAAGTGTGAGTAGTACTTCAGACCTTCGGGTCCATTGTTAGTAGCTAGATGGCTTCTTCTCGCTTTTTGGATCTCAATACAATGTTCTCCCCCTCTCTCATGGAGATCTATTCGATGTAATCTTCTTTTTGCGGTGTGTTTGTTGAGACCGATGAATTGTGGGTTTATGATCAAGATTATCTATGAGCAATATTTGAATCTTTTCTGAATTCTTTTATGTATGATTGAGTTATCTTTACAAGTCTCTTCGAATTATCCGTTTGGTTTGGCCAACTAGATTGGTAGTTCTTGCAATGGGAAAAGTGTTTAGCTTTGGGTTCAATCTTGCGGAGTTCTTACCCAGTGACAGAAAGGATTGCAAGGCACGTATTGTATTGTTGCCATCGAGGATAACAAGATGGGGTATTTATCATATTGCATGAATTTATTCCTCTACATCATGTCATCTTGCTTAAGGCGTTACTCTGTTTTCATTAACTTAATACTCTAGATGCATGCTGGATAGCGGTCGATGAGTGGAGTAATAGTAGTAGATGCAGGCAGGAGTTGGTCTACTTGTCTCGGACGTGATTCCTATATACATGATCATACCTAAATACTCCCATAACTATGCTCAATTCTGTCAAGTGCTCAACAGTAATTTGTTCACCCTCTGTAAAATGCCTATGCTCTTGAGAGAAGCCACTAGTGAAATCTATGGCCCCCGGGTCTATCCTCATCATATTAATCTTCCTACGCTTTATTATTGCTTTGCTTTTTTACTTTGCCTTTTATTTTACCTTGAATCTATATATCAAAAATACCAAAAATATTATCTATAATCTCTATTAGATCTCACTCTCTTAAGTGACCGTGAAGGGATTGACAACCCCTATTCACGTTGGTTGCGAGGAGCTATTTGTTTTGTGTAGGTACGAGGGACTCGCGTGTGGCCTCCTACCGGATTGATACCTTGGTTCTCAAAAACTGAGGGAAATACTGACGCTACTCTGCTGCATCATCCTCTCCTCTTCGGGGAAAACCAACGCAAGCTCAAGACGTAGCAGCTGCCGCAGCTATGGTGCGTAGCGGTACGAGTCAAGGTAGTACAAGAGGCACAGGCGGAGGCAAGCGATATAAATATGGTCCAAGCCTTGCTCCTCTTCCTCAGAGGCCTTACGACATGACCGAGGAGAAAAACGCAGCGATAGTGAAGGCCCAAGTGGACGCCCATTTTGGACCGAAACTGGCACCGCCGCCAAGGGAGAAAGTGCGTGAGGAAAAGATTGACCACTTTATTCGTATGGCTAGACCACCAGCTCCCAAGCCTGTTGACTCAGACTATGAGCGCCAAATCAGGAAGGCACATCGAGCATGACTATAGAAGGAGTCGAGCTCGAGCTCGAGCCAAGCAGGTGGCAAAAAATGCGGGAAAACCGTTCCCTAGCTGGGAGAACAGGCGGCGCAATTGATCCCCCGCTTCTTGTGCCAACACAAGAGAGTACCGGCGCCCCATGTGGGCATACCATTCCCCAGCTGGGCAATCAACTGGTAATAACCGACGAGCATATAAGCCGGGCTAAAATGCTCGGTACCACTGTTGGACAACTCCTGGAGATTGAGCCCATGTCTCCGCTTAGAGAGGAGGACATAAAACGGAAATATGTCCGCGGCCAACCTTTGGTCAAGCCTGAGGAGGTCAAGAAACTCCCAACCGGAATGTATGAATTGCATGATTGGTACATGAAAATTACCAAGAGTTCCAATCGAGAGTCTCTCATGGTGAAAGTCAAGGAGGAGCATTACTTCCATGGGCTAGCTCTCTCCGCTGAGTATTCAGAACTATTTCAGTTATTCAATCAAGATGCACTCGACAAATCTATCGTCAGTTGCTATTGTCTGTAAGTGATTTCTTTTTGTAATTTAAGTCTCAAGCTAGCTGTAGTGCTCATTGATCGATCATTACCTGTAATTATCCTCACTATATTATTTTATGTGGTATTATTCAGGATGAAGATGTATGAAATGAAAAAAACTGGACGCTATGGCATTGGGTTCATTTACCCAAAGACCATTAATGAAGACATATGGAAATTGGAATGGTATAAAGCAGATGTAGAGAAAAACATGCTAAAGTTCTTGAAGCACCTCAATACCAATGAAGATATACTACTTCCTTACAACTTTCTGTGAGTCACACTGTCTTGTAGTACAAACTTTGTTTTTCCTTACTACTCCCTCCGTTCCTAAATAATTGTCTTTTTTAGAGATTTCAACAAGTGACTACATACGGAGCAAAATAAGTGAATCTACACTTTAAAACATGTCTACATACATCTGTATGTTGTAGTCCATTTGAGATGGCTAGAAAGACAATTATTTAGGAACGGAGGGAGTAGCTAGCTAGCTAGATGTTAATAATTAAGTGTATAGGGTTTAGGGTAGTTGATTAGTGTTATGCACATCACCGCTTATGCAAACGTGTGCGCATGCAGTTACCACTGGATCTTGTTAGTCATTGAAGTTGAAGATGGAACAGTTGAAGTACTGGACTCATTACTTAAAAAACAAAGTGATTTCACCATCTTGAAGGGGATAGTCGGCAGGTAATTTCAATCATTATTAACTATATCTCGGCCTTTTTAGTTCGTCATTTCTTGATATCAACTATTTAATAACCCCTTTTTTCATTTTCTTTGCCGGCGGGCAGGGCTTGGGCAAAGTTCATCAAGGTGACCCAGACAAATGGCGACAAAAGCTGTTTTGGTTTCAACCCAAGGTAAGTTATTAAGTAGTACTAGCTAGCTACCATTCTGAAATTTTATCAAAAAACAAATACACCTTATATAAAGGAATGGAGGGAGTACTAGCTAGCTACCATCTCTTTAATTCTTGTTTCAATACCATTAATTAATTATCATGCTTGATTAATTATTATCTGATTAAATTCCATTCTCGTAAAAGCCCTGAAGCAAGCGTAGGGGACTGGTCTGTGTGCATACTACGTTTGTGAGAACATCCACATGACGACGTTCGAAAGGAGCAAATGTGATAGACAACAATGGGTACGTTGCCAGAACACTATTCACAATTTTAACATGATTATGGATATCTACTCACACAACTAATATGCATGCATATTGATATCTTTCTTACCAGTTCAAAGACGTGCGGGAGCAGCTCCTACCAACAGAGCGCATACTAGCAATTCAAGAGGAAATAACGGGATTTTTGCTCGACCAGGTCATAGATCCCAAAGGAGAATACCATTACCCACTATCGCCCCCATGAACCACTACCAATTGTCATCGTGCTCCGAAGGCACCAAGGCAACATGTAGGATAAATTGTATATATACCTAATTGTATATATATACATGTGTATGTGTGAATAATGGTGGTTGTGAGATATTCGATGATATATATATACTAGCAAAAGAGCCCGTGCGTTGCTACGGGAGAGAAAATAACACGCGCTCTTCGCCCAATAACCATGTCTCAAGATTCTAATAGGTCGATGTCCTTTATTGGCCTCAGTGCTCACACAACAAAAACACGTTTGAATGTGGTTAGTCCTCGCACTCGCCTGAGCACTCGCTCGAAACATGATGACAAATATGTTCTTTTTCGCCAAGAGGTTTTTCAGAGGTGTGCATGCGTGGTTATCAATATTTTCTTTTCTCTCAATCTGGTTTTAATGGGTATTTATTTGCAATTCGGATCGCCGCCGGTATGAAAAAAAAACAGACAGTGCACGATAAATTAAGTTTGCACCTAAAATAATATTTTAGGAATATGTAACAGCTAAAAGTATTATTTAGATTCTACACATTTTTCTAATCAAATTTCATATATAACATGTTAAAATCGAAGTTACGATTTAAAGGATATGGATGATTTAAAAATGATTCGTCTAACTTAAATATGGACGGTGGGTTGATTACCTGAAACTTCAAGGGGTTTTCTGAGAAAATGCAAAAAAACGGTTCGGTTATGACTAAAACACATGGAGTGCGGGTTGATTTCAATAAACTGCAGGGATTGTTTTGCAAAAAGATGTGAGGGATAGGCAGAAACAGTCCATGCTTTATTATTATATAGCAAAAATGTCCGTGCTTTGCAACGGGTATAAAATAATCCAAGTGTCCATGTGGTACTCGAGAGTTTACCTGTCACGATGAATAATAAGATTTTCCAATTAAATTGGTTGCAAGACTCATAAGAATCCACTTTATGAAGATCTTATTGTATTCCAAAAGCTTGTGATCTTTTTGTCTACAAATAAAACCTACTTCTTCAACTCTCTATAAAAAAATTGAATTATGTGTAATAAGTTGTTATTTAACAACCCTGTGTAAAAATAATTGCAAAAATCTAAACATTTATCTATCCTGTAGATCATCGGCTACTCCTTCAATGCGAAAGTAATTGTGCATCATACATATACCTGTAACACTGTCAAATTGATTATATATTAATTCCTATATCTCACAATCCCTATTAAAATTAATTCATATTTATGCTTTCCCACTTCAAAAATATGATTGCCGGAAAGTAAAGTATTTACAATGCTTGCCGCTCTTTGTTGACACATTGCGGCTAGCAGCAGGAGCAGATCATCCACGCCAACATGAGCACTTCCCTAGACATTATCATCGAGCCTTGATGGGGATCATGATTAGGGTAACTGCGTGGGATAGATGGTACAACGGAGGGTAGTGCTCCCCCCTCCCAGCTTCGATGCTGGACAAAACAGGACGCGAGCAAGATGCACCGTTGTGACACTCTCTCTATTGGTCATCCCTCCGTCTCTCCTCCCTATCTCACCCATGACATCCAGATTTGAGGAACATCTTCATGGACAGCAAGCACCGGGGAGCTTCAAATATTTTCTCCCTTTAGAAATATTTCTTTCTAATATTTCATCCATTTTAGTTATTATACTCTCTGTCCTAAAATAAGTGTCTTAACTTTGTATAACTATAGTACAAAGTTGTACTAAACTTAGGACATTTATTTTAAAAGAAGGGCGTATATATAATGTAACAACAAACAACAACAGCGAGTAATAATCGGTGCTCTTTTGGAAAATAAAAATTTGTAATTGATGCTAGCACGCATGCATCCGGTAGCTTCTAGCCGGTACAGGACCAATTTCCTTTCATTCATTAAGGAAATGCACCGACCTCCCAGGCCACTCTTCCTTCTCAGGACATGCATATACAATGGTCAATAAAGTAGTGTTATCTTAAATCTTGCATGTAATTTAGATATGACAAAAAAACATGTCTATAATGGGTCATTTCTTAGCCTTATCATAAATAACTAGTTATTTCTAAAAATGTGGTGAGACATATTGTGCTAAGAGATCATCTTTTGTCTTCTCTTAATTAAGAGAAGACAAACCTTCTTTTATGATTTCTCTCTCATTCATCTCATTATTTATCCTAAGTGGCATTGTTAAGATAGAACCATTGTACATGCCCTCATCCATCCGCGTATCTCTCAGTCTTTATCTACGCACCGCTGGTTCTCCTCTTCTTCGGCCACACTATCACCCAGTGCCGCTACTCCTCCTCTTCTACACATGTTGCGCCGATGATGCACTCCACTCTCCTGGAGTGCGCGCGGCCGTGGTGGCTGGCCAGAGCCAGGGCAGCACCCTTTATCGGCGAGGTACCCAGAGACGCCATGGATGGCGCCATGGAAGCTCCTCTGCTGTCAGTCTGATCTTAGCCCAGCCACGACCGCGCCGGCACGAAGTCGCTCTGTATCCTGCCAGCAGCCCCGTCTCCGACACGATTCGGACGGCCCCGCCCACAGCCTCCGCCACCTACGGCATCCCCCAGAGGTTCGGACAATCCCGCGCCGCTCATCCTCGCTTCGTCCTCTGCTCGCGGCTCGCATTGACCGCCTCACCGTGGCCTGCTCCAGGCCACCAACCGGAGCCTGGCCACGAAGTCCAGCCGGCCTTACTCCCGGGCGCGCTCCTCGGCCGTTGCCGCGTGCTCCGCCAGCGACTGCGTGATGAGCCCGTCGAACTGGCGGTGCACCCGGCGCATCTTGGCCCAGCCACGACCGCGCCGGCACGAAGTCGCTGAAGTTGAACAGCACCGTGCTGGTCAGGAGCGACATGATCATCTCCTTGTAGCTGCTGGACTCGTCCTCGTCCCCGACCGCAGCGCCTGGGCCGATGCCCCCTCTCTTCCTCTGCTCCGAAGTTGCTAGCTCGCGAGCGCCACAGCAACCACGGCCACTCTATCTTAGGAGATCGATGGGTTGGGTTCCATTTTCTTCGCTCCTTTCCCACTTGGAATTCCTTCTCATTCTGTTTCCCATTCCTTTGCTCCGTCTTGCCCATTACGGAGGAAATTCGTTCCTTTCCCTTCTCCTCGGAAGTAATAAAATAAGGTATTATTAGTATATATATATATATATATATATATATATATATATATATATATATATATATATATATATATATATATATATCGGTTCTACGAGAAATTTTATTTATATATATGCATAACGTGTATAATATGTAGTATCGTAAAATACCAGCAAAGAAAAAGAACTAAATGGAAAACACAAAATTGAAGAAAAAAGAAATCATGAAACCAAAACCCTCCAAACATTATAGTACCTGTTGGTGTTACCAACCGATAATAAAGGGCTCCCCGCCCCAGCGCTGGCTCGTGCCACGTGGTGGCCCATTAGTGGCGGTTCGTGCAGAATCGGTACTAAAAGGGGATCTTTAGTCCCCATCCTTTAGTGTCGGTTGCAGACCCGGCATTAAAGGCCCAACGAAATACAATTGCAGCCAGAAATCTGCTTGGTCATTCTTCAGTTATAGTGGTACTAATGAAATCCAATTACTTAATCATCTATTAGCTTTGCAGTGGCATACACATAAATGGATATCTCAGCGTGTACTACAAACATCTTATGTTGGATATATGTGTGCTTTTCAACATATATTTGAAGTGTAACCAGCCTTTCGCAGTTGGATGTATTCTGAACATATGACTTTATCTCCTGAACCCATGGTTACTTACTGAACATAACTGAAAGTATATATAATGTACTGTACTTTCAGTAAAATAGATGCCAATATCATTAGCTTTTTCAGTTAGGGGGTAGTATGGATTCACTTTGGTATAAATCTGATTGATAGGTACTGCCAAATGATTGTTATATAATCATTCAACCATGTATTTATAAGCTACAAATCCACATTTGAGATTGGTCTGAATCTGAAATATTCTACCAACAAACTAACGGTTCGAGGCTTACCTTTTATTTGTGTTGTAACTGCAGAAAACAGATGACATCGCTGAACTGAACATTACAGAGGATTTGGATAACCGACCTTCAAAAAAAGCAAAAATTGCGGAATTAGGTGTTCTGGAGCCATCACCAATGTCGCCAACTATATCAGCATCTACACCGATTTCTGGATGTTTTGAATCCATTGTGCTGAAATCAGATATTCCGATAGATCATGATCCATTGCCATCTCCTCCATCCCCATCTAGCTCAACATTTTCTCCTGTTTTCTCATTACATGATGTCAAGGAACTAGATTCAAATAAAGAGATCAAAGTTGATGAGACATATGATTATCTCCCACAAGGTATTTGTTTGATTTATTATTTGTACTTTTGTATTCAATAAATTCTTAACTTATTGTGTTTTTTGCAGAATATGAATTAACCGACCATGATCTATGTGCACATATAGCAATAGAATCATCTTTAAGTAAAGAATTGCTGGTTCAGATAGATGGAAGTTCTGTGAGACAAAATCAATTGATGTGTCTGCTAGATAAAAAAGAGTGGGTAAATGATGATGTAAGTATACACTTACTCAAACAGGAACGAGTTTATAAACACTAATATTTATTAGTAATGTATTTTTCTAAATCTTAACTTCAGGTGATCTATGCATATATATGTTGTTTAAAGGACCAAATTCATGTATAGAATGACAATAAAGTATATTTTGAGAGTCCTTTTGTTACCTTACTATTAGAACGGGATGGTAACCTCGGCATACAAGAAGATAGTTCCTTTATGGCAAAGATTGTCAAAAAATATATGGAGCATGACATGGTAATATACATATCCGTAACTTTCATGATTATGTTTCATTCATTTTTATTTTTTCCCTAATTATCTTTATTACAGATAGAACTTCCAATAAATACCGGCAACACGCATTGGTATTTAGCTATTGTGAATACAAAAAAGCGTGAGATTCAAGTGCTGGACTCATTGTGCTGGAAGTTTGACCGAGAGGACCTTGCTATTACGGTTAGTTACAACACTAATTTTAATCCTACGTGTAAATGATATAAATTCATATTTCGTTAATGTCTATCATTTCTGAACACCAAATCTCTTTTAGCTACGAGTAGTACAATTTCATTTGGAACTTCTTAAAAGTCAGAACTTGATTAAGGACGATTGGAAAGACGTTGATCTTACTGAATGGAAGATCACAGAACAATTACAATATCCAATTCAAAAAGACAGTACTTCTTGCGGTTTATTTACGGTCAAATTTATGGAATATTTCACCGGATGTACACTATCCTGCCCAATTACACATGTATATATCTTTTGTCTTTGGTAAAAGTATGTTATTTTTAAAATGTACTAATAATAGTTCGTTTTTGCACAGGAAATGATTACTTCTTTTAGGTTTAAGTTAGCCAGCATACTATTATGTTGGAAAACAAACACTGCATCAATGACTACGAACGTTGAAGAAAGTGACGATGACAACAAGGGAGATCCTGATGATGTTCAAATATTGGAAAGTGTAGATGATATTAAAAAAACAAAACAAAAAATCCCATTATCTGTTGAAAATAAAAACAGATCACTAATATCTATTGTTTCTAATATGAGCTTACATGAGTTAACAGGTGCACTCTGTAACTTCATTAAATCAATCAAATACACCGAGATTTTAGAGTAAGTCCTTTTAAATTAGTAGTGCAGTTGTACAATATCTTACTGTTGGCGAACGTAGTAATTTCAAAAATTTTCCTACGATCACGCAAGACCATGGTGATGGCATAGCAACGAGAGGGGAGAGTGTCCGTCCACGTACCCTCGTAGACCGAAAGCGGAAGCGTTATGACACGCGGTTGATGTAGTCGTACGTCTCCACGATCCGACCGATCCAAGCACCGAACGTACGGCACCTCCGAGTTCTGCACACGTTCAGCTCGATGACGATCCCGGACTCGATCCAGCAAAGTGTCGGGATGAGTTCCGTCAACACGACGGCGTGGTGACGATGTTGATGCTCCACCGACGCAGAGCTTCGCCTAAGCTCATGACGATATGACTTCTCGGCGCAGGGCTTCGCCTAAGCTCCATGACGATATGACCGAAGTGGAATATGGTGGAAGGGGCACCGCACACGGCTAAGGAAAGATCCGTAGATCAACTTCTGTGTCTTGGGGTGCCCCCCCCCCATATATAAAGGAGCAAGGAGGAGGTGGCGGCCCAGGAGGGCGCACCTAGGGAGTCCTACTCCCACCGGGAGTAGGACTCCTTCTTCCTAGTCCAACTAGGAGAAGGGGGAAAGGGGAAGTGGAGAAGGAAGGGAGAGGTGGGCTGCGCCCCAAACCCTTTGTCCAATTCGGACTGGGCTTGGGAGGGCGCGCCACCTCCTGGCTCCTTCCCACTAAGGCCCATTAAGGCCCAATACTCTTCCCCGTATTCCCGTAACTCCCGGTACTCAAAAATACCGAATCACTCGGAACCTTTCCGAACTCGAATATAGTCGTCCAATATATCGATCTTTACGTCTCGACCATTTCGAGACTCCTCGTCATGTCCCCGATCTCATCCGGGACTCGAACTCCTTCGGTACATCAAAACTCATAAACTCATAATATAACCATCATCGAAACCTTAAGCATGCGGACCCTACGGGTTCGAGAACTATGTAGACATGACCTAGAACTATTCTTGGTCAATAACCAATAGCGGAACCTGGATGCCCATATTGGTTCCTACATATTCTACGAAGATCTTTATCGGTCAAACCGCATAACGACATACGTTGTTCCCTTTGTCATCGGTATGTTACTTACCCGAGATTCGATCGTCGGTATCCAATACCTAGTTCAATCTCGTTATCGGTAAGTCTCTTTACTCGTTCCGTAATACATCATCTTACAACTAACTCATTAGTTGTAATGCTTGCAAGGCTTATGTGATGTGTATCACCGAGAAGGCCTAGAGATACCTCTCCGACAATCGGAGTGACAAAACCTAATCTCGAAATACGCCAACCCAACAAGTACCTTTGGAGACACCTGTAGTACTCCTTTATAATCACCCAGTTACGTTGTGACGTTTGGTAGTACCCAAAGTGTTCCTCCGGTAAACGGGAGTTGCATAATCTCATAGTTACAGGAACATGTATGGGTCATGAAGAAAGCATTAACAACATACTAAACGATCAAGTGTTAAGCTAACGGAATGGGTCATGTCAATCAGATCATTCAACTAATGATGTGACCTTGTTAATCAAATAAAACTCCTTGTTCATGGTTAGGAAACATAACCATCTTTGATTAACAAGCTAGTCAAGTAGAGGCATACTAGTGACATACTGTTTGTCTATATATTCACACATGTATTATGTTTCCGGTTAATAAAATTCTAGCATGAATAATAAACATTTATCATGATATAAGGAAATAAATAATAACTTTATTATTGCCTCTAGGGCATATTTCCTTCAGTCTCCCACTTGCACTAGAGTCAATAATCTAGTTCACATCGCCATGTGATTTAACATCAATAGTTCACATCTATATGTGGTTAACACCCATAGTTCACATCGACATGTGATCAACACCCAAAGGGTTTACTAGAGTCAGTAATCTAGTTCACATCGCTATGTGATTAACACCCAAAGAGTACTAAGGTGTGATCATGTTTTGCTTGTGAGATAATTTTAGTCAACGGGTCTGTCACATTCAGAGCCGTAAGTATTTTGCAAATTTCTATGTCTACAATGCTCTGCACGGAGCTACTCTAGCTAATTGCTCCCACTTTCAATATGAATCCAGATTGAGACTCAAAGTCATCTAGATTAGTGTTAAAACTTGCATCGACGTAACCTTTTACTTACTAACCTTTTTCACTTCCATAATCGAGAAACATATCCTTATTCTACTAAGGATAATTTTGACCGCTGTCCATTGATCTACTCCTAGATCTCTATTGCACTCCCTTGCCAATCTTAGTGGTAGGGTATGCAATAGATCTGGTACACAGCATGACATACTTTATAGAACCTATGTCTGATGCATAGGGAATGACTTTCATTCTCTTTCTATCTTCTGCCGTGGTCGGGTTTTGAGTCTTACTCAATCTCACACCTTGTAACACAGGCAAGAACTCTTTCTTTGACTGTTCCATTTTGAACTACTTCAAAATCTTGTCAAGGTATGTATTCATTGGAAAACTTATCAAGCGTCTTGATCTATCTCTATAGATCTTGATGCTCAATATGTAAGCAGCTTCACCGAGGTCCTTCTTTGAAAAACTCCTTTCAAATATTCCTTTATGCTTTGCAGAATAATTCTACATTATTTCCGATCAACAATATGTCATTCACATATACTTATCAGAAATGCTGTAGTGCTCCCACTCACTTTTTTGTAAATACAGGCCTTTCCAAAAGTCTGTATAAAATCATATGCTTTGATCAACACATCAAAGCGTATATTCCAACTCCGAGATGCTTGCACCAGTCCATTGATGGATCGCTGGAGCTTGCACATTTTGTTAGCTCCTTTAGGATTGACAAAAACTTCTGGTTGCATCATATACAACTCTTCTTTAATAAATCCATTAAAGAATGTAGTTTTGACATCCATTTGCCAGATTTCATAAAATGTGGCAATTGCTAACATGATTCGGACAGACTTAAGAATCGCTACAGTTGAGAAAATCTCATTGTAGTCAACACCTTGAACTTGTCAAAACCTTTTTGCGACAAGTCGAGCTTTGTAGATAGTAACACTACTATCAGCATCTGTCTTCCTCTTGAAGATCCATTTATATAACATGGCTTGCCGATCATCGGCAACTCCATCAAAGTCCATACTTTGTTCTCATACATGGATCCCATCTCAGATTTCATGGCCTTAAGCCATTTCATGAATCTGGTCTCATCATCGCTTCCTCATAGTTTGTAGGTTCATCATGGTCTAGTAACATGATTTCCGAACACGATTACCGTACCACTCTGGTGCGGATCTTATTCTGGAAGACCTACGAGGTTTGGTAGCAACTTGATCTGAAGTTTCATGATCATCATCATTAACTTCCTCACTAATTGGTGTAGGAATCACTGGAACTGATTTCTGTGATGAACTACTTTCCAATAAGGAGAAGGTACAATTACCTTATCAAGTTCTACTTTCCTCCCACTCACTTCTTTCGAGAGAAACTTCTTCTCTAGAAAGGATCCATCTTAGCAACGAAAAACTTGCCTTCGGATCTGTGATAGAAGGTGTACCCAATAGTTACCTTTGGGTATTCTATGAAGACGCACTTCTCGATTTGGGTTCGAGCTTATCGGTGAAAACTTTTTCACATAAGCATCACAACTCCAAACTTTAAGAAACGACAGCTTAGGTTTACTGCTAAACCATAGTTCATACGGTGTCATCTCAACGGATTTAGATGGTGCCCTATTAAACGTGAATGCGGCTGTCTCTAATGCATAACCCCAAAACGATAGTGGTAAATCGGTAAGATACATCATAGATCGCACCATATCAAAATAAAGTACGGTTACGACGTTCGGACACACCATAACGTTGTGGTGTTCCAGGTGGCGTGAGCTGTGAAACTATTCCACATTGTTTTAATTGAAGACCAAACTCGTAACTCAATTATTCATCTCCGCGATCAGATCGCAGAAACTTTATTTTCTTGTTACGATGATTTTTCCACTTCACTCTGAAATTCTTTGAACCTTTCAACTATTTCAGACTTATGTTTCATCAAGAAGATATACGCATATCTGCTCAAATCATCTGTGAAGGTCAGAAAATAACGATACTTGCCGTGAGCTTCAACACTCATCGGACCGCATACATCAGTATGTATTATTTCCAATAAGTCATTTGCTCGCTCCATTGTTCCGGAGAACATAGTCTTTAGTCATCTTGCCCATAAGGCATGGTTTGCAAGCATCAAGTGATTCATAATCAAGTGATTCCAAAATCCCATCTGCATGGAGTTTCTTCATGCGCTTTACACCAATATGACCTAAACGGCAGTGCCACAAATAAGTTGCACTATCATTATTAACTTTGCATCTTTTGGTTTCAATATTATGAATATGTGTATCACTATGATCGAGATCCAATGAACCATTTTCATTGGATGTGTAACCATATAAGGTTTTATTCATGTAAACAGAACAACAATTTATTCTCTTACTTAAATGAATAACCGTATTGCAATAAACATGATCAAATCATATTTATGCTCAACACCAAATAACACTTATTTAGGTTCCACACTAATCCCGAAAGTATAGGGAGTGTGCGATGATGATCATATCAATCTTGGAACTACTTCCAACACTCATCGTCACTTCCCCTTCAACTAGTCTCCGTTTATTCTGTAACTCCTGTTTCGAGTTACTAATCTTAGCAACCGAACGAGTATCAAATACTCAGGGGCTACTATAAACACTAGTAAGGTACACATCAATAACCTGTATATCAAATATAACCTTGTTCACTTTGCCATCCTTCTTATCCACCAAATATTCAGGGGTAGTTCCGCTTCCAGTGACCAGTTCCATTGCAGCAAAAGTACTCAGTCTCAGGCTTAGGTCTAGACTTGGGTTTCTTCACTCGAGCAGCAACTTGCTTGCCGTTCCTTTTGAAGTTCCCCTTCTTCCCTTTGCCATTTTCCTTGAGACTAATAGTCTTGTCAACCATCAACACTTGATGTTTTTCTTGATTTCTACCTTCGCCGATTTTAGCATCGCGAAGAGCTCGAGAATCTTTTTCGTCATCCCTTGCATACTATAGTTCATCACGAAGTTCTACTAACTTAGTGATGGTGACTAGAGAATTCTGTCAATCACTATCTTATCTGGAAGATTAACTCCCACTTGTTTCAAGTGATTGAAGTACTCAGACAATCTGAGCACATGCTCACTAGTTGAGCGATTCTCCTCCATCTTTTAGCTATAGAACTTGTTGGAGACTTCATATCTCTCAACTCGGTATTTGCTTGAAATATTAACTTCAATTCCTGGAACATCTCATATGGTCCATGACGCTCAAAACGCCTTTGAAGTCCCGATTTCGAGCCTTTAAGCATGGTGCACTAAACTATCAAGTAGTCATCATATTGAGCTAGCCAAACGCTCATAACGTCGCATCTGCTCCTGCAATAGGTTTGTCACCTAGCGTGCATTAAGGACATAATTTTTGTGCAGCAATGAGGATAAACCTCAGATCACGGATCTGATCCGCATCATTGCTACTAACATTTTTCAACATAATTTTTCTCTAGGAACATATAAAAGCATAGGGAAGCAACAACGCGAGCTATTGATCTACAACATAATTTGCAAAATACTACCAGGACTAAGCTCATGATAAATTAAAGTTCAATTAATCATATTACTTAAGAACTCCCACTTAGACTGACATCTCTCTAGTCATCTTAAGTGATTACGTGATCCAAATCAACTAAACCATGTCCGATCATCACGTGAGATGGAGTAGTTTCAATGGTGAACATCACTATGTTGATCATATCTACTATATGATTCACGCCGACCTTTCGGTCTCCGTGTTCGAGGCCATATCTGTTATATGCTAGGCTCGTCAAGTTTAACCTGAGTATTCGCGTGCGCAACTGTTTTGCACCCGTTGTATTTGAACGTAGAGCCTATCACACCCGATCATCACGTGGTGTCTCAAAGACGAAGAACTTTCATAACGGTGCATACTCAGGAGAACACGTCTTGATAATTTTTAGTGAGAGATCATCTTATAATGCTACCGTCAATCAAAGCAAGATAAGATGCATAAAGGATAAACATCACATGCAATCAATATAAGTGATATGATATGGTCATCATCATCTTGTGCTTGTGATCTCCATCGCCAAGCACCGTCATGATCACCATCGCCACCGGCGCGACACCTTGATCTCCATCGTAGCATCGTTGTCGTCTCGCCAACTATTGCTTCTACGACTATCGCTACTCCTTAGTGATAAAGTAAAGCAATTACATGGCGTTGCATTTCATACAATAAAGCGACAACCATATGGCTCCTGCCATTGCCGATAACTCGGTTACAAAACATGATCATCTCATACAATAAAATATAGCATCACGTCTTGACCATATCACATCACAACATGCCCTGCAAAAACAAGTTAGACGTCCTCTACTTTGTTGTTGCAAGTTTTACGTGGCTGCTACGGGCTGAGCAAGAACCGTTCTTACCCACGCATCAAAACCACAACGATATTTCGTCAAATAGACTCCGTTTAACCTTCTCAAGGACCGGGCGAGCCACACTCGATTCAACTAAAGTGAGAGAGACAGACACCGCCGGTCACCTTTAAGCAACGAGTGCTCGGAGCGGTGAAACCAGTCTCGCGTAAGCGTACGCGTAATGTCGGTCCGGGCCGCTTCATCTCACAATACCGCTGAACCAAAGTATGACATGCTGGTAGGCAGTATGACTTGTATCGCCCACAACTCACTTGTGTTCTACTCGTGCACATGACATCAACGCATAAAACCAGGCTCGGATGCCACTGTTGGCGAACGTAGTAATTTCAAAAAATTTCCTACGATCACGCAAGACCATGGTGATGGCATAGCAACGAGAGGGAGAGTGTCCGCCCACGCACCCTCGTGAGACCGAAAGCGAAGCGTTATGACAACGCTGTTGATGTAGTCGACGTCTCCACGATCCGACCGATCCAAGCACCGAACGACGGCACCTCCGAGTTCTGCACACGCTCAGCTCGATGACGATCCCGGACTCGATCCAGCAAAGTGTCGGGGATGAGTTCCGTCAGCACGACGGCGTGGTGACGATGTTGATGCTCCACCGACGCAGAGCTTCGCCTAAGCTCCGCGACGATATGACTTCTCCGGCGCAGGGCTTCGCCTAAGCTCCGCGACGATATGACTGAAGTGGAATATGGTGGAAGGGGGCACCGCACACGGCTAAGGAAAGATCCGTAGATCAACTTCTGTGTCTTGGGGTGCCCCTGCCCCGTATATAAAGGAGCAAGGAGGAGGTGGCGGCCTAGGAGGGCGCACCTAGGGGAGTCCTACTCCCACCGGGAGTAGGACTCCTTCTTCCTAGTCCAACTAGGAGAAGGGGAAAGGGGAAGTGGAGAAGGAAGGAGAGGTGGGCTGCGCCCCAAACCCTTTGTCCAATTCGGACTGGGCTTGGGAGGGGCGCGCGCCACCTCCTGGCTCCTTCCCACTAAGGCCCATTAAGGCCCAATACTCTTCCCCGTATTCCCGTAACTCCCCGGTACTCCGAAAAATACCGAATCACTCGGAACCTTTCCGAACTCCGAATATAGTCGTCCAATATATCGATCTTTACGTCTCGACCATTTCGAGACTCCTCGTCATGTCCCCGATCTCATCCGGGACTCCGAACTCCTTCGGTACATCAAAACTCATAAACTCATAATATAACTGTCATCGAAACCTTAAGCGTGCGGACCCTACGGGTTCGAGAACTATGTAGACATGACCTAGAACTATTCTTGGTCAATAACCAATAGCGGAACCTGGATGCCCATATTGGTTCCTACATATTCTACGAAGATCTTTATCGGTCAAACCGCATAACGACATACGTTGTTCCCTTTGTCATCGGTATGTTACTTACCCGAGATTCGATCGTCGGTATCCAATACCTAGTTCAATCTCGTTACCGGTAAGTCTCTTTACTCGTTCCGTAATACATCATCTTACAACTAACTCATTAGTTGTAATGCTTGCAAGGCTTATGTGATGTGTATCACCGAGAAGGCCTAGAGATACCTCTCCGACAATCGGAGTGACAAAACCTAATCTCGAAATACGCCAACCCAACAAGTACCTTTGGAGACACCTGTAGTACTCCTTTATAATCACCCAGTTACGTTGTGACGTTTGATAGTACCAAAGTGTTCCTCCGTAAACGGAGTTGCATAATCTCATAGTTACAGGAACATGTATGGGTCATGAAGAAAGCATTAACAACATACTAAGCGATCAAGTGTTAAGCTAACGGAATGGGTCATGTCAATCAGATCATTCAACTAATGATGTGACCTTGTTAATCAAATAACAACTCCTTGTTCATGGTTAGGAAACATAACCATCTTTGATTAACAAGCTAGTCAAGTAGAGGCATACTAGTGACATACTGTTTGTCTATATATTCACACATGTATTATGTTTCCGGTTAATACAATTCTAGCATGAATAATAAACATTTATCATGATATAAGGAAATAAATAATAACTTTATTATTGCCTCTAGGGCATATTTCCTTCACTTACTTATTTATTTATGGTTTATTTACGTAATTTTGAACACTGTCAGGAAAGTATGGATACAAAGTTCAAAGCCATATCCAATTAGCTTGTCTCTCAGAAAGCTACAAGGAATGCTAAATGGTGATTTACCCATGGACCGAGATTGCTTTAATTTGGTCGTACGGATGATTATGTTTGATGACATCCAAATGGCACACAAAACAAAACAATTGATAACGAAGCATTATGTTGACATGAAATTTTGGGTATGTTTTTATATTCATTATTTACTTTTTCCTATATTCTAATTTTTAATCACCTTTCTAAACCAATTATGTTTGTGTTCTAGATGACTACTGATTTTGGACGACACCCAGAATTTCGCAAAAAGTTAGATGTGGACCAACTAGCAAATTCTGTTCGCAGTTGGCCTGGTATCAAATATAATGTTTCAACATGCAAATCGGTAAGAGCACTTCTGTATACTTTAGACCGCAATTTTTTTATTGCATCTAATATGTAGTCTATTTCAGATTCATATTCCCGTACAATCCAACGGTGATTTCATTCTATTCAGATTGGACAAAGATACCAGAACAGTCTACATTTTGGACCCTACTCCTATTAATCCCATGTACCAATACAACCCAGTCGCAAAATATGTGGAAAAAAATATATGGATTGCCAAGCACTTACCGAAAGCAATGTCAAAAGCATGCCCTGGATCTAGATGGAACGAAAATATTCTCCTATGGCATCAAAAAGGTATTATTAGTAGGTAAAGATATATATATATATATATATATATATATATATATATATATATATATATATATATATATATATATATATAATCGGTTCTACGAGAAATTCTATTTATATATATGCATAACGTGTACAATATGTAGTATCGTAAAATACCAGCAAAGAAAAAGAATTAAATGAAAAACACAAAATTGAAGAAAAAAGAAATCATGAAACCAAAATCCCCCAAACATTATAGTACCTGTTGGTGTTACCAACCGATAATAAAGGGCTCCCTGCCCAGTGCTGGCTCATGCCACGTGGTGGCCCATTAGTGGCGGTTCGTGCAGAACCGTTACTAAAAGGGGACCTTTAGTCCCCACCCTTTAGTGCCGGTTGCAGACCCGGCATTAAAGGCCCTTACGAACCGGTGCTATAGCCCGGTTCTGTACTAGTGCCAACCCGCCCACCTGAGACACTCACGGCACGCGAGCGATCTCGTTCGCTCGATTGGCCTCGCTGGAGGTTTTTGGGTGCGTCGGCAATCACTTTCAAACATATAAGTAACCCTGTTACACTTGAAGTTTTGGCAGTGTGTGAGTCAGGGCGTGTTCGGCAGCTCACTGGCTTTCCAAATCCTCAACTCCAGGACTGGAGCGCACCCGAATGGGTCAACTCCTGGCTATTCCATACAGAAGCGGGCGACCCGGCGCAGTGCAAAATTGCAGGATCGGTGGAGTTGGAAAAACTGAGCTCCAGAGAAACTAGGAAGCGGGAGTTGAAGGAAATTACTTTGTGCTGCCACCGCCAAGTGACTCGCTCGACCGAGCATCACGTACCGATTCGCTCTCAGGTCGTCTCTTTCGCTGGGAACAGTCCCTTCCTGACCAGGCTTATGGCCCAGCCCATCTTTTTCCAACCTTTTGCATTGCCAGCCTGCTACTGATGGGCCAGAAAGAGGTGATTTCATGGGCTTGAGGCTCGCTCCCTCGCGCGAGCGAGAAGCCGTGACGCCGAACGGATCGCTCACTCCAGGATCGATCATGGGAAGCTGGCGCTGGATTTGTGGCGTTTGAGTTGAAGATTTTCTGGGCACGGAGGGCTCCCGAACACGCCCTCACTATCACTTACGGAGATCTGTATGTTCAAAAAATACAAGTGGCTTCTGATTGCAAGAAGGTGGTGGATGATATCAAGCAGGGATTGTTGGCGGGACATGCAGCAATCATTCATGAAATCATAGATCGCTCTCGTTCTTTTACTGCTTGTAACATTGTTCATGAGTATAGGAGCTCGAATTTCGAGGCTCACAACCTTGCTAGGCATGTACTTTCTTTAGGGTTTGGTCATCATGTATGGTTAGGCCGACCAGGAGACTTGAATTTTATTCCTGTAAATGTTGGGACAGTTTGAATAAAGCCTGGCGAGAATGTCTCAAAAAAATTCAATATTTATGTAAAAAAAATTGAAACTTTTAAGCACCATTTTTTTAGGGGCTAAAAAAATATACTTCAGCGCCAGCGTGCTCCAAAAGTCCACTTTACAGTCAGCCTCAATACTAAACAACAGCTGAAAAACATGAAGAAAAGCGAAAACAGATATGGGGTAAAACAAAGATACAGTATGGGATAAAGTTCGTGTGAAACACCGGCGTGGCGTGTACGGCCGGCGCAGCCAAGGAAGGAGCAAAGCTTTGGCCTAGGCGGCTATGGTGCGGCCACCATCAACGCAGACGACCTGCCCCGTGATGTAGGACGCCGCCGGCATGCACAGGAACGCGACGAGCGACGCGATCTCCTCGGGCTCGCCCATGCGGCCCAAAGGGATGCGCGCGCTCTCCGCCTCCCCCATCTTCTGCGCCGCCTCCGGGTCAAGCTGTATGCCGCTGCTACTGGCGAGCTCGGTCCGGGTGCCCCCCGGCGACACGCAGTTGACGCGGATGCCGTCGCCCGCCCACTCCACGGCGAGGCTCCGCGTGAGCTGGTTCACGGCCGCCTTGCTCGCCGAGTACACCGACATGTGCGAGTTGGCCATGAGCCCGCAGGTGGAGGAGATGTTCACCACGTTGCCGCCGGCCGCCGCGCCGAGGAGGAGCGGGTGCGCGAGCTGGGCGAAGTGGAAGCAGGACTCGAGGTTGGTGGCCATGAGGCGGGCGTAGTCCTCGGGCGTGCGCTCGGTGGCCGCCCCGTAGAAGGACTGGCCGGCGTTGTTGACGAGGATGTCCAGCTTGCCCCCCAGCTCGGCGCGGACCGTGGCCACGAGCCGCTCCCTGTCGCCGCGCACGGAGACGTCACATGCCGAGCCCGTGACGCGCGCGCTCAGACGGCCCTCGTCGGCGTCGGTCTGCCAACCGCGCAGGCGTTCCTGCAGGTCGGCGTCGCTCCGGGAGCAGGTGTGCACCCAGACGCCGAATCCCGCGAGCTCCTCCACGATCGCGCGCCTGCGAGCGCGCCATGCATGGTGCTTACTTAAGTGAGCGAGTGTGTGTGTGTGTGTGATCAGTCACAAAACTAGCGGCATGAAAGGAACATATATGCATGCAGGGGCAGGGCGTACCCGATTCCTTTGGTTCCGCCGGTGACGAGGGCCGTCTTGCCGGCGAGGCTCCACCGCTCCTCTCTGCTTGCTGCTGCTGCTGCCATCTCCGATCCACCGATATGTCTACTTTCTATCTCGGGGATTAGCTAGTTAATAATGATTTGGTTGTTGACCTTGGCTACATGTAAATATATACGGCGCGACACACTCCCCACGGGAAACTAATGTCGTAAGGCCTGACATCAGCCACATCCCGACGCGCGGCCGGCGGCAAATGAACGGTGACGCTGGTAAATTTTTGTTATGAAAATGTTGAAATCTTTGCCGCCACCATCCAAGCCACTGCGATGTGCACATCATGAGTAGCAGTATTGTAAAACCGGTGTACAGAATGATATATTTTGTGCACCTTGCGCCATATGAGGACCAGAGCACATTAGAAAAGAAAAAGAAATCCACACATGACATTGTCCCCGGGTGAATATCAGCTGATACCGAAAGTGATGTTTTGATCTCCAATGAGCTCGGGTGAACAGGACAATAAAAAACAATTCAAAAAATCTGAATTTTTTGGTGTCAAACTTTGACAAATGCTTCATTGGTTGCAAAGTTTCATCATGAGGTGACATTCGCGTAAAACATGGCAAAAAAAAAATCAATGCTCCAATACACTATTAGGGAAAACCTTATAGACAGAATATTACCAGCAGCGCGGTTTAAAAAAGGGCGCTACTGCTACTTAGCAGTAGCGCTCTACAACAAACCATGCTACTGATATTCACATAGCAGTAGCGCGTCACGAGAAAACAGTGCTACTACTACAATTGCCACGACCTTACCGCCAGACTAGGTATAGCAGTAGCGCCTATTTCCTAAATGCGCTACTGCTATACCGTTTAGCAGTAGTGCTTTATCCTAACGCGCGCAACTGCTAAAGCCATCATATCTTCTCCAACCGGCCGCCCCTCACTCCCCCATCTCCACTCCACTCTCACTCTCCCCCGCACCCCCCGTCGTCCACCGCCGCCGCCGTTCCCCGACCACCGTCATCGCCCGCCGCCGCCGACGCTCCTGCTCCTCCTCCACTGAGGTAGTTCCTCCATCCCTCCTCCTTCCACCTCCCTCCCCTCCTTGTCCCTCTCTTGATCCCTCCCTCCCTCCTCCCTCCTCCTCAGGCCAAGCCCTCCGCCGGCAGCCCTCCTCCTCTCTCCTCCCTCCTCCCACCCCCTCCTCCTCTCTCCTCCCTCCTCCCATCCCCTCCTCCCGCCCCCTCCTCCCCCTCCTCCTCTCTCCTCCCTCCTCCTCCTCCCTCCTCCCACCCCCTCCTCCCTCCATCTCTCCTAAACCGTAAACTGTTTTTCACTGTTCTTGTATAATGTAGTTTTTTTTACTGTTTTTAGTAAGTGTTTAATAGAAATAGTTTATTTAGGAAGTGGTTAATAGAACTAGTTTATTTATAGTAAGTGCTTAATAGAACTAGTTTACTTATAGTAAGTGCTTAATAGACTAGTGAATAGGGTTTTTAATATAAAAAGTTTTAGTAATAGAAAATTTTAGTAATATAATTTTTAGGTATAGAAAATTTTCAATTATAGAAATCTATTGGAATGCTATATGAGAATTTTTAGGTACCAAATTTAGTAATAAAAAATTTTAGTAAGAAAATTTAGGTATAGGAATTTTTTGTAATTTTGTTTTTCAATATAGAAATGTATTGGAAAATTTAATTATTTTTATGTCATTATCACTTTGTCATCAAAGAATGCTATATGAGATTTGATGATCTAAAATTTTACTCGGTGGAATATGCAGGCTTTGTAGAGTCGTGTCTCCTTGGAGTGATCGTCACCCCAGCTACCTCTACTTCCTCTACATCCGAGTCAGTGAGCTAAAAGTCCACCTCTTCCTTCTCTACTCCTCGGTGTTGAATAGAGTAGAACTAGGGTATTTAGTTATGCTTCTTAACCAAATGAAATGTTGGGGTTATAAGATATATTGAACTGTTTTTATCAATATTGAACCATTGAAAAGCAATGAGCACCAGTTTAAGCATCATTGTATGTGTATGGACATCTTTGTATCACAGGGAAATCCGAGTGGCCTATGTTTTGTCGGAGTGTTGATTCATTTCCGTTCTGGCAAATTTCAGGCGCTCGATATGTCCTATTTTAGCAAAGGTCATGCCGGATTTTTCCATGAATTTAAGCATGACTTGTGCTAGAATATGTACGAAATATCGAGTGCCCCGGATTTGCTAGAAAGAGAAATAAACGACATTTTGAGTTGACTTTAAGTCTGTCGGGGCTCCATACATGACAGTCAAAAATTAATGAGGGAGAGTCTCCACCATATATGAGAGAAGAAGAATGCCGACTGTTGTCGTGGGGGTCGCTTCTCCTTCTTCTCTTTGTGCTAGACCTTTGTTAAGCACTAGGGGAGGAAGGAGTAGCGACCATCATCAATGGTCGAAAAATCGGTGAGGTAGTGTCCACCATATATGAGAGAAGAAGAATGCTGACTGTTGTCGTGGGGGTCGCTTCTCCTTCTTTTCCTTGTGCTAGATATTTGTAATGCATTAGGCAAAGGAGGAGTAACGACCATCACCGACGGTCGCAATATCAGAGAGGGAGTGCCCACCATATACATGAGATAAGAGTTTAGGAAGGAAGACTCGACAGACCTAAAGTAAACCCGTTGCATATTGAGTAATAGTGATCTGTGTGTTGAGTTTCTTGGTAGTTTCCTTTGATCGATTTTCAATTAATGTGTCAACTATGAACATAGGAAATGTCTGGCGACGAAAAGGAATTCGTTATGTGCGAATACTGCAAAGACGAGCGCGGCCTGTGCGACAGGCCTCACCTAGTTGGTGGTAGGCGCTTCAGCATCATGCTGGATGAGAACTTCAAGTGGATACAGTAAGTCACAACGACAAGTCTTCTTTCGTAATTAAGCATAACTTCTGCTTCTTTTGCTTCAACTTATAATTTTAAATTTTTACAATTCTACTAGCGTATCCCCTACCATGCACGAATTTATGTCTTGGATAAGATTGCACTACTAGGGAAAAGCCTAGTAGCAGTGCGGGTTTTGGGTGTATCAGTAGCGCAGGCGCCCGCGCTACTGATACGACGCCAGAGCTAACTTGTAGCAGTAGCGTGTGTTGACACACGCTACTGGTATACATGGTTAGCTGTAGCGTGCGTTGCAGACAGCACCACTGCTAATTATCTGTAGCGGGTCTTATACCCCGCGCTACTGCTATTACTTTCAAAAACAAGAAAATCTTGACCCCGTGCGTGTTGTCAATGGTAGCAGTGGTTCGATCTAGCAATGATTGGCATCGCCGGAGGCATGAACGGACAGCGGAAGACCAGATCCGGCGGTGGCTGTTGGAGAGGGCCAGTTTCTATGGCAGAGCCAGGCCGCAGCGTGGGGCTCCTCTTCCCGACCATGCCAGGTAGCTCCAGGTCGTCCATGGCGACGACCTACACGGGCATGGACATGGGAGGGTGAGTCAAACCAGAGGGAGAGAGAGGGAGAGAAAAGGAAAACCGAGGGAGAGAGGAAGGTGATGGAGGGTGCAGAGGAGATAGTCACCGGTGGTGAGGTGCTCCGGTGTGGTGGCACGGGGCGGCGGCCACCTAGGCATCGGTGGAAGACCGGCGAGCTCCTAGACACCGGTGGCACGAGGCAGCGGCCTCTTTCGGCACCACGGAGGATGATGGGCGCATGGGCAAGAGGTCCATGTGAGAGGATATGGAAAGTGAGAGGAGAGAGTGGCAGAAGAGAGGAGAGATTTGAGGGAGGAGATGGGGATTCTGCCGAGGATATGGCGACTTCACCTACCTCGTACTTAGTAGTAGAGAGGGGTATAAAACCACGCTACTATTATCAACTTAGTAGTAGCGCGGGTTTATACCCCTCGCTACTACTATGGCATGTCTCGGGGTGCACGGTAGAGACCGCTTAGTAGTAGCGAGGGGTAAAAACCCGCACTACTAGTAAGTAGTAGTAGCGAGGGTTAAAAACCCGCGCACTACTATCAACTTAGTAGTAGCGAGGGGTAAAAACCCGCGCTACCAGTAAGTAGCAGTAGCGAGGGGTATAAACCCTCGCTACTAGTAAGCGTCTGCCTATAAGCTTTTCCCTAGTAGTGTTGGTTTCAGTACTATGGAAAGTATCGAGGTAAAGAGAGTTCACTTGAGGACCGAGCATGGTTATACTTTTGCCGTAAAATTATACAATGCAGACACCTACTCCTATTTTGGATGCAAAAATTGGAGAGCACTATGCAAGGCTTATGCATTTGAGCCTAATATGCTTATCACCTTTGATATTCGTCCGGAAGATGAAATTGAAGGTAATACGGCATCTTGGTTGATGTCCAGACGCCTCTACTTCTACCATTATGTGAGTTTCTCAACCATATTTATTAAGTAATTTATATTGTTTATTTAAAAATAGTTGACAACTAATTTCTATTGACAGCTTATTTTTGATATGTCTCCAACGTATCTATAATTTATGAAGTATTCATGCCATGTTTACAACAATTTTATATGGTTTTGGTATGATTTGCATGGAACTAACCCGGACTGACATTGTTTTCAGCAGAACTACCATGGTGTTATTTTTTGTGCAGAAATGGAAGTTCTCCAAATGATCTGAAACTTTTTGATGATTTTTTTGGAACAAAAGAGACCCCCGAAGCTTCGTGGGAGGGCTAGAAGAGCCATGAGGAGGGCACAACCCACCTAGGTGCGCCTAGTTGGCCTGGCTTGCCCCAGTGGGTTGTGCTCACCTCGAGGCCCATCTTCGCGTGAAACCGATGCCAAAAAATCCTATAAATAGAGAAACCATCAGAAATAACCCTAGATCAGAAGTTCCGCCACCATAGGCCTCTTTAGCCACCGAAAACCAATCTAGACCCCGTTCTGGCACCCTGCCGGAGGGGGAATCATCTCCGGTGGCCATCTTCATCATCCCGGCGGCCACCACGATGAGGAGGGAGTAGTCCACCCTCGGGGCTCAGGGTTTGTGCCAGTAGCTATGTGTTTAATCTCTCTCTCTCTCTCTCTCTCTCTCTCTCTCTCTCTCTCTCGTGTTCTTGAGATGTCACGATCTTGATGTATCGCGGGCGTTGTTAATATAGTCTGATCATATGGTGTTTTTCCCTCTCTATCTTGTTGTGATGAATTGAGTTTTTCCCTTTGAGATTTTGTTGTTATCAGATTGAATACTTTTATGGATTTGAGAACTCTTGATATATGTCTTGCAATTGAATACTCGTGGTGACAATGGGGTATCGTATTGATTCACTTGATATATGTTTTGGCACTCAACTCGCGGATTCCCGAGGTGACATTGGGGTAATCTATGCATAGGGGTTGATGCACGTTCTTGTCTTTGTTTCTCCGGTAGAAATCTTGGGCCACTCTTTGAAGTTCTTTGTGTTGGATTGAGTATTATGAATATGAATTTGCTTTGGTGTTATTTTACTACGAACTCTAGGATAGATCGAACAGAAAGAATAGCTTTGTGTTATTTTAGTACGAACTCTTGAATAAATCGAATGGAAAGAATAGCTTTGAGGTGGTTTTGTACCCTACAAACAATTTATTCTTATGTTCTCCGCTAGATAGGAACTTTGGAGTGATTCTTCATTGCCCCTTGAGGGGTGGTTATATGATCCAATTATATTAGCATTGTTGAGAGGTTGCACTAGTGAAAGTACGGACCCTAGGCCTTGTTTTCAAGCATTGCAATACCGTTTTTGTGCCCGTTTACTATTTACTGCCTTGCTGTTTTTATTTATTCAGATTATAAAAAAATACTTTTACCATCAATATTACACTTTTATCACCATCTCTTCGCCGAACTAGTGCACCTATACAATTTTCCATTGTATTGGGTGTGTTGGGGAGACAAGAGATTTCTTGTATTTGGTTGCAGGGTTGTTTGAGAGAGACTATCTTCATCCTACACCTCCCACGAATTGATAAACCTTAGGTCATCCACTTGAGGGAAAATTGCTACTGTCCTACAAAACTCTGCGCTTGGAGGCCCAACATGTGTCTACAAGAATAAAGTTGCGTAGTAGACATCAAGCTCTTTTCTGGCACCGTTGCCGGGGGAGGTGAGTGCATGAAGGCATATCTTTAGATCTTGCAATTGAATCTTTTAGTTTCTTGTTTTATCACTAGTTTGGTTTATAAAAGAAAACTACAAAAAATAGAATTGAGGTTGCATCATATTATTCATCTTTATAACGTCTTTCGTGAAAATGATGGGAAAGAAAATTGTGCTCAATTGATAGAAGAAGAAGTCTATAAAATGTTTGACAAAAAATCTTTGAATGATGAGCATGATTTCTATGTTGTTGGTATGAATTCTTTGAATATCCATGATGCTAACGATATGCAAAGCCATAAGCTTGGGGATGCTATGTTTGATGAAGATGATATTTTTAGTCCCCCAAGATTTGATGTGCAATTTTTTTATAATGATTGCATGCCTCCTAGTTATGATGATTATATTGATTAAAGTGGAATTGGAGAGGTCATGACTTTATTTAATGATGAATCCACTATCTTGGAGGAGGTTGCGATTGATCATGACAACAAAGTTCGTATATATGATGATTATGGTGATGGCATGTATGCTATATTGAATAATGATAACAATGAAACTTGTCATCATGATTTTAATTTCCAATCACATGATAGTTATTTTGTTGAGTTTGCTCCCACTACTATTCATGACAATAAATTTGCTTATGTGGAGAGTAATAAAATTTCTATGTTTGTGGATCATGAAAAGAATGCTTTATGTGATAGTTATATTGTGGAATTCATTCATGATGCACTGAAAATTATTATGAGAGAGGAACATATGCTTTTACATATATCAATAATATCAAGTTTCCTCTCTATGTGTTGAAAGTTTTGAAGTTATGCTTGTTTTGCCTTCTATGCTAGTTGATTCTTCTTCCCATAAGTTGTTTGCTCATAAAATCAATATGCATAGAAAGTGGGTTAGACTTAAATGTGCTAGTTATATGCTTCATGATGCTCTCTTTATGTCTCAATTCTTATCTTTTATGCGAGCATCATTGAAATCATCATGCCTAGCTAAAAAGGCATAAAAGAAAAGCGCTTCTTGGGAGACAACCCAACATTTACCCCTACTGTTTTTGTGTGTTCACATGATTAGGATACCGTATTAACTATGTTTTATAGCTTTTGTTTCAATGAAGTGCCAAGTAAAGCCTTTGTGTTAGTGTGGATGATAGTTGACTTGATTCAGTGCAAAAACAGAAAGTTTTGCATCCAGTGCAGAAATTCTTATCTGCTACTGGAACGTGGAACAGTTATGAAAATTTTACAGTTGATGGGTATACAAATTGTCTATGTTGTCCTAATTTTTCAGAATTTTTGGAGTTACAGAAGTATGGCCTTAATTCAGATCTTTACGTACTGTTCTGTTTTTGACAGATTCTGTTTTCAATGCATATTTTGCTTATTTCCTAGTTTCTATGGCTTATATTGCTCAATATAAATTGTAGAAATGATATGCTACAGCAGGAATTGTGTGGAAACAATTATGAATCTTGTCTTTGACAGTACCAAAGTGAATGATTTGTCTTTATCATACTAACCCATCTCACAAAGTTCCGTTAAGTTTTGTGTGATTGAAGTTTTCAAGTTTTGGGTGAGATATCGATATGAGAAGAATATGGAGTGACAAGACCCTAAGCTTGGGGATGCCCAAGGCACCCCGAGTTAATATCCAAGGAATATCCAAGCAACTAAGCTTGGGGATGCCCCGGAAGGCATCCCCTCTTTCGTCTCCAACATTATCGGAACCTCACTTGGAGCTATATTTTTATTCATCGCATGATATGAGTTTTGCTTGGAGCGACATTTTATTTTATTTTTATTTGCTTTCTGTTATTTGAAATAATGTTTTGTATCTTTTGTTTCAATAAAAATGTCAAGATTAGCCTTTACCATGCTTATTTTGCAAGTCTACATGTTGCTGTTTAAAAACAGAAAGTTTTCTGTCATTGCCTGAATTCTTCTGGAAAGTCAAAACGTGATAAAATCTTGAAATTTTAACACAGTATGCTATGATAAACTTTCTACAGTGTGGTAATTTTTCAGAATTTTTGGAGTTAGGGAAGTATGATGAATATTGTCTTCTTTACAGACTGTACTGTTTTGGCAGATTGCTGTTATGTTTGCATTGTTTGCATATGTTTGCTTATTTAATGATTCTATTTGAGTATAAAAGTATTAAATATGCAGAGGCATTTAGTATGCAATGTTGATAATTTTAGTGGTTTGCTACAGTAGAGAATGATAAGGTTTTTGCATTGGTTTATACTAACTTATCTCACGAGTTCTTGTTGAGTTTGGTGTGGATGAAGTTTTTAAGATTTAGGGAAACCGTGATATAAAAGGAATTAAGAAGACACAAAATCTCAAGCTTGGGGATGCCCAAGGCACCCCAAGATAATATTTCAAGAAGTCTCAAGCATCTAAGCTTGGGGATGCCCTGATAGGCATCCCACCTTTCTACATCAACGATTATCGGTTAGTATCAGTTGATCCTAAGTTTTTACTTCTTCACATGATGTGTGCTATCCTTGGAATGTAATTTTATTTTGTTTTGCTTGCTGTTTTAAGAAAGTACTTATATCTGAAAGTTCTTAAATAAAATAGTCCTCAAATAGTTGCCAGGGAGGCTAAGTAAGCGGCATTCACGTCCCGTCAATGAAGCTCTTTTCTATGGAATTGCTCTAGTGCTTCACTTATATCTTTTTGAGCACGGTGTGCTTTAGTATTTTTGAAGAAATTATCTCTTGCTTCACTTAAATTAATTTGAGAGAAAGAAATATTATTCTCATGATCTCAAGAGGAGGTACAAGGAGCAAAGCTTACTAAATCATGTCATATACTTTGCTATCCTCTCTAATCAGCTAGGGGGAGAATTTATATAAGCTAGGGACGAATTGGGGGTAAAACAAGGGTACATGGGTCATTTGCCCTTAGTGCACGCAGGCACAAACCGGACATGTCCGGGCACCCGGGGTAAAGGGGTCCAGGCACCCGGAGGGGATGCGGTAGGAGATGTCCGGGCACCCGGGGTGCGGAGGACCGGGCACCCAGTCTGGTCAGGAGGGGCCGCGACCAAGTGGCTGTAGGGACCGGGCACCCAGGGGTTGATGCCCCGGGCACACGGGGCGGTGGGGAGCCAACTGGAGGGGGGGTCGGGCACGCGGGGTTCATGGCCCCGGCACCCGGGGCGGCGGTGCAGCTCCCAGCTGGGGGGGCACCCGGGCTGCTCCGGAGCACCACCCAGGCCACGGCCGTGCACCCGGGGCTCCAAGGGCCGGGCACCCGGGGTGCACAACAGGCATGCCCTGGGCGGTGGCCGAAGGCCCGGGCACCCGGGGGTCCTAGATATATCTTTTTGGACTAGCTTGCCATTTACTCTTGTGCTTCACTAATATCCTATGAGTAAATTGTTGAATAAATTGAATGTCATGAAGTTGAAATCATATCATGCCTAGTGGTAGCTTCACATTGGGTTTAGAAAGTGAAATCTTTTGAGGCCTGACAATCACAATATTGGTCATACAAGCAATTCACGAATAATTAGTATAAGGAAGAGAACCTTCACATGCAAGTACACTATCTTGGAAATCTTTTGTGATTGTGAGCCCCCATCAAAATATTGTTTGCCAAAATTGTTGACGCTGGACAAGGAAGACAACGTAATGATTCATGTTTTTTCATATTCACATAGAAGTTATATTGTCATAGATCCTTCAACATGTGCTGCTTGCCCCCTATCTTTGCTAGCCAAAAATTCCACACTAAGTAGATATACTACTTGTGCATCCAAAAGCCCTTAAACCCAAATTTTATTTTCAAGAGTCCACCATACCTACCTAAGGATTGAGTGAGATCCTTCAAGTAAGTTGTCATCGGTGCAATAAGGCAATAAAAATTACTTCTAAAAGTGTTAGATCATTTAGTGTAAGAGAAAATTGAGCGTTGTACGAACTTGTGATGGCAAAGAATAAAAGCGACAGACTGCATATTAAAGGTTGCTATCATAAGGGGCAATATACGTGACGTTCTTTTGCACTAAGGGGTTGAGCATACAAACAAATAAGCGCATGGCAACCTCTTCTTCCCTCTGCGAAGGGCCTATCTTTTACTTTTATGCAAGAGGCAAAGTTTTTCTCTCTATTCCTTTTTATTTTTCTCCTTTGGCAAGAATCATGTGGTGAGGAAAGATCTAGACGCATGTGTCCAGTTGAATATGGGTAGCATGAGTTATTATTGTTGACATCACCCTTGAGGTGAATACGTTGGGAGGCAAAACAATAAGCCCCTATCTTTCTATGTGTCTGGTTGAAACATTTTGCTCGTGTGTATGCGGTGAGTGTTAGCAATCATAGAAGACTATAAGATGGGTGAGTATGTGGAGCTCTTACTTAAACTCCGTTGAATAAGTTGAATTGCAATTGCTTGGTGACTAAGAACATAGGTTGTTGAGTTTTAAGAGAATTCGTTGTTTGAACCTTAACATGTGGATTGGTTGCTACTTTAACATGAGAAGTTTTATGAGAAAGAGTTGCTGTTATGATGCTAGGAAAAGTGATTGAAATTATCATTGATCAAACTTATACACTTTGCTAGCATTCACACTTCATAAATTATTTCTTTTATCATTTACCTACTCGGGGACGAGTAGGAATTAAGCTTGGGGATGCTGATATGTCTCGAACGTATCTATAATTTATGAAGTATTCATGCCATGTTTACAACAATTTTATATGGTTTTGGTATGATTTGCATGGAACTAACCCGGACTGACCCTGTTTTCAGCAGAACTACCATGGTGTTGTTTTTTGTGCAGAAATGAAAGTTCTCGAAATGAGCTGAAACTTTTTGACAATTTATTTTGGAACAAAAGAGACCCCCAAAGCTTCATGGGAGGGCCAGAAGAGCCACGAGGAGGGCAAAACTCACCAGGGCACGCCTGATCGGCCTGGCTTGCCCCGGTGGGTTGTGCTCACCTCGAGGCCCATCTTCGCATGAAACCGACGCCAAAAATCCCTATAAATAGAGAAACCATCAGAAATAACCCTAGATCAGAAGTTCCATCGCCGCAGGCCTCTTTAGCCACCGAAAACGAATCTAGACCCCGTTCCGGCACCTTGCCGGAGGGGGGAATCATCTCTGGTGGCCATCTTCATCATCCCGACGGCCACCACAATGAGGAGGGAGTAGTCCACCCTCGGGGCTAAGGGTATGTACCAGTAGCTATGTGTTTAATCTCTCTCTCTCTCGCTCTCTCTCTCGTGTTCTTGAGATGTCACGATCTTGATGTATCGCAGGCTTTGTTAATATAGTCGGATCATATGGTGTTTTCCCCTCTCTATCTTGTTGTGATGAATTGAGTTTTTCCCTTTGAGATTTCGTTGTTATCGGATTGAATACTTTTATGGATTTGAGAACACCTAATATATGTCTTGCAATTGAATACTCGTGGTGACAATGGGGTTTCGTATTGATTCACTTGATATATGTTTTGGCACTCAACTCGCGGATTCCCGAGGTGACATTGGGGTAATCTATGCATAGGGGTTGATGCACGTTCTTGTCTTTGTTTCTCCGGTAGAAATCTTGGGCCACTCTTTGAAGTTCTTTGTGTTGGATTGAGTATTATGAATATGAATTTGCTTTGGTGTTATTTTAGTACGAACTATAGGATAGATCTAACGGAAAGAAAGCTTTGTGTTATTTTAGTATGAACTCTTGAATAGATCAAACGGAAAGAATAGCTTTGAGGTGGTTTCGTACCCTACAAACAATTTATTCTTATGTTCTCCGCTAGATAGGAACTTTGGAGTGATTCTTCGTTGCACGTTGAGGGATGGTTATATGATCAAAATTATGTTAACATTGTTGAGAGGTTGCACTAGTGAAAGTACGGACCCTAGGCCTTGTTTTCAAGCATTGCAATACCGTTTTTGTGCCCGTTTACTATTTGCTACCTTGTTGTTTTTATTTATTCAGATTATAAAAATATATTTCTACCATCAATATTACACTTTTATCACCATCTCTTCGCCGAACTAGTGCACCTATACAATTTGCCATTGTATTGGGTGTGTTGGGGACACAAGAGATTTCTTGTATTTGGTTGCAGGGTCATTTGAGAGAGACTATCTTCATCGTACACCTCCCACGGATTGATAAACCTTAGGTCATCCACTTGAGGGAAAATTGCTACTGTCTTATAAAACTCTGCGCTTGGAGGCCCAACATGTGTCTACACAAATAAAGTTGCATAGTAGACATCAATTTCCATAAAAGCAAACATGTCCGACGCTTCGTAGACAGCACCTACTATTGTCCCTAGATGAACTAAACTGCGAGGAGATAAGTCATTATGTATCATGGCTTGAGGATCTTGATATTGTCAAGACAGGTTATTTTCCTGGATTTCGATATATTAGTACTCAATACGTGCGGCCACTAGTGTGCGTATTGAGCTATGGTCACATATATTTAGAAAAGATGGTAAGATTTTTACTATTTTTCCTCAGTGCATCTTTTGCATACATTTATTTTTAAGCTGAACTTCATTGCTAAGTATGTTACTATGATGTTCTTCAACAGGGACTCCCGATGAATGTTGTGCCTTGTTGGATCAAGCCTAAAGGTCGCATGACAATGGTTAGTTTACAACCAAGATATCATGCATTGCACATGAGTGCATTCATGATTTCTCAAAGCGAGCAAGTCTTAATAGTCATATACTAGAGCAAAATTGTGAAGGATCACAGCAGAGAAGTACTAGGCGGCAGCAATCAGAAGCGCAGCCCACAATTAGGAGACAGGTTCATCTGCTTTCTCCAATATGATGACGCAGGAGTGCTACACATGTTTTATGCTATTTTACCTGAGAGAGAGAGAGAGAGAGAAGCAGGACTGATTAGCTAGCTAGAATGAGTTTGAAGATGATGATGTGCTACACTATGACTATGATGATTAAATAGATAGTGTTGGTGGTAATGACTATGATGATGATTATTAGCTAGTGTTGGTGGTAATGACCATGATGATTAAATAGTGTTGGTGCTAACGACTATGATGATTATTAACTAGTGTTGTTGGTGATTATATCATGCAAGAGTTTTTATATTAATATGATGATGATGTTGATCATGATTATCATGATTTGTTATTATGATCATGATTAGTTATTATATCATTGGTGGAAGGAATGCGGATTAGATTCATGTGGATGGATCAAAAGTGACCAAAAGTTGAATTAGTAGGATCGTCATCCTAATTCAACTATTGATTCATCCAAATGAATCTAGTCCATGTTTCTTATTCACAATGATATGTTAATTCATCATGGACATAATGATATAACAACCTCTTAATTGGTACTTGTCGGGGAACGTAGCACGCAATTTCAAAAAATTTCCTACGATCACGCAAGATCTATCTAGGAGATGCATAGCAACGAGAGCGGGAGAGTGTGTCCACGTACCCTCGTAGATCAAAAGCGGAAGCGTTAGGTTAACGCGGTTGATGTAGTCGAATGTCTTCACGATCCAACCGATCCAAGTACCAAACGTACGGCACCTCCGTGTTCAGCAGACGTTCAGCTCGATGGCGTTTCTCGAACTCTTGATCCAGTAGAGGGTCGAGGGAGAGTTCCGTCAGCACGACGGTGTGGTGATGGTGATGGTGATGTGATCTGCGTAGGTCTTCGCCTAAGCACTATGACACTATGACCGGAGGAGTAAACTGTGGAGGGGGGCACCGCACACGGCTAAGAGAACAATTGATGTGCCTTTGGGGTGCCCCCTGCCCCTGTATATAAAGGAGGGGAGGAGGAGGTTGCCGGTGTCAAAACCGACGGATCTCGGGTAGGGGGTCTCGAACCGTGCGTCTGAGGCTAATGGTAACCGGAGGCGGGGGACACAATGTTTACCCAGGTTCAGGCCCTCTCGATGAAGGTAATACCCTACTTCCTGCTTGATTGATCTTGATGATATGAGTATTACAAGAGTTGATCTACCACGAGATCGTAGAGGCTAAACCCTAGACGCTAGCCTATGATTATGATTGTTCTGGTCCTACGGACTAAACCCTCCGGTTTATATAGACACCGGAGGGGGCTAGGGTTACACAGAGTCGGTTACAGAGAAGGAGATCTACATATCCGAATCGCCAAGCTTGCCTTCCACGCAAAGAAGAGTCCCACCCGGACACGGGACGAAGTCTTCAATCTTGTACCTTCATAGTCCAATAGTCCGGCCAAAGTATATAGTCCGGCTGTCCGAGGACCCCCTAATCCAGGACTCCCTCAGTAGCCCGTGAACCAGGCTTCAATGACGATGAGTCCGGCGCATAGATTGTCTTCGGCATTGCAAGACGGGTTCTTCTCCAAATCCGGAGTACCTGTTGTAACAAGTAGTGTCCGGCTTCCCATTAATGTTGCACTCCTCGGCTTCTGTGCTTTAATAATGGCTATCTCCATGTGTCGAGTGAATGTGAGAAGTCAGGGCATTTTTACATTTGCCACCCTGACCATGTAAGTAAATTGTCTATTTAAAGAGACGGGGATCCTCAGATCCAAATCACGCCATCCTCCCACAACGAGTATCCATCAGAGCGCGCCCGGAAAAAAACCATCCCATCATGGCCGGCCATCGCAGCTCCTCCTCTCGCTCCCATAGCACTAAGTTAGGCGATTGGGAGAAGTGTTCCATCCCCGACAACCAATTGGTAGAGTTGCAGACCCAGGGGTTTCTCCCTCTTGCGTATATGGTCCCCGTCTGAGCCGGACTAGCCACTTATAATGGTGGGGAGCAAGCGGAGAGTTCTCCCAACCCATCCAGGAGGGAGCGGGTATGCCTTGTCCCTTACTTACTGAGGGGACTCGAATTTCCAATCCATCCATTCCTCCGCGGGGCTCCTGGAGTTCTATGGCCTCCAGCTGCATAACTTTACTCCTGCCTCCATATTACACATCGCCGACTACGTCGCCTTTTGCGAGCTGTTTCTGGGCTGCGAATCTCATTTCGAGCTATGGAAGAGGCTATTCTACCTCGTACCCCGTACTCAGCAGGGGTCAATATATCAAGTGGGTGGAGCCGAAATATGGCGCATCGCCGGGACCGGATACCTGTCCGGTACTCCGAAGAAGACATCCGAAGACTGGCCTTTGAAATGGTTTTATATGGAGGACGTCCCCCTTCCGGACCCTATTCGGATGGGCCTTCCTGAGTTTGATAATGCTCCATTGAAGAAATGCCAAAACTGGCGCCCCCCGGAGCCCCCAGGAGGAAGTTAACAGAGAGGTCCTTTACCTGATGGGCAGGATAAAAATGCTGGCCAAATCGGGACTGACAATAGTTGAGGTTATGTCAATATGTATAATGCGGGGGTGCAGCCACTTCATTATCGGGGGAAAGCCATGTGAAACTTCAATGGAGAAGACGATGCCACCCACTGCGGTCGTAAAGGTCCAGACTCCGCCGCTGCTCTAATGAAAATACTGTCCGATTTGTACAAAGGAGAAGAAGAGGAGTTCATCCGTATTAAGCCACGGGATGGATTCTCCATCTACAACCCCCCAAACTGGGTGAGCTGCTATCTTTTACTCCAGACCTTCCCGCATTCTTCATCATAAATATTTACCTTGCTAATTCATAGCAGGAACTGTGAAAAGCTGTGAGGGAGGTCCACAGCCCGTCTCCACAGCCAGAGGACCCTGACCGGGCCCTCGACCCCAGACTCGAAGAAGATCCAGACGTATTTGTGGAGCTCGTCGACGGGACGTTCTATCAGTTAAGCTGCGACGGTGCCTTGGTGGCCATCATAGCCGATTGTCCTGGCCTACTGCTTGCATCACATGTAAGTAAAACCGGAGTCCCAACTTCTGAGAGGGATCCCATCCTTGCACTTTACCCACCACACACGTATTGCGTCTTACAGGGAAGTCCCTCAGGGCGCCATGCCGAACCCGCGGTGCCTCATCAACAAGGGGCACCGAAGCCGGGTAGGCTTAAAAGGAAGGCGGTCAGGACTGAGACACCGTTGTATAGGTATGAAAAACCCCACTCCGTGGTTATCGTCTTTAAAATATAATAATGTCCATGGTTCCTGGCAGAAAAACCGCTCGCCGGACCGTGTCCGGAGAGCCTACCGGCCATGCCTCCACCAGCCGGACTCCAGAGTCGGACTTAGGGGCAGATGCTAACGCGGGGACAACGCCAGATGTTCCTCCTACAGTGGATGCATATAGATTGTCCGCTACGAATTCCGAAGTGGAGAGCGCCATGAAGCACAGGCGTCGCCGGGCCGTACTCCGCGACCCTAGTTTCTCTGAAGAGGCGTTCGATGCCTTCAACTCAGGAGACGTGTACATCTGAGCTGCTCAAAATGTCCTTGCCAGAGCCACGAACCAGTATGTGAAGGATATACGGGTAAGAAAATCTGATAATTATGTATAACAGTAGCCCCTAAGACTTGAAATAGTTGGCACAACTGATTTAAGGATCATTGTATGCATAGGTTCTTACGACGAAGAATACCCAGTTGTCTCAAGAGCTGGAGGAGTGCAAAGCCCAGCTATGGGCCGCAGTTGCCGGAATGGAGGAGTCCAAGAAGGCCCCATCTGGTAATACTTGTTTTGATCGAAAAAAATGAAATGACATGTACCAGTTAGTATTCTGCATGCCTGCAAATCTAAGAATAGATTCTGCAGATAATCCCGGAGTGAATCCGGAGATCGTACAAGGGGACGAGCAACATGCTCAACGACAGCTAGAGGCTGGCGAGCGCGTGCTTAAGCGGGTTAGGTGGGAGAAAAATGATCTCCAGGATGCCAGTACCCGTCTGGGAGTTGAACTGAAAGATGTTCGGGCCCAACTTGCTGACTCGGTGAAGGAGAATAAGTGGCTTCGACGTGCCATTTTTAGTAAGTGCTCGAACAAACTTTTATAGAGTTCGGCGAAGAAACAGGCTAACAGAGTTATATCTGTAGGTATGCTGACAGGTCATCCCGAAGAGGAGATGCCCGGATCTGCAGGAGATCTTCCGCAAGAGCTCTCACAACTGCATGAACAAGTTCGGCAAGTGATGCAGGGCATTGCCCAGGCCTTGTGGCCATCCGCCTCCCTGCCAGGAGACATGGGGGAGCTCGTAGAGATGATCCAGGGAGCGCGGTGGCGCTTCCGATTATGGAAGATATCGGCCTGCCGACAAGGTGCAAGGGAAGCCTGGGCCATGGTGAAGACGCGATACACCAAGGCTGAACCGAACCACATGGCCGAGGTCGGACCTGTAGGGTCTGACGGGAAAGAGATCCCCGTTAGTCTGGTATATGACCAGGTAGATTTAGTCGCAAAGTATTCCCAACAGGATTGTAGGCTAGACAGCCTGTTGGATTGTATAGAAGAAGAATTTAGTCAGTCTAAGTGACTCTGTACTTCAAATGACATATTTTGTCCCTAGCCAGATTGTAAATCACTTGTCATGGCGGACCTTTTTGCTTCAACCTCCGGACCGGACAGTCCGGAGTGTATCCGAATACCCGCTCTGTTATGTAAAAACCGGGGTGCGCGTGGAAACCAGGCGTAGGGGTCATAAGTGCTTGAACAGACAAGTACCCAACTAGCTATGTTATATTACATGGATAATAAGAAACATCTTCCAGTGAGAATAGTTCCGTTAAGGGTTCCTTTCCCTGGGTACGCATGCATTAATGTGCATGTCCGAACTGTGAAAAGATACGCAGCATATAAACATCTGGGGGCATGTATTGCAATATGTAAGAAACATCTTTTGTTCACCGACCGAATATTCCCTTAAGAGCGCTAGCTTTCGACTTCACCCAGTCTGAGGTACACATCCGGCTGACCCGGCAGTAACAATCGTAGAGGTGCTCCCCTTATGCCCTAGCCGAACTAACGGGAACGTTGGGCATAAACACAGGAGCCAGGCAACCCAGCTTGGCCAAAACTTAGGTCATATCGATGCATATAATGGCGAAAAAAGGTACATATGGAGAAGCAACACATATGTAGTGGGCATAAAGCCCGGGAAATAATTATATTAAGCTTCTGTATAAGAAGCCCCCAGGTATAATGAGCGCGCACGGTGCGTCAAGATTGTGTAGTCAAGACACACTTTAAGCTTTTAAGGCCGTGAAGAAAAAAAGGAAGAAAGAAATAAAGTCAGATATCGGATATATATAAAAAAAGGAGGAGGTAAGGAGACGAACACAGAGTCCGACACTAGGTGTAGAATCTTCGGAGTCTGGCCGCGTTCCATGGGTTTGCCTCGAGTCGATTGTCCGATGCGTCACGCAGACGGTACGCTCCACCGGTGAGAACTTTATCGATGATAAAGGGACCCTCCCACTTGGGCTTGAGCTTGTCCTTTTTATTCTCTGGTAGGCATAGAACGAGTTCGCCAACGTTATAAGTTTTGGCCCGTACTTCTCTGCTTTGATACCGTCGAGCCTGTTGCTGATAGAATGCGGGGCGGGCTTTTGCAACGTCCCGCTCCTCCTCCAGGGCATCTAAAATGTCCCGCCGATCAAGCTCCGCTTCTTTCTCTTCATACATGCACACTCAAGGTGAGTCATGAATGATGTCGCAGGGCAGTACCGCCTCTGCGTCGTACACCAAAAAAAAAGGTGTGTATCCGGTAGTGCGATTCGGCGTGGTCCGCAGCCCCCATAGTACGAAGTCGAGCTCCTCAACCCAGTGCGTATCTGATTCCTTCAAGGATCGCACTAGTCTGGGTTTGATGCCGCTCATAATAAGACCATTTGCTCGTTCTACTTGACCGTTTGTTTGGGAGTGACAGACGGAGGCGTAATCGAGCTTAATGCCCATGTTGCCGCACCAAGTTTTTACCTCGTCCACTGTGAAGTTCGAGCCGTTATCGGTGATGATGTTGTGGGAGACACCGTAACGGTGTACGACCCCGGATATGAAGTCTATCACTGGTCCAGACTCGGCCATTTTAACTACTTTGGCTTCTATCCATTTGGTGAATTTATCCACCATGACCAACAAGTATTTTTTCTTATGGCTTCCTCCTTTGAGGGGTCCAACCATATCAAGCCCCTAGACCACAAAGGGCCAAGTTATGGGGATTGTTTGAAGAGCGGTAGGTGGCATATGGCTTTGATTTGCAAAAAGCTGGCAACCTACGCAATGTTGGACGAGATCCTGTGCGTATGCTCGGGCTGTCGGCCAGTAGAAACCTGTACGGAACGCCTTGCTTACAAGGGCCCGAGCTGCGGCATGGTGGCCGCCGAGTCCAGCATGAATTTCTGCCAAAAGTTGCCGTTCTTCCTCTTCGGAGATGCACCTTTGAAGTACTCCGGTAGCGCTTTTCTTATAAAGCTCTCCCTCGTGGACCTTGTAGGCTTTAGACCGCCGCACAACGCAACGTGCCTCATTTTGGTCCTCAGGGAGTTCTTGCCTATTTAGGTAAGCCAAGAAGAGTTCAGTCCACGGGGCGATGACAACCATAATTATGTGGGCCGAAGGTGTTATTTCGGTGGCAGAGCCTCCGATTACATCAGAGTATTCGGGATTTGGTGTTGTGGTCGGTGTCGGGGGTTGGGTGCGACATATGCCAAGGGATGGCTTATCATGGTTGGGGCGAGTAGAACGTCGCCGGTGCCTGGAAACGGGATGAGGCGAAGACATGCACGCCGACGGATCTTACCCAGCTTCAGGGCTCTCCGTGGAGATAACACCACTACTGCTGCTCTGCGGGGTCTCCGCATGATCACTATGGTAAAGTGGGTACAAGGTTGCTCCTTGAGCTGTTTCCTGGAGGTAAGGGAAGGCAAGGCTAGCTCCCTCCTTCCTATATGATCTGGCCTAGTGCTAAAAGATGGATCAACCTTTGCATGGGTGCCCTGGGGGCTTATATAGGCCTACCCCTCAGGGGTACAATGGTAATCTGGCTGGGCGCGGGCCCCAGCCGTCTGTCTCTCAGGCCACCGTCTTCTCCGCCGAATGCCGGGGCCTGCCGACTGGGGGCCCCGCCAACAGGCCCGGTACGGAGCCGACAGGCCTTGTCCGCCGCGGGCGGGTCTTGCCGGCTGCGGATTACTGTAGCCGTGCTTCTAATGATGCTGGCTTGGTCATGGGGTCATGGCAATAGTGCCGCCGCCTGACGGGCGATCACTGTCGCCATTCCCCGTCTTGTCTGGTTAATGGCGTGCGGGGCCCGTGGGAGGGGCTAGCCGACTCCTGGGGGACGACTCCCAACGGGTCCGACAGTGGCGCTCCGCCGTCTTACATACTTCGCCGACAGGTGGGACCCGCCGTCTCTGGGTCGTACAGACAGGCCGTCGTGGGCACAGGGCGCTGCCCACGGGGGCTGATGTCAGAGCTGGCATGTCAACAGTGCCTCGCCGGATGGAGATCTCCGTTGGTACGACGCACTGTGGCCATGCCTGCCCTTCGCAAACGAGGTAGGAATGGGCCGCGCGGTGGCCGTACCCCGTCCCGTCCATCGTTGCGAAGGCAGGAGGTGGTTGGAGTCGCGGGCTGACTCCCCATAGCTGGCTTCTCTGGAAGCCGCCAGCTAGGAGTCGGCTTATCTTGAAGTCGTCCCTGGGACTCGGCCTTGAGGGGCAGTCGGCGGCCTTGCCGCGGACTCTCAAAAAGCGGCTCTTCATCTTGGGGTCTTGAGGGGTGCAGCCTGCCCCGATGTCTTGAAAGGTTCAGGGGCTCGGGTTATCCTACTCGTGGCCCATTACTTTGATAGTAGTCCCCGAAACTGGTGAGGCGCCGAGGGTGACATGTCAAGGAGCCTCAACAGTTTCATCCTTCTGGTGGTGGAATCTAGGCCTTGCTTGCCGTCCTCCTCTAGGCCGACTAGCTGGAGCCGGACTCGTAGAAGGCCGTCTTGCCCCTTAAAGAGTTTGAAAGTCGTAGCGGGATCCAGGCAGCGTGCCTGATAAGCTTCCAGGCAGCTGCCCGTTGCGGACCCGTCGCGTGGCGCCACGCGGCAGGGTCAGTCTGCCCACCCACGCGCACGACGGGACAGGCCGTCAGGCGGGACCTGCCACTACCGCGCCTTGGCACGTGAATGGATCCGTTGCGGCCGTGCAGACGGTTGGGGTTCCCACGTCGTAACTGCGTGGAGTAACTTCGTGTGGTAAATCATGGGGGGCGTGGGGTCCTGGGCGCAGTTAATGCCACGTCCGCCCCATCGGCTTCTCAGCCCACGAGCCTATAAGTAGGCGGGAGGAGGGGGGCGGCGAAGCACGCGCGCCCATCTTCCCTATTCCCTCTGCCTCTTCTTTCTTCTTCTTCCTCTCGCCGCCGCCGCGCCGAACCACGCCACGCCCGCAGCGATGAGCTCTTCCTCTGCCGCCGCACCTCCTGCCGTGAGCTCCGGCGTGTGGGACGGCTCCGAGGTGGACGACGACCACATTGAGTTCCTTCGCAAGACGCGTCGTCTCCCCGGCAAGAACCTAATGCGGGCCCGCGCCGCGCCGGCGAGGGATGTATCGCCGGCGCCGGAGAAGGGTGAGCGGGTCATATTCCGCTCGCACCTCATGCGTGGCCTAGGGCTGCCGGCGAGCAGTTTCTTCCGCTCCTTCTTGGAGTTCCACGGGCTCCAGCCGCACCACCTTACTCCGAACACGGCGGTGCTGCTGGCTGCCTTCGCCACCTTGTGCGAAGTCTTCTTCTGCGTTCTCCCCACCATCGAGCTATGGGGGGAGTTCTTCCAGTCCAAGCTCGGCACGCACGTTGCCGGCGTGCCAGCCTAGTGCGGTGCCTTCATCGCGATGCGGAGATCGGTGGCCGACAACCCGTTTCCCACCACCTCGTTGATTAAGTCGGTGAAGATGTGGCAGCGGCCTTATTTTTATGTGAAGAACGTCGCCCCAGAAGGCGACTGGGTCAATCTGCCGCCTTACGAACCGGCGCACCGGCAGGGAGGCTCCCCAGCTGGTCCCACCGGGCCAGGACGCTGACTCCCGCTGGTGCCGCCGCCGTCGCGCGACTCTGAGTGCTGACGCAGTCGGAGGGTTTGACCGGGGCCGACCTGTTGGCCGCCTTCGTGGCGCGCCGAGTCCTCCCGCTCCAAGGCCGACCTCATCTGATCTGTCAGATGAGCGGCCACCGGGACCCAAGTCGGATGTGCTCCAAGGACATGCCCCACGCGGAGGTGGCGGACACGGTAAACTACATCGCGAACTGCAATCTCATGGCGGATTGGCGGTTCGGCAAGGAACCATACTCACGCGCTAACCCCCCGCCTGTTGTAAGTCGTCTCTCTTCTTCTTCTGTTTTTTTTCAGCCGAATCCGACTTCTGATCTTTTTTGTTTTTTCGAGTCAGAACCCCCTCATCCAGCCTTCAGCCGGCACCACATGACCGGCCCGTCAGTTCGTCCCCGACCGAGCGGAGAGCAACGTCGACGACCCTGACTTGGGGGTGGCGGCGATGGAGGCCGACGCCGAAGAAGGAGGAGGAGGAGCAGGCGGATTCAGCCCTCGGCCACCTTTGCCGACTGGCCTGATGACGACGCCGAGGGGGAAGTTGCCCCGCGCCACCAGTCAAAGGTCGGCCAGCCGAGCGCGAGTTCCTCCGCCGGCTTGGATGGTCAAGGCGGCGCGAAGAAGCACCGGGCCGGGCCGAGCTTGCTTGGCGGCCGGTCGAAGAAGTTCAAGGGGGCGGCCGCCGCGACCAAGCGGGAAGAGGCGGTCGCAAAGGCCAAGCGCTTCCCTAAGGAAGTGAAAAAGCCGCCACTGGTCTCTGCGTAAGTGCTTCCGCCTTTTGTCTTGTTTTCCTCTAGTGGACCTTGTCCAAATCTTTTACATGCCTTCCTCGCTTCAGGGCTCCCCTTACTTTTGAGAGGGTCGCCGCCGCCTCCATCATGGGGTCGGCAGAGACGTCCGCCACTACTCGGCGGATTGACCCCGCCGCCGACCTCCAGGAGGCGACGGAGCGGAACGCGCAGGAGAAGCGTGACGAGGAAGAAGCCGCCCGCCTGGAGAAGGCGGAGGCCGCCGCCAGAAGAAGCTGGATGAGGCCGAAGCCGCAGTCGCGGCAAAGCGGCGAGCTGAGGAGGCTGCGCACCGCCAATCGGCGTTGCTCGTCATCCCGCTGAGCTCCGCGCCACCGCCCCCGGAGTTCACGGGGCAGACTGGGGGAGTCGGCGGCGAGAACCCCATCATGGAGAGGGAAGGCGGCGAGACCTCCATGTCGGACACGGCCGTGCCGCCATCACCGCCTCCGCCGCTGTCTGGGAGCGCACAAGGTAAACAGCCGGCGGACCCGCCGGTGCCGCCGACTGAAGACGAGGCCGTGGCGAAGCTGCTCCTTCAAGTCGCCTCGCCAGTGCGCCGCCGCCTTGAGAAGGCGATTTCGGCGCCACGCCCCTTGGAGACCAGCGCCGCTAGCTCGGCCATCCCAGACGCCTCGGCGACGAGCGCCGCGCCCGTTGGGTGGGTGCGAGGAGGCGGCACAGGCCCGCTGAACCAGGTGCTTCTGGATGTTCAGGCGAAGCTGCGAGCCGAGGGCGACGCCATCCAGAACTGCACCAAGGCGCATCTGGCGTCGCGAGCAGCCGTCCGGGTGTGCTTTCTTCTTTTGACTTTGTTTTTCTTGTTCATCTCTGTGGGGGCGCGCCAGCGCACCCACTAGGTGTAGTCCCCGAGTTTCGGGCCGGCTGCTGAGCAGGCGGCTCGGAACTCCATCTGGTGAGTTCCAAATATTTACCTTTGTCTAAAATACTTATCACAGGAGTATCACAAACTCCGCGTCACTGCCTTCAACCGCAATGTTGAGGAGCTGGGCAAGCGGACTGCCGACTTGTCGGAGAGCTAGAGTGAGTCCTCCTTCTTCTTTGCGGGGGCGGGCTGGTGCACCCGCGGGCTGTAGTCCCCGAGATTCGGGCCGACTGCTGAGCAGTCGGACCAGATCTTCCCGGCGACCTTCTTTGTTGACGACTTAACGTCCTTTTTCTTTTTATTCTTCAGAGGCTAACGCCACTCTTCAGCAGCGGTTACGAAGCCAACACCGCTTGCGTGCTAAGGGGAGGAGTCGGCAAGCTCGCCGCAGAGCGCGACCTCACTGGCTGCGCAGCTGCTGGAGCAAAGGAGCTGCTTAAGAAAGGCGGACGAGGCGAGAAGAAAGAGACTGCTCTCTGGCCGAGTTCGAAGCGAGCACTCCTCTGGACCGACAAGGAGGCACTGCTGACCTCCGGCTTCCATGAGATCGAGGACATCGTCGACGGTGAGTTTCTTTACTTTCTTTCTTTGAGCCGCTGACTATAGGTCGGGCTGACTCCTGATTTTTTGACTTGCTTCTTTTTCCTCTTGGCAGATTTCTTCCCTGGCCACACGCAGGCGGCCAATCAAGCCATCGAGGCTGATTGCGAGGCGCGGAGGGCAAATGGTGCGGAGATTGCCGCCAACGCCCCCAGACCCTTGATGAGCAGCTTCTGAGCATCGAGGCTCGTCTGCGGCCGACCCATCGGATGCTGCGCCGGCTTCAACGTGTCGGCGCCCAGGCGATTGCTGCCCTGTGGCCAGACATGCCGGTTCTGCGCACTCCCAGTCGGACTGCCGACTGGCTGGAGGTCGAGGCTGGCCGTCTTGAGGCTTGGAAGGGTTCCTCGGCCCGGGCTGGAGCGCGTCGGGCCTTGGAATTCGTCAAGGTGTGGTATCCAGGGATGGACTTGGACCGGCTGGCCACGTTCCAGTCAGAGGCCCAGGCGGAGCTGATAGCTGTGGAAGACGCCCTCGTTGAGCGCGCGGCGGCGATCGCTGACTACACAGACACCAGCGTCTTCTTCCATGAGCGGGTTGAAGACGGCGGGGAGGCGCCGCCGGAGTGGTTCGTGATGAACCAGGATTATGACGAGGACTCGGCGGAGGTGATCGGCTCCAGCGCCGAGGAGGAAGGCGAGGCGGAGGACGGAGGTGAGACGGAGGCGCCAGAAGACGGAGCGGGCGACCAGCCTCAGCTCGACCGCGCCTCCAGCAACGAGCCGCGCCCGACCGAGCCGGCTGCCGCCGGAGACGATCAAGCCAAGACTGCCCAGGCACCCGCCCTGGCGCCTGACACCGCCGTCTCTTCCGTCCCTCCGAACCTGTCTGCCGCTTCCTAGGCTGCCGTCTTGCCTTTATTTTATCTGCTTTAGTAGTCTTTGAGGAACTTGTTAATTCGCACAATTCCACCATGAGGTGTATTTTGAACTTCGCTTGAAGATTCGCCAAGGGCCAATGTTATGTAAATATTTATCTGAATTCTATCTTTCCTTGCTCATTGCTCCTTTGGCTTTTTCCTTTGCCGCCTTCCCTTAGTCGCCGCCTTGCCAGTCGGACAACCGTTCTGCGAACTGCCGCTAGATCAAATGCTTGGCTACTTTTGGAAAGGCAAGTACTTGGCCATTTTTTAGAGTCTTTTTAACAAGTTGGATAGAAAGCGGCAAGCTGACTACTCAAGAGTCGGCTTTGCGAAGAGAGGCTGGAAGCCGGCTTAAGCTATGTTTATGCTTTGAGTCCTTAGCCATTTTACATGTGGGCGCCCATTCTTCCTTACTCCTGCCCACCAAATAGTCGCTCTGCGAGCTGCGGCTTCTGACAGAAGATGGCTTAGGCACCACATACTACTTGTCCGACTGCAGGAAGCATTCCATAGTGCGAGGCGGTGAGTCGCCGGGCCGACTAGTCGAACCCGGTGCTAAGCGGCATAACAAAGAGTAGCATACTCGAAGGCATTTTTCTTATCATATAGATAACAAAAAGGGCAGTCCCCAACTTGTCTCTTGGGGCCCGAAGTCTTGGTACTTTAATACAAAGGGTAGCGTGGTACATACTGCATCAACTGTAAAATCTTCGGAGAAGATTTGCATTCCATGGCCGTTCCGTCTCTTTGCCGGAGTCGTCCCTTTTGCGTGCTCGGGGCTTCTGAGCGTCGATCAGGTAGTAGGAGTCGTTGCCCAGCACTTTGCTGATAATGAAGGGGCCTTCCCAAGGCGCCGACAGCTTGTGTTGGCCGGCTGTTCGCTGGATCAGTCGGAGCACAAGGTCGCCCTCTTGGAAAGATCTCGGTCTGACCTTCCTGTTGTAGTATCGGCGCAGGCTCTGCTGGTAGATGCTGGACCGGCTGAGTGCCAACAGCCGGTCCTCTTCCAGCAGATCGACACCGTCTTGACATGCTTCTTCTGCTTCCTCCTCGATGTACATGGTGACTCGCGGGGAGTCGAACTCTATGTCCGTTGGGATGACGGCTTCAGCACCGTAGACAAGGAAGAAAGGTGTGAAGCCGGTTAACTTGTTTGGAGTCGTGCGCAGACTCTAGAGGACGGCTGGCAACTCATCAAGCCAACAGCCGGCCGAATGCTCCAGTGGTTCGACCAGTCGAGGCTTGATGCCAGACAGGATGAGGCCGTTTGCTCGCTCCACCTGGCCGTTTGATTGCGGATGGGCGACGGACGCTAAGTCCAGTCGGATGCCCTATGTTGCGCAGAAACGGGCCAAGGCGCCTTTGGCAAAATTTGTGCCATTGTCGGTGATGATGTTGTGTGGTATGCCGTACCGAATCGTGATGTAGGAGATGAAAGTCACTACAGTCGGACCATTCAACTTCTTGATGGGCTTTACTTCTGTCCACTTGGTGAACTTGTCCACCGCGACAAGTAAGTGAGTTAGGCCGCCTCGTGCTGTTTTGAATGGTCCCACCATGTCCAGGCCCCAAACCGCAAAGGGCCAGGCGATGGGGATAGTCTTGAGTGCGGAAGCCGGCTGATGTGGCTTGGAGCAGAACTTCTGGCACCCGTTGCATTTTTGGACTAATTCCTTGGCCTCTTCTAGGGCAGTTGGCCAGAAGAAACCGTGTCGAAAGGTTTTGGCGACGAGTGCTCTTGAGGCCGCATGGTGGCCGCACTCGCCTTGATGGATGTATTTGAGAATTGCTTGGCCTTGCTCTGGCTCGACGCAACGCTGGTAGACACCAGTGACGCTGCGCCTGACCAGCTCTCTGTTGACTATGGTGTAGGCTGCTGCTCGGCGTTGTACTTGTCGAGCCAAGATTTCATCGGTTGGCAGCTCTTTGCTCACTAGGAACTTGAGGATGGGCTGGGCCCATGAGGGTGCTGCTATTTCTTCAACTGCCAGAACTGCGACTTGGACGAGGGCGGCTGGGCTGGGAGGCGGCGGGCTGGAGTCCGCGGCCGCTTGCTGGATTGATGAAGTCCCCGGGCCGACTGGTGCAGTCCCCGGGCCGAGCTCTGGAGTCTTCGGACTGGTCGCCATAGTCCCCGGGCCGGGTTCTGAAGTCGCCGGCCGGCTTCAACTGCGGCATTCTTGGAGCCATCTGTAAGGATTCTCGTGCCGTCTGCTGGTGCTCTTGAGTCGGATCCAACTTCTTCGGGGGGAGCCGGCACAAAGATGGAGTCTGATTCTGGTGAAGGCTTGACAGACGGCTTGAGGAGGCGCTGAAGGGCAACACCGGATGGTATTGCTTGGCGGGTGGAGCCGATTCGTGCCAGGGTGTCTGCTTGGTCGTTGTCATTTCTTGGCACGTGAAGGAACTCGCACCCCTCGAAATATCCGCTGAGTTGCTGTACAAGGAGACGGTAGCTCGCCATGTTTGCATCTTTGGCGTCCCAATCGCCAGATGACTGCTGGACCACTAAATCGGAGTCGCCATAACACAAGATCCGACGAATGCCAAGTTCTTTGGCAAGCCGGAGCCCGTGAATGAGCACCTCGTATTCGGCGACGTTGTTGGAGGCGGAGAAATGGATCTGCAACGCATATTTGAGCTTTTCTCCTTTGGGGGAAGTGAGGACAACGCCGGCTCCCAAGCCGGTGCGCATCTTGGAGCCATCGAAATGCATCCGCCAATGGGTGGAGTCGGGCGCTGGCGGCAGGTACTGGGTCTCGGCTCAGTCGACGAGGAAGTCGGCCAGTGCTTGCGACTTGATGGCGGTGCGGGGCTGATAGTAGATGGTGTAGGGAGCCAGCTCTATGGCCCATTTGGCCACTCGGCCAGAAGCATCTCGGCTTCCGATGATCTCGGCTAGTGGGGCTGTGCAAACCACGGTGATTGGATGCTCTTGAAAGTAAGGCTTCAACTTCTTGGCGGCAAAGTGCACGCCATAGCACATCTTCTGGTAGTGGGGGTAGTTCTTCTTGGAGGTCGATAGTACTTCGCTCAGGTAATATACCGGTCTCTGGACAGATAGCGCCTTGCCTTCGTCCTTGCGTTCAACTACAATGACTGTGCTGACTACCCGGCTAGTGGCGGCAATGTACAGGAGCATGGGCTCTTTGGGAGTCGGGGCCGCCAGCACAGGGGGAGTAGTCAACATTTTCTTTAACTGGAGAAAAGCTTCGTCCGCCTTGTGGTTCCCTTCGAAAAAGGTGGTCTTCTTCATGAGCTGGTATAAAGGGAGAGCTTTCTGTGACCGGTGATGAATCGGTGATGGACGCCAAGCAGCCGGTGAACTTTTGTACATCTAGCAGTCGGCTGGGTACCTCCATCCTCTCGATGGCCTTGATATTTACAGGGTTGCACTCTATGCCGCGTTCAGAGACCAGGAAGCCAAGGAGTTGGCCAGCTGGTACTCCGAAGACGCACTTCTTAGGGTTGAGCTTGATCTGGAATCAGCGCAGGTTCTCAAAGGTTTCCTTGAGGTCTTCCAGCAGTGTTCCATGCTTTTCCGTCTTCACCACCACATCGTCCACGTGAAGCGTGGGTGTTTACGCCGAGTTGCTTGAGGAGGCACTTCGCATCAACGCTGAGAGGTGGCGCCGGCATTCCTCAAGCCGAGCGTCATGGTCGGTGCGAAGGCTCCAAGCGGGCGTGATGAAGGCGGTCTTGATCTGTCGGCCGGGTTCAGCTTGATCTGGTGATATCCTGAATATGCATCTAAAAGCTCAACATCTCACATCCGGTGTGGAGTCTATCACTGATCAATTCTCGGTGAAGCGAATGGGTCCTTGGGGCAAGCTTTGTTGAGGCTTGTGTAGTCAATACACATCCGCCACCGCTTGTTCTTCTTGACACTGGACGGGTTTGCTAACCATTCGGAAAAACACTTCCATAATGAAGCCGGCTGCTAGGAGTAGGGCTATATCTTCTCCAACAACTCTTCTCTTCTCTCGACAGCGGCGCAAGGGCTGCTGACGGGCTTCACATAAGATCGGACATGTAACTTGTGCTCGGCGAATTCCGTCGGTACACAGCATGTATTTAGGGGACCATGCGAAGATGTCGATTCTCACGGAGAAATCGGCGAGCTCGCCTTCCTATTTGCTGTCAAGGTTTGCACCTATGACAGCGTACCTCTCTGGGTGCTCCGGGTCCAAGGGTGTCTTCTTCGTTTCTTTGGCCGGCTTGAACGAACCCTCAGCTTCCGACTCCTTGGGGTTGGGCGATATCTCGGGCTTCTTGTCGGCCATCGCCACAACCCGATCAAGAAGCCGCTTCTCAGCTGCGATCACCAGGGACTCGGCTATCCGACTGCTTTCAGCCGCGCAAGCGGACGACTTTCTGTAGTCGCCGGCTATGGTCAGAATCCCCTTGGAACTCGGCATCTTCATCTTGAGGTAGGCGTAGTGGGGGACCGCCATGAACTTGGCCAAAGCACGTCGGCCAAGCAACGCATGGTACGGACTTTCGAGGTCCACCGCTTCAAACCAAACTGGCTCTCGGCGGAAATGATCTTTGTCTCCAAAGAGGACGTCTATCAGGATCTTGCCGATTGGTGAGCAGGAAAGGCCAGGAACAATGCCATGGAACACAGTCCGGCTATTCTGAAGCTGTCTTTGCTTGATGCCTAACTTCTCCATGGTATCCTTGTACAGGATGTTGATGCTACTGCCTCCATCTATCAGCACTCGCGAGAAGCAAGCGGCCCACCTATCTGTGGCAAAGGTGGCACCCAAGACCAAGGCGTAGGAGCCCGGACTCGGCATCACCTCTGGGTGATCAGCTCTGCTCCAACTGATAGGCTTCTCGGACCAGTGCATGAACTCTGGAGTATCTGATGCTACTGTATTCACCTCTTCTTCTTTGCAGCCGCCGCCGCTGCGTCGATCGTCACCACACTGGTGAACACTACATAGGCTCCGTGCTCTTCTGGGTACTCATGTTGTACTGTGCCGACTGGCCTGACAGCCGGCTGCTGGGGCGGCGGTTGAGGCGGCCCAGCAGGCGAGGAGGCAGGAGGCCGTCTCCTTGGCGATCTGGTGAGCGATTGCCACTCCGGGTGGTGTGGTTTGATGGCCAGCGCCAGCTGTGGGACTTGCGAGGACCATCTAGTGTACCTTTCAGAAGAGAAGGCGGCAACCAGTTGGACTTGCCGCCTTTACGTCGCGCAGTGGAGGCTGCCCCTCGGCTGCTGGTCTTCGGTATGCGCAACCTGCGGCTGTTGGAAGCGGCTGCGGGCCTTGCGCTTGTGATCGTTCTTTTGTTGTCGCCGATTGGCGTCTCGGCCGGAGTTACGGGAGCCTGAGGGGCCACTTTGCGGTCGCACTAGCTTGAATCTCCGCCTTCATGGAGGAGTCGGCTGTGGCGTGCTTATGCGCTATGATCAGCAACTCGTCGAGGTCTCCGGCTTGTCGCAGAGGAGCTTGTGCTTGAGGAGGTGCCTTCTACGCACCCGGCAATGAAGTACTCGATAGCCTGCACCTCGTGCGCCCTCAGGAGTTCGAAGCTTCGGCCCAGTAGCGTGAGGTAGTCGCGAGTTGACTCGTTAGGGCCTTGCACGCACAAGGAAAGCTGGCGAGGCTTGGGAGGTCGCTTATGCGTGCTTGTGAAGTTGCGGACGAAGGCGGTGAAGTCGACCCAACTGTTGATGCTGCGGGGCTTCGGGCTGTTCAACCATGTCCGGGCCGTGCCACAGAGCATGAGTGGAACATACTTACGGCAACACGCTTGTTGCCGCTCGCTATGTTGACGGCCGTGGGTAGTCAACCAGCGATCTTCGGCTTTATGGAGCGGTGTACTTGGCGTATCTCGGGGCGTGAACCCTTTGGGAAAGGGCTCGTCTCGGGACGCGAGGTCGAAACAGGCGGACCTTCGTCTTCTTCTTCCAGCGCCAGGGATTGGTGGAGTCGGTTGATCCGGTGGCGGGCGTCATTTTCTCCGACTCCCTCTCGGCGGCCAAGGCGGTCGCCGAGAGTCGGATGCTCGACGGGTGGCGGGGAGACTCGCCTTTCTTTGCGAGGAGGAGGAGGCAAATAGTCGTCCCGCCGTTCCACTGCTCTTGGGCGACCGTCTTGGTCGCGCTCGATGGTGATGCGAGTCCGACTGTGGCTGACAGCCGGATCCTTGTCTTTTCTCCCGCGGACACCGCCAGTCGGCGTCCGAGACGTCGCGCCTTGATCTCGGCGGGGAGGTAGGTCGTCGTTTTGTTGTTGCGGCGCCTCTGTGCGGCAGCCGGCTTCAGTCTGTGCGGCAGCCGCGTCAAGGAGCTGCTGGACTCGCTCCGTCATCAGGCGGCGCTCTTCATCCTCGAAGTTGTCTAGCTCGTCCGCCGCCGCCTGGGCGGCGCGGATGTTCTCTGCAGGCGTGGTGTATACAGGGCGATTGGCCCCGAACAGGTTGGCGATGGCCACGCCGCGCTGCTGGACCGCGCCTAGGTGGCTAGGCCTAGTTGGGGCCAGCGAGCCGCCCACAACGCGATCCATCTCACGCTGGTAGGCTTCTGACAAGCGTCTCATGCTTGCCAGCTTCTTCGCGCCTTCGACGAGCTGAAGTCGGCGCGCCTCCAGCGTCTCGGCGTTAGCGTTTTCCGGAATAGGCGCGGTCAGGTCTTGCAGAGCCGCGTCGAGTGGGTCATGAGCTCCTTCACCGGGATGCTTGCCATGACCGATGACGAGCACCTCTGTGACGGTGCTTCCGCCGCTCTCCGCGTGAGGGAGCGGCTCGTCATAGACCACCACGTTGGTGGGGAACACGTCGAGCGACGCGGTGTCGGAGTCGACCAGCATTGGGTCGGTGGAGACTATGGACTCCAAGTCCATGGCAGGCTCGCCGGCGACGTGGAGTTTGTCAAGGAGGCCCGCGAGGAGGCTCTCGGGGCCGCCCGTGCCTGCGTCGGACGCAGGCTCGTCGGAGAGGCGAACCTCGCCGACAAGTTGGCGAGCAGCTGGCTGCGCAGGCGATCTCAGCGCCGTGCAGCAGCGCGGGCGCAGAACTCCGTCTGGCGTTTGGGCAGCTGCGCTCGCCAGGGAGAAAAAGGTTCCCGTCGAGCAGGTCTTGGACGACGGTGCACCTCGCCCACGGTGGGCGCCAAATGTCGGGGTTGGGTGTGACATATGCCAAGGATGGCTTATCATGGTGGGGCGAGTAGAACATCGCCGGTGCACAGAAAGGATGATGGCGAAGACATGCACGCCGGCGGATCTTACCCAGCTCGGGGCTCTCCGTGGAGATAACACCCTCTCGCTGCTCTGCGGGGTCTCCGCATGATCACTATGGCAAAGTGGGTACAAGGATGCTCCTTGAGCTGTTTCACGGAGGTAGGGAAGGCAAGGCTAGCTCCTCCTTCCTATATGATCGGCCTAGTGCTAAAAGATGGATCACCCTTTGCATGGGTGCCCAGGGGCTTATATAGGCCTACCCTCGGGGTACAATGGTAATCCGGCTGGCGCGGGCCCTGACCGTCTGTCTCTCAGGCCGCCGTCTTCTCCGCCGACTGCTGGGGCCTGCCGACTGGTGGGCCCCGCCGACGGGCCCGGTACGGAGCCGACAGGCCTTGTCCGCCGCGGGCGGGTCTTGCCGGCTGCGGATTACTGTAGCCGTGCTTCTAATGACGCTGGCTTGGTCATGGGGTCATGGCAACAGTGCCGTCGCCTGACGGGCGATCACTGTCGCCATTCCCCGTCCTGTCTGGTTAATGGTGTGCGGGGCCCGTGGGAGGGGCTAGCCGACTCCTGGGGGCCGACTCCCAACGGGTCCGTCTTGTGGCGCTCTCGCCATCTTCTGTACCCCCGCTGATAGGTGGGACCCGCCGTCTCTAGGTCGTACAGACAGGCCATCGTGGGCACAGGGCGCCGCCCACGGGGGCTGATGTCAGGGCTGGCATGGCAAAAGTGCCGCGCCGGATGGAGATCTCCATTGGTACGGCGCACTGTGGCCATGCCTGCCCTTCGCAAACGGGGTAGGAATGGGCCGCGTGGTGGCCGTACCCCGTCTCGTCCATCGTTGCGAAGGCAGGAGGTGGTTGGAGTCGCGGGCCGACTCCCCATAGCCGGCTTCTCTGGAAGCCACCAGCTAGGAGTCGGCTTATCTCGAAGTCGTCCCTGGGACTCGGCCGTGAGGGGCAGTCGGCGGCCTTGCCGCCGACTCTCAAAAAGCGGCTCTTCATCTTGGGGTCTTGAGGGGCGCAGCCTGCCCCGATGTCTTGAAAGGTTCAGGGGCTCGGGTTAGCCTACCCGTGGCCCATTACTCCGACAGTCGGATTCAGACTGTTGTTGCCGGTCTCCCCTTCCCACACCACGGATGGCTTGAACAACCTTTCCAAGAAGATATTAGGTGGGACAGGGTCGCGCTTAGCGCCGATGCGGGCGAGGATATCCGCTGCTTGATTATTTTCTCGGACCACATGGTGGAATTCGAGCCCTTCGAACCGAGCTGACATTTTTTGGATGACATTGCGATAAGCCGCCATTTTTGGGTCCTTGGCGTCAACGTCTCCATTTATTTAAGATATTGCGAGGTTCGAATCCCCACGCACCTCTAGGCGTTGAATGCACATGGAGACTGCCATCTGGAGACCATGCAACGGGTCCTCATATTCGGCTGCATTGTTGGAGTCTATGTATAATATTTGGAGTACGTATTGGACTGTATCTCCGGTGGGGGATGTCAGGACGACGCCTGCCCTCAGACCAGCCAGCATCTTAGAGCCGTCAAAGTGCATGATCCAATTGGAGTACGCGCCGTACACTTTAGGGAGTTCGGCTTCTGTCCATTCGGCGACGAAGTCAGCCAGTACTTGCGACTTGATGGCTCGCTGTGGTTTGTATGTTATGTCGAACGGGAGGAGCTTAATAGCCCATTTAGCAATCCAGCCCATGGCATCGCGGTTATTTATTATGTCGTTGAGTGGTACTTTAGAGGCCACCGTGATTGAACACTCTTGAAAGTAGTGTCGTAGTTTCCGGGATGCCATGAGGACCGCATATGCTATCTTTTGATAATGTGGGTACCGTGATTTGCATGGAGTGAGGACAGTGGATACGTAGTATACCGGCTTTTGAAGCGGGAACTTATGTCCGTCCGTCTCTCGTTCGACGACGAGCACTACGCTTACAACCTGGTGTGTTGCCGCTATATATAACATCATTGGTTCGCCGATATTTGGCGCGGCCAAGATTGAGTTGCTGGCTAACAGAGCTTTTATTTCTTCCAATCCGGCCATGGCCGCATCCGTCCACTCGAAGTGTTCGGTGCATCGAAGAAGGTGATAAATAGGTAGTGCCTTTTCTCCCAATTGGGAGATAAAGCGTTTACGGCAGCCACACATCCAGTTAATTTCTAGATTTTCTTGAGGTCTTTTGGGGTAGCCAACTATGACAGAGCTCGGATTTTAGCCGGATTTGCTTCATTCCTCTATTGGAAATGATGAAGCCCAAGAGCTTTCTGGCAGGCACGCTGAAAAAGCAATTTTTCCGGATTGAGCTTGATGTCATATGTTCGAAGATTGTCGGACGTAAGCCTCAAGTCGTCTATTAAAGTTTTGACGTGTCTGGTTTTGATGACCACATCGTCTACGTATGCCTCCACTGTTTTGTCGATTTGTGTTTCCAGGCATGTCTGAATCATGTGTTGATAGGTTGCACCGGCGTTTTTGAGCCCGAAAGGCATGGTGTTAAAACGAAGGGGCCGTATGGAGTAATGAATGCCGTTGCGGCTTGATCGGACTCCGCCATATTGATTTGATGGTATCCAGAGTATGCGTCGAGGAAACACAATGAGTCGTGTCCTGCGGTAGCGTCGATAATTTGATCGATGTGGGGGAGGGGGAAGGGATCCTTGGGGCAAGCATTGTTAAGGTCCTTGAAATCGACACATAGGCGCCAAGATTTGTCCTTCTTTGGTACCATCACCAGGTTTGCTAGCCAGTCCGGATGTTTTATTTCTCTAATGAATCCGGCCTCGAGTAACTTGGCTAGCTCCTCTCCCATGGCTTGTCGCTTAGGCTTTGAGAAACGCCGAAGAGTCTGCTTGACCAGCTTGTATCCCTTTAGAATGTTAGGCTATGCTCGGCCAGCCTGCGTGGGATTCCTGGCATCTCTGAAGGATGCCATGCGAAGATGTCCCAATTCTCGCACAAGAACTCCCGCAGTGTGGCGTCTATTGTGGGGTTCAGCTATGCCCCGATGGATGCTGTTTTTGTAGGGTCCATTGGGTGGACCTGGAATTTGACTATTTCGTCTGCTGGCTTGAAAGAGGTGGACTTGGGTCTTTTGTCGAGTATCATGTCATCCCTGTCCACTGTGGAGCGCAACGCAGTTAGTTCTTCGGCCGCGAGGGCTTCGGATAATACCTCGAGGGCCAGTGCGGCGGTTTTACGGCGCAGAGTGCTACGTCCGGATCACTAGCTAGAGTGATGATTCCGTAATGGGGTATAGCTTGGAAGCTTGTGAATGCATCCCGCCTTAAAAGGGCGTGCTATCCGCTACTGAACGGGGCCACTTGGAATATGATTTCTTTGGACCTATAATACTCCGACGTGCCGAACACCACATCTAGTGTGATTTTCCCCGCACATCGTGCCTCCCGACTAGGGATGATTCCTCTGAAGGTCGTGCTGCTTTGCTCAATGCGGCTCTTGTCTATTTCCATTTTGCTAAGAGTCTCCTCATAGATGAGGTTTAATCCGCTGCCATCGTCCATGAGCACTTTAGTAAGCCGGAAGCCGTCCACGATTGGACTAAGGACCAAAGCGGCTGGTGCTCGGACTGTTCGGAATTGAGGTTCGTCACTGGCATTGAAAGTTATGGTCATATCTTTCCATGGATTTATTGCTGCAACGTGGCAGACTTCGGCGAGGCTGCGGAGTGCTCACTTGCGCCTATTATTTGAGGCGAAAGTCTCGAAGACTGTCAATACTGTATTGTTATTTTCCGTGGGATGGTACTTTGTGATATTGTTGATGAGGAGATCCTCGCCGCTCTTGGCCACCTGCCGGAGTATCCAACATGCTCTAAGGCTGTGTGTTGGCATGGTATCCAGTGTACTGTGGATTTTGCATGGCCCGTTGAGCCATCCCTCCAATACGGTTCCACGCCTTGTAGTGGGCTGTGGTTTCTTTGTAATTGGATCGGGTGACTTACGAGAGTGAACCCTTTTAGTTCGGACGGGGGGTTTAGTAAGAGCCGGAGGATCCCAGAATTTTGTTTGGGTTTTCCAGGCGCTTTCCATCGCACAGTACTTCTGTACTATGGCCAGCAAGTCAGCGAAGTGTGCTATGTCACGGCGACTTATGGCGTTGAGGATTCCCCTGTCCGTGCAATTTTTGCAAAAGAATGAAATTGCGTCTTCCTCGCGACAGTCCTTAACCTTGTTCATTACAAGGAGAAATCTGGCCCAATAGTGATGTACTGTCTCTTGGGGCTCTTGTCTAATGTGGGAAAGATCACTTATGTCTGGGTGGGTGGATAGATTTAGGTCCAAACCCTGACCCGATCTGAGACCCAGGGGCAGAGGAGTTTCCGAGCTTGGCAGTTCGGGCTCTGGGATGTTGCCCAATATTTTTGGCCCGCTGTCCGATTCTAGGTTCGGAGCCTGGGCCATGTCCTCCCATAGACGGGTATTCGGCTCGGAGAGCTTGGGAATCCGGACATAGTTTGTCCTCAAAATAGAGGAAGAATCGTTGCATTGCTCCTCCACCACCGCTATCTGGTGGGTGACCGGCGGAGAGTTAATCTCCCTTTGGTGGGTTTAAGCCCGATCCGCTCATAGTCCGTAGCGACTCCCAGGGCGGCGATGCGATCCAAGAGCTCGTTCATGGAGGAGAGCTCAATTGGATCCATCTGCTCGATGAGTTCCAAGCCGACGTGGAGGCTGTTTTTGATGACCCGAGAAGTCATCGCCAGCGCGACGGCCGAACGGGCGCTCATGACGAAGCCGCCTAGTCGAAGAGTTTGGCCTACAGCCAGGGTTCCCGCAGAGGTGATGTTGTTCTTGAAAACAAGGCGAGCCATCAAGCCTTACCGTGAAGGCACAGTGGAACTCTCAATGAAAGCACCAATGTCGGTGTCAAAACCTGCGGATCTCGGGTAGGGGGTCCCGAACTGTGCTTCTGAGGCTAATGATAAAAGGAGGCGGGGGACAAAATGTTTACCCAGGTTCGGGCCCTCTCGATGGAGGTAATACCCTACTTCCTGCTTGATTGATCTTGATGATATGAGTATTACAAGAGTTGATCTACCACGAGATCGTAGAGGCTAAACCCTAGAAGCTAGCCTATGATTATGATTGTTCTGGTCCTATGGACTAAACCCTCCGGTTTATATAGACACCGGAGGGGGCTAGGGTTACACAAAGTCGGTTATAGAGAAGGAGATCTACATATCCGAATCGCCAAGCTTGCCTTCCATGCAAAGAAGAGTCCCGCCCGGACACGGGACGAAGTCTTCAATCTTGTATCTTCATAGTCCAACAGTCCAACCAAAGTATATAGTCCGGCTGCCTGAGGACCCCCTAATCCAGGACTCCCTCAGAGGTGGCCGGCCCTAGGGGTGGCACGCCATGGGGGGGAGTCCTACTAGGACTCCACTCCTAGTATAAGATTCGCCCCCTTCCTTCCAACAGAGAGGGGAAAGGAGAAAGAGGGGAGAGGGAGAAGGAAAGGGGGGCCGTGCCCCCACCCCTTGTCCAATTCGGATTGGGCAAGGGGGAGGTGCGCGCCTCCTCTTGTGGCCTTCATCCCTCTCTCCACTATGGCCCATCAGGCCCATTAACTTTCCCGGAGTTCCGATAACCTCCTGGTAATCTGATAAATCCCCGAACCTCTTTGGAACCATTTCAGTGTCCGTATATAACCTTCCAATATATCAATATTTACCTCTCAACCATTTCGAGACTCCTCGTCATGTCCGTGATCTCATCCGGGACTTCGAACAAACTTCAGTAACTCATAATACAAATCGTCATCGAACGTTAAGCGTGCGGACCCTACGGGTTCGAGAACTATGTAGACATGACCGAGACACATCTCCGGTTAATAACCAATAGCGCAACCTGGATGCTCATATTGGTTCCTACATATTCTACGAAGATCTTTATCGGTCAAACCGCATAACTATATACGTCATTCCCTTTGTCATCGGTATGTTACTTGCCCGAGATTCGATCGTCGGTGTCGACGTACCTAGTTCAATCTCATTACTGGCAAGTCTCTTTACTTGTTCCGTAATGCATCATCCTGTAACTAACTCATTAGTCACATTGCTTGGAAGGCTTATAGTGATGTGCATTACCGAGAGGGCCCAGAGATACCTCTCCGATACTCGGAATGACAAATGCTAATCTTAATCTATGCCAACCCAACAAACACCTTCCGAGACACTTGTAGACCATCTTTATAATCACCCAGTTACGTTCTGACGTTTGATAGCACACAAGGTGTTCCTTCGGTATTCAGGAGTTGCATAATCTCATAGTCAGAGGCATATGTATAAGTCATGAAGAAAGCAATAGCAGTAAAACTAAACAATCATTATGCTAAGCTAACGGATGGGTCTTTTCCATCACGTCATTCTCTAATGATGTGATCCCATTCATCAAATGACAACACATGTCTATGGTCAGGAAACTTAACCATCTTTGATTAACGAGCTAGTCAAGTAGAGGCATACTAGGGACACTATGTTTTGTCTATGTATTCACACATGTACTAAGTTTCTGGTTAATACAATTCTAGCATGAATAATAAACATTTATCATGATATAAGGAAATATAAAAAACAACTTTATTATTGCCTCTAGGGCATATTTCCTTCAGTCTCCCATTTGCACTAAAGTCAATAATCTAGATTACATAGTAATGATTCTAACACCCATGGAGTCTTTGTGCTAATCATGTTTTTCTCGTGGAAGAGGCTTAGTCAACGGGTCTGCAACATTCAAATCTGTATGTATCTTGCAAATCTCTATGTCTCCCTCCTTGACTTGATCGCAGATGGAGTTGAAGCGTCTATTGATGTGTTTAGTTCTCTTGTGAAATCTGGATTCCTTCGTGATACGTCCATTTTGCATCATGTTTTCTTACTGTTATTTATGATGTTTTTATCCATAATAATGCTTTTTGGAGTAATTCTAATGCCTTTTCTCTCATAATTTGCAAGGAATACACCAAGAGGGAGAATTCCGGCAGCTGGAAATCGGGACCTGGAAAAGCTACGTCAGGCCACCTATTCTGCACAACTCCAAACAAGCTGAAACTTCACGGAGATTATTTATGGATTATTTAAGAATTATTGGAGCAAATAACCACCAAGTGGGCACAACCCACCTGGGCGTGCCAGGGCCCCCAGGCACGCCCTGGTGGGTTGTGGCCTCCTCGGCCCACCTCCGGTGCCCATCTTCTGGTATATAAGTCATTTTTACCTAGAAATAATAAGGAGAAGGCTCTTGGGATGGAGCGCCGCCATCTCGAGGCGGAACTTGGGCAGGAGCACTTTTGCCCTCCGGCAGAGCGATTCCGCCGTGGGAACTTCCCTCCCAGAGGGGGAAATCATCGTCATCATCATCACCAACAACTCTCCCATCTTGGGGGAGGGCAATCTCCATCAACATCTTGAACAACACCATCTCATCTCAAACCCTAGTTCATCTCTTGTATTCAACCTTACCGGAACTATAGATTGGTGCTTGTGGGTGACTTGTAGTGTTGATTACATCTTGTAGTTGATTACTATATGGTTTATTTGGTGGAAGATTATATTTTCAGATCCAATATGTCATTTAATACCCCTCTGATCTTGAGCATGATTATCATTTGTGAGTAGTTACTTTTGTTCTTGAGGTCATCGGAGAAATCATGTTGCAAGTAATCATGTAAACCTGATATGTGTTTGATATTTTGATAGTGTGTATGTTGTGATTCACTTAATGGTGTCATGTGATCGTCGACTAAATGACACTTCACCATATTTGGGCCTAAGGGAATGCATTGTGGAGTAGCAATTAGATGATGGGTTGCGAGAGTGACAGAAGCTTAAACCCCAGTTTATGCGCTATTCTGTAAGGGACCAATTGGATCCCAAACTTTAATGCTATGGTTAGAATTTATTCTTAATACTTTTCTCGTAGTTGCGGATGCTTGCAGGAGGGTTAATCATAAGTAGGAGGTTTGTTCAAGTAAGAACAACACCTAAGCACCGGTCCACCCACATATCAAATTATCAAATAGTGAACACAAATCAAACCGACATGATGAAAGTGACTAGATGAAATTCCCGTATACCCTAAAGAACGCTTTGCTTATCATAAGAGACCATTTTGGCCTGTCCTTTGCCTCAAAAGTATTGGGATACCTTGCTGCATACTTGTTACTATTATATTTACTTGCAGGTTACAAATTACCTTGCTATCAAACTACTTGCTACTTACAATTTCAGCACTTGCAGACATTACCTTACTAAAAACTACTTGTCATTTCCTTCTGCTCCTCATTGGGTTTGACACTATTACTTATCAAAAAGAGCTACAATTGATCCCCTATACTTGTGGGTCATCAAGGCTATTTTCTGGCACCTTTGCCGGGGAGTGAAGCACCTTTGGTAAGTGGAATTCGGTAAGGAAACATTTATATAGTGTGCTGAAATTTATTGTCACTTGTTACTATGGAAAACAATCCTTTGAGGGGTTTGTTCGGGGTATCTTCACCTCGTCCGAAACCACAATTAGCTACCCCTCAACCTACTGCACCTACTAAAAATATTGAATATGAAATTCCTTCGGGTATGATAGAACAACTGCTAGCTAATCCTTATGCAAGAGATGGAACCGAACATCCTAATATGCACCTGATATATATGGAACAAATTTGTGGATTGTTTAAGCTTGTAGGTTTACCCAGGGATGAGGTGATGAAAAAGGTTTTCCCTTTATCTTTGAAGGGAAAAGCATTGGCATGGTATAGGCTATGCGATGATATTGGATCATGGAATTGAATCGTTTGAAGTTGGAGTTCCACAAAAAAAATTATCCTATGCATCTAGTTCATCGTGATCAGAATTATATATACTAGTCGTCAACCCGTGCAGCGGCACGGGCTAGAATGTGTCTTCAAAATTCATAATACTGGGTAATCACCAATCTTATTTGCATTATACTACTTTCATCGGAGCCTGCTCAACCAAATTTGCTCCTACATTCTTCAAATTATTTTTAAGAAACCGTGCAATAATTAAAAGAAGTATAAAGCATGAACACCAAATGAATATCTGTAAATTGGACTAATTTATAAGTATTTACAATAATTATGTTACCTTAGGAACTAAATTTTGGAACGGCATATTGCGTACCTCGTTCTCTCATTACCTATCCTGAATTGTGTCCTATAAACTATTTTAAGCTAATATTAATTCTTGTGTGTTGAGATCTTTAGGAACATAACATATGACATGCCAACCATGTTCTTTTCTATTTCAAGTTATCCGGTTTGTGTCAGGCCGTAATATTGTGAATTCTTCTACATGAATTTAGACATGCGGTACTCGAGACATATGAGCTTTACAATTGTACTCAACTCAAATGACTCTTGGATTAGAACTTAAAAGTGTGATGTAGATTAAATGCCAAAGAGAATGTTAGGTACAATGAAGCTTCATCTAAGTCAAACATGTTTTTTAACATATCTGAGTCAAACATGTTAGAATGACTAACAAACATGACACGTTAATCGGTTCCTACAACACATTGGGACATGAGCACAATATGTGATTTTGATTAATAACTATATTCATGGGTGTATACTAAGTATTGGTGATACAGTAGTAGACATGTCTGCCTTATCTTCTTTATTGCTCCCGAGGAACAGAGAAATATATGTAGCAGTCACCAGGCTTCCCAACATGAGGATTATGCTCATTTTCAACATAGATGCATTCTTGTTCGTCATACAGTAGTGTTGTTGTTGTGTCCGTTGACCGCCCGTGGCGATAAGTTTCCACCAAAAACTGACGCGTGCAAATTAAAAAAATCGAAAGAAACAGTAGATAGGAGGTATCAGTTAGAAAGTTACTGCATAATTGCAAACTCCTTTTTTGGGTGACCGGTCAGGCACTCCAATCTATAGAAATAGTAGCTTACATTTAGTTAAGATTAAATGCCACGTATATGTTAGTGAGCAATAATCCTATGAACCATTGGTGGCCAACCAAATTTACATCATTACCCATCGGCTTACCCGTACAATCTGCACCACAGTAGTTTTGAGCTCTCACTCTTGCTAGCAAAGGACACATTTAACAGAACATAATCATAAAACTTATATAGATTCCCATTTGAACTACAAATATTATATCTGTCATAGAAGTAGAAGTAACAGATATGTATCTGTAGATAGAAGATAGATCTGTGGATGGAGATAAGGCATAAAAACTATTGTTCACGGGTCAGGAATTGTGTTCAGTATCTCCTGCAAAGCATCCAATCAGGGTTTAGAATAAAAAATATAAGGGATCGTCATTGTCTATTTTTCAAACAGCAAGGTCACTAAGTACGTTGTAAAATATATTTTCTTGTCCCTTGTTTGTTTCCTTGGATCAAACAACTATGGGAAGCATCAAAATATATGGAAATAATTTATTTCTGTATAAGAAAAATGTAATATGATATACTGCAGGAATGAATATATATATTCAGTAGATGTTCTGTTGATTAAATTAAACATGGACTAAAGCTAATTAGATACTTTCTCACCATAGAGAAGTTCTTTTGCAGAATCTTCATTTGCATACCTATATATACTGTGATAATCTAAATGATTTATCATCTAATATGTGAATGAATGTAGGGAGAATTAAGAAATAGAATCACGGGAAACAAATATGCTCATACACCACGATGCAAATCTTGTGATTGTCCATCATTTCTATATATAAATGGTTGGCAAAACGATGTGCTCTTTACAAAGCCAAACGTTGCCCATCAAAGTTCCTCCGAGTGACGGCCTGGAGACGACATATTTATGTCCATAGGAGGGTTTCACGGGGTGTTAGAACCAACCTCTGGGAGTAAAATCTATTCTAGAAGAGCAAGAAAAATGAATCACGAACTCTAGATGCCTCAAACATTATAGATATTTTCTGGTTAGACCACCACAAATGATATTAGACAGCGACACTATATTTGACTGAATTCCATGTCGGTTAAATTATCTAAATTTAGAATGTTCTTTGATTCAGCTAGCTGGTGACTGTTTTTTCTATAATATCCACATTTATAAGAAAACCACTATGTGAGTTTTCGGTTAATTCAGGTCTATGTCGCATGACTGAACATATACACAGAGTGACAACCTTTTTCAAAGAAGTGCATGGACTGGAAAGTGGATATGTAATTAAGCATCTGCAAGAAATAAGAGAAAACATTTGTGTATTTCCTATACGAAACCTGGAAAAGGTGAAACAAACAATTAAATAACTGATTAAGCATTAGCTATACCACTTGTTCCTGATTGCCCACGACATGCATTGGCGCCATTTGCTGCTGAAGTATAGAATCAATGGGAGAACTAAACATTTAAAGTTGTGGACATAGCATGAATAATCAAGGGAGGGTAACAAAATATATGAGTAAAATTTATCTCAAACAGAGAATTATAAGTGTACATAGCTATTTTTTCCTGCTGAATGGGCGAAGGAGCGTCCGACAATGAATTTGAGGAGAGTCGAGGAGGTGAACAGCTTTGCTGCTAGTCTTTCCCAAGAGGTTTACTTGAGCATAAATTTTTTGGTTTTACTTCCAACAAATACTTCTCCCGTGATACCTTCTTGGCCTCTTGAATGCATATACCCTCCATGTCTACGAAGAGTACTATCAAAAAGTCAAATCAGAACAGAGTTTAGTTTGTGCTTCTAAGATACGGATCCTATTGAATAATTGGTTGAGCAGAATTGAAAGAACAAATTCATGAAAACAAACATGAAGTTTTTATTTGTAAGAAACAAAGAGAAGTAGACTCGACAAATCATGTAATGAAAAACGACTTATCCACTTCTCAACAGAATTAGAGGAGGTGATCGAGTTTGTGCGCAAGTAGGTCCCAATATTCGGTGAACTGAATCTCTTAGTTGGATGGCACATAAACTAAAAATCATACCCATCTCGACAGGCCTGAAACCTAATGACGCACTTCAGCAAAATAACAAATAGGCTGTACTTGCTGATTGGAGACCAAGTCTCAAATTGCAGGATGGACAACATAAAAATTTAAAAAATCAAAAACCCACTCCATCCTTTTTCCTTGCATACTTGCAGTAGTCGATTATTTCCAGCTCCACCAACAATGGAGGCTCCCCTGATCTGAAACAAACTGCCTTTGCACCGCCTTCTCCACCATATCGCCCATCATTGTTTTGTCCGGGCATGCAAGATGAGATTGGAAAGGCCTCCTCAAGAAAGATTGATTGCATCATGTTTGGGGCAGGGTGGATTCAAAGGTTGCATAGGAAGGCGATACTGGGAGGCTGCTTGGATTGTTTTTAGATGATATGTGCGAAGACTAGACGAGGGAAAGGAGGAGGAACACCGGATCGCAGAGGAGGATAATCAGCCCTAGCTGATGGTGGAGGACACCTTGGTTCCTCGGTGGGGAAGGATTGGGGGACGAAGTATCCAGCGAGGGAGGGTTTTTTAGGGATATATTTTCTAGAGTTTTTTCTTTTCACCAAACCATCACGTGAAACCCTTTTTTATAGGATGTGCACGTGGAACAATTGGTGAGGACTTTGTGATTTATCTCATATATGAGGCTATCAGTTTTTCTTTTCATCAAACCATCACGTAAAACAGTTTTTTTTGTCAAAAGGAAGTGCATGTGGGACAATTGGTGAGGACTCTGTGATCTATCTCATCTACGGCTAAAAATTGTTAATTTGGAGATCGGATGGCCAAATTCTTAGTTAATGAGGATTAACGTGGTGTCTCGGTTGGTGCTTCCGATTAGTAAATATAAGATAATTTTTGGCCTTGTGAAGAAGAAAGTATCACTCTAGCTTGGGGGAGGCTTAAGTCAATGTTATATTCTTGCCCCAATCATGAGCTCTCAAGAGAAATTATTATCCAGAAATTTTATGCCCGGCTTTCTCGTAATGATCAAACCGTGCTTGGTTGTTTTATGAAGAAGACTATTGAATTCCGGTGGAATCTTTTGGAAAAAATTAAACGCAACTATGAAGATTGGGAACTCGACGAAGGTAAAGATTCAGGTATTAAACTTAAGTATGATTGTGTTAAATATTTTATGAATACCGATGCTTTTCAAAAGTTTAGCACTAAATATGGACTTGACTCAGAGATAGTAGCCTCCTTTTGTGAATCATTTGCTACTCGTGTTGAACTCCCTAAGGAGAAGTGGTTTAAATATCACCACCTATTAAAGAATAAATTAAGGAACCAGTACCAGTTAATGAAGAAACTATACTTTATAATGTTGATCCAGTTGTCCCTTCTGCTTATATAGAGAAACCACCCTTTCCTTTTAGGATAAAGGAACATGCTAAAATTTCAACTGTGGTTAAAAAAAGCTATATCAGAACACCTAAACCTGATGAAAAAATCAAAGTAGAACCTAACATTGCTATAGTTAAAGATCTCTTGGAAGAAGATATGGATGGGCATGTTATTTACTTCTGTGAAGAAGCTGCTAGAATTCCTAAACCTGGTAGAAAAGGTAAACATAGATCTATTGTTGGCATGCCTTTTATTTCAGTTAAAATAGGAGATCACTATTATAATGGTTTTTGTGACATGGGTGCTAGTGTGAGTGCTATTCCTTACACTTTATATCAAGAAATTATGGAAGACATAGCACCTGCTGAGATAGAAGAAATAGATGTTACTATTAAGCTTGCTAATAGAGACACTATATCAGCAATTGGGATTGTTAGAGATGTTGAAGTCTTGTGTGAGAAAATAAAATACCCTACTCATTTCCTTGTTCTTGGTTCACCACAAGATGACTTCTGTCCCATCATCTTTGGTAGACCTTTCTTGAACACAGTTAATGCTAAGATAGATTGTAAGAAACAAACTATCGGTGTTAGTTTTTGTGATGAGTCTCATGAGTTTAATTTTTCCAAGTTTAGTAGAAATCTTCATGAAAAAGAATTTCCTAGTAAGGATGAATTAATTGATCTTGCTTCTATTGCTGTGCCACCTAGCTTTACTTACCAACAAAAGAATAAATTCTTCTATGATTTAAGACATTACTTTTGGAATGACCCACAACTTTATAAAGAAGGAGTAGATGGTATTATTAGACGTTGTGTACCTGAGCATGAACAGGGACAAATCTTACGGAAATGTCGCTCCGAAGCTTATGGAGGGCATCATGCTGGAGATAGAACTGCTTATAAGGTATTGCAGTCTGGATTTTATTGGCCTACTCTCTTCAAGCATGCCCATAAGTGCGTCTCATCCTGTGATGAATGTCAAAGAATAGGTAATATCGGTAAGCGTCAAGAAATGCCTATGAATTATTCACTTGCTGTTGAACCATTTGATGTTTGGGGATTTACATGGGACCTTTTCCTTTGTCTTATGGGTATACACATATTTTGGTTGTTGTTGATTGTGTTACTAAATGGGCAGAAGCTATTCCGACCAATAGTGCTGATCACAACACCTCTATTAAAATTCTTAAGGAAGTTATTTTCCCAAGGTTTGGAGTCCCTAGATATTTAATGACTGATGGTGGTTCACACTTTATTCATGGGGCTTTCCGTAAAATGCTTGCTAAGTATGATGTTAATCATAGAACTGCATCACCCTATCATCCTCAGTCTAGTGGTCAAGTTGAACTTAGCAATAGAGAAATAAAATTAATTTTGCAAAATACTTTCAATAGGTCCAGGAAAAATTGGTCTAAGAAATTAGATGGTGCACTTTGGGCTTATAGAACAGCATATAAAAATATTATGGGTATGTCTCCTTATAAAATGGTTTATGGAAAAGCTTGTCATTTGCCTCTTGAGTTACAACATAGAGCATATTGGGTAGTCAAAGAGCTCAACTATGATTTCAAACTTGCTGGTGAAAAGAGGTTATTTGATATTAGCTCATTAGATGAATGAAGAACCCAAGCTTATGAAAATGCAAAGTTATTCAAAGAAAAAGTTAAAAGATGGCATGAAAAAAGAATCCAAAAGCGTGAGTTTAAAGTCGGAGAATATGCTCTTTTGTACAACTCTCGTTTTAGATTTTTTTGCAGGAAAGATCCCTCAAAATGGGAAGGCCCATATGTCATCGAGGAGGTTTACCTGTCTGGAGCCATCAAAATAAATAATTCCGAAGGTACTAACCCGAAGGTTGTCAATGGGCAACGAATAAAGCATTACATCTCAGGTACGCCTATTAATGTTAAAAGTAATATTATCCAAACTTTGACACCGGAAGAAGGAACACTCCAGAATCATGAAAATAAGGAGGTACGTGATATGGTAAGTAAACGGACTCCGAAAAATCCGCAAAAATATTTTTTTATCAGTTTTGGAATATTTTAGAATTTTGGAAATAAAGAAACTCCCAGGAAGCGTCCCCTGGTGGGCACAAGACACCAGGGCACACCAAGCTTGCCTGGCGCACCCAGGTGGGTTGTGCCCACCTGGGACACCTTCCGTACTCCGTTTTTCTTCTGTATGCTTGTCCTCCAAGATAAAAAATCTATATATACTTCCCGAACCTGTTGATCACCGTATCGTGGAGAAATCCCCTGTTCTCACATCTCATTGCTGATCCAAAGACCTATGGGGACCTATCCCCTTGTGGTAGAACTATCGATGATGAGGAGGATGCTCATTTGATGAGGGTTGATGATTCAAGCTTGGAGCAGGAGGATATTCCTCTACCTCAACCTGGGGATATGCACGTGGAGTTCAAGAAGTCTAGTCTCCCTAAGAGAGCTAACCGGTCTAATAACCGATCTATTCCTCTTCGTTTTAGGCAGAAAAGCAAAAGGGATTTATGTGGCAAGATCTTGAAGCTGGAGTTGGAAGTCAACGATTTAAAAGAAGAAATTGCTCTCCTCAACTACAATATGAAAAAGCTGAAGGCACAGTTATCACCACCACCATCTTCTTCACCATTGAAGGAGAACTGAGTATCGGGTATGGGCACTCCCCTTGGCTTCCGCCAAGCTTGGGGGAGGTGCCCCGGTATCGTATCATCCCACTATATCTTTGCCTTTACTTATCTTAGTTCGATCTTTTTGCTTTAGATAAAATAAAGTTGAGTTCGATCCTTGCTTCTTTAAGATTTTTCTTAGTGATCTGTCATTGTAATCGTGTGCAAGTTATATAATAAAGTTTAGTTTGAGTTTTGTTTTCTTTACTTTCATGTTGCAAATAAAGAAAATAAATAAGAAAGAAAGAAAGAAAAGGAGAAAATGAATAAATAAAAGAAAGGAAATAAATCAATAAAATCATATACTAATGCTATGGTAGGTGATAGCACCACATAAGGAAAAGTATAAGTAGGAAATTTTATTAGAGATTGACAAGCATTAGTCAATGATGCAACTCATGAAAGAATTAATAAGGGAAGAGAAGATTCACATATAAAAAATACTATCCTAGAAATCGTTTGTGATTGTGAGCCCTCATCAAAATATTATATGCCAAAATTGTTGACATTAGACAAGGAAGACAGCTTAATGGTTTATGTTTGTTCATATTCACATAGAAGTCATATTGTCATAGATCCTTTAACATGTAATGCTTGCCCCCTATCTTTGCTAGCCAAAAATTCCGCACTAAGTAGAGATACTACTTGTGCATCCAAAACCCTTAAATCCAAATCTTTTTCAAGTGTCCACCATACCTACCTAGGGATTGAGCAAGATCCCTCAAGTAAGTTGTCATCGGTGCAAAAAGGCAATAAAAATTGCTTCTAAAAGTGTGAGATTAATAGAAAATTGAGCGTTGGATGAACTTGGATGACAAAGAATAAAAGCGACAGACTGCATAATAAAGGTTGTCATCTTAAGGGGCAATACAACGTGACGTTCTCTTGCACTACGGGATTGAGCATACAAACAAATAAGCACATGGCAACCTCTGCTTCCCTCTGCGAAGGGCCTATCATTTACTTTTATGTATTTGCTTTTAGGCAAAGAGTCAAAGTTTTCCATCTACTCATTTTTAATTTTCTCCTTTGGCAAGCATCATGTGGTGAGGAAAGATCTAGGCACATATGTCCAGTTGAATATAGATAGCATGAGTTATTATTGTTGACATCACCCTTGAGGTGAGTATGTTGGGAGGAAAAACTATAAGCCCCTACCTTTCTATGTGTCCGGTTGAAACGTTTTGCTCATGGGTACAAGGTGAGTGTTAGCAATCATAGAAGACTATATGATGGTTGAGTATGTGGACTTGCCTAAAGGCTCCGACAGGTGACTCTTCCCGAAAAGATGATGAATTGTAGTTGCAAAGTTGACTGAGAACATAGTTTGTTGGTTTCTAATAGATTTTTTGCTTTATACTTCGATTGTGCGATGAACTATTACTTATTCATGAGAAGTATATGACAAAAGTTCTTTGATAAAAGTCCTATGTTTAAATTTGTTGATGTTATAATAATCAACATGATGCTTTTATGTCTGTATTTTGTTTTTACCGACACCTCTCTCTCAAAGCATGTGGACATGTTTTCCGATTTCGGTTTTCGCTTGAGGACAAGCGAGGTCTAAGCTTGGGGAGTTGATACGTCCATTTTGCATCATGTTTTCTTTCTATTATTTATGATGTTTTTATCCAGAATAAAGCTTTTTGGAGTAATTCTAGTGCCTTTTCTCTCATAATTTGCAAGGAACACACCAAGAGGGAGAATTCCGGCAGCTGGAAATCGGGACCTGGAAAAGCTATGTTAGGCAACCTATTCTGCACAACTCCAAAAAGCTGAAACTTCATGGAGATTTTGTATGGATGATTTAAGAATTATTGGAGAAAATAACCACCAGGTGGGCACAACCCACCTGGGCGCGCCAGGGCCCCCAGGCGCGCCTTAGTGGGTTGTGGCCTCCTTGGTCCACCTCCGGTTCCCATCTTCTGGTATATAAGTCATTTTTACCAAGAAAAATAAGGAGAAGGCTTTCGGGACGGAGCGCCGCCGTCTCGAGGTGGAACTTGGGCAGGAGCACTTTTGCCCTCCGGCGGAGCGATTCCCCAGGGGGAACTTCCCTCCCGGAGGGGAAAATCATCATCATCATCATCACCAACAACTCTCCCATCTTGGGGAGGGCAATCTCTATCAACATCTTCAACATCACCATCTCATCTCAAACCCTAGTTCATCTCTTGTATTCAATCTTGTTACCGGAACTATAGATTGGTGCTTGTGGGTGGCTAGTAGTGTTGATTACATCTTGTATTTGATTACTATATGGTTTATTTGGTGGAAGATCATATGTTCAGATCCAATATGCTATTTAATACCCCTCTAATCTTGAGCATGATTATCATTTGTGAGCAGGTGCTTTTGTTCTTGAGGTCATGGAAGAAATCATGTTGCAAGTAATCATGTGAATTTGATATGTGTTCGATATTTTGATAGTGTGTATGTTGTGGTTCCCTTAGTGGTGTCATGTGAACATCGACTACATGACACTTCACCATATTTGGGCCTAAGGGTATTGTGGAGTAGCAATTAGATGATGGGTTGCAAGAGTGACAGAAGCTTAAACCCCAGTTTATGCGCTATTCCGTAAGGGACCGATTGGATCCAAGAGTTTAATGCTATGGTTAGAATTTATACTTAATACTTTTCTCGTAGTTGTGGATGCTTGCGGGAGGGTTAATCATAAGTAGTAGGTTTGTTCAAGTAAGAACAACACCTAAGCATCGGTCCACCCACATATCAAATTATTTGTGGCACCTGTAACACCCCCAATGTCATGCTACAGTAATCCCCTGTTAATGGTGCCAGGTCAACATGCTACTGAGCTAATTATCACTTGATGAAAAACCAAAGTCAAATTCATATTCAAATTCTGAGTAAAATTCAAAATTTCTCAAACAAGAAAACTAAAATGTTCTTCATGTGCCAAATAATCCATAACTAATATTGGTAGTGAACCAACATTTTTGCAAATGTCTAAGTGCCCTAAACCACTTTAAAACAGTGGCTAAAACTACAGTTTAAATGCCCTTTTTAAATTATGAAGGTTGCAAACTATTTCTAAAGCCTCACAATCTTTTGTGGCAGTACCAACTACTACAATGTAATTATGTGGCCCAGTCCCACACTTTACAGAATCCTTTTGGCAACTCAAATATTTCATAGATTTTTCCTATAAAAAGAAAAGAGCATTAGAAATAAAATAAAATAGGGGAAAGAAGAAAAAAAAGGGGCCAGGCTGCACTGTGCACTTGGCCCAGCCGCGCAACAGTGCAGCCCGGCCCACCTAACCCTGCCGTCCCCTACCTCTATTCACCAGGGGCTGGGTGGACGCGTGCGCGCCGTCCATGGCCGCCGATGGCCACGAGGCGGCCATCCGGTGGCTCCTCGGCGCCTACTAGGTTGGCCCCTGCCGCCGACGAACCCTAGCGTCCCTCCCCACTTGCTTCCTCTCCCCCCCAGATCCACCCCGCTCTCCCTCTGGCCTCTTCCCCCCTCCCACGTCGCCCGACGCTGCCGTTGCCGATCTTCCCGCACCGCCATGGCGACCGGCGTCCCCGAGCTTCACCAACGCCTCCACGAGCTCCGGCGTTCTCCGCTCCTTTGTCTTCGACCATCAGCAGGAGCTGGGAGGCTCCGCTGAGGGCATTCTGGTCCGCCCCCTTCCGCCTCTGTCGCCGACGATCCTCGTCGTCTCCGACGAACCCGACAGCTACTAATCCGTCGAGGGCTTTTCTTCGCCGCTCGGTGAGCTCCTCTCTCCCTCCATTCCTCCTTCCCGCAGCCACGTTCGTCCCTAGCTAGTTCGCCGCAGTTGCCGTGCCTCTGCTTCTGCCGGCATGCTCATAGCCATGCCGTTGCTGCCCATCGAGCTCAGATGAGCTCGGGATTGTGCTCAGCACGTCCGTGCGGGCCCGTTGCCCCCCTCCCTCGTGCCTTGTCGAGCCCCGTAGCGCCGACCCCGTGCTCCGACTGGATGCGCCTCCGCGTAGCTCGTCGCCGGCGTCGTTCCGACGACCTTTTGGTCTTTTGCTCGCGCCCATCCTACTCGCGCGTGCACATAGGCCTCGCCCCGCTCTCTGGATAGCCCGAACTCGCGCCGTACCACAGTGGTCGTTGCTCGCCCGAAGCACCTCGCCGCCGGCGAGCTCGAAGCGCTCGTCCTCGTCCGTTCCAGCCACTCCGGCCACCACCGTTCGATGCGCGACGCCAAGCTGCGTCGAACGCGCCCAGCCACAACCCCGCAGACCCCCTGTGCGCGAAATCCGCGCCCCTCCCGAGCCGCGCCGCCGCGTTTGGCTCGCCGGAGTCAACTCCGGCGCGTCTCCGGCCTGTGTCCGACGTGGCGCCCAGGTGGCACCGCCTGGGCCACCGACTGGTAGGCCCAGGGGCCCCCTTTGACATGTTGACTTGGTTCAACACTAACGTGGCCGCACCCAGTACCACTGACATGTGGGCCTCGCCCTAATTAAACAGGTTTTATAAATAGATAAAACGTTAATTAATCTGTACTAGCAAAAATGCCCGTGCGTTGCAACGGAAGAACAAAAAAAATTACGTCCTCCTTTTGAAAACAACTTCCCATCCATATTACCGTTGTCCTTCTTTTTCATCCTCGCCGTGGTGTCAACCCAATCATAACTTGTCGAAACGTGGTAAATCCCAAGGCGATGAGCTCAACCACTGCATGAGACACCTGTCATTGAACCTTTGGAACTGAATACTTTAACATTCAGTGCTGCCACATGAATACTTATATTGCTTAGACGTTAGAAAAATTGACAAGGATACAAACAAAAGAAGATTTAGTTGGACGCCTTCAATTGTAACAGGGTGTAATCTTCAGTTTAGTCGCTATCAACTACCCAACAATTGAGATGACCAATACCAACATCGCAAATTACCGTATTAAAAAATCTCCTTCTGCTTTGGTAAACCATTTCCCTAAAAGCATAAACCAGAGGCGCATGTTGTCTTACTCCCCCTAAGAAAATTAATATAATATTATGTAATATTCTTTGTAGTTAATCCTAGAAATATATATTTGCAATTAATCCTAGAACTCCTATAAATCCTTACAGTTAATCCAAAAAAAATTGCAGTCAATCACCCCACCCACCACATAAATACTTTATTTTGATGGGAAAAAAATCATGACACAACAAATAGTATAACTTCCACCAAAACTAAAGAAAAGAGGATAATTTGAGACCATGAGACAAAACGAGCAGGTGCTACAGCTTGAAAGAGCTCTTCTTGGTCGATCAACGTTTGTTCCTGCAATGATCAAGCTATCAGATCAACAAAAGAACATAACCATGAAATACACATGGACCGGTCGATTCTATCGAATTAAAATATTGGGTTGGTGATAAATCCCTAGATGACCAAAACTGCCGTGGAATGGGTCAAAAACCAGGGCGTATACTTACGTGGGTTGTAGGGTTTTGCTAGATTGAACGACAGGTTCCCTCAAAATAAATTTTGAATGAGAGGTTTCGGATGTTCGTATTGCATGAAATTTTGGTGCTTCTCTTATCTTCCTAAACTACTTATCCTCCTTCTCGTTTTTGTCCACCTCATTCTAGATGGTTTAGGATTTTCAAGATCAAGATGGTTTGTGCCTTTTGACGTGTCTTTCAAATGCTAGTACATCTTTTACGAAATTCTCCACGTTGCAAACAATATTCTTGAATAGAATAGAAAGAAGGAGAGTTGGCCTAAGCACAAATAATCGATTACATGTATAAAATTCTGTAACCTGCAAGCCCCAAGCACAATATAGATTCATATAAATACTCGCGGCAGCGTTGGACTCCTGTTCCATCTGCTCCTTGGCGGCGTCAAGGAACATACTGCCGCGGGTTGTCACCATCGAATAGGTTCCAGTTCATGTGCATGTACTAAATGCGCTGGTTGTCGCCTGCACGAATACATGCATATACATGAACGCTCGCAGCGCTTTGTCGCCGGCAAATTCCAGGCGCTCCACATGTCATGGTGCTCCTCCTTGTTCACATGCATTTTTTGTGTATCGAGCCCACGGATTCTTTCTTTAATTACTTTCGTTATATGCAATCCTTCTTTAATCCGCTCCAAATATGAGGAGGCTACTCGTTTTTACCATCTGTTTGTTGATTTTTGAGGTGGTTGGTATATTAATAGGTGCGAATTGGTTGACAAAAGCAGTGTGGGACAATTTAACATGAAATGTGCTTAGCTCGGCTGGTTGTTGTATATAGAAACCTAGAGGAGGTCCTGGGTTTGATTTCTATGGTGGAGCAATTTTTTTGGGCCCAGTAGAAAGCCCACTCGCGTGGCTAGCGGCCTAGATTTTTTTGGGCTCTAGGAAAGCCCATCCGCAAGGCTGCCAGGCCCAGGACGGACTTGTTACATACATCAGCCTGCGATATTTCCTGCGATGGTATGACACAAAAGATTAGTACCACCTCGGATAGTAAAAAAATCTAACAAAAATAAAGGTGAACGGATTAAAAAATCGGTGAAACGCACCTTGCTTTATTAGTAGGTATAGAATTAGTTTTAATCACTAATTAGTCACTGACTAAAGGGGCCCACACCCCTAACTAGTTCTGTTAGTCAAATTAATCCACTGTTAACCCCCAGAGGCTGACATGTGGGTCCCGGTGGCCCCACTGGCCAGGTTTGACCTGGTCAGTGCGACTGTTGACTGCTGACGTCATATTTCCTTTACTGTTATTAAATAATTCCAGAATATGTTTTAAACTTGCAAAAATCATAGTAATTCAACCGTAACTCCGATGGAAATGTTTTCTACATGAAAGTTGCTCAGAAAAATCCAAAGAATCTGAATACGCGGTCCGTTCATCTGTCACATGCCTCTAGCATGTTGAACATGGAACTTTCCCCCTCTTTTCCTTTGTCCGGAATCCGCCTAACTGTCGGGGGAGAACTGATCATGTCCCACGAGCACCTACGGGACCTGGGTCCCTTGTGGTTCGGAGGGGGGCGGAGATTGCACAAAGAGCGGATCGAGGCGATGCACACGAGCGGACTTACCCAGCTTCGGAGCTCTCCGGAGAGATAATACTCCTACTGCTGCTTTGTGGATTATCTTGTGTTCTTGCTAGGGAGCAACGGGAGCTACAAGACCTCGCCTGAGTGTGGTTTCGTATGAATATGATGAACTAAGCCGGAGCTGGGCCGAACCCTTTCTACGTTGCCCTTGGGCCTCCTTTTATAGGCACAAGGGGTCACCACATGTGGCAAGTAGACAAGGGTATGATGGTAAAACATAGGTTGGTACACCGCTTTGTACGGTGTACGATAATCTATACCTAACTCGACGGCAAGGGACAAGAGTCATCAATGCCCGTCTCGATCGCCCGAAACGATTGTAACAGGACCGTCAAGCGCCTCCGTTTGCCACGATGGTAGCTTGTCAGCGCCGCTTATCGCTGCTCCCCGCTGGCTGCACAGCCCGTCGACACGCGTGCTTGAGAGAGCCCCGTGGTGACACGTTGGCGGGTGAGCTGGAGCGGAGATGAAGAGAGGTTGCCCACCCCGGCAAGCGTCTTGCCGCGGCAGGAACCTTATCGCGCTTGGGGGCTCGGCGCCCACCAAGCCTTCCCGGCAAGCTCCTCTTGCCGGGGCCTTGCTTCCTTCGCGCCCTGAGTGGCCTTCCCGACAAGCTCCTCTTGCCGGGGTCTTAGTTACTTTGTTTTGAATGGCTCCAAAGGAGCCACGATGATCTTGGCGGTCATCGGGCCAGCCCTGCCATAGGGCGCTGCAACAGATCCGCACGAGTTCGGGATACTAGGGTACCCTACTCTAGTACACCGGCAGAGCCCCGGATGGGCCACACACGGCGCTAAGCTCTGTTGGGCCGGGCCCAAAAAAGCACTGGCACACGCGTGGTCTTGATTACGCCGTTATTTGCCTTGGACCCACCACGTCTCCCACGAACGGCACGCACCGGACGTGGCGTCGTGGGGGAGATCATGGGGCTTTCTTTAATGGGAAAAATCGGAACGCCCGTCCCCTCTCCCCTTTTTAAGCGGGGGAACAGGGGCAGGACGCCCACTTGCCCTGGCTGTCACATCAGAAACCCCCGTCGCCTTCCCCTTTCTTCTCGAGCCCAAAGAGAGCGACGCTCCGCCCCCTCCATTGCCACCGGTATTACCAACGCCGTCGACTTCCTCCACCACCTCTCCCTATGGCTCCGAAGGCCGACAAGGGAAAAGGCGTGAAATCGGCCGAGGCGCAGCGGCTCGCGGCGCCGCGGACGGAGCGGGCCCTCTTCGATCCCCTACTCAACAGGAAGGAGCTGCGGGAGCTGTACTACCTCTTCTGGTCGACGGTGACCCGGGCGCACCCGCGCACGAGGGTCATCTCCGCCGCCACATCTGCTAAGGTCTCCATCGGGTACCCCTTCTTCGCGATTTTCTTCTGGTGCGGGCTCTGCCCGCCCTTTTCTTAATTCATCTGCGATGTCATGAACACATATGGCCTCTGCCTCCTCAACTTCACCCCCAACGCCATCCTTACCATGGCCGTTTTTGCACATCTCTGCGAGAACTTTGTCGGGGTCCACCCAAACGTCGCACTCTTCCGCCACTACTTCTCACCCCACGTAGAGAGAGGAGAGCCGCTTGCCGGAGGAATTGCATGGACCTCTAGGATCGGCAAGAAGGAAGCGTATCTTGACGGAGAGTTGCGCAGCAAGTGGGAGGAGTGGAGGGCTGACTGGTGCTGGATCTTAGAGGAGGAGCCACAACCTTTACTGCCTGCAAGAAGACCCCCATAGTTCGCAGCAACGATTGGAGCAACTTGGCGCGGAGGACGACAAGTTGAAGATTGCCACGACTAGGATTTTGCGTCTCCGGCAAGCAGGGCTTACCGTAGGAGCAGTTGGCGCGGACTTCCTTCGCCGCCGCATTGCGCCCTTGCAGGAGAAAGGGAGGCCTGCTTGGGAATTCCAGAACGCGGCGGATATCATGAGGCTGCGCCCAGGTCTGAATTGGAATTTCACTACCTTGGAGCTTGACGGCATGCTGCGGGAGCTGTTCAAGCCTGAAGCGGATAACCTGGATGGTGCATGTTGCCGAGGGGAGTTGTGCCCTTGTGCAACAACTCGTCACTTGATAGCATCCAGCGATAATGCCGTTTGCCAGCGATTCCCATGGGATCGTTCCAACTTGGCGAGAGCCCGCCGATGACATAGTGCAGCAGTTCTTCGACAACTTGGTTGAAGTGCCGATCCGCGCCGACGAGAAGAGGCGGCTCACCCGCAACACCACTGCTCAGGAGATGGCGCGCATCGCCACAAGGTTGGAGGAGGCTGCAGAGGCTGCTGCCGCCGACGCGTTTGGGTTCACTGTCGAGGAGGCAGAGAGGGCCGAGGCGGCAAGCCTTGCCGACCAAGAAGAGTTCATCGGTGAGAAGGAGCAAACCGAGCCCGACAACGACCCAAGTGAGCCTGCCGGGGGCACCTCTCCTCCGCCGTCAAGTAGCTTGCCGCAGGAGGAGCTCGCTGCCCCGCCAAGGAGACGTCTCCGGAAGACCGGAGAAGTGGCGGGGGAGCATATGGTCCAACAGCCGCCTCGCCGCCCGATGCGCTCCACCACGGCAAATACTGTTTCCGCGGGAGCGCCTCATTCCGCCACGGCGACGGGCGCAGGGCCTTCTGGAGTCGCGGCCCCTGCACCCGCCAAGCGTCAGAGGGAGTCTTCTCCCCCAATCCGTCGCGCCGGAGCAGAGTTTGATCTCTCCGCCCTCAGCTCCGAGGAAGAAGAGGAAGAGTAAGATCTTGTCGCTGCTATTTGTAATCTCCCAATTTATTGCTTTATCTTATATCTGACTGGTTCCACTCTGAACTTTCTTCTTCATGACGTTGGCTCGAGAGCGCGAAGAGGGCCAAGACGCCGGTGGTTGTCGTCTCGGATGATTCCCCAGCAGCAACAGGGGCACGTTCAGGACTCCTTGCGGATCCGGCAACCCTTCAACAGAGCAGCCCCAGCTGCCCCCAGCGTAAGTGTCTGGTATGCTTCTCGTGGTTAGGCGCGCTTGGGTGCTTTTCGTTACTGATATCTGGTTTGTTGGATTTTGTAGGAGCAGAGCAGCCACATCATGGAGCACCGGAGGCTACTCCTGAGGTCCAGCCTCATCAGGAGGCCCCGGAGGTCACTCCCGAAATTCTGCTTGCTTCAACTACGCCACCAAGGGAGAATTCTCCGCCAAGGGAGTGCTCTCCGGCAAGGGAGGCCTCTCCGACAAGGGGAGCTTCCCCGACAAGGGCTGGCGCCGACGACCCTCCGGTGGTGGAGACCGCGGCAACAGACCCCACTGCAGGTAGTCTTCTTGTTTGATAGTTTCCCTTGGGTTCTTTTCTTCCGTTTTTCTCTTTCGAATATCTGCTTGATTTGTGCTTTCTTCTTCTGACCATCAGATCCATCTGCCGGAGATCCGATGGAAACTGAGGCCGCCGGCGAGGAAGACGCTCGCGGCGACAATGTCGACGCCGCCAACATGGAGGAGGAGGCCGGCGCTGACGGGCCCGCCGGCGAGGAGGCTGCCGGGGCCGCTGGCGCAGAGGCTGGGGAGGAATCTGGCGATCGCACTGACGGCCCGGAGGCGCAGGAGCGCCAGGCGCTGCACCGACCGCCGATCCCCGCCACCGATGCCGCACTGGACTCGAGGAGCCCCAGCCCGGCGCCTACACAAGGCGGCGAGGGTGTCTTCATCAAGCTCCCATGGGCATCAAGCTCCAGGGCACCGGCCGAAGGGGAGACCTTCGATGCGGAACTGCTTTCCTCCGCCGGGCTGTCGCTGGTTGATGCCCCGAGCAGCAGCAGTGGTGAGCCCGAGGAGGAGCAGCTGCTAAGGAGGTTGCTGTCGCTCTACCGCGGCCAACAAGCCAAACTGGAGTCCAGGGAGGCGCTTGTCGCGAGGGCGGGAGCTATTTGGAGAAACGTGCGGAAGAGCTCCGACGCGCCAACAAAGAGACTCTCCGGGACATAGCAGAGGCACGGGAGCAGCTTGCTGAGGAGCGCACGACCTTCATCTTGGAGAAAGGCGAGGTTGAGGAGCAGCAGAGGCTTGCCGGCGAGAAGCTCTCCGCTCGAGAAGGTGAGCTGGCGCAGCGGAAGATCAACCTCGACAGCTTTGAGGAAGATCTCGCCGTCGCGAAAGCAAGCGATTAGCGGGCCACTTCGGAGGCAAAGGATCTGCTGCGGCTGCCGAGGCCGCCAAGAGGAATTGGAGACGAGGGTGGCTCAGCTGGAGTCCACCCTCCAGAAGAGTGCCGAGGAGGTCGCCGGGTTGAAGCGCGAGCGTGAGAAAGACGCTTACACCCTCGGCGAGCTACAAGGTCGTTTTGCTGAAAAGATCAAAGAGCTCGATGCCGCCAAGGACTCCAAGGCGGATCTGGAGCTGAAATTGACCACCTTGACGGAGGCGTTGAATGGCGCCAAGGAGCGGAAGCGGGCCTGCTGGAAAAGATCAAGGCCACCGAGGAGTTCTTTGTCGAATCTGTGACCGCCCAGAATAATCTTCGAGACAACATAATGCATTGGACAGAAGGTCTTGTGGACACCGCCGCCGGCATCCATAATGAGCTGATGGAGTTGGGAATGACAGATCTTGGATATTCCACCGATGAAAACCTCCAACCCAGCGTCAAGCTCAGCCTATTCTTCAAAGGCGTGTTGGCGGGTATCCAGCGGCTCCGGGAAGAGGTTCCGAAGGAACTGGCAGAGGAATTACGCCAAGTTTGTGCCGAGGCTCTCCAGAAGGTGTTGATGAAGGTGGCCTTCCGCAACCCAGGCGTCGACTTCACCAAAGCCCTCAAGTCCCTGCCTCCATCCGCCGATGTTGAAGCGCTCAAGGCCCTTGTCGCACCCATTGTGGACAGGGTGAGCGGAGTTAAGAGGCTCGAGGGCGACCGCGTGGATTAGGCCGCCAAGTCTATCTTTATCTTGTCGCTGTAGATCATGTTTAGGAAAAAAGTCTATTAGATCTACGACGAGTTATTATGTAATATACACTATCTTAGGCAATCGAATGCAATGTTATTTCCTTTACTCGATTTCTTCCCTTGTATGTTACTGCCCTACGCTTTTCAGGGAAACTTGCCGGTGCAGGCACCCTTGCCATGGCGCCGAAAAGCGGAACTTCAGCAGCCTGCTGGCGGGGTCGCTACCGACAAGCAACCTTCTCGCGGACTAGCCGCAGCTCACTTAAGTTGTTGAGCGGACTCGAAACAAAGTAAGGGCGCGACCAGTCACGATTTGGTTCCTCCGCACACAGGTTTTCCATACAAAGTACTATCGTTCGAGGAAGATAACTTAAAAATTTAAAACTGGTCGTTTAAACTTAGCAACTTAGCTTTTCTGTTGTCCATTATCCGGCAAGGCGACAGTTCCTCGAGCGACGCTTGGCGGCCCACACCATTATCTCCTCCTCCCCTCGGTTAACTTGTGGGTGAATGAACCTTCTTCTTGTTTGAGAAGAAAGAAGAGAAAATAAAGTTATGGAGCCTAGTGGCTCATTATCGCTTACCGGGTGCGGGTGCTGCACAAGATGTTAGTAAACACATGCATATATGATTATGAAAGCATGTATTGACAAAATGTGCGCAACACCTAGGCTTTACTGATGCACGGGGTCTGCGCCCGGCTTTGTACAAAGGATTACATGCAATAGTGGCAAGACTTGTACAAAAGGGTGGTTGCTGGAGCAGGTTCTCGCAACCGCATATATGGGTAAAACTTGCGAAGATGCTCTATATTCCAGGAATTGCTCACCGGAAGACCATCTTCGGTCTCAAGGCGGACAGCGCCGGGCCTAGTGACTCGTTTCACCCGATAAGGGCCTTCCCACTTCGGCGTCAACTTGTTGGAATTCTTGGCGGATTGAATGCGCCGAAGAACAAGGTCGCCTTCCTCAAGCTTCGGCATTAACCGGCGGCTATGGTAGCGGCGCAAAGCTTCTTTGGTAACGAGCAGCTCGTACAGCAGCTCAAGAGCGAACTTCCTCGAGGGCAGCGCGTCATCTTGTCGCAGATGCTCTTGCTCAAGCTCATCATTAGCGAGCACTCGAGGTGACCCGTACACGAGTTCCGTGGGGAGAACTGCCTCTGCTCCGTAGACTAGAGCAAAGGGTGTCTGGCCAGTGACTCGATTTGGCGTCGTCCTGATCGACCAAAGAACCACCGGTAGCTCCTCGATCCAGTTCCTTCCGCACTTGCGCAGCCTTGCCGAAAGTTACGGTCTTGAATCCTCGCAGCACTTCAGCGTTGGCTCTCTCGCTTGACCGTTGCTTCTCGGATGAGCAATGAAGCAAAGCAGATCTTTGCGCCAAGATCTTGGGCGATTGCATGAAGGTGCGGCTCGTGAACTGTGTGCCGTTGTCGGTGATGATCCGGTTAGGAATCCCAAACGGCAAACAATTGACTCAAGAACTTGACGGTGACTGTGCTGTCACCTTCCTCACTGGTTCCACTTCCGCCACTTTGTGAACTTGTCGATTGCGACGTACAAGTATTCAAAGCCCCGACAGCTCGGGGAAGGGGCCGAGGATGTCGAGCCCCTGCATCGAAAATGGCCAGGATAAAGGGATCGTGCGGAGAGCTTGAGCTGGTTGGTGTATCTGTTTTGAATGGGAACCGCACGCTTCACACTTGGTTACTTGTGCAGTTGCATCTGGAGGGCTTCGGCGAAGAAACCTTGCGGAAAGCTTTGCGGCAAGTGCTCTTTTGCGCCAATGTAGTGACCACATATGCCTCCGTGTATCTCCGCCAACAGCTTCATCCATCTTCCCGGCAAATACACTTCAATTTCACTCCGTTGAGTCTTTTTCTGTACAGGATGTTGTCAACAAACTGGTACATACTTGACTGCCGGGCTACTTTTTCCGCTTCTTCTTGCTCTTCGGGAAGTTCTCCTGTCTGAAGGAAATGGACGATTTGTTGTGCCCATGCTGGAGCCTGTGGCTCGACAACAAGAACTAAAGGCTCATCCATCACTGCGGGAACATCAGCTTCTGCGGCAAGAACCTGTGGGTCCGCCGGAGATTGACGATCCCCGGCAAGCTTGCCGGAGCGAAACTTGTCGGGAGCGTTTGCTTCAACGATACAAACTGCATGGTTTGTCGGAGCAGACTGCTCCTCAGTGATATTTGCGTTGGTTTTAGGGACCTTCTTGGCGGCGGCTTCAGAGAGCTCTGCCGGAAAGTAGTCTCCGGAAACCAATTTTCTCTTCTTGCTCTGTCCTGTTGATGGTGTTACGGTTGGCTGGGTTAGCTTGAGCACAGAAATACCTGGTTCCACAGGTAACTTAAGTGCGGCACATTTGGAGAGGCCATCAGCTATATCATTCGTGCTCTTGGAGCGTGTTCCATTTGCGAGCCTTCAAAGCGCTCTTCCAGCTTCCTCACTTCATCGACGACGCTTCCATCAACGGACTCTGATAATCTTTATTTACTTGGCGGACGACAAGTTGCGAGTCCCCCCTGACAATGAGCTTCTTGATCCAAAGGTCCACCGCAATCCTGAGGCCGGCAAGCAAGCCTTCATACTCAGCAGTATTATTTGTTGCTTGTTCCTTGGGAAAGTGCATCTGGACTATGTACTTGAGGTGCTCTCCGGTGGGTGCGATGAGCAACACGCCGGCACCAGCGCCTTGCAGCGAGAAGGCACCGTCAAAGTACATCAGCCATTCTTTATTTGCCTCCTTGACGGGATGCTCATCTCGGAATCTCCTCATCTTGCGTTGGCGTCCACTCTGCTCTGAATTCTGCCAATGCCCTGCTCGGATAGTTGAAGTGCTTTGAACTTGAGACCAAAGCTTGACAGTTCCAAGTGCCCACTCGACAATCCTGCTGTTGCTTCGGATTTTGCAATATCCTCTTCAGCGGAAAGCGAGTGACAACTGTTATCTCGTGTGCTTGGAAGTAATGGCGCAGCTTTCTTGAGGCCATGAGGAGGCGAAAAGCAGCTTTGCACACCGTAGTACCTTGATCTAGCCCCTGCGAAGGGAACCGACAAAGTAGACTGGGCGTTGCACCATCTTTTTCGTATCTTGTCGCAACTCGCGCTGATCTGTTCTTGTCGGGACCAGAGCTTGATGGCGAAGCCCCTTGCTTGTCGCTGGATGCGCTTGCCTCGGTTGCCGGCTCATCATCTGCCTCCCTCTCCGCTACTAACGCAACACTAAACACTTGATTGGTTGCCGCTATATACAGCAGCAACTTGTCTTGTGGCCTAGGTGCGACAAGTATTAGAGCGGAGGACAGGTATCCCTTCAAGTCCTGCAGCGCAGCCTCCGCTTTGGGAGTCCATTTCATTGGACCTGCCTTTTTCAAAATCCTGAAAAACGGCAGGGCGCGTTCAGCAGACTTAGAGATGAACCTGCTGAGAGCAGCCACGCAACCGGCAAGTCTCCTGACATCCTTGACGTGCTTTGGTGCTTCGATCTGCTCAATGGCCTTGATCTTGTCGGGATTGGCTTCAATTCCCGCTGAGACACAAAGAACCGAGAAGCTTGCGGAAGGGACTCCAAACACGCACTTCTCGGGGTTGAGCTTGAGGTTGATCTTGCGCAGATTTGCAAAGGTCTCATCCAAATCCTGAACCGAGTCGCTCTGTCTTTGCTCTTGACCACTATGTCATCCATGTAAGCTTCTACATTTACGTGTATCGTGGTCCAAAGGCATCATGGACTACCCTTGCAAAGGTTGAACCAGCATTCTTCAAACCGAAAGGCATCCGTATAAAGCGATCGTGCCACATGGTGTAATGAATGTGGTTTCTCTTCATCCTCTTCGCCATGAAGATCTGATGATATCCTGAATATGCATCAAGAAACGAAAGCAGATCGCATCCAGCCGTGGAGTCAACAATCTGGTCGATACGCGGCAAGGGAAATGGGTCTTTGGGACAAGCTTTATTAACATCAGTGAAGTCAATACAAAGTCTCCATTTCCCATTAGCCTTGCGTACAACTATCGGATTGGCCAACCACGTGGGGTGGAGGACTCCTCTGACAAGCCCTGCTGCTTCTAATTTCTTGATTTCTTCTGTTATAAACTCTTGGCGCTCCACTGCCTGTTTCCTAACTCTTTGCTTGACGGGCCGCGCGTGAGGACAGACAGCTAGGTGGTGCTCAATCACTTTCCTGGGAACACCGGGGATGTCAGATGGTTGCCATGCAAACACATCGACATTCGACCGCAGGAAAGCAACGAGCTCGCCTTCCTATTTAGGATCAAGCGTGGCACTGATGGTGAAGGTACCACCAGTGCCGTCCTCCTTGGCGGGCACCTTCTTGGTCTTTGGCGGAGCTGCCATCGTCTTGTTGCACTTGTCGGTGGAGCTCGATGGTGCGTCCTCGACGGTAGCGCAGCACTCCGAAGAGGTGCGCTTGCCGGAGTGGGCAATAGAGCTCTTGCCGGACCTGGTGGTCTTCTTCTTCCCCCCGGGAGCTTCAGCGGTAAGTGGTTTGCTATCTGTCGCGGCTGCTGCATCCCGGTAAATCTTGTCGGCGCAGATAAGTGCATCTTTCTTGTCGCCATGGACAGAAATGACGCTTATCGGGCCGGGCATCTTGAGTAGGTTGTAAGCATAATGAGAGCGGCCATGAACTTGGCGAGTCTTTGGACGGCCAAGTATGCCATTGTAGGGCAATGGGAAATCGGCGACGTCAAACGTGACCCTCTCGGTTCTGAAGTTGAGCTCGCTGCCGAATGTTACCGCCACGTGAACTTCCCTTTGGGCTTGCTCCTCCACAGGTTGATTCCTTGAAAGTACTAGTTTCTTGAGCTCGCTGTCAGGGATTTGAAGTTTCTAGAGCACTGCAGAGGAGATCAAATTCAGGCCGGCCCCGCCGTCAACCAGCATCTTTGTGACTTTGAGGTTGCGGATGGTTGGTGAGACCAACATCGGCAGCACCCGACTGCAGTGATGCGATCAGGGTGATCCTCAATGTCAAAGATGATGGGCGTGCTGGACCATTTCAGAGGTTTGCGTGACTCTATGGATGGTTCTGCTGCATTGACCTCACGCATCCATTGCTTGAGTTGGCGGTGCGAGGTATGCAGAGACGCACCACCGTCGACGCAAAGGACCTCCATTGCCTTTTGAAACTCCTGCTCATCAGCTTCATCGTCTTCATCGTCCTCGTCATCTTCATCTTCATCTTCTTCCTTGTCGCGCCACGGGAGGTCATCTCCTTGCCGCTGCTTGGCTTTTTGTGGCGCCCTCCCCGACCGGGTCTCTTCTTACTTGCTGCACCTGCACCTTCTTGGGCCTTCTCCTTGTCTCGCCGCTCGTACTCAGCTCTCTGTAGCTCAACAAGCTGCTCGACTTTCTTGCAGCTCTGGAGATCGTGGCCCTTGGTGCGGTGGATTTTACAGTACTGCTTGTTGGAGCTGTCAGGCTTGTCGGCGGCCGCCACAGCTTGGCGGTCGGCGTCAATGGCATCCTCCTTGCCGGAGCCACCAGCCTTGGCTTTGTTGGCGGCACCATCCTTGCCGGACTGCTCAACAACTAGTACTTGGTTTTTCTTCCTCTTGTTGTTCCGCCGCCGGCTATTTCTTGTCGGGGCGATCCCCTCATGTCAGACTCTGCTCCCACATTCTCTCCTGGGAGTCTTCTTCCTTCTTCAGCGCGTGCACACTTGTTGGCCAGGGCGTAGAGCTCGCTGACGTCTTTCACTTTGCACATCGCCATCTCCTCCTCATCCTGCGATTTCGTACATTACGATGGAATGCACCGATCACCGCAGCAGGTGGACGTCTGGGATGTTGTAGTGCACTCGGCTGAATCTCTGGATGAATTTGCGCAGAGACTCCCCTCCTTACGGGCAAGCAGGTGGAGATCACTCTCTGGCCATGAGGCTTGTGGCCGCCAGAAGGCGCCAACAAACTGGTGGCACAAATCTGCCCAAGAAGAAATAGAGCCATCCGGCAAGTGCATGAGCCAAGATCGGCGTTTGGCTTGAGCACCAAGGGAAATTAGTTGGCGAGGATCTTGTCGTCTCGCCCCCGCAGCTTGCACCGCGATGGTGTAGATCTTTGAGGAACTCCGATGGGTGTGTCCTGCCATCATACTTCTCCGGCACGTCTGGTTTGAAGTTTTTCTTGTCGGGCCACCGGACTTGCCGCAGCTCACGAGTGAACGCAGGGCAACCCACCGCGTACGGCAAGTCGCCTGGTTCCCCTGGCGCATGCATATCAACAGTGGGCCCGGCGCGCTGGTCGGATTGACGGCGCGCTTCTCTTCGGCGCTCAATACGGGTTCGAGCGTCTTCTTCTTGCCGTTCTCGAAGAACTTGGCGTTGGTCGCGACGAGCTCGCGGATCCGACGACGCTGTGGAGTCGCTGTCGAGGTGGATCCGGCGAGTCGACAATCTTGGCCTTCGGGAAGGGGAGTGTACGGTGGGTGCACCCCCGCAAGTCTCGTCGCCATCGGCTCGTGCCTTGTCGCCTCGCCGTGGCTGCGAAGCACTCGGTTGTCGCGGGACGTCGCCGTTGGCGAAGCCGATGAGACTCTGAATTGTGGCCCTCCATTCGTCGACCTTATCGGCCGTTGGAGGGTAATCTAAAAGTAACTGAGCTCTTGCCAAGGCTTCCGCTGGTGTGGTTGGCGGCAACGGCGTACGGAGCGAAGAACGGGATGTGCTCGGACTCCTAACCAAATTAGGAGGAGCAGCATCCCGCCCAAGCGACCGTACTCCACTCGTACCGGCATGCTGAGGCGCATGCGGGTCTCGAGGGCCTCGGGATCCTCCAGCTTGGCCTTGATCCAACGAGCGTATGGTGCCACGAGCATCATGACGTTGTCGGTCCCGCGCCTCCTGCGAGGGACGCGGTGCGGACTCGGACGCCGACGCCTGTGCTGCCTTGTCCTTGGACCTGGCGGCATTGTTGGCTTTCTCGGCGACGCCGGTTCCTCCGCCCGCGTTTCCCCCACCTCCTGACAGCTCAGGTGGTGGTGGGTTCGACGCAGACGACTCTGCTGCTGCCAAAGACTTCTTCTTCGGTGCCATGTTGACGAAGATGTCGATGAAGTTGCTCGTGTGACCGCCGGATCGGGTTCACACAGCCTCGACGCACCCTACGGGCGCGCCAAAGATGTCGGGGAGAACTGATCGTGTCCCACGAGCACCCTACGGACCTGGGTCCCTTGTGGTTCGGAGGGGGCGGAGATTGCACAAAGAGTGGATCGGCGATGCACACGAGCGGATTTACCCAGCTTCGAGCTCTCCGAGAGATAATACTCCTACTGCTGCTTTGTGGATTATCTTGTGTTCTTGCTAGGGAGCAACGGAGCTACAAGACCTAGCCCGAGTGTGGATTCATATGAATATGATGAACTAAGCGGAGCTGGGCGAACCCTTTCGCGTTGCCCTTGGGCCTCCTTTTATAGGCACAAGGGGTCACCACATGTGGCAAGTAGACAAGGGTATGATGGTAAAACATAGGTTGGTACACCACTTTGTACAGTGTACAGATAATCTATACCTAACTCGACGGCAAGGGACAAGAGTCATCAATGCCCGTCTCGATCGCCCGAACGAAGGTAACAGGACCGTCAAGCGCGCCTCCGTTTGCCACGATGGTAGCTTGTCAGCGCCGCTTATCGCTGCTCCCCGCTGGCTGCACAGCCCGTCGACACGCTGCTTGAGAGAGCCCCGTGGTGACACGTTGGCGGGTGAGCTGGAGCGGAGATGAAGAGAGGTTGCCCGCCCCGGCAAGCGTCTTGCCGCGGCAGGAACCTTGTCGCGCTTGGGGGCTCGGCACCCACCAAGCCTTCCCGGCAAGCTCCTCTTGCCGGGGCCTTGCTTCCTTCGCGCCCTGAGTGGCCTTCCCGACAAGCTCCTCTTGCCGGGGTCTTAGTTACTTTGCTCTTGAATGGCTCCAAAGGAGCCGCTGATGATCTTGGCGGTCATCAGGCCAGCCCTGCCGTAGGGCTCTGCAACAGTCCGTGCACGATTCGGGATACTAGGGTACCCCTACTCTAGTACACCGACACTAACGCCGGGAATTCATCCTCAGATGTTTCCCCCTTTCGTCTGCAACGTGTAGTACCGCGTTAGAGCACGCCTAGCACTACGTATCGTCATGCCATGCTTAGTGATACCTCTGTTTGCTATGTATTTACTGTTTCTTCCCCCTCTTCTCTCCGGTAGACCCCGAGGCCGATGATGCCCCGGTGATCAACTACGTCGTCGACGACGACCCCTCCTTGCCAGAGCTACCAGGCAAGCCCCCCCCTTTGATCATCCCGATATCATCCATTCCATTCTCTCATGCTTGCATTAGATTTTGCTACTGTTATTGTTTGCTCCTATTCTGATGCATAGCCTGCTTTTGTATCTGCTGTTGTACCTTACCTGCTTATCCTAAACTGCTTAGTATAGGTTGGTTAGTGATCCATCAGTGGCCCCCGCCTTGTCCCGACTGCCCTGCTGTATTATCAGAAGACCCGATCAACGGGATCGAAGACCAGGCCCCGGCACCGCACATCACTTTACCCTTAGTTGCTCGACTCTACTGGGTTACTATCGAGTGCCGAGGGTGAGACCTCTACATCACTTCACATGTTAACCCTGTAGTGTAGCTATTCGGTCGTGGTCATCGAGGGTGATTTCCTCTTTAACCACTTCTGATACGACTCTGTCGTGCAACCCCTCAAGTGTGGACCTCGAGGGTGAATCCTCTTACGTTCACCTTGATGATTACATCGAGTGGAATTCACCGGGGGTGATTCCTCGGGGTTTCCCCTTGATGTTTAGACACACCGTTACTTTGATTACTATGACTTAACACTGAGCCATGTTACTAAAGACGGGTTGACCCTGAGGGGTGCCTACGCGAGCTTAATTGCGAGTGATGTGGAGTCGGGTTGACCTGGAGGGTGCCCGCGAGATAAGTACAAGGCGTGGCTAGGCATTCCTAGCCCTTGCCGCAAGTCCTCGAGATGGGGCAACGGGGTCACATCTTTCGTGAGTCTCTGCTTGTTACCGCGCGTTCCTAATCCACTACGATTTGGATATTTGATCCGAGGGGCCTCTGGCCTGATAGCACTAACCATCACGTGGGCATAGTATGGGCGTTCTGCGTCGTATACATCAGCCGAAGCTTAATAGACGTCAGCGACTGAGCGGCGCGCGCCGGGTTGGACTGGTAAGCTCCTGCCTTTTTAGGGAGGTAGCTAGGTCTGCTCACCGGCCGCCCTCGCAACATGCAGGAGTTCCCGGGGAGATGGCCCATGACCCCTGGGGGCATAGGTTTAGCCCGGCGTGCTGGTCTCTCTATTAAGCCTAGGTCAGGTTGCGGCGTATTGTTTGGCCGAGGCAGGGCATGACCCAGGAAAGTGTGTCCGGCCGGAGTTAAGCGAGCGTGGTGGGTAAGTTGGTGCACCCCTGCAGGGAAGAAAACATCTATCGATAGCCTGTCCTACGGTAACTGACACTTGGAGTTTTATCCCGATCGATACAACAAGAACTGGATACTTGTGATGAGAATTGGATGGTGATGAGTAATGGATTGTGATGATAACTAGATAGTATGGCTCTGGGATTTCTTTCTCGCAGGGAGTCGAGAAAGGATCTCCGGCCGAGGTTGATAACACCGCTGCTACTTTACTTTATGCTACTCTACTCCCTCCTATTTGCTGCACGATGGTGGTTTCTAGAAGATGCTAGTCTTCGATAGGACTAGGCCTTCTCTCTATTCTGGCATTTTTATAGCCCAGTCCACATATACAGCCTTCCTTTGATAATGTTGCATATGTAGTGTAGATCCTTGCTTGCGAGTACTTTGGATGAGTACTCACGGTTGCTTTGCTCCCCCTTTTCCCCCTTTCTTCTTCTTTCTGGTTGATGCAACCAGATGACGGAGCCCAGGAGCCAGATGCCACCACCGATGCTTACTACTACGTGGAGGCCACCGATGACCAGGAGTAGTTAGGAGGCTCCCAGGCAGGAGGCCTTGCCTTTTCGATCGATGTTGCTTTTGTGCTAGCCTTCTTAAGGCAAGCTTGTCTAACTCATGTCTGTACTCAGATATTGTTGCTTACGCTGACTCTTGTGTTTTCGAGCTTATGTATTCGAGCCCTCGAGGCCCCTGGCTTGTAACATAAAGCTTGTATTATTTTATTTTGTGTCTAGAGTTGTGTTGTGATATCTTCCCGTGAGTCCTTGATCTTGATCGTACACATTTGCGTGTATGATTAGTGTACGATTGAATCGAGGGCGTCACAGCACCCCGACTCAGAGCGACCGGTTTACCCTGCATTGCCAGCCCATAGACCTTGTCTTTGGGCAACACACAACAACTTGGTACAGAAAAACAACCACTTTATTCATGCTAGCGGAGCATATTTCGTATTACAACAGTTAGAGAGGCCAAGCGGCACACACGGTGCGGCTGAACAATATGTACATTATTTAGTGAACATAAAGGGGCCTCGATCATGACAACTACGCGGCAGCGGAACAACGTCGTAGCGGAACTCCATAGCACAGGGACACCGATGTGGGCATGATCTAGACTCGGACATCTCTCCTTTCCAACGAGACTTTCCTGAAATCTGGCATGACACGCTAGGTCAGTACATTGAATGTACTTGCAAGCTCACAACAAGCATAAACATAATGACAAACAATATCATGATATTTAACCAATTAATGACAATGCAACAATATATATATCCATCATGTTGTGATTATACCCAAGTGATGCTCGTCCCGTGGACTGGCTTACTGAACGTGATCATTTCCAGACCACAAACATGAAGAACTTCACAACAATCTCGTGATCCTTAGGGCGATCACAACCCTGACCAACACTTGGCCTCAAACAGTGATCCTTACGGCGATCACAACCAGACCACACCTGGTCCAACTCAACACGATGGCCTCACTGCCATTACCTCAGTGCAACTCTTAGTGTGCAAATTTATTAAGTGTTGACCCATGGTGTACCCTACTTTCGAGCGTGTCCGTAACCGTGGACACGGCTATCGATAGATTAATACACTCTGCAGAGGTAGCGCACTGGACCCACACTACGGAAACCATGGCATCACTCCCATTCGGATCGACTGATGACCCGCAAGTATAGGGGATCTATCGTAGTCCTTTCGATAAGTAAGAGTGTCAAACCCAACGAGGAGCAGAAGGAAATGATAAGCGGTTTTCAGCAAGGTATTCTCTGCAAGTACTGAAATAAGTGGTAACAGATAGTTTGGTGATAAGATAAATTGTAACGAGCAACAAGTAACAAGAGTAAATAAAGTGCAGCAAGGTGACCCAATCCTTTTTGTAGCAAAGGAAAAGCCTGGACAAACTCTTATAATAGGAAAAGCGCTCCCGAGGACACATGGGAATATCGTCAAGCCAGTTTTCATCACGTTCATATGATTCGCGTTCGGTACTTTGATAATTTGATATGTGGGTGGACCGGTGCTTGGGTGTTGTTCTTACTTGAACAAGCATCCCACTTATGATTAACCTCTATTGCAAGCATCTGCAACGACAACAAAAGTATTAAGGTGAACCTAACCATAGCATGAAACATATGGATCCAAATCAGCCCCTTACGAAGCAACGCATAAACTAGGGTTTAAGCTTCTGTCACTCTAGCAACCCATCATCTGCTTATTACTTCCCAATGCCTTCCTCTAGGCCCAAATAATGGTGAAGTGTTATGTAGTCGACGTTCACATAACACCACTAGAGGCTAGACAACATACATCTCATCAAAATATCGAACGAATACCAAATTCACATGACTACTAATAGCAAGACTTCTCCCTTGTCCTCAGGAACAAACGTAACTACTCACAAAGCATATTCATGTTCATAATCAGAGGGGTAATAATATGTAGAAAGGATATGAACATATGATCTTCCACCAAATAAAGCAACTAGCATCAACTACAAGGAGTAATCAACACTACTAGCAACCTACTAGCACCAATCCCGGACTTGGAGACAAGAATTGGATACAAGAGATGAACTAGGGTTTGGAGATGAGATGGTGCTAGTGAAGATGTTGATGGAGATTTCCCTCTCCCGATGAGAGGAGCGTTGGTGATGACGATGGTGATGATTTCCCCCTCCCAAAGGGAAGTGTCCCTGGCAGAACAGCTCTGCCGGAGCCCTAGATTGGTTCCGCCTCGTGGCGGCGGAGTCTCGTCCCGAAAGGTTGCTTCTTATTTTTTTTCCCATTGAAAGACTTCATATAGGAGAAGATGGGCATCAGAGAGCCACCAGGGGGCCCACGAGGTAGGGGCGCGCCCCAGGGGGGGCGCCCCCCACCCTCGTGAGTAGGGTGTGGGCCCCCTGGCCTTCATCTATGGCGACGATTTTTCTTTATTTATTTTAAGATATTCCGTGGAGTTTGGGACTTTTGGAGTTTGAGAATAGGTCTCTATATTTGCTCCCTTTCCATTGAATTCCAGCTGCCGGCATTCTCCCTCTTCATGTAAACCTTGTAAAATAAGAGAGAATAGCCATAAGTATTGTAACATAATGTGAAATAACAGCCCATAATGCGATAAATATCGATATAAAAGCATGATGCAAAATGGACGTTTCAACTCCCCCAAGCTTAGACCTCGCTTGTCCTCAAGCGAAAAGCCGATAACAATAAATATGTCCTCATGTTTACAGGTAGAGGCGTCGATAAAAATAAAATACGGACATGAAGGCATCATGATTATTCTCATAACAGCAACATATATAGATTTTGTCATATGATTACTTATGTTCAAGTGATGATCTTTTCACAATGCAGAAGTATGAATCAGAAACCTTATTGAGCACCAAAAAATTATAACCTCAGTCATTCAAGCAATTGCAATTTATCATAATATTGGAAAGAGTCTATGTCAGAGCTTAAAAGCAAGTCCACATACTCAACTATCACTTAGTCCTTCATAATTGCTAACACTCACGCAATACTTGTGGTTACGGAGTTTTAATCGGACACAGAGAAAGATAGGGGCTTATAGTTTTGCCCCACAACCTTTTACCTCAAGGGTAATGTCAACAATAATAATTCATGCTTCCCTACATCCAATTAGAGTATATATATATATATACTTTCCAACATGCTGGGCTTGCTAAAGGATAAAATGAAAAAGGAAAGGTGAAGATCACCGTGACTCTTGCATAAGGTAGAGGATAGTAATAAAAGATAGGCCCTTTGCAGAGGGGAGCAGAGGTTGCCATGCGCTTTTATGGTTGGATGCACAAAATCTCAATGCAAAAGAACGTCACTTTATATTGCCCCTTGTGATATGAACCTTTATTATCCAGTCCGTCACTTTTATTTCTTCCATATCACAAGATCGTATAAAGCTTATTTCTCCCACACCAATCAATTATACATATTTAGAGAGCAATTTTTATTGCTTTGCACCGATGACAACTTACTTGAAGGATCTTACTCAATCCATAGGTAGATATGGTGGACTCTCATGGCTAAACTGGTTTAAGGGTATTTGGAAGCACAAGTAGTATCTCTACTTGGTGCTGAGAATTTGGCTAGCATGAGGGGGAAAGGCAAGCTCAACATGTTAGAGGATCCATGACAACATACTTTATCTCAGATATAAGAAAACATAACTCATCACGTTGTCTTCCTTGTCCAACATCAACTCTTTAGCATGTTATATTTTAATGAGTGCTCCCAATCATAAAAGATGTCAATGATAATATATCTATATGTGAAACCTCTCTTTCCTTATTACTTCCTATTAATTGCAACGATGACCAAAACTATATTTGCCAACTCCCAACAACTTTTAATCATCATACTCTTTTTATGTGAAGTCGTTACTCTCAATAAGATCAATATGAACTCTTTGTTTCTTTTTATTCTTTTTCTTCTTTCTTTTATTAACCCAAGATCATGGCAAAATAATCAAGCCCTTGACTCAACACTAAACTTTATTATATATATAGCTCACGGACTCGATTACATAGAGAGATCATAAAGCAAAACTCAAAACTAGATCATGCCATAACTTTATTCTACTAGATCGAGATACTACTAATAGGATCGAACTAAGAAAAACTGTAAAGATAGGAGTTGTGATGGTGATACAATACCGGGGAACCTCCCCCAAGCTTGGCCGTTGCCAAGGGGAGTGCCCATACCCATGTGATTATGTCTCCTTCTTTGTCGGTGAAGGTGTAATATTCTTGGCGATGATTCCCCTCAAGATACGGTTCTCATCCTCAAGCTTATTGACATGCTGCTTGAGGTCCATTATTTCCATGTGAAGCTTTCCTGTAACGGCTAAAGCTCCTTGCACCCAAGGGTGTTGCATAGCTGCGGGAGAACAAGAGACACTCCTCCTCATATTTTCATAAGAAAGAGATCTAACATTGGAAGGGATAATCGAGTTTGGAATAGCTGAGCTCTGTAGTTCCCCCATCGTAAACTCAGCTCGGAGGCGAGAGGTGACTTCTTGATCCTCCATGGCATCTACCATCATCAAGTCGGCCTCCATCTCTTCCTCCATTGCTGGCCCAAAGTGGCCAGCATCGCTGTTTACCCTTGGTTCCGGTGCCGGATTAGATACCCGTCTCACCCCGACTGACTCTTGAGAAGACATCTTGCTCTAATCTGCAGCAGCAACAGCTCAAAACAAGAACAGAGGATATTTGCATGATACGAGAGTCAAAACCTTCGGGAGAATATATAATGAATTTTTACCGACCAAAATACGTATAGTGCAAGAAAACGGAGTCCGGAGGGCACACGAGGTGCTCATGAGGTAGGGGGGTGCGCCAAGGGGGGTAGGGCGCGCCCACCACCCTCGTGGGGCCCTCGTGTCCTTCCCGGACTGCTACTTATTTTTCTATTTTTCTAAATATTCCAAAACGGAGAAATATTGCCTTAAAAATTGTTTTGGAGTCAGTTTACTTACCATACCACATACCTATTCCTTTTCGGAGTCTGAAATGGTCTGGAAAGTGTCCCTTACGTATTCCTCCGGGGTTACGGTTTCAATAATATTGGTTTCAACATTTATGGGATTACCTGAGATATAATGTTTGATCCTTTGACCGTTTACCACCTTTGGATTTGTGCCTTCGAAGTTGTTGATTTTTATGGCACCGGAACGATAGACCTCCTCGATAACGTAGGGACCTTCCCATTTAGAGAGAATTTTTCCTGCAAAAAATCTTAAATGAGAGTTGTTAGCAATACATAATCACCTACATTAAACTCACGCTTTTGTATCCTTTTGTCATGCCATCTTTTAACTTTTTCTTTAAACAACTTAGCATTTTCATAAGTTTGGGTTCTCCATTCATCACGTGAGCTAATATCAAATAACCTCTTCTCACCGGCAAGTTTGAAATCATAGTTGAGCTCTTTAATAGCCCAATATGCCTTATGTTCTAGTTCGAGAGGTAAGTGACATGCTTTTCCATAAACCATTTTATACGGGGACATACCCATAGGATTCTTATATGCAATTCTATATGCCCATAATGCAACATCAAGTTTCTTGGACCAATTCTTCCTAGACCTATTAACAGTCTTTTGCAAAATTAATTTGAGCTCTCTATTACTCAATTCTACTTGACCGCTAGACTGCGGGTTATAAGGAGATGCAATTCTATGATTAACATCATATTTAGCAAGCATTTTACGGAAAGCACCATGAATAAAGTGTGAACCACCATCAGTCATTAAATATCTAGGGACTCCAAACCTCGGAAAAATAACTTCCTTAAGCATTTTAATAGAAGTGTTATGATCAGCACTACTAGTTGGAATAGCTTCTACCCACTTAGTAACGTAATCAATAGCAACCAAAATATGTGTATATCCATTAGAGGCAGGAAAAGGTCCCATATAATCAAAGCCCCAAACATCAAATGGTTCAATAACAACTGAATAGTTCATAGGCATTTCTTGACGTCTACTAATATTACCAATTCTTTGACATTCATCACAAGATAAGACAAACTTACGGGCATCCTTGAAGAGAGTAGGCCAATAAAAACCAGATAGCAATACCTTATGTGCAGTTCTATCTCCAGCGTGGTGTCCTCCATAAGATTCGGAGTGACACTTGCGTAGGATCTGTTCCTGTTCATGCTTAGGTACACAACGTCTAATAACACCATCTACTCCTTCTTTATAAAGATGTGGGTCATCCCAAAAGTAATGTCTCAAATCATAGAAAAACTTTTTCTTTTGTTGGTATGTGAAGCTAGGTGGTATAAATTTAGCAACAATATAATTAGCATAATCAGCATACCATGGAGTGCTACGAGAAGTGCTTATGACATTTAATTGTTCATCAGGAAAGCTATCATCAATAGGTAGTGGGTCATCAAGAACATTCTCTAACCTAGATAAATTGTCTGCAACGGGGTTCTCAGCTCCTTTTCTATCAACAATATGCAAATCAAATTCTTGCAGCAAGAGCACCCATCTAATAAGTCTAGGTTTTGCATCTTTCTTTTCCATAAGATATTTAATATCAGCATGATCAGTGTGAATAGTTACTTTAGAATCAACAATATAGGGTCTGAATTTATCACAAGCAAATACAACTGCTAAAAGTTCCTTTTCGGTAGTAGCATAATTTGTTTGAGCATTGTCTAGAGTCTTACTAGCATAATGGATAACATTTAGTTTCTTATCAACTCTTTGCCCTAGAACAGCACCTACAGCATAATCACTAGCATCACACATAATTTCAAAGGGTAAATTCCAATCAGGTGGCTGAACAACAGGTGCGAGAGACTAATGCTTTCTTAAGTGTTTCAAATGCTTCTACACAATCATCATCAAAGACAAATGGTACATCTTTTGTAATAAATTAGTCGAGGCGAGAAATTTTGAGAAGTCCTTAATGAACCTCCTATAAAATCCGGCGTGACCAAGGAAACTTCTTATACCTTTGATGTCCTTGGGACATGGCATCTTTTCAATAGCATCAACCTTGGCTTTATCAACTTCAATACCTCTTTTGGAAACTTTGTGCCCCAAGACAATACCTTCATTAACCATAAAGTGGCACTTTTCCCAATTCAAGACAAGATTAGTTTCTTCACATCTCTGCAAAACTCGATCAAGATTGCTCAAGCAATCATCAAATGAGGAACCATAGACGGAAAAATCGTCCATGAAAACCTCACAAATCTTTTCACAAAAATCAGAGAATATAGCCATCATGCATCTTTGAAAGGTAGCAGGTGCATTACATAAACCAAAAGGCATACGTCTATAAGCAAAAGTACCAAAAGGGCATGTAAAAGTAGTCTTTGATTGATCTTTAGCCGACAGGTATTTGAGAGAAACCAGAATAACCATCTAGAAAGCAATAATGTGTATGTTTGCATAATCTCTCTAGCATTTGATCAATAAAAGGTAAGGGGTAATGATCTTTCTTAGTAGCTTTATTTAATTTGCGGAAATCAATTACCATCCTATAACCTGTAATAATTCTTTCTGGGATCAATTCATCTTTATCATTAGGGACAACAGTAATACCTCCCTTCTTAGGGACACAATGGACATGACTTACCCACTGACTATCAGCAACGGGATATATTATACCTACCTCCAGAAGCTTGAGTATTTCTTTTCTTACCACTTCTTTCATTTTAGGATTCCACCGTCGTTGAGGATCACGAACTGGCTTGGCATCCGCTTCCAAATTTATTTTATGTTGACATAGAGTGGGACTAATGCCCTTAAGATAATCAAGAGTATATCCAATAGCGGCACGGTGCTTCTTCAGAGTTTTCAATAATCTTTCTTCTTCATGCTCTGAAAGGTTAGCGCCAATAATAACATGATATATTTTCTTCTCATCAAGATAAGCATATTTAAGATTATCAGGCAACAGTTTAAGCTCAAACACGGGATCACTCTTGGGTGGAGGAGGATCCCCTAGGATTTCAACTGGCAAATTGTGTTGCAGAATAGGTTCTTGCTTAAAGAATACTTCATCTATTTCCCTTCTTTCATTCGTGAACATATCATTTTCATGGTCTAGCAAATATTGTTCTAAAGGATCACTAGGAGGTACGGCAATAGAAGCAAGACCAATAATTTCATCCTTACTAGGCAATTCTTCCTCACGATGTTGTTTACTAAATTTAGAGAAATTAAACTCATGAACCATATCATCCAAGCCAATAGTAACAACATTCTTTTTGTAGTTTATCTTAGCATTAACAGTATTCAAGAAGGGTCTACCAAATATAATGGGACAAAAGCTATGTTGAGGAGAACCAAGAACAAGAAAATCAGCAGGATATTTAGTTTTCCCATAGAAGACTTCAACATCTCTAACAATTCCCACTGGTGAAATAGTATCTCTATTTGCAAGCTTAATTGTGACATCAATTTCTTCTAACTCAATAGGTGCAATATCATGCATAATTTCTTTGTATAATTCAATGGGTATTGCACTAGCACTAGCGCCCATATCACATAGGCCATGATAACAATGATCTCCTATTTTAACAGAAATAACAGGCACGCCTATCACAGGTCCATGTTTATCTTTAGCACACGGTTTAGCAATTCTAGCAGTTTCACCGCAGAACTGAATAACATGCCCATCAATATTATCAGACAAGAGATCTTTAACAATAGCAATATTAGGTTCTACTTTGACTTGCTCAGGAGGTGTATAAGTTCTAATATTGCTTTTACGAACCACAGTTGAAGCTTTAGCATGATCCTTTATTCTAGCAGGGAAGGGTGGTTTCTCAACATAAGAGGTAGGAACAATAGGATCATTATAAGTGACAGTCTTTTCTTCAACTTTAAAAGGTGCAGCTACTTTTACTTCTAAGGGAGGATGATATTTAAACAACTTCTCCTTGGGGAGATCAACATAAGTAGCAAAAGATTCACAGAAAGAAGCTACTATCTCAGAGTCAAGTCCATATTTAGTGCTAAACTTACGGAAAATATCGGTATCCATAGAAGATCTAACACGATCAAACTTAGGTGTCATACCTGACTCCTTACCTTCGTCGAGGTCCCAATCTTCAGACTTGCGTTTAATTATATCCAATAAATTCCATCTGAATTCAATAGTCTTCATCATAAAAGAGCTAGCACAAGAAGTATCGAGCATGGTGCGGTTGTTATCAGAAAGCCGAGCATAAAAATTCTGAAGAATTGTCACTCTTGAGAGCTCACGATTGGGGCATGAATATAACATTGATTTAAGCCTCCCCCAAGCTGAGCGATGCTTTCTCCTTCGCGAGGCCAAAAATTATATATATATAATTGCGATCACGATGAACAAGATGCGTAGGGTAATACTTTTGATGAAATTCCAATTTCAATCTTTTATAGTTCCATGATCTCGTATCATCACATAGCCTATACCATGTCAATGCGTCTCCCTTCAAAGATAAAGGGAAGACCTTCTTCTTAACAACATCATCGGGTATACCTGCAAGCTTAAATAGTCCACAAACTTCATCCACATAGAGTAGATTTTCATCAGGATGCTTTGTTCCATCTCCTGTAAAAGTATTAGCTAGTAGTTTTTCCATCATACCCGAAGGAATTTCAAAAGGAGTTTCATTTTCAACAGGTTCAGTAGGTTGAGGAGCAACTCTTTGCTCTACTGGATGGGGTGAAGATACCCCGAACAAGCCCCTCAGAGAATTACTTTCCATAGTAACAAGTGACAGTAAATTTCAGCACACTATATAAATTTTTCCTTACCAAATTCCACCTACCAAAGGCGCTACACTCCCCGGCAACGGTGCCAAAAAAGAGTCTTGATGAACCACAAGTATAGGGGATCTATCGTAGTCCTTTCGATAAGTAAGAGTGTCGAACCCAACGAGGAGTGGAAGGAAATGATAAGCGATTTTCAGCAAGGTATTCTCTGCAAGTACTGAAATAAGTGGTAACAGATAGTTTGGTGATAAAATAAATTGTAACGAGCAACAAGTAACAAGAGTAAATAAAGTGCAGCAAGGTGGCCCAATCCTTTTTGTAGCAAAGGACAAGCCTGGACAAACTCTTATAATAGGAAAAGTGCTCCCGAGGACACATGAGAATATCGTCAAGCCAGTTTTCATCACGTTCATATGATTCTCGTTCGGTACTTTGATAATTTGATTTGTGGGTGGACCGGTGCTTGGGTGCTGTTCTTACTTGAACAAGCATCCCACTTATGATTAACCTCTATTGCAAGCATCCGCAACTACAACAAAAGTATTAAGGTGAGCCTATCCATAGCATGAAACATATGGATCCAAATCAGCCCCTCACGAAGCAACGCATAAACTAGGGTTTAAGCTTCTGTCACTCTAGCAACCCATCATCTACTTATTACTTCCCAATGCCTTCCTCTAGGCCCAAATAATGGTGAAGTGTTATGTAGTATACGTTCACATAACACCACTAGAGGCTAGACAACATACATCACATCAAAATATCGAACGAATACCAAATTCACATGACTACTAATAGCAAGACTTCTCCCTTGTCCTCAGGAACAAACATAACTACTCACAAAGAATATTCATGTTCGTAATCAGAGGGGTAATAATATGCAAAAAGGATCTGAACATATGATCTTCCACCAAATAAACCAACTAGCATCAACTACAAGGAGTAAGCAACACTACTAGCAACCTACTAGCACCAATCCTGGACTTGAAGACAAGAATTGGATACAAGAGATGAACTAGGGTTTGGACATGAGATGGTGCTGGTGAAGATGTTGAAGGAGATTGCCCTCTCCCAATGAGAGGAGCGTTGGCGATGACGATGGTGATGATTTCCCCCTCCCGGAGGGAAGTGTCCCCGGCAGAACAGCTCTGCCGGAGCCCTAGATTGGTTCCGCCAAGGTTCCGCCTCGTGGCGGCGGAGTCTCGTCCCGAAAGGTTGCTTCTTATTTTTTCCATCGAAAGACTTCACATAGGAGAAGATGGGCATCGGAGAGCCACCATGGGGCCCACGAGGTAGGGGGGCGCGCCCCAGGGGAGGGGGCGCCCCCACCCTCGTGAGTAGGGTGTGGGCCCCCTGGCCTTCATCTTTGGCGACGATTTTTCTTTATTTATTTTAAGATATTCCGTGGAGTTTCAGGACTTTTGGAGTTGCCCAGAATAGGTCTCCAATATTTGCTCCTTTTCCAGCCCAGAATTCCAGCTGCCGGCATTCTCCCTCTTCATGTAAACCTTGTAAAATAAGAGAGAATAGCCATAAGTATTGTAACATAATGTGAAATAACAGCCCATAATGCGATCAATATCGATATAAAAGCATGATGCAAAATGGACGTATCATGGACCAATGGTATTCCGACGAAACCACTTCATTGTCATGACACTCTCCCGGCCACTCCGACTCAATTCCCCATCGGGCTAGTCCTGGGTGGCCCCGTGTTGATCTCAAGACACCTCAAACCACCGTCTTGGCAACGATCCACTTTGGGACACAAACACTTAACTCATCATCGGGCACACAAGGTTATGCCTGCTTACCGGGCCAGGGTACAGCACGCCCATAACCTTCCCTAGATGGAGGCACCGACCAGAGGCACGACAATGAAACACATTAAGGCCATCCCAATCCGGCAAATGTGGTTGCACTGGGAAAAACTCATTTTGGCGGCACCACGACCCGTTCAACAACATATTCATGTTGAGTTATTTATCAGGTTCAACCTAAAGTGACAGTAACCGGTGTCATAATGCCATGCTATGCATCACTAACATATGCATCACATAACCATGAAAATTAACTACGCTCACACGGAGCCATCATCAAATCAAGATACTTCTCTAGTTAAGATCAAACCTCACTTAAACCAGAATCATTTCTAGCAATCTTATCATTTTTCATCATGCAAGAATAATAATTAAACTCATTATTAACCTCCATGACCATATCATTTTTACATTACTCATATCTAAGTTCTCTTTAGGTTATCAGCAAGATTCATTTCAAACTTTCTGTAAATCAAGCATATTTAACATGGCAAGCATTTATCAGAATATAATTATCATAATAATTATTTAAATGCAGGAATAATCATAAGTTCAAGTAGGAAAATCACAAATATTGAAGTGGCACTATGAAAATGTTGTTGTGGCTTGCCTTAGTGCTGATGAGGTTCACAACTCTCCTGGTGATGCTCAAGACAAGCTTGCTCTTCTGAAAATAAATAAAACCACAAAAAGAAAACATCAAGAAACCTTCTGAAAATTACCAGAAAATATAGACATCAATGAAAAAACCCTATCTTTTGGGTGCTGTTAGATTTTTGGACAAAGAACACAATGCAAAAAGAATCAATGCATTTGGACTTATAGATAAAAAGTTATGGCTATTTGAAGTTTCATGGTTTTAAATGAATTTGAAATAAAATAAACAAGCTGGGGGGGGTGACGTCGAAGGCGTAAAAGCCCAGGGCGCTACCACTCATACCGCTTCGCGCGCGTACTGAGTGGCTGACTAGCGGGCCTCGCTAGTCAAGACAAAAGGAGGGGGAGAAGGAAACAGAGGGAGGCGGAGCTTCGCCGGGGCACACACCGGCAGAGAGGGTTCTTGGGGTCAAACGAGAGGGGGAATCGAAGGAGAAGAAGATTGCGCACCTGCTCGTACCCGTAGCGTGGCTAGAGGTGATCGGACGGTGTCGGAAATGGCCTCTCCAGCGGAAGCAGAGGGCAGAGGTCGCCGGAGACGAAGACGATGGTGGCTCGGGGCGGCTCCAGGGGCTCCAGCAGGGCGGAACGACTTCACCGAAGAGTGGCGGAGGCCCTGGCAGGGTCGCCCTGGCCTGGGAGGGGTCGGAGCTGCGGGGACGATCCGGAGGGGATCGTCGGTGAGCTCGGGCTTTGGGACGGCAGCCCGCGGCCTGCCTGGCCAGGCTGCGGCTTCTACTGGCTTGTGGAGGGTGTGGGAGTAGCTGCGGGTGCTCAAGGAGGGATGGGGTGGCGGCATTTATAGGCGGGCGGCGAGAGGGGTTCGGGCTCCACCGGAGGACACCTGTCCACGGTGCCCAGCGACGAACGGCGCCAGTGAGAGAGGGGGAAGACGACGGAGGTCACGCGGGAATTATTGGCGGGCGCAGACGAGCACATGGGCGAGGGAGAAGACGACGATCACAGTGCGCCGCACACTGTGTCGTTGGCCGGACCGTGCCCGTGCCTGGTGCGGCGAGCTCCAGCATCGGCGAGCGCCAGGGGGAGTTAAGGGGGTGGAGACGGGGATGGTGGCGAGGCTTGGCATGCTTGGGCAGGCTGGGCAGCGAGCACACGCTCAGCAGAGTGCTAGGCGGCATGCAGAGCGCTTGTTTTGCATGCCAGCACGCCCGGACGAATGCGATCACCGCGTGAACCGTGACATCAGGCCACCCTAAGCGCTAACTTGATGTCTGGCATGTAGTCCTTGGTAGTTTGAAGTGTTACCACGGTTGGGCTTGGATCCAGGTGCAGTAGAAATGGATTTGTACTGCTAGCAAGTTTCTGGACAGTAACTTTGGTGATTTACTATGGTCAAACCACTGGGAGTTAAGGGCTGAGCTTTGGAGGTTTGCTTATCTTATATATTTACTAATTGGAGGCACCATACGAGTAACCACGTTAATCCTCGGTAAATTAGAAAACTAGCCATCCGATATTCAAATTATGTATTTTCCACCGTCGGATGCGATGCCTCAAGAAGTCCTTCAATTTTGTCCCACCTTAAAGCATCTATAGTGGAAAAAAAGGAATCCATCTGTGGCCCAACCCCTCCCACGTATAGCCTGAAAAAAAAATGAGTCCATCTGGTCTCCTTCCTCCGTTGTTGATCCAGCCTCTCCCACGTACAGCCTGAAAAAACTACCAACGCACCAACGCACCAAGCCCTAGCGCTCCTCCTCCTAATACTGTTGTCCTAGCAGTTAACCCCACTGATCCACCAAAACCCTAGCGCTCCTCCTCCTCCTGTCCTATCTGTTGTCGTCCGTTGCAGCCATCTAAAACTGTTCTTCCCCATCCCCTTGCTCCATTATCTTTGAATCTATATTACCCTACAACGGAGCAACACATCTTGGCTAGGGGAAGGTCCTTTCAACCCCGTTAGCTGCCATGCCCCGACCAAACTGCAATAAAGTGGAGAAGGAGGTATTTTTGGATTACTAGATGAATCAGATCTAGGAGGAGGAGGAGGAGGACTGTACTATGGACAGTTGGAAGTAGATCAGGCAGCAGCTGTCGTGAGTCGTCCATGATACTTTAGCTTTCAAATTATTTTTAGCTGTCTTAGTGGGAAATCCAATGACCATGTCCTGTGTTGCGAGTCTTGCATGCAATTCAATAGCTACATCTGGAACAGCAGCACGAGGTGTGTTCTTTTTCATCTTCATGAAGTCAATTTGTTTTCCTAACTATCAGTTCTATTTGCGGAGATGGCTATTGTGTATTGTTCTTGCATGATTACACCTTATTGCGAGAGATGGAATCAAAGGAGAACGTACCTAAATGGTTAATATATTTGAATTACTAAGATTAGTTATAATAAGTGTACTCTATGTCACTGTGTTTGCCGAATTTGGGATTTTAGCCAATGCAAAATGTTTGCCGAATGCATTTTCAGCCGAGTCCTGTTTGCCGGCGAGCAAAGTCATTGCTGACTTTATTCTGCCCTTTGCCGTGCTTTTCAGGAAATGAGAGAAACCAGCGATTCCAGCAATGTCAGTGATCTGCAGATTTGAAGAACTAGATTTAAAAATTTAGCTGTACAGATGTGTTCTTTGCTGCATTTTCATACTGTGGAAAATACGTATGTAGCATGCCATTCAAATTTAGAAACTTCTTTGGACTTGACGTATGGAATAATCCATCTGAATATGTATATTCTAATATGTGCAGAAATTTCATAGTAGTTCTTACATCATGATGCTAGAAATCGATTCTCGAAAAAAAGGATGCTAGAAATCAAAATATAGCTATCTTCCTAACAATCAAGCGGAGTACCTACCATTTTTCTATTTGTGTGCGCATAAATGTTTTTGGTCGTATATTGACCAATTGTAGGTGAAAGAATGTGGGAGAACCGCGGAAAAGAAGGCAACGCAGATACCCTTCCACTATGTATCATATAGAGGGAACGTTAGAAGTGGAATGCCCTATGCAAATATACTGTACTACCTATACTTAAAAAGTAAGCTCCTGAATGCAATGACTATAATATGGCGTAAGTCCTTCCGTTAGTTTCATGTCTATGACATGGGATAGCCATTGGCATTAAGATGTTGAAGTCGAGATAAGTGTATATTTTATTTTCCACAAAGACTTATTTTTTAACTTCTCTCCTTATTATTGTACTAATTTTCTAATTGGTTTAAGTATAACATCTATTTATTTACAGGGGATAGTTATTGGTGATTGTTTGTTGGTAAACTTTTACTTACCGAAGCACTCCTTTTCTACATCCATGTTATGTTACTGGAACTTATATAATTGTTCTCTTCAACGTCTCTATCTGGCAATTTGAAATTGCAATGAGATATTCTTGAAGCATATATAGTATACTTCGGTTTAATCTTCAGTATTACCTTTCTATTTACATAGGATGTTTGTAATTAATGTGGTAATAAGGAATTCATGTAGTGTGTGTGACAAACTGCATTTGTACAGATAGATTATATTGTTCTTTACTTCACATAACATGAGTCTGATAATTTCCTATTAGCTCTATATATGTTGATTCGAAACACCGTAGATGTTGTCACTATAGTAGGTACGGGTTGCATAAAAAATGCATTATTGATTGAATATAGATATTCTACCAATACCATGGTAAATTTAAGTTCTGCATTTCTTTATCTGTTCCTCTACCTTTCAATAGAAAATTTGTCTAATTTTTAAAAGTTAGATAGTTGCTACGGATGTGCTTAATGATGGGTCAATGATGGGCAGTCTTCGGGTATGCATGAGCAAGGATGGAATATCCAGTAATCAGATCGATCGGCTCTTCCGTATGTGGATTGCCTCATGCTTTCTTCTTTTAATAGTTTGCATCTGTTTGGGATGATACATCTACCACAAATATGCAATCTTAAGGGTTAAAACAATCCTACAGTCGATGGTATCATGTTGTTTAGCATAAAACAACACTCGAGTGTTTCCCATATGATTGTTTGGTATGCTATATAGAACTCGAGCTCAGTGCGAATTTTCAGTGTCAATGATGACAGATAGCTAATGTTTGTGCTCTGGATATTAGTAACATTTGACAGTCCTGAGAACAGATGAAGCCAAGGTATGTGTCATATTTGTGGTTTAGTCCACCTATGAAGATATTGTTATTTACGGTTTGGCGAGTCACATACATGTATCTTGATACATGAATTACTTATATATTTCCACAATGATTGATCATTGTAAAATTCTTCATTATATCTATTCTCGCAAGGATCAAACAAACATATTTGCCATTGGCAATAGTTCTCAAGCTAAATTTTAATATATTTTCTTGACAAGAAAAACAGATGACGTGTAAATAAATTAGTATATCATAAATGCTATAAATACTTTTATTGTTGTGTGTTTTTAAATAACTAGCCCGTGCAGTGGCACGGGTTGATGACTAGTACTTACTAAGGTAAATAGGCACAAGAAGAACCAGCTACAATGGAGCTAGTAAAATGGTAGTTGCTGTAGAAACTGCCATTTCTGTCCAGAAATGAATTTATTTTCTGTAGCCAAAATATTCCAGAGGGTGATGAAATATTTTTGCTCAGAAAGGTGCCCTAGGGTTCAAAGAATAATTAGGATTTTTCTCAGGATTCTTGCGGCAAGAAAAATTAGGGTTGCTTTGGAGCACCAAGGGCTAGCTAGGGTTTTGGTGGGCAAAATGAATATTTTTAAGAAAAATATTCCAAGCAATATTTTGGGTTGATCCAAAGGTGAAATGATGGTTTTGAGAAGGAGAGGGAGCACTTGGGTGAAAATCAAGGGGTACCCAAGTGGTTAAGTCCAAATGAAGTGATTCAAAAACCTTAAATTCAAAACCAACTCAACTGAAGACCAGGCAAAGAAAAGAGGGCAAAAACCAGGCTGTCACAAACCTCCCCCACTTAGAATGAATCTCGTCCTCGAGATTCGGTTACTTGGGGAAACCATTCTGGATAACATGCCCTTAGAAATTCTTCTGATTCCCAGGTTGATTCTGACTCTGTGTGATGCTTCCATTGGACCTTGTAAAATTCCCGTGTTTTACTGCGGGTGACTCTTTCCATCTGATCCAAAATTTTCACCGGCCTCTCTTCATACGTTAAGTCCTTTGCCAGCTCTATCTCTATCAGATCAGTCTTTTTCTCGGGCAGTGATATGCACCGTCGCAATTGGGAAACATGGAACATGTTGTGCACATCTGACAACCCAGGGGGCGACTCCAACTGATACGCTACATCACCCACTCTCGTCATAACAGGAAATGGACCAATAAATCTGGGTGCCAATTTTCCACGAGTCTAAAACCTCTCCGGGTTCAAAGCTGATCCGACGGTGCTTTGCATCATAATAACTTTTCTGTCGTGATTTGCCAACTGCAATCTGTCACTAATTTCCTTGACTTGCTTTTCGGCTTCCAGCATGAGATCCGTTCCGAAAATATGGCTATCTCCGGTTTGAGACCAATTTAATGGAGTGTGGCACTTACGTCCATACAAATCTTCATACAGTGACAACTTTAAACTGGTCTAGAAGCTATTGTTATACGAGAATTCGGCGTATGGTAAGCAGTCTTCCCATTTTGGGCCTTGGGCGAAAACACAGGCTCGTAGCATATCCTCGAGCATTTGGTTTACTCGTTGTATCTATCCATCAGTCTGAGGATGATAAGCGGTACTGTACTTCAACTCCGTCCCTAAGGCTCGATGGAGACGGGACCAAAAAGCGGAGGTAAAAAAGTGTACCTCGGTCAGAAGTAATGGTTCGGGGGACTCCATGCAGACTGACTATCATAGACACATACAAGCTCGTCTACTCGATATGAGGTCCTGATCGGGAGGAAGTGGGCCACCTTGGTCAATGTGTCCACTATGACCCAGATCGCATCACTGCCCCGTCGGGTCTTAGGTAGCCCGGTGATAAAATCCATACAGACATCATCCCATTTCCATTGGGACACTGTCAACAGTTGGAGAAGTCCAGCTGGCTTCTGATGTTCTGCCTTTACTTTGTTGCATATGTCGCAACAGGCCACGAAATAAGCAATGTCTTTCTTCATTCCATCCCACCAGAATATTTGTCGAAGGTTGTTGGGGATATAACTATTTGTGTAAGCCTCCCAGGAGGGGCCGGGTTACGCAAAGGCGATTCATCATATGAAGCCCAAGATCAAGCATGAAGATGGTGGTTCAATAAGGGGTCTAAAGCCCACAGGCGACTTAAGGCCCATAGTGATAAACCGCCATAATGGCATGACTTGTATTGTAAGGCAAGATTAACTAGTCACCGAGCCGGACACTGTTTATGAGCCGGCCGGGACTCTGTAAGCCGCAGGGCGTCAACCCGTGTATTTAAGGGGACGACCCGCCAGCGGCTGAGGGCAGGTAACATACAATCGAGAGCCGGGCATAGCGTATCTCGCTCCCTGGTCATCGAAACCCTAGCAATACCAACTCAACTAGACGTAGGCTTTCACCTTCATCGTAAGGGGCCGAACTAGTATAAAAACTCACTCGTGTCCCTTGTACCAACCCCTTTAAGCTTCCTAGTTGCGATGGCTCCACGACTAAGTCCTTTCACGAGGACATCTGCCGTGAAAATTCCACGACAGTTGGCGCCCACCGTGGGGCCAGCGCATGGTGGATTTGAGTTCTTGAAGGGCAACTTCGAAGGGCTCAAGGGATACGCTGTGGGCCGGATGACCAAGAGTAATCGCGGCAAGATCTACATCAACGACGAAGGCTGGGGCCCCGATGCCGACTCAATTGAGTACGAGTACCGGGTCCCCTTCGATGGAATCCACGTCTTCATCGGCCGGATTGGTGAGCCGGGCCCTGAGACGGACATCTGCACCGACATCATCGAGACGGCTCAGCGTGCGAGATCCGCCCGGGCTCAACCCGCCATGAAGCATGCTTTCGTTGGTTGTATCCACGGAGAGGAACTTTCTGTGGGATCCGCGGATGGCGGTGAGACGGCCGTCTATTCTTATGGTGAATCGTCCACTAGCGAGACGGATTCGTTATACCAACTGCAAGATGGCAGGCTCGGGGGTTGTTCCGGTGGCAGCAGTATTCCAGACCCCTTTGAGCCGCCAAGTCGGGTGGGAGTCTTCATGGCTGGCACTCAACTCGGCCAAAACTCTACAGCTGCGGCAGCAATAATGTCTGGGTCAGGAGCAGCCGGGGCAGGAGGCCCTGTGCGCCCGCCGGCTCAGGTGCTGATCGATCTCATTCACAAGTTGACAGCCCTGTTGACTGCCACAGTTATTCCTGCAAGTCAAGATGAGCACGATGCAGAGGTGGCACAGGTACGTGAGGAGATAGGCCGAGCCAAGGAGGATTTAGCAGCTGAGGACACCAGATTGGCTGCAGAGCGGGCGGCTTTGGACGCACGGTCCCAACAGCTCCAGTCGGAGGCTTTCCAGCTTATAATGAGCCTGAACGCATCTAACAAGGTGATGAGGAGGAGACACCAGAAAAATCAATCCCGTTTGCCTCCGGTTTATGATCCTCGTAACCTCTTCTCCACGCCAGGAGCCGGCCCTAGTAACCCGCCAGATGCAAATCAATTCGTAACATCCGGAGCAGGGGCACCGGTTCAGCCTCAGCTGATGGCACCTCTTCATGTGAATATGGCCCCGCCCCGTTACGTACCAACACCACCGGGTCACTTTTCCAAGCCCATGGAGAACCTGATCGCATCATCGGCGCGTTTGGCGGCTCTCCCGGTGCATGGCGACGATCCAACGGCGATGGAAACGTGAAGGATCAGAGAACTTGTCCAGACGGCTCTTGCTCAGCAGGAGGCTTATTCCTATAGTCGAGATATGATTCATTCGACTCCTCGCCCAAGCTGGAGCCCAAGTTACAGCAGGCATATGGATTCGTAAGCCTTGTCAAGCAACGCCCAGCGTCGTAACCAGCCCGACGGTTATAATCCGGTGCAGGACAGGATACGTCAAGAGGACGAGCGGGCGGCTCAACAGGCGGCTCACCAAGCCGTCCCGGATTATCCGACGACTTCTGTTGAGGCGGGAGTGGCCACCAGAACCGGCGGTGTTCCTTGTCTAGTGTCGGCTTTGCGTAATGTACGTCTGCCCAAGGACTTCAAGGGGCCCCGAAAGGTGCCAAATTATATGGCCGACTTACAGCACGGGGCGTGGATTGGAAGTTATGAGATGGCCATGGAGCTGTTGGAGGTCAGTGACGCAACAATGGCTAAGTACTTCACCATGATGTTGGATGGAACGGCCCGGACTTGGTTAAAGGGGCTGCCGCCTAACTCCATTAACTCATGGGCGGAGTTAAAGGCCCGGTTCATTCAGAACTTCAAAGATACCTGCAAGCAGTCTATGTCAATTGTGGACTTGACTAATTGTAAACAAGAGGAGGGTGAATCTACCACTCATTGGGTGCGCCGGGTCAAGGAGATAATACATTCGTCTGACAAGATGGATGCCGGTTCTGCAGTCTTAATGTTGGAGAAAAATTGCCGATACATACTGCTAAGATAGAAGCTGGGGTGCCTCAAGCGTGATTGTAATGATATGGGTCAGCTGATGGCGGCTCTAGTCAAATACGCCGATTCTGATAGTACCGCGGATCCCGCGTCTGATGAAGAAAATACAGGAAAGGGAAAGAAGAACGGCAATGGAAAGGGTCAGCAGCATAACCCGGCGAATCAAGGAGGCAATAAGCGTAAGGCCGATGGTAACCCGGAGTTTGTGGCCAACGCCAATTCGCAGGGTAATAATCAGCGACGTAAGGGGAGGCCGCTCTGGGTGTCAAAACCGGTGGATCTCGGGTAGGGGGTCCCGATCTGTGCGTCTTAGGCTGATGGTAACAGGAAGCAAGGGACACAGATGTTTACCCAGGTTCGGGCCCTCTCGATGGAGGTAAAACCCTACTTCCTGCTTGATTAATATTGAAGATATGGGTAGTACAAGAATAGATCTACCACAAGATCGTAGAGGCTAAACCCTAGAAGCTAGCCTATGATGGTATGATTGTAATTGTGATCGGCCTTCTAAGGACCAACCTCTCCGGTTTATATAGGCACCGGAGAGGGCTAGGGTTTACGTGGAGTCGGTTACAATAAAGGAAATATAATATCTGGATCGCCAAGCTTGCCTTCCACGCCAAGGAAAGTCCCATCCGGACACGAGTCGAAGTCTTGAGTCTTGTATCTTCACGCTTCAATAGTCCGGACGATGTATATAGTCCGGCTTTCCGGATACCCCCTAATCCAGGACTCCCTCAGTAGCCCCTGAACCAGGCTTCAATGACGATGAGTCCGACGCGCAGTCTTGTCTTCGGCATTGTAGGGTGGGTTCCTTCTCCGAGTACTCCAAAGTAATTATCGAACACTTGAACCGTGTTCGGATCCACAAAATGATCTTCACATGCCACCGTAGAGATAATGGTATTTCACAAATGCAATCTGCCGACAACTTTTTAGGCAACGCGACATGTCATTACGGTCGGGCCATTATTCGAACCATTTTCCCACAACCAGCCACAACGCATATTGCGAGGCGGTTTCCTTGACATGTCTTGTCAAAGCAGAGATCGTGCCCCCTTATCACGGGATTCTCATCAATACGGGTACGGGTAATCCCACCACATCATCAATCATGGCGCTTGGGAAGAAAGCGATTCCCAACGCACAAGTGGGGAGGCGCACCGCTTTCGTCGCCTCTATAAAGGGATAAGATTTCCCCATTTTTACCCACGCCTTCTTCCTCCTTTGCCCACTCATGCCTCCTCGAGCTCCAGCGCCCAAGCACAAGTCTTCTCCGCACAGCTAAACATGTCCGGAGCAGGAGGCAAGTGGGTGGATTCCACCGTCAAGGAGAAGCATATCGCAAATCTTCGGGCTGCCGGATACTTGGCCGCAGACATAGCGCACCGGCTATCGGACGTCGGGCAGGTCATAACGACCCCAGGACCCCACGAGAGGGTCGTGTTTGTCGCCCACTTCGTCCGTGGACTGGGGTTTCCACTTCACCACTTCGTCTGCGGGCTCATGTTTTACTACGGGCTAGATTTCCATGATCTAGCCCCGAATTTCGTCCTCAACGTCTCGGCGTTCATCTTCGTATGCGAGGCCTTCCTCCGCATCCGGCCTCACTTAGGCCTGTGGCTGCAAATCTTCTGCGTGAAGCCGAAGATTGTAAGCGGCCAGCAAGCGGAGTGTGGAGGGGCCATGGTGGGCAAGATGCCTAATGTCACCTGGTTGGACGGCTCCTTTGCGGATACCGTAAAAGGGTGGCAATCGGGGTGGTTCTACATCACCGAGCCATGCGGTGCCAGCTGGGCGGCGGCCCCCGAGTTCTGATCCGGAGCACCCATGCGGCTCACCTCCTCGGAAAAGAAGGGGCTGACTTGGGGCGAACCTACAGAGCTGGCCGGACTCCAAACCTGCATCAAGAGCATGAAGGACAAGAACATCAAGCTTGTCAACGTGATCCAGGTCATGCTCGTTCACCGGATTCTGCCATGCCAAAGGCGGGCGTTCAATCTGTGGGAGTTCGTCCCGGCCGAACACCAGACGCTTCAGAGGCTCTATGGCATGAAGCACAAAGACGCGTGGAAGGCATTGTTCAAGGCCTCCGAAGTACCTCCTCCCACATCCGAGGACCGCAGACTTCATGCAACGCGGCCCCCGCGTCCGGTGAGTTTTGGGACTACCACCGGATTAGGTTTTTTCCAATACATTCATGGGGGAGTCTTACGTATTTGTGTATATTTGATCAGGACTATGTGGAGACAGCGGAGCAGATTGACTGCCTGCCCGCAGCCGAAGATCCAGTGACGCTCTCTCGACAGAGATGCTGATCCCGCGCCTACAAGGCACCGGACGAAGAGGGTCAAAAGAAGGCCCGGGGACCAGGAAGGGTCTCCGCGAAGGTTAGTGCCGGAAGCCTCGTCCGAAGACGACGAGGCGCACTCCTCCCCCGAAGAGGAGGAGGAAGAAGAAGAGGCCGCCCCATCCGGAAAGGATGAGGGGCCTGAGGAGACGGGCCATGGGGCCGGAAGAGGCCCTCGACGCAAGGCCGTCATACCCACGTCGTCCGATGATGACGAAACAGATTCCTCCCGCGGAGGCAGAGGGAAGCAAGAAGAAACTCTACCTCCCCGCACTAGGGAGGAGAAAAAGAGGAAAGCCACCCCAGAGGGGGAGGCTGGGACACCCAAGAAGGGAAAGACGTCCCTTCCGGACTACTCCACTATGGCCGCTCATAGCGAGGAAGAGTGGCTGCACAGGGGGACGCCCCTAGCCCGATCGTAAGTGTCCGCACTCTACCGTAATTTTACTTCATAGTTGTTTAATAACGCCGAACATATATGCAGTCCGGCCAGGGCTCATCCGGAGGTGTCGTCTTCGGATGGGTCTCTCAGCGCTTCAGAGATGAACTCGCTCCCAACGGCCACCACTCCCCAGCCTGCTGATGACATGGAGGTGTTGTCCCGAAGGTTCCCCAAGCGGGGGGAGGTGACCCTGGAGACGCCCCAAGGCGGAGTCCCAGATGTTGGACACGCAGGGTTCAAGATCCCCGCGGATCGCGTCGATGAGAGCCGCGGCAAGGTGGACTCTTGATAGAACATTGTTCCGGAACCCTTGACGGTTCCGGATTTAGGCGGGCAGCCCCTCATTAGGGAGGGCGAGCCGTCCGTGCCGAGGACTTCTGTCGCGCCAGCGGCGCTGGATAGTCTGGTGGAAGCGCTTCGAGGCGCTTCCCTGGATGACGAGCACCGTACTCTTATGAGTGTGGTGATTCAAAAGGTTCTGTCCACCAAAAGAGGACTAACCGAAGCCTGCACAAGCCTCCTGACGGGCTTCGAGGTAAGTAATAAAAATGTGTGAAATTACCACCCGATAGGTAGTATCCCCTAATACTCTGTTTGGTGTTCGGAAAGAAAAGCCAAACGGAGGGTCAATTATAATCCGCAGGAGTCTAATAAGTGTTTATGTGAATAAGCAGGCCGTGCTGCTTGCCGCTGCTGCCCTCACAGCCGAGGTTGCCGAACTAAAGCGGGACCTGGAGTAGGCGTAGGGAGAGCTCGATCTCACGAAGAGGCGGCTCGAAGAGAGCAAAGGTGAGTGATTCTCCGCTCTTATATATATGTAAAGATAGATAAAGTTGTTTAGTCTGACGATGAAGCGTCGTGACTGTGTGGCAGGGTCCACCGCCGAAGTGGCGTCCCTGAAGAAAGCGCTATCTGAGGCCGAAGACAAGGCGGCCTTGGAATACAAAGAGCACGATAAGCTAAGTGCTAGAGTGGGCGAGGTACAGCAAGAGCTCCAGGACCTCAGCAAGAAGTTCGAGTCCATGGAGCATGATCTGAAGATGAAAGAGGCCGAGCTTGCGAAGGCCCTTGTGAGTATGAAAGACGCCAAGGCCGAAGCCGAGAAGGCACAGCAGGAGATCCAGGAGGCCAAAAAGATAGCGACGGGTAAGAAATTCTTTTTGCGAAGCAAACATGTGGAGGAGGAGTTTCTTTTACTTACTCGAATTCGGAGCTCTCCAGGGGCATTCGCAGATCTACCACGCAGCGTATCAGATGCCGCGGAGTTCTACCGTGCCCAAGAGGGGAGCTCAATGGAGAAGTTGTTCTGGTCCCAGTATGCTGGGGCCGAACACCCAACGCCTCTGAGTGAACAACTGAAGCAGTTGGTCGAACTCCACAGGGCGGCCGAAGTGGCTATGAAAGATTTCATAGCTCGGATGTGGCCTGGTGAGCCCCTGCCCAGTAGCTACTTCGGCCTGATCACGCGGATGGTAAATGCCTATCCGCGTCTTGAAGTAATCAAGCGATCTGTTTGCATTGAGGGTGCCCGCCGGGCCTTTGCCCGTGCGAAGGTGCATTGGGGCAAGCTGGATGCGGAGAAGCTGGTGAAGGACGGCCCGCCAGAGGGCAAGGCACATCGCCATCCCGAGAAGTACTATGATGGCGTTATGAAGGGCGCTCGTCTCGTGGCCGACGAATGTACTAAAGACAAGATCTTTCACCAAATGTACCTCTGCCGCTGTTGTAAATTAAGGACGGAGTTGCCTATGCTATGTAGCACTGTTTTGATTTAAAATATTACCGTCTGTGCGGCTGTTTATCAAATTCTGAAAGTAGGCCAGTCGTCGGCTTCAGCCCCCACGTACCTAGTATCGGGGTGTTCCTGGAAAAACCCGGATACTCTTTATCCAAATGTTTGGTCCCTTAAGGAGGTATCCGGCGCAGCGAGCAAGTCAATCGGACTATGTGGCTTTATAACTTTCACTTAGCCATAGAAGTCTATAATTTTAAATTTCGGCGAAGCCCCTAGAATTCGAAGGGCCAAATTGGGGCGCTATATACGCCTAAATCGGACAAGGTCGACTCATCGCGTAAAGAGGAAAAAATCTTTAAGGATTTTAAGACCTCTCGAACAGCGACCAGCTCTCGCCTCATCATGCCGGTCAGTTTTCGGCTTTCTCTACTGAGGTGCTCGTCCGGAAGAACAAGGACACAATCGTAGTAGTTCTCGCTGCGCTACCTTAGCCGATATAAAGGAACGTAAGGTACCAAAACAAGGGAGCCGGGCTAACCCAACTATACACCCAAGACATGATTCGGAGCTGATGCATATAGTGCTATAAGTTCGGGGTGCCGCACTGTTCAATGTGTTCAGACTTTATTTGCCGTAGAACGGGGTACCATAGAAAGCCCCTGGCAAACGAACCGTACCAAAGTGTACGGATGCAATATCACAGAAACATTTGTAAGAAAAATGTTCAAATAAGAATAATGAACTGACGCTATATATAATCTCCCGTTGATGAAAATATGTTTAAGCGTATGTATACAATGAATGCATTAAGCGGAGATAAATAGGACTATTTAACATGTCCTATCCAGGGGCAGGCCGCGTATGGATATATAAAACAGGTATAACGATCGTAAATAGATTCCACCTGGGTGTTTCCTTCTGTGCGCGAAGCCTGTTGCCTCCTTGGTTTTCTCTCCTATGTAAGTCCGGCAATCCGGCACTTCTGAAGAGGCTGCTCTAAAGAAATGTCCTAAAAAAGAAGAAGGATGGGTTATGAAGGTATGTATCGGTTATCCCGCACTGTTGACTGAGTCGTTGTTGCGCCTCCGCCTACGCCCATGGTATCTTGAGTGCATAATTGTGTACGCGTGGCACGAATGCTGCTTTGATGGGGCTTAAGCGGAGGCCGGACTGCTAGTCGCGCTCTTGGCGTGCCTGATGATCCTGTTGCGGAGTGTTCCGGACTCTCTTAACGGTGCTTGAAGGTGTTGTCGCCGGATTGGTTTGTCGGAGGAGGCCGCATTGTACTTCCGCCGCGAGGGCTGTAGTATGTTCTTCTGTTCGGAGAGAGCGGTCCATATTTCCGTTCACTGTTATGACCCTGCGTGGTCCTGGCATCTTGAGCTAGAGGTGTGCGTAGTGTGGTATCGCATTGAATATAGCAAATGCGGTTCGTCCTAGCAGTGCGTGGTAACCACTGCAGAAAGGGACGATATCGAAGATTAACTATTCGCTTCGGAAGTTATCCGGAGATCCGAAGACCACTTCCAACGTTATAGAGCCCGTGCAACGGGCCTCTACTCCAGGAATCACACCTTTAAAGGTGGTTTTGGTGGCCTTGATCCTTGAAGGGTCAATTCCCATTTTGCGCACTCTGTCCTAATAAAGTAGGTTCAGGCTGCTGCCACCGTCCATAAGGACGCGCGTGAGGTGGAATCCGTCGATGATTGGGTCTAGGACCAATGCGGCCGAGCCGCCGTGACGAATGCTAGTAGGGTGATCCCTACGATCAAAGGTGATCGGACAAGCTGACCATGGGTTGAATTTGGGGGCAACTGGCTCTATCGCATAGACGTCCCGTAGTGCCCGCTTCCGTTCCCGCTTGGGGATGTGCGTGGCGTAGATCATGTTGACCATTTTCACCTGGGGGGGGGGGGATTTCTTCTGTCCCCCCATGTTCGGACGTCGGGGCTCCTCGTCATCGTTGCTGTGCAGCCCCATGTCTTTGTCTTCGGCGTTTATCTTGCCGACCTGTTTGAATACCCAGCAATCTCTATTGGTGTGGTTGGCTGGCTTGTCCGGGGTGCCATGAATTTGGCACGAAGCGCCCAAAGATGCGGTCCAGATCGACGGTCCTCGATTATTTCTTTTGAACGGCTTCTTCCGCAGACCGGCTTGATCCGCTGAATCCGGCATTGACCGCCGTGGTCTTCGTCTTTGTCGCCGTTGTTCCGTTGCTTATGTATGTTACACCGTGGCTTGCCGTTATTGTTGCGGCCATCCGAGGTGCCGAATGTGGCGAGTGCTGCCGCGAGCCAACCAATCGTCCTCGCCGCGCAAAAGCGGTCATTAGTGTTGTGAGAGCTGCCATGGACTTGGGTTTTTCCTGGCCGAGGTGTCGAGCGAGCCACTCGTCATAGATATTATGCTTAAAAGCCGCCAGGGCTTCGGCGTCCGGACAGTCGACTATTTGGTTTCTTTAGTGAGGAACCGAATCCAGAATTTCCTGGCTGACTCTCCGGGTTGTTGAGTAATGTGGCTCGGGTCATCGGCGTCTGGCGGTCGCATATATGTTCCCTGGAAGTTGTCGAGGAATGCATCTTCCAGGTTTTCCCAACTGCCAATGGAATTTGCTGGCAGGCTGTTTAGCCAGTGTCGGGCTGGTCCTTTGAGCTTAAGGGGAAGATACTTGATGGCATGTAGATCGTCTCCGCGGGCCATGTGAATGTGGAGAAGGAAATCTTCGATCCATACTGCGGGTCTGCACAGCCATCGTATGATTCGATGTTTACGGGTTTGAACCCTTCTGGGAATTCATGATCCATTACTTCGTCAGTGAAGCAGAGGGGGTGTGCGGCGCCTTTGTGCCGGGCTATGTGGCTACGCAGGTCGAATTGCTCTGGGTGGCTATGTTCGGCCCAGCCAGACTTGTTGAATGTGTATCCGGCGTGACTGTCGTCGTCGCGTGCCGAGGCGCGCCCCCGCGATCCGTAGATCGATCTTGGATGTCCTGTTTTGTTGCCTCGGGCCGCAATATGTTGGCGTGGGGGTGTTGGCTGGTATGCGGACTGATATGCCGTTTTATCACGGCCACGAGGTGGCCGGTCCACCGTATGGTGCTCGAGTCCGTATTCCTCGGCTGCCAGGACTTCAGTCCATCTATCTGTGAGCAGGTCTTGATCAGCTTGGAGTTGTCGCCGCTTTTTTCGTGCTCCTCGCAGTGGCTAAGTCGACGCTTGAAGCGCTCCTGCTTACGGGATCCTCAGCACGCCTAAACTCGCTGCCGCCGAGGCTAATCTCGCCTTCGGAGGGGGGCATGTAGCTGTCCTCCTCCGGGTATTCGTCCGTTGCCTGTTCTTCTGGGCTGACCTGCTCATCCTCCTGTTCGGCCTGCTCCAAGGTGGGCTGATCAGGGTTGTATTCTTCTTCGGCACCATATAGATTGTTTTCGTTTCCTGGGCCGGTATTGCTGTGGCGGGGCTTGGAGTGGCGCCGACGACTCCCGTTCTTTGCTTTTTTCCCTGAGGTTTTATCCTCCATTGCCTCATCGCCATTTGTTTCCTTCGAAGTGTCCACCATATATATATATATCATAGGAAGAGGAGGCTGTCCACCGCCCAGTGAGCGGTGGTTCATGTTCTTCTCCTGCATCGTCGTCCATACCGCCGATGTCTTTGGAGTCAAGTCCAAGACTGTTAAATCATCGACCGTGGCAATGAAGTGGGTGGTGGTGGGCAATGAATTCTTCATCACCCGCCTCCTACTCGAAGCCGGGCGAGTTCGCCGAGAGCCTCCTGACAAAGAGAGAGACTTTAATGAGTCCAGCATGTCGCCGAAGGGCGAGTGCTGGAAGATATCCGCAGTGGTGAACTCCATTACCGGAGCCCAACCTGGCTCGACTGGCTCGGGAGTGCGCGGACTGGAACCAGCGTCCGGATACGAACTGGGGTCCGAGTCACAGTCACCACAGAGGTAAGACCGTGTTCGGCTCCACCGATGAGTGCGTGACCTATGGGGCGGGTCCATCCCTCCGTCCTTAGGGCAGCGCAGCTCGCCCGGATTTAGGTCCTGGCTCTGCGGGGTGATACTCGAGCTTTGTCCGACAAAGAGGTCTAAGCCATGCTCGCTAGACTGTCCGACGCCTCGACATAGGCCCGAATCCGTCAAGATCAAGTCTCCGCTAATGTCCGCTGTAGTTCAGGTTTCCAACCTAATTTGATGGCTGGGCGAGCTGCCGATCTGCTTCCAGATGGCTAAGCGAAGGTTCAGGAGTAAGCCGCCAACACGTAAGATCTGTCCGGGGAAAGGTCTCACCCAGATCATGTTGTTGATTTATGATCGGAGGAGCCATCGAGCCTCAGAAGCGACGGCTACGAGGAACTCTCAATGAAAGCACCAATGTCGGTGTCAAAACCTGCGGATCTCGTGTAGGGGGTCCCGATCTGTGTGTCTTAGGCTGATGGTAACAGGAAGCAAGGGACACAGATGTTTACCCAGGTTCGGGCCCTCTTGATGGACGTAAAACCCTAGTTCCTGCTTGATTAATATTGAAGATATGGGTAGTACAAGAGTAGATCTACCACGAGATCGTAGAGGCTAAACCCTAGAAGCTAGCCTATATAGGCATCAGAGAGGGCTAGGGTTTACATGGAGTCGGTTACAAGGAAGGAAATATAATATCCGGATCGCCAAGCTTGCCTTCCACGCCAAGGAAAGTCCCATCCGGACACGTGTCGAAGCCTTGAGTCTTGTATCTTCATGCTTCAATAGTCCGGACGATTTATATGGTCCGGCTCTCCGGATACCACCTAATCTAGGACTCCCTCAGCCGCCCCCTCGGTCCGGCGGATCAGGTCCGTCTCTTGAACAACTACTTAATGAACCTTGTCCGAGACACGGCACTCGGGAAAAGCCGGCCACTCACTTATGGAAGGATTGCGCGATCATGAAGGCTTTCAAAATTCTAACACGTTCGATGGCAATCATGGGTCGGGCGCCGGCTCGGGTGGCGGCGGTTTTCATGGCCCGGGTGGTGGTTCAAGTTCCGATTTTCAGGGAAATCAAGGTGGCTATAATCAGCAGCAGCAATCTGGACAGGGAGGTCAACAGCAGCAGCAGTTGGGTTATCAAAGCCATCCAAAACTGCTGAATAGCGGACAATATCATGTGTTCACCACTAGCTTATGCAAACGAGACTAGAAACTTCATAAAAGGGTTGTGACCGCTGTTGAGCCGGCAGTCCCCCGTTATTTGAGGTGGTCAGAGCAGCCTATTGTGTGGAGTAGGGAAGATCACCCTCCCCGGGTTGACAATCCGGGTCAGTTAGCCTTTGTGGTAGCACCTCAGGTTGGTGGATATAAATTCACCAAGGTACTCATGGACGGAGGTAGCAGCATCAACATCCTCTATTATGAGACCTTTCGACGTATGGGGTTGACTGACAAAAATTTAAAGACGTCCAACACCGTTTTCCATGGAGTGATGCCTGGTAAGTCGGCATACCCTATTGGTAAGATTGAGCTGGAGGTAGCCATTGGAGATGAGTATGATTCTAGGGCTGAGAAGTTAACTTTTGAGGTGGTCAAAATCAGGAGTCCATATCACGCTCTGTTCGGACGGCCGGCTTACGCCAAATTCATGGCGCGGCCGTGTTATGTTTATTTGCAGCTCAAGATGCCGGGTCACAAGGGCACCATTACTGTGCATGGGAGTCGAAAGATAGCCCTAGAATGTGAAGAGGGGAATGCTGCTTATGCCGAGGAGCTGAAGTTTTATCAAGATAACGTTGACACGGCGGATATGACATCTCTGAAGAAGCCAACCACAGAGCATGACCCGGCGTTGAAATTTAAGTCAACTGATGAGACCAAGCTTGTTGACTTTACTCCTGGCGACTCATCTAAGCAATTCAGCATCACTGCCAATCTGGATCCTAAATAGGAAAGCGCGCTCATCGTGTTCATCCGTGAGAATCGGGACATCTTTGCATGGAAACCTTCTGACATGCCGGGTGTACCGAGAGAACTCGCTGAGCACACTCTTAATATTGATCCGAAGTTTAAGCCAGTCAGGCAGTTCCTGCGACGGTTCAACGAAGAGAGACGGAAAGCTATTGGTGAGGAGGTGGCCCGGCTTTTAGCAGCCGGGTTTATTGTTGAAGTTTTTCACCCAGAGTGGTTGGCTAACCCGGTGCTTGTACTTAAAAAGAATGGCAACTGGCGGATGTGTGTGGATTACACCGACTTAAATAAGGTGTGTCCGGCTGATCCTTTTGCTCTTTCCCGTATTGATCAAATCATTGATGCTATGGTGGGTTGCGAGCATTTGAGCTTCTTGGACGCGTACTCTGGTTATCATCAGATAAAAATGGCAGTTAAGGACCAGGAGAAGACGACCTTCATCACTCCGTTTGGAGCCTTCTGCTATGTATCTATGCCGTTTGGGCTCAAGAGTGCCCAGGCAACTTATCAGCGGTGTGTACAGAACTGTCTCCACAATCAGATTGGGCGCAATGTTCACGCTTATGTGGATGATATAGTGGTTAAATCTAGAGAGAAGGAAACCCTGATAAATGATCTGAAGGAAACCTTTGACAATCTCCGGGTCTACAAAATGACGCTTAACCCGGCCAAATGTGTGTTTGGCGTGCCAGCAGGAAAGCTTTTGGGTTTTCTGGTCTCTAACAGAGGCATTGAAGCTAATCCGGATAAGATCAAGGCGATTACCTCTTTGGCTAAGCCGGCGTGCATCAATGATGTTGAGCGACTCGCGGGTCGTATTGCTGCTTTAAGCCGGTTCATAAGCCGGTTAGGTGAGAAGGCCATACATCTGTATCAGATGATGAAGAAAACGGACACCTTTGTCTGGAGTGAGGAGGCTAATGCTGCCTTTGAAGATTTAAAGAGATAGTTATCTGAGCCGCCGGTCCTTGCGGCGCCCATTGATAAGGAGCCGTTGCTGTTATACGTGGCCGCTAACTCACGTGCCGTCAGTGTCGCAATTGTGGTGGAGCGCAACGAGGCTGGCAAGGAGCATCCGGTTCAACGGCCAGTTTACTACATCAGTGAGGTGCTCATTGAGTCTAAGCAAAGATATCCACATTGGCAGAAGCTTGTTTATGGGGTGTTCATGGCAAGCCGGAAGCTTAAGCAATACTTCCAGGGTCACCCCATCACCGTGGTAAGCTCTACTCCCTTGGGAACATCATTCAGAATAGAGAGGCCACAGGACGAGTCGCCAAGTGGGCCATTGAGCTTGGGCCTCATGGTTTGAAGTATGTGCCCCGCACTGCTATTAAGTCTCAACCCTGGTGGATTTCATCAATGATTGGACAGAGCTGCAGACACCTGAGGAGAAGCCGGATAACACATATTGGACTATTCACTTTGATGGATCCAGGCAGTTGGAAGGCTCGGGGGCTGGATTCGTTTTAGCTTCCCCTCGAGGTGACAAATTTTGTTATGTGCTTCGGCTCATGTTTCCTTGTACTAACAATGCAGCTGAATATGAGGCCTTGCTCCATGGTCTTCGGATGGCTAAGGAGATGAATTTATGCCGGGTAAGGTGCCTGGGCGACTCAGATCTGGTGGCTCAACAGGTGTCAGGCAAGTGGGACTCTAAGGATCTCCTCATGGCGGCTTATCGCCGAGAAGTTGATGTTGTAGCTGGGTACTTCAAGGGTTATCAAGTGGAGCACATTGATCGAAGGAAGAATGAGGAGGCCGATGCTTTAAGCCGGCTGGGATCTCAGCGTAAGACGGTACCGCCTAACACCTTTTTGGATGTTTTGCGTAATCCTTCTGTCAAGTTACCCATGGAGGAAGACTTAGCTGTTCTAGACCCAGAAGCACAGCTGGTGGCAGCTCTTCACGTCATCCCGGATTGGACAGTGCCATATTTGTCTTACATGACCCGGGGAGAGTTGCCTGAGGATGAGACCTTGGCGAGACAGATCATCCGGCGGTCTAAATCCATGGCAATTGTTCATGGTGAGTTGCATCATCACAGTGTCACTGGGGCGTTTCAACGTTGTGTGTCACCTGCGGAAGGTCAGGAAATACTTCGTGAGATCCATGAAGGTGATTGTGGTCATCATGCCGGCTCAAAATCTCTTGTGGCCAAGGCTTTCCGTCATGGTTTTTATTGGCTGACGGCTCATGCTGATGCGGAAGATCTAGTCAGTAAATGTGACGGTTGTCAGAAATTCTCACGACGAGCTCATGTGCCGGCTCAAGAATTGAGGATGATTCCAATTACTTGGCCGTTTGCAGTCTCGGGGCTTGATATGGTCGGGCCTTTCAAAAGGTCCAAGGATAAAAAGACACATCTCCTGGTGGCAGTCGATAAATTTACAAAGTGGGTTGAGGCAGAGCCGGTCAGTAAGTGTGATGCAGCCACGGCGATTCAGTACATGAAAAAGGTGATCTTTCGTTTTGGCTTTCCACACAGCATCATAACTGACAATGGCACTAACCTCTCCAAAGGTGCTATGGAAGAGTTCTGTCAACGAGAACATATCCGGCTTGATGTTTCGGCGGTAGCTCATCCTCAATCCAATGGTCAATCAAATGGTCAATCAGGAGATCTTGAAAGGTATAAAACCCCGGCTCATGGTCCCCTTACAGCGGACACCGGGTTGTTTGGTGGAGGAATTACCCTCGGTGATTTGGAGCATCAACACTACACCTAACAGATCTACGGGTTATACACCTTTCTTCATGGTTTACGAAGCAGGGGCGGTCCTGCCAAGTGACATCCGTCATGACTCGCCCCGAGTGGCGGCTTACGTAGAAGCTGATAATGAAGAAGCTCGTCAGGATGCACTTGATTTGTTGGATGAGGAGCGAGATTTGGCAATAGCCCGCTCGGCGATTTACCAACAAGAACTGCGCCGTTATCATAGCCGTCGGGTTAGATCCAGAACCTTTCAAGAAGGCGACTTAGTGCTCCGGCTCATCCAGGACCAAACCGATATGCACAAGCTATCCCCCCCTTGGGAAGGACCCTTTGTGGTCAGCAAGAATCTAAACAACGGGTCATATTACCTCATCGATGTTCGAGAGCACAAAGACTCACGTAAGTCGGAAGAGGGGACCCGCCGGCCGTGGAATATCACTCATCTTCGGCCTTACTACACTTGAGCCACCAGGTCTCAGGATGTACATATTTTTGAGATGTATATATTATGAAAAGCAATAAAGCAGGACCTCTGTCCTTTTCTCATCCTCAAAAGTTTATACATCTTCCTTATTATGTTGTTAAAACAACCAACAGGGAGCAGATCATATTTGAATCCGGCTTTCCCTTTGGTACGGCTTATGATCATATCTAAATCTAGCCATGATCACTTGGGGGCTTCCTGTTCAAACATAGGTCGTATTCGAACCAAAGAGAACATAGCTGTCGATACCCTCTTGATCGGCATACTGCCAAGCTCACTAGGGGGCTGCTTGATTGTATCCGAATCATAGATGAACCCCTTTGAGTCTGACGTGGATCGTATTAGAATCAGCGTCATTAAACAACTTTCAAGGTCACTTGGGGGCTTCCTGTTCAAACATAGGTCGTATTCGAACCAAAGAGAACATAGCTGTCGATACCCTCTTGATCGGCAACACCAAAGCCACTGGGGGCTATACGATCGTACGAATCTTAGCTTAACCCCTTTGGAACGGTTTAATGATTGTATTCGAATCAGAAGCCTTTGAGTTTTGTCTATTTCTCATAACACTTTGCAATCACAATTGTTTGACTGTTTTGAGATCATCTTTGAAAGCATTTATGGGGTGGTTTTTAATCCACCGGTTTAATCTTCATCAAATACAGTTGTTAGCACATAGCAAACATCGTATGTGTCAGGTTTTTCAAGGTTAAGCTCTTACCCTCATTGTTCGGGTCACATAAACCGGCAATGTAATCAAAGGATCACAGGTTTGCTGTTAGATTATGTCTCAATGATATAATTGAGAACCAGTCTTTTTCCAAATTTTTTGATTCATATTCCGGGTTATCTGTAAAATATATGACCCGTCATGCGGTAAGCCGCCAAGAGACTTGCGTTTTGTTCTGTATGCAGGGCAATTAAAACAGTTTTTTAAGCATAAGGAAAGCAGAAGATCAGCGCAAAACGGAGGAATAAAAGATGGCGGCTTAAACAGTGTTGAGTGCCATACACGTGTGCGAGGGCACGACAAAATTAAGTGTTTTGCTACCCTATTACATGACTCCCCGAGTCCAGATAATGAAGCATTGTTTTCAGCAAGGCATAAGTATGAGTCGCCCGACGGTTCACTCGTTTTGTTGGCCCAAATCTTCCGGGTCATCCCTTTCCGCTCCTCCATCGGCTGCCCTATCCTAGAAGGTTGATGATGACCAGTCAATGCCACTCAAAGCTTCAAATTCAGCCTCATCATCAATTAACTCGGCCGGATTGACTTCGGGGGCGAAGGTATGGTTACGAATTGGAGGGATCAAGCTGACTGCGTCGTAATGTGGCGTTGGGATTCTCTGATTCTGGTTGTCGTAACCCGACTGGTATTTGGTAAGGTCTGTATCATTCCCGATCAGAGTGGCCATAGGGCGTATTTCCCTCACACAGGCGGTGAAGTCCTTCTGGTCAAATGAGGTGCCATCCTCCTTCAAGCTTGGATATCCAAGGGTGATGTCGGCTGGGTCCAGCTCTGGTAGCCAGGCCTTGGCCCGGCTTAATGCGGCCACGGCTCCGACTCTTGCAAAAGCACGTATTAACTCTTGGATCCATTGAGGTAGCACGGCAAGCCGCCTCAGTACATCCGCCAAAAGATTGGGAACCTCGTTTGACAAAGCCACAACGGCTAAAGCACGTTGTGACCCGGTGTAGAGTTGTTCCACCAGAGTATAAACCACTTTCAATTTTATCAACATGCTCTGATTCAGATTAGAGCTCCTGGGGCCTGCATTAACAAACATCAGGTGAGCCGGAGGTGACAATTGAGATACTTGTCGAAAACAGATTTACAGTATTTAACACTTACAGAATAGCTTACCAAAGATTGCTGAGACCATTTGAGATATATGGCGTTTTAAGCCGGATAATTCGGCAGTTGTTTCTGCGAGAGTTGCCTCTGCTTTCTCCGCCCAGGTGACCAAGGAGGCTTTTTATCAGCCCAATTTTTCTTGTCTTCTTCAAAGCTCTTTTTCAATTTTTCTTGTTCAGATACACTGAACTCAAATTTGGAGTTAGCTTTTTGGGTTTCAGCTTCCTGAGCTTCCAGGCGATTCTTTAGATCAGCAATCTCTGTTTCAAAATGACTCATGGCGTCCTGTACTAAAAACGGGTTACATTTCGGGTCATAATAAGGCAACATTAAGTCCCAAATATTTTGCAAGCAAAGATACTTGACACTTGGGGGCTAATGTGTGCTGAAGAACTCTATTGACTAAGGTGGTTCATGGAATTAAAGTCCCAAGCACTTTGCAGGCAAAGGTACTTGGCCCTTTGGGGCTAATGCATATTGCTGCTCAAGTATTTAAATATAACATGGTAAGGACCGGCTCACATCCTGTGCTAAGCTGGTTTGCAGGTATTACAGGATAAGCCGGGCTTCTGGCAGACATTACTAAGCTAACATTAAGTCTAGGGCATATTTTATCATAAGCAATAGACTTGGGGGATGGTATAGTAAGGATAAATAAAGAATAGCAACAAGAGTTATACATCAGATTTTTGTTGTATTTGTTTCACCATGTCAACTTCCAGGTCACGGCTGCTGTGCACTTGACTTATATAGCCAGAGACAATTTCTCCAATACTCAGATGAGTATAATCGGTGACGTCCAGTTTGGCTTTGCGGCGTTCCAGAAATTCTTCCTTAGCAGAGCATTTGGCCGGCACAGTGGGTCTTCCCGGTTCAACAAAGCCGGTCTTAATGATCTCGACAGCCGGGTTGTCTGCCTTGGCCCGACTAGGGGTCTTCGGGTTCTCAGAACCGTCAGGTTCTTGCTTGGCAGGCGGATTAGAAGTCGGCGCTGGAATGTCGTGGGTTGGTTCAGGCGGCGGCTCATGTGTGGAGGTGTCAGGAGCAGCCGTTCTGAGCTCCGGTTCAGTCACGACCGGCTCTTCGGTCGGCTTATTTTTCTTCGCCCTCTTGCTGGGCTTCACTTGTACGCTGTGTACAAATCAGAAGGGTTAATACAAAAACATGAGTAAGATGAGCATAAGATAAACAGGTTATCATTACCCTGGAGCAGTTTTGAAAGCCGGCATAATAGATTGCATGGATTCGCCGGAGGAAGGTGAAATTTCCTGATAGTTTGAATCAGATGAATTGAGAGGTTGACGAATGCAACCCGCCAAAGGAAAAGAAGAACGTAAATCAGAGATGACCTCAGTCCAGCGCTTACTTGTTACATCAGGTAAGTCGAAGGAGAGTTCTGTATCTTTGCTGGTCCGGGTCTGCCTCCAGCTCTCATGAATCTGTCGCTTCGAAAGAAATTGAGGATCTTGGTAAGCTAAAGGATGTGAAAATCTTACTTTCCGGGTCACTCTTCGGACTTTCTATCTTGGCAAGGGTTCTGAGTCAGAGGAAATAGATATTACCTCTTCCTCAACTGCTTGGCTGGTTCCCATGTCATCCTGAAAGGAGTTAAAGGTCAATAAGATGATCAGGAAAAAGAACCAAGGGAGATCAGAGTTACCTCTTCTTCATCTTCATCAGATGTATCATCCAGCTTAAGCAAATCTGAGGCACTTGGTTTCTTTCTCTTTTGAGTTATGGCTTTGGCGGATTTCCTTTCGGCTTTCTTAGCCGCCCTGGCTTGCTTAGCAGCCTCATGGTCATACTTGACCTTCCAAAATTTGTCATTTTCCTGTGAATAACAACAAAGGATTATGAGTAAGAGCAAAGCGGTTGAAAGTAAAAATAAAATGTTTAGACTGGTGACTTACAGCTAGGGCCGGGTTAGTTTTGCAGAATGGACTTAAGCCGATAGTGCTGCACTCCACCGAGCCCTCTTTCAGAAAGAGACTTTGTCATAGTTCCAACTGTATCATCAGGCAGATTATCGGGGCTATGCCGCAGTGGATCATTTCTCTCGCCTGTATAATTGCACATCAGACTGGGGCAGCGGCTTAATGGGATAACCCGCCAAGAGATCCAAACTCATACCAAGTCAATGCCATTTAGACCATTCCCCAGAAGAGCCCTGATCTTCTCTATGGTGGGAGCAAGTTTTTGACGTTCTGCGGCAGACAGCTTATCTGCAACGGATGGTTGGATTCGAGGCGCAGGGCGCGAAAGCCGGGAAGAGGATTCTCATTATTCAGAGAAGTATCCTGACAGTAGAACCACGTCTGGTTCCAGTCCTGTCAGTGACTCGGCGGTTCAGCATACGTGAAAAGGCAATACCTCCGTCGCTGAATGGAAATGCCACCAAGTTCCAAACTGGGTCCGTTGGCACGTTCATTCTGGCGGTTTAAATAAAACAGCTCTCGAAAAAGCAGAAGGTTGGGTTCTTCTCCCAGATATACTTCACCAAAACACTTGAAAGTTGCAAATATTTGATATGGAGTTGGGCCCAATATCTTGAGGACGGAGGTCAAAGAAGTGCAAAAAATCTCTGAAAATTTTTGAGCCGGGTGGAGAAAAGCCCCGGTTCATGTGATCAGTGAACACGATGACTTCCCCTTCCTTGGGGTGAGATTTTTCCTCGGTAGGATCAGGAGCACGATAGGACATGATTTCTTTATTGGGCAGATAACCGGACTTCACGAAACCATAAAGGGTGCTCTCAGTAATGACGGATTTAACCCAGTTACAGGTCACGGGTGCCTTGGGAGCCTTGGGTGCCATTATGAAGTCGGAAGCCTGTAACAAAATAAAGTTTGTCCGGCTCAAATTTAAACCGGAGGAGAACATTTCAAATACATATCCAAGATGGCGGCTTATGAAGGGGCCTAATGACATATGGCTAAGCATACCCGGTTATTCAAAGCCGCCATGGGCTTGAAGTAGCTAAATTATTTTAAACCGCCATGAGTGGTCGGAATTATCAATTGAATGTGGTCTATTTTAAGCCGGTGACGAGAGTCGCCATGGTTAAATGGATCTGACAGAAACAGATATTTCCCTAAGTGTCGCACAAACAAGTTTCGCAGCTGGCAGATATTATTTTGGATCAAACAGGTGTACAGAAAAGGAAGTATTCTAGACCTAAAACTAGTACAGATGAGTTCATAAGCTCGAGCAAGGCCTCTATACAAGTGAAAGTGGATCTATTTACATCTAAGATGGGGGCGGAACGGCTAACGCATGAGTTTATACTCCCTTAAATATCAAATCCGGTTGCGGTGGCGAAATCTATGAAGGGTTCATGACGAACGGCGAAGAACACCGACGCACTTGAAAATCCTAATGGGGATCTAGGATATGGAAGGGAAGGAACTTACAGATGCAGACTTGTTGTAGGGGTTCGTCGCTGTTCTCTGGAGGATTCAGGTCGATGCAGCGGCCAAGGTCGTCGAAGATGCGGTTCTCCGCGGCGGCGGCGACAGAACTGGAGCGGCAGAGGAGTCGCGGAAGGAAGAAGACGACAGAAGGGGGAGAATAGAAAAGACCTAGAGGTCGTGCCTATTTATAAGGGAGGATTGACTGAGAAAGCGCAAGAAACGAGGAGGCCAGGCGTGATTATCCAACTACTCCGACGCCTCGATTTTCAGAATGGTCAGTAAAGATAAAGATCTGTTGAGATATGACAGAGTAAAAAACGAATTTAATGGAAGATGACGTCACGGCGGGTTATCGCAAATCTAGAAGATGACGTCATAGCGGGTTATCGCAAATCTAGAAGATGACGTCACGGCGGGTTATAACCTTTATGCAGACAGAAGGCTTTCCTTAAAGAATTCAAGATTGAGATGAACCGGTTCAAATCAATCTGGGGCCTAATGTTGGGGACATAACTATTTGTGTAAGCTGCCCAGGAGGGGTCGGGTTACGCAAAGGCGATTCATCATATGAAGCCCAAGATCAAGCATGAAGATGGCGGTTCAATAAGGGGTCTAAAGCCCACAGGCAACTTAAGGCCCATAGTGATAAACTGCCATAATGGCATGACTTGTATTGTAAGGCAAGATTAACTAGTGACCGAGCCGGACACTGTTTATGAGCCGGCCGGGACTCTGTAAGCCGCAGGGCGTCAACCCGTGTATATAAGGGGACGACCCGCCGGCGGCTCAGGGCAGGTAACATACAATCGAGAGTCGGGCATAGTGTATCTCGCTCCCTGGTCATCGAAACCCTAGCAATACCAACTCAACTAGACGTAGGCTTTCACCTTCATCGTAAGGGGCTGAACTAGTATAAAAACTCTCTCATGTCCCTTGTCCCGTTAACCCCTTTAAGCTTCCTAGTTGCGATGGCTCCATGACTAAGTCCTTTCACGAGGACATCTGCCATGACAATTCCAGGACAAAGGTCTTCGTACATTTTTGTACCTCCAGGGTGAATGGAATATGAGGATTCGTGTGCTTCTGACAGGATCTTCTGCTTTAAATCCGCTTGGTTGGGCACACAAAGCCTTCCCCTAAATCGGAGGGTAAAGTACTGATCCTTCGAGAAATCGGAATGCTTGGCATGTTTTTGCACGTCGGCGTCGCCTGGCTGGGCCTTGCGGATTTCTTCCGCAAGGGTATGGGTAACTTCCAGAATATTGGCAAGGCTAGCCTCAACTATGACTAGGTTGAGCTGAGCAATCTCTTCTTTAAGCTCAGGAGGCATAGATTCCAATAGGACATTTAAAGTGACGGGCTTTCTACAGAGCGCGTCAGCAACCACGATTGCCTTACCCGGATGGTAATTTATTCCAAGGTCATAATCCTTGACCAACTCAAGCCATCTTCGTTGACGGAGATTTAAATCCGGCTGACTAAATATATATTTGAGGTTTTTGTGATCGGTAAAAATTTGGCACCTTTTTCCGATGAGGTAGTGTCTCCAAAATTTTAAAGCATGAACTACCGCGGCCATTTCCAAATCATGAGTGGGGTAATTCCCTTCGTGGGGTCGTAGCTGTCGTGAGGCGTAAGCTACTACCTTTCCATCTTGCATAAGCACGCATCCCAGTCCTTGCCTGGAAGCGTCGCAGTACACATCAAAGCTGCGGTATATATCTGGAAGTGTTAATACTGGTGCAGTTGTCAGTCGTTTCTTTAACTCAGCGAAATTTTTCTCACAATCCTCAGTCCATTCAAACTTCTTATCCTTTTTGATCAGCTCTGTCATGGGTTTAGCAATCTTGGAAAACCCTTCAATGAAACGGCGGTAGTGTCCGACTAATCCAAGAAAACTCCGTATCTGAGATACGGTTGCGGGTGGCAACTAGTAGAGCACATCTTTTACCTTGCTTAGGTCCACGGCTATACCCTCAGCGGATAGCAAATGCCCAAGGAATCCAACTTGCTTGAGCTAGAACTCGCATTTACTGAATTTGGCGTATAACTGATGCTCACGGAGTCGTTGTAATACTGCTCGGAGGTGTTCCTTATGCTCTTCTTCACTTCGTGAGTAAATGAGTATATCATCGATGAAGACAACCACGAACTTATCGAGGAAGTCCATGAATACTTTATTCATCATGTGCATGAAGAAGGCGGGGGCGTTGGTGAGGCCAAAAGACATGACTGTATATTCATAGAGACCATAGCGAGTAGTGAAGGCGGTCTTGGGAATATCCTCCCTTATAATTTTGAGCTGATAATACCCAATCCGTAAATCGATCTTGGAGAATACCTTGGCCCCACTAAGATGATCAAACAAATCATCAATTCTTGGCAGAGGGTATTTGTTTTTTATTGCGACATCATTCAGCTGACGGTAATCCACACACATGCGGAGGCTGCCATCTTTCTTGTCCACGAAAATAGCAGGTGATCCCCAGGGTGAGGAGCTGGGGCAGATATACCCTTTCTGGAGCATCTCATCCAGTTGTTTCTTTAGCTCCACTAATTGTGATGATGGCATTCGATAATACTTCTTGTGTATTGGTGTGGTTCCGAGCACAAGATCTGTCGCAAACTCAAGCTCTCGATCAGGTGGCATACCTGGCAGTTCTTCTGGGAATTCATCAGGAAACTCGCTGACCACCGGGATTAATTCCATTTCAACCATTGCTGTAAAGACCATTTCCTTGGAGGGCATGCTCCTACGAGCAATAAATTTTGTAGTTTGTCCCTCTTGGCTGGTCAAGTTGACTTCTCGGGTCGCACAATTTATGCATACTTGGTACTGAGTCAGCCAATTCATACCCAAGATAACATCCAACTTATCGGATTCAATAAGTATCAACGAAGTTGGAAAACGGACTCCGTTGATATTGACTTCCAGATTACGGCAGACTATATTGCTTCTGATTAGAAATCCCGGGTTTGTACCAACATATTTTTGCCAAAAAGCGAACAAGGAAATTTGTTTTGGGCAACAAAACTCCGAGAAATAAAAGAGTGGGAAGCCCCAGAGTCAAATAAAATTACTGCAGGTATGTTATTAACAAGGAACATACCAATGACGACTTCGGAATTCTCTTGGGCTTCGTCGGCGGAAATGTGATGAATGTATCCCGTGAGGTCGTGCTGATATGGGCATGCCTCCATATAATGAACTTGTGGCTTGAATGTAGTATTTGCCCGATTGTTCGTGGGACATTGTTTGGCATAATGTCCGGTTTGCCCACAATTGAAACAGGAATTGTTGCGCAGACGATTCTCTAGAATTGGGTTGAGCGCGTTGTTCTTGACTTGGGTGGTGGTCTTGTTAACATTTTGTTGCCAGTTAACCTTGTATGCTACTTGAGTCGGCTGCCAGATACGAGCCTTCTGCACTGGTTGCATTTCTTTTCTTGGCTCAAACTTGCGCTTGTGATCATTCTTGACGGGCTTAGTGTCTGATACGAGCTTGTGTTCACTTTCAGCAATGAAAGATTTGTTTACCAGAGTTTGGAAGTCTGGGAAATCGAACATACTGGAGTGCAACGGAGTTGCGGGTTTAATCCACCAAGAAACCTGTCCATCTTTATTTCCTCAGTGGCCACGTCATATTAAGACTAACGTGACAGGTGATTGAATTTCTGCTAATATTCTCCCACAGACTAACTTCCTTGGAGGAGCGCGAGAAATTCACGCTGCTTAGTCTTCATAATTCCTGTAGGGATGTGATATTTCCAGAATCGTTCCTTGAATCTTGACCAGGTAATTTCTTCATCAGCAGTCCCCATGGCTTTTTCATTTTCCCACCATATGGCAGCAGCGCCTTCAAGATAATGTGTTACAAATGGAACCTTATCCCCTTCATCAGTTCGAGCAACCTCATGCTTCTTTTCCATAGTTCTCAACATAATCATCTGCATCCAAGGGATCAATGGCCTGACTGAAACTGGGAGGCTTAGTCCTTTGAAAATCAGATATCTTGGAGTGATGGCCAGGCTGATTTCCATTCTGTCCAACCATAGCTTGAATACTTCTGAATATTTCCATCAGATCATTATTTCATCTTTCCTCAAACATACGCATAATTTTCTCGGTGGAGGGCTGATTTGGCGGTGGAGGCGGTGGTGGAACGTACGGCTCGGGTGAGTGTTCTGCCTGTCGTGCGGAACGACGAACAGGAGAACCCTCGCGAACGTTGCTACTGCAACCTCCCCGCGTCATCCTAATATGATTATTTTCCCAAAGCAATGCAACCGAGATGAGAAGCATTCAAAATAAATTGGGGAGAAGCTAGCAACAAAAATCCGAGTAAAGCCTAAATGGCGAAGGAAATACGGCGAATAAAATAAAGTCCAACATAATTATACATAGACTCATACATGAAAGATAACAGCATGCCAGGTCCAACTACCCTCATACAAGAAACGAAACATCATGACTCGTATGACTACATCCATACTCCATCCTGATGACTGCAAATACTCGGAAGCTCTACTGCTCTGCTGGTGCTGCGGGGTCCTCTCCTGAAGCGGACTCAGATCCTGAACTGACGGGGTTAACTGAGACCTCCGGGTTAAAAGTGACACGACGACGCTGCCTCGAGGGCTCTCCCTCAGAGGCAGGTGAAGGGTGAATCATCGGGGCTATAGGAGTGGCGAGGAGTGAAACCCACTCAGCAGGAGCACTAAGTGGACTCACAGTCACGGTGCCCGAGCTACTCGGGGGAGTAACCAGGGAAACAGGGAATCTAGAACTGGCAGGAATATAGGGAGTAAATCCTACAGATGGTGGAGTAGTGGCTGAGCTAGCAGAGACTAAAGCTGAGGCTAAATCAGTACGGGCACGACTCAGCTCATGAGCCAGCTCGTAGATCAGAAGATAGCTAGCAGTGATATAGCGAGAAAGGTGGCTAGCTGCACTATCAGACTCCGGATCAATGACAGCGAAACGGACACGACCATTATCGTGGAGAGAAGGATAGTAGTGAAAACCTGGGTGGTTCTGCATCCGGACCTCCTTGTAACGGAGCTCAACGAGTACCTCGAATGCAGCAAACTGGACAGCCTAAGAAGCGGCAGAAGCGTAGCTGCTTCGAGAAGTATGAGTGTAAGAGATGGAATCGGAACTGGTACGCAGAATAACCACGGCGTGATACTCATACACTGAGTCAGCTAGACGCTCCCGGTACACACGATAGACTGGATCATCACCGCGGGGGTACAGCCGACGCCACACGTTACGAAGGAGATGCGATGACGTGTACGACATCAGCTACAACTGGCACGGATACAGCACCGGAGCCATCTACACTCACAACCATTAGCAAGTTAGCATAAAAATAAAAATCAGTGCATGCAGTGCAACAACCAGCTACAAATGGTACCGGCACTCAGCTACAACTCGTATCAAATGTCCAGTTAACTCGACTTAGTCTAGCGTGGCCTACAGTCAGCGCGGCTCTGATACCAAGTGTTGTGGCACCCCGGCTCAGAGCGACCGGTTTATCCTGCATTGCCAGCCCAGTGACCTTGTCTTCTGGCAACACACAACAACTTGGTACAGAAAAACAACCGCTTTATTCATGCTAGCGGAGCATAGTTCATATTACAATAGTTAGCGAGGCCAAGCGGCACACACGGTGCGGCCGAACAATATGTACATTATTTAGTGAACATAAAGGGGCCTCGGTCATGACAACTATGCGGCAGCGGAACAACGTCGTAGCGGAACTCCATAGCACAGGGACACCGATGTGGACACGATCTAGACTCGGACAGCTCTCCTTTCCAACGAGACTTTCCTGAAATCTGCCATGTCTCGCCAGGTCAGTACATTGAATGTACTTGCAAGCTCACAACAAGCATAAACATAATGACAAACAATATCATGATATTTAACCAATTAATGACAATGCAACAATATATATATCCATCATGCTGTGATTATACCCAAGTGATGCTCATCCCATGGACTGGCTTACCAAACGTGATCATTTTCAGACCACAAACATGAAGAACTTCACAACAATCTCGTGATCCTTACGAAGATCACAACCCTGACCAACACTTGGCCTCAAAAAGTGATCCTTACGGTGATCACAACCAGACCACACCTGGTCCAACTCAACACGATGGCCTCACTGCCATTACCTCAGTGCAACTCTTAGTGTGCAAATTTATTAAGTGTTGACCCATGGTGTACCCTACTTTCGAGCGTGTCTGTAACCGTGGACTCGGCTATCGATAGATTAATACACTCTGCAGAGGTAGCACACTGGACCCACACTACGGAACCCATGGCCTCTCACTCCCATTCGGGTGGACCAACGGCATTCCGACGGAACCACTTCATTGTCATGACACTCTCCCAGCCACTCCGACTCAATTCCCCATTGGGCTAGTCCTGGGTGGCCCCGTGTCTACCTCAAGACACCTCAAACCACCGTCGTGGCAACGATACACTCTGGGACCCAAACACTTAACTCATCATTGGGCACACAAGGTTATGCCTGCTTACCGGGCCAAGGTACAGCACGCCCATAACCTTCCCTAGATGGAGGCACCGACCAGAGGCACCACAATGAAACGCATTAAGGTCGTCCCATACCGGCAAATGTGGTTGCACTGGGAAAAACTCGTTTCAGCGGCACCACGACCCGGTCAACAACATATTCAAGTTGAGTTATTTATCAGGTTCAACTTAAAGTGAAAGTAACCGGTGCCATAATGCCATGCTATGCATCACTAACATATGCATCACATAACCATGAAAATTAACTATGCTCACACGGAGCCATCGTCAACTCAAGATACTTCTCTGGTTAAGATCAAACCTCACTTAAACTAGAATCATTTCTAGCAATCTCATCATTTTTCATCATGCAAGAATAATAATTAAACTCATTATTAACCTCCATGACCATATCAATTTATCATTACTCATATCTATGTTCTTGTTAGGTTATCAGCAAGATTCATTTCAAACTTTCTGTAAATCAAGCATATTTAACATGGCAAGCATTTAACAGAATATAATTATCATAATAATTATTTAAATGCAGGAATAATCATAAGTTCAAGTAGGAAAATCACAAATATTGAAGTGGCACTATGAAAATGTTGCTGTGGCTTGCCTTAGTGCTGATGAGGTTCACAACTCTCCTGGTGATCGTGAAGACAAGCTTGCTCTTCTAAGAATAAATAAAACCACAAAAACAAAACATCAAGAAACCTTCTGGAAATTACCAGAAAATTAGACAGCAAGGAAAAATCCCATCTTTTGGGTACTGTTAGATTTTTGGACAAAGAACACAATGCAAAAAGAATCAATGCATTTGGACTTATAAATAAAAAGTTATGGCTGTTTGAAGTTTCCTGGATTTAAATGAATTTGAAATAAAACAAACAAACTGGGGGGTGACGTCGAAGGCGTAAAAGCCCAGGGCGCTACCACTCGCACCGCTTCGCGCGCGTACTGAGTGGCTGACTAGCAGGCCCCGCTAGTCAGGCCAGAAGGAGGGGGAGAAGGAAACAGAGGGAGGCAGAGCTTTGCCGGGGCACACGCCGGCGACGAGGGTTCTTGGGGTCGAACGAGAGGGGGGAATCGAAGGAGAAGAAGATTGCGCACCTGCCCATATCCGTAGCATGGCTAGAGGTGACCGGACGGCGTCGGAAACGGCCTCTCCAGCAGAGGCGGGGGGTAGAGGTCGCCAGAGACGAAGACGACGGTGGCTCGGGGCGGCTCCAGGGGCTCCAGCGGGGCGGAACGGCTTCACCGAAGAGTGGCGGAGGCCCTGGCAGGTTCGCCCTGGCCTGGGAGGGGTCGGAGCTGCGGGGACGATCCGGAGGGGATCGCCGGCGAGCTCGGGCTTTGGGACGGCAGATCGTGTCCTGCCCGGCTGGGCTGCGGCTTCTACTGGCTTGTGGAGGGTGTGGGAGTAGCTGCGGGTGCTCAAGGAGGGCTGGGGTGGTGGCATTTATAGGCGGGCAGCGAGAGGGGTTCGGGCTCCGCCGGAGGACACCTGTCCACGGCGCCTGGCGACAAACAGCGCCAGTGAGAGAGGGGGAAGACAACGGAGGTCACGCGGTAACTACTGGCGGGCGCGGACGAGCACAGGGGCGAGGGAGAAGATGACGAGGACAGTGCGTCGCGCGCTGTGTCGTTGGTTGGACCGTGCCCGTGCCTGCTGCGGCGAGCTCCGGCGTCGGCGAGCGCCAGGGGGAGTTAAGGGGTGGAGACGGGGATGGTGGCGAGGCTTGGCATGCTTGGGCAGGCTGGGCAGCGAGCACGCGCTCAACAGAGCGCTAGGCGGCACGCAGAGCGCGTGTTTTGCATGCCAGCACGCCCGGACGAACGCGGTCACCGCGTGAACCGTGACATCAGGCCACCCTAAGCGCTAACTTGATGTCTGGCGTGTAGTCAGGTGCAGTAGAAATGGATTTGTACTGCTAGCAAGTTTCTGGACAGTAACTTTGGAGATTTACTTTGGTCAAACCACTAGGAGTTAAGGGCTGAGCTTTGGAGGTTTGCTTATACTTACTAAGGTAAATAGGCACAAGAAAAACCAGCTAGAATGGAGCTAGTTAAATGGTAGTTGCTGTAGAAACTACCATTTCTGTCCAAAAATGAATTTATTTTCTGTAGCCAAAATATTCGAAAGGGTGATGAAATATTTTTGCTCAGAAAGGTGCCCTAGGGATCAAAGAATAATTGGGATTTTTGTCAGGATTCTTGGGCAAGAAAAATTAGGGTTGCTTTGGAGCACCAAGGGCTAGCTAGGGTTTTGGAGGGCAAAATGAATATTTTTAAGAAAAATATTCCAAGCAATATTTTGGGTTGATCCAGAGGTGAAATGATGGTTTTGAAAAGGAGAGGGAGCACTTGGGTGAAAATCAAGGGGTACCCAAGTGGTTAAGTCCAAATGAAGTGATTCAAAAACGCTAAATTCAAAACCAACTCAACTGAAGACCAGGCAAAGAAAAGAGGGCAAGAACCAGGCTGTCACATTATCAAAGTAGCGAACACAAATCAAACCAACATGATGAACGTGACTAGATGAAATTCCCGTGTACCCTCAAGAACGCTTGGCTTATCATAAGAGACTGTTTTGGCCTGTCCTTTGCCTCTAAAGGATTGGGCTACCTTGCTGCATACTTGTTACTATTATCGTTACTTGCTCGTTACAAATTACCTTGCTATCAAACTACTTGCTACTTACAATTTCAGCACTTGAAGACATTACCTTACTGAAAACTACTTGACATCCATCTGCTCCTCGTTGGGTTCGAACCTCTTACTTATCGAAAAGAGCTACAATTGATCCCCTATACTTGTGGGTCATCACTTCCCCAAGTCAACTGCTCCAGTATTGTCACAAAAGATTTTCATTGGACCCGATGCATTAGGTATTACACCTAGATCGGATATGAACTCCTTCATCCAGACTCCTTCATTTGCTGGTTCTGAACCAGCTATGTACTCCGCTTCACACGTAGATCCCGCCACGATGCTCTGCTTGGAACTGCACCAACTAACAGCTCCACCATTCAATATAAATATGTATCCGGTTTGCGACATAGAGTCATCCGGATTAGTGTCAATGCTTGCATCGACGTAACCATTTACAACAAGCTCTTTGTCGCCTCCATAAACGAAAAACATATCCTTAGTCCTTTTCAGGTATTTCAGAATGTTCTTGACCGTTGTCCAGTGATCCACTCCTGGATTACTTTGGTACCTCCCTGCTAAACTTATAGCAAGGCACACATCAGGTCTGGTACACATCATTGCATACATGATAGAACCTATGGCTGAAGCATAGGGAATGACTTTCATTTTCTCTCTATCTTTTGCAGTAGTTGGGCATTGAGTCTAAGTCAACTTCACACCTTCTAACACAGGCAAGAACCCTTTCTTTGACTGATCCCTTTTGAACTTCTTCAAAACTTTATCAAGGTATGTGCTTTGTGAAAGTCCAATTAAGCGTCTTGATCTATCTCTATAGATCTTGATACCCAATATATAAGCAGCTTCACCGAGGTCTTTCACTGAAAAATTCTTATTCAAGTATCCTTTTATGCTATCCAGAAATTCTGTATCATTTCGAATCAACAATATGTCATCCACATATAATATTAGAAATTCTACAGAGCTCCCACTCACTTTCTTGTAAATACAGGCTTCTCCAAAAATCTGTATAAAACTATATGCTTTGATCACACTATCAAAGTGTATATTCCAACTCCGAGATGCTTGCACTAGTCCATAAATGGATCGCTGGAGCTTGCACACTTTGTTAACACCTTTAGGATCGACAAAACCTTCTGGTTGCTTCATATACAACTCTTCTTTAAGAAATCCATTAAGGAATGCAGTTTTGACGTCCATTTGCCAAATTTCATAATCATAAAATGCGGCAATTGCTAACATGATTCGGACAGACTTAAGCATCGCTACGGGTAAGAAGGTCTCATCATAGTCAACCCCTTGAACTTTTTGAAAACCTTTCGCAAGTCGGCCTTTGTAGACAGTAATGATAACCCACATGTATAGGGGATCGCAATAGTTTTCGAGGGTAGAGTATTCAACCCAAATTTATTGATTCGACACAAGGGGAGCCAAAGAATATTCTCAAGTATTAGCAGCTGAGTTGTCAATTCAACCACACCTGAAAGACTTAATATCTACAGCAAAGTATTTAGTAGCAAAGTAGTATGGAAGTAACAGTAACGGGGGCAAAAGTAACAGTAGCAGTTTTTGTAGCAATCGTAACCGTGGCAACAGAAAAGTAACTAAGCAAAGATCAATATGTGAAAAGCTCGTAGGCAATGGATCAACGATGGATAATTATGTCGGATGAAATTCCTCATGCAACAGCTATAACATAGGGTGACACGGAACTAGCTCCAGTTCATCAATGTAATGTAGGCATGTATTTCGAATATAGTCATACGTGTGATATGTCCATTTTGCATCATGCTTTATATTGATATTTACTGCATTATGGGCTGTTATTACACATTATGTTACAATACTTAGGCCTATTCTCTCTTATTTTACAAGGTTTACATAAAGAGGGAGAATGCCCGCAGCTGGAATTCTGGGCTGGAAAAGGAGCAAATATTGGAGACCTATTCTGCACAACTCCAAAAGTCATGAAACTCCATGGAAGTTATTTTTGGAAATAATAAAAAAAAATTGAGCGAAGAAAATACCAGAGGGGGCCCACACCCTGGCCATGAGGGTGGGGGGCACGCCCTACCCCCCCTGGGCGCGCCCCCTGCCTCATGGGCCCCCTGGTGGCCCTTCGGTGCCCATCTTCTGCTATATGAAGTCTTTCGTCCGAGAAAAAATCATAAGCAAGCTTACAGGACGAAACTCCGCCGCCATGAGGCGGAACCAATCTAGGGCTCCGGCAGAGCTGTTCTGCCGGGGACACTTCCCTCCGGGAGGGGGAAATCATCGCCATCGTCATCACCAACGATCCTCTCACTGGGAGGGGGCCAATCTCCATCAACATCTTCACCACCACCATCTCCTGTCAAACCCTAGTTCATCTCTTGTATCCAATCTTTGTCTCATAGCCTGGGATTGGTACCTGTAGGTTGCTAGTAGTGTTGATTACTCCTTGTAGTTGGTGCTAGTTGGTTTATTTGGTGGAAGATCATATTTTCAGATCCATTATGCATATTAATACCCCTCTGATTATGAACATGAATATGCTTTGTGAGTAGTTACGTTTGTTCCTAAGGACATGGGAGAAGTCTTGCTATTAGTAGTCATGTGAATTTGGTATTCGTTTGATATTTTGATGAGATGTATGTTGTCTCTCCTCTAGTGGTGTTATGTGAATGTCGACTACATAACACTTCACCATTATTCGGGCCTAGAGGAAGGCATTGGGAAGTAATAAGTAGATGATGGGTTGCTAGAGTGACAGAAGCTTAAACCCTACTTTATGTGTTGCTTCGTAAGGGGCTGATTTGGATCCATATGTTTCATGCTATGGTTAGGTTTACCTTAGTACTTCTTTTGTAGTTGTGGATGCTTGAAATAGGAGTTAACCATAAGTGGGATGCTTGTCCAAGTAAGGACAGCACCCAAGCACTGGTCCACCCACATATCAAATTATCAAAGTAACGAACGCGAATACTATGAACGTGATGAAAACTAGCTTGACGATAATTACCATGTGTCCTCGGGAGCGTTTTCCTTCATATAAGAAATTGTCCAGGCTTGTCCTTTGCTACAAAAAGGATTGGGCCACCTTGCTGCACTTTATTTACTTTTGTTACTTGTTGCTCGTTACCAATTATCTTATCACGAAACTATCTGTTACCTATAATTTCAGTGCTTGTAGAGAATACCTTAGTGAAAACCGCTTATCATTTCCTTCTGCTCCTCGTTGGGTTCGACACTCTTACTTATTGAAAGGACTACGATAGATCCCCTATACTTGTGGGTCATCAACGTGCTTATGGAAAAGAACTTGCATGACATCTTTTGTCCTACCCTCCCGTGGCAGCGGGGTCCTATTGGAAACTAAGGGATATTAAGGCCTCCTTTTAATAGAGTACTGGACCAAAGCATTAACACTTAGTGAATACATGAAATCCTCAAACTATGGTCATCACCGGGAGTGGTCCCGATTATTGTCACTTCGGGGTTGCTGGATAATAACACATAGTAGGTGACTATTGACTTGCAAGATAGAATCAAGAACTCACATATATTCATGAAAACATAATAGGTTCAGATCTGAAATCATGGCACTCGGGCCCTAGTGACAAGCATTAAGCATAGCAAAGTCATAGCAACATCAATCTTAGATGGAGACTAGGGATCAAACCCTAACAAAACTAACTCGATTACATGGTAAATCTCATCCAAACCCATCACCGTCCAGCAAGCCTACGATGGGATTACTCACACACAGCGGTGAGCATCATGAAATTGGTGATGGAGGATGGCTGATGTTGATGATGGCAATGGATTCCCCTCTCCAGAGCCCCGAACGGACTCCAGATCAGCCCTCCCGAGGAAGATTAGGGCTTGGCGGCGGCTCTGTATCGTAAAACGCGATGAATCCTTCTCTCTGATTTTTCTCTCCCCGAAAGTGAATATATGGAGTTGGGGTTGAGGTCGGTGGAGTCCCAGGGGGCCCACAAGGCAGGGGTGTGCCCTAGGGGGGCGCCCTGCACCCTCGTGGACAGGACGTGGGCCCCCTGATGCTGATTCTTTCGCCAATATTTTTCATTAATTCCAAAAACGTGTCTCTGTGGATTTTCAGGTCATTCCGAGAACTTTTATTTCTGCACAAAAATAACACCATGGCAGTTCTGCTGAAAACAGCGTCTGTCTGGGTTAGTTCCATTCAAATCATGCAAGTTAGAGTCCAAAACAAGGGCAAACGTGTTTGGAAAAGTAGATACGTTGGAGACGTATCAAGTAAAATTACCGTCAGCGTCAGTCTTCTTCTTGAAGATTCATTTATTCTCTATGGCTTGCCGATCATCGGGCAAGTCAACCAAAGTCAACACTTTGTTCTCATACATGGATCCCATCTTAGATTTCATGGCCTCAAGCCATTTCACGGAATTTGGGCTCATCATCGCTTCCTCATAGTTCGTAGGTTCGTCATGGTCTAGTAACATGACTTCCAAAACAGGATTACCATACCACTCTGGTGCGGAACGTACTCTGGTTGACCTACGAGGTTCGGTAGTAACTTGATCTGAAGTTTCATGATCATCATCATTAACTTCCTCACTAATTGGTGTAGGAATCACTAGAACTGATTTCTGTGATGAACTACTTTCCAATTCGGGAGAAGGTACAATTACCTCATCAAGTTCTACTTTCCTCCCACTCACTTCTTTCGAGAGAAACTCCTTCTCTAGAAAGGATCCATTCTTAGCAACGAATATCTTGCCTTCAGATCTGTGATAGAAGGTGTACCCAACAGTTTCTTTTGGGTATCCTATGAAGACACATTTCTCCGATTTGGGTTCGAGCTTATCAGGTTGAAGATTTTTCACATAAGTATCATAGCCCCTAACTTTAAGAAACAACAGCTTAGGTTTCTTGCTAAACCACAGTTCATATGGTGTCGTCTCCACGGATTTAGATGGTGCCCTATTTAACGTGAATGCAGCCGTCTCTAAAGCATAACCCCAAAACGATAGCGGTAAATCGGTAAGAGACATCATAGATCGCACCATATTAATAAAGTATGGTTATGACGTCGGACACACCATTACGCTGTGGTGTTCCAGGTGGCGTGAGTTGAGAGATTATTCCACATTGTTTCAAATGAAAACCAAACTCATAAGTCAAATATTCTCCTCCACGACCAGATCGTTGAAATTTTATTTTCTTGTTATGATGATTTTCCACTTCACTCTGAAATTCATTAGACTTTTCAAATGTTTCAGACTTATGTTTCATCAAGTAGATATATCCATATCTGCTCAAATCATCTGCGAAGCTCAGAAAATAACGATACCCGCCGCGAGCCTCAACACTCATAGGACCGCATACATCAGTATGTATTATTTTCAATAAGTCTGTGGCTTGCTCCATTGTTCCGGAGAACAGAGTCTTAGTCATCTTGCCCATGAGGCATGGTTCGCAAGCATCAAGTGATTCCAAAAGCCCATCAGCATGGAGTTTCTTCATGCGTTTTACACCAATATGACCTAAACGGCAGTGCCACAAATAAGTTGCACTATCATTATTAACTTTGCATCTTTTGGCTTCAATATTATGAATATGTGTATCACTACAATCGAGACTCAACAAAAATAGACCACTCATCAAGGGTGCATGACCATAAAAGATGTTACTCATATAAACAGAACAACCATTATTCTCTGATTTAAATGAATAATCGTCTTGCATCAAATAAGATCCAGATATAATGTTCATGCTCAACACTGGCACCAAATAACGATTATTCGGGTCTAAAACTAATCCTGACGATAGATGTAGAGGTAGCGTGCCGACGGCGATCACATCAACCTTGGAACCATTTCCAACGCGCATCGTCACCTCGTCCTTAGCCAATCTAAGGACAATCCGTAGCCCCTATTTCGAGTTGCAAATATGAGCAACAGAACCAGTATCAAATACCCAGGCGCTACTACGAGCATTAGTAAGGTACACATCAATAACATGTATATCAAATATACCTTTCACTTTGCCATCCTTCTTATCCGCCAAATACTTGGGGCAGTTCCGCTTCCAGTGACCAGTCCCTTTGTAGTAGAAGCACTCAGTTTCAGGCTTAGGTCTGGACTTGGGCTTCTTCCCTTGAGCAACAGCTTGCTTGTTGTTCTTCTTGAAGTTCCCCTTCTTCCCTGTAACATCCCAAAATTCTAAATTTTGGAATGTTATAAACACATAGATAGTTTTGGTTGATTGTTTGATTGATTGACTGAAAGTGAGTGAATTTGAAACTTTTTGAAAGTTAAATGAGAGGGAATAAAAGGACTTTCCCAAACTTTCATTTTTGCTTTTATGATCTCCGGGAATTCAAATTCTTTTCATCACAAAACCCTGGAGAGAAGATGACATGACTTCTTCCATTTATTTAAATGACAAGGGGTGTTGAAAATATTTGAATTTCATTTGGAAAATATTTTCCAATTCATAAACTTCATGCAACTCAGTGATTTTCACGAGCGAGGATAAAATGACTTCTTCAAAACATATGAAATATGAGTTGGGAGTTTCAAAGGATCAAATTCGAAGTCCTTTTGGAATTATTTTTCAATTTGGAGTTATTTGGATTTTATTCAAATTATTTTTCTCCAAAATAAAATACATGGAAAATAGGGTAACATGATCCGCTACATTAGAAAATTGAAGATAAATAAATTTGTAGTCATTTTGGTATTTTTAAAATAATTTTTGTTAGATTTTAGTAGGGCAGTAGCACTCTTTGATTTATTCAAAATTGTGTGTACTTTATTTGATGTTAGTAAAATGTTCATCTTGTAGGAAATATTTTTCTGCAAATTTTGATATATAATATGCCTATATAAAAGTTTTAATAATTTTGTTTTTGTTTTAGTTCTGTGAAATTTTGTTAAAAATATATATATATATATGCAGCGCCTTGGGCCAAAGGCCCAAGCCGCCGACCAGCCACCAGCCAAGGCCAAGGCCAAGGCCATCGCACGCACACACCTAGGGGGCCAGGGAGCCAAGGTTTCCTATTCTTTTACAAATCCTAGTAGGATTTGATCCCGTTTCGTTATTCCGTTTATTCCGATTTGTTTCTAGATCTTTTCCTCTTTGTTTCCTAATCCTAGTCTATTTCTTGTCCCTACCCCAAGCAAAGCCCTCCCTCCCCAATATAAATACCCAAGCACCCCCTCCAACACATCAAACCAACACCTCTCCTCTCCTCTCCTCTCCCTTGAAGCAGCAGTGCAGTGCAGCCACCACCGCCGCCAAGTGCTGCCGCGCGCCTCGACCTCTCCTGAGGTTTATATGATCTCCTCTCCACCGTCCGTGATCTCCTTTCCTCTAGGAGCAACCGCAACATCGGATCCGACCTTCTTCCCCAACTCCGACGACTACTCCGTGAGATCCACGAAATCCGTAATTCATTTTTTTCAGAAAATAGCAATCTTAGAAAATTCATATCTTTTAGAGTTTTTAGTATTTTTGAGTGATTCCAATTGCTATGTGTCACAAATTTGCTGAAGTTTCTGTTAGTGTCTCTGTATTTCAAATTTGAGTAGTTTAAATTTGAATTGATAAATTTTGTTCAGATTAGTATTTTGGCCATAACTTGAGTTTAAAAATAGGTTTTACTTAATTCTTTTTGCTCCTGGTCTCTAGGACCTTTGTTTATCCAGTAGTATTTAGTATTTTATTTTTAGGTTAATTTAAATTAGGTTTTTAGCAAAACAGTACTGTTTTATTATTAGTTCTGTTTTAGCTTTTTCTTTATTGTTTTTATTAGTTTTAAATTATTTATTTTTGTCACTTTTGACAAAATTAGTTGTGTTCTGTTAGACAACAGGAGAAAATTTTATTTTATTTTAAAAATTTATTTTCCTTAGTTTTGTATGAAACCTTCTATAGGTCATAGTTAGAGTTTTATAAAAGCTTTTATTTGTTTCTTTTGCAAATAAAATTTTATGAAAAAATAATTTCTGTTAACTTAGTTGTTTTACTTTTTATTTTCTGTTAAATTATTAGTTTAGTGCTTTAATTGCTGTTATGTTTTTTTTTACTTAGGGCAAAACTATGTTAGATGCTTGTAGCAAAGTCATAGATCTTCGTTAGCAGTTTTTCTTTGTAGTTTTATTTGAAGTTTCTTTTGATTTTGTTTGAGTTTTATTATCGATTTTCCTTGCTGTTTTGATTGTTATTTCGAGTGCTAAAATTGTTTGCTAGGATGTTTGCTTATGTGAATGCTATGTTTGACTATATAGATTTTCAACGGAGTGACGATTAGTTCTACCAAGTCATTATTCGAGAGTGTTGTTATCTTCATCAACTTACCAGGCAAGTTCACTTTGACCATGTTTTTCATACCTATGTGTTTTATTGCATCTAGTGTCATCTTCGCAACAATCCCTCCAGTAGTGATATTGAATCCTTGTAGTTGAGTAGTATGCATGAGGTAGGAACCCATCACCCTGTTACCAAGCCCGGGACGTTATTTATTTTAATGCTACGCTATAGTAGACGGGGTTGGTATGAGTGCTCGGAGTGGTGTGAGAATGGAGGATCTCGTCAATGACGACAACTCCATGATGGAATCTGCAAGGACTGCATCTTCAGGCCTCAAGACTTCAAGACTCGAGACAAGAATTCAATACACACTCTTTGGGTGAAGGACGGTTGTGGGCACCTGGAGAAACCAGTGGTTGGCGGGATGCATGGAGAAGCGCCATGACATCTTGCGGAAAGCTTCACCCAGACTCAAAGAGACGGAAGAATACTTCATGCCGGAAGCTTACATGCAACCGCAAGTCACTATGGGCTCGCTTGGTTGACCTTAGTTGTGACTCTGGCTGGGACGGTGCTAGCAGATGTAGAACTACGGTAGGATTGGATGAGCACGGACGGTGGTCGAGGAACTCTTGGAAGACCTTGTTTGGTCGTGTTGTTCTCAAACACCACGAAGTGCGAGAACGTAAAAGAGGATTGAATCTTGCGGGTAAAGTGTACAAACCTCTGCAGAGGGTTTAAACCTAATCGATTAGCCGTGTCCCCGGTTACGGACAATTTGAGCATCTGGACTTGGATCTATCTCGGAACTCTCAACACCGGACTGATAACTTAATTGTGGGTAACTTATGATGATTTTGGGCTACGAGACATCGGTTGGCGGAACCATGTCATGATAGAAAACTCCATAGTACAGATTTCATTTATTCCTTTGATGTAGGGAAAATAAAACCAGCTTTTACGCAAACAAAACTCAGACACAGAGCCACAAAGCCATATTGCATATAGTATAGTTTTATCATCTGTTTTCTCATGTTGTGATCTTGCCGGTACATTCAATGTACTGACCTACACGGCTGCAACGTATCATGTTGCAGATATTTCCTCGACGAGTAAGAGTACGGTACAGGGTTACGGTCTACACTCAACTTGCCGATGGCGTTGATGGGACTCCATACCCGACTATTTGTTTCCGCTGTGACTTATGAGGTATATATCAGTTTTACGTTATTTATACATGTGATTGCACTTTGATATATACATTGATGTACTGTGTGTGTCAGCATACTGATCCAGGGATGGCACAGAAACACAGAGGCTTGACCGTCTCAGGTCGGCTCGCTACAGATATGGTATCAGAGCACATGTTGACTGTAGAACCTGACCCTAGAAATCGGAAAGCCCCTAGGACAGGATGTCTCAAAAAACTTTCTTTTCAAAAGGATCCTTTACTTCTCGTCTTTCTTTGATTTTATCAAGTAGTTCCTCTGACCTCAAATAGTTAGAATATACACCTTTCCCTTTTGACCACACGGAAGATCAATTGAAGTCACTCCAAGAATTAAAAATATTGGACAACTGATGGCCATTTCAGAGTAAAGAGGATTTCACCATGCGTTGGAAGAATTGCAGCTGCAACAATTGAAGACTCTGAAGACTTGAAGAATTTGAAGTTCCTGAAGAATTATTTGACCTTTAGAGACCAAACCCCTGTTATACACCTACGTTAGATGCGATGATTTGTGAGCTGTCATTTGTTTGATGTTTTCCGAGAGCCCCAAAATAAAACTCGTTTCTTCAAAACTATTATTTGTATTGTGTGTATCTCTCTATCCAGCTCTCTCTTATCTCACCCTAAAACCCTTGGAGGCAATAGATGATGAATGAATAAGGACCGGTATTCTCTGGACCGAAAACCCAGCCGGAGGCAGAGCTATGGATTCAGAACATGGAGAATCACTTCGGGAGCAATTTGGTTTCAAGGAAGAATGAAGTATCGTACGCTCTTCAGTACTTTGAAGGAAGTGCTGCAACATGGTGGCAGATGCATCAAGCTATACAGGGATGGAATGGAGCAAAGACTTGGGAAGAATTCAAGAAGACTCGACAAGATCTCGTCTTATCCGAAGCACCATGCTACACCAAGAAATAAACCTTGTGCCTGCAAGATTTGCGGAGAAATAGGACACACCGGGAGGAACACAAGGATGGATGCCCTCATTGTGAGGAGAAACACCCAGTGAGGAATGCCCAACTAGTCGGTGACTTGTTTCTTGTGTGTAGGAACCACCCACTACCCGACTCAAGTGTCAGATTTACCCCATGGTGCAACAAACTATTCAGGAGCAGGAAGAAGGAATGAAAGAAGCGCTCGAGAAGTTATGAAAGAACCTGTGATGAAGGAATGTGTTGAAGACCACGATGGAGAAGGCCTCAACAGATTTTACTCCAATGCCTGCTATTCATGTGGAGAAGAAGGACATTTTCACAGATTGCACCAAGGAAAGAAAAGAGTATCTGGGATACTTCCGACGGAAGCAATAGAGTTTGATCCACAGGAATAAAGGTTTGATCGAACGAAGAAACCCGGAGAGAAAACAAAGACACCCTCAGAACAACCCAATTTCTGCAAAGAGGGACAAGAGTCATATTACCTGTTTTGAATGTAAGGACGTCGGGCATTATGCCAATCATTGTCTTGAAAGGAAGCAAGGAATTCAAGGAGCAGGCACCATCTCCAAGAAGCCCAAAGACTTATCGAAAGTTATGTGTTTTCATTGCAAGGAAGCAGGACATTATGCTACTAAATGTTCCTACAAGAAGGAAGCTGGAGTTGAGTAGTTGGAATTTTGATATGGATAATAAGAGTGGTAGAAACCAATTTTTTTTCATGAGTACAATAAGTTGAGTTATGTAATGGGTGCTCAGAGTTTGTAATGGATTCATGAAATCAATAAAGTTAAGGTGACATGTTTTCATATGTTTAATTGTATGAGTTCTTACTCTATGAACACGGATTTTGACCATTTTCGAGGATATGAGAAATATGGTCTATGGATGGATTCTTGAATTTCATTTTAAGGGTGATAGTACCCTATGAAGAACACTAGACCAATGGAAATGGAAATGTGTCCCACAGGTTGGAGTTTGGAAAAAATGAGTTGAAGTTTTATCTTTGATGTGATGGTATTAAGAAATGAAATGTTATTGGATTTAAAGTGGTGTAATGTTGGAAAATGGAGCAATTGTAACTCCAAGGATGAGTGAAAGTGGTACAAGTGTTGAAGTGGCCTCATAACCCACAGGCCCAAGAATTAATAAGGGTCAAGTACCCACTGGAGAAAGAAATTTTGGGAATAGACTACGATTTGATCAACCGACTATTCTATAGGAGTTTACGCAAAACTTGAGAGTTGTTAAGGAACGATAGATGTTTTTTTGGCCTGCAGAATCAATGGATTTTTCCGAACTTGGTTCGTCGACAAGAGAAATTCTGCAGTGCTTGCGAGGATGACCGAGTGTTAGAATGCGAGATTCGCTAAACCATGTACAAGATAATGATTTGGGTGCGGGATGGATTGATCACCATACCGACTTACCCTTATTATTCGCTTTGCTATATGGGATGGTAAAATCTGAGTGACTTACCTATAGTAGAGAGACGACGATCAAAACCTTGTTTAAATCTTAGAAAGGTATAGGTATTTTTTCCCTTGTACACGGCAGTTGTTGCCAGCCATAGGTTATACGGTGAGGTTCAACCCAGACCCGTTTTCTGCAGGGGAAACCATAAATCATTGACCACCATGAGATACCGATATTTGTTTAGAATTGGCGCCAAACCCGTCAGCTATGAAGACCCAGTCTCGGAATAACCTTACCAAGAGTAAAAGACAAAAGAATTGAGGAAAAGGTTATGCCACTACCGGAAGAACCCAGAGAAGGAATTATCCTTAATATCTGAGAAGACCGACACTGCCAGCAATAAGGATGGAGTATCTGAGTTTTGATGGAACCGTAACAATGCTTCTAAGGGTGGTAGCACCCGAGACCCGGAGACGATCGATGGATTTTTGAGAAGACCCCCAAACCCTAACCTATTTCTTGCTAACCTCTTCGAATCTCGAGGACGAGATTCATTTTAAGTGTGGTAGATTTGTAACATCCCAAAATTCTAAATTTTGGAATGTTATAAACACATAGATAGTTTTGATTGATTGTTTGATTGATTGACTGAAAGTGAGTGAATTTGAAACTTTTTGAAAGTTAAATGAGAGGGAATAAAAGGGCTTTCCCAAACTTTCATTTTTGCTTTTATGATCTCCGGGAATTCAAATTCTTTTCATCACAAAACCCTGGAGAGAAGATGACATGACTTCTTCCATTTATTTAAATGACAAGGGGTGTTGAAAATATTTGATTTTCATTTGGAAAATATTTTCCAATTCATAAACTTCATGCAACTGAGTGATTTTCACGAGCTAGGATAAAATGACTTCTTCAAAACATATGAAATATGAGTTGGGAGTTTCAAAGGATCAAATTCGAAGTCCTTTTTGAATTATTTTTCAATTTGGAGTTATTTGGATTTTATTCAAATTATTTTTCTCCAAAAATAAAATACATGGAAAATAGGGTAACATGATCCGCTACATCAGAAAATTGAAGATAAATAAATTTGGAGTCATTTTGGTATTTTTAAAATAATTTTTATTAGATTTTAGTAGGGCAGTAGCACTCTTTGATTTATTCAAAATTGTGTGTACTTTATTTGATGTTAGTAAAATGTTCATCTTGTAGGAAATATTTTTCTGCAAATTTTGATATATTATATGCCTATATAAAAGTTTTAATAATTTTGTTTTTGTTTTAGTTCTGTGAAATTTTGTTAAAAAATATATATATATGCAGCGCCTTGGGCCAAAGGCCCAAGCCGCCGACCAGCCACCGGCCAAGGCCAAGGCCAAGGCCATCGCACGCACACACCTAGGGGGCCAGGGAGCCAAGGTTTCCTATTCTTTTACAAATCCTAGTACGATTTGATCCCGTTTCGTTATTCCGTTTATTCCGATTTGTTTCTAGATCTTTTCCCTCTTTGTTTCCTAATCCTAGTCTATTTCTTGTCCCCTACCCCAAGCAAAGCCCTCCCCTCCCCAATATAAATACCCAAGCACTCCCCCCCTCCAACACATCAAACCAACACCTCTCCTCTCCTCTCCTCTCCGCAGCAGCAGCAGTGCAGCACCACCGCCGCCGCCAAGTGCTGCCGCCGCGCCCTCGACCTCTCCTGAGGTTTATATGATCTCCTCTCCACCGTCCCGTGATCTCCTTTCCTCTAGGAGCAACCGCAACATCGGATCCGACCTTCTTCCCCAACTTCGACGACTACTCCGGTGAGATCCATGAAATCCCGTAATTCATTTTTTTCAGAAAATAGCAATCTTAGAAAATTCATATCTTTTAGTGTTTTTAGTATTTTTGAGTGATTCCAATTGCTATGTGTCACAAATTTGCTGAAGTTTCTGTTAGTGTCTCTGTATTTCAAATTTGAGTAGTTTAAATTTGAATTTGATAAATTTTGTTCAGATTAGTATTTTGGCCATAACTTGAGTTTAAAATAGGTTTTAATTAATTCTTTTTGCTCCTGGTCTCTAGGACCTTTGTTTATCCAGTAGTATTTAGTATTTTATTTTTAGGTTAATTTAAATTAGGTTTTTAGCAAAACAGTACTGTTTTATTATTAGTTCTGTTTTAGCTTTTCTTTATTATTTTTATTAGTTTTAAATTATTTCTTTTTGTCACTTTTGACAAAATTAGTTGTGTTCTGTTAGACAACAGGAGAAAATTTTATTTTATTTAAAAAATTTATTTTCCTTAGTTTTGTATGAAACCTTCTATAGTGCATAGTTAGAGTTTTATAAAAGCTTTTTATTTGTTTCTTTTGCAAATAAAATTTTATGAAAAAATACTTTCTGTTAACTTAGTTGTTTTACTTTTTATTTTATGTTAAATTATTAGTTTAGTGCTTTAATTGCTGTTATGTTTTTTTTTTACTTAGGGCAAAACTATGTTAGATGCTTGTAGCAAAGTCATAGATCTTCGTTAGCAGTTTTTCTTAGTAGTTTTATTTGAAGTTTCTTTTGATTTTGTTTGAGTTTTATTATCGATTTTCCTTGCTGTTTTGATTGTTATTTCGAGTGCTAAAATTGTTTGCTAGGATGTTTGCTTATGTGAATGCTATGTTTGACTATATAGATTTTCAACGGAGTGTCGATTAGTTCTACCAAGTCATTATTCGAGAGTGTTGTTATCTTCATCAACTTACCGAGCAAGTTCACTTTGACCATGTTTTTCATACCTATGTGTTTTATTGCATCTAGTGTCATCTTCGCAACAATCCCTCCAAAGTAGTGATATTGAATCCTTGTAGTTGAGTAGTATGCATGAGGTAGGAACCCATCACCCCTGTTACCAAGCCAGGATGTTATTTATTTAAATGCTACGCTATAGTAGACGGGGTTGGTATGAGTGCTCGGGAGTGGTGTGAGAATGGAGGATCTCGTCAATGGCGATAACTCCATGATGGAATCTGCAAGGACTGCATCTTCAAGGCCTCAAGACTTCAAGACTCGAGACAAGAATTCAATACACACTCTTTGGGTGAAGGCGGTTGACGGGCACCTGGAGAAACCAGTGGTTGGCGGGATGCATGGAGAAGCGCCATGACATCTTGCGGAAAGCTTCACCCGGACTCAAAGAGACGGAAGAATACTTCATGCCCGAAGCTTACCGTGCAACCGCAAGTCACTATGGGCTCTGGCTTGGTTGACCTTAGTTGTGACTCTGGCTGGGGCGGTGCTAGCAGATGTAGAACTACGGTAGGATTGGATGAGCACCGGACGGTGGTCGAGGAACTCTTCGAAGACCATGTTTGGTTGTCTTGTTCTCAAACACCTGAAGTGCGAGAGCGTAAAAGAGGATCGAATATTGCGGGTAAAGTGTACAAACCTCTGCAGAGGGTTTAAACCTAATCGATTAGCCGTGTCCCGATTTACGGACAATTTGAGCATCTGGACTTGGATCTATCTCGAACTCTCAACACCGGACTGATAACTTAATTGTGGGTAACTTATGATGATTTTGGGCTACGAGACATCGGTTGGCGGAACCATGTCATGATAGAAAACTCCATAGTACAGATTTCATTTATTCCTTTGATGTAGGGAAAATAAAACCAGCTTTTACATAAACAAAACTCAGACACACGAGCCACAAAGCCATATTGCATATAGTATAGTTTTATCATCTGTTTTCTCATGTTGTGATCTTGCGGTACATTCAATGTACTGACCTACACGGCTGCAACGTATCATGTTGCAGATATTTCTCGACGAGTAAGAGTACAGTGCAGGGTTACGGTCTACACTCAACTTGCCGATGGCGTTGATGGGACTCCATACCCGACTATTTGTTTCCGCTGTGACTTATGAGGTATATATCAGTTTTACGTTATTTATACATGTGATTGCACTTTGATATATACATTGATGTACTGTGTGTGCCAGCATACTGATCCAGGGATGGCACAGAAACACAGAGGCTTGACCGTCTGAGGTCGGGTCGCTACATTCCCTTTGCCCTTTTTCTTGAAACTAGTGGTCTTGTTAACCATCAACACTTGATGCTCCTTCTTGATTTCTACCTCAGCAGCCTTTAGCATCGCGAAGAGCTCGGGAATTGTCTTTTCCATCCCTTCCATATTATAGTTCATCACGGAGCCTTTATATCTTGGTGGCAGTGATTGAAGAACTCTGTCAATGACACTATCATCAGGAAGATTAACTCCCAGCTGAGTCAAGTGGTTATGGTACCTAGACATTCTAAGTATGTGTTCACTGACAGAACTATTCTCCTCCATCTTGTAGCTATAGAACTTTTTGGATACTTCATATCTCTCAACTCGTGCATTTGCTTGAAATATTAACTTCAACTCCTAGAACATCTCATATGCTCCATGATGTTCAAAACGTCTTTGAAGTCCCGATTCTAAGCCGTAAAGCATGGCACACTGAACTATCGAGTAGTCATCAGCTTTGCTCTGCCAGACGTTCATAACATCCGGAGTTGCTCCTGCAGCGGGTCTTGCACCTAGCGATGCTTTCAGGACGTAATTCCTCTATGCAGCAATGAGCATAATCCTCAAGTTACGGACCCAGTCCGTGTAGTTGCTACCATCATATTTCAACTTAGCTTTCTCTAGGAACGCATTAAAATTCAAGGGAACGGTAGCATGGGCCATTGATATACAACAACATAGATATGCAAAAACTATCAGGACTAAGTTTATGGTAAATTTAAGTTCAATTAATCATATTACTTAAGAACTCCCACTTAGATAGACATCCCTCTAGTCATCTAAATGATTACGTGATCCATATCAACTAAACCATGTCCGATCATCACGTGAGATGGTGTAGTTTTCAATGGTGAACATCACTGTGTTGATCATATCTACTATATGATTCACGTTCGACCTTTCGGTCTCAGTGTTCCGAGGCCATATCTGTATATGCTAGGCTCGTCAAGTTTAACCGAGTATTCTGCTCGTGCGAAACTGGCTTGCACCCGTTGTATGTGAACGTAAAGCTTATCACACCCGATAATCACGTGGTGTCTCGGCACGATGAACTGTAGCAACGGTGCATACTCAAGGAGAACACTTATACCTTGAAATTTAGTGAGAGATCATCTTATAATGCTACTGCCATACTAAGCAAAATAAGATGCATAAAGGATAAACATCACATGCAATCAAAATATGTGACATGATATGGCCAGCATCATCTTGTGCCTTTGATCTCCGTCTCCAAAGCACCGTCATGATCTCCATCGTCACCGACTTGACACCTTGATCTCCATTGTAGCATCGTTATTGTCTCACCAACTATTGCTTCCACGACTATCGCTACCGCTTAGTGATAAAGTAAAGCAATTACATGGCGATTGCATTTCATACAATGAAGCGACAACTATAAGGCTCCTGCCAGTTGCCGATAACTTTTACAAAACATGATCATCTCATACAACAATTTATATCTCATCATGTCTTGATCATATCACATCACAACATGCCTTGCAAAAACCAAGTTAGATGTCCTCTACTTTTTTGTTGCAAGTTTTACGTGGCTGCTACGGGCTTCTAGCAAGAACCGTTTGATTTTTCGTCAAGTGTGCTGTTTTAACCTTCAACAAGGACCAGCCGTAGTCAAATTCGATTCAAGTAAAGTTGGAGAAACAGACACCCGCCAGCCACCTGTGTGCAAAGCACGTCGGTAGAACCGGTCTCATGAACGTGGTCATGTAATGTTGGTCCGGGCCGCTTCATCCAACAATGCCGCCGAATCAAAATAAGACGTTGGTGGTAAGCAGTATGACTATTGTCGCCCATGACTCTTTGTGTTCTACTCATGCATAACATCTATGCATAGACCTAGCTCGGATGCCACTTTTGGGGAATGTAGCATGCAATTTCAAAATATTTCCTATGATCACGCAAGATCTATCTAGAAGATTCATAGCAACGAGAGGGGGAGAGTGTGTCCACGTACCCTTGTAGACCGAAAGTGGAAGCATTAGGTTAACACGATTGATGTAGTCGAACGTCTTCATGATCCAATCGATCCAAGTACCGAACGTACGGCACCTCCGTGTTCAGCACATGTTCAGCTCGATGACGTCCCTCGAACTCTTGATCCAGTAGAGGGTCGAGGTAGGGTTCCGTCAGCACGACGGTGTGGTAACGGTGATGGTGATGTGATCTGCGCAGGGCTTCGCCTAAGCACTACGAAACTATGAACGGAGGTGTAAACTGTGGAGGGGGGCACCGCAGACGGCTAAGAGAACAATTGATGTGCCTTTGGGGTGCCCCCCACCCCCGTATATAAAGGAGGGGAGGAGGAGGTGGCCGGCCCTAGGGGGGCGCGCCATGCACTACAAGACGGTAGTAATTAGGAGGCATTAATAAATGCCTTTGAAGTCTGGAAAAATGCCTTCAAAAGTCTAACAGGGCGTTTCTGAAAAATGCTAACAATGGTCGAGAAGGGAAAGACCTATCTCAGCGTTTTTTCAGAACGCCTTCGATGCTCAGACCTTTCACTGCGATTTTTACAACGTCGTCGATGCTCAGACCTTTTTAGGCGATTCTCAAAAATGCCTCCTGTCGGTGTCAAAACCGACGGATCTCGGGTAGGGGGTCCCGAACTGTGCGTCTAGGCGGATGGTAACAGGAGACAAGGGACACGATGTTTTTACCCAGGTTCGGGCCCTCTCGATGGAGGTAAAACCCTACTCCTGCTTGATTAATATTGATGATATGGGTAGTACAAGAGTAGATCTACCATGAGATCAGAGAGGCTAAACCCTAGAAGCTAGCCTATGGTATGATTGTTGTTCGTCCTACGGACTAAAACACTCCGGTTTATATAGACACCGGAGAGGGCTAGGGTTACACAGAGTCGGCTACAATGGGAGGAGATCTACATACCCGTATCGCCAAGCTTGCCTTCCACGCCAAGGAAAGTCCCATCCGGACACGGGACAAAGTCTTCAATCTTGTATCTTCATAGTCCAGGAGTCCGGTCAAAGGTTATAGTCCGCCATCCGGACACCCCTAATCCAGACTCCTCAAGAGCTCCCTAAACCAGGCTTCAATGACGACGAGTCCGGTAGCAGATTGTCTTCGGCATTGCAAGGCGGGTTCCTCCTCCGAATACTTCATAGAAGATTTTGAACACAAGGATAGTGTCCGGCTCTGCAAAATAAGTTCCACGTACCACCGTAGAGAGAATAATATTTACAGAAATCCAATCTGCTGACGTATTTCATAGCGTGACATCACACCACGGCCAAGCCTTTATTTGAATCATTTTTACTGTCCCACCTCAGCGCACTTAGCGAGGCGGTTTCCTTGGCACGTCTTGTCGAAGCAGAGATCGTGTCCCCTTATTCTGGGATTCTCATCAATACGGGCGTGGGTAACCCAACCGTGCCATTAATTACGGCGCTTGGGAGATAAGCGAGTTTTACCAGGCTGGTGGGGGGCACATAGTTTCGTCCGCCCATATAAGGGGATAAGGATCCACCTTTATCATCTACGCCTTCTTCCTCCTTTGCTTATCCATTTCCACGCACTCGAGCTCCAGCGCCCAAGTCCGCACATCCCACCTCAACCTTATCCAGCCATGTCCGGAGCGGGAGGCAAGTGGATGGTCTCCTCCATCACGGAGGGACACATCAAGAAGCTGAGGGAGGCTGGATACTTGTCTAACGACATTGCACACCGGCTCCCAAACAAGGCGCAGCTCATCCCCACCCCCAGGCCCCATGAGAGGGTGGTGTTCCTCACCCATTTCCTCCCTGGACTAGGTTTCCCACTTCACTCATTTGTTCGGGGGCTCATGTTCTACTACGGCCTGGATTTCCACGATCTGGCCCCGAACTTCATCCTCAACATCTCGGCGTTTATCGTCGTGTGCGAGGCATTCCTCCGCATCAAGCCCCACTTCGGCTTATGGCTGAAGACCTTCAATGTCAAGCCGAAGGTAGTGGGCGGCCAGCAAGCGGAGTGCAGAGGCGCCATGGTGGGCAAGATGCCCAACGTTACATGGCTCGAGGGATCCTTTGTGGAGACCATAAAGGGGTGGCAATCGGGGTGGTTCTACATCACCGAGCCGCGTGACCCTAAATGGGCAGCGGCCCCCGAATTCCAATCTGGCATCCCCACACGGCTTACCTCCTGGAAAGAGAAGGGCCTGTCGTGGGGTAATTCGGAAGAGCGGATCGGACTCCAAACCGGCGTCCAAGACCTGGTGGACAAAAAGGTTAAACTCGTCAACGTAGTCCAGGTCATGCTCATCCGCCGGATCCTCCCGTGTCAACGACGGGCTTTTAACTTATGGGAGTTCAACCCGGCCCAGCACCAAACTCTGACCAGGCTCTATGACACAACGCATGAGGATGCCTGGAAGGTGCTATTCAAGGGCGCCGAGGTTCCCCCTCCCATCACCGAGGATTGCGGATTCCGCGCGAAGCGCCAAGCCAGCATAGTAAGCTTATTTTACCCTTTACGGGATACTTGTTTTTCATAGTTTGACTCTATGCGGGATCTAAGCTCACGTTCCTTTGACAGGAATGGCAGAAGAAGACCGGACAGATCGACTATCCGGCTCCTTTGCCCGAAGATCCAGCGGACGCCCGCTTGACGGGGCTGCTGGTTCCGGCACCTTACGTGGTGCCGGAGAAGAAGGCCAAGAAAAAGGCCGCGGGAACTCGAAAGAGTTCCCGGCGCTCGGCGGTGTCGGACTCATCGTCTGATGACTCCGAGGCGCACTCCTCCCACGAAGACGAGGAGGAGGAAGAAGAGGCCTCTCCCCCTCCAGCGGAGGGAGGACAGAAAAGGAAGGTCGCCCCAACTGGGGGGGGCGGAGGATCCAAGAAGGGAAGGACCCTTCCTCCGGGCTACTCCACCAACGCCGACGATGGCGAAGAGGAGTGGCCATCCAGGGCCAAGCCCCTGGCAAAATCGTAAGTATCCGGATACCAGAATAACTCATGGCGTTCCTTTATTGCACAGTATCTTCTGACGCCGAATATAATCATGCAGTCCGCTCGCGGGCCTAGCTCGACGCTTCATCGAGCGGATCCCTGGATTCGTCGGATGTGAATAGCCTTTCACTTCCGACTGCTACCTCCCCTCGTCCTACGGACGATGCCGAGGTGGAGTCCCAAAAGGGTCCAAGCTAGGAGGGGGTGGTCCTGGAGGCGCCGCAAGGCAACCTCCCGGACGCCAGGCACAAAGGGGATAAAAACCCGAAGGGCTCTAAGTCCGGCCCTGGGCCGGACACCGCACCGGAACCTTCAACGGTTCCGGCATCCGGCAGGCGGCCCCCTACTAAGAAGGGCAAGCCTATGACACCGGTGACCTCCGTCCAACCGGAGGCACCGGATAATCTGCTAGAGGTGCTTAACGGCGCCTCCATCGACGAGGAGCACCGCACTATTATGAGTGTGGTGATCCAGAAGGTTCAGTCCGCCAAGAGCGGGCTGACTGAAGCCTGTGCCAGCCTTCTAACAGGCTTTGAGGTATGTATTTAAGATATGTAAAAATATTACCGCATAGACAGTAGCCCCTGATGCTCAGTTTGGTGTTCGGAAAAAAAGCTGAATTGAGGATCAAAAAGATATTCACAGGAGTCTAACATAAGTATGTCAATATGGGAATGCAGGCTGCGCTGCTGACCTCTGCCGCACTAACTGCGGAGGTTGATGCATTGAAGCAGAGCCTCGAGCGGTCCGAGAACGAGCTCGACCTTGCCAAGAAGCAGCTCGAGGATAAGGAAGGTAAGTAATACCTTATGTAAGTATATAAAAAAGATGTGGTTGCAAAAAAATGACAGGACCAACGTGAGTATTACAGGGGCCACAACCGAGGTGGCGACCCTGAAGAAAGCGTTGTCCAAGGTCAAAGACAATGCGGCCGTGGAACGCGTCGAGCGAGAAAAGCAGGAGGCGCGGGTGGCAGAGGTGCAGCAAGAGCTCCAGGATCTCGTGAAAAAACACGAGAGCTTGGAGCTTGACTCAAAGACTCGAGAGTCCGAGCTCGCCTCGGCGCTTGAGAGCGCCAAATCTGCCAAGGCTGAAGCCCAAAAAGCCCTCAAAGAAATTGAGACGATGAAGAAGATAGCGGTGGGTAAGGCATTCTTTATGCAAAGCAAGCACGTTAAAGTGAATTACTTGTTACTTACCCGAGTCCGGAGCTCACCAGGAGCATTCGCAGATCTTCCCCGGAGTGTGTCCGACGCTGCCGCATTCTACCGAGCCAAAGAGGGGAGCTCGACGGAGAAGGTGTTCTGGTCTCAGTATGCTGAGGCCGGACACCCGGTGCCCTTGAGCGACCAGCTGAAGCAGCTGGTCGAGCTCCATAAGGTGGCCGAACAGGCCATGAAGGGTCTCGTAGTCCGGCTGTGGCCTGGGGAAGCCATGCCTAGGAGCTACTTTGGGCTGGTGAGGCGGCTGGTGGATGCCTGTCCATGGCTTGAAGTCATCAAGCGCTCCGTATGCATCGAAGGTGCCCGTAGGGCCCTTGCCCATGCTAAAGTGCACTAGGGCAAGATGGACGTTGAGAAGCTTGTGACGGATGGACCACCGCCGGGCAAGGAGCATCGCAAGCCCGAGATGTATTATGAGGGCATCCTGATGGGTGCCCGCCTTATAGCGGATGAATGCTCCAAAGATGTAATTTTTGAGTAAACTCGAATTTGTGATCCTGTACGCTGAAAACTTGTTCATATGCGCTAAGCAACGCTTTTGAATTTAAAATATTACCTTCTATGCGGCTGTTTATTAAATTTGAGAGATGGCGAGTCGTCGGCTTCTCGCCCCCATGCCACAGTCTTTGGGGTGTTGGGATAAACTTGGCGCTTTTTCCCATTCTTGGGTCCTTCGAGGGAGGCGCTCAACACAACGAACAAGGCAATCGGACTATAATGCTTGAACACTCTCACTTAGCCATAGAATTTTATAATTTTAAATTTCGGCGAAGCCCCTAGTATTTGGAAGACCGAGTTCGGGGCGCTACCCACGCCTAGGCCGGACAAAGCCGACTCCTCGCTCTAAGCGGCATAAGTCTTTAGGGACTCGAAAACCACTCGAACAGCGACTAGCTCTCGCCCTATCATGACGGTCAGTTTTAGCTTTCTCCACTGAGGTGCTTAGCCCAGCTCAACCGGGGCACAATCGCAGTGGTTCTCCCAGCGCTACCTTAGCCGATATAACGGAACGTAAGGTACCAAAACATGGGAGCCGGGCAAACCCAACTATTGACCCAAGACATGATTCGGGGCCGATGCATATAATGCTATAAGTTCGGGGTGCCGCACTCATGAGAGTGTTCAGACTTCTCACACCATATTCTGGGGTACGTAAGCCCCTGGTGTATTGGCCGTACCAAAGTGTACGGTTGCATAATGTCATTAATGAACATATATAGATAAAAAAGGGAATGCAATAATAGAAAAAAGCTATGTATTGTTTATTTGAAAAGGCTGCGGTAAAAGCCGGACGATACAAATAGTGCGATAAGCAAGAGATGGGACTATTTGACATGTCCCCCTCCAGGGGCGAGCTGCGGGATGATATGTGAAACAAGTATACTGCTCGTTATAGAGACCACCTGGACACTCGACGTAGCTTTCTGCCTCCCTGGCTGTTGCATCGTGTGTTCGGCGATTGTACTGCCGGACAGGCCTTCCGTAGAGTGGAGTCCTGAAAGTAAGAAGAAAAAAAGAATGACAAAATCGGGAGCCCCTGGTGCGGTTGAGCCGCATTTTGGGCATGCCGTGGTCGTGCCCCTCCCCCTATGCCCATGGTATTTCCAGAGCGTAGTTATGTACGCGCGTAATCTGGTTCGCAATTTTGCGAGGGCTGGGGTTGGGGCCGCATTGCTATGCTTGCTCGGGACGTGCCAGGCGGTCTTGTTGTAGGTTACTCCGGGCGCGCTTGACGGTGTCCGGACGTTTAATAGCCGGACTGGAGAATTGCCTTGAAAGGCTACTTTGTACTTCCGCCGCGAGGGCCGCCGTATGCTCCTCCGTTCGGAGAGAGCGTTCAGTGTTTCCATTGACCGTAATGACTCCTCGAGGGCCTGGCATCTTGAGCTTGAGGTATGCGTAGTGCGGCACTGCATTGAACTTTGCAAATGTGGTTCGTCCGAGCAGTGCATGATAGCCACTGCGGAACGGGACTATGTCGAAGATTAACTCCGCACTTCAGAAATTATCCGGGGATCCGAAGACCACCTCAAGTGTAACTGAGCCTGTACAGTTGGCCTCTACACCTGGTATGTCGCCTTTAAAGGTTGTCTTTGTGGGTTTAATCCTTGAGGGATCTATGCCCACTTTTCGCACTGTATCCTGATAAAGCAGGTTCAGGCTGTTGCCGCCGTCCATAAGGACTCTAGTGAGGTGAAATCCGTCAATGATTGGGTCTAGAACCAATGCGGTGAATCCGCCATGGTGGATGCTACTGGGGTGGTCCCTTCGATCAAAAGTGATCGGGCAGGAGGACCATGGGTTGAACTTTGGGGCGACTGGCTCCAACGCATATACGTCCCTGAGTGCACGCTTCCGCTCCCTTTTGGGGATGTGGGTTGCGTATATCATGTTCACCATCCGCACTTGTGGGGGGAAGCCCTTCTGTACCCTATTGTTCGGCGGCCAGGGCTCCTCCTCGTCATCGCTATGCAGCCCCTTGTCTCTGTTTTCGGCACTTAACTTGCCTGCCTGCTTGAATACCTAACAATCCCTATTGGTGTGATTGGCTGGTTTTTCAGGGGTGCCGTGTATCTGGCACGAGCGATCGAGTATTTGGTCCAAACTGGACGGGCCCGGAGTATTTCTTTTAAATGGCTTTTTCCGCTGACCGGGTTTAGAGCCTCTGAATCTGGCATTAACTGCCGTATCCTCAGCATTATCGCCGTTAATGCGGCGCTTGTGCTTGTTGCGACGCGACCTGCCATTGCTGTCCTTGGTATCCGAATTACCAGGGCTCTTGGTCATGTTATTACTACGAGCTAGCGGTTGTCTTCTCCCGCAAAAGCGGGTCATGAGTGTTGTGAGGGCTGCCATGGATTTTGGCTTTTCCTGTCCTAGGTGCCGGGCAAGCCACTCGTCGCGGATGTTATGCTTGAAGGCTGCAAGGGCCTCTGCGTCCGGACAGTCGACTATTTGATTTTTCTTGGTTAGGAACCGTGTGTCGATTGTCGGCCGATTCCTCTGGCTGCTGAATTATGTGGTTTAGGTCATCGGCATCTGGTGGTCGCACATAGGTGCCCTGGAAATTGTCGAGGAATGCGGCTTCCAGGTCCTCCCAACAACCAATTGATTCTGCTGGCAATTTGTTAAGCCAATGTCGAGCTGGTCCTTTAAGCTTGAGTGGGAGGTATTTGATGGTGTGTAGATCATCACCGCGGGCCATGTGGATATGAAGGAGATAATCATCGATCCATACCGCAGGATCTGTTGTGCCATCGTATGATTCGATGTTTACGGGTTTGAAACCCTTGGGGATTTGATGATCCATTACTTCATCTGTGAAGCATAGTGGGTGTGTGGCGCCTCTGTACTGGGCTATATCACGACGTAGCTCAAACGAGCTTTGTCTACTTTGTTCGGCCCGGCCGGATTTACCATATCCGGCATGACGGTTATCGTGTCACGACCGGTTTTTCAATAAAAATATTTATTGAACAACCGACCTATGAAGTCAATATGAGGAAAATCCTTCATACCGGTTGACAAAACTTTGATACAATAAGCCGGTAGCATTACAATATTACGAGGGTCGGATGAAGATGCCCAACCAATTATTACAAACATGCCGATAATTATACATAGCGACGGATATGACTCAAAGGGGTGGGGTGGAAATACTACTGACTCGAGCTATGAGTGGTTGGTGGAATAACACAGCGGGGTGGTTAATAAGTCTACTGCACTGGCGGCTTATCGAGCGTCGAGGTGAGGCTCGATGAATTTATTTGGGTAGCGGAAGCGGATATATCACAATGACTAATCCAGGGGTCGCACGAGACTGACTGGGATTCCTCTAGGCGACGGACTCGCTATCGAATTCTTCATCCATGAGATCGCCTTCGTCAGCATCTGGCCAAATCAACAAGCTAGGTGAGTACTTTGAAAGTACTCGCAAGACAGTTCGGACAAAAGATATAACAAATGGATGCAGGAATGAGTCATGATTAATTTTGACAATGCTCAATCACTATAACACAATAAAAAAATAAGAAGGGAATCGGCGGTAGTCCGCTCGAAAACCCGAAGAAGGATAAACTCAAAACCCATCGGATTGTGCGAGCGGCGCCTCGAAGGGTGAATAAATAAGCAAAACATGCCACAGTCGGGCGTCTGAGCGACACCTCATAAAGGGCTTATATTGAAATAAAAATACATGCATGCCGCAGTCGGACGTCTGAGCAACATCACAGAAAGGGCTTATAATGAGAATAAATAACAACAATGCCGCAGTCGGACGTCTGAGCGACATCGCAGAAAGGGCTTATAATGAGAATAAATAACAGCAATGCCGTAGTCGGACGTCTGAGCGACATCATAGAAAGGGCTTATAATAAAAATAAATAACAGAAATGCCGCAGTCGGACGTCTGAGCGACATCACAGAAAGGGCTTATAATAAAAATAAGTAACAGCAATTCCGCAGTCGGATGTCTGAGCGACATCACAGAAAGGGCTTATAACAAAAATATAGCACTCATATTAAATATTCAACACATGAATATAAACGGGTTAGTCCATCCACCGGAATAGACAATTAACCGGACTTAGTACTCATGTGATTCACCGGAGTATCTGTCACCAAAACTGACACTTGTCGAGGATAAGATATCTGAGAACTTGGACATGGATAAGATGATTCGAGGATTTATGACTCTGCAGAGTTTGTACTAAAATTACCCACAGCCAGCGGTTTCCGTAGTCCTCAAGGACTAGTTCCGTTTATGGTATTTCGGAAGAAACACAGCTAACGGTACACACCCATCCTACCTCACGAATGCCAGGAATCACCCTAGACATCGTCCAAGAAAAACTATTGAGGCGGGAGATCACAATCTCGAATAGCATGGGATCAAATTTATATTCAGCGCTCTAAGGGTGCCCCCTCTCGGTCCCAACCGGAAACACCCATGCCCCTGACCGTATGGTGGCTTTAATCCAGGGCCATGGAACCATCATCACGGCCTCTCCATTTGGTGTGTACCAGGAAAGCGGTTTGCAACTTACTAAGCCATATCCCTTGCGGAAAACATTTGGTAGTACGGGAAGGGAAAATGGATGGGAACCGAACTGATACGGGTTGACACTGAAGTCAAATAGTATGGCATAAGACTGGCATGCTACAACACTGCCATCTTACCCATCCTCATGCCAACACATGGCCATGCACATTCACATCCAACACGTATGGATTATCGAACTCACTTGCCTCAACTTTGCATGAAAATGACATTCATCGGTATGCTCACAAACATGCCATGAAACTACTTAATGCAAACCTGCCAGAACACTAATCATACCAAAAGTTCAAACATGCTTGCCTGGTTCAGAGTAGTCGGGGTCTAGATCGGCGAAGTTCGCGGTTCCGTCACCTCCTTCGTAACCTACGGTATAGCGAAAAGGCATACTAACGTGAAAACCAACGCTTGCATAAAAGTTGTTCCAAAAAATTTCCAAATAAATCCCATAAAAAAACTAGACAAAATTATAAGACTGTCAGAAAAAGAATCACTCAAAAATCACTTTTTATTAAAAAGTTATAAGGGTTTCTGTCCAGGGACTCATCTGTAATGAAACAGAAAAGTTCGAGGGTTTAAGCGAGAAAACAAAAAGCAGTTCGAATAAAAACGCAAGCCCACAGGAAAGCGTACTCTGCCGAAGGCGCCAGCGGAAAAGCAGTTCGCGGGGAAAGAAGAGAGGCTGACATGGGGGTCCACATGTCGGGTTTGAAAGACCTCGGCGCCGAAGGCTGCGGTGGTCGTCGGCGTCGAACCACGGCGAGTCGAGGAGATCGAGTGTACCAAGAGTATCAGCGTGTCCTTCCGTGTCGGTGGGTGGTGGACTTGGGCGTCGGGGAGCACCACGTCGTGGCGACACTTTCTCCGGCGGAGGGCGGCTCGGGCGATGGTGGGGAACTCGTGGTGGTGTCTGCAAACTTGAATTGAAGCGGCTCGAAGGAGGATGTACTAGAGAGCTCTTGGCAAGAGATGGGAGGTAGAGCGCGCCGCACGGGAGCGAATCGAGCTGGATCCCGTGGTGGGTCGCGGTGGCGGAGTCGAGGAAGGAGACTCCTCGGGGCTCTTCGGTGGCTAAGCGAGGTCTTGGTGAAGTCAGAGGTGGTGTGTGCGAGAGCGAGCTCGGGGCTCCTTTTATAAGCGATCCGGCGGTGGCTGTGAACGGACTTCTTCGGCGATGGTTACGGCGGCGCAGAGCTTGGTCGGGGAGGTTTAGGGAGTGGGGCGTCAGCGTGGAGTTCCACTGGTTTCGTTTAGGTGCTAACTGCGTCGGGATTTGGTTGCTTAGCGGGAGTTCGACGAAACGGGGCGGCGCGGGCCCGTCGGCGGCAGAGAGCATGCTCTGTGCGTGCCGCACCACAGCGACAGTGCTGCATGCGCGCTTGGCGAGAAGTGGCCACGCGGAGCCACCGAGGGCGTTTGGCGGCGCGCCGACGGCGTTCGCTGCCGTTCAGCTCCTGTCGGCCGCTCACGGTGGTTCGCCACCGCAAGACACGCCGCCTTGGCGGGCGAGGCGCCACCGGCGCGAGAATGCACCAAGCAGCGTGTGAGGCTCCGGACAAGCAAGCTAGGCCGTGAGCAGCGTGCCAAGTGCACTATGAACATGTGACTGAATTCTTGGCGAAGATCAACACTGAAACTCTGAACTTTACGAAAGTGCAAGATGAGAGCAGTGCATGCCAAGTGTTCGACGAAATGATTTTGGCATGTGGGAAATTTTTCTTGAGCTGATCTTTGGTGTGGTGGTCTCTCATTGCATCGAGGGCTGCCTGAATTTTGGTAGAATTTTGGGGAAGAGGAGATATGAATTTCACCAAAATGATGAATCTGGTCCAAACTTGCAGAGGTTGAATTTTGAAAATTTTGAAAAGAGGAAGAGTGGATCTTGATGGTTCTAGGTTGTGGGTACTAAGGACTATCCAGAGGAGTTGGTTTAAGATCAAAACTCAAAGGAAATTAGGCACTTCCTTTGTAGAGCATCTAGGCTTAGAAATAATGGCAGAATTGTTTTGGGGAGAAAAACAAAAGGATAAAAATCCTAAAATGGATTTAACTAGTTGGGACAGAATGTTTGGATTGCCCTAAAGTTGAAGGAGGGGTTTTGGGAGAAATTTACCACAAGAGGCATGGTAAACCCAAGGATGGATCAAAACCAAAGAATAGCCCAAAACCAAAAAGGTTTCTTTTTAGAATAAAATAAATCCAAGAAATGGTTTTGAGAAGAAAACTCAGAAGAGAGGTTTTTAAGAAGGGTTTAAATGACCTTCTTCAAACCAAGCAAGGCTTTGCTGAAAACAAAAACAACAAAAATTTGGAGTGTCACAGCACCTACCCCTTAGGAAAAATCTAGTCCCGAGATTTCAGTTGATTTTCAAATAATTGTGGGTGTTACATTGAAGGAAATCCTCTCTTTCCCAAGTGGCTTCACTTTCGGTGTGGTTGCTCCACTGAACTTTGAAGAACTTGGTGGTTTTCTGTCGGGTTCTCCTTTCTGACTCTTCCAAGATTTTATCGGATGCTCCCGATATGTAAGATCTGGTCGCACGTCAATGTTTTTATGGGGTACTTGTTTCTCTGGGTTGCTTACGCACTTCCTCAATTGGGAGACATGGAATACACCGTGGATGTCGGATAATTCTTAGGGTAAGTCTAGCTGGTAGGCCACCGTGCCTCTTCGTGCTACTATGCAGAAAGGCCCGATGAATCTCGGTGCTAGTTTTCCTTTAATCTTGAATCGGTGCAGGCCTCTCATGGGTGATACCCGTAGGTACACAAATTCACCGGTTTCAAAATGAACTCCACGATGCTTCTGATCGTAATAACTCTTTTGTCGACTTTGGGCTGTCTTGAGCGGTCCTGAATTACCTTGACTTTATCCTCGGCCTCCTTGAGCAGGTGCTGGGCGAACATATGACTGTCTCCGGTTTTCCGACCAATTTAGCGGGGTACGACATCTTCGTCCGTACATAGCTTCAAATGGTGCCATTTGCAGGCTGGACTGATAGCTGTTGTTATATGTGAATTCTGCGTATAGTAAGCTCTCCTCCCAACTGGTCCCATAGGTGAGGACACATGCTCTCAGCATATCTTCTAGAATTTGATTTACTCGTTCGGTCTGCCCATCATGCAGGGATGGTATGCGGTCTTGAATGCCAGCTGAGTTCCCGAGCTTGTTGTAAGTGATCCCAAAACCAGGAGGCAATTGAGTGCCTCTGTCCAAGATTATTTTCTTTGGGACTCCATGTAGGCAAGCGATCACGGGAGAGGTAGAGCCTAGCAAGCTTCTGAGTGGTGTGTGTTGTCTTCACGGGGATGAAGTGGGCTACTTTAGTCAGTCTATCGGTGATTACCCATATGGCATCATGTTCGTGTCGTGACCGAGGTAGTCCAACAATAAAATCCATTCCGATTTCGTCCCATTTCTACTCGGGTATCTTATTCGGTTGCAATAGTTTGGCCGGTTTCTGGTGCTCGGCCTTGATGCGTTGACAAGAGTCACAACATGCAATAAACGTGGCTATGTCTCTTTTTATACCATGCCACCAAAATGTTTCTGAAGATCTTTGTACATTTTGTTCCTCGGGATGGATTGAATATGGAGCGGTGTGGCTTTCAGCCAGGATTTGCTGTTTAAGGTCATGTGTATTTGGTACGCAGAGCCCATTCCCGTACCACAATATTCCTTGCTCATCAATACTGATTTCTGAGGCCTTGCCCAATTTCATCTTACGCTTTATGCCTTTAATGCTGGGATGTCCACGTTGAGCCTCTTTAACCTTCTCTATCAGGGTAGGCTGTACTTCTAAGTTTGACACACTGCCTTCGGTGACCACCATCAGGTTGAGCCTTGCAATTCCTGCTGGAATTCAGGTCTTAAGTCGGCATGCTGTCGTTATGCGGACTGGGGTTCCGACTAGAGCATCTGCTACAACATTTGCTTTGCCGGGTGGTAGTGGATCCCAACATCATAATCCTTTACTAATTCCAACCAGCGTCGCTGCCGTAAATTTAGTTCTGGTTGTGTGAAAATATACTTGAGGCTTTTGTGGTCCGTGTATATTTCTAGCGATTACCAAGTAGAAAGTGTCTCCATTCCTTGAGTGCATGTATCACTGCTGCTAATTCCAGGTCATGGGTAGGGTAATTTTCCCCATGCTTGCGAAGCTGTCTGAAACATATCGACAACCTTGCCTTCTTGCATTATCGCACCGAGGCCCTTTCAAGATCGTCACAAAATACTTCAAAATTCTTGTGTATATCGGCACAATTAGTCTTTGGTCTTTGTCGTCGGTTTCCTCTTTAGTTCTTGGAAACTTTTCTCGCAGAGCCTCCGTCCATTCAAACTTCCTGTCTTTCTTGAGTAGTTCGTCATTCATTTTGCTATGGTGGAGAATCCTTCAATAAATCTTGGTAGTATCCTGCCATTCCCAAGAAACTTCGTACATCCATCACCTTTGGCTGGTGGCTTCCAGCCAAATCGGCCTTGACTTTTCGGGTCTCTGGCGATACCTTCTTGAGTTAGTCGTGGCCCGAAAACCTACTTGCTTTAGCCAAAATTCACACTTGCTGAATTTGGCGTATAACCTGATGTTTCTGAGTTCTCCTAGTACAATCCGGAGATGTTCAGCGTGTTCTTCTGGTGTTTTGGAGTATACCAGAATATCATCGATAAATACCACAACAAACTTATCCATAAACTTCATGAATACTTTGTTCGTGAGGTGAACAAAATATGCGAGGGCATTTGTTAGTCCGAATGGCATCACGGTGAACTCGTACAATCCGTATCTGGAGGTGAAGGCGGTCTTGGGAATATCCTTAGTTCGTACTTTCAGTTGATGATATCCCGATCTCAAATCAATCTTTGAGAACACCTTGGCCTTAGCGAGTTGATCGAATAAATCATTTATTTGCGGCATCGGATATTTGTTCTTGATTGTGACCATGTTTAGCGCTCGATAGTCTATGCACAATCTCAGTGTTCCATCCTCCTTTTTGGCGAATAAAATTGGTGAACCCCAAGGTGAGGAACTGGCTCGTATGTACCCTTTTTCCAATAGTTCCTTTATTTGCTTCTTCAATTCCACCAATTCGGAAGGTGCCATTCGGTATGGTTTCTTGTATATGGGAGCGGTTCCGGGTGCTAGCTCAATGCTGAATTCTATCTCTCGATCTGGTGGCATGCCTGGTAGTTCTTCGGGGAATACATCTGGAAATTCACACACTACTGGAACTTTGCTCATTTCAGAAATATCCACCTTGTTCAATCTCGGTTGCCTGGATATTTTTCTTTCCTTGGCTGAAACCTTTATGGTCTTCCCGTGGTGATGGGTGAGAATTACGGTCCTGTTGAAGCAGTCAATAAAACCTTTGTTGGTGGTTAACCAATCCATCCCTAAGATGACATCCAGTCCTTTATTTTCCAATACGATAAGATTTGCGTGAAACTTCAACCCTTCAAACTCGATAACCACACCCTGGCAATAATTCTGGGTAACTTGCTTAATTCCAGGGGACTTGATGATCATAGATTTTCCCAAGGGAAGCATCGAAAAATTATTTTGCAAAGCAAAACTTTTGAAACGAGCAGTGAAGCTCGAGAATCAAACAAAACCATGGCAGGTATTGTGTTGACAGGAAACGTACCGAGTACAATATTTGGGGCATTTTGTGCTTCCTCTTTGGTCACGTGGTTCAGATGACCCTTCCGGTGGTTGTTATTTGGGTTGAAATTGTTGCGCTTTGGTGCCGAATTATTGCTTCCGTTGTTCGGCTTTGGGGTCGAGTTCCTTGGCTTGGGGCCTTTGCTTGGCATAGTGCCCTTCTTCTCCTAAGCGTAACAGGTAACACCTGGGCGGTATGTGAACTCCTTGTCCCTTGCGTGGAAATTCTTGATTGGGCGTGAGACGCTTGTCGTGGGTTTGGGTGTCCAGTTCTTCTGAACATCTGTCTTGCTGCGGTGGTTGCGGGTGTGTTTAGTCTGGTCCCTCTTCCGTTTGCGGAAATCTTCTAAGCTGCGTCTCTCATTTTCCAAGGTAATGGCCTTATCCACCAGCGTCTTAAAATCTGGAAATGTGTGTACGACCAATTGACATTTAAGCGCGGGTGTCAGACCGTCTAGGAATTTCTCCATCTTTTTGTTTTCTGACATACGCTCCTCGTTGGCGTAGCGAGACAGCAGGGTAAACTGACTGTTGTATTCTGACACTGTCATTGTCCTTTGCTTGAGGTCATCAAATTCTCTCTTTTTGATTTTCATAAGACTCTTAGGAATATGTGCCCCACGAAAACCTTCTTTAAATTCCTCCCATGATATATTATTTTCGTTGGGGTGCATGTGCAGGAAATTTTCCCACCACGATGCGGCTGCTCCATTGAGATAGTGCGGAGCATAAAGTACTTTCTCAAGGTCTGAACACTGGGCGATAATTAATTTTCTCTCCATGTCTGAAGCCAGTCCTCGGCTTCGAGAGGTTTGTCGGTGTGAGAAAATGTTTGGGGGCGCGTCTTCTGTAGCTCAGATAACTTGGATTGCTGCTGATACGGTCCGCGGTGATTTCCCATATCGATGACTTGGTTCAGTATTTCCTGATGTTGCTGCTGACTTTGTTCATAAAGACGGGACATTTGTGAAAGTGCCGTTTCAACATCCTGCTGACTTATCTGTCCTGTGTGAAATTGTTGCACAGGGGTGTGCCATAATTTTTCTCTGTCGGAGTTGGCATGGAGCGCGTCCAAGGACGAGACATAGTTCACTCCGGGGATATATTTTGAAACACTCATAAGAAAAGGAATTGAGCCGCAAAAGTCAATAAATTCAAGAAGATGCAAAAGTTGCCAATGCTCCAAGATTTTTCAAGAGAAAAAATACGTTTGCGCACGGAGAAGGACTGTTCATTACGTATCTTACACGCAAGCAGTAATTATACAATACATCACTCAGGATATGTGTACATAAATCCTGACATGTTATTTAGTCTAGTGCACTCCTCCATATCCTACATGGTGCGCAAACAAACTACATCTCACAGCCTATTTACATATAAACATATCGCACAAGTCGGTACATCGCATGGCGGCTGAGCGCACTTAGTCGGAGATGGTAAGGATTTCCCTTGGCCTGCCAAGGGTGAGGCGTAGAGAGGTTGGGGACTCAACCTCCTCCTTAGAGATAGGTTCCAGACGAGAGGTGTTGCGCGGAGTTGGTGGAGCAGGAGCCCTGTGCGGGACAACTCGAATCTGAGCGGGCACGAGGGGTGGTGCAGAACGAACCGGAGTAGGCGCAATGACGTGGTTGAATTCCTCTATGGTAGGCAGGCGACGAGTAGCGGTGCGAGCAGTAGGAGCGAACGATGCTGATGACGAGACGAAAGTCAGTGGTGGTGCAGCACGCAGGAGCTCCCTCCTGTTGGCGGTACATCCATGGACCGAGTCCATGCGGGCAGCTACAAAGTCGTCCACCAGGTTGTCGAAGGCTGCCTCCAAAGCCCGAAGATACTCGATGAGCATCTCAAAAGCTTCATCCCGTTCTCCTCTAGGGCAAGAGAACGGGTAGTGGCAGGTGTATGGCATGTGACATGGCAGGTAGCGGTAGCGACGAGCCTTCATCGAAGGCAGGATATCCCTGAGACGGGCTATCGCCTCACGGGCTGCCATCTGTAGCGCGTGCTTCTCTGTGGGCATGGCTCTCCCCACGAACCAGTAACGCTCAACTCGTCCTCTCTTGAACTCCACAGCGGCTTGGTGCATGGTTAGAGCGGTCATTGACCTTTTCTTTGGGAGAGAGAAGGCGGGTGCACATCTGGCCCCATCGCGACTTGGGCGATGAAGGAGAGAAGCTTGACAAACCCATCGGGCATGTTGGCGAACATCTGCGACTCGCGATCGTTGCTGTCCATCTAAAAAGTAGGCAAAAATTCCTGAGAGTCAAATCATAAATTTATCTTGGTGTCGAAATTGACTACATTTGTAAAAATAATAAATAGCTCTACTATGCTAATAACCGATTAGCGATCGTACCTAGTGGCTTCCTACAGTCAGCCTGGCTCTGGTACCAAGCTTGTCACGACCGGTTTTTCAATAAAAATATTTATTGAACAACCGACCTATGAAGTCAATATGAGGAAAATCCTTCATACCGGTTGACAAAACTTTGATACAATAAGCGGTAGCATTACAATATTACGAGGGTCGGATGAAGATGCCCAACCAATTATTACAAACATGCCGATAATTATACATAGCGACGGATATGACTCAAAGGGGTGGGGTGGAAATACTACTGACTCGAGCTATGAGTGGTTGGTGGAATAACACAGCGGGGTGGTTAATAAGTCTCTCAGATTGGCGGCTCATCGGCGTCGAGGTGAGCTCGATGAATTTATTTGGGTAGCGAGCGGATATATCACAATGACTAATCCAGGTGCATACGAGACTGGTGGGATTCCTCTAGGCGACGGACTCGCTATCGAATTCTTCATCCATGAGATCGCTTTCGTCGACATCGGCCAAATCAACAAGCCAGATGAGTACTTTGAAAGTACTCGCAAGACAGTTCAGACAAAAGATATAACAAATGGATGCAGGAATGAGTCATGATTAATTTTGACAATGCTCAATCAGTATAGAACAATAAAAAAAAATAAGAAGGGAATCGGCGGTAGTCCGCTCGAAAACCGAAGAAGGATAAACTCAAAACCCATCGGTTTATGCAAGCGGCGCCTCGAAGGGTGAATAAATAAGCAAAACATGCCACGATCGAGGCGTCGGCGACACCTCATAAAGGGCTTATATTGAAATAAAAATACATGCATGCATGCAATCGGACGTCGGCGACATCACGTAAAGGGCTTATAATGAGAATAAATAACAACAATGCCGCGATCGGACGTCTCGGCGACATCGCGAAAGGGCTTATAATGAGAATAAATAACAGCAATACGCGATCGGACGTCTGAGCGACATCACAGAGATGGCTTATAATAAAATAAATAACAGAAATGCGCGATCGGACGTCGGCGACATCACGAAAGGGCTTATAATAAAAAATAAGTAACAGCAATGCATGCATGATCGGACGTCGGCGACATCACGAAAGGGCTTATAACAAAATATAGCACTCATATTAAATATTCAACACATGAATATAAACAGGTTAGTCCATCCACGGAATAAACAATTAACGGACTTAGTACTCATGTGATTCACGGAGTATCTATCACCAAAACTGACACTTGTTAGGATAAGATATCAGAACTTGGACATGGATAAGATGATTCGAGGATTTATGACTCTGCGAGTTTGTACTAAAATTACCCACAGCCAGCGGATTTCCGTAGTCCTCAAGGACTAGTTCCGTTTATGGTATTTCGGAAGAAACACAGCTAACGATACACACCCATCCTACCTCACGAATGCAGGAATCACCTAGACATCGTCCAAGAAAAACTTTTGAGGCGGGAGATCACAATCTCGAATAGCATGGGATCAAATTTATATTCAATGCGCTCTAAGGGTGCCCCCTCTCGGTCCCAACGGAAACACCCATGCCCCTGACCGGATGGTGGCTTTAATCCAGGCCATGGAACCATCATCACGGCCTCTCCATTTGGTGTGTACCAGGAAGCGGTTTGCAACTTACTAAGCCATATCCCTTACGGAAAACATGTGGTAGTACGGGAAGGAAATGGATGGGAACCGAACTGATACGGGTTGACACTGAAGTCAAATAGTATGGCATAAGACTGGCATGCTACAACACTGCCATCTTACCCATCCTCATGCCAACACATGGCCATGCACATTCACATCCAACACGTATGGATTATCGAACTCACTTGCCTCAACTTTGCATGAAAATGACATTCATCGGTATGCTCACAAATATGCCATGAAACTACTTAATGCAAACCTACCAGAACACTCATCATTCCAAAAGTTCAAACATGCTTGCCTGGTTCAGAGTAGTCGGGGTCTAGCTCGGCGAAGTTCGCGGTTCCGTCACCTCCTTCGGAACCTACGGTATAGCGAAAAGGCATACTAACATGAAAACCAACGCGTTCCAAAAATTTTCCAAATAAATCCCATAAAAAAACTAGACAAAATTATAAGACTGTCAGAAAAAGAATCACTCAAAAATCACTTTTTATTAAAAAGTTATAAGGGTTTCTGTCCAGGACTCATCTGTAATAAACGAGAAAAGTTCGAGGGTTTAAGCGAGAAAACAGAAAGCGGTTCGAATAAAACGCGCAAGCCCACAGGAAAGCGTACTCTGCCGAAGGCGCCAGCGGAAAAGCAGTTGCGGGGAAAGAAGAGAGGCTGACATGGGGGTCCACATGTCGAGTTTGAAAGACCTCGCCGGCGAAGAAAACTCGGTGGTCGTCGGCGTCGAACCACGGCGAGTCGAGGAGATCGGAGTGTACCAAGAGTATCAGCGTGTCCTTCAGCGTCGGTGGGTGGTGGACTTGGGCGTCGGGAGCACCACGTCGGCGACACTTTCTCCGGTGACGGCGGCTCGGGCGATGGTGGGGAACTCTGGTGGTGTGCTGCAAACTTGAATTGAGCGCGGGTTAGAAGGAGGATGTACTAGAGAGCTACTTGGCAAGAGATGGGAGGTAGAGGCGCACGACTGGAGCGAATCGAGCTGGATCCCGTGGCGGTCGCGGCGGCGGAGTCGAGGAAGGAGACTCCTCGGGGCTCTTCCGGTGGCTAAGCGGGGTCTTGGTGAAGTCACGAGGTGGTGTGTGCGAGGCGAGATCGGGCCTCCTTTATAAGCGATCCGAGGCGGTGGCTGTGAACGGACTTCTCCGGCGATGGTTACGGCGGCGCAGAGCTTGGTCGGGGAGGTTTAGGGAGTGGGGCGTCAGCGTGGAGTTCCACTGGTTTCGTTTAGGTGCTAACTGCGTCAGGATTTGGTTGCTTAGGGGGAGTTCGACGGAACGGGGCGGCGCGGGCCCGTCGGCGGCAGAGAGCATGCTCTGTGCGTGCCGCACCACGGCGACGGTGCTGCATGCGTGCACTGGCGAGGAAGTGGCCACGCGGAGCCACCAGGGGGTTTGGGCGGCGCCGAACGGCGTTACGCCGCCGTTCTGCTCCCTGTCGGCCGCTCGGTGGTTCGCCACCGCAAGACACGCCGGCGCAGGAGGGCCAGGCGCCACCGATGCGAGAAGCGCCAAGCAGCGTGTGAGGCTCCGGACAAGCAAGCTAGGCCGTGAGCAACGTGCCAAGTGCCTGTGAACATGTGACTGAATTCTTGACGAAGATCAACACTTTGAAACTCTGAACTTTTACGAAAGTGCACAGGAGCAGTCTTGCATGCCAAGTGTTCGACAGAAATGATTTTGGCATGTGGGAAATTTTTCTTGAGCTGATCTTTGGTGTGGTGGTCTCTCATTGCATCGAGGGCTGACTGAATTTTGGTAGAATTTTTGGGGAAGAGGAGATATGAATTTCACCAAAATGATGAATCTGGTCCAAACTTGCAGAGGTTGAATTTTGAAAATTTTGAAAAGAGGAAGAGTGGATCTTGATGGTTCTAGGTTGTGGGTACTAAGGACTATCCAGAGGAGTTGGTTTAAGATCAAAACTCAAAGGAAATTAGGCACTTCCTTTGTAGAGCATCTAGGCTTAGAAATAATGGCAGAATTGTTTTGGGGAGAAAAACAAAAGGATAAAAATCCTAAAATGGATTTAACTTGTTGGGACAGAATGTTTGGATTGCCCTAAAGTGGAAGGAGGGGTTTTGGGAGAAATTTACCACAAGAGGCATGGTAAACCCAAGGATGGATCAAAACCAAAGAATAGCCCAAAACCAAAAAGGTTTCTTTTTAGAAGAAAATAAATCCAAGAAATGCTTTTGAGAAGAAAACTCAGAAGAGAGGTTTTTAAGAAGGGTTTAAATGACCTTCTTCAAACCAAGCAAGGCTTTTGCTGAAAACAAAAACAACAAAAAATTTGGAGTGTCACAGCACCTACCCCCTTAGGAAAAATCTCGTCCCCGAGATTTCAATTGATTTTCAAATAATTATGGGTGTTCTTTTCGAAGGAAATCCTCTCTTTCCCAAGTGGCTTCACTTTCGGTGTGGTTACTCCACTGAACTTTGAAGAACTTGGTGGTTTTCTGTCGGGTTCTCCTTTCTGACTCTTCCAAGATATTTATCGGATGCTCCCGATATGTAAGATCTGGTTGCACGTCAATGTTTTTATGGGGTACTTGTTTCTCTGGGTTGCTTACGCACTTCCTCAATTGGGATATGTGGAATACGTCGTGGATGTCGGATAATTCTACGGGTAAGTCTAGCTGGTAGGCCATCGTGCCTCTTCGTGCTATTATGCAGAAAGGCCCGATGAATCTCGGTGCTAGTTTTCCTTTAATCTTGAATCGGTGCAGGCCTCTCATGGGTGATACCCGTAGGTACACAAATTCACCGGGTTCAAAATGGACTCCACGATGCTTCTGATCGTAGTAACTCTTTTGTCGACTTTGGGCTGTCTTGAGCCGGTCCTTAATTACCTTGACTTTATCCTCAGCCTCCTTGAGTAGGTCTGGGCCGAAGATATGACTGTCTCCGGTTTTCCGACCAATTTAGCGGGGTACGACATCTTCGTCCGTACAGAGCTTCAAATGGTGCCATTTGCAGGCTAGACTGATAGCTGTTGTTATATGCGAATTCTGCGTATGGTAAGCTCTCCTCCCAACTGGTCCCATAGGTGAGGACACATGCTCTCAGCATATCTTCTAGAATTTGATTTACTCGCTCGGTCTGCCCATCTGTCTGGGGATGGTATGCGGTATTGAATGCCAGCTGCGTTCCCAGAGCTTGTTGTAAGTGATCCCAAAACCGGGAGACGAATTGAGTGCCTCTGTCCGAGATTATTTTCTTTGGGACTCCATGTAGGCAAACGATACGGGAGAGGTAGAGCCTAGCAAGCTTTTGAGTGGTGTGTGTTGTCTTCATGGGGATGAAGTGGGCTACTTTAGTCAGTCTATCGGTGATTACCCATATGGCATCATGTCCGTGTCGTGACCGAGGTAGTCCAACAATAAAATCCATTCCGATTTCGTCCCATTTCCACTCGGGTATCTTATTCGGTTGCAATAGTCCGGCCGGTTTCTGGTGCTCGGCCTTGATGTGTTGACAAGAGTCACAACATGCAATAAACGTGGCTATGTCTCTTTTTATACCATGCCACCAAAATGTTCCCTGAAGATCTTTGTACATTTTGTTCCTCCGGGATGGATTGAATATGGGCGGTGTGGCTTTCAGCCAGGATTTGCTGTTTAAGGTCATGTGTATTTGGTACGCAGAGCCTATTCCCGTACCACAAATTCCTTGCTCATCAATACTGAATTCGAGGCCTTGCCCAATTTCATCTTACGCTTTATGCCTTTAATCTGGGGTGTCCACGTTGAGCCTCTTTAACCTTCTCTATCAGGGTAGGCTGTACTTCTAAGTTTGACACACTGCCTTGGTGACCACCATCAGGTTGAGCCTTGCAATTCCTGCTGGAATTCAGGTCTTAAGTCGGCATCTTGTCGTTATGCGGACTGGGGTTCCGACTCAGAGCATCTGCTACAACATTTGCTTTGCCCGGGTGATAGTGGATCCCAACATCATAATCCTTTACTAATTCCAACCAGCGTCGCTGCCGTAAATTTAGTTCTGGTTGTGTGAAAATATACTTGAGGCTTTTGTGGTCCGTGTATATTTCTAGCGGTTACCAAGTAGAAAGTGTCTCCATTCCTTGAGTGCATGTATCACTGCTGCTAATTCCAGATCATGGGTAGGGTAATTTTCCTCATGCTTGCGAAGCTGTCTGGAAACATATCGACAACCTTGCCTTCTTGCATTAATCGCATCCGAGGCCCTTTCGAGATCGTCACAAAATACTTCAAAATTCTTGTGTATATCTCGCACAATTAGTCTTTGGTCTTGTCGTCGGTTTCCTCTTTAGTTCTTGGAAACTTTTCTCTTGAGCCTCCGTCCATTCAAACTTCCTGTCTTTCTTGAGTAGTTCGTCATTGGTTTTGCTATGGTGGAGAATCCTTCAATAAATCTTGGTAGTATCCTGCCATTCCCAAGAAACTTCGTACATCCGTCACCTTTGGCTGGTGGCTTCCAGCCAATCACGGCCTTGACTTTTTCGGGTCTCTGGTGATACCTTCTTGAGTTAGTATGTGGCCCGAAAACCTACTTGCTTTAGCCAAAATTCACACTTGCTGAATTTGGCGTACAATGATGTTTCTGAGTTCTCCTAGTACAATCCGGAGATGTTCAGCGTGTTCTTCTGGTGTTTTGGAGTATACCAGAATATCATCGATAAATACCACAACAAACTTATCCATAAACTTCATGAATACTTTGTTCATGAGGTGAAAAAAATATGCGGGGGCATTTGTTAGTCCGAATGGCATCACGGTGAACTCGTACAATCCGTATCTGGAGGTGAAGGTGGTCTTGGGAATATCCTCAGTTCGTACTTTGAGTTGATGATATCCCGATCTCAAATCAATCTTTGAGAACACCTTGGCCTTAGAGAGTTGATCGAATAAATCATTTATTCGCGGCATCGGATATTTGTTCTTGATTGTGACCATGTTTAGCGCTCGATACTCTATGCACAATCTCAGTGTTCCATCCTTCTTTTTGGCGAATAAAATTGGTGAACCCCAAGGTGAACTGGCTCGTATGTACCCTTTTTCCAATAGTTCCTTTATTTGCTTCTTCAATTCCACCAATTCGGAAGGTGCCATTCGGTATGGTTTCTTGTATATGGGAGCGGTTCCGGGTGCTAGCTCAATGTTGAATTCTATCTCTCGATCTGGTGGCATGCCTAGTGGTTCTTCAGGGAATACATCTGGAAATTCACACACTACTGGAACTTTCCTCATTTCAGAAATATCCACCTTGTTCAATCTCGGTTGCCTGGATATTTTTCTTTCCTTGGCTGAAACCTTTATGGTCTTCCCGTGGTGATGGGTGAGAATTACGGTCCTGTTGAAGCAGTCAATAAAACCTTTGTTGGTGGTTAACCAATCCATCCCTAAGATGACATCCAGTCCTTTATTTTCCAATACGGTAAGATTTGCGTGAAACTTCAACCCTTCAAACTCGATAACCACACCCTGGCAATAATTCTGGGTAACTTGCTTAATTCCAGGGGACTTGACGATCATAGATTTTCCCAAGGGAAGCATCGAAAAATTATTTTGCAATGCAAAACTTTTAAAACGAGCAGTGAAGCTCGAGAATCAAACAAAACCATGGCAGGTATTGTGTTGACAGGAAACATACCGAGTACGATAACTGGGGCATTTTGTGCTTCCTCTTTGGTCACATGGTTCAGATGACCCTTCCGGTGGTTGTTATTTGGGTTGAAATTGTTGCGCTTTGGTGCCGAATTATTGCTTCCATTGTTCGGCTTTGGGGTCGAGTTCCTTGGCTTGGGGCACTGCTTGGCATAGTGCCCTTCTTCTCCACAAGCGTAACAGGTAACGGCTGGGCGGTATGTGAACTCCTTGTCCCTTGCGTGGAAATTCTTGATTGGGCGTGAGGCGCTTGTCGTGGGTTTGGGTGTCCAGTTCTTGAACATCTGTCTTGCTGCGGTGGTTGCTTGGTGTGTTTAGTCTGGTCCCTCTTCCGTTTGCAGAAATCTTCTAAGCTCGTCTCTCATTTTCCAAGGTAATGGCCTTATCCACCAGCGTCTTAAAATCTGGAAATGTGTGTACGACCAATTGACATTTAAGCGCGGGTGTCAGACCGTCTAGGAATTTCTCCATCTTTTTGTTTTCTGACATACGCTCCTCGTTGGCGTAGCGAGACAGCAGGGTAAACCTGTTGTATTCTGACACTGTCATTGTCCTTTGCTTGAGGTCATCAAATTCTCTCTTTTTGATTTTCATAAGACTCTTAGGAATATGTGCCCCACGAAAACCTTCTTTAAATTCCTCCCATGATATATTATTTTTGTTGGGGTGCATGTGCAGGAAATTTTCCCACCACGATCGGCTGCTCCGGTGAGATAGTGCGGAGCATAAAGTACTTTCTCAAGGTCTGAACACTGGGCGATAATTAATTTTCTCTCCATGTCTGAAGCCAGTCCTCGGCTTCAGAGGTTTGTCGGTGTGAGAAAATGTTTGGGGCGCGTCTTCTGTAGCTCAGATAACTTGGATTGCTGCTGATACGGTCCACGGTGATTTCCCATATTGATGACTTGGTTCAGTATTTCCTGATGTTGCTGCTGACTTTGTTCATAAAGACGACACATTTGGGAAAGTGTCGTTTCACTGTCCTGCTGACTTGTTTGTCCCTGTGTGAAATTGTTGCCTGGGGGTGTGCCATAATTTTTCTCTGTCGGAGTTGGCATGGAGCGCGTCCAAGGACTAGACATAGTTCACTCTGGGGATATATTTTGAAACACTCATAAGAAAAGGAATTGAGCCGCAAAAGTCAATAAATTCAAGAAGATGCAAAAGTTGCCAATGCTCCAAGATTTTTCAAGAGAAAAAATACGTTTGTGCATGGAGAAGGACTGTTCATTACATATCTTACACGCAAGCAGTAATTATACAATACATCACTCAGGATATGCTTATATAAATCCTGACATGTTATTTAGTCTAGTGCACTCCTCCATATCCTACATGGTGCGCAAACAAACTACTTCTCACAGCCTATTTACATATAAACATATCGCACAAGTCGGTACATCACATGGCGGCTAAGCGCACTTAGTCGGAGATGGTAAGGATTTCCCTTGGCCTGCCAAGGGTGAGGCGTAGAGAGGCTGGGGACTCAACCTCCTCCTCAGAGATAGGTCCCAGACGAGAGGTGTTGCGCGGAGTTGGTGGAGCAGGTGCCTGTCTTGGGACAACTCGAATCTGGCGGGCACGAGGGTGGTGCAGAACGAACCGGAGTAGGCGCAATGACGTGGTTGAATTCCTCCGTGGTAGGCAGGCGACGAGTAGCGGTGCGAGCAGTAGGAGCGAACGATGCTGATGACGAGATAAAAGTCAGTGGTGGTGCAGCACGCAGGAGCTCAATCGTGTTGGCGGTACAGCCATGGACTGAGTCCATGCGGGCAGCTACAAAGTCGTCCACCAGGTTGTCGAAGGCTACCTCCAAAGCCCGAAGATACTCGATGAGCATCTCAAAAGCTTCATCCCGTTCTCCTCTGGGGCAAGAGAACGCGTAGTGGCAGGTGTATGGCACGTTACATGGTAGGTAGCGGTAGTGACAAGCCTTCATCGAAGGCAGGATATCCCTGAGACGGGCTATTGCCTCACGGGCTGCCATCTGTAGCGCGTGCTTCTCTGTGGGCATGGCTCTCCCCACGAACCGGTAACGCTCAACTCGTCCTCTCTTGAACTCCACCGCGGCTTGGTGCATGGTTAGACGGTCATTGACCTTGTCTTTGGGAGAGAGAAGACTGGCGCACATCTGGCCCCATCGCGACTTGGGCGATGAAGGAGAGAAGCTTGACAAACCCATCGGGCATGTTGGCGAACATCTGCGACTCGCATGATCGTTGCTGGCCATCTACAAAAGTAGGAAAAAAATTCCTAAGGAGTCAAATCATAAATTTATGCCGTTGGTATCGAAATTGACTACATTTGTAAAAATAATAAATAGCTCTACTATGCTAATAACCGATTAGCGATCGTACCTAGTGGCTTCCTACAGTCAGCTGGCTCTGGTACCAAGCTTGTCACGACCGGTTTTTCAATAAAATATTTATTGAACAACCGACCTATGAAGTCAATATGAGGAAAATCCTTCATACCGGTTGACAAAACTTTGATACAATAAGCCGGTAGCATTACAATATTACAGGGTCGGATGAAGATGCCCAACCAATTATTACAAACATGCCGATAATTATACATAGCGGCGGATATGACTCAAAGGGGTGGGGTGGAAATACTCTGACTCGAGCTATGAGTGGTTGGCGGAATAACACAGCGGGTGGTTAATAAGTCTCTCAGATTGGCGGCTCATCGGCGTCGAGGTGAGGCTCGATGAATTTATTTGGGTAGCGAGCGGATATATCACAATGACTAATCCAGGGTGCACGAGACTGGTAGGATTCCTCTAGGCGACGGACTCGCTATCAAATTCTTCATCCATGAGATCGCCTTCACGTCGACATCGGCCAAATCAACAAGCTAGGTGAGTACTTTGAAAGTACTACGCAAGACAGTTCGGACAAAAGATATAACAAATGGATGCAGGAATGAGTCATGATTAATTTTGACAATGCTCAATCAGTATAACACAATAAAAAAATTAGAAGGGAATCGGCGGTAGTCCGCTCGAAAACCAGAAGAAGGATAAACTCAAAACCCATCGAATTGTGCGAGCGACGCCTCGAAGGGTGAATAAATAAGCAAAACATGCCACGATCAAGGCGTCTGGCGACACCTCATAAAGGGCTTATATTGAAATAAAAATACATGCATGCCGCGATCGGACGTCGAGCGACATCACGTAAAGGGCTTATAATGAGAATAAATAACAACAATGCATGATCGGACGTCTGGCGACATCGCAGAAAGGGCTTATAATGAGAATAAATAACAGCAATGTGCAATGGATCGGACGTCGGCGACATCATAGAAAGGGCTTATAATAAAATAAATAACAGAAATGCATGATCGGACGTCTGAGCGACATCACGAAAGGGCTTATAATAAAATAAGTAAACAGCAATGCAGCGATCGGATGTCCGGCGACATCACGAAAGGGCTTATAACAAAAATATAGCACTCATATTAAATATTCAACACATGAATATAAACGGGTTAGTCCATCCACCGGAATAAACAATTAACCGGACTTAGTACTCATGTGATTCACCGGAGTATCTTTCACCAAAACTGACACTTGTCAGGATAAGATAATAAAGAACTTGGACATGGATAAGATGATTCGAGGATTTATGACTCTGCAGAGTTTGTACTAAAATTACCCACAGCCAACGGATTTCCGTAGTCCTCAAGGACTAGTTCCGTTTATGGTATTTCGGAAGAAACACAGCTAACCAGTACACACCCATCCTACCTCACGAATGCCAGGAATCACCCTAGACATCGTCCAAGAAAAACTTTTGAGACGGGGAGATCACAATCTCGATAGCATGGGATCAAATTTACATTCGCGCGCTCTAAGGGGTGCCCCCCTCTCGGTCCCAACCGAAACACCCATGCCCCCGACGGATGGTGGCTTTAATCCAGGGCCATGGAACCATCATCACGGCCTCTCCATTTGGTGTGTACCAGAAAGCGGTTTGCAACTTACTAAGCCATATCCCTTGCGGAAAACATGTGGTAGTACGGGAAGGAAAATGGATGGGAACCGAACGATCTGGGTTGACACTGAAGTCAAATAGTATGGCATAAGACGGCATGCTACAACACTGCCATCTTACCCATCCTCATGCCAACACATGGCCATGCACATTCACATCCAACACGTATGGATTATCGAACTCACTTGCCTCAACTTTGCATGAAAATGACATTCATCGATATGCTCACAAACATGCCATGAAACTACTTAATGCAAACCTGCCAGAACACTCATCATACCAAAAGTTCAAACATGCTTGCCTGGTTCAGAGTAGTCGAGGTCTAGCTCGGCAAAGTTCGCGGTTCCGTCACCTCCTTCGGAACCTACGGTATAGCGAAAAGGCATACTAACGTGAAAACCAACGCGTGCATAAAAGTTGTTCCAAAAATTTTCCAAATAAATCCCATAAAAAAACTAGACAAAATTATAAGACTGTCAGAAAAAGAATCACTCAAAAATCACTTTTTATTAAAAAGTTATAAGGGTTTCTGTCTAGGGACTCTTCTGTAATGAAACAGAAAAGTTCCAGGGGTTTAACTGAGAAAATAGAAAACGGTTCGAATAGAAACGCGCAAGCCCACAGGGAAAACGTACTCTGCCCGAAGGCGCCAGCGGAAAAGCAGTTCGGGAAAGAAAGAGAGGCTGACATGGGGGGTCCACATGTTAGGTTTGAAAGACCTCGCCGGCGCCCGAAGGCTGCGGTGGTCGTCGGCGTCGAACCACGGCGAGTCAGGGAGATCGGAGTGTACCAAGAGTATCAGCGTGTCCTTCCGCGTCGGTGGGTGGTGGACTTGGGCGTCGGGGAGCACCACATCGACGGTGACACTTTCTCCGGCGGACGGCAGCTCAGGCGATGGTGGGGAACTCTGGTGGTGTGCTGCAAACTTCAAATTGAAGCGCGGGTCAGAAGGAGGGATGTACTAGAGAGCTACTGGCAAGAGATGGGAGGTAGAGGCGCACGCACGGGAGCGAATCGAGCTGGATCCTGTGGCGGGTCACGGCGGCCGGAGTCGAGGAAGGAGACTCCCTCGGGGCTCTTACAGTGGCTAGGTAGGGTCTTGGTGAAGTGCAGAGGTGGTGTGTGCACGAGAGCGAGCTCGGGGCTCCTTTTTATAGGCGATCCGAGGCGGTGGCTGTGAACGGACTTCTCCGGCGATGGTTACGGCGGCGCAGAGCTTGGTCGGGGAGGTTTAGGGAGTGGGGCGTCAGCGTGGAGTTCCACTGGTTTCGTTTAGGTGCTAACTGCGTCGGGATTTGGTTGCTTAGGGGAGTTCGACGGAGCAGGCGGCTTGGGCCCGTCGGCGGCAGAGAGCATGCTCTGTGCGTGCCGCGCCACGGCGACGGTGCTGCATCGTCTTGTTGGCGAGGAAGTGGCCACGCGGAGCCACCAGGGGGTTTGGGCGGCGCCGAACGGCGTTACGCCGCCGTTCTGCTCCCTGTCGGCCGCTACGGTGGTTCGGCCACCGCAAGACACGCCGGCGCAGGCGGGCCAGGGCGCCACCGACGCCAGGAACGCGCCAAGCACGCGTGTGAGGCTCCGGACAAGCAAGCTAGGCCGTGAGCAACGTGCCAAGTGCACTATGAACATGTGACTGAATTTACTGACGAAGATCAACACTGAAACTCTGAACTTTCTGAAAGTGCACAGGAACAGTGCCGGCCAAGTGTTCGACGAAATGATTTTGGCATGTGGGAAATTTTTCTTGAGCTGATCTTTGGTGTGGTGGTCTCTCATTGCATCTGAGGGCTGCCTGAATTTTGGTAGAATTTTTGGGGAAGAGGAGATATGAATTTCACCAAAAATGATGAATCTGGTCCAAACTTGCAGAGGTTGAATTTTGAAAATTTTGAAAAGAGGAAGAGTGGATCTTGATGGTTCTAGGTTGTGGGTACTAAGAACTATCCAGAGGAGTTGGTTTAAGATCAAAACTCAAAGGAAATTAGGCACTTCCTTTGTAGAGCATCTAGGCTTAGAAATAATGGCAGAATTGTTTTGGGGAGAAAAACAAAAGGATAAAAATCCTAAAATGGATTTAACTTGTTGGGACAGAATGTTTGGATTGCCCTAAAGTGGAAGGAGGGGTTTTGGGAGAAATTTACCACAAGAGGCATGGTAAACCCAAGGATGGATCAAAACCAAAGAATAGCCCAAAACCAAAAAGGTTTCTTTTTAGAAGAAAATAAATCCAAGAAATGCTTTTGAGAAGAAAACTCGAAGAGAGGTTTTAAGAAGGGTTTAAATGACCTTCTTCAAACCAAGTAAGGCTTTTGCTGAAAACAAAAACAACAAAAAATTTGGAGTGTCACAGCACCTACCCCCTTAGGAAAAATCTCGTCCCCGAGATTTCAGTTGATTTTCAAATAATTGTGGGTGTTACATTCAAGGAAATCCTCTCTTTCCCAAGTGGCTTCACTTTTGGTGTGGTTGCTCCACCGAACTTTGAAGAACTTGGTGGTTTTCTGTCGGGTTCTCCTTTTCGACTCTTCCAAGATTTTTATCGGATGCTCCCGATATGTAAGATCTGGTTGCATGTCAATGTTTTATGGGGTACTTGTTTCTCTGGGTTGCTTACGCACTTCCTCAATTGGGAGACGTGGAATACGTCGTGGATGTCGATAATTCTTCGGGTAAGTCTAGCTGGTAGGCCACCGTGCCTCTTCGTGCTACTATGCAGAAAGGCCCGATGAATCTCGGTGCTAGTTTTCCTTTAATCTTGAATCGGTGCAGGCCTCTCATGGGTGATACCCGTAGGTACACAAATTCACCGGGTTCAAAATGGACTCCACGATGCTTCTGATCGTAATAACTCTTTTGTCGACTTTGGGCTGTCTTGAGCCGGTCCTTAATTACCTTGACTTTATCCTCAGCCTCCTTGAGCAGGTCTGGGCCGAAGATATGACTGTCTCCGGTTTTCTGACCAATTTAGCGGGGTACGACATCTTCGTCCGTACAGAGCTTCAAATGGTGCCATTTGCAGGCTGGACAAATTCGTCGTCGTCGAGGCTTGCCTCGTCTTCAGAGAGAGGCATGTAATTATCGTCCTCTACCTCTCTTTCTGCCGCTCTCTGATGAGGGCTGGCTTCTCCATCCTCCTGTGCTGAATCCTGCTGGAGGGGGTTGTCTTCGGCACTGTCCGGGGTGTTATTATCTCTCGTGCCGGAATCGTCGTTTTTCCTTTGGTGGGATTTAGAGCGGCGCCGCTGACACCGGCGCTTAGGCTTCTTCTTGGAGGGGTCATCCTCCGTTGTTCCATCACCGTTCCCTTCTTTTGGGGTGTCCACCATGTATATGTCATACGACGAGGTGGCCTTCCAGTGCCCTGTAGGCGCTGGTTCTTGGTCGTCTCCTGCATCGGCGTCCATACCGTTGATGTCACCGGAGTCGAAGTCGAGCATGTCGGTTAAATCATCGACAGTGGCTATGAAGTGGGTGGTGGGTGGGCTTTGAATTTCTTCGTCATCCGCATCCCAACCTTGCAGACCATAGTCCGGCCAGGGCTCTCCTGATAAAGAGAGAGACTTTAGTAAATTCAGAATGTCGCCGAAGGGCAAGTGCTGAAAGATGTCCGCGGTGGTGAACTCCGTGATCGGCGACCAATCGGATTTGATTGGCAGGGGCGCGGAAGGTTCGGAGTCCGGAGGGGAGTCCAGCGCCTTGGAGTCACAAGCTTCGCAAAGGACAAGGCTGGTGTTCGGCTCGATCGCCGTAGAGATTGCAGCCCCCGAGGCGGTGTCCAGCCACCCGTCCTCGATTAGCGCGATCGGCCCGAGCTAAGGGTCGGAGCGGACACGGTGCGGACCTCTAGGGCACTGCTCGCGGCAGAGCTAGATCATGCCCATCGTAATAAAGGCGGGCGCTCGGCTGTGGCTCGAACCCGTCGAAGATCAAGTCTCCGCGGACGCCACCGTAGTTCAAACTTCCAAATCTGACCTGATGGCAGGGGCGTAGCTTCGATCTGCTCCGGATGGCTGCTTAATTGGCCCGCAATGCAAAGCCGCCGAATCTGAAGATCTGTCCGGGAGAAAAGTCTCGCCTGGACCGCATCATTGTTGATGATCGGAGGAGCCATCGGGCCTAAAGGTGACGCATACAGAGGAACTCTCAATGAAAGCACCAATGTCGGTGTCAAAACCGTGGATCTCGGTAGGGGTCCCGAAACGTGCGTCTAGGCAGATGGTAAGAGGAGACAAGGGACACGATGTTTTTACCCAGGTTTGGGCCCTCTCGATGGACGTAAAACCCTACTCCTGCTTGATTAATATTGATGATATGGGTAGTACAAGAGTAGATTTACCACGAGATCAGAGAGGCTAAACCCTAGAAGCTAGCCTATGGTATGATTGCTGGTTGAGTATGTTTTCATTGTGAACCAAGTGGATTGCAAGTGCGGAAGGCTCTGTGTTGCGATTTTGACTGAGATTACGAGGCGTTTTGCTGCAGAACGCCTTCAAATCATGGCGGCAGTTTTCAGTAATGCCCTCTATGTTTCAACATATTATAGCGTTTTGGAAAATGCCTTTAAATGTGCATTAGCATTTTGTAGAACGCCCCAGATTCCACTATTCTTCGTAAGTGCCCTAATAGCATGGGACTTTTGAAGGCACTTTTCAAGAACGCCTCCAAGTAAGCTAATCTAAGGCGTTTTACAAAATGCCCCTACAAAAATGCCTCCAAATACTGTTCGTGTTGTAGTGATGGGGGGGAGTCCTACTAGGACTCCACTCCTAGTAGGATTCGCCCCCCTTCCTTCCAACAGAGAGGAAAGGGGAAAGAGGGGAGAGGGAGAAGGAAAGGGGGGCCGCGTCCCCACCCCTTGTCCAATTCGGATTGGGCAGGCGGGAGCACGCGCCTCCTCTTGTGGCCTTCCTCCCTCTCTTCACTATGGCCCATGAGGCCCATTAACTTTCCCGGGGGGTTCCGATAAACTCCCGGTACTCCGATAAATCCCCGAACCTCTTCAGAACCATTCTGGTGTCCGTATATAACCTTCCAATAAATCAATCTTTACCTCTCGACCATTTCGAGACTCCTCGTCATGTCCGTGATCTCATCCGGGACTCCGAACAAACTTCGGTCACCAAAATACATAACTCATAATACAAACGTCATCGAACGCTAAGCGTGCGGACCCTATGGGTTCAAGAACAATATAGACATGACCGAGACATATCTCCAGTCAATAACCAATAGCGGAACCTGGATGCTCATATTGGTTCCTACATATTCTACGAAGATCTTTATCGATCAAACCGCATAACTATATACGTCATTCCCTTTTTCATCGGTATGTTACTTGCCCGAGATTCGATCGTCGGTATCGTCATACCTAGTTCAATCTCGTTACCGGCAAGTCTCTTTACTCGTTCTGTAATGCATCATCCTGTAACTAACTCATTAGTCACATTGCTTGCAAGGCTCATAGTGATGTGCATTACCGAGAGGGCCCAGAGATACCTCTCCGATACTCGGAGTGACAAATCCTAACCTTGATCTATGCCAACCCAACAAACACCTTCGGAGACACTTGTTGAGCATCTTTATAATCACCCAGTTATGTTGTGACGTTTGATAGCAGACAAGGTTTACTCCATTATTCGGGAGTTGCATAATCTCATAGTCAGAGGAATATGTATAAGTCATGAAGAAAGCAATAGCAGTAAAGCTAAACGATCATTATGCTAAGCTAGCCGATGGGTCTTGTCCATCACATCATTCTCTAATGATGTGATCCCGTTCATCAAATGACAGCACATGTCTATGGTCAGGAAACTTAACCATCTTTTGATTAACGAGCTAGTCAAATAGAGGCATACTAGGGACACTCTGTTTTGTTTATGTATTCACACATGTACTAAGTTTCTGGTTAATACAATTCTAGCATGAATAGTAAACATTTATCATGATATAAGGAAATATAAATAACAACTTTATTATTGCCTCTAAGGCAAATTTCCTTCAATACTGTATCAAAATTTGTATAACGGCATATAAATACACTAAAAATAACAGAATACTAGTAGCGCTGGACAGGAAGCATGCTACTACTAGTTAGATTAGCAGTAGCGCTGGAAATAATACACGCTACGGCTATATGTCTTAGCAATAGCGTGTGCTACACATACTACTGCTAAGGAATAGCTGTAGCGCCTTACTAGTAGCGCGGGTCCCCGCGCTACTACTAGACTTTTCCCTAGTAGTGATATGTTTTCGAAAATAATGTTTTGGAGACTAAAACATTTGTAAATGTTTGACACCAAAAAATTTCAAATTTTTTTTTAAAAATCAATTTATTATTTGACTGTGTCCATGTGATACTACCAACTTTCATGCTCACATGATACCAAGTCAAAAGAGTCAAATTTAAACATTTAAAAAATTCCAAAAAAATTGTGAATGTTTACAACAAATATGTATACAACCTCTAAAAATTTCAGATCCAAATTTAAAGTATATAAATAGAAACAAAAATGATAAGTTCGGATGTGAACAATCCAGTTTCTGACACTACTCATGTTTTTGTGTTTATTGACATTATTGATGTTGAATTGTTTTTGTTGTTTCTCAATTTATAATTTGAATTTGAGTATGAAATTTTTAGGCGTTGTAGACATATGTGTTGTGAACATTCACTATTTCTTTCGAATATATCTAGAACATTCAAGTTTGAATTTTTCAAATTGGTATCATGGGATCATGTAAGTGATGATACCAGCAGATATTTCCCCCATTGTCCCCAACCTTCTAGCCATGACCTTCTATCCCCCGAGCCGCCGCCGCCCAGCCAGCGCCACCCGACTCCCCTACCGATGTGTGCCTTGTACTATTGGGAGATCGGACAGTTGGTGTTCTTATTGCGGCATGCATGGCATTGAAGGAATGATATAATACTCCCTCCGTTCCCAAATAATTGTCTTTCTAGCCATCTCAAATGGACTACAGCATACAGATGTATGTAGACATGTTTTAGAGTGTAGATTCACTCATTTTGCTCCGTATGTAGTCACTTGTTGAAATCTTTGGAAAGACAATTATTTAGGAACGGAGGGAGTATTTGGTAATGGCAAGGAATCAATCGAGCCATTATTGATCATGGACGGTCACAATTTATGGCAATGTTATAATATATTTTATCCCATGGAGATACCTTTGCGAGTTACATAATTTTCCCTTCAAGATTGTCACATATCTTCATGGGAGATGGTCAAATTCTCTATTTTTTCTCTTCTTATCCTAAGTCTCCAATACAGAAAGTCTAATTTCCGTACTTCATCAATTGTTTCAAGTCGTATTAAGAAACTTTTTCACTCACTTGTTGCATCAAAAACCAATGTCTTTCAATGGTTCATTGCAAAGAATCATGGATTGGTGCGATGAGTCAAAGTTGACATCGGGGGGAAATGGGTGAAAAGCTCCATGGATGTCATTGTAACAATCCAAGTCATGCACGGATTGAGATGCAAAATGGACGTTTAAATAAGGGGTATATATGTACAGTTCACCCAGGTTCATTCACACCTTTTCTCGAGTGGCCATATCGGAAGGGGTCGCCTGAGAGCTAGCTCGGTGAAAACGAACATTGATGCATCCTTCTGTGATGAGTTAGGAGTTTCTAGAGCTTGCATTATTATCTAAAGCTACAAATGTGAGGTGCTATTGTCGTCATGGGAATATTTAGGCATGTAGAGTGAAGGAAGCTGAAACTCTAACTTGATCCGGGGGCATCTTGCTTAAGGTGTGGATTTTATGCTGCGGTCATTGAATGTATCATGCATCTGTCATCATTGGCTAAAACAGAACTAGGGAGGACATATCGATTCTAGGACATGTCTTTGATGAGATGAAATTCCTCTCGTGACTAGTTCTCGACTTTGGATTATCAAAGGGGAGGAGAAAGTGTAATGGACTCAATTATACTTTAGCTCAACTCGCTCGAACGAACATGCAATCCGCAGTTGGGAGGCTTAAATGCAGAACCTTCGTGCATCTAGGAGCTTCTCCAAATTGATTGTAATCACATTACCAGATCAATAATCTTTTTCTTAATAGAAAAAGGTCATCTCTCATATGCTTATATTTGGATAGTAATATTCAAAATCTCCACATCTTCGGAATCTGGTCTACTTATGACCGATTTCGAATCTCCAAAATTTATATACTCCCTCCGTTCCTAGATATAGGGTGTATAGTTCTTGGCACGGAAATTAAAGAACGCACGTGGAGGGAAAATTTCACAAGTTTTGGGAGAGATTACACCTGACTAATTGACATGAGGAAATAGAGGAGCTTGCCCGATATAAGGAAATGTAATCAAATCCCTAAAAAATATCCAAACGAGTGGTGCAATGCAATGCACCTTATATTTCGGACTTTTTCTTAAAAATCTATACACCTTATATCAAGGAACGGATGGTGTATATTTTTTGGAAAAATATTAAATTAAAAAGATGTGAAAACTGCTAAGACACTACCATAAACTACTAAACAAATCCTAGAATATAAACATGACTCAACAAGGGTATGCTCGAGACCTCCTCTTCCGTGCTTATAGCACCAGGTGTTTCTAGATAAATCATGCTCCACTTTATTGATCAACAATGTCTAAGGGAATAAAATTTAGATCGGGAGGACGAAGGTGCCAAAGATGTTAGAGTTCTAATAGTCCTAGAGCATGCACAGCGAGGCTATGCGCCTCAATGTTCATACCTCTTTCTTCAAAGATAAAAGAGCAATCTTAAAACTCGCTAGTCATCATATTGATTTCTTCAATGGTATGTCCATATATCCCTCAAGTACCTGGTTCTATATCTGACACCACTTGTTTGCAATCAGATGCGATGATAATGCGATTTTGCCCAAGGTCTGCTACTAATGCCATAGCTTCCCGACACGCCAATGCCTCCAAGGAAGGTGGTGCAGTGACTCCCTAAAACACTAGGGTCGATGCGCCCAGGTAATCACCGTTAATGTTCCTGCATATTGCACTGACGGTACCTCTATTTGTTGTTCTGTACACAACACCATCGACCTTAAGTTTAGCAACACTAGTGGGAGGAGGGATCCATTGAGTAGAAGCACCCTGATGGACAACCATATGTTGAGTATCATGGTCTTGTTTTGCATGCATTTATCTCACCCAAGATTCGTTCAACAACTGATATGTGTTTCTTGGACTTTGAAAATTTTGCTCATGCATTGCTTTTTGTCGAGCGTGCCATATTGCCCATAAAAAGAACAGAACACTAATGAAGTCCGAGTGTAGGAGAGAATCCGGTAGAGAGAAAATCCAATGCTTAGTGTGAGGTTCCCTTCTTTGATTCATGGCTTCAACTAGGTCTGGGTCTGGTAGAGCCACATACAATGAGACATGGTGCAGTACAAGAGGGAGTGCCTCCATGAGTCTTCTGCCCTGCAAAGAGTGCAATTACTAGTATGATCCATATTGCGATGGTATGGACTGTTAGGCAAGGCGCCATAGAAATATCTTGATTTTCGACAGAACATGCACCTTCCATAAGCTGCATCATGATTTTTGCTCAACCTCTGAATTGGACGAGTCAACTCATCCTTCCAGCCATGCCTCCATCCGATGCTTAGTCGAAACTAGTATCCTATAAGCAGACTTCATGGAGAATATACCTTTTCGATCAAAGTTCCAGCACCAAAACAAACCCTCAACCTATCTAGTGCAAAGCGGTATAGATAGAATGGTTTCGGCATCAATGGCTACGGAAGTGTTGCGGACTAATTCTCTGTTCCAACCAGACTCACCGTCCAGGATAAGATCACATCCAAGTTGGGACGATTCTCGAGAAATACCTGTGAGTGGTCGTAAGTTCTATTCCCTTGGAATCCAGTTGTCGTTTGACCATTACCAATTCTACGGATCAGACCTTGATAAAGAACTTCCTTTGCTTCCATGATGGCCCACCAAATCTGAGATGGTGAGGTGCCAACTTGAGCTTGCATGAATGATTTTTTTTTCACCTCGGTCCTCAAAGCTTCCGGACATCTCTTCCTGAAAAAGGTCGAGGATTTGGACAAATTAATCTTCAGTCTCGATGCCTTGCAGTAGCAATCCAATAGAGAGGACAACCCTCTAGCTCCATAACCACAAGCCTTGAAGAACAGCGGGTTGTCATCCGCCAAAAGCAAGTCATTCACCGGCAAAGCCGACTAAGCCACTATGATGCCACTGAGGTGCGATGACTGGCTATTACTTTTTAAGATGCGTGAAAGGCCCTCGGCTGCCAACAAGAAAAAGTATGGAGAGATAGGGCCCCCATGGCTGATACCTTGAGCTGGTTTAAAGCTCTCTAATTTATTATCATTAAACAACACCGAGAAAATTACAGAGCTTACCAACCCCATAATCATTGTGATCCAAGCTGGTGCAAACCGCAAATTAGTCCTAATGGCCTTGAGATAGTCCTACTCAACTCTGTCATAGGCCTTCATCATATCCAGTTTGAGAGCCCAGAACCTATTCTTTTTAGCTTTGTTACGCTTCATGAAATGCTGACACACATATGCTGAGATGATATTATTAGTAATCAAATGTCCTGGGACAAAAGCAGATGTGAAAACAGCATAGGCCACAATGGCACAACCCCGCATGGGCCCGACTCAGTAACGTCCGCTAGACTCCCACTCGCTTGCTCGTGGCCCAATGGTTTTTTCAGTTTTCATTTGCTACAGTTGTTCGTTGTTCTTAGAAAAAACCATCCTTACCAACAAAACTGATCGATTTTCTTATTAAAAATAATATGTTCATGATTTTATGAAATGGCCACTGATTTAAAAATACTTTTTTACAAAGTTCATGCAATTTGAGAAAAAAATGTGGAATTCGAAACTAGTTCACAGAATTTGGAAAACGTTGTCACAATTTAAAAAATATTCACAACATAAAAAAATTATTTACTATTTTTCAAAAGAAAAAACAAAAATAGGCCAAAACTTGAAACCCGTTCTATAACCTTCACAAACTCGGCTGGAAGGTGCGAGGGTGGTCGAATGGGCAAATCCTAAACGGCGCCCGTTGCGCCCGTTTCTTCTATTTCCACAAATGAGCGCACACCCTCTCTCCTCGATGGGCCGGCCCTTTGTTCATGCGCTGGTGATAGTGGTAAGCAGTTTTTAGATTCAGTAAAAAAAATCCCCGCAAGAGATGGATAGATAAGCCGATATATACTTGGACACAGTTAGGAAAGGGAGCAGTACTATTAATGATTGTTTATCTCATCTCCATTGAAGTTGCTTTCAATTCGTTTTTGTCTGATATATACTTGCAGGTAGGCTCTTGGACTACTAAGTTGATGCTTCAACTAAGCATGCCTCTTCGGCACATGCAATAAATATTTGCATATATTAGAATGCATCCCCGGCTACAAAGAATCCAGAAACTGTTCAACTGTGCAACTTTTCATTTCATCTTTTCATTGTATATATTGTACTTTCACCCCCATTGTATGTGTGTTCATTTATTTTCAGCACGCAACTCTCAAATCGCTACTTTTTCCGTTGCCTATTTTTCTGCAAGAAATTATCTCAACCATAATGTGGTAACCGTATTTTGTGAGCCGTCAATCTGCTATGTGTCAAATTTGAGTTATGCCATTTAATTGATGAAAGTTTAACTTCATCATGGAAAGTGATTGCTTAAGCTTTTTCAAGCAATGCCTCGCCTGGTGTCATGCCTTTTTTTTCTTCATTTGATCATTGCCTTCTTTCTTTGTTATATATACATCTCCAAAATATTGAGCAAATTTCCCGCAGCAACGCACGGGGTTATCATCTAGTACTAAAATATGACATGATACATCCGTATTTAGATAAATCAAAGACAAGAATTTTAGGACGGAGGGTCGTATTCATACAGTTCAGAATTTCCATCTTTTTTTCGACCAATTTTATGGAAACATGTGTCCGGATCATGGTGCGGATCGACGGCTGCACCCTTTCGACACGTGCGTGCCCCTGCGAATTTGCGCTAAAAATGAGCTACACCAGCAATGAAACATATATCACATCTGTTAGGGGATGCCTTCCAGAGCAAAGCTGCGAATTACTCCAACTCCAAGACACACCATATTACAATTACATTTACATAAAAAAAATACATCAGAAAGGGGAAAACGTAGAAGAAATCCCAAGAATTAAAAAATAATCTTCGGCTTGGCAAGGAAAAACTAATCTGTGGTCATGCATGGTTAAATGTTGCGTCATTGATCCAATTCCATTAGTGCATATGGACATGTTCGAGATCAGACACATCGAGACCATTTATCTCAGCGAATCTGACTTTGAATTGCCTCTCTTGCTCCTCGTAGCTCAACCTCAAGTCATCGAGTTCGTCGCTGGACCAGTCTCCGAGCCCGCACAAGATCCCATTGTATTCCATCATCCGCTCCGTGAACTTGGGCTCCCTCATTAGCGCGAGGAAGCCGTGGAGGAGGTCATCAGGCGATTTGGCGGCCTTGGCGGCTGCAAACAGCGGCGGCTCCTCCCCGCCCAGAGTTCGCCACTCCGCGAGAAATTTGAGGTCGTAAAGTTTCGGAAAGTGAATCCGGATCAGGCGGATGAGCCCGTAACGGTCTTGGTTTTCTTTTGGATAGATCCGGACACCTTTCCATAAGCAATCCACCAAGTGGGCGATATCCTCTGCACCGTCCGAGGTCACCCAGGTGACATCGGTTAACATCACGGCGCGGCAGGCCTTGAGAGCGTTGGCGAAGCGGACGCGGTCGACGCGGCCTACGCAGGGCTCCACGCCCAACTTCGACATAAACCGCTCCTCCTTGGCCGACGGCACGTCCAGGTGGAACCGCCAGACGCGGGCGAGGTCGCCGTCACGGTTGACCAGCGCCAGGGCGATCTGCAGAAACCGCACGCCTCGGACCCTATTGGAGATGTGCTCGCAGTTGGCGTCCATGTTGCGGTGGTACGGCATGAGGCCAGTAATGTGGTAGACGCCGTCGGCGTCGACCATGAGTTCGCGGGTGCAGGCTGGGACGGGGCGGGGAGGGAAGTCGTAGGACGTGGCCACCACGGCGATGGGGAAGTCCCGGAACATGTCCGACATGCGAGCCAGCTCTGCCTCCTGGTTATGCGCCCAGACCTCCACCACTCGCGCCTTGCCCATGGCCCTGCCCATGCCTGCGGCGGCTTCAGCATGCGGCGGCGGCTCCTAGCTAGGCCTGATCGATCGATCGATACTATAGGATGAAGACGAGGAGGAAGACGTCCCCTCGATCGCCAGGATTTTATACAGGATACGGAAGCCGTCTTGTGTCGTGGATCGGAAACCGTTGTTGCGGAGAAATAAACTTGGGACTTCTCCGATGAACACTAGGACTGCGATCGGTCGTCTGATCCGTGCGGCGGCCGCTGACTCTGAGTGGCTAGCGATTGCTTTCTAAACGGCCGGCGGGCATGAGTGGCTGGCGATTTTTTTTTCTTTCTAAACGGGCCACACCCATGAGTGCCTAGCGATTTTTTTTTTTTCTAAACGGGTCGCAGGCAGACTAAGCTACTGGTTGTTGCTATGGGAAAAGAAAAACAGGATAAGTTGCTATTGTTGCCTCAAAAAAGAAACAAAAGTTGCTAAGGTTTGTACTTCTCAAAAAAAGTTGCTATGGTTGTCCCCCATAAAACAAAATTGATATGGTTTGCCACGAGTAGGGATGCAAGCGGGCATCTTGCATAAGCCCGTAAAAGTATGAGGTTAGTTCAAATTAAGCTAAATCTAAACGGAAGAATTACAACTAACTTGGGTCTTTTTGATCGCTACAGTGGGCTATGCTTGCACGGGCGGCCGAGAGAGTTTGATTTTCCATTTTGAGCAACCATAGGTCCCAAATCACTAATTAAAAAATACTCCTTGGATAGAACACTTACATCCCTCTAATAACGACAAATATCATACTGCATGTGTGTCACCTATCGCAACATGAGTTTTCTATTTTTTATAGATTCATTTATTAGGTATTGCAGAATTTTTTAGGTTTTGGTTTTGGTTGAGTAGGTTTTGGTGGCTGTTTTGGTGTAGACAATGTTGGCTTCACGGGCGTCATTGGTCTTTTTTGGTCTAATGATGTTTCGATCGAGCTGAAAAATTACAGTCGTTGTCATATTGATGTTTTGGTTCGTAATAAAGATCAGAACTCTCCATCCTGGAGGTTCGCCGGTTTTTATGGAGCACCGCGTACTGAAGATCGAGAAGCATTAACGTGTGCATCAAGAGCGCATCCTCGCGGTGTCCACGTCGAACAGGAAAGGACAAACCCGAGGCAGGATTGGTCACGCTCGCACACACGTATTGGCCAATAGAGTTCGACATCTAACCTAACCAAGGTCTCCCGACGATTCCCTTCTTGCCGCCGCCGCCGCCCTCTTCCTTGATTCTCCAACCGCCGCCGCTGCCCCCATTCTAACTCCCCGCCTCTATCCACCCCCATCCTCTGTCGTTTCATCTTCGCCGCTAGGCTCTGACGCGGTCGTCGCCGACTCTCTCGAAGTGGTCGACACCGACGAGGACTCGATGTCGTCGGTTTTATCAGCCGCGGATTTTCCTAACGCCGGATTTGCCTCGTGCTCTGTAGGTCACCGAGAGTCGCCGGGAGCAGCAGCGGCTCGGCGCCGCGCCGCCATGGCGACGGCGGCGATCGAACCCTATCGCGGCGAAGAGGAAAGCGACGCACCCGTACCCGCGCACAGCGGACGACAGCGCGGCGGCCGGCGATAGGGACGTCCTACGGCTCACGTATATGGAGATGCCTCCCGTGCAGATGGGCGAGCAGGAGGAAGGGTCGCCAACGTCAGTGGTGACCGCGTCACGGGTCGAGGCCTTGGGGGGCGCTTCTCCAACAACTCGAGCGACAGCAGGTCGCCGGCACCGTCGGCCGCCTACTTCCTCTACGGCTTGCTGGCCTCGTCAGTGGACAGAGGGGACTGCTGCCTCTCGCTCCTCTGAACTGCTGGGCCTGGTGGAACGCACGAGGAGGCGCAGTTGTGGCGACGCATAGGTGTTGAGTCTCCGGCATCCAGCTCCAACAAGATCGGCCCGTCCATCTCCTCGCCATCCACAGCCATCGGGAGGATGCCGAGCAGAGCAGAGCGTGGCCGGCGGGAGAGGCGCTGGTTCCGCTGAAAGGGTCAACAGTGTGGTGTGGGGGTGAGGAAGATGGAGAGACGGCGGGTGTAGGGGTGGCTGCTGTAGAAGGTAGGCAGGCGGATCTGCAGGGCTGTGGTGGCCTTTCCAAAGGACGGCGGGATGGCCGGATGGTGGCGTACAGGTGGCGCGGGCAGAGGATCTCTCCGCCGGAGAAGCCCACTGTTGAGTGAGTCACCCTAATTCAGCTTCAGTTCGTTTATACACATTGATTTATGGTTATCTTAAATTCCATTAATTATGTTTGTTTATTGGACCAAATGACAAGTCCTGGTGCTGTTCTTCCTGCATTCATGGTCCTTTTGAGCCAGCATTCAGAAAATCTCAACTCGTGAGGGCTAAACAAGCTATATTTGGGGCTTAGCTTTGAATAAGAAAAAAAAATATCTGAATACTATGAATTCTTGTTTATTGATAGACTTAGGTCAGATTGTATCAGTGAGATGCAAACTTAAGTTATAACTTCGTAGGCATTTTAATTGCGTATTAGAAGATCAGTGCGTACATGTGTGGGCAAACCAACGCTGTGCCAAGGTCTGATCAGCTTTACATGATTGGTATAGATCAGCTTTTACCATTCTTTGGATGCTTTGTTCTTATTTATGCATGTTTCCTGATTCCCCTTTTCTCACCTGTGATGTGATACTCATAGGAAAAGGAAGAGTAAGAAGAAATCTGTGAAAGAAGGTCGATTGGCTGCTGCTGCTCAGTGCACACCAACAAGGGCGACTACCACAAGTGTGCAACATTGCAAGCAAGCCTAGCGCCCACCAAGGAAAAACATTGCTAACCTTTTTCTAAATTAATTCTGATTGATTAATTTTTCTAAGGAATCCAGGTCTTTACATTTGCAGGCAACTAGCTTTGGATATTCAAGAAGATGCAGCATCTCAGGCAGCTGTCTCCGCCCACGTTTCAGTTTTTAGATTATTTCTCTTTTCCTTCTTTCCTTTAGCTCTTCTCTCTTATGTTAATTCATCAAATTTAATTTGGAATAAACCGCAGGATGTGTTTACCAGCCTCATCTTCCCGATCTTCTCGATTTGGGTCTCGGGAGCACGCGGGTGTGGATCAAGACGCTGGTGGACAGGTTCGTGAATTTTGAGAATTGAAAACCCAATAAACTCCATGTTAGGAATTGATTTCTCGCACCCTGATGTATGGAATTCCTATTCTCTTCTTTGATAATGCTAAACATAGACACATAAACACAATAGGCTTTTTTTCAACCCTTTTTATGCACTTGCAGTGCAGATTTGAATTAAATCCTATAAATGCCTCCAAATGCCCATAATGGCTCAAATATAGCATACTTTTTTACGTAAAGCACTCCAAATTTTCTCCGATGGAACATATTATATTTTGTTACTAATGCAAGATTTTAGTTTTTTTTGAACCATTTCCTGATTTGAGGACATGAATTGCATTTCTAGCTATTTGGTGCTGGACACAGACATATAGGACCGCATCATGAAGGAGCAGGAGACGCCGAGCTACATCCAGCATGAGCGCGAGGTCGCCAAGAGGGAGGCCGCTTGGAAGGCCGAGCTCTCCCACTGCGAGGTAGTAATCGAACCCTGTCCATGGCTTACTGCCTGTCTCCTTTCTTTATACCCTGTTGTTGATTCATTTGGTGGTGTTGATGGCATGATGCCTTCGGTCAGAGATCGGTTGCTGAATTCTGGTGCATTTCAGATTGTATTGGTGATCTCGTATAGTCGCTCGATCTCCGTAAGGAATTCTGAAATTTAGGCTTAATAGTGACGTAGTTAAATTTGATAGGTAGTGTTTGTTTTCTTGGATGTTGATTAGTCAGTAATTGCTGTGCTTTGGGAGCAAGTTTCCCATCCACGCGAGCTTGAGCCACGCTTCCTGACCGATGGCAGCGTCGGATATCTCCGTCTCGCGAGGGGCCTCCTGTGCGTGCCACGATGCCACCGGCATGCAGGCCCGGGCTTGGGAAGCCTCCATGGTGTCGGGTGCGCCATGGAGGTCTCTGGGGATCGCGTGGCAAGGGACTGGCATGGCTTCCAGTCGTGGGTTCCGGCGACGCCAAGCCGTAGATCTGGCCTGTCGTGTCCACTTTGTTTCCTCCATTTCACCATATTTGGGGTTTAGAGGGCAGCACTTCTTTCTTGGTTATATTGATCAGTTGCATTGTTTTGTGGTTACAGAGGAAGATTTGATTTAAACAGGGGAGACGCAGGATGGGTGTTCAGCCAAGGCATCTTCATCTTTTCTGCATATTACAACCTTCATGCATTTTTGCAGGTTCATTTGGTATTGTACTCTCGGTTAGTTGCAACAACTTCAGGCCGGTCTATGTTTATTTAGGCTTGCAAATACTCTGATGACCAGGTGGTGATCAACGACTGATGGCTCTCCGTGGTGGCTTGGTGGCGGGACGGAATAGGGCGTTGGAGGCGAGGCAGAGAATGGGTGCTGCCCGCGCTCGCCTGGCCATCCGCGATGCATCGAGTATGTTAGCAGGTTTGCATTGCGCTCATGACCATCTTATGTTTTTGTTAAAATGCATTTCCTTCTCAGTTTTGTATGTTTTTTTAGTTGTAGGTACTATATAAAGTTATTAACTGAGATGTGGAGATTGCAATATTGATCTAAGTTCAGTTCAGTCTATTACGCTACCTGACTTTTTATCCATGATTTCCCTCGTTTTCTTTGGTTTGGCACATGTTCATTAACTGATTATAGTTTACTTCATGTTTTTTTGTGCATTTAGTTCTATGTTGTTTTGATCTGAGTAAGTGACCCGTAGCTTTTCATTAATTTCTTGGCATTGTAAATTATCTCGAGCCATGCCTGCTACTGAATCTGAACATTTCTATCGCCGGTGCTGCGACACGACATTGGCGGCGGCATCTTGGGGAATAAGAGGGCGACAGTGGCTTAGGGAAGAAGATGATCACCAGTGGTGATAACAAAGTTCCGGATATGGAGATGCTCTCGTGTCATGTATGTTATGATCCAGACTGCCTTCCCTTACTTTTGAACTAGCTACCGTGATGTAATGTATTATCTACTCCCTCTGTTCTATATTAGTTGTCGCTCAAACGGATGTATCTAGTATTGAAATACGTCTAGATACATCCGTTTCAGCGGCAACTAATATGAAACGGAGGGAGTACCTGCCTATTATGTTGAGTGCCACTCCCCTATTTCACATGTAACGATTTCATACATTGAATGTTATTTATGAATAGCTTCTCAGTTCGGTCAGCATGTAATACTACCCAAAACCCAAAAGGCATGGGATGAGGCACAACAGCAATTAAAGGACGCACAGCTCTGCCTCAGGAGGCGCGCCGTGGGCGCGCCCCATCCACTAGTAGACATAACAGCTGGCATTCGCCCAGGCCGAGGTCGAGGCAACGCAGGAGCTGGAGTGCGCTGTCTTTGTATGTTTTCATTTGCTTCTGCTTTTCTCTTCTCGCTGCTTCTCTTTCGTGGGGGCGCGCCAGTGCACCCACTGGGTGTAGCCCCGAGATTCGGGCCAACTGCGTAGCAGTTGGGTCGAATTTTATCTTGCTGGCTTGTGTTGATCGTTGCCTTCTGCAGCAACTGGACTCTTACCGGGTCAGTGTCTTCAACCGGCTCCTCGAGACGCATCGACGTCTCAAGGAAAGGCTCGTCGCCAAGGAGGAGGAGCTCCGCGTCACGGCAGGTACTTTTCTTTCATGCTCTTTTCAAGTGGGGGCGCGCTAGCGCACCCACTGGGTGTAGCCCCCGAGATTCGGGCCAACTACGTATCAATTGGGTCGAATCTTAAAATAGTATTTTGTTGCTGAGTTCTTCTTATGCTGCCGAGGTGTTGTCTTGGAGGACCCGGCAGATTCGGGCCGGTTTTTAGTACGACCGCCTCGTTACAAACGCCGGCCGGCTTGGAGCCGAGGTGGAGAAGGCAAGGGCGGAGGCGACGGGAGCCCGACAGGCACTCGACGAAGCCAGCCGGCTGCGAGAGCAGCTGGCGGGCGACAAGGGCCGCCTCGAGGCCGAGGTGGAGCACCTTAAGGCGGAGGCCGCCAAGGTCGTGGAGGCACAGCAGGCCCTTGCTGGGGCGGACCAGCAACGCGGCAGGCTGGCCGATGACAAGGGGCAGCTCCAGGCCGAGGTGGAGCGCCTGAAGGTGTTGGTGGCTACAGCGGAGGAGACCCGGCAGGGGGAGAACTGACGCCACGAGGAGGCAATGAAGGCGGCCGAGGACAAGGACGCCGAGCTGAAGGCGGCCCTTGCCAAGGTGGCCGACCTGGAGAAGGCGCTGGAGGAGCGTGACAACACCATAGCCCGGGAGCGGCGCAGTACGTTGCTCGAAGCGTAGCACCTGGAAGAGTCCTTCTCTAGTAAGTGCTTTCCTTTGGTTTTGTTGTTGCCGGGTTGGGACTCTGGCTTCTCTTCCTTAGTGACTTTCTTCTGACTTGCTTTTCTTCTCGGTAGGGGCCTTTCTGGAGAGCCGCCAGCTGGCGGAGGAGGCGGTCCGCTATCAGCATGACCTGCAAAAGGGATCATCGGCTCCGGGACTGACCCGTGGGTGGCCTGAACCTTCCCGGAGAACGTTGCCGCTGATGAAGCCCGTCTGCGAGTCTTGAGCAAGCAGATGGGGCAGCTTTCTGAGGCCGGCGCGGCGATGACAACGACCCTCTGGCCGGGTGCCGTCGCGCCGACCAGCTTCACACGACTGGTGCGGTGATTGGAGGCGGGCCCGGACCGTCTTCATGAGTGGCGGGTTTCCGCTGCTCGTGCCGGCACCGAGATGGCACTCAGGTTCATGGTGTCGTGGCATCCGGACTTGGCGCTGGATGCGTTGATGGGCCAGGGAGCCGGCTCGAAGAGCCAGCTGCAGGCGGAGGTCGGACGGATCGCCGCCCGGGCCAGCTACATCGCCGGGTTCGCCTTCCATGAGGAGTTCCAGCCGGAGCGGGCAGAGGATGGCGGAGTCGTGCCTGCTGACGACTACGGCCTGCTTCTGGACGCCCGGAGGGCAGTTCTAAGGAGACGGATGTCTATCATGATGCGGACGCCGGGGAGGAGGATACCGGCACCTTGGTGGACCCGGGAGCTGCGCGCTCCGGCGGAGGCGATGCCTGATTTTTAACTTAGCAAAAATTTCTGTTAGGTAGCAGGTCCACCCACCCACTGGGGATTGACTGGGTATAATGAACTCTGGCCTTGGGCCTGTTTCTTGATTTGAGATGTATGAGCTGCGTGGATGTTTGCGCTTTTGCTTTTCGTTTTTTGGAGCCGTTTTCTTGCCACTTTCCCGTTTGGGCTTCACCCCCAGCGAGTCTAACGGACGAGCCTCCGGGCCGTGGCAAGAGGTTCGGCCTTTGAGAGGAGCGTACAATATTTAGGCTTTCAAAATGTTGAGCGTGAGCGAAACACCCACTGGGCCGGCTGGCGGCAATCCGGCGAGACCGGGTTGGCGAGCAGCCGGTCGTGCGGTAACTTAAAGTGGTGAGCCCGGGTCGAGCGATCCGGCGGTATGCAGGAACTTCGCGGGTGCCTGCACCTTTGCTTTTCTCTTTTGTAGTCGTTTTCTTGCAACTTTCCCCCTTTGGGTTTCCCCCCGCGAGTCTGACGGTCGAGGCTCCGGTCCGTTACAAGGGGTTCGGCCTTTTACAGGAGCGTACAATACTTAGGCTTTCGAAAGGTTGAGCGTGAGCGAAACACCCACTGGGCTGGCTGGCGGCAATCCGGCGCGGCCGGGTTGGTGAGTAGCTGGTCGTGCGGAAACTTAAAGTGGTGAGGCCGGGTCGAGCGATCCGGCGGTATGCAGGAACTTCGCGGGTGTCTGCGCCTTTGCTTTTCGCTTTTGGAGCCGTTTTGTTGCAACTTTCCCCTTTGGGTCCCCCGATTCTGATAGCCGAGGCTGCGGTCCGTGACAAGAGGTTCGGCCTTTGGGAGGAGCGTACAATACTTAGGCTTTAGAAACGTTGAGCGTGAGCGAAACACCCATTGGGCCGGCTGACGGCATTCCGGCGGGGCCGGGTTGGCGAGCAGCCGGTCGTGCGGAAACTTAAAGTGGCAGGGCCGGATTGAGGGACCCGGCGGTATGCAGGAACTTCGCGGGTGGCTGCGCCTTTGCTTTTCGCTTTTGGAGCCGTTTTCTTGCAACTTTCGTCCTTCGGTCCCCCATAAGTCGATGGCGAGGCTCCGGTCCGTGACAAGGGGTTCAACCTTTGAGAGGAGCGTACAATACTTAGGTTTTCGAAAGGTTGAGCGTGAGAAGAACACCCACTGGGCCGGCTGGCGGCAATCCGGCGGGACCGGGTTGGCGAACAGCCGGTCGCGCGGAAACTTAAAGTTGCAGGGCCGGGTTGGGCGACCTGGCGGTCCTTGACTTAGTGTTCGTGGCGCGCTGGTGCTTTTGGTCTCATGTTCTTGCCGGCCAACAGCCGAAAACCGGTTTTGCGGCCTAGGGCGAAGTGAGAGGCCATGGCAATCCAACGCATCAGGAGCCGCTAAGGGGAACGGCGGGTGGCCAAGCCGGCCAGCCCCTGAGCCCCCGGGTCGAGCGAGTCGAGCCGCTGGCCGGGTTGGCTTAAGAGTAAAGTAATGCACAAATGTAGGAGACACAATAGATTGGTCGCAAAACGGGCAGCCCCCGAGCATCGTTCGGGGACCCTATAGGTTTCAGATGATTACAAAAGGCAGCGATACATACGTGCACATGGCTAATTGTAAAACGGGCGGAGGAGCTCTGCGTTCCATGGTCGGGTTGTTTCTTCGCCAGCGGTGTCCCTCTTGCGCTTGTTTGACTTGCGAGCGTCGATGAGGTTGTGCGTGTTGTGGTCGCACAAGGCCTTGTTGATGATGAAGGGTCCCTCCCATGGGCAGGACAGCTTGTGTTGGCCGGTCTGTTCTTGGACGAGCCGGAGGACGAGGTCTCCCTCGCGGAAAGCGAGGTGCTTGATCTTCTTGCTATGGTAATGCCTCAGGCCTTGCTGGTAGATGGTTGAGCGGCTGAGCGCTAGGAGACGTGCTTCTTTGAGCAGGTCGACGTCGTCTTCGCGGGCTTCCTTGGCTTCGGCTTCCGTGTACATCGTGATGCACGGCGAGTCGAACTCGACGTTAGTCGGGATGACGGCTTCTGCTCCGTAAACGAGAAGAACGGGGTGAACCCGGTCGACCTGTTTGGCATTGTGCGGAGACTCCAGAGGAAGGCCGACAACTCTTCAAGCCAACTGCAGGGTGAACGGATGAGTGGCTCGACGAGTCGCGATTTGATGCCGGATAGGATGAGGCCGTTAGCCCACTCGACCTGGCCATTGGATTGGGGATGTGTAACGGAACCCAGGTCGAGGCGGATGCCGGAGACGGAGCAGTACTACGCGAGTGCGCCCTTGGCGAGTTGGTGCTGAAGGAAATATGCGCTAGAGCCAATAATAAAGTTTTTATTTATTTCCTTATATCATGATAAATGTTTATTATTCATTTTAGAATTGTATTAACCGGAAACTTAGTACATGTGTGAATACATAGACAAATAGAGTGTCCCTAGTATGCCTCTACTTGACTAGCTTGTTAATCAAAGATGGCAAAGTTTCCTAGCCATAGACATGTGTTGTCATTTGATGAACGGGATCACATCATTAGGAGAATGATGTGATAGACAAGACCCATTCGTTAACTTAGCATTATGATCGTTTTAGTTTCACTGCTACTGCTTTCATCATGACTTATACATGTTCCTCAGACTATGAGATTATGCAACTCCCGAATACCAGAGGAACACTTTGTGTGCTATCAAACGTCACAACATAACTGGGTGATTATAAAGATGCTCTATAGGTTTCTCCGAAGGTGTTCGTTGGGTTGGCATAGATCAAGATTAGGATTGTCACTCCGTGTACCGGAGAGGTATCTCTGGGCCCTCTCGGTAATGCACATCACTATAAGCCTTGCAAGCAATGTGACTAATGAGTTAGTAGTGCGATGATGCATTACGGAACGAGTAAAGAGACTTGCCGGTAACGAGATTGAACTAGGTATGATGACACCAGCGATTGAATCTCGGGCAAGTAACATACCAATGACAAAGGGAACACCGTATGTTGTTATGCGATTTGATCGATAAAGATCTTCGTAGAATATGTAGGTGCCAATATGAGCATCCAGGTTCCGCTATTGATTATTGACCGAAGATGTGTCTCGGTCATGTCTACATAGTTCTCGAACCCATAGGGTCCGCACGCTTAACGTTCGGTGACGATCAGTATTATGAGTTTATGTGTTTTGATGTACCGAAGGTTGTTCGGAGTCCCGGATGAGATCGTGGACATGACGAGGAGTCTCGAAATGGTCGAGACGTAAAGATTGATATATTCACTACTAGGAAAAGGCCTACTAATGGTGCACTGGTTTTGCCTACTAATGGCGCATTACCAGTGCGCCATTAGTAGCATGCCACTAGTATTTCTTACTAATGGCGCCACCAGTGCGCCATTAGTATCTGATATACTAATCGGCGCCATTAGTATCGGTATACTAATGGCGCACGCAGCAATCGCCATTAGTATGTAACACCATGCGCCATTAGTGTGTGCCTCCGAAACATACTTAAGCATGTGCTTTGTCGTACTAATGGCGCATTCTGTGTTGATGCGCTACTAGTATCCTTTGGCATACTAATGGCGCACCTGGTGGTGATGCGCCATTAGTATGAATATTTGTTTTTTTTTCTTTTCTGATTTTTGCACAGGTTACAAAATATATTATTGCACAGAATATAGACAGCAGCACACAACAACATCAGATTCATCGAATACAATAGAAGATTAGTCTCTGAATACAATTCATCATATTAGTCTCTGAATTCAAAAGACCAAACAAAGATAAAACATTACAAGTCTCAAGACCGCGAGTATCGAGTTTGTCTTCACATTACAAGTCGATATCGATCATCTAAACTACCATCACATAGAAGAGAGCTGTGGTCATCACGATGAGCATCATCGCGATCAAACTGGTCTTCATCCGGTTCCTCCAACGCTCCCTCCTCTCTCCCGCTAGATAGCGGGCGTATCTAGATTCGGCCTCCGCCCTAGTGGTGTACACTTTGTAACTGTTACCGCTGAAACGGTGAACCTGTCTCTGACACTCCTCCCAGTCGTCATAGACTCCGGGAACCTTACCCTTGTACATGACATACGACAGCATCTCTATGCACAAGCCAAACAACAGACAATACAAAAGCAATATGTAAGTATGCAACAAAAGGATCGGAAGAGAAAAGCAAGACATTAATAGCATGTTTCATGGTCCTATTAATAAATAGCATCGATTACATCTAAGTTGAACGACTGTCCAAACCAAAGAGACATACGAATTCATTAAAGTATAATTACAACATGAGCCAATCAATGTTTCAGAACTACACATCACCACTTTCGACTCGACTCATCGGACAGGAGCGTGGATGAAGCCGCCGTCTGTCGTGATGGTCATGAAATCGCGGTTGTTGTCACCCTGCATTTGTAGCGTTTCATCTATCTCACTGTTGGACGGTTGATATTTGAGGAAGAACTGCCCGAGGTATGAAGGACATCTTGATGGATGATGTCCGCAAACTCCGATCGGATCGAAAGAATTCTTGTCCGAGGTCCACGTCTGGACTGCCAACAAGCTCGCGGCCCAATCTTTGAGATTATCTGGTAGTAGAAGTTGATGATGGTCCCTTACGATCGCCCACATGTGATGGAGGGCGTAGTAGGCATCCTTGTGACCGCCAGGCGGCTGCTTGACGCAGCAGAACTTCAGATTGTGTGAGAACATGTGCTTGCCGTGCTACGAACTGCCTGGTGAAGGTGCCTCCAGATTTGGCGTGGCCGGGAGAACATCATCAAGAACTTTCTTGACATCTGTGTAGTCTATCTTGGAGTTACGGTTCGGTGAAATCGTGGCCATGGAATATTTGGGCTTAAGAGGATGAGTGTGCAATGTGTGTCACTGCACAGAACACGGAATGTTAGAAAAAAAAAGAACGATCGAAATTTAAGAAATCATATGTTACGGGGCGGTTAAGGGATGACTTACTCGGGAAAGTAAGCCACAAGGAAGTTATCCTTATTTGGGTTTGCCAGAATGACGCCTTCTAGGTGTGAACTCGCAACTTGGCGGTCCCCAGCGCTGCTCAAGTGCTTGGCACGCATGTAGAAGGGGTCGACTATCACGATGTCCGGGGTCTTGTCTCTAATGATCTGCATCTCCATACTCAGCGAAAACAGCCGAACGAAGGTGTATTGCAGCGGATGAAGGTTAAACATAGCAAATATGTCATCAAACCGCAGGACGATTGTACCCCCGATGTCGCCATCCACAAAGCCCTTGCCCTCTGGCACCTTGGCCACGAAAACCGGGTATGCCACATCCTTCTCTCTGAGACGCCGCTTCTCCAAAGAAAGAACACTGTCGTGCAGACTCCGCATAGCACCGGTTGCAGCATTCAGCATATTTGGCGGTAGCATCGCCCTACCCGCCACATGCACCCTCCTTGAGATATCCTTAGGTGAAGGTGGCCCGTCCTGAGCACAGATCGAACTCGGTGCCGGCTGGCTTGCACCGGCGCCCTTTTTAGTCTTTCGTTTCCGTCCCTTCTTCTGGATCTCCTGTAATGGGACCGAGTTCTGCTCACAGACCGCCTTCTTGAGCGTGTTGGGGCTGATAATATTTCACACCTCAGCTATCTCGAGGCTCGGTGAAGGCGGAGCTGAGGCGTGTCTCGAGAACTGAACGCCGCACGGCGCTGTTGCAATTGGATTTCTCCGCCGTACCAGCTAGATCGCGGTCGTCTTGGTTGGGTTCTTGAGAAAGAGGCCCGCAGAACTCGTCAGCGCACCCATGTTCGGCAAAGTACTTATCAACTTTGGTAAATGTACCGTCGTCGTTGTCGCCGCCATCCGGATCTGTGCCATAGGGCTGTCCGGATCGTGCCATAGGGATGTCCGGCAGGTCGGGTAGCGCGCGGCGTTCTTGCCATGGCTTGGCGCCGCACGATCGGGCGGTCTTGTGCGTGGGGGTGGTGTCCCCACCCCAAACGAATCTGGCTCTTCGGCCAAAGCAGGGGCCAGCTTACGCAGGCGCTGAGAATCATCTCATCTTCTTCGTCGGCCCCAGCGGGTTGAATCGGAGGTAACAGCTCGTCGCAGCCTGGCAGCACCCGAACCACTTCAACCCTATACACTGTGGGTGGCATCGGATTACCGTGGAACATGGGGATGCCTGGTTGAACGATTCTGCCCTTGGCGACATCGACCAACTTGGCGCCCATGAAGTGCAGAAGAGTGCAAGGAACGTCGGCGGTGCCCTGCGAAAACATGTACAGGGAGTCAGGGATGCCTAGTCAAAGGCAAGGAGATGAAGTCATCGTCCGAGAGGCTTAGTTACCGTGATGCCGTCGAGCTCGGCTAATGTCGAGGCACCGCCAATGGCGGGCGTGCAACTGACGGAGGGGGCGCTTGCTGGCGAGGTGCCAGCCGGCGTACACCCGGGTGCATTAAGCTCCAATCCCCGTGCCGGCGCCGGAGACACGAATACCGCCTCCGCCGGAGACACCAATGGCGCCGCCGCCGGAGACACCAATGGCGCCGCCGCCAGAGACACCAATGGCGCCGCTGCTGGCATGCGAAGTTCTGGCCGTGAAGCTGGGAACCGGGAGGCCCTGTTGGCCGCCCGCAATCCACGTCGTCAGCCCATGAATCAACATAGGCACCATGGCGTTGAGCCGTTCCCGATTGTTGTTCCACTTGCTCTTGGACAAGCTCCGGAATCGCGCCACTTGTGCCTTGAGTTCTTCAACCTCGCGCGTCTGGCTTTCCGAGCTGGCCTTTTTCTCCTTCCTCACACCAGCGGTATAGTATGACCCCCATTTTGTGGACAAGCCTTTGCCGTCCAAATGACCAGCTGACGTCGGCTTACTGAGCTTATCCTTGTTTTTCATTACGTTCAACGCCCTATTTAAAGGGGTGTCGAAAGGGGAGCTCTGAGACGACCCCGCGCTACTGCTTTCAGTGTCCTGCGAAAGGAACGTGAACCATTTAGAAATATTGGGGATTAATTAGAGTGCAACCATATGGAGCTAATTACGCGGGGGTGTCTTCCTTACCAGAACAAGCTCAAGCACCCTGGTCTTCGGATCCGTTGTAAGCTCCTTTGTTATTGGGTCCTCCTTGTACCGGGCCCTGACAAAGTTCCTGGTCTACTTGTCACCGCCGTATTTCTCGTAGTGGGGCGGTAGGCCTTGCTCGGCACGCTCCGCGTCCTCCTTGTCCCATATAGGCTCCTCCACTCTGTAACCGCCGGGACCGAGTTTGTGTTCCCCTAAGTTCGACTCCCGCATTTCTTTCCCCCACTGACTTGATTCGGAGGTTGCGCTGCTCTCGCACTTGATCTTGAACTCCTTGTACTCATCTTCGCTCATCAAAGGATATTTCGCCTTGATCTTCTCATAACTATCACCTTTATCAATCATTCTCTTCACCGCGCTTCTCCAAGTAGACAGGGCCGTGCTCATCCTCGTGAGGGCAGCACTGCTCACTTTATTCCCTGAGAGGCGTGTGTTTTCAAATTCAGCGGGGAACTTGTATCGTTCGTGCAGCTTCATGAAGAGGAGGTTGCGCAAATTCCCGTGGTCCTTATGCCTAAGGTTATCGATGTTGATCGAGATGGTGCTTCGGAGAATGCACCCGAGCTGAAGCGAGTACCCCTTGACTATATGTTTCGGCTCCGTTGGATGCCCGTGGGAGTCCACTTGAGTGAATTCCTCCTTGAGGGTGCGGAGCGCATTCGGGCGCCGGTCCTTCCTTTGCTTCTTCGGTTGGCTGCCATCTGTGTGTGTGCCGCCATCATCAGTGGTGGCATCCTCGGCGGAACCATCAGTGGTGTCATCCCCGACGCCACTAGGGGTCGTGTAGTCAGGATCGGTGTCTTCCGCGGCGTCCTCATAGCGGTGAGGTTGTTCCTCCATCTCCTGGGACAGCTCCCAGAATTGCTTGCCGCCCGAACCACCGACCTCATCGTTGTGGGCCATGTTTCGCTCTAAATAGGAAAAAAAATTGGTCAAAAAGTTGGTTATTGTCAAGGAACAAGATCATGGTCTCATCATTTAGGGCTTGTCGACGCTGAGGCACCCTAAAAGCCTAAGCTTTCATCATTTAGGGTTTGTCGACGCCGAGGCACCCTAAAAGCCTAAGCGTACATCATTTAGGTTCTCATCGACACCGAGGCATCCGGGGCAGCCAAGTTAAGTTTTCATCATTTAGGGTTTATCGATGCCGAGGCACCCTAGGTTGGGCCTAATCACTTGGCACTAATCACTTGGCTCTATTGCCACCTATGTTGGGTTTATCATCTAGGGTTTATTGATGCTAAGGAGAATTCTAAGTTGGGCCTAATCACTTGGCTCTATTGCCACCTATGGCTTAATGCAGCAAGAATAAAGGGGCAGTTGATCCTACTTAATTAAGTACTAAGATACCCCGGCCCATGCATTAGTCGCAAGTACCCCATATGTCCTATTTTTAGCAAAGTCATGCTAAAATTCACGGAAAATTTCAGCATGACCTTTGCTGAAAATAGGACATATGGAGTACCCGAATTTGCCTGAACGGAAGTTAATCAACATTCCGGCAAACTCAAGGGCCTCTCGGTGTACCTGCAAATTCATCACGACACGATGGTCGGAGACAAAACCCAGCAAACTAGCACCACAATGTGCCTCTACTTTCATATGGATGAAAAGGCCACAGACCATATGGTCCTCTGCTTTCATATGGACAAAAATCAGCTCAACTTATGTGAGCTTCCATTCCAGATCTATATCAGCAAGTTGTTCACTTATAGCTCAACTTATGCGAGCTGCCTTCAAGAAAAGAAATCTGCAGTGGCACATCTGCTCTCTGAATACATTGGCAAGAAACAAAACAACACCTAGTACCATCCATCTGCTATGGCCGTATCATGCAGTTTAACTAAGCACTAACAGGTAATTATATAACAGAAAACTTGGCGCGTATGTGTCACTTAGCTTGGGCAAGCAACATACCTCGTCCTCTTGGTTAGTCCAAACAAGCTGTATGCTGAGCCTCAACTCACCACCTGCACATTTTACAGCACCCATGAAATGAAAAACTAAACATAATTGTTAAAAAAACAAAACACAAACAGGACTTCAATTTTTCACGATCAGGAAGAAAAACAGGGTTTTCAACTACTATATTCAGTTTCATGGCATCAGTTGAACAGTTGAAAAAGAACAAGCTTCATTTAAATATCTTGCTGCTAACAAACATAACTAATGTCAGTACTCAAAAAATAGAGTGACCACACAGGGAACAAACAAACTATTCACTTTTTATTTCTTCATAATTGGACCAGACAGAGAACAACTCCTTGGAAGCAAACTGAAACCATGCTGAAACTATACTGAAACCATGCTGAAACTTTACTGAAACTACTCCTTGCAATCAAACTGAAACTACTCCTTGGAAGCAAATTGTCTTGGAAGGAGTATTGTGTGCACAAATCTACTCCAACTAGTTGCTTTCACTTAGAGATTGTTAGCACAAACAGCATGAGTCATTCTTTAGACCATTACAAATAGAAACAATGGCAACCAAGGTTAAAAACCAACAATCCTATATATTATTCTGAAACTTGATATATTGAAATCACTTAGCACTATCTTTATGTGTTCATTCAACACTTAAAATTGAGGAAAATAATACCAACTAGGATCGGTATGACCTTCGTTTTTCATTTTCAAAGAACAACTAAAAGGGCCTAGAGGAAGCGAGAGAGAGTTGTTTTTAACGGATGAATTAACGCATCAGTAATTTCCGGTTTAGAAAGAAACAATAGGGCCATAATTATTGATCAGGGAGAAATTAGAGCTTAACCCAGACACATCACAAAGTAAGAAGACTGAAGCAAGATTTACCTGCTACCAATAGCACAAGCAGCCAAAGGTCCTACTTGTGTTTACACAAGTTACTCATTCTCAACCAGCATCCAGAGATTTTTTTAAGAATATAAATGTTACACGAAACACAGTTTCACAGTAGAAAAAAATAAACGGTCCATCAAGGATTCCAAGTTGACTAGCAAAGAACTTGAAATGCATGTGCTACATAACTTCAGAGACATGTCCATATATATAAACAATACTATGTAGCTAGGGTTTACAAGACTGCAACCATACTGGGACATCTTGACTGACTCCACCAAAATGGAGCTAGCCCAAATCATTGTGGATAAACACCAGCTCCAGAATGGCCAGTAGTTAGAAAATCGGCTACAGAGCTACAGCTTGTGCGGAGGTTGGATCCAAAACTAGAAATATGCCATCCATATAATGGCACTCTCTTTATATTTTCATTTTTTGCGACAGAGGGGGGAATGGGTGGGGGTGGAGGAGGCTCACCACTATTGCAAATCAAACAAGTAAGCAGAGCACATGTATATACCTATATCACTGTCTTGGAGCCAACAAACGCCTCAATTTTCTCCAGCCGTGATCGAACCTGTTACGAAGAAACACAAACAGAGAGATACATGTAACTAACGAGGACAGACAAACAAGGTAACAAGAACTCCACAGCTCAATTAAGCCTATGCTTCTTCTTTCACTCTCCTGCATAAAGTTATTGTTGCCACTACTAAGACATGGATCTTATAGCTATCTCCCCCCTTGTTCCTCATGCCTTAGTTGAATTCAGAGAAGAGAGAGCGCAGATCCTAGAACAGGGATCTCTCTGGAAGATATGTGTTAACCAATTTCGGCCAGTATAACCAACACAAAGCTCCTACTCTCTCAAATTGCAGATAAAACAACTTAATCTAAAATTTGCTAACATGTTTAAACCAAAACATTTGCTCATGAAAAATATTCAACCTACAATTTGTAAACATTTGCCCTTAGAGGCATTATCACAAACACCTATCAAGCACAATCCTTTCACATGTAAACTTGAGCATGCTCTGGAAAAATCACGCAGCAAGCAAGAAATAACTATCATTATATTCCCACAGTATTCAATCTACATCAAGTACTCATCCACTAAAAAAATCAGGAAAAAAAATTAAACAGAGGATGCAAGAGGAAGGAGGGAAGGGGGATGAGGGAAGAGGGAGGGAGGACGAAGGAGTGGTGGCTACCTGCCACGGACTGGTCGCCGGGCGAGCTCGGGCGGCAGCGTTCTTTGGGCAGAGCGCCTGCTCCACGGAGGGGGGCGCCGCTGGTGGGAGCGGCTGCTTGATGGGGGGAGGCGCTGCTGGGGTCTGTCTCGGGGCGGGCAGCGGAGGTTCGGCTGGCTGGGCGCGGCGGCGGCGGGCGGCAGCGATGGCGTGCTAGGAACCCTAGCTGTCGCGCCGAGAGGGAGGTTGACGCATGGCGGGCTGCGGGGAGGGGGGCGATGGCGCGGGCGGGGGAGGGGGGGGAGGAGGAGGGGGCGCGGGCGGAGGGGGGACGGGGAGGGAGGTGGTCGGGTGCGGCGGGGGAAGTGAGCACGGCCGTTGACGGCGAGCACGGGGGAAGTGGTGGGCGGTGGTGGTCAGGCGCGGGTGAGACGAGGCAGGGGAGGGATTAGAGAGAAATGTGAGAGATTGGGATTTTAGTGTGGGGGGAGGCTTAGCAATGGCCCACCAGCCAGGGGTGCGCCATAAGTACATCCATAGCAATGGCGCACCACCGAGGGTTGCGCCATAAGTAATTTAATCTAGCCCGACTTGTCAGGTTATATACCACCTAACCCTATCTACAACAGAACCCGCCCACTAGCCCGACTGGTCAGTACGCAACACCACACCAGGAGGTCCTGGGTTCGATTCTGTGCTCCCAATATTTTTTATGCATTTTAAATCATGTTTGATATTTATTTGTGTTTAAATATGTTCAAACTTGTTTAAATCATAACAGTAATATTTTTTTTATAAAACAGTAATAATTTTTTTTTAAATATGTTCAAATTTGTTACTTGAAAATATCATCGGCGGCGGCGGTGGAGCGGGGGAGGGTGCGGGGGGTGCCCGTTGGCGGCGATGGAGAGGGGGAGGGTGCGGGGGGCCGGGTGCTCGTCGGCGGCGGTGGAGCGGGGGAGGGTTGCGGTGGGTCATCGGCGGCGGTGGAGCTAGCGGGGGAGGGTGCGGGTGGGATCGAGATCGAGATGGAGGGGGAATCGAGATCGAGATGTAGGGGGATCGAGATCAAGTGTCCTCGTGAATTCAAAAAGTGCCCATGAAATTTAAAAATATTCATGATATCAAAAAGTGCCCATGAAATACAATCGAGAAATGAAGACTACGATTTAAATACAATCGATCTTAGCTAGCTATCTGTTCACAATCTTCTTGCCCTTCTTTTTCGCAAATGGAGTTCTTCTATGGAACGGACGTCCTTTAGGTAGGGTGGTCCTGCTTCTTCTTGTGGTGTGTGCTTCTACTTCATCGTCGTCGTCATGTTTGATATTCGGGTCGCCGTACTTGTCAAAGTCTTGCTCATTGGCTACTCCATCCATTCTGATGATCTTCCTTTTGCCTCTCCTCACGACAACACGGTGGGCTTTGGTGGTCGGTCATCAAGAAGCATTGGTCCACTTGGGAAGCCAGTACCCATGGCTCATTTTTCGTGGTGATGTTTGCGCCATGGTCTTGGATTTGGCCGGGTATAACCATGGTGGTGAAATACCGGTCTTCTTTTAGGACACTCTTGGCCCATCTAACACGTAACATCGGGACCTTCTCTCCAACAGTAGCTCAGCTCCCAGATCTCCTCGATCCTTCCGTAGTATCTGTCCTTGTCGTTGCCGGTGTAGGATTCCATCGTTACCCCGGAGTTCTGATAACCATCGCTCTTCATGTCCTTGTTCTCGGTGTAGAATGTGTAGCCGTTTATATCGTACGCCTGATAGGTCACCAGGTTGTGCTCGATGCCCTGTGACAAGGCAAATATGAGTTGTTCTTCCGCGGAAGAATCCTCATGTAAAGGGTACGACAGAAGCTTCTGCTTGAACCAACGCGTGAAACATGAGTTGTGCTCTTTGATTATATCTCCGTCCGTCCTCTATTGGCCTTGGTCTTTGTATGTCTTCTCAATAAAGGTTTTGTGCTCTACCACCCAAGGATCGACCACGTATATGTGTTGTAGTGCGACTAGGTTTGATCTTTCAAAGTCGGCGAGTCGACCCTCGAAGTCGACATGCATTTCGCGGCGACCCTCACGGTGACCCCATCCAGTGAGCCTGTCGAGGTGCCTGTTGACGGGCAGACCAACGGGTTCTCGATGCCTAGATAATTCGTGCGATAGGAGATGCACTCTTGATCGAAAGCCCCTGGCTATACTTCCCTCTGGACATGACATGTTGCGAACGTATCCTTTGATGACACCATTCATCCTTTCGAACGGCATCATGCTGTGCAGGAATGTCGGCCCGAGTTGGATGATATCCTCCATGATATGGACCAGCAGATGCACCATAATGTCGAAGAATGCGGGCGGGAAGTACATCTCAAGCTCGCATAGTATCATCACGATCTCTTCCTGTAGCCTTCGAGTTGCCTCACGCCAATCGACTTCCGAGATGGCGTCGAAAAAGTTGCATAGGCCAAATAGCGTTTCACGGACGTGCGCGTCCATGATCCCATGGATTGCAATTGAAGTATCTGCGTCATCAGCATGTGACGATCGTGAGACTTCATCCCGCTGAACTTCGCTTCACTGGGTCTAGGTATCTGCTTATCTTCCCAGCACAGAACCGAAGGAAGTTTTACTCCTAGGAGGCAGGTGAAAACTGCTCGATCTCCTCGACTTAGAGTGAAGCATGCGGGAGGGTAGTCATTTCCGGTCTTCTTGGCCTTTTTGCCTTTGCGACGATTTTCTGTGTCCTGCTTCGCCTCATGATCATCATCATCATCATCATCATCATCATTAGCGTGAAGCTCCTGCCTGATGCCCATTGATTTCAAGTCTGCCCTTGCTTTCGGCCCATCTTTGGTCCTCTCTGGCATGTTGAGCAGGGTACCAAGTAGACTCTCGCACACGTTCTTCGTGATATGCATGAAATCAAGGCTGTGAGGCACACAGTGGATCTTCCAGTACGGCAAGTCCCAGAAAACAGACCTCGTTTTCCATACCTTCAGCAGCGGCTCTGGCGCCTTTCACTTCTTTCCGGGCTCTGGCGCCTTTAATTTGCTTCTTTCCCAGCAGTGGGCAGTCTTTCCAATTTTTCAATAGCTCGTCTATTTCCTCGCCGCTCCTCGTACACGGGCGTTTTCGGGGTTCGGTTTCACCATCGAACAGATCCTTGCGTTTCCTCCACGGGTCATCGTCGCGAAGCCACCTTCGATGTCCCATGAACACAGTTTTCGAAGACCCGGGATCTCTATCTAGCTGGCGATACATTGTGTCATCCATGCACCTTACGATCCAGAAAATCCGTGGACTACCTGCCCCATGAGATATCCGTAATCGAGATAGCCGTGCACCGTCATGAGCAAAGGCGGCTCTCATAGGGAAATATTCTTTCTGCGGCGCCCCACGTATTGGCTGGCGTTTTCCACAGCGTGTCTAGCTCCTCCTTCAGCAGCCCCAGATATAGATTGATGTCGTTCCTGGTTGTTTCGCCCTTCAATTAGCATACTCATGTGAATGTACTTCCTCTTCATGCACAACCAGGGGAAGGTTGTACATCCACACAAACACAGGCCAGGTAATATGTGTGCTTCTCGGCTGCCAAACGGATTGACTCCATCGGTGCTCGCGCCCAGCACGATGTTCCTTGGATCGTTCCCAAATTCTGGGTATTGAAGTTCAACGCTGCCACCGGCTCGCATCCTTAGGGTGACTCAGCATCTTGTCTTTTTATTTATCTCCGGATCATTTCCGTCATCTTCCCGCTTCTTCTCCTCCCTATCCGCGTGCCAACGCAGGAGCTTTGCTACCTTAGGGTCCGCGAAATACCGCTGTAGATGAGGAGTGATCGGAAAGTACCACACCAATTTTCGAGGAGCTTTCTTCCTCTTCTTGTATCGAGTGACGCCGCACACCGGACATATGGTAGACTTCGCGTGCTCGTCCCGGTAAATGATGCAATTGTTCATGCACACATGGTATTTCACGTGCGGTAAATCCAGAGGACACATGATTTTCTTCGCCTCCTCGAAACTGGTCGGGCAGTTGTTCCCCTTGGGAAGACGTTCGTGCCAGAATGACATGTTCACGTCGAAGCATGCGTCGGTCATTTTGTGTTTTACCTTCTTCTCCAGAGCCATGAGTGTTACTTTCAGGCGGGTATCCTCGGGCCTGCATCCTTCACACAATGGAGTAACCGCGTCTATCTCCAGTTGATCCAGCTTGGCTTTCTCTTGGGCGGCAGCTCTTGCGTTATCCGTCTGCTTGAGAAGCAGCTCTTGAATATGAGGGTCCTGCACCCAGCCTCCATCGTCGTCTGCTCCGGCATCTTCATCTTCATGATCATGCCCTTCGTCTTGATGTTCCTCATCATCATGTACGACATCTTCTACATGATGACTGTGACAGCATCACCGTCGTGATCATGTCCTGGAGATTCTTCGTCTTCTCGCCCGCCCTCGCCGCGGTGGTACTTGTCTTGTTTCCCTTCCTCATTTCTTGCCCGCCCCCATGGACGACTTCATAGTCATCTTCATCACCTTGCCACCGATAGCCATCCATGAAACCACGCAAGAGCAGGTGGTCCCGCACCTGCCCGAATCCGGGTCCGCAATAAGGCTCTTCAGCTTGCATCTTCGACACGGACATCTTATCTCCGTCTCGTTCTTTTGAAGCATCTCGGCCTTCGCGGAGCTCAAAAACTTATTCACGATGCCTTCGGTCATCGTGCGGACCATGGTCGCCTGCGGGGTAGAGCAAAACGATATTTTAGAACCAAGAATTTTTTTGCATGACCTTCCCTAAAAATAGGACCAAAAAGAATGCATAATGCCAAAATTCTCACCGAAACGGAAATGAATCAACATACCGGCAAAATATTGGCAACTATCGCATTTCAAATACCGGTACCTGCAAACACAAACATATATGCAACACCACAAACACATGCAACACCACAAACATACATAGATCTAGCTAGGCCACAAAAAGTGCATGTGCACGTTGTTGGAGCAAGCTAGGGAGAAAAAAAGTAGATCTACATCATGAAGATAGCTTTCCCTTACTTACCTATCAAAAAAGGTAATTTCACCACTTAATTTTGATGAATCTATGGTGGAAATGAGGTGAGGAGGAGGAGGCAGCCAAAGCTTGGAGAAGGAGGTGGAGGAATGAAGTGGGGAAAGTGAGTGGGTAGGTGTGGGGCTGTCGAAAATATCTTGTTGGGGTCCCAGGTTACTAATGGCGCACCACATGCAAATGTGCCATTAGTAACCCTGAAACACTAATAAGCACCTGCATGTGGTGCGCCATTAGAGAGTTTACAGAAAATATATATATATATATATATATATATATATATATATATATATATATATATATATATATATATATATATATATATATATATATATATATATATATATATATATATACTAATGGCGACCGTGACACGGTGCGCCATTAGTAGTTTAAACTAGTAATGGCGCACTCCTAGGCTGGTGCACCATTACTAGTTAGAACTAGTAATGGCGCACTTGTCTAGGAGTGCGCCATTAGTATGTATGTAAAAATTAAAAAAAAATTCACTAGTGGCGCACCTTTTGTATGGTGCGCCATTAGTGTCTTCCACACTAATGGCGCATCACAAACCGGTGCGCCATTAGTATAGAGTAGTGGCGCACTGCTTCCCTGGTGCGCCATTAGTGTCAATCCTATCTATAGCCCTTTTCCTAGTAGTGATTGGACGACTATATTTGAACATTGAAAAGGTTCCGAGTGATTCGGGTATTTTTCGGAGTACCGAAGAGTTAGGGGAATTCGTATTGGGCCTTAATGGGCCATACGGGAAAGGAGAGCAAGGCCTCAAAGGGTGGCCACACCCCTCCCCATGGACTGGTCCTAATTGGACTAGGGAGGGGGGGCTTCCCCTTCCTTCCTTCTCCTTCTCCCTTCCCTTTTTCCTATTCCATGTGGGAGCTGGAATCCTACTAGGACTAGGGAGTCCTAGTAGGACTCCACACTTGGGCGCGCCCTATGAGGGCCGGCCTCCTGCTCCCTCCATCCTTTATATACGTGACCCGAGGGCACCCCATAGACACACAAGTTGATGATTGATCTATTAGCCGTGTGCGGTGCCTCCCTCGACCATAATCCACGTTGGTCATTTCGTTGCAGTGCTTAGGCAAAGTCATGCGCCGGTAGTTTCATCATCACCGTCATCACGCTGTCGTGCTGACGGAACTCTCCCGTGAAGCTCTACTGAATCGTGAGTTCGTGGGACGTCACTGAGCTGAACGTGTGCTAAACTCGGAGGTGCCGTGTGTTCGGTAGTTGGATCGGTCGGATCGTGAAGACGTATGACTACATCAACCGCGTTGTCATAATGCTTCCGCTTAAGGTCTACGAGGGTACGTGGACAACACTCTCCCCTCTCGTTGCTATGCATCACCATGATCTTGCGTGTGCGTAGGAAATTTTTGAAATTACTGCGTTCCCCAACAGTGGCATCCAAGCCAGGTTTATGCGTAGATGTTATATGCACAAGTAGAACACAAGTGAGTTCTGGGCAATACTAGTCATACTGCTTACCAGCATGTCATACTTTAATTCAGCGGTATTGTTGGATGAAGCGGCCCGGACCGACATTACATGTACGCTTACGCGAGACTGGTTCTACCGATGTGCTCCGCACACAGGTGGTTAGTGGGTGTCTGTTTCTCCAACTTTAGTTAAATCGAGTGTGGCTACGCCCGGTCCTTGTTGAAGGTTAAAACAGCACATTTGACGAAAAATGGTTGTGGTTTTTGATGCGTAGGTAATAACGGTTCTTGCTAAGCCCGTAGCAGCCACGTAAAACTTGCAACAACAAAGTAGAGGACATCTAACTTATTTTTGCAGGGCTTGTTGTGATGTGATATGGTCAAGACCTGATGAGATATAAGTTGTTGTATGAGATGATCATGTTTTGTTGAAGTAATCGGCAACTGGCAGAAGCCTTATGGTTGTCTCTTTATTGCATAAGATGCAAGCGCCAAATAATTGCTTTACTTTATCGCTATGCGATAGCAATATTTGCAAGAGAAATAGTTGGCGAGATGACCATGTGATGACACGTTGATAGAGATCAAGATGATGGAGATCATGGTGTCATGCTGGTGACGATAGAGATCATGGCGGTACTTTGGAGATGGAGATCAAAGACACAAGATCATCATGGCCATATCATGTCACATATTTTGATTGCATGTGATGTTTATATTTTATGCATCTTATTTTGCTCAGTACAACGATAGCTTTATAAGATGATCCCCTATTAAAATTTCAAGGTATAAGTGTTCTCCCTGAGTATGCACCGTTGCGACAGTTCTTCGTGCTGACACACCACGTGATGATTGGGTGTGAGAAGCTCTACGTTCACATACAATGGGTGCAAGCTAGTTTTGCACACGCAGAATACTCGGGTTTAACTTGACGAGCCTAGCATATGCAGATATGGCCTCGGAACACTGGAGACCGAAATTTCGAGCGTGAATCATATAGTAGATATGATCAACATAGTGATGTTCACCATTGAAAAGCACTCCATCTCACGTGATGACCGGACATGGTTTAGTTGATTTGGATCACGTGATCATTTAGATGATTAGAGGGATGTCTATCTAAGTGGGAGTTCTTAAGTAATATGATTAATTGAACTTTAATTTATCATGAACTTAGTCCTGATAGTATTTGCATATCTATGTTGTAGATCAATAGCTTGCGATGTAGCTCCCCGTTTATTTTTGGTATGTTCCTAGAGAAACGATGTTGAAAGATGATAGTAGCGCTGATGCGGATTGGATCCGTGATCTGAGGATTATCCTCATTGTTGCACAGAAGAATTATGTCCTCGATGCACCGCTAGGTGACAAACCGATTGCAGGAGCAGATGCGGACGTTATGAACGTTTGGCAAGCTTGATATGATGACTACTTGATAGTTTCGTGCACCATACTTTACAGCTTAGAATCGGGGCTTCAAAGACGTATTGAACGCCACGGAGCATATGAGATGTTCCAAGAATTGAAATTAATATTTCAGACTCATGCCCATGTCGAAAGGTATGAGACCTTTGACAAGTACTTTGCCTACAAGATGGAGGAGAATTGCTCAAACTAGTGAGCATGTGCTCAGAATGTCTGAGTACTACAATCACTTGAATCAAGTGGGAGTTAATCTTCCAGATAAGTAGTGATTGACAGAGTTCTCTAGTCACTATCACCAAGTTACTAGAACTTCGTGATGAACTATAATATGCAAGGGATAACGGAAACGATTCCCAAAAGCTCTTCGTGATGCTGAAATTGACGAAGGTAGAAATCAAGAAAACCATCAAGTGTTGATGGTTGACAAGACCACTAGTTTCAAGAAAAGGGCAAAGGGAAGAAGGGGAACTTCAAGAAGAACGACAAGCAAGTTGTTGCTCAAGTGAAGAACCCCAATTCTGGACCTAAGCCTGAGACTGAGTGCTTCTACTGCAAAGGGACTGGTCACAGGAAGCGGAACTGCCCCAAGTATTTGGTGGATAAGAAGGATGGCAAAGTGAACAAAGGTATATTTGATATACATGGTATTGATGTGTACTTTACTAGTGTTTATAGCAACCCCTCAGTATTTGATACTAGTTCAGTTACTAAGATTAGTAACTCGAAACAGGAGTTGCAGAATGAACAGAGACCAGTTAAGGGTGAAGTGATGATGTGTGTTGGAAGTGGTTCCAAGATTGATATGATCATCATCACACACTCCCTATACTTTCGGGATTAGTGTTGAACCTAAATAGGTGTTATTTGGTGTTTGCATTGAGCATGAATATGATTTGATCATGTTTATTGCAATACGATTATTCATTTAAGTTAGAGAATAATTGTTGTTCTGTTTACATGAATAAAACCTTCTATGGTCATACACCCAATGAAAATGTTCTGTTGGATCTCGATCGTAGTGATACACATATTCATAATATTGAAGCAAAAAGATGCAAAGTTAATAATGATAGTGCAACTTATTTGTGGCACTGCCGTTTGGGTCATATTGGTGTAAAGCGCATGAAGAAATTCCATGCTGATGGGCTTTTGGAATCATTTGATTATGAATCACTTGATACTTGCGAACCATGCCTCATGGGCAAGATGACTAAAACTCCGTTCTCCGGAACAATGGAGTGAGCAACAGATTTGTTGGGAATCATACATACTGATGTATGTGGTCCGATGAATATTGAGGCTCGCGTCGGGTATCGTTATTTTCTGACCTTCACAGATGATTTGAGCAGATATGGGTATATCTACTTGATGATACATAAGTCTGAAACATTTGAAAAGTTAATATAATTTCAGAGTGAAGTGGAAAATCATCGTAACAAGAAAATAAACTTTCTACGATCTGATCGTGGAGGAGACTATTTGAGTTACGAGTTTGGTCTTCATTTGAAACAATGCAGAATAGTTTCGCAACTCACGCCACCTGGAACACCACAGCATAATGGTGTGTCTGAACATCGTAACCGTACTTTATTAGATATGGTGCAATCTATGATGTCTCTTACAGATTTACCACTATCATTTTGGGGTTATGCATTAGAGCCAGTTGTTTTCACGTTAAATAGGGCACCATATAAATCCGTTGAGATGACACAATATGAACTATGGTTTGGCAAGAAACCAAAATTTCGTTTCTCAAAGTTTGGGGTTGCGATGCTTATGTGAAAAAGTTTCATCATGATAAGCTCAAACCCAAATCGGAGAAATGTTTCTTCATAGGATACCCAAAGGAGATAGTTGGCTACACCTTCTATCACAGATCCGAAGGCAAGACATTCGTTGCTAAGAATGGATCCTTTCTAGAGAAGGAGTTTCTCTCGAAAGAAGTGAGTGGGAGGAAAGTAGAACTTGATGAGGTAATTGTACCTGCTCCCGAATTGGAAAGTAGTTCATCACAGAAATCAGTTCCAGTGATTCCTACACCAATTAGTGAGGAACTTAATGATAGTGATCATGAAACTTCAGATCAAGTTACTACCGAACCTCGTAGGTCAACTAGAGTAAGATCCGCACCAGAGTGGTAAGGTAATCCTGTTCTGGAGGTCATGTTACTTGACCATGACGAACCTACGAACTATGAGGAAGCGATGATGAGCCCAGATTCCGCAAAATGGCTTGAGGCCATGAAATCTGAGATGGGATCCATGTATGAGAACAAAGTGTGGAATTTGGTTGACTTGCCTGATGATCGGCAAGGCATAGAAAATAAATGGTTCTTCAAAAGGAAGACGGACGCTGATAGTAGTGTTACTATCTACAAAGCTCGAATTGTCGCAAAAAAAGTTTTCGACCAGTTGAAGGTGTTGACTACGATGAGATTTTCTCACTCGTAGCGATCCTTAAGTCTGTCCGAATCATGTTAGCAATTGTCACATTTGATGAAATTTGGCAAATGGATGTCAAAACTGCATTCCTTAATGGATTTCTTAAGGAAGAGTTGTATATGATACAACAAGAAGGTTTTGTCAATCCTAAAGGTGCTAACAAAGTGTGCAAGCTCCAGCGATCCATCTATGGACTGGTGCAAGCATCTCGGAGTTGGAATATACGCTTTGTTGGGGAACATAGTAGTTTCAAAAAAGATTCCTACGCACACGCAGGATCATGGTGATGCATAGCAACGAGAGGGGAGAGTGTTGTCCACGTACCCTCGTAGACCGAAAGCAGAAGCGTTATGACAACGCTGTTGATGTAGTCGTACGTCTTTACGATCCGACCGATCCAAGTACCAAACGCACGGCACCTCTGAGTTCAGCACATGTTCAGCTCGATGACGTCCCACGAACTCCGATCCAGCAGAGCTTCACAGGAGTGTTCCGTCAGCACGACGGTGTGATGACGGTGATGATGTTGCTACCGATGCAGGGCTTCGCGTAAGCACCGCTATGATATGACTCAGGTGGATTATGGTGGAGGGGGGCACCGCACACGGCTAAAAGATCAATGATCAACTTGTGTGTCTATGGGGTGCCCCCTAGCCACGTATATAACGGAGTGGAGGAGGGGGAGGGCCGGCCCTCTACTATGGCGCGCTGTGATGCCCCTGATCCAATCATACACTAATCATGCACGTAAACATGTACGATCAAGAGCAGGGACTCACGGGAAGATATCACAACACAACTCTAAAAACATAAATAAGTCATACAAGCATCATAATACAAGCCAGGGGCCCTCGAGGGCTCGAATACAAGTGCTCGATCATAGATGAGTCAGCGGAAGCAACAATATCTGAGTACAGACATAAGTTAAACAAGATGCCATAAGATGGCTAGCACAAACTGGAATACAGATCGAAGAGGCGCAGGCCTCCTGCTCGATCCTCCTAACTACTCCCGGTCGCCGCCGCTGGCTGCACGTAGTAGTAGGCACCTCCAGATAGTAGGATTAAATGCCGACGGGCATCATCGCCCTGGTTCCAAGATCTCGTTGCGACAACCAGAAAGAAATGGAAAGGGGGTGGGGAAGAGGGAGAAAAGCAACGTGAGTACTCATCCAAAGTACTCGCAAGCAAGGAGCTACACTACATATGCATGGGTATATGTGTAAAGGGCCATATCGATGGACTGAACTACAGAATGCCAGAATGAGAGGGGGATAGCTAATCCTGTCGGAGACTATGCTTCAGGCCACCTCCATCTTGCAGCATGTAGAAGAGGGTAGATGGTAAGTTCACCAAGTAGCATCATATAGCATAATCCTACGCGGTGATCCTCTCCTTGTCGGCATGTGTGAGAGCGATCACCGGGTTATATCTGGCACTTGGAAGGGTGTGTTTTATTAAGTATCCGGTTCTAGTTGTCATAAGGTCAAGGTACAACTCCAAGTCGTCCTGTTACCGAAGATCACGGTTATTCGAATAGATAAACTTCCCTGCAGGGGTGCACCACATAACCCAACAGGATGGATACCATTTGGCCGGACACACTTTCCTGGGTCATGCCCGGCCTCGGAAGATCAACACGTCGCAGCCCCACCTAGGCACAATAGAGAGGTCAGCACGCCAGTCTAAATCATATGGCGTAGGGGTCTGGACCAATCGCCCATTGCACACCTGCACGTTGCGAACGCCGCCGAAAGAAGACCTAGCCTAGCAGGCGTTCCAGTCCAATCCGGCGGGCCCCTCTCAGTTGCTGACGTCACGAAGGCTTCGGCTGATACCACGACGTCGAGTTCCCATAACTGTTCCGCATAGTTGGTTACTGCGTATAGACCAAATGGCCAGACTCAGATCAAATACCAAGATCTCGTTAAGCGTGTTAAGTATCCACGAACGCTGACCAGGGCCAGGCCCACCTCTCTCCTAGGTGGTCTCAACCTGCCCTGTCGCTCCACCACATAGTAATAGTCGGGGGCCGTCGGGAACCCAGGCCCACCTCTACCGGGATGGAGCCACCTGCCCCTTCAGCCCCCATCTCCGAACAGTATCATAAGTAATGTAACAGTATAAAGTATATATCACATGCCCGTGACCTCCCGAAGTGATCACGGCCCAGTAGTATAGCATGGTAGACGGACAAGAGTGTAGGGCCACTGATGGAATACTAGCATCCTATACTAAGCAGTAGGATAGAAGGTAAGGGTAACAACTGTAGCAACAATGACAAGCTATGCATCAGAATAGGATTAACCGAAAGCAGTAACATGCTACACTACTCTAATGCAAGCAGTATAGAGAAGGAATAGGCGATATCTGGTGATCAAGGGGGGGGGGGGCTTGCCTGGAAGCTCAGCCAATAAAGAGGGGTCGTAATCACCGTAGTCGGTCGGGGCACCAGCAGCGGTGTCGGTCTCGTAGTCTACCGGAGAGAAGAGGGGGAAGAAACAATGAATACAATGCAAACAGATGCATACCGATGCATGACAAAGCAAACAGCGTTGTTAGGTGTGCCCTAACGCGGTAAGAGGTGATACCGGCGAAGGGGGGAAACATTCGGGAAAGTATCCCCGGTGTTTCGCGTTTTCGGACAGATGTACCGGAGGGGAAAAGTTGCGTGTTCGATATGCTAGGGGTGTGTGGCAGACGAACGGGCTGCGTATCCGGATTCGTCTCGTCGTTCTGAGCAACTTTAATGTAGAAAGTATTTTTATCTGAGCTACAGTTTATTTTATATGATTTTCTAAAGTTTTAAAATCATTTTTAGGATTAATTTAATTATTTTAATTCACACTATTCAGAACAGTGTTTGCTGATGTAATCATGACGTCAGTAGTCAACAGAGGTGTTGACTGGGCCAAACTGACGTGTGGGACCCACCGGTCATACTCGGATTAATTAACTAACAGTTAATTAGGTTAATTAGTGATTATATTAATCTAATACAGAATTAATTAAGTTAATTATTTATTTATTTATTTATTTATTATTATTTTTAAACCTTTTTTTAAATTTCAGGGGCTGGGCCCCACTTGTGATAGGGCCAAAGGCCTATTGGGTTTGGTCGCTCGGGTGCGGGTGTCACCCGAGCGAGCGCTGGCCGCTAGATGGGAACACGACGGGCGCGGGCGGGGCGTTGCCCGCCATGGCACTGGGTGAGGCTGTGGCCATGGCGGAGCTCGCTGGCCGGCCACAACAGCGCGGCGAGGGAGCCTCGGCGGGCAGCGGCTGGAGGGTAAGGGAAGGCGCGGTTGCGCCGAGCAGCACGGTAGGAGAGGCTACGTCGAGGGCGCGGGTGCGTGCGGCGTGCACGCGGCGGAGCAAGGTGGCTAGGCAGCTGCAGCTCGAGGAGCAGCGCGTGGTCGAGGTGTGCAAGCGCGCTGGTGCGGACGGTGACCTCGTGGCGCTAGCGGGAGGAAGCGGGACCAGTGAGGGGCCAGCCGTGCTCGGCCGACGGGCGTGCGAGGCGCGGCGTTCGGGGCATGACTCGACGCGTGTATGGGGCGGTGTGCGCATGCGTGCTGTGGAGGTGGGTCACGGCAAGTGCGACCAAGGCGCGAGGGAGGGAAGAGGCTCACATTGAGCCTGTCGTTGTGCATTCGCGTGCTCGGGGAGGGCCTGAGGTAGACGGACGGCGATGATGAGGTCGGGGTCGTCCGGCGAGGCAACACCGGCGACGACGTCGGAACCGCGGCGTCGAGTGGCGCGGTGGCTTCGAGGGAGAGGGGACGGGGCCGCGAGGAGGACGTCGAGGATGGGGCTGCGAGGTCCGGCGACGGGAAGGGCGGCGGCGGCTGGGGAGTGCGGCATTGGGGGCAGCGGCGACCGGGCGTTGGCCCGATCTCGATCCGATTCGGGATGGGGAAAAGGGGATCGTGGGGAGTGGGGGTGCGAGTGGTGGAGTAGTGGGCTAGGGTTGCCGTGGTGGGGGGGGGGGGGTATAGGCAGGGGTGGCCTGGGTCGGCCTGGTCAGCTGTGGCCAATTGGGCCACTTGGCCCAGGGGAGAGGGGGTCTTTTATTTTTGTTATTTATTTCTTTTCTATTTTATTTTAAGTTCCCTTTTATTACAATTTTGTAAAAATAAACACTAGTACCTAAATTTGTATTTATAAATATACAACTGCCACCTTAATTCTCAACCCAAAATAAAATAGTTTAATATCTATTATATACATAAAACAGAAGTCAAACAAGCCATGACATTAATCCACATAGGCTAAAAATACACGCTCCGTTGATTTTGGTTTTAACAGCCGAGATAAAAGAAATCTAAAAGTTACGTGCAACAATATTATGTACAAAATTTTCAGTATGACACGTAAAGCCGTAAGGAAACTTTGGCCAAAGAAGCATAATCGGTTAGCTAACATAGATCAATACGGACCAGCCGTACTAAGGAAAGAAAAGTCAAACCGGTACTACAGCAATACGGGACTGCACGGCTGCTGTAAACAAGAAAAAGCAAAACGTGTGCATTACATGTGGTGATGTCATGCATGACATCAACATGTTAATTGTTTCCTGCCGGCTGCCCTTAATTTGCTTCACGTGGTCTCTATCTAAAGTTCAAACTACGATTTATCAGCAAACACCAATACTTATAAGACAAAATATTTCATGATGGACCCTTGAAAAAATAAATTTATGCTTTTCAAACTTAGTCAATAACATAGAACAAAGTATTATTTGATCTTCATCCCTTCTGTTATCATGTAGTCATACGACGTCTTAGATTTTCAGCATGCATGATTTACTTAGATGAATGCACGGATATGCATATGACAGACACAAAACGATGTACATAATTCAAAACCAATAACTGATGATGTTCATAAAGTGGCGCTCACTAGAACATGTTCAGGAAAGGAAAGAAGTAATAATTGTCGGTCATACACATGTATCAGAATAGCTTATTGCGACGGAAAAGAGACTCTATAAAGAAACATTTTGCTGCAAAAAAATAGTATAAGGGCACCGCCTAAGTAGACTAGGTGAGAAAATGATATATCTGAGTAGGAGAAAGTGATAAGAAGGCTCAAACTACTAATTCACTACGAGCGCACACACACCGATTCAGGTAAAAAACATCAGGCGCCACACGTCTAGGCAAGCATATATATGAGTAATCTTTGCTTGACTGCCAGGTGCCAACACGCAATGGCATTTTTGGGCACCCTGTGACGTCTTTCTTACTCCGCAAGCTCTATACAAATTTGGATAGAATGAAAACCATACAGATCCAGAGCAGTCCGGTTCACTGAATGTGTACAGGAGCTCCAACTCTATTGCATGTGATGACATTGTCATTTGTGTCCGTAAATAAGCAACCTCATCAATCTTTTGTTTGTTAGTATATGTCTTATTTGGATCAAAAGTAAACCATTTCTAATTTTATAAAAGAGGAAATTTTGCAACAATATTTATAGATAAAGGTACGCATGTAATGAAAATTTGCATCTTCTATTATATTATTATAAAACAATGGAAAACGAACTGAGGAGATTTAATTAGCTAAAAGTAATGGTTGAGATTTAATAAATCTATAGATCTGTACGTGTGCAAACGTTTTTTTACCAAGTAATAAAGATTATAGTGTCCTGTTGGAGTAGGAAAGGCCCACAAGTTTAGATCAAAAAAGGAAAGGCCCACAAGTACTAAAGTACTATCGGTTTAACATTAGATTATATAGTCCCTTGATTTTTTTTTACTGAAGTACTATCGGTTTAGCCCACTGCACTAGCTCCATCTTTACATTAGCATGTCTCATAATTAGAGTGCTTGGATTTAACTATGCACAAACCAATTGCAAAGGAGCGGCTGAGATTTATTGAAAGGAAAAAAACCTTATGTGAGACGATCAGAAGGAATATTTCAAATAGGTGTATTCGGACATGAACTCGTCAGGAGGAATTGCAACACGCATGAAGCCAGATCACCAGAATACAAACCAAAGTATATCCCCCCACAAAAACACAAGTACACAACAACATGTATATGCCTCATTCCTCCTAGACACGTAGCATGTATATGTGCATGCAACTTTTCAAATTTCTTTATATATTGATTGATCATACGCTCTCATGCATCTGACACACAAACACATGCATGTTTTTCCTTTCTTAATCAAAGCATCCCATACACACTTCCTCAAAAGAAAATCCCATACACGTACCACCAACTGGACATATTGCTGATTCTTAAAGCTAAATAAAAATAAATATGTCCATTTTATCATCAGTTTAACAAGATTATTATTCTGACCGTTTTAAAAAATTATTAGTGAATACATTTGTTATTGCATAAATAAATAACAAAACATGATTTATGCGTGAAGCTACAAATAATAGAAAAAAATTGCAAAGCAATTTCCATTATCTAAAATTCAGGAGTGGGAATTAAATATAAAAAATTCACCCGTAAAGATGAACATGAAATAAAAGTCCACATAAAGCAACAATACGATTACCAGTTGATTAAAGTGTATGTTTCAGCAAAACAATAAGGACACAAAATTGCGTGAGAGAAAATTTAAGGGAGCGACTATTTTCGGTCGACTTAAAATGTCATTGGTCGATGATACTCATAGTAATCCAATGATGACCTTCTTATCGCTTCTACTTACGTGATCCTATATAGTTGTTCTTAACACCTATATCTATAAAAATTATCTTACAATTATCCAAGAAATCCCTAAACTAAAATATTTAATACCAATTTTCTTAAATATATTTGGTTGTGGGAGCAAGTTGCTGGAGAATAGAGAGAGAGAGAGAGAGAGAGAGAGAGAGAGAGAGAGAGAGAGAGAGATAGAGAGAGATTGCGGGAGATTGATCAATAACATCGATTAACCATTGTCCCACATCGATGTCATACAATCTGTAAAATGCACAAACCTAGAATTCCAACCAAAGTGCAAAGAAGCTTACCCGAGAAGCATATTCTGGCCCTTATCTTATTCAATGCAAAATAGTATATTATGCACTATAAAATAAACAACCTACGATGAGAGCAAGATAATGTGTAATAAGTTCGACACCATTCAGGATTACATTAGTTTAGATTTGAAAGAGATGATATAAAAAACTACTTTGAAAACTAGCGGAGTGACCCGCGCATTTGCGCGGCTAGTTTGTTATATAGTTTAGAACTTTTATTAGTTGCAAGATTCTGCACTATATGAGTACTTATAGAAAAGAGTTATATCCAAAATGTGCATTAAAAACCTGGTGAAACTTGGAATGGCATTAAACTTCGTTACAAATTTTGTTATTTGTATCACACTTTTGTAAAATGTGTAATTTTCAAATTTATCTAATCAGCGCCTTTATCCTTTACATTTATCTTTGTAGCAATATTGTTTAAGAAGAATATTTTGAAAAGTGCATTGTTAATGACTTGTACGTGAACCTTGTCGCTTGTTCCATGATCTATCATGCCACTCATGCTCAGTGTAGTTTCATATATCAATATATATGATAATACATCTTCTCATTTTCAAAGTAGTTTTTATATCATCTCTTTCAAATCTAAACTAATGTAATCCTGAATGGTGTCGAACTTATTACACATTATCTTGCTCTCATCGTAGGTTGTTTATTTTATAGTGCATAATATACTATTTTGCATTGAATAAGATAAGGGCCAGAATATGCTTCTCGGGTAAGCTTCTTTGCACTTTGTTTGGAATTCTAGGTTTGTGCATTTTACAGATTGTATGACATCGATGTGGGACAATGGTTAATCGATGTTATTGATCAATCTCCCGCAATCTCTCTCTATCTCTCTCTCTCTCTCTCTCCTATTCTCCAGCCGCAACTTGCTCCCACAACCAAATATATTTAAGAAAATTGGTATTAAATATTTTAGTTTAGGGATTTCTTGGATAATTGTAAGATAATTATTTATAGATATAGGTGTTAAGAACAACTATATAGGATCACGTAAGTAGAAACGATAAGAAGGTCATCATTGGATCACTATGAGTATCATCGACCAATGACATTTTAAGTCGATCAAAAATAGTCGCCCTTAAATTTTCTCTCACGCAATTTTTGTGTCCTTATTGTTTTGCTGAAACATACATTTTAATCAACTGGTAATCGTATTGTTGCTTTATGTGGACTTTTATTTCATGTTCATCTTTACGGGTGAATTTTTATATTTAATTCTACTCCTGAATTTTAGATAATGGAAATTGCTTTGCAATTTTTTCTATTATTTGTAGCTTCACGCATAAATCATGTTTTGTTATTTATTTATGCAATAACAAATGTATTCACTAATAATTTTTAAAACGGTCAGAATAATAATCTTGTTAAACTGATGATAAAATGGACATATTTATTTTTATTTAGCTTTAAGAATCAGCAATATGTCCAGTTGGTGGTACGTGTATGGGATTTTCTTTTGAGGAAGTGTGTATGGGATGCTTTGATTAAGAAAGGAAAAACATGCATGTGTTTGTGTGTCAGATGCATGAGAGCGTATGATCAATCAATATATAAAGAAATTTGAAAAGTTGCATGCACATATACATGCTACGTGTCTAGGAGGAATGAGGCATATACATGTTGTTGTGTACTTGTGTTTTTGTGGGGATATACTTTGGTTTGTATTCTGGTGATCTGGCTTCATGCGTGTTGCAATTCCTCCTGACGAAGTTCATGTCCGAATACACCTATTTGAAATATTCCTTCTGATCGCCTCACATAAGGTTTTTTCCTTTCAATAAATCTCAGCCGCCTTTGCAATTGGTTTGTGCATAGTTAAATCCAAGCACTCTAATTATGAGACATGCTAATGTAAAGATGGAGCTAGTGCAGTGGGCTAAACCGATAGTACTTCAGTAAAAAAATCAAGGGACTATATAATCTAATGTTAAACCGATAGTACTTTAGTACTTGTGGGCCTTTCCTTTTTTTTGATCTAAACTTGTGGGCCTTTCCTACTCCAACAGGACACTATAATCTTTATTACTTGGTAAAAAACGTTTGCACACGTACAGATCTATAGATTTATTAAATCTCAACCATTACTTTTAGCTAATTAAATCTCCTCAGTTCGCTTTTCCATTGTTTTATAATAATATAATAGAAGATGCAAATTTTCATTACATGCGCACCTTTATCTATAAATATTGTTGCAAAATTTCCTCTTTTATAAAATTAGAAATGGTTTACTTTTGATCCAAATAAGACATATACTAACAAACAAAAGATTGATGAGGTTGCTTATTTACGGACACAAATGACAATGTCATCACATGCAATAGAGTTGGAGCTCCTGTACACATTCAGTGAACCGGACTGCTCTGGATCTGTATGGTTTTCATTCTATCCAAATTTGTATAGAGCTTGCCGGAGTAAGAAAGACGTCACAGGGTGCCCAAAAAAATGCCATTGCGTGTTGGCACCTGGCAGTCAAGCAAAGATTACTCATATATATGCTTGCCTAGACGTGTGGCGCCTGATGTTTTTTTACCTGAATCGGTGTGTGTGTGCTCAGTAGTGAATTAGTAGTTTGAGCCTTCTTATCACTTTCTCCTACTCAGATATATCATTTTTCTCACCTAGTCTACTTAGGCGGTGCCCTTATACTATTTTTTTGCAGCAAAATGTTTCTTTATAGAGTCTCTTTTCCGTCGCAATAAGCTATTCTGATACATGTGTATGACCAACAATTATTACTTCTTTCCTTTCCTGAACATGTTCTAGTGAGCGCCACTTTATGAACATCATCAGTTATTGGTTTTGCATTATGTACATCGTTTTGTGTCTGTCATATGCATATCCGTGCATTCATCTAAGTAAATCATGCATGCTGAAAATCTAAGACGTCGTATGACTACATGATAACAGAAGGGATGAAGATCAAATAATACTTTGTTCTATGTTATTGACTAAGTTTGAAAAGCATAAATTTATTTTTTCAAGGGTCCATCATGAAATATTTTGTCTTATAAGTATTGGTGTTTGCTGATAAATCGTAGTTTGAACTTTAGATAGAGACCACGTGAAGCAAATTAAGGGCAGCCGGCAGGAAACAATTAACATGTTGATGTCATGCATGACATCACCACATGTAATGCACACGTTTTGCTTTTTTCTTGTTTACAGCAGCCGTGCAGTCCCGTATTGCTGTAGTACCCGGTTTGACTTTTTCTTTCCTTAGTACGGCTGGTCCGTATTGATCTATGTTAGCTAACCGATTATGCTTCTTTGGCCAAAGTTTCCTTACGGCTTTACGTGTCATACTGAAAATTTTGTACATAATATTGTTGCACGTAACTTTTAGATTTCTTTTATCTCGGCTGTTAAAACCAAAATCAACGGAGCGTGTATTTTTAGCCTATGTGGATTAATGTCATGGCTGTATTATCATATATATTGATATATGAAACTACACTGAGCATGAGTGGCATGATAGATCATGGAACAAACGACAAGGTTCACGTACAAGTCATTAACAATGCACTTTTCAAAAATATTCTTCTTAAACAATATTGCTACAAAGATAAATGTAAAGGATAAGGCGCTGATTAGATAAATTTGAAAATTACACATTTTACAAAAAGTGTGATACAAATAACAAAATTTGTAACGAAGTTTAATGCCATTCCAAGTTTCACCAGGTTTTTAATGCACATTTTGGATATAACTCTTTTCTATAAGTACTCATATAGTGCAGAATCTTGCAACTAATAAAAGTTCTAAACTATATAACAAACTAGCCGCGCAAATGCGCGGGTCACTCCGCTAGTTTTATAAAAGTAAATAGGCATTTATTTAATTGTCTTAACATTTTATCAAAGTTTGGTTTCTCCACCATAATTACCTATGCATTATTTAGTTCACTCCGAACATTTTAGTTTTAATACTTGAAATTTTTTATTGTTTGCTTGATTTTGAATTTGAATTTTAATCGGTTTCAAACTAACGCGAGATTGATAATAGTAATCGAAGTGATGTGGCATCATTAGTAGAGGGTTGCTATAGCTTAATTATCCGGGCGTCACAAATCTCCTCTACTACAAGAAATCTCGTCCCGAGATTTAATAGATGGAGTAAGGGGAAGAATAGGTTCCGAAATTCTAACGATTCTTCTTGTTCTTGGTTGCTCTTCTCGAAGAGGTCGATCCATTACATTGATGTCGTCATTTCTCTGCTTCAGGTCATCATGATGAAGTTGTAGTCCTTCCTTCATGATCTTCACCACACTTACGAAAGGGTAAGAGGTAACTCGAAGGAATGAAACTTTGCACGGTTTCTTATCTGGTAGATAACATTAGGGAAGGTGGCGAAAAGTTACTCTCGAATTGAAATTGAAGAAATTATCGAGAGCAGAGTAAGAAGGTGCAAAGTAGAAGTTGCAAGCGCATAGGCAATCGTTCATTGCCTGATCAGAAGGTGAAAGGGGTTCAGAGCAACGAGAATAAGTATTGCGTCTGAACCAGAATAGATCACTAGGCAGGTGGCTCGTGAACTACATACGAAGTCAAGTGTGAGGAATAACTTTTGAAACCGGGGGTGTATAGCAGAGTCAGGTTTCGATCCTGTGGAACTGTGGGTTATGGGCCCACCATGTGGGTTAAAAGTAGGAAGGGCGGTGACGTCTTGTATGACCATGTAGGCAACACATGTCAGCGGATAGCCTGTCAGTTATGTCGTCAACAACGTCGGTACCAAGGGCGAGGGACGAAGAGAACCATCTTCCTTATCGTTGAACGAGGCAGACCAATAGGCAAATTTCTCGTCCATCGGTGGCTACCGGAATGTCCTCAACAATAGTAACAGGGTCTTACCGATAGAGTTGTACACTGAGGTGTTTGCACAAGCAAGAGAATATTACTGCTTAGATCATATAGATCACAAGAAAAGTTAAACCAACCAATGGAAATGAAAATACGATTATCAGATTAAATAGAACAATGGAAAGGAAGTTGTTTAAACACATAATTCAGGGGTATATCCTTCCCAAGGACAAGCAGTGCATGATATCCATGCCAGGATAGAAAGTAGAAAACCATTTAGGTAAGGGGAGAGGAAGTTCATGACATTACCCAAACAACGGTGTTTGGATAATTTGATAAAGAAAATTTAGCATTGTGCTTTAGATGTTCTTATTGAAAATCGGAGTACCACATACATGCTTCGAGATAGCATTGAAATGGTTTTCAAGCAAAGGTCAGACTTTAGAAACACAAAGGATCCATCAGGAAAAATTTATAAAACAAGTCATTCAACTTCCTCATGGAAGAATGGTTATCCTTGCTAAAAAGGAAACTGTAACACTAGGTCCTCCGGCCAGGTATGCTAGGCATGACATCACCTTACCGGGTCATATGAGGACCAATGCTATAACTCTAGAAAATATGTTCCAACAATCATATCTGACCGAGATTTAGATCTGTTTGGTGTCAGGATACCTTAGACTCATGATGCCTGACAAGAAAAGGTGCAACACAAATTGACGAGATGACAATGTAAGATTCTCGGGAAATGAACTATGAGAGCGAGTTCCGAAACAAGAGTTCATCATTAAATCAAGAAGAGGTGAGGAGGTGGCTGATTGACTTAGCGACAATTCATTGAGATTTTCAAAAGATGGATTTCCACACTTATGTGAACAAGGAGATAACTTTGTCAGATCAAATTATATAATGATGTATGCTCGAGGAAAACATACACAATTAAACATTGGTTGAAAGGTGCACCCGGAATATGGGCTTATGTAGCATGATCAATGTTAGAATGGTGATTCAATAGCCAATGGTCTAAGAATGAAATATCGACCATTAAATTCAAAGCAATAGGGTTGCTCGAATTTTCAAGTCGCACAGCATAGTTCAATTGTCAGTTTTCCGGTTAGAAACAACACGGGGACCAAGGAATGATCGGAGATGGCAGGAAGTATCACTTGTACCAAGAATGGATAAGAGGTGGTGAAATTCTCACGACATTATTGACATAAAAGATGGTAATACCCCAAGGTAAAGAAGAACAATTGTTGGATAGCATGGATCTCAAGGTATAACACGAAACACGAACAAGTTTGTGTTGAACGGAAGGTGAGGGAGTCCTGGATTAGGGGGTATCCGGACAGCCGGACTGTATACATCGTCCGGACTATGGGAGCGTGAAGATACAAGACTCAAGACTTCGGCCCGTGTCCGGATGGGACTCTCCTTTGCGTGGAAGGCAAGCTTGCCGATCCGGATATTGTATTTCCTTCCTTGTAACCGACTACATGTAAACCCTAGCCCTCTCCAGTGTCTATATAAACCGGAGAGGTTGGTCCTTAGAAGGCCGATCACAATTACAATCATACCATCATAGGCTAGCTTCTAGGGTTTAGCCTCTACGATCTCATGGTAGATCTACTCTTGTACTACCCATATATTCAATATTAATCAAGCAGGAAGTAGGGTTTTACCTCCATCGAGAGGGCCCGAACCTGGGTAAACATCTGTGTCCCTTGCTTCCTGTTACCATCAGCCTAGACGCACAGATCGGGACCCCCTACCCGAGATCCGCCGGTTTTGACACCGACAGAAGGCAATAAAGTGGTCAATGATAATACAAATCATCGAGGGCAAGGATGGTATTTCTCTTCATGAATTCAATTGATATCCTGGAAGAGCTCAAAATGTTGATGATGATCACGACACAATTGTCGAGAGATTTCACGAAGAAGCAATCAACGAGCGACGACTTCAAGAAAAAGCAATGGTGAAGCGAAAGGTTATTGGAACCACTAGTACGACACAAACTTGGAATCAAGTTTGCTGTTTAAGGAGAATTGATATGACAAGGAAGATCGATGCAAGATTAGCTCATTGTTGAAAATTGTGCTCCGGGTAGAAGAACCAGGTATCACAGTTAAAATTTAGTACATTAATGGTATAGCCGATCAAGCTAGCAATGACTTGAAGGTTTATTAAACTTGTAAGCAATGGGAATTACTTAGAGTTATTGAATCGGAGTGCGGAATCAATTCACTTATGGGTGTTCTCGAGTGACTGATAACTCAGAACCTGGGGGATCCGAGATCGGTAAGAAGCAATACTAGATGAAGACTCGCAGGAAGCAACACAGTTCTCGAGATACCAGAGGTTAATACTCGAGGAAGATCAAAAATAGAGGTTGCGGAGATGTATCGATCAACAAAAGACAAGTTCTTTAACTTGTCTGAGAAATGGAATCAAGGAGAAAATGTGGTCGGGACCACGATTGCAAATGATCAATACATAGATACCAGATGATTTCATATCAAGGAAATAGTTATTATTACAAGAAGCTTCTATGATAGGATATACATCGTGTCCATGGGCATGAACACAAAGTCTAAGGTCGACTCCCACTTCTTTAATGCATAACCTTTCATTCATTTCTCGCCTTCAACAAAGTTGTGGTGTTGAAATTTTATCTGTCATAACACCAGTAGAGTATGACCCGTAGTAGTTTTCGGGTTCACACAGATTAGAAAAAAGGCATATGTCCAACCCATCGGGGCCTCTTAGGAACATATACCACAAACTTCAGGGGTAAATAGCTCAAGCTCGGAAGCAGAGCATGTTTGACCAAAGGAGAGGATACAAATTACCAAAGGCATTATGTATCAAGGAGGATTCACAAGGCAGTAAAATATGAAGGACACTGTCGAATAATAATCCAACAAAGGATCTGACGGTCCATAGCAGAGCTGATGTGAGCATCGACACACAATCAGATAAAGAAACAATGCAAAGGCATCTGATTATAGAACATCTGAATAATTCGATGCTTAGATAACAAAGGAATTATGATTTCCAAAATGAAGGATCAGAAGCAGATGCTCTGATTAAGAATGGATAAGTTGAACAATCTTAGGGGTACAATCAACGGCAATTTGATTGGTCGAGAACCAGCTCATGTTTAAAATGACATCTGAGCCGGAAGGATGAATTCTATGATCTGATTGAGGATTGCGAGCATTCGCAAAATAATGAATCAAGGGGATTGAAATGATAGTGACAAAGGATGTCAATGGAGATTGCTAGAAATATGGAATTAACCGTAGTACCAGAAGGCAAGAAATTCAGGAGCAATAGGCTCCTAAGGATTTACAGAAAACCGAATAGTATCCTGAAGAATTTAGTGAAACACAAAAACAACTACGAATGAAGAAATCCTCGATAAGTGTGAGAATTTATGCCTCGGTGTAATCCTGTAGAAAAGAGCTGCAAGGCAGCAATCACGAAGGATTCTCGGAATAGCAGGAAGTAGTTCAGGGTATCTTGTAGTAACAAGAGTAATCGAGAATGAAGGTAAGGGTGGCAAGTATAAGTAGCTATCCATAGGGATGTCTCGGTGGTAGGGTTGCAAACCCGATGAGCACAAGTTCTCAGAAAAACATCGGAGAGTATCTTTGGAACCCTACGGTGCGCCAAGCAATCATTTGGAGTGACGGGATCTCCGGGAGAAAGTAATTACGAGAACCTAGAGTTAGAGTTAGCAAAATCATTTTAACCCGAATAGACGAGAGATCAGAGTCCCAGAGTAAAGATCGAGGAGTAAAAGATCCCAATACCACCCAATGGCGACGTGGGCCTGTAAGCCACACAGCCATGTTAGTAAAAGTTTTTCAATGACTAGACTCAACTTCGGCCAAAGGAGCGTGGAAGGGGATTCCTACAGGCAGTCGGCTCTGATACCAACTTGTGACGCCCCCGATCCAATCGTACACTAATCATGCACGTAAACATGTACGATCAAGACCAGGGACTCATGGGAAGATATCACAACACAACTCTAAAAACATAAATAAGTCATACAAGCATCATAATACAAGCCAAGGGCCTCGAGGGCTCGAATACAAGTGCTCGATCATAGACGAGTCAGCGGAAGCAACAATATATGAGTACAGACATAAGTTAAACAAGATGCCATAGATGGCTAGCACAAACTGGGATAAAGATTGAAAGAGGCGCAGGCCTCCTGCCTGGGATCCTCCTAACTACTCCTGGTCGTCGTCAGCGGGCTGCACGTAGTAGTAGGCACCTCCGGTATAGTAGGAGTCATCGTCGACGGTGGCGTCTGGCTCCTGGGCTCCAACATCTGGTTGCGACAACCAGAAAGAAATGGATAGGGGGAAAGAGGGAGAAAAGCAACCGTGAGTACTCATCCAAAGTACTCGCGAGCAAGGAGCTACACTACATATGCATGGGTATATGTGTAAAGGGCCATATCGGTGGACTAAACTGCAGAATGCCAGAATAAGAGGGGGGTAGCTAATCCTGTCGGAGACTACGCTTCAGGCCACCTCCATCTTGCATCATGTAGAAGAGGGTAGATGGTAAGTTCACCAAGTAGCATCGTATAGCATAATCCTACCCGGCGATCCTTTCCTTGTCGCCCAGTGTGAGAGCGATCACCGGGTCATATCTGGCACTTGGTAGGGTGTGTTTTATTAAGTATTCTGTTCTAGTTGTGATAAGGTCAAGGTACAACTCCAAGTTGTCCTGTCACCGAAGATCACGACTATTCGAATAGATAAACTTCCCTGCAGGGGTGCACCACATAACCCAACAAGCTCGATCCCATTTGGTCGGACACACTTTCCTGGGTCATGCTCGGCCTCGGAAGATCAACACGTTGCAGCCCCACCTAGGCACAACAGAGAGGTCAGCACGCCGGTGTGATGACTGAAAGCGGAAGCGTTATGACAATGCGGTTGATGTAGTCGTACGTCTTCACAATCTGACTGATCTAAGTACCAAACGCACGACACCTCCGAGTTCAGCACACGTTCAGCTCGATGACGTCCCACGAACTCCGATCCAGCAGAGCTTCACAGGAGTGTTCCGTCAGCACGACGGCGTGATGACGGTGATGATGTTGCTACCGATGCAGGGCTTCGCGTAACCACCGCTACGATATGTCTCAGGTGGATTATGGTGGAGGGGGGCACTACACACGGCAAAAAGATCAATGATCAACTTGTGTGTCTATGGGGTGCCCCCTGGTGATACGTCTCCGTCGTATCTACTTTTCCAAACACTTTTGCCCTTGTTTTGGACTCTAACTTGTATGATTTGAATGGAACTAACCCGGACTGACGCTGTTTTCAGCAGAATTGCCATGATGTTGTTTTATGTGCAGAAAACAAAAGTTCTCGGAATGACCTGAAACTCCACGGAATATCTTAGAATAAATAATAAAAATCCTCACCAAAGATGAAGACCAGGGGGCCCACACCCATTCCACGAGGGTGGGGACGCACCCCCCCCCCTCCTAGGCGCGCCCCCTACCTCGTGGGCCCCCTGGTCACCTTCCGACGCCAACTCCAACTCTATATATTGGCTTTTGGGGACAAAAAAATCAGAGAGAAGAAATCATCACATTTTACGATACGGAACCGCCGCCAAGCCCTAATCTCTCTCGGGAGGGCTGATCTGGAGTCCATTCGGGGCTCCGGAGAGGGGGATTCGTCGCCGTCGTCATCATCAACCATCCTCCATCACCAATTTCATGATGTTCACCGCCGTGCGTGAGTAATTCCATCGTAGGCTTGCTGGACGGTGATGGGTTGGATGAGATTTATCATGTAATCGAGTCAGTTTTGTTAGGGTTTGATCCCTAGTATCCACTATGTTCTGAGATTGATGTTGCTATGACTTTGCTATGCTTAATGCTTGTCACTAGGGCCTGAGTGCCATGATTTCAGATCTGACCCTATTATGTTTTCATGAATATATGTGAGTTCTTGATCCTATCTTGCATGTCTATAGTCACCTATTATGTGTTATGATCTAACAACCCCGAAGTGGCAATAATCGGGATACTTCTCGGTGATGACCATAGTTTGAGGAGTTCATGTATTCACTATGTGCTAATGCTTTGTTCCGGTTCTCTATTAAAAGGAGGCCTTAATATCCCTTAGTTTCAATGGGACCCGCTGCCACGGAGGGTAGGACAAAAGATGTCATGCAAGTTCTTTTCCATAAGCACGTATGACTATATTCGGAATACATGCCTACATTACATTGATGAATTGGAGCTAGTTCTGTGTCACCCTATGTTATGACTGTTACATGACGAACCGCATCCGGCATAATTATCCATCACTGAGCCGGTGCCTATGAGCTTTCCATATACTAGGTCTCGCTTATTTACTTTTCCGTTGCTACCATTACAATCACTACAAAATACCAAAAACATTACTTTTGCTGTCTTTACTTTTGTTACCGTTACCACCACTATCATATTACTTTGCTACTAAACACTTTTCTGCAGATACTAAGTTTCCAGGTGTGGTTGAATTGACAACTCAGCTGCTAATACTTGAGAATATTCTTTGGCCCCCCTTGTGTCGAATCAATAAATTTGGGTTGAATACTCTACCCTCGAAAACTGTTGCGATCCCCTATACTTGTGGGTTATCAAGACCTTTTTCTGGCGTCGTTGCCGGGGAGCATAGCTCTATTCTTTGAGTCACTTGGGATTTATATCTGCTGGACACTATGAAGAACTTGAAAGACGCTAAGACAAAAATCTATCCCTCAACTACGAGGGGAGGTAAGGAACTGCCATCTAGCTCTGCACTTGATTCACCTTCTGTTATGAGTAAGCTAGCGACACCTAAACCTGCTTCTGCTATTCGATCCGATATGTCGCATGTTATTGATGATGCCACTTCTGCTATGCATGATACTTATGATGAAACTACTTCTATGCTTGATACTACTGTGCCCCTTGGTGACTTTCTAGATGAACAAATTTCTAGGTCTAGGGAGAAAGAAATTATTGAATTTGAATACGATGATGAAAGTGATGATGAAGATATGCCTGCTATTCCTGAGGATTATCTTTTTTATATGGAATCTTCTGCAGCTATTTTTGCTTGTAAAGATAGATATAAACTTAAGAGGCTGCTAGTTAAATGGAGTAAAGAATCTCTTAGAGACAGAATGAAACCTTACCCTGCTTTTGCTACTTCACCTATTTGGGTTCCCGATAAGGATTATGAATTTTCTGTTGATCCAGATATAATTACCTTGGTCGAATCTGATCCTTTTTATGGCTATGAATCTGAAACTATTGTGGCACATCTTACTAAGTTAAATGATATAGCCGCCCTGTTTACTAATGATGAGAGATCGCGCAACTTTTATATACTCAAAATATTTCCGTTCTCATTAAAGGGTGATGCTAAGATATGGTTTAATTCTCTTGATCCTGGTTGTGTGCGTAGTCCGCAGGATATGATTTATTACTTCTCTGCTAAATATTTCCCTGCACATAAGAAACAAGCTGCTTTGAGGAAATATACAACTTCGTGCAAATTAAAGAAGAGAGTCTCCCACAAGCTTGGGGGAGGCTTCTCAAGTTACTTAATGCCTTGCCTGATCATCCTCTTAAGAAACCTAAAATACTTGATACCTTTTATAATGGACTAACCGATGCTTCCAGAGATTACCTGGATAGTTGTGTTGGTTCTCTTTTCAGGGAAAGAACACCGGATGAAGCTGAAATTCTGTTGAATAATATGTTGACAAATGAAAATAATTGGGCACCTCCTGAGCCAGCCCCTGAGCCAGCTCCTGCCCCAATTACTGAGCCTATTTCTAAACCAACTCCGAAGAAGAGAGGTGTTTTATTTCTCAGTCCCGAAGATATGCAAGAGGCAAAGAAATCTATGAAAGAAAAAGGTATTAAAGCTGAAGATGTTAAGAATTTACCTCCTATTGAAGAAATACATAGTCTTAATTTACCGCCTGTTGAAGAAGTATATGATCTCAATTCTTTATTCAATGAAGAACCTCCTGATCCTGATATCCCGACACAGGTAGTAAAGGTAAATTCTCTCTATAGATATGATAAAGCTAAAGTCCCTCCTACTAAAATTGCTACTCAGTGCTTGGATGAGTTTGATAACTTTATGTTTAAGCAAGACGACTTTAATGCTTATTTTGGTAGACAATTAAAATAGGATGCTTATATGATTAAACGCTTGGGTGATTATATGGCTAATATTAGAGGTGAACTTAAACTTGTTAGCAAACATGCTTCTATGGTTACCACTCAAGTAGAACAAGTACTTAAAGCTCAGAAAGAAGTGCTTGATGAAATGAATAGTAAGAAAAATGATTGTGCTGTTAGAGTGGCTATTAGAACTGGTAGAATGACTCAGGAACCTTTGTATCCTGAAGGCCACCCTAAGAGAATCGAGCAAGATTCTCAGAGAAATAATATTGAATCACCTAGTTCTTCTAAAAGGAAGAAAAAGAAAAATGATAGGACTTTGCAAACTTTTAGTGAACCTATTGCTAAACCACCAGCAAATCCAAATGATATCTCTATGTCTGATGCTGAAACACAATCTGGTAATGAACATGAACCTAGTGAAAATGTTAATGATGATGCTCAACCTAGTAATGATAATGATGTAGAAGTTGAACCTGCTGTTCATCTTGATAACCCACAATCAAAGAATCAACATTATGATAAAAGAGACTTCGTTGCTAGGAAACATGGTAAAGAAAGGGAACCATGGGTTCAGAAACCCATGCCTTTTCCTCCGAAACCATCCAAGAAAAAGGATAAGATTTTGAGCGCTTTGCTGAAATGATTAGACCCATCTTTTTGTGTATGCGATTGACTGATATGCTCAAAATGAATCCTTATGATAAATATATGAAAGATATTGTTACAAATAAAAGAAAGATACCGGAAGCTGAAATTTCCACCATGCTTGCTAATTATACTTTTAAGGGTGGAATATCAAAGAAACTTGGAGATCCAGGAGTACCTACTATACCATGCTCCATTAAGAGAAATTATGTTAAAACTGCTTTATGTGATCTTGGAGCCGGTGTTAGTGTTATGCCTCTCTCTTTATATCATAGACTTGACTTGAATAAGTTGACACCTACTGAAATATCTTTGCAAATGGCTGATAAATCAACTGCTATACCTGTCGGTATTTGTGAGGATGTGCCTGTTGTAGTTGCAAACGTTACTATTTTAACGGACTTTGTTATTCTTGATATTCCCGAGGATTAGTATGTGTATTATTCTTGGAAGACCTTTCCTTAACACTGCAGGGGCTGTTATTAATTGCAACAAAGGCAATGTCACTTTTCATGTTAATGGTAATGAGCATACGGTACACTTTCCGAGGAAACAACCTCAAGTTCATAGTATCAACTCTATTGGACAAATTCAATCGATTATATTAGGAGGTTTTGAATTTCCTCTCCCAACTGTCAAGAAGAAATATGATATACTTATTATTGGGGATGTCCATATCCCCGTTGAGGTAACATAGTGTTATTCGAAATTTCTCCGGTTCCATGTTAATCAGAATGAGTTTGTTAACAAGACTTGATCAACCTTGTTAGTGGATTCCTTTTGATGAGCATGAGATGGATGAAACTAGAAGCACAACCTTATGTACCCTCTTTATATTTTCTGTTGTTTAGTAGAAATAAAGTAAAATAGTATTTTCTGTCTGTCTCCTGACTTATCCGTGCAATATAAAAATATCCCGAAAATAAAAGTCCTCAGAATGCCATTAGTTGAATTTTGCGAGGTTTGCAAAATACCCTTTGGGGGCACCTTATATGAACCACACCGTAATGAAGTGGAAGCTTTTATTAACACTATCACTGTGGGAGAAACCAGGAAGGTTTCTGATGCAAGGATTACTAGCATACATTTTCCTGTTTTACACTACTTTGCCTTATTTGCTAGTCGTTGCTTGATTGGTCGCGGGAACTGTGGAAACCTTAGTGTTCCTGATATTATCATTTTGTTCCATGGTTTATACCGCAAGAACACTGTTAGTATGGGCGGAATTATTGCTAGACGGTTAAGTTTGAACCGTACTAAAGGCCCCATCTTTGGAGGTATTTATGCTTCGCGCCTAGCTGCACATTTTGACATACCTATTAGGCATTTGGAGAAAGAAGAAACATCGTTGACCAGTGCTTATTTAGATTATAAGAGTATGCTAGAGCATGACTTTCTTGTTAAGGGAAAGGAAGGGGAGCTTAAATATAAATTGTACTTTGATAAACATCACCCTGAGACTATTACTTTGCCTGCTCCCTCTTTGTTTAACTTGTCTGCAGGTCCTCACATCGTTCCGTGGGCGGCTGTTCAAGCCTATCGGAATCCTGCACCAGCCCCGGAACCGGAACCACAAGATGAGCCTCCATGACAGTCTGTTTATTCTTGGGATCCTGAGGCGGTTGCCAGCCAGTGGCAGTCAGAGTCCTCTTCATCACAGTATGATCCCAACTATTCTTCGTCACAGTATGACCCCAACTACACCTACGGGTATCCGCCAGGTTATCCCTGGCAATAGACCAACTTAGGCCAAAAGCCTAAGCTTTGGGGAGTACGTATTTCCCACCGACATTACATTTATGTTCACACACACTCATTGCTAGATGTCGGTGCTCATACTCTTTCACTGTAATATCCATGCTAGTTTATTTTCTTTTTCCTGCTTTCTTCTTGTGTGTTTAATAAACCTTAAGAAAAAAAAGAAAAAAAAATTAGTAGTAGTTTATTTTTCCTGCTGAAGTAATAATTAAAAATAAAACCCAAAAATATTTCCCGTTCTTCTTTTGCTTGTTGGGAGCTTTCCCGTGTAAATAGTTTTTATTTCTTTTCTTTTCTTTGGGGGTCAGTAGGAGAAGACCATGATTAAATTGTTGAAGTGGCTCTTATATGCATCATTGTTGATTTAACCAAGAGCCCATATTGCTTTGTCTTCTCCTGTTTATTGAATGCTCACAGATTCCAGCTTAGTCCAATGCACGTGCACTCTTATTATTATTCACACCGTTCGGTCGTGCAAGTGAAAGGCAATTATGATGATATATGATGGACTGACTGAGACGGGAAAAGCTGGTCTGAACTCGACCTATTTTGTTTTTGTAAATATGATGAGTTCATCCTTCTTGATTCAGCTTATTATGAATAAACATGTTTGCAATGACAATTAGAGATCATAGTTGCTTGTGCCATGCTTGATTAGCTATGAGTTATAATGGTTTACCTGCCAACATGTTATTAAAATGGTTGTGATGTGGTATGATGGGTTGGTATCCTCCTTTGAATGATTTAAGTGACTTGACTTGGCACATGTTCACGCATGTAGTTGAAACAAATCAACATAGCCTTCACGATATTTATCTTCATGGTGGATTATATCCTACTCATGCTTGTATTCAATGTTTATTAATTTTAATGCATGTTCATGACTGTTGTCGCTCTCTAGTTGGTCGCTTCCCAGTCAGCTAGCCTTCACTTGTACTAAGTGGGAATACTGCTTGTGCATCCAATCCCTTAAACCCCAAAGTTATCCCATATGAGTCCACTATACCTTCCTATATGCGGTATCTACCTACCATTCCAAGTAAATTTGTATGTGCCAAACTCTAAACCTTCAAATAAACATTCTGTTTTGCATGCTCGAGTAGCTCATATATCAACTAGGGCTGCCCTTATCTTCCGTGTTAGGCGGGTTATTCTCAAGAGGAGTGGACTCCGCTCCTCACTCACGAGAAAATGGCTGGTCACCGGGATGCCCAGTCCCATGCTTTATGCAAACTAAATCAAAATAATTGCGAACCAAACTCCCCCTGGGACCCGTTGAATGTTAGAGGCACTCGTTGTTTCGAGCAAGCCATGGATTGATGCTTGTGGAGGAGGGGGAGTATAAACTTTACCATTCTGTTTGGGAACCGCCTATAATTTGTTTAGCATGGAAGATATCGCCATCTCTTAGTTGTTATGTTGACAATGAAAGTATGCCGCTCAAAATATAATTTATCTCTATTTCAAAACCGAGCTCTGGCACCTCTACAAATCCCTGCTTCCCTCTGCGAAGGGCCTATCTATTTACTTTTATGTTGAGTCATCACCCTCTTATTAAAAGCACTAGCTGGAGAGCACAGCTGTCATTTGCATTCATTACTGTTAATTTATATCAGTTATGACTATGATTGGATCTCTTTTACCATGAATTACAATGTCTAGTCAGTCCTTGATCTTTGAAGGTGCTCTGCATTTATGTTTTGCGGTCTCAGAAAGGGCTAGCAAGATACCATCTTGTTATATCATATTATGATTGTTTTGAGAAAGTGTTGTCATCCGAGATTTATTATTGTGGCTTGCTAGCTGATTATGTTATTGATATGAGTAAACATGAGACCTAGGAGTTATTGCAAATGTGGTTAGTTATAATATTTGCTGAAAACCTGAATGCTGGCTTGACATAGGTACAACAACAAGAGCAAACCGAGTTTGTAAAAGTTTTTATTTTTCTCTTTAAGTTTGTCAACTGAATTGCTTGAGGACAAGCAAGGGTTTAAGCTTGGGGGAGTTGATACGTCTACGTCGTATCTACTTTTCCAAACACTTTTGCCCTTGTTTTGGACTCTAACTTGTATGATTTGAATGGAACTAACCCAGACCGACGCTGTTTTCAGCAGAATTGCCATGATGTTGTTTTATGTGCAGAAAACAAAAGTTCTCGGAATGACCTGAAACTCCACGGAATATCTTATAATAAATAATAAAAAATCCTCGCCAAAGATGAAGACCAGGGGCCCACACCCTGTCAACGAGGGTGGGGGGCGCCCCCCCTCCTAGGCGCGCCCCCTACCTCGTGGCCCCCCTGGACACCTTCTGACGCCAACTCCAACTCTATATATTGGCTTTCGGGGAGAAAAAAATCAGAGATAAGAAATCATCGCGTTTTACGATACGGAGCCGCTGCCAAGCCCTAATCTCTCTCGGGAGGGTTGATCTCGAGTCCGTTCGGGGCTCCAGAGAGGGGGAATCGTCGCCGTCATCATCATCAACCATCCTCCATCACCAATTTCATGATGCTCACCGCCGTGCGTGAGTAATTCCATCATAGGCTTGCTGGACGGTGATGGGTTGGATGAGATTTATCATGTAATCGAGTTAGTTTTATTAGGGTTTGATCCCTAGTATCCACTATGTTCTGAGATTGATGTTGCTATGACTTTGCTATGCTTAATGCTTGTCACTAGGGCCTGAGTGCCATGATTTCAGATCTGACCCTATTATGTTTTCATGAATATATGTGAGTTCTTGATCCTATCTTGCATGTCTATAGTCACCTATTATGTGTTATGATCTAACAACCCCGAAGTGGCAATAATCGGGATACTTCTCGGTGATGACCATAGTTTGAGGAGTTCATGTATTCACTATGTGCTAATGCTTTGTTCCGGTTCTCTATTAAAAGGAGGCCTTAATATCCCTTAGTTTCCAATGGGACCCCGCTGCCACGGGAGGGTAGGACAAAAGATGTCATGCAAGTTCTTTTCCATAAGCACGTATGACTATATTCGGAATACATGCCTACATTACATTGATGAATTGGAGCTAGTTCTGTGTCACCCTATGTTATGACTGTTACATGACGAACCGCATCCGGCATAATTATCCATCACTGAGCCGGTGCCAATGAGCTTTCCATATACTAGGTCTCGCTTATTTACTTTTCCGTTGCTACCATTACAATCACTACAAAATACCAAAAACATTACTTTTGCTGTCTTTACTTTTGTTACCGTTACCACCACTATCATATTACTTTGCTACTAAACACTTTTCTACAGATACTAAGTTTCCAGGTGTGGTTGAATTGACAACTCAGCTGCTAATACTTGAGAATATTCTTTGGCTCCCCTTGTGTCGAATCAATAAATTTGGGTTGAATACTCTACCCTCGAAAACTGTTGCGATCCCCTATACTTGTGGGTTATCACCTGGCCACGTATATAACGGAGTGGAGGAGGGGGAGGGCCGGCCCTCTACTATGGCGCGCTGTGACGCCCCTGATCCAATCGTACACTAATCATGCACGTAAACATGTACGATCAAGACCAGGGACTCACGGGAAGATATCACAACACAACTCTAAAAACATAAATAAGTCATACAAGCATCATAATACAAGCCAGGGGCCCTCGAGGGCTCGAATACAAGTGCTCGATCATAGACGAGTCAGTGGAAGCAACAATATCTGAGTACAGACATAAGTTAAATAAGATGCCATAAGATGGCTAGCACAAACTGGGATACGGATCGAAAGAGGCGCAGGCCTCCTGCCTGGGATCCTCCTAACTACTCCTGGTCGTCGTCAGCGGGCTGTGATACGTCTCCAACGTATCTATAATTTTTGATTGCTCCATGCTACTTTATCTATTGTTTTGGACTATAATGGGCTTTATTTTCCACTTTTATATTATTTTTGGGACTAACCTATTAACAGGAGGCCCAGCCCAGAATTGCTGTTTTTTGCCTATTTCAGTGTTTAAAAGAAACGGAATATCAAACGGAGTCCAAATGGAATGAAACCTTCGGAAACGTGATCTTCTCACCAAACGTGATCCAGGAGACTTGGACCCTACTCCAAGGAGTGCCAGAGGCGGTCACGAGGGTGGGGGGCGCGCCCTCCCCCCTGGGCGCGCCCCCCTACCTCGTGGGCCCCCTGACGCTCCACCGACGTACTCGTTCCTCCCATATATACCTACGTACCCCCAACAGATTGGGGATGGAGCCAAAAACCTAATTCCACCGCCGTAACTTCCTGTACCCACGAGATCCCATCTTGGGGCCTGTTCCGAAGCTCCGCCGGAGGGGGCATCCACCATGGAGGGCTTCTACATCATCACCATAGCCCCTCCGATGAAGTGTGAGTAGTTTACTTCAGACCTTCGGGTCCATAATTAGTAGCTAGATGGCTTCTTCTCTCTTTTTGGATCTCAATACAATGTTCTCCCCCTCTCTCGTGGAGATCTATTCAATGTAAGCTTCTTTTTGCGGTGTGTTTGTTGAGACTGATGAATTGTGGGTTTATGATCCAGCTTATCTATGTAAAATATTTGATTCTTCTCTGAATTATTTTATGTATGATTAAGTTATCTTTGCAAGTCTCTTCGAATTATCCGTTTGGTTTGGCCAACTAGATTGGTAGTTCTTGCAATGGGAGAAGTGCTTAGCTTTGGGTTCAATCTTGCGGTGACCTTACCCAAAGGATGTAAAGGGTTGCAAGGCACGTATTGTATTGTTGCCATTGAGGATAACAAGATGGGGTATTTATCATATTGCATGAATTTATTCCTCTACATCATGTCATCTTGCTTAAGGCGTTACTCTGTTTTTAACTTAATACTCTAGATGCATGCTGGATAGCGGTCGATGAGTGGAGTAATAGTAGTAGATGCAGAATCGTTTCGGTCTACTTGTCACGGACGTGATGCCTATATACATGATCATTGCCTGGATAACCTCATAACTATGCTCAATTCTGTCAATTGCTTAACAGTAATTTGTTCACCCACCGTAGAATACTTATGCTGTTGAGAGAAGCCACTAGTGAAACCTATGGCCCCGGGTCTATTCTCATCATATCAATCTCCATCACTTTATTTACTTGCTTTTGCTTTTACTTTTTTACTTTGCATCTTTATACCAAAAATACCAAAAATATTATCTCTATCAGATCTCACCCTCGTAAGTGACCGGTAAGGGATTGACAACCCCTAAGCGTTGGTTGCGAGTAGCTATCGTTTTGTGCAGGTACGAGGGACTTGCGCGTGGTCTCCTACTGGATTGATACCTTAGTTCTCAAAAACTGAGGGAAATACTTACACTACTGTGCTGCATCATCCTCTCCTCTTCGGGGAAATCCAACGCAAGCTCGAGACGTAGCAAGAAGAATTTCTGGCGCCGTTGCCGGGGAGGCTTACGCAAAAGTCAACATACCAAGTACCCATCACAATCCCTATCTCTCGCATTGCATTATTTGCCATTTGCCTCTCGTTTTCCTCTCCCCCACTTCACCTTTGCCGTTTTATTTTCCCTCTCTTTCCCAATCTCCTCCTCTTTTTTCGCTTGTCTCTTGTTTGCTTGTGTCTCCATGTGCCTTCTTTTTGCTTGCATCTTCGCTTGCTAAAAGTTTATGGATCCTCATCCACTTGCTAATCTCTTTAAGAGATCCAATTATGTTGAACCTATTTTCTAGTGAGTTGAGTGCACTAGATTATCTTTATGAGGTTTTGCTTGAAACTCGTGAATCTGGAAATTGTGATGAAGCTCTTTATGAAGCAATTCACGATAGATCTGTGAATAAAAAGCATGCTTGCAATGATTTTACTATAAATTCTCTTGATGTCAATTGTGCTAATAATATGTTAACCCTAAGCTTGGGGATGCTAGTTTTGCTATGTCCTCTACTTGTTGCAATGATCATGATTGGGGTGATTCTTCTTATGATCTTGAAAATTTATTTAATCCCCATGATGAATATGAGATTGATAATAGTGTTTGCAATAATATTAAAAGTGGGTTTGTAAGAGTGTCAACTTTAGATCCCACATATTTGGATAATGTTCAATCTTATGAAGTTTCTGATAAAAGTGGGTTTGGAGAGGTCATGACTTTAGTTAATATTAATCCCACTATTTCGAAAGAGTGTCAACTTTGCATGCATGTGGATCGTGTTTTAGAATATGTTATGTGATAGCTATTTTGTTGAATTTGCTTATGATCCTACATGTGACTATTATGAGAAAGGAAATTATAATTGTAGAAGTTTTCATGTTACTAAATTACCTCTCTTCATGTTGAGATTGCCATCATCTCTTTGTTCTTCCTTGCATATGCTAGTTTTTGCTTGCCTTGATAATTTGTTTGCTTACAAGATGCCTATGCATAGGAAGTATGTTAGACTTAAGTGTTCTTGTCACATGTTTTATGATGCTCTCTTAGTGCTTCGATTCTTGTCTTTCATGTGAGCATCATTGTAATCTCAATGCCTAGCTAAAAAGGCTTTAAAGAAAAGCGTTTGTTGGGAGGCAACCCAATTTTATTTTGTGGTTTTTGTTTTGGTTCTGGTTAGGAATAAATAATCCATCTAGCCTCTGTTTAGATGTGGTTTTATCTTTTATTTAGTGTTTGTGCCAAGTTGGACCTATTGGATCTTCTTGGATGATAGTTATTTGATCTTGCTGTAATCTCCAGAATCTTTGTGCTCAGTGCCCGAATTGTTAAAAATCACCAGAACGTGCTAAAATACTGATTCCAATTTCTTCTGATCAATAAAGAAATTTTCCAGGTCGTCCAATTTTGGTAGAGGTTTTTGGGTTCCATAAGTTTGCGTTAGTTACAGATTACTACAGACTGTTCTGTTTTTGACAGATTCTGTTTTGCGTGTGTTGTTTGCTTATTTTGATGAAACTATGGTTAGTAAAATAGTTTATAATCCATAGAGGAGTTGGAATACAGTAGGTTTAACACCAATATAAATAAAGAATGAGTTCATTACAGTACCTTAAAGTAGTCTTTTGTTTTCTTTCTCTAACGGAGCTCACGAGATTTCTATTGAGTTTTGTGTTGTGAAGTTTTCAAGTTTTGGGTGAATTCTTTTGATGGATTATGGAACAAGGAGTGGCAAGAGCCTAAGCTTGGGGATGCCCATGACACCCCCAAGATAATCCAAGGACACCAAAAATTGAAAGCTCGGGGATGCCCCGGAAGGCATCCCCTCTTTCGTCCACTTCCATCGGTAATTTACTTGGAGCTATATTATTATTCACCAACATGATATGTGTTTTGCTTGGAGCGTCTTGTATTATTTGAGTCTTTGCTTGTTAGTTTACCACAATCATCCTTGCTGTACACACCTTTTGAGAGAGCCATACATGATTTGGAATTTGATAGAATACTCTATGTGCTTCACTTATATCTTTTGAGCTTGATAATTTGCTCATAGTGCTTCACTTATATCTTTTTGAGCGTGATAATTTTTGCTCTAGTTCTTCACTTAGATCTTTTAGAGCACGGTGGTGGATTTGTTTAAAAGAAACTTGATCTCTCATGCTTCACTTAGATTATTTTGAGAGTTGTTAATAGCATGGTAATTTGCTTAATGTTAATATACTTGGTGTTCAAGATATGTGAAACTTTCTTTTGAGTGTGTTGAATACTAAGATAAGTTTGATGCTTGATAATTGTTTTGAGATATGGAGGTAATAATATCAAAGTCATGCTAGTTGAGTAGTTGTGAATTCCAGAAATACTTGTGTTGAAGTTTGTAAGTCCGGTAGCATGCACGTATGGTTAAAGTTGTGTGACAAATTTGAAGCATGAAGTGTACCTGGCTTGTGCATCCTTATGAGTGGCGGTCGGGGACGAGCGATGGTCTTTTCCTACCAATCTATCCCCCTAGGAGCATGCGCGTAGTACTTGATTTTTGATGACTTCTAAATTTTTGCAATAAGTATATGAGTTCTTTTGACTAATGTTGAGTCCATGGATTATACGCACTTTTACCTTTCCGCCATTGCTAGCCTCTTCGGTACCGCGCATTGCCCTTTCTCACATTGAGAGTTGGCGCAAACTTCGCCGGTGCATCCAAACTCCGTGATACGATACGCTCTATCACACATAAATCTCCCTATATCTTCCTCAAAACAGCCACCATACCTACCTATTATGGCATTTCCATAGCCATTCCGAGAGATATTGCCATGAAACTTTCCACCGTTCCGTTCATCATTATTATGACATACATTACTTTTGTCATATTGCCATTGCATGATCATGTAGTTGACATCGTATTTTTGGCAAAGCCACCATGCATTATTTTTCATACATGTCACTCTTGATTCATTGCACCATCCCGGTGCACCGCCGGAGGCATTCATATAGAGTCATACCTTGTTCTAGTTTCGAGTTGTAATCCTCATGTTGTAATCAATAGAAGTGTGATGATCATCATTATTAGAGCATTGCCCAAATAAAAAAAAGAGAAAGGCCAAAAAAAGGCCCAAAAAAAAAGAAAAGAAAAGGGCAATGCTACTATCTCTTTTTCCACACTTGTGCTTCAAAGTAGCACCTCGTTCTTCATGTAGTGAGTCTCATATATTGTGCTTCAAAGTAGCACCATGTTCTTCATGTAGTGAGTCTCATATTTTGTGCTTCAAAGTAGCACCTCGTTCTTCATGTAGTGAGTCTCATATATTGTGGTTCAAAGTAGCACCATGTTTTTCATATAGTGAGTCTCATAAGTTGTCTTTTTCATACTAGTGGGAATTTTTCATTATAGAACTTGGCTTGTATATTCCTACGATGGGCTTCCTCAAATGCCCTAGGTCTTCATGAGCAAGCAAGTTGGATGCACACCCACTAGTTTTCTTTTGTTGAGCATTCATAGCTCTAGTGCATCCGTTGCATGGCAATCCCTATGTAACACCCACGATGCGGCTATATCTCTCACGTGTCAAGGCACGACTTAGAGGCATAACCGCATTGTAGGTTTTGTCGCAATAAGGGTCATCTTCACACAATCCCATGTAATGAACAAGAATGGGATAAAGAGTTGGCTTACAATCACCACTTCACACAATACATAAATTAAACATCCATCATTCAGAGTACAATCAAGGTCCGAGTACGGAACCAAAATAAAAGAAGACAACCCCAAATGCTAGATCCCTGATCGTCCCAACTGGGCTCCACTACTGATCATCAGGAAAAGAAACATAGTAACGGCCACGTTCCTCATTGAACTCCCACTTGAGCTCGGTTGCATCACCTGCACTGGCATCGTCGGCACCTGCAACTGTTTTGGTTGAATCTGTGAGTCACGGGGACTCAGCAATCTCACACCCGCGAGATCAAGACTATTTAAGCTTATAGGAAGGAAGGGGTAATGAGGTGGAGCTGCAGCAAGCACTAAGCATAATATGGTGGCTAACATACGCAAAAGAGAGCGAGAAGAGAGGCAAAGCACGGTCGTGAAACTAGAAGTGATCAAGAAGTGATCCTGAAACTACTTACGTTCATGCATAACTCAAACCGTGTTCACTTCCTGGACTCTGTCGAGAAGAGACCATCACGGCTACACACGCGGTTGATGCATTTTAATGAAGTCAAGTGTCAAGTACTCTACAACCGGACATTAACAAATTCCCATCTACCTCATAACCGCGGGCACGGCTTTCGAAAGATAGTACCCTGCAGGGGTGTCCCAACTTAGCCCATTATAAGCTCTCACGGTCAACGAAGGATATTCCTTCTCCCGGGAAGACCCGATCAGTCTCGGAATCCCGGTTTACAAGACATTTCGACAATGGTAAAACAAGACCAGCAAAGCCGCCCAAATGTGCCGACAAATCCCGATAGGAGCTGCACATATCTTGTTCTCAGGGCACACCGGATGGGCAAGACGTCGGGTTGGCATAGACCCTGGATTGCCCAGGGGGCGCCGGACATCGCCCAGGTTGGGCCAGCACTCGAAGGAGCACTGGTCCAGGGGTTTATAATAAAGATGACCCTCGGGCTCGCGAAAACCCGGGGGAAAAAGGCTTAGGTGGCAAATGGTAAAACCAAGGTTGGGCCTTGCTGGAGGAGTTTTATTCAAGGTGAATTGTCAAGGGGGTCCCATAAATCACCCAACCGCGTAAGGAACGCAAAATCAAGGAACATAACACCGGTATGACGGAAACTAGGGCGGCAAGAGTGGAACAAAACACCAGGCATAAGGCCGAGCCTTCCACCCTTTACCAAGTATATAGATGCATTAATTAAATAAAAGGATATTGTGATATCCCAAAATATTCATGTTCCAACATGGAACGAACTTCATCTTCACCTGCAACTAACAACGCTATAAGAGGGGCTGAGCAAAAGCGGTAACATAGCCAAACAATGGTTTGCTAGGAAAGGATGGTTAGAGGTTTTACATGGCAATATGGGAGGCATGATATAGCAAGTGGTAGGTATCGCAGCATAGCAAAAGAGCGAGCAACTAGCAAGCAAAGATAGAAGTGATTTCGAGGGTATGGTCATCTTGCTTGAGATCCCGCAAGGAAGAAGAACGAGTCCATGAAGAAGACAAACAAACGTAGTCGAACGAATCCTCACAAATCTGGAACGAAACCGAAGCTAACGAGAGAAGCATACCGGAAAGGAGGAAACAACATGGTAAACACACAACACATAGACATGGCATGATGCTCAACCAAGTATGATGCATGTCCGGTTTAAAGAGGCATGGCATGGCGAAGTGCAACAAACAATACTACAAGTTAAGTGCAGCTCAATATGCAACGAGTTGCATATTGATGAAACACCACATTCGAGTTATTTAGTTCGCTCTCGTTTGGGTATGCAACAATATTAAATGTTGTTAAACCTGGCAAGAGGTGAAACATAATGAAACTACCTATCTAGGCAAGTTTAAATGAGGCCGGAAGTAACAAACAACAATTCCGAAAATCCCCATGTCATTTAGCAATTTAATGGAAACACAATTTTTAACATTTTAATTGTTGTTATCATGATGCGGATGACATATGCAAGTTATATGCAATTTTATGAAAACGTTAACATAAGCATCTTATGAAGCATTTTTCACCATTGCGGAACGAAAGGGGTGCCACATCAACAACAACGGAAATGGTGCCACGACACCATTCTGATGATCCAACAGCTCATTGAGATGCCGGTGCAAAAGAGCAAGTGCGCGGATGTGCGGAACATGCAAAATATGGTGGGGTGATCCCGGTTACCGTGTTCCCACAAGTCGACGGCATGGCAAACGAGGAGGAACAGGCATGAAGCAAACGGGCGCAGTGCAAACACGAGCATCTCATACAACACATGCATTCAGTCCACGGTTGATCGTCTCGGGGTTATACCTTTGAAGCGTGCATTTTCGGAGCGGTTCGGGTTCGGTACAATGTAGAGGAAGTAGTCGTTCTCATGACGGTAGTGGAAGTAGTGGTACACGGCGGCGGCGGTAGTTGTTCAGCGTCTTGGCGGGTCGTCGTTAGCCGTACATGTTCGTCGTGGTACACGGTTCAAAGTCGTACATATCCCGTAGATGTTCAGGGTCGCCGTGAGGAACTTGTCGAAATCAGGGTCTCGGTCGTCGGTAGAGGTACTTGGTGAAATCCACGGGTGTCAGTAGTTGTACATGGCGAATCCACGCTCGGTGACTGTTGGACTTGGAGTCAATAGCAACAGGGGCGCGAAGCAGGGACTTGGCGGTCTTGGGGTCCCTCGATCGAGGAAATTGGCAACAACAAAAGGGGCAGCAAGGTCTTGAAGCCGAGGCCGACAGGGACAGCTTGAGGAGTCAACACGGCGGCAGGGGCACGAGGTCTGGACGACGTCGGAAGGCGCGATGGTGGTGGCGGGCCGGCTCGATCCGGATGGATCCGGGCGCGAAGGTGGCGGGGAGGCAATCGGCGAGACTGTAGGAGCTCCTGTGCATCACGAGGAGCACGTCTCCTAGTGGCTTGCGGGGCTGCAGGAGGGAGGCGCGGGGTCGCGAGGCCGAGGTAGGGACTCGACAGCGGCGAACTTGGTGAAGCAAGGGAGGTCCGGGGCGCCGGGAACCACGGCGACGGAGAGGATCCTGCCGATAAGAGGTCGGGGACGGCGTGATGATGGGATCGTCGGAGCGGCGCAACAGCTCGGGGCTGATCCTGGCGTTGGAGGCCGGGACTTGGCCGGCAGCAGGGCGTCGCGGAGGAGTAGGAGAAGGGGAGGCGCTTGACGGCAGGAGGGAGCAAGGCGCAGAGGCAAGAAGGCGTGGCGGCGGACATGGCCTCGACGAGGGGGTCGGGCACGAGGCTCTTCTCCTCTCTCTTTCTCTGTGGGAGGCAGCGCGAAGGAGGAGACGAGAGGGAGATGGGGATCGGGCGATGGGTGTGTGGCGGGGCAGGAGGAGAACGAAGGGAGAGATGGGGATTGAGCGATGGTCGGGCTAGGGTTACGTAGGGGTGCGGCAGCTGGGCCTTGGGCCATCTCGGTGAAGAGGGGAAAGGCCAGGAGGAGTTGGGCTGCGCTGATCTCTCTCCCCCCTTAATTCTTTCAAAATATTTTCCAAAAAACAGTAAATCGCAATGAAAGAAAGGAGAGAAAAGAAAGGGGTTAGTGGAAGGATTTGGGCAAGAGGTTAATTTCCCTGGACTCACAACACCGAGTTTGATCCCAGGAAAATAGAAGTGGGCATGATTGAAAGATTAAATTCAAACTCATTTGATTTAAATTCAAATGGTTTGAATAGGAAGTGAGGGTTGGGAAGGTAAAAAAAATGTTGAGAATTTTGGTGGGGCTTCGATAGATAAAGAAAGAATTATAGACAAGGTTAGAGAGTCAAAACATGAAGAAGAAAAGGCCAAGGTATTTAACATGCACGTGTGTTGTGGTAAATTCCAAACTAATGGAATATTTATAATAGCTCCATAAATATTAGGAGGATATGTTATAAAGAGAAATCACCATGTGAATTCCCTCGATTTAAATAGATCAAAAGATCTATGCAATTTATTTAGTTGAGGTTTTAAAAATTAAATGACATGTTGGCATGATGACATGATGCAATGCAAAAATAAAAGAGCAAGCACAAAAGAAACACACGGCCATAACAAAATAACTGGGCGGCATCTGGAGCGTCGGTCTTGGGGCGTCACACCCTACTCCTCATGTTGACATCAATTGATGGGCATCTCCATAGCCCGTTGATTATCCTCGTCAATGTGAGACTTTCTTTTTTTTGTCTTCTCCACACAATCCCCATCATCATATTCTATTCCACCCATAGTGCTATATCCATGGCTCACGCTCATGTATTGCGTGAAGGTTGAAAAAGTTTGAGATTATTTAAGTATGAAACAATTGCTTGGCTTGTCATCGGGGGTATAGAAGTTGGGAACATCTTTGTGTGACGAAAATGAAGCATAGCCTAACTATATGATTTTGTAGGGATGAACTTTCTTTGGCCATGTTATTTTGAGATGACATAATTATTTTGATTAGTGTGCTTGAAGTATTATTATTTTTATGTCAATATGAACTTTTGTCTTGAATCTTTCGGATCTGAATATTCATATCACAATTAAGATGATTTACATTAAAATTATGCCAAAGTATCACTCCGCATCAAAAATTCTCTTTTTATCATTTACCTACTCGAGGACGAGCAGGAATTAAGCTTGGGGATGCCTGATACGTCTCCAACGTATCTATAATTGTTGATTGCTCCATGCTACTTTATCTATTGTTTTGGAATATAATGGGCTTTATTATCCACTTTTATATTATTTTTGGGACTAACCTATTAACCGGAAGCCCGGCCCAGAATTGCTGTTTTTTTGCCTATTTTAGTGTTTCGAAGAAACGGAATATCAAACGGAGTCCAAACGGAATGAAACCTTCGGAAACATGATCTTCTCACCGAACGTGATCCAGGAGACTTGGACCCTCCTCCAAGGAGTGCCAGAGGCGGTCACGAGGTGGGGCGCGCCCCCGGGCGCGCCCCTACCTCGTGGGCCCCCGACGCCCACCGACGCATTCTTCCTCCCATATATACCTACGTACCCCCAACAGATCGGGGATGGAGCCAAAAACCTAATTCCACCGCCATAACTTCTTGTACCCACGAGATCCCATCTTGGGGCCTTTTCCGGAGCTCCGCCGGAGGGGGCATCCACCATGGAGGGCTTCTACATCATCACCATAGCCCCTCCGATGAAGTGTGAGTAGTTTACTTCAGAACTTCGGGTCCATAGTTAGTAGCTAGATGGCTTCTTCTCTCTTTTTGGATCTCAATACAATGTTCTCCCCCTCTCTCGTGGAGATCTATTCGATGTAAGCTTCTTTTTGCGGTGTGTTTGTTGAGACCGATGAATTGTGGGTTTATGATCCAACATATATATGGAAAATATTTGATTCTTCTCTGAATTCTTTTATGTATGATTAAGTTATCTTTGCAAGTCTCTTCGAATTATCCGTTTGGTTTGGCCAACTACATTGGTAGTTCTTGCAACGGGAGAAGTGCTTAGCTTTGGGTTCAATCTTTATGTGACCTTACCCAAAGGATGTAAAGGGTTGCAAAGCACGTATTGTATTGTTGCTATCGAGGATAAAAAGATGGGGTATTTATCATATAGCAAGAATTTATTCCTCTACATCATGTCATCTTGCTTAAGGCGTTACTCTGTTTTTAACTTAATACTCTAGATGCATGCTGGATAGCGGTCGATGAGTGGAGTAATAGTAGTAGATGCAGAATCGTTTCGGTCTACTTTTTACGGACGTGATGCCTATATACATGATCATTGCCTGGATAACCTCATAACTATGCTTAATTCTATCAATTGCTCAACAGTAATTTGTTCACCCACCGTAGAATACTTATGCTCTTGAGAGAAGCCACTAGTGAAACCTATGGCCCCCGGGTCTATTCTCATCATATCAATCTCCATCACTTTATTTACTTGCTTTTGCTTTTACTTTTTTACTTTGCATCTTTATGCCAAAAATATTATCTCTATCAGATCTCACCCTCGTAAGTGACCGTGAAGGGATTGACAACCCCTAAGCTTTGGTTGCGAGTACCTATCGTTTTGTGCAGGTACGAGGGACTTACACGTGGTCTCCTACTGGATTGATACCTTGGTTCTCAAAAACTGAGGGAAATACTTATGCTACTTTGCTGCATCATCCTCTCCTCTTTGGGGAAATCCAACGCAAGCTCGAGACGTAGCAGGCTGCACGTAGTAGTAGGCACCTCCGGTATAGTAGGAGTCGTCGTCGACAGTGGCATCTGGCTCTTGGGCTCCAGCATCTGGTTGCGACAACCAGAAAGAAATGTTAAGGGGGGGAAAGAGGGAGAAAAGCAACCATGAGTACTCATCCAAAGTACTCGCAAGCAAGGAGCTACACTATATATGCATGGGTATATGTGTAAAGGGCCATATCAATGGACTGAACTACAGAATGCCAGAATAAGAGGGGGATAGCTAATCCTGTCGGAGACTACGCTTCAGGCCACCTCCATCTTGCAGCATGTAGAAGAGGGTAGATGGTAAGTTCCCCAAGTAGCATCGTATAGCATAATCCTACCCGGCGATCCTCTCCTTGTCGGCCTGTGTGAGAGCGATCACCGGGTTATATCTGGCACTTGGAAGGGTGTGTTTTATTAAGTATCCGGTTCTAGTTGTCATAAGGTCAAGGTACAACTCCAAGTCATCCTGTTACCGAAGATCACGGCTATTCGAATAGATAAACTTCCCTGCAGGGGTGCACCACATAACCCAACACGCCGATCCCATTTGGCCGCACACACTTTCACGGTCATGCCCGCCTCGAAGATCAACACGCCGCAGCCCCACCTAGGCACATCGAGAGGTCAGCTCGCCGGTCCAAATCCTATGGCGCAGTGTCGGGCCCGCCGCCCATTGCACACACAGACGCTGTAAACGCGCCGAAGCAGACCTAGCCTAGCGTGCATTCCAATCCAATCCCGCGCCGCCAATCACCGACGCCACGAAGGCTTTGGCTGATACCACGACGCCGAAAGTGCCCATAACTGTTCACAGAGTTGGTTAGTGCGATAGACCAAATGGCTAGACTCAGATCAAATACCAAGATCTCGTTAAGCATGTTAAGTATCCGCGAACGCTGACCAGGGCCAGGCCCACCTCTCTCCTAGGTGGTCTCAACCTGCCCTATCTCTCCGCCACAAAGTAACAGTCGGGGGCCGTCGGGAACCCATGCCCACCTCTACCGGGATGGAGCCACCTGCCCCTTCAGACTCCATCTCCGAACAATATCATAAGTAATGTAACAGTATAAAGTATATATCATATGCCCATGATCACCTCCCGAAGTGATCACGGCCCAGTAGTATAGCATGGCAGACGGACAAGAGTGTAGGGCCACTGATGGAATACTAGCATCTTATACTAAGCAGTAGGATAGTAGGTAAGGGGAACAACTGTAGCAACAATGACAAGTTATGCATCAGAATAGGATTAAACGAAAACAGTAACATGCTACACTACTCTAATGCAAGCAGTATAGAGAAGGAATAGGCGATATCTGGTGATCAAGGGGGTCGTCAACACCGTAGTCGGTCGGGGCACCAGCAGCGGCGTCGGTCTCGTAGTCTACCAGAGAGAAGAGGGGGAAGAAACAATGAATACAATGCAAATAGATGCATACCGATGCATGACAAAGCAAACAACGGTCTTAGGTGTGCCCTAACGCGGTAAGAGGTGATACCGGCGAAGGGGGGAAACGTCCGGGAAAGTATCCCCGGTGTTTCGCGTTTTCGGACAGATGTACCGGAGGGGAAAATTTACGTGTATGATATGCTACGGGTGTGTGGCAGATGAACGGGCTGCGTATCCGGATTTGTCTCGTTGTTCTGAGCAACTTTCATGTAGAAATTAACTTCATCTGAGCTACGGTTTATTTTATATGATTTTCTAAAGTTTTACAATCATTTTTAGGATTAATTTAATTATTTTAGTTCAACATTATCCAGAACAGTGTTTGCTGATGTCATCATGATGTCAGCATGACGTCAGCAGTCAACAAAGGTGTTGACTCGGTCAAACTAACGTGTGGGACCCACCTGTCATACTCAGATTAATTAACTAACAGTTAAATAGGTTAATTGGTGATTAGATTAATCTAATACAGAATTAATTAAGTTAATTATTATTTTTAAACCTTTTTTTAAAAGTTCAGGGGCTAGGCCCCACTTGTCATAGGGCCAAAGGCCTATTGGGTTTGGGCGCTCGGGTGCGGGTGTCACCCGAGCGAGCATTGGGCGCTAGAGGGAAACCCGACGGGCGCGGGCGGGGCGTTGCCCGCCATGGCGCTGGGTGAGGCTATGGCCATGGCGGGGCTCGCCCGCCGGCCACAATAGCGCGGCGAGGGAGCCTCGGCGGGCAGCGGCTGGAGGGTGAGGGGAGGCGCGTTTGCGCCGAGCAGCACGAAAGGAGAGGCCGCGTCGAGGGCGCGGGTGCGTGCAGCGGATCAAGGCGGCTAGGCAGCAGCAGCTCGAAGAGCAGTGCGTGGTCGAGGTGTGCAAGCGCGCCGGTGCAGACGGTGACCTCATGGCGCTAGCGGGAGGAAGCGGGAGCAGTGAGGGGCCAGCCGTGCTCGGCCGACGGGCGAGCGAGGCGCGGCTTTCGGGGCACGACTCGATGCGTGTATGGGGCGGTGTGCGCGTGCGTGCTGTGGACATGGGTCGTGGCAAGTGCGACCAAGGCGCGAGGGAGGGAAGAGGCTCACATCAAGCCTGTCGTTGTGCATTCGCGTGCTCGGGGAGGGCCTGAGGTAGAAGGAAGGCGATGATGAGGTCGGGGTCGTCCGGCGGGGCAACACCTTTGACGACGTCGGAACCGCGGCGTCGACTGGCGCGGTGGCTTCAAGGGAGAGGGGCCGAGGCCGCGAGGAGGACGTCAAGGATGGGGCTGCGAGGTCCGGCGACGGGAAGGGCCGGCGGCGGCGGCCGGGGAGTGACAGCGTTGGGGGCGGCGGCGACCGGGCGTTGGCCCGATCTCGATCCCGTTCGGGATGGGGAAAAGGGGATCGTGGGGAGTGCGGGTGTGATTGGTGGAGTAGTGGGCTAGGGTTACCGTGGTGGGGGGGGGGGTATAGGCAGGGGTGGCCTGGGTCGGCCTGGTCAGCTGTGGCCAACTGGGCCACTTGGCCCAGGGGAGAGGGGGTCTTTTCCTTTTCTTTTTTAATTTCTTTTCTATTTTATTTTAAGTTCCCTTTATTACAGTTTTGTAAAAAATAAACACTAGCACCTAAATTTGTATTTATAAATATACTACTGCCACCTTAATTATCAACCCAAAATAAAATAGTTTAATATTTTATAAAATTCAATAAGCATTTATTTAATTGTCTTAACTACTGTTTTAATTATATTAGAGCCTTCAAACATTTTATCAAAGTTTGGTTTCTCCACCATAATTACCTATGCATTATTTAGTTCACTCCGAACATTTTAGTTTTAATACTTGAAATTTTTTATTGTTTGCTTGATTTTGGATTTGAATTGGAATCGGTTTCAAACTAACGCGAGATTGACAATAGTAATCGAAGTGATGTGGCATCATTAGTAGAGGATTGTTGTAGCTTAATTATCCAAGGCCACGGCAGCCTGGGAGTCCTACTCCCACCGGAGTAGGATTCCCCTTCCATGTAGTAGGAGTAGGAGAGAAGGAAAGGGAAAAGAGAAGAGAAGGAAGGAGGGGGCACCGCCCCTTCCCCTAGTCAAATTCGGACTAGGCCTTGGGGGGCGCGCAGCCCCCCATCTCTCTTTCCCCTAAAGTCCAATAAGACCCATATACTCCCCGGCGAATTCCCGTAACTCTCCGGTACTCCGAAAAATACCCGAATCACTCGGAACCTTTCCGATGTCCGAATATAGTCGTCAAATATATCGATCTTTACGTCTCGACCATTTCGAGACTCCTCGTCATGTCCCAGATCTCATCCGGGACTCCGAACTATCTTCGGTACATCAAAACACATACACTCATAATACAAATCATCACCGAACATTAAGCGTGCGGACCCTACGGGTTCGAGAACTATTTAGACATGACCGAGACACGTCTCCGGTCAATAACCAATAGCGGAACCTGTATGCTCATATTGGCTCCTACAAATTCTACGAGGATCTTTATCGGTCAAACCACATAACAACATACGCTGTTCCCTTTGTCATCGGTATGTTACTTGCTCGAGATTCAATCGTCGGTATCTCAATACCTAGTTCAATTTTGTTACCGGCAAGTCTCTCTACTCGTTCCCTAATGCATCATCCCGCAACTAACTCATTTGTCACATTGCTTGCAAGGCTTATAGTGACATGCATTACAGAGAGGGACCAGAGATACCCCTCCGACAATCAGAGTGACAAATCCTAATCTCGATCTAAGCCAACTCAACAAGTACCATCAGAGACACCTGTAGAGCACCTTTATAGTCACCCAGTTACGTTGAGACGTTTGGTAGCACACAAAGTGTTCCTCCAGTAATTGGGAGTTGCATAATATCATAGTCATAGGAACATGTATAAGTCATGAAGAAAGCAATAGCAACATACTAAACGATCAAGTGCTAAGCTAACTGTAACACCCCAAAAATTTTGCCAAGTTTTCAATATTAAATTTTTTGCCAAGGGTTTTAAAAATCTTTATTTCTGTTGATTTCAGAACTCTTCTTTTATTGTTAAGGAGTTTTGTATTTCTTCCCAAGTGGAGCTTTCCATAATACGTTGGACTTCTTTGCCATCTCATTTAAACAATTTCTAAATAAATAGAATTGTTTATTAAATTATTTCACCTTGAGCTTTATTCATTGAAATGAACTATATTAAATTTCTGGAGCTCCTTTTGAACTACAACCTTTTGAGGGAATCTCTTAAAATTCCAACCAAACTTTGGAGATGTCATGTGAGGTCTCCAAATCACTTTTGTGCATTAAAATAATTATTTCTTGACATATTTTGAGTTTTACACCTGTTTTTCAAATCTGGTCCAGTGGACACTTTTACACTACAACCCATTCAAATATTTCCCTAGAACCTCCACCAAAATTTTGGGATGTCAGTAGTAGCATGCCATCCAACTTTATGCAAAAACATAGTGATGTTCTTTGGAAAATTTGAGTGCAACAACCTCTTTTTCATTCTGGACCAGACTTGTGTTTTCTACTACAACTCTATTATTTCTTGCTCTAGTGACCTTGTGTTTTCTCATGCTTATAGTCAACCTTGCAAAACCCCTAAGTCCAGGAGCATGCTCTTTTTGGAACACTTTTGGTCCATGAAATGATGCCACTCACTCCCTGCCCAGAACAGAAGTCTTGCAAAACATGCACTAGCAAGTTTCTCCTTTTTGCAAACTGACTTCACCACCCTCTCCTATATCCATAGAGACACTGATCTGGAGAGTTTGGCCACTCCAAGAGCTACCTAGGTGCCTTTGGCATTTTGTCAAACACCTGAAGTGCATGATCAGTTTTGACATGAGTTGTTGTTGGCATTGTGAACTTGGTCTCCTGACCAAACCACCTTGTCCCCTGAGCTTCACTCTATCAACAACCTAGCCTGGTTCCTTGCCAGCCTCACCCAAGCCCTGTAGCAGGCCATGGCATTTTATCGAGCACCTTTCAGGCGTGCTCGGCGCGCCAGAGCGCAGGCGTTGTTGGCACCGTGATGCACCCGAAGTCGCGCACACACCTCAAGACTCAAAACCCGGCCCCAGCCAGCTCGCCGTGTCCCCTTGCACCGCCACGACACCCCGACCACCCCTGGCACCCCACCGCGCCACCGCTAGGATGGCGTGGCGGCTAGCTGCCGCCGCTAGCAGCCCGACCGTGGTCGGCGCCGCCAAAGCCACCCTGCTCGCCACCTGCCCCTCGTGAGCGGTGCGTGCTCATCCACAGCCGTCCCCTAGCGCTGTCGCCGCCACGTCGCCCTAGCTACAGCATGGCGGTCCGCCGTCGTTTTATCTCCGCCGCCGGAACCGACCTCCATCGCCTATTTAAGGAAGCCCCGAGTGTCTCCGAGCCCTCAGGTAGCCTCACGCCGTCTCACTAGCGCCCCCATAGCCACCAATTGGAGGGGAGCAGGTCTTCTTCAACCCCTCCGGTCAGTTCGGCCACCGCCGCCTCCCGACTCCGTTCGGCGCAACCAGAGCTTCCCCTCCTCCAATCTCTTCACCAGAAACCCTCTCATCCTCCCCTGAACACTTCCCCCTAATCCATTTCGATCGAGAACCACCGCCGCCCCGAAACCACTTTTCCCCGAAGCTTCCCTCCGCCATGGAGCTCGCCGCCGACAGCTCACGCCGTCCCCGCCGACCAAGCGACTACCAGTAGGATCGCCCTTGACCCGCGGATCCATCCCCGCCCCCCGGAGGCCGCGAGGAGCCGCCGCTCGCCGGCGTTGGTCGCCGGAGTTCCGCCTCCGCTCGGGACAGAGGGAGAAGGAGGAGGGCGGACTAGTCAAACCTGACTAGTGGGCCACCTAGGACCCACTCTCAGTGACCACGCACGGTCCACGCGGTGTAAGTGGAAGCGTATTTCCAGATTACGCTTTCGACGTGTACGTAATTAATCGAACCGTTTTTCTGTTTTCTGTTTTATTTTTTAAATCAGATTTGACCAGAACTTTGACTGACTATAACTTTTTAAATACAACTCCAAATGAATTGATTCTTTTTCCTACCTCTCTCAAATATTGTCTAGTTTATTTTAAGATATATTTGAAAATTTTCAAAACAACTTTTGTGTCTTTTTTATTTTGTGTGTTAATTCATATATATTCCTTTAAATAGGATTTTTGAAGATTTCAAGATGTTTTGGATGCACCTTTCCTTCCCATGACTTGAAGGCAAGCATTCTGAACCCTGGTGAATTTCCTTGTGTGTTGCATAGCATGGTAGCAATACTACCCCGACACATACATGCGTCATTTTATGTGAGGATGTGATCCTATTCATGGGTGCATATTAATGAGTTTATACTAATGTAGTAGACATGATTTGTGATGGAAATCACCGTCATATGTCTTTCATGCATACCGGAAGGAAAGACGGGAAGGCCTCTGTCTTGGGTAGACACGGGCTTGCCCCTAGTCCTCCGTCGAGACGGTCGTGTCCAGTATGACATGAGGGGATGTCGCGTGATGTTTCCATCTGTTGTTTGAGATATATGCATTGTTATGCTAATCATGCAGGAAATACTACAACCTCCCCAGTCGACCGTAGATCGAGTCTTGTGCCAAGAACCCCATACTTGCTTCAGACTACCACTGCCTCTACACAAAGTAGGGTACGGTTCAGTAAGTTGTCAACCCTTTCCTAGCACACACCTTACAGAGAGGCCGTGGTGGGAGATACTGGAGGCATCCGGTAGTCATACCACCTGGTCCGGGAGCATGGGTGTTTCGGTTGTAGCCGAAAGGGGGTAGCTCCCAGCTTTCTTGCTGTATAAATTTTGTGATCCCATGTTACGTCGAGGTTGTAGCCTCCCCACTTAGAGTTTTGCTTAACAGGTGTTGTGGGTGATTCCAGACACATGTGAGTTAAGCTGGTGTGTGTGCAAGTTAGGTGTGTTTTCAACAAAAAGACCGTAGAAGGAATTAGTCTCGATGGACTAAATAAATCTGTTACTCGTGGGTAAAGAGTACACCCTCTGCAGATATTAAACCTATTCGAATAGCCGTGTCCATGGTTAAGGACTACAGTTTGGGATGGGTCAAGTGTCGGTCTTAGTGTCGGTCTTCGGAGGTGAAACTATTAAACCTGGAAGCACGATTGTGACTTGTGATAATTTATGATTACTATTTTGGATGTGGACTAACCCGTGATATTTTTCTGGTATTATTGAATATCCCTGGGATGGTTCTACCTCCTGGATATTCATTGTGGCATTTCTTTTAAAGCCCTTTATGTGGTGTCGCTCAGACGCCCGATTGTGGCATCTCTTTTAAAGCCCTTTATGCGGTGTCGCTCAGATGCCCGACTGTGGCATTTCTTTTAAAGCCCTTTATGCGGTGTCGCTCAGACGCCCGATTGTGGCATTTCTTTTAAAGCCTTTATGCGGTGTCGCTCCGACGCCTAACTGTGGCATTTCTTTTAAAGCCCTTTATGCGGTGTCGCTCGACGCCGATCGTGGCATTTCTTTTAAAGCCCTTTATGCGGTGTCGCTCAGACGCCCGATTGTGGCATTTCTTTTAAAGCCTTTATGCGGTGTCGCTCAGACGCCCGATTGTGGCATTTCTTTTAAAGCCCTTTATGCGCTGTCGCTCAGACGCCCGATTGTGGCATTTCTTTTAAAGCCCTTTATGCGGTGTCGCTCAGACGCCCGACTATGGCATCTCTTTTAAAGCCCTTTATGTGGTGTCGCTCAGACGCCCGATTGTGGCATTTCTTTTGTAGTCCTTTATGTTATTTACTTCATAATTTTTTTAATAATACCATATTACTGAACATTCGCTAATAACATGCTTGCACGTTTCAGAGTTTTATCTATCTTATGTGACTAGCGTCATACGCATAAAATATTTTCAGCACATCATTATTAATTTATGCCCGTGTTCATAATGTTTGCGAGTACATTCAAAGTACTCACTGGCTTGTCCCTGGCTATTGTCTTGGCCAGATTTCATGTTTGGAGAGGAGCGCTATGTGACTGTCCCGTAACCTAAGCAACGGTGATCTCAGCCACGCGAAGATAGGAGTTAACCTGGTCAGCTGTTCCCGTGGGAAATGGAGTCCCATAAACGAGGATATTTCATAAACCGCGTCCGCCATCAACCTTTAGAAACCATTTGTTGTACTCACAGGCCAGAATGGTCTTGTACTACACATATTGTATTTCTGCTTGAATTTCAGATCAAGTTAGTGCCTCACCAGCTAACAGTAATCCCGGGCTGATGAGCACAACGGCCATTTTCGGGAATTGACACCGGAGAACCGGTCGCCACAGACTTGGTATCGAGCCAGCTGACCATTGGCTAATCCTATCTTAGCCAGGTCAATAAACTTAGGCTAATAACCCATCGAGCCATAACCAAGACCTCAGCCAAGCTTCTCGCACAAGATAGCCACACACGGTGACCCGACGCTTTCGCAATCGGTGCCCAACCTATCAACTAGCCCGTCAATCACCCACAAAGTGACCAGCACCAAAGGCGTCTCCTTCCAAGGCGTGCGAAGGAAGACTCCGGCCCCTTTTCTATAAAAAGGACGACTCGCCTCAACCCAGCCCAAAGACGGCCGCTATCCCAAAACCAAACCACAATGCCTGGTCCCGTAGTACACCATGAGACTACAACAACCAACCTTGGAGGTTTTGTGACCATACTGCAAACCTCACCCGTCGTGCTTCACGTTAGAAGAGCCACCGAATATGTTGTGTACCAAGGACCCATTAGTGGCGAGAGCCGTCAATTCGGGCCATCAGACATATCTACGGTAGGGGTCTCATCACCCGAGCGCCCCTACAGTTCACCGGAAGAACTACTTCCTTTGAGCCGCAAGCCATCCAACTAGCTGCTCGAGAGGCTATAGTTCATCTCGTGCACTGTCGCCTGAGTTAATCGTCGCTCGCTCCACTACTACCCCAGCGTGAAGGGTATGGTAGACCACCTCAAGTTGCCAACGGAGACCACGAGATAGACCCTGCATTACTGCATCTAGTGCGCTATGTAAGTGCACTGGAGGACCTATTCGATCAGATCACTATTCATCTGGTCGCAGCTCGTGGAGAGCTGGTTCGTCGAGCCCCAGCGAGGGAGGAGATCGAGCCCAACGCCAACAACCCCGTCGTGCTGTTTGGACAACCAATCGAGACCCTGAGGCCAGCCCCAGCCATCAGCCAAGGTGCTTTGATGACCCCAGAAGTGCTTCGTCGCCTCCTGGGAGCACACACCAACGGGGTTGTGGTCAACAATCCCCGTGACAGTCATCATCACTACCCCGAGCCTACAGCCCCTCAGCCCTCGCCAGCAAATTCCGACGGTGAGAACCGTGGAGCAGCCTCGACGTCCACAAGGGACGCCCGCTTGGATGTGAACGAAGTAGACTGAGACACTCGAGTAGTGTCGAGTCCCAGTGTATCCTCGCTTTGTAATTCTGTGATTTCTTAAATTAGCGCAGCCTGGCATCGTGCATCTGTTTTATATAGTAGCCTTGCATGGATGTATTAGCATGCAGTGTGATTTCTCCATCCTTGGCGCAGCCACCAAAACCACCCCGACAACATCCACAGTGATACGTCACTTTAGTAAGATGTGTGTACCTGTGTTTGACCCCGACCTGAGCCGGCCGATTCTTTACCTCTTACCACGGTAAATGACCCAGCCCCAGTGCTATAAAAAGGCCACCGAGTGACCTTGCCAAGCACCCTTCGCCTTGTGCACCATCTTCACAACCATTTCTTGCCATGCCGAGTCCTAGTATTTATCTAAGGACTCCAGATGCTACCCCAGGTAGTTTTGTCAAGATATTGTGGGATTTTACCCGCAGTACTATGGGCACAACCCAACCACCCCAGTACGAGCTGTTCAAATCGAGGATCACCCCTTCCACCTCGAGATATTGGGCAGCCGTCCACATCCCGCCCGTAAACCCAAACCAAGACCCCACAGAAGTCTCCTTCGTGGGGAAATATATGCCAACCCAAGACATGGCCGAGAAGCTGCTACGATGAAGCGCTTGCTCGCTTCGATTCGCGGTACCCTACGCCAAATAACGAGGGTATTATTATTTTCGAGCGTGCAGCACCGGAAGAGTAACATCCTTTCCGTGGACGATTGAGAGAGATCCAGTCTTGGCCAACTCGTCAATACGCCATCGCGCAAGAACGCTTGACTCAACATGTGATGGGTTATCTACAGAGCCTCGCGGATTTAAATCCTCAGATCGCCATCGGCAGATCACTGAGGCCCGACCAGGAGAGACGCATACATCGACTGGTCAATCCACTCCCTCCGATAGAAGAAGAGTGTATCCTAGTACCGGAAACGTTTTCTCAAGACCCCATCCAATTACCGTTTTCAATTTAGATGCACCGCTGTATTTATTGTCGCAATTCTCATTTATGTGTTGTAACTTATGCCTAGTACCCCAAGTGTCGCAGCGAGTGAACCATTAGTTTAAGCAGCTCTGTCGCTTTTGGACTTTAATGTATTGATGTTTTTCCCTCGCGAGAAATCCTGGAGCGTGATTTCTTTTTCCTGAGTTGCCGCATCGTATGTTTTCTCACGACATAGATCATTTATTTCACACAGCCCCAAGGCAGCAGACTCACCCCCACAATTACACGAACACATACACTGCTTGCAAAAAAAAATTTGCAACTGTGTTGCGTCTAACTAAGCACCTCCGGACAACAGTTATCACCCGGCACACCCCACCTACTCATCGTGGCCACCGAGACCGCGGAGAGCCAGCAACCGAGCAGCGGCATCGCGACGACCGTCGAGGATCATCGCGCACAGGAGCACCGAGAGCCCCAGCACCGCTGCCAACCCTCCGCACAGCAGGACCACGTACCAGTCCGGCGCCGCCTCCGCCATTAGCGCCTCGTCTCGAGCTCCGGCAATCGGAAACAGAGGAGAGGAAGAGAGAAGGAGGGGCGAGGCCAGGTGTGAGGAAGAAGAGGAGAACGCCGCGGTCGTTTTATAAGCTCGAGCTCGGTGTACGGTGGGCGAGGTCCACCAGCGCCGTTCGTCGCCCGACCGCCGGTGTTCGGAGGCGAATTCGCGAGCAGTGCCGACAGCGCACTGGCCCGCGAGGTGAGTGCACGCTGCACCGGCAGCTAGCACGCCACGCACTACCGCGGTACAACCTAGGTGCCCTACGCGCTAGGCATCACCGGTGGAGAAAGCGCGGGAGAGCGCGCGGGAGAGAGGAAGAAGAAGAAGCCGGAGGAAGGAGAAGAGGCTGACCGTGGGCCCGGGTCCACCAGTCAGCCAGAGAGAGCACTGTGTTCCCGGGTGCGACCAACGTATTTAAGGATTTAGGATTTATTCTAAATTTTTGTCCAGTGTAGAAATCGCTAGTTTTCCACACACCGCGCCAGTACCCCACACTGTAGTTTTACATCACTTATTGCTCTCACTGTGGCCGCTTTAGTTTTAATTCTTATTCGTTTAAATTTTAACTCTTTGCAAATCTCGAGGACGAGATTTTTCCTAAGGGGCTAGTAGTTGTAACACCCCAAAAATTTTGCCAAGTTTTCAATATTAAAATTTTTGCCAAGGGTTTTAAAAATCTTTATTTCAGTTGATTTCAGAACTCTTCTTTTATTGTTAAGGAGTTTTGTATTTCTTCCCAAGTGGAGCTTTCCATAATACATTGGACTTCTTTGCCATCTCATTAAAACAATTTCTAAATAAATAGAATTGTTTATTAAATTATTTCACCTTGAGCTTTATTCATTGAAATGAACTATATAAATTTTTGGAGCTCCTTTTGAACTACAACCTTTTGAGGGAATCTCTTAAAATTCCAACCAAAATTTGGAGATGTCATGAGAGGTCTCCAAATCACTTTTGTGCATTAAAATAATTATTTCTTGACATATTTTGAGTTTTACACTTGTTTTTCAAATCTGGTCCAGTGGACACTTTTACACTACAACCCATTCAAATATTTCCCTAGAACCTCCACCAAAATTTTGGGATGTCAGTAGTAGCATGCCATCCAACTTTATGCAAAAACATAGTGATGTTCTTTGGAAAATTTGAGTGCAACAGCCTCTTTTTCATTCTGGACCAGACTTGTGTTTTCTACTACAACTCTATTATTTCTTGCTCTAATGACCTTGTGTTTTCTCATGCTTATAGTCAACCTTGCAAAACCCCTAAGTCCAGGAGCATGCTCTTTTTGGAACACTTTTGGTCCATGAAATGATGCCACTCACTCCCCTGCCTGTAATGAAGTCTTGCAAAACATGCACTAGCAAGTTTCTCCTTTTGCAAACCGACTTCACCACCCTCTCCTATATCCATAGAGACACTGATCTGGAGAGTTTGGCCACTCCAAGAGCTACCTAGGTGCCTTTGGCATTTTGTCAAACACCTGAAGTGCATGATCAGTTTTGACATGAGTTGTTGTTGGCATTGTGAACTTGGTCTCCTGACCAAACCACCTTGTCCCCTGAGCTTCACTCTATCAACAACCTAGCCTGGTTCCTTGCCAGCCTCACCCAAGCCCTGTAGCAGGCCATGGCATTTTATCGAGCACCTTTCGTGCGTGCTCTGGGCGCGCCCAGAGCGTGCCTTTGGCACCCGCATGCAGCCGAGTCGCCGCGTCACACCCCGCACTCAAAACCCGGTCCCAGCCAGCTCGCCGTGTCCCCTTGCACCGCCACGACACCCCGACCACCCCAGGCACCCCACAGCGCCACCGCCAGGATGGCCGTGGCGGCTAGCTGCCGGCCGCTAGCAGGCCCGACCGTGGTCGGCGCCGCCAAAGCCACCCCGGCTCGCCACCTGCCCCTATGAGCAGTGCGTGCTCATCCACAGCTTCGTCCCCTAGCGCTCGTCGCCGCCACGTCGCCCTAGCTACAGCATGGCGGTCCGCCGTCGTTCTTATCTCCGGCCGCCTCGGAACCGACCTCCATCGCCTATTTAAGGAAGCCCCGAGCGTCTCCGAGCCCTCAGATAGCCTCACGCCGTCTCACTAGCGCCCCCATAGCCACCAATTGGAGGGGAGCAGGTCTTCTTCAACCCCTCCGGTCAGTTCGGCCACCGCCGCCTCCCGACTCCGTTCGGCGCAACCAGAGCTTCCCCCTCTCCAATCTGTTCACCAGAAACCCTCTCATCCTCCCCTGAACACTTCCCCCTACTCCATTTCGATCGAGAACCACCGCCGCCCCGAAACCACTTTCCCCCGAAGCTTCCTCCGCCATGAGCTCGCCGCCGACAGCTCACGCCGTCCCCGCCGACCCAGCGACTACCAGTAGGATCGCCCTCGACCCGCGGATCCATCCCCGCCCCCCAGAGGCCGCGAGGAGCCGCCGCTTGCCGGCGTTGGTCGCCGGAGTTCCGCCTCCGCTCGGGACAGAGGGAGAAGGAGGAGGGCGGACTAGTCAAACCTGACTAGTGGGCCACCTAGGACCCACTGTTAGTGACCACGCACGGTCCATGCGGAGTAAGTGGAAGCGTATTTCCAGATTACGCTTTCGACGTGTACGTAATTAGTCGAACCGTTTTTCTGTTTTCTGTTTTATTTTTTAAATCAGATTTGACCTAGCACACACCGCATGTAGAGGCCGTGGTGGGAGATATGGAGGCATCCGTAGTCATACCACCGGTCCGGGAGCATGGGTGTTTTGTTGTAGCCCAAGGGGTAGCTCCCAGCTTATGCTGTGGTATAAATTTTGTGATCCCATGTTACGCCGAGGTTGTAGCCTCCCACTTAGAGTTTTGCTTAACAGGTGTTGTGGGCGATTCCAGACACATGTGAGTTAAGCTGGTGTGTGCAAGTTAGGTGTGTTTTCAACAAAAAGACCGTAGACGGAATTAGTCTCGATGGACTAAAGAAATCCGTTACTCGTGGGTAAAGAGTACACCCTCTGCAGAGATTAAACCTATTCGAATAGCCGTGTCCATGATTAAGGATTACAGTTTGGGATGGGTCAAGTGTCGGTCTTAGTGTCGGTCTTCGGAGGTGAAACTGTTAAACCTGGAAGCACGATTGTGACTTGTGATAATTTATGATTACTATTTTGGATGTGGACTAACCCGTGATATTTTTCTGGTATTATTGAATATCCCTAGGATGGTTCTACCTCCTGGATATTCATTGTGGCATTTCTTTTAAAGCCCTTTATGCAGTGTCGCTCAGACGCCCGATTGTGGCATCTCTTTTAAAGCCCTTTACGCGGTGTCGCTCAGACGCCCGACTATGGAATTTCTTTTAAAGCCCTTTATGCGGTGTCGCTCAGACGCCCGACTGTGGTATTTCTTTTAAAGCCCTTTATGCGGTGTCGCTCAGACGCCCGATTGTGGCATTTCTTTTAAAGCCTTTATGCGGTGTCACTCAGACGGCCGACTGTGGCATTTCTTTTAAAGCCCTTTATGCAGTGTCGCTCAGACGCCCGACTGTGGCATTTCTTTTAAATCCCTTTATGCGGTGTCGCTCAGACGCCCGATTGTGGCATTTCTTTTAAAGCCTTTATGCGGTGTCGCTCAGACGCCCGATTGTGGCATTTCTTTTAAAGCCCTTTATGCGGTGTCGCTCAGACGCCCGATTGTGGCATTTCTTTTAAAGCCCTTTATTCGGTGTCGCTCAGACGCCCGACTGTGGCATTTCTTTTAAAGCCCTTTATGTGGTGTCGCTCAGACGCCCGATTGTGGCATTTCTTTTGAAGTCCTTTACGTTATTTACTTCATAATTTTTTTAATAATACCATATTACTGAACATTCGCTAATAACATGCTTGCACGTTTCAGAGTTTTATCTATCTTATGTGACTAGCATCATACGCATAAAATATTTTCAGCACATCATTATTAATTTATGCCCGTGTTCATAATGTTTGCGAGTACATTCAAAGTACTCACTGGCTTGTCCCTGGCTATTGTCTTGGCCAGATTTCATGTTTGGAGAGGAGCGTTGCGGTGACTGTCCCAGAACCTAAGCAACGGTGATCTCAGCCACGCGAAGATAGGAGTTAACCTGGTCAGCTGTTCCCGTGGGAAATGGAGTCCCATAAACGAGGATATTTCATAAACCGCGTTCGCCATCAACCTTTAGAAACCATTTGTTGTACTCACAGGCCAGAATGGTCTTGTACTACACATATTGTATCTCTTCTTGGAATTTCAGATTGCTAGTGCCTCACCACCTAACAAGTAATCCTGGGGCTGATGAGCACAACGGCCATTTTCTGGGAATTGACACCCGGAGAACCGGTCGCCACACTAACGGAATGGGTCAAGTCAATCACATCATTATCTAATGATGTGATCCCGTTGATCAAATGACAACTCATGTCTATGGATAGAAAACTTAACCATCTTTGATCCAACGAGCTAGTCAAGTAGAGGCATACTAGTGACACTATGTTTGTCTATGTATTCACACATGTACTAAGTTTCCGGTTAATACAATTCTAGCATGAATAATAAACATTTATCATGAAATATGGAAATAAATAATAACTTTATTATTGCCTCTAGGGCATATTTCCTTCAGTCTCCCACTTGCACTAGATTCAATAATATAGTTCACATCGCCATGTGATATAACACTCAAAGGGTTTACTAGAGTCAGTAATCTAGTTCACATAGCCATGTGATTAACACCCATAGAGTACTAAGGTGTGATCATGTTTTGCTTGTGAGAGAAGTTTAGTCAACGGTCTGCCAAATTCAGATCCATATGTATTTTGCAAATTTCTATGTCTACAATGCTCTGCACGTAGCTACTTTAGCTAATTGCTCCCACTTTCAATATGTATCCAGATTAAGATTTAGAGTCATCTGGATCAGTGCCAAAATTTGCATACCATAATCGAGAAACATATCCTTATTCTACTAAGGATAATTTTGACCGCTGTTCAGTGATCTACTCCTAGATCACTATTTTACTCCCTTACCAAACTCAATGTAAGGTATACAATAGATCCGGTACACAACATGGCATACTTTTATAGAACCTATGGCTGAGGCATAGGGAATGACTTTCATTCTCTTTCTATCTTTTGGCGTGGTCGGGTTTTGAGTCTTACTCAATTTCACACCTTGTAACACAGGCAAGAACTCTTTCTTTGACAATACCATTTTGAACTACTTCAAAATCTTGTCAAGGTATGTACTCATTGAAAAAACTTATCAAGCGTCTTGATCTATCTCTATAGATTTTGATGCTCAATATTTAAGCAGCTTTACTGAGGTATTTCTTAAAAAAAACTTCTTTCAAACACTCCTTTATGCTTTCCAAAAAATTCTACATTATTTCTGATCAACAATATGTTATTCACATATGCTTATCAGAAATGTTGTAGTGCTCCTACTCACTTTCTTGTAAATACAGGCTTCATTGCAAGTCTGTATAAAACTATATGCTTTGATCAACTCATCAAAGCGTATATTCCAACTCCGAGACGCTTGCACCAATCCATAGATGGATCGCTGGAGCTTGCACATTCCGTTAGCACCTTTAGGATTGACAAAACCTTCTGGTTGCATCACATACAACTCTTCTTTAAGAAATCCATTAAGGAATACAGGTTTGATATCCATTTGCCAAATTTCATAAAATGCAGCAATTGCTAACATGATTTGGACAGACTTTTAAGCATCGATACAAGTGAGAAAATCTCATCGTAGTCAACACCTTGAACTTGTCGGAAAAAAATTGCGACAATTCGAGCTTGTAGATAGTAACACTAATATCAGCGTCTGTCTTCCTCTTGAATATCCATTTATTTTCTATTGCTTGCCGATCATCGGGCAAGTCAACCAAAGTCCACACTTTGTTCTTCATACATGGATCCCATCTCAGATTTCATGGCCTCAAGCCATTTCGCGGAATCTGGGCTCATCATCGCTTCCTCATAGTTTGCAGGTTTGTCATGGTCAAGTAACATGACCTCCAGAACAGGATTACCATACCACTCTGGTGCTGATCTTACTCTGGTTGACCTACGAGGTTCGGTAGTAACTTGATCTGAAATTTCTTGATCAATATCATTAGCTTCCTCACTAATAGGTGTTGGTGTCACCGGAACCGGTTTCTGTGATGAACTACTTTCCAATAAGGGAGTAGGTACAGTTACCTCATCAAGCTCTACTTTCCTCCCACTCACTTCTTTTGAGAGAAACTTCTTCTCTAGAAAGGACCCATTCTTAGAAACGAATGTGTTACCTCCGGATCTGTGATAGAAGGTCTACCCAACTGTCTCCTTTGGGTATCCTATGAAGACACATTTCTCCTATTTGGGTTTGAGCTTATCAGGATGAAACTTTTTCACATAAGCATCGCAACCCCAAACTTTAAGAAACGACAACTTTCGTTTCTTGCCAAACCACAGTTCATATGGTGTCGTCTCAACGGATTTAGATGGTGCCCTATTTAACGTGAATGCAGCTGTCTCTAATGCATAACCCCAAAATGATAGTGGTAAATTGGTAACATACAACATAGATTGCACTATATCCAATAAAGTACGGTTATGACGTTCGGACACACCATTATGTTGTGGTGTTCCAGGTGGCATGAATTTGTGAAACTATTCTACATTTTTTTAATTGAAGACCAAACTCTTAACTCAAATATTTGTGTCTGCGATCAGATCGTAGAAACTTTATTTTCTTGTTACGATCATTTTCCACTTCACTCTGAAATTCTTTGAACTTTTCAAATGTTTCAGACTTATGTTTCATCAAGTAGATATACCCATATCTGCTCAAATCATCTGTGAATGTCAGAAAATAACGATCCTCGCCATGAGCCTCAACTCTCATCGGACCACATACATCAGTATGTATTATTTCCAACAAGTCAGTTGCTCGCTCCATTTTTCTGGAGAACGGAGTCTTTAGTCATCTTGCCCATAAGGCATGGTTTGCAAGCATCAAGTGATTCATAATCAAGTTATTCCAAAATCCCATCAGCATGGAGTTTCTTCATGCGCTTTATACCAATATGACCTAAACGGCACTGCCACAAATAAGTTGCACTATCATTATTAACTTTGCATCTTTTGGCTTCAATATTATGAATATGTGTATCACTACGATCGAGATCCAACAAACCATTTTCATTGGGTATATGACCATAGAAGGTTTTATTCATGTAAATAGAACAACAATTATTCTATGACTTTAAATGAATAACCGTATTGCAATAAACATGATCAAATCATATTCATGCTTAACGCAAACACCAAATAACATTTATTTAGGTTCAACACTAATCCTGAAAGTATAGGGAGTGTGCGATGATGATCATATCAATCTTGGAACCACTTTCAACACACATCGTCACTTCACCCTTAACTAGTCTCTGTTCATTCTGCAACTTTCGTGGTCAAACCGCCGCCTTCAAATTGCCATCGAGCCTTCAAATGCCGCAGTTACCTCCTCAGGCCGCCGCCGCAGTCTCCGCCATCTACCACGGTCCGGGGCCACTGAACCGGCCGTTCTATCATGGTCTGCGTCCGGCCGAGGCTCCGGATTGCTCCTGCCTCCTCACTCGCCTGGCCGCCTGGCCGGGTCGCCGTCTCCACCTTCCGCTGGCCCTGGCCAGTTCTTGCCTGCTCCCAGCCTCCGCCGTCTGCCCTGCAACGACGCTGCGCCGGCCTCCTGCGTCGGCCACCGACTCCACCCATGCTCGGACGCGCCTGTCCGTCCGGCTCCGCCCGAGCCGGCTTCAAATCGCGGCCGCATCTGTTGAACCGGGGAGTGGCCCGAGTCGCTTCAACCCGCGGTTCCGTCAATGCCGCCGCTTTATGCCACCACGGCATCTCCATGGCCTCGCCTACAAGCTGCCCCCGTCGGCCGACCTCAATTGCTGCATCGCGCCGTGCCCGGATTCAAGCCGCCGTCTGCTGCGTCTCACCCGACTTCCGGTCCAAATCGCTGTTGCGCCTCGCCTCTCACCGGAGTCGACTCGGGTCAATATTGACCCGCCCGGATTCAACCATCACAGCTGAGCCGGCCTCGCCAATGCCTCGCCGGTTTACTCCCGCCGCGAGTCGCCATACAAACCGCCGCCGCCGCCGCAACTGATGATGGGAGTTAGGAGCACAACCCGCAACAGCACTGCTCGGGCCGCTGAACTCATCTACATCGTGTTGAGCTGCCCTTGTCGCCACTGGTCTCTGCTCCCGAGCCCAGCTTGAGGCGCCGCTCGGTTGAACCGCCCGGTCCCGCTGCGAGCTGCCGTTGTGCTGGCCTAATCTCTGAACTCTCACTTCGAGCAGCTCTCCGTCGGGTTACTCCGCTGCGGTCGACCGCCTACCACATCCGTATCACGCTGAGTCGCCCTTGCCTCTGCTCCAATCACTCTGTCCTGGCTCCTGTGCTCGTGCGGTTCCGTCAATGCCGACCTCTCGTATCGCCGGGCCGTCCTTTGCTGGAAACCGTAGAGGCCGTGACCCGCCAACGCTCCTGCCGAGTCTCCGCCTGCAGGGCCTGCCAAGAATCCTCTATTGAGTGTCGAGCCGCCGTCCGCATAGTCTGTTCTGAGATAGTTCTGTTGACATTGGCAATTTGCAAAGACAAGTCAAACAAAGGGGCACCAAGTTTGCACCGATCTGGATATAAGTATTCAGATGATTACTGGATTGATTGGTGGTTGAATGAAATGCTTAACATCAGCGTTGAAGGATAACATCTAAGGGAGAGAGTTTTTCCCGTTACAAAACAACATTACCTGTTCATGATTCCCAGTCCAACAGCCAGCTTGGGTCGGGGGTTCCATAAAAAGAAAGATCCAGATGCGGACACTCGTGTGGGGACGCACCATGTATTTTGTGCTGTGATTGTCCAAGGTTGAAGCCATTAGAGGGGAAATTCAGAAGAAGACAAATTGCACGAGGACTTGAGAGGCACACCGTGTAAGGACAAGAGATGGTCAAATCGCCATTGGTATTAACCCGGCTTCAGTGCGATCACTATATCCAATGGCATCCAAAAGTAAGTCAGGACAGTTGTTCACTGTCCATGAGAAACACGACGTGCACAAACTACGCCCGTGCTGCTCGATCTACATCAACATACGGCCGACTCGCCCATCCGTGCCGAATTACAATGATGGTGCCATCTCTTCCTGTCTGCACCGGATTTCAATGCCACGGTCGATTTATCGGTTGTCCAGGTGAATCAGACGCTATCCCTCCTATTCGCACATACTTTGTTTGAAGACAATTACTCTTGCCTATATCTTTTTATACAGGACAAGTGCTCACTATGAAAGTGATGCCCTACTACGGACGGTGCGCGCTAGCTGTTCTACACCGACATTTGTGCATATCACACTGATGAATCGGACCACAAACCGCCGCCCCCGCGGTACGGACTAAATCAACAATGCCGCGGCCGGCTCTCTTGTCCGTACTGGTGTATAACCCCGCGGTGGATATTAACTGGACTGACATATCAGGTGAAATCCATCCAGCATATTTTATATTGTTTTCTTTAAAAGAGCAATTACTTTGGCCTGCAAAGTTGTCTAATGCAGGACCCTAAACCACCATATTGGTGCAAATTTAAAGGCCGTCAGAAAATTTCCGGCTTAAAAAGAGGGATTCCGATTTAAAATCCGGCTCAAGGGGAAGATATCTCCCACAAAGCTTTGAAGCTCTCAAATCCGGTTCAAAATCCCGGTTCAAGAAGGATTTATCTCTTGCAAAAAGTTAAAGGGTGCCAAAGAGGACCTGCTGCCATGATGCGCGGTTCAGACATGGGTATCATGCCTTATTGGCTTGTCATATTATTGATCACTTGGGGGCTTGGTCATGTTTGAACCATAGTCACACCTCTTGATCGGCGCAAATGCCACAATATCACTTGGGGGCTTGGTCGAACCCGAACCATAGCTACACCTCTTGATCGGCGTAATGCCAAAGCATCACTTGGGGACTTGTGGTCACGTCTGAACCATAGTCACGCCTCTTGATCGACCTAGTGCCACAGCATCACTTGGGGGCTTTGGTCGAACCCGAACCATCGCTACACCTCTTGATCGGCGTAATGCCAATGCATCATTTGGGAACCTGGCTGACTTGAACCATAGCTACGCCCTTTTGGGGGCATGGTCTTGTCGGACCATGGTAATGCCACTTGATCGGCTCAAAGCCTCATTTGCAATGGTTTTATCTTTGCCTTTGCTTCTGTTTTTCTTTTGATAAAATATTTTTTTCGGTTGCGTTTTCAACCAACATTATTAAATCCGGTTCAACTGTCAGTTACAGATTGACGGAACACGATTAAATCATAATCCGGAGACTATCAGCCCGGTCTGGTTTCGACTATAAGTCGCCAGCATATATTTGGATTGCGCCATTGGAATCATGCGCTCATAAATCATTGGATTATATTATTCAAATCTTCAAATAGCCAACATGGCTGGATTTCTATTATGGTTATCAATAACCAGTATTATGGATAAGGTTTTCAAAGTCGCTTTAGCGCAATGGCTATCATATTGTCAATAGGATATGATTTATTCTACAATTGAAGGCATAGTCCCGAGTTGCTACAGGCTTACGACCCGGCACTTGGGGGCTACATTATTTAAATTGAGATTACATCAAATATGCAAGTCTCATGTCGCTGCAAGCATGCACCATGACACTTGGGGGCTAATGCAAAGTCATTTTTATTAGTCTTATTGAAGACCCGACTCATCACATCATAATGAGCCGGCCCTTGGGGGCTACCAATTGCTCCTGTCAACAATTCAAGTTTTTATGAGCATCAGGAAATTACAAGTCCCAGGTTGCTGCAAGCATGACAACCCGGCACTTGGGGGCTACATATGCGGAATACTCAGTTCTGACTAGTGATTGAAGATGAACAAACTGGATTTCTTCAAGCTTGTGACATTCATATTGAACCAAATCTTAAACTGTTACTATGTTACCTTCTTAAGATTTGAGGGATACAAGTGATGGGTATATAAGAGGTATATTTTCAAAAGATGATGACAACAAACAGTTACGATCCGGTGCCATCAATATTTGTAAACCGGCCAAGTTCTACATTCTTAAACCGGCAAGTTTTATGTTCTTAAACCGGCTGAAGATCACATGAGTATTTCAAGGACCAATATTTTTGTTAAGCATTGGGAGCTGAATCAAAGGAGTTATTCTTCACAATATATTTTCTATGAGAAATCAATGTCAGTAAGTTGATTATGAAGCTGGCCTGTTAAACCGGATTTTCTAGAAGAAGGAAGTGACAAGGACTTAAGGATGATCAAGATCAGTTCAACATGGAGAAATCCAAATTAAACTGGGGGCTAATATCGGGGATATACCCCGCGGAATGACCCGGCCGGAGTCGTAAACCGGCAAGGACTTGATAAACCGGCGGATGTTAAACCGGCAAACAATGTTAAACCGGCAGACAGTGTTAAACCGGTGAACAATGTTAAACCGGCATACAATGTTAAACCGGCAGACAGTGTTAAACCGGCAGACAATGTTAAACCGGCTGACAATGTTAAACCGGCAGACGTTAAGAAGCCCAGGAAAGGAAGTCAAAATAGTTTAAGTTAAAGTCCGAGTTGGACTCTACTTGCAACCCGCCTCTTCAGCATATATATGGAGAGGTAGGGCTCCCCAAAGAGGGACAAGCTACAAGCAACAAGAAACAATCTCTAGGGCTAGACACAACTAGAGGAGAGCCGGTTTACGGCGACTCCCTCATGAGCATAATGAGACTTAGCCACAAACAGCATGTAGGGTTATTACCGGATGATGTTTCCCGGGGCCCGAAGCTGTCTAAACCCTTGTCTTGCATGTTGATCCGCCCTGCGTCTCTCGATTCCGCTCAACCCCTCTCAAGCTACCACATAGATGCGTTGGCCTCGCGACTAAGTCCTGACACTAAGGACATCTGCCGTGACAAAACCACGACACTCCTTCCGAGTTACTAATCTTAGCAACTGAACTTGTATCAAATACTAAGGGGTTGCTATAAACACTAGTAAAGTACACATCAATAACATGTATATCAAATATACCTTTGTTCACTTTGCCATCCTTCTTATCCGCCAAATATCTAGGGGCAGTTCCACTTCCAGTGACCATTTCCTTTGCAGTAGAAGCACTCAGTTTCAGGCTTAGGTCCAGACTTGGGCTTCTTCACTTGAGTAAAAACTTGCTTGCCGTTCTTCTTGAAGTTCCCCTTTTTCTCTTTGCCCTTTTTTTGAAACTAGTGGTCTTGTCAACCATCAACACGTGATGCTTTTCTTGATTTCTGCCTTCGTTGATTTCAGCATCACGAATAGCTTGGGAATCGTTTCCGTTATCCCTTGCATATTATAGTTCATCATGAAGTTCAAGTAACTTGGTGATAGTGACTAGAGAACTATGTCAATCACTATCTTATCTGGAAGATTAACTCCCACTTGATTCAAGTGATTGTAGTACTCAGACATTCTGAGCACCTGCTCACTAGATGAGCTATTCTCATCCATCTTGTAGGCAAAGTACTTGTCAAAAGTCTCATACCTTTCGACATGGGCATGAGTCTGAAATACTAATTTCAACTCATGGAACATATCATATGCTCCGTGGTGTATCAAAAACGTCTTTGAAGCCCCAATTCTAAGCCGTAAAGCATGGTGCACTAAACTATCAAGTAGTCATCATATCGAGCTTGCCAAACGTTCATAACGTCTGCATTTGCTCCTACAATCAGTCTGTCACCTAGCGGTGCATCAAGGACATAATTCTTATGTGCAACAATGAGGATAATCCTCAGATCACGGATCCAATCCGCATCATTGCTACTAAAATCTTTCAACTTAGTTTTCTCTAGGAACATATCAAAATAAAACAGGGGAGCTAAACGCGAGCTATTGATCTACAACATAGATATGCTAATACTACCAGGACTAAGTTCATGATAAATTAAAGTTCAATTAATCATATTACTTAAGAACACCCACTTAGATAGACATCTCTCTTATCATCTAAGTGATCACGTGATCCAAATCAACTAAACCATAACCGATCATCACGTGAAATGGAGTAGTTTTCAATGGTGAACATCACTATGTTGATCATATCTACTATATGATTCATGTTTGACCTTTCGGTCTCAGTGTTCCGAGGCCATATCTGCATATGCTAGGCTCGTCAAGTTTAACCCGAGTATTCTGCGTGTGCAAAACTGTCTTACACCCGTTGTAGATGAACGCTGAGCTTATCACACTCGATCATCACGTGGTGTCTCGGCATGACGAACTTTGGCAACGGTGCATACTCAGGGAGAACACTTTTACCTTGAAATTTAGTGAGAGATCATCTTATAATGCTACCGTCAATCAAAGCAGAATAAGATGCATAAAGGATAAACATCACATGTAATCAATATAAGTGATATGATATGGCCATCATCATCTTATGCCTTTGATCTCCATCTCCAAAGCACCGTCATGGTCACCATCGTCACCGGCGCGACACCTTGATCTCCATCGTAGCATCGTTGTTGTCTCGCCAACTATTGCTTCTACAACTATCGCTACCGCTTAGTGACAAAGTAAAGCAATTACAGGGCGATTGCATTGCATCCAATAAAGCGACAACCATATGGCTCCTGCCAGTTGCCGATAACTCCGTTACAAAACTTGATCATCTCATACAATAAAATATAGCATCATGTCTTGACCATATCACATCACAACATGCCCTGCAAAAACAAGTTGGATGTCCTCTACTTTGTTGTTGCAAGTTTTACGTGGCTGCTACGGGCTGAGCAAGAACCGTTCTTACCTACGCATCAAAACCACAACGATATTTCATCAAGTTAGTGTTGTTTTAACCTTCTCAAGGACCGGGCGTAGCCACACTCGGTTCAACTAAAGTTGGAGAAACTGACACCCGCCAGCCACCTGTGTGCAAAGCACGTCGGTAGAACCAATCTTGCGTAAGTGTACGCGTAATGTCGGTCCGGGCCGCTTCATCCAACAATACCACCGAACCAAAGTATGACATGCCGGTAAGCAGTATGACTTGTATCGCCCACAACTCACTTGTGTTCTACTCATGGATATAACATCTACGCATAAACCTGGCTCGGATGCCACTGCTGGGGAACGTAGTAATTTCAAAAAAAATCCTATGCACACGCAAGACCATGGTGATGCATAGCAACGAGAGGGGAGAGTGTTGTCCACGTACCCTCGTAGACCGAAAGAGGAAGCGTTATGACAACGCGGTTGATGTAGTCGTACGTCTTCACGATCCGACCGATCCAAGTACAGAACGCACGGCACCTCCGAGTTCAGCACACGTTCAGCTCGATGACGTCCCACGAACTCCGATCCAGCAGAGCTTCACGGGAGAGTTCCGTCAGCACGACGGCATGATGACGGTGACGATGTTGCTACAGATGCACGGCTTCGCCTAAGCACCGCTACGATATGACCGAGGTGGATTATGGTGGAGGGGGGCACCGCACACGGCTAAAAGATCAATGATCAACTTGTGTGTCTATGGGGTGCCCCTGGCCACGTATATAAAGGAGCGGAGGAGGGGGAGGGCCGGCCCTCTACTATGGCGCGCCCTGGGGAGTCCTACTCCCACCGGGAGTAGGATCCCCCCCCTTCCATGTAGTAGGAGTAGGAGAGAAGGAAAGGGAAAAGAGAAGAGAAGGAAAGGAGGGGGCGCCTCCCCTCCCCCTAGTCAAATTCGGACTAGGCCTTGGGGCGCGCGCAGCCTCCCATCTCTCTTTTCCCTAAAGCCCAATAAGTCCCATATACTCCCCGTCGTATTACCGTAACTCTCCAGTACTCCCAAAAATACCGGGATCACTCGGAACCTTTCTGATGTCCGAATATAGTCGTCCAATATATTGATCTTTACGTCTCGACCATTTCGAGACTCCTTGTCATGTCCCCAATCTCATCCGGGACTCTGAACTACCTTCGGTACATAAAAACACATAAACTCATAATACAAATCGTCACCGAGCGTTAAGCGTGCGGACCCGACGGGTTCAAGAACTATGTAGACATGACCGAGACACGTCTCCGGTCAATAACCAATAGCGGAACCTGGATGCTCATATTGGTTGCTACATATTCTACGAAGATCTTTATCGGTCAAACCGCATAACAACATACGGTTTTCCCTTTGTCATCGGCATGTTACTTGCCTGAGATTCAATCGTCGGTATCTCAATACCTAGTTCAATCTCGTTACCGGCAAGTCTCTTTACTCGTTCCCTAATGCATCATCCCACAACTAACTCATTAGTCACATTGCTTGCAAGGCTTATAGTGACGTGCATTACCGAGAGGGCCTAGAGATACCTCTCCGACAATCGGAGTGACAAATCCTAATCTCGATCTAAGCCAACTCAACAAGTACCAACGGAGACACCTGTAGAGCACCTTTATAATCACCCGGTTACGTTGTGACATTTGGTAGCACACAAAGTGTTCCTCCGGTAATGTGGAGTTGCATAATCTCATAGTCATAGGAACATGTATAAGTCATGAAGAAAGCAATAGCAACATATACTAAACAATCAAGTGCTAAGCTAACAGAATGGGTCAAGTCAATCACATCATTCTCTAATGTTGAGATCCCGTTGATTAAATGACAACTCATGTCTATGGCTAGGAAGCTTAACCATCTTTGATCCAACGAGCTAGTCAAGTATTCACACATTTACTAAGTTTCCGGTTAATACAATTCTAGCATGAATAATAAACATTTATCATGAAATAAGGAAATAAATAATAATAAATTTATTATTGCCTCGAGGTCATATTTCCTTCACGCTTTGATGAATTGATCAAAGCATAGAGTTTTATACAGACTTGTGGTGAAGCATGTATTTACAAGAAAGTGAGTGGGAGCACTACATCCTTTCTGATAAGTATATGTGAGTGACATGTTGTTGATCGGAAATGATGTAGAATTTTTTGGAAAGCATAAAGGAGTGTTTGAAAGGAGTTTTTCAAAGAAAGACCTCGGTGAAGCTGCTTACATATTGAGCATCAAGATCTATAGAGATAGATCAGGACGCTTGATAAGTTTTTTCAATGAGTACATACCTTGACAAGATTTTGAAGTAGTTCAAAATGGAACAGTCAAAGAAGGAGTTCTTGCCTGTATTACAAGGTGTGAAGTTGAGTAAAGACTCAAAACCCGACCACGGCAGAAGATAGAGAGAGAATGAGAAGTCATTCCCTATGCCTCGACCATACGTTCTATAAAGTATGCCATGCTGTGTACCAGACCTATTGTATACCCTGCTCTGAGTTTGGCAAGGGAGTACAATAGTGATCTAGGAGTAGATCACCAGACATTGGTCAAAAATTATCCTTAGATGTCGTGGAATTGTCACGGCAGATGTCCTCGTGCAAGGACTTAGTCGTGGAGCCATCTCAACTAGGAAGCTTAAAGGGGTTAATCGGGACAAAGGACACGAGAGGTTTTATACTAGTTCGGCTCCTTGTGGTGAAGGAAAGCCTACGTCTAGTTGGGTTGGTATTGCTTGATGTTTCGATGACCAGGGAGCGAGATACGCTATGCCCGGCTCTCGATCAGTTGTTTCTTGCCCTAAACCGCCGGCGGTGTCACATCCCTAGTCTGGTATGACCTAGACTAGCTAGTCAGTTGCGCATCATGTTTAAATTTCATTTAATTCTGAAATGAGGATTTGTGAAACCCTCAGAATCATTTTAGAAATGACCCAAATAAAAAAATTGCTCCAAAAAGGTCCAAGAAAATGCTCATGTTTCTCTCTGAAAATATTGGACAGAGATAAAAATCAAACCAATATTTTTAATGAGCTCATAAGTATTTATTTTGGGAATTTGGATTAATCCAGTAATTATTTTGCTTTGGATATATATATGTTATATATATAATATATGTCCAATAATTATGCTAGAGGCTGAAGAGATCTAGAATTATATAACTAGCTCCTACAAAAATTGGCATAAGAAGATAAAATGATTTAGCATTTTTGTTAAATCAAAACAAATGTCAGAAATAGAAAAGAAAAAGAATGGGAAAACCTTACCTGGGCTTCTTACTTGGCGCCTCTGGCCGGCCCATTCCTGTTCTGGCCCAGCCCACCAGGGGCACAGCCGTCTTCCTCCTCTTGCCAGTAGGCAGAGGGGAAGCGGTGCCCGACGCCGCGCGCGCCGGCACGCAGCTGCTTGCCTGGCCGCTCCAGGCCCTTCTCCTCACGCCAGACGACGCCACGCCCCGAACTCACTCACTCTCCCCAGTCCTCTCCCCTCCTCCCCCTCGCTCCCTCTCTCGCGGCCGAAATCGCCGTCGCCTCCGTCCACAGCAGCCGTGGCCTTGGCCACTACCGCACCTCCCCGACACGCTCCCCAGCTCCGCCGCGACCCTCTCTACCTCCTCGTCGAGCCATGCACCTCCGAACGGCCTCCATCGTCGTCACCGTCGTCACTTCACCGCCGGCCGCCGTGGATCCCCATCGCCGCCCCGTCGACCACAGCGCGTCCCCGAGCTCGCCGTCAAGCCCATCGAGATCGTTGTGAGCTGCTGCTCCTCCTTCCCCTCTCCGTTCTCACCCTCGCACACCGCAGCCGCATCGCTTTCGCGCCCGACTCGGCCGCCGCCGCGCTCTGCTCCGGCGAGCTCCGCCGTTCCCACGGCCTTCCCTGAGCGCGGCTAGATGCGCCCGTGCACGGGCTACCCGCCGTTGGCCTCCGTGTGGCAAACCGTGGCCTCCAGCTCACTCCGGCGAACTTCCGCCGTGGCTCGAGGTCGTCGCCGGCGAAACTCCGGCGACTGACGTGGCGCGTGATTAGCTGCTAACCTCACCGCTTATTTAACCCCCTGACACTGACCCGTGGGCCCCAGCGCCACTAATCCTATAATTAGGATAATCTAACCCCCTGTTTAACCCGTGTCACTGACGTGTAGGCCCCACACGTCAGGTTTGACCAGTCAGCGTTGTTGACTTGCTGACGCAAGCATGACGCAATGCTGATGCAGTTATTCATTTTCTGGTATTAAATTAAATCAGGAAATTCCAGAAAATGTTTCAAACTTCAAAAAATCATAGAAATTCAACCGTAACTCAGATTGAAACAATTTATGAAAAATTATTAGAAAAATGCAATCTTTCCATCTGTACCAGTTTCATGCATGCAAAACCAACCTAAACCTGCTAAATAGGTGAAAACATATAGATGGCAGTTATAAGGGCTTAGTTTGGAGATGCATTTGAATCTTTGGTTCAAATGGACTCCATCCAGATAACAGCTAGTTGCATTAGCTCAAACAGCATCACATCTACATGCCATGTTCATGCATCATATTGTTGCATATGCTTGTGTATTGATTGTCGACACCGTTCCTTCTCGATAGGTCCTGCTCCGGAGACCGTTCCAGAGTACCTGTCTGTGAAGCAGTGCCCCCCTGTTGATCTACCAGGGAAGCAAACCCCCTTGTTTATTCCGATACAATCCTACTCTCTCGCTCCTGCTCTCATTTATTGCATTAGGACAACAATGATTCAATTGCTACTTTGTGCTGCGGTAGTTGAACCCATTCCTCTGCATGACCTGTCATTGCCACAGTAAATAGTTGAAACCCACTAGCATGTGTAGGAGTTGATTGAGCCATGTTGCATGCTATGCCTGCTATTGCTTAGAGTTTTGTCAGGTCTGATTCATTGGGAATGAATTGGAGTGCAGTGCTCTTGTTCTGATGTTGAGAGTGAAGTGTGTGAACACGATTTGGTAAAGGTAGCGGTGAGAGGCCATGTAGGAGTACATGGTGGGTTGTCTCACTGGAACCGTCCTTAAGCACTGAGTTCTATGTATGTTGTCCAATGACTCGATACTACCACACATTGGGCTCCGGGCGCTCCAAGCCCTCTCGACTTATTAACCAACTTGATCTCTGTCCAGGAGTTGCAACTAGTTTCTGGTGTTTGTAGGTAGTGCTATTTTTCTACCAAGTGGCACCCGACGGGGTGGGCTTGGGACAGACTAGGCACACGTGGCCTGGTGTACCGAGTGGCACCCGGATGGTGGGCTCGGGAACCCTGCACACATCGTTTGGGGCCGTGAGCGAAACCCCGGCCAGATCTCCTTGCGGATGGAACCCGAATAGGCGATAAACCTGGACTAGAGTCTTGTGTGGTTAGTCGTCGTGGTCGACACCTCGCCAAAGCTTCCGCTTGAAGGTTGCCGAGTTACATGACGTGTACATGGCGGTAAGTGGCGAGAGCGTGTGTGAAGAAGTACACCCCTGCAGGGTTAACATGATCTATTCGAATAGCCGGGTCCGCGGTTATGGACTGCTTGGATGCTTACATGGTACATAGACAACTTGAAGTGGATACTCTAAAATGCTCAAGACAAGTGTGAGTGCTATGAATGGTTTTCCCGTAGGGAGACGGGGATGAATCCATAGTAGTGTATTGTGTGGTGATTAGTGGACTCGTGTACGTTGTCTCACCTCAAGAAGTTCTGGTAGTCGTAGAACAGGATAGCCACAGAGTCAAAGCTGGCTTGCTGCAACTAAACCCACACTACCTCCTTGATACAAATGCATGTATGATAGGATCTGATGTAAGTCTTGCTGAGTACCTTTGTACTCACGTTGCTTTATTTATGTTTTTGCAGCGGAGACTACAGTCTTACTAGTGGTTCCGCTTGGACTTCGACGAGTAGCTTGTTACCTCAGCTACGATCTTGTACCCTTGGGAGGGTCTTGTAGATAGTCAGGCTTCTCAGCCTTTTTCTTTTGTAGTTGTCTGTACTCAAACATGTAATGCTTCCGCTTGTTGCTTGTATGCTCTGAATGATGGGTCATGTGACCCCTGTTTGTATTTAATGCTATGTGGCTCTTCTGAGCCTTTATCTATATGAGTTTGCGTTATGTTGTGATGCCATGTTGTACAGCACATACTTGCATATTATGCGTACGTGTAACGTGTATTGCTATGTGTGGGATCCGACAGCCTAGTTGTCTATCCTTGGTAGCCTCTCTTATGGGGAAATGTAGTCTAGTGCTTCCACCGAGCCATAGTAGTCCGCTACAGCCCGGTTTACCGGAGTCCTGCTAGCCCAACACTACTGCTCCGGAACACTTGACTGGCCGGCATGTGAATCACTTCGTTCCTGTGTCTGTCCCTTCGGGGAAATGTCACGCGGTGACATCCGGAGTCCTGCCTAGCCTGCTACAGCCCGGTTTACCGGAGTCCTATTAGCCCAATGCTACAGCCCGGATTCACACGCTGCTGACCGACATGCTCGATGTTGATTCATGTATGCCTGTCCCCATAGGTTAGTGCCACTTTGGGTTCACGACTAGTCATGTCGGCCCGGGTTCTCTGTCATACGGATGCTAGCGACACTATCATATACGTGAGCCAAAAGGCGCAAACGGTCCCGTGCCATGGTAAGGCGACACCCGTGGGAATACCGTGCGTGAGGCCGAAAAGTGATATGATGTGTTACATGCTAGATCGGTGTGACTTAGGATCGGGGTCCCGACAGCTTTGGTATCAGAGCATGACTGCCTGTAGGATTTCCAAGCCAACCTGGTCGAAGTTGAGTCTAGAAATTCTTTAGTTATGTAAGGGAATTGATTGTGGGAAGGAACGTAAGGCTCTTTTTACTCCTTTACCTCATGGCCTTCTGATCTGAGTCATCTTACCTTTCCTACGGGGTTAAGGAACTAGGCTTTCTCTTCTGTCTATCAGGATCACGTGTTACCACTCCGTAGTTCCATAGGATTGGATGATCAGAGTCATACCCCAGTTTTCGAGTACTTCCGGTGTAGTCTGTTTAGTATTAACCCAGAACCTTGAGTGAAGATGTTGAGTATGTTACTGCCCCATTTTAGCAGGATGTCTCATTCTGAGCATTTTACTGTCGTTATGCTGCCGGAATTGCCCCAGGAGTTCGAGAGTTACTAATTTCTTTGTCCTACATTTTACAGTCTGTAGTTGATGTTGATTCCGTCCTTGGTTTCGTTTCTCGGGATGTCATCAGTTAAGCGGAGTCCTGTTGTTTGTAGCCAGAACCACGGAGATGGTAGGGATGAGGATCCTCCCGACCAGCCTTCATTGGCAGAGTTCATGTTAGAGATGGAGAGAAACAAGCGTGAGTCTAACCGTTTGTTGGCACGTATCGAGGAGAACACCGCACATCAGTTCAAAGGGTCTGTAACCATTCATGACTTCATTCGCTTGCACCCACCTACCTTTCATCATTCCATTGAGCCACTCGATGCAGATGACTGGCTCCGTAGTATCACACGGAAGCTTCGTTCTGTGAACGTAGCTGAAAGTGACAAGGTCACCTATGCTGCATACCACCTGGAAGGTCCTGCTAGTCTTTGGTGGCAGAACTATGAGGCTATGCCTCCAGCTGGCCAGATTCCTACCTGGAGAGATTTCACTGAGGCTTTTCGCGAGCATCACATTCTCAAGCCCTCATCAATCGCAAGAGAGAAGAGTTACGTAGTTTCACCCGAGTAAGATGGCTGTTGATGCTTCTGAGAGAGTTTGAGAAACTTGCCCGTTATGCCACGTAAGAGGTGTCCACGGACGCCAAGAAGCGAGCTAGGTTCCGGAAGGGTCTCAACCCCAAGTTGCGTCGTGATCTCCACCTGCATCATTGTGATACATTCCAGGCTCTTGTGAACAAGGCCATTAATGCAGAGACAGCTCAGCTCACTTACGAGGATTCCCGTAAGCACACCCGTGATTTGGGATCCTCCTCCGGCTCCAGTTCTCAGAAGCGCCGGATTTGGGTTCCAAACTCCGCTCTTCCTTCCGGATATGCACCGAGGCCGTCCCATGTGGTGCCTTCCCCAGCTCAGCCATATGTTCCACCCAGCCGATTGGTAGACCGCTTGTCCGTGCGGGTCCACGCCCAACTTCGTGGACTTGCTTCACATGCGGAGAGCAGTGACACTATGCACGGATCGCTCTCGGGCCGCTTATGCTCCACCCCAGCCCGAGAAGACTATTGGTGGTGTTAAGCAATCAAGCAAGACGATCAGTGCCAAGCCAGCCCCCACTGAACGTGGACGTGTGCATCATGTCTCAGCTAAAGACGCTCATGATGATCCGGATGTCGTTCTTGGTACACTCCTTGTTAATTGTCACCCAGCATCAGTTCTATTCGATACTGGAGCATCTCATTCTTTCATTTCTGAAGGCTATGCTCGTTTGCACGACATGTCATTTTGTGACATGCCAACTCCGCTTGAAATCCAAACCCCAGGGTCTAGATGGCAGACCACCAGAATCAGCCATGGTAATGAAATCCTTGTTGATAGACTTGTATTTCTTGCATCACTTGTAGCCCTCAAGTCCTCAGATATTAACATCATCTTGGGTATGGACTGGATGACAGCTCATCATGCCAAGATTGATTGTTACACAAGATCTGTTCAGCTTACACACCCATCTGGCAAGATAGTCACTATCTCCACTAGAGTTGCAAAGCATCAGCTCTATTCTCTTAATGCCAGCCCTCTTCCAGACCTTGAAGATATCCCGGTAGTCCGTGACTTTCCGGATGTCTTTCCAGAGGAACTGCCAGGTGTTCCACCTGACAGAGATGTAGAGTTTGTCATAGATCTTATCCCAGGAACTGCTCCAATTTCTAGGAGACCTTACAAGATGGCACCTTTAGAACTAGCCGAGCTTAAGAAACAACTTGATGAGTCCTTGCAAAAGGGTTTCATCCATCCTAGTTCTTCTCCTTGGGCTTGCCCCGTCCTCTTCGTCAAGAATAAGGATGGTACGGACCGGATGGTTGTAGATTATCGTCCCGTTAATTTGGTCACGATAAAGAACAAGTATCTGCTCCCCAGGATCAACGATCTGTATGATCAGCTCACTGGATCCTCAATCTTTTCCAAGATGGATTTGAGGTTAGGATACCACCAAATCAAGATCAGAAATGGGGACATTCCCAAGACGGCTTTTGTCACTCGTTATGGTCAGTACGAGTACACCGTCATGTCCTTTGGTCTAACCAACGCCCCAGCCACTTTCTCCCGCTTGATGAACTCGATCTTCATGGAGTACTTAGATAAGTTCGTCGTGGTTTACCTCGATGATATTCTTATTTACTCGAAGAACGAGGAAGAGCATGTCGAACATCTTAGACTTGTGTTAGAAAAACTCAGAGAGCACCGCCCTTATGCCAAGTTCTCCAAGTGTGAATTTTGGTAGCCAGAAGTGACCTACCTAGGCCACGTAATCTCTGGTAAGGGCATTGCTGTCAATCCCGAGAGAGTTAAGGCCGTTCTCGATTGGACTCCACCTGAAACCGTTAAACAAGTTAGGAGTTTCCTTTGTCTAGCCAGCTATTGCCGCCGTTTTGTTGAAAACTTCTCCAAAATAGCCAAACCCCTCACGGAACTTCTCAAGAAAGATAAAAAGTTTGAGTGGTCCCCACAGTGTGAGTACAGTTTTTAGGAACTGAAAAGACGCCTGACTTCTGCTCCCATACTTGTGCCACCGGATTTCACTAAAGACTTTGTTATCTACTGCGATGCCTCACGGCAGGGACTAGGTTGCATTCTTATGCAGGATCGTCATGTGATTGCCTATGCATCTCGTCAGTTGCATCCACATGAGTAGAATTATCCTACACATGATCTAGAGCTTGCAGCCGTAGTCTATGCACTCAAGACCTGGCGACATTACCTTCTTGGTAAACGTTGCGAGATCTACACCGATCACCAGAGTCTCAAGTATATCTTCACCCAACCAGATTTGAACCTTAGGCAAAGACGTTGGTTGGAGTTGATCACAGATTATGATCTAGGGATTACCTACACCCCAGGCAAAGCCAATGTCATGGCTGATGCTCTAAGCCGTAAACCCTATTGCAACAATCTCATGTTGCAGGAAGGCCAACCACTTCTCCATGAGGAATTCTGTAAGCTTAACCTTCACATGGCTCCTCACGGATTCCTTTCTACCTTGGTGGCGAAACCTGATCTTGAGGATCGGATTGTCGCTGCTCAAAAGCAAGACACAGGAATTTCTCGGATCAAGAGAAACATTAAGAAGGGAGTTAGTGGATGTTTCTCTATGGATGATCGTGGTGTTGTTTTCTTTGAGAATCGTTTGGTGGTTCCCAAGAATCAACATCTGCGACAACTGATTCTTAAGGAGGCGCATGAATCTCCTCTCACGATTCATCCCGGTAGTACTAAGATGTATCAGGACCTACGCCAGAGTTTCTGGTGGACTAGGATGAAGAGAGGAATTGCTCAGTTTATTGCTAACTGTGACGTTTGTCGTCGCGTTAAGGCAGAGCATCAGAGACCTACTGGCACCCTTCAGCCTTTAGCTATTCCCGAGTGGAAATGGGATAAAGTTGGTATGGACTTCATCACCGGCTTTCCCAGGACAAAGAAAGGGAATAACGCTATCTTCGTAGTCGTTGATCGTCTTTCCAAAGTGGCTCACTTCCTTCCTGTTCGAGAGAGTATCACCGCTAGTCAGCTCGCTGACTTATATATCTCTCGAATAGTTTCACTCCATGGTGTTCCACTAGAGATCAATTCAGACCGTGGTAGTCTTTTTCACTTCTCATTTCTGGGAGAGTTTCCAAACTGCCATGGGCACCCATCTTTCCTTTAGTACCGCTTTCCACCCTCAGTCAAGTGGTCAGGTGGAAAGGGTCAACCAAATTCTCAAAGACATGCTTAGAGCTTGCGTTATCTCATTCGGTATGGATTGGGAGAAATGTCTTCCTTTCGCCGAGTTTGCTTATAACAATAGCTACCAATCCAGTCTCAAGAAAGCTCTTTTTGAGATTCTCTATGGACAAAGATGTCGAACACCTTTGAACTGGTCAGAAACCGGTGAAAGACAATTCTTTGGACCGGATATGATCCAGGAGGCAGAAGAGCAAGTTCGCATCATTCGTGAGAATTTGGAAACAGCCCAATCTCGTCAAAAGAGCCAGTATGACCGTCGTCATAAGGATGTGGCTTATGAAATTGGCGACAAGGCTTACCTTCGGGTTACTCCTCTAAAGGGTACCCATCGTTTCGGTATCAAGGGCAAGTTGGCTCCTCGTTACATTGGTCCTTTTCGCATACTCGCTAAACGAGGAGAGGTTGCCTACCAGTTGGAACTACCCTCACATCTTTCTCGAGTTCATGATGTCTTCCACGTCTCTCAACTCAGGCATTGCTTCTCGGATCCCATCCGTGGAGTGGACCACGAAACGCTTGATCTCCAAGATAACCTCACATATCGAGAGTACCCGGTTCACATTCTTGATCAAGCAGAGCGTGTTACTCGACGTCAGAACATCAAGTTTCTCAAGGTTCAGTGGTCTCATCATTCCGAGAGAGAAGCTACTTGGGAGCGAGAAGATCGTCTTCGACTGGAGTACCCCGCTTTCTTTCCGTCGACCCGTGAATCTCGGGACGAGATTTTTTCAAGTGGGGGCGAGTTGTCACATCCCTAGTCTGGTATGACCTAGACTAGCTAGTCAGTTGTGCATCATGTTTAAATTTCATTTAATTCTGAGATGAGGATTTGTGAAACCCTCAGAATCATTTTAGAAATGACCCAAATAAAAAAATTGCTCCAAAAAGGTCCAAGAAAATGCTCATGTTGCTCTCTGAAAATATTGGACAGAGATAAAAATCAAACCAATATTTTTAATGAGCTCATAAGTATTTATTTTGGGAATTTGGATCAATCCAGTAATTATTTTGCTTTGGATATATATATGTTATATATATAATATATGTCCAATAATTATGCTAGTGGCTGAGGAGCTCTGGAATTATATAACTATCTCCTACAAAAATTGGCATAAGAAGATAAAATGATTTAGCATTTTTGTTAAATCAAAACAAATGTCAGAAATAGAAAAGAAAAAGAATGGGAAAACCTTACCTGGGCTTCTTACTTGGCGCCTCTGGCCGGCCCGTTCCTGTTCTGGCCCAGCCCACCAGGGGCACAGCCGTCTTCCTCCTCTTGCCAGTAGGCAGAGGGGAAGCGGTGCCCGACGCGCGCGCACCGGCACGCAGCTGCTTGCCTGGCCGCTCCAGGCCCTTCTCCTCATGCCAGACGACGCCACGCCCCGAACTCACTCACTCTCCCCAGTCCTCTCCCCTCCTCCCCTTCGCTCCCTCTCTCGCGGCCGAAATCGCCGTCGCCGCCGTCCACAGCCACCGTGGCCTCGGCCACTGCCGCACCTCCCCGACACGCTCCCCAGCTCCGCCGCGACCCCCTCTACCTCCTCGTCGAGCCACGCACCTCCGGACGGCCTCCATCGTCGTCACCGTCATCTCTTCACCGCCGGCCACTGTGGATCCCCATCGCCGCCCCGTCGACCACAGCGCGTCCCCGAGCTCGCCGTCAAGCCGATCGAGATCGCTGTGAGCTGCTGCTCCTCCTCCCCCTCTCCGTTCTCGCCAGACACCGCAGCCGCATCCTTCGCGCCCGACTCCGGCCCGCCGCGAGCTCTGCTCCGCGAGCTCCGCTGCTCCCACGGCCTTCCTGGAAGGCGGTGGATGCGCCTGCACAAAGCTACTACCGCCGGTGGCCTCCGTGTGCCAAACCGTGGCCTCCAGCTCGCTCCGGCGAACTTCCGCCGTGGCTCCAGGTCGTCACCGGCGAAACTCCGGCGACTGACGTGGCGCGTGATTAGCTGCTAACCTCACCGCTTATTTAACCCCCTGACACTGACCCGTGGGCCCCAGCTCCACTAATCCTATAATTAGGATAATCTAACCCCCTGTTTAACCCGTGTCACGGACGTGTAGGCCCCACACATCAGGTTTGACCAGTCAGCATTGTTGACTTGCGGATGCAAGCATGACGCAATGCTGACGCAGTTATTCATTTTCTGGTATTAAATTAAATCAGGAAATTCCAGAAAATGTTTCAAACTTCAAAAAATCATAGAAATTCAACCGTAACTCAGATTGAAACAATTTATATATGAAAAATTATCAGAAAAATGCAATCTTTCCATCTGTACCAGTTTCATGCATGAAAAACCAACCTAAACCTGCTGAATAGGTGAAAACATATAAATGGCAGTTATAAGGGCTTAGTTTGGAGATGCATTTGAATCTTTGGTTCAAATGGACTCCATCCAGATAACAACTAGTTGCATTAGCTCAAACAGTATCACATCTACATGCCATGTTCATGCATCATATTGTTGCATATGCTTGTGTATTGATTGTCGACACCGTTCCTTCTCGATAGGTCCTGCTCCCCTATTGATCTACCAGGCAAGCAAACCCCCTTGTTCATTCCGATACAATCCTACTCTCTCGCTCCTGCTCTCATTTATTGCATTAGGACAACAACGATTCAATTGCTACTTTGTGCTGCGGTAGTTGAACCCATTCCTCTGCATGACCTGTCATTGCCACAGTAAATAGTTGAAACCCACTAGCATGTGTAGGAGTTGATTGAGCCATGTTGCATGCTATGCCTGCTATTGCTTAGAGTTGTGTCAGGTCTGATTCATTGGGAATGAATTGGAGTGCAGTGCTCTTGTTCTGATGTTGAGAGTGAAGTGTGTGAACACGATTTGGTAAAGGTAGCGGTGAGAGGCCATGTAGGAGTACATGGTGGGTTGTCTCACTGGAACCGTCCTTAAGCACTAAGTTCTATGTATGTTGTCCAATGACTCGATACTACCACACATTGGGCTCCGGGCGCTCCAAGACCTCTCGACTTATTAACCAACTTGATCTCTGTCCAGGAGTTGCAACTAGTTTCTGGTGTTTGTAGGTAGTGCTATTTTTCTACCAAGTGGCACCCGACGGGGTGGGCTTGGGACAGACTAGGCACACGTGGCCTGGTGTACCGAGTGGCACCCGGATGGTGGGCTCGGGAACCCTGCACACATCGTTTGGGGCTGTGAGCGAAACCCCGGCCGGTTCTCCTTGCGGATGGAACCCGAATAGGCGATAAACCTGGACTAGAGTCTTGTGTGGTTAGTCAGGTCGTGGCCGACACCCTCGCCAGGCTTCCACTTGAAGGTTGCCGAGTTACATGACGTGTACATGGCGGTAAGTGGCGAGAGAGTGTGTGAAGAAGTACACCCCTGCAGGGTTAACATGATCTATTCGAATAGCCGGGTCCGCGGTTATGGACTTCTTGGATGCTTACATGGTACATAGACAACTTGAAGTGGATACTCTAAAATGCTCAAGACAAGTGTGAGTGCTATGAATGGCTTTCCCGTAGGGAGACGGGGATGAATCCATAGTAGTGTACTGTGTGGTGATTAGTGGACTCGTGTACGTTGTCTCACCTCAAGAAGTTCTGGTAGTCGTAGAACAGGATAGCCACAGAGTCAAAGCTGGCTTGCTGCAAGTAAACCCCACACTACCTCCTTGATACAAATGCATGTATGATAGGATCTGATGTAAGTCTTGCTGAGTACCTTTGTACTCATGTTGCTTTATTTATGTTTTTGCAGCGGAGACTACAATCTTACTAGTGGTTCCGCTTGGACTTCGACGAGTAGCTTGTTACCTCAGCTACGATTTTGTACCCTTGGGAGGGTCTTGTAGATAGTCAGGCTTCTCAGCCTTTTTCTTTTGTAGTTGTCTGTACTCAGACATGTAATGCTGCCGCTTGTTGCTTGTATGCTCTGAATGATGGGTCATGTGACCCCTGTTTGTATTTAATGCTATGTGGCTCTTCTGAGCCTTTATCTATATGAGTTTGCGTTATGTTGTGATGCCATGTTGTACAGCACATACTTGCAGGTTATGCATACGTGTAACGTGTATTGCTATGTGTGGGATCCGACAACCTAGTTGTCTATCCTTGGTAGCCTCTCTTATGGGGAAATGTAGTCTAGTGCTTCCACCAAGCCATAGTAGTCCGCTACAGCCCGGTTTACCGGAGTCCTGCTAGCCCAGCACTACTGCTCTGGAACACTTGACTGGCCGGCATGTGAATCACTTCGTTCCCGTGTCTGTCCCTTCGGGGAAATGTCACGAGGTGACATCCGGAGTCCTGCCTAGCCTGCTACAGCCCGGTTTACCGGAGTCCTGTTAGCCCAGTGCTACAGCCCGGATTCACACGCTACTGACCGACATGCTCGATGTTGATTCATGTATGCCTGTCCCCATAGGTTAGTGCCACTTTGGGTTCACGACTAGTCATGTCGGCCCGGGTTCCCTGTCATACGGATGCTAGCGACACTATCATATACGTGAGCCAAAAGGCACAAACGGTCCCGGGCCATGGTAAGGCGACACCCGTGGGAATACCGTGCGTGAGGCCGCAAAGTGAATGATGTGTTACATGCTAGATCGGTGTGACTTAGGATCGGGGTCCCGACAGGCGGGTCGACCCCTTATTTGCACGGGTTGACGCCCTGCGGCTTACAGAGTCCCGGCCGACTTATAAAAAATGTCCGGCTCGGTGACTAGTTAAATCTACCTTATGATACAAGTCATGCCATTGTGGCGGTTTACTACAACGGGTATTGAGTCGCCCGTGGGCCTTAGGCCCTCTATTGAACCGCCATCTTCACGCTTTGTCTTGGGCTTCTTTCTGGTGAGTCTCTTTGCATAACCCGGCCCCTCCTGGGCGGCTTACACAAATAGCTATATCCCCAACATTAGGCCCCAGATTGATTTGAACCTGTTCATGTCAATCTTAAAATACCTTAAGAAGTAAATCTTCAGTCTTCCGGCTGTGCAAAAGGTTTCTTTTAACTCGCCATGACATCATCTTTTGGATTCCTGTTAACCCGCCGTGACGTCATCCTTACTTAAATTGATTGTTTATTTCCTCATATCCTCCAACGGATCTTTGCCTTTACTGACTGCTCCAAAAACCGAGGTGTCGGGGCCGCTGGATAATAACTTCTATCTCCTCGTTTCTCGCACCGTCTCAGCTATCCTTTCCTTATAAATAGGGCGACCTAGGTCTTCCATTCTTCCCTCTGTCAGTCGTCTTCCTCCTCTGCTTCCTCTCGAGCTCCGCCGCCGCCGTTGTCGAGCCCCTCGTCTTCACCGACTCAGGCCGCTGCATCGACCTGACTCTGACTAGAAATCGACGGCGAACCTCCGCAGCTCATCCACATCCCTGAGTTCCTCTCCTTCCCTTTCTGAGATCTGCATTGGAGCTTTGTTGAGTTCGTCGGCGTTCATCGCCACCTGATGCAAACCCTCGCTAGTTTTCACCTCCAATGCCCTGTTTAGATCGTATAAAACAACATAGAACTACTGCGGTAATTGTTTGTGTTTATCTTGCATAAAGACAGATCTCATTTCCCTCGTTTGGAAACCCTCTTCGAGTGTATGAAGTTCTCTGCCCTGTTTTTAGGTCTAGAAAATTTTCTTTTCAGAGCAATAATTTGATCCAGAATAATTACTGACATCTGTGAAACTTGTTTGTTCCACACTTAGCCGAAAATTGCCTCTGCTGAATCTGTTTGGCTGCGGTAGCCCATATGGCCAGCTTAATAAAATGTCATTGATTGTTAGTCTCACTTGCCTCTGGCGTCTTATGAAACTTTAACCACCTCTGACACCCGTGGAGATTTAAATGTCATGCTATAGTTATCCAGATATCATTAGGCCCCTTCTTAAGCCGCCATCTTAAATAGATTCAGAAATGCTCTCTTCCGGGTTAATGTTAAACCGGAAATTTTTCTTTTGTCATAAGCTTCAATCTTCACAATGTCACGCAAGGCACCCAAAGCCCCTGTGACCTGTAATTGGTTCAAATCCACCGTTACAGAGAGCTCCTTAGCTGGGTTTGTGAAATCCGGCCATCTACCCCAAAAGGAGATCATGTCTTATCATGCTCCTAACCCATCAGAGGAGAAACCTCAACCCAAGGAAGGGGAGGTAATCGTGTTTACGGATCATATGAACCGGGGATTTGCTCCACCCGGGTCAAAATTCTTCAGAGATGTTTTGAATTTCTTTGACCTCAGACCTCAAGACATCGGGCCCAACTCCGTGTCAAATCTCTGCAACTTCCAAGTGTTCTTCGAAGTGTACCTTGGAGAAGAGCCAAATCTGACTTTGTTCAGAGAGCTGTTTTATTTGAACCGGCAAAATTAACGTGCCAATGGGCCCAGTCTGGAACTCGGTGGTATCTCAATCCAGCGGCGAAGAGACTGCCTTTTCCCTTATGTAGAACTCCCAAGCCATCCGAAGGAGTGGAACTAGACATGGTTTTACTGCCAGGATACCTCTCCGGCTGGTGAGAACCCGCTGCCCGGCTTTCGCGCTTTGCGCTTGGAGTCCAACCACCCACTGGCTGACAAATTATCTCCTGCTGAACGTATTCCACTTGCCCCCACCATAAAGAAGATTAAGGCTCTTTTGGGCAATGGTTTGGACGACATTGATTTAGTCCGGACCTGGATTACCTGGCGGGTGATTCCGTTAAGCCGCCGACCCGGCTTAATGTGTACTTACTTAGGGGAAAAGGATGACCCGCTGCGTCACAGCCCTGACGATTTACCAGATGACACGGTCGCAGCTATGATCCAGTCACTGTTGAAAGAGGGAACTATGGTGAATAACACCTTCAGCTTACTCCCCTTCTGCAAGAACAACCCGGCTCCGGTTGTAAGTTCCTTAACCTTACAAATTATACCTTTATAAGTTTTTAAACCTTGCTGTACTCATAATTCCTCTGCCGTTTTACTCACAGGCCGATGATGCTTTCTGGAAGGTCAAATATGACCATGAGGCTGCTAAGCAAGCCAGGGCGGCTAAGAGAGCCGAAAGAAAAAATACCAAGACAGGGACTTCAAGGAAAAGAAGACCAAGCGCCTCCGATTTACTGAAGCTGGATGACACCTCTGAAGATGAAGAAGAGGTAACCTTTAAACATTCCTGACTCCCTTGTCATAATCTTACTGATATTAAATCTTTTCAGGAGGATACGGGAAACAGCCAAGCTCCTGGCGAAGAGGTAACTATAATCTCCTCCGACTCAGAGCCTTTGCCAAAGCACAAAATCCGACGGGTGACCCGGAAAGTAAGATTTTCACATCCTCTAGCTTATCAAGATCCTCAATTTCTTTTGAAGCAACAATAGCTTGAAAACCGGAGGCAGACCCGGACCAGCAAGGATGCAGAACTCTCTTCCGGCTTACCCGACGTAAGCAGGAAGCGCCGGACTGAGGTCATCTCCGATTTATGTTCTGTTTATCCTTTGGCGGGTTTAATTCGTCAACCTCTCAATTCATCTGACTCCAATTATCAGGATACCTCTCCTTCCTCCGGCAAGTCTATGGAATCCAATATGCCGGCCTTCAAGACTGCCCCTGGGTAATATACCTTTGTTATCCTTATGCTTTACCTTACTCATATTTTTATACTCACCCTTCTGTTTTGTCCACAGCGTGCAGGTGAAGCCCAGTAAGAGGGCAAAAAAGAATAAGCCATCTGAAGACCTGGTAGCAACTGAGCCGGAACTCGGAACCGCTCCCGCGGATGCTTCCACTCATCAACCGCCGCCTGAACCGGCATATGAAATTCCAGCGCCATCTTCTGACCCGCCTACCGAAGATACTTTCAACAACTCCGATAACCCGGAAATTCCTAGCCCGGTAAAGACGACTGACCCGGAAGTTGAAATTTTGAAAAGCCAGTTTGTTGAACCGGGGCGTCCTACTGTCCTTGCCAAATGTTCCGCCAAGGAAGAACTTGTCGAACGCCGAAAGGCCAAGCAGGACATCACTGATTACACTCACTTAAGCATTGGTGATATAGTCTCGGGCTATCTGAATCAAGTGCATAACAGCCGCGACCTGGAAATTGACATGGTAAAATAGATACAGCACAAATCTAAGGTATGACTCATACTATTTTCCTGAATCTTACTTACTGTACCAACCCCCAAGTCTACTGCTTATGAATAAATATGTTGTAGACTTAGAAATATGCTTACTGTTAGTTTATCCAGCTTAGAAGAGAATATATTTAACCCGGGTATAGCATAATAACTTTAAACATGCGATACACATTAGCCCCTAAGTGTCAAATATCTTTACTTGTAAAATGCTTGGGACTTAATATGCATAACCCAACATGATAAATTAAAAAATTCTTCAGCATACATTCGCCCCCAAGTGTCAAGTATCTTTACTTGTAAAATGCTTGGAACTTAACGATATCTTACCATAACCTTAATGATAACCCGGCATCAACGCAGGCCTCCACAAGTCAATTTGAGTCGGAGATTGCTGACCTGAAGAGCCGCCTGGCAACCCAAGAACTCGAAATTCAAAAGGCCGACTCCAAATTTGCATTCAGCATCTCTGAACAAGAGAAGTTGAAAAAGAATTTCGATGCAGAGAAGAAAATATGGGCTGATGAAAAGGCCTCACTAGTGACCCGGGCCGAGACAGCAGAAGCATCACTTGCCGAAGCAACCGCCGAGCTGTCCGGCTTAAAGCGCCAGATATCTCAAATGGTCTCAGCAATCTTCTGTAAGTTACTATATCTAATCTTGAATATCACAACAGTCCCTTTGATGACTATTTCAATTGTTATCTCTGGCTCACCCTATATGTATAAACGCAGGCCCCAGGAGCACAAACCTCAAGCAGAATATGCTGACCAAGCTTAAGGCGGTGTACACTCTAGTGGAACAGCTATACATCGGGTCACAACGTGCTTTGGCCATTGTGGCTTTATCAAATGATGCTCCCTATCTTCTGCAGGATGTGCTGAAGCGGCTTGCCGTGCTACCCCAAAAGATTCAAGAGCTAAGGTGGGCTTCTGCCAGAACCGGGGCCATAGCTGCCTTAAGTCGGGCCAAGGCGTTACTTCCAGAGTTAGACCTGGCAGATGTTGCTCTTGGATATCCCAGCTTGAAGGAAGACGGCTCTGTATTCGATGAATCAGACTTTACCGCTTGTGTGAGAGTCGTACGTCCTGTGGCTACCATTATTGGAAATGATATTGATCTTACCAAGTATCAACCGGGTTATGATAGCGAGAACCGGAGGATTCCAACTCCTCACTATGATGACGTCAACCTGATCCCTCCAACTCGTAAGCATACCTTTGCTCCTGAAGTTGAATCAGCCGGTTTAATAGATGATGAAGCTGAATTTGAAGCCTTAAGCGGCATTGACTGGACCTCGTCAACCTTCCAGGACAAAGCATCAGACGGAGAAGTGGAGAAGGATAACCCAGAACCTTCAAGCCCACCAAAGGAGTAACTCGCCTGGCGCTTTGATTTTGAAAAACAATGCTTCATTATTCAGACTCGGGGAGTCTTGTAATAGGGTAAAAAAAAACCTCTTAACTTTGTCATGCCATCGCGCATGTTTGTGACGTTTAATATTGTCGTAAGACGCCATCGTTATATACTTCCGTCTTACGTCTGAACCTTCTTGCTTTATCCTGTGTATAAAACAAAACTAGAATGCCCTTGGCGACTGATCGCATCCGGGGTCACATAAAGTATTGATAACCCGGAGTATGAACAAAAAACACCATAAAAACTGGTTTATGATTATAACCACAATAACATACTTGCTATCGTACCTGGTATATACTTCACCGGCTTATGCAACCCAGAAACAGAGAGTTAATTGAACTCCTGAAAGTCAGCACATACAATGTTTACCTGGCCCTTAATAATACTTTACAGAGTATAATGAATAATAAACTTAATTTTCAAAGGCTTCTGTTTCGAATAGGATCAGTAAACCGTTCCAAAGGGGTTAAGCTAAGATTCGAATACGATCATAAAGCCCCCAGTGGCTTTGGCGATGCAGATCAAGTGGGTATCGACAGCTATGTTCTCTTTGGTTCGAATACGACCTATGTTTGAACAGGAAGCCCCCAAGGGACCAGAAGAATTGTTTAATGACGCTGATTTGAATACGATCCACGTCAGACCCAAAGAGGTTAAGCTATGATTCAAATATGACCAAGAAGCCCCCAAGTGGGTTTGGCAGTATGCCGATCAAGTGGGTATCGACAGCTATGTTCTCTTTGGTTGGAATACGACCTATGTTTGAACAGGAAGCCCCCAAGTGACCATGGCTAGATTCAGATATGATCATAAGCCGGACCAAAGGGAAAGCCAGATTCAGATATGATCCGCTCTCTGTTGGTTGTTTCCACCACTTGTGAAAGAAGACATATAAACCTTCGAGGGTGAAAAAAGAGGTCCTGCTTTATTGCTTTATATAATATATACATTGCTAAAAAAGAAAAAACTAAAACATATATATATATATCCTGAGAGCCGGTGGCTCAAGTATAGTAAGGCTGAAGATGAGCTATGTTCCACGGCCGGCGGGTCTCCTCCTCCGACTTACGTGAGTCTTTGTGCTCTCGAACATCGATAAGATAGTATGACCCGTTGTTCAAGTTTTTACTGACCACAAAAGGTCCTTCCCAAGGAGGGGATATCTTGTGCATATCAGACTGATCCTGGATGAGCCAGAGCACTAAATCGCCTTCCTGAAAGGCCCTGCTTCTAACCCGGCGGCTGTGATAGCGGCGCAGGTCTTGCTGGTAAATCGCCGAGCGGGCTATTGCCAAGTCTCGCTCTTCATCCAACAAGTCAAGTGCATCCTGACGAGTTTTTTGATTATCAGCCTCAACGTAAGCCGCCACTCGGGGTGAGTCATGCCGGATGTCACTTGGCAGAACTGCCTCTGCTCCGTACACCAAGAAGAAAGGTGTATAACCTGTGGATCTGTTAGGCATTGTGTTGATGCTCCATAGCATAGAAGGTAACTCCTCCACCCAACAACCCCGGAGTTCGCTGTAAGGGAACCAAGAGCCGGGGTTTGATACCCTTCAATATCTCTTGATTAGCTCTCTCTGCTTGACCATTAGATTGAGGGTGAGCAACAGCCGAAACATCAAGCCAGATATGTTCTCGTTGACAGAACTCTTCCATGGCACCCTTGGAAAGATTGGTACCATTATCAGTTATAATGCTGTGTGGAAAGCCAAAACGAAAGATCACCTTTTTCATGAACTGAACCGCCATGGCTGCATCACACTTACTGACCGGCTCTACTTCAACCCACTTGGTAAATTTATCCACGGCCACCAACAGGTGTGTCTTCTTATCCTTAGACCTTTTGAAAGGTCCAACCATGTCAAGCCCCCAGACTGCAAACGGCCAAGTAATCAGAATCATCCTCAATTCTTGAGCCGGCACATGAACTCGACGTGAGAATTTTTGACATCCGTCACATTTACTGACCAGATCCTCCGCATCAGCATGAGCCGTCAGCCAATAGAAACCATGACGAAAAGACTTGGCCATCAGAGATTTTGAGCCGGCATGATGACCACAATCTCCTTCATGGATCTCGCGAAGTATCTCCTGACCCTCCGTAGGCGATACGCAACGCTGAAATGCCCCAGTGACGCTGCGGTGATGCAACTCGCCATGAACAATTGTCATAGATTTGGACCGCCTGATGATTTGTCTTGCCAAGGTCTCATCCTCAGGCAACTCTCCCCGGGTCATATAAGCCAAATACGGGATGGTCCAATCTGGGATAACATGAAGAGCTGCCACCAGCGGTGTCTCCGGGTCTGGCACTGCTAGTTCTTCCTCTGTAGGCACTTTGACAGAAGGGTTATGCAAAACATCAAGAAAGGTATTAGGCGGCACCGGCTTACGCTGAGACCCCAGCCGGCTTAAAGCATCAGCCGCCTCATTCTTCCTCCGATCAATGTGCTCTACTTGATAACCCCTGAAGTACCCAGCCACCGCATCAACTTCACGGCGATAAGCCGCCATAAGGGGATCCTTGGAGTCCCACGTGCCTGACACCTGTTGAGCGACGAGGTCTGAATCGCCCAAGCACCTTACCCGGCTCAAATTCATCTCTTTGGCCATTCGGAGACCATGGAGTAAAGCCTCGTACTCAGCTGCATTGTTAGTACAGGGAAACATAAGCCGGAACACATAGCGAAATTTGTCCCCTCGGGGGGAAGTTAAAACGACTCCAGCCCCCGAGCCTTCCAACTGCCTGGACCCATGGAAGTGAATAGTCCAATATGTGTTATCTGGCTTCTCCTCAGGTGCCTGCAACTCCGTCCAATCATTGATAAAATCCACCAAGGCTTGAGACTTGATAGCTGTACGTGGTATATACTTCAAACCATGAGGCCCAAGCTCAATGGCCCACTTGGCGACTCGTCCTGTGGCTTCCCTGTTCTGGATGGTGTCTCCCAAGGGGGCAGAACTTACCACAGTTATAGGATGACCTTGGAAGTACTGCTTCAGCTTCCGGCTTGCCATGAACACCCCATAAACAAGTTTCTGCCAATGTAGATACCTTTGCTTGGACTCTATGAGCACCTCACTGATGTAATAGACCGGCCGTTGAACCGGATGCTCCTTGCCAGCCTCCTTACGCTCCACCACGATGGCAACACTAACAGCTCGTGAGTTAGCAGCCACATACAACAGTAACGGCTCTTTATCATTGGGAGCCGCAAGAACCGGCGGCTCAGACAATTGTCTCTTTAAATCTTCAAAGGCAGCATCAGCAACCTCACTCCAGACAAAAGTGTCTGTTTTCTTCATCATCTGATACAGTGGTAGAGCCTTCTCACCTAACCGGCTTATGAATCGGCTTAAAGCAGTGATGCGATCCGCCAGTCGCTGAACATCATTGATGCATGCCAGTTTAGCCAGAGAGGTAATCGCCTTGATCTTCAACGGGTTAGCTTCAATGCCCCTGTTCGAGACCAGGAATCCCAAAAGTTTGCCTGCAGGTACACCAAATACACACTTGTCCGGGTTAAGCATCATCTTATAGACCCGGAGATTATCAAAGGTTTCCTTCAAATCAGATATCAAGGTTTCTTTCTCTCTAGATTTCACCACAATGTCATCTACATAAGCATGAACATTGCGCCCAATCTGATTGTGGAGACAATTCTGTACACACCGCTGATAAGTCGCATGGGCACTCTTGAGCCCAAATGGCATAGACACATAGCAGAAGGCTCCAAAAGGAGTAATAAAAGCCATTCTCTCCTGGTCCTTAACTGCCATTTTGATCTGATGATATCCAGAGTAAGCGTCCAAAAAGCTCAAACGCTCGCAACCCGCCATAGCATCAATGATTTGATCAATACGGGGTAGAGCAAAGGGATCAGCCGGACAAGCTTTATTTAAGTCCGTGTAATCCACACACATCCGCCAAGTGCCGTTTTTCTTGAGCACAAGCACCGGGTTAGCCAATCACTCCGGGTGAAAAACTTCCACGATGAACCCAGCCGCTAAGAGCCGAGCGACCTCTTCCTCGATAGCTTTCTGTCTTTCCTTATGGAATCGTCGAAGAAATTGCCTGACCGGCCTATACTTCGGATCAATATTAAGAGTGTGCTCAGCGAGTTCTCTCGGGACACCCGACATGTTAGAAGGTTTCCATGCAAAGATGTCCCGGTTCTCACGGATGAACTCGATGAGCGCGCCTTCCTATTTGGGATCCAAATTGGTGCGATCTTTGAACTGCTTGGAAGAGTCGCCTGGAGTGAAGTCAACAAGCTTTGTTTCAGCAGCCGACTTAAATTTCAATGCCGGGTCATGCTCTGTAGTTGGCTTCTTTAAAGAGGTCATATCCGCCGGGTCAACGTTATTTTGATAAAATTTTAGCTCCTCTTCTGCACAAACAGACTCAGCATAAGCCGCATCGCCTTCTTCACATTCCAAGGTTACCTTTCGACTCCCATGCATGGTGAAGGTGCCCTTGTAACCCGGCATCTTGAGCTGTAGATAAACATAACACGGTCGCGCCATAAACTTGGCATAAGCCGGCCGTCCGAACAGAGCATGATATGGACTCCTGAATTTGACTACCTCAAACGTCAATTTCTCAGCCCTGGAATCATATTCATCTCCAAAGGCTACCTCCAGCTCAATCTTGCCAACTGGGTACACCGACTTACCAGGCACCACTCCATGAAAGACAGTGTTGGATGTCCTTAAATCCTTGTCAGTTAGACCCATACGACGAAAGGTCTCATAATAGAGAATGTTGATACTACTACCTCCGTCCATGAGTACCTTAGTAAATTTATATCCACCAACTTGAGGCGCCACCACCAAAGCCAACTGACCCGGATTATCAACCCGGGGCGGGTGATCTTCCCTGCTCCATATGATGGGCTGTTCTGACCACCTCAAATAACGGGGAACTGCTGGCTCAACAGAATTTATAGCCCTCTTGTGGACCTTCTGATCACGCTTGCACAAATTAGTGGTAAACACATGATACTGTCCACCGTTTAACTGCTTTGGGTGCCACTGATAACCTGACTACTGCTGCTGCTGTCCCCCATGGCCAGGTTGCTGTTGACTATAGCCGCCTTGACTTCCCTAAAAGCCGGAACTTGAACCGCCGCTCGGGCCATGAAAACCACCGGCCCCTGAGCTGTCTCCTGATCCATGATTGCCATCAAACATGTTGGAATTCTTGAAAGCCTTCATGATCGCGCAATCTTTCCATAAGTGGGTGGCGGGTCATTCCCGAGTATCGTGTCTCGGGCAAGGCTCATTGAGAAGTTGCTCAAGAAACGGGCCTGAGCCGCCAGATCGAGGGGGCGGTCTCCCCTTACATTTCTGGTTGTTACCTTGTGCATTGGCATTGGCCACAAACTCCGGGTTACCCTCCGCCTTACGCTTGTTGCCTCCTTGACTTGCCGGGTTATGCTGTTGGCCCTTTCCATTGCCATTCTTCTTTCCCTTCCCTGCCTTTTCCTCATCACACGCGGGATCCTTGGTACTATCAGAATCGGCGTATTTGACTAAGGCTGCCATCAGCGTACCCATATCGTTGCAATCACGCTTAAGGCGTCCCAGCTTCTCCCTCAGTGGCTCAAAGCGACAATTCTTCTCCAACATAAGTATCGCAAAGCCGGCATCCATCTTATCAGATGAGTGTATTATTTCCTTGACCCGGCGCACCCAATGAGTTGTGGATTCACCTTCCTCCTGCTTACAATTGGTCAAGTCCACAATTGACATAGACTGCTTGCAAGTGTCTTTGAAGTTCTGGATAAACCGGGCGTTTAGCTCTGCCCATGAGCTAATAGAATTAGGCGGCAAACCCTTTAACCGAGACCGAGCCGTTCCATCTAACATCATAGTGAAGTACTTGGCCATCGCTGCGTCGCTGGCCTCCAATAGCTCCATGGCCATCTCATAACTTTCGATATATGCCCCGGGCTATAAGTCGGCCGTGTAATTCGGCACCTTTCTAGGTCCCTTCAAATCCTTGGGCAGACGTACATCCCGCAGAGCCGGCACCAAACAAGGGACACCACCGATTCTAGTGGCCACTCCTGCTCCAACAGAAGTCGTCGGATACTCTGGGAGACCTTCATATGTCGCCTGCTGAGTTGCTAGCTGAGCCGCCCGCTCGTCCTCCTGACGTATTCGGTCTTGCACCGGGTTATAGCCACCGGGCTGGTTACGGCGCTGGGCATTGCTTGATAAAGCTTCTGACTCCATGTGCCTGCTGTAACTCGGACTCCGGTTTTGATGAGGTGCTAGCCAAGGCGGAGGGGTTGAATGAATCCTATCCCTGCTGTAAGAATAGGTCTCTTGCTGCGCCAAGGCCGTTTGAATAAGATCTCTGACCCTCCGGGTCTCCTCCGCTGTCGGGTCATCACCATCCACTGGAAGAGCCGCCAAACGTGCCGACGCTGCTATCAAGTTCTCCATGGGGTTGGAGAAGTGACCTGGTGGTATTGGTATGTATCGGGTGTAGCAACCCGCCGAATGGGTCAAGTCTCTGTGCTTAAGTGTCATCCCTAGATCGGTATGCTGACACACACAGTACTCGAGGATTTATAACAGAGGTAAATCACATGTATAAAGTAACGTAAATACTATTACCTCAATCCAAAATATAGCGGAAGCAACAAGGTTGTGGATTCCCATCAACACCAATGGCAAGGTTGAGTGTAGAAATCATAACCCTAACGTATCACTTACTCGTCATTTGAAAAGTCTGCAACATGAAACGTTGCAGCCCGAAAACGGGTCAGCACATGGAATATGCTGGCAATGTAACACATAGAGAGTAATGGAAGAATAAGCCTATACTACATGCATATATGGCTGGTGGAAAGCTCTATGGTTACAGTTTTGCGTAAAGCCAATTTTTCCCTACTGCAAAGGAATAAATTTATTTAACTATCATGGTGGTTGTTAAACATTGAGAACGGTTGACAGCATCCTCAATCCCAATTAAAAGTACTCATTAAACCCAAACAAATTATATTAAGTAACGTGATGAGATCAACATGATAATCCAAGAACTAGATACTCAAGATGTCCATAACCGGGGACACGGCTAATCATGATTAGTTTATACACTCTGCAGAGGTTTGCGCACTTTTCCCCACAAGACTCGATCGCCTCCGTTGGTTTCTCGCACTACATGGTGTTTGAGAGACGGATGACCGAGACATAGTCTTTCAGAAGCGCTAGCACCTTACATGTGGGTAGACCGTACCAACCTACAACCCCTACATCTGCTAGTCTACCCGTAAGAGTTCGCACAACTTAGTCAACTACGCCAGAGCCCATAATTGCTTGTGGCTGCACACGGAAGTTTCTAGTTTGAATAATCTCATGATCCCTTTGAGCCTGGGTGGCGGACCGTAGGATGATCACACGGTATATCCCCGGGATCTCCTAGGACAACACTGGTATATCCCCAGGTGTCCGGGCAAGTCCACTGGTATATCCCCAGGGTGCCCCTAGTAATCCACCCAGATGTGTATTTAAGTTGCCACCTTAAGTTGAGCCATTAAAGAACAATCTCACATCTGTCATGGATTTCACTCATACCCAAACCACATCTACGAGCATAGCATAGAAATATAAGTAACGCGTAGAAGTAACTCCCAAGGGTTTGATAGTAACAGGGCAATAGGTTCCTACCTCAACTACTTCTCATAACCCACAATTTAAATAGATCCTAATCATGCAAGTGTTTGAGGATAGATCTAATGCATAAAAACTGGGTATGAGAAAAGTATGATCAAAGTGTTACTTTCCTGCAATGTTGACGAAGACGATTCGCACTCAAAACTCTTGATAGATCTACTTGTCACACTCCGGTCAATCTATCGTAAGCAATCAATAGTAACCACACATAAGCAATCACTCAAAAGATCGGGAAGAACGAAGAAAACGATTCAGAAAACATCAAACCAAGCAAATAACTCTTGCAACATAAAACAATTTCTAACAGTACCAAAATTATGTGAATTTGGCCTTATTATAAAGTTTAGGTCAAGAGCTTCGATTTGCAAAAAGATTCAATTAAATCGGAGTTACGAATCTCAAGTTATGATCAAACGAAGTTTGCAAAAACATGTTTGAGTTGGATTACTGGATAGAGGGGATCATAACGAAGAAGTGGGCATTGGTTTCGTTGTATTTGGACTAACGAGTAAAAAGTTACGGTCGTTTGAAAAACAGGGACTAATCTGTAAAAGAAATATTCACGGATGGGTCCCTGGCTGAAATCTATAATAAAAAGAAAAATCTACCGAGCGAACGCTAGCTAACAGAACCTAACGAACGAAAATCGTTCGCTACCGAACCTAACTAATGAACGTTCGCTATTTAGCAGAAAACGGTTTAAAAAAACAGACTCGATCTGGTCCATTGGATCCAGATCTAACGGTGGGGGAGGAGTAGGGAGTTACCGTGGCGGCGGAAGTCGCCGGCGACGAGGGAGACGGCGGCGGCGGCTCGGGTCCGGCCGGGGCAGTGGCTCCGGTCGTCGAGGAGGGCAACGGAGAGGTCGGGGAGAGGCGGCGCGGCAAGACGAGGAGGATGGCGGCGTCGGTGGTGTGTGCGGGGACGGGACGGAGCGAGGCAGTGGCGATGGATCTCGGCGGCGGCGGCGGCTTGCGGCACGGGCGTCAGCGCGAGAGGAGAGAGAGAGGGGTCCGGGGCGCGGCTTTATAGGAGGGGAGGGGACCCGCAGTGGCGTGGGGAAGGGGGCACGGAGGCGCGGAGTCCGGCCGGACTCCGGCTGGCGGCGGCGATGCTCGGGACTCTGTCCCGAGCTCGGGGACGAGCACGGAGGTGGGCTGGGCCTGCGGCCTGGCTCGGGTGCTGGGCCGGCCCAGTCGGCGAGGGGAAGGTTTTTTTTAATAAACATTTCCCAGACAAATGAAATAATAAAAACAAATTAAATGAAAATATTATATGGGCATATAATATATCAAAATTTCAGAAAAAGATTTTCTACAACATGGACATTATTCTAGAGTCAAATAAAATACACACAAATTCAAATAATTCAAACAGTGCTAATGCCTAATAAAATCCACGAAAATCATTTTAAAAATACCAAAATGACTTCAAATTAATTTCTCTCCAATTTTACGATGTAGGGAATCATGTTACCCTATTTTCCATATATTTTATTTTTGGAGAAAATAATTTGAATAAAACTCAAATAACTCCAAATTGAAAATAAATTCAAAAGAATTTTGAATTTAATTCTTTGAAACTCCCAACTCATATTTCATATGTTTTGAAGAAGTCATTTTATCTTCGCTCGTGGAAATCATTGAGTTGCATAGAGTTTCAGAATTGGAAATATTTTCGAAATGGAATTCAAATATTTTCAACACCCATTGTCATTTAAATAAATGGAAGAAGTCATGTCATCTTCTCTCTAGGGTTTTGTGATGAAAAGAATTTGAATTCCCGAAGATCATAAAAGCAAAATGAAAGTTTGGGAAAGTCCCTTTATTGCCTCTCATTTAACTTTCAAAAAGTTTCAAATTCACTCACTTTCAGTCAATCAATCAAACAATCAATCAAATCTATCTATTTAATATAACATTCCAAAATTTAGAATTTTGGGATGTTACAAACTACCACCCTTAAAATGGATCTCGTCCTCGAGATTCGGAGAGGCTAGAAAGAAATAGGTTAGGGTTTGGGGGTCTTCTCAAAATCCATCGATCATCATAGGGGGTCTGGGGTGCTACCACCCTTAGAGACATGGTTACGGTTCCATCAAAACTCATATACTCCATCCTTATTACTGACAGTGTCGGTCTTCTCAGTCTTCTCAGATCGTAAGGATAATTCCTTCTCTAGGCTCTCTTCCGGTAGTGGCATAACCTTTTCCTCAATACTTTTGTCCTTTCATCTTGGTAAGGTTATTCCGAGACTGGGTCTTCTTAGCTGACGGGTCTGGCGCCAATACTAATCAGATATCGATATCTCATGGTGGTCAACAATTTATGGTTTGTCCTGCAGGAAATGGGTCTGGGTTGAACCTCACCGTATAACCTACGGTTGGCAACAACTGCCGTGTACAAGGGAAAAAATACCTATACCACTCTAAGGTTTAAACAAGGTTTTGATCATCGTCTCTCTACTATAGGTAAGTCACTCAGATTTACCATCCCATATAGCAAAGCGAATAATAAGAGTAAGTCGGTATGGTGATCAATCCATCCCTTTCCAAATCATTACCTTGTACATGGTTTAGCGAATCTCGCATTCTAACACTCGGTCATTCTCACAAGCATTGCAGAATTTCTCTTGTCGACGAACCAAGTTCGGATAAATCCATTGATTCTGCAAGCCAAACAAACATCTATCGTTCCTTAACAACTCTCAAGTTTTGCGTAAACTCCTATAGGATCGTTTGCCGATAAAATCATAACTTCTTCCAAGTTTTTTCCTTCAGCAAGAGTGTGCTTGCTTCTTGGCAGGTCCTGGGGCCTGTGGGTTATGGCCCATCTCATCACTTGTAGTCCTTGAACTTATCCTCGGGCTTCTGATCATTATTCCAACATACAACTTCCTGGCATACTTAAAATCCATCCAATTGTATTGTCTTTCTTCCTTCTATTTGTACCAAACTAAGACGTGATTACTCAGACTCATCATGGAATTTCCATTGATCCATATTTCCATCATCATACCTCCTTTATATCCAATAGTAATTCATCTCTTCATCCTCGTGGGATATCCCACATACCGAGATAAAACTTATACTTATGAAGTCCATACTCCACTTTGTGGAACATCATTATCCTTTCGAGGTCAAGCGTCCTTACAGGGAATATTGGCCATCTCGCATGGCACTTCTTCAAGCGGGAAGCGTGAAACACATCATGAACTCCGACAGTCCTTTAGGTGACTCCAACTTGTTGGCCACTTCTCCCATCGCTCCAAAACTCGGTATGGTCCTACAAATCTCGGGCTAACTTTCCCTTAACTCCAAATTGTTTAACTCCTCATGAGAGGGACACACGAAGCATGCTCTTTCTCCGATTTCATAGACTAACTCCTTGCGTTTTTGAGTGCATAACTATTACACTGGGGTGAGCTACCTTGATCTATCTTGAATCAACTTAACATTCTCTTGACTCCTTGATCACATTTGGTCCAAACAAGCAGCAGTCTCCAACTTCATCCCACATCAACGGTGTCTGGCTCCTTCTCCCATACAAAGCTTAAAAAGGGGCCATCTTCAAACTGACTTGGTAGCTATTGTTGTATGAGAACTCCGCGTAAGGTAGATTATCATGCCCACCGGATCCATAATCTAGCACTCAAGTTCTCAACATGTCCTCCAGAATCTGATTTACTCTCTCAGTCTATCCATCTGTCTGCGGATGAAAGGCTGTACTAAACTCTAGCCTAGTACCCAAAGTCTGGTGCAGCTGATTCCAAAACTTTGAGGTAAACTGTGTTCCTCTACGATAGTCCTCGGAACTCCATGCAGACATACGATCCTTGTCAATTATATCTTGGCCAACTTCGGACTTGTATAGGAGGTTTTCACTGGGATAAAGTGAGCCACTTTGGTCAAGCGAATCAACTACTACCCAGATAGAATCATGTCCCGTTCGAGTTCTGGGAAATCCGGTAATGAAATCCATGCCAAGCTTATCCCACTTCCATTTGGGTATCGGCATAGGCTGTAGTAATCTTGCTGGCTTCTGATGCTCTGCTTTTACTCTCTGACATACATCACATACAGCTACATACTCGGCAATATCTTTCTTCATACCAGTCCACCAGAAACACTCCTTCAAATCCAAATACATCTTGGTGTTTCCAGGGCGCATCGAGTATGGTGAGTCATGAGCCTCATGAAGTATTAACTTCCTGATCTTTGCATTATTAGGCACATATACACTATCCTCAAACCATAAGGTGTCGTGCTCATCCTTACGAAAACCTTTGGCCTTTCCTTTGCTCATCCTCTCTTTTACCTCAGCAATCTCTTTGTCATCTTTCTGAGCTTCACGGATCTTTCCCAACAATGTAGACTGAACTTCCATTGCTGCCACAAAACCTTTGAGAATAATCTCCAACTGAAGTTCCCTGAGATCCTCGGCTAACCCCTTTGAAAATCCTCCGATTATGAGGGTATTCGTCCTTGTTTTCTTTATGGTTGTGTCCTATTTCTCCACAAAGCTTGTATGCACAAGGTTTCTTCATATCCTTTCCATAAGGCTTCAACTTCTGGGGCACAAGCCGAGACTTTGGCAAAGTCAACTTAAATTCCTTCCAAGTGGTTATTCCTTGCCATCCGTTGATGGTTTGGTACAACCTCCACCAAGTAGCAGAACCTCTTTCAAAACATTGAAGAGCTTGTTGGGCCATATCCTTTCCGGCTATAGGGTTATTCTCCATGTGATCCTCCATGTTCTAAATCCATCGGTCCGTCTCCAATTGACTCATCGGTCCAGAAAATACAAGCTCATCTCCTTTCATCCTCTATGGGGTCCATGGGTTTTGGGGTGGGATAAGAGAGATCGAGAGGGATGCACACAAAGCAAACAAAAGTTTAGAAAAGACAGGTTTCATTGTGGCTGTCGGAAAAACATCAAACAAATGACAGCTCACAATCGTCGCATCTAACGCAGGTATATAACAGGGTTTGGGCTTCTAATGGTCAATAAATCTTCAAATTCATCAAACTCCTCAAGTCTTGGTCATGTCTCCGATGGCTTCTACTGATCATGCTTGTCCTTCTAAAATTCTTTTGCTAGATCATCTCTGTTGTCGCAAAGTCTCTCGTGGCGTCCTTTAATATTTCTAGAGTTACGTTCCAACTTCTGGATTTCATCAACCTCGACATGAACGATGATCCTACTGTCCTTTAGTCCTGACGAGTCTTTGATGTCTCAAGGTTTAGCTCCTCCGGCTTGTCTACTTTCCAATTCTTCCATGCATATGCATGCTTAACTCAGCACGGTGACAATAGCATAAGCGGGCGATAACCTCATGGATAGCGTGTTTCTGCTCTTGTCATTTCCATGAGCTATCTCTCCATAGTTGATATCTCCTGCCTTAGGGTTTTTCCTTGACAGAGCTTTGAATTTCTAACTCTCCATGCTCCGGTCTTTCTCCAATACACCTTGATCTCGGGTATTGATAACTTCCATGGTCCGTAAAATTCCATAAGCATAACCTTCCTAGGTCATAAGATCTGGGAATTCTTCAGAGCCTTCAAAATCTCCTAGTCTTCGGAGTCTTCAACAATTGTAGTTTCCATTTACACGGTAAAATCCTCTTCATTCCAAATGGTCTTAGTTGTCTGATATCTTATCTCCTTGGAGTGGTCTCATCGGTCGAATCTTCAAATGGTCAAAAGGGGAAAGGGTATGGTCTCTATAAAAGGGAATATTTGAACAAGCTCAGAAGAGAAGAGAGGTAAAATATCTTTTGAAAATGAAGTTGTAGAGAAAAATCTTTCCTATGGGCTTGTCAGTTTCTAGGGTCACGTCCTACAGTCAACATGTGCTCGATACCATCTTGTAGCGACCCGACCGAAGGGTCAAGTCTCGTGCTTAAGTGTCATCCCTGGATCGGTATGCTGACACACACAGTACTCGAGGATTTATAACAGAGGTAAATCACATGTATAAAGTAACGTAAATACTATTACCTCAATCCAAATATATAGCGGAAGCAACAAGGTTGTGGATTCCCATCAACACCAACGGCAAGGTTGAGTGTATAAATCGTAACCCTAATGTATCACTTACTCGTCATCTGAAAAGTCTGCAACATGAAACGTTGCAGCCCAAAAACGGATCAGCACATGGAATATGCTGGCAATGTAACACATAGAGAGTAATGGAAGAATAAGCCTATACTACATGCATATATGGCTGGTGGAAAGCTCTATGGTTACAGTTTTGCGTAAAGCCAATTTTTCCCTACTGCAAAGGAATAAATTTATTTAACTATCATGGTGGTTGTTAAACATTGAGAATGGTTGACAGCATCCTCAATCCCAATTAAAAGTACTCGTTAAACCCAAACAAATTATATTAAGTAACGTGATGAGATCAACATGATAATCCAAGAACTAGATACTCAAGATGTCCATAACCAGGGACACGGCTAATCATGATTAGTTTATACACTCTGCAGAGGTTTGCGCACTTTTCCCCACAAGACTCGATCGCCTCCGTTGGTTTCTCGCACTACATGGTGTTTGAGAGACGGATGACCGAGACATAGTCTTTCAGAAGCGCTAGCACCTTACATGTGGGTAGACCGTACCAACCTACAACCCCTACATCTGCTAGTCTACCCGTAAGAGTTCGCATAACTTAGTCAACTACGCCAGAGCCCATAATGACTTGTAGCTGCACACGGAAGTTTCTAGTTTGAATAATCTCATGATCCCTTTGAGCCTGGGTGGCGGACCGTAGGATGATCACACGGTATATCCCCGGGATCTCCTAGGACAACACTGGTATATCCCGGTGTCAGGCAAGTCCTTTGGTATATCCCAGGTGCCCCTAGTAATCCACCAGGATGTGTATTTAAGTTGCCACCTTAAGTTGAGCCATTAAATAACAATCTCACATCTATCATGGATTTCACTCATACCCAAACCACGTCTACGAGCATAGCATAGAAATATAAGTAACGCGTAGAAGTAACTCCCAAGGGTTTGATAGTAACAGCGCAATAGGTTCCTACCTCAACTACTTCCCATAACCCACAATTTAAATAGATCCTAATCATGCAAGTGTTTGAGGATAGATCTAATGCATAAAAACTGGGTATGAGAAAAGTATGATCAAAGTGTTACTTGCCTGCAATGTTGACGAAGATGATTCGCACTCAAAACTCTTGATAGATCTACTTGTCACACTCCGGTCAATCTATCGTAAGCAATCAATAGTAACCACACATAAGCAATCACTCAAAAGATCGGGAAGAACGAAGAAAACGATTCAGAAAACATCAAACCAAGCAAATAACTCTTGCAACATAAAACAATTTCTAACAGTACCAAAATTATGTGAATTTGGCCTTATTAGAAAGTTTAGGTCAAGAGCTTCGATTTGCAAAAGGATTCAATTAAATCGGAGTTACGAATCTCAAGTTATGATCAAACGAAGTTTGAATTCAAATCTGATCTAATTCAAATTTTAAAATTTCAAAAACATGTTTGAGTTGGATTACTGGATAGAGGGGATCATATCGAAGAAGTGGGCGTTGGTTTCGTTGTATTTGGACTAACGAGTAAAAAGTTATGGTCGTTTGAAAAACAGGGACTAATCTGTAAAAGAAATATTCACGGATGGGTCCCTGGCCGAAATCTATAATAAAAAGAAAAATCTATCGAGCGAATGCTCGCTAACAGAACCTAACGAACGAAAATCATTCGCTACCGAACCTAACTAATGAACGTTCGCTATTTAGCAGAAAACGGTTTAAAAAAAAACAGACTCGATCTGGTCCATTGGATCCAGATCTAACGGTGGGGGAGGAGTAGGGAGTTACCGCGGCGGCGGAAGTCGCCGACGACGAGGGAGACAGCGGCGGTGGTTCGGGTCCGGCCGGGGCAGCGGCTCCGGTCGTCGAGGAGGGCAACGGAGAGGTCGGGGAGAGGCGGCGCGACGAGATGAGGAGGATGGCGGCGTCGGTGGTGTCCGCGGGGACGGGACGGAGCGAGGCGGCGGCGATGGATCTCGCCGGCGGCGGCGGCTTGCGGCACGGGCGGCAGCGCGAGAGGAGAGAGAGAGGGGTCCGGGGCGCGGCTTTATAGGAGGGGAGGGGAGCCGCAGTGGCGTGGGGAAGGGGGCACGGAGGCGCGGAGTCCGGCTGGCGGCGGCGATGCTCGGGACTCTGTCCCGAGCTCGGGGACGAGCGCGGAGGTGGGCTGGGCCTGCGGCCTGGCTCGGGTGCTGGGTCGGCCCAGTCGGCGAGGGGAAGGTTTTTTTTAAATAAAAATTTCCAGACAAATGAAATAATAAAAACAAATTAAATGAAAATATTATATGGGCATATAATATATCAAAATTTTCAAAAAAAGATTTTCTACAACATGGACATTATTCTATAGTCAAATAAAATACACACAAATTCAAATAATTCAAACAATGCTACTGCCCTAATAAAATCCACTGAAAATCATTTTAAAAATACCAAAATGACTTCAAATTAATTTCTCTCCAATTTTACGATGTAGGGAATCATGTTACCCTATTTTCCATATATTTTATTTTTGGAGAAAAATAATTTGAATAAAACTCAAATAACTCCAAGTTGGAAAATAAAATCAAAAGAATTTTGAATTTAATTCTTTGAAACTCCCAACTCATATTTCATATGTTTTAAAGAAGTCATTTTATCTTCGCTCGTGAAAATCATTGAGTTGCATAGAGTTCCAGAATTGGAAATATTTTCCAAATGAAATTCAAATATTTTCAACACCCATTGTCATTTAAATAAATGAAGAAGTCATGTCATCTTCTCTCCAGGGTTTTGTGATGAAAAGAATTTGAATTCCCGAAGATCATAAAAGCAAAATGGAAGTTTGGGAAAGTCCTTTTATTCCCTCTCATTTAACTTTCAAAAAGTTTCAAATTCACTCACTTTCAGTCAATCAATCAAATCTATCTATTTAATGTAACATCCCAAAATCTTTCAGTTAATCAATCAAATCTATCTATTTAGTATAACATTCCAAAATTTAGAATTTTGGGATGTTACATCGGGGCGGGGCCATACTACCGTGAGGAGGTGCCATCTCTCGGGCTGAACCGGTCCTCCAGCTCCGGGTGTCATAAACTGATCGGCTTCGGGCGGGTTGCTTGGACCAGCACCGGGTGTAGTGAAAAGATTCCGAGGATCGTAAACCGGAGGCAAACGGGACTGGGTTTTCTGATGTCTCCTCCTCATGACCTCATTGGATGCGTTCAGACTCATATTAAGCTAGAAAGCCTCTGACTGGAGTCACTGCGCCCGTGCGTCCAAAGCCGCCCGCTCCGTAGCTAACCTGGTGTCCTCAGCTGCCAAGGCCTCCTTGGCCCGGGCTATCTCCTCATGCACCTTTGCCACCTACGCGTTATGCTCATCTTGATTTGCAGGAATAACCATGGCGGTTAACAGGGCTGTCAACTTATCCATAAGATCCATCAGCACCTGAGCCGGCGGGCGCACTGGGCCTCCTGCCCCGGCCGCTCCTGACCCGGACGTTATTGCTGTTGCAGCCGTCGAGTTTTGACCGGGTTGAGTACCAGCCATGAAGACTCCTGCCCAGCTTGGCGGCTCATAGAGGTCCGGAGTACTAGAGCCGTTAGAACAGCCCCCAAGCATGCCCTCTTGGATTTGATATAAAGAATCTGTTGAACCGGCGGACGAATCATCATCCGAGGGGACGACCGTCTCGCCACCATCTTTAGCTCCTTCAGGAAGTTTTTCTCCATGGACACAGCCCACGAAGGCACGCTTCATGACGGGTTGAGCTCGGGCGGGTCTCGCACACTGAGCCGTCTCGACGAGGTCGTTGCAGTTGTCCGGCTCAGGGCCCGGCTCACCAATCCAACCGATGAAGACGTGGATTCCGCCAAAGGGGACCCGGTACCCGTACTCAATTGAGTCGGCGTCGGGGCCCCAGCCTTCGTTGTCAATGTAGATCTTGCCGCGACGACTCTTGGTCATCCGGCCCACTGCGTATCCCTTGAGCCCTTCGAAGCTGCCCTTCAAGAAGTCAAATCCACCGTGCGCTGGCCCCACGGTGGGCGCCAACCGTTGTGGAATTGTCACGGCACATGTCCTCGTGCAAGGACTTAGTCGTGGAGCCATCGCAACTAGGAAGCTTAAAGGGGTTAATCGGGACAAAGGACACGGGAGGTTTTATACTAGTTAGGCTCCTTGTGGTGAAGGAAGGCCTACGTCTAGTTGGGTTGGTATTGCTTGATGTTTCGATGACCAGGGAGCGAGATACGCTATGCCCGGCTCTCGATCAGTTGTTTCTTTCCCTAAACCGCCGGCGGGTCGCCCCCTTATATACACGGGTTGATGCCCTGTGGCTTACAGATTCCTGGCCGGCTTATAAACAATGTCCTGCTCGGTGACTAGTTAAATCTACCTTATGATACAAGTCATGCCATTGTGGCGGTTTACTACAATGGGTATTGATTCGCCCGTGGGCCTTAGGCCCTCTATTGAACCGCCATCTTCACGCTTGGTCTTGGGCTTCTTTCTGGTGAGTCTCTTTGCGTAACCCGGCCCCTCCTGGGCGGCTTACACAAACAGTTATATCCCCAACATTAAAGGACTAAGGAAATATTTCTCGGTTATGGAGGTGATAAAGAGTTCGTCGTAACGGGTTACATCAATGCAAGCTTTGAAACTGGTCTGGATGACTCTAAGTCTCAATCTGGATACATATTGAAAGTGGGAGCAATTAGCTAGAGTAGCTCAATGCAGAGTATTGTAGACATAGAAATTTTCAAAAAACATACGGATCTGAATGTTGCAGACCCATTTACTAAACATATCTCACAAGCAAAACATGATCACACCTTAGTACTCTTTGGGTGTTAGTCACATGGTGATGTGAACTAGATTACCGACTCTAGTAAACCTTTTGGGTATTGGTCACATAGCGATGTGAACTATGGGTGTTAATCACATGATGATGTGAACTATTGGTGTTGAATCACATGGCGATGTGATCTAGATTATTGACTCTTGTGCAAGTGGTAGACTGAAGGAAATATGCCCTAGAGCCAATAATAAAGTTATTATTTATTTCCTTATATAATGATAAATGTTTATTATTCATCATAGAATTGTATTAACCGGAAACTTAGTACATGTGTGAATACATAGACAAATAGAGTGTCCCCAGTATGCCTCTACTTGACTAGCTTGTTAATCAAAGATGGCTAAGTTTCCTAGCCATAGACATGTGTTGTCATTTGATGAACGGGATCACATCATTAGTGGAATGATGTGATGGACAAGACCCATTCGTTAGCTTAGCATGATGATCGTTTTAGTTTCATTGCTACTGCTTTCTTCATGACTTATACATGTTCCTCACACTATGAGATTATGCAACTACCGAATACCGGAGGAACACCTTGTGTGCTATCAAACGTCACAACGTAACTGGTTGATTATAAAGATGCTCTATAGGTGTCTCTGAAAGTGTTTGTTGGGTTGGCATAGATCAAGATTAGGATTGTCACTCCGTGTACCGGAGAGGTATCTCTGGGCCCTCGCGGTAATGCACATCACTATAAGCCTTGCAAGCAATGTGACTAATGAGTGAGTTGCGCGATGATGCATTACGGAATGAGTAAAGAGACTTGCTGGTAACGATATTGAACTAGGTATGATGATACCGATGATCGAATCTCGGGCAAGTAACATACCGATGACAAAGGGAACAATGTATGTTGTTATGCGGTTTGACCGATAAAGATCTTCGTAGAATATGTAGGAGCCAATATGAGCATCTAGGTTCCGCTATTGTTTATTGACTGGAGATGTGTCTCGGTCATGTCTACATAGTTCTCGAACCCGTAGGGTCCGCACGCTTAACGTTTGGTGATGATCGGTATTATGAGTTTATGTGTTTTGATGTACCGAAGGTAGTTCGGAGTCCCAGATGAGATCGGGGACATGACGAGGAGTCTCGAAATGGTCGCGACGTAAAGATCGATATATTGGACGACTATATTCGGACATCAAAAATGTTCCAAGTGTTTCGGGTATTTTTCGGAGTACCAGAGAGTTACGGGAATTCGTATTGGGCCTTAATGGGCCATACGAGAAAGGAGAGAAAGGCCTCAAAGGGTGGCCGCACCCCTCCCCATGGTCTGGTCCGAATTGGACTAGGGAGGGGGGCGCCCCCTTCCTTCCTTCTTCTTTTCCCTTCCCTTTTTCCTATTCCATGTGGGAGGTGGAATCCTACTAGGACTAGGGAGTCCTAGTAGGACTTCACACTTGGCCGCGCCCTATGAGCGCCGGCCTCCTCCTCCCTCCACTCTTTATATAGATGGCCAGGGGGCACCCCATAGACACACAAGTTGATGATTGATCTCTTAGCCGTGTGCGGTGCCCCCCTCCACCATAATCCACCTCGGTCATATCGTTGCAGTGCTTAGGTGAAGCCCTGCGCCGGTAGCTTCATCATCACTGCCATCACACTGTCGTACTGACGGAACTCTCCGGCGCAGCTCTGCTGGATCGTGAGTTCATGGGACGTCACCGAGCTGAACGTGTGCTGAACTCGGAGGTGCCGTGTTTTCGGTACTTGGACCGGTCGGATCGTGAAGACGTATGACTACATAAACCGCGTTATCATAACTCTTCCGCTTACGGTCTACGAGGGTACGTGGACAACACTCTCCCCTCTCGTTGCTGTGCATCACCATGATCTTGCGTGTGCGTAGGAATTTTTTTGAAATTACTACATTCCCCAACAGGTGCCGTTGTCCGTGATGATGCTGTACGGCATGCCGTAGCGCACTGCGATGTCCTTGACGAATCGAATGGCCGCTGGCCTGTCCAGCTTCTTTATCGGCCTTTCTTCGATCCACTTGGTAAACTTGTCCACCGCCACCAGCAAATGTGTCATGCCGCCTCGAGCGGTCTTGAAGGGCCCTACCATGTCGAGTCCCTAAACCGCGAAGTGCCAGGCGATCGGGATGGTCCGGTGTGCCGACGCCGGCTGGTGGCTGCGCTTGCTGGAAGCTTCGCACCCTCGTATTTTGAGGACGGCGACTATCGTCTTCGAGGCGGTGGGCGGTAGAAACCATGGTGGAACGCCTTGGCCACCAGGGATCACGAGGCGGCGTGGTGCCCGCACTCGCTCTGGTGTATGTCGAGGAGGATCTCAATGCCCATGTCTTGCTCGACGCAGAGTTGGAACATGCCGGTGGAGCTGCGCTTGACGAGCTCGTTGTTGATGATGCTGTAGGCGGATGCTCGGTGCTGTACTTGCTGAGCTTCGGTCTCGTCCATAGGGAGGACTCCGTTTTCCAGGAACTCCGAGATGGGCAGGGCCCAGGATGGCACCGTCACTACGACGAAGACGGCCACTATTTCGGGCTCCGGGGTGGCAGCCCCCGAGCCGGGTTGAGCAGCCCCCGGGTTGGGTTCGGAAGTCCCTGGGCCGGACTCGGCAGTCCTCGGGCCAGGTTGAGGCGAGGCCGGGTCGGCTGGAGCAGTCCTCGGGCCGGGTTGGGGCGCGGCCGGGTCGGCTGGAACGTGGATGGACTCGGAGTCCGGAGACGGCTTGACAGACAGCTTGTGCAGATGCTCGTGGGAGACGCCGGACGGAATGGACTGCTGGGACGAGGCGATCTTGGCGAGCGTGTCGGCCGCCTCATTCTCTGCGCGCGGGACGTGGAGGAACTCGCAGCCCGCGAAGAATCCGGATAGCTTTTGGACGAGGAAGGGGTAACTTGCCATGTTGGAGTCGTGGGCGTCCCACTCGCCGGAGCACTGCTGCACCACTAGGTCCGAGTCGCCAAAGCACAGGATGCGCCGGATGCCATGTTCCTTGGCGAGCCGGAGGCCGTGCACAAGGGCTTCATACTCGGCGACGTTGTTGGAGGCGGTGAAGTGGATGTGCAGTGCGTACTTCACCCGGTCGCCCTTGGGAGAGGACAACACGATGTCGGCCCCCAGGCCGAGTCGCATCTTCGAGCCGTCGAAGTGCATGCGCCAGTGCGTCGACTCCGGTGGCGGCGGCAGGTACTGGTTCTCGGTCCAGTCGACGAGGAAGTCGGCCAAAGCTTGGGATTTGATCATAGTGCGGGGCTCGTAAAGGATGGTGTGGCCGGCTAGCTCGAGCGCCCACTTGGCAACCCGGCCAGATACATCTCGGCACCAGATGATCTCGCCGAGAGGAGCCATGCTGACCACGGTGATGACATGCTCTTGGAAGTACTGCTTCAACTTCTTGGCGGTGAAGTACAAACCGTAACACATCTTCTGGTAGTGCGGGTAGTTCTTCTTCGAGGCGGAGAGCACCTCGCTTAGGTAGTAGACGGGGTGTTGGACGGCTTGGACCTTGTCCTTCTCTGGTCGCTCGGCCACCATCACCATGCTGACCGACCGCGAGGTTGCAGCGATATAGAGCAACAGCGGCTCCTTCTCGGACGGTGCGGCCAGGACTGGTGCGGTAGAGAGCATGCGTTTGAGATCCCGAAAAGCCTCATCCATCTGGTCGTTCAAATCAAACAGCGTCGTCTTCTTCATCAGTTGATACAAGGGCAGGGCCCTCTCGCCCAGCCGGCTGAGAAACCGGCTGATCAAGGCCAAGCAGCAGGTGAATTTCTCGACATCCTGCAACCGACCCGGCTTGCGCATGCGCTCGATGGCCTTGATATTCTCCGGGTTCGCCTCAATGTCGCGCCCCGAGCCGAGGAAGCCGAGTAGCTTTTTGGCCGGGACACCGAAAACACATTTTTCCCGGTTCAGCTTGACCTTGTACTCGCGCAGGTTGGTGCTACCTCTTGAGCACTGCGTTGGTTTTCCCTTGAAGAGGAAAGGGTGATGCAGTAAAGTAGCGTAAGTATTTCCCTCAGTTTTTGAGAACCAAGGTATCAATCCAGTAGGAGATCACGCACGAGTCCCTCACACCTACACACACAAATAAGAACCTCGCAACCAACGCGATAAAGGGGTAGTCAATCCCTCAACGGTCACTTACGAGAGTGAGATCTGATAGATATGATAAGATAATATTTTTGGTTTTTTTATGATAAAGATGCAAAAGTAAAATAAAAGGCAATAAAAATAACTAAGTGTTGGAAGATTAATATGATGGAAAGTAGACCCGGGGGCCATAGGTTTCACTAGTGGATTCTCTCAAGAGCATAAGTATTACGGTGGGTGAACAAATTACTGTTGAGCAATTGATAGAATTGAGCATAGTTATGAGAATATCTAGGTATGATCGAGAATATCTAGGTATGATCATGTATATAGGCATCACGTCCGCGACAACTAGACCGAAACAATTCTGCATCTACTACTATTACTCCACACATCGACCGCTATCCAACATGCATCTAGAGTATTAAGTTCATAAGAACAGAGTAATGCTTTAAGTAAGATGACTTGATGTAGAGGGATAAACTCATGCAATATGATATAAACCCCATCTTTTTATCCTCGATGGAAACAATACAATACGTGCCTTGCTGCCCTAACATCCTTTGGGAAAGGACATCATAATATTGAACCCAAAGCTAAGCACTTCTCCCATTGCAAGAAAGATCAATCTAGTAGGCCAAACCAAACTGGTAATTCGAAGAGACTTGCAAAGATAACCAATCATACATAAAAGAATTCAGAGGAGATTCAAATATTTTTCATAGATAAACTTGATCATAAACCCACAATTCATCGGTCTCAACAAACACACCGCAAAAGAAGATTACATAGAATAGATCTCCACAAGAATCGTGGAGAACTTTGTATTGAGATCCAAAGAGAGAGAACAAGCCATCTAGCTAATAACTATGGACCCGAAGGTCTGAGGTAAACTACTCACACATCATCGGAGAGGCTATGGTGTTGATGTAGAAGCCCTCCGTGATCGATGCCCCCTCCGACGGAGCGCCGTAAAAGGCCCCAAGATGGGATCTCACGGGTACAGAAGGTTGCGGTGGTGGAATTAGGTTTTTGGCTTTGTATCTGATAGTTTGCGGGTACATAGGTATATATAGGAGGAAAGTACGTCAGTGGAGCAACATGGGCCCCACGAGGGTGGAGGGCGCGCCCCCCTGCCTCGTGCTCTCCTGGTTGATTTATTGACGTATACTCCAAGTCCTCTGGATCACGTTCGTTCCGAAAATCACGTTCCCGAAGGTTTCATTCCGTTTGGACTCGTTTGATATTCTTTTTCGGGAAACACTGAAATAGGCAAAAAAAACAGCAATTCGGGCTGGGCCTCCGGTTAATAGGCTATTCCCAAAAATAATATAAAAGTGTATAATAAAGCCCGTTAATCATCCAAAACATAATATAATATAGCATGGAATAAATAAAAAATTATAGATATGTTGGAGACGTATAAAGCATCCCCAAGTTTAATTCCTGCTCGTCCTTGAGTAGGTAAATGATAAAAATAGAATTTTTGATGTGGAATGCTAGCATAATTTTCAATGTAATTCTCTTAATTGTGGTATGAATATTCAGATCCGAAAGATTCAAGATAAAAGTTTAATATTGACATAAAAATAATAATAATTCAAGCATAGTAACCAAGCAATTATGTCTTCTCAAAATAACATGGCCAAAGAAAGTTATCCCTACAAAATCATATAGTCTGGCTATGCTCTATCTTCACCACACAAAGTATTTAAATCATGCACAACCCCGATGACAAGCCAAGCAATCGTTTCATACTTTTGGTGTCCTCAACCTTTTTCAATCTTCACGCAATACATGAGCGTGAGCCATGGACATAGCACTATATGTGGAATAGAATGGTGGTTGTGGAGAAGATAAAAAAGGAGAAGATAGTCTCACATCAACTAGGCGTATCAAAAGGATATGGAGATGCCCATCAATAGATATCAATGTGAGTGAGTAGGGATTGCCATGCAACGGATGCACTAGAGCTATAAATATATGAAAGCTCAACAAAAGAAACTAAGTGGGTGTGCATCCAACTCGCTTGCTCACGAAGACCTAGGGCATTTTGAGGAAGCCCATCATTGGAATATACAAGCCAAGTTCTATAATGAAAAATTCCCACTAGTATATAAAAGTGATATCATAGGAGACTCTTTATCATGAAGATCATGGTGCTACTTTGAAGCACAAGTGTGGTAAAAGGATAGTAACATTGTCGCTTCACTCTTTTTCTCTCATTTTTTTACTTGGGCCTTTTCTTTTTTTATGGCCCCCTTTTTTATTTTATTTTATTTTTCGTCCGGAGTCTCATCCCGACTTGTGGGGGAATCATAGTCTCCATCATCCTTTCCTCACTTGGGACAATGCTCTAATAATGATGATCATCACACTTTTATTTACTTACAACTCAATACTTAGAACAAAAATATGACTCTAGGTGAATGCCTCCGGCGGAGTACCGGGATATGCAATGGATCAAGAGTGACATGTATGAAAGAATTATGAACGGTGGCTTTGCCACAAATACGATGTCAACTACATGATCATGCAAAGCAATATGACAATGATGGAGCGTGTCATAGTAAATGGAATGGTGGTAAGTTGCATGGCAATATATCTCGGAATGGCTATGGAAATGCCATAATAGGTAGGTATGGTGGCTGTTTTGAGGAAGATATATGGTGGGTGTATGATACCGGCGAAAAGTGCACGGTATTAGAGAGGCTAGCAATGGTGGAAGGAAGAGAGTGCGTATAATCCATGGACTCAACATTAGTCATAAAGAACTCATATACTTACTGAAAAAATCTACAAGTTATCAAAGCAAAGTATTACGCGCATGCTCCTAGGGGGATAGATTGGTAGGAAAATACCATCGCTCGTCCCCGACCGCCACTCATAAGGAAGACAATCAATAAATAAATCATGCTTCGACTTCATCACATAACGGTTCACCATAAGTGCATGCTACGAGAATCACAAACTTTAACACAGGTATTCTTCAAATCCACAACTACTCAACTAGCATGACTCTAATATCACCATCTTCATATCTCAAAACAATTATCAAGCATGAAACTTCTAATAGTATTCAACACACTCATAAGGAAAATTTTACTAGTCCTGGATGCCTATTACTTTAGGACTAATTTTTTCAATTTAAGAAAATTACCATGCTGTTTTGTAGGACTCTCAAAATAATATAAGTGAAGCATGAGAGAACAATAGATTCTATAAAACAAATCCACCACCGTGCTCTAAAAGATATAAGTGAAGCACTAGAGCAAAAACTATATAGCTCAAAAAGTATAAGTGAAGCACATAGAGTATTCTAATAAATTCCGAATCATGTGTGTCTCTCTCAAAAGGTGTGTACAGCAAGGATGATTGTGGTAAACTAAAAAAGAAAAGACTCAAATCATACAAGACGCTCCAAGCAAAACACTTATCATGTGGTGAATAAAAATATAGCTCCAAGTAAAGTTACCGATGGAAGTAGATTTAAAGAGGGATGCCTTCAGGGCATCCCCAAGCTTTGGCTTTTTGGTGTCCTTAGATTATCTTGGGGTGCCATGGTAATCCCCAAGCTTAGGATCTTTCCACTCCTTGTTCCATAATCCATCAAATCTTTTACCCAAAACTTGAAAACTTCACAACACAAAACTTAACAGAAAATCTCGTGAGCTCCGTTAGCAAAAGAAAACAAAACACCACTTCTAGGTACTGTAATGAAATCATTCTTTATTTATATTGGTGTTAAACCTAATGTATTACAACTTCTCTATGGTTTATAAACTATTTTATTAGCCATAGATTCATCAAAATAAGCAAAGAACACACGAAAAACAGAATCTGTCAAAAACAGAACAGTCTGTAGTAATCTGTAACTAACGCAAACTTCTGGAACTCAAAAAATCTACCAAAATAGTAAGACCTATAAAATTTGTTTATTGATCAGCAGCAATTGGAATCAGTATTTTATCCCGTTCTGGTGATTTGTAACAATTGTTTTCGTGAACAGAAAGTTTCTGGAATTTTCAGCAAGATCAAAAAACTATCATCCAAGAAGATCCTATAGGTTTAACTTGGCACAAACACTAATTAAAACATAAAACAAGTATCACCGGAGTCTAGATCAAATATTAATTCCTAAACAGAAGTAAAAAACAAAAACTAAAATAAAATTGGGTTGTCTCCCAACAAGCGCTATCGTTTAACGCCCCTAGCTAGGCATAAAAGCAAGGATAGATCTAGGTATTGCCATCTTTGGTAGGCAATCTTTGGTAGGCAATCCATAAGTGGCTCTCATAATATATTCATATGGTAATTTAATTTCCTTTCTAGGTAAGTGTTCCATGCCTTTCCTTAACGGAAATTGGAATCTAATATTCCCTTCCTTCATATCAATAATTGCACCAATCGTTGTAAGGAAAGGTCTACCAAAAATAATAGGACATGAAGGATTGCAATATATAACAAGAACAATAAAATCTACAGGAACACAATTCCTTGCAACAATAAGAACATTATTAATTCTTCCCATAGGTTTTTTAATAGTGGAATCCGCAAGGTGTAAGTTTAAAGAGCAATCATCAAATTCGCGGAAACCTAACAAATCACACAAAGGTTTTGGAATCGTGGAAAAACTAGCACCCAAATCACACAAAGCATAGCATTCATGATCTTTAATTTTAATTTTAATAGTAGGTTCCCACTCATCATAAAGTTTTCTAGGGATAGAAACTTCCAACTCAAATTTTTCTTCATAAGATTGCATCAAAGCATCGACGATATGTTTAGTAAAAGCTTTATTTTGGTTATAAGCATGAGGAGAATTTAGCACGGATTGCAACAAGGAAATACAATCTATCAAAGAGAAATTATCATAATTAAATTCCTTGAAATCCAAAATAGTGGGTTCATTAATATCTAGAGTTTTGATCTCTTCAATCTCACTTTTACCAATTTTTGCATCAAGATCTAAGGATTACGAATTTTTGGAACGCCTTCTAGGTAAAGGTGGATCATATTCAGTCCCATCATTATCAAGATTCATATTGCAAAACAAAGATTTAATAGGAGACACATCAATAACTTTTAGATCTTCATCTTTATTTTCATAGAAACTATAAGAACACGCTTTCACAAAGCAATCTTTCTTAGCACGCATCCTAGCGGTTCTTTCTTTGCACTCATCAATGGAAATTATCATGGCTTTGAGAGACTCATGGATATCATGCTTAGGTGGAATATATCTAGGTTTCAAAGAATCAACATCAAGAGAAATTCTATCAACGTTCCTAGCCAATTCATCAACCTTGAGCAATTTTTCTTCAAGCAAAGCAATGAAATTCTTTTGTGAATTCATAAACTCCTTAACACTAGTCTCAAATTCAGAGAGCATCTTATTAAAATTTCCATAAGAGTTGTTGTAGGAATTACCATAATTATTAGAGGAATTACTAGGGTACGGCCTAGGATTAAAGTTTCCTCTATACCAAAAAAATTCACATCCATAGATTCGTTGTTATTCTAAATCAAAGTAGACAAAGGCATATCATTAGGATCAGAAAAAACACTTTTAGTAGCAAATAATTTCATAAGTTCATCCATCTTTCCACTCAAAACATTAATTTCTTCTATCGAATGCACTTTTTATTAGTAGATCTTTCGGTGTGCTATTAAGAGTAATTAACCATAATATTATGTAGGAGTTTAGTAGCTTCTCCTAAAGTGATTTCCATAAAAGTGCCTCCCGTGGCCGAATCTAAAAGGTTTCTAGAAGCAAAATTTAACCCGGCATAAATTTTTTGTATAATCATCCAAAGATTCAAACCATGTGTAGGGAAATTATGTATCATTAATTTCATCCTCTCCCAAGCTTCTGCAAAATCTTCATGATCAAATTGCTTAAAATTCATAATATCGTTTCTAAGAGAGATGATTTTAGCGGGAAGAAAATATTTAGAGATAAAAGCATCTTTGCACTTATTCCATGAATCAATACTAATTTTAGGCAAAGACGAAAACCAAGCTTTAGCATGATCTCTAAGTAAAAAAGGAAATAGCTTCAATTTAACAATATCATTGTCCACATCTTTCTTCTTTTGCATATCACACAAATCAACGTAGCTATTTAGATGGGTAGCGACATCTTCACTAAGAAGGCCGGTGAATTGATCTTTCATGACAAGATTCAACAAAGCAGCATTAATTTCACAAGATTCAGCATCTGTAAGAAAATCATTGTTGTTGGTATTGACAAAGTCACACAATTTAGTATTATCTTGAGCCATCATGACAAGCAAGCAATCCAACACATGAGCAAACAAGACGCAAGCGAAAAAGAGGCGAACGGAAAAGAGAGGGCGAATAAAACGGCAAGGGTGAAGTGGGGGATAGGAAAACGAGAGGCAAATGGAAAATAATGTAATGCGAGGGATAAGAGTTTGTGATGGGTACTTGGTATGTCTTGACTTGACTTGACTTGACTTGGCGCAAATCTCCCCAGCAACGGCGCCAGAAATCCTTCTTGCTACCTCTTGAGCACTGCGTTGGTTTTCCCTTGAAGAGGAAAGGGTGATGCAGTAAAGTAGCGTAAGTATTTCCCTCAGTTTTTGAGAACCAAGGTATCAATCCAGTAGGAGATCACGCACGAGTCCCTCAAACCTACACAAACAAATAAGAACCTCGCAACCAACGCGATAAAGGGGTAGTCAATCCCTCAACGGTCACTTACGAGAGTGAGATCTGATAGATATGATAAGATAATATTTTTGGTATTTTTATGATAAAGATGCAAAAGTAATAAAAGGCAATAAAATAACTAAGTGTTGGAAGATTAATATGATGGAAAGTAGACCCGGGGGCCATAGGTTTCACTAGTGGCTTCTCTCAAGAGCATAAGTATTACGGTGGGTGAACAAATTACTGTTGAGCAATTGATAGAATTGAGCATAGTTATCAGAATATCTAGGTATGATCATGTATATATGCATCACGTCCGCGACAAGTAGACTGAAACGATTCTGCATCTACTACTATTACTCCACACATCGACCACTATCCAACATGCATCTAGAGTATTAAGTTCATAAGAACAGAGTAATGCTTTAAGTAAGATGACATGATGTAGAGGGATAAACTCATGCAATATTATATAAACCCCATCTTTTTATTCTCGATGGCAACAATACAATCGTGCCTTGCTTCCCTCTCACATCCTTTGGGAAAGGACACGCAAGATTGAACCCAAAGCTAAGCACTTCTCCCATTGAAAGAAAGATCAATCTAGTAGGCCAAACCAAACTGATAATTCGAAGAGACTTGCGAAGATAACCAATCATGCATAAATGAATTCAGAGGAGATTCAAATATTGTTCATAGATAAACTTGATCATAAACCCACAATTCATCGATCTTAACAAACACACCGCAAAAGAAGATTACATCGAATAGATCTCCACAAGAATCGTGGAGAACTTTGTATTGAGATCCAAAGAGAGAGAACAAGCCATCTAGCTAATAACTATGGACCCGAAGGTCTGAGGTAAACTACTCACACATCATCGGAGAGGCTATGGTGTTCATGTAGAAGCCCTCTGTGATCAATGCCCCCTCCGGCGGAGCACCGGAAAAGGCCCCAAGATGGGATCTCACGGGTACAGAAGGTTGCGGCGGTGGAATTAGGTTTTTGGCTCAGTATCTAATAGTTTGGGGCTACGTAGGTACATATAGGAGGAAGAAGTACGTCGGTGGAGCAACATGGGCCCCATGAGGGTGGAGGGCGCGCCCAGGAGGGTAGGTGCGCCCCCTGCCTCCTGCTCTCCTGATTGATTTCTTGACGTAGACTCCAAGTCCTCTGGATCACGTTCGTTCCGAAAATCACGTTCCCAAAGGTTTCATTCCGTTTGGACTCCGTTTGATATTCTTTTTCTGCGAAACACTGAAATAGACAAAAAACAGCAATTCGGGATGGGCCTCCGGTTAATAGGTTAGTCCCAAAAATAATATAAAAGTGTATTATAAAGCCCGTTAATCATCCCAAACAGACACTACTAGGGAAAAGCCTAGTAGCAGCGCTGAGTTTTGGTGTATCGAAGAGCTGGTGCCCGCACATCGTCTGGCGCCACAACTAACTTGTAGCGATGGCGGCGTGTTGACACACGCCATCTGCTATACATGGTTAGCTGTGGCGTGCGTTGCAAACAGCGCTATTGCTAATTAGCTGTAGCGGGTCTTATACCCTTGCTACTGCTATTACTTTCAAAAACAAAAAAATCTCGATCCGTGCGTGTTGTCAATGGCAGCAATGGTAAGATCTAGCGATGATTGGCGTTGCGGAGGCATGAGCGGACAGCGAAGACCAGATCCAGCGGTGGCTGTTGGAGAGGTCCGTTTCTATGGCGAGCCAGGCGCGGCGTGGGGCTCCTCTTCCCGACCATGCAGATAGCTCCGGGTCATCCATGACGACGACCTGCACGGGCATGGACATGGGGGAGGGTGAGTCAAACCAGAGGGAGAGAGAGAAAAGGAAAACCGAGGGAGAGAGGAAGGTGATGTAGGGAGCAGCAGAGCTAGTCATCTGTGGCGAGGTGCTCCGGTGTGGTGGCGCGGGGCGGGGGCCTCCTAGACGTCGGTGGAAGACCGACGAGCTCCTAGACGCCGGTGGCGCGGGGCGGCGGCCTCTTTTGGCGCCATGGAGGAGGATAGGTGCATGGGCAAGAGGTCCATGTGAGAGCGTATGGAAAATGAGAGGAGAGAGTGGTGGAAGAGAGGAGGGATTTGGGGGAGGAGATGGGGATTCCGCCGAGGATATGGCGACTTCACCTACCTCGTACCTAGTAGTAGCGAGGGCTATAAAACCGCGCTACTACTATCAACTTAGTAGTAGCGCGGGTTTATACCCCTCGCTACTACTATGGCATGTGTCGGGGGGCACGGTAGAGACCGCTTAGCAGTAGCGAGGGTTAAAAACCCGTGCTACTACTATCAACTTAGTAGTAGCGAGGGTTAAAACCCCGCGCTACTGCTAATTAGCAGTAGCACTTCTTTTTGTGCCGCGCTGCTGCTAAGATTCTATGTATAAGGTTTTCCCTAGTAGTGAGAATATAATATAGCATGGAACAATAAAAAATTATAGATACGTTGGAGACGTATCAGTTGGCGAAAGTCTCCTTCCAATCGTCGAGGAGCGTGAGGTGATGCTTGGTCTTCACCACGATGTCGTCCACGTAAACGTGGATACTGCGGCCGAGTTGCGGTAGCAAGCATTTCTGCATGCAGCACTGGAAAGTGGCGCTGGTGTTCTTCAGGCCGAACGACATGGTGATGTAGCAATACGCCCCGAAGGGCGTGATGAAGGACGTCTTCAGGGCGTCAGCGGGGTTCAGCTTGATCTGATGATAGCCGGAGTAAGCATCCAGGAAGAACAGGAGCCCACACCCGGCGGTGGAGTCGATGACTTGGTCGATCCGCGGGAGGGCGAACGGGTCTTTGGGGCAGGCCTTGGTCAGGTTGGTGTAGTCGATACACATGCGCCAGGTATTGTTCTTCTTCAGGACGAGGACTGGGTTGGCCAGCCACTCGGTGTGAAAAATTTCCATGATGAAGCCGTCCGCAAAAAGCTTGGCGACCTCTTCACCGATGGTCCTTCTCTTCTCTTCGGAAAAGCGTCGTAGGGGTTGACGGACAGGCTTGGCGTCCTTGCGGACGTGGAGTTTGTGCTCGACCTACTTCCTCGGGATACCCGGCATGTCCTTTGGGGTCGATGCAAAGATATCTCAATTCTCACGGAGGAAGTCGACGAGCTCGCCTTCCTATTTGCTATCGAGGCGGGCGCCCACGACAACGTAATTGCTGCAGCTGGGGTCTTCCGGGTTCAGCTTCACCTTCTTGGTTTCCTTGGAGGGCTTGAACGCGGCCTCGTCGGCCGGCTCCTCAGCCGGGACCTGCGCGGCTGACGCCTCCTAGGCCAAGGCGATGATCCAGTCGAGTTGGCGCCGCTCCTCGGCTATGACCAACGACTCCGCTAGCTTGGCACCGTCTCGGGCACAGTCCAGGGACTTGCGGTAGTCGCCGGTGACAGTGATGAGGCCCTTTGGACCCGGCAGCTTCATCTTTAGGTAGGCGTAGTGGGGGACCGCCATGAACTTGGCGAGCGCTGGCCGGCCCAGCAGCGCGTGGTACGCGCTAGATAGGTCCACCACCTCGAACCAGATTGGCTCGCATCAGAAGTGGTTGTTGTCGCCGAACAGGACGTCGAGCCGGATCCGACCGATCGGAGAGCAGGAGAGGCCGGGAACGATGCCGTGGAAGATCGTCCGGGTTGGCTCCAGGTCTTTGGCCTCGAGGCCGAGCTTTGTCAGGGTGTCACGATAGAGGATGTTGATGCTGCTGCCGCCGTCGACGAGAACCTGGGAGAACTTGCACATGCGCCGGGGTGCAACGATAGTAGGGTCAAGGACGAGGCCGTAACCACCAGGGTTCGGCGTGACGGCCGGGTGGTCCTCCCGGGTCTAGGTGAGGGAGTCCTGGACTAAGGGGTCCTCGGGCGTCCGGCCTGTTATTCATTGGGCCGAACTGATGGGCTGTGAGGATATGAAGGCCAAAGACCATATCCGTGTCCGGATTGGACTCTCCTTGGTGTGGAAGGCAAGCTAGGCGACCGACTATGAAGATTCCCTCTTATGTAACCGACTCCATGTAACCCTAGATCTCTCTGGTGCCTATATAAACCGGAGAGCATAGTCCGAATAGGAGAGATACTCATTACCATATTCACATAGGCTAGACTTCTAGGGCTTAGCCACTATGATCTCATGGTAGATCAACTCTTGTAATACTCATATTCATCAAGATCAATCAAGCAGGAAGTAGGGTATTACCTCCATAGAGAGGGCCCGAACCTTGGTAAACATCGTGTCCCCCGTCTCCTGTTACCATCGATCCTAGATGCACAGTTCGGGACCCCCTACCCGAGATCCGCCGGTTTTGACACTGACATTGGTGCTTTCATTGAGAGTTCCACTGTGCCGTCGTCGAAAGGTTTGATGGCCCCTTCAATTATCAATAATGATGCTGTACAAGGAAGAACCTTCCTCCCCGGAGAGATTTTTGTGTTCGGCGGCTTCGTACTGCGGGCCAACTCGCTTGGCCGTCTGGAGCAGATCGATAGCTACGCCCCTGGCCACCAGGTTAGATTCGGAGGCTTGAACTACGTTGCGGACACCCGCGGAGACTCGATCTTCAATGGGTTTGAAACCGCAGCGATCACTCCCCCTCTCCCCGATGAACATGACTTGAATCTGTCATCGGATTACATCCAGGAGATGGATCCTGTTGCTGCAACGGCCCCAGAACCAAAGCAGATTGTGCCCTCCGAGGTCACAAAGTCTGCGGCGTTGGAGCCGCACACGGACTCGACATCCTGCAATGTTTGCGTCAATGGAACTCCGGACTCGTCTCCGGCTATACGTTTCGGACCAGGCACGCCTGCGGACACCGAGTTGCATCGGTTATCAATTTTTTTAATTTAGCGCCGCAGACATATTCCAGCATTCACCTTTGGGTGACGTGCTAAACTCTTTAAAGAACTTGTCCTTAGAGAATGACTCACAGCCGAACTATATTCGGTTCGAGCTAGAGGCGGACGACGAGGAATTTTGCTTCCCACCCGCCACCCACTTCATAGCCACCGTCGATGACTTGACCGACGTGCTTGACTATGGCTCCGAGGACATCGGCGATATGGACGACGATGCCGACAAGGAGCAAGGCCAAGACCCGCCATTTACTGGACGCTGGACGGCCACCTCTTCGTACGACGTGCACATGGATGATACACCCAAAGGGTCTGGCGACGACAAAGAAGAGCCAGACGCGAATAAATCCTCTGAGACGCAGTCCAAGCGCCGGCGCCCCAAACGCCGCTCTAAGCCACGTCGCTCAAAAGATAGAAACACTGGCACCGGAGAAAATAGCACTCTAGGAGACGCCGAAAACAACGAAGACCCTGTCGAAGCTACATCCGAACAGGAGGAACATAACAACAGGCAAGACAACCCTGATAAACAGGCCATAGAAGATGACTCAGAGGACGATAGTTACCTTCCAACCTCCGAGGAGGAGACAAGCCTCAGCAACAACAATTTCATCATGCCCGAGGATCCTCTGGAGCAGGAGCGCTTCAAGCTACAACTCATAGCCACCACAAGGAGACTGAAAAAGAAACAGCAGCAGCTTCAAGCCAAACAAGATCTGCTCGTCGACAGATGGACTGATGTCCTGACAGCTGAAGAATACGGCCTCAAGCACCCAGCCAAGAGCTACCCAATACGCAGACTGCTACCTCAGTTCGATGAGGAGGCACTAGATCCCATACCTCCCTCGCATAATGCGGACCGACCACCACGTGGTCGGGATAGAGCGGCGGACCGGCCACCCCCCGGTCGGGATAAAACGGCAACCCAGGCCGAACAGTAGCCGGCCCCCTGCCTCGCGAAAACAGGGACAGACCAGCTCGGGACCATACGTACGACCTTCGGCAAACCCTGGACAGTAGAGCTGGACATACAAGATCGATCTACGGATCGCGAGGACGTGCCTCGAAGCACGATGACAGCTACCTATTCTGACGTGACAAACCTAACCACGCCCGGGCCGAATGTCGTAGATGGACTCCATCAGAGCTACGCCGCGATGCGGCCCGGTACAGAGGTGCCACACACCCTCTCTGCTTCACAGACGAAGTACTGGATCACGAATTCGTCGAGGGGTTCAAGCCCGTCAATATCGAATCATACGACGGCACAACCGATCCCGCAATATGGATCGAGGATTTCATTCTCCATATCCATATGGCTCGAGGAGATGACCAGCTCAAAAGGCCAGCTCGGCACTGGCTTAACAGCCTGCCTGAAAATTCTATCGGCAGCTGGGAGGACTTGGAAGAAGATTTCCTGGACAACTTCCAAGGATCCTATGTCCGGCCACCAGACGCCAATGACTTAAGCCACATAGTGCAACAACCTGGGGAATCAGCCAGAAAATTCTTGACTAGGTTCCTAACCAAAAAGAACCAGATCGTTGACTATCCGGATGCCGAGGCCTTAGCAGCCTTCAAACACAGCATCCGTGACGAATGGCTAGCACGCCACCTCGGCCAAGAAAAGCCGAAGTCCATGGCATCCCTCACGGCACTCATGACCCGCTTTTGCGCGGGAGAGGACAGTTGGATGGCTCATAATAACAACACAGCCAGTGAGACAGGCCCCTCTGAGGCCAAGAATAGCACTTGCAAGCTCCGGCGCAACAGACACGAACACCGAAGCAACGACAACAACACCGATGACACCACAGTCAGCGCCGGATTCACTGGCTCCAAGTCCGGCCAACGGAAGAAGCCCTACAAATGAAACAATGAAGGACCTTCCATCCTGGACTGCATACTCAACCGTCCATGCTAGATACACGGCACCCCGGATAAGCAAGCCAATCATACCAACAGGGATTGTTGGGTTTTCAAGCAGGCTGGCAAGTTAAATGCCGAAAACAAGGAAAAGGGATCACAAAGTGAGGACGAGGAAGAAGAGCCCCGGCAGCCGAACACTGGGGGGCAGAAGAAATTCCCCCCTCAAGTCAAAACGGTGAGCATGATATACGCTACACACATCCCCAAAAGGGAGCGTAAGCGAGCACTTAGGGACGTCTACACGGTAGAGCCAGTCGCCCCAAAGTTCAATTCGTGATCGTCGTTCCCGATCACCTTCGATCTTTGAGACCACCCAACTAGTATCCGCCATGGCGGTTCAGCTGCACTAGTCCTTGACCCAATTATTGACGGGTTTCACCTAACACGAGTCCTGATGGACGGTGGTAGCAGCCTCAACCTGCTCTATCATGACACAGTGCGGAAGATGGGCATTGACCCCTCACGAATCAAACCAACAATGACTACCTTCAACGGAGTCATACCACGCGTAGAGGCCCGCTGTACAGGCTCAATCACGCTGGAAGTGGTCTTCGGTTCTCCGGACAACTTCCGAAGCGAGGAATTAATCTTCGACATCATCCCCTTCCGCAGCGGCTACCACACACTGCTCGGACGAACAGCGTTTTCTAGATCCAACATAGTGCCACACTACGCTTATCTCAAGCTCAAGACGCCCGGTCCACGCGGCGTCATAACAGACAATGGCAATACGGAACACTCCCTCCGAACAGAGGACCACATCGCCGCCCTAGCAGCACAGGTACAGAGCGGCCTTCTCAAGTAGCACAATAGTGCGGCTACCGAGCCCCTGGACATCGTCAAAAAGTTCCGGACTACACTGCTGCAAGACAGCATGGCTCGTCAAGAGCAATTCGGCCTCTGTCCCAGTCCCGATGAAGTAGTGGCATTCGCACCACGTGTACATAATTACGCACTCAAAATCCCATGGACATCGACGGAGGCAGAAACTAACCCGGGATCTACAGTTCGGCTAGACCGATACCGGACACACATATTTTCACCTTTTTCTTTCTGTTCCAGGTTCCTTTTCCCACGGGCCTGCTGACCAGTCCCTTTGAACGATCAGCATACAAAGGATGCAAGCAGCATAGGTGCGTAGAGTAACCTCTATATGTCTTCTTGACTGTATTTATATTTATTTCCCAGGACGCGCACGCTGCGCCCTCCTGATTCCGGCATGTTAAATAGCCCGGAGGCTTATCGCACTATTTGTACAAGACATGCCTTGACATACCCACCCAGTTATAATGAAAATGGTTTGCGGCCCAGTTTCTGTGGTTTTTGCCTCTTACTTCATTTTATTCCGATCTGATTATCGGCTGCATCGGTACCCTTTGGTACGTCTCATATTCGCCAGGGGCTACTTATCGCCCCACAATACTACAACAAATACCAAACACTTCTTATATATAAGTTCGGCACCCCGAATTTAGCATTATATGCATTGGCTCCGAATCATGTCTTTGGTTAATAGTTGGGTTTCCCGGCTCCTGTGCTTGCTACCCTACGTTCCGCTCTATCAGCTAGGGTAGTAAAGGGAGAACTACAGCGATTGTGCCCTGGCTTTGACCAGATGAGCACCTCAGTAGAGAAAGCTGAAAACTGATTATCATGATATGGCGAGAGCCCGTCAGCTGTTCGAGGGTTACAAAATCGTTGGAGATTTTTTTCGCGTCATGCGAAGGATCGGCACTTCCCGATCAAGATGCGGACAGCACCCCGGCTCGGACCAGGGGCTGCGCACTTGCTTGATTATAAAACTTCTATGGCTAAGTGAGGGCGTTTAAGTCGTATAGTCTGATTGTCTTGTTCGTTGCGCTAAAAAACTCCTCCAAAGGACCATATAATTGGATCAAGATTGTTTAGATCCCATCCCGAACACCTCCGTACTACCAACGCGAGGGCAGAAGCCGACGACTGGCCAACCCTCAGATTACAAATAATACGGCCGCACAGGAGGAAACAATTAAAGCATAACAAAATTACACTATAGGTTTTGTTTCCATAATACAATGCAAGGGCAACATGAATATATTTATTCAAATGCAATGTCATGCGAACATTGAGCTGCCACAAGTCGAGACCCTTCTGTGACATCCGCAAAATATCTCTCAGGTGTGCGGTGCTCCTTGCCCTCCGGCGGCCCACTAGCAACTTCAACGGCGTTCATTTTCGCCCACCACATCTTGCAACGAGCGAAGGCCGTACGGGCACCTTCAATACAGGCAGAGCGCTTGACGACGTCCAGCCGCGGACAGGCTTCCACTAGCCGCCTCACGAGTCCGAAGTAGTTGTCGGGCATAGGTTCGGCTTGCCATAGCCGGATTATCAAATCCTTCATGGCTAGTTCGACCACCCTGTGCAGCTCCACCAGCTGCTTCAGCTGATCGGTGAAGGACAAGGGATGCTCTGGCGTCGCATACTACGACCATAATAGCTTCTCCATAGAACCTCCTCCTTCGGCTCGGTAGAACTCCACAGCGTCTGATACGCTGCATGGTAGATCTGCAAAAGCCCCTGGGGAACTTCGAACCCGGGTTAGTAAAAGGTATTGCGTCTCTGCATACTTGCTTTTCATCTTCAATGCCTTACCCGCCGTGATCTTCCTGGCCTCCTGGATCTCCCGGAGGGCGGCCTGGGCCTCATTCCGTGCGGTCTCCGCGCCCTGACGAGCCTTGGTGAGTTCGGCCTCTTGAGTCGATGCATCATTCTCCAGGGTTTCACATTTTTTCGCTGCATCTTGGAGTTCCTGCTGGACTTCTTTGACCCGGGCCTTGAGCTTCTTACGAGCGGCCTGCTGCTGGACAACTTTCTCCTCAGCCTCGCCCAAGGCCTTCCTGAGGGCCTCGACCTCGGTCACGGCTCCTGCACATATTACGACATTACAGTCAATACACAACGCCTATGCTTTCTGATCACACAGCAAGACGTTACTCACCTTGCTTCTCCTGGAGCCGCATTGTAACCTCGCCGAGCTCGTTCTTGGTCTGCTCCAGCCTCTGCTTCAATTCAGAGACTTCGGTAGCATGCGAGGTTGCGGCCAATAGCGGCACCTCCTTATACATACAGATTACGTTAGTCTCCTACAATGGAGGATTGATCCTCTGTCCGGTTCTTCTCGCCGAACACCGGACAGTGTCTCAGCAGCTACTGATTACTTGGGGTTTTTCTTTTTCTATGTCACTTACCTCGAAACCTGTCAACAGGTTGCTGCAGGCTTCATTCAGTCCACTTTTGGCGGACAGAACCTTCTCGATCACCGCGCCCATAAGGACACGGTGCTCGTCCATAACGGAGGCACCTCGTAGCGCCTCCATCAGGTTATCCGGCGTCCCTGGATGGACAGGGACCACCGGCGGAGGCGGTGCACCCCCTCCTTCAAAGGGGGCTGCTCGCTCGACTCCAGGGCCATATTGGTTTCCGGAGTCGTATTCGGTTGAGGGCCAAACAGGATGCGGCAATCTTCGCCAGTCACCATGGGGATCGTCTCCCCCATGTGTCCGGTAGTGGAGGCTTCGCCTCGTGGCGCCTCCTGGACAGCATCCTGGGCTCCTCCCCGGTTCGGAGCGGCCCTCCGGGACAACACTTCGGTGTCATCCCTGGCCCCGGGGGAATAAGCAGGTGGTCGCGACATGCTCGCCATCTTTGACGGAGCCAACGAACCTTCAGACAAGGATCGTTGGAGTAGGTCGCGGGCCGGACTGCAATAGGTGCAGTTAACTATGTCAAGATAATGGAGAAAAAGGACCGAATGCGCGCATGAGCGAGCCATGTCACTTATGATGCGGCCAGGGGCTTGGTGCGGGGCGTCGTTCCGGACTGCTGTCAACGTCCCATGTGGTGTTGACCGCTGGGACACCCTTCCCCTTCTTGGGCGCTTCCGCCTCCAGATGCGCCAAAGCCGCCCTCTTCTTTTTCCTCTCCTCAGGGGGAGGATTGTTCTCTTCCTCCTCCTCCTCCTCCTCCTCGTCATCGTCCTCAGGGATGGAGGAATGAGCTTCGTCATCTTCGGACGTCACGTCTGAAGTGCCCTTGCGACGGAGGCCACTCTTGGCCCCATTTGCCTTCTTCTTGGCCTTCTTCTCCGACGCCTTATATGGCGCCAGCACCAGCATATTTGCTAAATATGGGATGACTGGTTCTTCAGGCAACGGAGCCGGACACTGGATCCGCTTCGCCCTCTCCATCCAGTCCTGAAAGAGCAATAATAAAAGCTCAGATATCATCCTCGAAACAATTAAGTTAGGGGCACATAAAAAATGACATACCTCGCTGGCGGGGTGTTTACAATCCTGACCACGGTCTGAATCCGTGGCCAGTGGTTTCTCATTGCCCTTGAAGAGAAACTTCCATGCACCTTCGTGTGTAGTCTCGGAGAGCCTCACCAGGGTCCGGTGCTTCTTCGGATTGAACTCCCACAGCGGGCGGCTTCGGCATTGGCACGGAAGGATCCGGCGAACCAACATCACCTGGATAACATCAACGAGCTTGACGTTCTTGGTTACCATGCTCTAAACACGCGTTTGCAGCGCCATCAGCTCGTCAGGAGAACACCAGTCCAGACTCTTCTCGACCCAGGAGGTGAGTCGCATAGAAGCGCCCGAGCTGAATTCGGCAGTTGCGGCCCAGGTGGTGCTGCGTGGTTCTGTGATGTAGAACCACTGCTTCTTCCACTCCTTTACCGTATCCACAAAAGTGACCTTGGGCCAAGAGACGTTGGACAGCTTGCTCACCATGGCTCCTCCGCACTCCGCGTGCTGGCCATCTACCACCTTCGGCTTCATGTTGAAGACTTTGAGCCACATCCCGAAGTGGGGTTGTATGTGGAGGAATGCCTCACACACGATGATAAACGACGAGATGTTGAGGAAGGAATTTGGGGACAGATCATGGAAATCTATCCCGTAATAATACATCAGCCCACGGACGAAAGGGTGGAGTGGAAACCCCAGCCCGCGGAAGAAATGGGGGATGAATACTACCCTCTCGGTGGGCTTCGGCGTAGGGACCACTTGTCCCTCGGCCGGCAGACGGTGTTCGGTCTTCTTCGCCAAATACCTGGCCGCCCGAAGGTCAGTAATGTCCTCCTCCTTGACGGAGGAGACCATCCACTTGCCCTGACCACCGGATCCGGACATGGTTGCTTGAGTGGAAAGGAGATGAGAACTTGGGCGCTGGAGCTCGAGATTGGGAAGGTGGAGACAGCGAGAAAGCGTGAGAAGAGGAAGAGGGAATCCTTATCTCCTTATAAGGGCAGCAAATATTAAACGCCTCCTCATTCGCCTATTCCCAAGGGCTGTGTAAACGTCACGGTTGGGTTACTCATGCCCGCATTGATGAGAATCCCGCAATAAGCGGACACGATCTCTGCTTTAACAAGACGTGCCAATAGCGACCGCGTCTTGAAACTTGGAATGGAAGAAGAAAAACGGTTCGAAATTATGATCGGGCAGACGTGATGTCGTGTTGTAAAAAGCTGTCATTGAATAGAACTCGTGTAAAATATATATATATTCTCTCTGCGGTTGAGTATGGTGTGTGTAACAGGTCCGGATACAATCATCGCGTCGGAAGACTATCTTGGAGTTCGGAAGAAGGGAACCCGCCTTGCAATGCCGAAGACAATCTGCGCGCCGGACTCCTCGTCATTGAAGCCAGGTTCAGGGGCTACTGAGGGAGTCCTGGACTAAGGGGTCCTCGGATGTCCGGCATGTTATTCATTGGCCCGGACTGATGGGCTGTGAGGATATGAAGGCCGAAGACCATAGCCGTGTCCGGATTGGACTCTCCTTGGCATGCAAGGCAAGCTAGGCGACCGACTATGAAGATTCCCTCTTATGTAACCGACTCCATGTAACCCTAGATCTCTCCGGTGCCTATATAAACCGGAGAGCATAGTCCGGATAGGAGAGATACTCATTACCATAATCACATAGGCTAGACTTCTAGGGTTTAGCCACTACGATCTCGTGGTAGATCAACTCTAGTAATACTCATATTCATCAAGATCAATCATGCAGGAAGTAGGGTATTACCTCCATAGAGAGGGCCCGAACCTGGGTAAACATTGTGTCCCCCGTCTCCTGTTACCATCGATCCTAGACTCATAGTTCGGGACCCCCTACCCGAGATCCGCCGGTTTTGACACCGACACCAGGTGACCGGGCGCTCCGACCAATGCATGTATTCCGTCTTGGCCGGAATGACAGTGTTCACCTCCTACCGAAGGAGGCGCTCGCTGCGCTTGTCAACGCCGAGGCTGGTAAAGACGACGTAGATCGCGTTCGGGGCTGGGTAGGGGTCGTCGCGCATCGCGTCGTTGGCTGGCGGCGGCGGTGGAGGCGGAGGCGCCTGCCCTGCTCCCGGAGTCGGAGCCAGAGGAGGCGGGATGTCGCCCCTCGCGATGCGCTTGGTGATGGCGCACTGTCGGATCATGTGCGTGGACGGCCTCACGCCACTGTGGTGCTTGCAGGGAGCGTCGAGCATCTCCTCGAAGCTCATGGCGGGCTGCCATGTCGTCTTGACGGTGTTCCGGCGTTTGGCGGCCGGGTCGGCCGCGGGCGCCTGCTCGGCGGCCACAACGAGCCGGTTATCATAGCACTGGGCCAGCTGATCGGCCTTGTGCTTGTTGTTCTGCTGGGTCTGCTGCTGCCGGCTTCCTTCACCGGCCGGCTTCGGAGGGGGAACCGGCTTCGCTTTGCCAGCTTCATCCAACGCCACCTGGATCTTCATGGCGGAGTCGGCATTGTCATACTTGTCCGCCGTCACGATGAGCGCGGCCATGGTGGACGGCTCGGAGCGCAAGAGCTTGTGCTTGAGGAGGGTGCCATCCCGGCATCCATTGATAAATCTTGGATTACACGGACCGTGGGCGCCCTCACGGCTGTTCGGAGCTCGGTCCAGCGTCACGAGTACTCGCGGCAGTTTCCGCCGCCCCTGGGCCTTTATGGCGAGTTGGCTGGGGCGGCCGGGTCGCTTGTAGGTGCCGGTGAAGTTGTGCATGAAGGCTTGCTCAAAGTTGACCGACGCGTTGATGCTGCCAGCCGGCAGACTGTTCAACCAGGTGCGAGCCGACCCCTGGAGCATGAGGAGCGCATAGCGCACGGGGAGGCAGTGGTTACCGCCGGTGATGCCAATGGCGGTGGTGTAGTCGGTGAGCTAGTCCTCCGGCTTCACGGTGTCGTTATACTTGGGGGTGTCGCGGGGGAGCGTGAGCCCTTTGGTGAAGGGCTCACCCTGGATGCGTGAGCCCTTTGGTGAAGGGCTCACCCTGGATGCGTGGCCCCAAGCACGCTGGTCCGACGGGGCCGGTCTCTTCCAGCTCCTGGAAGAGGGCGAGTCGGTCGAGGCGGTGACGGGCGTCGGTGTCGTCGATGGCACGCGGGCCCAGCCGGTCGGTGACCGCGCCGCGGGGGGCCGGGTCACCTCCAGTCAGACGTCGGCTAGGTTGGAGCTGAGGGTCGAGGCGGCGTCGGACCTCAGAGGCCGTCTCGTCACCCAGGACGCCGACGATCGTTGGAGTGGGCTTGCGCCGAGTCCGGGCGCGACCAGAGTGTGCCTCGCCGGGTGGCGAGGATGTTGTGTGCTGGTTATCGCGGGTCGATGGCAGACGGGCGGATCCGGCGGTCGGCGAGCTGGTTGAGGCGGTCCTGCTGCGCGTTGGCCACATCGAGGAGGTCGTTCACCCTCTTGAGGGGTCCTGCAGTTCTTCGCCCGCGAGCTGGTCCAGGCCGACCGCGGCCGCCTGGGCAGCGGGCATGTTCTTCACAGGAGTCTCATAGATGGGAGGGAGAGCGCCGAAAGCACGCCCGATCGTGCCGCCCCGGGCCTGCACGTCGGCGACCCGGCTTGGCTCGGGCGCGTCCAGCGTGAAGCCGTAGGCGGCGTTGCGCTCCAGCTGAGCGGAGTCGAGGCAGCGCTGCGTGGCGGCGAGCGTCTCGGTGACGTCCAGCAGGCGCTGGCGATCCTCGTTGAGACGAGTCCGGGCTTCGGCGATGTTGGAGGCGTCGATGTCGGTGCCGATGGGAACTCGGAGGCTCTGCATCATGGTGCACAGCGGGTTGGGCGAGCCGGCCCTGTCAACTGTGGCCTTAGCTTCGGCAGCCTTCCTTGCCGCGCTCAACGAGGAGGACGCGCCAGTGTCGGTGACGAAAACCTCCATGCAGAGGTCCATCGCTCTGGCGGGAGCGCCGTCGTTGATGGAGAGCGGGGAGTCGGAAAAGCTAAGTACCTAGCTGGGGTACTCGTCGGTCGTAGGCGCATCGGAGATGCGTAGCATGGCGAAGGAGGCGGCGAGTGTGTCGATGACGTCGTTGAAGAAAATATGCCCTAGAGGCAATAATAAAGTTGTTGTTTATATTTCCTTATATCATGATAAATGTTTATTATTCATGCTAGAATTGTATTAACCGGAAACTTAGTACATGTGTGAATACATAGACAAACAGAGTGTCACTAGTATGCCTCTACTTGACTAGCTCGTTGAATCAAAGATGGTTAAGTTTCCTAGCAATAGACATGAGTTGTCATTTGATATACGGGATCATATCATTAGAGAATGATGTGATTGACTTGACCCATTCCGTTAGCTTAGCATTCGATCATTTAGTATATTGCTATTGCTTTCTTCATGACTTATACATGTTCCAATGACTATGAGATTATGCAACTCCCGAATACCGGAGGAACACTTTGTGTGCTACCAAACGTCACAACGTAACTGGGTGATTACTAAGGTGCTCTACAGGTGACTCCAATGGTACTTGTTGAGTTGGCATAGATCGAGATTAGGATTTGTCACTCCGATTGTCGGAGAGGTATCTCTGGGACCTCTCGGTAATGCACATCACTATAAGCCATGCAAGCAATGTGACTAATGATTTAGTTGCGGGATGATGCATTACGGAATGAGTAAAGAGACTTTTCAGTAACGAGATTGAACTAGGTATTGAGATACCGACAATCGAATCTCGGGCAAGTAACATACCGATGACAAAGATGTCCCGGTTCTCACGGATGAACTCGATGAGCGCGCCTTCCTATTTGGGATCCAAATTGGTACTGATGCTGAACTGCTTGGAAGAATCGCCTGGAGTGAAGTCAACAAGCTTTGTTTCAGCAGCCGACTTAAATTTCAATGTCGGGTCATGCTCTGTAGTTGGCTTCTTTAAAGAGGTCATATCCGCCGGGTCAACGTTATTTTGATAAAATTTTAGCTCCTCTTCTGCACAAACAGACTCAGCATAAGCCGCATCTCCTTCTTCACATTCCAAGGCTACCTTTCAACTCCCATGCACGGTGATGGTGCCCTTGTAACCCAGCATCTTGAGCTGTAGATAAACATAACACGGTCACACCATAAACTTGGCATAAGCCGGCCGTCCGAACAGAGCATGATATGGACTCCTGATTTTGACTACCTCAAACGTCAATTTCTCAGCCCTGGAATCATATTCATCTCCAAAGGCTACCTCCAGCTCAATCTTGCCTACTGGGTACGCCGACTTACCAGGCACCACTCCATGAAAGACAGTGTTGGACGTCCTTAAATCCTTGTCAGTTAGACCCATACGACGAAAGGTCTCATAATAGAGAATGTTGATACTACTACCTCCGTCCATGAGTACCTTAGTAAATTTATATCCACCAACTTGAGGCGCCACCACCAAAGCCAACTGACCCGGATTATCAACCCGGGGCGGGTGATCTTCCCTGCTCCATATGATGGGTTGTTCTGACCACCTCAAATAACGGGGAACTGCTGGCTCAACAGAATTTATAGCCCTCTTGTGGACCTTCTGATCACGCTTGCACAAATTAGTGGTAAACACATGATACCGTCCACCGTTTAACTGCTTCGGGTGGCTCTGATAACCTGCCTGCTGCTGCTGCTGTCCCCCTTGGCCAGGTTGTTGTTGACTATAGCCGCCTTGACTTCCCTAAAAGCCGGAACTTGAACCGCTGCCCGGGCCATGAAAACCACCGGCCCCCGAGCCGCCTCCTGATCCATGATTGCCATCAAACAGGTTGGAATTCTTGAAAGCCTTCATGAACATAGTGGGTGGCGGGTCGTTCCCGAGTACCATGTCTCGGGCAAGGCTCATTGAGAAGTTGCTCAAGAGATGGGCCTGAGCCGCCAGATCGAGGGGGCGGTCTCCCCTTACGTTTCTGGTTGTTACCTTGTGCATTGGCATTGGCCACAAACTCCGGGTTACCCTCCGCCTTACGCTTGTTGCCTCCTTGACTTACCGGGTTATGCTGCTGGCCCTTTCCATTGCCGTTCTTCTTTCCCTTCCCTGCCTTTTCCTCATCAGACGCGGGATCCTTGGTACTATCAGAATCGGCGTATTTGACTAAGGCCGCCATCAGCGTACCCATATCGTTGCAATCACGCTTAAGGCGTCCCAGCTTCTGCCTCAGCGGCTCAAAGCGACAATTCTTCTCCAACATAAGTACCCCAGAGCCGGCATCCATCTTATCAGATGAGTGTATTATTTCCTTGACCCGGCGCACCCAATGAGTTGTGGATTCACCTTCCTCCTGCTTACAATTGGTCAAGTCCACAATTGACATAGACTGCTTGCAAGTGTCTTTGAAGTTCTGGATAAACCGGGCCTTTAGCTCTGCCCATGAGCTAATGGAATTAGGCGGCAAACCCTTTAACCAAGACCGGGCCGTTCCATCTAACATCATAGTGAAGTACTTGGCCATCGCTGCGTCGCTGACCTCCAATAGCTCCATGGCCATCTCATAACTTTCGATCCATGCCCCGGGCTGTAAGTCGGCCGTGTAATTCGGCACCTTTCGAGGTCCCTTGAAATCCTTGGGCAGACGTACATCCCGCAGAGCCGACACCAAACAAGGGACACCATCGGTTCTAGTGGCCACTCCTGCTCCAACAGAAGTCGTCGGATACTCAGGAGACCTTCATATGCCGCTCTTGACACCTGCTAGCTGAGCCGCCGCTTCGTCCTCGGCGTATTCGGTCTTGCACCGGGTTATAGCCACCGGGTTGGTTACGGCGCTGGGCGTTGCTTGAAAAAGCTTCTGACTCCATGTGCCTGCTGTAACTCGGACTCCGGTTTTGACGAGGTGCTAGCCAAGGCAGAGGGGTTGAATGAATCCTATCCCTGCTGTAAGAATAGGTCTCTTGCTGCGCCAAGGCCGTTTGAATAAGATCTCTGAACCTCCGGGTCTCCACCGCTGTCGGGTCATCACCATCCACTGGAAGAGCCGCCAAACGTGTCGACGCTGCTATCAAGTTCTCCATGGGGTTGGAGAAGTGACCTGGTGGTATTGGTATGTAGCGGGGCGGGGCCATACTACCGTGAGGAGGTGCCATCTCTCGGGGTTGAACCGGTCCTCCAGCTCCGGGTGTCATAAACTGATCGCCTTCGGGCGGGTTGCTAGGACCAGCACCGGGTGTAGTGAAAAGATTTCGAGGATCGTAAACCGGAGGCAAACGAGACTGGGTTTTCTGATGTCTCCTCCTCATGACCTCATTGGATGCGTTCAGAGTCATATTAAGCTAGAAAGCTTCTGACTAGAGTCGCTGCGCCCGTGCGTCCAAAGCCGCCCGCTCCGTAGCTAACCTGGTGTCCTTAGCTGCCAAGCCTTCCTTGGCCCGGGCTATCTCCTCATGCACCTTTGCCACCTCCGCGTTATGCTCATCTTGATTTGCAGGAATAACCATGGCGGTTAACAGGGCTGTCAACTTATCCATAAGATCCATCAGCACCTGAGCCGGCGGGTGCACTGGGCCTCCTGCCCCGGCCGCTCCTGACTCGGACGTTATTGCTGTTGCAGCCGTTGAGTTTTGACCGGGTTGAGTCCCAGCCATGAAGACTCCTGCCCAGCTTGGCGGCTCATAGAGGTCCGAAGTACTAGAGCCGTCAGAACAGCCCCCAAGCATGCCCTCCTGGATTTGATATAAAGAATCTGTTGAACCGGCGGACGAATCATCATCCGAGGGGACGGCCGTCTCTCCACCATCTTTAGCTCCTTAAGGAAGTTTTTCTCCGTGGACACAGCCCACGAAGGCACGCTTCATGACGGGTTGAGCTCGGGCGGGTCTCGCACACTGAGCCGTCTCGATGACGTCGGTGTAGTTGTCCGGCTCAGGGACCGGCTCACCAATCCGACTGATGAAGACGTGGATTCCGCCAAAGGGGACCCGGTACCCGTACTCAATTGAGTCGGCGTCGGGGCCCCAGCCTTCGTTGTCAATGTAGATCTTGCCGCGACGACTCTTGGTCATCCGCCCATCTGCGTATCCTTGAGCCCTTGAAGCTGCCCTTCAAGAACTCAAATCCACCGCGGCGCTGGCCCCACGGTGGCGCGTAACTGTCGTGGAATTGTCACGGCAGATGTCCTCGTGCAAGGACTTGGTCGTGGAGCCATCGCAACTAGGAAGCTTAAAGGGGTTAATCGGGACAAAGGAGACGAGAGGTTTTATACTAGTTCGGCTCCTTGTGGTGAAGGAAAGCCTACGTCTATTTGGGTTGGTATTGCTTGATGTTTCGATGACCATGGAGCGAGATACACTATGCCCGACTCTCGATCAGTTGTTTCTTGCCCTAAACCGCCGGCGGGTCGCCCCCTTATTTACACGGGTTGACGCCCTGCGGCTTACAGAGTCCCGGCCGGCTTATAAACAATGTCCGGCTCGGTGACTAGCTAAATCTACCTTATGATACAAGTCATGCCATTGTGGCGGTTTACTACAATGGGTATTGAGTCGCCCGTGGGCCTTAGGCCCTCTATTGAACCACCATCTTCACCCTTGGTCTTGGGCTTATTTCTGGTGAGTCTCTTTGCGTAACCCGGCCCCTCCTGGGCGGCTTACACAAATAGATATATATCCCCAACATTAGAGGACTAAGGAAATATTTCTCGGTTATGGAGGTGATAAAGAGTTGAATAAGTAACGGGTTACATCAATGCAAGCTTTGAAACTGGTCCGGATGACTCTAAGTCTCAATCTGGATACATATTGAAAGTGGGAGCAATTAGCTAGAGTAGCTCTGTGCAGAGTATTGTAGACATAGAAATTTGCAAAAAACATACGGATCTGAATGTTGCAGACCCATTTACTAAACATATCTCACAAGCAAAACATGATCACACCTTAGTACTCTTTGGGTGTTAGTCACATGGTGATGTGAACTAGATTACTGACTCTAGTAAACCTTTTGGGTATTGGTCACATAGCGATGTGAACTATGGGTGTTAATCACATGATGATGTGAACTATTGGTGTTGAATCACATGGCGATGTGATCTAGATTATTGACTCTAGTGCAAGTGGTAGACTGAAGGAAATATGCCCTAGAGCCAATAATAAAGTTATTATTTATTTCCTTATATCATGATAAATGTTTATTATTCATCATAGAATTGTATTAACCGGAAACTTAGTACATGTGTGAATACATAGACAAATAGAGTGTCCCCAGTATGCCTCTACTTGACTAGCTTGTTAATCAAAGATGGCTAAGTTTCCTAGCCATAGACATGTGTTGTCATTTGATGAACGGGATCACATCATTAGGAGAATGATGTGATGGACAAGACCCATTCGTTAGCTTAGCATGATGATCGTTTTAGTTTCATTGCTACTGCTTTCTTCATGACTTATACATGTTCCTCAGACTATGAGATTATGCAACTCCCGAATACCGGAGGAACACCTTGTGTGCTATCAAACGTCACAATGTAACTGGTTGATTATAAAGATGCTCTATAGGTGTCTCCGAAGGTGTTTGTTGGGTTGGCATAGATCAAGATTAGGATTGTCACTCTGTGTACCGAAGAGGTATCTTTGGGCCCTCTCGGTGATGCACATCACTATAAGCCTTGCAAGCAATGTGACTAATGAGTGAGTTGCGCGATGATGCATTACGGAACGAGTAAAGAGACTTGCCGGTAACGAGATTGAACTAGGTACGATGATACCGACGATCGAATCTCGGGCAAGTAACATACCGATGACAAAGGGAACAATGTATGTTGTTATGCGGTTTGACCGATAAAGATCTTCGTAGAATATGTAGGGGCCAATATGAGCATCTAGGTTCCGCTATTGTTTATTGACTGGAGATGTGTCTCGGTCATGTCTACATAGTTCTCGAACCCGTAGGGTCCGCACGCTTAACGTTCGGTTTTGATCGGTATTATGAGTTTATGTGTTTTGATGTACCGAAGGTAGTTAGGAGTCCCAGATGAGATCGGGGACATGACGAGGAGTCTCGAAATGGTCGAGACATAAAGATCGATATATTGGACGACTATATTCGGACATCGAAAATATTCCAAGTGATTCGGGTATTTTTCGGAGTACCAGAGAGTTACGGGAATTCGTATTGGGCCTTAATGGGCCATACGAGAAAGGAGAGAAAGGCCTCAAAGGGTGGCCGCACCCCTCCCCATGGACTGGTCCGAATTGGACTAGGGAGGGGGGCGCCCCCTTCCTTCCTTCTCCTTTTCCCTTCCCTTTTTCCTATTCCATGTGGGAGGTGGAATCCTACTAGGACTAGGGAGTCCTAGTAGGACTTCACACTTAGCCGCGCCCTATGAGGGCCGGCCTCCTCCTCCCTCCACTCTTTATATAGATGGCCAGGGGGCACCCCATAGACACACAAGTTGATGATTGATCTCTTAGCCGTGTGCGGTGCCCCCCTCCACCATAATCCACCTCGGTCATATCGTTGCAGTGCTTAGGTGAAGCCCTGCGCCGGTAGCTTCATCATCGCTGCCATCACAATGTCGTACTGACGGAACTCTCCGGCGAAGCTCTGCCGGATCGTGAGTTCGTGGGACGTCACCGAGCTGAACGTGTGCTGAACTCGGAGGTGCCGTGTTTTCGGTACTTGGACCAGTCGGATCGTGAAGACGTATGACTACATCAACCGCGTTATCATAACGCTTCCGCTTACGGTCTATGAGGGTACGTGGACAACCATCTCCCCTCTCGTTGTTGTGCATCACCATGATCTTGCGTGTGCGTAGGAATTTTTTTGAAATTACTACATTCCCCAACAGGTGCCGTTGTCCGTGATGATGCTGTACGGCATGCCGTAGCGCACCGCGATGTCCTTGACGAATCGAATGGTCGTTGGCCCGTCCAGCTTCTTTATCGGCCTTGCTTCGATCCACTTGGTAAACTTGTCCACTGCCACCAGCAAATGCGTCATGCCGCCTCGAGCGGTCTTGAAGGGCCCTACCATGTCGAGTCCCTAAACCGCGAAGGGCCAGGCGATCGGGATGGTCCGGTGTGCCGACGCCGGCTGGTGGCTGCGCTTGCTGAAGCACTGGCACCCCTCGTACTTGAGGACGAGCGACTATGCGTCTTCGAGGGCAGTGGGCCAGTAGAAACCATGGTGGAACGCCTTGGTCACCGGGGATCGCGAGGCGGCGTGGTGCCCGCACTCACTCTGGTGTATGTCGAGGAAGATCTCAATGCCCATGTCTTGCTCGACTCAGCGTTGGAACACACCGGTGGAGCTGCGCTTGACGAGCTCGTTGTTGATGATGCTGTAGGCGGATGCTCGGCGCTGTACTTGCTGAGCTTCGTCTCGTCCATAGGGAGGACCCCGTTTTCCAGGAACTCCGAGATGGGCAGGGCCCAGGATGGCACCGTCACTACGACAAAGACGACCACTATCGGTCTCCGGGGTGGCAGCCCCGAGCAGGTTGAGCAACCCAGGTTAGGTTGGCGGTCCCAGGCGGGCTCGGCAGTCCCGGGCAGGCTCGGCAGATCCGGGCGGGTTGAGGCGAGGCCGGGTCGGCTGGAGCAGTCCTCGGGCCGGGTTGGGGCGCGGCCGGGTCGGCTGGAACGTGGATGGACTCGGAGTCCGGAGACGGCTTGACAGACGGCTTGTGCAGATGCTCGTGGGAGGTCCACACATTTGTAGATGAACCAATGACCTCCTCCTTTCCAAATCAGGCATATTCAAGTACATAGTTTACGGAACCTTCTCCATTTATGGGTTGGAGGCAGCACCGCTGCAAATCATATAATTTGCTTACGACCCAAATGCATCTGAACTATAGCGATTACTAAAAGGTTAGGCACAAGTTACCATATTTCATTGTAAATAATGTACTGGACAAACACATGGCTGCAGTCTCTGAAAAGGCCAGCACCAGCAAACATTGATGCCTCTAGTGAAATTTGTGAGTAGTGGACAGAAAAATGAAAGTCAATTTAGTATATTCCATTCGAATGCTAAGAAATGGAAGTTAAATATATAAACCAATTAAAGAAGAGGACAATAACAAACATTTCATACATTTTTCGGCAGGAATAGACCTAACAAATATTAACTTATATATGTCAGAAAGTACTGAAGTAAAAAACCCTCTCCATCCGAACCACTTCATTGCAACATTAAAATGAGACAGACTCCCTAGCCAAATTTGTAGCTGTAATACATAGTTCAGAGGTTGAATGATATCCCCAGTAGTAAATTGACCTATAGCAGGTGCTACAGACAACCATCTTTACTGTAACAACACGATCATATTCCTAAGAAACTATCATCTGCATTGGTTCTTTGTCAGGTTTAGGATATCCATTCCCCACATGGAAATGCAACCCAACATAATATCCTTTACGCTTACGGTTAATATGAAAGATTGAGTAAAATGAAGTATCAAAACTTCAACAGAAACAGGATCAGTACAAAATTGTTAATCCACTTACCTGCAATCCATCTTCAGAGATCACTCAAAACAATGGTCGTAACTTCTATGTATTAATTACTCGATTCTTCCATTTTGTAAGATTATTTGTGAAAGTATTATATGTATTCAATAGAAAAATACTCATGAAAGTACACTGTTCCAAAAATGGAACAATAAATTTGACGCGAACTTGATAGTCCGAAGCTGAACTCATACCGTCAGGCCATATATGCATTTTGTTAAGGAATGGTCTGAATCGTAACTACCCTGCCTAAAAAAGAAACTCACACAATCAGGATCATTATACACTAAGAGGAAGGACTAAAGGAAAAATGCAGTCAAATTAAAATATTAACATTCAAAGCTCAATCAGTACCAAGAAAAGGGGTCGGCAAAAGATGTACAGCTGAACTGAACTGAATGTTGTTGGGGTTAAATGGCACGAACACATCCATTTAACTATTGCACTACTTCAAGTTGAAAACTGAAGGATGGCTCATTAGCTAATCGATGCAGGAAACTACTATCACAATATATTGAAAATCATCATCAGGTTCCATCTGTATTATTCATTGGACTACACAAAATGTGAAATATGGTCTTGTCTACTGGGATTCTAACCATTGTGTGGGAATATCACCAGACTTACATAATAAATATCACCAGACTTACATTACACACATAATAAATATTGCCAGATACCCAAAGAAAATCACGTGTGGACTTTTTTGAAAAGGAATTACTTGTTCAAGAAATTAATTTGCTTATTGAGTGATAATGGTACCCAAATGGGAAGCAATCTAACACATAAAAGTAGTAGTACCAGCAGGATCAAGATGTTTACAAAGTGGATTTGAATAAGCATTATACTTGTTCCTTATTCCTATAGCATAATTGGATGAGAAGCAGAGGGACTGAAGTCGACAACACCACAACAGTAAGTGGGGAAATCACTAACAAACCAAATCCATTGGAATACAAACAAAAGCTGGGCAAATCACCAGGTCAGGAGCAGGAAAAAAAGCGCTGAAGTAGTAAATAGGAACGAAACAACAAAACTGATGATGGAAACTACTCCTTAAGTGAATCTAAGGCGAGGGCCCAAACTCACAAAATATATGCCAGAAAGGAAATGGTAATAGGAGAGCAATAAAGGCAAATGAATGACCAAAAATAGCTACACCCTCCCCCAAGGGCAAGGAATATGATAACCTTTGAAGGAACATCAGGTTGAAATATGTATAAAGAAATGGTGCTACTGAATTAGGGTAGAAAATATAAAAATATATATAACAAAAAAGAGATATCAGATATATTGGAGAAGCCAAATCATCAAAGAGGGAGCACAATTCCGGAGTGCTCACTGCTGTACAGTTAATTATTGATTCTTATTTTAACGGCTTAACCAGATAGGAGCACCCGTATTTGATCAACAGCATATCTAAACCCCCTAAGTATTCACAAGAATCCTAAGAAAGAACACACACATGCTAGCATGACATATTAGTAGCAGATCATTTCTTGATGTAATTTCAAAAGGTGCCATATATGAAGCACCATTTTCCAACCTCAGTACACCCGTACCAACAATTGGTAGAAGCAACAAGCATGCACAAGTGTTGTTCAATACAAAATAGGTGCAAGCATATCTAACAACAACAACCTAACAGGAGCATGCATAGAGATATATCAAAGGGAAACAAACTATCATGCATATCAAAACAATATAGAATGGCGAAACTTGGAGATGTACCTGTCAGCCCGCAAGACTATTTTGCACATCAAAATAATATAGTAAATTTCCAAATATGCAAAATGAGACGAAAGGAGAAGGAACACAACATGAGCTCATCTCATTTAAAGCATTTTGATTCAACAAAAGAAATTTCCCTTTAAATACTTGTTACCAACTTCCACATATGCTCTTCAAAATGATACCTACTACTCCTTTTGGTCGGAGAGGCGAGAGAGGAGCATCCTCATCGTGACGCCGATAACGCACGTACCAGGTTAGGAGATGGATGGGTGCATGAGTCTGGATTGTTCTCTAGATGTGCATGGGTTTGGGTTTTACATTTGGGACGGTTCACTTGCAAGGTAGCCCCACAAGCCAGTAGGGGTAGCTTAGGTCATTTTCACAAACACTTCTAGGGGTTTCTTTAGTCAACTCGCTAAAAGGAATGGTCAACTTACAGACATCTAATATAGTGATAATTATGATGTATTGTCAAAGGTAAATTAAAATGTCAAATTTAAGAGTGACATGAGGAAAACTTTCAAAAACTAGAGTGACAGAAACAAAAAAAAGTGCCCCTCAACCCCGAGGCACTAAGCCTACAATTCATGGGAGATTAAGTTGTTGGTACCATGAAGAGGGTTATGCAGTAAAAGGGCTTTCGCCCCGCTTTAAAGATAAAGCATGAACCGCAAGTACATGTCGAACAATTCATGGTGGTGAGAAAGCCCTCAAGAAAGCATAACATAGGAACGGTCGACAACAAACATTAGAACGACAACACCGCGCAAAAATAGGAGGACCTAAAGACTAGACCCACAACACGACTAATGACACCTGAGTTCCCGCAAAGCATTGCCGTAGCCACGTCTGACGAAATGGACAAAGGTCTGAAGGAAATATGCCCTAGAGGCAATAATAAAGTTATTATTCATTTCCTTATTTCATGATAAATGTTTATTATTCATGCTAGAATTGTATTAACCGGAAACATGATACATGTGTGAATACATAGACAAACATATAGTCACTAGTATGCCTCTACTTGACTAGCTCATTAATCAAAGATGGTTATGTTTCCTAACCATAGACATGTGTTGTCATTTGATTAATGGGATCACATCGTTAGGAGAATGATGTGATTGACATGACCCATTCCGTTAGCCTAGCACTTGATCGTTTAGTACATTGCTATTGCTTTCTTCATGACTTATACATGTTCCTGTAACTATGAGATTATGCAACTCCGTTTACGGAGGAACACTTTGGTGCTACCAAATGTCACAGCGTAACTGGGTGATTATAAAGGAGTACTACAGGTGTCTCCAAAGGTACATGTTGGGTTGGCGTATTTGAGATTAGGTTTTGTCACTCCGATTGTCGGAGAGGTATCTCTGGGCCCTCTCGGTAATGCACATCACATAAGCCTTGCAAGCATTGCAACTAATAAGTTAGTTGCGAGATGATGTATTCGGAGCGAGTAAAGAGACTTGCCGATGCGAGATTGAACTAGGTATTGGATACCGACGATCGAATCTCGGGCAAGTAACATACCGATGACAAAGGGAACAACGTATGTTGTTATGCGGTTTGACCGATAAAGATCTTCAGTAGAATATGTAGGAGCCAATATGGGCATCCAGGTTCCGCTATTGGTTATTGACCAAGAATAGTTCTAGGTCATGTCTACATAGTTCTCGAACCCGTAGGGTCCTTGCGCAAGGTTTCGATGATGGTTATATTATGAGTTTATGAGTTTTGATGTACCGAAGGAGTTGAGTCCCGGATGAGATCGGGGACATGACGAGGAGTCTCGAAATGGTCGAGGCGTAAAGATCGATATATTGGATGACTATATTCGGAGTTCGGAAGGTTCGAGTGATTGGGTATTTTTCGATCTGGGAGAGTTACGGAATTCGCCGGGAGTATATGGGCCTTATTAGGCCATACGGGAATAGAGGAGAGAGGCCAAGGGAGGAGGCCTGCGCCCCCCTCTGGTCCGAATTGGACAAGGGGCAGCCCCTTTCCTTCTCCCTCTCCCCTCTTTCCCTTCTCCTACTCCAACAAGGGAGGTGGAATCCTACTAGGACTAGGGAGTCCTAGTAGGACTCCACACCTGGCGCGCCCCCTCCTAGAGCCGGCCTCCTCCCCCCTTGCTCCTTTATATCACGGGGCAGGGGGCACCCCATAACACACAAGTTGATCTACGGATCGTTCCTTAGCCGTGTGCGGTGCCCCCCTCCACCATATTCCACCTCGGTCATATCGTCGCGGAGCTTAGGCTAAGCCCTGCGCGGTAGAGCATCATCATCGTCACCTGCCGCCGTCGTCTTGTGGAACTCATCCCGACACTTTGCTGGATCGAGTCCGGGGATCGTCATCGAGCTGAGCGTGTGCTGAACTCGGAGGTGCCGTCGTTCGGTACTTGGATCGGTCGGATCGTGAAGGCGTCGACTACATCAACCACGTTGTCATAGCGCTTCCGCTTCTTGTCTATGGTACGTGGACATACACTCTCACCTCGTTGCTATGTCATCACCATGATCTTGCGTGGCGTAGGAAATTTTTGAAATTACTCGTTCCCCAACAGTGGCATCGAGCCAGGTTTTATGCGTTGATGTTATATGCACGAGTAGAACACAAGTGAGTTGTGGGCGATACAAGTCATCTGCTTACCAGCATGTCATACTTTGGTTCGTCGGTATTGTGAGATGAAGCGGCCGGACCGACATTACGCGTGCGCTTCTGCGAGACTGGTTTCACCGCTGCGAGCACTCGTTGCTTAAAGGTGGTGGCGGGTGTCTGTCTCTCTCACTTTAGTTGAACCGAGTGTGGCTCGTCCGGTCCTTGCGAAGGTTAAAACAGCACCAACTTGACAAACTATCGTTGTGGTTTTGATGCGTAGGTAAGAACGGTTCTTGCTCAGCCCGTAGCAGCCACGTAAAACTTGCAACAACAAAGTAGAGGGCGTCTAACTTGTTTTGCAGGGCATGTTGTGATGTGATATGGTCAAGGCGTGATGCTATATTTTATTGTATGAGATGATCATGTTTTGTAACGAGTTATCGGCAGCTGGCAGGAGCCATATGGTTGTCGCTTTATTGTATGAAATGAAAGCGCCATGTAATTGCTTTACTTTATCACTAAGCGGTAGCGATAGTCGTAGAAGCAATAGTTGGCAAGATGACAATGATGCTACGATGGAGATCAAGGTGTCGCGCGGTGGCGATGGTGATCACGAAGGTGCCGGAGATGGAATCACAAGCACAAGATGATGATGGTCATATCATATCACTTATATTGATTGCATGTGATGTTTATCCTTTATGCATCTTATCTTGCTTTGATTGGCGGTAGCATTTTAAGATGATCTCTCACTAAAATTATCAAGGCGTGTTCTCCTGAGTATGCACCGTTGCCAAAGTTAAATCGTGCCCAGACACCACGTGATGATCGGGTGTGATAAGCTCTGCGTCCATCTACAACGGGTGTAAGCCAGTTTTGCACACGCGGAATACTCAGGTTAAACTTGACGAGCCTAGCATATACAGATATGGCCTCGGAACACGGAGACCGAAAGGTCGAGCGTGAATCATATAGTAGATATGATCAACATAGTGATGTTCACCATTGAAAACTACTCCATCTCACGTGATGATCGGTTATGGTTTAGTTGATTTGGATCACGTGATCACTTGGACGACTAGAGAGATATCTGTCTAAGTGGGAGTTCTTAAGTAATATGATTAATTGAACTTAAATTTATCATGAACTTAGTCCTGGTAGTATTTTTCAAATTATGTTGTAGATCAATAGCTCGCGTTGTTGCTTCCCTATGTTTTTGCTTCCCTATGTTTTTATATGTGTTCCTAGAGAAAATTGTATTGAAAAATGTTAGTAGCAATGATGCGGATAGGATCCGTGATCTAAGGTTTATCCTCATTGCTGCATAGAAGAATTATGTCCTTAATGCACGCTAGGTAGCAGACCTATTGCAGGAGCGGATGCGAGGGCGTTATGAGCGTTTGGCTAGCTCAATGTGATGACTACTTGATAGTTTAGTGCACCATACTTAACGGCTTAGAATCGGGACTTCAAAGACGTTTTGAACGTCATGGACCATATGAGATGTTCCAGGAATTGAAGTTAATATTTCAAGCAAATACCCGAGTTGAGAGATATGAAGTCTCCAACAAGTTCTATAGCTAAAATATGGAGGAGAATCGCTCAACTAGTGAGCATGTGCTCAGATAGTCTGGGTACTACAATCGCATGAATCAAGTGGGAGTTAATCTTCCAGATAAAATAGTGATTGACAGAATTCTCTAGTCACCATCACCAAGTTAGTAGAACTTTGTGATGAACTATAATATGCAAGGGATGACGAAAGTAATTCCCAAGCTCTTCGTGATGCTGAAATCGACGAAGGTAGAAATCAAGAAAAACATCAAGTGTTGATGGTTATAAAGACCACTAGTTTCAAGAAAAGGGCAAAGGTAAAGAAAGGGGAACTTCAAGTAGAATGACAAGCAAGTTGTCACTCCCACGAAGAAACCCAAAGCTGAACCAAAGCCTGGCGAGTGCTTACACTGCATAGGAAATGGTCCTTTGAAGCGGAAATACCCCAAATATTTGGTGGATAAGAAGGATGGCAAAGTGAACAAGGGTATATTTGATATACAGGTTATTGATGTGTGCTTTACTAGTGTTTATAGTAGCCCCTGAGTATTTGATACTTGTTCGGTTGCTAAGATTAGTAATTCGAAACAGGAGTTACAGAATAAACAGAGACTAGTTGAAGGGGAAGTGACGATGAGTGTTAGAAGTGGTTCCAAGATTGATATGATCATCATCGCACACTCCATATACTATCGGATTAGTGTTTATAGTAGCCCCTGAGTATTTGATACTTGTTAGGTTGCTAAGATTAGTAACTTCGAAACAGGAGTTTGAGAATAAGCGAAACTAGTTGAAGGGAAGTGACGATGAGTGTTGGAAGTAGTTCGAGATTGATATGATCATCATCGCACACTCCCTATACTATCGGGATTAGTGTTGAACCTAAATAAATGTTATTTGGCATTTGCGTTGAGCATGAATATGATTTGATCATGTTTATTGCAATACAGATTATTCATGTAAGTTAGAGAATAATTATTGTTCATTTACATGAATAAAACCTTCTATGGTCATACACCCAATGAAAATGGTTTGTTGGATCTCGATCGTGTGATGCACATATTCATAATATTGAAACCAAAAGATGTAAAGTTAATAATGATAGTGCAACTTATTTGTGGCACTGCAGTTTAGGTCATATTGGTGTAAAGCGCATGAAGAAACTCCATACCGATGGGCTTTTGGAATCACTTGATTATGAATCATTTGATGCTTGCGAACCGTGCCTTTTGGCAAGATGACTAAAACTCCGTTCTCGGAACAATGGAGCGAGCTCTGACTTGTTGGAAATAATACATACCGATGTATGCGATCCAATGAGTGTTGATGCTCGTGGCAAGTATCATTATCTTCGACCTTCACAGATGATTTGAGCAGATATGCGTATATCTTCTTGATGAAACATAAGTCTGAAATAGTTGAAAAGTTCAAAGAATTTCAGAGTGAAGTAGAAAATCATCGTAACAAGAAAATAAAGTTTCTGCGATCTGATCGTGGAGATGAATATTTGAGTTCTGAGTTTGGTCTTCAATTAAAACAAAGTGGAATAGTTTCACAGCTCACGCTTTGGAACACCACAACGTTATGGTGTGTCCGAACGTCGTAACCGTACTTTATTTTGATATGGTGCGATCAATGATGACTCTTACCGATTTACCAATATTGTTTTGGGGTTATGCATTAGAGACAGCTGCATTCACGTTTAATAGCGCAACATCTAAATCCGTTGAGATGACACCATATGAACTATGGTTTAACAGTAAAGCTAAGCTGTCGTTTCTTAAAAGTTTGGAGTTGTGATGCCTATGTGAAAAAGTTTTCACCTGATAAGCTCGAACCCAAATCGGAGAAGTGCGTCTTCATAGAATATAGAATACCCAAAGGTAACTATTGGGTACACCTTCTATCACAGATCCGAAGGCACGTTTTTCGTTGCTAAGATGGATCCTTTCTAGAGAAGAAGTTTCTCTCGAAAGAAGTGAGTGGGAGGAAAGTAGAACTTGATGAGGTAATTGTACCTTCTCCCTTATTGGAAAGTAGTTCATCACGAAATCAGTTCGGTGATTCCTACACCAATTAGTGAGGAAGTTAATGATGATGATCATGAAACTTCAGATCAAGTTGCTACCAAACCTCGTAGGTCTTCGAGTAAAATCCGCACGAGTGAATGCGGTAATCGTGTTCGGAAATCATGATTACTAGACCATGATGAACCTACGGACTATGAGGAAGCGATGATGAGCCCAGATTCAGCGAAATGGCTTGAGGCCATGAAATCTGAGATAGGATCCATGTATGAGAACAAAGTATGGACTTTGATTGACTTGCTCGATGATCAGCAAGCCATGTTAAATAAATGGATCTTCAAGAGGAAGGCGGACAACGATAGTAGTGTTACTATCTACAAAGCTCGACTTGTTGCAAAAGGTTTTCGACAAGTTCAAGGTGTTGACTACAATGAGATTTTCTCAACTGTAGCGATGCTTAAGTCTGTCCGAATCATGTTAGCAATTGCCACATTTTATGAAATCTGGCAAATGGATGTCAAAACTACATTCTTTAATGGATTTATTAAAGAATAGCTGTATATGATGCAACCAGAAGGTTTTGTCAATCCTAAAGGAGCTAACAAAATGTGCAAGCTCCAGCGATCTATCAATGGACTGGTGTAAGCATCTCGGAGTTGGAATATACGCTTTGATGAGTTGATCAAAGCATGTGGTTTTATACAGACTTTTGGAGAAAGCCTGTATTTACAAGAAAGTGAGTGGGAGCACTACAGCATTTCTGATAAGTATATGTGAATGACATATTGTTGATCGGAAATAATGTAGAATTATTCTTCAAAGCATAAAGGAGTGTTTGAAAGGAGTTTTTCAAAGAAAGACCTCGGTGAAGCTGCTTACATATTGAGCATCAAGATCTATAGAGATAGATCAAGACGCTTGATAAGTTTTTCAATGAATACATACCTTGACAAGATTTTGAAGTAGTTCAAAATGGAACAGTCAAAGAAAGAGTTCTTGCCTGTGTTACAAGGTGTGAGACTGAGTAAGACTCAAAACCCGACCACGGCAGAAGATAGAAAGAGAATGAAAGTCATTCCCTATGCATCAGTCATAGGTTCTATAAAGTATGCCATGCTGAGTACCAGATCTATTGTATACCCTACACTGATTTTGGCAAGGGAGTACAATAGTGATCTAGGAGTAGATCACTGGACATTGGTCAAGAACATCCTTAGTGAGGACTAAGGAAATATTTCTCGATTATGGAGGTGATAAAAGAGCCCGTCGTAAAGAGTTACATCGATGCAAGCTTTTTACACTGATCCAGATGAATCTAAGTCTCAATCTGGATACATATTGAAAGTGGGAGCAATTAGCTAGAGTAGCTCCATGCAGAGCATTGTAGACATAGAATATTTGCAAAATACATACGGCTCTGAATGTGATGCAGACCGTTGACTAAGCTTCTCTCACGAGCAAAACATGATCATACCTTAGTACTCCTTGGGTGTTAATCACATAGCGATTGTGAACTAGATTATTGACTCTAGTAAACCCTTTGGGTGTTGGTCACATGACGATGTGAACTATGGGTGTTAATCACATACAGATGTGAATATTAGTGTTGAATCACATGATGATGTGAACTAGATTATTGACTCTAGTGCAAGTGGGAGGCTGAAGGAAATATGCCCTAGAGGCAATAATAAAGTTATTATTCATTTCCTTATTTCATGATAAATGTTTATTATTCATGCTAGAATTGTATTAACCGGAAACATGATACATGTGTGAATACATAGACAAACATATAGTCACTAGTATGCCTCTACTTGACTAGCTCATTAATCAAAGATGGTTATGTTTCCTAACCATAGACATGTGTTGTCATTTGATTAATGGGATCACATCGTTAGGAGAATGATGTGATTGACATGACCCATTCCGTTAGCCTAGCACTTGATCGTTTAGTACATTGCTATTGCTTTCTTCATGACTTATACATGTTCCTGTAACTATGAGATTATGCAACTCCCGTTTACCGGAGGAACACTTTGGGTGCTACCAAATGTCACAAGCGAAGCTGGGTGATTATAAAGGAGTACTACAGGTGTCTCCAAAGGTACATGTTGGGTTGGCGTATTTCGAGATTAGGTTTTGTCACTCCGATTGTCGGAGAGGTATCTCTGGGCCCTCTCGGTAATGCATGTCACATAAGCCTTGCAAGCATTGCAACTAATAAGTTAGTTGCGAGATGATGTATTACGGAACGAGTAAAGAGACTTGCGATGCTTGAGATTGAACTAGGTATTGGATACCGACGATCGAATCTCGGGCAAGTAACATACCGATGACAAAGGGAACAACGTATGTTGTTATGCGGTTTGACCGATAAAGATCTTCGTAGAATATATAGGAGCCAATATGGGCATCCAGGTTCCGCTATTGGTTATTGACCAAGAATAGTTCTAGGTCATGTCTACATAGTTCTCGAACCCGTAGGGTCCGCACGCTTAAGGTTTCGATGACAGTTATATTATGAGTTTATGAGTTTTGATGTACCGAAGGAGTTCGGAGTCCCGGATGTGTTGGGGAACGTAGTAATTTCAAAAATTTTCCTACGATCACGCAAGACCATGGTGATGGCATAGCAACGAGAGGGAAGAGTGTCCGTCCACGTACCCTCGTAGACCGAAAGCGGAAGCGTTATAACAACGCGGTTGATGTAGTAAATGCGTCTTCACGACCCGACCGATCCAAGCACCGAGCGTCACGGCACCTCCGAGTTACGCACACGTTCAGCTCGATGGCGATCCCGGACTCCGATCCAGCAAAGTGTCGGGGATGAGTTCCGTCACGACGACGGCGTGGTGAGCGATGATGATGCTCCACCGACGCAGGGCTTCGCCTAAGCTCCATGACGATATGACTTCTCCAGCGCAGGCTTCGCCTAAGCTCCGCGACGATATGACCGAGGTGGAATATGGTGGAAGGGGGCACCGCACACGGCTAAGGAAAGATCCGTAGATCAACTTGTGTGTCATGGGGTGCCCCCTGCCCCTGTATATAAAGGAGGGAAGGGGAGGGGCTGGCCGGCCACCTATGGCTGCGCCTGGGAGTCCTACTCCCACCGGGAGTAGGATTCCCCCAATCCTAGTCCAACTAGGGTTTGACCAAGGGGAGAGGGAGAGAGCGCCACCCCCTTCTCCTAATCCTAATAGGACTAGGGAAGGGGGGAAGGCTGCGGCCAGCATATGGCCCCCTTTTCTCTTTCCCCTTAAGGCCCATCAAGGCCCATTGACCCCCCGGGAGGTTCCGGTAACCCCCCGGTACTCCGGTAAAATTCCCAATTTCACCCGGAGTGATTCCGAATCAAACATAGGCTTCCAATATATCAATCTTTATGTCTCGACCATTTGAGACTCCTCGTCATGTCCGTGATCTCATCCGGGACTCGAACAACCTTGGTACATCAATATCATATAAACTCATAATAACTGTCATCGAAGCGTTAAGCGTGCGGACCCTACGGGTTCGAGAACTATGTAGACATGACCGAGACACCTCTCGGTCAATAACCAATAGCGGGACCTGGATGCCCATATTGGTTCCTACATATTCTATGAAGATCTTTATCGGTCGAGACCGCATAACAACATCGTTGTTCCTTTGTCATCGGTATGTTACTTGCCCGAGATTCGATCGTCGGTATCCAATACCTAGTTCAATCTAAATTCTTGGCAAGTCTCTTTTCTCGTTCCGTAATACATCATCTCACAACTAACACATTTAGTTGCAATGCTTGCAAGGCTTATGTGATGTGCATTACCGAGAGGGCCAGAGATACCTCTCCGACAATCGGAGTGACAAATCCTAATCTCAAATATGCCAACCCAACATGTACCTTCGGAGACACCTGTAATGTACCTTTATAATCACCCGATTCGTTGTGACGTTTGGTAGCACCCAAAGTGTTCCTCGGCAAACGGGAGTTGCATAATCTCATAGTCATAGGAACATGTATAAGTCATGAAGAAAAGCACTAGCAACAAACAATACGATCAGGTGCTATGCTAATGGAATGGGTCATGTCAATCGATCATTCAACCAATGATGTGATCCCATTAATCAAATAACAACTCCTTGTTCATGGTTAGGAAACATAACCATCTTTGATTAACGAGCTAGTCAAGTAGAGGCATACTAGTGACACTTTGTAGGTTTATGTATTCACACATGTATTATGTTTCCGGTTAATACAATTCTAGCATGAATAATAAACATTTATCATGATATAAGGAAATAAATAATAACATTTATTATTGCCTCTAGGGCATATTTCCTTGATCTCCCACTTGCACTAGAGTCAATAATCTAGATTACACAGTAATGATTCTAACACCCATGGAGTCTTGGTGCTGATCATGTTTTGCTCGTGGAAGAGGCTTAGTCAGCGGGTGCGCAACATTCAGATCCGTATGTATCTTGCATATCTCTATGTCTCCCACGGACCAAATCCGGATGGAGTTAAGCGTCTTTTGATGTGCTTGGTTCTCTTGTGAAATCTGGATTCCTTTGCCAAGGCAATTGCACCGATATTGTCACAAAAGATTTTCATTGGACCCGATACACTAGGTACAACACCTAGATCGGATATGAACTCCTTCATCCAGACTCCTTCATTAGCTGCTTCGAAGCAGCTATGTACTCAACTTCACATGTAGATCCCATAGCGGCGCTTTGTTTGGAACTGCACCAACCGACAGCTCCACCGTTTAATGTAAATCGTATCCGGTTTGCGATTTAGAATCGTCCGGATCAGTGTCAAAACTTGCATCGGCGTAACCGTTCTGACGAGCTCTTTGTCACCGCCATAAATGAGAAACATATCCTTAGTTCTTCTCAAGTACTTAAGGATGTTCTTGACCGCTGTCGATGATCCACTCTGGATTACTTTGGTACTGCCTGCTAAACTTCTGACAAGGCACACATCAGGTCTGGTACACAGCATTGCATACATGATAGAGCCTATGGCTGAAGCATAGGAACATCTTTCATTTTCTCTCTATCTTCTGCGGTGGTCGGGCATTGAGTCTTACTCAACTTCACACCTTGTAATACCGGCAAGAACCCTTTCTTTGCACGATCCATTTGAACTTTTTCAAAACTTTATCAAGGTATGTGCTTTGTGAAAGTCCTATTAAGCGTCTTGATCTATCTCTATAGATCTTAATGCCCAATATGTAAGCAGCTTCACGAGGTCTTTCATCGAAAAACTCTTATTCAAGTATCCTTTATGCTATCCAGAAATTCTATATCATTTCCGATCAATAATATGTCATCCACATATAATATCGAAATGCTCTGAGCTCCCACTCACTTTCTTGTAAATACTGAGGCTTCTCCAAAAGTCATATAAAACCAAATCTTTGATCACACTATCAAAGCGTTTATTCCAACTCCGAGAGGCTTGCACCAGTCCATAAATGGATCATTGGAGCTTGCACACTTTGTTAGCTCCTTTGGATCGACAAAACCTTCTGGTTGCATCATATACAACTCTTCTTCCGAAATCCATTCAGAATGCAGTTTTAACATCCATTTGCCAAATTTCATAATCATAAAATCGGCAATTGCTAACATGATTCGGACGGACTTAAGCATCGCTACTGGTGAGAAGGTCTCATCGTAGTCAATCCCTTGAACTTGTCGAAAACCTTTTGCAACAAGTCGAGCTTTATAAACGATAACATTACCATCAGCGTCAGTCTTCTTCTTGAAGATCCATTTATTCTCAATTGCTTGCCGATCATCGGGCAAGTCAACCAAAATCCATACTTTGTTCTCATACATGGATCCCATCTCAGATTTCATGGCCTCAAGCCATTTTGTGGAATCTGGGCTCACCATCGCTTCTTCATAGTTCGAGGTTCATCATGTTCGATAACATGACTTCCAAAATAGGATTACCGTACCACTCAGTGCGGATCTTGCTCTGGTTGATCTCTGAAGTTCTGTAGAAACTTGATCTGAAGTTTCATGATCATCATCATTAGCTTCCTCCTATTTGGTGTAGGTGTCACGAAACTGTTTTTCGTGATGTACTACTTCTCAATAAGGGAGTAGATACGATTATCTCATCAAGTTCTACTTTCCTCCCACTCACTTCTTTCGTGAGAAACTCTTTCTCCAAAAAGTTTCAATTTAGCAAAAAATCTTGCCTTCGGATCTGTGATAGAAGGTGTACCCAACTGTCTCCTTTGGGTATCCTATGAAGACACATTTCTCGATTTGGGTTCGAGCTTATCAGGTTGAAGCTTTTCACATAAGCATCGCAGCCCCAAACTTTCGAAAGCGACAACTTTGGTTTCTTGCCAAACCACAGTTCATAAGGCGTCGTCTCAGCGGTTTAGATGGTGCCCTATTTAAAGTGAATGTAGCCGTCTCTAAAGCATAACCCCAAAGCGATAGCGGTAAATCAGTAAGAGACATCATAGATCGCACCATATCTAATAAAATACGATTCGACGTTCGGACACACCATTACGTTGTGGTGTTCCGGTGGCGTAAGTTGCGAAACTATTCGCATTGTTTCAAATGTAGGCCAAACTCGTAACTCAAATATTCTCCTCCACGATCAGATCGTAGAAACTTTATTTTCTTGTTACGATGATTTTCCACTTCACTCTGAAATTCTTTGAACTTTTCAAATGTTTCAGACTTGTGTTTCATTAAGTAGATATACCCATATCTGCTCAAATCATCTGTGAAGGTGAGAAAATAACGATATCCGCCATACGAGCCTCAACATTCATTGGACCACATACATCGGTATGTATGATTTCCAATAAATCTGTTGCTCTCTCCATAGTTCGGAGAAGCGGTGTTTTAGTCATCTTGCCCATAAGGCACGGTTCATAAGTGCCAAGTGATTCATAATCAAGTGACTCCAAAGTCCATCAACATGGAGTTTCTTCATCGCTTTACACGATATGACCTAAGCGGCGATTGCCACAAATAAGTTGCACCATCATTATCAACTCTGCATCTTTTGGTTTCAACATTATGAATATGTGTATCACTACTATCAAGATTAAGTAAAACAAACCATTCTTCAATGGTGCATGACCATAAAAGATATTATTCATATAAATAGAACAACCATTATTCTCGATTTAAATGAATAACCGTCTCGCATCAAACAAGATCCAGATATAATGTTCATGCTCAGCGATGGTACTAAATAACAATTATTTAGGTCTAATACTAATCCGAAGGTAGATGTAGAGGTAGCGTGCCGATTGCGATCACATCGACTTTGGAACCATTTCCCACGCGCATCGTCACCTCGTCCTTAGCCAATCTTCGCAATCCGTAGCCCTGTTTGAGTTGCAAATATTAGCAGCAGAACCAGTATCAAATACCAGTGCTCTGCGAGTATTAGTAAGGTACACATCAATAACAAGTATATCACATATACCTTTGTTAACCTTGCCATCCTTCTTATCCGCCAAATACTTGGGGCAGTTCCGCTTCAAATGACCAGCTGCTTGCAATAGAAGCACTCGGTTTCAGCTTAGGACCAGACTTGGGTTTCTTCTCTTGATCGACAACTTGCTTGCCGCTCTTTTGAAGTTTCCTTTTCTTTCCTTTGCCCTTTTCTTGAAACTAGTGGTTTTGTTAACCATCAACACTTGATGCTCCTTTTGATTTCTACCTCCATGCTTTCGGCATCGCGAAGAGCTCGAGCATAGTTTTGGTCATCCCTTGCATATTATAGTTCATCACGAAGCTCTTGTAGCTTGGTGGCAGTGATTGGAGAATTTCATCAATGGCGCAATCATCCGGAAGATTAACTCCCGGTTGAATCAAGTGATTGTTATATCGGACATTACGAGTATATGCTCACCGACAGAACCATTCTCCTCCATCTTACAGCTATAGAACTTATTGGAGACTTCATATCTCTCAATCCGGGCATTCGCTTGGAATATTAACTTCAACTCTGGAACATCTCATATGCTCCATGGTGTTCAAAACGACGTTGAAGTCCCGGTTCTAAGCCGTAAAGCATGGCACTTGAACTATAGAGTAGTCATCAGCTTTGCTTTGCGGACGTTCACAACCTGGCGCAGCCCTTGCACCAGGCCGGCACCTAACGGTGCTTCGGGGCGTAATTCTTCCGTGCAGCAATAAGGATAATCCTCAAATTACGGACCCAGTCCGTGTAATTGCTGCCATCATCTTTCAACTTTGCTTTCTCAAGGAACGCATTAAAATTCAACGGAACAACAGCACGAGCCATCTATCTACACATCATAGACAAGCAAGATACTATCGGTACTAAGTTCATGATAAATTTAAGTTCAATTAATCATATTACTTAAGAACTCCCACTTAGAAAAATATCCTCAATTCTCTAAGTGATTGCGTGATCCATATCAACTACACCATGACCGATCATCACGTGTGATGGAGTAGTTTCAATGGTGAACATCAATATGTTGATCATATCTACTATATGATTCACGCTCGACCTTCGGTCTCCGTGTTCGAGGTCATATCTTATATGCATAGCTCGTCAAGTATAACCTGAGTATTCTGCGTGTGCAACTGTTTTGCACCGTTGTATTTGAGCGTAGAGCCTATCACACCCGATCATCACGTGGTGTCTCAAAGACGAAGAACTTTCATAGCGGTGCATACTCGGGAGAACACTTCTTGATAATTTAGTAAGGGATCATCTTATAATGCTACCGTCAATCAAAGCAAAATAAGATGCATAAAGGATTAACATCACATGCAATCAATATAAGTGATATGATATGGCCATCATCATCTTGTGCTTGTGATCTCCATCTCCAAGCACCGTCATGATCACCATCGTCACCGGCGCGACACCTTGATCTCCATCGTAGCATCGTTGTCGTTCCGCCAACTATTGCTTCTCGACTATCGCTACGCTTAGTGATAAAGTAAAGCAATTACATGGCGTTGCATTTCATACAATAAGCGACAACCATATGGCTCCTGCGATTGCCGATAACTTCGGTTACAAAACATGATCATCTCATACAATAAAATATAGCATCACGTCTTGACCATATCACATCACAACATGCCCTGCAAAAACAAGTTAGGCGTCCTCTACTTTGTTGTTGCAAGTTTTACGTGGCTGCTACGGGCTGAGCAAGAACCGTTCTTACCTCGCATCATAACCACAGCGATACTTCGTCAAATAGACTCCGTTTAACCTTCTCAAGGACGGGCGTAGCCACACTCAGTTCAACTAAAGTGAGAGAGCAGACACCCGCCGGTCACCTTTAAGCAACGAGTGCTCACGGCGGTGAAACCAGTCTCGCGTAAGCGTCTGCGTAATGTCGGTCCGGGCGCTTCATCTCACGATACCGCTGAACCAAAGTATGACATGCTGGTAGGTAGTATGACTTGTATCGCCCACAACTCACTTGTGTTCTACTCGTGCATATGACATCAACGCATAAACCTGGCTCGGATGCCTTTGTTGGGGAACGTAGTAATTTCAAAATTTTCCCACGATCACGCAAGACCATGGTGATGGCATAGCAACGAGAGGAAGAGTGTCCGTCCACGTACCCTCGTGAGACCGAAAGCGGAAGCGTTATAACAACGCTGTTGATGTAGTCGACGTCTTCACGACCCGACCGATCCAAGCACCGAGCGTCACGGCACCTCCGAGTTACGCACACGTTCAGCTCGATGGCGATCCCGGACTCCGATCCAGCAAAGTGTCGGGATGAGTTCCGTCGAGACGACGGCGTGGTGGCGATGATGATGCTCCACCGACGCAGGGCTTCGCCTAAGCTCGCGACGATATGACTTCTCCCCGCAGGCTTCGCCTAAGCTCATGACGATATGACCGAGGTGGAATATGGTGGAAGGGGCACCGCTGCGGCTAAGGAAAGATCCGTAGATCAACTTGTGTGTCATGGGGTGCCCCTGCCTCAGTATATAAAGGAGGGAAGGGAGGGGCTGGCGGCCACCTATGGCTGCGCACAGGGAGTCCTACTCCCACCGAGTAGGATTCCCCCAATCCTAGTCCAACTAGGGTTTGACCAAGGGAGAGGGAGAGAGGCGCCACCCCTTCTCCTAATCCTAATAGGACTAGGGAAGGGGAAGGCTGCGCCAGCATATGGCCCCTTTCTCTTTCCCTTAAGGCCCATCAAGGCCCATTGACCCCGGGAGGTTCAGTAACCCCGGTACTCAGTAAAATTCCCAATTTCACCGGAGTGATTCCGAGTCAAACATAGGCTTCAATATATCAATCTTTATGTCTCGACCATTTGAGACTCCTCGTCATGTCCGTGATCTCATCAGGGACTCGAACAACCTTGGTACATCAATATCATATAAACTCATAATAAGCATCATCGAAGCGTTAAGCGTGCGGACCCTACGGGTTCGAGAACTATGTAGACATGACCGAGACACCTCTCGGTCAATAACCAATAGCGGGACCTGGATGCCCATATTGGTTCCTACATATTCTCGAAGATCTTTATCGGTCAGACCGCATAACAACATCGTTGTTCCCTTTGTCATCGGTATGTTACTTGCCCGAGATTCGATCGTCGGTATCAATACCTAGTTCAATCTCGTTCTTGGCAAGTCTCTTTTCTCGTTCCGTAATACATCATCTCACAACTAACACATTTAGTTGCAATGCTTGCAAGGCTTATGTGATGTGCATTACCGAGAGGGCCAGAGATACCTCTCCGACAATCGGAGTGACAAATCCTAATCTCGAAATATGCCAACCCAACATGTACCTTCGGAGACACCTGTAATGTACCTTTATAATCACCCGATTCGTTGTGGACGTTTGGTAGCACCAAAGTGTTCCTCGGGCAAGCGGAGTTGCATAATCTCATAGTCATAGGAACATGTATAAGTCATGAAGAAAAGCACTAGCAACAAACAATACGATCAGGTGCTATGCTAATGGAATGGGTCATGTCAATCAGATCATTCAACCAATGATGTGATCCCATTAATCAAATAACAACTCCTTGTTCATGGTTAGGAAACATAACCATCTTTGATTAACGAGCTAGTCAAGTAGAGGCATACTAGTGACACTTTGTAGGTTTATGTATTCACACATGTATTATGTTTCCGGTTAATACAATTCTAGCATGAATAATAAACATTTATCATGATATAAGGAAATAAATAATAACATTTATTATTGCCTCTAGGGCATATTTCCTTCAGGATGAGATCGGGGACATGACGAGGAGTCTCGAAATGGTCGAGACGTAAAGATCGATATATTGGACGACTATATTCGGAGTTCGGAAAGGTTCGAGTGATTCGGGTATTTTTGATCTAGGAGAGTTCTGGAATTCGCCGGGAGTATATGGGCCTTATTGGGCCATACGGGAATAGAGGAGAGAGGCCAAAGGGACGAGGCCTGCGCCCCCCTCTGGTCCGGTGGACAAGGGCAGCCCCTTCCTTCTCCTCTCCCCTCTTTCCCTTCTCCTACTCCAACAAGGGAGGTGGAATCCTACTAGGACTAGGGAGTCCTAGTAGGACTCCACACTGGCGTGCCCCTCCTAGGGCCGGCCTCCTCCCCCTTGCTCCTTTATATCACGAGGCGGGGGCACCCCATAACACACAAGTTGATCTACGGATCGTTCCTTAGCCGTGTGCGGTGCCCCCTCCACCATATTCCACCTCGGTCATATTGTCGCGGAGCTTAGGCGAAGCCTGCGCGATAGAGCATCATCATCGTCACCACGCCCCGTCGTCTTGTGGAACTCATCCCGACACTTTGCTTTGGATCGGTCCGGGATCGTCATCGAGCTGAGCGTGTGCTGAATTCGGAGGTGCCATACGTTCGGTACTTGGATCGGTCGGATCGTGAAGACGTACGACTACATCAACCGCGTTGTCATAACGCTTCCGCTTACGGTCTACGAGGGTACGTGGACATACACTCTCCCCTCGTTGCTATGTCATCACCATGATCTTGCGTGAGCGTAGGAAATTTTTTGAAATTACTACGTTCCCCAACAAGGTCTTCATCTGGAACCATGACAGGGGGATCAAATCCGCGACAACATCCTCAAGAGGAGAGCGGCACTCATGGGCATGGTCTTCGTCAGCGCCAAGTGCAGAGCTTTCGCTCGGTTGTTTTCCCATGCCATAAAGGAACATCATCACAGTCAACCGTTGCGACAAAGTTGGGACCTCCAGAACTTGACACAGGGCCTTTGCTGCCACAACAGAGAAGCAACCGGGGCCACCCACTGCGACACATCTCGTCATCCACACGACCAAGAAGAACAACCACCATTGCCGCCCGGAGAGCCAACCGAGTAGCCCGCCACCCGAGGTAGCCGCCCCAGCATCCCACTCCGAACCTCTCACTAATGCTGCAACACACGAATGCCAATGACTAGAGGGAAGGCATAGACCTCCCCACCTACCCTCAGGGTCCCACCACTCGGTCGACTGAAGGGGATTATAGAACAACAACAGCGTCGTCATGGCAGCCAGCGAGCAAGCATTGGACGACATGCGGGAAAATCTTCCGTGGAAGGAAGGGAAAGCCCCACCCTTGCACTCAGGCTCGCACCCTCATCCACCCGCCGATAGCACCTCCGGAAGGAGCAACAGTCAGCGTCCCATCGAATCTACCTCCTCCAGATCTTAATGGGGAGCCTCCTAGGAACTGTCACATCTGGTCGCCAGGCATCCTCAACAGCGTCAACCGCAACCACCTTTGAGCCCCCACACAAGCGCCAGCCCCCACCGTAACCCATCAAGATCATCCATGCATATCGCAATGAACCAACGACCCGCGTGTCTGCAGAGAGAAAGCGGAGACCCGACAGCCACCGGCCACCATGTGGCCATGAATGAGCAGGACCACCACCGTCACTTGCCACTGCCGCCCAAGGCATAGCATAAACCACCAGCCTGCGCCGCCAGACACCACTGGACGTCAGATCCGAGCGAAGCCTAGGTCGCCATCGCGGCCGCAACCCGCACGCCCCCGCCTAGAGACCATTGGTTCCTCCGAAGCCACCAAACGTCGCTGTTGGGAGGGGCCATCATCACGCCGTCGTGACCCACCAAATCGTAACACCCCGGCCCGAGTTGGATCACACACACGAAGAGGCTAGAAGGCCGTCGTCGCTGGCGCCGGCCAGGCTTCTCTCGGTCGTGCCCTCTGGCGGCAGCATGAGAGGAGGAGGGGCGGGAGGGGAAGGCACCCAATGGCGGCTAGGGTTCCATCCCCATCGCCTACGAGGGCGACGCGGGAGGGAGGGTACACCCATGAAGTGGTTATTCTTAGTCGAAACCCCTAATTTCTACTCTATCATATTTACTTTACCATTTGTGCTAGAGTCAACAGCGATTTCAAATTTGTGGCTCCCGCAAATTAACAGTTGGAATGAAAAGAAGGGAAGAAAAGAACTCCCGTACGCCTACCACTCTCACTTCAGCTTCCTCCTCTCCCAGCCAACTGGCACCTCTTCTAAAAAAACCACTACCTGGCACCTCCCACCGCCCCCACTCCCTTCCACGTTCCGCCTGGACGAATCCCGGCGCCGCCGCCTGCGGCGCGCCCCTGCTCCCCGCCGCTCGATCCATCTTCTACCCCCGGCGGCGCCCCCACTCCCCACCTTCGGTCCCTGATCCACGCCGCACCTCCGCGCCTTGTTCTCCTCCTGCTCACCGAGCCTAGGAACTTCACTTTATTCCCCGCCTCCTCCTTGCACAATTACTTGTTTTCCTTATCATGAATTTTGTTCTGTGTCATCTTTGCTTTAGTTGCTTACATTTAATTGAGGAACTTCAACATGGAGATCTGTTTCACTGCAAACACTGTATCCAACTGAATGTTGTGAAACATATTCAGCATTGTTATGTTGTTTTACTCAAGTGTCAATTATTTTCTGTGGATAGTTTATTTGCGACAAGTAGTGTTGTTGCAGAACTCCGAAGCTGGCATAGGGGTAGAGGAGTGAGTGGTTATGGGTGTGGAAGGTTTATTGGATCCTCTGGATCAACTTTAGGAGTGTTTAGCTAGCAAACAATTCATCTTCCAAATTTATTGCTACCATTAAATTATATAGCAAAGGGCAAATCTACTAAAAGATCTGTTGATAACAGCATTTGAGTGTGTGTCTGGCTTGGGGAGGCCCAAAGGACAAATCTCCATAAGCAGGGCATCGAAGTTCATGCAACTTGACCACTGAATAAACATTGTCAATTCGTGAGTTATTTACCCAAAACCACCACACTTCGGGATAAGGTAACAATTTGATACCACATATGAGGCAGGGCACAAAGAACCATCAAATTTGCACCTAACGACTAACACGGAGCACTGATTGTCTCGTTTACTCGCGAAAACAGAGAAATTGACAGGTCGGGCCCATTGGTCACGCCCACGTGGCATGCCTACATGGAAAATTTGCTGAGGCGGCCAAGGCCCCACCCGTCGGCCTCTCATCTGTTCCACTCTCCTTCACTCTCTTTCTCCCCCAAATTCTCTCTTTCTTTGCCCCATGGCCATGTGGTCGTCGGCCAGGTCCTTCGCCGACGAGCTGTAGGAGGGAGCACGAGGTTCTCGCTGTGCTTGTCCCACTGCCTCCCCCTGCTTTGGCAGATGCGGTGTCGTGCCGCTCCGTCGAGAGGTGCTAGTCACTTGGCCAGATGCAGACATGGGAGGGAGCTGCGGTGTGTTGCGCCGGCGAGCTGTAGGAGGGAGCTCGCCGGAGTGGCTGGTCTGGCTGCCAGAGGTGGCGCTCGACAGCGGCGAGGTGCGCGGGCACGACTATAGGCGTGCGTGCGTGCGGCTGAGGTTAGCCATGGCTGACGGCCTCGGGCATGAGCGGGACCTCCGGCTGCCGGATCTCGCCGGAGTTGTGCGGGGCGCGTCTAGATGCGTGTGTGCTCGCGGCGGCTAGGTGTGCGGGCAACAACAGGCCGAGGCGGCCAGGGGCTAGCTCGAACAGGGGCTCGGCTGCCATGGAGCACTCGGCTCGCACGGGCGCACATGGCTCGGGCATCCACGCCGATGGGAGCAGCATCGGCCTTTGAGGACTCACGGCGCCTGCCCCCCTGCCCCCACCATGGTGCTCGCCGCTGAATCGCCGGTGCCTCTAGTCGCTTGAGTCCGGCCGCCCACAAGCTGCTCGATGTAATGCCCCATAGAAATACAGGTAGGAAGAAGATGATCATCTAGTCACTGACATGTGGGGTCCGCATCTCATTTGCCATGGTTCTGGGTAAATAGCTCTCAATTTCTTCGTTACTTGTCAGGCCGAGGGCGTCGTTGGGAGGAGCTCCGTGGAGTATGACTGGTGGCAGCATCTCAGAAGAAGGGTGCGGACCAGACAACACTTTGGGCCGGAGGCGGCGGCTTTTCTCCGGTCCGGGACAAAGCTATTGTAGGAGGAACTTGCCTATCAAAGGTTTGAAGGATGATCTTGTCATGATGTGAAATGGCTCTTTGAGCACCTTCAGGGTGATATACTTGGTGGAAAAAAGTGATGACCTCAAAGAGGACGAAACCCCTGGTTCCGCTGATGCATCTCGTTGCCAGGCTGTGATGGAACAAAATGTTGATAGGTTCTTCAGGTTGCAACTCAGGAAGGAGACCCTGTTATTTCTATTACCAAAGCCAGTAAGGAATGTGCAGATGCTACTGGACACGTTAGTCAGGATGCTGTACTTGATTGCAAAGAAGTTAGCCAGACAACTCTTACTGCTGCTACAGAAGTTAGTGATGTTCCTCGAGTTAATGTGGCAACAGCTGATAAAATTTCTCCAAGTGACAGTAATGTAGTGAAGGGCCACCTGAATCCTGGCAATATATCAACTACCGTAAAGGGTGACCCTGACAGAGGTTAAGAGGTATATGGTCAAACTACCATGCAACATTCTCTCCATAGGTGATGGTTTGCAGGCATTGCATGATGATAAAGAGTTGCCTAAGAACGGGACCCCATTGCAAGAAATAGATTCTAAAACCAATATGAACTTGGACAAGAAAGAGGACAGTCCTGACAGCGCTTCTCCTGATATGAAAAACTAAATTTAGACAGGAGCTCGGGTAACGAATCGAGAGAGGATGTGATGGAAAGTAAGCAAGTTGATCCCAATGTCAGATCTGATGATCTTGGAGGAAAGACTGCAGTTACCTCAGACCATGAGGAGGTAAAAGAGGTGGCCTCTTTGATACTGTTGCCAAGGATTCCTCTGTGCAAACAAAGGATATTGTTTCTTAAGAGAAGCCGGTAACTCTTATATTAGAAAAGGAAACCTGAAGGTTTGTCTTTATCTCCCTATGCATACAGTGTTGTACCATTTCCTGTATACCTTTCCTATGTGAATATCTTGAGCATTTTTATTTTCTTCACTGTGTGCATTCATGCTTTCTGTGATTGTCCAGTGTAGAGTTCATTGTATGCCTTGCTTGTTCGTTGTCATTGTGGACTTTTGTCTTTTGGTAAATCGTGCATGAAACAACTGTACCTCATGATCCTGCTCTTGTACGGTTTTGGGGATAGGAAAAAATGTTTTGCAGTCCTTTAGTAAGATTTGTGGCCTTTTGTTTCACATTCTACGTCAATCAAGTAAATCTGACAACAATTTATCAATGGTTTAAACAGAGAAATCATGTTGTGCTTTTGTTCTGTTAAATGCAGACCAAGAAGTTGTTGCAGATGGAATGCCAGCGTGGTGTGGATACTCTCAAAATTCCTAAGCGACAAACATCCAAACTAAGTAGCTCTGATCCTCTAAAACATTCTGTTTGGCAGGTCTGATTCAACAGCAAGCGGAGATTCTCACAAAGTGCGGATAGGTGAGCTTTCACCCTTTTTTTTAGAAAAGTAAAATGCACCATTGCACTGCACATCATATCTACTCCCTCTGTTCACAATTGTAGGATGTTTTGGATATTTCAATATGGGCTACTTAAGGAGTGGAATGAGTGAACAAACACACCAAAATGCGTCTGTATGCATCTGAATCAGAAAAAGCGTTAAAACTTCTTAGAATTTGGAGCAGAGGGAGTAACTTTTTCCCTTGTGTATTCATATTTCAGTGCCACTTCCTCGGAAGCCTGCAGCAGAAGTGGCGGAACCGGAGGCCTTCGTGTTCGGCCATAGGGAAGACATCTGATACCAAGAGAATACATCTGTCCTTAATTCACAGTGTTTCGCAGCAACACAATGATCACAGTTAACAGTTGGTACAGTAAATCTGTAGTTCCGGGACGCACCGCCTACAGAGTCCAGAACAGAGGAACTATAAAGGGCAACGTGACCGATTCGGCTGTTTGCCTAGCCGTAGGTTCCCGCCTTCCCAACTGCCGTTTTCCAACCGCCAGTACCAATCTTGCCTACCTAGCTTCGTATGGAGCCTGCCGGGCTCGCCGCCGGCGATCTTGGCGAGCCGGCCGGGCGTGACGGCGACGGGGAGCCCCAGGGCGAAGCGATTGTCGAGGGTGGTGCTGTCAGGCGCGGCACGGGCGTGCGCGCCAGCGGCGCCGGCGAGATGACCAACAGGAACGCGCCTGGTCATGACGCCAAGACCTCCGATACGGAGGAGATGTCGGGCGCCATCAACGCCGGCAAGACGAGCAAGGCGGAGGCGCCCCGCCATGACGCCAAGGCCGGCGATACGGAGATGTCGGGCGCCATCAACGCCCGCAAGACGAGCAAGGCGGAGGCGCCCCGCCATGACGCCAAGACCTCCGATACGGAGGAGATGTTGGGCGCCATCAACGCCCGCAAGACGAGCAAGGCGGAGGCGCCCCGCCATGACGCCAAGACCTCCGATACGGAGGAGATGTCGGGCGCCATCAACGCCGGCAAGACGAGCAAGGCGGAGGCGCCCCGCCATGACGCCAAGACCTCCGATACGGAGGAGATGTCGGGCGCCATCAACGCCGGCAAGACGAGCAAGGCGGAGGCGCCCCGCCATGACGCGGAGAAGGAGCTGCCGCGCGCCAGCGAAGCAGGCAAGACGAGCAATGCTGTCGCGCCCGGCCACGACATCAAGGCGGGACGAGCAATGCTGCCGCGCGCCAGCGAAGCAGGCGGGACGAGCAAAGCGATCGCGCTCGGCCAGGACTTCAAGGTTGCCAATGCGGAGGAGATGCCGCGCGCGGCTACGGATGTTTGCTCCGTTTGGAGGGAGACTTGGGAGGAGAGCTTGCAGAGTATCAGCGGCTTCTTGGATCTCCCAGGTACCATGACCATTGCTATAGACACAGAGTATGCAACCAAGTGCTTGCTTAGATTGGAACAGCCACAGAACGGTGACGAGTGGTACAGCCAGCTGCAGGCTACTGCAGGGACTGCGGATTTGGTACAGGTCGGGTTCGCGGTGACGTTTGCCAACGCCGACGCGGAGAAGATAGAACTAATCAGGGTATGGGAGTTCAATATATTCCTTGACTCCAAATCAAACCAGTATAATCCGAGCACTCTGCTGTTTTTGGAGAAGTGCGGGCATGACCTTGAAAAGCACAGGCAGTATGGTATTATGCCAACTGACTTCTTCCAGTGGGTCTATGAGCTCCGAAGCATATTTGCAAGGCGATCTGTGACTGTTGTCACGTACCAGGGAGATGCCGACGTCGCACTTCTAATCTACCAAGGTGCTCCAATGCCTGCAAGGCGGCTCGACTTTCTTCTGGATATCAGCAACACATTTCCTGCCTTGGTCGACACAAGAGTTCTTGCCATGCTTTGGGCATCAGATTTCTGTGGGAAGTTAGATAACCTTGCTGACATGTTGGGCCTCTCTAGAAGTGGAACAAGACACCATGCAGGGTCAGATGCGGCGCTGACCCTCAGGTGCTACTTTCCAATGCGAAGGTTGCTAGGAGATCACAAGGTGCTCAGGGGAGTACTTTGCGGCTTGTTTCAAAGCGAACCATCAGTGTGCACTGCAAGACTAGCCTGGGATCCTTCAATCAGCATTTTGCATGTCTGGGGTAAAAACTTTGATGAGGTTGCCAGCCAATTTGGAAGGTTGATCGAGAACAACTTCACTGTCATTACTCTCAAAGTCCTGTTTGACCCGCCTCTTCGAAAGGGTCCGTTCAATCGTGATCCTCAGATCTGCTATTCAAACATGCAACTAAGGCTTGATGAAAAGATAAGATGCACTATTGCTATGGTCTTCGCCACTGGCCAAGGACAAGTGGCGAATTCGACATCCTTTGTGTTTCACATCTGCTTTTCTGGCGGGGAGTATATTCAGCCAGTGCAGTTTGCTAGGATGTTGCATGAGCAAGGAGTGCTAAGCAACCCATACCTGACTTGGGTTACCTTCCTAGGGGCGGAATCCATCGCTTTCATATATGACATGGTTTATCATAGTTTCCAATTCTGGATTCCCACCATGTTCAGTGACTACAAGGCAAGCCGAAGGAGGATGTTTCCTGCAATGTACGATGTGGGACTCGTAGCTTCAGCTGGCGGCTCACCGAGTCTGCACCAAATTGCAGCAAGTTTGAGGATTGAGCATGCAGTGGAAGTTGGCATTGGCTGGGATGCGGTTTTGACCTTCAGATGTTTTCTTCGTCTGCTGATGGACGGCCGTGTCTCTTTCAAGGTTGCTGGTAATCTGCTTGCAAGTTGTTGCAGCCGTTCAATGTGTTTGAGGTAGCGCAGCCGCTTGGTCCTGATGACTGCTACAGGGTTGATAAAATGTCCTGCTTGTTGCGACACTAATGTACAAGTATTGCCCATTGTCATGTTGTTGAATCAAACAAGAATACGCGTCTTAATCGCTTGTCAGATTTTTTTTTCAGTACAAATCACATAGCATATACAGTGCCTCTGCTACATATACTATTAGCTCTCTCTATGCTGTTATCAACTACAGAGTGACACCAGTTTTTATCCCTGATGTTTGGAAACTTGTTGTCCCCACCCACCCCCCAGGATTCACATCTTCTTATGGTTGGTGGCTTATATAACAAAATTATGACTAGGGACAACCTTCTGAAAAGGAATGTGCAAAAACCATTATATTCTGTTTTCTGCTCTGAACATGGGAGTGTTTGCGTTCGTTTTGTGATTGTGTGATTGCTTTGCAGGTTTGGAAAGAGATTGACTCTTTCTTTAACATGCATGTTGGATCTTCCATTTCATCTTTTCCTCCTTTTGGGGAGCTGGGAAAAGATTAGATGCCCTAAACACAATAGTTGCTGCTGCTCTCTGGGTTTTGTGGAAACTAGGAACAGTCAAAAAGTGGCGGTTGCTCTTCACGGATCACATGTTGGATAAGATAGACATGTTCTGCCTCCACCTCCAACAACCTCTGAGAGAACCATTGGGGATTGGGTCGGAGTAATCGACCACTTTGATGGACCACGACCTCTCAAGATGCTGATCCGGGAGAACACCGTTGATGTGCAGAGCGCCCTGTCTTGGTCCTGGAGGCACTCGAGTCACCAACTCACCAATGGCTCTCTGAGCGTGAAGAGAAGCTGATCTGTTGTTACATTCGAAAGTTTTCTGTTTATGATTTGTTCCTGCTGTAATAAAATTAGCTTGAGACTCCTTTTTGTTCTAAATCGGTGCTGCCCTAATGGAGCGCTTTTGTTTTTAGTTTTGTTGTTCTTATGTAAAACCAAACCTGACTTTTTGTAGGCTTCTTTCTGAGAAGTGGAGCCGGGGAGCTCCTCCTTGTTGATGTAAAAGAAAAACATCAGTTTAACGTCCTGGTTGCCGCGGCACGAATGTACAAGTATTGCTCATTGTCATACTGTTTCATATGTTGATACTGATTGTGTTGTTGGGTTTTCGCCCCGTAGCAAGTGTCTCGCCCCTTTTCCATCCCCTCTAATATTCTAAATCTGGACTGTGTATTTTCGTTATTCAGTTAACAGAAAGGGGTTATGTCCTGTTCAAAAAAAAGTATTGCTTATTATCATACTGTTGAATGAAAGAAGCATACACTTCTTATTCGACTGTCAGATTTTTTTTCAGTACACATCACGTAGCATATAAGTTTTTCCTTTTGAGGGAAAGTCATCTTATATTAGTGGGTCAAAAAGTGATACATCATTCACTATTACATCAACTAGAAAATCAGGATGTTCATCCTCAAGATGGCAATGGGGAAGAAACCTGCCGGGTTTTGTTTGCCCAAACCCGTCCCCGCGAGAAAACCGTAAGCCCGTCAACGTGCACGGGGCTAGTTTTTTTGCCCGTTTCCTAAACTCGTCGGGTTTTCTGAACTCCCGGGGAACCCATCCTCGCGAACAGTCAACAAAAACATAGCGGGATGAGATCGAGCGGCGACGGAGGAGGAAAAGCTTTAGGTTTAGGTTTAGGTGGTGTGCTGCCGTGTGCGGTAGTGACTTGAGGAGCGAGTAGTGACTGGGAGAGGGGTTTACCGAGTGAGGGGTGTGGAGGACCGGAGCTCAGTGATATTTGGGGCTGGGGGCTGGGGCGCTCGTGTATGGATCAGTGGATGGGTAAAAATTGGTGGATCAGTGGATGCCCTACATTTTTTGATGGGTATATGACGGGTTTCGGGTTTGGTTATTGCTGAAATGGATTTGAACCCGTGAAACATGCCGGGTTTTATAATGTGCCTAGCAGCAGCAGCCATGCGGGGTTAGAACGACGCCCATCCTCGTTCCCTAATAGGGTAAAAACCTGCAGGGACGAGGGTTTCGGGGCCCATTGCCATGTTGAGTTCATCATGCCAAGTAATAGTACTAGAACCTTCTGCTTTGCTAGCTAACACATCCGCGGCCATATTGGCTTCCCTAGGACAAGGACTAAATTCAATATGAGACTCCCTGTTGATCTAAAAACATCACGTTTTTTTTATCATAAATAACTTTTACGACATCCTGGCCTGTAATTCGGTGACGCTTTTTGGCCTCACTAGGCATGTCCATTTTCTAGGATGATTTGTAGTGTCACGGAAAATGTTTTGGCGTCACAAAAAATGTTTGGCGGGTTAGAAAAGGGATTAAAGAAATGGCATGTTGGTGTTTGATGCGTCTGCAACGTATCTATGATTGTTTTTGACTATGTACGTAATTTATTATTCATGCCATATTTACATGAGTTTTATATGGTTTTGGTGCACTTTTATATTAGTTTCATGGACTCTCATATTAATCTAGTGTCCAGTGCTAGTTGTTATTTTCTACTTGTTTCTGGTTTTCTAGAAAATCCATACCAAACAAAGTCCAAACATGACAAAACCTTTTGACGATTTATTTGGAACATAAGAGACTCCTGAAGCTTCATGGGAGGACCAAAAGATCCACAGAGTTGGCAACCTATTAATCTAGTGCCCACTGCCCTTTTCTGTTTTGCCTATTTCTTTGTTTTCTAGAAAAACCATATCAAACGAAGTCCCAACACGATGAAATTTTACGGTTATTGTTTCTAGACTAGAAGAGACCCTAGAATGTTTGGGATGAGGCCAGAAGACACACGAGGGAGGCACAAGCTCAGGAGGAGCGGTTGCTCCGTTTGACCTAATCCCAACGCTATAAATTCCTTAAAATCCAGAAACCACAGAGCGAGACCCGAGACAATTATTTCGCCGTCACAAGCCTCTATTCTTCCATGATCCCATTTGGAGGCCTTTTTCGATACTTTGTCGGAGGGGGGAACCATTGGGGCACTGCTAGGGAAAACCCTATAGGTAGACCAATAACAATGGGGGGGAGGGTAAGTGGCCCCCGCTACTGTTAAGTAGTAGTAGCGCGGGTCGGAATCCAGCGCTATATTTAGAGTGTAGTAGTAGTAGTAGCGCGGGTGGATATGACACACGCTGCTGATAAGTGGACCCAATGGTACCCACAGGGTCGAGCCATTATAGCAGCATTGGGTATAATACCCGCTCTACAACTAACAAGTTAGCTGTAGCGCTGGATTTGCACCCACCCTGCCACTATTTATACACGGGCCAACTGATGGGCCCCTCTTAACAGTAGCATGGGTTGGCATACCTGCGCTACAGGTAATGGTCTTAGCTGTAGCGCGATCGTTGTGCCCCGCGCTACTACTAAGCTCACATATCCCCTACCCGCCCGTTTGTTTGCTCATCACTCTCACTATCACTGTCTCTGTCGCTGTCCTCTCCTTGCCGCCGCCGCCCCCCACTCCTCCTCCACTGAGGTAGCCCTCCCTCGCCCTCCTCTCTTCTCCGTCGTCCTCCTCCCACCTGCTTCCTCTCTCCTCCCGCCGCCCTCCTCCTCCTTCCTCCCTTCCTCCTCCTCCTCTATCCTCCCACCACCCACCGCGCTCCTCCCCTCTCCTCCCGCCGCCCTCCTCCCACCCGCCTACTCTATCTTCCCGTCGCCCGCCTCCTCTGCCCTCCCTCCTTCTTACTTTGAATATTTTTTATGAATATAGTTAGTACATGTAGATTTTTTAATAGGTTTTTTTTAATAGAGTAGAATGTAGGCTATATGAGAAATTTTTTAGCTATCAAATTTAGTAATAGAAATTTTTAGTAAAAAAATTTAGGTATAGAAATTTTTATTAAAATAAGTTAGTAATAGAATTTTTTAGGTATAGAAATGTATTGGAATGCTATATGAGAAATTTTTAGATATCAAATTTAGTAATAGAAATTTTTAGTAAAATATTCAGGCATAGAAATTTTTGATATCAAATTTAGTAATAGAATATTTTAGTAAAAAATTAGGTATATAAATTTTAGTAATAGAAAATTTTAGTAAAAAATAGTAATAGATTTTTCCAATATAGAAATGTATTGGAATGCTATATGAGAAATTTTAGCTACCAAATTTAGCAACATAAATTTTAGTAAAACCTTTAGGTATAGGAATTTTATTACAATTTTTTTCAACATAGAAATGTATTGGACAATTTAATTATTTTTATGTCATTTTCACTTTATCATCAAAGAATGCTATATGAGAATATTGATGATCCAAAATTTTCACTCGGTGAAATATGCAGGTTCCTAGTGTCGCATCTCCTTGGAGTGATCGTCTTCAGAGCTTCCTCTACTTCCTCATCAGCCGATCACTACTAGGAAAACCCCATATAGAAAAACCGCGCTACTAGTACAACATAGTAGTAGCGCGGGCATAAAAAACCTGTGCTGCTACTAATTTTTTTCCACCTTACCCGCTCAGCAGACATTAATAATAGCGTGGGGTTAAAACCTGCGCTACTACTATATGGATACGCGTCCTGCTATGCTACCAACCGTCTCCCGCTCCACTCCCACTCCATCCACCCCCGAAGCAGATCTAGATCCGGACCCCATCCACCGGCGGCCTTCCGCCCCCCTTGCTCCCTTTCTCTCTCGCCCGCCACCATTAGCGTCGCCGCTCCCCAAACGCAACCCTAACCCTAGCCCCGCCGCCTCACCGCTCGAGCCCGCCCGCGCCGATGGACCCCGAGCAGCCGGCGGCCGACCCCGTCCCCGCCGAGCCGGAGGAGGAGGACCAGGAGGAGGAGGAGACGGAGGCGGCTGACGCGAAGCAGGAGACGGCGGAGGACACGCTGCTCAACCGCGCGCAGGCCCTGATCTCCTGCGTCGTCAAGCAGGAGAGCAACCCCAACCCACGCCTCGTCCACACCCTCGCCACCATCTGCGATGACTAGGAGGCCAGGTAGTCTGTCACCCGTCCCCTTCCCCCTCCCTCTCCTCTCGTCTTGCTTCCGCCGAGCGGTGGGTAATTCGAGTCCGGCCGGCCGAGCGGTGGGTAAGCCTGGCCGTAGTTCGCAGCTAGGCAGCGAGAAGAGGAGTAGCATCGCCCACCATGTGGCTGGAGATGAAGGCGTGGGCCTCCATGGTCGACGACCTGCTGAAGAGCGCGTCGGCGGCGGCGACGAACCTGCCCCTTGCGCCGCTTCAGCCCCACCACGATGGCTATTGGCGGCCTCCTCGCCGTCGGCACCGTCGGCTACTTCATGTTCATGGGAAAGGACGACAGGAAGAGGGACAGGCACAACGAGCGCCTGGCTCACCGCACCTGAAGCCGCCATCATCGCCTCCCTCGCCGGAGGCGTGAGGGAGGCGAACGCCATCTAGCTTAGCATACTAGCCACCGCCACATAGTAATAAAATCCTGAAAATTGAGGCACATGAAAGTAGAGAGCACAGAAGGTTTTGTAGATAATACTGAAAATTCAGGAAAAATGCCAGATTCAGGTAGTGTAGAGCATCCTGAAAATTCAGAAATTTCAGATAACTTAGAAGATTCAGAAGAGGACTGGGCATGTGATTCAGAGACTGGTCCAACTTGGTATGATAGTGATTATGCAATGGATGAAGATGATGATTTGTACGACAAGAATGTAGATGATGTTGTGCATGATGCATTGTATGAGAAGGGGAAGCAAATAGGAGCTGAGTACAGACATGTTCCAGGCACAGATGATGTCACTGAAGATGATTTACAGCTCCCAGAAGAGGAAGATTTGGAGAAAATGCACAAGAATGACTCTGACGATGAGGAGTACAAGAAGAAGAAAAAGAAAGAGAAACCCATATACAAGTTCAAAACATTTCACCCATTTGTTGATATGGAAAATCCTCAATTCAAACTAGGGATGGTCTTTGATTCAGTTGAGCTAGTAAGGAAAGAGTATCACATTATGCAATGAAGAATAGAGTGTAAATCAAGAAAAAGAGAAACAACAAACAGAGGTTTGAGGCAATATGTTCAGAGGGATGCCCTTGGAAACTGGTGGTTGTTGCAGATAACAGGACACCGTCCTTTCTTGTGAAGACATTCATTGGAGAGCACAACTGTGAGAAGGTCTGGGATGCGAAAGAACTGACAGCCCCCTTTCTGGCAAAGAATTATGTAGAGAAGTTCAGAGACAATGACAAGATGTCATTGTCTACATTTGGAAGGAAAGTGAGGAAGAAATATAACATGGAAGTAAGCAGGCACAAACTTGGGAGAGCAAGGAAAGCAACATTGGAAGTGGTGCATGGGGATGAGGTGAAACAATATACACTTCTCTGGAAATATGCATAGGAATTGAGAACTAGCAACCCAGGATCTTCTTTCTATCTGAACCTGGAGCATGGATTGTTTAGCACATGTTACTTTAGGCCTGAGACTATGGTGTCTTCCTGTTACTCAGTGCAGACATATCTATGTGCTTATGGAGTTCAGGTGTATCCAACTAGAGACAAAGATGAGTGGGCTCCAGTTAATGTTGTACCTATATTGCCACCACACTATGAGAAAAGAGCTGGGAGGAGGAGGAAGAACATAAGGCAACAACCAGAGGAGAGTGAGGATGGCACTAAACTCAGTAGGCATGCAGCTATTATGCATTGTGGGTATTGCAAAGCAGCTGGCAATAACAGGAGTGGATGCTCACAACTGAAAGCTACTGTACTAAGAGAAGTTGTCGAGGAGGAGGAGGAACAGGTACAAAATGAGCAATCACCTGCAGAGCAACCTAGTGAGAGGACATAGCAACCTAGTGAGAGGAGCACAACTATAGATGAACCTACTAACCCACAACCTAGAACACAAAGTTCCAGGGGTAGGAAGAGAAAGCCAACTAACAAAATGAGGGAACAGGTAGAAGAAATGATGGAAAAGGCAAAAAAAAAAAGAAGTCCAAAATGGTTGTTGATGCCAATGGAGATGTTGACTACCCAGCGATCCTAACTGTGAGTACGGTATTCTTTACTTGAAACTGTAAAGAAAAACAAGTTACAATACCTGACAATCTATATTTGTTTCTTAGCACATCCAGCAGAGAAATCTGAAGCACAATTGGACCCAACACAACAAAAAGATAGCATGGTGCACATTTTGTCACATGAGGTATTTAAAATATATTTTTGTTTTTTTCTTTCAGTTTTACTGCAATTTCATTACCTGATGACTGTATGCAGGGACCTGCAACAGGAGTTCCTGTTTCTAGGGTGCACCAAATCCCAGAAGAAAATGCCTTTATAGCACAACACGGAGCCAACTTACCTGCTGCCACATTTGTTGCACAACCAGCACAAGGCACCCATCAAGGCATAGGAAGAGGAGCAAGAGGTTCTGGAACAGCAGGCAGAGGTAGAGGTGCTGCACCAGCATGTAGAGGCAGAGGAGCAAGAGGTGTTGCACCAGCAGGCAGATGAGGAAGAGGTGTTGCACCAGCAGCCAGAGGAGGAAGAGGTGCTTCTGCAAGAACATCAAGGGGAACTTCAACAAGAGCAAGGGGTCTGGGAAGAACAAAGAAAACAAAAAAACAAGGGGAATGGAGTGGCTCCTGTTTGGTGAAGGATCAAGCAGAAATGCTCCAGTAGATGAACAAGAGCAAACAGAATTCCAATCTACACAAGGAGCTCCAGCAGATGAAGAATGAAATGCTTTTATTTAGTTATGTTGCAGAACTATGGTCCCTAAGACTGCAACATCTTCTGTGATGGCCATTTGGTACAAAACTGAAACTTGTTAGCCCTATGTAATGGTATGTTGGTATGTTGCTACAAAATTCTATTCAGTAAGCTAGGTGCTGAGATCCTGTTGGAATCTTCCCACACTTCTTTTTTGCAGTGAATTTGCTACAGTGTAGTTATGAACGTATAAACAGACAAAGTTTAGCCCATTTTCATCACACAACATGCAATAGGACACTAATTCTTAACATATAGATCTCTTACAATAACAAGTTCAGAACATAACACACACTTTCACTGACAAATGGTACAGCTCGTACAACAGAAAACTGATTATTAACACTTTCACATAGCACACACTTCTTCGCGCTTAAGCTTTACCATATGGTCCAGGTCCAGTACCATCTATCTTGCCGCGCCAGGTTGTGAAAGTGTGCTTGCAGCTGAGATCGGCGTCTTCGCCGAGGAGTAACTCGCCAGGCAACCCTTCGGTTAGCAATGGGCCACGGTCGATGACCTCCTTGACATGCATGGTCACTGGAAAATCAATGGTGTCACGATCAGTTGGAGAGTTCAGGCATGGTAGTGAATGAGCATTCTCGTCATTGGAGCGTCCACGGTTGCAGAGGAGGAGCCGGAATAGAGACAGTGAGCACCTTCGGAACGACACTTGGGTTGCGTAGCCACGCCGTGCAAGGCAGCACCCACTTGTCAGTAGCCGGGAGCATGTCGATGAGCTCACCGTCAACACCGGCGAGCACCAGGTTGACGGTATCCGGGTCCCAGGCCTCTTCCGGGAGCCCCTCCAAGCTCAGCGTCGTCTTGTACTCCAGGTTCGACGACCTAACACGCGACAAACTTGACCAACATTGAAAACTAATTCTGCTGCCGCCGCAACGCACCTACTCCGGCGCGAGCACCACATGAGTGCAATCCTCCAGCGAGTCAAACCGCACGAAAAAGTAGAATGGTGGGCTGGTCACCTCCACCTTCATGGCCGTCGGTCGGATGGCACAATGAGACGCCATCGCAGCGGCGAGTGCCTCCGGCGTCACCACGCGCCGCGACTGTCCAATGACGGTGGCATACAACGCTCTCCCGTGGAATGCCTGCTCTAGCGCCGCCATGCCAGCAGTGCGAGCAATCCCATGACCGGCCCCCGCAGGGCCTCGTTGGAACGACAGCGCCGCCACTACCTCCAGTGACGACGGTGCGGCTACACAGTGCCACACTCTCCTCGCTCACGCCGGCGCTTGCCACACTGCCTGCCACACAGCAACGGCGGCGTGGCTACTGCCGACGGGAGAGCTACCTCTGCTCCACACAGGAGGGACGCCGCCACAGCTCTCGGTCTCGCTGCCATCAACGCCGCCACCCATGTCGCCGGCTAGGGATTTGGTTTTTGATTTGGGTACTAAGGTTCTTATTCTGGATCGAGAAGGGGAACGGCAAAAGGGCATGTTTTATAAAATATCCTTTTTGCATTATGACCCTCGTAATAAACCACCAGGGGCTTTTGTGCATAGGAACAGAGAAAACCGGGCGTCTGGCCGGTCCAGATGGGCAACGTAACCTAGATGCACCCGCAATGCAAGTTCTGTGATGGGTTTTTCCGGTTTGCAAGTACTGTGACTTAGGTGCACCCGAATGACAAGTTCTCTGACCGCCAGTGCCTTTTACTCTCAGTTTTTGGATAATGTTGGCCAACTAATGCATATTTCAGGTACTTGCAGATATTAATATTCATCAAGTTTATCAATGCTTTTGGAACTGATATGGTCATACTGTGACATTTCTTTTAATGATTTGAGCAGTATTCTCCGATATCCTGGATGTCCATGCATAACAATCTAAATCTTCTACTCCTTTAACCTCATACCAGGTTGAGCAATCAATGGACAACAAGCAAACAATCAGACCAGTCATACGAGTCGTTGCACTGTTAGTGTGCTTCCTCGATATCAAGTTCGTAACAATCCTGCCAAGCCTAGTTGACAGTACCTAAACTAGCATAGAACACAGCAGGGTAACAAAAAATTGCAATCCTATTTTGCCAAACAATCAGGTGCTGCAAAAGTTGTATTTTCAAGTACCGTCCTGATCGATAACCAGTGCGATCAGCACCGCACAGAGGGCCGTGAAAACTTGGGTGCCAGATTGCCATGACTCGTGAGAGCCGTAATGATGAGCGTCGCCAAACTATAGCTAGCAAGGGACGAACTCACAGGAGTCAATAATAAGCACATAAACAGTATGTGCATGCACATGAGGGGTGCAAATTCAAAAAAAATTAACCTCCCGGTTTCACCTAAATTACCTCCAAAGTATCGAGTTGGTACACACCTGGGCAGAATTGCAGCATGTATCCTCAGAGGAAAAACACATCTGCATTCTGCAGCTTCACCAATAATAAAAATATGCAGATGGCATCTGAAAAAAAAAGTAGGTGGCTACGACTTGGGTACATCAAATCTCCCAAAATCCGAAACCAGCTCCCCCAAATCTTCAATAGTGATCCCAACAAATAACAAGTAATCTTCCGCTTCAAAAGAAAAAAACACCAGTCTTTGGACAATTGTGCTTTAGTCACTATTGAAGATAACAAATGTTGCATAGAACAATGCATGCTTTCCTGCGGACACCCTGCTAATAATTTCCAAAGGTTACGTGTTGCGTCATTGATCTTGTTCAGCTAGTGCATGTGGACGTCTTCGAGATCAGACACATCGATGCCGTGTATCTCAGCGAGTGCCACCTTGAATTGCCTCTCTTGCTCTTCATGGCTCAACCTGAACGAATCGAGTTCGTAGCTGCTCCAGTGTCCGAGGCCGCACAAGATCCCATTGTATTCCATCATCCGCTCCGTGAAGTTGGGCTCCCTCATTAGCGCGAGGAAGCTGCGGAGGAGGTCGTCAAGTGATGTGGCAGCCTTGGCGGCTGCAAACAATGGAGGCTCCTCCCCACCCAGAGTTCGCCACTCTGCCAGAAATCTGAGGTCATAGAGATACGGGAGGTTACCCCGGATTAGACGGATGAGCCCGTAACGGCCGTGATTATGTTTGGGATAGATCTGAAGAGGGTTCCATAAGCAGTCCACCAAGTGGGCGATATCCTCAGCGCCGTCCGAGGTCACCCAGGTGACATCGGTTATCATGACGGCGCGGTAGGCCCTGAGAGCATTGCCGAAGCGGGCGCGGTCGACGCGCCCTACGCAGGGCTCCACACCTAGTTTCAACATAAATCGCTCCTCCTTGGCCGACGGCACGCCCAGGTGGAACCGCCAGACGCGGGCGAGGTCGCCGTCACGGTTAACCAGCGCCAGGGCGATCTGCAGAAACCGCACGCCTCGGACCCTATTGGAGATGTGCTCGCAGTTGGCGTCCATGTTGCGGTGGTACGGCATGAGGCCAGTAATGTGGTAGACGCCGTCGGCGTCGGCCATGAGTTCGCGGGTGCAGGCTGGGACGGGGCGGGGAGGGATGTCGTAGGACGTGGCCACCACGGCGATGGGGAAGTCCCGGAACATGTCCGACATGCGAGCCAGCTCTGCCTCCTGGTTATGCGCCCAGACCTCCACCACTCGCGCCTTGCCCATGGCCCTGCCCATGCCTGCGGCGGCTTCAGCATGCGGCGGCGGCGTCGGCGTCGGCCGATGCGACATACTCCTAGCTAGGCCTGATCGATCGATCGATACTATTGGATGAGACGAGGAGGAAGACGTCCCCTCGAGGCCTCGATCGCGAGGATTTTATACAGGATACGGGAGTCGTCTTGTGTTGTGGATCGGAAACCGTTTGTTGCCGAGAAATAAACTGGGACTTCTCCGACTGGGATCCGACGTCTGATCCGTGCAGCCGCCTCTGGCTCTGAGTGGGCTAGCGATTGATTTCTAAACGGGCCGCGGGCATGAGTGGCTCGCGATTTATTTTTTCTTTCTAAACGGGACGTACGCATGAGTTGCTAGCGATTTTTTTTTTCTTTCTAAACGGGCCGCATGCAGACTACGCTACCGGGCATGGGAAAAAAGCCAAGGTAAAAGGCAAAGAAAAAAAGCCTGGGTCATAGAATTTCGATCGAGACGAACGCTTCAAATGGGTCTTAAACACCTGGGCTGATCGACACCCCTCAAATCCACCCCAAATGCGGGGCGGATATGGGGACGACCGGGCGCGCGTCGGACCCGACAGGCCGACCCCACCGTAAATTGCACTAAATCGACCTGCCGGATCCATTTGCTCTCTTTTCTCTTCTTCCTCCTCCTCGACGTTCGTCTCGCCGCTCGCCGACGTGCACGCCCCGCACCCGTTCCTAGCCTCTGCGCCAGCACCTCCGGCATAGCAGTCATCTCTCCCATCCTTGCCACCGGGGTCATGTTCGCCGGCCCGAACCCCACCACCGTACATCCGACAACTCTCTGACTCCGCCTTGCGCTCTATGTGTTGGATACATTGTCTGGCTGGATTTTTTTGTTTTTTCAAGGAAAATGATGAATTCCGATGCTTCTTACGACGAGGAGTATGGACCGACGGAACTTCATCAAATGATGAATTCCAGTTGCCGCCACACAGGAGCAGATTCTACGGCATTTGCTCAGCATGGCAGTGGGCGAAGGAAGATCGAGGTCGTGCTGGTGCGGCTAGGCGACGTAGGGCGACGAGGTGGCAATGCTTGGGGGACGTCTAGCGGTAGGGCTCACTGGTGCACGCAGCAGGAGCGATGGCCCAGCTCATCGCGAGATGTGCGCGGCAGGGACGAGCATGGCATTTTCTTGTGCTTTTAGAAAAATTTAAGGCGTTTCCTTGTGTTTGGAAGACAAATCAAGGCACCTTCCTTTTTTTTTGTGAGACAAATTAAGTAGTTTTCTTGTTTTTTTAAGACAAACTAGCAAAAAGGGCCCGTGAGTTGTAACGGGAGAGAAAATTGACGTGTTCATGAAAACATCCATCAACGCGACATGCTAGCATCGGACAGTGCAAGGCAGTGAGACACACACGGGGATGTAGAAGAAATGTATATCATCAGTGCATTTACCACAAAGCGAGCCTTGGTATTGATAGTGTGGAAACTTACTTCTACAAAATATTAAAATCTACACTTAGTTAGCTTTATAAATTCACGGGTCCAATTTACAGCAATGCCGATTGACCTCACAAAGATATGCGTCTGGCTTTACATCAACGTCGGTCCTCCTTGCAGTGTTTATGTGGTCGGCTTTGCAACGTCGCTTCGGACTTGAAATACCATCGAACGTCGTCCTTCTGGCCTTGCAACACGATGATTTGACTTTTTCAATAAAAAGAATAGCGGCCGGTATCTTGGCGTGCTTCCGCTAGATTCATAGGGAGGTATTTTTTTTGATTTCAATGCATGCGTGCCTCCTACAATCCCGCTTAATTGCCCTTCTCTATTGATGCATGCGTAATTAGCCAGACCCATGCAAACTTTGTAAATGCGTCATCCCTCAATGCTTCTATAAAAAAGGGGGGTTGGTCATGTCCTTCTAGGGGTTGTGTGAAACTTAACGTTGACATTTCTTTTGATCACGACCTACTTAGGGGCACGATGGGGGCGGTTTTGAGAGATGAAAAAGGTAGGTTTATCACGGGAAGGAACGGGAAGATTGACTATTGCTCAGATGTGTTGATGGCGGAAGCCTCAGCTCTTAAATTTGGTATAACATTGGCGCAAAGGGCGGGATGTAATCGCCTTGTTATTAACTCGGACAACCTGGAGATGATTGATACCATGAAGAACGGAGGACAGTCGGCGGGTGCGGCGGCGGCAATCTTCGACGATTGTTTTCATTATGCTTGTGACTTCGTTGCTACTAGATTCGAACACTGTAACAGAGAAGCAAATAAAGTAGCTCATGAGCTTGCGAGTTTAGCTAGATTTTCGTTGATTTCTGATTGGTTTGAGGAACCTGTAAATGAAATTGTAATGACGCTCACAAACGATGTATTTTCTATCTCTAATGAATAAAGTTTTCGTTTATCTCAAAAAAAGCCAGACCAATGCAATGCATTGAGTTCTGCTTTCTTCTCTCATCTATGATGAAATAAATCCCTCTTGATTCCAGCCATGTAAAGCTCGGGCCTCCTTCACTTTCTTCTCTTTGATGTGCCAATCATCCAAAACTGCAGCACATAACTTGGTAGTAGTTTTTTGGCGTACAAACGTGGGCAGTTATTTTCTTTGCCGCGTATCCGGTTTCCGACGGCCAATGCTTGAGACGTATACATCCCTGCAATCCAATGCCAGATCATCCTTCGCCTTGGCGTCGTTTGTATCAGCTTGAGGAAGGCGTCCGTGGCGATTGATATAATGATATTGTCTCGCTCGCTTTCGTGAATTTGAGCAAATCTTTCTTTTTTTTTTTTTTTTTTGAAAACTTGAGCAGCTCCAGCCAGCCAACAATTTCATCTGCTCCGAACGTCGCTGTGGCATGATGCGACCGAGCGCGAGCCCACTGTGTCCCCTGCCGTCCACTTCGCTACCGCACACCAGAGTCGCTGTTGGTCAACTTTTCCTTTCCACCTCAAGCGCCTGGCACATTACCACCTCATCTTCCTCTTTCCACACCGCTACCATGCACGGCACGACCAAACCTCCCATGCTTTTCTCCTCATCGTCATCTCGGTGATCATCATGATGGGCACTGGCGACGCACTGCATGCTCCACAACGTGGCCCAATGGAGAAGGAGATGACCACCAGATTACTCCCATTATCGCTATGACCGAGCATGGCACGGAGAAACCGCTCCCTCACACGTAGGCAATGGCTACAAGCCGACGAATACGACGACACTGGCGGAGCCACCTTGAAGACGTACCTGTAAGTTTTTTCTTGCAATCTCACATGTCTACTTATCCTGGTTTTCCATGGCAATCTCGCTAGACTTTATGTTTAGCAATCCTGGTCGTGCGTACCACTGCCATATCGACGGGCCCGTGTTGCCGCCGATCGTCCGGAGACCAACTGGATCACGTATGCTGCTATCTCTCCACACTCTCATAGCTGTAACCCGCCTGTTGCTGCCTTGCCCTGCTCTCCGCTCCATTGAGTTGTGGTCATGGAGAAGTGCAGATGCATCGTTGGTGGAGAAAGATGGAGGAGGAATTGATCCCAGGAGGAGGAGGTGGCCTTCGTCGGCAACAAGACATCGACGTGGGGGATGTCTCTTGCTGGGCAGAAACAGACATCAAGCGATAGTATGATGTTCTAGTCCTCATCATGTCGCTACCGGCAGAATCCCCTCGAGGGCCACAGCCGCTTCGACCTCGAATGTTCGAACAGCCGTATAACCGACACGCTCCAGCGAGATACAGTCAATTGAAAAGAAAGCACGTCGTTCCAATCGTCCCCTAACCATGGCCAGCGCGTGGGTGTTCCGGGCGCTTCAGCCGAGGCCGCCATCAGCCTCTCTCGATCTGCGAGACGGCTTCGGCAGAGGCTACCATCGCCTCCTTCATGTACGCCTCGTTCTATTCCTCCTCCTCTTTTCTCGATTTGCCAGGCAGCGGCAGCGATGCGCTCTGCAAAGATTGGCTCTGGACAGATGATTTATATAGTAGTCCTTACAATAAAATTAGACGGGTAGCAGCAGTTCGATCCAATCCAGAGAACGATCGTGGGGTTCTCTAGGATCGCAGCAGGCTGGTTCGATGGCGCTAGACAGGCTGGGCTTTTGTGGGCTGATCCGATTGGTCTGATCGATCAGGCTAAGCAACCAAGAAAGAATGTAGCGGTCAATCGAGTCGATAATATTGCAGAGACAAAATTTAGTACCATCTTGAATATGTTTTAAATTCAAACTGAAAGCGTAAAATCATGAGAAGAAGCGTATTTTATGACGGTGAACCCAAGAAGTCAATCCGTGCTTTATTATTACTAGTACAAATGCCCGTGCGTTGCAACGGGCAAAAATTATCAAAAAACCTATTCCGGCGTGCTAGTACGCGCCACTTTTTGTATCCAACTCTAACAAACATCACAAATGGCAGAAGATAACATTACACATAGATCTACTCCAATGGCCACGCCATTGCTCTGATTGGAGTTTGCCATGAATGCAACAGGGAAAAATGGTGTGAATTCAAACTTAGTGATAATTTTTAGATGTCTCACATTTCGCAAAACCAGCTCCACGTGTCACTTCTTATATAAAACTCTTACAAACATCACAAAATAATGTAACCCTCACCTCCAGTGACAATGTGAAAGTAATGTTATTGTACCAAATCCTTCCAGAATTCAACTAAAGGAACATTACAAATAGCTATATTCAAGAATGGAGGAAAATATTGATCGAAGTATGAAGGAAACCTTTGTCAAACTTGGGAGATATGTTTGCTTAAAAATAGATAATGGCCACCATCATTCGGATATAAATTTTAGTAGCAACATACATTTTACTTTACATATCATGTAGCCAGCAATGTGTTTGATATTCAGTTAGGATATTGTTTAATAATACCTGCAGGTGTAAGAGAACATAAAAACTGTGTGAGCTTAAGTTGGGTTTAACCCACCTTACCAACATAATTATTTCTCTTTATTAGGTGGACCATGGACTTTAGAGTCATTTAAATCTAGGGGTGAACCACCATGGGCATGCCGTTGACCTAAAAGACAGATGATTTGATATCTTGACACACATCTACAACTGTGAATGAGGTGCAATACTCCACCACTGAAATGAAACCAAAAGATGAAATTAGCAAAGCTAGAGGATTAGCATATATCTCCAGTGTCGAGAATAATTCTGCAAAGCAAAAGAAAAGGGATCATGCTATCAACATACATAGCTTGATGCCACATAAATTAACATGTTTAACCCTCACACACCCTGATCTTGAATGTATTTTGTTGCTGCATAAATATGAACAGAATGAATCAAACAAATCAAATAATCCTAAAGAATTAAGAGACAACAATAGGCACACGATCGTGGTGCTGACATAACGACCGTTTAGTACCAAATATATTCAGTGGGAAACTTTTGACTTCATAGAGAATGGAATGGGCATGGGCGGGGTCTTTTCATACAGCTGATACCTTCTTGCCTTCTCATTTGGGACCTGAAAAGAAACAAGAAAAAAATCGTGGCCATTAAAATCATTTACAATGTCAACTAAAATATAGTCTTCCCCATGACTCCTTACCAGAGAGTAGATGCTCCAAATGTATTAAGAACTTATTGTCCAACATTACAGTGATATAAGCAAAATCCAGGAAATTACTAAAGATTGTTTTTATTCTTCTTGGAAATCAGATAAGCTTGTTTGGATGTAGCAGAACTTATGTCCAACATTACAGTGATATAGACACATTATCAAAGTAATGCTACTGACACGCCCATGCGTGCGGCAATGGATATAAGCTGAGGCAATATATATGCTCATAGAGAGAATCCTTGAAAGGGTTGTTCTACAGTCTAAAAATATCATTAGTTCTCTCATGTATCTAAAATATATAAAACAAATAATGGAGGTTTCATCCAGATTTCAATTCTCACCATTGGAAGTAGCTTAGCTTTCACCCCAGACGTTCTGTCATATGATAACCTATCCAAGAAAAATCAAAACTTTCTTCAACCTACTTTTCAGAAAGAAGCGTGAAATTTTACAGCAAAAGTTCCACAAGCACATACATGGCACTTATATTTGCATATTCACAGAAATGGAGAATGATATAAAGAGGAATATTTTAGGCTGACAGTCCGACACTATGTCCGATGCGGTTCAGATGCATGTATTTCTATGGCTAGATATGCATATAATTTTACATATACACTGGGAGCGTGCATCTGCCCTGCTACCAAAGTGACCATTCTCGTTCCCTATGAAAGTTGTGCTTCTGCCAGGCATTTGTGGGAACATATGACATGCATAATGCATGATAAATGAAGCAAAACAAGAGGACTGGAGATTAAAGTGAGAATGATTCCTATATTTTCATAAGTTTCTAAATTGCTCCCAATCCCACAAAAATAAAATAGGAGATACTCCTTTCTCTCTGTAATACCTTGATGTAGAATGTTACTAACCACTTGCTGATTTTTGAAATAGGTATACAACTACTGGCTTCAATGTTTTCCATCGACACCGCATATATACACATCGGTAAACTGTACATTGGTACGCACTGCAAGCGCAACACATTTGATGTGAAACTGAAACTACACACTTCAGAGAAGAAGATTAAGAATAGCACAGAACCACATGACGTGAGACATTTATGAGTTCCGCTTCAGCAACAATCATGCCTCCCATGCCTGCCTCTTGCAAGGTTAGCTTCAGTACGTACCTCAAGCGGAGAACCGGCAGATTGAGTTACGGCAAAGTGTGGAGCATCGAGGCGGACGGCGAGGCGAAATCAGCTGAGGCAAAATTGAACAGCAATGCCGAGCACGGAACTTGCGATGACATTGACCGAGTTTGCATGGAGAGTTGCGGCTCCTCCTTCCGCTTCCACGTGGTGCCCAATGCGCGGTAGGACCTTGTGCATGGGAAGCCAACGCACGCGATCGACATTAGATCGAACAGCGAGAGAGGACCGGTCCGGTGGAAACAACACTGGCCATGGTTTTCCAAAGGCATGTACTGCAACATAATCATGGGCACTCGCCACTTCTGAATCCATATACCGCTGCAACAGTTTTTATCTGCAGCCAAGACAGATTCACTGCTTGCTTATCATGGAAATTCTCGAACAACAACTTCGCCGGCGAGCACGATGACACCAGCCCCTTCACCAACCACAGAAACACAACCATCTTCTTCCGCATGGGTTGTATGACGGCTGGCTGCCGCGGGCGCTCGACCTGTCGTCCATGATGCGGAGTTTGCACCACTCGAGGGATTTGAGTTTTCGAGCACCACGACGCTCGCGAGCCAGAGACCGGCCACCACATCAGCTAGCCGCCGGCCGTCGTTCAATTAGCAATCGAGGGACCATGAAGCAAGGCACTAATCCACAGAACCGCACGAGGGGCGGAAAAATCGAATCTTTGGGCCGCCTACCAATTAAGGAACAAGAGCAGTGGCCAAACCCGAGGAGACGCTCACCTGGGCGAGAACCGCCGTGAAGGACATCTCCCCAGCGGCAGCCGCGAGGTCCTGCACGTCGTCACCGTCGCCCTTGCCGTTGGCTTCGCCGCCCTCTCCTCTCCGCAGGTGAATCCACTTGTGCGGCCGGGAGCGCCAGGAGGCCGAGCCGGTAGAGGACGCGGAGGAGGAGGCCCTGTCGTCCTCCGGGGAGTCGCTGGCGATGTGGGCGGCCCCGTCCATCAAAAGGGGGCCCGCTGGAGTTCAAGCCCCGCCGCCTGACCTCCTCCCGCGCCTCGTAGATCGCCTCCCACGCCGTCCCCGGAACAGGATCCGGCCCCTGCATCGCCTCCCCGACCGGATCTGGCCGGAGATCGCCGCCGCCGCGCCCGGCGTCATCTGCATAGCGGCCCCATCTCGCTCGGAACCGGCTTGGAGAGCCCGGACTCAGGAGGAAAGAGATGGTGATGGACTGCGGGCTGATTATATAAAATATGAGGTGTTTTATGTAAAGCGTCTTTGAGCAAAAGCGTTATTCACGTAATCGTGGACTGCGGGTTGATTACCCAAAAGTACAGGGACTTTTTTGCAAAAGTACTAACGACGGACGACCAGAAGCGATCGGCGCTTTATTAGTAGGTATAGACTAGCAAAAAGCCCGTGCATTGCAACGGAAGACATAAATATTTCATAGTTCAATACCAATTATGTGTGACATTTCTGTTAACCTGTAGAACGCCAGAAATTATAGGATAATGATCCCTACAAATAACAATGCACCAGGAGAAACAAAATCACCTTTTTTTAAGAAGTAAAAAACCTTGATGCCGTCTTTGATTCGTAGGATTTTTAAAACATAGGAATAGAAAAAAAATAAGGGTCTCTTTGATTCAAAGGATTTTCATAGAATCTTTGAAGGATTAGAATCCTTAGGAATTTTTCCTACGTTGGTCATTTGATTCGTAGGATTGAATCCTCTAGAATTTTTTCCCAAGAATTCATTTGTACTACATTTCACAGGAATTTTAACATCCACTCCAACCTCTTGGAAGAAATCCTTTGTTTTTCCCGTGGCACAATCAAACAAACTCAAATCCTATAGGGATCCAATGGACATGCCATTCCAATCCTACGCTTTCCCTGTTCCTATGTTTTTGCAATCCTATGAATCAAAGAGGCCCTAAAGGATTAGAGTGGCATGCCCACTTGAATCCCATAGGATTAGCACAGAGTGCTTGATGCCATAGGAAAAACAAAGGAAGTGAAAAAAAAGGTTGGAGTGGATGCTAGACTTCCAATGAAATCTAGTACGCATGGTTCCATAGGAAAATGTCCAGGGCCGTCGGCATAGCCCTGACTAGCCGTCGGGACAGGCCTATGCCGACGGCCCCCGTCGGCATAGGGTCGTCGGCAACATATCCGTCGGTGTAGCCAGGATGACCGTCGGCATAGACCCTATCCCGACGGTGGCCGTACATCTATGCCGACGGCACTGGCCGTCGGCAAAGCCATCGCCTAACGGCGGCTGCCGTCAACTGCTGAAAGTTGTCGGCATAGAGGTGCCACGTGGCGAGCCGCCGTTGCTCCTGGGTGCTTGCCTATGCCGACGGCCAGGCCGTCGGCTTAGTTTAGAACGATGCCGACGGCTAGGCTGTCGGCATAGACGCGTCTGCGATGTCGACAGCGGGCACTCTGGGCGCAGAACTAAGCCGACGGCCAGGCCGTCGGCATAGACGGCCACGTGTCAGCCACTGGGAGCTCACGCCAGGCCTATGCCGACGGTTAGGCCGTCGGCATAGTTTCTGTCCAGATTTTTTTTTCTTTTTCCTGTTTCTTTTCAGCTCAATTCATTTGAATATACACAGCATATATAAGAAGCAGCATCACGTAACAGTAAGGAGCAGCATAGCACAACAATATATGCATAAGCATCATCACAATCATAAGCATAAGCACAATCATAAGGCATAAGCACAATCATAAGGCATAAGCATATAGAGAAGCACACAAGTCATCTAAAGGATCATCACCACACACAAGTCATCTAAAAAAACATAAGCATAAGCACACAAGTCCCGAATGGCTTAAGCGCCGGGACGTCGAGCACCGCTGGAGGTCGTCACCGCCAAGAGCGCCAAGCCAGTCGTCGGCAGCTTCCGCCAGCCTACCGCCAAGACCGCCTCCACCTCCGCCTCCGCCTCCGTGGATCGGAGTGGTCGAACTCCTTGTCTCCAAGTGCTGCGAAGACCACCGCCAAGCGGTAGATCCACTGTTCCTGGATGTTGAAAATACATATTAATGGGATATATGATGTGTTGAAAGGCATGACATGCTTTGGGTGAATAGATTGGGGATGAACTAACCGGCAAGGGCCAGCATTCATGTCACAAACTCCTCAAAGGTCAGCAGCACTGGTTGTCTTTGGAGGGCATTGTCTTGGCTGGCGAGGACACTGCCGCCGCTATTTCTGAAAAGCCTGCTCCGGTGGCGATCCCTCTGCACTTGGTGTTCATGAAGCCTCGATGCCACGCCATGGTCTCTGGCGTGTGTACTCGAGTAGGCCTACGGTATGACATGATGGAACTCATAAAACTACTAGATGCGGAAAATAAAGTGAGCAATGAAGATAAGAGGAAAATACTTACAGATTGTTGCTCTGAAGAGGGACTATGAGGCTGGACTTTGGCTGGCTCGTCTGCTGGCTCAGGTTGGTCGATCAAGCGAAGCTGTGTGTAGGAGATAGTCGGAGTGACCACAAGATCGAGAACCGCCTCCCGACCGTGCTCCTTGGGCCCCATGCTCACCACCGCCTGTCGCCCGAGATCCGCCTCAATGGGGTCAAGTGTGTCAGGATGTAACCCAGAGATCCATGAGTAGGCCTCCTTCCTCCATGCGGTTTGCCGTAGTACTTGGGCTCGCCAGCTTGGGGTCCTTCACGTATGGGCGATCTCCACGCTGCATGTGTGAGAGCGGCCGCTTGGTTCTCCTCTGCACCACCAAACAGATGTTAGTCATACATAAGAAAGTGATGGTAAATAGAAGAAGAAGAATGTTTAATGGGGTTAGTCATACATTAACTGCCTTGTGGAGATAGTGGTTTGGTTTCCCTGAGCATGTACTCCCTCATTCCCTCGGTTAGCCTTATTTTTGATTCTCATAGCCGCCTGGGCTCCAGCCCCATCACACCAAAGATCCACCAATGCCGCCAGACTCGTCTTTTCCATAACACCAATTTGGACACACCTACATAATAAAAGCATAATGGCATGTCAACATGAAGCGGTGAAATGTACCACATGGTAATGAAAGCATAATGAAAAATCTTTTATACTTACCGCCAAGTACTCGTGCCTCTCCAAGGTAATGCCCATCCTCGCGCTTCTTCCTTGGTCATCTTCACACCAAAACGTCGTGGTAGTATGTCGAGATGGCCACATAGCGCACCTCGTACTGCATCTGGCGGGCCTTCTTCTTGCATTGGCGCAGCACGATCTGGTCCGCTCTAGCCCTGTGCTCCCGAAGAACTCGATAGAATTTCTATAATCATGCATGAAACAAGAATGGAAGAAGCCATGAGTTAAATCATTCACGAAACTAGAATGGACTTGTGCTTCTGAAGAGAACTCACCCAGAAAGTAGTGGTCACGGCCTTGGCATGGGTCTCATGGTCCGCGTGGAGGGCCGCTTCCCAGTGGTCCCAGCTTGTGGCCAAAACCCGACGGTCCGGCTGCCTGACTGGATCCGGACAGTACAACCCCGGCCAGTATAACTTCAGCAAGGCGGTGATGAGGCCGTTGGGAATCTGAGACCCTTTAGAATATATCTAGTTGCTGCAAAAGAATGAACTATTAGCATGTGACAAGCAAAATAAATAACAACCGGAATATGCATGTGACAAGCAAAATAATGAACCGCTTACTCTTTTCCGTGGGCTCAATGAGCCACTTCGCTCCTCGAGAGTGTGAACCTGCTTTGGTAGCTGCGTTGCCACGCAGCCATCCCTTGTTGTCAACCCCTTCCGTCACCATCATCATCCCGCCACCACCCCCTCCTCGCTTTGCCTCCCCTCCCCAACCTCCTCCTCCTCCTCCTCCTCCTCCTCCTCCCTAGAGTGTTCCTCACTAGAGGAGGGCCTCGAAGACAACACCCCTAAGTCGGTGAGGGTGCGCTCTTTCTGGCCGCAACCCCCTGTAGTGGCTCTCCCCCCAGCACCTCGTCCTCTAGAGGCTCTCCCCCCGCCCCCTCCTCCTCTAGGGGCACCTCTCCCTCGACCTCCCTGTGAGGAGTCATCGTCAAGTAGCCGAGGGGGAGGATTACGTGCTCGACCACTCCGACTAGGCAGGCCGACGACCTTGCGTAGGAAACCCACGCCGTCGGCCTTCCCCTTGCCCATGTTCCATGAACCTGCATTGAAAAGAGAAAAAGCAATTAGTAAATTAATGAAATGAAGAAAAAGGCATGATAATAAACACATTAATAAAAATGCATAAAAAGGCATGTTCCACGAACCCCGAAGATGCCTAGGTTACGCCAGTTGACTTGAGAATGAAATCTAGTGACATCAAAAAATGGAGATGGACTTGTAGCTCACCCTCGGCTGTAGGGGAAGGAGTCGAACAACAGAGGGATGCTCAGGGAACAACGCATCGGACGACGGTCACTTTGATGAAATGCAACACCACAAGCCTGCAAAATCCATCGCGACAAAAATTTTAGAACATCACAACTCATAGAACATCACAATATCATCATCGTCTAACAATCATAGAATCATAAAAAACATCATCATCATCTAAAAATTATCGAAGCATAGAAAAACATCATCATCTATCATCAACATCATCATCTACCAATCATCTATCATCCATCATCATCATCATCTCAAAATCATCGAAGCATAAAAAATCATCACTATCACTTCTCATCTAACAATCATCATCATGTAAAAAAAATCCGTATGAACAAGTTATCTATCTAACTACCATCTATGTGTCTAACTATCACATTTAGCCCTCTTATCCTCTGCAAAATCATGAAAAAACAGAAAAAATGTTCTTGGGAGGGAAGGGGGCCGGACCTAACGGAGAGGATGTCGAGGCCGGGACGAGGTCGGGGCGGGGAGGGGCGTCGGCCAGGCGTGGATGAGGTCGGGGCGGCGGCTGCTCCGGGGAGGTAGCGCGGCGACTCCGGGCTGGAGGCCCTCCCCTCACCACCGAGCGGCGGCGGCGTTGGGTGGGGATGAGGTCGAGTCGGGGCGGGGTTGCGGCGTTGGGCGGGGACGAGGTCGAGGCGGGCGGCGGCTGTGGCGGGACGAGGTCGCGTGGGCGGCGGCCGAGGCGAGGCGGCGGCGTGGCGGCGACGAAGTCTGGGCGGGACGAGGTCGGGCGGGGAGGCGCGGCGGGCGTGGGCGAGGTCGGGCCGGGCGGGCGTCGGCCGGGCGGGTGGGGACGAGGTCGGGCGGGGTGGTGGTCGGGCGGGCGGCGGTGTTGGGCGGTGTAGGTGCGGCGGCGGCTATCGGGGAGAGAGAGAGGTTGGGGTCGGGGTGAGACAGAGAAGGAACGGGTGGAGGAGGACGAGTGGCGAGTGGATAAGGTCACACCTATGCCGACGGCCCAGCCGTCGGCATAGGCCGAGTCCACAAGTCAGTGGAGCGGGAGGAGTGGATAAGGTGGCCCTATGCCGACAGCCAGGCCGTCGGCATAGAGAGGAGGCCTATGCCGACGGCCAGGCCGTAGGCATAGATGGCAACCACATTTTTTTGAAGAAATAGTCCCACCTAGCCCAGGGACAAGAAATTATTACATTTTTAATATATTCAGTTATTACATTTTTTAGATTTTTAGTTTACCGTGTGTATGGGACCCGGTTGCGACGCTAGTGACACGGCGGCGGCGCGCCGTGAGGGGGGGCACACGGAGCCGCATGCCCTGGGGGGTAGCAATGCCACCGGAGCATCGTGACCTGGGACCTCATACATGTAAATGCGGTGTGGTGGCATGTCCGAAGAGGCGCACGTGTCTCCGGGTTTCCCCCTCACGGACGGCGCCGCCGCCAAAGACACTGGGGAAACAGACGCGTCGGGTCTACGGAGGGATCTTGCTGTGGGTCTGGCCCGGATGTTGCTCCAAAATGTTGCTATGGGCTGACCTAACACAACCGGGTGGATAGGCCCACTGGTCAAATCCCGTCCGTGCAAAGTCAAAGGGCTAGATCCGGTGGTCAAACGCTTCTGAGGTTAAGCGGGGACGGGGCCCTGGGGGTAGCAATGCCACCGAGGCGTCGATCGGGCCCTCATACATGCGGGGTGGTGTGGTGGCATGTCCGAAGAGGCGGCACGCGTCTCCGGGGTGTGGCCCCCCTCACGGACGGCGATGCCACGGTAGTAGACGTTCTGCGAAAACGATGCTGCGTGAATATTATTAAATACTCGGAGTGCGATAAAATCATGAGTTTTTTACATGAGGTTGGCACATGTGCTATAGGACCGACGGTAATTTTTCATAATTTTTCATGATGGAGAAGTATCTGAACACTTCCCTCTACGCGGATTGCTCTTGGCGGCGTCTCGATCGTGGCGGCGACCTCCGGGGCAGCATACCGTCAAATCTTGCGTGGCGGCCTCTCACAAGTCTGGAAGTGTTGTGGCGGTTGAAAATGCCCGCGCGCGTCTCGGTGTGCCCCCCCCTCACGGACGGCGCCGCCGCCGCACCGGAGGGGGAAGCAGACGCGTCGGGTCTACACGGAGTGGATGTAGCTGTGGGTTTTGCCGGATGTTGCCCGGCTGTCCCTATGGGCCGAACTGACACAACCGGGTGGAGAGGTCCACTGGTCAAAGCCCGTCCGTGGGAAGTCAAAGGGCTAGATCTCGTGGTCAACCGCTCCAGGGTTAGGCGGGACGGGGGCCCTGGGGGGTAGCAATGCCACCGGAGCGTCGCACCGGCCCCTCATACATGCAGGGTGGTGTGGTGGCATGTCCGAAGAGGCGGCACGCGTCTCCGGGGTTCGGCCCCCTCACGGACGGCGCCGCCGCCGGCACCTGGAGGGGGAAACGGACGCGTCGGGTCTACACGGAGGGGATCTTGTTGTGGGTCTGGCCCGGATGTTGCTCCAAAGTGTTCCTATGGGCTGACCTAACACAACCGGGTGGAGAGGCCCACTGGTCAAATCCCGTCCGTGCAAAGTCAAAGGGCTAGATCCGGTGGTCAAACGCTTCTGAGGTTAGGCGGGGACGGGGCCACAGGGGGTAGCAATGCAACCGGAGCGTCGCATCAGGCCCTCATACATGCGGGGTGGTGTGGTGGCATGTCCGAAGAGGCGGCACGCGTCTGTGGTGTGGCCCCCTCACGGACGGCGATGACACGGTAGTAGGCGTTCTGCGGAAGCGATGCTGCGTGAATATTATTAAATACTCGGGCGCGATAAAATCATGAGTTTTTACATGGCGTGGGCACATGTGCTATAGGACCGATGGTAATTTTTCATAATTTTTCGTGATGGAGAAGTATCTAAACACTTCCCTCTACGCGGATTGCTCTTCGTGCGTCTACGACTGTGGCCGGCGGCCTCCGGGGGCTAGCATACCGTCAAATCTTGCGTAGGCGGCCTCTCACAAGTCTGGAAGTGTTGTGGCGGTTGAAAATGCCCGGCACGCGTCTCCGGGGTGTGCCCCCCCCCCCTCGCGGACGGCGCCGCCGCCGGCACCTGGAGGGGGGAAACAGACGCGTCTGGTCTACACGGAGTGGATGTAGCTGTGGGTTTGGCCCGGATGTTGCTCCCGGGTGTCCCTATGGGCCGAACTGACACAACCGGGTGGAAAGGTCCACTGGTCAAAGCCCGTCCGTGGGAATTCAAAGGGCTAGATCTCGTGGTCAACCGCTCAACGAACTTTTGGCAACGGTGCATACTCAGGGAGAACACTTCTTGATAATTTTTAGTGAGAGATCATCTTAAAATGCTACCGTCAATCAAAGCAAGATAAGATGTATAAAGGATAAACATCACATGCAATCAATATAAGTGATATGATATGGCCATCATCATCTTGTGCTTGTGATCTCCATCTCCGAAGCACCGTCGTGATCACCATCGTCACCGGCGCGACACCTTGATCTCCATCGTAGCATCGTTGTCGTTACGCCATCTATTGCTTCTCGACTATCGCTACCGCTTAGTGATAAAGTAAAGCAATTACAGGCGCTTGCATTTCATACAATAAAGCGACAACCATATGGCTCCTGCCAGTTGCCGATAACTCGGTTACAAAACATGATCATCTCATACAATAAAATATAGCATCGCGTCTTGACCATATCACATCACAACATGCCCTGCAAAAACAAGTTAGACGTCCTCTACTTTGTTGTTGCAAGTTTTACGTGGCTGCTACGGGCTGAGCAAGAACCGTTCTTACCTACGCATCAAAACCATAACGATAGTTTGTCAAGTTGGTGCTGTTTTAACCTTCGCAAGGACCGGGCGTAGCCACACTCGGTTCAACTAAAGTGAGAGAAACAGTCACCCGCCGGTCACCTTTAAGCAACAAGTGCTCGAAGCGGTGAAACCAGTCTCGCGTAAGCGTACGCGTAATATCGGTCCGGGCCACTTCATCTCACAATACCACTGAACCAAAGTATGACAGGCTGGTAAGCAGTATGACTTATATCGCCCACAACTCACTTGTGTTCTACTCGTGCATATGACATCAACGCATAAAACCTGGCTCGGATGCCACTGTTGGGGAACGTAGTAATTTCAAAAAAAATTCCTACGCACACGCAAGATCATGGTGATGGCATAGCAACGAGAGGGAGAGTATTGTCCGTACCCTCGTGATACCGAAGCGGAAGCGTTATGACAACGCGGTTGATGTAGTCGACGCCTTCACGATCCGACCGATCCAAGTACCGAACGACGGCACCTCCGAGTTCAGCACACGCTCAGCTCGATGACGATCCCGGACTCGATCCAGCAAAGTGTCGGGATGAGTTCCACAAGACGACGGCGTGGTGGACGATGATGATGTTTCATGGCGCAGGCTTCGCCTAAACTCTGCGACGATATGACCGAGGTGGAATATGGTGGAAGGGGCATCGCACACGGCTAAGAAACGATCCGTAGATCAACTTGTGTGTCATGGGGTGCCCCTGCCCCGTATATAAAGGAGCAAGGGGAGGAGGCCGCCCTAGGAGGCGGCGCCAAGTGTGGAGTCCTACTAGGACTCCCTAGTCCTAGTAGGATTCCACCTCCCTTGTTGGAATAGGAGAAGGGAAAGAGGGGAGAGGAAGAAGGAAATGGGGCTGCGCCTTGTCCAATTCGGACTAGAGGGGGGCGAGGCCTCCTTCCTTTGGCCTCTCTCCTCTATTCCCGTATGGCCCAATAAGGCCCATATACTCCCGGCGAATTCCGTAACTCTCCGGTACTCGAAAATACCCAATCACTCGGAACCTTTCCGAACTCCGAATATAGTCGTCCAATATATCGATCTTTACGTCTCGACCATTTCGAGACTCCTCGTCATGTCCCCGATCACATCCGGGACTCGAACTCCTTCGTTACATCAAAACTCATAAACTCATAATAAAACTGTCATCGTAACCTTGTTGCGGACCCTACGGGTTCGAGAACTATGTAGACATGGCCTAGAACTATTCTTGGTCAATAACCAATAGCGGAACCTGGATGCCCATATTGGCTCCTACATATTCTACGAAGATCTTTATCGGTCAAACCGCATAACAACATACGTTGTTCCCTTTGTCATCGGTATGTTACTTGCCCGAGATTTGATCGTCGGTATCCAATACCTAGTTCAATCTCGTTACCGGCAAGTCTCTTTACTCGTTCCGTAATACATCATCTCGCAACTAACTTATTAGTTGCAATGCTTGCAAGGCTTATATGATGTGTATTACCGAGAAGGCCCAGAGATACCTTTCCGACAATCGGAGTGACAAAACCTAATCTCGAAATACGCCAACCCAACATGTACCTTTGGAGACACCTGTAGTACTCCTTTATAATCACCCAGTTACGTTGTGACGTTTGGTAGTACCCAAAGTGTTCCTCCAGTAAACGGGAGTTGCATAATCTCATAGTTACCGGAACATGTATAAGTCATGAAGAAAGCAATATCAATATACTAAATGATCAAGTGCTAGGCTAACGGAATGGGTCATGTCAATCACATCATTCTCCTAATGATGTGATTCCGTTAATCAAATGACAACTCATGTCTATGGTTAGGAAACATAACCATCTTCGATTAACGAGCTAGTCAAGTAGAGGCATACTAGTGACACTCTGTTTGTCTATGTATTCACACATGTATTATGTTTCCGGTTAATACAATTCTAGCATGAATAATAAACATTTATCATGATATAAGGAAATAGATAATAACTTTATTATTGCCTCTAGGGCATATTTCCTTCAGTCTCCCACTTGCACTAGAGTCAATAATCTAGTTCACATCGCCATGTGATTTAACATCAATAGTTCACATCTATATGTGGTTAACACCCATAGTTCACATCGACATGTGACCAACACCCAAAGGGTTTACTTCACATCGCTATGTGATTAACACCCAAAGAGTACTAAGGTGTGATCATGTTTTGCTTGTGAGATAATTTTAGTCAACGGGTCTGTCACATTCAGAGCCGTAATTATTTTGCAAATTTCTATGTCTACAATGCTCTGCACGGAGCTACTCTAGCTAATTGCTCCCACTTTCAATATGTATCCAGATTGAGACTCAGAGTCATCTAGATTAGTGTTAAAACTTGCATCGACGTAACCCTTTACGATGAACCTTTTTTCACTTCCATAATCGAGAAACATATCCCTATTCCACTAAGGATAATTTTCACCGCTGTCCATTGATCTACTCCTAGATCACTATTGCACTCCCTTGCCAAGCTTAGTGGTAGGGTATGCAATAGATCTGGTACACAGCATGACATACTTTATAGAACCTATGGCTGATGCATAGGGTATGACTTTCATTCTCTTTCTATCTTCTGCCTGTGGTCGGGTTTTGAGTCTTACTCAATCTCACACCTTGTAACACAGGCAAGAACTCTTTCTTTGACTGTTCCATTTTGAACTACTTCAAAATCTTGTCAAGGTATGTATTCATTGAAAAAAAAACTTATAAAGCGTCTTGATCTATCTCTATAGATCTTGATGCTAAATATGTAAGCAGCTTCACCGAGGTCTTTCTTTGAAAAACTCCTTTCAAACACTCCTTTATGCTTTGCAGAATAATTCTACATTATTTCCGATCAACAATATGTCATTCACATATACTTATCAGAAATGCTGTAGTGCTCCCACTCACTTTCTTGTAAATACAGGCTTCACCGCAAGTCTGTATAAAACTATATGCTATGATCAAATTATCAAAGCGTGTATTCCAACTCTGAGATGCTTGCACCAGTCCATAGATGGATCGCTGGAGCTTGCATATTTTGTTAGCACCTTTAGGATTTACAAAACCTTCTGGTTGCATCATATACAACTCTTCTTTAATAAATCCATTAAGGAATGCAGTTTTGTTTATCCATTTGCCAGATTTCTTAAAATGCATCAATTGCTAACATGATTCGGACAGACTTAAGCATAGATACGAGTGAGAAACTCTCATCGTAGTCAACACCTTGAACTTGTCGAAAACCTTTTGCATAATTCTAGCTTTGTAGATAGTAACACTACTATCAGCGTCCGCCTTCCTCTTGAAGATCCATTTATTTTCTATGGCTTGCCGATCATCGGCAAGTCAACCAAAGTCCATACTTTGTTCTTATACATGGATCCTATCTCAGATTTCATGGCCTCAAGCCATTTTATGGAATCTGGGCTCATCATCGCTTCCTCATAGTTCGTAGGTTCATCATGGTCTAGTAACATGACTTCCGAACATGATTACCGTATCACTCGGTGCGGATCTTACTCGAAGACCCACGAGGTTTGGTAGCAACTTGATCTGAAGTTTTATGATCATCATCATTAACTTCCTCACTAATTGGTGTAGTAATCATGGAACTGATTTCTGTGATAAACTACTTTCCAATAAGGGAGAAGGTACAATTACCTCATCAAGTTCTACTTTCCTCCTACTCACTTCTTTCGAGAGAAACTCCTTCTCTAGAAAGGATCCATTCTTGGCAACGAATGTCTTGCCTTTCGGATTTGTGATAGAAGGTGTACCCAACATTTTGGGTATCCTATGAAGACGCACTTTTCTGATTTGGGTTCAAGCTTATCATGTTGAAAACTTTTTCACATAAGCATCGCAACCCAAACTTTTAAGAAACGACAACTTAGGTTTACTGTTAAACCATAGTTCATACGATGTCGTCTCAACGGATTTAGATGGTGCCCTATTAAACGTGAATGCAGCTGTCTCTAATGCATAACCCCAAAACGATAGTGGTAAATCGGTAAGAGACATCATAGATCGCACCATATCTAATAAAGTACGGTTATGACGCTCGACACACCATTACGCTGTGGTGTTCCGGTGGCGTGAGTTGCTGAAACTATTCCGCATTGTTTCAAATGTAGACCAAACTCAGAACTCAAATATTATCCTCCACGATCAGATCGTAGAAATTTTATTTTCTTGTTACGATGATTTTCAACTTCACTCTGAAATTCTTTGAACTTTTCAAACGTTTCAGACTTATGTTTCATTAAGTAGATATACCCATATCTGCTCAAATCATCTGTGAAGGTCAGAAAATAATGATACTTGCCGTGAGTCTCAACGCTCATCGGATCGCATACATCAGTATGTATTATTTCCAATAAGTCAGTTGCTCGCTCTATTGTTCCTGATTCTTTAGTCATCTTGCCCATAAGGCATGGTTCGCAAGCATCAAGTGATTCATAATCAAGTGATTCCAAAATCCCATCAGTATGGAGTTTCTTCATGCGCCTTACACCAATATGACCTAAACTGCAGTGCCACAAATAAGTTGCACTATCATTATTAACTTTGCATCTTTTGGTTTCAATATTATGAATATGTGTATCACTACGATCGAGATCCAACAAACCATTTTCATTGGGTGTGTAACCATATAAGGTTTTATTCATGTAAACAGAACAACAATTTATTCTCTTACTTAAATGAATAACCGTATTGCAATAAACATGATCAAATCATATTCATGCTCAACGCAAACACCAAATAACATTTATTTAGGTTTAACACTAATCTCGAAAGTATAGGGAGTGTGCGATGATGATCATATTAATCTTGAAACTACTTCCAACACTCATCGTCACTTCCCTTCAACTAGTCTCTGCTTATTCTCAGAACTCCTGTTTCGAAGTTACTAATCTTAGCAACCTAACAAGTATCAAATACTCAGGGGCTACTATAAACACTAGTAAGGCACACATCAAACACATGTATATCAAATATACCCTTGTTCACTTTGCCATCCTTCTTACTCACCAAATATTCAGGTCTTTTCCGCTCAAAGGACCATTTCCTTTGCAGTGTAAACACTCAGTTTCAGGCTTTGGTCCAGCTTTGGTCTTCTTCACGGAGCGACAACTTGCTTGTCATTCTACTTGAAGTTCCCTTTCTTTCCCTTGCCCTTTTCTTGAAACTAGTGGTTTTGTCAATCATCAACACTTGATGCTCTTTTCTTGATTTCTACCTTCACGATTTCAGCATCACGAAGAGCTTGGGAATTACTTTTGTCATCCCTTGCATATTATAGTTCATCACGAAGTTCTACTAACTTGGTGATGGTGACTAGAGAATTCTGTCAATCACTATCTTATCGGAAGATTAACTCCCACTTGATTCAAGCGATTGAAGTACCTGCATAATTTGAGCACATGCTCACTAGTTGAGCGATTCTCCTCCATCTTTTAGCTATAGAACTTGTTGGAGACTTCATATCTCTCAACTCGGTATTTTCTTGAAATATTAACTTCAATTCCTGGAACATCTCATATGGTCCGTGACGCTCAAAACATCTTTGAAGTCCCGATTCTAAGCCGTTAAGCATGGTGCACTAAACTATCAAGTAGTCATCATATTGAGCTAGCCAAACGCTCATAACGCCTCATGATCGCTCCTGCAATAGGTCTGTCACCTAGCGTGCATCAAGGAAATAATTCTTCAGGCAGCAATGAGGATAAACCTCAGATCACGGATCCAATCTGCATCATTGCTACTAACATCTTTCAACACAGTTTTCTAGGAACAAAACATATGAAAGCAACAAACATAGGGAAGCAACAACGCGAGCTATTGATCTACAACATAATTTGCAAAATACTACCAGGACTAAGTTCATGATAAATTAAAGTTCAATTAATCATATTACTTAAGAACTCCCACTTAGACAGACACATCTCTAGTCATCTAAGTGAACACGTGATCCAAATCAACTAAACCATAACCGATCATCACGTGAGATGGAGTAGTTTTCAATGGTGAACATCACTATGTTGATCATATCTACTATACGATTCACGCCGACCTTTCGGTCTCCGTGTTCCGAGGCCATATCTGCATATGCTAGGCTCGTCAAGTTTAACCTGAGTATTCTGCGTGTGCAAAACTGGCTTGCACCGTTGTAGATGGACGTAGAGCTTATCACACCCGATCATCACGTGGTGTCTGGGCACTACGAACTTTTGGCAACGGTGCATACTCAGGAGAACACTTCTTGATAATTTTAGTGAGAGATCATCTTAAAATGCTACCGCCAATCAAAGCAAGATAAGATGTATAAAGGATAAACATCACATGCAATCAATATAAGTGATATGATATGGCCATCATCATCTTGTGCTTGTGATTCCATCTCCAAGCACCGTCGTGATCACCATCGCCACCGCGCGACACCATGATCTCCATCGTAGCATCGTTGTCGTTACGCCATCTATTGCTTCTACGACTATCGCTACCGCTTAGTGATAAAGTAAAGCAATTACATGGCGCTTGCATTTCATACAATAAAGCGACAACCATATGGCTTTCGCCAGTTGCCGATAACTCGTTACAAAACATGATCATCTCATACAATAAAATATAGCATCGCGCCTTGACCATATCACATCACAACATGCCCTGCAAAAACAAGTTAGACGTCCTCTACTTTGTTGTTGCAAGTTTTACGTGGCTGCTACGGGCTGAGCAAGAACCGTTCTTACCTACGCATCAAAACCATAACGATAGTTTGTCAAGTTGGTGCTGTTTTAACCTTCGCAAGGACCGGGCGTAGCCACACTCGGTTCAACTAAAGTGAGAGAGACAGACACCTGCCAGTCACCTTTAAGCAACGAGTGCTCGAAGCGGTGAAACCAGTCTCGCGTAAGTGTACGCGTAATGTCGGTCCGGGCTGCTTCATCTCACAATAGCGCTGAACCAAAGTATGAGATGCTGGTAAGCAGTATGACTTATATCGCCCACAACTCACTTGTGTTCTACTCGTGCATATGACATCAACGCATAAAACCTGGCTCGGATGCCACTGTTGGGGAACGTAGTAATTTCAAAAAAAATTCCTACGCACACGCAAGATCATGGTGATGGCATAGCAACGAGAGGGGAGAGTATTGTCCACGCACTGTGAGACCGAAGCGAAGCGCTATGACAACGCTGTTGATGTAGTCGACGCCTTCACGATCCGACCGATCCAAGTACCGAACGACGGCACCTCCGAGTTCAGCACACGCTCAGCTCGATGACGATCCCGGACTCCGATCCAGCAAAGTGTCGGGATGAGTTCCACAAGACGACGGCGCAGGACGATGATGATGCTCTATCGCGCAGGCTTCGCCTAAACTCGGGACGATATGACCGAGGTGGAATATGGTGGAAGGGGCACCGACACGGCTAAGAAACGATCCGTAGATCAACTTGTGTGTCATGGGGTGCCCCTGCCCAGATATAAAGGAGCAAGGGGAGGAGGCCGCCCTAGGAGGGGTGCGCCAAGTGTGGAGTCCTACTAGGACTCCCTAGTCCTAGTAGGATTCCACCTCCTTGTTGAATAGGAGAAGGGAAAGAGGGGAGAGGAAGAAGGAAAGGGGCTGCGCCTTGTCCATTCGGACCAGAGGGGGCGAGGCCTCCTTCCTTTGGCCCTCTCCTCTATTCCCGTATGGCCCAATAAGGCCCATATACTCCCGGCGAATTCCCGTAACTCTTCGGTACTCAAAATACCCAATCACTCGGAACCTTCGAACTCCGAATATAGTCGTCCAATATATCGATCTTTACGCCTCGACCATTTCGAGACTCCTCGTCATGTCCCCGATCTCATCCGGGACTCAACTCCTTCGGTACATCAAAACTCATAAACTCATAATAAAACTGTCATCGAACCTTGTTGTGCGGACCCTACGGGTTCGAGAACTATGTAGACATGACCTAGAACTATTCTTGGTCAATAACCAATAGCGGAACCTGGATGCCCATATTGGCTCCTACATATTCTACGAAGATCTTTATCGGTCAAACCGCATAACAACATACGTTGTTCCCTTTGTCATCGGTATGTTACTTGCCCGAGATTTGATCGCCGGTATCCAATACCTAGTTCAATCTCGCTATCGCAAGTCTCTTTACTCGCTCCGTAATACATCATCTCGCAACTAACTTATTAGTTGCAATGCTTGCAAGGCTTATATGATGTGTATTACCGAGAAGGCCCAGAGATACCTCTCCGACAATCGGAGTGACAAAACCTAATCTCAAATACGCCAACCCAACATGTACCTTTGGAGACACCTGTAGTACTCCTTTATAATCACCCAGTTACGCCAGGACGCTTGGTAGTACCCAAAGTGTTCCTCCAATAAACGGAGTTGCATAATCTCATAGTTACCGGAACATGTATAAGTCATGAAGAAAGCAATAGCAATATACTAAACGATCAAGAGCTAGGCTAACGGAATGGGTCATGTCAATCACATCATTCTCCTAATGATGTGATCCCGTTAATCAAATGACAACTCATGTCTATGGTTAGGAAACATAACCATCTTCGATTAACGAGCTAGTCAAGTAGAGGCATACTAGTGACACTGCTTGTCTATGTATTCACACATGTATTATGTTTCCGTTAATACAATTCTAGCATGAATAATAAACATTTATCATGATATAAGGAAATAAATAATAACTTTATTATTGCCTCTAGGGCATATTTCCTTCAAGGCACATGTGCTATAGGACCGATGGTAATTTTTCATAATTTTTCGTGATGGAGAAGTATCTAAACACTTCCTCTACGCGGATTGCTCTTCGCTGCGTCACGACTGTGGGCGGCGGCCTCCGGGGCTAGCGCATCAAATCTTGCGAGGCGGCCTCTCACAAGTCTGGAAGTGTTGTGGCGGTTGCAAATGCCCAAGCACGCGCCTCCGGTGTGCCCCCCTCCCTCACGGACGGCGCCGCCGCCGCACTGGAGGGGGAAACGGACGCCGGGTCTACACGGAGTGGATGTAGCTGTGGGTTTGGCCCGGATGTGGCTCCCGGTGTCCCTATGGGCCGAATCGACACAACCGGGTGGAGAGGTCCACCGTCAAAGCCCGCCCATGAGAAGTCAAAGGGCTAGATCTCGTGGTCAACCGCCTGTGGTTAGGGCGGACGGGGCCCTGGGGTAGCAATGCCACCGAGCATCGCACCGACCCTCATACATGCAGGGTGGTGTGGTGGCATGTCCGAAGAGGCGGCACGCGTCTCCGGGGTTCGGCCCCCTCACGGACGACGCCGCCGCCGCACCTGGAGGGGGAAACGGACGCGTCGGGTCTACACGGAGGGGATCTTGTTGTGGGTCCGCCCGGATGTTGCTCCAAAGTGTTCCTATGGGCTGACCTAACACAACCGGGTGGAGAGGCCCTTGGTCAAATCCCGTCCTGCAAAGTCAAAGGGCTAGATCCGTGGTCAAACGCTCTGTGGTTAGGGGGGACAGGGCCCTGGGGTAGCAATGCCACCGAGCGCCGTGATCGGGCCGCTCATACATGCGGGTGGTGTGGTGGCATGTCCGAAGAGGTGGCACGCGTCTCCGGTGTGGCCCCCCCTCACGGACGGGCGATGACACGGTAGTAGACGCTCAGGAAACGATGTCGCGCGAATATTATTAAATACTCGAGCGCGATAAAATCATGAGTTTTTACATGACGTGGGCACATGTGCTATAGGACCGATGGTAATTTTTCATAATTTTTCGTGATGGAGAAGTATCTCAACACTTCCTCTCACGCGGATTGCTCTTCGCGTCACGATCGCGGTCCGCGGCCACCGGGGCCAGTATACCGCCAAATCTTGCGAGGCGGCCTCTCACAAGTCCGGAAGTGTTTGTGGCGGTTGCAAATGCCCGGCACGCGTCTCCGGGGTGTGCCCCCCCCCCTCACGGACGGCGCCGCCGCCGGCACCTGGAGGGGGAAACGGACGCGTCGGGTCTACACGGAGTGGATGTAGCTGTGGGTTTGGCCCGGATGTTGCTCCCGGGTGTCCCTATGGGCCGAACTGACACAACCGGGTGGAGAGGTCCATGGTCAAAGCCCTTCGTGGGAAGTCAAAGGGCTAGATCTCGTGGTCAACCGCCTGTGGTTAGGCGGACGGGGCCCAGGGGTAGTAATGCCACCGAGCGCCGCACCGCCCCTCATACATGCAGGTGGTGGGGTGGCATGTCCGAAGAGGCGCACGCGTCTCGGGGTTCGCCCCCCTCACGGACGGCGCCGCCGCCGCACCGGAGGGGGGAAACGACGCGCCGGGTCTACACGGAGGGGATCTTGCTGTGGGTCCGCCCGGATGTTGCTCCAAAGTGTTCCTATGGGCTGACCTAACACAACCGGGTGGAGAGGCCCACCGTCAAATCCCGTCCGTGAAAGTCAAAGGGCTAGATCCGTGGTCAAACGCTACAGGTTAAGCGGGGACGGGGCCCTGGGGTGTAGCAATGCCACCGGAGCGTCACATCGGGCCCTCATACATGCGGGGTGGTGTGGTGGCATGTCCGAAGAGGCGCACGCGTCTCGGTGTGGCCCCCCTCACGGATGGTGATGACACGGTAGTAGACGTTCTGCGGAAACGATGATGCGTGAATATTATTAAATACTCGGAGCGCGATAAAATCATGAGTTTTTTACATGACGTGGGCACATGTGCTATAGGACCGATGGTAATTTTTCATAATTTTTCGTGATGGAGAAGTATCTCAACACTTCCCTACGCGCGGATTGCTCTTGGCGTCTCACGTTGTGGCGGCGGCCTCCGGGGGCTAGCATACCGTCAAATCTTGCGTAGGCGGCCTCTCACAAGTCTGGAAGTGTTGTGGCGGTTGCAAATGCCCGGCACGCGTCTCCGGGGTGTGCCCCCCCTCACGGACGGCGCCGCCGCCGGCACCTGGAGGGGGGAAACGGACTTGTCGGGTCTGCACGGAGTGGATGTAGCTGTGGGTTTGGCCGAGAGGGGTGTCCCTATGGGCCGAACTGGCACAACCGGGTGGAGAGGTCCACTGGTCAAAGCCCGTCCGTGGGAAGTCAAAGGGCTAGATCTCGTGGTCAACCGCTCCAGGGTTAGGCGGGACGGGGGCCCTGGGGGGTAGCAATGCCACCGGAGCGTCGCACCGGCCCCTCATACATGCAGGGTGGTGTGGTGGCATGTCCGAAGAGGCGACACGCGTCTCCGGGGTTCGGCCCCCTCACGGACGGCGCCGCCGTCGGCACCTGGAGGGGGGAAACGGACGCGTCGGGTCTACGGAGGGATCTTGCTGTGGGTCCGCCCGGATGTTGCTCCAAAGTGTTCCTATGGGCTGACCTAACACAACCGGGTGGAGAGGCCCTTGGTCAAATCCCGTCCGTGCAAAGTCAAAGGGCTAGATCCGTGGTCAAACGCTCTGAGGTTAGGCGGACGGGGCCCTGGGGTAGCAATGCCACCGGAGCGTCGCATCGGGCCCTCATACATGCGGGGTGGTGTGGTGGCATGTCCGAAGAGGTGGCACGCGTCTCCGGGGTGTGGCCCCCCTCACGGACGGCGATGACACGGTAGTAGACGTTCTGCGGAAACGATGCTGCGTGAATATTATTAAATACTCGGAGCGCGATAAAATCATGAGTTTTTTACATGACGTGGGCACATGTGCTATAGGACCGATGGTAATTTTTCATAATTTTTCGTGATGGAGAAGTATCTGAACACTTCCCTCTACGCGGATTGCTCTTCGCGCGTCTACGACTGTGGCCGGCGGCCTCCGGGGGCTAGCATACCGTCAAATCTTGCGTAGGCGGCCTCTCACAAGTCTGGAAGTGTTTGTGGCGGTTGCAAATGCCCGACGCGCGTCTCGAGGTGTGCCCCCTCACGGACGGCGCCGCCGCCGGCACCTGGAGGGGGAAACGGACGCGTCGGGTCTACACGGAGTGGATGTAGCTGTGGGTTTGGCCCGGATGTTGCTCCCGGGTGTCCCTATGGGCCGAACTGACACAACCGGGTGGAGAGGTCCATTGGTCAAAGCCCGTCCGTGGGAAGTCAAAGGGCTAGATCTCGTGGTCAACCGCTCCAGGGTTAGGCGGGACGGGGGCCCTGGGGGGTAGCAATGCCACCGGAGCGTCGCACCGGCCCCTCATACATGCAGGGTGGTGTGGTGGCATGTCCGAAGAGGCGGCACGCGTCTCCGGGTTCGGCCCCCTCACGGATGGCGCCGCCGCCGCACTGGAGGGGGAAAGCGCGTCGGGTCTCTACGGAGGGATCTTCTGTGGGTGCGCCCGGATGTTGCTCCAAAGTGTTCCTATGGGCTGACCTAACACAACCGGGTGGAGAGGCCCTTGGTCAAATCCGTCCGTGAAAGTCAAAGGCTAGATCCGGTGGTCAAACGCTGAGGTTAAGCGGGACGGGGCCCTGGGGTGTAGCAATGCCACCGGAGCGTCGCATCGGGCCCTCATACATGCGGGGTGGTGTGGTGGCATGTCCGAAGAGGCGGCACGCGTCTCCGGGGTGTGGCCCCCTCACGGATGGCGATGACACGGTAGTAGGCGTTCTGCGGAAAGCGATGATGCGTGAATATTATTAAATACTCGGGCGCGATAAAATCATGAGTTTTTACATGGCGTGGGCACATGTGCTATAGGACCGGCGGTAATTTTTCATAATTTTTCGTGATGGAGAAGTATCTGAACACTTCCCTCTACGCGGATTGCTCTTGGCGTCTCACGTTGTGGCGGCGGCCTCCGGGGCTAGCATACCGTCAAATCTTGCGTAGGCGGCCTCTCACAAGTCTGGAAGTGTTGTGGCGGTTGCAAATGCCCGGCACGCGTCTCCGGGGTGTGCCCCCCCCTCACAGGACGGCGCCGCCGCCGTCACTGGAGAAACAGACGCGTCGGGTCTACACGGAGTGGATGTAGCTGTGGGTTTGGCCCGGATGTTGCTCCCGGGTGTCCCTATGGGCCGAACTGACACAACCGGGTGGAGAGGTCCACTGGTCAAAGCCCGTCCGTGGGAAGTCAAAGGGCTAGATCTCGTGGTCAACCGCTCCAGGGTTAGGCGGGACGGGGGCCCTGGGGGTAGCAATGCCACCGGAGCGTCGCACCGGCCCCTCATACATGCAGGGTGGTGTGGTGGCATGTCCGAAGAGGCGGCACGCGTCTCCGGGGTTCGGCCCCCTCACGGACGGCGCCGCCGCCGGCACCTGGAGGGGGGAAACGGACGCGTCGGGTCTACACGGAGGGGATCTTGCTGTGGGTCTGGCCCGGATGTTGCTCCAAAGTGTTCCTATGGGCTGACCTAACACAACCGGGTGGAGAGGCCCACTGGTCAAATCCCGTCCGTGCAAAGTCAAAGGGCTAGATCCGTGATCAAACGCTCTGAGGTTAGGCGGGACGGGGCCCTGGGGGTAGCAATGCCACCGAGCGTCGATCGGGCCCTCATACATGCGGGTGGTGTGGTGGCATGTCCGAAGAGGTGGCACGCGTCTCGGTGTGGCCCCCCCTCACGGACGGCGGCGACACGGTAGTAGACATTCGCGGAAACGATGCTGCGTGAATATTATTAAATACTCGAGCGCGATAAAATCATGAGTTTTTACATGACGTGGGCACATGTGCTATAGGACCGATGGTAATTTTTCATAATTTTTCGTGATGGAGAAGTATCTCAACACTTCCTCTACGCGGATTGCTCTTCGCGTCTCACGACCGTGGCGGCGGCCTCCGGGGCCAGCATACCGTCAAATCTTGCGAGGCGGCCTCTCACAAGTCTGGAAGTGTTTGTGGCGGTTGCAAATGCCCGACACGCGTCTCCGGGGTGTGCCCCCCCCCCCCTCAGGGACGGCGCCGCCGCCGGCACCTGGAGGGGGCAAACGGACGCGTCGGGTCTACACGGAGTGGATGTAGCTGTGGGTTTGGCCCGGATGTTGCTCCCGGGTGTCCCTATGGGCCGAACTAACACAACCGGGTGGAGAGGTCCACTGGTCAAAGCCCGTCCGTGGGAAGTCAAAGGGCTAGATCTTGTGGTCAACCGCTCAAGGGTTAGGGCGGACGGGGCCCAGGGGGTAGCAATGCCACCGAGCGCCGCACCGCCCTCATACATGCAGGGTGGTGGGGTGGCATGTCCGAAGAGGCGCACGCGTCTCCGGGTTCCCCCTCACGGACGGCCGCCGGGCGGCACTGGAGGGGAAAACGAACGCGTCGGGTCTACACGGAGGGATCTTGCTGTGGGTCCGCCCGGATGTTGCTCCAAAGTGTTCCTATGGGCTGACCTAACACAACCGGGTGGAGAGGCCCTTGGTCAAATCCCGTCCGTGAAAGTCAAAGGCTAGATCCGTGGTCAAACGCTACAGGTTAGGCGGGGACGGGGCCCTGGGGTGTAGCAATGCCACCGAGCGTCGCGATCGGGCCCTCATACATGCGGGGTGGTGTGGTGGCATGTCCGAAGAGGCGCACGCAGCGTCTCCGGGGTGTGGTCCCCCTCACGGACGGCGATGACACGGTAGTAGACGTTCTGCGGAAACGATGATGCGTGAATATTATTAAATACTCGGAGCGCGATAAAATCATGAGTTTTTTACATGACGTGGGCACATGTGCTATAGGACCGACGGTAATTTTTCATAATTTTTCGTGATGGAGAAGTATCTGAACACTTCCCTCTACGCGGATTGCTCTTCGCGCGTCTACGACTGTGGCCGGCGGCCTCCGGGGGCTAGCATACCGTCAAATCTTGCGTAGGCGGCCTCTCACAAGTCTGGAGTGTTGTGGCGGTTGCAATTGCCCGGCACGCATCTCCGGGGTGTGCCCCCCCCCCCCTCACGGACGGCGCCGCCGCCGTCACCTGGAGGGGGGAAACGGACGCGTCGGGTTTACACGGAGTGGATGTAGCTGTGGGTTTGGCCCGGATGTTGCTCCCGGGTGTCCCTATGGGCCGAACTGACACAACTGGGTGGAGAGGTCCACTGGTCAAAGCCCGTCCATGGGAAGTCAAAGGGCTAGATCTTGTGGTCAACCGCCAAGGGTTAGGCGGGGACGGGGCCCGGGGTAGTAATGCCACCGGGGCCGCACCGCCCTCATACATGCAGGGTGGTGTGGTGGCATGTCCGAAGAGGCGGCACGCGTCTCCGGGGTTCGGCCCCCTCACGGACGGCGCCGCCGCCGGCACCTGGAGGGGGAAAACGGACGCGTCGGGTCTACACGGAGGGGATCTTGCTGTGGGTCTGCCCGGATGTTGCTCCAAAGTGTTCCTATGGGCTGACCTAACACAACCGGGTGGAGAGGCCCTTGGTCAAATCCCGTCCGTGCAAAGTCAAAGGACTAGATCCGTGATCAAACGCTACAGGTTAGGGGGGACGGGGCCCTGGGGTAGCAATGCCACCGAGCATCGATCGGGCCCTCATACATGCGGGTGGTGTGGTGGCATGTCCGAAGAGGCGCACGCGTCTCGGTGTGGCCCCCCTCACGGACGGGCGGCGACACGGTAGTAGACGCTCGCGGAAACGATGCTGCGTGAATATTATTAAATACTTGGAGCGCGATAAAATCATGAGTTTTTACATGACGTGGGCACATGTGCTATAGGACCGATGGTAATTTTTCATAATTGTTCGTGATGGAGAAGTATCTCAACACTTCCCTCTACGCGGATTGCTCTTCGTGACGTCACGATCGTGGGCGGCGGCCTCCGGGGCCAGCATACCGTCAAATCTTGCGAGGCGGCCTCTCACAAGTCCGGAAGTGTTGTGGCGGTTGCAATTGCTCGCACGCGCCTCCGGTGTGCCCCCCCCCTCACGGACGGCGCCGCCGCCCACCGGAGGGGGAAACGGACGCGCCGGGTCTACACGGAGTGGATGTAGCTGTGGGTTTGGCCCGGATGTTGCTCCCGGTGTCCCTATGGGCCGAATCGACACAACCGGGTGGAGAGGTCCACCGTCAAAGCCCGTCGTGGGAAGTCAAAGGCTAGATCTCGTGGTCAACCGCCTGTGGTTAGGGCGGACGGGGCCCTGGGGTAGTAATGCCACCGGAGCGCCGCACCGCCCTCATACATGCAGGGTGGTGTGGTGGCATGTCCGAAGAGGCGACACGCGTCTCCGGGGTTCGGCCCCCTCAAGGACGGCGCCGCCACCGGCACCTGGAGGGGGGAAACGGACGCGTCGGGTCTACACGGAGGGGATCTTGCTGTGGGTCCGCCCGGATGTTGCTCCAAAGTGTTCCTATGGGCTGACCTAACACAACCGGGTGGAGAGGCCCACCGTCAAATCCCGTCCGTGCAAAGTCAAAGGGCTAGATCCGTGGTCAAACGCTACAGGTTAGGGCGGACGGGGCCCCGGGGTAGTAATGCCACCGAGCGCCGATCGGGCCCTCATACATGCGGGTGGTGTGGTGGCATGTCCGAAGAGGCGGCACGCGCTTCACGGGTATGACCCTCACGGACGGACGGCGATGACACGGTAGTAGACGCTCATGGAAACGATGCTGCGGAATATTATTAAATACCGGAGCGCGATAAAATCATGAGTTTTTACATGACGGGCACATGTGCTATAGGACCGACGGTAATTTTTCATAATTTTTCGTGATGGAGAAGTATCTCAACACTTCCTCTACGCGGATTGCTCTTCGCTGTCACGACCGTGGCGGCGGCCTCCGGGCCAGCATACCGCCAAATCTTGCGAGGCGGCCTCGACAAGTCTGGAAGTGCTGTGGCGGTTGCAAATGCCCGCCACGCGCCTCGGTGTGCCCCCCCTCACGGATGGCGCCGCCGCCGCACCGGAGGGGGAAACGGACGCGCCGAGTCTACACGGAGTGGATGTAGCTGTGGGTTTGGCCCGGATGTTGCTCCCGGGCGTCCCTATGGGCCGTACTGACACAACCCGGTGGAGAGGTCCACTGGTCAAAGCCCGTCCGTGGGAAGTCAAAGGGCTAGATCTCGTGGTCAACCGCTCGAGGGTTAGGCGGGACGGGGGCCGTGGGGGGTAGCAATGCCACCCGAGCGTTGCACCGGCCCCTCATACATGCAGGGTGGTGTGGTGGCATGTCCGAAGAGGCGGCACACGTCTCCGGGGTTCGGCCCCCTCAGGGACGGCGCCGCCGCCGGCATCTGGAGGGGGAAAACGGACGCGTCGGGTCTACACGGAGGGGATCTTGCTGTGGGTCTGGCCCGGATGTTGCTCCAAAGTGTTCCTATGGGCTGACCTAACACAACCGGGTGGAGAGGCCCACCGTCAAATCCCGTCCGTGCAAAGTCAAAGGGCTAGATCCGTGGTCAAACGCTACAAGGTTAGGTGGACGGGCCCTGGCGGTACTAATGCCACCGGGCGTTGCATCCGCCCTCATACATGCGGGTGGTGTGGTGGCATGTCCGAAGAGGCGCACGTCTCCGGGTGTGGCCTCACGGATGGCGGCGACACGGTAGTAGACGCTCATGGAAACGATGCTGCGTGAATATTATTAAATACTCGGAGCGCGATAAAATCATGAGTTTTTTACATGACGTGGGCACATGTGCTATAGGACCGATGGTAATTTTTCATAATTTTTCGTGATGGAGAAGTATATGAACACTTCCCTCTACGCGGATTGCTCTTCGCGCGTCTACGACTGTGGCCGGCGGCCTCCGGGGGCTAGCATACCGTCAAATCTTGCGTAGGCGGCCTCTCACAAGTCTGGAAGTGTTGTGGCGGTTGCAAATGCCCGACACGCGACTCGGTGTGTTTCACGGACGGCGCGCCGCCGCTTGGCCGGCAGGGGAAACGGACGCGCTGGTCTACACGGAGTGGATGTAGCTGTGTGTTAGGTCAGCCCATAGGAACACTGAGCAACATCCGGCTAGACCCACAGCAAGATCCCTCCGTAGACCCGACGCGTCTGCTTTTCCCCTCCAGTGCCGGCGGCTGCGCCGTCTGCGGGGGGGCACACTGACACGCGTGCCGCTTCTTGACATGCCACCACACCACGCCGCATGTATGAGGGCCCGGCGACGCCTCGGTGGCATTGCTACCCCCCAAAGGCCCCCGCCCCGCTTAACCTCAGAAGCGTTTGACCACGCGATCTAGCCTTTGACTTTGCACGGACGGGCTTTGACCAATGGACCTCCCCACCCGGTTGTGTTAGGTCAGCCCAAGGAACACTGAGCGACATCCGGCCAGACCCACAAAGAAGATCCCTCCGTAGACCCGACGCGCCTGCTTCTCCAAAGCGGTGCGGGCGGCGCCGTCCGTGAGTGGGGCACACCCGAGCCCCAAGACGGCGCCTACGCATGCATGAACACTTTCAAATATGCATCGGGACCCGTGCGATGTTTCGTGACATAGCTACACCCCGAATCCCCCACCAACCAGAATTCCTTTCGTGTCGACTGCTTCTCCGTGACACGGCGATAGCGACGTTCAGAACGGGGCAATCGATATACCATCGGGTATGTTTTTTAGATAAGGCATAATTATCTTATACAAAAACCAAAACTAAAATAAAGTAAAAATAACAAAACAGAGTAAAAATAAAAAAATAAAGTAAAATACACATATGCCGACGGCTAGGCCGTCGGTATATCTGTGCACACACGGAGGTTGTCCCACGGATCGATGACGTGGCGTGGCACACGGATCGGAGACGTGTCAGAGGGGCCTATGCCGACTGCTTCGCCGTAGGCATACCTCTGCCACAGATATGCCGACGTCACGCCGTTACCGCCCGTCGGCGAGGATCAACGCCACAAATGTTCAGCGCCGACCGGGCGGGTGGTTTCGGCTATGCCGACGGCCTGCCCTATGCCGACGGGCCCGTGGGCGCATTTCACGGGCGGTCCCGACGGCCTGGTCTATGCCGACGGCCCCGCCGGCATAGATGAATGTATGCCGACGGCTTTTCACGCCCACGGCCTTTCCTCGCCGTCGGCATAGGTCCATAGATGCCGACGGGGGCCGTCGGCATAGAGTTGGCCGTCGGCAACCCCAGTTTTTCTGGTAGTGATTGCCCTGCTCTCCGCTCCATTGAGTTGTGGTCATGGAGAAGTGCAGATGCATCACAGGAGAAAGATGGAGGAGGAATTGATCCTAGGAGGAGGAGGTGGCCTTCGTCGGCAACAAGACATCGACGTGGGGATGTCTGCTGGGCGTAAATGTACATCAGCGATAGTATGATGTTCTAGTCCTCATCATGTCGCCATGGCAGAATCCTCGAGGGCCACAACCGCTTCGACTCGAATGTTCGAACAATCAGATAACCGACACGCCCATCGAGATACTGCCAATGGAAAAGAAAGCACGCTGCTCCAATCGCTCCCTAACCATGATGGCCAAGACGTGGGTGTTCCGGCGCCACCGAGGCCGCCATCGCCTCTCTCGACCGCGAGACGGCTTCGCCGAGGCTACCATCGCCTCCTTCATACGCCTCGCTCTATTCCTCCTCCTCTTTTCTCGATCTGCCAGGCAGCGGCAGCGATGCGCTTTGCAAAGATTGGTTCTGGACCGATGATTTATATAGTACTACCTCCGTCCCATAATATAAGAGCGTTTTGGACACTATGCTAGTGTCAAAAACGCTTTCATATTATGGGACGGAGGGAGTAGTCCTTACAATAAAATTAGACGGGTAGCAGCAGTTCGATCCAATCCAGAGAACGATCGTGGGGTTCTCTAGGATCGCAGCAGGCTGGTTCGATGGCGCTAGACAGGCTGGGCTTTTGTGGGCTGATCCGATTGGTCTGATCGATCAGGCTAAGCAACCAAGAAAGAATGTAGCGGTCAATCGAGTCGATAATATTGCAGAGACAAAATTTAGTACCACCTTGAATATGTTTTAAATTCAAACTGAAAGCGTAAAATCATGGGAAGAAGCGTATTTTGTGACGGTGAACCCAAGAAGTCAATCCGTGCTTTATTATTACTAGCAAAAAGCCCGTGCGTTGCAACGGAAGACATAAATATTTGATAGTTCAATACCAATTATGTGTGACATTTCTGTTAACCTGTAGAACGCCAGAAATTATAGGATAATGATCCCTACAAATAACAATGCACCAGGAGAAACAAAATCACCTTTTTTTAAGAAGTAAAAAACCTTGATGTCGTCTTTGATTCGTAGGATTTTTAAAACATAGGAATAGAAAAAAAATAAGGGTCTCTTTCATTCAAAGGATTTTCATAGAATCTTTGAAGGATTAGAATCCTTAGGAATTTTTCCTACGTTGGTCATTTGATTCGTAGGATTGAATACTCTAGGATTTTTTCCAAGAATTCATTTGTACTACATTTCAGAGGAATTTTAACATCCACTCCAACCTCTTGGAAGAAATCCTTTGTTTTTCCCGTGGCACAATCAAACAAACTCAAATCCTATAGGGATCCAATGGACATGCCATTCCAATCCTACGCTTTCCCTGTTCCTATGTTTTTGCAATCCTATGAATCAAAGAGGCCCTAAAGGATTAGAGTGGCATGCCCACTTGAATCCCATAGGATTAGCAGAGAGTGCTTGATGCCATAGGAAAAACAAAGGAAGTGAAAAAAAAAGGTTGGAGTGGATGCTAGACTTCCAATGAAATCTAGTACGCATGATTCCATAGGAAAATTTCCGTGGTCGTTAAGATAGCCCTCGACTAGCCGTCGGGACAGCCTATGCCGACGGCCCCGTCGGCATAGGGCCGCCGGCAACATATCCGTCGGCGTAGCTGGGATGACCGTTAAGATAGAACGGCCGTCGGCATAGACCCTATCCCGACGGTGGTCGAGATCTATGCCGACGCAAGATCGCCGTCGGCAAAGTTATCGCCTAACGGCGGCCGCCGTCAATCGCCGAGCAACGGCGGCTCGCCACGTGGCACCTCTAGGCCGACGGCCAGCCGCCGGCTTAGTTTCGAACTATGCCGACGGCCTGGCTGTCGGCATAGAGGTGCCACGTGGCGAGCCGCCGTTGCTCCTGGGTGCTTGCCTATGCCGACGGCTAGGCCGTCGGCTTAGTTTAGGACGATGCCGACGGCTAGGCCGTCGGCATAGACGTGCCATGTGTCGGCAATTGGGCACTCCTGGGGCAGAACTAAGCCGACGGCCAGGCCGTCGGCATAGACGGCCACGTGTCAGCCACTGGGAGCTCACGCCAGGCCTATGCCGACGGCTAGGCCGTCGGCATAGTTTCTGTCCATATTTTTTTCCTTTTTCCTGTTTCTTTTCAGCTCAATTCATTTGAATATACACAACATATATAAGAAGCAGCATATATAAAAAGCAGCATCACGTAACAGTAAGGAGCAGCATAGCACAACAATATATGCATAAGCATCATCAGAGTCATAAGCATAAGCACAATCATAAGGCATAAGCACAATCATAAGGCATAAGCATATAGAGAAGCACACAAGTCATCTAAAGGATCATCACCACACACAAGTCATCTAAAAAAACATAAGCATAAGCACACAAGTCCCCGAATGGCTTAAGCGCTAGGACGTCGAGCACCGCGGAGGTCATCACCGCCAAGAGCGCCAAGCCTGTGTCGTCAAGCAGCTTCCGCCGCCGCTACCGCCAAGACCGCCTCCACCGCCTCCGCCTCCGTGGATCGGAGTGGTCGGGCCGTGTCTCCTGAGTGCGCAAGACCACCGCCAACGGTAGATCCACCTGTTCCTGGATGTTGAAAAGACATATTAATGGGATATATGATCGTGTTGAAAGGCATGACATGCTTTGGGTGAATAGATTGGGATGAACTAACCGGCGAGGGCAAGCGCTCGTGCCACAAACTCCTCAAAGGTCAGCAGACTGGTTGTGCTTTGGAGGGCATTGTCTTTGGCTGCAATCGAGGACACCGCCGCCGCCATTTCTGAAAAGCCTGCCCACCGGGCGATCCCTCCGCACTTGGTGTTCATGAAGCCTCGATGCCACTCCATGGTCTCTGGCGTGTGTACCTGTAGGCCTATGGTATGACATGATGGAACTCATAAAACTACTAGATGCGGAAAATAAAGTGAGCAATGAAGATAAGAGGGAAAATACTTACGATTGTTGCTCCTGAAAGAGGGACTGTGAACTGACACCGGCTGGCTCGGCGCTGGCTCAGCTCGGGTCGATCCGACGGCTGTGTGTAGGAGATAGTCGGAGTGACCACAAGATCGAGAACCGCCTCCCGACCATGCTCCTTGGGCCCATGCTCACCACCGCCTGTCGCCCAGATCCGCCAGAATGGGGGGTGTGTCAGGATGTAACTTCAGACACGCCATGGAGTAGGCCTCCTTCCTCCACGTGGTCTTCTTGCCGTAGTACTTGGGCTCGCCAGCTTGGGGTCCTTCACAGATGGGCGATCTCCCACGCTGCATGTGTGAGAGCGGCCGCCTGTTTCTCCTCCTGCACCACCAAACAGATGTTAGTCATACATAAGAAAGTGATGGTAAATAGAAGAAGAAGAATGTTTAATGGGGTTAGTCATACATTAACTGCCTTGTGGAGATAGTGGTTTGGTTTCCCGAGCATGTACTCCTCATTCCCTCGGTTAGCCTTATTTTTGATTCTCATAGCCTGTGCTCCAGCCCCGCCACACCAAAGATCCACCAATGCCGCCAGACTCGTCTTTTCCATAAAACCAATTTGGACACACCTACATAATAAAAGCATAATGGCATGTCAACATGAAACGGTGAAATGTACCACATGGTAATGAAAGCATAATGAAAGCATAATATATGAAAGCATAATGAAAAATCTTTTATACTTACCGCCAAGTACTCGTGCCTCTCCAAGGTAATGCCCATCCTCGCGCTTCTTCCTTGGTCATCTTCACACCAAGAACGTCGTGGTAGTATGTCGAGATGGCCACATAGCGCACTCAGATCGCATCTGGCGGGCCTTCTTCTTGCATTGGCGCAAAGACGATCTGGTCCGCTCTAGCCCTCGTGCTCGGAAGAACTCGATAGAATTTCTACAATCATGCATGAAACAAGAATGGAAGAAGCCATGAGTTAAATCATTCATGAAACTAGAATGGACTTGTGCTTCAAGAGAACTCACCCAGAAAGTAGTGGTCACGGCCTTGGCATGGGTCTCATGGTCAGCGTGGAGGGCCGCTTCCCTGGTCCCAGCTCGTGGCCAAACCCGACGGTCCGGCTGCCTGACCGATCCGGACAATACAACTTCGCCAAGATAACTTCAGAAGACGGTGATGAGGCCATTGGGAATACGGACCCTTTAGAATATATCCAGTTGTTGCAAAAGAATGAACTATTATCATGTGACAAGCAAAATAAATAACAACCGAATATGCATGTGACAAGCAAAATAATGAACCGCTTACTCTTTTCCCGTGGGCTCAATGAGCCACTGCTCCTCAAGAGCAGGAACCTGCTTTGGTAGCTTTATGCTGCCACGCAGCCATCCCTTGTTGTCAACCCCTTCCGTCACCACCATCATCATCCCCGCCACTAGCCCCTCCTCGCCTGCCTCCCTCCCAACCTCCTCCTCCTCGCGTGCCTCCTCCTCCACCTCCTCCTCCTCCTCCTCCTCCCTAGAGTGTACCTCACTAGAGGAGGGTACCTCACTAGAGGAGGGCCTCGAAGACAACACCCCTAAGTCGGTGAGGGTGCGCTCTTTCTGGCCGCGACCCCCTGTAGTGGCTCTCCCCCCAGCACCTCGTCCTCTAGAGGCTCTCCCCCCGCCCCCTCCTCCTCTAGGGGCACCTCTCCCTCGATTATCTGCCATCCTCTGCTATTTTGCAAACGACACAACAGAATTAAGGATTCACTTAAATTAATCACATCAAATTTTCAGTTTCTACCGCTGAATCCACCTACATCTCTAATAGGTAAAGATGGGTCCTATCTCACTCGAGGATGTGTAGATTGAGCACGTTCTCCATTCTACCCCATTCCGAGACAAAATTTCAGCAGCACCTCCCCGCTGTTCTCCAGATACACGTCTCGGCAAATAGCCGAGAGAATGTGCTCCGGAGAACAATGGGGAGGCGCCGCCGAAATCCTGTCTCGGAATGGGGTAGAACATGGAGAACATACCCAATCTACACATCCTCGGGCTGTCCGTGGAAAACATCGACAATCCGAAGAGCTGCGGTGATAAATATGCAATTGAATGCATATTTATCGATGCAACCTTTCGGACGGGAGACGCCTAGGTTACGCCATTGACTTGAGAATGAAATCTAGTGACATCAAAAATGGAGGAGATGGACTTGTAGCTCACCCTCGGTAGGGGAAGGAGTCGAACAATGAGGGATGCTCAGGGAACAACGCGTTCGGACGACGGTCACTTTGATGAAATGCAACACCACAAAGCCTGCAAAATCCATCGCGACAAAAAATTTAGAACATCACAACTCATAGAACATCACAATATCATCATCGCCTAACAATCATCGAATCATAAAAACATCATCATCATCTAAAATTATCGAAGCATAGAAAACATCATCATCTATCATCAACATCATCATCTACCAATCATCTATCATCCATCATCATCATCATCTCAAAATCATCAAGCATAAAAATCATCACTATCACTTCTCATCTAACAATCATCATCATGTAAAAAAATCCGATGAACAAGTTATCTATCTAACTACCATCTATGTGTCTAACTATCACATTTAGCCCTCTTATCCTCTGCAAAATCATGAAAAACAGAAAAATGTTCTTGGGAGGGAAGGGGCCGGACCTAACGGAGAGGAGGTCGAGGCGGGACGAGGTCGGGCGGGAGGGGCGCCGGCCGAGGCGTGGATGGGGTCGGGCGGCTGCCCGGGAGAGGAGCGGCGACTCCGGGTAGGAGGCCCTCCTCATCACGCGGCGGCGGCGTTGGGTGGGGATGAGGTCGAGTCGGGCGGGTTGCGGCGTTAGGCGGGACGAGGTCGGGTGGGCGGCGGCTGTATGGGACGAGGTCGAGCTGTGGCGGCGGCCGAGGTGGGTGGCGGCGCGGCGGCGACGAGTCTGGGCGGGACGAGGTCGGGCGGGAGGGCGCGGCCGGGAGTGGACGAGGTCGGGCCGGGCGGGGCGTCGGCCGGGCGGGGTGGGGACGAGGTCGGGTGGGGTGGTGGCCGGGCGGGCGGTGTTGGGAGGAGGTAGGGCGGCTATCGGGAGAGAGAGAGGTTGGGGTCGGGTGAGACAGAGAAGGAACGGGTGGAAGAGGACGAGTGGCAGTGGATAAGGTCACACCTATGCCGACGGCCCAGCTGCGTCGGCATAGGCCGGGTCCACAAGTCGCTGGAGCGGAGGAGTGGATATAGGTGGCCCTATGTCGACAGCCCGGGCCGTCGGCATAGAGAGGAGGCTCATGCCGACGGCCAGCCGTAGGCATAGATGGCAACCACATTTTTTGAAGAAATAGTCCCACCTCGCCCAAGGACAAGAAATTATTACATTTTTAATATATTCAGTTATTACATTTTTTAGATTTTTAGTTTACCGTGTGTATGGGACCCGGTTGCGACGCTAGTGACACGGCGGCAGCGACGCCCATGAGGGGGGCACACGGAGCCGCGTGCCCTGGGGGGTAGCAATGCCACCGGAGCATCGCACCGGGACCTCATACATGTCGTACGGTGTGGTGGCATGTCCGAAGAGGCGGCACGCGTCTCCGGGGTTCGACCCCCTCACGGACGGCGCCGCCGCCGGCACCTGGAGGGGGAAACGGACGCGTCGGGTCTACACGGAGGGGATCTTGCTGTGGGTCTGGCCCGGATGTTGCTCCAAAGTGTTCCTATGGGCTGACCTAACACAACCGGGTGGAGAGGCCCACTCGTCAAATCCCGTCCGTGCAAAGTCAAAGGGCTAGATCCGGTGGTCAAACGCTACAGGGTTAGGCGGGCCGAGGGCCCTGGGGGGTAGCAATGCCACCGGAGCGTCGCATCGGGCCCTCACAAGTCTTGCGTAGGCGGCCTCTCACAAGTCTGGAAGTGTTGTGGCCGTTGCAAATGCCCGGCACGCGTCTCCGGGGTGTGCCCCCCCTCACGGACGGCGCCGCCACCGCACTGGAGGGGGGAAACGGACGTCGGGTCTACACGGAGTGGATGTAGCTGTGGGTTTGGCCCGATGTTGCTCCCGGTGTCCCTATGGGCCGAATCGACACAACCGGGTGGAGAGGTCCACCGTCAAAGCCCGTCCGTGGGAAGTCAAAGGGCTAGATCTCGTGGTCAACCGCTTGAGGTTAGGGCGGACGGGGCCTTGGGGGTAGCAATGCCACCGAGCGCCGCACCAGCCCTCATACATGCAGGGTGGTGTGGTGGCATGTCCGAAGAGGCGCACGCGTCTCCAGGGTTCGGCCCCCTCACGGACGGCGCCGCCGCCGGCACCTGGAGGGGGGAAACGGACGCATCGGGTCTACACGGAGGGGATCTTGCTGTGGGTCTGGCCCGGATGTTGCCCCAAAGTGTTCCTATGGGCTGACCTAACACAACCGGGTGGAGAGGCCCACTGGTCAAATCCCGTCCGTGCAAAGTCAAAGGGTTAGATCCGGTGGTCAAACGCTACAGGGTTAGGCGGGCGGGGGCCCTGGGGGGTAGCAATGCCATCGGAGCGTCGCATCGGGCCCTCACACATGCGGGGTGGTGTGGTGGAATGTCCGAAGAGGCTACACGCGTCTCCGGGGTGTGGCCCCCCTCACGGACGGCGATGACACGGTAGTAGACGTTCTGCGGAAACGATGCTGCGTGAATATTATTAAATACTCGGAGCGCGATAAAATCATCAGTTTTTTACATGACGTGGGCACATGTGCTATAGGACCGATGGTAATTTTTCATAATTTTTCGTGATGGAGAAGTATTCAACACTTCCCCACGCGGATTGCTCTTCGCGAAGTCTCACGATCGTGGCGGCGGCCTCCGGGGCCAGCATACCGTCAAATCTTGCGAGGCGGCCCTCACAAGTCCGGAAGTGTTGTGGCTGCAAATGCCCGCACGCGTCTCGGTGTGCCCCCCCACGGACGGACGGCGCCGCCGCCGGCACCTGGAGGGGGGAAACGGACGCGTCGGGTCTACACGGAGTGGATGTAGCTGTGGGTTTGGCCCGGATGTTGCTCCCGGGTGTCCCTATGGGCCGAACTGACACAACCGGGTGGAGAGGTCCACTGGTCAAAGCCCGTCCGTGGGAAGTCAAAGGGCTAGATCTCGTGGTCAACCGCTCCTGGGTTAGGCGGGACGGGGGCCCTGGGGGGTAGCAATGCCACCGGAGCGTCGCACCAGCCCCTCATACATGCAGGGTGGTGTGGTGGCATGTCCGAAGAGGCGGCACGCGTCTCCGGGGTTCGGCCCCCTCACGGACGGCGCCGCCGCCGCACTGGAGGGGGAAACGGACGATCGGGTCTACACGGAGGGATCTTGCTGTGGGTCCGCCCGGATGTTGCCCCAAAGTGTTCCTATGGGCTGACCTAACACAACCGGGTGGAGAGGCCCACCGTCAAATCCCGTCCGTGCAAAGTCAAAGGGTTAGATCCGTGGTCAAACGCTTCAGGTTAGGGCGGCGGGGCCCCTGGGGTAGCAATGCCATCGGAGCGCCGATCGGGCCCTCACACATGCGGGTGGTGTGGTGGAATGTCCGAAGAGGCTACACGCGTCTCGGGTGTGGCCCTCACGGACGGCGATGACACGGTAGTAGACGCTCGCGGAAACGATGCTGCGTGAATATTATTAAATACCGGAGCGCGATAAAATCATCAGTTTTTACATGACGTGGGCACATGTGCTATAGGACCGATGGTAATTTTTCATAATTTTTCGTGATGGAGAAGTATCGAACACTTCCTCTACGCGGATTGCTCTTCGCGAGTTCACGATCGGCGGCGGGCCTCCGGCCAGCATACCGCCAAATCTTGCGTGGCGGCCTCTCACAAGTCCGGAAGTGTTGTGGCGGTTGCAAATGCCCGCACGCGCGTCTCCGTGGTGTGCCCCCCCCTCACGGACGGCGCCACCGACACCGGAGGGGGGAAACGGACGCCGGGTCTACACGGAGTGGATGTAGCTGTGGGTTTGGCCCGATGTTGCTCCCGGTGTCCCTATGGGCCGAATCGACACAACCGGGTGGAGAGGTCCACCGTCAAAGCCCGTCCGTGGGAAGTCAAAGGGCTAGATTCGTGGTCAACCGCTCCACGGTTAGGGCGGACGGGGCCCTGGGGTAGCAATGCCACCGAGTGTCGCACCGCCCCTCATACATGCAGGTGGTGTGGTGGCATGTCCGAAGAGGCGCACGCGTCTCGGGGTTCGCCCCCTCACGGACGGCGCCGCCGCCGCACTGGAGGGAGAAACGGACGCGTCGGGTCTACATAGAGGGATCTTGCTGTGGGTCCGCCCGGATGTTGCTCCAAAGTGTTCCTATGGGCTGACCTAACACAACCGGGTGGAGAGGCCCACCGTCAAATCCCGTCCTGCAAAGTCAAAGGGCTAGATCCGTGGTCAAACGCTACTGAGGTTAGGGGGGACGGGGCCCCGGGGTAGCAATGCCACCGAGCGCCGATCGGGCCCTCATACATGCGGGGTGGTGTGGTGGCATGTCCAAGAGGCGCACGCATCTCCGGTGTGGCCCCTCACGGACGGGCGATGACACGGTAGTAGACGCTCATGCGGAAACGGCGCGGCGTGAATATTATTAAATACCGGAGCGCTAAAATCATGAGTTTTTACATGACGTGGGCACATGTGCTATAGGACCGATGGTAATTTTTCATAATTTTTCGTGATGGAGAAGTATCTGAACACTTCCCTCACGCGGATTGCTCTTTGCGCGCTTCACGATGGCGGCGGCCTCCGGGCCAGCATACCGTCAAATCTTGCGAGGCGGCCTCTCACAAGTCCGGAAGTGTTGTGGCGGTTGCAAATGCCCGCACGCGTGTCCGGTGTGCCCCCCTCCCCTCACGGACGGTGTCCTCCGCCGGCACTGGAGGGAACAGACGCGTCGGGTCTACACGGAGTGGATGTAGCTGTGTGTTAGGTCAGCCCATAGGAACACTGAGCAACATCCGGGCGGACCCACAGAAGATCCCTCCGTAGACCCGACTCGTCTGCTTCCCCCTCCAGTGCGGCGGCGCCGTCGTCCGTGGGGGCACTTTGACACGCGTGCGCGCTTCTTGAGACATGCCACCACACCACCCCGCATGTATGAGGGCCGGTGCGACGCTCCGGTGGCATTGCTACCCCAGTGCCCCGCCCCGCCTAACCTCAGAAGCGTTTGACCACGCGATCTAGCCTTTGACTTTGCACGGACGGGCTTTGACCATGGACCTCCCCACCCGGTTGTGTTAGGGTCAGCCCATAGGAACACTCGAGCGACATCCGGCCAGACCCACAAAGAAGATCCCTCCGTAGACCCGACGCGTCTGCTTCTCCCCCTCCGGCGCGGCGGCAGCGTCCGTGGAGGGGCACACCCCGAGCCCCAAGACGGGCGTCTACGCATGCATGAACACTTTCACATATGCATCGGGACCCGTGCGATGTTTCGTGACATAGCTACACCCCGAATCCCCACCAACCGAATTCCTTCCGTCCGACCGATCGCCCCCTCCGTGACACGGCGATAGCGACGTTCAGAACGGGGGCAATCGATATACCATCGGGTATGTTTTTTTAGATAAGGCATAATTATCTTATACAAAACAAAACTAAAATAAAGTAAAATAACAAAACGGAGTAAAAATAAAAAATAAAGTAAAATATACATATGCCGACGGCCAGGCCGTCGCATATCGCGGCGGCACACACGGAGGTTGTCCCACGGATCGATGACGTGGCGTGGCACACGGATCGGTGACGTGGCAGAGGGGCCTATGCCGACGGCTTCGCCGTAGGCATACCTCTGCCACAGATATGCCGACGGCTGCCGTTACCGCCCGTCGGCGTAGGATCAACGCCGTCAAATGTTCAGCGCTGACCGGGCAGGTGGGCCCCAGCTATGCCGACGGCCTGTCCTATGCCGACGAGCTCCGTAGGCGTACCACAGGCGGTCCCGACGGCCTGGTCTATGCCGACGGCCTCGTCGGCATAGATGAATGTATGCCGACGGCTTTTCTACGCCTACGGCCTTTCCTCGGCCGTCGGCATAGGTCCATAGATGCCGACGGGGGCCGTCGGCATAGAGTTGGCCGTCGGCAACCCCAGTTTTTCTGGTAGTGACATAAGATTGTTGATTAATGCCAAACTCGTCAATCTTGTTGTGATAAAGGTAGGTTGCTTTCTCCTGTTTTTTAGATGAGCAATAACAGTTCAAAAGTGCACCATAGGTTCGATGGTTCTTGGCCATCAAATTATTTTTCAGCTACCTCAGTGACATGTACTTTGTAAATGAGGTCCAAACGTTTTCCATGGTCAGTGTACGACATGTTCATACCCTTGTATCAAGCATGAGCGTCCGAGAGCACTAAGTTAGCTACAAACAAACTTCATTATACTACATGTAGAATAAAGCATGAGAGACTGGATATCTCTGTTGTCAGTCTGGTTCACACCTCCGGCCATGTTGGTCAACTAAAATACACTCCAGCCATAAGCTTTGCTACTCAATTGAGATTATGAGCACTATACTGAGCCTAAGATAAAGAAAGAACCTCAAACAGATTTTGCTTTCAAGACATCAGGATAACAAAAATCTCAATCCACTTGGTATAGCGGAGTAACCTCAAAGTTATGTCAGTTACAGTACTATTAGCAAACTAAAGTCTGAATCATCAATGCCAATTGAAGATAACATTTGTTCGCATTCCAAAGTCAGAGTGCATCAAATCAGCATAAAAACAATGCAATGCATCCTTGCAAATCTCTAGCGCATAATCACAAGTGAAAAAGGACAAACTATTTAGTATCAGAAGGGTGGTGCAAACTCAAGTCTGAATCTATCAATGGAAATTGAGCATCACATTTCTTCCCATTTGACAGTCAGTTCATGAACAGATGATACATCAGAGCAATTCATCATTGTGATGATTTTGTGGGTGTTCTGTACTACATTGAATTTAACATCTGCAAAAACAGAAAGGAACAACTTTTAAGCTGCAGGTGTAACTGAGGAACCTCGTCATCTGATGGACGGATCACTTCTCCGGTGCTGCAGCGGGAGCCGCCTCCTCGGGCGGCTTCGTTGCCTGTCGACCTGCGCCTGGCCACCTGCCGCCATGGCCTCTGCACATATGTGACTGGAGCAGTCTCACCATTTATCAATACAATGTCACTGCAGCTAAATTATGTATTAAAGCAAACAAATAGTGTACATTATCAGAACTCTGCATTCATGCATGCTGAGCATCGTAGGTCGTTGACTGTACATTGCGGGCATAGTACATGTTCAGCACCTACATTTAATAATATCTGGTGCCCATATATGTTCAACTCTTTTATTATTAGTACGGTGAACCCGGAGACTCAATCCGTGCTTTATTATTAGGGAGAGATATAACAACATTTAGAAAGCCTAGAGTGCACCATAACAAAAATGCAGGTCTGGACATAGGGTAATAAAATTCTGATATTGTGATCTTTAGAAGAAGTACCTGCGATCAATTCCACGCGTGCAACGATCCAACTACTAAAAGAGTCAGGTTTGAAGCTAGAACCTCTTGGCAAGAGCTGACGGATTCTACACCAACCAAACAACAAAGCACAAGAAGACCATGATGTATCAAGTCCTAGAAAATTGAGTATTAGTTGCATCGGTAGCTAGGGATTCCCCATACTGACCTGCAGATCACAACAAACCATGATGGAGAAGGAGACACTCGTCTTGACCTCTTTCACTGACAGATTCACAGCCGCCATCACATCGTACCAAATGTAGCACCCGCACAGTGTCTCCAAGTATAGGGCAGCGCCATACCAAGCCAAGTAAGTCGGAAAATCGTGCTATTAATACTGATCTCCTCTTATCATTGTCTGCATGCTGGATGTAAACAAAAAAGAGTCAAATACATCTGTTTTCTTTGGAACTGAAGGAGCACATAAGTGGATGATCACAGAAATCCTACCATAATGTCCAGTGACGGATCTAGGGGGTTTCCATGGGTGCCATGGCACACCTTACAAAATATAAAAACAGTTCATATAGTATATTTAACATTAGTTTTTTAATTATTGCTGAATATACGATAACGTTTAGACCAAATTATACAACTTCATGTAATTTTTCAAAACTCTTACCAATGTACTGATGTTTGGCACCCCCAATACTTTGATCCTAGGTCCGCCACTGAAAATTTTTCGTTGATGTTACAACAGATGTGCAAATAAGAAGAAAAAATTGGGTGAAGAGTGTGCAAATAAGAGATGAGGGATAGGGCGAGGTACCTGGCCGTCACGTCCACTCAAGAATTCGGCGGCCGCCGCCAGCGTCCCGGTAGCGAGCTTGGGCTGCAGCTACTGGATGGACATATCAATTGTCGGCAAGGTTGCACGAGGTACGGTTTGGAGGGCAGCGATTCCTGGGTCCAAGTGATGGGATGTCGCTTGACCTGGAGCGAAGGGAAGATAGGAGTGGGAAGAGGAGGCGCACGGGTATGTCGACCTGAAGAATGCATCAAACACAGTTATGTGCTGCCTCGTTGATTCCAACATCAGAATAGACACGAGCAGAGCATTACACTTACGTACATTAGACAACTAATGGCTTGACTGAATTATTGACTGCTTTATTTCCACCATTAGATGGGGGTGAAAGTTCAGAGACAGTGTCCATTAGGTATCTGCATGTTGCACTTCAATCAGAGAAGGGGATGACACACAAAAGTTAAATCGAGAAGGAAGAGAGAGGAATGCACCATGAGTGGTTTGCCAAGATTCTGGACCAAGGCTGAGTAGTCTCCACGGCCTCCGCCACAGCATCCGTAGTTCCTCGGTCCTCGGTCCATCGACCTTCTGACCAAAGTTGTTTCTCCAATTCCATCACCTGCGGAACATAGTTAGATGGTCCTCTGCCCTTCGTCGTCGTCGTCGCATGAGGAGTGGTGGGTTGGGCTACCACACCGAAGACATCAGATGGTCGTCCCGTTCCGCCGCGTCCGCCCTCTCATGTCCTCCCCTCACCATCCTGCTGCAGAGGAGAGGGAAGGCGCTGGAGAAGGGGCTTGAGGCCGGTGAGGGAGGAGGTGGCACAGACGCGGCGCCGGTGGCCTTGGGGGAGGCGACGGTGGTGGTCAGCGAGAGGATCGCCGAAGGGCTGCGGGATCGATGGTGGGTTGTGGGTGGGTGCGGCGCGACGGGGAAAGAAAGGATCGAGGGAGAGAGGAACGTCGTACGCGACCTGCGGGATCGAGGGATCGAGTCGAGGGAGATGGGGATCGACTCGCTAGGTCTTTTATCTACTTATCGCCACCGCCTCACTGTGCTTCGAGCCGCCGTCGTCGCCTGACTGCTCTCTCCGAGCCTCCCAGGTAAGAGCCTCTCTCGATCTCGATGTACGAAGCCCAAGTCGAGGGAGATCGACGAAAGAATAGGAAGAAGGCCGAGTCTGCTGCGGCAACGCATCTTTTGTCAGATTCCATGTTTGGGTGTTTTCGGGAGATTGGATGGATGCCGCCTGTGGCCCGGCACCGCATGCATAGTCATCTGAATTAGTACCACCTTGTTTATATTATGATTTTGTCTATTAAATCGTAAAAGCGTATTGTGACATGAGAAGAAAGCGTATTACGACCGTGAAACTGGAGACCCAATCCGTGCTTTATTATTAAATTAGGGAGAGACTAGCAAAAGAGCCCGTGCGTTGCAACGGGTACAAAATAAATATGCCTGTGCATTGCAACGGGGTAATAAAGATAGACTTTATTTTGGTGGCAAACTTGGTCACAGTAGCTATATGAATTCTGTATAAATTTTGTTAAAATTTCCAAGCTATGTCGACAATGCATATAATACCCACATCTTAATCTTGGATCAAAAACACGAGGTAAACAAACTCCTGTAACTCTATATAAAACTACACTATATCCGCCGAATTGAAATTGTATTACATCGATTTTTGCACACTCAGTGCTCCAAATTGATTAAGACAATTATGTCACAGAAGTTGACTTCCAATATGAATTCAATCAATTACTTGGTACCGCCTTATACAGAAAGAGTATAGGCCATCAATCATTTTCCTACATCTATATATCTCATCTTTCTAAGCCTTAATTTTGATCAACATCCAACCATGAACCATCCTTGTCTCAACCTCGTTTCATATTTAATTTTGAATATAATGATGCACGGGAGAAAACTGAATGTTATATCTAAGCATAGTGCATCATGAGAATTTTTTGTCAAACGCAACTTCTTTGCAACGTGATAAAAAGTTGACATGTAAGAATACACTTAGATGCATCCGCGTCCATACTTTCTATATTTTCATGGATCGAGTTGATTTAGCCAGTGCATGCACGTAGGAGCAGTTGCAACATCCCTCAAAAAAAAAAGAAAGGAGCAGTTGCAACAGGCATTCAATCCCCACCCCACCCCGAGAGAGATCCTTTTGAGGAGTACGTGCCTCACCGCCTCCATCTTTCTCCTGCCGTGACCTTATCCACATCCATCACGGCTCATCCTCTCTTCTCCATGACTCCATCATCCAGCGCCCACACGAGCTGGCCCGCCTGTTCCAGCCGTACACCCACTACTCCGTTCTCTTCGCCGACCGTTCCAGCGCACGCACGGCTCTATCCTATCTTCTCAAATCTCCTCATCCGCGCCGGCGATGCGCCACTGTCCACCATCCTCTCTTCTCCAATCTCCTTCTCCAGCCCCACACGGCTCCATCTCCATCCTCTCTGCTCCAATCTCCTCATCCGCGCCGGCGATGCGCCACTGTCCACCATCCTCTCTTCTCCAATCTCCTTCTCCAGCCCCACACGGCTCCATCTCCATCCTCTCTGCTCCAATCTCCTCATTCGCGCCGGCGATGCGCCACTGTCCACCATCCTCTCGATGCGCCACTGTCCTTGTGGAAGGCTCATTCTATCTGATCTTAGATAATCAATTGAACGATGTGGGAAAAGGCTTGTCGATTTCTCACACCGACGTGCCGCGCGCAGCCGCTTGCGTGCGCGCACAGCCACAACCGCCATGGCTGATGGCCTTCAGAGCATCGCCGCGGATCTTCTCCTCTATCACTGCTCGCCTTCGTTCGTCGGAGCCCCAAGCACCACCTCTGTGGTACCTCCTACCGCTACCGCCGCCTCCTTCTACTCCGTCGTGGGGCTTCTGCGCGCTACCGATGCTCCTTCTACTCCGGCGTGGGGTCTCCTGCCGCTCCCCCCGGCGCTCCTTCTATTCCGCCGCGGTTGTAGCCATCCGCCGGCAGGGGCGCTCCCTTCACTTCTCCACCCTCGTCGTCGATAGCCGCCCTACCAATTGTTACTAAGCAAGGTTGGCCAGGCCCAAGAACTGGATGGTTTAGCATCCTTCGTGTTCGGCTAGACTAAGAACGTCGGGCAAAGATTTATTATCATTTGGCTAATATAGTAGGGATAATCAAGTAGTTGTGTTGGAAACACCATGAAATTTGAGTCTGACTCTTCATGCGTTGTGACTGGTGGCACTGGGCTGAGCGAGGCTGGCTTCTACATGACGATGTCTAGTAGAGGAGCATGTCAGTGACCGGCATCTGTTGTTCGACTCGGTCATACCAAAGACGCAATGGAGAAAAAAACATCCAATGTAGTCGTGGACATAACTTTCTTCTTAAAGTTTGAACATATATTCATTCCCGGCATTACGTCGACGCTTTCAATATTAGCCCACCACTTAAATACAGTAGAAGATTAGCCTCCACGTACGGATATCATGGAAATTTGGCACAATTTTCCCTCAATTCTGGTTCCTTCCTTTATTATTTCTCTAAGTCTATATTATTGACTTTTCCCTCAAATTCCCATTCCTTCCTTTATTATTTCTCTCAGTCTATATTATTGACTTGTCCTCAATTCGCAATCCTTCCTTGAATTAACTTTCTTATATTTCTGTCCCTAATTTTCTCAACATTTCTCAATCCTTCCTTGAATTATCCTTCCTGTATTTCTCTATTTTTTGAGAGATGCGGAGTCATTGGGCCGATTTATGTGCATGAGTTTTCTCATTACGGCAATATAATCCATCGAGCAGCCAGGTTCCACGTAGGTGCAGTTTTCACACACATATTTTAACTGGTGATATGGGATGTACTAAAGCGAGGTGGTACTAAATAAAAACATTGTCTAGCTTGATTGGTTGCAGCCTCAGAAATTTCCTAGGAGGTTGTGAGTTCGATGCCTGGTAGCGACACAATGCGCCACTGTTTTTGCCTTTTCCAGTGTAGGTGGGCCGGCTTCATGAGGCCCAAGCGGGTGCGGGGCGGATGGGTGCAGGCCAAAAAAATGAACTCGGAGACCCAATCCGTGCTTTATTATTAGGGAGAGATTAGGGAAAAATTAAGGCGTTTTCTTGCTTTTGGAAGTCAAATCAAAGCGTTTCCTTATTTTTAGAAGCCAAATGAAGGCGCTTCCCTTTTGGGAGACAAATTAAGGCGTTTCCTTGTTTTTGAAAAACTAAATCAAGGCCCTTCCTTGTTTTTGGACGCCAAATGAAGGCGCCCCCATTTCCTATGGCAATAAATTAATGCGTAATTGAAAGTGTGGCAGCGTACGGTTTTAATGGGGTTTGGTTTTTTAAGGAGAGAGAGAAAAAATCGAGAGGGAGGGGTGGTGGGAGGTGAGGCGGAAAAAACCGCGAATACCGGCCTACCAACTCCTCCTTTAAAAGTAGAGATTTATAAACCTATTTAAGACACCAAAAATGACGCCCTAGCAGCTTTGCTAGTTTGGTCAAAAAGAATGTTAAGCCTGTGTTAGGTTCAGTCATACTACCATGATCAGTGACTACTAATATGCTGGTTCAGTTCATCTATGTTTTCTATCCAAACGGCGTTCAAACATGGGAATGAGGTCACACCTATATTTGCAGTGTCGCAGGAGAAAGTAAATTGGGGTAAAACAACACCGGTGGAAAATAATATCGTGTGTTTTTAATTTAAACCATATGCATTATAAGATTGAAGCCTCGCACGTGTTTTGTCGCCTTGTTGGATGACCAATAGAACATGACTCTTAATCTATTTCTTCTAGAAGAATGATAAGCTTTCAGCATAAACTGTACATACTTGTAGTACTACATGTTACACATACAGTAAAACAGTTTATTTACTTACATTAATTTCTTTCACCCAGCATAAATTTAGCATTTCCCATATACACTCCCTCTGTCTCAAAATATAAAAATATTTTTAACACTATATTAATGTCAAAAATGTTCTTATGTTATGGGACGGAGGGGGTAAAATAAAGTCACGCACAACTCATTGCGTCTGAAGTCTGATTATATAACTCACTGTTGAGCATGGGGTCCTGCATCGTCGACCTCACTCCGAGCATTGTTGCCATTATTTTTCAGAAAGCCGGAGTACCAGCGAGCAGAGAGCCTGGCTTCCCGTGGCCGCGCTTCATCGTCGAAGTCGACACGATACATGCCGAACCCTATCTTGTATCCTGCTAGGAACTCGAATATATCCAGGAAGTTCCACGCGAAGTAGCCTTTCACATTGGCTCCATTTCTGCGCAGCAAACACTGCATCATGGTAACTGAACTCTGAAGGTTTCACAAAAATTCTTGGTAGAATTTGTCTGAATGACTAACCTTAATGCATCCAGTGTGCTCCCTATGTAGGCCTTCAAGTATTCCACCCTGTCGGTGTCATCGAGAATGTCATTCGCGGATGCCTTGCCTGAAGAGAGATCATGGCCAAACTTCATCAGATTTACCGAATCGATTAATTTTAGATGAAAACTGAATCAAAGTTTGGAGATCAGTGTGACCGGAAAGTAGTTCGACTTGCCATTCTCTTGGACATAAATGGGGAGGCCCCCATAGGCTTCTGTCAGGTACTGCAACACACATCGTAATCCTTGTGGGTCGTCTGGATAAACCGTTGGGACGTACTGCACTCAAGAGAAAAAAGTTGCATGAAACATAATTCCCAGTTCAACTACTTCATGTCCAAAACAGCTGAAGCGAGTGGCATCTTTGACAACACATAGTGGAAACGTTTACCTCGCTTGTTGCTGGGTCTGTTCTAGAACCTGCATCACGGAAGCATATATCCTGTAAGTATATGTTTCGGATCGACAAACTAGTTGGTCAATATATATGTTTAGTGAATCAAATTCCCACTGAACTGATGAACAATGCAGCAATATGCCGATGCAGACACAAAATTTGCTTACCTCTCTGGTAAACTGACATGTCTGCTGCATAGTCACGAACACCTTCCTTTAAAGGGCGATCGTTCACATAGACAGAATAGTAATGATTTATTCCTATGAAATCGATAGCGCCCTTAACAAATTCAGATTGGGATTTCGTGAAGGATGGGAGGCGAGAACCAACATTCTTCTTCATCACTTGCGGGTAATCTCCAAACACCAAGGGTCCTAGTGTCCTACACAACAACACAAGCTGATTAGTTAGCTCCATGTTTGTTGCACATTCAGCTGCAGAATCCGGAAGCAAAGATAAGAGTCTAAATCACATACCAGCCAAACATGAAGTCTTGATATCTTTTAGTTGCTTCTAAATCCACAGTAGAATTTGTCAAAGGATAAGTCCAAAATGAGTAAACATTTATGCCAACGACTCCATTTTGCACAGCCTACACCCAAGACAATTTTTGTGACAACACAGATTCTCGCATTCTGCTGAACTAAAATAAGTCTGTTTTTGTTTCTTTGAACCTTTAAAATAAGTCTGTTTGTGTAATTCATGAGGTCTTTTGTCTAAAAATTGGGAAATCTTGTACAGAAAAATTGCAGTCATGAAGACACCATCAAAATTGTAATGTTAGCAAATACTATTTTCTTTATTGGTTTGATAATACTGATGTTTCTGAATTAATATTAGATGAAAACTTAAATCTTAATACATTACTCGTTGATAAAAAGTTGGCGAATGTGCTGGCAAAAGGAGTTATTGTTAATTTTGGGCACACGATAACTCACTTGATATTGTTCTCTGTAAAGTCTAGTAGCTGATGCATGTGCCAATATCATGTTATGAGCTGCTATGTATGGTTCCACGGTTGAGTTCCCAACGGTGCATTTTGTTGTTCCAAAAGGATCGGAACAACGTCCAGGTGCAAATATTCCACTATCGTAAGATCCGATTGGGCCGACATTAGGTTCATCTATCGTGGTCCAGTACGAAACTCTGTCTCCAAACTCTCTGAAGCACACATCTGCAAATGTTGTGAAATCCTCCCTGCATTTTGCAGTGCCATCAGTGAGGGCATATCACTAGTAAAGTAGGAATAACCATTTTGATTGGTTATTCTCAGCTTTGGTTATTATCATCAGTGAGGGAATATCCAATTTCTGTAAAAAGGTTGGTTATTCTCAGCTTTGGAGCAATTTCATCCACAAAGGAAAAGGCACAGGATCTTACACAATTCTAGGGCTTAACCATCCTCCATATTCATCATCCAAAACTTGTGGGAAATCGAGATGGTAAAGCATGACATGGATTTGAATCCCTAGCGAAACAAGAAGGCCATAGGGTTTAGATACTGAAGTATTAATGAACAATAACTTTTAGCCAACTATGATAGATTTCCACGCGGCTTGTCATGTATTATACTGTTGAAGATGAAATATCTTGTCAGTACAACATAATTTAGAGACTTCTACAAATACTCTTACCATGTTTCACTAGCTCATTTATGAGGTTATTGTAGTACTCTAAACCCTTTGGATTGACAGCCCCCCTCCCGTCTGCAAATTTCAGTTTTAAACCAAAGATCAGCCATTATTATCGTAGAGACTCATAGTATCGCGCAACGAGAAATACTGTGGAAAGCTTTTACTTGGAACAAGCCTTGACCAGGAGATGGAGAATCTGTAAGCCTCTAAGTTTGTGTCGGCCATGAGCTCGACATCGTTCTGAAACATCAGGCGTTGTCATTAGTGTAAACCAAAACAAACAGCCCTGAATTTCCTTCCACAAAATTGTTCATGCAGTATAATTCAATGGGAAACAAGAAGGATAACGTGTTATTCTCTCCTGGGATCAAAGAAAAAACGTAGAAGCAATTGAACCATGGTTTTTCTGCGAGAGGGAAACAATGTAAACTATGACGGTGATTACCTTGTACTTGTGGTATCCATCAGAAGCGATATCGCCCGTGCTTTTGTCTGGCATTTTCCCTATCAAACAGAGAGAAGAAATTGTCAGAAAAAAAAGGAAAAGAAATAAACTTAAGGGCAAGGATATATTTTCTCAAGGCCTGCACAAAAATTCAAAAGTTCGTTAGTTATTACCAGCATGAGTAAAGGTGTCCCAGATGCTTGGGCTCCTGCCGTCCTCGGCCACGGCACCCTCATACTACACCAAGAAACAGAGCAAATTAACCCGAGAGGCAGAGCAAGAGAAGCCAGCTACTCCAATTGACCAAGCAGAACAAATGCACGGTTACCTGGTAGGCGGAGGTGGCGGCGCCGAAGACGAATTCCGGCGGGAAGTCGCTCCGCGTGAAGCCGAGAGCGGGAGGAGGAGCCACGCCGCCATGGGCGGCGGAGAGAAGCAGGAGGAGCAAGAGGGAGGATAAGGCCATGGCACATCGCACATGCAAATCGCGACCACTACGTGCCTTCTTACCTCTTATCTTTACTGTACCTGCGTGTCAAACTGTTCCAACTGCATCGACCACAGCTTCGTCTCCCGGAATCAAATGGCCGGCGCTGTCCTGTCTGCTTGGTCCAGCCCCTGCTTCGTCGACACCTTGACAGTACAAGCCGTGCTCCGTTTGGTACTTGTGTTGGGTCCCTTTCTCGCTTTGTAGGAACACAAGAAACAAACGCACTACCCAACGATTTTGTAGACTAGCCGTTTGGAAGAGTAGCAGGGTGGCTGTTTTTCCACAGCACAGTCCACCAACCACGAAATCGAGCCTCACGGTGCAATGGAGAATCACATGATGAGATCGTACTCCTGTGGTGATAACGGACCTGAATATTGCCCTACTCACTTTGCTGGAATAGCGCAAAAACTGGCACCCCTTGTATTGGATTCTTCTGCCAAATCTCATCTCACATCTCCTAACTTATCTTGTCCTATATATCTAAACGAGAAATCTAACCACCAGTCAACTGGTGGTTAGCGACAGGCACGGACGATTATGTTCGATCGAGCGATTTTCTTTTCCTCCCGCGTCGCTGAATCATTTTTTTTATGCACCGCTCGTTCGTACGAGTTCCCTCGACCGATTCTCTTGCGTCGCTGAACCATTTTTCTTATGCAGCGCTTCACAAAAAATACTTGCGTCGATTGGGACTCGATCCCTGGCCGTCTAGAGAAGAGACTAATGCTTTAGCCCAGCTAACCAACTGAACTTCTGTTTGTAGTTTTCTAACGAAATGACCTTCAGCTATTTAAAATACGCAAGTTAAATGGTCAACGTGCTTCTCCCTACAACAAATTGTCGATCCTAATTACGAGTCTTTTGTATGTTTGAACTCAAGTCAGCTGGTTTATTAAGTCATGTGTTTGGTGACTTTTATTTTGATTTGGTAACTTATGCATAAATAGCATCATAATTATGCAAAACAGAGATGATAACTTACGCACAAACACCATGCTAACTTTTTGACATGTGAAAGGTGTTGTAACATACACCCGGTTACATTTTATGTAAATACGATGGTAATATACGCACCACCAACTCGATAACTTACGCACGAAGGATGAGATAACTTTTGTGATATAAAAAATTTGTGGAAAAATATATCATGTTAAATTTTGTGTAAATTGTGTGTTAACTCCATTCTGCAAAGCACGAGCCAGTGTCTCCACTCCGTCCTGTGATGGAGGAGCCGGTCTCACCCCGGCACAACTGCGGCGTCCAGATCGGACGCCACATGAAGGAGGAACCGGCCTAGCCCCCGCACCACCGCGGCATCCCCGCCACGCAGTAGGTACGGCCGCATGGACGCGCCATATCGTCGCCACCGGCTCACCGCCAAGGAGGTGTTGCCGTCCGCGATCAAGAAGGCACGGGGCCGCCTTCTCCACTACCTTGAAGGATGCGCGGGGTGGGGGGGAGGGGTTGCTGAAATATACCCCCGGTAACTTTTGTGTGAATAGCATGATATCTTACGCATCGCAGACCTGATAACTTAGGTACGTCGGTCCTAGTAACTTTAGCGTGGGGAGATGGCGCAGGGGTGATTGATAAAAATATCCCCTGAAAACTTTCATGTGAATAGCATGATAACTCACACATCACAGACCTGATAACTTATGTACCTCGGTCTTGATAACTTTGGCATGGGGGAGGGGTTGATGAAATACCCCCGGTAACTTTTGTGTGAATTGCGTGGTAACTCACACATCTCAGATCTGATAACTTATGTTCCACGGTCCTGATTACTTTGGCGAGGGAGTTGTTTAAAAACATGCCCGACAACTTTTGTGTAAATTTTTTTGGTACTATACACATCATATACGTGATTACACATGCACAATCACCGCAGTAACTTTAACCTGAGCTGATAGGAAGGTTAGAAGGTTTATGCCCTGGCAATATTTGTGTAAATGACATGCTAAAATATGCAGCACATACGTGATAAATTACTTAGCCCAGAAGTGGTAAGTTTTGATCCGAAATAAAAGTCGTCGGAACATATCAACATAGGATCTAGTTTTCATGCCCTCTTCGTGGCATGATTTTTATGTGAAAACGATTTTATTGATCGGGTTGAATATTCGAGCTACAAAACATTCTGAAGTTTCAAAATAAGGGGGAATCAAGGATGACATCAACTTTCCAGTCTTCTAATTCATTTGCATATGGGAGAATTGGAGGACCACCTTTTATGCCCTGGTAATTTCTTTGTAAATAAGATGGTAACTTATGTATCATAGACGTGATAACTTACTCAGTCTTTGTCTGGTAACTTGCGATCTGAAAAAAGTCGCCGAAACATACCAACATGGGATATAGTTTCGAAGGTCTCGTCATGACGAATTTTTTATGTGAAATTTTTTTTTCAAACGGAGTGATGGTTTGAGCTACAAAATGTTCTGAATATTTTTTTAGATGGAATCTTTGATGATATCAGCTTTTCTTTTCTTTTTCTGCATGCAACCATTGTCCAACAAGAGGGAGTTTACATATGCACGCGAGGGAGTTTGCACTGCATGCGTGATTAGTGAGGTTGTTTTGGTATATTGCTAGTTGTTCGCAGGTCGCGGGAGCAAGGTGGGGTTCGATCGTGCGGATCTGTTGCTAATTTCTTGCCGTCCGGATGTTAGTCGTTCTATCTAATGCATGCACGCATGTGCTTGTGAAGAGAAGGTTGGAGGAACTTTTTTTATGCCCTTATAATTTTTATGTAAACAACATGATAACTTATGCACCACATGCATGATAACTTATGTAGAACACGTGGTAACTTTTTACCAGAAAAAAAGTTGTCGAAACATATCAACATGGGATCTAGTTTCGAAGATCTCGTCGTTACGAATCATTTGTGTGAAAACAGTTTTTCAATCGGACCAACGGTTTAATCTACAAAACATTTTCAATTTTGTAATTAAAAGGAAACTAGGCTGACATCATCATTTTTGTCTTTTTCTGCATGCATGTTAAAAAGGAGGGATTTACGTGAAAGGAAGACGCACTGCATACACTTCGATCATTATACTGCTGCTTCGATTCGTTCGGATCTGTAGCTTAACTTCCGACTGTTCGGAAGTTAGCACAGTCCATATCTAAATCTCTACTCCTAATGGAGTAGTTGGTGAATAGTCTGCCGCTTATTTTTCGCTGATTTTATTTCGCCTCACCACTTTCGTTGATTTTATTTCGCTGGTTTTATTTCGTCTCCCTCCCACCAGCTTTTTTGCTTCACCACCCACATAAACCCATCAGATTAGTTACCATATAAAAAATAAATCGCAATCAATCAAGTATTGATGATCAGATTAGTTACCATATAAAAAATAAATCGCAATCAATCAAGTATTGATGGGATATTTCCTTATATTGATGTGATTTTCCCTTTCTTATCATCAATCATCTCTACCGCCTAAAAAAATGCGTAGCTTTCCTTTTCCTGCCAACCGACCGCGTCCCGTCTCCCTACATCCGCCCTCGTTGCTCTGCCTCCCGCACGAAAAAACCCCTCTCGTTTGACCTCCCCCAAACCCCGCACGATGGAAAACCCAGCCACCGCTTCCCTCCTCTCGGCCGCTCCATACGCCCGGATCGCGCCCCATCCCCATCCTCCTCTCACGCCACGGCGGCCGATGGACTGCCGCCCACCACCTCCTACTCTCGCCGCCGCCGTCCTCCCTTCGCTCGCCGCCATCGCCACCACCAATCCGCGAAGGCGCCATTGCTGCTATGTCGCCTCCTTTCCCCATCCAAGCCTGACCATGGAAACGGCGCCCTCTTATGTGTCCTGCGGTGAGGTTTGGGGAGGCGCGACCACAATCCAGTAGGGATCTCACCACGGACCCGTCCGCTGGGATGGGTGTTGCCTCCTTTGCGAATTGGATCGAAGGGAGGGACTACTTCGTCGTCAAGGTCGGCGAGGCAGCGGCCGATTGGAAGCCCGGTTGTGAACATGGGAGTTCGTCCCCATGGAGGCGGCGGCCGTGGAGATTGGATGTGAAGCAACCCCACTTGCCGGTGGTGGAGGCTTGCCGTCCATGTGATCCTTTCTTCTCCCGGTATCCCCATTCCTTGCCTCCCATTACAAAAGCGAGCATGAATGAGAGCAGGGGCTGATTTTCATCTCATCAATTCATTTATCATATTTTTAGTTGCTTTTTTGAGATTATACAAGATGCTCCCGATCTGTTTTGTCAAATTACTTGGATCGTCTTATGGAATTGACAGCCATCGTATTTTTCACCTCATGTTATTTCTTAATCCTTGTCCCACTAGGCATCCACTACATGTTTGGTAATGACGTGATGTTGAGGCGGCTAGGAGAAGCTCAGCAGCCAGATCAAGGGCTATTGAGATGGATCTGGGAGCCAAGCAGTAGTTCTTCTGTTAAATTTTGGTTATTATCTTTTATATTGTTACGATTGTGGGATGGTTGATTTTGACTCGGTGTAACATTTGCATTTGTTTTCCCAGCTTGTTGGCGAGATGCGTGGCATCGCGGCAACTAATCAAGAGCGAGGCAAGGCACATCGAGCTACGCTGAATGTAGCGAGCCAACCACGAATTGGGTATGTTCACACGAGGGATGGGAGCGGAGAGGAACATTAACATTTTTCATGATTTGGATGAAAATTTCAGTTCGTAGTTTCTCCGTACGTGGAAACACACTAGCGGTACTCATGGGCTTAGGATGAAAGTAGCGCCAGCAGAATCAGTAGGTTGGATGGGAAGGCGGTTGTTGCCCTTGTCCCATGGTGCTAGCCTACCGTGACGGCCTCACTAACTTGCTCATTGCGAATACAAGTTCGGAGGTCGCGAGTTGCTGCAGATTTGTTTTTATCACTTTTTACAATATTTATTGATGTATCCCTAACTCATCGAGTCATTTTTAGCTTTGATTTCCCATATACGCCAGCCTAAATATTCCATGGTCAGAATATTTGCATGGTTAGTGGACATTGTCCCTTTCTTTCTAATGTTTAGTATTTTATATTACCGATAGAAATAATTTTATCCGCTTGATTTAGGAAGTGCACATAAGTAGGTCAACATATTTTGTAGCTCTTTCAGATGTAAAAGCATATGTTGCATAAGAAATTATTATCCTCCAAGAATACTCACATTTCACTAACAAATAGGGGGAGGTTCAGACTTCAGAGCAATGATAAAAAGGTTTGTTCCTCACTCTTTTGTTGGAATTTTAGTTCCAAGTTAACATGATTTCTTATCTGCTTCATAAGTCATGCATTTACTTAATTAGGTGATAAGTAGAGCAAAAAAATTGATCATGTTATTGTGGGGTTTGTTTAAACTCCAGCATAAGGAATCCTGGTTTAAGAAAAAAGACTTTTGGCTTCTTTAATTACAAATTGATTGCAACATCGTGTTAGTATGTGATTTCTCACATCTGGTTATAATATTTGTGAAGACGTGCATTGCACGTGCACTTTGAAGTGGGCCCGTGGCCCGCACCGGACGGCGCCGATGCTGACCCGGGCCACCTCCTCCGCATATTCTTGGAGCTGTGGCTGGCCGATTTACATGAAATTAATTCCCTCAGTTCTGGTGGCAAATATAATACACATAATCCATATTGTTATGCACTAGCATGTGTGTGTGAAATAGATGGATTATGGTCCCGTACCCAATAAGATGGATATGTGTGTGTGTTAGAGAGAGGGAGAGGGGGAGAGAGAGTGAGGAAGAGGGAGGGAGTGTGTGTGTGTGAGGATTTGATGGTAAAAAAGGTCGCCAATGTCGTAATATTGAACTCTTAAAGTTAATGTGGCCCCGTTGCAATGCACGGGCGTTCTTCCAGTAATTACAGCAACTCCAACGCGCCGATCCAAACGGATGTGCGCTTTGTTTGCTTTTTGTCTGTTTAGGTCGGCCGCCGTTCTCTTTTTGATTTGGGCCGGCATACAAAAAAAGGATGGCGCTCTCCGCCATAGATCACTCGTCGTCGAATTTGAACATGTCGGCCTGCATCTTCTTGAACCATGGCCTCTTCCTCGGCGACACGGTGTTTAGGTCCACCTTCATGATCTCGACCCCCGTCATCATGCTAGCGACCGTCACTTCTTTTGCCTTTCTCTTGGCATTGGCGTCCTCGATCTCGAGCATCTGGCTTGCTTCTCCGCTTCCATCTCGAGCATCTTGGCTTGCTTCTCCGCCTCGAGGTCAAGCCTCCTCCTCTGGATCTCCATGAAGGCGTTTATTTACTCTTCCTTGTCTTGACGACGCTTCTCCTCCCTTGTGTCCTTCTTGTTCATCATGCCCTCCACGGTTGCAAGCAAAGCAGTCGACGCCGCATCACGCTTGTCCTCCTTCTTGGAGTTGGTCTTTCCCCGCGGTCATGGCTTTTCGCCCTCCCCAACCTCCTCCAGGGCTTTCTTCCCCCCACGTGACATGAGGGCGGCATATTGTGTTGAATCATGGATGGGCTTTAGGCCCATATGGACAATGATTCCTAGTTAATCTTGAGGTCCATGTATGGTATGGCAGGTGGTGAAAAGTTTAGTCCCACCTTGCTAGTTGAGGAGAGTTGAGACCCTTTATAAGGGTTGCTCTACCACTTGCCATTGGGAGCTTGGGAAGAGGAGTGGTACACGCGCGCTCCTCCTCCTCCGCCGCCCGCCTCACCTCATCACGACGCGCGCGCGCCGCGGGTTGCGGGAATGAGCCGAGCCGGATCTTAGGGCCACTGGGCCACTGTCCGATACGTTGGACTGTGGGCTGACTTGCGTTGCCAGGATTCGCCAACTCCCTTGCCGGGAGTGCGACGCTTGCCGGGACACTCCCTTGCCAGGAGTTCGACGCTTGCCGGGACGCTCCCTTGCCGGGGAGTGCGTTGAATCGGTCGTGGGCCTCCGCCCAAGCCCACGACTTCCTGCCCGACGACCTATATAAGAAGGCTCTGCCCAGTGGAGTGACCTAGTTCGGTTCACTCACTCCACTACAAAAAAAATACACTTCCATGATGATACGTGTTTGTCACAGTAGGTCGCATTTTCTGTCATGCATGTACATCCATGACGATTTTATGACAGAATCAAGATAGTCATACCTGTGTTGTTGTAGAAGTGTTCCATGACATTACCAAAATTATTATCACGGAAGTGTCCACTTCCATGAAGATAAATCGCGCGTCACAGAAGTGCTTTTGTCAAGGGTGACCGACACGTGGCATCCACCGTAAGGGAACGCTGTTAAGCTATCGGGTCCGGTTTTGGATCCGATAACCCGTTAACAGCCCCGACCAATGGGGATTTTCCACGTGTAAAATCATCATTGGCTGGAGGAAACACGTGTGGGCTCACCGTTGGGACATATGTCATCCACTCATTGGACAGGAGGCGCCTATGATAGGTCGACACGTGGCATGGTCCAACAGTGGCCCATTCCGGTGAAAAAGGCCGGCCCAGTAAAAATTAGCAGGCCGGCCCATATAAGGCCTACTTGTGTCAGGTCCATTTAAGCCCACGGCCCATACGAGATGTGCCAATTCGGCCCGTTAAAGATTTGACACCATTGCAGCCCATAGTCAATTCGAGCCCATTAACAGCCCGCTATATATTTGGGCTCAATATCGGCCCGATGAGATTTCGGCCTGTTAACGACCCATTCAATGGATGGGCCAATTTTCAGGAAGTACATCTTTTGGCCTTTTAACGACCCATTTAAATGTTGGGCTCATTTCCGGCCTGGTGTGTCTTTCATCCTGTTGACGGCCAATAAATATGATGGACCATTTGTAGTCATACCTGAGTTTCGGCCTTTTAGCGGCCCATTTAAGTGTTGGGCCAATTTCCGGCCCGGTGTCACTTTCAGCCTGTCGACGGCCGATAAATCAGTTGGGCCATTTGTAGTCGGACCTGAGTTTTGGCCTTTTAGCGACCCATTTAAGTGTTGGGCCAATTCCCGGCCCTGTGTGCCTTTCGGCCTATTAACGGACCATAAATGAGTAGGGCCATTTGTAGTCGGACCTTAGTTTTGGCCTTTTAGCGGCCCATGCCCTTCATGATCCAATACCAGCCCGGTTTCTCTTTCGGCCTGCTAAAGGCCCACAACACAGTTGGGCCATTTACAATATGACCTGACTTTCGACCTCTTAGCGGCCCATGCTCTTCATGGTCCAAGACAAAGCTCTTTGTCTCTTTCGCCTGCTAAAGGCCTCACAAGATAGTTGGGCCATATGTAGCCCAAACTTAGTAACGGCCTGTTAACGGCCCGTGAAATAAATTGGGCCCACCTGTTGCCCGCTTTGATGTCGGCCTGTTAACAACCCGGGAGGTAAGAGGGCCGACCATTAACTTTTGGCCTAGTAACGGCCATTAACTTAATGGGCCCACTAAAGTTCGTATATATCTTTAGGCCAAATTAGATAATTTGAGCCCATTACGACGAGCAATTATGCACATGACCAAAACCGATCAAGCAAAGGTACGACACACAGGGAATAACGTTGCACATCCATCATATATTACAGGAAATTACATCCACTAGGCAATCAAAGATTGATGCCAGTGCAAATAAATGAGAAGAACCTAACCATCTACAACGTCATAATCTGCAACCTCAGCACAGATAACGCCCATAAGCATGTGGGCAAGTTCTTGCTGCTTTGCCACACTGTCTCTGAAAACATTGATCAGTTTTTGTGTCGCACGACTTTGCACCTCTGATTCATCCACCATTTCCATCATTGCTTCAGCCATTAATTGGTTCACAAACATACATTTATTCCGTTGCATTAGAGACAGAGGATACTGAACAGATTCAGATGGCAATTTTGGCAGGCTTGTATTATTGATAGTGGAGAGTGTCTCGACCACTGCATTATAACATAAATTAGGATGGGAACCAAACAGATTAATCATGAGTTATTGCCATATTACCTGGCCTAGATTTACTGGAAAGAAACAATGGGGTTGCCTTGCTGTTTTCAGAGTTTGTCTTCTTATCTTCAGCAGCCTGCACAAAATTAACACACTAGCATTGCTATCATTGGCCAAGTCAGATAATAGGAAAGCAACATTAACACAATGAACGTTTGGGCAACTAGCCTACACCAAGTTAACACAATATGGCACAACTATCATCAGCCAGGTAAGGTAATACGAAAGCAACATTGACACAATGAATGAATGGGCAACCAGAGAAGCACTACAATTCAGTAATGTGCGTGATATGAGATAGTACATTCATGCAGCTCAGTATGCAAAACTACCAGGCAGTTTTCCTTACAAAATCAACATTGGCGCCTTTAACATTTTGCTACAACTAATTTTAGATCAGATAAAGGTTAGATTCACGCCGATTAACAAAATACATGCTGATGTAAAAATATAGTGATATACAACAGGTACTTACATCAGCATTGGAGCATAGAGAATTCCCGCAAGATATTTTCCTCGAATACGATCCCAATGGAGGAAGTCTTCTATCGTTTAACCTTATTTTCTAAAAGAGAGATGGGTAAGAAACATGTAGAAAATATGATCAGAATGCTATAAAATTTCATGATGCGAGGATACACACACGCTTCTTAAAATGGAGTTGACATTCTTTTGCTGGACTGGAGCAGACTAGTTCTTTGGCCACTGGAATCTGCTTATTATCAGTGGGAGTTGGATTTCTCTATGCTGGAGCAGTATCTATGAAAAAATGGAGTTGGTTTATTATCTCCTGGTGTTTGGATCTTTTGCAAAGACCTGGTTTGTAGCCCTTCAGATTCTAACATAGCCGTCTTCCCCTTGCATGCCTTATATCGAAGAATGGTGATTCACTTATAAAACATGCTACAGCAGAGATGGAATAGGTACTGAAGAATAGAAAGGCATGACATATTGACATGTATTCCCACCATCCGGAAATAAATGGATGGGTCTAGGCGTATTTCAGTTCTAGATACATTCAGTTTTATCCATTTCTGCGACATGTAACCCGGACGGAGGGAGTATGATGTAAGAGCTAGGGATACGACAGGACAACGCAGTAAAAAAACACTGAAAACCCACTACAGAACCAAAGTATTCAAACCCACTGATATGAGATAGTACACTCATGCAGCTCAGGATGCAAAACTACCAGGCAGTTTTCCTTACAAAAATTAACATTGTGGCCTTTAATCATACATTTTGCTACAACTAAATTTAGATCAGATAAAGGTTGGATTCACGCCGATTAACAAACTACATGCTGATGTAAAAATATAGTGATATGCAACAGGTACTTACATCTACATTGGAGCACAGAGAATTCCTGCAAGAATCTTTCCTCAGATACGATACCAGTGCAGAAATTCTTCTATCTATTAAGCTTATTTTCTAAAAGAGAGATGGGTAAGAAACATGTAGAAAATATGATCAGCATGCTATAAAATTTCATGATGCTAGGATACACACACGCTTCTTAGAATGGAGTTGACATATTTTGCTGGACTGGAGCGGACTAGTTCTTTGGCCACTGGAATTTGCTTATTATCGAGGGAGTTGGGTTTTCTGTCTTTGGAGCAGTATCTATAAAAACTGGAGTTGGTTTATTATCTCCTGGCGTTTGGATCTTTTGCAAAGGCCTTGTTTGTAACCCTTCAGATTCTAACATAGTCGTCTTCCCCTTGCATGCCTTGTATAGAAGAATGGTGATTTAATTATAAAACATGCTACAACAGAGAGATGGAATAGGTACTGAAGAATAGAAAGGCATGACATATTGACATGTATTCCCTCTATCCGGAAAAAAATGGATGGGTCTAGGCGTATTTCAGTTCTAGATACATCCTTTTTTATCCATTTCGGCAACATGTAATCCGGACGGTGGGAGTATGGTGTAAGAGCTAGGGATACGGCAGGACAACACAGCAAAAAAATCACTAGTTGAATGTCGGAGACAGGAACTGGTGTCGGCCGTGGTGCTCTACTACAACCGCGGCAAGGCTCGATCACCGGAGCAGGAGCTGATGCTCCCCCCGCGCGACAAGGCCCGGTCACGGTCGCTCCAAGCTCGCAGGCACATGTTGTTGGGGAACGTAGTAATTTCAAAAAAAATTTCCTACGATCACGCAAGACCATGGTGATGGCATAGCAACGAGAGGGAAGAGTGTCTGTCCACGTACCCTCGTAGACCGAAAGCGGAAGCGTTATAACAACGCGGTTGATGTAGTCGTACGTCTTCACGACCCGACCGATCCAAGCACCGAACGTACGGCACCTCCGAGTTCTGCACACGTTCAGCTCGATGACGTCCCTCGAACTCCGATCCAGCCGAGTGTCGAGGGAGAGTTCCGTCAGCACGACGGCGTGGTGACGATGATGATGTTCCACCGACGCAGGGCTTCGCCTAAGCTCCGCTACGGTATGATCGAGGTGTAATCTGGTGGAAGGGGCACCGACACGGCTAAGGAACGATCTAATCGATCAACTTGTGTGTCATGGGGTGCCCCCTGCCCCTGTATATAAAGGAGGGAAGGGGAGGGGCTGGCCGGCCTAGGAGGGAGGCGCAGGGGTGTCCTACTCCTACTAGGAGTAGGATTCCCCCCCCCAAATCCTAGTCCAACTAGGGTTTGACCAAGGGAGAGGAGAGAGAGGCGCCACCCCTTCTCCTAATCCTAATAGGACTAGGAAGGGGGAAGGCTGCGGCCAGCTATAGGGCCCCCTTTTCTTTCCCACTAAGGCCCATCAAGGCCCATTGACTCCCCTGGAGGTTCCGTAACCCCGGTACTCTGTAAAATTCCCAATTTCACCCGGAGTGATTCCGAGTCCAAATATAGGCTTCCAATATATCAATCTTTATGTCTCGACCATTTCGAGACTCCTCGTCATGTCCGTGATCTCATCCGGACTCGAACAACCTTCGTACATCAATATCATATAAACTCATAATAAGCATCATCGAAACTTTAAGCGTGCGGACCCTACGGGTTCGAGAACTATGTAGACATGGTGAGACACCTCTCGGTCAATAACCAATAGCGGGACCTGGATGCCCATATTGGCTCCTACATATTCTACGAAGATCTTTATCGGTCGAGACCGCATAACAACATACGTTGTTCCCTTTGTCATCGGTATGTTACTTGCCCGAGATTCGATCGTCGGTATCCAATACCTAGTTCAATCTTGTTCTTGGCAAGTCTCTTTTCTCGCTCCGTAATACATCATCTCACAACTAACACCTTTAGTTGCAATGCTTGCAAGGCTTTATGTGATGTGCATTACCGAGAGGGCCCCGAGATACCTCTCCGACAATCGGAGTGACAAATCCTAATCTCAAATATGCCAACCCAACATGTACCTTCGAGACACCTGTAATGTACCTTTATAATCACCCGATTCGTTGTGACGTTTGGTAGCACCCAAAGTGTTCCTCGGCAAACGGGAGTTGCATAATCTCATAGTCATAGGAACATGTATAAGTCATGAAGAAAAGCACTAGCAACAAACTATACGATCAGGTGCTATGCTAATGGAATGGGTCATGTCAATCAGATCATTCAACCAATGATGTGATCCCATTAATCAAATAACAACTCCTTGTTCATGGTTAGGAAACATAACCATCTTTGATTAACGAGCTAGTCAAGTAGAGGCATACTAGTGACACTCTGTAGGTTTATGTATTCACACATGTATTATGTTTCCGGTTAATACAATTCTAGCATGAATAATAAACATTTATCATGATATAAGGAAATAAATAATAACATTTATTATTGCCTCTAGGGCATATTTCCTTCATCTCCCACTTGCACTAGAGTCAATAATCTAGTTCACATCGCCATGTGATTCAACATCAATAGTTCACATCTATATGTGGTTAACACCCATAGTTCACATCGATATGTGACCAACACCCAAAGGGTTTACTAGAGTCAGTAATCTAGTTCACATCGCCATGTGATTAACACCCAAAGAGTACTAAGGTGTGATCATGTTTTGCTTGTGAGATAATTTTAGTCAACGGTACATCACATTCAGAGCCGTAAGTATTTTGCAAATCTTTATGTCTACAATGCTCTGTACGGAGCTACTCTAGCTAATTGCTCCCACTTTCAATATGTATCTAGATCGTGACTTAGAGTCATCCAGATTGGTGTCAAAACTTGCATCGACGTAACCCTTTACGACGAACCTTTTGTCACTTCCATAATCGAGAAACATATCCTTATTCTACTAAGGATAATTTTGACCGCTGTCCATTGATCTACTCCTAGATCACTATTGCACTTCCTTGCCAAGCATAGTGGTAGGGTATGCAATAGATCTGGTACACAGCATGACATACTTTATAGAACCTATGGCTGATGCACAGGGAATGACTTTCATTCTCTTTCTATCTTCTGCCGTGGTCGGATTTTGAGTCTTACTCAGTCTCACACCCTGTAACACAGGCAAGAACTCTTTCTTTGACTGTTCCATTTTGAACTACTTCAAAATCTTGTCAAGGTATGTATTCATTGAAAAACTTATCAAGCGTCTTTGATCTATCTCTATAGATCTTGATGCTCAATATGTAAGCAGCTTCACCGAGGTCCTTCTTTGAAAAACTCCTTTCAAATACTCCTTTATGCTTTGCAGAATAATCTTACATTATTTCTGATCAACAATATGTCATTCACATATACTTATCGAAATGTCTGTAGTGCTCCCACTCACTTTCTTGTAAATACAGGCTTCTCCAAAAGTCAGATAAAACCATATGCTTTGATCACACTATCAAAGCGTTTATTCCAACTCCGAGATGCTTGCACCAGTCCATAGATGGATCGCTGGAGCTTGCACATTTTGTTTAGCTCTTTTAGGATTGACAAAACCTTCTGGATTGCATCATATACAACTCTTCTTTAATAAATCCATTAAAGAACGTAGTTTTGACATCCATTTGCCAGATTTCATAAAATGTGACAATTGCTAACATGATTCGGACAGACTTAAGCATCGCTACTGCTTGAGAAAATCTCATTTGTAGTCAACTCCTTGAACTTGTCGAAAACCTTTTGTGACAAGTCGAGCTTTGTAGATAGTAACACTACTATCAGTGTCCGTCTTCCTCTTGAAGATCCATTTATTTAACATGGCTTGCTGATCATGGAGCAAGTCCATCAAAGTCCACACTTTGTTCTCATATATGGATCCCATCTCAGATTTCATGGTCTCAAACCATTTCGCGGAATCTGGGCTCATCATCGCTTCCTCATAGTTCGTAGGTTCATCATGGTCTAGTAACATGACTTCTAGAATAGGATTACCGTATCACTCTGGTGCGGATCTTACTCTGGAAGACCTACGAGGTTTGGTAGCAACTTGATCTGAAGTTTCATGATCATCATCATTAACTTCCTCACTAATTGGTGTAGGAATCACTGGAACTGATTCCTGTGATGAACAACTTTCCAATAAGGGAGAAGGTACTATTACCTCATCAAGTTCTACTTTCCTCCCACTCACTTCTTTCGAGAGAAACTTCTTCTCTAGAAAGGATCCATCTTAGCAACAAATATCTTGCTTTCGGATCTGTGATAGAAGGTGTACCCAATAGTTACCATTGGGTATTCTATGAAGACGCATTCGATTTGGGTTCGAGCTTATCGGTGAAAACTTTTTCACATAAGCATCACAACTCCAAACTTTAAGAAACGACACTTAGGTTTATCGCTAAACCATAGTTCATACGGTGTCATCTCAACGGATTTAGATGGTGCCCTATTAAACGTGAATGCAGCTGTCTCTAATGCATAACCCCAAAACGATAGTGGTAAACCGGTAAGATACATCATAAATCGCACCATATCCAATAAAGTGCGGTTACGACGTTCAGACACACCATTGTGCTGTGGTGTTCCAGGTGGCGTGAGTAGTGAAACTATTTCACATTTGTTTTAACTGAAGGCCAAACTCGTAACTCAAATATTTTTCCTCTGCGATCATATCGTAGAAACTTTTATTTTCTGTTACGATGATTCTTCACTTCACTCTGAAATTCTTTGAACTTTTCAAATGTTTCAGACTTGTGTTTCATCAAGTAGATATACCCATATCTGCTCAAATCATTTGTGAAGGTCGAAAATAACGATACTTGCCGTGAGCTTTAACACTCATCGGACCGCATACATCAAGATGTATTATTTCCAATAAGTCATTTGCTCGCTCCATTGTTCCGAGAAGCGAGTCTTTAGTCATCTTGCCCATAAGGCATGGTTCGCAAGCATCAAGTGATTCATAATCAAGTGATTCCAAAATCCCATCAAGATGGAGCTTCTTCATGCGCTTTACACCAATATGACCTAAACGGCAGTGCCACAAATAAGTTGCACTATCATTATTAACTTTGCATCTTTTGGCATCAATATTATGAATATGTGTATCACTACGATCGAGATCCAACGAACCATTTTCATTGGGTGTGTAACCATATAAGGTTTTATTCATGTAAAAGAACAACAATTTATTCTCTTACTTAAATGAATAACCGTATTGCAATAAACATGATCAAATCATATTCATGCTCAACGCAAACGCCAAATAACATTTATTTAGGTTTAACACTAATCGAAAGTATAGGGAGTGTGCGATGATGATCATATCAATCTTGGAACTACTTCCAACACTCATCGTCACTTCCTTCAACTAGTTTCGTTCATTTCGCAACTCCTGTTTCAAGTTACTACTCTTAGCAACTGAACCAGTATCAAATACCGAGGGGTTGCTACTAACACTAGTAAAATACACATCAATAATCTGTATATCAAATATACCTTTGTTCACTTTGCCAACCTTCTTATCCGCCAAATACTTGGGGCAGTTCCGCTTCCAGTGACCAGTTCCATTGTAGCAAAAGCACTTAGTCTCGTGCTTAGATCCAGACTTGGGCTTCTTCACTCGAGCAGCAACTTGCTTGCCGCTCTTCTTGAAGTTCCCTTCTTCCCTTTGCCCTTCTCCTTGAGACTAGTGGTCTTGTCAACCATCAACACTTGATGTTTTTCTTGATTTCTACCTTCGCCGATTTTAGCATCGCCAAGAGCTTGGGAATTGTTTTCGTCATCCCTTGCATATTATAGTTCATCACGAAGTTCTAGTAACTTTAGTGATGGTGACTAGAGAATTCTGTCAATCACTATCTTATCCGGAAGATTAACTCCCACTTGATTCAAGCGATTGAAGTACTCGGACAATCTGAGCACATGCTCACTAGTTGAGCGATTCTCCTCCATCTTTTAGCTATAGAACTTGTTGGAGACTTCATATCTCTCAACTCGGTATTTGCTTGAAATATTAACTTCAATTCTGGAACATCTCATATGGTCCATGACGCTCAAAACGCCTTTGAAGTCCCGATTCTAAGCCGTTAAGCATGGTGCACTAAACTATCAAGTAGTCATCATATTGAGCTAGCCAAACGCTCATAACGCCGCGTGATCTGCTCCTGCAATAGGTCTGCTCACCTAGCGGTGCATCAAGGACATAATTCTTCGTGCAGCAATGAGGATAAACCTCAGATCACGGATCCAATCCGCAATATTGCTACTAACATTTTTCAATACAATTTTCTAGGAACACATATAAAAACACAGGGAAGCAACAACGCGAGCTATTGATCTACAATATAATCTGCAAAATACTACCAGGACTAAGTTCATGATAAATTAAAGTTCAATTAATCATATTACTTAAGAACTCCCACTTAGAAAAATATCCTCCAATTCTCTAAGTGATTGCGTGATCCATATCAACTACACCATGACCGATCATCACGTGTGATGGAGTAGTTTCAATGGTGAACATCAATATGTTGATCATATCTACTATATGATTCACGCCGACCTTTCGGTCTCCGTGTTCCGAGGTCATATCTTATATGCATAGCTCGTCAAGTATAACCTGAGTATTCTGCGTGTGCAACTGTTTTGCACCGTTGTATTTGAACGTAGAGCCTATCACACCCGATCATCACGTGGTGTCTCAAAGACGAAGAACTTTCATAACGGTGCATACTGTGGAGAACACTTCTTGATAATTTAGTAAGGGATCATCTTATAATGCTACCGTCAATCAAAGCAAAATAAGATGCATAAAGGATTAACATCACATGCAATCAATATAAGTGATATGATATGGCCATCATCATCTTGTGCTTGTGATCTCCATCTCCAAGCACCGTCATGATCACCATCGCCACCGCGCGACACCTTGATCTCCATCGTAGCATCGTTGTCGTCTCGCCAACTATTGCTTCTACGACTATCGCTACTCCTTAGTGATAAAGTAAAGCAATTACATGGCGTTTGCATTTCATACAATAAAGCGACAACCATATGGCTCCTGCCAGTTGCCGATAACTCGGTTACAAAACATGATCATCTCATACAATAAAATATAGCATCACGTCTTGACCATATCACATCACAACATGCCCTGCAAAAACAAGTTAGACGTCCTCTACTTTGTTGTTGCAAGTTTTACGTGGCTGCTACGGGCTGAGCAAGAACCGTTCTTACCTACGCATCAAAACCACAACGATATTTCGTCAAATAGACTCCGCTTTAACCTTCTCAAGGACCGGGCGTAGCCACACTCGATTCAACTAAAGTGAGAGAGACAGACACCCGCCATCACCTTTAAGCAACGAGTGCTCACAGCGGTGAAACCAGTCTCGCGAAGCGTCACGCGTAATGTCGGTCCGGCCGCTTCATCTCACAATACCGCTGAACCAAAGTATGACATGCTGGTAGGTAGTATGACTTGTATCGCCCACAACTCACTTGTGTTCTACTCGTGCATATGACATCAACGCATAAAACCAGGCTCGATACCCTGTTGGGGAACGAGTAATTTCAAAAAATTTCCTACGATCACGCAAGACCATGGTGATGGCATAGCAACGAGAGGGAAGAGTGTCTGTCCACGTACCCTCGTAGACCGAAAGCGGAAGCGTTATAACAACGCGGTTGATGTAGTCGTACGTCTTCACGACCCGACCGATCCAAGCACCGAACGTACGGCACCTCCGAGTTCTGCACACGTTCAGCTCGATGACGTCCCTCGAACTCCGATCCAGCCGAGTGTCGAGGGAGAGTTCCGTCAGCACGACGGCGTGGTGACGATGATGATGTTCCACCGACGCAGGGCTTCGCCTAAGCTCCGCTACGGTATGATCGAGGTGTAATCTGGTGGAAGGGGGCACCGCACACGGCTAAGGAACGATCTAATCGATCAACTTGTGTGTCATGGGGTGCCCCCTGCCCCTGTATATAAAGGAGGGAAGGGGAGGGGCTGGCCGGCCTAGGAGGGAGGCAAGGGTGTCCTACTCCTACTAGGAGTAGGATTCCCCCAAATCCTAGTCCAACTAGGGTTTGACCAAGGGAGAGGGAGAGAGGCGCACCCCTTCTCCTAATCCTAATAGGACTAGGGAGGGGGAAGGCTGCGCCAGCTATAGGGCCCCTTTCTCTTTCCCACTAAGGCCCATCAAGGCCCATTGACTCCCGGGAGGTTCGGTAACCCCTGTACTCAGTAAAATTCCCAATTTCACCCGGAGTGATTCCGGAGTCCAAATATAGGCTTCCAATATATCAATCTTTATGTCTCGACCATTTCGAGACTCCTCGTCATGTCCGTGATCTCATCCGGGACTCCGAACAACCTTCGGTACATCAATATCATATAAACTCATAATAACTGTCATCGAAACTTTAAGCGTGCGGACCCTACGGGTTCGAGAACTATGTAGACATGACCGAGACACCTCTCTGGTCAATAACCAATAGCGGGACCTGGATGCCCATATTGGCTCCTACATATTCTACGAAGATCTTTATCGGTCAGACCGCATAACAACATACGTTGTTCCCTTTGTCATCGGTATGTTACTTGCCCGAGATTCGATCGTCGGTATCCAATACCTAGTTCAATCTTGTTACTGGCAAGTCTCTTTTCTCGTTCCGTAATACATCATCTCACAACTAACACCTTTAGTTGCAATGCTTGCAAGGCTTTATGTGATGTGCATTACCGAGAGGGCCCCGAGATACCTCTCCGACAATCGGATGACAAATCCTAATCTCAAATATGCCAACCCAACATGTACCTTCGGAGACACCTGTAATGTACCTTTATAATCACCCGATTACGTTGGACGTTTGGTAGCACCCAAAGTGTTCCTCGGCAAACGGGAGTTGCATAATCTCATAGTCATAGGAACATGTATAAGTCATGAAGAAAAGCACTAGCAACAAACTATACGATCAGGTGCTATGCTAATGGAATGGGTCATGTCAATCAGATCATTCAACCAATGATGTGATCCCATTAATCAAATAACAACTCCTTGTTCATGGTTAGGAAACATAACCATCTTTGATTAACGAGCTAGTCAAGTAGAGGCATACTAGTGACACTCTGTAGGTTTATGTATTCACACATGTATTATGTTTCCGGTTAATACAATTCTAGCATGAATAATAAACATTTATCATGATATAAGGAAATAAATAATAACATTTATTATTGCCTCTAGGGCATATTTCCTTCACATGTATATGATGTGCAGCGGCAAGGTGAGCCGGTTCAGCAGCCGGTGGCCAAGGTACCGGCCCTAGGAAGAGGTCGTGGCGCTCAGGGCCGTGGTGGTTTCAATGGCCACAACAGAGATGGATGGAATACTAACCGGTACGGGCGGTGGGGAGACGATGGTTATGATGCATATGGTGAGGGGCTGCACCGTGGATCTTCTTCCGGTGGCGGCCGTGGGCACAACAGGTACAATGATGGTGGTCCAGGACAGTTTCAGGGGCTGCCCGGTAATTTTGTTGAAGGCGTAGCCAGACCCAACTATCGCTTCCGAGGTGGATATCGGCGTGGTGGGAGAGGTAGACGCCCACCTCCACCGCGGCATATCCCTCCACCGCCACCGCCCGTTGCGGACATGGCTACGGGGGAGGAGCTTGAGCACACAGCGGACTTGGTGACAAATTCATCCACATTGCCAGCGGCTGCGGTTGATGTGGTTACAGCTCTGGCAGCGGTGACAGTACCGGCGGCATCTGGAGCTTCAAATCTCAGAGATGGTACGCCTGACAAAGGGACGGAGAAAGCGGAGGAGAGAAACTCTCGAAGTGGGCAATTAAGAAAAAGAAGTTGCCTTGCTTTAGATGTGGCGAACTGGGTCACTTTATGGCATAGTGCACTAATGAGCTTTGCGATTATTGCCTAAAATCTCAGCACCTTACCGGAGACTGCCCACTTTTATCTGGTCCTAAACCTGGTATTAGCATTTTCGGTGTGTGTTGCGAGGAGCTGATGTTCTTTGAGACTCCGGAAGTGGACTCGCTACCACAGATGGTTGAGAGTTCCTTCCCCGCAGTTGTCCAGGTGACTAATGGACAGTTGTCTGAGGCTCAGATTGTGAGATAGCTACGTGACTTGGTACCAGGTAACCATCCATGGCATTTGGAACAGTTAGAGGGACAGTCTTATAAGGTGGATTTTCACACTAAAGAGGATCAGATGCATTTTCTCAAGTGGGGCATGTGTAGAGTCCCAAGCACCAACACTATTATTGCTTTTGATGAGTGGAAGCAGGAGGAACCGGAGGGTATACCTTTAGAGAAGGTGTGGGTACGTTTCTTTGGTGCACCACCAAAATTGATGAAACATTTTCTGATTGCTTGGAGCTTGGGTGGGATGATTGGAAAAACTGAAAAAGTGGACATGCCCTTTACTCGTGCACAAGGGGTTGCGCGGTGGCTAGTCAGTGTCGCGAGTGTTGAACACATTCCGGATTTGGTTAGATGGACATATGCTGGAGTCACTTATATTTTAGAGCTTGAGATTGAGGATACTTCGATCTCCCAGGATGGGGATGAACCTCATGATATGGACACAACTGAGGGGGCGGAGCGCCCGGGAATCAGGGTAAAGGTACTGACAATTCTCAACAGGAGTCGGACAATGGGCCCAATGCGCAACCAGATAAGGCAGATAGTTCTGCCAAACAGGCGCCACTGTCCACTACTCCGATGACCACTCTTCGTTTTGGTCAAGCTCAGCTCCTAGTCGGTTATGGAGCACCAGAGTTGAGGCTGACGACCCGGCGGAACTTGAGTTGCCTTCGGTCTTGAGTCTGACCTGCGAGACGACGACTGCACTCGAGCGACACGTTGATTGTGGCGATGTCATGATGGATTCCTCTCCGGCCAGGCTGGTTGTCGCTCACGAGGTAGCTGCGAGGGGGGCGCCCTGCCAGTCCTCTTCGGGAGGGGCACCTGGACAGGTGGTCTGTGCCTCTCCTCCCACCGTGACGGCGGGCCAGTCCTCTTTGGGAGGGGCTCCTGGATAGGAGGTATGTGGCTCCTCTCCCATCACGGCGGCGGCGATCCCTGACGAGAGGGGGGTGTGGTGCGGGAAGGACACCCATGCTGTAACCCCCTTGCAGGGTCTCGCCATGCAGAGCGAGGAGCTGGGGGTGAGGTGCGGGAAGGAGTCCAGCTGTCAGAACCCCCCAGAACTTTGCCGTACAATGCGGCCAGGAGCCAAGTGGCTCCGGTGGGGAGAGGGGGAGAGGGACTAGTGAGCAGGTGGCTCTCTGGTCTTCTTCCCCCTTACCCCCTTCGGCTGAGTTCCGCTCGTCCATGCCCTTCCCTTCTTCACCGACGATAGGGGATGGGTGTGGGAGTCGGGATTTTACTCCTCAGGAGAGGACCACGGAGGAGCTTATCGCTTTCGGTGGGATTGCAGATCCGGTGTCGGCTGGCAGGCGTGTCAGCAATCGGATCCAGGGACAGCCGGATGCGGATGACCTGCAGCTAGCGCGGGCCAAGAGGGCCGCCATGCTTCGTAATGTCGAGGCTACTACAGGTGCGTCTTTTGATAAAAGTTGTTCACTTTTGCACTTCTCAGAAGATGAAATAGTAGATAAGGCAAACGACTTAGGAATTTCTTTGGGGTCAAATGAAACTGAGATCGTCAAATCCATTAATGATATTTTAGACTTAGAAGAGGAGAGGGCTTCCGAAATTATTCGAAATCTTGCATCTATCAAACCAATGAGTGATAATGATATGAACAATTTAGGAATAGCTGATCTCGCAAATATTTGTAATAACCTTTTGCCTACCGCGGAGGAGGAGGATGAGGAGGATTTGGAGATTACAGACACGGTTGAGCCTCCCTTGATTGGGGGGGGGGATTCTATGGTCACCGATCCTTCTATCCCGCAGGGAGTTGAGGAGAAGCCCAAACGGCCCTGGAAGAGGAAAATTTACCCTACGTCGGCGGTAAGCAGAAGTGCCAGAGTTAAGCATAAAAAAAATTCATGATGACTTATGAAAGGAATTTTCTGGAATAGCAGAGGTCTAGCAGACTTGGCTAAACAAAGATTCTTAGCAGAAACAACGATAGAACAACACTTAGACTTTATCGCACTTTTGGAAACTGGACGAGATAATTTCACATCACAGTTTCTTCAAACTCTCTCCAGTGGTATAGATTTTGATTGGCACATCTTACCTCCAAGAGGCCGATCCGGTGGGATTTTACTAGGAGTACGGTGTGAGACGTTAGAGGTGCTTAATGTGGTTCACGGAGATTTTTCGGTCAAATTCAGGGTGCGATCAAAACTAGACGGGTTCCGATGGTCCCTAGTAGCGGTCTATGGGGCGGCACAACCTGAACTCAAACCAGACTTTTTGGCCGATTTGGTGAGGATTTGTGGAGATGAAAATCTGCCTATACTAGTTGGGGGGATTTTAATATCATTAGGAGAAGAGATGAAAAGAACAATGACAATTTTGATGGACGATGGTCCATGATGTTTAACATGATTATCGTGAGTCTCAATTTGAGAGAAATTGAGCTCACCGGTAGACAGTTTACATGGGCCAACTCGTTACCTATTCCGACTTATGAAAAGTAGGTTAGGGTTCTTGCTAGTGTGGAGTGGGAACAAAAATATCCGTTAGTGTCGGTTCATGCGATGCAGAGAGCGATCTCGGATCACACGCCACTTCTTCTAGACTCGGGGGAGGCTACACATGTGGCAAATAAAAATATCTTCTCCTTCGAGCACAGTTGGTTTGAGCGAGAAGGATTTATGGAGATGATTGCACGAGAATGGGCTAAGACAGTTAGTGGAAGGACTCATGTTGAGCGATGGCAAAATAAAATTAGACATCTCCGACAATTTCTGCGCGGTTGGGCCAGAAATGAGAGTGGGATCTATAAACAAGAAAAAGAATGTCTTACTCAATTGATTGAGGCATTAGACTTGAAGGCAGACGTCACTCTTCTCTCTGTTCATGAGCAACGAATGAAGTCCCAGGCTGAGCAAGGTCTACGGGCCCTCTTGAGAGAAGAGGAGCTGAAGTGGGCATTGCGTGCGAATAATGAGGGTTGTCCAAGGGGATGACAATACACAATTTTTTCATATGGTTGCAAATGGCAAGCATAGGAAGAAAAAAATTATACATCTTGAACAGGATGAGGGGACAATAGTGGGACATGAAAAATCTAAGGGCATACATTTTTAACTATTATAAACAACTTTTTGGTCCCCCTAATTCATCTATGGTGTCCCTGGACGAATCTGTGATTGATGATATACCTCAATTACAGGCAGCAGAGAATGATGTTCTCTCTGCACCGTTCACTGAAAAAGAGGTTTATCAGGCAATTTCCCAAATGAAGCCGAATAAAGCATCGGGACCAGATGGGTTTCCCGCTGAATTCTATAAGAAATGTTGGCATATTATTAAAGATGATCTTATGCCTATGTTTCATGACTTTTTTTACGGTCATTTGGAGTTGTTTCATCTTAACTTTGGGACGATCACGTTGTTACCTAAGAAAGATGAGGCAGTTCGGATCGAACAATTCCGCCCCATTTGCCTGCTGAATGTGAGTTTCAAAATATTCACAAAGGTAGGAACTAATAGATTGACACAAATTGCTCATTCGATGATCCAACCGAGCCAGACAGCGTTCATGCCCGGACGACACATACTGGAAGGGGTGGTCGTTCTACATGAAACGCTTCATGAGATCCACTCGAAGAAATTAGATGGGATTATTTTCAAAGTGGACTTTGAGGAGGCGTACGATAAAGTAAAATGGTATTTTCTTCAACAGGCAATGCGCATGAAGGGTTTTACTGAAACTTGGAGGAAGCAAGTTGATACCCAAGTCCAGAAAGGTAGTGTAGGAATCAAGGTGAACGACGACATCGGTCACTATTTCCATAAACATAAGGGGTTACGACAAGGGGATTCCATGTCTCCTCTTCTGTTCAATATTGTGGCAGATATGCTGGCCGTCATTATTGGCAGGGCCAAGCAGCATGACCACGTAGAGGGTCTAGTTCCTCATCTTGTCGATAGAGGGGTTTCCATTCTATAATATGCTGATGACACTATTCTCTTCATGGAACATGATATGGCTAAGGCACGTAATATGAAACTTATCTTATGTCTCTTCGAACAATTGTCTGGATTAAAAATTAATTTTCATAAGAGCGAGGTGTTCTGCTTTGGGAAGACCAAAGACGAGGAACACAATTACAGACAACTGTTTGGGTGCGAGTCAGGTGCCTTATCATTCAATTGCTTGGGTATACCGATCCCTCATCGTAAACTCTCCAATAAACATTGGAAATGTACTGAAGAGCGAATTGAAAAAAACACTTAGCTGCTGGAAGGGTAAGCTTATGTCATATGGAGGTCGGCTCGTCCTGATTAACTCAGTATTGACTAGTATGCCGATGTTCCTTTTGTCGTTCTTCGAAGTTCCGAAAGGAGTTCGCAAGCGACTTGATTTCTTTAGATCACACTTCTTTTGGCAGTCTGATGAGGCCAAGCGGAAATACCATCTCGCGCGATGGGATATCATTTGCCGACCTAAAGACCAAGGGGGTCTCGGCATTGAAAACTTACAAATCAAGAACTAATGTCTTATGAGCAAATGTCTCTGCAGATTAGAGACTGAGCCGGAGGGTATGTGGTCCCAAATCTTGCGTAATAAGTATCTGCATTCCAAAATGCTAGCCCAGGTTACCATGAGACCGACTGATTCTCATTCTGGAAGGGACTTATGCGCACGAAGGACCTGTTCTTTCGTAGGGTCAAATTCTTGGTTGGCAATGGCATGTCAACAAGATTTTGGGAAGACACGTGGCTAGGAGAGACGTCCTTGGCCATCCAATATCCTACACTCTATAATATTGTGCAACATAAGGAGGATTACATGGGTACCGTCCTTCAAACAATTCCCTTGAACATCCAATTCAGACGAGTGTTAGTTGGTGAGAGATGGACCGCCTGGATGCACCTGGTTCGGAGATTGATAGAAGTTCAACTCTCCGATTAGCCGGATTCAATACAATGGAAATTAACTACGAACGGGAGGTTTACGGTGAAATATTTTTATATGGAACTCATTAACTCTGGCCCCCTATCACGGTCGCTGCACATTTGGAAAGTTAAGATTCCTTTGCGTATTAAAATATTCATGTGGTTTGTTCACAAGCAAGTGATACTCACAAAGGACAATTTAATTAAGAGGCGGTGGGTAGGTTCTTCGCGGTGCTGTTTTTGTGATCATGACGAAACAATACAACACTTATTTCTTGAATGCCCACTTGCCAAGTTACTTTGGAGAACGATTCATATAGCTTTTAATATTAATCCTCCAGTTGATATTGCGTCTTTGTTTGGGACGTGGTTAGCTGGGGTGGAGCAGATTACTGCGGCTCGTATTCGAATTGGAATATGTGCGCTATTATGGGCTATATGGAACTGCAGGAATAATATAATTTTTAACAGACAACACACTTTAACTTTTTTGCAGGTTATCTTCAGAGCTACAACTTGGATCCGTACGTGGTCCTTACTCACTCCTATGGACTCCAGGGAGCCTTTGGTTACTGGGTGCAATCAATGGGAGATGGTAGCTCGGTTATCTTCAACCAGTTCGGATGGCGCTCGCATAACAGAATAGGAGTCTAGAGAGCTTATCCTTTTTATCTTCATTGTGCCAGTTGACGTGGTTCACATGTACTTTTCCTTTTTTTATACTCTATTTTGCTCCGTTTTGTGAGCTGTAAGACTTTTATGACGATTCTGGATTGTTAATAAGATGGCCGCATGCATCATCATGATGCAGAGGCCGGGGGCACGCCTCCGTTTTCAAAAAAAATACCGACTTCGGGTTTGGTTGCTTACCGAAGTATGTGGTAAAATGAAGTGGCGAGTGAAGATTGACATAAGCCTTTTGCCGGTGGTAGCAAAATTTTCTTGGATCTCCCGTGTTGAAAACTCTGGGCCGTGGATCTTGCATGAAGGGAATTGCAATAGAGATGGTGAAGAAGCACTAGTGGAAGATAAACTTGAATGGAACTTTGACAAGGCTACTGTTCTCGAGGGCGTAGATAATGCTGAAAGTGAGTATATGCATGGAGATATTTATTTCCTTGAGTTCCATCCATACAAAGAGATTGCCTTCTTGTGGGTATCAAGAAAAAGAGTGGTTGCTTATCATTTGTGTAGCTCAAATGTTCAAGATTTGGGCGAGTTACGTCTACAAAGTGTAGGAGATTCTTTTCCATACACACCATGTTGGACAGGAGAGTTATTTGAAAGGAATTGATTGTGTGTACCCAACATCCAGGGCTATGTGAAATAGTCCTAGTGTCTGATATCCTTTCTGGCTAGCGCTCGGGTCGCCCCCCGCTCAGGCGACTCGGGTGGCTCCCCAACCCTTGCCGCCGCCGGGGCCTAGCCCATCCTCCTCCCCTCCTCTCGCCGCCACCGGAGGACGCCGGCGGCTTGCGCCCGGAGGCCGACGGCGGTAGCGGGGGCTCTTCCTCCCTCCCGCGTCTCAGGGGTGGCGGGACCCCAACAAGCATGGAGGTGCGACTGATCTACAAGCGACGGCGTTGGCTTCGACGGCGGCGGCGGTCGGCCCTGCCTCGGGCCACGGGCGGCTGCTGCGGTGGCTGGCCTGGATCGGGCGGCGGCGCGATGCGGTCTTCGGCGGCATGTCATCTAGCTTTAGATCAGCAGCGGCGTCGAGGGCTTGGTGGACTGCTTGGCGGCACCCATGGCAGATCAGTCTGGCCGGTGTAGCCAGTGGTGGTGGTCATCTTCTTCGTCGGCGGTGGCTGGCCAGAAGCTTGGTGATCGGATCTCGAGATCCATCATCTAGTCCCGGCTGCTAGTTGGGGAGACATGGTTGCCGGTGAAAACCGAGCTGACGGCACGCGATGGCGGCGTTCTACGCCGTTACCTTGATGAAGGCATCGTCGTGTAACTACTGTCGACCCACTTGTGCTGCTCCGGGGGAAACCCTAGGATCCGGTGTTCTAGATCGGACGATGGCGGCACTGCGGTATCGTTTCTCTCTTGGGAGCATCGTTTGTGGAGCAGCGCTGGAAGTCAGAGGCAGGAGGTGGAGCGGCTTCGTCTTGCACGGAGCTTCGTTGGAGATGTCAAGTCATGCCTGACCGACAAGTGCTACGCTTGGTCATGCCTGGTCGGCAGGTACTACGCACGACATATCCTCCAAGGACTTCAAGCTGTGTCGACTGGTGATACTTGGCAGCATGGCGCTAGCTGAGGTGTATCAGTGGCGACCGCGACGTGTTCAGTTGTTTGCGCGCAGGGAGGAAGTGCCGTTGGGCACCATGGTGGCATCGACGATAGCTGGACCGAGCAAGGTTGATGCATCAGTACCGTTCTGAAGATGGAGCGGTGGCAGTTGGCGGCGGCCTCGAGAGCACGCCGACCGATGTGTGCCCTGCACCCGCAAGTGGCTAAGTTGGGGTCTCGTGTCTTAGATGTTAGGCTTGGCTGCGATGTTTGTTTGGTATTAAGCCCAGGCTATCTGCGCTCCTTCATCAACTGGATAGGTGTAGCGACAGTTTGTTGCTTAGACGGCGGCTTTAGTCTTACTGTTGTATTGATTTTGTAAGGTCTTGTGAAAATAATTAATAAAGTGGCCGTATGCATCGCCCAGATGCAGAGGCTGGGGGTCATCCTCCTTTTCTAAAAAAAATAATATCCAGGGCTATGTTTTAAATGTCATATGAATTCCAACTTACATTTGTAAGTGTGGATCCTTACAAGTAATAAAGGGTGGATTGCGATATATCTTACCTTTATTTCATTTACATGTGTGTTCCTTTTATTTGTCCTTGAGCCTAATACAAATTGCATCCGAACTCTAAGGTCCTGATTGGCTTGTGGATGCAATTTAGGGTAGTTTGATTAGGTGGGCTGCATTGAAATCCTACGGCCGAATCGACAGCTTCCACTCAAATAAACTCATCTTGTACATGAAGGGGAACGCGACGTCGAGCTCATGCGGACGGGATGGCAGCCACCCACATGGAAAATTTCCACACTATATGGATTGATTAGCAGATAACACTGAATCACCCTATGAAGACCCACCATAATACCGCATTATAAATAAATAAAAAACACACTCCATCGTCTTCCCCACCCGCCAAATCAAATACTCCATCATTTCAAAATATAAGGTGTATTAGTTTTTTAAAAGTGAATTTTTTAACTTTGACCAAGTTCAAAACTATCGACATTACAATAATAAATTCATTTCATAATTAATCTAATGATGCCGGTTTGATATTATGTATATTGATATATTTCTCTGAAAAATTAATCAAACTTAAGACTTTTCAAAAAATTAATACACCTTATAGTTTGAAACAGAGGATTTTTTTTTTGAAAATCCAACAACACCAACTTGCAGTAAAGCGTGCACAACCCTTCTAGTATTAGTTCAAACCCCATCTAACGCACCATGTCGGCTTTTGCAGGACCACCAACCAACTATTTTTTTTTTTTTTTTGCAAAAGATTAGGCTAAGAATTAGGGGGGTTTCGTATCAAATCTGTGAACCTGTGTTCCTGAAAATCTGGTCGTTTTCTGCAATTAACTCCCATCATACATATAGAAAAAGCAAATTATTTACTTACACCAATTCCTTTCACCCAGATGAATCCAGTGTTTCCCCATGGGCCTAGATTAACGAACAGCTCAATGCATCTGATTATATGACTCACTGTTGAGCATGGGATCCTTTATTATCGAGCTCGCTCCGAAAATGGATGCCATTGTTTTCCAGAAAGCTGGAGTACCAGCAAGCAGAGAGCCTGGCTTCCCTTGGCCGCGCCTTATCGTCGAAGTCGACACGGTACAGGCCGTACCGTGTATTGTACCCTGCGAGGAACTCGAACATGTCCACGAAGTTCCACGCAAAGTAACCTTTCACATTGACTCCGGTTCTGCAGAGCAAAAACCGCATCATGGTAACTGAGCTCTGAAAATTCTACAGTACCTGCAACTGCATTTCTCGTGGGTTTGTTTGAATGACTAACCTTAATGCCGCCAGTGTGCTCCCTATGTAGCTCTTCAAGTATTTGACCCTGTCAGTGTCATCGAGAGTGTCGTTGGTAGATGCCTTACCTGTAGAGAGGAAGGACGTGGTAGAAGACAGATCTCATCAGACAGAATGGACTAGAAGCACAACACATCGACATAATTTTATCAAATTCTACTGAATCGGATATTCAAGGTGAGAGCTTGATAAAAATATTGGAGATTGTAGTGATCAGAAGCAAGATCGACTTGCCATTCTCTTGGACATAAATGGGCAGGTCACCATAGACTTTTGCCAGGTACTGCAACACAAGTTGTAATCCTTTTGGGTCGTCTGGAAATGCTGTTGGCATATCCTGCATTCAAAATAAAAAGTAGTAGCATCTTTTTGTCACAGCTCGCAAAATGGGCACAATTAAGATAGCTTGCTTACTGTATGAGTCAGAATTCCTAATTCAACTATACTTTATGTCCAAAACAGCTGAAGCTAGTAGCATATTTATCAGTCAATATTGGAAAATTTTACCTCACCTACTGCCGGGTCTGTTCTAGAAGCTGCATCAAAGAAGCTAATAACTTGTTAGTATATGTTTCGAAAGCTTTGATACACTATTTGGTCAGTACATCTGTTAACAGATTTCTATCACCCATCGCAAAAAAGAAATAATTCTATATGCCTTAACAAGTTGTGTTAGATAAATGAGTCAAATTCCCAATTTTAGCCGCTACACTCATGAACAATGATGGAGCAATACGCCAATGCAAATATAAAATTTTCTTACATATCTTGTAAACTGCCATGTCTGCTGCATAGTCGCGAACACCATTCTTTAAAGGACGATCGCTCACATAGACAGAATAGTAGTGATTTATTCCTATGAAATCAATAGCACCCTTGACAAATTCAGATTGTAGTTTTGTGAAGGATGGAAGGCGAGAACCAGCATTTGTCTTTATCACTTGGGGGTAATCTCCGAACACCAAGGGTTCTAGTATCCTACGAAACAACACAAATTGATTGGTTAGCTCCATGTTTGTTACACATTCAATTTCAGAATCTAGAAGCAAAGGTAAGAGTCAAAACAACATACAAACCGAACAGGAAGTCCTGATATCTTTTATTTGCTGCTAAATCAAGAGTAGAGTTCGTCAAAGGATAACTCCAATGGGAGTAAACATTTATGCCAACAACTCCCATTTGCACGGCCTACACACAAGAATATTTTTGTTAGCATACAAATATATTTTTCTAAAATATATAAAATATAATATTATACAAAAAAAATTGTAATCATGAAGACTCCGTAGTAAATTATGCAGTTAACAAGTACTTTCTTCTGGATCGGTTTGACAATACTAGTGTTTCCAAATTAATCTTATATTACAACTTAAATCTGCCGGCAGAAAACAGTTGTTAATTTTTGGCACAAGATAACTCACTTGCTATTTTTCTCTGTAAAGTCTAGTAGCAGATGCATGTGCCAGTATCATGTTATGAGCTGCTATGTACGGCTCCACGGTTGAGTTCCCGACGGTACATTTTGTTGTTCCAAAAGGATCGGAACAACGTCCAGGTGCAAATGTTCCACTATCGTAAGATCCGATTGGGCCGACATTAGGTACGTTCATCGTAGTCCAGTAGGAAACCCTGTCTCCAATCTCTCTGAAGCATACATCTGCAAATGCCGTGAAATCCTCCCTGCAGTTTGCAATGCCACCTATAAGGAAATATAACTGAGGAAGTAGGGATCATTTAATTATTTTACAGAAGTTTGCATAGATGACGCCATGATCTAAATTCTAAGAAAAGGTTGATCAATTTCAGATTTTGAGAAATTTCAACACCACAATGGAAAATGTACGGGATCTTACACAACTCTAGGGCTTAGCCATCCTCCATATTCATCATCCAAAACTTGTGGGAAATCGAAATGGTAAAGCATGATATGGATTTGAATCCCTAAAGAAACAAGAAGGCCGTAGTGGTTCAGATAGTGAAGCATTAAAGAACAATAATTTTTAGCCAACTAGGCATTAAAGAACAAGACGACCATAGTGGTTCTGTTAGGAGCTAGGGTTTTGCCCTGCCTAGGGCGTAGGCTATATGGGAAGGAGGGAGGTGGGCGAGGGCTGGAGCGCGGCGGCCGGCGGCGAGGCGCCGTCCTTGCGGTTGGGGCGGCGGCGCAAGGAGGAGGAGGCGGCTAGGGTTTAGGGTTCCGGCTCCTCTGGGAGCCGGGCAATAGAATAGTCTTATTGCTTAATTCCAAAAAGAGTCTTACAACCTATATTTATAACCTAGATAACTTGCATAAGAATTAACCTAAGATAACTTGCATAAGAATTAACCTAAGATAACTTGTGGGCTAAGATTGCCCGGTGGGCCTACGGCGGCCATAGACCTGGCCGGTCATAACATCTCTCCCCGCCTGCGCAAACAGCTCGTCCTCGAGCTGAAAGTCGGGGTAGTGCTGGTGGAACTCCTCGCGCTGCTCCCAAGTAGCGCCCTCCTCCGTAGTCCAGCCCATGAATCAACACGTGCCAGGAGCCTCGGCACAGCTGGGCCTTGGCGCCTTCTCCGGTGCAGGAAGGAGACGTCCGTCCGAGGCCGGCGGAAGGGCCGGCGGTGCCGCGGGTGGATCACCGCGGAATGGCTTGAGCAGCCCGACATGGAAGACATCATGAATGCGCGCGCCGGCCGGAAGCTGAAGACGGTACGCCACTTTCCCAATGCGTTCCAGATAGCAAAGGACCGCATAACGAGGACCGAGCTTCTTCCGCGCTTGGGTCCAACGATCGCAGAGAGCGGTGAAGTAGACGCAACCAGACCCAATCGCCCACCGCGAACTCCGCCTCGCGATGGTGGCCATCATAGTATCGTTTGGCCAACTGCTGGGCCTGGAGAAGTCGTTGCTGGACCTCCGCGAGCATCTCATCACGGCTCCTCAGAAGAGCCCCGGCCGCCTCGGTCCGTGCCGAGGCCGCATCCACCGGCAGGATCGGCGGGGGCGGCCGACCATAAACCACCTCAAAGGGCGTAGTACGAAGGGCGGAGTGAAAAGATGTGTTGTAGCAGTACTCCGCCCACGAGAGCCAGTCCACCCATGCGCGAGGGCGATCACCTGTAACACAACGCAAATACATGGCAATCACCTTGTTAACGATCTCAGACTGGCCGTCCGTCTGAGGATGGAAGGCAGTGCTCAGGCGGAGCTTCACGCCCGCCAGCCGGAAAAGGTCGCGCCATACATGGCCGGTGAACACAGGATCCCGATCACTGACGATCGAAGAAGGAAACCCGTGGAGACGGACAATGCCATCGAAGAAGGCCCGGGCGACTGATGCCGCTGAATATGGGTGGCCAAGGGCGGCGAAATGAGCATACTTGGAGAAGCGGTCGACCATCGTGAGAATGACGGATTTGCCGCCCACCTTGGGAAGGCCTCGATAAAATCCATGGAGATGTTCGCCCAAACCTGAGATGGAACCTCCAAGGGTTGAAGCATGCCGGGTCGCAGCGTCTCCGCTTTATTGCGCTGGCACGTCACACAAGACCGCATCCAATCACGGACCAGGCACGATCGCTGGAATGTAGAAGTCGGCGCGAGACGATGGAGCGTCTTCGCACACCCTCATGGCCCGCCGCATGGGCGAGACGCAGCACCGCCGACGAAGATCGCCGTGGCGCCGGACGAAGATGCGCGCCCATGGAGAAGCAGGCCGTCGGCTAGTCGCCATGGCTCCTCCAGCTTCGCCGCCGCCGCCAGCTGCTGCTGCAAGAGGAGGGCGTCGCCGCGATCGCGTCGCGCGGGCGGATATCGGCGAGAGAGGCGAAAGAGGGCCCGTGATGATGCGAAGGCCATCCCTCTCGCCGCACTGCCGTCCACATCGGCGCCACGCCGGGACAGGGCGTCGGCGACGGTGTTAAGGCGACCCGCCGGTACTCGACGGTGAAATCAAAGCCAAAGAGTTTATCGATCCATTGGGTGCCGAGGGACCGTCGAGAGCCTCGATCCAAAGATGAACTTGAGGCTGTAGTGGTCCGTGCGGATCCGGAAGGAACGACCCCAAAGATAGGGCCGCCCATGGCGCATCGCTCTGCACCAACCCAATGAGCTCACGCCATATGCCGCCAACTTAAGATGGCGTGCAGCAAAGGGACGGTGAAGAAGGCGAGGGTCCATCGCCTCGATGCGTAACCGCACCAAACCCCAAGACCGAGGCGCCGCAATGACGGTGAAGGGAAGGTCGAACCGCATCGTAGTACGGGTCCCGTCGTAAGGGCCCCCTTGAGGGCCTCAAATGCTGACGTGGCCTCCTCATCCCAAGAGAAGGCGTCGCGACGGAGTAGGCGCGTGAGTGGGGCCGCGATGAGCCCAAATTCCCGGATGAACTTCGGTAGTACCCGCAAGGCCAAGAAACCCACGAAGGGCCCGCGGAGATCGCGGAATCGCAAGCGGCGACGACCGCCACCTTGTCGGCGTCCATGGCCACACCCTCGCCGAGATGACGTGGCGAGGTAAGTTAATCAAGGTGTCCCGAACGAGCACTTCGAGCGCTTAAGATGAAGATGATGCGCCCGAAGCTCGTTGAAGACGATGGCCACATGCTGGAGGTGCTCCGCCCAAGAGGCGCTGTAGATAAGAATGTCATCAAAGAAAACGAGCACAAACCGACGTAAGTAGGGCCGGAGGACATCATTCATCAAGGCTTGGAATGTCGCCGGGGCGTTGGAGAGGCCAAAGGGCATCACCAAGAACTCGGCGGCCGTGATGAGTCCGAACGCCGCCTTGGCGATGTCGCCGGGATGCATGCGCACTGATGATACCCGACCGGAGGTCCAGCTTGGTGAAGAAGTGCGCCCATAGAGCTCATCCAGAGCTCATCGACCACCGGAATAGGAAACTTATCCTTAAGTGTGAGAGCATTAAGGGCACGGTAGTCGATGCAGAAGCGCCAAGTGCCGTCCGACTTGCGAACGAGAAGGACCGGTGCCGTAAAGGGTGATGTCGATATCCGGATAATGCCGGCGGCAAGCATGAGCGCGCACTGCCGCTCCAACTCGTCCTTCTGCAACTGAGGGTACCGATAGGGCCGTACTGCCACCGGAGCCGAGCCCGGCAGGAGATGAATACGGTGGTCGTAGACCCGGGCCGGCGGAAGGCCACAGGGTTCCTCAAAAAGATCACCGTGTTGCTGCAGGAGGTGATCCTGCAGCGGATGCTCGGCCTCCGTGGTCGCCGTGGCTAGCTGGAGTGGGGGGGACGCCGGGGTGCCTCCAACGCCCTCCCACCGGATACGGCGGCCCATGCGCCAGAAGGTCATCGTCAGGGCGTCGAAGTCCCAAAGGATGGGACCGAGAGTCCGCAAAAAGTCGACGCCGAGGATGAAGTCGAAACAGCCCAAATCGATGCCGGCACAAGTGATGGTGAAGTGCTCGTCACCGATAGTAATGGGAACGTCCCGAGCGAGCCCATGGCAGCGGAGGCGGTCACCATTAGCGACGGTGACACGCAGCTGCTCCCCGCCCGTGGGCTGTAGGGCAAGTCGCCGCATAGTAGACACCGGAAGGAAGTTATGTGTAGAACCCGTGTCCAAAAGAGCCTCCAGAGTCTCGCCGTGGATCGTGACCGGAATAAGCATAGTCCGCTCATTGCGGATGCCGGCCAGCGCATGAAGCGAGACGACAAGGGCCGTAGCCGGCGCGGGCGCGGGTGCCGGCGCGATCTCGGTGGCGGCTGGGTCGCCGAGTCCCTCCTCGGTGACAACGTCCTCTGCCTCGTCGGCGGTCTCCAAGTAGAAGAGGCGCGGGCAGACATGGCCCGGGGCATAGGGCGCATCACAGTTAAAGCACAGCCCCAGGCGGCGGCGCTCGAGCTGCTCAGCCTGCGAAAGGCGCCGGAAGGGCCGCGTTGCGGCCGGTGTGGTCGTCGGTGAGACGGCTGAAGAAGAGGCCACGGCTGGCGAAGGTCGGGGAGGCACGCGGCTCCCCCGAGGTGCTGCTGGCCGTGTCAAGGCCTGGGCGCACTGCTCGAACGCCCGAGCGTAGTACATGGCCGTCTGTAGGTCATGGGGGCCCTTCATCTCGACGTCCACGCGGATGTGGTCGGGAAGGCCACCGACGAAGAGCTCTGCCCGCTGTAGAGCCGTCACCCCCGGAGCGTGACATGCCAGAGCCTGGAAGCGGTCGGCGAAATCCTGGACCGTGGAGGTGAAGGGTAGGCGGCCCAGCTCGGACAAGCGGCTGCCGCGCCGTGGAGGTCCGAAGCGAAGGAGACACAGCTCGCGAAAACGATCCTGGGGGCATGCCGCCTCATCCCTTTCGAGCGTAGTACCATGTCTGGGCGGCACCCCGAAGGTGGTAGGACGCGAGCCAAGTGCGCTCGGACGCCGGTGTGCGCTGGCCCCGGAAGAACTGATCACACTGGTTTAACCAGTTAAGGGGGTCCTCCGAGCCGTCATAGGTGGCGAAGTCGATCCGGGCGAAGCGCGGCGGTGTCGGGATCGACGCGTCAGTGGCCACCGGTTCGTCGATGCGGAGAGCCGAGGGCGGCGCGCCGTGCTGTAGCATGGGTACCGACGGGTCTCCGGCCTCCGTGTAGACCGGCGGTGAGGACGTGCCGGTGAGCCAAGCGGGAATCGGAGAAGGCGACGAGGGAAACCGCACGCGCTGAATCGGGAGCCCCCCGGTAGGGACCTGACTCGGGCCGGTGCTAGGCGGCGGTGGCGTGGGAGCGGTGCGGCCCGGCGCGAGGGGACCGGGCGGCCAGGCCGCCACGGTGCGGGCGGCCGCTGCCGATGCCGCTGCTGCCGGGCGGGCTAATGGGGCCAGGCGGCGGCTGGGCGCGCCGATCTGCATGATTCTTGGGCCGCCCCAGGCGCTAAGCCAGCCGCTGGGCGGCGGACTGCTGGGGTACCGGGAAGCCGCCGGCGAGGGCGGCGGGCACCGAGTACCACGGAAGCGCCGGTGGGGAGGGCGCGGGTGGCTGGGGTGGCGGTGGCGGCCCGTACGGGCTGGCGAGGAAGAGCCGGATGCCCTGGACCGCGAGCACCAGATCTTTGAGGACCCCTGCCATGGCCTCCGGGGTGTAGTTGGCCGGCAGCGTTGATGTAGACGTCGGCGGTTCGGTGGTGGTGCCCGGCGGCAGGCCGGTGGATGCGCCGGGGAGGAGATCCAGCGGTCCCGTGGCGAGAGGTGATGCGCGGCGGCGGTGGTGGTGGCCAGCGGCAGCGACGGCGATGGTGGTGGTGATGACATAGTCGAACCTGAGCTTGATGATACCAAGGTGTTAGGAGCTAGGGTTTTGCCCTGCCTAGGGCGTAGGCTATACGGGAAGGAGGGAGGTGGGCGAGGGCTGGAGCGCGGCGGCCGGCGGCGAGGCGCCGTCCTTGCGGTTGGGGCAGCGGCGCAAGGAGGAGGAGGCGGCTAGGGTTTAGGGTTCCGGCTCCTCTGGGAGCCGGGCAATAGAATAGTCTTATTGCTTAATTCCAAAAAGAGTCTTACAACATATATTTATAACCTAAATAACTTGCATAAGAATTAACCTAAGATAACTTGCATAAGAATTAACCTAAGATAACTTGTGGGCTAAGATTGCCCGGTGGGCCTACGGCGGCCATAGACCTGGCCGGTCATAACAGGTTCAGATAGTGAAGCTTGTCATGTATTATACTCCTACTGTTGAAAGATGAAATCTTCTGTCAGAACATCATAATTTATAATTTTTTTACAAATAAGCTTACCATGTTTCACGAGCTCATTTATAAGGTTATTGTAGTACTCTAACCCCTTTGGATTGACAGCTCCCCTGCCGTCTGCAAATCTCAATTTTAAACAAACGATCAATACTTTTTTTTTAGATTCCTCGTGTGCTGCTGCAAACATAAAATTGTGGAAAGCGTTCATACTTGGAATAAGCCTTGACCAGGAGATGGAGAATCTGTAAGCCTCTAGGTTAGTGTCAGCCATGAGGTTGATATCATCCTGGAACATCAGGTGATGCTGCCCATTATTAGTCTAATCTAAAACAAACAACAATCGGACTTTTTTCTCCTTCCACAGAATGTTCAGGTTATTAACAATGTCGGCCATGTAAATTTTGACCATGATTACCTTGTACTTGTGGTACCCGTCAGAGGCAACATCCCCTGTGCTTTTATCCGCCATTTTCCCTGTCATTCAGAGACGAACTTTAAATAAAAAAACTGACAGCACCTCCGCGTACCAGGTAATGGGATATTGGTTTGGCTTGATCACCTAGCATTTTCTTGCGCATTTTAGCTGGTTTCTCCTGCTCTGCTCTCGTTAACTTGCTATGCTTTTATGCAGTACGAGGGCGCTGTGGCCGAGGATGGCAGGAGCCCAGGAATCTGGGACACCTTCACTCACGCTGGTAACTACTGTAGTAACTAATTAACCTGTGTTTTGTGCAGGTGTTGATCAAATACACCTGCCTGTCAGTTTTTTTATTTAAAGTTCGTCTCTGAATGACAGGGAAAATGGCGGATAAAAACACAGGGGATGTCGCCTCTGACGGGTACCACAAGTACAAGGTAATCATGGTCAAAATTTACATGGCCGACATTGTTAATAACCTGAACATTCTGTGGAAGGAGAAAAAAGTCCGATTGTTGTTTGTTTTAGATTAGACTAATAATGGGCAGCATCACCTGATGTTCCAGGATGATGTCAACCTCATGGCTGACACTAACCTAGAGGCTTACCGAGTTGTCCGGTGGAGAGGCTGGCTGGAGGGACGGGAGGCGCCGCCGCCCGGGCCACCCGTCGCTGGCACAGGGGTGTGCCGGCCCGGATGCGTCTGCTCCCCCTCCTCCCCCGTTCCCCGGACATGTGTAGGCTGACGCAACTCCGGCGTTGTTCGAGGCGGGATGTATGCCGCGGTTTCTTCGGTCGGGTGCGCCCTTTGGCCCAAGCTGATCACTTTGGTCGGTCCTGGGGGTGTCTGGATGCAGGGCAGCGGCCCCGGCGGCGGGAGGCACGAAGTTCGTGGGCGGGACTTGCGTCTCGGGTGCTGGCGAGCGGCCACGATCACGTGGGTGGGTGGTCGCTGGTGGTTGACGGAGCTAGGTTGCTTCGGAGGGGTGGGCGTGCTGGGGTTCATTACCTGCGCAATCTTGTATTGGCCGACGGTGGCGGCGTCCGTGGACACCGTATCCTTCCTGTAGGCTCCGTCGCAGTGGCCTTTCTCCTTCGAGTTGCTCCGGGTGAAAACCCGATCTTTGGGATCGGATGCTGGCGGCTATCGTGGTCGTTCCCTTCTTGGAGGCACCATCTTGGAGTCCTGGTTCCGTCTTTCCCGTCTCACCTCCCCTCGGAGGAGGAGGTCTCTGGTGGCTCCAAGCAGTTCGTCCTCGCGCATTTGTAGTGGCTTGGTAGTCGTTGGGGTGGTGTGGCGGTGCTCGGCACCCTTGTATCTTGCCTTGGGTGTGTGTGTCGTGTGCGGTGGTGGCATGAGTTTGTATCATGGTCTTTGTGGTTTGGTGCTTTATATATAAAGCAGGGCGGAAGCCTTTTTCGATGAAGACGAATTCCTGGGGGAAGTCTCTCCGCGTGAAGCCAAGAATAGGGGCCGGATCATGGGCGGCGGAGAGAAGCAGGAGGAGGAGCAGGGAGAAGAAGGTCATGGTGTAACGTACCTAGGCTGGGAAGGGGATCTGAGGAGGGAGAAGGGGATCGGAATGGATGAACTGGAGGAGGGTTGGTAGGAGCAAGGGGAAATATCCGGGAGAGACAGCAGCTCTACTCAATCTACTGCTCTCTGCGTAAACTAATATAAAATCATTTACTTCACTAAGGTAGTACTTCCTCCGTCCCAAAAAGCTTATCCACAATTGAGAAACAAGCTTCGGACAAGATTTTTCAGACGAAGGGAGTACTGTTTAATTGTCTGTGTGATTATAAAGGAGACGTATATATATTCTATTGATCATTTCATCCCAACGCTCGATGATACTTTTTATAGTTAATTAACTTGATTCTCTCATCATAATACTTTTTTATAATTATAACAAGCCTTCAATTCAAAGAATGATATTCTGTATAAATAATGTCACCCTCTCGTCCAACGCTTGATTAGAATTTTTCATAAACTAATGCATATTGTTCTTTTAGAGAGGTTTTGCATACCCGCTCCCCTGGCCCCTGCATCACTCCTCCATGGGTGACTCGGGCGGTGACCTAGCCGAGCCGCCACCACCTCCCTTCCTCTCGCCGCCGCCTGAGAGAGCCGGCAGGCAAGCCTGCCCGGCGCCCGAGGATGGCGACGGCGGGGCTCTTGTCCGTTTGTGCTCTTCGTCTGCCTTCTCCTCGTCTCGGTGGAGATCTGGCACTGCTGCGGCGGGGCTCTTGTCCGTTTGTGCTCTTCCTTGAAGGTGTGTTCATGCTGCAGGGCCTAGGGAGATTGTAGCACCAACGAAGGCTGTGCAAGGCCTTGGCCATTGCTAGCGACGACGACGTCTAGGGACGTCGTGCTCCTCCTTGGAGGCGTTGCTTTCCTCCCCGCCTCCTTAGGACTTATGTCATCCTTGGCGTGGCCGACCGCCCTGCATTGGAGTCTCCTTCGGCGGTGTCCTCGTGTTCCTTGAATCCAAGTTTGCTGCAGGGCCTTCTTGTCGCCAACTATTTACCTTGATGTGTGCTTGGCCTCTTTTAGATGGCGTTGTGCTTGGTGTGTGAGGTTATCCCAGGACCATGGGGTTGCTGGGATCAATGTCATGCCGGCAGGCAGCCGGAGGTATCCTTCCAGTGTTCATTGGACACTTGTATTCCCTAGGCCTCTTATATAATGTAGGATATATGCACACTCGTGCATATTCGATTTTTTTTTTATTATTGTCCTTTGGGTCGGTGTTTTCGGCTTTGTTCACCCTGTTCGTATTTCGATTGGTAGTGTGCCAAACGCACTGAGCATTTTCATCCGCGCGGCCGGTATCCAGTCAGCTTTTACTCTTTTTGCGTATATTTAAAAAAATTACCCAAAGTTCAGATAATTCAACGAAATACAAATATTTTATAGTTTCACAACCAAACAAAATCTCATGGTTTACAAATCAAATCAAACAATCTTACAGGAATCTTCTACTTTGGAAGATAACTTACATGATTCTGGAGATTGCTACCCTGTTCTCTCTGAGTTCACTGACCTTCTGCATGGGAGTAGTCTTTCATTTTTGGCAACTGGATCAATAACCATGCCAGTGGTATGAAGAAAAGTATGTTAGATCCATAGACTAATATTTTTATTTGGTCTCTAATGCATTTACTTGTGTCTCGTGTTTCTTAAGAATATTGCCTGATATTTGTCTAATAAATTAAGAGATTGCATCTGCAGTGGTCTGTAACTACATAGAGGATGATGCCTAGCCACTGACAAGCACGATAATGTTTTTATTTCTTCTTCCAGGTAATCAAGGTTAGACAAATATCTTCATGTTCATTTGAATGAAATGAAATTTATAAACAATAAAAATCTGTAGCAATAAAAACCTCCGGGCAATAAAGAATCTGAGACCACTTCAGAATTAATACCGATATGTTTTATTTGAATCAGAGACCACTTCAGAATTATCCTTAATAATAATTTAATCAAGTTTAGACAAATATCTCCAGGCAATAAAAATCGATGTTATATCATGAGATCTTACAATGAGATTCGTGAAAAAAAAACTGTTTTTTTGTCTTGCATGTTATGTCACTTGACCGAGACTTGGTTAAATCTCAGTCGGCTTAGACCTAGCCACACCCTTTTGTTATCTAACAATCATACACCAACCGATGGCAAGATGGTCAAAATCTGCACACATTCGACACTCATTATGATACGTGGTTAAATACATAATTCTTTTATCCCGTTGCAACGCACGGGCCCTTTTGCTAGTCTCTCCCTAATAATAAAGTACGAATTGACTTTGTCGGGTTCACCGTTACAATACGCTTCTTTCCGTAAATTTACGCTTTCATTTTGAATTTAAAACATATACGCGAGGTGGTACTAATTCTCTTCCTCCTCAATTTCCGTCCGTTTTGTACATGCAATTTATTTTCATCCGTCGTACGCCACTCTCGACCTCTCGATCGGTGCGTTATTGGGCCTTATGGGCTGGCAGCCACGTACTGGTTTTCCAAAGGAAAAATGATAGTCAGCTTAGAAAAATGAAATTCCATCCAAAACAGGAGTGAGTGGAACCCAGGTGGCTGGCCCATAACATCGGACAACAAACCATCCCATCTACCCATGTATTTTCTATTGATTACTAACCGAGCAATGATACTTCACTCCTTCAAAGCAATTCGCATCAATTTATATACAGTAGAGAGTTGCCCAGAATATGAGCTGGACGCCTAAAAAAGACCGGGAATTAAAGGAGAGATGGATTTATGAGGAGTGAATTGTTTTTTTTAGAAAAGGAGGAAGACCCCCAACCTCTGCATCTGGACGATGCATACAGCCATTTAATTAATTATTAACACAAGACCTTACAAAGTCATACAACAGTAAGACTAAAGCCACCGTCTAAGCAACATCTGTCGTTACTCCTATCCAGTTGATGAAGGGACGCTGATAGTCTAGGCCTACACTACTAGGAAAAGGGCTATAGATATGATGGACACTAATGGCATACTGTACATGTGGTGCGCCATTAGTAAATACTAATGGCGCACCATGTGTTGGTGCGCCATTAGTGTGCAAATACTAATGCCGCACCACATCCCACCGTGCGCCATTAGTAGTTTTGAAAAAAAAAAATTGTTAGTAATGGCGCACCTGTGGACAGTGCGCCATTACTAGTTTTAACTACTAATGGCGCACTATCCACTGGTGCGCCATTACTAAGTTTTTTTCAAAAAAAAATTTAAAAAAAATTCAAAATTTTTATATTTTTTTCAAAACTAGTAATGGCGCACCGTAGGTGTCGTGCGCCATTACTAGTTTAACTACTAATGGCGCACCACCCCACGGTGCGCCATTACTAGTTTGCCCAGCTTTCACCGAATGCACCCCCCTTGTGGACCGCCTTTTCAGTTTAAAAAAAATAAAAGAAAATGATAAAAATGTCAAAAAGATAAAAGAAAATAAGTTTCTCATGTGATATGTGGTCTAGTTGTTGGGAAAATTTACAAATATAAATTTTGACTTTATTTGCAAAATCTCTCTGAAAATTTGTAAAATGGGCATAACTTCTGCATACGAACTCGGATTAAAAAGTTTTATATATGAAAAATCATCTACTCGAAAAGTTACATCCGAATTTAATAGGGGGAACCCCGTTAAACATTTTCAAAATCCCCAAAAACCTAACAAGAAAAAAGTTACGGGGCTTTCAAGATCTAGAGGCAAAAAAATTCAAAAAAAAAATTGGTTTTGAATTTTTCTTTGATTTTTTTTTTCAGAAAATGATACGTAACATGACCGGGAAGTTTGAAATATTTTTCAAAATTTCATCATAGTCATGAACATGAACAAAGTCCTAGACATCAACAAGGTATAATAGGATTGATATGCTAGATATATCAACAAGTGCCTGTGAAGTGAGATGTTGCTGGGGTTGGATAGAACTCTGAAGTTAACTAATGGCGCACCGTGGGTCATACTAATGGCGCACCAGCGGTGCGCCATTAGAATGCCAGATTCTAATGGCGCACCACAGGTGCGCCATTAGAAAAAAATTCTAATGGCGCACCGGTAGTGCGCCATTAGAAGGCAAAACCGGTGCGCCATTAGTAGGCCTTTTCCTAGTAGTGCTAATACCAAACAGACCTCGGAGCCAAACCTAACATCTAAGACATGGGGTCCCAACCAGGACGCCTGCCGTGTATGGGCACCCACCAGTCCCACGTGCTCCTCAACCAGGACGTCTGCCGGGTATGAGGCCGCCGCAGCCACCTGCCACCAATCCATCTTCAGAGCTGTACTGTTGCATCTACCTTGCCCGGTCTAGCTGCCGCCGACGCCACCACGACGCCAGACAACGTCACCCTCTTGCGCGAGTCCATCTTCGTGCATCGGGCGCCGAGTCTCCACTGCGCCACGCCGCCGAGATCCGCCGTCATCAATGGGCAAGATAAATCACTGCTCCTCCTCTTCTCCCCTCCAACCAGCACTTGCTCCAAAATGATGCCCCCCAGGAGGGAGAACGACACCGAAGGCACCGTCATCGTCCGATCCAGTAAACCCAGATCTAGGGTTTCCCCCGGAACTTCCCGATCAGGTTGACGTGACCTACAACGATGATGCCTCAAGGGAACGACATCCGCGACGCCGCCATCATCTGCCAAGACCGCAGTCAGGCGCGATTTTCACCGGAAGCCACGTTGTCCCGATCTCACGGCTGGCTGGAACCGAGCGGAATCTCGCCATGAAGACGTATGGTGCCGTCGGAAAGCCGGTTGAGGACCTCCGACCGCCCCAGCCCAGCCCCATCACATGCCGCCGGCCGACCATAGCTGAACCATGACGGATCTGGCCGGGACGCCAGATCCACGACCACCACCGCCACCCATCGCATAGCGGAGAATCCCACCGGAGGACCTCACCAGCCATGGGTTCGCCGGCTGCCGCTGCACAGCCAGGACGCCGTCGTGGCTGCCGCGCGAAGACCCCGCACGAGACGCCCTAGCCGCCTGATGGGAGATCCGTCGCTTTCCTCCTGCCCTAGCCCTTTAGGCGTCAGGCGCCGCCACCACCACGGCCAGTGTCGGCGGCAGCGATCTGCCTCGCGGGAAGGCTGGCGGCGCGAGGAATTAGGTCCCCGTCGTCGCCCTGCGTGTCGGCGCGAGAGGGTCGTGAGAGGGAGGGGTTCGCGAGGGGGTCGCGCCGGGCTTCAGGGTGGATGGAGAGAGGACGTTGGGAGGATTCCGGATCTGTGCTTGGCTGGCCGGAGGTGGCCGAAGGAGGGAGATCAGCCGCTGGCGGCGGCGGTGGCTGCGCGAGCGCGAGATGGGAAGGAGATGAGGAGTGAATTGTGCAAGCTCCAAATCATAAAGGAAAGAAAGATGGATCACAGGGAGGATGTAGACGCTGCTAGATTTGAGGTTGTCTCCCGGTATTTAAATTCAAGTAGCTTGATCTCAGGAGGTATTAAAGGAAGATGGATCCCACGGAGGATGTAGACGCTGCTAGATTTGAGGTTGTGTCCCGGTATTTAAATTTGAGCAGCTTGATTTCAGGAGGTATTAAAGGAACGAGTAAATGGAACTGATGTTGTCTTGACTATTTAAATTTATGGAATGATCAAATTCAGAAGGGATGAGCTGCACATTATAAAAGGAATTGAGGTTAGATTTCTCATTCTCTGTAGGATGTAATCTCATATTTCTCTTTCTTTGTCGAAAGTAACATCCTTGTGGTAAGATTTTGTTTATTTTTCCTTGATAAAAAATACAACTATTTGGTAATATCTATTTCTTAGTTAACATAGGTAAACCATTTGCAACATGCCAAATATGTGGATTTATTTCATGTGAACCGAACTACTGGATGATTTTATTCCCTTTTTGCCAACTTAACATACGACATCTTCGCAAATCATTTCTGGTAGCTTCAATCGAATAGTTCTCCTAGATTTTTCAGCAATTCATCTCATCCAGTAGTTTCATAGCTTTTTTGTAGACTGGAAATAATCTTATATATGCTTTTTATTTACTATTCCAAGAAAGCTATTTCTTGTAGTAGATTGAAAACAATTGGATGTCGATGCAATGGTCATCTGAGATTATTAAGAGTGGGTACATGCGCATGCGTATGAGTGCTTTCTACCGGTGATAACTCGGTAATTAAAATAAGATCTCATCTTCATGACACTAACAAAGGGGTAGAAGTTAGGAAGAAGAGATGACGTGACTTTTTGGAGTTCACCATCCAATCCAAGCATCATAAAAGGTAAGTCTTATACTATTCAAAGGAATGAACAAAAAACAATTAAATATTTTTTATAGGAATTAAATTTTTTATCGGTAAAAAAGAGAATTGACCAGTTAGAATCTGACCTAATAAAATCGAGCTAGATATTATTTTCAAAATGGGATGGTGCTTTTTTTTGAAACTAAAATGGGGTGGTGCTAAAATAGAGAGGTGCACATTCGTGAGGTCTTAAGCAATGCTTGCCAGGGATTTGTGATATTGTTTTTTCCCGTTGCAACACACGGGCATATTTTGCTAGTAATCTTTCCCTAATAATAAAGCACGGATTGACTTTGTCGGGTTCACCGTCACAATGCGCTTTCTTCCCATGTCATAATACGCTTCTTCTTGTCCGTTTTTTCTTGATTTTGATTTTTTTTTTTGATATCCGAGGTGGTACTAATCGTTAATCAATTGGTAGCCCAAATCTATACATGTACGTGACACGAACGATTGCTAATGTTTCCCGTAAGCACATGTGCCTTCCTATCATGCCATGTCGCTGCTAGGCCCTCAAATCGCTGCAACTCCTGACATTTTATATGGGCCATCGATGGGCCTTTTCTTATGGAAAGCCAGCAACGTGAATTTTTCTGATTCAGCCATCAATATTTCTTCTCATCAAAAACAAAGGCAGCAATATTTCATGTTACATAATCCCACCTCGCTCTCTTATACAGATTCCAACCAGTTTATATAGGATCACATGTTTCCTGAAATATCAACAAGAGTACTACATAACTACGGGAACGGACGAGAGGCATCACATTGGCTGCACAGACGTACATATACATATACACTAGAAAGAAGAAACGTTCAACACGATCATGATGAGATTATGAAAGCTAATAAGAGAACAGCATGCAGTGGAGATGGTAAAACTATACAACACTACGATAATAATTAGACCCTAAATTCAACTCTGAATGGTTCAACATTCCTCAATGATTCATTATTGGCCAGCATCGACAGCGGTAAGAAAACTCAGTCAATTCGCCGCAACAAATACAACCCAAGGATAAGCCATAAAAAATAGATGTGTTCCCAGTTTTCCCGATTCACTCTTCTTGCTCCACTTCTTCACATGGCTTGAGCATCGATAATTTCCTCTCCAACCCACCTTTGCAAGTACAGTTTCTGCAGGTTAATTCCATTGGTGTATTTAACAATAATAAATACTTAAATTGATAGTTTAACTGAAAAATCTACGAAGGATACCTTTCATGGATGTGGTACCCACTTCAGCTTTGTATACAATGGAGCGGGAGGCAATTTAATTATAGGAAAACAGGTTGAATTTTGAACCTGTTGGAACATGAGGTCTATGGTTGTAAGCCACTTTTTTATGCAGGGAGATAGACCGACATTATTATCATTTATGGGTAATAAACAAAATGGTTGTAAGCCATGTTTACAGCTCAAAACTCATGGATTTTGCTATCTATGATTTAGCAAGAAACATCCAACATCTTAACTTACCAGAACATGGATCAAGTATGTAAAACTATTTTTTTTTTCAAGGGAAGTATATAAAACCTTCACTCAAGTGAAGAAATAATCCATGCAAACTGAAGGAAAATAAAGAAGGGGCAACGGAATGAAAGGGGGTACAATTGTATGCCTAATCATGATCTCAACATATGTGACTTTGGTACATGTATTTCTTTGATCATTTTTCATTTGAATAATCATGATCTTAAAATTACGATGGTTCAGTTTAATTATAATCAAATAAATCAACCAGCTATGCAAGCATGGTGGTTATCAACAGAGAGCCACATTACACCAGTTCTAAATTTCATGATACGTGCTTACTATATTTTTCTAAGATTGTCATGCATCTTGTTAGAATGATGAAATACATGTATACACCAGCAGCTAGTGCTCACAGGGGAACTGAATTATGCTGATGCATCGCCATGAATATTTAAATATATATTTTACTGAATATATATGGTGGATTTACTTTGTTTTTTTTAGCTGGCGTGGCCAAAAGTTCTAAAACTGACTTATATGCTACAAAAATATTTACCAGGATTGCCAGGTTTTGCACCGTGAGGATTCTTCCATGCAGGACAAGCCAGGCGAAGAGCTTGCATTTGGGGGTGGCCTGTGCTTTCCAAACCTTAGCAGAGTGGAAAGACACCAAGATCTAGTTGCTTTCTCATTCGCGAGTAATCCGCATGCCGGTGATGTTTGAGAGGCTCCCCCGCCTCCGGACTCTTGTAGGGAAAAGCCTTGTGTAAACTATTTGTAACACTCTCTCTTCTTCTACTTGAAAGGCAGCGCTCCTGCCAGTTTATCGAAAATAAATAAAAGCAAGGCACAAAGATATCCCAGAATAACCAATCTATTTGATTCTACTATTTTATAGTATCAGATTACACATATAGATAGCTTTGGTTAAACGCCTTATCATGTGACTCGCTCAAGCATAGCGCTGTAATGACCTGTTCAACACCGACTGCTGAAATTTTCAGTATAATCATGGAGTGCTAGAACAATATCTAAATCGACAGGCAAACCTTGGACCAGGCGTGGAAGTGCAGTGAAGTTAGCTTCCCGGAGTTGACTTGACCCATGCTGATATTAAGGCTCTGGCTTTGACCAATGTAGCAGCCACGATTGACAGCCATGCCAAGAACAATTTTCTGCTTGATATCCCAAATAGTCCTGGTTCAGTTATAAACTTTTTGAACTAAAGCATTGGGTGGTCATATTTCACGTACGACAAAAGGACAGAAAAAATTACACAAGGGAAGAAATGGAAAGTGAAGCAACACAAATATATGCTTTTAATTTAAAACGTACAGTGTGCGGTTAATATTACCTGAAAGTGAGAATTATTCAGACAACCTGCAATCTGGCGGAAAAGAGGAACCGTGCATTTCTGAAACTCCGCAGGCGGTGTAGCTTCTAGTATCTCTTCCAACTCTCCCAAACACATCACCTCCTTGGTGCTGTTTCTGATGAGCCAATATTTCAGTAGGCCCTTGATAACTGTGTATGAAAGCTTGGCTTGTGAAGTGGAATCAAGGCCCAGATAAGGAACAATTCATGCTCTTCCTTAAGTGGAAATACGAATCCGTTGATGACGCTCTGCAGTAGCTCTGCCATTCCGTTGTGCTTTTCAGTTTCTTCTTCTCTTCTCCCTCTCTCTCTCTCTCTCTCTCTCTCTCTCTCTCTCTCTCTCTCTCTCTCTCTCTCTCTCTCTCTCTCTCTCTTCGGAGTGAGCACGACTGGAAAAGCAATACATATGAGCCCAATTCCTTTTCAGGTAGGATGTGGTGCAGTATTTACATAGACCATATTCACATCATAGTAGTGCATAGTTCCTTACAAGTTGTACAAAACAAACAACAACACACTACAGAAGATAGGAATGCGTGATGAGACCTTAAGATAGGTCCGATAGCTTGGTTTTTAAGTCACTTTGAGGCAAAAGACATCTGGTTCTTCACCTCGAAATGATTTTCCTGTAGGAATATCAGAATATGATTCTGAAACCATGGCACTTGGCTGGTTAGTATGGTTTTCATCACATTCAGTTGCTTTTGGAATGGAAAAGGACAAGTGGACAACCAATATTCGAAAAGAACCATATATTCTGCCTATGACATATTAGTGTTTAATTGGTCGGGCCATATACAAACATTTTGCCACAGGATGTTTCTTTATTCTGCTTCAAGATAGACAGGAATAACATAAATATGTGCATAATATTGTTAAGTAAGAAAGGGAAGATTAAAACTAGGAGTGCACAGACTGAACACTCAAGTGCCATGGTAGTCATAGTTACTCTTTAGATATAAAAATATAGGTGTTGTCTTGATTAAAAGAAGGTACACACCACAAAATTTACACTGAATACTCCAGTTACATGCCCGTCCTAGTGCTTGGTTCGTGTAATAAAAATCACTAAATATTATTATTCAGGTGGGATTGTAAGATCCATCGATTGCTACAGTTGGATGATACATAAAGGCAATGGCAGCTTCAACACAGTTTCTCAGTTTCAATTTGCACTCACAAATCACTACTCAATACAGTATTAGTTAAGCGATCAGATGATTATGCCCAAAAAGACCTCAATAATTGCAGGAATCTGCAGACCACATGAATGAACGGAACAGTAGAGTTCTCTACAGGTTGTACAAGACAGGACGGTGGAAGAATCAAGAAACCGAGGTCAATCATGTTACCTTTCTTTTGCTCCTGGGCCTTGCAGCGGCGGCGACGCTTAAGCTGCGGCATGGACGCTAGCTCGCCGTCGTCAGACGCGTAGCCCTTGTCGTGGCTGGCCTCGCCGGGCGGCAGAATCGGGTTTGATGGAGGTGAGGTTGGGCATGCTGGTGCTCTGCTTCAGCTCCATGAGCCCTGCGTCATCCTCCTCTGCACCGCTGACCTCAACGCCGAACAGCCTAAAGAGCACCGCCTTCTCGTGCCCTCCTCCTCCATTTCCTCCCTCGATGGAGGAGCCGGGGGTTGTGAGGTCGCTGACGTAATTTAGAGCATGTTTGACATATCATTTGAAGTTACGAATGGCAAATTAACTACAACCAAGAAAGAAAGCATTAAGTAGCTAAAGAGTATACACTACTTTCTAATCTTCATGGATTTCAAAGACAATCATTTGTAGCAATATTATGAAGTAACAAAAAAACACAAAATCCAATCCTCTTAATAGAGACCAATAGAATCTCTTTTAGATCCTGTTAATAGAGACCAATAGAATCTCTTTATCTCTTATATCATTTAGAGACAAAGAAATAAGAATAGATGAGATATAAAACCAGTGGTTAAACTTTACATGCTTGATGAAAGAAAATGGTAGAGCGGGCATATATATAAGATGTTCAAAATCTTAAAGCATGCAAAATACATCTGGTACAAACAATTCTACTTTGTTCTAATTAACCTGCATATTTAAGAAACAACAATTGTAGTCTTTTTCGGAGACAAACTTATATCAGCTAATGACACGGATACATATCAGTGGCGATTATCATAACACCTTCCATGTGCATATTATCCATATGTTATAATGGACACCCCTATCCATGGCCAGCGACGCCTTAGGCTCGCTGGTTTGGTGTTGCCCCCGTAGAGTCAACATGGGTTACAGTCTTATAGGAGTCACAAAGACGGAAGATACTGAAAATAAATCAAACACAATGGTCTGAACCCAATGACGCTAACTTATGGAAGCCATAGCCCAGTTGATAGACAATGAATCCAAAGACTGACAACTAATGGTTTTATCATCAAAACACATGTTGAAACCATACACAGGGCGGAGCCACCGAGGCTGCTGGTGCCCCCCGACAACCTCTAGCTTATCTTCTTGTTGGATATGGCTTTTGACAACAGTATCCAATCTTCCGCAAAAAAAGACAACCGTGTGCAATGGCACCAGGCTCGTGCTAGCCAGACCTACACACATGGGCTCCTCTGACCAATGTAATCGGAAGTATGCCAACCAAACGAACAATAAGTGTATACGTAATCCAAGGTTTGCAGGTATATTGTGTTGAATTTTCTAACTATTTTCTGAATATGTAACAGAACGAAACTAAACGACGGGAAATAAGGGTTAGGTGCAAGCTAAAAAGGAGAAACAGAGTTCACCTAAATTGTTCATCAAGAGTAAAAATATCACACGGATCCTCTATTGAGAGAGAATTGCCCTGTAGAAGCAAAACAGAGACGTGAGAAATCAATGTATTTGGACATTTTAAGGATCGAAAGAAAGCAAAAGATTACTCCAGGTACTTGGTTCACTTGTTCCTTCTTTTTCCATCTGATGTTGATATACCTATAGATGAATGTGGCATATCATATTGTCAGCACAAAAAAGTAACCAACAACTCAGTATTTCTTCGTAATGGAAAAAAAAATTAAAAGACATGAAAAATACAAGATTTGGAGTTGACAACCTTCTCCTCAATGGTTCCAGGGCTCAAGAACATGTATATGTGCACTCTCTTCTTTTGTCTATCTGTCCATACTCTAGCAGCAACCTTTGCAAGTGTCAATAGTTGAAAAGGTTCAGCTCAGACAAGGTGTGTGGAATTAAAAGGAACCTTCAGAAGGTGATAAATAGTGATGTGCAGATATTAACCAGCTTATCATTGGCATGGTTTAAATCAGGGCCAAAGACAACAAATCAACTTCCACCCACCAAATTAAGCCCACAATCAGCTCCATTGCTATTAAGCAGGAAGACAAAATCGTCCTGCCATAATGCAGTAATTTCAGATACAATAATGGCAGGTTGTAAATTCTTCAGTTCAGGGTGTACGTCAGCACTTGCCAAAAGAGAATGGTACTATGTTCAATATCACATAAAATTATTTCAATGAAAATTAAAAGGCTGCTACATGCATCAAATTATCATGGCATGGGCATTTCACAAGAGCTCCAGCCGGTTTGAGCCATCCAAAATTAAACAAAAACGTGATGTGCGTGCGCGCGCACACACACACAATTTGCTGCTCAAGTTTCAGTCATGGCGTACACAATTTGTATGCATCCAAAACCGAAGGTACAAATAGCAGGTAGATGAGAGGGGGAGCTCACCACAATTGTGTTGGGTGGGAGTTGAAGAGGGAGGTAGGGATGTTGGCCTGCTCCTCTCAATGATATCATAAATAACCTTTCATCTCAATGTATTATTTAGTTATGCAACATGCAAATTGAGATACAAAAAGAACATGTAATATACAAAAAAAGGGAATGCAGCAACAGCGGAAAGAAATGCTAAAAAGGAACATAGAGCAGAAAACCAACCCAAAATGCAAGCAAGAATCTTTAAAAGGGAACATAGAGCAGCAGGATCATGAGGCATAGAAAAATGGGGTCACCTTAAGATGAAGAATCAGTGGCCCTCTCTCAGTTCAAATCAGAAGGATAGAACCACTATTATTGATTAGAGTTATTTTTACTCAGGCAAAACATTACAACACTGGATCTTGAGCTACAGGTGAGGCATACAAAACTACAAGTGTCTATCATTATGACCATATATAAACAACCTTTAGTATCTCAACCAGAACCAAAGCAAAACAAAAAAAATCATGGTTAAGTAACCAGCAAAGGAAGAATGCACCTTTTTGGAATTTTAAAGTATCAAGACATTAAAAGTTCTCTTTTGCCTTCAATACTACACACATTAGGGGAGGTAGCTGCAGTTTTATTGCATAGTGGGCTCAGATTCGCCTTTTCTCGATCATATAACCTACCCCCATCATCTCTTATCACCAGATCAATCTGTTTATACAATGGAGCTGCCCTGGTTATCACTCAACAAGAATGACCATCCAAGGACAGATCAATAGGTATCACAGGATAAAAAAGGATTCTAGAGACAACAGGGAGGATCCAACTTGATACCCACAGGTGCCTTGATTGCTCAAAGGCACACTTATTCCAGCCACAGTTAATCATCATCGCCCTAGCACGAACGCCACCGCCACAGACAAAGCGAAATGGCGAGAATGCCCCGGCAGGGCAAGCTATTTACGAGCAGTGGCATGAAATGGGAGTAACTATTCATTCAAGCAGTAACTTTTTTTTATCCGACGGACGAGGTCGTTACAGGGGTCGATCCGACGGCCCAAGATCCATCAAGCAGCCAGATCCAACGGCCAGGAATGCCAAATCGCTGAGGAGCCGGGAGAGGAGCTTCTATTCTTATTTCTAGATGGATGGATGGATGGATCAATATAGCCATGGCCATGTCCCATACAGTAGCCGAAGCAGAGGAGCAGGAGGAAGATGGACCTCACCGAGGGAGGTTGTAGCCGAGGCAGTACTCAGTGCACGCCGGGTTGCGCGTGAACGCCGTCCAACCGGCAATGAACCACGTCGGAGTTGCGCCTTGCACCGTCCCGCCGACGAGCACAAACGCACCAAAAAACCTGTATAAGAAAGGCATCATATTTATTAGAAACAATTATTTAGTAATTACTATTTAGCAGAATGACTAATAGGTAAGACATATAGGTGCAAAGATCTCATGCTCTCATGGTTGAGCCTCTTTTTTTGAGAAAAGACACCCCCGAGTCAATTAGCTCACCTAGCGGTAGCCCGAGAGCGAGCTTGTCCTTCAGTGGGCAAGAGTGGAGTATTACCTAACCGACGTTGCTTACCCCATATTCAGTTATAAAGTATATTTAATCTCTATGCTCTGTACACATTTATTCGATGCGTTTACTATATACTAAACATATTGATCCAACGGCCGAAACAGCCGTAGATTAGGAGCTAGCCTATTGGAAAATGCAGCTCATTCATAAGTAGATCTTTAAGCACCCGTAGGATGGTATATTAGCAATAGTGCTAAGCATTTTTTAGGTAGCAAGCTTGATGAAATTAAGGATTTTAGGTTATTTTTCAATTATAATGCCCAGGAAAGGTTTAAAGATTTTCTGTTTTAGCTGTCCCATGACAATCTGCACTAAAATCCTATTACATCCACGAGCACATTAAAGAAAGAGAGTTACCTAGCCCATGACCGGAGGCGCAGGAGCATCCAAAGGTCCGCTCCATCAGAGAGGAGTGGCAGGCAGGGAAAGCCGACGCTAACGAGGAGCCCACCCAGCCTGCCTGCATGAGGAAAAAACCAAGCGCATGCATGAGAGGGAAGGTAAGTGAGAGTGGGAAGAGCAAACTGAAGCAGCCTGAGCTCTGAGAGAGCTCGGTGGATGCTTCATCTCTTATTTCTGGATGGATGGATGGATCAATATAGCCATTGCCATGTCCCATACAGTAGCCGAAGCAGAGGAGCAGGAGGAAGATGGAGCTCATCGAGGGAGGTTGTAGCCGAGGCAGTACTCAGTGCACGCCGGGGTTGCGCGTGAACGCCGTCCAACCGGCAAGGAACCGCGTCGGAGTTGCGCCTTGCATCGTCTCGCCGGCGAGCACAAACACACCAAAAAACCTGTATAAGAAAGGCATCGTTATTTATCAGAAACAATTATTTAGTAATTACTATTTAGTAGAATGACTAATAGGTAAGACATACAGGTGCAAAGATCTCATGCTCTCATGGTAAATCCTATAATTAACCAGGGTCATCATTATTCTTAATCACAATCCACAACTACAAAATCAAGAAAAGCCTTAGTGATCATGAAGGGCACGAATGATTAGCAAAAAGTGGAACGGGCTGATGAAAGATACCCAGAGTGAGAGACATGAGATCCTCACAGTAGCACCACCATGTTTAGAGACTTGCAGCTCCGTCTTGCTACTCAGCCGGCGGACACGACACCAAGCTCTCACTGCATCAACGACTCGGTTGTACGCTATATGGAGCAGCAGAAAAAAGGAGATCAGAACTGTATATATGGACATCTATGAGAGGGGAACCTGAGATGCAGTACCTGAGCGCACGCACAACACGAGTACAACAACCGCACACAATGGTGACCCCAACGGAGCAGCAGCGTGTGCCGTGACTTGCGCTTCTGCCGTCGACAGCGACAGCACCCACCCATCAACGCGGTCGTGCTCGACTTCACGCACACGAACGAGCAAGGGTTACACCGTGTCCATGCTCCCGCTGGACGGCGCCGCCAGTTCCGCCACCTCTTGCGCTGACTGGCACATGGTGGTGAAGAGGTGGCTAGGCGTGGAGGTATCTTCCAAGTGGAGAGCTCCCAATCGAAAACACATCAAGCGAAGAATCAGAAAACAGAAGAACCAAACAATATAGTTAGCAGTAAAACACCAATTCCTCATATAATCAGAAACTGGAAACTGGGAGCCAACTGGATAATCAAATTAATCTAGCATGACCAAGAATAACATTTTGATTCGCAGAACTGCAACCACAATAAGCTTAGACCCTCGAAGCTCTCTTTCTAATCAACCATGTGACTTATCTGGCATGTGATTATATGGGTAAGCAAGGACCAAATTAATCTAGCACCTGAAAACAACACTTTGATTCAAACAACTGCAACCATGACGTAATCCAAATAACTGGAGCAGGCATAGATCCCACATCTTCTACTTAACCAACCATGCGACTTCGCTGATCCCCAATGTAAACTGTAATGCACCAAATTAAACCACAGGGCACATAGTTTATTGCATCCAAACCTAACCCTAACCCAAGGAAGAAATTGGACCAGACCAAACTAAAGCCCACATAATTCACTCTGCACACCTTCCTGGCAGCACATCCATAATCCCAAACACTTATCCCAATCCACATCGTAAGAGAACCTCCTAATTACTAAATGACTTCAAGAATCTAAGCAGAACCACGTCCCTTGTAAACAACAAAGGCACACTTTATGCAAACCAGCTAAAGCTAACAAGGCAGCAACAAATGTCCATTTTTTTGGAACCTAGTCAAACCACCGATTCAAAAGATTCCAATATTTGGAACCTAGCTAAATCCTTCTATCTCCCATCGATTCCAAGCAAGGTAGCGCAAAAGGCCCCAAAAAAGTGCCATCTTTGGAACCTAGCCAGACCATCCAGCCAAAAAAAATTCCTATTACTTGGAATCTAGCCATACCAAAGAGTACAAAGGCCCCAATCTTTGGAATATAGTAGTCGTAATCCAACATCTCCAAACAGAGAAGACCAAAAACCTACAAGCATAGAACCTTCACATTGTGGTCTTTAGTTTGGCGTACTCACCGGAAAAGGAGGAGGCCCAGTCCGATGCGCCCCTGCAAGGTTGTACCTCATGGCCAGCGGGAAGCGGAGCCACGCGTGGGGGCGAGGGAGGAGACGAAGAGGAGCAGCCGGAGTGCACCAGAGCCGCGCCGGCGACGAAGACAATGCCCAGTCTGAAACCCTAGCCACGGGCCATGGCTACAGGGACTCGCCCATTTCCTGCAAGTCGCCACCGCCGCCGGGATGGACGCGGGAGAGGAAGAGACGTCTGATTTAACTATGCTGTTGGGGGAGGAGAGGCGTAGGGGAGGAGGAGGCCGACCCCCTGGGCCACGCCGCCCGCGCCGCGTCCCATACGCCGCCGCCTTTGCCTCGCCTCGCCATTCCTTCTTCCCTCTCGTGGGAGCCAGGGACGGGGCGGGGCGTTAGGGTTTGGGCGGCGCCAGATCGGAGGGGTGGAAGGAGGAGGCCGTGAGGGGAGGAGGCCTGGCGGCGACAGGGAAGGAGGAGAGGGAGGCGCAGGTGGGGAGAAGGCCGGGCGGCGGCGAAGAAGGAGGAGAGGGAGGCGCGGGTGGGGAGAAGGCCGGGCAGCGGCGGGGAAGGAGGAAAGGGAGGCGCGGGTGGGGAGAAGGCCGGGCGGCGGCGGGGAAGGAGGGAGTGAGGCGAGGCGGGAGGAAGAGAAGAGGGTGCGGCGCGAGTGGGGGAGGAGCGACGACCGCGCGCTCACCCTGGCGAATTGGATATTTTTCCAGGCATGTGAAATGACGTAAATGCCCTCGGTGGGGCAATGAAATTACGCGCGGTGGCACGAAACGGGGGTAACTATTCATTTCAGCAGTAACTTATTTTTATTCGACGGACGAGGTCGTTCCAGGGGTCGATCCGACGGCCCAAGATCCATCAAGCAACCAGATCCAACGGCCAGGAATCCCAAATCGCCGAGGAGCAGGCTGAGGAGCTTCTATTCTCATCTCTGGATGTGACAGATAAACGGGAAATTGTGGGCTGTCTCGAGGGGGTAATAATGGAAGGATGGAAAACATAAAAAGGAATTGTGAGATTTAAGCGACTATATCAGCGCGGTGCCGCTCCGTCACAGCACCCGACACAGGTGCGGCCACCGGCTCCAACACATTGCGTGCGCGGGCGGCATGCTGCCCGGGCGAGAGAAGGAGCAGGAGGGAGGCGCGGAGGCCGAGCCGTATGCGGCAGACACGCACGCTCGCCCGCAGTCAACACGGATGCATCGGCCATCCATGGCGGCTCGGGTTGATGCAGGAGGACGAGGGGAGGGGCTCGCGAGAGCCGGCACCGGGAATGGAGCGGAGGCTGCTGGAACTTGCGATTCCAAAGGCGCTGCGGCGATGAGCAGCTCCGTGGACGGCGACCTGCGGGGTTCAAGCAGCGGCTGCCATGAAGGTCGGGCGGCGGCTCTGCCGCGCCACGGCTCCTACCTTCTCCCAGCCGAGCCCAGACCACACCCGCGCGCCTCATCCTGCACCGTTTTCGCACGCCCGCCGTTGCTCTGCTGCTGCAGCAGCTGCCGCGTGCCCGAGATGAGCTCCTGCTCGACCTCGAGTTCCCGCGCACCCGAGCACTTTGCTCGCACCCTTGCCTCATCCATTCGTTCCATTGCATCCATGCTAAAACCCGCACGCCCGTCGCTGTCTTCTAGCCGCAGTCGCCGCCGCATTTGCTCGCCGGCATCACATCGGAGCTCCGTCGTTTGCTCGCTGGAGAAGATGAGCGCGGTTAGGTTTTACTTGATAAGGAGCGGAAGCCCATGTCTTGCACGAAGCCTACAGCAGGTGAGATGGCTAGCGCAGCAATAACACATTCAGACGTTTTTGCTCGCCCGGTGGTGTTAAGTGCCGGCAATATTGAAATAAGAGGATGTGGCGGCAGCTTGCAAATGAATCTGCCTTTATGTTTACAACTTGCAAATGGCCAGATTTTATCTGTTGCTTTACACACAAACTCTTTTCATGTAGAGTTAAAATTCAGGTGAATTAAATTCTGAGTGACACTGTCTGCAAAAATTCCATATTAGAATAGATTTTCTAATGTTGGCTTCAGCATCTCATGGATGATTCACATTATTAAATGCACAAATTCACATTCTCGAAAGAAAAGGTAACAATAACAAAGTAGTTTTTGTTTTCTATAATATGTTTTTATTGCGATTCCTATATTTTATCTTTGTAGATTCAACAAGTTCTTAAGCTCACTATGAAAAATCAGAAGTTTCTTTTATATAAGGTTCAATAGCTGCTTCATGTTGTACTGATAAGTTTCCATTATTTTGAAAAAGTTTAGCTTCATGTTGCTCTCTTTAGCTGCCATTTGCACTTGAAGGTCAGGATCGAGGCAGGAGGTGAGGAAGTGAGGATCGGGCTGTGAGCTAGGGTTATGTGGCTGGCTGGGCCGGCCTGGCCGGTTGGCCCAGCTGGCTGGCTGGCTGCTGCTCAAAACAAGTTCGCTGTAGATAGCTTTTCCCTTGCCGATAGCTCGATCTAATTTTTTTTTCATGTCTATGCTATAGAAGAGCCTGTAGTATTCAAATGCAGTTTCTCAGACAATAGTACTAGGCGCACTCATTGTTAAAGCCAGTTGTAGTGTAAGAAAATTAAAGAAAACATGTAGTGTGAATAATGAATGAGATGCCATACCCTTTAGATGTTCTTCAACAATTTTTGTTCTACTCTTTATTTATAAGGTGAAAAATAATTGCCTGTAGTAGTGTTATGTAGTGTTATATACTGTTTTAGCAAGCACATGCATCCGTGTGTGTTTTTAAACATAGTACAAACGCAGGCGCTCATACATATGAATATACATTCGCCTTTATGAACGAATACACGCACATTCTATCCTTATGAGCACCTTCGATAGACTGAACCAACACATCATTTTGAGATTGATGAAGTCATCACAAACGCTTTCGTAGTCGATGGGAACGTCTAGCTCCCACTGAACGCACATCGCTGAAAGGCCTGAAATAAATCCAGAAAAATACGAGCACCAGTGTCAAGTCTAGAATTTGAACTCTGATGAGCTATGGTTACCACTGTCCTTCTAACCATCCAACTATATGTTGATTCCCAAACTTTTATTATTTTTTATCCGTTGCAACGCACGGGCATATGTGCTAGTAATAATAAAGCACGGATTGACTCTTTGGGTTCACCATCACAATACGCTTCTTTCCATGATTTTATGCTTTCAGTTTGAATTTTTAAAACATATTCGAGATGATACTAAATTTTGTCTCTGCAATATTATCGACTCGATTGACCGCTACATTCTTTCTTGGTTGCTTAGCCTGATCGATCTGACCAATCGGATCAGCCCACAAAAGCCCAGCCTGTCTAGCGCCATCGAACCAGCCTGCTGCGATCCTAGAGAACCCCACGATCGTTCTCTGGATTGGATCGAACACTGCTGCTACCCGTTCAATTTTATTGTAAGGACTACTATATAAATCATCTGTCCAGAGCCAATCTTTGCAGAGCGCATCGCTGCCGCTGCCTGGCAGATCGAGAAAAGAGGAGGAGGAATAGAACGAGGCGTACATGAAGGAGGCGATGGTAGCCTCTGCCGAAGCCGTCTCGCAGATCGAGAGAGGCTGATGGCGGCCTCGGCTGAAGCGCCCGGAACACCCACGCGCTGGCCATGGTTAGGGGACGATTGGAACGACGTGCTTTCTTTTCAATTGACTGTATCTCGCTGGAGCGTGTCGGTTATACGGCTGTTCGAACATTCGAGGTCGAAGCGGCTGTGGCCCTCGAGGGGATTCTGCCGGTAGCGACATGATGAGGACTAGAACATCATACTATCGCTTGATGTCTGTTTCTGCCCAGCAAGAGACATCCCCCACGTCGATGTCTTGTTGCCGACGAAGGCCACCTCCTCCTCCTGGGATCAATTCCTCCTCCATCTTTCTCCACCAACGATGCATCTGCACTTCTCCATGACCACAACTCAATGGAGCGGAGAGCAGGGCAAGGCAGTAACAGGAGGGTTACAGCTATGAGAGTGTGGAGAGATAGCAGCATACGTGATCCAGTTGGTCTCCGGACGATCGGCGGCAACACGGGCCCGTCGATATGGCAGTGGTACGCACGACCAGGATTGCTAAACATAAAGTCTAGCGAGATTGCCATGGAAAACCAGGATAAGTAGACATGTGAGATTGCAAGAAAAAACCTACAGGCACGTCTTCAAGGTGGCTCCGCCAGTGTCGTTGTATTCGTCGGCTTGTAGCCATTGCCTACGTGTGAGGGAGCGGTTTATCCGTGCCATGCTCGGTCATAGCGATAATGGGAGTAATCTGGTGGTCATCTTCTTCTCCATTGGCCACGTTGTGGAGCATGCAGTGCGTCGCCAGTGCCCATCATGATGATCACCGAGATGACGATGAGGAGAAAAGCATGGGGGGTTTGGTCGTGCATGGTAGCAGTGTGGAAAGAGGAAGATGAGGTGGTAATGTGCCCGGCGCTTGAGGTGGAAAGGAAAAGTTGACCAACAGCGACTCTGGTGTGCGGTAGCGAAGTGGACGACTGGACGGCAGGGGACACAGTGGGCTCGCGCTCGGTCGCATGCCACAGCGACGTTCGGCTAATAGCTCCTGTGCGACGTTTTTCATGCGAATTGGAAAGAGTGCGATGTTGTTGGAATGAATGGCTGTGATGCGATGTCTTCGAAGCCAACAATAGCTCTAATGCGACATGGCTCTGTTTAAGCGTGAAATGAAAAACACGATGGGTTAGCGATTTGAGTTATGACACGCGGGACCCATCAGTTACTCGCATGCGGGTGGGACCCACAACTTATCCACACAAGCATGCCCATGCTCATCAGCGTGCCCCGACCCGAGCCAGCCACGAGCCCGAGCCAGCTCGCCCCCTCCATTGCTTGCCCTGCCCCTTTCCTTTCCCACCTTCTTCTTCCTCTGCTCCGGCAACGAAGCGCGCCGCCGGCGAGTGATGTCTAGCTCGACTTCGGTCACCCCCCAATCATGGACGCAGTATGGTCCACTGCCGTTGACAAGATGCCCCGATTGCCCGCGCATGGAGCCTCTCAAGCGTTTGACTTGTGTGAGGGAAGAAAATGGCAACCGTGGGCGCGAGTTTGTGAAATGTTTGAGCAAGCCACAGCCGGGCCAGGTTAGATCTGTGTTCTTGACCAATCCTATGGTCTAATTTCTCCCAATTTCTTTTCTTTTTTCCTTGAATTAGGGCAGTGGATCTGGGTGGTGGATCTAGGATACATGCGCCGCCGCCCCCCTGTTTTTCAGGTTCTGAAGAAATGTGGGCATTTTGAGTGGCTCGATGACTATGTTGAAAGGTTGAAATTGGAGGGATCAACCCCAACCCAAGAGCTCAATTTTGGGGGCAATTTTGGGGGGCGGCTTGCCGTGGAACAAGCCCCCAATTTGGCGGACAGAGCCGATCCGATGATGCACAATGCAGAACTAAAGTGTGAATTGAAGAAAATCGGCAAGCAACTAAAGCATCTGATCGATTTGAAGCAGCAAGCAAATATGATGGCTGGAGCATTTTATGGTTGTGTCATTGCTATGGGTTTAGTTTAGTTTACTTGATGTTCATCAATCGCTAGAATTTGTTAGAGTTTCAGTTAGTTAGTCAGCTAGTTTCAGGGGTGCCCAGTAGTTTGAGGGGCGCCCGTAGTTTGAGTTAGCCAGGGATTATTTGTTAGATGAATTTGAATTCGTGTGATGCAAAACTTGCTTGAATTATTGTAATGATATTCAGGGGCCCTATTCAGTGTTCATGCTCTGTTTCCTCTGTTTTTGTTCTTCAGTTAACAGAGTGCACACCCAAATTCAGCTTCTAGTAAAAAACAATACTGGGCCGCCGAATAGATGTTGGGCCATGAGAAAATGGGCCCTGAGAAAATAACCATGCCCGCCCGCCCAAAATAGAGACCAGCCCACCCGCGTAGGGGCACCGGCCCACCCGCGTAGGGGCACCAGCCCACCTCTAACTTCGGCAAATAAAATGTTACTTGTTTTTACTTTGGCCTTTTTCTTGCACTAAATTTTGTGATGGATCATTTTTTGATGCACTAAAACTAAACGTTACTTGTTTTTATGCATGTCTACGGTTCCATGGACTAAATGGGTTGCATGCTTGCATGAAGTAAATTAGTTTGCATTTCCTAGTTGCATGTCCATAGTGGGTTTGCATGGGGCTCCTAGTTGCATATCTATGGTTCGGGTCATGACCCATTATTTGGCCAATATTTTGAAGATGGTGTGTGTGGTGATTGGAGTGTAGCAAACCGGGCCCGTAGCAACCCATAGCAATACACAAATAATGGAACAACCCATAGCAATCTAAAAATAATAGCACGAAACACACAATATATATATAGTAGCATAACGATTATATAGAAGCACAACGATTGCAACCCATAGTTCCACGATAGCCTTACAACTTCACGATAGCCTTACAACTTAAAATACTAATACAACTTAATAATAGTAGCATAATGATTACAACATAAAAACTAATACGATACGATACGATAGATCGGGGGGCACCAAACGCGGGTTCTTCTTCAGGTTCTTCTCTCCTCCTCCTCCGGGTGAACGCCGGGCCACCTCGCTCCTCCGGGCGCCCTTCACTCGTCGTTGTTGATTGGGTACGGGAGCGTGTGCATAACGCCGTTGTTGGGGAAGATGGAGTTGAAGTCGGTGAAAATGTTATGGGTGGTGAAAGCTATGAACTCACAACCAACCCAATACACTCGCCCGAGGAGGTAGAAAGCGTCGAATGGGTTAGTGAACGTAGCGAGGATCCCAACCACAACGCCGTTGTGGGTGACCTCCTCAATATGGTACATCCTCAGAGAGCCGCGAGGGAGGTGGCGGAAGCCGGCCGCAAGGAAGAACTCCGTCAACTCCCTTGCGCCCCTCCACCTTGAGATGGCCCAAACCCTAAGGGTACTCTCCAGGTACACTCCGTTCAGGTAGAGCCTTTCCGGCATGGTTGGGGGGAGTTGGTAGGTGGGGGCGTTGTACTGCATGGTGGCTCGAGGGCTCGATCGGGCTTGATGGAGAAGAAGGATGAAGGAGGGCAGAGGAGGAAGAGGATATGGTATGGATGAGGAGGGAGAGGAAGACGATAGTGCCCGGCTTAAATAGCCCAAGAGCGATGTGGTTTTTGATTTCTTCGAGTGGTTTCACTGGGTAGAATTAATGGGCGGACGGCGTTTGGTGGCGCCCCATGGAAGTGTGTACACGAGCGTGGGGAACGTGCTGCGACGGTTCTGTGCCACCGGTCGCGGGTCAAGGGGGACGGGATCACGCACGCGTCTGTGCCGTCATGGGTCAAGGGGACACGCCTGCCCCGGGTTCTCTGCGTGTGCCGCCCGTGCATTCATGTCGTAGCCCATCTTGCTAGGGCCTGGCTAGAGGGCAACGTTCGGTCGATGGGAGACGTGACAATAATGGACGCGGACGCCTTCATTTGCCCATCTTGTAACGGGCAGCACGCCGTTCGAACTGCATCGATACCCACATTGATACCCCATGCCAGTATTGCGTCCTCAAAGAGGAGCACACCATGCATGGCATGCCATGCAGCGTTGGCTTTTTGGTTGTCTTCATCGGGCTGGCTTTGATGCGACGCTGCATCAGTTGTAATGGTAGGCATGCGACAGCTTACTGCTTCGTTGGAGGTGGCGGAGCAGGGCTACGTCGAGGGCGGGCATGCATGCAATGCATGGGCGCATTTTTCTGCGGGTGGGCATGCATGTTGCGGGCGGGCAGGCGGGGCAGGCACGGGCACGCATGCAACGATGGAAAGGGCACTGCGTAGGCTTGGTCCATGCACCGCGTCAACTCTTGCCGTTGGATTCAAGTGAACGGTCCTGATGCCCCAACGAGAGAGGCTGATCCAAACCCCACCGATCCAACCAATCAGCGCATCTCATGCGGATCGATGCACACTGTAGCTAACCCTAGCGCCTGATCTCAACCGTCCACACACAACGATCGACGACCCGGAATTGTGCGTGGTTTTGAGGGGTTTTGACTGATTAGGGTTGAGCATAACTAATTAAAAAAATCAAAAAAATATGAAACTTGCGCACATAGTCTTATTATGTCGTATATTAACGAGGAAAAAAATGTAAATATGGTTTACATAAATTTTTACGAAAAACCCTTCACAAAATTGCCATTCCTCGGACAATGTAGTATGGAGTTCAAGGGAGAGAGTAGTGCGCACCCAAGAGTAGGTGGGTGTTTTGAAAATGAAAAGTGTTTTAAACTTCATTTTGGATTGACTAAAAAAGATCTTAACTTACTTTTCTCATTTTCATGTTTTAAACTTGTTTTATATATAATTTTCTTTAAGAAGAAAAGAAAATAATAGAAATTTAATTCAATAAATAGTGAGACTTTATATTTACACTATATAGGTAGAATAGATGTGTAGAAAAATTATTTGGCTGGTTTAGAGAAGGTGCCAAAAAAACTTGCTCAAATATGAGGTCGTTTACCCTATCTTTGGAGGTCATTTGAGACACACTTTTCATGACTATGATTTCAACTTACCAAAAGGGCTCGGAATGATCAGCAAGCAAACATATTTCAGTTGAGGTACTTTAGATAGCATTAAAACATCAATACCCCATCCCTAATTCAAATTTGAGCCCAAATTTGAATTTAAATTTGAATTTTATTTGGCTGTTTTAGACAAGGTACCAAATATTATTACATGCCCCAAATTTTCAAACTGTTCTCTGTTCTACCAGTACGAATAGAATAGTGACTACCAGTACGCACCAAGTTACAAATATTATTACATGCCCCAAATTTTCAAACTGTTCTCTGTTCTACCTCTTCCTACCACGTCGTGTGCCCTTCTTCACCTTGGCACTTCTTGTTTTTGGTTCTACTACACACACAAGTTCACTGATCATCTTGGTTTTCTTCACTGGTCTTTTCAACACCTCGCCAACACCCTCGTGATCAGTGTCTTCAGTCTCAATGTTGACAGAAGTTTCAGTTTCTTCGATGTGTACCTCAACATGGGTTTCTTCAGTTTGAACCTCAACATGGGTTTCTTCAGTCTGAACCTCAACACGCTCAGGTTCAGTTTTAACCTCGAGAGCAGTTTCTTCAGTATGAATGTCGACTGCAAACTGCAGCAGGATTTTCTTCAGTCTGCTCAGGCTCAGGCACACTTCTCTTCTTTCTACCGCCATTGACTCTTGCTTTTTTTGTTGGCCAACACTGTTCAACAACAAGGGGCTGACTCGCTCGCTTCCTCCTGGCCATTGGGAAAATGTTATAGATATAGTAACTGGAAAAAAAGCACCAAATCAAAACACAGACAAATAAACAAGAACATACTTTGGCTTATCAGGAGTGTAACGGCATTTGACAGATCCCACTCTGTGCCCAAGTTCCTGGCACAACTTGCATCTGTTTTTGTTACCTTTCTGTGCCCTTGTTGGCTTTCCATCTTTCTTTTCCTTCTTACTACTCCCACCTTTCTCAAACCATGCCTTGAATCTACTCTGTTTAGGCCTGCCAGCCTTTCTTTTCGTCAAGGGAGGACACATGGAAAATTCAATGTCCACTTCAGGCCACTGAGACTGATCTGTAAGTGGTGGAATTGGAGTAGCATATGCAGCTTTGAATCTTGCTACCGAATAATATTCATGCAAGTATGGGTGCATTTTTATCTTCGGTTGGGATGCTAAGAAAAGAATGTCATGCTCACATGGTTTACCAGTGTGTTGCCACTCGAGGCAAGTGCAATCATGCAATTCAGTGTTAACAACATGTCTCCTTCCAGTTTTGTTATCTCTAACTTCAGCACCCCAAGGTGAAGATTTTTCAACAAACAAATGTGAAAGATTTCTGCTCTTATTGACCACCTGTTGTACCACTGCTGGAAGCTTATCACCTTGCAGACAATCACCTATCCTTCTTCTCAATTCCCACAACCGCATGAGCATGATCCTGATTTGGTCAACCATGTCATGCACAGGCAAATCTTTTAACTCCTTCACCTTGTTGTTGAAACTCTCTACCAAATTGTTGTTGATGTGGTCACACTTGATGGCAGTGTTGAATGCTGACCTGTACCATAACAAAGAATGGTAGGTGTTCAGCCATGGACCAAACTCATCACATGCTGCCATGATCTTATTAAGATGATATTTGTGTGTCTGTCTAGTGTAAGATCTTGCTGCTGGCCACATGCGCCCAAATTCTTCTCCTCTAATTTTTTTTGATCAAATTCATCCACAAATGATCGAAGCACTCCCTCTGCTCAGCATGTGGGAAAACATTTTTCACTGAATTTTCAAGCCCCTTACATGCATCTGTGTGTATAGCCAAAGGTGACACTGGCCCTAGGCATCTTTTCAACTGGATCATGAACCATGTTCATGAAGCCTCTGTTTCTGACTGAAACAAGCCAACAACAATAGGAAACATCCAGTTGTGTCCATCTAGAGCATTGCATGCTGCCAACTGACCATTCCACTTGCCTGTCAAAAATGATGAGTCTATGCTCAAATATGGACGGCACCCTGCTTTGAACCCATCGATGCAAGGCTTTAAAGCCATAAAAAACTTGGAGAACTTGACTTCACCTTCGGGTGATACCTCTGTATCTATCTCCACAACACTGCCAGGTGACCTCTTTTCCACCTCTGCTTTGAAGTTGTAAAGCATCCTAAATGTATTTGCCCAATCACCATATATTTTTTTCATTGCCCTTTGTTTTGCCTTCCACACTGTGGTACATTTCAATTTAATGGGGTACATCTTTTCCAAGTCTACTTTGAGTTTCTTGGCAGTAGTGTTTGGTGTTTTGGCTAAAATTGGGGTGATCTTTTCTCCAACCCAAAGTTGTGATGTCATGGTTGATACTCTCTGTGAACTTGTAATACAAGTATGTTGATTGGGGATTTGGTTAACCGTGACAGTACTTCCATCAGGTTGCAGTCTAGCAGATATGTACCACTTGCAAGGCTTCACACTACCATCAAATCCTCTGCACCTTGCATAGAACTTCTTTCTATCAGTCCAAACAGTCTTGGCATCAAACTCATGTTTCACTGCATAAGTCTTGAAACACATCCTAAACTCCTTCATGCTTGGTAACAACTTGCCTACTTCAATGACAGGGTTCTCTTTGTCATACACATGCACCAGCTCATCATCATGTGCATCATCTACTTCATCTACAGCTTGTTCCATCAACTGTCCATCTACTTCTTCATCAGCATTAGCAGGCAAACTAGGTTCGCCCCTCTCCTGATTATCTCTGTCATCGACTGGAATGCCAAAAAGTTTGGCCATCTCAATGTCAGGCATTGGTGCAATGACCAAATCAGTAGGCTCATCTAATTCGACTACATTCCAATCAACAGTTGCTGCATTTTCAGTTCCATTCACCTGTCCCTCTTCGGCTATTACTGTAAGTTCAGTACACATGGGAGTCAATGGCCTCTGTGTAGCCCAATCATCATCTACCATCTGCGCAGCCAATTGTGATGGCACATATCCAACCTTCGAAAAAATGTTCAGATCAACGAGCTCAGCAAAATAATTAGCCCGTTTGCTTGTCCAGCCGTTTTGCCGATCGATTTCTTCACCAATCTGTTCACCATCTTCTATTCTAACATACTCTCCTTTCCAATCATCAAACCTCAACAGTGATACTTCTTGCTCTAGACCCCAAACGATATTCTCCCCAATTTTTTCCACCCATTTCTTCACTGCCGTCTCTCCCATGTTATGTAGAACTTGTGGATCAATCTCTGTAAACTCAACTTCCCATTTAACAATTGTGTCTCTCTCAATGTTCTGTATGCTACCATCAACTAATTTTGCCTTTCATGGAAAGAAATTGACTGTCAATTCGAAGGTCCGAGCGGCAGCATCCCCTCTGTCAGTGGCGGACAGTGTGAGCCCGTGAGAAAGAGCAGACGAGGCCACCCCCTAATTGCATGCAAAATTGGATCGGAGAGAGGCGCATTACCTATTCGAAGTTGAATCTGGCGGCTCCATCTCTCCACGGGCTCCCCTCACAACCTATCGATTCCGCATGCAAAAACAGAGGAAACGAGCTGAGATCTACGGGCCCGAGAGAGGAACGGGAGGGCGACTAGGGTTTGAATTCACTCACCATTTTCTGCCGTTGAGAATGAGGGCTCCGCCGACGCCACCGAGAACGCAAGATCCGCCGCCACTGGAGAAGAAGGGGGGCAGAGTGGCGGGCCCGGCACGGTCGGGCGGCAGGGCACGGTCAGCTGTTTTGAGGAACAATTAAGTTGGACCCACATGTCCTAACATAAAACGGGCGGGCTTGGTTGACGACCAATTTAACCACATTTAACACCCCATGTGGCCCTGGGCTATTTATACGCTCAAATGTGTCGCACCACAGCCATTCGCTCGAACAACGTCGCACTCTTGCCAATTCACCTCAAAAACGTCGCACAGGAGCTATTAGCCCCAGCGACGTTTGGAGCAGATGAAATTGTTGGCTGGCTGGAGCTGCTCAAGTTTTCCAAAAAGAAGATTTGCTCAAATTCACGAAAGCGAGCAAGACAATATCATTATTATATCAATCGCCACGGACGCCTTCCTCAAGCTGATACAAACGACGCCAAGGCGAAGGATGATCTGGCATTGGATTGCAGGGATGTATGCGCCTCAAGCATTGGCCGTCGGAAACCGGATACGCGGCAAAGAAAATAACTGCCCACGTTTGTATGTCAAAAAACTACCAAGTTATGTGCTGCTGTTTTGGATGATTGACACATCAAAGAGAAGAAAGTGGAGGAGGCCCGAGCTTTACATGGCTAGTAATCAAGAGGGATTTATTTCATCATAGATGAGAGAAGAAAGCGGAGCTCAATGCATTGCATGGGTCCGGCTAATTACGCAACATCAATAGAGAAGGGCAATTAAGCGGGATTGTAGGAGGCACGCATGCATTGAAATCAAAAAAATACCTCCCTATGAGTCTAGCGGAAGCACGCCAAGATACCGGTTGCCGCTATTCTTTTTATTGAAAAAAGTCGAATCATCGTGTTGCAAAGCCAGAAGGACGACGTTCGATGGTATTTCAAGTTAGAAGCGACGTTGCAAAGCCGACCACATGAACATTGCAACGAGGACCGACGTTGATGTAAAGCCAGACGCATATCTTTGTGAGGTCAATCGGCATTGCTGCAAATTGGACCCGTGAATTTATAAACCTAACTAAGTGTAGATTTTAATATTTTGTAGAAGTAAGTTTCCACACTATCAATGCCAAGGCTCGCTTTGTGGTAAATGCACTGATGATATACATTTCTTCTACATCCCGGTGTGTGTCTCACTGCCTTGCACTGTTTGATGCTAGCATGTCGCGTTGATGGATGTTTTCATGAACACATTAATTTTCTCTTCCGTTGCAACGCACGGGCCCTTTTTGCTAGTTTGTCTTCGAAAAAACAAGAAAACTACTTAATTTATCTCACAAAAAAAGGGAGGTGCCTTGATTTGTCTTCCAAACACAAGGAAACGCCTTAAATTTTTCTAAAAGCACAAGGAAATGCCATGCTCGTCCCAGCCGCGCACATCTCGCGATGAGATGGGCCATCGCTCCTGCTGCGTGCACCAGTGAGCCCTACCGCTAGACGTCCCCCAAGCATCGCCACCTCGTCGCCCTACGTTGCCTAGCCGCACCAGCACGACCTCGATCTTCCTTCGCCCACTGCCATGTCGAGCAAATGCCGTAGAATCTGCTCCTGCGTGGCGGCAACTGGAATTCATCATTTGATGAAGCTCTGTCGGTCCATACTCCTCGTCGTATGAACCATCGGAATTCATCATTTTCCTTGAAAAATCAAAAAAAAAAAAAATCCGGCCAGACAATGTATCCAACACATAGAGCGCAAGGCGGAGTCAGAGAGTTGTCGGATGTACGGCGGTGGGGTTCGGGCCGGCGAACATGACCCCGGCGGCAAGGATGGGAGAGACGAATGCTATGCCGGAGGTGCTGGCGCAGAGGCTAGGAACGGATGCGGGGCGTGCACGTCGGCGAGCGGCGAGACGAACGTCGAGGAGGAGGAAGAAGAGAAAAGAGAGCAAATGGATCCGGCAGGTCGATTTAGTGCAATTTACGGTGGGGTCGGCCTGTCGGGTCCGACGCGCGCCCGGTCGTCCCCATATCCGCCCCGCATTTGGGGTGGATTTGAGGGGTGTCGATCAGCCCAGGTGTTTGAGACCCATTTGAAGCGTTCGTCTCGATCGAAATTCTATGACCCAGGCTTTTTTTTTTGCCTTTTACCTTGGCTTTTTTCCCATGCCCGGTAGCGTAGTCTGCATGCGGCCCGTTTAGAAAGAAAAAAAAATCGCTAGCAACTCATGCGTACGTCCCGTTTAGAAAGAAAAAATAAATCGCGAGCCACTCATGCCCGCGGCCCGTTTAGAAATCAATCGCTAGCCCACTCAGAGCCAGAGGCGGCTGCACGGATCAGACGTCGGATCCCAGTCGGAGAAGTCCCAGTTTATTTCTCGGCAACAAACGGTTTCCGATCCACAACACAAGACGACTCCCGTATCCTGTATAAAATCCTCGCGATCGAGGGGACGTCTTCCTCGTCTCATCCAATAGTATCGATCGATCGATCAGGCCTAGCTAGGAGAGTATGTCGCATCGGCCGCCGCCGCCGCCGCCGCATGCTGAAGCCGCCGCAGGCAGGGTCAGGGGCATGGGCAAGGCGCGAGTGGTGGAGGTCTGGGCCCACAACCAGGAGGCAGAGCTGGCTCTCATGTCAGATATGTTCCGGGACTTCCCCATCGCCGTCGTGGCCACGTCCTACGACATCCCTCCCCGTCCCGTTCCAGCCTGCACCCGCGAACTCACGGCAGAAGCCGACGGCGTCTACCACATTACGGGCCTCATGCCGTACCACCGCAACATGGACGCCAACTGCGAGCACATCTCCAACAGGGTCAGAGGCGTGCGGTTTCTGCAGATGGCCCTGGCGTTGGTCAACCGTGACGGTGACCTCGCCCGTGTCTGGCGGTTCCACCTGGACGTGCCGTCGGCCAAGGAGGAGCGATTCATGCTGAAGCTGGGCGTGGAGCCCTGCGTAAGGCGCGTCAACCGCGTCCGCTTCGCCAACGCTCTCAAGGCCTGCCGCGCCGTGATGGTAACCGATGTCACCTGGGTGACCTCGGACGGCGCCGAGGATGTCGCCCACTTGGTGGATTGCTTATGGAACGGTGCCCGGATCTATCCCAAACAAAACCAAGACCGTTACGGGCTCATCCGCCTGATCCGGATTCACTTTCCGGAACTGTACGACCTTAAATTTCTCGCGGAGTGGCGAACTCTGGGTGGGGAGGAGCCTCCGCTGTTTGCAGCCACCAAGGCCGCCAAATCGCCTGATGACCTCCTCCACGGCTTCCTCGCGCTAATGAGGGAGCCCAAGTTCACGGAGCGGATGATGGAATACAACGGGATCTTGTGCGGGCTCGGAGACTGGTCCAGCGACGAACTCGATGACTTGAGGTTGAGCTACGAGGAGCAAGAGAGGCAATTCAAGCTCAGATTCGCTGAGATAAATGGCCTCGATGTGTCTGATCTCGAACATGTCCATATGCACTAATGGAATTGGATGAATGACGCAGCATGTAACCTTGCATGACCACATATTAGTTTTTCCTTGCCAAGCCGAAGATTATTTTTTAATTCTTGGGATTTCTTCTACGTTTTCCCCTTTCTGATGTTTTTTTTTAGGTCTGTCTATGTCACATCTAGAAACTGCCACTCGCTTACAAATAAAACAGACTGTTTGCTCCCCCCGCCCCTCCACGTGGACTTGTTTGTATGTTTTGGCTTGTATTGTTTTGTCCCTCCCACCCAACGCACCCAGCCCAACTACCCCGCCTCCTGGGCCTTGTTTGTTGGACTTTTTTTGCCTGTTTGTTTGTTTGATAGAAGAAAATGACTGGGCTTTGTTTGTCCGCAGAAAACACTTGCTTGCTTGTAGAACGAGTTTTGGTGGCAGGGAAAATAAAACGTAGACAGGGTTTATGCAGCTTTTGTGGGTACTTTACAAACAGAGGGAATCACAGTGTATTGACAAAGAATCACAGTGTATTATAGTGTACAATCTTAAATTCTGCTCCAAACGAGAAACAAAGAGAGGCTGGTCTTGTACAACCTTGTAGATACTTCTGACCTCTCTCTTTTTCCAACTGTTGATGGGAGAAACAAACAGAGGCTGGTGCGTAGAAAAAACGCACATCAGTTGACCGGCGTCAGTTCAAGATCTGTTGTCTTGTTCTCTCAATAAAAAAAATAGGGCTAAAAACAGAGTATATGTGTAAGAGCAGACAAACAAATTTTTGGTGCTGTGCCAATTAATAAGTACAAGTCAGTGTATTATAGTGTAGGAAAATTTGATGTAGTTTCATAAACTGATCAGGCAATAAAGTATGAAAAAAATATTGTCTTTTGCATTGTTGAGAAGGGAATTTATATTCAGAATGGGGGAAATGCATGATGACAAAATGGCCATAAGCAATCACATTCATAGTCCATCCATACAAATCTGCAGTCTGGATTAAATGACAAAGCATACTTAACTTGTTAGGAAAAATTTCTTATTCTGTAAATGAAACACTCCGTTCTCAACTAAAAGAGAGAGAGAGAAAAAACTGTGAAACTAACTACAATCAAGTGTGTTAGAATTCCTTAGATAACTAAATCATAGTGTGTTGTATCATGTTGACAGGAAAATAAAAAAAAGTTCATATATTTGATAAGCAAAAAATAGGATCATATAACAGCGGTTTGCTTGTTTTAAGGTAAACAAATGGTGTGTATCTGGTTGTGGTTCAACTTTTAGTCTTCACCATAAAAGTGATGACAGCTACAACTGATGTAAAAATAGGGGCCTACATCTGATCAAAATCTTAAGTTGAAAAAAAGAAAGGAACTACAACTTTCAGTCTATGCATACAAAACACAAGCATAAACTTTTTGAATATCTATGCCAACAAAAGATTTGATTCATTGTAACATTGCATTTGCAGCAAGTGAAGGTAACTATGCAGGTGACTACATTGGTACTCAGGTACGATCCAACTTAGAAAAAATCTGATTGAGGACAGAAACAAAGATAAACTTGAACGTTTTGATCGTAGCATATGCACTCCCAGTACCCTGGAATGGCTTTCTCAAATGCAAGGCAATGGAGCTAATTTTTCGCAGATGATTCCACCTTACTCATTTGCCTATCCCGTCCATCAGTTTGGAACATCATCAAATTGCCTGGTCGTTGTGAGTAACAATTCAATTTCGGTTGCATCTCGAGGCTCCACTTGCAAGTGGCATCAAAACAGAAAACCAGTTGCAAGTCGAGGGTCCACTTGCAAGTGGCATGAAAACAGAAGACCCGGTTGCAAGTCGAGGGTCCACTTGCAAGTGGCATGAAAACAGAAGACCCGGTTGCAAGTCGAGGGTCCACTTGCAAGTGGCATAAAAAAAGAAGACTTGGTTGCAAGTCGAGGGACCACTTGCAAGTGGCATGAAAAACAAAGGAACCCGGTGCTAGTCGAGGATCCACTTGCAAGTGGCATAAAAATGGAAGACTTGGTTGCAAGCCGATGGTCCACTTTGCAAGTGGCATGAAAAACAAGGAACCCGGTTGCAGGTCGAGAGTCCACTTGCAAGTGGCATAAAAAATAGAAGATGTAGTTGCAAGTCGAGGGTCCACTTGCAAGTGGCATCAAAAAAGTGGAAGACGCAGTTGCAAGTCGTGGGTGCACTTGCAAGTGGCATCAAACAAAAATACCATGTTGCAAGTCGAGGGTCCACTTGCAAGTGGCATAAAAAAAGACCTGGTTGCAAGTCGAGGGTCCACTTGCAAGTGGCATCTACAAAAAGGATGAGTTGCAAGTCGATGGTCGGCTTGCAAGTGGCATCAAACAAGAAGACACAATTGCAAGTTGAGGGTGGACTTGCAAATGGTATCAAACAAAAAAGAACCTAGTTGCAAGTCAAGGGTCCACTTGCAAGTGGCATGAAAACAAAAATACCCTGTTGCAAGTCGAGGGTCCACTTGCAAGTGGCATAAAAAAAGAAGACACACTTGCAAGTCGAGGATCCACTTGTAAGTGGCATGAAAAACAAAGGAACTCGGTTGCAAGTCGAGGGGCCACTAGTAAGTGGCATCGAAAAAAGGAGACCTGGTTGCAAGTCGAGGGTCCACTTGCAAGTGGCATCAAAAAAAAAAAAAAAAAGAAGACGCAATTGCACGTCGAGGGTCCACTTGCAAGTGGCATGAAAAACAAAGGAACCCGGTTGCAAGTCGAGGGTCCACTTACAAGTGGCATCAAAAAAAAAATAGAAGACACACTTGCAAGTCGAGGGTCCACTTGCAAGTGGTATCAAAGAAAAAGACATAAATGCAAGTCGAGGGTCCACTTACAAGTGGTATGAACACAAAAGACCCGGTTGCAAGTCGAGGGTCCACTTGCAAGTGGCATGAAACAAGGAACACGATTGCAAAGTCGAGGGTCCACTTGTAAGTGGCATAAAAAATAGAAGACCCGGTTGCAAAGTCGAGGGTCCACTTGTAAGTGGCATAAAAAATAGAAGACCCAGTTGCAAGTCGAGGGGTCGACTTGCAAGTGGCATCAAACAAGAAGACCCAGTTGCAAGTCGAGGATCGACTTGCAAATGGCATCAAACAAAAAAGACCCAGTTGCAAGTCGAGTGTCCACTTGCAAGTGGCATGAAAAAACAGAAGACCCAGTTGCAAGTCGAGGCTCAACTTGCAAATGGGCATAAAAAAGACGCAATTGCAACTCGAGGGTCCACTTGCAAGTGGCATCGAACAAAAAGACCTAGTTGCAAGTCAAAGGTCCACTTGCAAGTGGCATCAAAAAAAGAAGACACAGTTGCAAGTCGAGAGTCTATTTGCAAGTAGCATGAAAACAGAAGACCTAGTTGCAAGTCAAGGGTCCACTTGCAAGTGGTATAAAAACAGAAGTCCTAGTTGTAGGTCGAGGGGTGACTTGCAAGTGGCATCAAACAAAAGACCCAGTTGGACGTCGAGGGTAACTTAAAGACCGAGTTGCTCATTACCATCAAAACACTAAAAACAAAAAGTGAATTCGACCAACAACTATAAAGAACTACAACATGCTTGTGTACAGATTACTACACTGAATTATTTTAATAAAAAACTATAGTATCAGCAAAAAATCTGCTAGAACTATATAAACAACTCCACTGATCCTATTTCAAAACAGTCAGAAAAATGACAAACAGAAGAAATGAAAAAAATAGAACCATTTATAAATGAAGCATGGCGGCAGAAAAATCAAGAACATACATCAAAACAACATGTAAATCTGCTGGTTGAACACTAAAAAAAGACTATGGCAAAATTGTCAGCAAAATGAATTGCTTAATTTCAAAACTGAAGTTGATCCTCTCAGATAGTCAAAATTGTAGACCCCTAGTATGCAAGAAGCATGGGCGGCAGAAAAATCAAGAACATACATCAAAACAACATGTAAATATGCTGGTTGAACACTTAAAAAAAGACTATGGCAAAACTGTTAGCAAAATGAATTGCTTAATTTCAAAACTGAAGTTGATCCTCTCAGATAATCAAAATTGTAGACCCCTAGTATGGAAGAAATATTACAGCAAGCAAGCAGCTCACACACAAAAGACATATGCAAAAATACTGGCTAGTCTCATGGTATGAACTACAAGCATGGTTTTGTACAAAAAAAATCAAGACACCGAAAAGCCTTCTAGAACTACATCAAACAACAACACTGAAAAGTTCATGAACTACAGACAACACATTATACTCAACCTACATCAACGCATACATATACTCGCCTACTTCAACACTACACTGAACCTAAGTGACCTCCCTTGGCTCTCCTATGACTCTGTTTATGCTGTTTCCCCCCTGGCTGACTCTGACTACCACCAGGACTACTAACCCCTCTACTCTACTTGAGGCCATTACTAGATACAACTAGTAACTAGAAAAAATAGTCCGGACACGTTTATATTCTAGGCACAGAAAGTTCAGCACTTGCTTGTTTTTTCAGGACAACACTTGCTTGTTTTGGCTGTACCAGATCTAGAGACACTTAAATAGCAGGCAGTTTTGTATTCTAGGCACGCAAAGTTGCACAAGACACATACTCTAGTACATAAGAAAATGCGCCATTAAAAAATAGGGAAGATTCAAATCTAACAAACTGATACTTTTTGTGGATTATAAGAGAAATCACCAACATGTGCCTACTACCACTGTTAGCCTACCTAGGCATGCATCCACACAAAAAACATTCAAAAAGAACTTACCACTATTTTCACAATGATTTAGACTCGTATTTACTACAAACACATCTAGTAAATATCTGAGAATTTCTCCTATTACAACTCACATGAATACACACAGAGTGAGATGCTCTGGAATTTGTACACAACAAACAAACATCACGCAGGATGGATCAAACACAACTTAGTTTCAGAGATACAAACTGAATCACACATAATGGATCCCCCTGTCTGTTAAACACTCACACAATCACAAAAGCACAAAAAAGTCATCACTAGTCGCATAGCACACAAGAAAAACCCTATACTAATCCCCCACCCATCCCCCATCCCCACTACTAAGAAAAAACCCATTAATCCCCACTGTCTAAATACGCCAACTGAATTAAAAACGCTCACCCCCACTGAATCCCTCTGTTTGACTTGGGGAAACACTATAACGTGTATCAGCTCCCAGACCTACCATCCACTGAATCTCTAGACACAAAAATCAACCGGCCCACTGAATCCCTACAAAAGATTTGTCGATTGGGGCAAACCCTAGATCGATGGATACAAGAAGAACAAAAAATAGGAACACAAAAAGGGAGGGGAAATTACTCACTTCAGTGTGGGCGTCTCTCCTCCCTTCTCACTTTGCTGCGGGGGTCTCTCCTTCCTTCTCACTCTCGACAACACCGTCGCCTGGAACCCCTTCGGAGAGGAAAGGGTGTGGACTGACCAAAGGAATGGGAGCAGCCCCCTGTCCTCACGATAGAACAAATTGAAGGAAATATGCCCTAGAGGCAATAATAAAGTTATTATTTATTTCCTTATTTCATGATAAATGTTTATTATTCATGCTAGAATTGTGTTAACCGGAAACTTAGTACATGTGTGAATACATAGACAAAACATAAGTGTCCCTAGTATGCCTCTACTTGACTAGCTTATTTATCAAAGATGGTTATGTTTCCTAACCATAGACATGTGTTGATGAACGGGATCACATCATTAGGAGAATGATGTGATGGACAAGACCCATTCGTTAGCTTAGCATTGTGATCGTTACAATTTCATTGCTACTGCTTTCTTCATGACTTATACATGTTCCTCAGACTATGTGATTATGCAACTCCTGAATACCGGAGGAACACTTTGTGTGCTATCAAACATCACAATGTAGATGGGTGATTATAAGGATGCTCTACAGGTGTCTCCGAAGGTATTTGTTGGGTTGACATAGATCGAGATTAGGATTTGTCACTCCGTGTTTCGGAGAGGTATCTCTAGGCCCTTTCGGTAATGCTCATCACTATAAGCCTTGCAAGCAATGTGACTAATGAGTTAGTTGCGAGATCAAGTATTACAGAACGAGTAAAGAGACTTGCCAGTAACGAGATTGAACTAGGTATGATGATACCGAGGATCGAATCTCGGGCAAGTAACATACCACATTGTTGGAGGCGGCAAAATGTATTTGCAATGTGTATCTAAGCTTATCGCCTTTGGAAGATGTCGGGTGGTAGGAGCGACATATGCCAACGGGTGGCTTATCATTGTGGGAGCCAATAAGACGTCGCCAGTGCCTGGAAACGGGATGAGGCGAAGACATGCACGCCGGCGAATCTTACCCAGGTACAAGGCTCTCCGTGGAGATAACACCCCTAGTCCTGCTCTGCAGGGTCTCCGCATGATCACTAGACCAACAAGTGGCTACAAGAGCCTCCTTGAGCTGTTTGGCGAGAGGAAGAAGAAAGGGCAAGGCTAGCTCTCTCCTCCTCCCAAAGTTGTGTCTAAAACTATCTTAGTCCAACCCTTTGCATGGGTGCCCTAGGGGGTTTATATAGGCCTACCCCCAGGGGTACAATGGTAATCCGGCTGGGCACGGGCCCATCCGTCAGTGTCTACGCTCGTCGGCTTCTCCGCCGACTGCTGGGGCCCGCCGACTGGTGGGTCCCGCCGGCTACCGGCCTCCTAGTCAACAGGTAGGCCCCACCGCTTGGTCTTGTCGGGGGCTGGTTACTGTTGCCTCACTCTTGATGACGAGGGCTTTGTTAAGGTAAGCATGGCTACAGTGCTGCCGCCTGGCGGCCTCTCACTGTAGCCTTACCTCGTCTTGTCTCCTTAATGGTGCGCTTACTTTGAGGGAGGGAGTGGGCTGGCTGGTAAGAGCCGGCTACGTCCCAGGCCGACTAGGGGAGGCAGGGCCGCCTTCGGGTGTCTCTCTGACCGAAGGGGCCCACCGCCTGCAGGCCATACTGACAGCCCGTCGTGGGTGACGTCATGGTCAGCATGGCAACAGTGCCACGCCGGACGGGTCATGTCTACCCCGTACGGCGTACTGTAGCAATGCGTACTCCGGGATTCGGGGGTGGCAGGCTTCACTGTTGCCACGCCCCGTCCCATCTCCGTTATGTGGGTGCAGACTTTGAGGGCACGATCTTGGCCGCCTGTCGAGGGCCGGCTTCTTGGAGTCGACCCTCTCGACGCTTTCTTCATGAGGGTTTTAAGGTGGGCCGCCTTCCAGTAGTCGGCTTGTGGGATAGCTGGCCGGGGGAAGGTGGCCCCGTGTCTTGGGTGCTTGTAGGCTCGATCGGCCCATTATTTTTTGAAGAGCCAGGGGGAGCCGGCTAGGCTACCCGTGGTCATTTACTCCGACAGTAGTCTCCGAAGCTGGTTGTGCTTCGTGGCTGAAGGGGGAACAAGAAGCTCAATCAGCTTCCTATCCTGAAGATCCGGCAGCTAGGAGCCGGCTTTACTCAAGCGTGCCATCTCGGCGAAGTTTTTTGAAGTCTGAAGGCGGGAACTGCTGGCGCGCAAGCCAGGCTGTGGGCTGGCCGCCCGCCGCCTGTGCGCCACATGGCACCATTCGGCTGGAAGGGCCTGCCAGCCCACGCGCGTGATGGGACGCCGCTGCAGACCGGGGCCCGCCACTACCACGCCTTGGCCCAAGCGCAGATCTTTTGTGGCCCGAACTGGCCGCATGTCTTCCGACGGCGGTTTCCGCTTGCCGTTAAGGCGTGATAATTGCGGGACGTGGGGGAGTGGGCGCAGTTAATCCTGCGCCTCCACGCCTCGCCTCCTCGGCTTCGCCGCACGAGGCTATAAGTAGGGGGAGGAGGGGGAGCAGCAGACTCTCGCACGCTCGCCCTCGCTCTGACATTTCCTTCTTCTTCCTTCTCTCTGTCGCCGCGGCTGCTCTCCACCGCGCCATCGCTCCGCCGATCTTCTTGGCGCGCCGCAGTCTTGCCGCAGCCAAATCGCGCGCGCTCCGCCGCCGCGCCCTCCCCGTCGCTTCTTCGTCCTCATGGCTCCAACGTCGAGCTCCTGGGACGGCTCCAACATCCATGAAGATCACATCGACTTCCTACGCAAGACGCGGCGGTTGCCGGGCAAGGACTACGTGCGAGTCCATCTTGCGCCGGAGAGGGAGATCTCGCCGGCGCCGGAGGAGGGCGAGTGGGTAATCTTCCGCTCGCACTTCCTGCGCAGCGTCAGCCTGCCCGCGAGCGGCTTCTTCTGCTCGTCCCTCGAGTTTTACCATCTCCAACCGCACCACCTCACTCTGAACACGGTGGTGCTGCTGTCGGCCTTCGTCACTCTGTGCGAAGGCTTCCTCGGCGTCCTCCCCACCCTCGAACTTTGGGGGGAATTCTTCCAGTCCAAGCTCGGCACCGTCGTCGCGGGCGTGCCGGCTCCATGCGGCGCCTTCATCGCCATGCGGAGATCGACGACCGCCAACCCATTTCCGGCCATCGTGCTGATCCAGTCAGTGAAGCTCTGGCAGAAATCCTACTTCTACGTGAAGAACGTCGCCCCGCAAGGCGACTACGTCAACCTGCCAGCTTACGTAGCCGGATCGCCAGCTGGGAGGCAGCATTCGTGGTCCTATCGGGCCAGGTCGCTAACCCCGGCTGGGGCCGGCGCTGTCGCCCGACTTCGGTTGCTGGTCCAGTCGGAGGGGCTGACCGGGTCCGACCTGATAGCCGCCTTCGTGGAGCGCCGAGTGCTCCCGCTCCAAGGCCGCCCTCACCTGATTTGCCAGATGAGCGGCCGCTTCGACCCCAGTCGGCTAAGCACCAAGGAGATGCCTCATGACGAGGTATCCTACATGGTGAACTACATCGCCAACTGCAAGCTCACCGAGGAATGGCGGTACGGCAAGGAGCCGTACTCTCGCGCCGATCCCCCGCCTGTGGTAAGCGTTCTTTCTTTTCTTCTTCTCTTGTTGCCGAGTTCTCACGGCCGGCTCCTGACCAGTCGGCTTGTTTTTAATCAGAACCCCCTCCTTCATCCCTCGCCCGGAACCGCGGGGGCGGAACACGAGTTCGCTCCCGACCGCGTGGCGGACGACTTGGACGACCCCAACTTGGGGGCGGCCACCTTAGACGACGACGCCGTAGGGGGAGGCAGCGAGGCAGGCGGCTCCGGGCTCTCCGCCACTTTCGAGGATTGGCCGGATGATGACGGGGCCGAGCCTATTCCACGCCGCCAGCCGGCATCCGACCATCAAGGCGCGGGCTGATCGGCCGGGCCGGCTGCTCGGGGCGGCGCCGACCCTCTTCGGCAGTCGGCCGAAGAAGCCTAAGGGTACTACGGCGGCGACCAAACGAGACGAGGCGGCCGCGAGGGCAGCCCGCTTCCGCAAGGTGGTGAAGCAGCCGCAGGCAGTTTCGGCGTAAGTGTCAATTCTCTTACGCCTTTATTTTTTCTCTTCGGTTGGCATTTTTCTAAGCCTTCTCTTGAATCATCAAAACAGGGCTCCGCTCTCTCTCGAGCAGACTGCAGCCGCCTCCATAGTCGGAGGGGCAGGAGGATCTGCGGGCTCCCGCCGCATGGACCCCTGTGCCGAGCTCCAAGCGGCGACGGAGCGGAACGCGCGGTAGGAGCGGGAGGCGGAGGAGCAGAGGGCGGCCGCCGCCAGGGCGGCTCAGGAGACGACGACGGAGTCGGCAGAGATGCAGGCCGACATGGCGGCCAAGTCCCAAGCAGAGGTCGCGGCCGCGGAGAAGGCGGCGGAGGCCCTGCGTAGCCAGCCTCCGCAGCTCATCATCCCCCTCCGCACCGTGGCCCCCGATATCCCGGTGCCCCCACGAGAGGAAGCCGGCCGCGACCAGCCGGCGATGGAGAGGGAAGGGGGCGACACAGTCGTCCCAGAGGGAGAGGCGGTACCGCCACCGTCGGCCGGGACGGGCCAAGGCGGCCAGCCTGAGGCGCCGCCCGAGCAGCCGGCAGGAGGCGAGCCGGCTGTGGGGGTGGATCTCGTGGTCCTCTCGCTGACTCATCGGCGTGCAGGGAAGGCGACTTCAGAGCCGGACCCGCATAGGGCCGCGGGCTCCAGCTCGTGGTCCCACGACCTGGAGACAGCCAGCGTTAGCTCGCCGAGGTGGTCGCCGGGCGGTGGAACAGCCGTGCTGAATGTGGCGGCGCAGGACGTCCGGGCCCGGCTTCAGTCCCAGGCCGCCGCGCTGAAGCAGTATACCCAAGAATTTCTTGCAACGCGGTCGGCCATTCGAGTGAGTCTTCTTGCTCTTGATTTCTTCCGTGGGGGCGCGTCAGCGCACCCACTGGGTGTAGTCCCCGAGTTCCGAGTCGGCTGCTGAGCAGGCGGCTTGGAACTTTTTAGTAGTCTTTGATTGATGTCTTGTTCTTACTCGCACCTTTTGTCCTACTTGCAGGACTATCACAACCTACATGCGGCTACCTTCAACTCCCAGGCCCGGGAGATGAATCAGAAGATCGCCGATCTGACGGAGAGCCGGAGTCAGTGTTTTATTTTTTACCTCATGTGGGGGCGCGTCAGCGCACCCACTGGGTGTAGTCCCCGAAATTCGGGCCGACTGCTGAGCAGTCGGGGCGGATCTTTCCTGACGACTTCTTCCTTATTTCATTTTTCTTCTGCATGTCTGCAGGGGCCAATGCCGACTTGAGGGAGCAGCTAGGTGTGGCCCAGACCGCCCTTCGCGCCAAGGAGGCCGAGGTTAACGCCTTGGCTCAGGAACGTGATCGCCTGGCCAAGAAACTGGCCGACCAGGAGGAGACCCACAAGGTGGCCCTGAAGACGGCACAGGACAGCGAGGCTTCCCTCAAAGCCGAGTACGAGACCGAGGCGGCGAGCTGGGCCGAGGCGAGGCAGGCGCTGAGCGAAGGTTACGGCCGGATTGAAGACTTGATTGACGGTAGGCCGCCTTCTTCTTCGTTCCTTTGCTCGTCCCTGTCACCTGATCTGTTTTCTGACTTGTTCTACTTCTTTCTTCTTTGTGCAGAATACTTCCCCGGCTACTCCGTAGCCGCCAACCAAGCCATCGAAGCTCACCGCGAGGCCCGACGGCAGGCTGGGGTTGAGATCGCACTGTTGGGGAACGTAGTAATTTCAAAATATTTTCCTACGATCACGCAAGACCATGGTGATGGCATAGCAACGAGAGGATAGAGTGTCCGCCCACGCACCCTCGAGACCGAAAGCGAAGCGTTATAACAACGCTGTTGATGTAGTCGACGTCTCCACGATCCGACCGATCCAAGCACCGAACGACGGCACCTCCGAGTTCTGCACACGCTCAGCTCGATGACGATCCCGGACTCCGATCCAGCAAAGTGTCGGGATGAGTTCCACAAGACGACGGCGCAGGACGATGTTGATGCTCCACCGACGCAGGGCTTCGCCTAAGCTCCGCGACGATATGACTTCTCCGGCGCGGGCTTCTCCTAAGCTCCATGACGATATGACCAAGTGGAATATGGTGGAAGGGGCACCGACACGGCTAAGGCAAGATCCGAGATCAACTTGTGTGTCATGGCGTGCCCCTGCCCCGTGATATAAAGGAGGAGGGAGGAGGAGGCCGGCCCTAGGAGGGGCGCCATGGAGGAGTCCTACTCCCACCGGGAGTAGGACTCCCCTCTCTCCTAGTTGGACTAGGACTTGGGGAAGGGGAAGAGGGAAGGGTGCGGCCTCCCTAGTCCAATTCGGACTAGGCCATGGGGGCGCGGCCTGCCCTAGGCAGCCCTCTCTCTTTCCCGCAGGCCCAATAAGGCCCAATACTTCTCCCGGCGAATTCCCGTAACTCTCCGGTACTCGAAAAATACCGAATCATTCGAACCTTTCCGAACTCGAATATAGTCGTCCAATATATCGATCTTTACGCCTCGACCATTTCGAGACTCCTCGTCATGTCCCCGATCTCATCCGGGACTCGAACTCCTTCGGTACATCAAAACTCATAAACTCATAATATAACCGCATCATCGAAACCTTGTTGCGTGCGGACCCTACGGGTTCGAGAACTATGTAGACATGACCGAGAACTATTCTTGGTCAATAACCAATAGCGGAACCTGGATGCCCATATTGGTTCCTACATATTCTACGAAGATCTTTATCGGTCAAACCGCATAACAACATACGTTGTTCCTTTGTCATCGGTATGTTACTTACCCGAGATTCGATCGTCGGTATCCAATACCTAGTTCAATCTCGTTACCGGTAAGTCTCTTTACTCGCTCCGTAATACATCATCTCACAACTAACCCATTAGTTGTAATGCTTGCAAGGCTTAAGTGATGTGTATCACCGAGAAGGCCTAGAGATACCTCTCCGACAATCGGAGTGACAAAACCTAATCTCGAAATACGCCAACCCGACAAGTACCTTTGGAGACACCTGTAGTACTCCTTTATAATCACCCAGTTACGTTGTGACGTTTGGTAGTACCAAAGTGTTCCTCCGTAAACGGAGTTGCATAATCTCATAGTTACAGGAACATGTATGAGTCATGAAGAAAGCATTAGCAACATACTAAACGATCAAGTGCTAAGCTAACGGAATGGGTCATGTCAATCACATCATTCTCCTAATGAGGTGATCCCATTAATCAAATGACAACACATGTCTATGGTTAGGAAACATAACCATCTTTGATTAATGAGCTAGTCCAAGAGAGGCATACTAGTGACTATCTGTTTGTCTATGTATTCACACATGTATTATGTTTCCGGTTAATACAATTCTAGCATGAATAATAAACATTTATCATGAAATAAGGAAATAAATAATAACTTTATTATTGCCTCTAGGGCATATTTCCTTCAGTCTCCCACTTGCACTAGAGTCAATAATCTAGTTCACATCATCATGTGATTCAACACTAATATTCACATCTGTATGTGATTAATACCCATAGTTCACATCGTCATGTGACCAACACCCAAAGGGTTTACTAGAGTCAATAATCTAGTTCACATCGCTATGTGATTAACACCCAAAGAGTACTAAGGTATGATCATGTTTTGCTCGTGAGAGAAGCTTAGTCAACGGGTCTGCATCACATTTGAGCCGTATCTATTTTGCAAATATTCTATGTCTACAATGCTCGCACGGAGCTACTCTAGCTTATTGCTCCCACTTTCAATATGTATCCAGATTGAGACTTAGAGTCATCTGGATCAGTGTAAAATGCTTGCATCGATGTAACTCTTTACGACGGGCTTTTTTACACCTCCATAATCGAGAAATATTTCCGTAGTCCTCACTAAGGATGTTCTTGACCAATGTCCAGTGATCTACTCCTAGATCACCATTGTACTCCTTGCCAAATTCAGAGCAAGGTATACAATAGGTCTGGTACATAGCATAGCATACTTTATAGAACCTATGACTGAGGCATAGGGAATGACTTTCATTCTCTTTTCTATTTTCTGTCGTGGTCGGGATTTGAGTCTTACTCAATTTCACACCTTTGCAACACACGCAAGAACTTTTCTTTGACTGTTCCATTTTGAACTACTTCAAAATCTTGACAAGGTATATATTTATTGAAAAAAATTTATCAAGCGTCTTGATCTATCTCTATAGATCTTGATGCTCAATATGTAAGCAGCTTCACCGAGGTCCTTCTTTGAAAAACTCCTTTCAAACACTCCTTTATGCTTTGCAGAATAATTCTACATCATTTCCGATTAACAATATATCATTCACATATACTTATCAGAAATGTTGTAGTGCTCCCACTCACTTTCTTGTAAATACAGACCTTTCCAAAAGTCTCATAAAATCATATGCTTTGATCAACACATCAAAGCGTATATTCCAACTCCGAGATGCTTGCACCAGTCCATTGATGGATCGCTGGAGCTTGCACATTTTGTTAGCTCCTTTAGGATTGACAAAAAACTTCTGGTTGCATCATATACAACTCTTCTTTAATAAATCCTATTAAAGAATGTAGTTTTGACATCCATTCGCCAGATTTCATAAAATGTGGCAATTGCTAACATGATTCGGACAGACTTAAGAATCGTTACAGTTGAGAAAATCTCATTGTAGTCAACACCTTGAACTTGTCGAAAACCTTTTTGCGACAAGTTGAGCTTTGTAGATAGTAACACTACTATCAACATCTGTCTTCCTCTTGAAGATCCATTTATATAATATGGCTTGCCGATCATCGGGCAATTCCATCAAAGTCCATACTTTGTTCTCATACATGGATCCCATCACAGATTTCATGGCCTCAAGCCATTTCATGAATCTGGGCTCATCATCGCTTCCTCATAGTTTGTAGGTTCATCATGGTCTAGTAACATGATTTCCGAACACGATTACCGCACTCACTCTGGTGCGGATCTTATTCTCGAAGACCCACGAGGTTTGGTAGCAACTTGATCTGAAGTTTCATGATCATCATCATTAACTTCCTTACTAATTGGTGTAGGAATCACCGAACTGATTTCTGTGATGAACTACTTTCCAATAAGGGAGAAGGTACAATTACCTCATCAAGTTCTACTTTCCTCCCACTCACTTCTTTCGAGAGAAACTTCTTCTCTAGAAAGGATCCATCTTAGCAACGAAAAACTTGCCTTCGGATCTGTGATAGAAGGTGTACCCAATAGTTACCTTTGGGTATTCTATGAAGACGCACTTCTCCGATTTGGGTTCGAGCTTATCGGTGAAAACTTTTCACATAAGCATCACAACTCCAAACTTTTAAGAAACGACAGCTTTAGGTTTCTTCGTTAAACCACAGTTCATACGGTGTCGCTCAACGGATTTAGATGGTGCCCTTTTAATGTGAATGCAGCTATCTCTAATGCATAACCCCAAAACTATATCTGTAAGAGACATCATAGATCGCACCATATCAAAATAAAGTACGGTTCTGACGCTCGGACACACCATAACGCTGTGGTGTTCCAAGTGGCGTGAGCTGTGAAACTATTCCACATTGTTTTAATTGAAGACCAAACTCAGAACTCAAATATTCATCTCCACGATCAGATCGCAGAAACTTTATTTTCTTGTTACGATGATTTTCCACTTCACTCTGAAATTCTTTGAACCTTTCAGACTTATGTTTCATCAAGAAGATATACCCATATCTGCTCAAATCATCTTGTGAAGGTCAGAAAATAACGATACTTGCCACGAGCATCAACACTCATTGGATCGCATACATCGGTATGTATTGTTTCCAATAAGTCAGTATCTCGTTCCATTGTTCCGAACAACGGAGTTTCAGTCATCTTGCCCAAAAGGCACGGTTCGCAAGTATCAAATGATTCATAATCAAGTGATTCCAAAAACCCATCAGCATGGATTTTCTTCATGCGCTTTACACCGATATGACCCAAACGGCAGTGCCACAAATAGGTTGCACTATCATTATTAACTTTGCAATTTTTGGCATCAATATTATGAATATGTGTATCACTATGATCGAGATCCAATGAACCATTTTCATTGAGTGTGTAACCATATAAGGTTTTATTCATGTAAACAGAACAACAATTTATTCTCTTACTTAAATGAATAATCAGATTGCAATAAACATGATCAAATCATATTTATGCTCAACACCAAATAACACTTATTTAGGTTCCACACTAATCCCGAAAGTATAGGGAGTGTGCGATGATGATCATATCAATCTTGGAACTACTTCCAACACTCATCGTCACTTCCCTTCAACTAGTCTCTGCTTATTCAGTAACTCCTGTTTGAGTTACTAATCTTAGCAACCGAACGAGTATCAAATACTCGTGGGCTACTATAAACACTAGTAAGGCACACATCAATAACCTGTATATCAAATATAACCTTGTTCACTTTGCCATCCTTCTTATCCACCAAATATCCAGGGGTAGTTCCGCTTCAAAGGACCAGTTCCATTGCAGCAAAAGTACTCAGTCTCGTGCTTAGGTCTAGACTTGGGCTTCTTCACTTGAGCAGCAACTTGCTTGCCGTTCCTTTTGAAGTTCCCTTCTTCCCTTTGCCATTTTCCTTGAGACTAGTGGTCTTGTCAACCATCAACACTTGATGTTTTTCTTGATTTCTACCTTCGCCGATTTTAGCATCGCCAAGAGCTCGAGAATCTTTTTCGTCATCCCTTGCATACTATAGTTCATCACGAAGTTCTACTAACTTAGTGATGGTGACTAGAGAATTCTGTCAATCACTATCTTATCCGGAAGATTAACTCCCACTTGATTCAAGCGATTGAAGTACTCGGATAATCTGAGCACATGCTCACTAGTTGAGCGATTCTCCTCCATTTTTAGCTATAGAACTTGTTGGAGACTTCATATCTCTCAACTCGGTATTTGCTTGAAATATTAACTTCAATTCCTGGAACATCTCATATGGTCCATGACGCTCAAAACGCCTTTGAAGTCCCGATTCTAAGCTGTTAAGCATGGTGCACTAAACTATCAAGTAGTCATCATATTGAGCTAGCCAAACGCTCATAACGCGTCAGATTCGCTCATATTGAGCTAGCCAAACGCTCATAACGCCCTGATCTGCTCCTGCAATAGGTCTGTCACCTAGCGTGCATTAAGGACATAATTCTTCTGCGCAGCAATGAGGATAAACCTCAGATCACGGATCCAATCCGCATCATTGCTACTAACATCTTTCAATACAATTTTCTCTAGGATCACATATAAAAACATAGGGAAGCAACAATGCGAGCTATTGATCTACAACATAATTTGCAAAATACTACCAGGACTAAGTTCATGATAAATTAAATTTTAATTAATCATATTAAAAACTCCCACTTAGACAGACATCTCTCTAGTCATCTAAGTGATCACGTGATCCAAATCAACTAAACCATGTCCGATCATCACGTGAGATGGAGTAGTTTTCAATGGTGAACATCACTATGTTGATCATATCTACTATATGATTCACGCTCGACCTTTCGGTCTCCGTGTTCCGAGGCCATATCTGTTATATGCTAGGCTCATCAAGTTTAACCTGAGTATTCTGCGTGCGCAACTGTTTTGCACCCGTTGTATTTGAACGTAGAGCCTATCACACCCGATCATCACGTGGTGTCTCAGCACGAAGAACTTTCGCAACGGTGCATACTCAGGGAGAACACTTCTTGATAATTTTGGTGAGAGATCATCTTATAATGCTACCGTCAATCAAAGCAAGATAAGATGCATAAAGGATAAACATCACATGCAATCAATATAAGTGATATGATATGGTCATCATCATCTTGTGCTTGTGATTCCATCGCCAAGCAACGCCATGATCACCATCGCCACCGGCGCGACACCTTGATCTCCATCGTAGCATCGTTGTCGTCTCGCCAACTATTGCTTCTACGACTATCGCTACTCCTTAGTGATAAAGTAAAGCAATTACATGGCGCTTGCATTTCATACAATAAAGCGACAACCATATGGCTCCTGCCATTGCCGATAACTCGGTTACAAAACATGATCATCTCATACAATAAGATATAGCATCACGCCTTGACCATATCACATCACAACATGCCCTGCAAAAACAAGTTAGACGTCCTCTACTTTGTTGTTGCAAGTTTTACGTGGCTGCTACGGGCTGAGCAAGAACCGTTCTTACCTACGCATCAAAACCACAACGATATTTCGTCAAATAGACTCTGTTTTAACCTTCTCAAGGACGGGCGTAGCCACACTCGATTCAACTAAAGTGAGAGAGACAGACACCGCCGGTCACCTTTAAGCAACGAGTGCTCGGAGCGGTGAAACCAGTCTCGCGTAAGCGCACGCGTAATGTCGGTCCGGCCGCTTCATCTCACAATACCGCTGAACCAAAGTATGACATGCTGGTAGGCAGTATGACTTGTATCGCCCACAACTCACTTGTGTTCTACTCGTGCACATGACATCAACGCATAAAACCAGGCTCGGATGCCACTGTTGGGGAACGAGTAATTTCAAAATATTTTCCTACGATCACGCAAGACCATGGTGATGGCATAGCAACGAGAGGATAGAGGTCCGCCCACGCACCCTGAGACCGAAGCGAAGCGTTATAACAACGCTGTTGATGTAGTCGACGTCTCCACGATCCGACCGATCCAAGCACCGAACGACGGCACCTCCGAAGTTCTGCACACGCTCAGCTCGATGACGATCCCGGACTCCGATCCAGCAAAGTGTCGGGATGAGTTCCACAAGACGACGGCGCAGTGACGATGTTGATGCTCCACCGACGCAGGGCTTCGCCTAAGCTCCGCGACGATATGACTTCTCCGGCGCGGGCTTCTCCTAAGCTCCGCGACGATATGACTGAAGTGGAATATGGTGGAAGGGGCACCGACACGGCTAAGGCAAGATCCAGAGATCAACTTGTGTGTCATGGGGTGCCCCTGCCCCCAGATATAAAGGAGGGAGGGAGGAGGAGGCCGGCCCTAGGAGGGGCGCCATGGAGGAGTCCTACTCCCACCGAGTAGGACTCCCCTCTTCTCCTAGTTGGACTAGGACTTGGGGAAGGGGAAGAGGGAAGGGTGCGGCCCCTCCCCTAGTCCAATTCGGACTAGGCCATGGGGGCGCGCCTGCCCTAGGCAGCCCCTCTCTCTTTCTGCAGGGCCCAATAAGGCCCAATACTTCTCCCGGCGAATTCCGTAACTCTCCGGTACTCAAAATACCCAATCATTCGAACCTTCCGAACTCCGAATATAGTCGTCCAATATATCGATCTTTACGCCTCGACCATTTCGAGACTCCTCGTCATGTCCCCGATCTCATCCGGGACTCAACTCCTTCGGTACATCAAAACTCATAAACTCATAATATAAGCATCATCGAAACCTTAAGCGTGCGGACCCTACGGGTTCGAGAACTATGTAGACATGACCGAGAACTATTCTTGGTCAATAACCAATAGCGGAACCTGGATGCCCATATTGGTTCCTACATATTCTACTGAAGATCTTTATCGGTCAAACCGCATAACAACATACGTTGTTCCCTTTGTCATCGGTATGTTACTTACCCGAGATTCGATCGTCGGTATCCAATACCTAGTTCAATCTCGTTACGGTAAGTCTCTTTACTCGTTCCGTAATACATCATCTCACAACTAACCCATTAGTTGTAATGCTTGCAAGGCTTAAGTGATGTGTATCACCGAGAAGGCCTAGAGATACCTCTCCGACAATCGGAGTGACAAAATCTAATCTCAAATACGCCAACCCAACAAGTACCTTTGGAGACACCTGTAGTACTCCTTTATAATCACCCAGATTACGTTGTGACGCTTGGTAGTACCCAAAGTGTTCCTCCGTAAACGGAGTTGCATAATCTCATAGTTACAGGAACATGTATGAGTCATGAAGAAAGCATTAGCAACATACTAAACGATCAAGTGCTAAGCTAACGGAATGGGTCATGTCAATCACATCATTCTCCTAATGAGGTGATCCCATTAATCAAATGACAACACATGTCTATGGTTAGGAAACATAACCATCTTTGATTAATGAGCTAGTCCAGTAGAGGCATACTAGTGACTATCTGTTTGTCTATGTATTCACACATGTATTATGTTTCCGGTTAATACAATTCTAGCATGAATAATAAACATTTATCATGAAATAAGGAAATAAATAATAACTTTATTATTGCCTCTAGGGCATATTTCCTTCACGCACCGGGTGCCAACCGGACGCTTGAAGAGCAGCTTCTGGCGATTCAGGCCCGCCTCCAGCTGGCCTACCGCATGCTCCGCCGACTTCAGCGCGCCGGAGCGTAGGTGCTGGCCGCCCTCTGGCCTAGCGAGGTGATTCCCCGCACCCCCAGTCGGACTGCCGACTGGCTGGAGGTAGCAGTCGGCCGCTTTGAGGCCTGGAAAGCTTCTGCAGCCTGGTGCGGGGCTCGGCGGGCGCTAGAGTTCATCCGGGCTTGGTATCCCGGGCTGAGCTTGGCCCAGCTGCGCACCTGGAAGCAGGAGGCTGACGAGGAGCTGGAGGCGGTGCGGCCGGCTATCATCCAGCGCGCCTCGGCGATCGCCGACTTCACCGACACCAGCGCCTTTGCCCCTGAGGTGAATGAGGACGGCGTCGCTCAGCCGAAGGAGTGGTTTGGGCTGAACCCGGCAGAGGGAGAAGACTCAGCGGAGGAGATCGACTCCAGCGACGAGGGCGAAGAGGAGGAGGAGGAGGATGGTGAGGACGTCGTGCCAGATGGTGGAGCGACCGACCAACCTCAGCATGATCGTGCCTCTAGCAACGAGGCGCGTGCGAGCACGCCCCCTGCGGCAGGCGGCGATCAAGCCGAGACTCGCCAGCCGGCCACCCCTCCAGCCGACACTACCGTCTCCACCAACCTGCCCGACTTGCCTGTTGCTCCCTTGGCCTGACTCGCCGTCCTTGCTTTCCTGCCCGTTACTCTTTGAACAATTTTTGTTAATTTTGCGCAGTTCCACCCACTGGGGTTGTATTCAAACTAAGTTGAATGCTGGCCTTTTGAAGGTCTTTTGTGTAAATATAATCATGCATGTGCTTGGCTTCCATTCATATTTGCTTTTCATCTTTCGGCTATTTCCTTTACCGCCTTCCCAGCCGGACAGCTGCTCTGCAGTCTGTGGCTGGGGAAGGGCTTGGCCGTTTTGGGAGGACAAGTACTCGAGCTTTCTTAGATTGTTGCAAAGTAAGAAAGGAAGCCGGCCAACCGGCTGCTCTGACAGCCGGTTGGCGGGGGGAGGCGGCTTGTGATACATAAGTTTGTTAGTCCTTAGCCGTTTTTCATGTGGGCATCCTTTCCTGCCTTTGGCTCTTGCTAGTCGGACAGTCGATTCTTCGAGCTGTGACTTTCAACAAGAGAGGGCTTGGGTGCCGGCACACTACTTGTCTGACTGCAGGTGGAACTTGAATATAACTCAAGGTGACAAGTCCCCGGGCCGACTGATCGAACCCGGTGCCGGACGAGAAAACAAATGTAGTAACATAATATTAGGCATGATACTCATCATTCATAGATAAAGGAGGGTAGTCCCCGAGTATTCCTTGGGGAGCCCGTTGTCTCGTACTTAGTACAAAAGGTAGCATGGTACATACTGCATTTTAACTGTAAAATCTTTGGAGGAGATTGGCGTTCCATGGTCGTTCTGACTCCTTGCCGGAATCATCCCTCTTGCGTGCCTTCAGCTTCTGCGTGTCGATCAGGTAGTAGGAGTCGTTGCCTAAAGCCCGGCTGATGACAAATGGGCTTTCCCAAGGGGCAGAGAGCTTGTGATGGCCGGCTGTTCGCTGGATCAGCCGGAGCACAAGATCGCCCTCTTGGAAGGATCTTGGCTTGACCTTCCGGCTGTGGTAACGGCGTAGACCCTGCTGGTAGATGGCGGACCGGCTGAGGGCTAACAACCGTCCCTCTTCCAGTAGGTCGACGCCTTCTTCTCGCGCTTCCTTGGCCTCCGCTTTCGTGTACATGGTGACCCGAGGTGAGTCGAATTCGATGTCAGTTGGGATGACAGCCTCGGCACCATGTACAAGGAAGAAAGGGGTGAAGCCGATTGACTTGTTCGGGGTAGTGCGCAAGCTCCAGAGGACGGCTGGCAGCTCGTCGAGCCAACAGTCGGCCGAACGCTCCAGTGGCATGACCAATCGGGGCTTGGTGCTGGAGAGGATGAGGCCGTTTGCTCGCTCGACTTGGCCATTCGACTGTGGGTGGGCAACAGACGCTAAGTCCAGTTGGATGCCCTGTGTCGCGCAGAAACGTGCCAGTGCTCCCTTGGCAAAATTCGTGCCGTTGTCGGTGATGATGCTGTGTGGTATGCCATACCGGGTTGTGATATCTGCAATGAATGTCACGACAGTCGGCCCATTTAGCTTCTTGATCGGCTTCGCTTCAATCCACTTGGTAAATTTTTCCACGGCGACAAGCAGATGTGTCATGCCGCCGCGCGCCGTCTTGAATGGGCCCACCATGTCCAATCCCCAGACGGCAAAGGGCCAAGTGAGGGGAATGGTTTGGAGTGCAGAAGCCGGCAGGTGTTGCTTGGAGCTGAAGACTTGGCACCCTTTGCAGTGTTTGACTAATTCCTTGGCATCGTCCAAAGCAGTCGGCTAGAAGAATCCATGGCGGAAAGCTTTGGCGACGAGTGATCTTGAGGCTGCATGGTGGCTGCATTCGCCTTGGTGGATGTCCTTGAGGATTGCTTTGCCCTTCTCCGGCTCGACGCAGCGCTGGAAGACTCCATTGACACTGCGCCTAACGAGCTCTCGGTTCACTATTGTGTATGCTCCGGCTCGGCGTTGGACTTGTCTTGCCGAGATCTCGTCAGTCGGCAGCTCTCTGTTAACCAGGAAATTGAGGATGGGCCGGGCCCATGGTGGAGCTTGACTTCTTCTATTGCCAACACGGCTACTGCGACCAGGGCGGGTGGGCTGGGTGGTGAAGAGTTGGAGTCGGCCACCGCCTGTTGTGTCGATGCAGTCCCCGGGCCGACTGCAGTAGTCCCCGGGCTGGGTTCTGAAGTCCCCGGGCCGAGTGCGACTATAGCAGTCCCCGAGCCGCCTGTCGAAGTCCCCGAGCCGCCTGCTTGGTTCCCCAAGCCGGATCCGACTGCGTTGGGGTCAGGCGGCATGAAGATGGAATCTGATTCTGGAGATGGTTTGACAGACGGCTTGAGGAGGCGTTGGAGGGAGACGCCGGTTGGTATAGCTTGTCGGGTGGAGCCTATTCGTGCCAGGGCATCTGCTTGCTCGTTGTCGGCCTGTGGCACGTGGAGGAACTCGCACCCTTCAAAATATCCGCTGAGTTGCTGAACGAGAAAGCGGTAGCTCGCCATGTTTGTGTCCTTGGTGTCCTAGTCGTCGGATGATTGCTGGACTACCAAGTCCGAGTCACCATAGCACAAGATCCGGCAGATGCCGAGTTCTTTGGCTAGCCGGAGCCCGTGTATGACTGCCTCGTACTCGACCACATTATTGAAGGTGGCAAAATGGATTTGCAATGTGTATCTGAGCTTGTCGCCTTTGGGAGAGGTGAGGACGATGCCGGCTCCCAAGCCGGTGCGCATTTTGGATCCATCGAAGCGCATCCGCCAATGAGTGGAGTCGGGCGCAGGCGGCAGGTACTGGGTCTAAGCCCAGTCGACGAGGAAGTCAGCCAATGCCTGGGACTTGATGGCGGTGCAAGGTTGGTAGAAGATCGTGTAAGCAGCCAGCGCAATGGCCCATTTTGCCACCCGGCCGGATGCATCCCGACTGCCTATGATCTCGGCGAGCGGGGCAGTACATATGACCGTGATGGGGTGCTCTTGAAAGTAGGGCTTGAGCTTCTTGGCGGCGAAGTACACACCATAGCACATCTTACGATAGTGTGGGTAATTCTACTTCGAAGTGGACAACACTTCACTCAGATAATACACCGGCCTCTGGACTAACTGAGCTCGGCCTTCTTCTTGGCGCTGTACCACGATGACGGTGCTGACCACCCGGCTAGTGGCGACAATGTAAGGGAGCATGGGCTCTTTCTCAGTCGGTGCCGCCAAGACAGGCGGCGTGGACAACATCTTTTTTAGCTCGTGGAAAGCTTGATCTGCTTGGTCATTCCACTTGAAGTGAGTGGATTTCTTCATGAGTCGGTAGAGGGGGAGAGCCTTCTCTCCGAGCCGGCTGATGAAGCGGTTGAGGGAGGCCAGGCACCCGGTAGACTTCTGGACGTCTCGCAGCTTGGTGGGAATCTCCATTCTCTCTATGGCCTTGATCTTCACTGGGTTGCATTCGATGCCGCGTTCGGAGACCAGGAAGCCTAGAAGCTGGCCGGCTGGCACTCCGATCACACATTTCTCGGGATTGAGCTTGTTCTGAAACCGGCGCAGGTTTTCAAATGTCTCTTTGAGGTCTTCCAGCAAGGTGCCGCGCTTCTCCGTCTTCACCACAATATCGTCTACATAGACATGGGCATTTCTGCCGAGTTGCTTGAGGAGGCATTTCTGCATGCAACGCTGAAAAGTGGCACCGGCATTTCTCAAGCCGAATGTCATAGTCAGGTAGCAGAAAGCTCCGAATGGTGTGATGAAGGCGGTTTTCAGTCGGTCAGCCGGATCCAACTTTATCTAGTGGTAGCCTGAATAAGCATCCAAAAAACTCAATAGCTCGCATCCAGCTGTGGAGTCTATCACTTGATCAATCCTTGGCAGGGTAAAAGGATCTTTGGGGCAGGCTTTGTTGAGGCTGGTGTAGTCAATGCACATGCGCCACTGCTTGTTTTTCTTCAACACCAGGGCTGGGTTGGCAAGCCACTCTGGGAAGAACACCTCCATAATGAAGCCGGCTGCTAGAAACCGGGCTATCTCTTCTCCCACTACTCTTCTCTTCTCTTATGATAGGTGGCGCAAGGGCTGCTTGACCGGCTTGGCATCAGGTCAGACATGTAACTTGTGCTCGGCGAAATCCGTCGGAACACCCGTCATGTCTTTGGGAGACCATGCGAAGATGTCCTGATTCTCACGGAGGAAATCGACAAGCTCGCTTTCCTATTTGCTGTCAAGGCCGGTTCCCACGACAGCGTGCCTCTCCGGATGCTCCAGGCCCAGAGGTATATTCTTTGTCTCTTTGGTCGGTTGGAAAGAACCTTGTGCATCATATTCCTTGGGGTCGAGGGACAGGGCCGGCTGCTTGCCGGCCATGGCCACGACTCGGTCCAGCATCTTCTTCTCTTCAGCAATCACAAGGGACTCGGCCAGCCGGCTACTGGCTGCCGTGCACTCAGAGGATTTCTTGTAGTCTCCGGCTATGGTGATGATGCCCTTAGAACTCGGCATCTTCATCTTGAGGTAGGCGTAGTGGGGCACATCCATGAACTTGGCCAGAGCAGGTCGGCCAAGCAGTGCGTGGTAAGGGCTTTCAGATCTACTACTTCAAACCATATTGCTTCTCGGTGGAAATGATCTTTGTCCCCAAAGAGAACATCTATCCTGATCTTGCCGATTGGTGCGCAGGATAGGCCGGGTACGATTCCGTGGAACACAGTCCGACTCGGCATGTGCTGCTTCGTCTTGATATTCAGTTTCTCCATGGTGTCACGGTACAGTATGTTGATGCTGCTCCCGCCGTCTATCAGCACGCGGGAGAATCGGGCAGCTTGCCTGTCCGTTGCGAGGGTAGTGTCCAAAACCAATGCATAAGAGCCAGGAGACGGCATCACCTCTGGGTGATCGGCCCGGGTCCAGCTAATAGGCTTCTCCGACCAGTGCATGAACTCGGGGTTGTTGGAGGCAACCGCGTTGACTTCTTGGTGTTGTCAGCGCCGGCTACGCCGGTCTTCAGGCTGGCTTGTAAAGACGATGTAGGCGGCATGCTCGTCGGGGAACTCATCTTGAACAACTCCAACTGCTGGCCGAGCGGCCGCCTGCTGAGGAGCCGGAGGCGGCTGACCAGCAGGCGGAGGCGGCACCAGCCCTTCGCCCTTGGAGATTAGTGTGAGCCATGGCATTTCCGAGTGGTGTGGTTGGAGGCCTTCGCGCCGCTATGGAACTTGGAGGGGGCATCAAGGGCTTGCTCATAGGAGAAAGCCGGCTGCCAAGCCGGCCTGCCGCCCTTCTGCTTCTTGGGTGCGGGCCGCCCTTCGGGTTGTTTGTCTTCGACTATGGCCACTTGCCGACTGGTGGAAGTCGGCATAGGAGCCTTGCGCTTGTTGTCGTTCTGGTACAGGCGTCGATTGGAGTCTCCAGTCGGCGTCTTGGGAGTCGGGGCGAGCACTTTCCCGGAGGCGTCTACTCGGAGCTCGGTCTTCATTGAGGAGTCGGCCGTGGCGTACTTGTGTGCGATGACCAGCAGCTCGTCGAGGGTAGTCGGCTCGTCACAGAGGAGTCGGTGCTTGAGGAGGGTGCCTTCTTGGCATCCAGCGGTGAAGTATTCTATGGCTTGAACCTTGTGCACCCCCTCGCAGGAGTTGCGGAGCTCGGCCCAACGCGTGAGGTGGTCGCGAGTTGATTCGTTGGGCTCTTGAACGCACAAGGAGAGCTGCCGGGCTTGGGAGCCCGCTTGTAGGTGCTGGTGAAGTTGCGGATGAAGGCTTCTATGAAGTCTAGCCAGCTGTTGATGCTGTAAGGCTTGAGGCTGTTGAGCCAGGTGCGCGCCGTGCCTTGGAGCATCAGGGGGACGTATTTCATGGCAACACGCCTGTTGCCGTTCGCTATGCGGACTGCGGTGGAATAGTCGATCAACCAATCTTCCGGTTTCACGGAGCCGTTGTACTTGGGCGTGTCTCTTGGGAGTGAGAACCCTTTGGGGAAGGGCTTGTCGCGTATGCGGGGGCCGAAGCAGGGCGGGCCGACATCGTCTTCTTCTTCTAGCGCCAGGGATCGCGCTAGGCGGTCGATCCGATCGGGCATCGTTTTCACCGACTCCCTCGCGGCGACCTAGTCGGCCGCTGAGAGTCGGATGCGTGATAGGCGGCGGGGTGGGGTATCTCTCCCCACGAGGTGGAGGAGGAGGCGGATCGCCTCGCTGATCCATAGCTCGAGGGCGGCCTTCCGCGCCGCGCTCGATGGTGATTCGAGTCCGACTGCGACTAGCAGCCGACTCCTTTTCTTGTCTCGTGCGGGCGCCGCCCGCAGTCGGCGTCCATGACGTCGCGCCGTGCTCTCGGCGTGGGGGGGGGGGGGGTTTCAGCGCGGACGCCGGCTTCGTGCCGCTTTGCGGCCGCGTCGATCAGCTACTGGATGCGTCTGGTCATGTAGGGGAGCTCGTCGGCCCCACTCCATTCAGCTCGTCTACGACCGACTGGGCAGCGTGTAGGTTCTCGAGAGGCGTGGCGTAGACTGGGCGTTCTGCCCCCAGTATGTCGGCGATGGCCGCACCGCGCTTCTGGACGACGCCGGCCTGGCTCGGCCCGTCGGGAGGCGGCGTGCCAAAGGTGGCGCGGTCGACTTCGCGCTAATGAGCCTCAGTGTGGCGTCTCATGGTGGCTAGCTTCTGGCCCTCCGCAATGAGGGCAAGGCGGCGTGCTTCCAGCGTCTCGCGTCGGCGTCGGCTGGGATGGGAGCGGACAGGTTGTGCAGCACCACTTGCAGGGCGTCATGGGCATTCTCGCCAGAGGTGACGCCGTGGCTGATGACTAGCACATCGGTGACGGTGCTGCCGCCGCTGTCGGCTCGGGGGAGAGGATCATCGAAGACCACCACGTTGGTGGGGAAAGCGTCGAGTGATGCCGTGTCGGAGTCGACAAGCATCGGGTCGGTGGAACCAACCGACTCCAAATCCACAGCAGGCTCGCTGGATACGTGGAGTCTGATGAGGCCGCTCTCGAGGCAGCCGGTGCCCGCGTCGGATGCGGGCTCGTCGGAGTTGCGAGCCTCGCCAAGAAGATCAGCGAGGCACCTCGCCGCGCAGGCGTCGTCGACACCTTGCAGCGCGTCGGGGCAAGCGCCATCGAGCGTGCCGGGCTGGCTACGCTCGCGTGGGAGGAAAAGGGTTCACATCCAGAACAGGTCTCCGGACGATGGTACACCTGGCCCCATGGTGGGCGCCAAATGTCGGGTGGTAGGAGCGACATATGCCAAAGGGTGGCTTATCATTGTGGGAGCCAATAAGACGTCGCCGGTGCCTGGAAACGGGATGAGGCGAAGACATGCACGCCGGCGAATCTTACCCAGGTTCGTGGCTCTCCGTGGAGATAACACCCCTAGTCCTGCTCTACGGGGTCTCCGCATGATCACTAGACCAACAAGTGGCTACAAGAGCCTCCTTGAGCTGTTTGGCGAGAGGAAGAAGAAAGGGCAAGGCTAGCTCTCTCCTCCTCTCAAAGTTGTGTCTAAAACTATCTGAGTCCAACCCTTTGCATGGGTGCCCTGGGGGGTTTATATAGGCCTACCCCCCAGGGGTACAATGGTAATCCGGTTGGGCGCGGGCCCATCCGTCAGTGTCTACGCTCGCCGGCTTCTCCGCCGACTGCTGGGGCCCTACGAGTGGTGGGTCCCGCCGGCTGCCGGCCTCCTGGTCGACAGGTAGGCCCCACAGCTTGGTCTTGTCGGGGGCTAGTTACTATTGCCTCACTCTTGATGACGAGGGCTTTGTTGAGGTAAGCATGGCTACAGTGCCGCCGCCTGGCGGCCTCTCACTGTAGCCTTACCTCGTCTTGTCTCCTTAATGGTGCGCTTACTTTGAGGGAGGGAGTGGGCTGGCTGGTAAGAGCCGGCTACGTCCCAGGCCGACTAGGGGAGGCAGGGCCGCCTTCGGGTGTCTCACTAACCAAAGGGGCCTGCCGCCTGCGGGCCGTACTGACGGCCTGTCGTGGGTGACGTCATGGTCAGCATGGCAACAGTGCCACGCCGGACGGGTCATGGCTACCCTGTACAGCGTACTGTAGCCATGCGTACTCCGGGATTCGGGGGTGGCAGGCTTCACTGTTGCCACGCCTCGTCCCAGCTCCCTTATGTGGGTGCAGACTTTGAGGGCACGATCTTGGCTGCCTGTCGGGGGCCGGCTTCTTGGAGTCGGTTATCCACTACATGAAATATGTCAACTAGTGACCTTCTGTCAGCGACCCTGGAAGAATTGGTGATAGATCTATGACCATTTCAGACCAATTGGTCAAAAGCTGTTCGGGGGGCTCCAAACCCTAAACTATAACGACCATTTTGGTCAAAAAGGTCGTAATTTGCTTACACAAAATGGTCATAAAGCGGATAGCACTGCTCCGCTGCCTTATTTCTAGTTGATCATGACCAATATAGATGGTCATAACCTTGTAAATTGTGGTGGGTTGCTATGACTAGGCGCCACCTCATCAGTTTTGCCCATGTGTCATGTCCATGTGGCAGTTTTTGCCCTAGGTTGTGAAGCAACCTATATTTCTATCATTCCCAAAATTCCCAAAACAATCTCATAAATTCTTTGGGTCATATATTTGTCAAATATGTAAAAAACCTTCCTTGACTAGTTCAAAAATAATTCGAAAATATTCATTTTCCTATTCTGTTCACGACAACACTTTGTGAAGGAAGTGCCACTTTGGCATGTACAAATGGTATCCATTTTCTACAGTGCTTTCCTATGCTCAAATAACCATCCTCCACCAAATGCCAGCTCAATCCATTCATTATTTTGAGCCCAGCTTCAACATTCGTATTTATGTCCAGTGTGGTACTTTGCAAAGCAAGTACCACCTAGGCTCCTCCTTTTGAGGTGAAAATTTGTGAAGACGGTCTTCTTAGTAAGTGATCATCCTCAGCCAAAACTCACGCCCATTAGCCATGTGCATTTCCCGTACCGAAAATCAAACACTTGGCTGCTTATTCATGTTTGAGCATCGACCGGTCTCCTCGTGAGAATCTTATGTTGTGATTTTCTTCCTAGAACCTACCTGGGGAGTGCCCAACCCACTAGACATGCCTAGGCTTCCCAAAACACATGGCAACGCCACAGTCACGCGGTGACCACGCGGCAGGCATGCAAGCTTACGCGCTCTAGAGTTGGGGCCCTCGGCCACCGTCCAAACCTCGATGTATCGCCATCAAACCATGTATTTCTAATTAAATAGATACTTATTTACCTAGAAATGATTTTTGGAAAAAATAAAGAGCAAACCATGAGGCACCCGCAGTTCAAATTTGACCCGCTTCCAGCTGAATCGACGGGAATTTGTCTTTTTCACCAGAGGTGGATCAAAACTTTTGACACCCAACCATTTTGTCAATTGTGCATTATATATGGCCTAGTATTTTATAAAATTGATTAGGTACAATTTTGCAACAAATATATGGTAGGTCCTTCACAAAAAAAACTCATTTCGGGCACTCGGAGAATGGAAAATGTATTTTCCGTGAAAAGAAAATGAAAACTCCCTTAGGCAACATTCTTTGTAATTCCAAGATGCACCATTGTGCACGATATGAGGTCATTTGAACAAACTATGCCATGAATGTGGCCATAAGATTGATCATTTGGCTTGAAAGCCATGAATCTTCACACATGATAGCTCATTTCTGAGAACACTTGTCAGTGTCAAAACCGGCGGATCTCGGGTAGGGGGTCCCGAACTGTGCGTCTAGGCGGATGGTAACAGGAGACAAGGGACACGATGTTTTTACCCAGGTTCGAGCCCTCTCGATGGAGGTAAAACCCTACTCCTGCTTGATTGATATTGATGATATGGGTAGTACAAGAGTGGATCTACCACGAGATCAAGGAGGCTAAACCCAAGAAGCTAGCCTATGGTATGATTGTTGTAATGTTGATTGTCCTACGGACTAAAACCCTCCGGTTTATATAGACACCGGAGAGGGCTAGGGTTACACAGAGTCGGTTACAATGGTAGGAGATCTACATATCCGTATAGCCAAGCTTGCCTTCCACGCCAAGGAAAGTCCCATCCGGACACGGGACGAAGTCTTCAATCTTGCATCTTCATAGTCTTGGAGTCCGGCCGATGATGATAGTTCGGCTATCCGGACACCCCCTAATCCGGGACTCCCTAAGTAGCCCCCGAACCAGGCTTCAATGACGATGAGTCCGGCGCGTTGATTGTCTTCGGCATTGCGAGGCGGGTTCTTCTTCAAATTCCATATACCTGTCGAATAGTGTCCGGCTTCTGATAAATGCTACGCTCCTCGGCTTCTACGCCCAATAATGGCCATCTTCCACGTGTTTGAATGAATGCGAAAAGCCTGGGTAATATTACACTTACCCCCCTAGCTGCGCAAATGAGCTGCCTATAAAAGGGGCGAGGATCCAGATCTGAGCCATACCATCCCTCCTTTGCGAGCTTTCATCGGAGTGCCCCTGACCGAAGCCCATTCCATCATGGACAGTCGACGCGGCTCCTCCTCTCGCGCTCCCAGCCCTCAGCCCGGAAATTGGGAGAGATGCTCAGTCCCGCACAGCGAGCTAGTTATACTCCAAACCAAGGGATTTCTTCCCCCGGCCTTCATGGTTCCGGTTCGAGCCGGACTCGCCACCTACAAGGGCGGAAAGCAAGCGGAGAGTGCCCCAGATCCCTCTAAAGGAGAGCGGGTATGCTTCATCTCTTATCTAGTAAGAGGACTCGGATTTCCAATCCATCCGTTTCTCCGGGGCTCTTGGAGTTCTCGGCCTCGGTTGCACCACCCACGCCTACCTCTATTTTGCACATTGCAGGCTACGTGGCCCTCTGTGAGCCGTTCTTGGGCGTCGAGGCCCATTTCGGGCTGTGGAAGAGATTATTCTGCCTAGTACCCCGTTCTCATGAGGGTTCAATATATCAAGTGGGCGGAGCCGAGCTATGGCGAATCGCCGGGACCGGATACCTATCCGGAACCCCAAAGAAGGCATCCAAAGACTGGCCTTCGGAATGGTTTTACATGGAGGACGTGTCACAGCCCCAGAGTTGTTTGTAATTAGTTGCATTGCATCCATGCATCATGTTTAAATTTCAGGAAACTTGAAATGGGGATTGATCCAAACCCTAGCACCAGATCAAATCAAACTAGGTCCAAATAAAATATTTTCTCAATGACCCAGAATGCCTTTTGGAAATGTTCATGACTTATGATAAAGGTGAAAACCTCTTCCAAAAATGATGAACATATTTTATAGGTCATTCCTGGATTTTTGAATTAAATCTTAAACTATTTGACTTTGGGCATTTAAACACTATAAATAATTTAAATGCTCAAATAATGTTGGAAGTATTTGTCGGCCACTGAAATAATCCAGAAAGTGCTCATGAATATTTTCAGGATTTATAAAATTGTTCCGGTTTTTAAAACTGGATCAAAACAAACTACAAAAAAATAGAAAACAAAAACAGAAAAAAACAATCAGAAAGAGAGAGAAGCCTAGCCACTTACCTGGAGCTGGCCCAGTTGGCCCAGCCCACCAACCTACCCTGCCAGTCGTCTCCTAGCTTTTGCCAGGAGGACGACGCCGTGTCGACGCGCGCGCAACCGAGCTCCACCTCCTGCTTCCCCTTTGCCCTGTCCTCGCGCCACGGAGACGGCCACGAAGCCCCTCGCTCTCTGCTTCTCTCTCCCCTCACTCCTCTGCTTTCCCTCCCGATGGCCGAGCGCTGCCGTCGCCGCCGCTTATTGTTGCCACGGCCACCGGCCCTCCCTCGCCCATCCAACATGCTCTAGAGACCTGACGTGCCTCCCTCGTCGTCCCCGACGGCTCACACGACCGGAGAAGCACCGAAGCGCCGCCCTGACGCTTTTCCCCTCCTCGGCCGCCGGAGATCGGCCTCGCCGCCTCGCTCGGCTCCGATCTTTCCCGAGCCCGCTCCGAAGCCTACTGGAACCGCCGTGAGCTCCTGATCATCCTTCCCCTCTCCGTTTCCTCTCTAGCATGCCGTAGCCGCCGTGCCTCTCTCACCCGACAGCGCCGCCGCCAAAGCTCGTCGGCGATGACGCTCCGGTGACCATATGGTCCCGGGCTAGTGTCCAACGCACTCCCCGCAACACGTAGGAGCCGTAGATGCTAGTGCCGCCCGCCTAGGCCACGCAGCGATGTGAGCCCGAGCTCGCCCGAGCTCCGCCACCGCCAAACACGTCGCCCGGCGCTTTTTCCGCGACCCAGCCCAACTACATGCACCACCCGCTGCTCGCCTCAGCCTACCTTTAGAGCCTAACGGCGCCCGACGGTGCCCTATACGTGAAAACCGCATCTGCACCGCCGTGTTTAGCCTCGCCGGCTAAACACCGCGAAGTTGATCACACGACTGTGGGTTTGACCTTTGACCTCGCGGACCGACAGGTGGGCCATGCCCTGCTAATTTTGGTTAAGTGCTAATTAAATATAATTAGCACTGATGACACTGACATGCGGGACCCACGTGCCAGGTTTGACCTGGACCCGACCTGTTGACCTGCTGACGTCACACTGATGTCAGGCTGATGCAGTAATCTTTTTCCTGGATTATTTCTAATTCCAAATGATTTGGAAATTCCAGAAAATGGTTAGAACTTCTAAAATTCATAGAAAATAATCTATAACTCTAATGGAAATAAGTTATATATGAAAAATGATCAGAAAAATATGAAGAATCTGTTTATGCCATGATCATGCATGTTTGAACAAGTTAACCTCACTGAATAGGACAAGTGATGATTAGGGCAATTTATGAAATAACATTTGGAGTTGGAATTTGTTCTTGTTCGAGTTCCACTTCAATTAACTTGGCTAGATATTGCATTAGGTGAATTCAGTACCTTAACATGACATGTCATTCATGTGAATGTGCATTGCATTGATTGTGTTCTTTCTCAGTTGCCGGTGTTTGTCCCCTCTCAATAGACGACGCATCGAGCGATGAGTTCGATGACACCGATGAAGAACTATATTATCTTCGAAGTGCTGTGCAAGCAAAACCCCTTGTTCATTCCGATACAATCCCACTCTCTCGCTCCTGCTCTCTTTTACTGCATTAGGACAACAATGATTCATCTGTTACTTGCCGCGGTAGTTGAATCCCTTTATCCTCTTCATGACATGTCATTCCACAGTAATTAGATGAAACCCACTAGCATGAGTAGGAGTTGTTTGAGCCCTGTTGTGCCTACTCATTCATGCTTGTTTGTCATGCCTACTACTGCTTAGAGTTGAGTCAGGTCTGATTCATCGGGAATGAATTGGAATGGTGTGTGAACATGTCCTACTTTGTGTGAGCTAAGTGTGTGAACACGATTTGGTAAAGGTAGCGGTGAGAGGCCATGTAGGAGTACATGGTGGGTTGTCTCATTGAAACCGTCCTCAGGAACTGAGTTCTGTGTTTGTGATCCATGAACATTTACTACCACACATTGGGATCCTTAATTGACTCTCTCGGCTTGTTAACCACCCTTGTTCTCTGTCCAGGAGTTGCAACTAGTTTCTGGTGTTTGTAGGATATGTGTTGGAGGCCGTGCGTAGCGCTGACCCTAGGGGTGGGCTATGATGCGGTAGATACACCGTGGCCCGGTGTACTGATTCGCCCGTTTGGTGTCTCGGGAACCCTGCACACATCGTTCGGGGCCGTTAGTGGAAACCTCGGCCGGACTCCCTGCGGATGGAACCCGAATAGGCGATAAACCTGGACTAGGGACTTGAGTGTTTAGGTAGGTCGTGGCCGACACCCTCGCCAGGCTTCCGCTTGAAGGTTGCCGAGATACATGACGTGTACATGGTGGTAAGTGGCGAGAGCGTGTGTGAAGAAGTACACCCCTGAAGGGTTAATATGATCTATTCGAATAGTCGTGTCCATGAAAATGACTTCTGGGTTGCCTATAACAGTTCATAGACAAGTGAAAGTGGATACTCTAAAATGCGCAAGATAAGTGTGAGTGCTATGGATGGCGTTCTCGTAGGGAGACGGGAGCGTATCCATAGTGGAGTATTGATATGGTGAATATGTGGACTCGTGTGCGTCACCTCAAAGAGTTACTTGCAGTTGTAGTTCAGGATAGCCACCGAGTCAAAGCTGGCTTGCTGCAGTCAAACTCCACCACCCCTTTGATGATAATGATGCATATGTAGTTAGCTCTGATGTAAGTCTTGCTGAGTACATTTGTACTCACGTTTGCTTATTTTATGTTTTGCAGAGAGACGTCAGTCTCGCTAGTAGTTCCGCGTGGACTTCAACGTTTAGCTTGTTACCTCAGCTATGATCTCGTGCCCTCGGCAGGATCTGGTAGATAGTCAGGCTTCTAAGCCTTTTTCATTTGTAGATGTCTGTACTCAGACATGCTAAGCTTCCGCGTGTGCTTTGTTTTTGTACGCTCTGAATGTTGGGTCATGAGACCCATGTTTGTAATATCTTGCTCCTCGGAGCCTAATGAATAAATATTTGAGTCGTAGAGTTATGTTGTGATGCCACGTTGTATTTACACATATTGAGCATATTGTGTGTATGTTTGAAATGCTTGGTATGTGTGGGATCCGACAACCTAGTTGTTTATCCTTGGCAGCCTCTCATATGGGGAAATGTAGTCTAGTGCTTCCTCGGCGATAGTAGTCCGCTACAGCCCGGTTCACCGGAGTCCTGCTAGCCCAGCACTACTGCTCTGGACACTTGACTGGCCGGCATGTGTTTCGCCGTTCGTGTCTGTCCCTTCGGGAAATGTCACTCGGTGACATCCGAGTCCTGCGTTACTGCTACAGCCCGGGTTCCCGAGTCTGTTAGCCAGTGCTACAGCCCGGATTCACATCTTGATGACCGACATGCTCGATGTGATTCATGTATGCCTGTCCCCATGGGTTAGTGCCGCTTTGCGTTCACGACTAGCCATGTCGGCCCGGGTTCTTTGTCATATGGATGCTAGCGACACTATCATATACGTGAGCCAAAAGGCGCAAACGGTCCCGGGCCATGGTAAGGCGACACCCGTGGGAATACCATGCGTGAGGCCGCAAAGTGATATGAGGTGTTACAGGCTAGATCGGTGTGACCTAGAATCGGGGTCCTGGCAGCTTTGGTATCAGAGCCTGACTGCCTATAGGATTACCAAGCCAAACTGGTCGAAGTTGTGTCTAGAAATGCTTTAGTTATGTAAGGGAATTGATTGTGGAAGGGAACGTAAGGCTCTTTTTACTCCTTATACCTCATGGCCTTCGATCCGAGTCATCCTCTTCTCTTCTCACGGGTTTAAGAACTAGGCTTCTCATCTATCTATCAGGATGACGTGTTACTAATCCATAGACCTTTAAGATTGTTGGTTTTAAGCCTCGGTCCAGTTCCTACTATCTCGTATGTTAAGCTGTTGATCTCGAACCTTGTTATGATGTTGTAGAGTGGTTATGCCACCATTTTGCATGATGTCTCAAATCTTTTTGAGCATTTACAGCCGTTATGCTGTCCGAGTCATCCCAGGTCTCTGAATAGTCTGATGCATTTGCAAATCCTTTCTTTCCATTCCATATGTCCTTTTTGGTCAGAATAAGCACACTAATTACTGAGTTGAGGTACTCCAGTACCTCGACATATCTGTTGGAGCTATTATTATGACCCTAGGTGTTTAGGGAGTCACCTAGTAATCTAGCCATGTTTTGTGTCCCGGTGTGATGAGTCTGGCCACCATTCTCGAAAGCATCCCGTGATGCCATTTAGTTAGTAGACATTCTACTCCTGGGTTCTTGACCCAAGATTCACTCTACTTACCTCGTGTTGATAGTGTTGCTCGTACCTTTAGGATATTAGTAACCTTGTGATAGTCCTCGAGGTCCGTGGTATTTCCTTCTTCCAAATACCATGAACCAATAAGGCAGAAGTTCTTTGAATTAAAAGATCATAATCAGAGTACTCTTGAGGAGTTCTCCATTCATAATTGTGACTCTGCCAGTTCTACCTTCTCCGCATGGGTTATCCGGAAGAAATGTTTAACTTTGCTCGACATACTAATCCATGCTTCCACAACTCAGAAAGTTATATGTTCCTTGAGTTGTTCTCTTTAGTTGTATTCTGACCCCCGTCTATCAATTGATACTCAAGAGTATGCGTGCGTTCGTTGTCGATGCCCATTATTCTTGTGGTTTCTCAAGCCATTCTATCTCAGAATGACTAGGAGAAACAAACTCCAGTACCTCATCCATTTCCAGGATTGGGTCAAAGCAATTGTACTTCACAGATCAAAATGCCAACCCAGCTTTTGCTCTGTTCTACCTTGGAGTGTTACCATCTTTGTGTCAAGAATGTCATGAGAATTGCACCACCTCTTATGCATTCTTGATGCAGTGATACTTCTCGCCATCATTATTCATTCCTCGGTCCCGTGTTGCCGTAACCGGAATGCCGACAAGTGAATTGTGATGTGTGAAATCAATACTCCGAGCAACTTGTTACTTGGTAGTAAATGGACTATAATTTCATTCTTAGCGTGTTGGTTATTGAATCATCATTCTAAGATAGACTATGCTACCTAGTCCATTTTTCTTGGTGAACTCTTCGATCAATGAGTTAGGATTGTGTCAATCCCTCACTCTTTTGACCATATCATCTTGCCCTGAAAAGCAAGATTGTTCTCGAGCTTAGTAATATATCGGTGGTTCGTGACTTTCCAAATATCTTCTTGGAAGTGTTACTAGGTTGTTACCTAACCGCTATGTTGAGTTCGTGATCATATTGGTTTTCCTTTAAACCACCCATTGTCCAAGAATCGGTGTTGGATATCCCTGAGCTAGTTGGTTGAGATAGACAACAACTTGGAGAGTTGGAAGATAAAGCTTTGCTTAACTTAGTTCATCTCTAAGGGATATCTTCTGTGCGTGGTGTGTTGAAGAAAGATGGATATCTTCATCGATTGGTCCCTGTGATCAGTTGTTGGATCTATTGCCTTGTCAACACTTTGACTTGAGTATGGGCTATCGTCAAGTCAAATCAGAACCAACGATGTTCGTAATGTTGTCTTACTCGTGGTTGATCCCTCGAGCATACACCATTATATCTTTTGGGTCTGACCAATGCTATTACCGTGTTCACGTGATGGTGGAAGTCCAGTGATATGGAAATGCCGATGAGTTGTTCTCGAGCCCATCAGCAGCATTTTGTCTCCCCCATGATTCATGTTGAACATCAACCTAGCATTGGAAACTTTGTAAGCAATGCCTTCGTGTGCCGTTCATGAAGCCTATGCTTGGATGGAAGAAGTGACTTACTCAAATTCATGTGCTTTAGGTGTAAGTTGCCGCCATGAATTTGAGAAAGGTTTGTTTTGTTTCCTTTGGAATCATCCCAAATCAGTCATGCATACGTGCGAATATTTTGTAGTCTGGAGACTTGCAACCTTCATCCTATATGTATCCCTAGCACACCAAGCCACTAATTGATTTGTTCAAGGAGAAGGAGTTCCTTCATAACAACTAGTCATGACTTATGTTAGGACTTCGTTATCCTCGATGATGGTTCCCAACCTGAACTCGGTAGTGTTTCATTATAAGACTACCATGTGATCATGCTCGTCTAGGACAACATGTTCACATGTGTGTAGCAGAACCAGCTCATGTTTTGGAGCTTTCTATCGTAGTTCATATCCCGAGAATCTCGCAACATCATCCCGCCGATTTGTGTTGCGACCTTTCTTTTCGGACATGCTGAGTCCGAAGTATCCTATCACCAATCGGATCTGAATCTCAGGCGGATATGATGGTTGGAACATTCCAACAATTGCATTTTGTTCCCAGCTTGCACCGTCCTTGTGCCATTTCACTATGGGCTGCCTTCTTAGTAATTACTGTTCAAGATCATCCTCAAAAGTGGTCCTACCATTGGTCCCCTCCACCTCCGATGATAAGCAAAAATCATCCATTGCATTGTCTTCAACAAGGTAGCCCACATCATCCATTCTAGTCCGGGTATGCCATTCCTTTGCACTCCGCCAAACGATTGTTGCGAATTGCCTTAGGCTGGTATGAAGAGTTTCAACGATCTCTGAATCAAAAGTAATTCTTTTTGCCACTTAAGGGAATAGTTCTTCGCGTCACCTCCCCTGAGGTGCCCTGTTTTGGAATCATGGCAACTTCCCTCGTTATTTTGAAACCCTCGTAAAATTGTTTCCTCCGTACCTCCTGATGCATGTCTTACCTCTCCGCTCCAGAGATGTTTTTATGTCTCATTCCATGAGTTGATCTTGGATCATTAAGATGATCCGAAATTGTTCGAACCTCAAGAAGATCGATTCTTCTAAATTCCCCCTTTTCTTCTCGTTGTCATGTTGGATGTAGTTCTCAAGGCAAGACGTCGAGACAAAGATGGTGATCGTGTCAACGTTCCTATGAAGTGTAACCTGGATCATGAAGACCGTGTTAGTTTGTGCCCTCTGTCTTCTTACCTCACGTCTTGAATCTCGGGACGAGATTCTTGTTTAGTGGGGGTGAGTTGTCACAGCCCCAGAGTTGTTTGTAATTAGTTGCATTGCATCCATGCATCATGTTTAAATTTCAGGAAACTTGAAATGGGGATTGATCCAAACCCTAGCACCAGATCAAATCAAACTAGGTCCAAATAAAATATTTTCTCAATGACCCAGAATGCCTTTTGGAAATGTTCATGACTTATGATAAAGGTGAAAACCTCTTCGAAAAATGATGAACATACTTTATAGGTCATTCCTGGATTTTTGAATTAAATCTTAAACTATTTGACTTTGGGCATTTAAACACTATAAATAATTTAAATGCTCAAATAATGTTGGAAGTATTTGTCGGCCACTGAAATAATCCAGAAAGTGCTCATGTATATTTTCAGGATTTATAAAATTGTTCTGGTTTTTAAAACTGGATCAAAACAGACTACAAAAAAATAGAAAACAAAAACAGAAAAAAACAATCAGAGAGAGAGAGAGAAGCCCAGCCACTTATCTGGAGCTGGCCCAGTTGGCCCAGCCCACCAACCTACCCTGCCAGTCGTCTCCTAGCTTTTGCCAGGAGGACGACGCCGTGTCGACGCGCGCGCAACCGAGCTCCACCTCCTGCTTCCCCTTCGCCCTGTCCTCACGCCACGGAGACGGCCACGAAGCCCGTCGCTCTCTGGTTCTCTCTCCCCTCACTCCTCTGCTTTCCCTCCCGATGGCCGAGCGCTGCCTTCGCCGCCGCTCGTTGTTGCCACGGCCACCGGCCCTCCCTCGCCCATCCAACATGCTCTAGAGACCCGCCATGCCTCCCTCGTCCTCCCGACGGCTCACGCGACCGAGAAGCCCCGGTGCCGCCCGACGCTTTTCCTCCTCCTCCGCCGGAGATCGGCCTCGCCGCCTCGCTCGGCTCCGACCTTTCCCGATCGCCGCGAAGCTTCACTGGAACCGCCGTGAGCTCCTGATCATCCTCCCCTCTCCGCTTCCTCTCTAGCATGCCGAGCCGCCGTGCCTCTCTCACCCGACAGCGCCGCCGCCAAAGCTTCATGGCGATGACGCCCGTGACCATATGGTCCCGGATAGTGTCCAACGACTCCCTACAACACGAGGGAGCCGTAGATGCTAGTGCCGCCCCGCCTAGGCCACCGCAGTGACGAGCCCGAGCTCGCCCGAGCTCCGGCCGCCGCCAAACACGTCGCCGGCGCCTTTTCCGATGACCCCGAGCCCAACTACATGCACTTCCGCCGCTGCTCGCCCCTCAGCTACCTTTAGAGCCATGGCGCCCGAACGGTGCCCTATACGTGAAAACCGCATCTGCACCGCCGTGTTTAGCCTCGCCGGCGGCTAAACGCCGGCGAGTTGACCGTGCTGACCAGGGGGTTTGACCCTTTGACCTCGCCGGACCGACAGGTGGGCCATGCCCCTGCTAATTTTGGTGAAGTGCTAATTAAACATAATTAGCACTGATGACACTGACACGCGGGACCCACGCGCCAGGTTTGACCTGGACCCGACCTGTTGACCTGCTGATGTCACACTGACGTCAGGCTGGTGCAGTAATCTTTTTCCTGGATTATTTCTAATTCCAAATGATTTGGAAATTCCAGAAAATGGTTAGAACTTCTAAAATTCATAGAAAATAATCTATAACTCCAATGGAAATAAGTTATATATGAAAAATGATCAGAAAAATATGAAGAATCTGTTTATGCCATGATCATGCATGTTTGAACAAGTTAACCTCACTGAATAGGACAAATGATGATTAGGGCAATTTATGAAATAACATTTGGAGTTGGAATTTGTTCTTGTTCGAGTTCCACTTCAATTAACTTGGCTAGATATTACATTAGGTGAATTCAGTACCTTAACATGCCATGTCATTCATGTTAATGTGCATTGCATTGATTGTGTTCTTTCTCAGTTGCCGGTGTTTGTCCCCTCTCAATAGACGACGTACCGATGATGAGTTCGATGACACCGATGAAGAACTATATTATCTTCAGAAGTGCCAGGCAAGCAAAACCCCCTTGTTCATTCCGATACAATCCCACTCTCTCGCTCCTACTCTCTTTTACTGCATTAGGACAAAAATGATTCATCTGTTACTTGCCGCGGTAGCTGAACCCCTTTATCCTCTGCATGACCTGTCATTCCACAGTAATTAGATGAAACCCACTAGCATGAGTAGGAGTTGTTTGAGCCTCATTGTGCCTACTCATTCATGCTTGTTTGTCATGCCACACTCTGCTTAGAGTTGAGTCAGGTCGATTCATCGGGAATGAATTGGAATGGTGTGTGAACATGTCCTACTTTGTGTGAGCTAAGTGTGTGAACACGATTTGGTAAAGGTAGCGGTGAGAGGCCATGTAGGAGTACATGGTGGGTTGTCTCATTGAAACCGTCCTCAGGAACTGAGTTCTGTGTTTGTGATCTAGTTACTACCACACATTGGGATCCTTAATTGACTCTCTCGGCTTCTTAACCACCCTTGTTCTCTGTCCAGGAGTTGCAACTAGTTTCTGGTGTTTGTAGGATATGTGTTGGAGGTCGTGCGTAGCGCTGACCCTAGGGGTGGGCTATGATGCGGTAGATACAGCATGCCCAGTGTACTGATTCGCCCGTTTGGTGTTTCGGGAACCTTGCACACATCGTTCGGGGCCGTTAGTGGAAACCTCGGCCGGACTCCCTGCGGATGGAACCCGAATAGGCGATAAACCTGGACTAGGGACTTGAGTGTTTAGGGAGGCCGTGGCCGACACCCTCGCCAGGCTTCCGCTTGAAGGTTGCCAAGATACATGACGTGTACATGGTGGTAAGTGGCGAGGCGTGTGAAGAAGTACACCCCGCAGGTTAATATGATCTATTCAATAGCCGTGTCCATGAAAAGGACTTGGGTTGCCTATAACAGTTCATAGACAAGTGAAAGTGGATACTCTAAAATGCGCAAGATAAGTGTGAGTGCTATGGATGGCGTTCTCGTAGGGAGACGGGAGCGTATCCATAGTGGAGTATTGATACGGTGAATATGTGGACTCGTGTGCGCCACCTCATAGAGTTACTTGCAGTCGTAGTTCAGGATAGCCACCGAGTCAAAGCTGGCTTGCTGCAGTCAAAGTCCACCACCCCTTTGATGATAATGATGCATATGTAGTTAGCTCTGATGTAAGTCTTGCTGAGTACATTCGTACTCACGTTTGCTTATTTTATGTTTTGCAGAGAGACATCAGTCTCGCTAGTAGTTCCGCATGGGCTTCGACGTTTAGCTTGTTACCTCAGCTACGATCTTGTGCCCTCGGCAGGATCTGGTAGATAGTCAGGCTTCTAAGCCTTTTTCATTTGTAGATGTCTGTACTCAGACATGCTAAGCTTCCGCGTGTGCTTTGTTTTTGTATGCTCTGAATGTTGGGTCATGAGACCCATGTTTGTAATATCTCGCTCCTCGGAGCCTAATGAATAAATATTTGAGTCGTAGAGTTATGTTGTGATGCCACGTTGTATTTACACATATTGAGCATATGGTGTGTATGTTTGAAATGCTTGTTATGTGTGGGATCCGACAACCTAGTTGTTTATCCTTGGCAGCCTCTCATATGGGGAAATGTAGTCTAGTGCTTCCTGGGCGATAGTAGTCCGCTACTGCCGGTTCACCGGAGTCCTGCTAGCCCAAAGACTACCGCTCTGGACACTTGACTGGCGGCATGTGTTTCACTTGCGTTCGTGTCTACATCCCTCGGAAATGTCATGCGGTGACATCCGAGTCCTGCCTAGCTGCTACAGCCGGGTTCCCGGAGTCCTGTTAGTCCGATGCTACAGCCGGATTCACACGCCTTGTTGACCGACATGCTCGATGTGATTCATGTATGCCTGTCCCCATGGGTTAGTGCCGCTTTGGGTTCACGACTAGCCATGTCGGCCCGGTTCTCTGTCATATGGATGCTAGCGACACTATCATATCGTGAGCCAAAAGCGCTTAAACGGTCCCGGGCCATGGTAAGGCGACACCCGTGGGAATACCGTGCGTGAGGCCGCAAAGTGATATGAGGTGTTACAGGCTAGATCGGTGTGACCTAGAATCGGGGTCCTGACAGGACGTCCCGCTGCTGGGTCCTGTTCGGATCGGTCTTCCGGAGTTTAGCAATACTCCCCTGAAGAAGCGCCTAAGCTGGCGCCCTCGAAGCCCCGGGAGGGAAGATGACCGGGATGTCCTTTATCTTATGAGTCGGATAAGGTTACTGGCTCATGCCGGACTGACCATGGTTGGAGTCATGGCAATCTGTATTATGAGGGGGGTGCAGCCGCTCCAATATAGGGGTCACCCCATGTGGGACTTCAACGGGGAGGACGATGCCACCCGCCATGGTCGTAAAGGGCTGGGATCAGTCACTGAACTGGTGAAGATTTTATCTGCCATGTATAAAGGAGAGGAGGAGGATTTCCTCCGCGTCAATCCACTGAAGGAGTTTTCTTCGAGTAATCCTCGAAGCTGGGTAAGCAAACATCTTTGTGGCTTGTCTTATCCATGTTCCCGTGGTTAAATATCTTATTTCATGGTTTCGCAAGAGGAACTGCGCCGGACCGTGGAGAAGATACAGCCCGCCTCACAACCCGAGGATCCGGAGCGGTCCCTCGATCCGACCTCCGAAGAGGATCCGGATATAAAGGTGGAGTTGATCGACGGGGTGTTCTACCAACTTAGCATCGGCAATGCTTTGGTTGCCATTACGGCCGATTACCCCGGAATACTTCCAGCCTCACAGGTAACTGAGACCGAGGTCCCAAAAATTCGATAATGACCAACCCATGCTTATTTTTTGATCACCGTATACCAATGGTGTTTCGCAGGGGGTACCTTCGAGGCAGGAAGCCGAGCTCAGCGGGCGGCTGGCCAACAAAGGGCAGTCTGCCCCAAGAGCTAAAAGGAGGCGGTCGGATCGAAACTCCCATAGCAACGGTATGGCGTGTCACCATGTTCCTAGGATGGATTCCTGGAAGGCGTACTAACGCTGACGCCCTTTTCAAGAAAAAGAGCGCTCGCCGGACTGAGTCCGGAGAGGTCGCCAATCGAACCTCCGCCAGCCAGGCTCCAAAGCCGAGTTCAGAAGCGGAGGCGAACACGAGGCGTACGTCGGATGCTCCTCCGACAGAGGATGCCGACAGAATGTCCGCCACCAACTCCGAGGTGGAGAGCGCCGTGAATCATAGGCGCCGCCGGACAGTTCTTTGTGACGCATGTTTCTCCCAAGAGGCCTTGAATGCCTTCAATTCGGGAGATGCGCACCTCCGTGCCGCTCAAGATGGTCTAGCCAGAGCCACGGAGCAGTATGTAAAGGACATACGGGTAAGAAGTTTTAATAGTTATATGTGCCAGTAGCCCCCGAGACTTAAAGTAGGTAGAATAACTGATTTAAGGATCATTTGACTTACAGGATCTTACGGAGAAGAATACCCGATTGTCCCAGGAGCTTGAAGAGTGCAAGGCCCAACTTGAGGCCGCACTATCTACCGCAGGAGAAGGCATAGAGACCCCTGCTGGTAACGCATATTTCAGCACATAAATGATGTATGACATGCGATGTGTATATGAATCTGACAATAATATTGCAGAGGGCGCCGGATTGGATCCGGACAAGCAACATTTGCTACGCCAGCTGAGGGCCGGCGAAAACGTGCTTACAAGGGTGCAGCAGGAGAAAAACAAACTCCGGGATGCCAACACCCAGCTGGGCGAAGAACTAAAAGATGTTCGGGTCCAGCTGTCTGACTCCGTAAAGGAGAATCGGCGGCTTCGTCGTGGCATCTATAGTAAGTGCTTAAGCAAATTCTTTTGAAAAGAAGAATTCGGCGAGGAAGTCGATTGACAGAAATGTGTCTGTAGGTGTGCTCACAGGTCGCCCTGCAGGGGAAATGCCCGGTTCAACGGGTGATCAACTTCCCGAGCTGCTGCAACTGCACGATCGTGTTCGGCAGGCGATGAGTGGCGTCGTTCAGGCCTTATGGCCATCCATCTCCCTACCTGAGGGTCTGGGAGAGCTTGCGGAGAAGCTTCGGGGAGCACGGTAGCAATTCCGTCTGTGGAAGATATCGGCCTGCCGTCAAGGCGCCCGGGAGGCCTGGGCCATGGTGAAGACGCGATACACAAGGGCGGATCCGAACCACATGGCCGAGGTCGGACCTGTGGGACCCGATGGGAAGGAGGTCCCAGTGAGCTTAATGTACGGCCAAGTAGTGTTGGCCGCTAAGTATTCCCAACAGGACTGTAAATTAGACAGCCTGTTAGAAGGGATTGAGGAGGAATACAGTCAGCCAATGTGACAATGTATTTTTAAAATGACATGTGTAATGCCTTCTAGCCAGATTGTAGATCGTTTGTCTTTGCGGACCTTTTCGCTTCAGCCTCGGGACCCTAGAGTCCGGAGTGTGTCCGAATACCCTCACGGTTATGAAAAGACCGGGGTACGCATGGAGACCAGGCGTAGGGGTCATAAGTGCTTTATCAGACAAGTGCCCAACTAGTTATGTTATATTACATGGGTAGTAAGAAACATCTTCCAGGGAGAATAGTTCCGTTAAGGGTTCCTTTCCCTGGGAGGCATGCCCTAAAGTGCATGTCCGGACTGCGAAAATAGCAGAAAAGCATCTGGGGGCAGATAAATAAATAAGTAATAAATCATCTTTCAAGTCACCGACCGAATATTCCCTTAAGAACGCTAGCTTTTGGCTTCACCCAGTCTGAGGTACACATCCGGCTGACCCGGCAGTAACAATCACAGAGGTGCTCCCTTTACCTCCTAGCCAAACAATCGGGAACGTAGGGGTAAGCACAGGAGCCAGGCAACCCAGCTTGGCCAAAACTTAAGTCATATCGATGCATATAATGGTGAATAAAAGGTATATGCGGAAGTTTGACACATGTGTGAGGCATAAAGCCCTTGTAAATAAGCTTCTGTTAGAGAAGCCCCCAGGTATAATGAGTGCAAGTAGCACGTCAGGTGTGTGCGAACAATGCGCAAATCAGCCCTCAAAGGCTGTATGAAAAGAGGGATGAGGAAAAAGAGAAACGAAAGACAATTAAAGTATAAAAGTTGGACGGGGAAGGAGACGAACTCTGAGTCCGGCGCTAGGCATAGAATCTTCAGAGGCGGGCTGCATTCCATGGGTTCGGCTCGATTCGGTTGTCAGATGCGTTTCGCAGGCGGTATGCTCCGCCGGTCAGGACTTGATCGATGATGAAGGGACCTTCCCACTTGGGCTTGAGTTTGTCCTTTTTCTTGTCCGGCAGGCGTAGAACTAGTTCGCCAACATTGTAAGTCTTGGCCCGTACTTCTCTGCTTTGATATCTTCGAGCCTGCTGTTGATAAATGCGGAACGAGCTTTTGCCACATCGCGCTCCTCCTCTAACGCGTCCAAACTATCCTGCCGATCCAACTCGGCTTCTCTTTCTTCGTACATGCGCACTCGGGGTGAGTCATGAATTATATCGCAGGGTAGAACGGCCTCTGCGCCGTATACCATAAAGAATGGTGTAAATCCGGTAGTACGATTTGGCGTGGTCCGCAGCCCCCAGAGTACGGAGTCGAGCTCCTCTACCCAGTGCGTGTTAGATTCCGTGAGGGACCGCACTAACCTGGGTTCGATACTGCTCATAATTAGACCATTTGCTCGTTCGACTTGACCGTTGGTTTGAGGGTGATAGACTGAAGCGTAGTCGAGCTTGATGCCCATGTTTTTGCACCAGAGTTTAACCTCGTCGGCCGTGAAATTCGTGCCGTTGTCAGTGATGATGCTATTTGGGACGCCGTAACGGTGTACTACCCCAGATATGAAGTCTATCATGGGTCCAGATTCGGCCGTTTTAACTGGCTTGGCCTCTATCCATTTGGTGAATTTGTCCACCATGACCAATAAGTATTTTTTCTTGTGGGTTCCCCCTTTAAGGGGTCTGACCATGTCGAGCCCCCAGACCGCGAATGGCCAGGTAATTGGTATGGTTTTGAGGGCGGTGGGTGGCATGTGGCTCTGATTAGCAAAGAGCTGGCAGCCGACGCATCTCTAGACTAAGTCCTGAGCATCTGCCCGGGCCGTCGGCCAATAAAATCCTGTATGGAATGCTTTGCCGACAAGGGCCCGGGCTGCCGCGTGGTGCCCGCCTAGTCCGGCATGAATTTCAGCCAGTAGATTTCGCCCCTCCTCTTCGGAGATGCACCTTTGATGGACTCCGGTCGTGCTTTTCTTGTAAAGTTCTCCCTCATGGACCTTGTAGGCTTTAGATCGCCGGACTATGCAGCGGGCCTCATTTTGGTCTTCGGGAAGTTCCTACCTAATTAAGTAGTCTAGGAATGGTTCTGTCCACGGGGCTATTACTGCCATTATTTCGTGGGCTGAGGGTGTTATTTCGTTGGCTGAGCCGCCGACTATGTCAGTTTGCTCTGTGTTGGGTTGTGCGGTTGCTTCCGGGTTGTTACTTCCGGACTCCTCTTCCCATGATACGGATGGCTTGAAGAGCTGCTCCAGGAAGATATTCGGAGGTACGGCGTCACGTTTTGCGCCAATGCGTGCCAACACGTCGGCTGCCTGGTTGTTATCCCGGGCTACATGATGGAATTCGAGTCCTTCGAACCGAGCTGACATTTTTAAGACGACATTACAATAGGCTGCCATTTTCGGATCCTTGGCGTCAAAGTCTCCATTTATTTGGGATATTGCGAGGTTTGAATCCCCGCGCACCTCTAGGCGTTGAATACCCATGGAGATTGCCATCCGGAGACCGTGTAGGAGGGCCTCGTATTCGGCTGCATTGTTGGAGTCCGTGTACATTATCTGGAGTATGTATTGGACTGTGTCTCCGGTTGGGGACGTCAATACGACGCCAGCCCCCAAGCCGGCCAACATTTTAGAGCCGTCGAAATGCATAATCCAATGGGAATATGCGCCGTACTCTTTAGGGAGTTCGGCTTCGGTCCATTCAGCGATGAAGTCGGCCAAAACTTGTGACTTTATGGCTCGCCGTGGTTTGTAGGTTATATCGAATGGTAGGAGCTCTATGGCCCATTTTGCAATCCTTCCCGTTGCGTCGCGGTTGTTTATAATGTCGTTGAGGGGTACTTCAGAGGCCACCGTTATCGAACACTCTTGAAAGTAGTGTCGCAGCTTCCGGGATGACATGAACACTGCGTATGCTATCTTTTGATAGTGCGGGTAACATGATTCAGACAGTGGATACGTAGTACACTGGTTTCTGAAGAGGGAATTTGTGCGCTTCTATTTCTCGTTCGGTGACGAGCACCGCGCTTACCACTTGATGTGTTGCCGCGATGTATAACAACATTGGTTCGCCCAAGTTGGGCGCGGCCAGGACCGGATTTGTTGCCGATATGGCCTTTATTTCTTCGAGTCCGGCCGTGGCAGCATCCGTCCATTCGAAGTGGTCGGTGTGCCTAAGCAGGCGATAGAGGGGCAATGCTTTTTCTCCCAAACGGGAGATGAAGCGGCTTAGAGCCGCCAGGCATCCAGTCAATTTTTGTATTTGTTTGAGGTCTTTTGGAATATCCAACTGTGACAAAGCTCGAATCTTGGCTGGGTTTGCTTCAATTCCTCTACCGGATACAATGAAGCCCAAGAGCTTTCCGGCTGGTACGCCGAAAACGCATTTTTCTGGGTAGAGCTTAATGTCATATGCTTGGAGGTTGTCGAATGTGAGCCTCAATTCATCTACTAGAGTTTCGACGTGTTTGGTTTTGACAACCACATCGTCTACATATGCCTCTATTGTTTGTCCGATCTGGGTAGCCAGACATGTCTGAATCATGCGCTGATATGTTGCGCCGGCATTTTTGAGTCCGAAGGGCATTGTGTTGAAGCAGAATGGTCCGTATGGAGTGATGAATGCTGTTGCGGCTTGATCCTTCTCCGCCATCTTTATTTGATGGTAGCCCGAGTATGCGTTGAGGAAGCACAATGAATCGTGCCCTGCGGTAGCGTCGATAATTTGATCGATGCAGGGAAGGGGGAAAGGATCCTTTGGGCAAGCCTTGTTAAGGTCTTTAAAATCGACACACATGCGCCAGGATTTGTCCTTTTTTGGTACCATTACCAGGTTTGCCAACCAGTTTGGGTGTTTGATGTCTCTGATGAATTCGGCTTCCAATAGTTTGGCTAGCTCCTCTCCCATTGCCTGTCTTTTGGGTTCGAAAAATCGCCGAAGAGTCTATTTGACTGGCTTGAATCCTTTTAGGATATTTAGGCTGTGTTCTGCCAGTCTGCGTGGGATTCCTGGCATGTCTGAAGGGTGCCAGGCTAAAATGCCCCAATTTTCCCGAAGGAATTCTCGTAGTGCGGCGTGTACGTCGGGTTTTAGTTGTGTCCCGATGGAGGCCGTCTTTGTGGGGTCTGTTGGGTGGACCTGGAATTTGACTATTTCGTCCGCTGGTTTAAAAGATGTGGACTTGGATGTCTTATCGAGTATCACGTCGTCCCTGTTCACCGTGGAGCGCAGCGCGGTGAGTTCTTCTGCCGCTAAGGCTTCGGATAGTGCCTCTAGGGCTAGTGCGGCTGTCTTGTTTTCAGCGCGGATTGCTATGTCCGGATCACTGACGAGAGTGATAGTTCCATTGGGCCCGGGCATTTTAAGCTTCATGTATCCATAGTGAGGTATGGCTTGAAGGATTGTGAATGCCTCTCGCCCTAATAAGGCATGATATCCGCTGCTGAATGGGGCCACTTGGAAAGTGACCTCCTCGGACCTGTAATTGTCCGGTGTGCCGAACACTACGTCCAGTGTAATTTTTCCTGTGCAGCGTACTTCCCGACTAGGGATTATTCCTCTGAAGGTTGTGCTGCTTCGCTCAATGCGGTTCCAGTCTATTTCAATTTTTTGAAGGGTTTCCTCGTAAATGAGGTTTAATCCGCTGCCGCCATCCATGAGCACCTTGGTAAGACGAAAGCCGTCCACTATTGGACTGAGGACCAATGCGGCTGGTGCTCGGGTTGTTCGGAGTTTAGGCTCGTCGCTGGCATTGAAGGTAATGGCTGCATCGCTCCATGGATTTGCTGTTGCCACTTGGTAGACTTCGACGAGGCTGCGGATTGTTCGCTTCCGCATATTATTTGATGCGAAGGTCTCGAAGACAGTTAATACCGTACTGGTACTGTTGGGGTGGTTTTCTGGGGCTAGAAGTTCTTCGCCACTTTTGGCCACCTGCCGAAGTATCCAACATGCTCGAAGGCTATGTGTTGGAGAGGCGCCCTCTGTACTATGAATTTTACAGGGTCCGGTAAGCCATTCCTCCAGTACGGTTCCGTGCCCTTTATGGGGTTTTTGCTTTTTGATTTTTGCCCTGGGTGCCTGAGCATGATGCACCCTTTTGTTTCGGACTAGGGATGCGTTCGGAGCCGGATTGTCCCAAAAATTAGTTTCGGTTTTCCAGCTGCTCCCCATCGCGCAGTACTTCCATACTATAGACGCCAGGTCGGCGAAGCATTTGATTTCGCGGCGACTTACGGCGTTGGCGATTCCTATGTCCGTGCAATTATTGCAGAAAATTGCGATTGTGCTGTCCTCACGGCAGTCCTTTATCCTGTCCATGACCAGGAGGAATCTGGCCCAGTAATGATGTACTGTCTCCGTGGGCTCTTGCCGGATTTGTGATAGATCGCTTATGCTTGGGTGGGTGGGTGGGATTGAGTCCGGCACCCTGCCCCACTTAAGGCTCAAGGGCCGAAAAGTTTCTGAATCTGGAAGCTTGGGTTGCTGGACGTTGTCCAACCAATCTGGTCCGTTGCCTGACTTTAGGTTCAGTACTTGATTGACGTCCGTCCCTCCGCGGGAATCCGGCATGGAGGGATCAGGAGTTCGGACATAACTAGTTTTTAATATAGAAGAAGAGTCGCCGCGTTGTTCTTCTACCACCGCGACGTGGTGGGTAACCTGGGGAGAGTTGATCTCTCTCAGATCGGTTCTAAGCCTGATCTGATCGTAGTCTGTAGCGACTCCCAGGGCGGCGATGCGATCCAAGAACTCGTTTACGGAAGAGAGCTCCATCGGATCCAGATGTTCGGCAAATTCCGAGCTGACGTGAAGATTGCTTTCGATGACCTGAGAGGTCGTCGTCGAAGCGGCGGCCGAACAGGCGGCCATGAGAAAACCACCTAGCCGGATAGTTTGGCCGGCGGCCAAAGCTCCTTTAGTGATGGTACCGTCTTTAAAGACGGGAAGAGGCATCCTTCCTGATCGCGATGGCATAGAGGAACGCTCAATGAAAGCACCAATGTCGGTGTCAAAACCGGCGGATCTCGGGTAGGGGGTCCCGAACTGTGCGTCTAGGCAGATGGTAACATGAGACAAGGGACACGATGTTTTTACCCAGGTTCGAGCCCTCTCGATGGAGGTAAAACCCTACTCCTGCTTGATTGATATTGATGATATGGGTAGTACAAGAGTGGATCTACCACGAGATCAAGGAGGCTAAACCCTAGAAGCTAGCCTATGGTATGATTGTTGTAATGTTGGTTGTCCTACGGACTAAAACCCTCTGGTTTATATAGACACCGGAGAGGGCTAGGGTTACACAGAGTCGGTTACAATGGTAGGAGATCTACATATCCGTATAGCCAAGCTTGCCTTCCACGCCAAGGAAAGTCCCATCCGAACATGGGACGAAGTCTTCAATCTTGCATCTTCATAGTCTTGGAGTCCGGCCGATGATGATAGTTCGGCTATCCGGACACCCCCTAATCCGGGACTCCCTCAACACTTTTTTAAAACAATTACCGTATTACAAGCTTATTATTTTTCCTGGAAACTTGGTCACATATAATGACGCAATGCGAAGGTTTTCCAATTTTTTTGATTTTTTTTGAATTTTTTATGACCGTTTCAAAATGCGGTCAAAACAGCGGGCTTGACTGTTCCTAGCTAGTGGTTGGATCTTGGAATTTTTTTGGTGTTTCTCTGATTAAATAGATACTTATTTACCTAGAAATGATTTTTGGAAAAAATTAAGAGCAAACTATCAGGCAGCTACAGTTCAAATTTGACCCGCTTCTAACTGATTCGACGGGAATTTGTCTTTTTCGCCAGAGGTGGATCAAAACTTTTTACACCCAACCATTTGGTAAATTGTGCATTAAATATGTCCTAATATTTTATAAATTTGATTTGGTACAATTTTGCAACAAATATATGGTAGGTACTTCACAAAAAAACCTCATTTCGGGCACTCGAAAAATGGAAAATGAATTTTCCGTGCAAAGAAAATGAAAACTCCCTTAGGCAACATTGTTTGTAATTTCAAGATGCACCCTTGTGCACAATATGAGATCATTTGAACAAACTATGCCATGAATGTGGCCATAAGATTGATCATTTGGCTTGAAAGCCGTGAATCTTCACACATGATAGCTCATTTCTGAGAACACTTTTTAAAAATGATTACTATATTACAAGTTTATTATTTTTCCTGGAAACTAGGTCACATATAATGACACAATGCGGAGGTTTTCCAATTTTTGGACTTTTTTGAATTTTTTATGCCCGTTTCAAAATGCGGTCAAAACGCCGGGCTTGACCGGTCCTAGCTAGTGGTTGAATCTTGGAATTTTTTGGGCGTTTCTCTGATTAAATAGATACTTATGTACCTAGAAATGATTTTTGGAAAAAATAAAGAGCAAACTACGAGGCACCTGCAGTTCAAATTTAACCCGCTTCCAGCTGAATCAGCGGGAATTTATCTTTTTCACCAGAGGTGGATCAAAACTTTTGACACCCAACCGTTTTGTCAATTGTGCATTATATATGGCCTAGTATTTTATAAAATTGATTAGGTCCAATTTTGCAACAAATATATGGTAGGTCCTTCACAAAAAACTCATTTTGGGCAATCAAAAAAATGGAAAACTGATTTTTCGTCCAAAGAAAACAAAAGATTCCTTAGGCAAAATTGTTTGCCATTCCAAGATGCACCCTTGTGCACGATATGAGGTCATTTGAGTAGACTATGCCAAGAAAGTGGCCATAAGATTGACCATTTGAGCAGACTATGCCATTTGAGCAGACTTTTTAAAGGTATTTATCGTATTAGAAGTTTGTTTTTTCCTAGACACTAGATCACATATAATGACACAATGCAAAGGCTTTCCGTTTTTTGATTTCTTTAATTCTTTATGCCAATTTCAAGACGCGATTAAAACCATGGGCATAACCGTTCGTAGCTGCGGGTGGAATCTTACAAAACTTAAATGGCCAAAAAAGGCTAGAACGATTAGAAGGTTATCATCATCCATAAAATACGGTATAACTTGAGTGAAAATTTTATTGGTTCCATTTTGCAAATATTATTGGTAGTTGCTTCATAAACCCCTTTGTTTTTAGCACTTAGAGAATATATTTTAAATTACAGCCGTATTCTCCAACCAATCAGGACGACTCCCCCGGATTACCCTACCGTAGGCGATCTGAACCGTCTGATCATCCCGTATCTAACGGCAGACTTGACCCCCCCACCATCTCACAACCCGCACCACTCGTATCTCGGGCCCCTCTCTCTCTCCTACGCACCCACAGCCGCCGCCCTCTCCCTCCCTCAGATCGCGATCCGATCCAGATCGACGCTGCCACCCCTCTCTAACCCTAGCTTCCTGTCGCCGGTGGCGGCGCCCTCCCTCCCTCGCCCTCTCATCCTTCCCTCCTCACGGCCATCTCTCCGTTCCCCCATAGCCACACCTCATCCTCCTCCCCATCCCACGGTCCCGTCCCCAGCCCCGCCCGGATCCACCATGCTTGTCCACAGCCACAGCCGCCGCCCCCAGCCCCGCCCACGGCGGCCGCCACCACCCCAAGCCTTGTCTTGCTATAACTCTTCACGAGCAGCGAAGGGAAGAAGAAGGGGAAAGGGGATGGCTGCCGACACCACCTACACGAAGCGGGTGCTGCTCGCCTGCAACGACGGCACCGACGTCGTCTCGCGTGGGGTCGCTGTCGGCCTCGCCAGGCACAGCTGCAGGTACTCCCTCTCACTTTTCCCCTTCTTCCTCCTGTCATTGGGTTCTGAATCTAAGCGCGCGCGCACACATGCTGGTCCTGGTGGGCGACGAGGGCGCCCTGGCTGCGACGGCGGAGGAGGCACGGCACAACGCGGTAGAAGGGGCGGCGGCCATCGCGGTGGTCGGGCTGGACCTCGCGGCCTGCGACGAGGCTGCTACTTCCTCGTTTCCGTCCAGGCAAGTAACCTCTCCTCTCTTCTCCGGCTTCGATCCCCGAATCCATCTCCGTTTAGTCCCCGCGGTTGGGCGTCCTCGCGGACTCTGCAAAAGGCGGGCGTGAATCCCCGGTTGATTTAGGCCTTCGAGGAGCGGAGTAGGATTTTTCGTGCTTATCTCTGCTCATTCGAGTAGCGGAGCAAGATTTGCTCCATGGTTTAGGCCTTCAGGCGGGCGGTTTCTGAAAAGAAATTCAGATTGCCGATTTCTCATACTGTAGGAGTAGTTATCATCAAGATCTGGAATTTAATCCGGAGGCTTGACACTTGCACCTTGGTACATGAGATAAGGTTATTATCTCATCTCCCTGTTACATCCTATTGCTGCACCAAAATGGTCAAATAAAATTTGCGGGAAACATAATCAGCTTTTGTTCATCAGTAAGTTCAGAGAACACTGCAGTGTTCCAATATCCGGTTGTCCTGTTATCCACTGGATTGTAATCGAAGAGCAACATAATTTTTGATTATTACCGTTGTAATGTACAGATATATTGTTGTGATCAACGGAGACTGAAGTGAATTTTCTCTTTTCCCCGCCTCCCGGTTTGCACATCATACCCGAGTTCCTGCTGCTGAAATGGGTAGCACTGAAGCCCCAACACCCGTGCAGGCACCTGTGTGCTCCATTGTGAACGAAGGCCCAGCAGCTCCAGCTGCTTGCTCCATTGTGAACAAAGCCCCAACTCCATGGGCCTAACCTGTGCCAAATGGCAAGCTGCTTGTCACCTAAACAAAGGGAGAAAAGGAAGAGGGATGGAGATAATGATGCCATGGATGCAAGCTCTTGTCATGTTTGTTACAATAATGCACTCTCTTAACAATTTCAGTGTCCAGTAACCAGCATTGGCATCTGATGCATTGCTTGCTACAGGTCTCAGAAAATGGAAATGGCGAGAGTTCTTCATGCAGCATGAAACCAGTAAGAACTGAACTTAGTTTTCTACCATATAGCTTCATCATTTCCCCATATGAAATGGTCCCATAATCTAGTGCGTATCTGTTTCTGGTTTGAAGTTCATCTAGCATTTGATTGCCCAAATTACTTGTTTGGATATAGATTAGCATAATCATAAAATAGAGTGAGTAAGCATATCAACTGATTAGTAACATGTTTTAGTTAATTAAAATGCTCCATTTCATGCTAATCTGAAGTCATATCGAATGAAGGGTTTGGTTATCTGAAATAACGTGCATTTGCTTTTTTCACAAGGAAGATGACGTCCAGATCCCATCTAGTTCAGCAGAAATGCCAGCAAGTGAAAACCTGCCACAGATGAATCGTGCGGTAGGATCTAATAGTTCAGAAATCGTGCCTAGTTGATGCATAGTTCTATCAGGTTAAGTGTCTGCCTCTTAATTACTACTACTCACTGTTTTTGTATTCTACTCACCTGGCAAACAGTGTATAGTTTTGAATGGTTCAATTATACAGAGCTCTCCATGCCCAAGATGAGAAATTCTCACTGTCAATCTGTTTGATGCTATCATTTTCTTACCATCATATTATATGTGCCGCTCAACATTCAACCTACTTTAATCTGTACTTCATCTAGCACACTGCCTAAAATTGCCACTATTCTTTCAATGAATTTAGTAGAATTACCTTGTGATTCCTCTGTTTGCTTCATATTATGGTTGCTCTACTGCTAGTATCTTACTAGATTGTTCTGTCTCATCGTGTTCCTGCTTGTAGTTGATTTTTCATGTGCCTAAGTATATGTGTAGTACACGTGCAAGCAAACATTTGAACTCAAACCCATCCATCCTTTGTACTGTACTATACTGAAGAAGTAATGTAGATGAATATACATGCAGTTTTATTAAGTGAATGCCATGCAAACAACTAACTTGCTCTTGTCCATGTAGATGGAGTAGGAGGATGAGCAGCAGCAACAAATGAGCCTGATGGTGAAGAAGCACCTGATGACCAGAACTCCTTCAAGTGCTCTTTAGTCGCTCCAAAACAAGGTCTTGATGTCCCCGTGCATGAAAATGTTCATATATGTTCCTGCATGATGTGTGTGTGCATGTTGGATGGTCACATTCTAGTGTACTAGCTAGCTAGTAAGCTTGTTTTGCTACGGATGATTGAATGTCATCTCGGTTTGTACCGTATCTAGCTCACCACCTCAAATTGCCTTTGCTTTTGTTAGTGTTTCCTTATTGGTTGGCTAAACATATTTGTTTGTTTGATTTGGGGCATTAGACGCTCTCCATCGATGATTGCCTAATTTTATTCATCGTCTCCACAATATATTCATTTGATTGTACGCTACATACGCACTTAAATACTCATAATGCGTTTGTCCAGCCTTTGTTCAATTGGACAAAATATGAAGCAAACTAATATCTTTGGTTAAAATTGTGGTCTTGATCTTTTCTTAAAACCTGGGACATCATGCATAACTAGCTCTTTCTTTTCAGTCTAAACCTGAGACCTTTTTTTGTTTTCAGTCACACTGCTGTTTTGTTGTGCTTCATAAACCTGAGACTTCTTTCGATTGTAATATCGAAGTTGTTTGGTTCTGGCCTCTGCAGTAGTGCACTAATATTGAAGTTGTTCACTCTTTTACAGGAGCTCCATGTCTAATTTTTTTGGAGTGTGAAGCCGTGAAGCCAAGTGCGAATCAGTGAAGCCCTACTTAGCAAAGTGTTTTTTGATTCTGTAGTAGACTGTAAATTGTAATATTGTAACAGATTGTAAAAGACTAATGTAGTGTTATTTGATGAATTATATTTGTCCCGTCCTATTTGAAATAGTTATTATGTATGTTAAAAATATGTGAAATGGAAACTTGACGAGCGGGACCAATTTATGTCCCAGTTATGAATATAATCTGAGAAATTTTGAAATTTTTGACATTTGGGACCCATCTGACTAGTGGGACCAGCTCTAAAATAAAACGATTGAAAAATAGGAAATTAATTGATGGAAAGAGGGCCATGGCCCAACAAAAATAAGGCTGCAATATTGGGCTTGGCACATGAGCCCAACCAAAAATTGACAGATAGAAAAAAACACAAATAGGCCGAATTGTTGGGCTCGGCCCATGTAGAAAATCGAATTGGACCGGGCTGAATCTTGTGCCACATCAGATTGCCACGCTAGATGCCTACGTGGCCTGGGGAGGTTGCTAGTGAGCAAAACGCCACAGTAGACGTATTTTGGTCATAAACGTCTACGACCATTCCAGAAGAAAGGTCGCTATGGTCAGTTTACGACCACCAGCTTTTGACCTTATGTTTTTGGTCACAAAAAGGTCACAGATTGAAAACAGTGACCACTCAGTGACCAATAGTGATGGTCACAAGTTGACATATTTCTTGTAGTGATCTCGTGGCCGGTTTCTTGGAGTCGGCCCTCTCGACGCTTTCTTCATGAGGGTTTTAAGGCCGGGCCGCCTTCCAGTAGTCGGCTTGTGGGATAGCCGGCCGGGGGAAGGCGACCCCGTGTCTTGGGTGCTTGTAGGCTCGATCGGCCCATTATTTTTTGAAGAGCCAGGTGGAGCCGGCTAGGCTACCCGTGGTCATTTACTCCGACAGAAGAGGTGAGGACAGTGTCGGCTCCCAAACCAGTGCGCATCTTGGATCCGTCAAAGTGCATCCGCCAATGGGTGGAGTCGGGTGCCAGCGGAAAGTACTGGGTCTCGGCCCAGTCAACAAGGAAGTCGGCCAGCACATGGGACTTGATGGCGGTGCGAGGCTGGTAGAAGATGGTATAAGGAGCCAGCACAATGGCCCACTTGGCCACCCGGCCAGATGCATCCCGGCTGCCCATGATCTCGGCAAGCGGGGCAGTGCAAACGACCGTGATGGGGTGCTCTTGAAAGTAGGGCTTGAGCTTCTTGGCGGCAAAGTACACGCCATAGCACATCTTCTGGTAGTGGGGGTAATTTTGCTTTGAGGTTGACAGTACTTCGCTCAGATAATACACCGGCCTCTGGACCAGCTGAGCTTTGCCTTCTTCTGGGCGCTGAACTACGATGACAGTGCTGACCACCCGGCTGGTTGCGGCAATGTAAAGGAGCATGGGCTCTTTGTCAGTCGGAGCCGCCAGGACAGGTGGTGTGATCAGCATCTTCTTCAACTGGTGAAAGGCTTCGTCCGCCTGGTCGTTCCACTCAAAATGAGTGGTTTTCTTCATGATTTGATGCAAGGGAAGAGCCTTCTCCCCTAGCCGACTGATGAAGCGGTTAAGGGAAGCCAGGCACCCGATGAACTTCTGGACGTCTCGTAGTCGGGTGGGAATCTCCATCCTCTCTATGGCCTTGATCTTCCTGGGTTGCACTCAATGCCGCGTTCAGAGACCAGGAAACCAAGGAGCTGGCCGGCTGGTACCTCGAACACGCATTTCTCAGGGTTGAGCTTGATCTGAAAACGGCGCAAGTTTTCAAATGTTTCCTTGAGATCTTCTAGCAGGGTGCCACGCTTCTCCGTATTCACCACAATATCGTCAACATAGACGTGGGCATTTCTGCTGAGTTGCTTGAGGAGGCACTTCTGCATGCAACGTTGAAAAGTGGCATCAGCATTTCTCAGGCCGAATGTCATAGTCAGGTAGCAGAAGGCTCTGAATGGTGTGATTAAGGCGGTCTTCAGGCGGTCGGCTGGATCCAACTTGATCTGATGGTATCCTGAGTAGGCATCCAAGAAACTCAACAGCTCGCAATCTGAGGCAAGGCAAACGGATATGTGGGGCAAGCTTTGTTGAGACTGGTATAATCTATACACATGTGCCATTTCTTGTTCTTTTTCAGTACAAGGAATGGGCTGGCAAGCCACTCTGGAAAGAACACTTCCATAATGAAGCCAGCTACCAGAAGCCGGGCTATCTCTTCAGCAACAATTCTTCTCTTCTCCTCCAACAGTCGGTGGAGGGGTTGTTTGACTAGTTTTACATCTGCTCGGACATGTAGCTTGTGCTCGACGAAATCCGTCGGAACACCCGACATGTCCTTGGGGGACCATGTAAAGATATCCCGATTCTCACGGAGGAAATCGACAAGCTCGCTTTCCTATTTGATGTCCAGGTTTGTTCCTACGAGGGCGAATCTCTCCGGGTGCTATGGGTCCAAAGGTATCTTCTTTGTTTCCTTGGCTGGCTGGGAGGACCCCTGAGCTTCCGACTCGTTGGGATCAGGAAACAGGTCCGGCTGCTTGCCAGCCATAGCCACAACCCGGTCAAGGATCTTTTTCTCAGCAGCAATTACGAGGGACTCGGCCAGCCGACTGTTGGCTGCAGCGCAAGCGGAGGATTTGTTGTAGTCTCCGACTATGTTGATGATGCCCTTGGTGCTTGGCATCTTCATCTTGAGGTAAGCATAGTGGGGCAAGGCCATGAACTTGGCTAGCGCAGGTCGGCCAAGTAGAGCGTGGTAAGGGCTCTCCAGATCCACCACCTCAAACCAGACTGCTTCACGACGGAAGTGATCTTTGTCTCCGAAGAGAACATCTATCTTGATCTTGCCAATTGGTGAGCATGGAAGGCCGGGTACAATGCCATGGAAGATTGCCCGACTGGGCAAGAGCTGCTTCGTCTTGATGTTCAGCTTCTGCATGGTGTCTCGATACAGGATGTTGATTCTGCTTCCGCCATCAATCAGGACTTGGGAGAAATGAGCCGCCTGCCGCTCTGTCGCAAAGGTAGCATCCAACACCAAGGCATAAGAACCCGGAGAAGGCATCACCTCTGGGTGATCCGCTCGGCTCCAGCTGATGGGCTTCCCAGACCACTGCATGAACTCTGGAACTTTGGAAGCACGAACATTGACCTCTTGGTGCTGTCGGCGCCGACTGCACCGATCGTTAGCTTGGCTCGTGAAGACGATATAGGCCGCGTGCTCTTCAGGGAACTAGTCTTGAATGGCTCTGACTGCTGGGCGGGCCACCTGCTGCTGGGGAGCCGGCGGCTGCTGGTCAGCAGGCGGAGAAGGCAGCAACCCTTCGCCTTTGGAGATTCGGGTGAGCCAATGGCACTTCTGGGTTGTGTGGTTGGACGGCTTCGCGCCACTGTGGAACTTGCAAGGAGCATCAAGGGTTTGCTCGTAGGAAAAGGCGGGCTGCCAAGCCGGCCTGCCACCTTTCTGACGCTTGGGTATGGGCTGCCCTTCCGGCTGCTGGTCTTCAACTGTTGCTACCTGCCGGCTGGTGGAAGTCGGCATTGGGGCCTTGTGCTTGTTGTCGTTCTGATGCGGGCGCCGACTGGTGTCGCCAGCCGGCGTCTTAGGAGCCGGAGGGAGCACCTTTCCAGAGGCGTCCACACGGAGCTCCGACTTCATTGAGGAGTCTGCAGTGGCGTACTTGTCTGCTATGATCAGCAACTCTCGAGGGTAGCCGGCTCGTCGTAGAGGAGTCGGTGCTTGAGGAGGGTGCCTTCTCTGCACCCGACGGTGAAATACTCTATAGCTTGCACCTCGTGCACCCCTTCACGGGAGTTGCGGAGCTCGGCCCAGCACGCCAGGTAGTCGCGGCTAGACTCGGTTGGGCCTTGGACGCACAGAGAGAGTTGGCGGGGCTTGGGCGCCCGCTTGTATGTGCTGGTGAAGTTGTGGATGAAGACTTCCATGAAATCGAGCCAACTATTGACGCTGTAGGGCTTGAGGTTGTTCAGCCAGGTGCGTGTCGTGCCTTGAAGCATGAGGGGGACGTACTTCACGGCTATGCGCCTGTTGCCATTTGCTATGTTGACTGCAGTGGAGTAGTCTATCAGCCAGTCTTCTAGCTTGTAACGCCCCCGATGCGGCTATATCTCCCACGTGTCGCGGCACGACTTAGAGGCATAACCGCATTGAAAGCAATGTCGCAAGTGAGGTAATCTTCACACAACCCATGTAATAATTAAGGGAAAGATACATAGTTGGCTTACGATCGCCACTTCACACGAGACATAAATAAACATCCATCATTGAGTACACTCAAGGTCCGACTACGGAACCAAAATAAAAGAAGATACCCCAAATGCTAACACAGATCCCCGAATCGTCCCAACTGGGCACCACTACTGATCATCTGGGAAAGACACATAGTAACGACCACGTTCCTCGTCGAACTCCCACTTGAGCTCGGTGGACTCACCTGCACTGGCCTCATCGGAACCTGCAACTGTTTTGGAAGTATCTGTGAGTCACGGGGACTCAGCAATCTCACACCCGCGAGATCAAGACTATTTAAGCTTATAGGAAGGACAGAGTAGTAAAATGGAGCTGCAGTTTACTAGCATATATGGTGGCTACATCGCAAAAGAGAGCGAGGAGAGAAGCAAAGCGGACGTGAAACTAGTAGTGATCAAGAAGTGATCCTGAACTACTTACGTGGACATAACTCCAACACCGTGTTCACTTCCGGACTCCGCCAGAAGAGACCATCACGGTTACACTTGGTTGATGTGTATTTTATTGAGATCAACTTTGGGTTTTCTACAACCGACATTAACAAATTCCCATCTGCCTCATAACCATGGGCACGGCTTTCAAAGATATTACCTGCAGGGTGTCCCAACTTAGCCCATTATAAGCTCTCACGGTCAACGAAGGATATTCCTTCTCTGGGAAGACCCGATCAATCTCGGAATCCCGGACTACAAGACATTTCGACAGCAATAAAACAAGACCAGCAAAGCCGCCCGATTGTGCCGACAAATCCCGATAGGAGCTGCACATATCTCGTTCTCGTGGCACATCCGGATGAGCAGTACGACGGCAACGAAGATGCCCCAAGTTGCCTCGTGGTGGCACCGCAAGTGGCTCTAGTTTGGACCAACACTCGAGGAGCATTGGCCCGGGGTTAAATAAAGATGACCCTCGGGCTCGCGAAAACCCGGGGAAAAGGCTTAGGTGGCAAATGGTAAAACCAATGTTGGGCCTTGCTGGACGAGTCTTATTCAAAGCGAACTGTCAAGGGGGTCCCATAAATCACCCAACCGTGTAAGGAACGCGAAATCAAGGAACATAACACCGGTATGACGGAAACTAGGGTGGCAAGAGTGGAACAAAACACCAGGCATAAGGCCGAGCCTTCCACCCTTTACCAAGTATATAGATGTATTAAATTATAGCAGATATATATATTGTGATATCTCCAACAAGTAAACATGTTCCAATAAGGAACAACATCTCCATGTCCCAACAAGGAACAAACTTCAGCTTCACCTGCAACTAGCAACGCTATAAGAGGGCTGAGCAAAGCGGTAACATAGCCAATCAACGGTTTGCTAGGAAAGGATGGTTAGGGGCTGACATGGCAATATGGGTGGCATGATATAGCAAGGTAGGCATCGCAGCATAGGCATAGCAAAAGAGCGAGCAACTAGCATAGCAAAGATAGAAGTGATTTCGAGGGTATGGTCATCTTGCTCGCAATGTTCTCGAGTTGTCGAAAGCTTGATCCTCGGCGTTCTCAACAGGCTCCTCGTTCACGTACTCGTCTCCGACTCTACCCAAAACAACAACACAAACAAAGGAACCACAATAAATCACGGTGCAATGCACAATCAACATGATGCAAAACATGACATGATATGCGGGATGCGATATGCAATGCTTATATGCGCCCGGAAGGTAAATGATGAACCAGGCATCAACTTGGCAAACCAAGCATGCCACTGAAAGATGAGATGATTTCGGTTGAAATCGATATAAAGATCACGGAATCGGATGCACGGTTTGCAAATGGCAAGCAAAACAAGAATGGCGCAAATCTGCCATTAACAGCATGATGCCACTTAGCAAGCAACAATTAATTAAGCTACTGCACCCAAACGTACCAACAAAGCACATGGCAGTGATCTACACATGATGCTCGACAAAAGATGAGCACTGAGCTACGGCTAGTTCACATCATAACATGTTCAAACAAGCATGGCAAAAGTGCACAAAATATCAGGCTGGACATGGCAAAAACAGTAACAGGTTGCAATGTTCAGAGCAACAAAACTACAAGCTACAGGAAATTAAAATAGCAAAACATGGCATGGCATGAATCTACTCAAAGCATATTTCAAAAGTCCCTTACTGACCATAAGCCAAAAAGGAATATAAAATATAGTAACACACATGTCAATATTGAAAGTCTCGTTAACAGATTCAGCACCATGGCATGTCAAAAACTGATAACGAGATGACATGTTTACAAGCTCAATGCACTCACTACAGAGCCTCAAATGATAAAATAAGCCTACATACATCAAGAAGACATGACATAGAAAACATACATGGCAAGAACAATTACATAGCATATATGGATCAACCACAACAAGGTAGGCAAAATTGAATAACACGTATACAATCTGCCAGGAAACATTTGATAGCAAAAGTAGAGCTCGATTGACTCAAGCTATGGCATCCCATAATTGCAAACAAAGGCATGGATGGATAGAGCAAGTCATGCTTTACAAAACACCCTTACTGAAGTGTCTCAAAATATGCATAGATCTCTCGGTATCATCAAGTTAACATGGCATCAAAATCAGCTAAAACAGGGCTGAAATCAGCAACATTAGGACACCTACTTTGCATGCTTGTGCTAGTCACCACATAGATCACAAAAATACATGGCATATACCCCTGGAAAGATGACATGGCATTTTACAAAACACATGTAGGACTCAAATTCATAGGGTGCACACAATAATCATGGCAAAAATAACAAAAGTGCAAGTCCTGATAAAAATCAGAAACTAACAGCACATAGCACTCTTCCAACAGCATTTCGGGCATCAAGATGAGCTCAAATGAAAATGATGCAATGGAATGAAATGATCTACTCTTCGAGACGAACATTTTGACATATCATACGCGCAAAATGGATCTACGGATGCGAAGATATAGCATGTTGAAAAATGCACAAAATAACAATGTTGCAAAATACTTAGAGAAATATGGAGGGAGAGAGAGAAGAGGTCAACGGTGGGGGACTCGAGGTCGGATCGGCTCCCGACCGAATCGGGCGGCGGCGGCGACGGAGGAGCCGCCGGGAGGCGGCCGGCGAGGGGGAAGGCGGCGCCGAGGGGCGGCGGCGTGGGGGCGGGTGAGGCGGCGTGAAGCGGCGGGAGGGCGAGGGAAGGCGGGCTGGCTGGGCGTGAGGAGGCGGCATGGCGAGGAGGCGGCGGGCGCCCGCCGGCGAGGGGAGGAGGCGGGCGGCGCAGGCGGGCAGGCCGGAGGCGGAGGGCGGCGGAGGCGCGCATGAGCGGCGGCGGCGCGGACGGCATGGCGGGCCAGGGAGGCGGCCGTGGGCTCCTGGGCCCGATGGGCGGCGGCGGGCGGCCACGTGGCGCCCGATTATGCTGGGCGGCGGCGCGATTTGTCCGGCTGGTGGCGGACACGTCCGGCTTGTGAGACGCGTTTTAGGGTTTCGGGAAGAGGATGATCCGGATTTGGGGAGGTTTGCTTAAATAGGCATAGAGGAGCTAGGAGAGTCCAAATGAGGTGTAGTTTTCTACCACACGATCGTGATCGAACGACGGAGAGCATGGAGGTGACTTAGATGGGTTATTGGGCTGTTTTGAAGGGTGTTGGGCTGCAACTTAAAAGAGGCCTTTTGAAGGTGCGGTTAACCGTTGGAGTACCAAACGAGCTCCAAATGACCGAAACTTGACCGGTGGTCTACGGTGGTATACCAAGGCCACTAGACAAACCTCGGTCCATTTCGAGAAGGTTTAATACCCGCACACGGAAAAACGTAAAAGGGACCGCCGGGGAGATAGGAGTGCCGGATTGCAAAAGCGGACAACGGGAAAAATGCTCGGAATCATGAGGCGAACACGTATGCAAATGCGATGCACATGATGACATAATATAAAATGCATGACATGGACAAAATGCAAAAGGAGAAAACCCAACCACGGAGGGAATATCATATATCAATGCCGAAAATGGCAAGAGTTGGAGTTACAAATATGGAAAGTTACTTCGGGGTGTTACAACACTCCACCACTACAAGAGGATCTCGCCCCGAGATCTAGGACTGAAAGAACTCCGGATATTCAGAGCGGAGGTGATCCTCGCGCCCCGGTAGCTTCTCGGTCGGAATGGTGTGACCACTTCACTTTCAGGAATTTGATTGACTTGTTGCGAGTCTTGCGCTCGGTTTCTTCAAGAATAGCAACGGGGTGCTCATGATAAGAAAGATCTTCTTGAAGGTCAATCTCTTGAAGTTGATAGTGCGTTCAGGAGTCTTGAAGCACTTGCGAAGCTGTGACACGTGAAACACATCGCACGTTTGCAAAGTTGGATGGAAGCTCAAGTTGATAGGCGAGATCGCCTCTTTTCCCAATGATCTTGAAAGGACCCACGTATCTAGGGGCAAGCTTCCTTTGATACCGGGCGGCGAGTGCCTTTCATTGAGACACGCGGAGGTAGACATGGTCTCCGATATCAAAAGTCACATCACGGTGCTTATCATCATAATAGCTCTTCGGCGCGATTGCGCGGCTTTGAGATTCTCACGAATGACTTGGCACATTTCTTACGCTTCGTGATCAAGTCATTGCCAAGAAGTTGGCGTTCACTGTCTCGAGACCAATTGAGAGGAGTACGGCACTTTACGCCATAGAGAATTTCAAATGGGGCCTTGCCCGAACTTGCTTGGAAGCTGTTGTTGTAAGAGAACTTCGGCATAAGGAAGACAATCTTCCCACTTCATACCGAAGGAAATGACACAAGCCCCGAGCATATCTTCAAGGATTTGATTAACTCGCTCAACTTGGCCACTTGTTTGAGGATGGAAAGCTGTCTTTGAAACGAATGTTGGTGCCCATGGCCTTCAAAAGAATCCCAAAACTTGGAGGTAAAGATGCTGCCACGGTCGAAGAGATCACTTGTGGAATGCCGTGCAAGGAGACAATCTCGAGGTGTATAGCTCGCCAACCGAGCTGCTGTGATGGATTCTTTGATAGGAAGAAAATGAGCCACTTTAGTAAGCTTGTCAATGACAACGAAGATAGCATCATTTCCACGCTTGGACTTTGGAAAGCCACCACGAAGTCCATTTCAATATGATCAAACTTCCATTCAGGAATAGCAAGAGGTTGGAGGAGACCAGCTGGTCTTTGGTGTTCTCGCTTTCACTCTTTTGCAGACATCACACTCATTCACGAATTGAGCAATTTCTCGCTTCATTCGAGTCCACCAATATGACTGCTTGAGATCATGGTACATCTTCGTACTTCCAGGATGAATGGATAGAAGCGAATTGTGAGCCTCGTTCATAATGACTTTTCTCAGATCACCCTTAGGAACCACAATCCGGTCCTCAAAGAACAGAGTGTCTTTGTCATCAACGCGGAAGCACTTGTACTTGGAAATGCCCTTGTCGATACCACGTTTCACCTTTTTCACCATGGCATCGAGAAGTTGAGCCTCACGAATCTGATCTTCCAAAGTAGGAGAGACTATGAGGTTGGCAAGAAAGCCTTGAGGAACAACTTGAAGATTCAGCTTATGGAAGGCTTCACAGAGATCCGGTGAAAGGGCTTGAGGATTAGACTATTGCGAGAAGCTTTCTGCTCAAAGCATCTGCAATGACATTGGCTTTGCCGGAGTATACTCAATACTTGGGTTGTACTCTTGAATCATTTCGACCCATCGAGTCTGCCTCGAGGTTGAGGTTGGGCTGAGTGAAGATGTACTTGAGACTCTTGTGATCGGTGAAAATGTCCACTTTCCTTCCCAACAAGAGATGTCTCCATGTAATCAATGCATGAACAACGCCGCCAACTCAAGATCGTGAGTGGGGTAGTTCTTCTCGTTGGGATTCAAGCTGGCGAGAGGTATAAGCCACAACTCTCTTCTCTTGCATTAACACAGCACCGAGACCTTGAAGAGAAGCATCACAGAAAACTTCATATGGCTTGGATTCATCAGGAGGAGTCAAGACAGGAGCTGTGACGAGTTTCTCTTTGAGGGTATTGAAAGCAACGTCACACTCGGGAGACCAGACATACTTCACATGCTTCTGGAGAAGGTTGGAAAGAGGCTTTGCAATCTTGGAGAAGTTCTCAACGAATCTTCGGCAATAGCTTGCAAGACCAAGAAAACTGCGGAGCTGCTTGACATTCTGAGGAGGTTCCCAATTCACAATTGCGGACACCTTCTCGGGATCAACAGCGATGCCCTTGGCGGAGATGATATGACCAAGATAAAGCACTTCATCAAGCCAAAATTCACATTTGGAGAACTTAGCATAGAATTGATACTCTCTGAGCTTGTCTAGCACCAATCGCAAATGTTTGGCATGATCCTTCTTATTCTTGGAGAAGACCAAAATATCATCAAGATAGACCAAGACGAATTCATTGGTGTAGGGGTTGAATATGAAGTTCATCATCCGAGAGAATGTTGGAGGAGCATTGACGAGGCCGAAAGACATGACAGTATATTCATAAGAACCAAAGCTTGTTTCGAAGCTGTCTTGGGAATATCTTGTTCACGAATGCGAACTGATGATACCCCATACGAAGGTCAAGCTTTGAGAACACAGTAGCACCTTTGAGTTGCTCGAAAAGCTCATTGATGTTGGGAAGTGGATACTTGTTCTTGATTGTCTTCTTATTCAATGGACGGTAATCGGCGCAAAGTCGGTCCGTGCCATCCTTCTTCTCGGACAAAAGAACACCACAACCCCAAGGAGATGAACTCGGTCCGATCAAACCAGACGCTCTTGTTCATCGAGCTGCTTCTTTAATTCCTTCAGCTCATCTGGTCCAAGCTTGTATGGACGCTTGCAAACGGGTTCGGTGCCAGGCTCAAGATCGATAACGAACTCAACTGGCCGATGAGGAGGCATACCCGGAAGCTCTTCTGGAAAGACATCTTGGTACTCACAAACGACTGGAATCTGAGAGATGGCATTTAGTTCGCCCTTCTCATTGAGAGAAAACAACCGAATGGTTTCATCACGAGCGGCATAGATGATCACATCATTAGAAGAGTGAGTCAATTGAATTTCCCTGGCAGCACAATCAAGCTGAGCTTTGTGCTGATAAAGCCAGTCCATTCCGAGAATAAGATCAATATCCGAGTCACCAAGAACCATTGGTTTGGAAAGAAATCTATAATCGCCCATCTTGATAGAAACATCATGAACTATTGAGTTGGCTCTCATTGACTTTGCCGGAGAAATAACACCCAAAGGTTTATCCAGGTAAGACCAAGAAAAATCATTCTTTGCAAAGAACGATCTGGACATGAAACAATGCGATGCACCAGTATCAAATAAGACTTTTGCAGGAATATCATTAACTGAGAGATTACCCATTATCACATCAGAAGATTCCTCTGCTTGAGCTGCATTCATCATATTGACCTTGGCATACTTTGGATTATGCTTGACCCTTTGCATTGCTGGAAGATTTCACAGGAGGAGGAGGCGGAAGGCGCCCTGGGTGAAGCACTTGTTAGATAGTGACCCTTCTGCGACACTTGTTGCAAGTGACCTCGAGAGCGGACGGTGGTAAGGAGCACTTGACCTTGGAGCTTGAGAATTAGACTTGTTACGATAGCTTGGGTTGGGTGGGTGGGAAGATCCACGGCCACCTGAGTTCTTCTTTGGTAAGGCCGACGGAACGGAGGAGGGGCAGGTAAAACTTCTGCTGCTTGGCTGCCACTTGAGAGGATGAGGAGGACTGAATCTGCATCCCGATTCTCTTCTTAGAAGCCTCGCATTTGAGCTGTGCAGCTTCTTGCTTGAGCCATGTTGTAGAAATCATCATACTTATCTCGCTCAAACAGCACAAGAGGTAATTGCAGATCTTCTCTCGGACCACCTCTGAATTGATAGATCATACTCTTCTCATCGTGCACGTCTTGCTTAGCAAAACGCAAGCGAGCTCGAACTGGATATTGTATTGATAGACAGACATGGTGCCTTGCTTGAGATTGCGGAACTCCTCACGCTTGCTCTCAACAACACTTTTGAATGTGATGAGCTCTGAAATCACGGCGGAACTCATCCTGTAATGACACGACCTCCTCTGGAATCTTTGTATTCTGGTACCACTCAGCAGCTTGATCCTTGAGTTGAAACGATGCAAACTTGACAAAGTCCTCAGTCCGACATTGCTACTGATCAAAGTGCTTGCAGATGTCCACTAACCAATCATCGCCGTCTGTTGCCTCAACACGTAAACCGAAAGACTTCGCTGATTAGCGAGAAACCGACCGAGAGTAGCAAAGTGTGGCTGATTGTTGCCTTGACCTTGATTGCCTTGATTGCCTTGCCCTCGAGTACGTTCTTGCAAGAGCTGCAAAATCATCGAGCATTGGCATTGGTGGCTGCCATGATAGCTTGCCGAGCCTCTGGAGGCGGAGGTGGAGGTGGAGGTGGAGGTTGGTCGATCCCCATCATTGCGATCCGGATTCGACGCAGCGTTGGCGGAGCCATCTGAAGAGGGTGACATCCGTTAGTCCTTTGATAGACAAATTGATAAGTAGAATCAACGGATAGAAATTGCAACATATAGTCTTCACAATAAACATTCGAACAAGAATGAACGAATGAATTCCAAAGTTAATCATCACACATCCATTAAGGTGAGAAGCCACTTAGATAAAGATATGGAAACAACATCTGTCTTAGCAACAATTCGAATATCATAACTGAAAACAAAAGGTTGGCTTCTAGAATGAGCCGGAACAAACACATGATAGAGATTTCGCTCAAAGTGTTCGTGGTGGGGCCCACACGGACATGACGTATAGCGGACGTCACGAATGACAAACAAGACGTCCCGAATCAGCATAGCCAAGGATTCTTTAAGGCGTCTCGCGACCATCAGAATCGACCGTGAATGGGCGGACCACTAGACGTTGAACCCCAATCTCAAATCATACATCTGTCGGAAAGAATATCCTGTAAGCTACTAGAATTCCCACCTATAAACTCCGAAACTTTCTGGTTATGCAATCTGGTGTTGGGGATACAGGGACACAAAATATATCACCCAAACTAACAATACCTAGATCCATTGTATCCATCCGTCAACACATAACCAAGAAATCCTCGGAAATCGTGTACCTCGACCTTCGAAAAACATCCGTTATGCAAGTCATGGCAATACTCCCGCACTCGCCACAGTACTGGGCTATCAGGGTTATCTCACCAACAACTGCACAAAAGAGATTTCGATGTCGGCAAAACTCAGGTATTCCAGAACTGCAACGATAAAATTGTGACGACAACACCTCGGAGCTCAACTCCCCGGGACACTGCCACAACCCCTAAATGTCAGGAGGCACCAAGAACAATGTTCTCGTCACAAAACCATCGAACGATTCCAAGATACCCACGTGATCCTAAAAAAATTTAGTGAAATTTGAGGAGAGAAGAGTCAAAACTCTCGTCGGGATACCTCACCGAGCGACGAAAGGACTGGAAGTAAAAAGAATCCTACTCTCCGATATATATAATCCTAAGACTCAAAACATTTTCCATTCTAGACTCAACAACGCATGACAAACAATCAAGTAGGGGCTCCTAAGTCGGGAAGGCTCGATTACCAACTTGTAGCGCCCGATGCGGCTATATCTCCCACGTGTCGAGGCACGACTTAGAGGCATAACCGCATTGAAAGCAATGTCGCAAGTGAGGTAATCTTCACACAACCCATGTAATAATTAAGGAAAGATACATAGTTGGCTTACGACGCCACTTCACACACAGTACATAAATAAACATCCATCATTGAGTACACTCAAGGTCCGACTACGGAACCAAAATAAAAGAAGATACCCCAAATGCTAACACAGATCCCGAATCGTCCCAACTGGGCACCACTCTCGATCATCTGGAAAGACACATAGTAACGACCACGTTCCTCGTCGAACTCCCACTTGAGCTCGGTGGACTCACCTGCACCGCCTCATCGGAACCTGCAACTGTTTTGGAAGTATCGTGAGTCACGGGACTCAGCAATCTCACACCGCGAGATCAAGACTATTTAAGCTTATAGGAAGGACAGAGTAGTAAAATGGAGCTGCAGCAAGCGACTAGCATATATGGTGGCTACATCGCAAAAGAGAGCGAGGAGAGAAGCAAAGCGCGGACGTGAAACTAGTAGTGATCAAGAAGTGATCCTGAACTACTTACGTGAGACATAACTCCAACATCGTGTTCACTTCCGGACTCCGAGAAGAGACCATCACGGTTACACACGCCGTTGATGTGTATTTTATTGAGATCAACTTTGGGTTTTCTACAACGGACATTAACAAATTCCCATCTGCCTCATAACCGCGGGCACGGCTTTGAAAGATATTACCTGCAGGGTGTCCCAACTTAGCCCATTATAAGCTCTCACGGTCAACGAAGGATATTCCTTCTACCGAAGACCCGATCAATCTCGAATCCCGGACTACAAGACATTTCGACACAATAAAACAAGACCAGCAAAGCCGCCCGATTGTGCCGACAAATCCCGATAGGAGCTGCACATATCTCGTTCTCGTGGCACATCCGGATGAGCAGACTGACGGCAAACGAAGATGCCCCAAGTTGCCTCTGTGGTGGCACCGCAAGTGGCTCTAGTTTGGACCAACACTCGAGAGGAGCATTGGCCGGGGTTAAATAAAGATGACCCTCGGGCTCGCGAAACCCGGGGAAAAGGCTTAGGTGGCAAATGGTGAAACCAATGTTGGGCCTTCTTTGGACGAGTCTTATTCAAAGCGAACTGTCAAGGGGTCCCATAAATCACCCAACCGTAAGGAACGCGAAATCAAGGAACATAACACGGTATGACGGAAACTAGGTGGCAAAGTGGAACAAAACACACTGCATAAGGCCGAGCCTTCCACCCTTTACCAAGTATATAGATGTATTAAATTATAGCAGATATATATATTGTGATATCCCCAACAAGTAAACATGTTCCAATAAGGAACAACATCTCCATGTCCCAACAAGGAACAAACTTCAGCTTCACCTGCAACTAGCAACGCTATAAGAGGGCTGAGCAAAGCGGTAACATAGCCAATCAACGGTTTGCTAGGAAAGGATGGTTAGGGGCTGACATGGCAATATGGGTGGCATGATATAGCAAGTGGTAGGCATCGCAGCATAGGCATAGCAAAAGAGCGAGCAACTAGCATAGCAAAGATAGAAGTGATTTCGAGGGTATGGTCATCTTGCTCGCAATGTTCTCGAGTTGTCGAAAGCTTGATCCTCGGCGTTCTCAACAGGCTCCTCGTTCACGTACTCGTCTCCCAACTCTACCCAAAACAACAACACAAACAAAGGAACCACAATAAATCACGGTGCAATGCACAATCCACATGATGCAAAACATGACATGATATGCGGGATGCGATATGCAATGCTTATGTGCGCTCCTGAAGGTAAATGATGAACCAGGCATCAACTTGGAAAACCAAGCATGCCACTGGAAAGATGAGATGATTTCGGTTGAAATCGATATAAAGATCACCGGAATCGGATGCACGGTTTGCAAATGGCAAGCAAAACAAGAATGGCACAAATCTGCCATTAACAGCATGATGCCACTTAGCAAGCAACAATTAATTAAGCTACTGCACCCAAACGTACCAACAAAGCACATGGCAGTGATCTACACATGATGCTCGACAAAAGATGAGCACTGAGCTACGGCTAGTTCACATCATAACATGTTCAAACAAGCATGGCAAAAGTGCACAAAATATCAGGCTGGACATGACAAAAACAGTAACAGGTTGCAATGTTCAGAGCAACAAAACTACAAGCTACAGGAACTTAAAATAGCAAAACATGGCATGGAATGAATCTACTCAAAGCATATTTCAAAAGTCCCTTACTGACCATAAGCCAAAAAGGAATAGAAAATATAGTAACACACATGTCAATATTGAAAGTCTCGTTAACAGATTCAGCACCATGGCATGTCAAAAACTGATAACGAGATGACATGTTTACAAGCTCAATGCACTCACTACAGAGCCTCAAATGATAAACTAAGCCTACATACATCAAGAAGACATGACATAGAAGACATACATGGCAAGAACAATTACATAGCATATATGGATCAACCACAACAAGCTAGGCAAAATTGAATAACACGTATACAATCTGCCAGGAAACATTTGATAGCAAAAGTAGAGCTCGATTGACTCAAGCTATGGCATCCCATAATTGCAAACAAAGGCATGGATGGATAGAGCAAGTCATGCTTTACAAAACACCCTTACTGAAGTGTCTCAAAATATGCATAGATCTCTCGGTATCATCAAGTTAACATGGCATCAAAATCAGCTAAAACAGGGCTGAAATCAGCAACATTAGGACACCTACTTTGCATGCTTGTGCTAGTCACCACATAGATCACAAAAATACATGGCATATACCCTGGAAAGATGACATGGCATTTTACAAAACACATGTAGGACTCAAATTCATAGGGTGCACACAATAATCATGGCAAAAATAACAAAAGTGCAAGTCCTGATAAAAATCAGAAACTAACAGCACATAGCACTCTTCCAACAGCATTTCGGGCATCAAGATGAGCTCAAATGAAAATGATGCAATGGAATGAAATGATCTACTCTTCGAGACGAACATTTTGGCATATCATACGCGCAAAATGGATCTACGGATGCGAAGATATAGCATGTTGAAAAATGCACAAAATAACAATGTTGCAAAATACTTAGAGAAATATGGAGGGGAGAGAGAGAAGAGGTCAACGGCGGGACTCCCGAGGTCGGATCGGGCTCCCGACCCGAATCGGCGGCGGCGGCGACGGAGGAGCCCGCCGGGAGGCGGCCGGGCGAGGGGGAAGGCGGCCGAGGGGCGGCGCCACGGTGGCCGAGGCGGAGGCGGCGAGAGCGGCGGCGATGAGGCGAGGAGGCAGCGGGCAGGCGGGAGGCCTTGGGCGAGGGAGGCAGGCGGGCGCCCGCCGGGCGAGGGAGGCGGCGCCGGGCGGGCGGCGGAGGCGAGGGCGGCGGCGGGAGGCGCGCCGAAGGCGGCGGCGCAGCATGGACGCATGGGGGCGGGAGGGCGGCCGTGGGCTCACGGGCTCCTGGAGCGTGGGCGGCGGCGGTTACGTGGCGCCCGATTGGCTGGGCGGCGGCGCGATTTGTCCGGTTGGCGGCGGACACGTCCCGCGTGTGGGGACGTTTTAGGGTTTCGGGAAGAGGATGATCCGGATTTCGGGGGAGGTTTGCTTAAATAGGCATAGAGGGAGCTAGGAGAGTCCAAATGAGGTGTAGTTTTCGCCACACGATCGTGATCGAGCGACGGAGAGCATGGAGGTGACTTAGATGGGTTATTGGGCTGTTTTGAAGGGTGTTGGGCTGCAACTTAAAAGAGGCCTTTGCGAAAGTGCGGTTAACCGTTGGAGTACCAAACGAGCTCCAAATGACCGAAACTTGACCGGTGGTCTACGGGTGGTATACCAAGGCCACTAGACAAACCTCGGTCCATTTCGAGAAGGTTTAATACCCGCACACGAAAAACGTAAAAGGGACCGCCGGGGAGATAGGAGTGCGGATTGCAAAAGCGGACAACGGGAAAAATGCTCGGAATCATGAGACGAACACGTATGCAAATGCGATGCACATGACGACATAATATAAAATGCATGACATGGACAAAATGCAAAAAGGAGAAAACCCAACCACGGAGGGAATATCATATATCAATGCCGAAAATGGCAAGAGTCGGAGTTACAAATATGGAAAGTTACTTCCGGGGTGTTACATAGCTTCACCGAGCCGTTGTACTTGGGAGTGTCTTGCTACCTCTTGAGCACTATGTTGGTTTTCCTTGAAGAGGAAAGGGTGATGCAGCAAAGTAGCGTAAGTATTTCCCTCAGTTTTTCAGAACCAAGGTATCAATCCAGTAGGAGGCTCCTCAAAAGTCCCACGCACCTACACAAACAAACAAGAACCTCGCAACCAACGCAATAATGGGGTTGTCAATCCCTTCACGGTAACTTGCAAAAGTGAGATCTGATAAGATAAATATTTTTGGTATTTTTATGATATAGATTGGAAATTAAAAGATGAAAAATAAAAGTAGATGGAAAACCTATATGATAAAAGATAGACCCGGGGGCCATAGGTTTCACTATTGGCTTCTCCCTAGATAGCATAAATATTAGGTGGGTGAACAAATTACTGTTGAGAAATTGATAGAAAAGCGCATAGTTATGAGATTATCTAGGCATGATCATGTATATAGGCATCACGTCCGTGACAAGTAGATCGAGACGATTCTACATCTACTACTATTACTCGACACATCGACCGACTCCTGTCTGCATCTAGAGTATTAAGTTCATGAAGAACAGAGTAACGTATTACGAAAGATGACATGATGTAGAGGGATAAACTCATGCAATATGATATAAACCCCATCTTTTTTATCCTCGATGGCAACAATACAATACGTGCCTTGCTGCCCTAACATCCTTTGGGAAAGGACACCGCAAGATTGAACCCAAAGCTAAGCACTTCTCCCATTGCAAGAAAGATCAATCTAGTAGGCCAAATCAAACTGATAATTCGAAAAGACTTGCAAAGATAACAAATCATACATAAAAGAATTCAGAGAAGATTCAATTATTTCTCATAGATAAACTTGATCATAAACCCACAATTCATCGAATCTCGACAAACACACTGCAAAAAGAGTTACATCAAATAGATCTCCAAGAAGATCGAGGAGAACTTGGTATTGATATTGAAAGATAGAGAAGAAGCCATCTAGCTAATAACCATGGACCCGAAGGTCTGTGGTAAACTACTCACAACTCATCGGAGAGGCCTTGGAGATGATGTAGAGGCCCTCCGTGGTCGATTTCCCCTCCGGCGGAGCGCCGGCGAAGGCTCCAAGATGGGATCTCACGGATACAGAAGGTTGCGGCGGTGGAATTAGGTTTTCGTGGTGCTCCCCGATGTTTTCGGGGTACGGGAGTATATATAGGCGAAGGAGGTATGTCGGTGGAGCAACGAGGGGCCCACGAGGGTGGGGGGCGCGCTGGGCACCCTCGTGGCCGCCTCGTTTGTTGCTTGACGTCCACTCCAAGTCTCCTCAGTTGCGATTGTTCCAAAAAGATCGCTCCAAAATGTTTTATTCCGTTTGGACTCCGTTTGATATTCCTTTTCTTTGAAACACTGAAATAGGCAAAAAAAGCAGCAATTCGGGCTGGGCCTCCGGTTAGTAGGTTAGTCCCAAAAATGATATAAAAGTGTAAAGTAAAGCCCGTAAACATCTAAAACGGGTAATATAATAGCATGGAACAATAAAAAATTATAGATACGTTGGAGACGTATCATGTCTCTTGGGAGCGAGAACCCTTTGGGAAAGGGCTCGTCGTAAATGCGGGGGCCAAAACAAGGCGGGCCGACATCATCCTCCTCTTCTAGCGCTAGGGATCGCGCCAGGCGGTCAATCCGGTGGCGGGCATCGCTCTCACCGACTCCTTCGCGGCGGCCCAATCGGCCGCTGAGCGTTGGGTGGTCAACAGGCGGCGGGGAGGGGTATCTCTCCCTACGAGGCAGAGGGGGAGGCAGGTTGTCGCCTCGCCGCTCCACGGCTCTTGGGTTGCCTTCTCCGTCGCGCTCGATGGTGAAGCACGTCCGACTGCGGCTAGCAGCCGGCTCCATATCCTTTCGCTCACGGGTGCCGCCCGCAGTCAGCGTCTGAGAGGTCGCGCCATGCTCTCGGCGAGGGGGGGGGGACTCTCAGCGCGCGCGTTGGCTTCTTGTCGTTCTGGGGCCGCGTCGACGAGCTACTGGACGCGTCTTCTCATGCCGTGCAACTCGTCTCCGTCCAAGCCTTCCAGCTCATCTGCTGCCGCCTGAGCGGCACGCAGGTTCTTGAGTGGCGTGGTGTAGACTGGGCGGTCGACCCCAAGCATGCTGGCGATGGCCGCACCGCGCTTCTTGATAGCGCCAAGCCGGCTGGGTCCGCCAGCAGCCGGTGTGCCGGAGGCGGCACGATCAACCTCATGCTGATAAGCCTAGGTGAGGCGTCTCATGGAGGCTATCTTCTTGCCGTTCTCGATGAGGGCAAGGCGGTGGGGCTCCAGCGTGTCGGCGTCGGCGCCAGCCGGAATGGGGGCGAACAGGTCATGCAGCGCCGTCTGCAGATTGTCGTGGGCGTTCTTGCCGGATACGGCGCCATGGCTGATGACTAGCACCTCGGTCACAGTGCATCCGCTGCTATCGGCACGAGGAAGAGGATCATCGATGAACACTACATTGGTGGGGAAGGCGTCGAGGGATACCGTGTCGGAATCGACGAGCATCGGGTCGGTAGAGCCGATCGATTCCAAGTCGGAGGTGAGCTCGTTGGCGATGTCGAGCTTGCCAAGGAGGTCGATAAGACATCTCTCGGAGCTGGTTGCACCCGTGTCTGGCACGGGCTTGTCGGAGAGGTGAACCTCAACGAGAAGATCGGCGAGGCAGCTTGCTGCACAGGCGGCATCAACGCCATGCAGCACGTCGGGGCAAGCGCCATTGGGCGTGCCAGGCTGGCTACGCTCGTTGGGGAGGAACAGGGTTCCCGTCCAGAGCAGGTCTCTGGACGACGGTGCACCTAGCCCCATGGTGGGCGCCAAATATCGGGTGGTAGGTGCGACATATGCCAAAGGATGACTAATCATTGTGGGAGCCAGTAAGACATCGCTAGTGCCTGGAAACAGGATAAGGCGAAGACATGCATGCCGGCGAATCTTACCCAGGTTTGGGGCTCTCCTAGGAGAAAACACCCCTAGTCCTGCTCCGCTGGGTCTCCGCATGATCACTAAATCAGTAAGTAGCTACAAGTGGCTCCTTGAGCTGTTCGGCTAGAGGAAGAAGAAGGGCAAGGCTAGCTCTCCTCTTCTCTCTATGTGGTGTGTGTGTAGTTCTAATGGATCAACCCTTTGCATGGGTGCCCTGGAGTGTTTATATAGGCCTACCGACTGGGCGTGGGCCCAGTCCGTCAGTGTCTATGGGCACCGGCTTCTCCGTCGGCCGCTGGGGCCCATCGACTGGTGGGTCCCGCCGGCTACCGGCCTCTTGCCCGACCGGCTGGGCCCACCGCCTGTGGACCCTGTCGGCTGCTCATTACTGTAGCCTCGCCCTTGATGACGATGGCTTTGTCGGGGCAAGCATGGCTACTGTGGCGCCGCCTAGCGGGCATTCACTGTAGCCTTACCCCGTCTTATCTTCTTAATGGTGCACAAACTTCTAGGCCGTGCGCAGGCCGGCTGTTGGGAGCCGGCCTCCCACCGTGCCGACTGGTCGGGTCAAGCTGCCTTCTGGTGGCTCTCTGTCAGGAGGGGCCCGCCGCCTGCGGGCCGTACTGACAGCTCGTCATGGGTGACGTCGTGGTCAACATGGCAATAGTGCCGCGCCGGGCGAGGGATGGCCGCCTAGTACGGTGCATTGTAGCCACGCTCGCTCCGGGATTCGGGGGTGGCAGGCTTCACTGTAGCCACACCCCGGCTTACCGCCATTATGTGGGTGCAAACTTTGAGGGTATATGTCTGGCCGCCGGCTAGGAGTCGGCCCGCTTCGGGACGGCTTGCTGAACCTTGCCGCCTTCCTGCAGCCGGCCACAGGGCCAGCCGACCATAAGAAGGCGGCCCTTCGTCTTGGATGCTTGAGGGGCGCATTCTCCCCATTGTTTTGAAGAACCAGGGGGAGCGGATAAGGCTACCCGTGGTTATTTACTACGATAATTAGTATGTCTCGAAGCAAGTAATTCAAGTGAAGAATTCATTTTGCCTCTCAAGATACTATGTTGGAGCATGAGAACGAGCAAATGATGTCCAATATGATATTCAAGGAGAAACTTGATATGGTCACGGTGAATTAAGACATTAGTTATTATGTCTTGAAGAAATGAAGCATAGTGAAGATATCAATAGGGCCTTCAAGACATCAATATTAATCATGGAGCAAAAATAAATGTTGACCAAGATGAAGATCAAAGTTTGACCTCTAAGATGGTCAACACACAAGCGCATACCATGTTCCACATGAGATCTTGTGGTATGGTAATTCTCATGAGCTTGGTGCTCATCAAAGGATGTCATCAAGTAATTAATGATGATGTACAAGTGAAAATGAATGCAAAGCAAAGCTTCCCACATTGTGTATGGGGAGCTACTTGAAGACTTCTCCAATGTCTTGCCTTCAACTTGAGCCATGAAGAAACATCAATATAAAGCTCAAGTGAAAGGATCTAGTCAAAGGTATTAGTTCCTTTGTCTTTAGATGTGAGGATCGATGACCATCGAAAAGGATATATGCTCAAGAATGAGTTTCCGGAAGCTATCTACTATAGTTTTTTTATGATTCTTGAGTTATAGGGATCACGCACTATTAAGAGGGGATCAAAGGGGTTAGTGATGGATTTGCTCAAGTCAACATCATATATTTATATTATTCTCACATCATATTACAACATAGGCATATTTCACTCCTATCCAATGCAAATACAAAATGCATGCACATCTACCAAAGAAAATCTATAGCCAACTAGGTCCCGCAAAGTATATGATCTTACCTTTTCATACTTTGCACCCTCCATTTTTTTTATCTTGGGTGTTTCTCTATGTGAGGACCTGGAGCTTTTCCATAGCTTCAAAACGAGCCCAAGATCATCAAAATCGGAGTCCGGATGTGAAATTTATGCATGTTTTACTTTTGGGGTAGCTGCAGTTTTTGTGTTGGCCTTATGTCCGGGCTTTTCCCCGGATGTCCGGCCACTGCTATCCAGAGGGCATCTGGTTTGTGTGAAATCGCTGGATATCCGGCCCCTGGCCTGGATGTCCGGCCGTAGATGTCCAGAAACCTTACCGAAATGTTGTTTGTGTACGCCGGATGTCCGACACTTGGCCGGATGTCCGGAGCCCCAAGTTTGGCCAGATGTCCGGGCTTCGGCCAGATGTCCAAGCCCTATAACCTATTTTTCTACGTACGTGTGTGCACACTTCACAGCATCCGGATGTCCGGCCCGGCACAACCATTTACACTCCAACGGCCATATTTGCACTACCACTATATATATCCCTCTACCCATCCGGTAGAGGGTGGACCACTTCATCCCAAATCGCCCCAAGAACACAAGTGGCTCCCTCTCACTTCTCCTACACCAAATCTTAGATCCTGGAGAGATTCGTGAGAGTTCTTGAGAGTTTTTTCAATCAAGTGATAGATCCACTCCCTCTCCCTCTCTTGACCAAAGTAATTCTTGATTTGAGCAAGTCTTGACCCATTCCCCTTTGTTCTTGTTAATCTTGGAGGTTGGAGACTCCTAGGCGGTAGGAGTGCTCCGGTGAGGAATCAACTTGTGATTTGTCCCCCGAAAAGTTTGTGAAGGTTTGGAGGCCGCCTCAAGGTCTACCACTAGTGGTTGAGAATTGCCTTCGTGGTGATATCTCAAGGAGAATATGGTGAGCCTTCGTGGCATTGGTGTGCCTTCGTGGTAACATCCACCTCTCTAACGGTGACTAGCTTCCCTCCAAGGAAGTGAACATCGGGATACATCCTCGTCTTCACAACTTTGGTTATCCCTAACCCTAACTCCTTATTTGTGGTTTACTTTGGTCACTTGACTGTGCATTCACTATATCTTGTTGTCCTCATTATATTGTGTCTGTATTGCTACCTGGCGGGATTTCTCAAGAATAGATGCACGCTCAACTTCAGCCTGATCTGTCATTGCAGCTAGATAGCCTAACTCTCCTTTTTCTCATACAGGCTCACGATGCATGCATACTTATTATCTTACGAAACTGAACAAAAACAACACCTAGCTAACTAAAGATGTGCAAAAGGATTACATTGGCCAACATGATCGTTGTACTGTGTACACAGATTGCACAAACTGAAGGAAAACAACACGTAACTAACTGAAGAGAGGGCAGAAGAGGTGATCTGGCAGCAGAGCACATGTGGAAGGAGCAGAGGAGATGGGGGAACCGGCGGCAGAGAAGGAGGGGGTCCGGTGTGCATGGAAGGATGATGGAGCAGAGGTAGAGGATGTGGAGCAGCAGTGGACAGCTAGGTCCCGGCCGTGTCGTCCATGGGAGGACATGGAGTGGCAAATGAGACATGATGGCAGAGGAGATGGGACGCCATGGGACTAAGGGGAATGAGTTGTGGCAGCGGGGATACCGGTACCAGCGTAGGAGGAGGAGGACCGACGAGAGGAGCTCACCTGAGCACCGCCGCGTGCTGCCCTGGGTGCGGCTCCTCTAGACCTTGGTCACGAGTGGGGGAGAAGAGGAAGGTCTCCCACGGGGGTGTAGATCTGCTACGTCTTGAGCTTGCGTTGGTTTTCCTTGAAGAGGAAAGGGTGATGCAGCAAAGTAGCGTAAGTATTTCCCTCAGTTTTTTAGAACCAAGGTATCAATCCAGTAGGAGGCTCCCCAAAAGTCCCACGCACCTACACAAGAACTCGCAACCAACGCAATAAAGGGGTTGTCAATCCCTTCACGACCACTTGTGAAAGTGAGATCTGATAGAGATAATATGATAAGATAAATACTTTTGGTATTTTTATGATATAGATTGGAAAAGTAAAAGATGCAAATAAAGTAGATTGAAAGCTTATATGATAAGAGATAGACCCGGGGGCCATAGGTTTCACTAGTGGCTTCTCTCAAGATAGCATAAGTATTATGGTGTGTGAACAAATTACTGTCAAGCAATTGATAGAAAAGCGAATAATTATGAGATTATCTAGGCATGATCATGTATATAGGCATCACGTCCGTGACAAGTAGACCGACTCCTCGATGGCAACAATACAATACGTGCCTTGCTGCCCCTGCTGTCACTAGAAAAGGACACCGCAAGATTGAACCCAAAGCTAAGCACTTCTCCCATTGCAAGAAAGATCAATCTAGTAGGCCAAACCAAACTGATAATTCGAAGAGACTTGCAAAGATAACTTAATCACACATAAAAGAATTCAGAGGAGATTCAAATATTTCTCATAGATAAACTTGATCATAAACCCACAATTCATCGGATCTCGACAAACACACCGCAAAAAGAGTTACATCGAATAGATCTCCAAGAAGATTGAGGAGAACTTTGTATTGAGATTCAAACAGAGAGAAGAAGCCATCTAGCTAATAACTATGGACCAGAAGGTCTGTGGTAAACTACTCACAACTCATCGGAAGGGCCTTGGGGATGATGTAGAGGCCCTCCATGGTCGATTCCCCCTCCGGTGGAGCGTCGGTGAAGGCTCCAAGATGGGATCTCACGGATACAGAAGGTTACGGCGGTGGAAATAGTTTTTCATGGTCGCTTCTGATGTTTTCAGGGTACGTGGGTATATATAGGAGGAAGAAGTAGGTCGGTGGATGCTCGAGGGGCCCACAAGGGTGGGGGCGCGCCCACTTGTAGGGGGCGCGCCGGGCACCCTCGTGGTCGCCTCCTCTGTTGCTTGACGTCCACTCCAAGTCCCCTGGATCACGTTTGTTCCAAAAAGATCGCTTCTGAAGGTTTCATTCCGTTTGGACTCCGTTTGATACTACTTTCCTACGAAACACTGAAATAGGCAAAAAAACAGCAATTCAGGCTGGGCCTCCGGTTAGTAGGTTATTCCCAAAAATGATATAAAAGTGCAAAGTAAAGCCCATAAACATCCAAAACGGGTAATATTATAGCATGGAACAATAAAAAATTATAGATATGTTGGAGATGTATCAAGCATCCCCAAGCTTAATTCCTGCTTGTCCTCGAGTAGGTAAATGATAAAAACAGAATTTTTGATGTGGAATGCTACCTAGCATAATTCTCAATGTAATTTTCTTTATTGTGGCATGAATGTTCAGATCCAAATGATTCAAAATAAAAGTTCATATTGACATAAGAAATAGTAATACTTCAAGCATACTAATCAAAGCAATCATGTCTTCTCAAAATAACATGGCTAAAGAAAGTTCATCCCTACAAAATCATATAGTTAGGCTATGCTTCATTTTCATCACACAAAAATGCACCCATCTTGCACACCCCCAATGACAAGCCAAGCAATTGTTTCGTACTTAAATAATCTCAAACTTTTTTCAACTTTCACGCAATACATGAGCGTGAGCCATGGATATAGCACTTTGGGTGGAATATAATATGATGATGGAGGTTGTGTTGAGAAGACAAAAAAAGAGAAAGTCTCATATTGACGAGGATAATTAACGGGCTATGGAGATGCCCATCAATTGATGTCAACATGAGGAGTAGGGATTGCCGTGCAACGGATGCACTAGAGCTATAAATGTATGAAAGCTCAACAAAAGAAACTAGTGGGTGTGCATCCAACTTGCTTGCTCATGAAGATAGGGCATTTGAGGAAGCCCATTGTAGGAATATACAAGCCAAGTTCTATAATGAAAAATTCCCACCAGTATATGAAAGTGACAATATGAAGAACATGGTGCTACTTTGAAGCACAAGTGTGAAAAAGGATAGTAACATTGCCCCCTTTTTTATATTTTTTTAATTTTTTGGGCCTTTTTTTGCCTTTATTTTTTTTATTTGGGGACAATGCTCTAATAATGATGATCATCACACTTCTATTTATTTAAAACTTATGAATTGCAACTCAAAACTAGAACAAGATATGACTCTATATGAATGCCTCCGGCGGTGTACCGGGATGGGCAATGAATCAAGAGTGACATATATGAAAAATTATGCATGATGGCTTTGCCACAAATACGATGTCAACTACATGATCATGCAAGGCAATATGACAATGATGATGTGTGCCATGATGATGAACGGAACGGTGGAAAGTTGCATGGCAATATATCTCAGAATGGCTATGGAAATGCCATAATAGGTAGGTATAGTGGCTGTTTTGAGGAAGATATAAGGAGGTTTATGTGTGATAGAGCGTATCGTATAACAGGGTTTGGATGCATCGGCGAAGTTTGCACCAACTCTGAAGGTGAGGAAGGGCAATGCATGGTACCGAAGAGGCTAGCAATGATGGAAGGGTGAGAGTGCGTATAATCCATGGACTCCACATTAGTCATAAAGAACTCATATACTTATTGCAAAAATCTACAAGTTATCAAAAACCAAGCACTGCGCGCATGCTCCTAGGGGGATAGATTGGTAGGAAAAGACCATTGCTCGTCCTCGACTGCCACTCATAAGGATGCACAATCTAAGAACACCTCATGTTTCAAATTTGTTACACAACTTTTACCATACGTGCATGCTACGGGACTTGCCGACTTCAACACAATCGTTCTTTAAATTCATAATCAGCCAACTAGCATGACTCTAATATCACCACCTCCATACCTCAAAACAATTATCAAGCATCAAATTGATCATAGCATCCAATTCACTTCCTATGATAGTTTTTATTATACCCAGCTTGCATGCCCATCATTCTAGGACCAATTTTATAACCATAGAAAATACCATGCTGTTCTAAGAGGCTCTCAAAATAATATAAGTGAAGCATGATAGATTAACAATTTCTACAAAATTAAGCCACCGCTGTGCTCTAAAAGATATAAGTGAAGCGCTAGAGCAAAAACTATCTAGCTCAAAAGATATAAATGAAGCACATAGAGTATTCTAATAAATTCTAATCAAGTGGGTTTCTCCCAAAAGTTGTGTACAACAAGGATGATTGTGGTAAACTAAAAAGCAAAGACTAATATCGTACAAGACGCTCCAAGCAAAACACATATCATGTGGCGAATAAAAATATAGCTCCAAGTAAAGTTACCGATAGACGAAGACGAAAGAGGGGATGCCTTCCGGGGCATCCCCAAGCTTAGGCTTTTGGTTATCCTTGAATATCTTGGGGTGCCATGGGCATCCCCAAGCTTAGGCTCTTGCCACTCCTTATTCCATAATCCATCAAATCCTTACCCACAACATGAAAACTTCACAACACAAAACTCGACAGGAAATCTCATAAGCTCCGTTAGTGCAAGAAAGGAAAAACCACCACATAAGGTACTGTAATGAACTCATTCTTTATTTATATTGGTGTTAAACCTACTGTATTCCAACTTCTCTATGGTTCATACCCTACATACTAGCCATAGATGCATCAAAATAAGAAAACAACACCCGAAAAACAGACACTACAAAAAAAGACACATCCGTGACATTTTGGGCCGGACGAAAAAAATTTCTGTCATACATATGACACTTCTATGATGATAATTGTGACAAAACCCGGTGTCATCATAGATGTGGTGGGCTCGTACTTCTATGACAAAAATCATGACAGAAAATGGGCTTTTCGTCACTGGCGGGCCGGAGACGCAGCTGCATGACATTCTTTGGGTCGTCCATGACGGAAAAACCATGGTAGAAGCGAGGGGAGGAAAATTTCGGGAGTTGTTGGTTCTGATGGGAGGTTGGGGGCCAAGCGATGCGCTGCTTTCTCGTACACGTATGCGCTGGCGTGTGTGAGGGTGTTGGCTCTAATCGAACCCGAGCGCGGGCGTTGGGCTCTAATCGAACCCGGCGATTGCACTACAAGCTACGCGTTCATCGAACCCGAGTGATCGATCGATGGTTGTTAATCGAACCCGATCGAGCGATTCTTCGCTATTGCTGCTAATCAAGCCGATCGATTGATGAACAGTGGCGCTGCGGGGGGTTGGATGAACAAGGAGCGGTGGCGTGGCCTCTGGATGAACAAGACCCCGTGGTGTGGAGGGCTGGATGAACAGTAGAAGGTGGAGGGGTGGTTGAACATGACCCCGTGGTGTGGAGGGCTGGATGTACAGTAGACGGTGGAGGGGTGCCCATGGAGGGCTGGTTGAACAGTAGCCGATGGAGTAGCGCGTGGTGGAGGCTGGATGAACAGGAGCCCGTGGAGGCTGGAGGAGGTCGACGGTAGCCCGTGGAGGCTGGAGGTGGTTGACGGTGGAGATGAACAGTATCCCGTGGAGTCCCGTTTTGCGGTACGCCACACCCCTCCCGATGAACAGGACTCCCGTTTCTACCGTAGCGCTCCAACACAAGTCCGCTTTTGTCTGCATTTTGCGGCACGCCACACCCTCCCGATCAACGGGACCCCTGTTTGACCGTAGGAGGTCCGTTTCGTCTGCGTTTGGCGGCACGCCACACCCTCCCAATCAACGGGACCCCTGTTTCGACCGTAGGAGGTCCTTTTCCTCCGCTTTTGCGATACGCCACCCTCCCGATCAACAGGACCCCTGCTTCGACCGTAGGAGGTCCGCTTCTCCACAGCGGCACGCCAGCCTCCTTTCCATCGTCTGTTCCATCCAAGCCCTCCCGATGAACACGACCACGCATTTTGTTCTGACCCAGCCGGTTGGCTCCCCATGAACACGACGACGATGTTGTTTCTCCGTTCCGACACAGCCATGTACGTATGCACAAGTAGGCGTTCGAGACCCTGCCCGTATGTACGTATGTGGCCGTATTTTCTTTCTTGCACCCTCGCCGATGTACGTACGTGTACATGCTACGTGCGCGCCTCTACTACGACACGTGTGCGCCTCTACATCGACCAGTATGTACGTACATGTTCGCGACCAGAATGACAATGCTACGTACGCTTCGACCAGGTGGGTTCCGACTGTCAGGCACTTCCTTGCCTACGAAGATGTAGCCGGTGGATCCCAGCAGTCAGGGGGAGAATCGTTTTTTTTTGCCCGGACGCACTTCCTTGCGTGCGAAGCTGTAGCTGGTGGGTCCCAGCAGTCAGGGGGGCTCTTTTTTTTCCTGGACGCACTTCCTTGCGTGCGAAGATGTAGCTGGTGGGTCCCAGCAGTCAGGGGGGCGAATCGTTTTGTTTTTTTGCCAGACGCACTTCCCTGCGTGCGAAGGTGTAGCTAGTGGGTCCTAGCGGTCAGGGGGAAACGATTTTTTCGCGAAATATGGTGGCCCGTCCGGTGGGTCCCCGCTGTCAGGTGGAGGAATAATTATTTTGCGCGTAATAAGGAGGCACTTCCTTGCTGCGGCCGTGGACCCAGCTGTAAGCCTCTCCACATACAGTCCACGTCCGATGGAAGTCATTCCTTGACCACGTTGACCACGCCGCGCCGAGAGCACCAGGGCGGTGGACGACGGTGAGGCCTAGGAAGGGGACGACACGGAGCCGGGGAAGACGCGACAGTGGATGCCCACGCCAGAGCAAGCGATCTGAGGTTCACTGGTTCGCTGCGGTGTGAGGCTGCCGTCGCCGCAGAATAACAGGGGGTGTGGGTGAGTAGAGGGATGGCCTGACCAGCGGTGTGAGTAGTAGGGGGCGGTGATGCCTCTGCCGCATCGCAGCCGGCCACGGGAGGCAGGAGCACGAGGCACGACCGGCGCTGGTTTGGGCGGTTGGAGCAAGAAGACCAGAGGTTGAAGAAGCACTACAGCCGTTGGATGGACATCGTACGACCACTGGAGCTAGAATCGTGCATATTGACTAAGTTGACAAAGCCCTCCGTCCCCGTCAACTTAGTAGGCCCACAAGTCAACCTGCCACTATACTGGTCCCAGCTAACAGGGGGAGTATTCATTTTTTTGTGCGTAATAAGGAGGCACTTCCTTGCGTGCGAAGATATAGCTGGTGGGTCCGAGCTGTTAGAGCCGGCCGCGGGGAGGACAGAGCAGGCAGTCCCACCGGCGCTTGTTTGAGCGGCTGGAGCAGGAAGAGCAGAGATTGAAGAAGCACGGTGGCCGTTGGATGGCCATCCAACGATCCTTTGCTTAAAGGCCAACCTTTTTAGGAAAGCCTCAAATCTGTGGAAAACAGCATACAACCCATCTGCCATTATTTTTAATAATTTACAGCACATTTGCTAATTCTTAAGGTTTTTTTGGAGCCCATATTCTTTTTATTAGCATTACAGCCCATATTGTGGCCACGGTTAAAAAATTATACGAAATTTTGCATATTTCGGTGCGGTCTGAACTGTTTTTAATCCCAAAATTTTGACTCACATTCAAACTGATTTTAAAAACAAATGTATATCAATATAAAATCCATTAAATTCTCCATGCATAAAAATTAATGTAATTTAAAATCTCGAAATGAAAAAAAAGATATTTGAAACTAATTGCGGTTTGATGTGTTTTAAAATGTACAACCCATTTCTCAATCGATGGGCTATTTCTCGGCCAGCCAATGAAAGCTCTCCTCGTCTTTGAAGATTTGCAGCCCAACAGGCCTGACAAAGCGACTTACTTGGCAAATCACAAAAAAACTGGGCCGTGGCCGTGGACCCAGCTATCAGCCTCTCCACGTACAGTACTCTTCCGATGAAATGTCGTTGACCACATTGACCACGCCGCGCAAAGAGCACCAAGGCGGTGGACGACGGCGAGGCCTAGGAAGGGGACGATGCGGAGCCGGGGAAGACGCGGCAGTGGATGCCCACGCGGAGAGGAGTACGAGGGTTCACTGGTTCGGCTGCGGTGTGAGGTTGCCGTCACCGCAGGGCCTGGCTAGCGGTGGGAGTAGTAGGGGTGATGAGGCCAACGCCAAAGACCGCCGCCACCGGAGGCAGGAGCAAAGCGGTCTCCCGGCGCTGGTTTGGGCGGCTGGTGCAAGAAGAGCAGCGATTGAAGAAGGAGCAGGACCGCTCGATTCAAATCCAATGGTTCTTGCTGCTAGAATCGCTTGTTGACTAAGTTGACAAGCCTGCGACAAGGCCAACATAGTAGGCCCACAGGTCAGCCTCCCAACCGGTGCGCCCCAGATGTCAGTGGGAGGAATCATTTTTTTCGCGTAATAAGGAGGCAGTTGATTGCGTGCGGCCAGGCCAGAGAGGGAGTAGGGTGGGCGGGAAGCATGCGCGGCATCATCAAGGGCCACAAGAGGAAGGAGCAGCAGTCCTGCCGGCGCTTAGTTTAGGCGGCCGAGCAGGAAGATCAGAGATTGAAGAAGACGTCGGCCGTTGGATGGACATCCAACATCCATCGCTGCTAGAATCGTGTGTTCACCGACAAAGCCTTGCGTAAACAAGTCAGCCTCGAAATCTGTGGCGTGTACAACCCATTTGCTATTATTTTCATAGTTTTTACTCATTTTCTAATTCATATGGAATTTATTGCAGCCCGTTTTCCATTTTTAGAATTATCGGCCATTTCCTGGTCAGTACCAGGGTCAAAAAATTAACTAAATATGTGGGAAATTTTGAAAATTAGCAAATTTTTGCTGGGGAATGAAATATTCTTAATCCAAAAATTAATAGCCATACTAAAACAAATTTAAAAATAAATTAGTTGTCACAGCCCCAGATCAGCCCTTGTTTGTTTTTGCTTTAGCATCCATGCATCATGTTTAAATTTTAAGAAACTTGAAATGGGGATTGCCTAAACCCTAGCATTAAAGGAATTCACTAGGTTCACCTAAAATATTTTCAGTAATCCAAATGGCCTTCAAAAATGTTCATCATTTATGGGAAATGCTGTAAACAGTAACCAGAGGTGATGCACATTTTTCCTTGACATATTTGGGCTCTGAATTAAATCATATGGTATTTTCATTTGGGAATTTAAATACTATAAAATATTTCAAATGCTCAAATAATCATAAAATTAAATGTTTGTTGTTGGATATTTTCCAAACAGTGGGCTTGAGCAAGTTTCATGATTTTTGGGATAGTATTAGTATTTTTAATAAAGCCCTAAAGACTACAGAAAAATAGAAAACAGTAACATAATTAGAAAAAGAGAGAGAGAGAGAGGAGCCGACCTGGCCCACTTACCTGGAGCTGGCCCAGTTGGCCCAGCCCACCAACCCACCTTGCCAGTCATCGCCTACCTCTGCCAGTAGGCAGAGGAGGGACACGGCGCACGCGCCCGAGCTCGCCACGCCTCCTCCCTGCTCGCCTGCCTCACCAAGGCGCCACGAAGCCCTCCTCGGCGCCGCTCTGGACCCCGCCGACCCCCTCGTCCTCTCCGCTCTCTCCCTGGACTTCCCTGCCCTCCTCTGCTCTCTTCCCGCAACGCCACCGTTGACGCCGCTCGCCACCACCGCAGCCAACGCCTCTCCCTCAACCTCCCGAGCAGCCCAGAGGCTCCGCCACTCCATCCTCGACCCCCTCACCGAGCCACGCCCCTCCAGAAGCCCCCGAACGACCTCACCGGGCTCGTCTTCTACCTCGGACCCGCCGGTCGCCGTCGCCCGATTCGTTGAACTCCGGACGTTCCCGAGCACGCTGAGATCACCGGCGCCCCCACCGTGAGCTCATCTACCGAACCCATCTCTCCCTACCGTCGATCCCCTTCTCTAGCTCTGCTGTCCACCGCGGCCGAAGCTCGCCGCCGCCGTGCCTCGTCGCCGGCGTGGCTAGAGCCACCACAACTCGAAGCCGAGCACACCGCTGTGCTTGGCGCAGCTCAGAGCCCGTGGCGGCCACCAGCTCCACCTCACATGCACCGTGAAGCGCTTAAACCGTCGATGGTCAACTCCGGCAGCCGCAAAGAGCTCGCCGCGCCGGCTCCGCCACCAGCTGCTTGCCGCTTGTTGCTTTGGATGCGCCTCACCCCAGCCACCCATAGGAGCAAACCGTGCATCGAATGGTGCTTCAATGGCAGTGCACGGCGCACTTCCTCCGTCGGTTGTGGTCGCCGCCGTGCAACTCCGGCGTCGACGCGTGGCGACTTCATTAGCCACTAATGACGCCACTAACTAAACCCATAGGTCACTGACAGCTGGGCCCGCTGTCTAAATAAACGTAGGTTAGATTCTGTTTAGTTCTAATTAATCTCAGTGGGTCCACGCGTCAGCTTTGACCAAGCTGACGTGGCTGTTGAGTGGGCCCACATGTCAGCGACACTAATCAGCCCCAGTCACTGACCAGTGGACCCCACGGGTCAGGTTTGACCCTGGTCAGCCCCGGTTGACCTGCTGACATCGTGATGTCGTCATGCTGACGCACTAATTAATTTCTGGGATTTAAAATAAATCAAAATGATTTATTTATTTCAGAAAATATCCTAAACTTCTAAAATTCATAGTAATTCAATCGTAACTCCAAATCAAACAAATTATATATGAAAAATGATCAGAAAATTATGAAGAATCTATTTATGGCACTTTCATGCATGATTGAACAAGTTAACCTCACTGAATAGGATGAATCATGATTAGGGTAATTTATGAACTAGCATTTGGAGTTGGAGTTTAACCTTGTTTGAATTCCACTTCAATTAACTTGGCTTACAGCTGCATTAGCTCAAAACACCAGCATATTGCCATGTCATTATCATGCATCATATTGTTGCATCGCATTGATTGTGTTCTTTCTTGTTTGCCGGTAATTGTCCCCTCTCGGTAGACGACGTTCCGACGATTGTTCGATGACACCGATGAAGAACTATAATATCTTCAGAAGTGCCAGGCAAGCAAAACCCCCTTGTTCATTCCGATACCATCCCACTCTCTCGCTCCTGCTCTCTTTTACTGCATTAGAACAACAACGACTCATGTGTTACTTGCTGCGGTAGCTGAACCCCTTTATCCTCTGCATGACCTGTCATTCCACAGTAATTAGATGAAACCCACTAGCATGAGTAGGAGTTGTTTGAGCCCTGATGTGCCTACTCATTCATGCTTGTTTGTAATGCCTGCTACTGCTTAGAGTTGAGTCAGGTCTGATTCATCGGGAATGAATTGGAATGGTGTGTGAACATGTCCTACTGTGTGTGAGCTAAGTGTGTGAACACGATTTGGTAAAGGTAGCGGTGAGAGGCCATGTAGGAGTACATGGTGGGTTGTCTCATTGCAGCCGCCCTCAAGAATCGAGTTACGTGTTTGTGATCCATGAAATAGTTACTACCACACATTGGGATCCTTAATTAACTCTCTCGGCTTCTTAACCACCCTTGTCCTCAGTCCGGAGTTGCAAGTAGTTTCGGAGTTTGTAGCATCTTTGGGGCTGCACGCAGCGCTGACCTTAGGGGTGGGCTGTGTTGCGGTAGGCACGCGGGTCTGTGTACCAATGTCCGTTTGGTATCTCGGGAACCCTGCACACATCGCTCGGGGTCAGATGGGAAACCTCGGCCGGACTCCTCGGATGGAACCTGAATAGGCGATAAACCTGGACTAGGGACTCGAGTGTTTAGGTAGGCCGTGGCCGACACCTCGATGGGCTTCCGCTTGAAGGTTGCCGAGTACATGTCGTAAACGGCGATAAGTGGTCGAGCGTGTGAAGAAGTACACCCGCAGGGTTAATATGATCTATTCGAGTAGCCGTGTCCATGAAAAGGACTTCGGGTTGCCTATATCGGTTCATAGACAAGTGAAAGTGGATACTCTAAAATGCGCAAGATAAGCATGAGTGCTATGGATGGCGTTCTCGTAGGGAGACGGGATCGGATCCATAGTGGTGTATTGATATGGTGAATATGTGGGCTCGTGTGCGCCACCTCAAAAGAGTTACTTGGAGTCGTAGTTCAGGATAGCCACCGAGTCAAAGCTGGCTTGCTGCAGTCAAACTCCACCACCCCCTTTGTTGATAATGATGCATATAGAGTTAGTTCTGATGTAAGTCTTGCTGAGTACGTTTGTACTCACGTTTGCTTATTTTATGTTTTTGCAGAGAGACGTCAGTGTCGCTAGTAGTTCCACGTGGACTTCGACGTTTAGCTTGTTACCTCAGCTACGATCTTGTGCCCTCGGCAGGATCTGGTAGATAGTCAGGCTTCTCAGCCTTTTCCATTTTATAGATGTCTGTACTCAGACATGTTAAGCTTCCGCTTGTGCTTTGACTTGTATGCTCTGAGTGTTGGGTCATGAGACCCATGTTTGTAATATCTCGTTCCTCGGAGCCTAATGAATAAATATTTGAGTCGTAGAGTTATGTTGTGATGCCATGTTGTATTTACACATATTGAGCATATTGTGTGTATGTTTGAAATGCTTGGTATGTGTGGGATCCGACAATCTAGTTGTTTATCCTTGGCAGCCTCTCATATGGGGAAATGTAGTCTAGTGCTTCCTGAGCGATAGTAGTCCGCTACAGCCCGGTTCACCGGAGTCCTGCTAGCCCAACACTACTGCTTGGACACTTGACTGGCCGGCATGTGTTTCACTTCGTTCCTATGTCGTGTCCTTCGGGGAAATGTCACGCGGTGATATCCGGAGTCCTGCCTAGCCTGCTACAGCCCGGGTTACCGGAGTCCTGTTAGCCCAGTGCTACAGCCCGGATTCATACGTTGATGACCGACATGCTCGATGTGATTCATGTATGCATGTCCCCATGGGTTAGTGCCGCTTTGGGTTCACGACAGCCATGTCGGCCCGGTTCTTCGTCATATGGATGCTAGCGACACTATCATATACGTGAGCCAAAAGGCTTAAACGGTCCCGGCCATGGTAAGGAGACACCTGGGAATACCGTGCGTGAGGCCGCAAAGTGATATCAGGTGTTACCGCTAGATCGATGTGACTTGAATCGGGTCCCGATAGCGTTGGTATCGAGCCGACTTCTCAGAGGATTACCAAGCCAAACTGGTCAAGTTGTGTCTAGAAATGCTTTAGTTATGTAAGGGAATTGATTGTGGAAGGGAACATAAGGCTCTTTTTACTCCTTATACCTCATTGCCTTCTGATCTGAGTCATCCTCTTCTCTTCTACGGGGTTTAAGAACTAGGCTTCTCATCTATCTATCAGGATGACGTGCTACTAAACCATAGACTTTTAAGATTGTTGGTTTTAAGCCCAAGTTCAGTTCCTACTATTTCTGTATGATAATTGTTGATCTCGGAACCTTGATATCGTGATGTTGAGTGGTTATGCCACCATTTTTGCAGGATGTCTCAAATCATTTTGAGCATTTGCAGCCGTTATGCTGTCCGAGTCATCCCAGGTCTCTAAATAGTCTGATGCATTTGCAAATCCTTTCCTTCCGTTCTCGATTGTCGGGGGAGTGGCTGATTGTGCCCCACGAGCACCTATGGGACCTGGGTCCCTTGTGGTTCGGAGGGGGGCGGAGATTGCGCAAAGAGCGGATTGAGGCGATGCACACGAGCGGATTTACCCAGCTTCGGAGCTCTCCGGAGAGATAATACTCCTACTGCTGCTTTGTGGATTATCTTGTGTTCTTGCTAGGGAGCAATGCGGCTACAAGACCTAGCCCGAGTGTGATGAACTAAGTGGAGCTGGACTGAAACCAGCCGAACCCTTCTACGCTGCCCTCGGCCTCCTTTTATAGGCACAAGGGGTTACCACATGTGGCAAGTAGACAAGGTTACAATGGTAAAACCTAGGTTGGTACACCGCTTTGTACAAAGGTACAAGAACCTATACCTAATTTTGACGGCAAGGGACAAGAGTCATCAATGCCCGCCTCGGCCGCCCGAACAAGGTAACAGGGACCGTCAAGGCGCCTCCGTCCGCCACGATGGTAGCTTGTCGGCTGCTCGTCGCTACTCCCCGCTGGCTGCATAGCCCGCCGACACGCAGAGCTTGGGAGAGCCCGTGGTGACACGCTGGCGGGTGAGCTGGAGCGAGATGAAGAGAGGTCGCCCGCCCGCAAGCGCTTTGCCGCAAGGGAACCTTGTCGCGCTTGGGGTTCAGCGCCGCCAGCCTTCCCGCAAGCTCCTCTTGCCGGGCCTTGTTTTTTGGCGCCTGAGTGGCCTTCTCGGCAAGCTCCTCTTGCCGGGTCTTGATCCTTTGTTCTTAAATGGCTCAAGGTGCCGCCGAGGATCTTGGTGGCCATCAAGCCAGCCCTGCCGTGGGCGCTGAATCGTCTGCAGACGAGTTCGGGGTACTAGGGTACCCCTACTCTAGTACACCGACAGAGCCCCGGCTCGGGCCACACGGCGCTAAGCTCTGCTGGGCCAGGCCCAAAACAATGCACGGGCGTAGCGTGGTCTTGATTACGCCGTTATTTGCCTTTGACCCACCACGTCTCCCACGAACGGCACGCACCCACCGCGTTCCTCTGTAACGGCGTCGTTAATTGTGGTGTCGTGGGTGAAGTGGGCGGCGGTGCGAGGTCGCCTCATCTGTCGCCTCAGTTCTGCATCTCCGCCACGTGGTTCCCATGCACTCTGGGTCACGGGCGGTGGAAGTGGGAAACTGGGCGTATGCAGCAGAGGCAGCAGTGTCTGTCACGATTCCCTGTTCTTCCTGTGCCTTGATTCGCCGAGCGGGGCGGCCGAGCCCCCACCTTGCTTCTTTTAAGAAGGGCGGAAGGGGAGCGCAGAAGCCCGCACCCTCCCATCTCTTCCTTTCTTCATCTTCTGCTCCCTTTTCATTCGCCATGGAGAAAGGGAACCTTGGTTCTCCATCGGTGGTGGTAAGGGTCGCAGCTAGACAGCGCACCCCTCCCAATCCCACGCCCGGGGTGGCGAGCCAGCCACCGGGGAAGAGGGAGGGGCGAGGTCGTGGACGCAGGTCGGGAGCCCGGGAGAGGCGGACGAGGCGGCGCGCTGCCTCCGCCTCCGCCGGGCGGTTCCTCCGTGGAAGTCGGACGAGCCCGAGGCGCTGGGAAGAGGCGGGCGGGCGGCGCGCCGTCTCCGCCCGCCCGACGGTTCATACGGGACGCGACCTTGCGAGTTCTTCGTCAAGCTGCGCTGGGCGCCTCGTGTCGCCTCGGCTTCCAGCTCCGTCATGAAGCGCTGATGGAGTCGGACCCACCCGAGACATTGAGATTGCACATGAGGGGCTGTGGGATCAGCGGCACGCGAGTCCGCGTCGTATTCCCAGCCCCTAATGTGATGTATCTTGATCGTGCGTGGAAGACATTCGCCCGCATCCAGAACCTGTTGGCGGGGTTTACCCTCCATTTTAAGTTAATGGAGGGTGACCTCCTCTCCGTCAAGGTCTTCGGGGATCTTGGCACTCGGGCAAGGTGCTGCGTGGATAGCTCCTCCGACAGCGACGATTCCTCCTCGAGCGAGAGTGGCGAGGAGGAGAGCGACAGCGACGACGAGGGTAGCGGGCCCAACTAGTTGCGGGCGCCGCTCTGGCCACCGGCGACCCCATCATCCGTGTCGCTGCTCCTTGAACTCCCCGGTCGTCTCCTTGGGCGGTGGCGTGGGGAGGCTGCGGAAGGGAAGAGGGATGGCGACAAGGCCGTCAAGTCGGAGTACGAGGGCGAGTGCCTCGACAGCAGGCCGACGCCCTGCCGCCTGCCTCGAGCCTCGCTTCGGCGCCGCCGTCCCGTCAAGCCTTCTGGAGAGCCCCAGCATGTTCCCTTGGTGCCTTCGGCACTGTAGCTCGCAGAGGCGCCTTTTGCCCTTCCCGCCTCCTTAACCTACCTCCCGAGGATAAGGACGAAGAAGGATTACGGGCATCTTATCTTTTTAATTTGTAAGCCTTCGGGCCTTATCTGCATTTAAAAACTTGTAATCCTCTCTTTCATGTTTTTCACTCTCCACGGACTGTATCCGAGAAGAATGTTTTCAATGAAAGAGGGATGTTTGAGAAAGGACGAAAGGCTTATCTGATACCGCAGCCCCCAGCAACTCTGGTTCGCCGTAGCCTCCGGCAACTCTGGTTTGCCGTAGCCCCCGGCAACTCGAATTTGCCGCAGCCCCCGGCAACTCTGGCTTGCCGGGGCTTAGATGCCGGCGCACCTTCTCTTCGCTGTTGTTTCAGTTCCGAGAACAATTTAGCTAGTGCTGCGATAAGTTATTTTTGTAATATACACTATCTTAGGCCATCGAATGCAATGTTATTTCCTTCTCTCGATTTCTTCCCTTGTATGTTGTTACCCTACGCTTTCAGGGGAACTTGTCGGTGCAGGCACCCTTGCCGCGAGCGCCGAGTGCGGAACTTCAGCAGCCTGCTGGCGGGGTCGCTACCGACAAGCAACCTTGTCGCGGACTAGCCGCAGCTCACTTAAGTTGTTGAGCGGACTCGAAACAAAGTAAGGGCGCGACCAGTCACAACTTGGTTCCTCCGCGCACAGGTTTTCCATACAAAGTACTATCGTTCGAGGAAGATAACTTAAAAATTTAAAACTGGCCGTTTGAACTTAGCAACTTAGCTTTTCTGTTGTCCGTCTTCCGGCAAGGTGACAGTTCCTCGAGCGACGCTTGTCGGCCCACACCACTATCTCCTTCTCTCCCCCCGGTTAACTTGTGGGTGGATGAACCTTCTTCTTGTTTGAGAAGAAAGAAGAGAAAAAGAAAGTTGTGGAGCCTAATGGCTCATTATCGCTTACCGGGTGCGGGTGCTACACGAGATGTTAGTAAACACATGCATATTTGATTATGAAGGCATGTATTAACAAAATGTGCGCAACCATAGGCTTTATCGATGCATCGGGTCCGCGCTCGGCTTTGTACAAAGGATTACATGCAACAGCGGCAAGACTTGTATAAAAGGATGGTTGCTTGAACGGTTTCGCAACGCGCTCATGGGTAAAACTTCATAAGATGCTCTATGTTCCAGGAATTGCTCACCGAATGCCGTCTTCGGTCTCAAAGGCGGACAGCGCCGGGCCTAGTGACTCGTTTTACCCGATAAGGGCCTTCCCACTTCAAGGCCAACTTGTTGGAATTCTTGGCGGATTGAACACGCCAAGAACAAGGTCGCCTTCCTCGAAGCTTCCGGCATTAACTTTGCGGCTATGGTAACGACGCAAAGCTTGCTGGTAACGAGCAGCTCGACAAAGCAGCCTCGAAGACGATCTTCCTCGAGGAGCAAGCAGGCCATCTTGTCGCAGCTGCTCTTGCTCAAGCTCATCATAAGCGAGCACTCGAGGTGACCCGTGATCTGAGTTCCGGGGAGAACTGCCTCTGCTCCGTAGACTAGAGCAAAGGGTGTCCGCCGTGGCTCGACGGCGTCGTCCGATCGACCAAAGAACCACGGCAGCTCCTTGATCCAGTTCCTTCCGCACTTGTGCAGCTTGTCGAAAGTTCGGTCTTGAGTCCTCGCAGCACTTCAGCGCTTGCCCTCTCGCTTGACCGTTGCTTCTCGGATGAGCAATGGAAGCAAAGCAGATCTTGGCGCCAAGATCTTGGGCGATCGCATGAAGGTGCGATCAGTGAACTGTGTGCCGTTGTCGGTGATGATCCGTTAGGAATCCCAAAACGGCAAACAATTAACTCAAGAACTTGACGGCCGATCAGGCTGTCACCTTCCTCACTGGTTCCACTTCCGGCACTTTGTGAACTTGTCGATTGCGACGCATAAGTATTCAAAGCCCCGACAGCTCGGGGAAGGGGCCGAGGATGTCGAGCCCCTGCACCGAGAAGGGCCAGGATAAAGGGATCGTCCGGAGAGCTTGAGCTGGCTGGTGTATCTGCCTTGAATGGAACCGCACGCTTCACACTTGGTTACTTGTGCAGTTGCATCCTGGAGGGCTATCGGCCAGAAAAAACCTTGCCGGAAGGATTTGCCGACAAGTGCTCTTGCGCCAATGTGGTGACCACATATGCCTCCGTGTATCTCCGCCAACAGCTTCTGTCCATCTTCCCGCAAATACACTTCAATTTCACTCCGCTGAGTCTTCTTCATGCATGGATGTTGTCAACAAACTGGTACATACTTGACCGCCGGGCTACTTTTTCCGCTTCTTCTTGTTCTTCGGAAGTTCTCCGTCTCAAGGAAATGGACGATCTGCTGTGCTCCATGTTGGAGCTCGTGGCTCGACAACAAGGCCTAAAGGCTCATCTATCACTGCGGGACCATCAGCTTCACGGCAAGGACCCGGGTCCGCCGAGCTCGATGATCCCGACAAGCTTGCCGAGCTAAGCTTGTCGGGAGCGTTGCTTCAACGATACAAACTGCATGGTTAGTCGGAGCAGACTGCTCCTCCTGATATTTTGCTGGTTTTAGGGACCTTCTTGGCGCGGCTTCGGAGAGCTCGCCGAAAGTAGTCGCTGAAACCAATTTTCTCTTCTTGCTCTGTCTGTTGATGGTGTCACGGTTTATTGAGTCAGCTTGAGCACAAAATCCTGGCTCCACATGTAACTTAAGTGCGGCACATTTGGAGAGGCCATCAGCTATATCATTCTGTGCTCTTGGAACGTGTTCCATTTGCAGGCCTTCAAAGTGCTCTTCCAACTTCCTCACTTCATCGACGTACGCTTCCATCAACGGACTCCGGTAGTCTTTATTTACTTGGTGGACGACAAGCTGTGAGTCCCCCCTGACAATGAGCTTCTTGATCCCAAGGTCCACCGCAATCCTGAGACCGGCAAGCAAGCCTTCGTACTCTGCAGTATTATTTGTTGCTTGTTCCTTGGGAAAGTGCATTTGGACTATGTATTTGAGGTGTTCCCCGGTGGGTGCGATAAGCAAGACGCCGGCACCGGGCGCTTTGCAGCGAGAAGGCACCGTCAAAGTACATTAGCCATTCTTTATTTGCCTCCTTGACGGGGATGCTCGTCTCCGGAATCTCTTCATCCTGCGTTGGCGTCCACTCTGCTATGAATTCTGCCAATGCCCTGCTCTGTATAGTTGAAGTGCTTTCAAACTTGAGACCAAAGCTTGACGGTTCTAGCGCCCACTCAACAATCCTGCCTGTTGCTTCTGGATTTTGCAAAATCCTCTTCAGCGGAAAGCGAGTGACAAATGTTATCTCATGTGCTTGGAAATAATGGCGCAGCTTTCTCGAGGCCATGAGGAGGCCGAAAAGCAGCTTCTGCACACCAGAGTACCTCGATCTAGCCCCCTGCAGGAGGGAACTGACAAAGTAGACTGGTCGCTGCACCATGTTCTTCCGTATCTTGCCGCAACCTTGCGCTGATCCGTCCTTGTCGGGACCAGAGCTCGACGGCGAAGCCCCTTGCTTGTTGCTAGATGCGCCTGCCTCGGTTGCCGGCTCATCATCTGCCTCCCTCTCCACTACTAACGCAGCACTAACCACTTGATTGGTTGCCGCTATATACAACAGCAACTTCTCTTGCGCCTTAGGTGCGACAAGTATTGGAGCGGAGGACAGGTATCTCTTCAAGTCCTGCAGCGCAGCCTCCGCTTCGGGAGTCCATTTCATTGGACCTGCCTTTTTCAAAATCTTGAAAAAGGGCAGGGCGCGCTCAGCAGATTTAGAGATGAACCTGCTGAGAGCAGCCACGCAACCGGCAAGCCTTCTGACATCCTTGACGCGCTTTGGTGCTTCGATCTGCTCAATGGCCTTGATCTTGTCGGGATTGGCCTCAATTCCCCGCTGAGATACAAAGAACCCGAGAAGCTTGCCGGAAGGGACTCCAAACACGCACTTCTCGGGGTTGAGCTTGAGGTTGATCTTGCGCAGGTTTGCAAACGTCTCATCCAAATCTTGAACCAAGGTTGCTCTGTCCTTGCTCTTGACCACTATATCATCCATGTAGGCTTCTACATTTCTGTGTATCTGTGGTCCAAAAGCATCATGGACTACCCTTGCAAAGGTTGAACCAGCATTCTTCAAACCGAAAGGCATCCGTATAAAGCAGTACGTGCCACATGGTGTAATGAATGCGGTTTCTCTTCATCTTCTTCGCCATGAAGATCTGATGATATCTCGAATATGCATCAAGAAATGAAAGCAGATCGCATCCACCGTGGAGTCAACAATCTGGTCGATACGCTGCAAGGGAAATGGGTCCTTGGGACAAGCTGTATTAACATCCGTGAAGTCAATACAAAGTCTCCATTTCCCATTAGCCTTATGCATCACTACCGGATTGGCCAACCACGTGGGGTGGAGGACTCCTCCGACAAGCCCTGCCGCTTCCAATTTCTTGATTTCTTCGCTATGAACTTGGCGCCCACCGCTGTTTCCTAACTCTTTGCTTGACGGGCCGCGGCGTGAGGACAGACAGCTAGGTGGTGCTCAATTACTTTCGGGAACGCCGGGGATGTCGACGGTTGCCATGCAAACACATCGACATTCGCCCGCAGAAAGCAACGAGCTCGCCTTCCTATTTAGGATCAAGCGTGGCACCGATGGTGAAGGTACCACCAGTGCCGTACTCCTTGGCAGGCACCTTCTTGGTCTTTGGCGGAGCTGCCATCGTCTTGTTGCACTTGCCGGTGGAGCTCGATGGTGCGTCCTCGACGGTAGCGCAGCATTCCGAGGAGGTGCGCTTGCCGGAGTGGGCAACAGAGCTCTTGCCGGACCTAGTGGTCTTCTTCCCCCCGGGAGCTTCAGCGGTAAGTGGTTTGCTATCTGTCGCGGCTGCTGCATCCCGGTAATTCTTGTCGGCGCAGATAAGTGCGTCTTTCTTGTCGCCATGGACAGAAATGACGCTTATCGGGCCGGGCATCTTGAGTAGGTTGTAAGCATAATGAGAGGCGGCTATGAACTTGGCGAGTGCCGGACGCCAAGCATGCCATTGTAGGGCAATGGGAAATCGGCGACGCCAAACGTGACCTCTCGTTCTGAAGTTGAGCTCGCTGTCAATGTTACCGCAACGTGATCTTCCCTTTGGGCTTGCTCCTTCCCGGTTGATTCCTTGAAAGTACCAGTTTCTTCGAGCTCATTGTCGAGGATTTGAAGTTTCTGGAGCACTGCAGAGGAGATCAAATTCAGGCCGGCCCCGCTGTCAACCAGCATCTTTGTGACCTTGAGGTTGCGCATGGTTGGTGAGACCAACATCGGCAAACACCCGACCGCAGTGATGCGATCAGGGTGATCCTCAATTTCAAAGATGATGGGCATGCTGGACCACTTCAGAGGTTTGCGTGACTCTATGGACGGTTCTGCTGCATTGACCTCGCGCATCCATTGCTTGAGTTGGCGGTGTGAGGTATGCAGAGACGCACCACCATCGACGCAAAGGACCTCTGTTGCCTTTTGAAACTCATGCTCATCAGTCTCATCGTCTTCATCGTCCTCGTCATCTTCATCTTCATCTTCTTCCTTGTCGTGGCCACGGGGAGGTCTGTCTCCTTGCCGCTGCTTGGCCTTGCCGCGGCGTCCTCCCCGACCGGGTCTCTTCTTACTTACCGCACCTGCACCTTCTTGGGCTTTCTCCTTGTCTCGCCGTCAGATTCAGCCTTCAGAGCTCAACAAGCTGCTCGACTTTCTTGCAGCTCGAGATCGTGGCCCTTGGTGCGGTGGATTTACAAGATCGCTTGTTGGAGCTGCCAGCTTGTCGGCGGCCGCCACAGCTTGGCAGTCGGCGTCAACGGTAACCTCCTTGCCGGAGCCACCGCCTTGGCTTTGTTGGCGGCACCATCCTTGCCGGACTGCTCGACAACTAGTACTTCTTGGTTTTTCTTCCTCCTGTTGTTCCGCCACGGCTATTTCTTGCCGGGCGATCCTCACCGCCGACTCTGCTCCCACATTCTCTCTCAGGAGTCTTCTTCCTTCTTCAGCAGCGGCACACTTGTCGGCCAGGGCATATAGCTCGCCGACGTCTTTCACTTTGCACATCGCCATCTCCTCCCTCATCCTGCGATTTCGTACATTACGATGGAACGCACCTGATTACTATAGCAGGTGGACGCAGGATGTTGTAGTGCACTCGACTGAATCTCGGATGAATTTGCGCAGAGACTCCCTTCCTTCCGGGAAAGCAGGTGGAGATCACTCTCCGGCCATGAGGCTTGTGGTCACCGTGAAGGCGCCTAACAAACTGGTGGCACAAATCTGCCCAAGAAGAAATAGAGCCATCCGGCAAGTGCATGAGCCAAGATCTGATGTTTGGCTTGAGCACCAAGGGGAAGTAGTTGGCGAGGATCTTGTCGTCTCGTCCCCCCGCAGCTTGCACCGCGATGGTGTAGATGCTAAGGAACTCCGATGGATGTGTCCTGCCGTCGTATTTCTCCGGCACGTCTGGTTTGAAGTTTTTCTTGTCGGGCCACCGGACTTACCGCAGCTCACGAGTGAACGCAGGGCAACCCACCGCATACGGCAAGTCGCTGGTTCTTCGGGCGCATGCATATCGACATGGGCCCAGCGCGCTGGTCGATTGACGGCGCTTTCTTCGGGCGCCGATACGGGTTCGGCGCCCTCTTCTTGTCGCTCTCAAGAACTTGGCGTTGGTCGCGACGAGCTCATGGATCCGACGACGCTGTGGAGTCGCTGTCGAGAGGGATGCGGCGAGTCGGCGATCTTGCCTTCGAAGGGGAGTGTACAGTGGGTGCACCTCGCAAGTCTCGCCGCCATCGGTTCGCGCTTTGTCGCCCGCCGTGGCTGCGGCACTTGGTTGCGCTTGGGACACGCTGCTGGCGGCCGATGAGACTCTGATTGTGGCCTCCATTCGTCGACCTTATCGGCGTTGGAGGGTAATCTAGTAGTAATCGAGCTCGCCAAGGCTTCCGCTGGTGTGGTTGGCGGCAACGGCGCGGAGCGAAGAACGGATGTGCTCGGACTCCTAACCAAGTTAGGAGGAGCACCATCCCGCCCAGCGATCGTACCATTTCACTGCATCGCATGCCGGGTGCATGCGGTCTCGAGGGCCTTGGGATCCTCCAGCTTGGCCTTGATCCAAAGATCGATGGTGCCGCTGGTATCATGATTGTTCGTCCCGCGCCTCCTGTGACGGACGTGTGCGATTCGACGCCGACGCTCGCGGCGTTGTCCTTGGACCTGGCGACATCGTGGGCTCTCTCGATGACGCCGGTCCCTCCGCCAGCGTTTCCCCCACCACCTGACGGCTCCGGTGGTGGTCGGTTCGACGCGGACGGCTCAGCTGCTGCCGAAGGCTTCTTCTTCGGCGCCATGTCGACGAAGATGTCGATGAAGTTGTTCGTGCGACCGCCGGATCGGGTTCACACAGCCTCGACGCCCCCTACCTGGCGCGCCAAAGATGTCGGGGGAGTGGCTGATTGTGCCCCACGAGCACCTATGGGACCTGGGTCCCTTGTGGTTCGGAGGGGGGCGGAGATTGCGCAAAGAGCGGATCGAGGCGATGCACACGAGCGGATTTACCCAGCTTCGGAGCTCTCCGGAGAGATAATACTCCTACTGCTGCTTTGTGGATTATCTTGTGTTCTTGCTAGGGAGCAATGCTGGCTACAAGACCTAGCCTGAGTGTGATGAACTAAGCTGGAGCTGGACTGAAACCAGCCGAACCCCTTCTACGTTGCCCTCGGGCCTCCTTTTATAGGCACAAGGGGTTACCACATGTGGCAAGTAGACAAGGTTACAATGGTAAAACCTAGGTTGGTACACCGCTTGTACAAAGGTACAAGAACTCTATACCTAATTTTGACGGCAAGGACAAGAGTCATCAATGCCCGCCTCGGCCGCCTCAACAAGGTAACAGGACCGCAAGTGCGCCTCCGTCCGCCACGATGGTAGCTTGTCATTGGCTCTGTCGCCACTCCCTCGCTGGCTGCATAGCCCGCCGACACGCAGTGCTTGGGAGAGCCCGTGGTGACACGTTGGCGGGTGAGCTGGAGCGGAGATGAAGAGGTCGCCCGCCCTGCAAGCGCCTTGTCACAAGGGAACCTTGTCTCGCTTGGGGTTCAGCGCCCGCCAAGCCTTCCGGCAAGCTCCTCTTGCCGGGCCTTGTTTTGCGCTCGAGTGGCCTTCCGCAAGCTCCTCTTGCTGGGGTCTTGACTGCTTGAGTTTTAAATGGCTCAAGGAGCATTTGAGATCTTGGTGGCCATCAAGCCAGCCCTGCCAGGCGCAGAATCGTCCATGACGAAGTTCGGGGTACTAGGGTACCCCTACTCTAGTACACCGACACCGATGTCCTTTTTGGTCAGAATAAGCACACTAATCGGTAAGTTGAGGTACTTCGTTGCCTCGGCGTAGATGTTGGAGCTATTATTATGACCCTAGGTGTTTAGGAAGTCACTTAGCAATTTAGCAATGCTTTTGTATCCCCAAAGGTGATGATTCTGACCATTATTCTTGAAAGCATCCCGTGATGTTATTAGTTAGTAGGCATTCTATTCCTGGGTTCTTGAACCCGAGATTCACCCTACTTCATGTTGTTAGTATTTGCTAGTTCCTTTAGGATATTAGTAACCTTTGCATTAGTCCTCGAGGTCCGTGGTATTTCCTACTTCCAAATACTATGAACCGCTTATGGCAGAAGTTCCTTGTTGAACCAAAACATCACAATAAGAGTGCTCTTGAGGAGTTCTTCATTCATAATTGTGAATCGCCGGTTCTACCCTTTCCGCATGGGTTATCCGAAGAAATGTTGAGCTTTGCTCGACATACTAATCTATGCATCCACAACTCGAGAAAGTTATATGCTCCTCGAGTTGTTCCTCCTTAGTTGTATTCTCGACCCTCACCACAATTGATAGTCAAGGGTATGCGTGCATTCGCTTATCGATGCCTATTACTCTTGTGGTCCGTCAAGCCATTCATCTGAATGACTTGGAGAAACAAACTCCAGTACCTCATCCATATCTGGGATTGGGTCAAAGTAGTTGTATTCCGCAGATCAAAATGCCAACCGAGCTTTTGAGTCTGTTCCACCTGGAGTGTTACCATCTTATGTCAAGAATGTCATGGGAATTGCACAACCTCTTAGGAATTCTTGATGCAGTAATACTTCTCGCCATCATCGCTCATTCCTCGGCCGTGTTGTCACAACCGAATGCCGACTAGTGAATTGTGTGTGTGAAATCGATACTCCTAGCAACCTCGCTGCTTGGTAGTAAATGGACAATATTCTCATTCTTAGCGTGTTGGTTATTGAATCATCATCCTAAGATTAATCGTGCTACCTAGTCCTTAGTTACGGTGCACTCTTCGATCTATGAGTTAGGATTGTGTCAATCCTCACTCTTTTGATCATATCGCCTTGCCCTCAAAAGCAAGATTGTTCTCGAGCTTAGTAACATACCGTGGTTCGTGACTTTCCAAATATCTTCTTGAAGTGCTACCAGGTTGTCACCTGACCGCTATGTTAAGTTCGTGATCAAGTTGGTTTCTTGTAAACCACCCCTTCTCCAAGAATCTGTGTTGCATACCCTGAGCTAGTTGGTTAAGCTAGACAACAACTTGGAGAGTTGGAAGATAAAAGCTTGCCTAACTTAGTTCGTTCCAAAGGGATATTTTGTGTAGTGTGTGTTGAAGAAAGATGATATCTTCATCGATTGGTCCTCGTGATCGCTTGTCGGACCTATTGTGTTATCAATCCTTTGATTTGAGTGTGGGCTATCGTCAAGTCAAATTAGAACCAACGATATTCGTGATGTTGTCTTACTCGTGGTTGATCCCTCGAGCATACACCATTACATCTTTGGTCTGACCAATGCTATCACCGTGTTCACATGATGGTGGAAGTCCAGTGATATGGAAATCCCGATGAGTTGTTGTTGGGCCCATCAGCAGCATTTTGTCTCCCCCATGAGTCATGTTGAACATCAACCTAGTGTTGGAAACTTGTGTAAGCATTTCTTCGTGTTTCGTTCATGAAGCATATGTTTGGATGAAAGTAGTGACTTCCTCTAATTCATGTGCATCTGATGCAAGTTGCCGCCGTGAATTCGAGAAAGCTTGTTTTGTTTCCTCTGGAATCGTCCCAAGAGAGTCATGCACGTGCGAAGTGCCCTATGGTTTGATAGGTTGGCCGCCTCCACTCCATATGTGTTTCCTAGCACACCAAGCCACTGACGGATTTGTTGTAGGAGAAGGAGTTAAGTGCTAATCCATGGGAATGCACAAGACTTCGATATCCTCGTTGATGGTTACCCACCTGAACTTGGTAGTTTTTAATATAAGACTACTACGTGGCCATGCTTGTCTGGGACAACGTGTTCACCTGTTTGTAGCAGAACCCGCTCATGTTTTGGAGCTTACTACCATAGTCCATCTCCCGAGAATCTCGCAACATCATCTCGTCGATTTGTGTTGCAACCCTTCCTTTTCAGACATGCTGAGTCTGAAGTATCCTATCACCAATCGGATCTGAATCTCAGGCAGATATGATGGTTGGAACATTCCAACAGTTGCATTTCGTTCCCAGCTTGCACCGTCCTTGTGCCATTTCACTATGGGCTGCCTTCTTAGTAATTCTTTTCCAGGTTCATCTTCAAAGGTGGACTTACCATGAGTCCCCTCCACCTCCGATGATAAGCAAAAATCATCTATTGCGTTGTCTTCAACAAGGTAGTCCACATCATCCATTCTAGTCCGGGTGTACCATTCCTTTGCACTCCGCCCAACGATCGTTGTGAATTGCCTTAGGCTGGTATGAAGAGTTTCAATGATCTATGGATCAAAAGTAATTCTTTTTGCCACATAAGGGAATAGTTCTTTGTGTCACTTTTCCAAGGTGCCCGTTACGGAATCTTGGTAAATATTTCCTCGCCACCTTGACACCATCCACCATCTCTCTAAGCGTGGAATTGTTGCCCACTAATCAAACCTCGTTGTTTGTTCTTCCATCTCTCTCGATGTGTTTTGTGCCTCAACTCGAGATGTTTCAACATCTCATTCCGTGAGTTGATCGTGAGTTGCCCGATCATTAAGAAGATCGATTCCTGCAGAGTTCCTCTCTGTCATTGTCATGTTGGATGAAGTTATCGAAAGCAAAGACGTCAAGATCAATATGAAGCAATGAATCAACATCTTGAGAAGGACAGTTGGATCGTGAAGATCGTGTTAGCTTGTGACCCCTTTGACTTCTTACCTCACGTCTTGAATCTCGGGACGAGATTCTTGTTTAGTGGGGGTGAGCTGTCACAGCCCCAGATCAGCCCTTGTTTGTTTTTGCTTTAGCATCCATGCATCATGTTTAAATTTTAAGAAACTTGAAATGGGGACTGCCTAAACCCTAGCATTAAAGGAATCCACTAGGTTCACCTAAAATATTTTCAAGAATCCAAATGGCCTTAAAAATGTTCATCATTTATGGGAAATGTCGTAAACAAGAACAGAGGTGATGCACATTTTCCTTGACATATTTGGGCTCAATTAAATCATATGGTATTTTCATTTGGGCATTTAAATACTATAAAATATTTCAAATGCTCAAATAATCATAAACTTAAATGTTTGCTGTTGGATATTTTCCAAACAGTGGGCTTGAGCAAGTTTCATGATTTTTGGGATAGTATTAGTATTTTGAATAAAGCCCTAAAGACTACAGAAAAATAGAAAACACTAACATAATTAGAAAAGAGAGAGAGAGAGCCGACTGCCCACTTAATCGAGCTGGCCCAGCTGGCCCAGCCCACCAACCCACCTTGCCGGCCATCGCTCACTCGCCAAGAGGCAGAGGAGGGACACGGCGACGCGCCGAGCTCGCCACGCCTCCTCCTGCCGCTGCCTCACCAAGGCGCCTCGAAGCCTCCTCGGCGCCGCTCTGGACCCCGCCACCCTCGTCCTCTCCCCTCTCCTCGGACTTCCCTGCCCTCCTCTGCTCTCTTCCATAACGCCACCGCTGACGCCGCCGCCACCACCGCAGCCAACGCCTCTCCCTCAACCTCCCGAGCAGCCTAGAGGCTCCGCCACTCCGTCCTCGACCCCCTCACCGAGCCACGCCCCTCCAATAGCCCCCGAACGACCTCACCGGGCTCGTCTTCTACTCGACCTCCGTCGCCGCCGCCCGATTCGTTGAACTCCGGACGTCCCCGAGCACGCCGAGATCGCCGGCGCCCCACCGTGAGCTCATCTATCAACCCCTCTCCCCACCGTCGATCCCTTCTCTAGCTCGCTGTCCACCGTGGCGGCTTCGCTCGCCGCCGCGCCTCGTCCGCCGGCGTGGCTAGAGCCACCACAACTCGAGGCCGAGCACACCGCTGTGCTTGGCGCAGCTCCAGAGCCCGTGGCGCCACCGCTCCACCTCACATGCAATCAGAAGCGCCTAAACCGCCGATGGTCGAACTCCGGCAGCCGCAAAAGAGCTTCGCCGGCGGCTCCGCCACCACAGCTGCTGTCGCTTGTTGCTTTGGATGCGCCTCACCCCGGGAACCCATAGGAGCAAACCGTGCATCGAATGGTGCTTCATAGCGAGTGCACGGCGCACTTCCGCCGTCGGCTGTGGTCGTCGCCGGCGCAACTCCGGCGTGCTGGCGTGGCGACTTCATTAGCCACTAATGACGCCAGTAACTAAACACATAGGTCACTGACAGCTAGGCCCGCTGTCTAAATAAACGTAGGTTAGATTCTGTTTAGTTCTAATTAATCTCAGTGGGTCCACGCGTCAGCTTTGACCAAGCTGACGTGGCTGTTGACTGGGCCCACATGTCAGCGACACTAATCAGCCCGACCATCGACTGATGGACCCCACGGGTCAGGTTTGACCCTGGTCAGCCCCGGTTGACCTGCTGACATCGTGCTGTCGTCATGCTGACGCACTAATTAATTTCTGGGATTTAAAATAAATCAAAATGATTTATTTATTTCAGAAAATATCCTAAACTTCTAAAATTCATAGTAATTCAACCGTAACTCCAAATCAAACAAATTATATATGAAAAATGATCATAAAATTATGAAGAATCTATTTATGGCACTTTCATGCATGATTGAACAAGTTAACCTCACTGAATAGGATGAATCATGATTAGGGTAATTTATGAACTAGCATTTGGAGTTGGAGTTTAACCTTGTTTGAATTCCACTTCAATTAACTTGGCTTACAGCTGCATTAGCTCAAAACACCAGCATATTCCCATGTCATTATCATGCATCATATTGTTGCATCGCATTGATTGTGTTCTTTCTTGTTTGCGGTAATTGTCCCTCTCGGTGAGACGACGCTCGACGATTGTTCGATGACACCGATGAAGAACTATAATATCTTCAGAAGTGCCAGGCAAGCAAAACCCCCTTGTTCATTCCGATACGATCCCACTCTCTCGCTCCTGCTCTCTTTTACTCCATTAGAACAACAACGACTCATGTGTTACTTGCTGCGGTAGCTAAACCCCTTTATCCTCTGCATGACCTGTCATTCCACAGTAATTAGATGAAACCCACTAGCATGAGTAGGAGTTGTTTGAGCCCTGATGTGCCTACTCATTCATGCTTGTTTGTCATGCCTGCTACTATTAGAGTTGAGTCAGGTCTGATTCATCGGGAATGAATTGGAATGGTGTGTGAACATGTCCTACTGTGTGTGAGCTAAGTGTGTGAACACGATTTGGTAAAGGTAGCGGTGAGAGGCCATGTAGGAGTACATGGTGGGTTGTCTCATTGCAGCCGCCCTCAAGAATCGAGTTCTGTGTTTGTGATCCATGAAACAGTTACTACCACACATTGGGATCCTTAATTGACTCTCTCGGCTTCTTAACCACCCTTGTCCTCGGTCCGGGAGTTGCAAGTAGTTTCGTGTTTGTAGTATCTTTGGGGCCGACGCAGCGCTGACCTTAGGGGTGGGTTGTGTTGCGGTAGGCACGCGGGTCTGCAGTGTCGAATGCCCGCTTGGTATCTCGGGAACCCTGCACACATCGTTCGGGGCCGATGGGAAACCTCGGCCGACTCCTGCGGATGGAACCTGAATAGGCGATAAACCTGGACTAGGGACTCGAGTGTTTAGGTAGGCCGTGGCCGACACCCTCGCTGGGCTTCCGCTTGAAGGTTGCCGAGTACATGTCGTGTAAACGGCGGTAAGTGGTGAGAGCGTGTGTGAAGAAGTACACCCCTGCAGGGTTAATATGATCTATTCGAATAGCCGTGTCCGCGGAAAAGGACTTCTGGGTTGCCTATATCAGTTCATAGACAAGTGAAAGTGGATACTCTAAAATGCGCAAGATAAGCGTGAGTGCTATGGATGGCGTTCTCGTAGGGAGACGGGATCGGATCCATAGTGGTGTATTGATATGGTGAATATGTGGACTCGTGTGCGCCACCTCAAAAGAGTTACTTGCAGTCGTAGTTCAGGATAGCCACCGAGTCAAAGCTGGCTTGCTGCAGTCAAACTCCACCACCCCCTTTGTTGATAATGATGCATATAGAGTTAGTTCTGATGTAAGTCTTGCTGAGTACGTTTGTACTCACGTTTGCTTATTTTATGTTTTTGTAGAGAGACGTCAGTCTCGCTAGTAGTTCCACGTGGACTTCGACGTTTAGCTTGTTACCTCAGCTACGATCTTGTGCCCTCGTCAGGATCTGGTACATAGTCAGGCTTCTCAGCCTTTTTCATTTTATAGATGTCTCGTACTCGGACATGTTAAGCTTCCGCTTGTGCTTTGACTTGTATGTTTCGAGTGTTGGGTCATGAGACCCATGTTTGTAATATCTCGCTCCTCGGAGCCTAATGAATAAGTATTTGAGTCGAGAGTTATGTTGTGATGCCATGTTGTATTTACACATATTGAGCTTATTGTGTGTATGTTTGAAATGCTTGGTATGTGTGGGATCCGACAATCTAGTTGTTTATCCTTGGCAACCTCTCATATGGGGAAATGTAGTCTAGTGCTTCTGAGCGATAGTAGTCCGCTACAGCCCGGTTCACGGAGTCCCGCCAGCCCAAAGACTCTTGCTTGGACACTTGATGGCCGGCATGTGTTTCACTTCGTTCCTATATCTGTGTCCTTCGGGAAATGTCACGTGGTGATATCCGAGTCCTGCCTAGCCCGCTACAGCCCGGGTTACCGAGTCCTGTTAGTCCAAAGGCTACAGCCCGGATTCATACGTTGATGACCGACATGCTCGATGTGATTCATGTATGCCTGTCCCCATGGGTTAGTGCCGCTTTGGGTTCACGACTAGCCATGTCGGCCTGTGTTCTCTGTCATATGGATGCTAGCGACACTATCATATACGTGAGCCAAAAGGCGCAAACGGTCCCGGGCCATGGTAAGGCGACACCCGTGGGAATACCGCGCGTGAGGCCGCAAAGTGATATGAGGTGTTACCGGCTAGATCGATGTGACTTGGAATCGGGGTCCTGACATTAGTACTATGTCATGTTAAATCCAATGAAATACGTATGAGATATCAGTGAAGAACAAAAACCAAAAAAACTAATATCCCTTTTGCTATAAAGTTTTTGGAATTTTCAACCCCTTATGATATTACTTTTAACAGACATTGACCATACTCTTTGGCCAGGACGGAATGCATCCCTCCTCATCTTGAAAGATTTGGAGCCCAGTAATTCGGAGAAAACAAATAGGCCTAGCTTGGGTATTCTTCAAAAATAAATACCGGGCTACCTATTTTCCCAAAGAACTGGTGCATGAGCATTTAGCTTTATTTATTTATTTACTTATTTATGTTTAGGGGACCGTGAGCATGTACCTGGGCCGGATTCATGTGAGAGCCTCCCTTCCAGTTAAGTATGGGCTTCTCTATTGGGCCTTCATCGATTGGGCTGCATGTTATCAACAAGTGGAAAATGTGTGCCGCATTGAAAAATAGTATGAGCTACGACGATGCACGGGCACTAAAGGATCGAACCGCAACGACTTCCAAAACATTGTGTTTGTCGCTCTAACAACACATTTATTCAACCAATGACTAAATATACTACTGATTGTACATTGAAAACAGCAGCAGCAGCAACCAGGGCTGGGGTGCAATGTATAAAGAAGCAGGCGGAAGAGTGAAGACGCAGCTCTCTCTTCCAAACCAAACATCAGCCATCATTACAAAAGGGCTACCAAAAAGAACAAGTGTATGCATCAAACTAAATAAAGATCCTACTACACCAAGTGTACGCATCTAACTAACTGGCTCAGTTAGACGTTACTATTTATTAAGCTGTGGAGATTGGCTGACGGCTTGAACCAGATGGGTGCTCGACAGGGAAACTCCAGCCGGCGAAGTCGAAGTCCGACTTGGCGACCCTCTCTCCTACTTTGGGCTGCGAGCGTGGCGGCACATATCAGGGTATGGTGCATGCAGAGACGCATGGTACGCTGTGTACACACAGTTTTGCTCGATGAACGAAACGCGCTGCCATCATGATCCTTGCCGTCGGTTATCTCCTGGTTAATCGGATAATTCAGTCCGACAAACAGAGAGCGTGTACCAAGGCTACTTACCAGCCTCCAGTAAAAAATTCCTGAAGGCGCAGAGAAGCTGGGATCCTGCTCAAAGACCTTGCAGTGATTGTGATTGTATTCCGTGAAACAACACGTTCGGTACGTGCGAATGCTCATCAATCTTTCGCCGTCGTCTGATCGAGCCAGGAACCACCTGCAACTTCCATGCCGCTTTTCTTTGAAAGGTTCTGGGATTAGGAAGGGTAGGGACACCAGGCGGCCTACAACATCATATCAAGTTGGAGTCAAATAAAAAAGGGCTCTTGGTTTAGTCAATCTTAAGAACAGCATGTTATGAGCATGAATATTTTTTCAAGAATGTTGACATAATATAAGCAAGCCATCATGATATCATAGGAAAGTAACATACTGCTGTAACAGCCGTTTGTAGCAATGACTGAGTAGGCCAGCAGTACGTCCAGCCATAGAAGGAGTCGACAACGTAAATGAAGCCCTTGTGTTCAATGGCATCAGAGACCCATGGAGGATGTATGATCCTGCGATGGACGTGGAGATTTATCCACTTACCGCAGTGACCTGTCAGATAGGCGAGACCGCGGTTGAAGAATGCAATTAGCCTGAAATCTTTATAATTCGCAGATCTTGTGGGCACTTGGCAGATTACAACCTTGAGCAAAGCAAACTTGGTATCATGTTGGCTACTGTAAGATTCCGAGTATTCGGTCGCGTGCCAAAGCAAAGGCAAAGGTTAATCGAAGGAAGGGGATCAATCGCTGGTGTAGACCTCCACGAGCATCCAGCTGCTGCGACCGTCGACGAGCACCATCCAAGACGTGTTCATGCCGACCAAAGACATACCGTTAATGTAGCCGAGGTCGACGGGATCGATCGCAGATGAAGGGGTTGATGCTCGCCACCCCACGATCGTTATGCTGCGTGACACGTCGCTTCAAGATCAGCGGCATCAACAAGCAAGGAGCTGGCTTAAAAGCTCCGCCCGAGGGCTTTGAGTAAACGGTACAGCCCCAACGAGAGCGCGCGGTGAGCGGCATGGTATCGAGATTGTCCACACGCGAAACATTGAGCTTGATTACCTCGTGGGGAGTGAATTCCAGCCACTCTTTCGCGGACGCTGCTCGGTTCTGCCATTGTTAGTGCTTGGGTTTGGACGAGGGGGAGGCGCTTAGCAGGATGGAAGCTTGGACGAGATTATGTGCGGACAAAGATGGAGAAGCGAATATGTGCTGCGGGAAGTGGACAGGTGATGATGACTACAGCACGCCGCTTGACTTACGAGACACATACCAGCAGCGTAGGGTCATATCGATGCCAGACAACTTGCTTGCGTGATCACAGTACTGGTACTCCCTACAATACCTACTATAGTACTATGCCCTAGCTTTCTAGATTAGAGTAGTAGAGTAGGACTCTGCTCTACTACTAGCACCGGAGGAGTAGTATATTCTAATCTAAAATAGTTACAAACTTCAATGCCCGATCGTGGAACGACTACAAACTGTGCTCAAAGACCGTGTTTACGTGGTGTTTGGACTTATATGCAAAAATATAGCAAGATGCCTGTGCATTGCACGACACACCATCATCACCAACTCGGTTTTTTTCTCTACTCCTACTCCTATAAAAGACTCAGTTGGTGATGATGGAGGCGAGGAGGCGTGTACAGCCAGGCGTGCAGCGGACGGCGCAGCACTATTCGATTTGTTATAAAAAAAGAGTAGTAGAGATAGAGACATAAGGAGGAGCACGAGGTTGTGGGAGATAAGGATGAACGAGGCAAGGCCTTATCTATAAATGTGGAGAGAGGTGTGGGTATCTTATGTAAAATTGTCATAGTTGGCTTTCTATCCGTCAGATATAGATCGGACGGTCTATATTACAAGATGGCAGGCATACCATCATCACCAACTTGGTTTTCTATAAGAGTAGATATATATAGATATAGATAGATAGAGACTAGGGAGTACTAGTAAGGACACCATCTACTGCTTCGTGTGCTACTCCTGCGCTCCATTCGGCGGCCGCAACGTCCCCACACCACTCCCTCCTGCGCCCATTCGGCGGGCGCTGTTGAAATCTGGGAGCGACTTGTATGCGCCCTCGATGCGGCTATATCTCCCACGTGTCGAGGCACGACTTAGAGGCATAACCGCATTGAAAGCAATGTCGCAAGTGAGGTAATCTTCACACAACCCATGTAATACATAAGGGAAAAGATACATAGTTGGCTTACGCCGCCACTTCACACAATACATAAATAAACATCCATCATTCGAGTACACTCAAGGTCCGACCACGGAACCAAAATAAAAGAAGATACCCCAAATGCTACACAGATCCCCGATCGTCCCAACTGGGCACCACTACTGATCATCAGGAAAAGACACATAGTAACGACCACGTTCCTCGTCGAACTCCCACTTGAGCTCGGTTGCGTCACCTGCACTGGCATCGTCGGAACCTGCAACTGTTTTGGTAGAATCTGTGAGTCACAGGGACTCAGCAATCTCACACCCGCGAGATCAAGACTATTTAAGCTTATAGGAAGGACAGAGTTGTAAGGTGGAGCTGCAGCAAGCGACTAGCATATATGGTGGCTACAATCGCAAAAGAGAGCGAGAAGAGGAGCAAAGCACGGTCGTGAAGCTAGTAGCGATCAAGAAGTGATCCTGACTACTTACGTCAAACATAACTCCAACACCGTGTTCACTTCCCGGACTCCGCCGAGAAGAGACCATCACGGTTACACACGCGTTGATGTGTATTTTATTTGAGGTCAACTTCGGTTTTCTACAACCGACATTAACAAATTCCCATCTGCCTCATAACCGCCAGGGCACGGCTTTGAAAGATATTACCTGCAGGGTGTCCCAACTTAGCCCATTATAAGCTCTCACGGTCAACGAAGGATAATCCTTCACCGGGAAGACCCGATCAATCTCGAATCCCGGACTACAAGACATTTCGACAAGAATAAAACAAGACCAGCAAAGCCACCCGGTTGTGCCGACAAATCCCGATAGGAGCTGCACATATCTCGTTCTCGTGGCAAATCCGGATGAGAGACAGCTACGAGTAAAACCAAGCCTCGAAGTTTCCTCGTGGTGGCCCTTGCAGCGGCTCGGTTCGGGCCAGCACTCGAAGGAGCACTGGTCCGGGGTTAAAATAAAGATGACCCTCGGGCTCGCGAAAACCCGGGAAAAAGGCTTAGGTGGCAAATGGTAAAACCAAAGTTGGGCCTTGCTGGACGAGTCTTATTGAAAGCGAACTGTCAAGGGGGTCCCATAAATCACTCAACCGTAAGGAACGAAATCAAGGAACATAACACCGATATGACGGAAACTAGGGTGGCAAGAGTGGAACAAAACACCAGGCATAAGGCCGAGCCTTCCACCCTTTACCAAGTATATAGATGCATTAATTATAGCAGATATATATTATGATATCCCCAACAAGTAAACATGTTCCAAAAAGGAACAACATCTCCATGTTCCAACAAGGAACAAACTTCAACTTCACCTGCAACTAGCAACGCTATAAGAGGGGCTGAGCAAAGCGGTAACATAGCCAATCAACGGTTTGCTAGGAAAGGATGGTTAGGGGCTGACATGGCAATATGGGTGGCATGATATAGCAACTGGTAGGCATCGCAGCATAGGCATAGCAAAAGAGCGAGCAACTAGCATAGCAAAGATAGAAGTGATTTCGAGGGTATGGTCATCTTGCTCGCAAAGTTCTCGAGTTGTCGAAAGCTTGATCCTCGTAAGCGTTCTCAACAGGTTCCTCGCTCACGCACTCGTCTCCGGCTCTACCCAAAGCAAGAACACAAACAAAGGAACCACAATAAATCACGGTGCAATGCACAATCAACATGATGCAAAATATGGCATGATATGCGAGATGTGATATGCAATGCGATGCAAAGGCCGGAAGGAAATGATGAACCAGGCATCAACTTGGCAAACCAAGTATGCCACTGAAAGATGAGATGATTTCGTTGAAATCGATATAAAGATCACCGGAATCGGATGCACGGTTTGCAAATGACAAGCAAAACAAGAATGGCACAAATCTGCCATTAACAGCATGATACCACTTAGCAAGCAACAAGAAATTAAGCTACTGCACCCAAACGTATCAACAAAGTATATGGAAGTGATCTACACAAGATGCTTGACAAAATATGAACACTGAGATACGGCTAAATCACATCATAACAGGTTCAAACAAGCATGGCAAAAGTGCACAAAATATCAGGCTGGACATGGCAAAAACAGCATCAGGTAGCAATGTTCAGAGCAGCAAAACTACATGCTACAGGACCTTAAAATAGCAGAACAAGGCATGGCATGAATCTACTCAAAGCATAGAACAAAAGTCCCTTACTGACCATAAGCCAAAAAGGATCAGAAAATATAGTAACACCCATGTCAATATCGCAAGTTTCGTTAACAGATTCAGCAACATGGCATGTCAAAAACTGATAACAAGTAGGCATGTTTAAGAGCTCGATGCACTCACTACAGAGCCCTAAATGATAAACTAAGCATACCTACATCAAGAAGACATGACATAGAAGATATACATGGCAAGAGCAACATCATAGCATACATGGGTCAACCACAACAACCTTGGCAAAATTGAATAACATGTAAACAATCTGCCAGGAAACATTTGATAGCAAAAGTAGAGCTCGATTGACTCAAGCTATGGCACTCCATAATTGCAAACAAGGGCATGGCTGGATAGAGCAAGACATTTAGAACAAAACATCCTTACTGAAGTATCTCCAAATATGCATGGATCTCTCGGTAGCATCAAGTTAACATGGCATCAAAATATCAGCAAAACAGAGCTGAAAACAGCAACATCAGGACACCTACTTTGCATGGTTGTGCTAGTCACCACATAGATCACAAAAATACATGGCATACACCCCTCTAAATATGGCATGGCATATTACGAAACACATGTAGGACTTAAATTCATAGGGTGCACACAACAATCATAGCAAAAATAACAAAAGTGCATGTTCTGTTAAGAAACAGAAACTAACATCACATAGCCTTCTTCCAACAGCATTTCCGGCATCAATATGAGCCCAAATGAAAATGATGCAATGAGATGAAATGATCTACTCCTCGAGGCGAACATTTTTATATATTACACGCGCAAAATGGAGCTACAGATGCAAAGTTACGCTACGTAGAAAATGCCACGAAATATTACCGAGACAAAATACTTAGAGGAAAAAGAGGGGGGAGAAAGTCAACGCTCGTCTAGATCGGGATCCGGCCGATCCGATCGGGAAGCTCCGGCGGCGGCGGTGTGTCTCCTCCGGTGGAAGAGGAGGCCGGCCGGGGCAGGGCGCCGGCCGGAGGAGGGGACGGCGGCGGCGGGCGGCGGGCCCGGGCGAGGCGGGAGGAGGATCGGCGGCAGGCGGCGAGGCGAGCGGCGGCGGCGGCCGGTGGCGGGCGGGCGGGCGGGGCCGGCCGGACGGCGAGGCGGCGGAGGGGCCTCGGGCGCTGGGCGCGGCGCGCGTGAAGCGGCGGCGGCGACCCGTCGCCGGGAGGGCCGCTGGCTGGCTGGCGGCCGGGCGGCGTGAGGCGGCGGGCCACGGTCGCGTGGAGATTGGGCGCGGGGCGGCGCTGGCGGGCGGACGTGTCCGGACGGGTGGGGTTTCGTCCCCGGCGAGGTAGGGAAGGCTAGGGTTTGGACCCGGATTTGGAATGGGGAGTTGCTTAAATAGGCATAGAGGGAGCTAGGAGAGTCCAAATGAGGTGTAGTTTTCGCCCACACGATCGTGATCTAACGACGGAGAGCATGGAAGTGACTTAGATGGATTATTGGGCTGTTTTGAAGGGGTGTTGGGCTGCAACTTAAAAGAGGCCTTTGCGAGAGTGCGGTTAACCGTTGGAGTGCCAAACGAGCTCCAAATGACCCGAAACTTGACCGGTGGTCTACCGGTGGTATACCGAGGCCACTTGACAAACCTCGGTCCATTTCGAGAAGGTTTAGTACCCGCTCACGGAAAAACGTAAAAGGGGCCGCCGGGGGAGATAGGAGTGCCGGATTGCAAAACGGACAACGGGAAAAATGTTCGGAATTATGAGACGAACACGTATGCAAATGCGATGCACATGATGACATGATATAAAATGCATGACATGGACAAAAGGCAAAATGAAGAAAAACCCAACCACGGAGGGAATATCATATCACAATGCCGAAAATGGCAAGAGTTGGAGTTACAAATATGGAAAGTTACTTCCGGGGTGTTACAGCACTCTCGCGACTGCTGGCAGCCACGATTTCACCGACTGAGGACCTGGGTGGCTAGCTCACTCGTCGAAGTCGAGATCTACATACAACCCATCGGAGGGGGTAGTGTTGTCCTCTGAAAAACATTAATTAAGCAAACATGAGTACGGAGGTACTCAGCAAGTCTTACCACAGAATCCTATCATACATGCACATTCTCAAGGAGGTGGTGGAGTTATTTGCAGCAAGCCAGCTTTGACTCTTGGCTAAGCTATCCTACGTGACACCACTTGTAAAGCATTTGTCGCACACGAGTCCACTAATCACCATCACAATACTCCACCGTGGATCCTCTCTCGTCATCCCACGAGAGGGCCATCCTCGGTACTCACACTTATCTTGAGGCTTTTAGTAGTATCCATTTACTTGTCTATGAACTGATATAGGTAACCCAGAAGTCCATCTTCGTGGACACGGCTATTCGAATAGATCATATTAACCCTGCAGGGGTGTACTTCTTCACACACGCTCTCACCACTTACCGCCGTTTACACGACATGTACTCGGCAACCTTCAAGCGGAAGCCCAACGTGGGTGTCGGCCACACCTACCTAAACACTCAAGTCCCTAGTCCGGGTTTATCGCCTATTCGGGTTCCATCCGCAGGAGTCCGCCGAGGTTTCCCATACAGCCCCGAACGATGTGTGCGGGGTTCCGAGATACCAAACGGGCACTCGGTACACTGGCCACGTGCCTACCGCAACACAACCCACCCCTAAGGTCAGCGTTGCATGCGCCCCAAAGATGCTACAAACACCGTAAACTACTTGCAAATCCGGGACTAAGAACAAGGGTGGTTAAGAAGCCGAGAGGGTCCATTGGTTTGGGCCCAATGCGTGGTAGTAACTATTTCATGGATCACAAACACAGATCTCAGTTCTTAGGATCGGCTTCAATGAAACAACCCACCATGTACTCCTACATGGCCTCTCATCGATACCTTTACCAAAACGTGTTCAACACTTTCACTCACGAACCAACACAACCTTTCACTCCAGTTCATCATCCCGATGAGCCAGACCTGACACAACTCTAAGCATAGCAAGCATAGCATGGTAGGAATCACAAACATAGCTCCTACACATACTAGTGGGTTTCATCTAGTTACTGTGGCAATGACAGGTCATGCAAAGGAAATGGGTTCAACTACCGCAGCACACAACAGTTTGAATCGCGTTGTCTTAATGCAAGAAACGAGAGCGAAGCGAGAACATGGGTTTGTATCGGAATGATCAATGAGTTGCTTGCCCGATGGAACGGGGTAGAGTAACGCCTTCGATGGATAGTCGAGATTATCCTCGAGGCGGGACCTATCACTTAAAAGCATACCGAAAGTAAACACACATGACAATATGCAACAATATGATGCATGCTATGACATGGAAATATGGATGTGTGTTGGCCTAATGCAAAGCTAAAACAGAAGGATGAACCCATTTGAATCGAGATTCAAATGCTAGCTCATTTGAAATAGCCCTAAAGGTGCATTATCTTATTCTGGTTAAACAGCAAGGTTAACTTGTTTTAACATGCATGAAACCTGTACCAATGGATAGAATGGATTTTTCTGATAAATTTTCATATATAAATCTTTGCATTTGGAGTTACAGATTAAAAGTTATAAGCATTTGAAATTTGAATTATATTCTGGAATTTACTATATTAGAATAAATCCAGAAATTAGATTAATGCGTCAGCCATGCGTCAGCATGACGTCAGGGTCAACGGAGACGTCCAGGTCAAACCTGACAGTGGGTCCAGGGTGTCAGGGTAATTAGTTTAACTAATGTTTAATTAAAACTAAACCTATTTAGTTAGCGGGGCTGGGCCCCATCTGTCAGTGACTCATCAGAGTCAACCAGGGCCCACCCGGGTCAAAGTCCACGTCGGCTGCACGGCGTCTAGCCACCAGCGAGCCCGACAAGCGGAGGAAGCGTTTGGCGATTCCGCGACCAAACGAGCCGCGGAGGGTGGCTATGGGTAGTGGGAACAAGCCGCAGACTATTGGTGGAGTCGGTGGGGTCGGGGTGGCGGAGTCGGCGCCAACAACGAGCTAAGGCGGCCGCCGGGTTCGGCCGAAGACGAACTTGGGGCTAGAGGGGTCGGTGAGGTGCGGGGAGTGTATGGTTAGACCCCATGGGGTGCGGTGAGTGTGATGGACACCCAGAGGTGGCCGGAGGGTGACCGGGAGCACGTCGGCGACGAGCTCCACGGCGGCGGGTGCGGGTGAGCTTCGTTCGGTTGCTACGCTGCTCGAGAGCGAGAGAGAGAGGGAAGGGGAGGTAGATGGGCTCACGGGCGACGCCAGAGAAGCTCGTCGAGGTCGGGACGGACCGGAGCGACGACGGCGTTGAAGGGATCTCCGCGACGGTGGACTCGGCCGGCGGTGTGGTGGATTCGGGGCACTAGAGCAGGCAGGGCTTGGCTAGTTTGGGGTAGTCGAGAGCGGCGGAGCTCCTAGACAAGGTGAGGAGGAGCACGGACGGTGGGGAGCGTGGTTACGGCGATGGTGCGGCGACGGCGGCATCGGCCAAGGCGGGGGAGAGCGAGAGAGATGAACCGGGGAGGAGAGGAAGTGTCCAGGGGGTTCGGGGGAGAGGGAGAGGGTGATCCTCATCGGCAGCTGGCGAGAGGAGCGGCGAGGCGGCGACAGGTGCGTGGCACCCATGCGGTGCCCGCCGTCGAGCACTGGCTGCTCGCTGGCCGAGCCAAGCAGCTTCTTTGGCTTGCAGGCTCTTGGGCTGGGCGGCAGTGGGCCGGTAGGTGGCGCCATGTAAGTGCCCTCCTGTTTTTATCTTTTTCTAATTTTCTGCAACTTTGTGGAGTTTTCTAAAATACCAAAACAGTTTTAAAATTCACCAAAATGCTCCTGGTCCATTGTTGAAATATTTCCAACATGAAACATTTTGGTTTGGCAATTTTTGGGCATTTGAAATATTTTATATAATTTGAAATGCTCAAGTTCAAATACCAATGATTTAATTCAAGGACCTTTGGATGACCTAGAAAATGATGCACCACTTTTGACATAGGCTCTGAACCAGAGCAAAGATGATGAGCATTTTGAAGGGCATTTCGGGTACATTGAAATAATTTTAGTAAACCCTAGTTGAATTAAGGGGGGGGGTTCTGGGGGTTTCCTGTCTTCCCCATTTCAAATTCAAATGAAATTTAAACATGATGCACACCCTAATGCATGGTCTAGCTGGGATGTGACACGAAATGGCTATCGAGTTAAAAAATGCCGCTGACCGGTATGAGCTCCTAAAAAAGGAGCATGAGGATAAATCGGCTGACCTGAGCAAGGCACTTAATTCCACCAAGGAAATACGGACCGAGCTCAGGGGTGCGCGGGAGGAGCTTCAACAGGCCGGTAAAATCGTGGCTTGGGGCTCCTATTTGTTTGGACGGTTCTTCGATCCGGCACGCCCTGGATGGACGCCTGGAGTTCGCGGACGCCTATGCGGACACGCAAAGAGTACTGGTGATGTTGTGGAGTTCTTCAAAGATCAAGGTGAGAAGTGGAGAAGCTTTTACGGTCGCGATTCAATGCTCCCACTCGCCCACGCCGTTAAGTGATAAGATGGCTCTTTGAAGGAGCTTCACAGTGCTGTCCGGTCTTGCAATACGGTCTGATCTGTAATAGACCATCTTTGGCGAAGGGCCTAAGCGAACAGATTACTTTGATTTGGTGCAACAGTTTCTTGGGGCCGTGCCTCGGATCGATGCCATGAGGAGGTCGGCATGCATAGAGGGTGCGCGGATGGCCCTTGCCCGCGTTAAAGCGTATTGGACGGATATGGATGCCACTATTATAGCGTCTCAGGATCCGGTGGGGGGCCAATATCCGGCCGGGCACTACTTGGCGCAGGTCACAGAGGGTGCCCGCCTGATAGAGGCGCAGTGCCCGAAGAATCTCCTATTCGAGTGATGATTCAAATCATTGTAAAAACAATGTTTATTTTGATTATAAGGCTATATTTATAATGTTTGTCTGAAAATATGATATATATATATATATATATATATATATATATATATATATATATATATATATATATATATATATATATATATATATATATATATATATGACAAATGTTTCCTACAAGCAGTGGTAGTTACCACCACTTCATGCGTTTTGTATGTTGTATGTAGTATCTATCGAAACCGAGAGTATGTACGTGTAGTATGTAGTATATAACAATGATTAGGTAGTATATTTACTAATTTTAGGTAGTATGTACCATGTTTTGAGTATGTTTTTTTACGCATAAATATGTACGTATTTCATAAATATAACAAAAACTATGGGCTCATATGTAATTTTTCATGTAACTTGCTTTGAAATATCTTAGATATAGTATATCAACATATTTAAAATAATAAAATAGTATATATAGATCATATAGTAGATATGAGATATGTGTGAACTACCACGGGTGGTAGGATGGATTTTCCTATATATATATATATATATATATATATATATATATATATATATATATATATATATATATATATATAGACTATTCGATCCGGGATCGAATAGTTATTGATCACGATCCACCTATATAGGGCGCGGGAGGATGTTGCCGAACTCTCCGAATCGGCAACCACAAAAAGAAAAAGAAAAAGAACACGACCCGCCCCCCTCCTCCCTCCCTCCCCCCACTCCCCCGATGCCGTCGCTACCTATCTCCCGCCCGCAACGGTGACCTCCCGTCGCCGGTGACCCTGCGTGCCCCCGCCAACCACCGCCACCGGAATCCCCAAGCGCACTGCCGCCGCCGCCAGTTCCCTGCCAGATCTTGGTCAACCCCACCGCCAGTTCCTCACCAGATCCTGGTCAACCCCGCCGCCACGCCGTCCACCGGGCCGCCGACAAGCCGCCCGCAGACGACCCGCACCGCCGCCGGTGGCTCTTCCCGAACCCAACGCCCTGCACCCCCATCTCCCCCACGTCCCGTCCGCCACGCCCGCTCCCACCCCGCCCCACCCTCCCGCCGGACGACGTCCCGGATCTCCACGCCCCCGGATGACCTCCCGGATCTCCCCGCCGCCGCCTGACTTCTCGTACCCCACCCCCTCGCCCCAGCGCAACCTTCTGGATCCTCCGGCCACCACGGGCGCCGCCTACCCCGGCCCTGCACTCCGCCACGGGTGCCACTGCCTACCACCGGCCGCCGTGTCCTTCCTTCTTTCCCCTGCTGCTAGCTGCTACTACAAACTTGCTGGCACCGCTGCTTGATAGTTGATGTTGGTGTGTACCTGGCGTACCTAATTTTTTGGTGTTTCAACGGATAGTCCAATTTCAGCAGAAATTTCAGTTCAAGGGAGATGCTTACCACAGCTGATTCTTTAGTTTAGTTTTGTTTGTTAGATGCTTACCGCAACTAATTGTTTTTTGATGTATGAAGTTCAGCTATGCCTGCAGGTGCAAAAAAACTTGTGTTTTGGTCCATTTCTCTAAACTCCCCATTTGGCCAAAACTAAACCCCAAGAAAAAGTGTCCATGCCTGATCTTTATTGGGTTTTGTTTTTCAGTGGTCAAAGATGGCGCTGCACAGCTGTTCGGTGTAATGCCTAAGGAGCAAACAATGTCTCTCTCACTTCTGTTTTGGGAAAGACCTACCTATCATCTTTCCGCTGCTACGTTCGAGTGGCTCCATCTGCAGATGGGGGAGGTCTCGACCTGCAGCTAGGAGAAGTCTCGACCTGCAACTGGTCGCGCACGCCGCTGCCACTGAGGTCCACCACCTACAGCCGGCGCCGCAGCGCCTCGGCCGTTCAACTATGCCGCCTCAGCAGTTCAATGCATATTGGAGAAGAAGAAAAAACAATAGTAGGTTCAAATGTTGTGTTTGTGATTGTTGTAGACTTGCTGCAAATTAGAGGTGGGCTCAAAGAAAATTGTGTTCCCTTTGATAGAGCACCTGGCCGTTCCCTTTGTTTTGTTTTGTTGTGCAAATTGCTAGTTGGCCGTATAGCTTCAGTAGTGGTATAATGAGTTAGGTTCCTGACTATTGGTCTTGATGTTTAGCTATAATTGAGGTTCCATGCTTGAGGTTCAGCTTGGTAATGCATACGAGAGCAGTTTGGATTTGATATTTTTCTGCATTTTGGCACCGTGTTACATGTATTTTAAAAGTGCACAAAAAAGCACTTCATTCAAAATTGGTTGTGCATAGTGCGCATGCTCCATGGGTCCTTGTTGTAATCCAAAAATTCATTGAAAACAAGTAAAGTTCGTATGTTTAAAAAGAAAAACGAAATTCAACAAAACAAGAAATGCTAGCGAGTTCTTTGCAAAAACCACATGAATTTTAATAGGTATAATTTTAGAGGTTCAAGTAATATGAGAACGCTGGAAGTTTGTAGAAGAAAAATGTCGGTGGTGCAGTTGTTGTCAGCTACATTGATCAGAGCCCCTACTCCATGTATCTAGCCAACCGCGCACCGCCGACAAGGATCCGCACTAAGAAGTTGAAATTAAAAAAGCAGAGAAGTTTGAAGTATATAAAAAACTCAGATTTGTTGCAAGAAGTTCATGTGCACCTTCGTGCATGGTTCATAATTTATATTGCGAGACGTCCGACCTCCAATTACATGTTTTAAAATGGCAAAACATTACGTCTGACATTCAATTGCGTATAATTCGACGTATACACAAAAATGCGATAGAAGTTCATAGTGAAAACAACGAGAAGTTCAAGTACTGCAAGGAATGCATTTCAGGTGAGAATAAAAGTATAGAACAATAAAAGCTTAAAAGGTTTGTTGAAAGAAGTTCAAGTGCTCTGTCCGGGGAAGTTCAAAAATTCTTGCGAGAGAGGTTTACCTTGTATTTTCATGTTCAAAAACACAAAAAAACATTATTTTTTGCGTTTTAAAATAATTCTCTCAATCCACAAAGAAGTTCAGTTACTATTTGGGAGCAATTTGATTTAATTTTTTTTCCATATTATAAAAATGGAAAAAGTTCATGTAGTACATGGTGTGAGTTTAATATGAGAAAAATGAATTAAAAGGCAAGGTCCAATTTTTTTTGTTATAAGTTCAAATCCTCCATCGGAGAAAGTTAAAAAAATTATTGTGAGAGAAGTTTGTATAAAAGGAATATCACTTGTGTAACACTGATGAAAGGATGGAAAAATTACAAACGAAAATACGTCACAGAAGTTCAACGTGAAATCAGCAGGAAGTTCAACTACTACACTGAATGAATTTCAGATGAGAAACTTTTAGAACCATCGCAGGTATGAAAAAATGATCAACATGGGAAAGTTGCGTGTTTACAGCAACTTATTTATGTGCAGCAGAAGTTCAAATCAAACTAACGGAGTGATTCAGCACTTATTCTTGAAAAAGTGGAGAAAATTATACATGCTCTGTAGGTCAAAAGTTTGGCTTTAATTTATGTTTTGCGAAGGTCAAAATGTTGTGCTCGAGAAGGTCAAGTGTGTTATCTCAGCAAGTTCAAAACAAATTTGAACATGCAAGGTAAAACATGCAAGAAAACAGAAAGGGAGAAGTTCAATCTCTAAAGATGACGCGGTTCAACATGTAAACCAATGTTGAAAGAAAAAAAAAGAAAATGAGAAGTTCAATTTCTAAAAGATGAAGCGGTTCGACATGCAACCCAATGTTGAAAGAAAACAGAAAGAAAGGAGAAGTTCAATTTCTAAAGATGACGTGGTTCGACGTGCTAAACAATGTTGAAAGAAAAATAAAAATAAAAGAAGAAGTTCAATTTCTAAAGATGATGCGGTTTGATGTGCAAACCAATGCAAAAACACACACAAAAATGTTGTTTTGTTGTTTTTCTGTATAAAAATAGAATACAATTCTTTACTCAAAATATAAGAAGGTGAAGTTCAAATTGAAATAACAGAGAATTTCGGAGTTTATTAAAACATAGGATTTAACTGTTCAAAAAATAAAAACACAACACCATTTTTTGCACTTTTAAAAACAACTCATAAACGAAAAAAATGGTTGCTAGAAGTTCAAGTGCTCGGCGAGGAAAAGTTGAAAAATTCTTCTGAGAGAGGTTCACCGTGTATTTAGATGTCCAAAATACATAAAAAATATGTTATTTTTTTGTGTTTTAAAATAATTCTCTCAAACCAGAGAGAAGTTCAAAGTGATAACAAACGGAAGTTCACGTACTACATGGTGTGTATTTCATACAAGAAAAATAAAAATAAAGTGAAACAGAGTGAAGTTCAAACAGACATGCCCTAGAAGTTGAACTACTTCACGCAGTGCGAAAAATAGCATGTCAACAAATAACACGTCAAAAACAGAGTGAACTTCAAACAGACATGCTCGAGAAGTTCAACTACTGCACATAGTGCATTTCCATTCGCGATGAAGGCAGAAATCATGATCTTGTCATTTTTTAATTTGCTTCAAAACGACAGGAATATCATTTATGTAAGTTCAAGTCCTCGGTCGGAGAAAGTTAAAAAAATTATTGTGAGAAGGGTTTGTGCAAAAGGAAAAATCATTTGTGTAACACTAATGAATGGATGAGTAAAATTACTAACGAAAATACGTCACAGAAGTTCAACGTGAAAACAGCAAGAAGTTCAACTACTACACTGAATGAATTTCACATGAAAAACTTTTAAAACCGTCGCGAGTATGAAAAAGCGATCAACACGGGAAAGTTGCGTCTCTACAGAAGCTTTCCATCGGTATATCACTTGCTCAATTCCGGTGCGTAGATGGAGAGCTACGGGCAAAAAAAAGCACGTGAAAAACAGAGTGAAGTTCAAGGTTTCATACCGAGAAGTTCAGGTACTTCACGCGATGCATTTTTCACGAATCTGTTTCGCGATAAAGGCAGAATGAATGATCTCGCCGTTTTCCAAATTACTTGAAAACGGCAGGGAATCACATAAAACCATCAACATGAAATTTTTTCGCATTTTCCTTAGCTTTTCAACGGTATATTATTTGCCCCATTCCGATAAAGTTTGTGGAAACTACAGCGAAAATACGTTTTTATCCATTTTTAAAACTGACATAAAACAGTAAGTAATTGGGAGAAATAATATATACCAAAAAGTTTCGTATTTCCTCAAGCTTTCCAACGCCATATCATTTGTTACATTCGGACATAGGGTTAAAAAAATAGATCCAAAATACAAACTCGGTGCAACTTGTACCGTTTTCTAAATCAATTTTAAACCGTTCAAAATTAGAAAAAAAATTCTACATGAAAAAGTAGCGCATTTTCATAAGCTTTCCAACGCCATACCATGTTCCTCAATTGGTTTAGCCGTTTAGAAATGACATCGAAAATACGAACTCGGCTGTTCGGTATGTGAAATTTTACGATTTTCTAAATTACTCTTTAACCGTAGGGAATTAGAGAAAACTTTCAACAGGTGGAAGGAGTGGTTTTGCAGCAGCTTTCCAAAGCCATATTACTTGCCTCATTCCGATAAACGGTTTAGAAATGCGATCGAAATTACGATTCACGTTTTTTCTGTGAAGAAAAAACGGTTTTAAAAACTGCTCTTGAACCGCTTACGTTTTGCAAAAAATTTAACTTGGGTCATGATACTCGTGTCCATAGCTTTCCAACGGTATATAGCAAGCCCTATTTGGGCAATGTCTCGGGAAGTTCAACCTAGCACAGGGGAAAGTTCAGGTCGAACAACTCAGGCAGTAAAATCGCAAAAAATGTGAGTTCTTCACGACCCGAGTGCAAAATCCGCTTATGAGTGAGATTCGTATCTAAAACGAGTATTTAGTTGCTAAAAATCATTTGAAGATTACACTTACATCATATGGAACACGACTAACCAGAAAAACTCGCGGTAGAAGGCACAGTTGCGAAGATAGCCCGAAGGTCGGGTTCATACAGAGAGAAGTTCAGACGCGCGTACAAACAAAAATACGTCACAGAAGTTCAACGTGAAAACAGTATGAAGTTCAACTACTACGCCGAATGAATTTCAGATGAAAAACTTTTAAAATCGTTGCGAGTATGAAAAAATGACCAACACGGGAAAGTTGCGTGTTTACAGCAGCTTTCCATTGGTATATCACTTGCTCAATTCTGGTGAGTGGATGGAGAGCTAGGAGCAGTCGATGGAGATAAACGAGCAAAAAAAGCACGTGAAAAACAGAGTGAAGTTCAAGTACACGTGCATAGAAGTTCAGGTTCTTCATGCGATGCATTTTCGAAGAATCAGTTTCGCGATAAAGGCAGAACGAATGGTCTCGCCATTTTTGTAATTACTTGAAAACGGCTAGTAATCAGAGAAAACCATCAACACGAAAACGTTTCGCATTTTCCGTAGCTTTTTAGCGGTATATTATTTGCCCCATTTCGGTAAAGTATGTAGAAATTATGCCAAAAATACGTTTTTAGCCATTTTCCAATTTGACTTAAAATTGTAAGGAATTAGGAGAAAGAATATATATGAAAAAGTTTTACATTTTCTCAAGCTTTCCAATGCCGTATTATTTGTTGCATTCGACCGTACGGTTAAACAATTATCTTGAAATTACGAACTCGGTGGAACTTGTACCGTTTTCTGAATTACTTTTAAACCGTTCCAAATTAGAAAAAACTTTTAACATGAAAAGTAGAGCATTTTCACAAGCTTTCCAATGCCATATCATTTGCCTCGAATGGATTAGCCGTTTAGAAATTACATTGAAAATACGAACTCGGCTATTCGGTTTGTGAAATTTTACGATTTTCGAAATTACTCTTTATCCATAGGGAATTAGAGAAAACTTTCAACATGTCGAAGGAGCGGTTTTGCAGGAGCTTTCCAATGCTATATTATTTACCTCATTCCGATAAACGGTTTAGAAATGCGATCGAAAATACGATTCACGTTTTTTGTATGAAGAAAAAACGGTTTTCAAAACTGCTCTTAAACCGCTTACATTTTGCCAAAAATTTAACTTGGATCATGATATTGGTGTCCATAGCTTTCCAACGGTATATCGCAAGCCCCATTTGGACACTTTTTAGCTAAAGTTCAACCCAGTACAGAGGGAAGTTCAGGCGCATTACTCAGGCAGTTCAGGTTGTGATCAGAATATTATTCTGATCCCGTGATCAGAATAGTGTGTAATCCGAAAGTTAGCGGTCATTGGCTTCAGCCCCCACGCATACAATGCGGGGGTGTTCGCCAAAAAATATGCTTAATCACTCTTTATCCAACGTCTTGGTCCATTAAGGAGGTGATCGCACGTCGAACTAGGCAACCAGACTATATAGCTATAACACTTTCGCTTAGCCGCGGGATTCTAACGTTGGGGCTACTACGTAGCCCCTTGTACCTTCGCGTGCATCCGAATACGGGCGCGTATGTACCTGCCCGGGAAATGCCCCTTCGTTAATGCGGAGGAATCCTAGAGATTCCGGTGAGTCGTCGAGTGGTTGACCAGTCTCTCGTTGTATCATGACAGTCACTTTTCGGCTTTATCTACTGTGGTGCTCATCCGGAATAACCAAGGCACAATCGCAGTAGTTCTCCTTTGGCCACCTTAGCCGATAATAACAGAACGTAAGGCGGCAAACCCAGGAGCCGGGCAAACCCAACATTTGACCAAAGATATGATTCGGAGCTGATGCATATAAGGCCAAACTCGTGACGCCGAACACTCCCAAAGGTATTCGGACTTCATAACAGATGATGGGCTCAAGGATGCCCATTCATTATAAACCCTGTGTTTCCAGGTACGTGCGTTAATCTGTCGTGGCGAAATGCCAAAAACGGCAGTATCCTCTGTGGGTATGGAACCCATGGGATGGTTGAACAACAAGAGGCAATAGAAAAGGTTTACACAGGGGCTTAATCTAAAAATAAACCTTTTAAACGGGGCCCTGCTGCACGTCTGTGCCTTTGTCTCCGTTGTGCCGCATCCTGGAAGGGTATCGCGTGAACGTTGTCTGCGAAAAAGGGAAACTCATAGGAGAGTGCAACGTAAGTATGCGATGGATAGTAAAAGTGTAAGATGTTGGCCTGCCAATAAGGTTGAGCCAAGTGTGGGGCTTTATTACGTGTTTTTAGCCCCTGGTATCCACTATAGGATTACATGTACGGTGCCTTGGTTTAATATGGGCTGCCGGACTCGTCTAACCGTGTCTGTGGTCTTAACGACCCGTCATGTTTTTTGTTAGAGGCCGCTTATAGTCCAGCCGCTAGGGCCGCCGCGTGTTCCTCTGCGCGCGAAGAGCGCTCTGTTGTTCCGCTAATGGTGATGACGCCACGTGGACCGGGCATCTTCAGTGTAAGGTAGCCATAGTGCGGCAATGCATTGAAGCGGGCGAATGCCGTTCTTCCAAGCAATGCTTGATAGCTGCTTTGGAAGGGTGCGATGATGAAGAGTAATTCTTCGCTTCTGGAGTTGCCTGGAGAGCCGAATGTTACCTCCAGTATAACGGAGCCCCTGTTGTAGGCTTCAACGCCTGGTATCACCCCTTCAAAGGTGGTGTTAATCTCGCTGATTCTGGATGGGTCTATCCCCATCCTGTGGACAGTGTCCTCATATATTAAATTGAGACTGCTGCCATCGTCCATGGGGACGTGGGTGAGGTGGTATCCGTCGATTATTGGGTCAAGCACCAAGGCATCTAATCCTTCGCGCCGAATACTAGTTCGGTCATCCAGGTGATCGAAGGTGATCGGACAAGACATCCAGTAGGTAGGTGTGGGCTTTATATCGCGTGCGTCATTATGGGCGCGTTCGTGCCTTCTCAAGGATGTGCGAATCGTGTGGATCATATTCATTGTTTTAACCTCTGGCGGGAAGTTTTTCTGTTCCCCAGTGTTCGGCGGGCGAGGTTCATCCTCATCTTCACTTGGTGTTTCCCTTCCCTTGTGTTCGGCGTTTAGTTTGCCGGCCTGCTTGAAGACCCAGCACTCTCTATGCGTGTGGTTTGCAGGTTTGTCGGGGGTGCCATGAATTTGGCACAGTCTGTCCAGAACTCTGTTCTGGCCTGACGGTCCCTCTTTGCTGCCTTTAGATGGCTTATTTTGCTGGTTAGGTCGAGAGCCCCTGAATTCGGCATTAACCGTTGTGTTATCCGGGCTCTCTTCCTTGTTTTGGCGTTTGTTTTATTATGTCGTGGTTTCCCGTTGCCATCCCTTATTTCAGACGTGCTGGGGTCGTTGGTGCCTTTACGGACTAGCCAGCTATCTTCACCCGCGCAAAAGCGGGTCATAAGGCTTGTTAGGGCTGCCATTGTCCTTGGCTTTTCTTGGCCAAGGTGTCTGACGAGCCACTCGTCACGGATGCTGTCTTTGAATGCCGCTAGGGCTTCGGCATCCGGACAATCAACGATTTGATTCTTCTTAGTGAGGAATCTGTTCCAAAGCTTTCGGGCGGACTCTCCGTGCTATTGGATTATATGACTTAAATCATCAGCATCCGGAGGCCGGACACAAGTCCCTTGAAAATTGGCCCTGAAAGCGTCCTCAAGTTCCTCCCAACTCCTGATTGAATTTTTGGGGAGGCTTTTCAACCAGTGTCTGGCTGGTCCCTTTAGTTTGAGGGGAAGGTATTTGATGGCGTGGAGGTCATCCCCGCGAGCCATATGTATATGTAGGATAAAGTCCTCAATCCAGACCTCTATGTTCGCAGGTTTAAAGCCCTGTGGGAATTCATGGCCCAGTACTTCATCAGTAAAGCACAGAGGGTGAGCAGCCCCTCTGTATCTGGATGCACTGTGGCATGCTATCGGCTGTTGTTGTGTTCGGTGTTTATTCCGAACTGGTATTTGGTTGTCATAATTGCTTTGACGACCACAGCCCCCCGCCGTGGTGTGTCCTTTAGATCTGTAGATGGACCTAGCTGCGCCAGCTTTCTTATCCAGGTGCTCATGTAAATTGTGCGTGTCTTCAGTAGTTGCTTTATTGCGGTTATGAAGTGGCACGTCTTGCCTCCTGGTCGTGTTATTCTTTGGTGGAACGGCCTCATCGTCGAATTCTGGTAGTAGCTTACGTTTTGGGTAGCTCTTTGTGTGGCTATCATCGCCATATCTTTCTTCAGTGTCTAGCACTTTGTTCCATCTACGATTGAGCGTTTCCTGTGCGGCTTTAAGCCGTTGCTTCTGCCTCTTCAGACTTCTCGCTCTGGCTGTAAGCTTTCTATGGAGGTTCTCTCGTTCCACGCATTCTTCCGGAATGATGAATGCGTCATCGCCCGCATCGCCTTCTTGTCTGGGCGGTTTGATGAACTCATCCCCGGATCATTGTCTTGAGCGCTCGCTCCGAACTATGTTCGGCGTGACCTGGTTCGTCCTGCTCCATCGCTGGTTCCGTTTGGTCGTTGTTGCCTTCGGGGTTGACCGGAGTATCCATCCTTCTGGCGCTCTTGCTGATATTTTTACTGTTGCTGGATTTGGAATGGCGTTTGCGCCGTCGCTTTGGTTTTTGCCCAGGGGTTTTATCTTCCGGATTTTCACTGTCGTCTTCCTTGGGAGTATCCACCATGTATATGTCATGTGACGAGGTGGGAATCCGGTACCCCATAGATTCTGAGTCTTCTCCTTCATCATCATCCATATCGTCGATGGCTTCAGAGTCGAAGTCAAGCACGTCGGTTAAATCATCAACCGTGGCTATCAAGTGGGTGGTGGGTGGGTAACGAATTTCTTTGTCGCCTGCTTCCCACTCGAGCCGGACATAGTTCGGCCCGAAATTCTCTGTCAAAGAGAGAATTTTAAATGTGTTCAATATGTCGCAAAAGGGCGAGTGCTGAAAGACGTCCACCGTGGTGAACTCCATCACCGGAGCCCAACCAGACTCGGCGGGCTCGGGGACGCGCGGACTGGGACCTACAACCGGATATGAATCCGTGGGTCTGGGGTCACAGGCTCCCTCAGAAGTGAGGCGTGTGTTCGGCTCCATCGCCGATGAGGGTACGGCCTGCGGGGCGAGGTCCAGCCCTCCGTCCTTAGGCAACGCAACCTGCCTGGATTTAGATCTGAGGCTTCTGCCGGGGTGATATCCCAAGCATCATCTGACAATAGGTCTAAGCCGTGCTCATCGTGACTGTTCGGCATTCCTGGTGCTGACCTGAATCCATTGAAGATCAAGTCTCCGTGAATATCCGTTGTGTAGTTCAAGTTTCCGAACCTGACCTGGTGGCCGGGGGCGTAGCTAACGATCTGCTCCAGGTGGCCAAGCGAATTGGCCGGCAGTGCGAAGACGCCGAACACGAAGATCTGTCCGAGGAGGAAAGTCTCACCCTGGACGGCGTTGTTGATGATGATTGAAGGAGCCATCGAGCCTGATAGGGACGACACAGAGGAACTCTTAATGAAAGAACCAATGTCGGTGTCAAAACCGGCGGATCTCGGGTAGGGGGTCCTGATCTGTGCGTCAAGGCTGATGGTAACAGGAAGCAAGGGACACAGATGTTTACCCAGGTTCGGGCCCTCTCGATGGAGGTAAAACCCTACTTCCTGCTTGATTAATATTGATGATATGGGTAATACAAGAGTAGATCTACCACGAGATCGTAGAGGCTAAACCCTAAGAGCTAGCCTATGATGGTATGATTGTAATTGTGATCGGCCTTCTAAGGACCAACCTCTCCGGTTTATGTAGACACCGGAGAGGGCTAGGGTTTACATGGAGTCGGTTAAAAGGAAGGAAACATAATGTCCGGATCGCCAAGCTTGCCTCCCACGCCAAGGAGAGTCCCATCCGGACACGGGCCGAAGTCTTGAGTCTTCATGCTTCAATAGTCCGAACGTTGTACACAGTCCGGCTATCCGGATACCCCCTAATCCAGGACTCCCTCAATGACTGCAACAACTGTTTATTTTTGGTGTTTGCATCAAATTGCATGTTTAAAGTTTATTATGTAGTTCATAAACAAAAGTTTGTCCTTTCTCAATTTAGGTTTTCAGTTGTACAACCAAGTTCCTTCTTCATACCATGTAAATTAAACTATACAAAGCAAGTGATCTTCTTTTGCACTGCATGTATGCTTCTGTTCTTCATCCGTAATCCAGTGGTGTGGTGAACCTACCCACTACAGCACAATGTCATATTCTGCAATGTCTTAACTATGAACAATGTCATATCATTCTACTACTCCCTCCGTTCAAAAATACATGTCATTGAAATGGATGTATCTAGATGTATTTTAGTTCTAGACACATCCATTTTGATGACAAGTAATTTCGGACGGAGGGAGTATTATTTAAACCATCTCTTTATTTGCCAATCTGAAATGGGATAAATTGACAGCACACTAACCATTGATACTTATGAGTTCTTGATCTATAATCCAGTGGTGTCGTGAAGCTGCCAACTCCTTCACAATGTCATTTCCTGCCATGTCTTGACCTGAACAATACCATATTGTGTTAATGCAATTTTAAACTGTGTCACTTTATTAACAAGAAGAAATGTGATGAATTGTCAAGACCTTGATACTTTTATGTGCAAAACCTGTCATCTGTCTGCTTGTTTATCTTTCAGAGTGAGGAAGATTTAAGTGTTGAACAAGCGCAGTCTCATCATCTTGTTGGGGAACGTAGTAATTTCAAAAAAAATCCTACGCACACGCAGGATCATGGTGATGCATAGCAACGAGAGGGGAGAGTGTTGTCTACGTACCCTCATAGACCGAAGCGGAAGAGTTGACGCAACGTAGAGGAAGTAGTCGCACGTCTTCCCGATCCGACCGATCCAAGCACCGAAACTACGGCACCTCCGAGTTCTAGCACACGTTCAGCTCGATGACGATCCCCGTGCTTCAATCCAGCAAAGCGTCGGGGAGGAGTTCCGTCGACCTGACGGCGTGGTGACGATCTTGATGTTCTACCGTCGCAGGCTTCGCCTAAGCACCGCTACAATATGACCGAGGTGGAATATGGTGGAGGGGGCACCGACACGGCTAAGGAGCGATCACGAAGATCAACTTGTGTGTCTATGGGTGCCCCTGCCCTTTATATAAAGGAGTGGAGGAGGGAGGGCGGCCCTCTCTATGGCGCGCCCTAGGGGAGTCCTACTCCCACCGGGAGTAGGATTCCCCCTTTCCTAGTAGAACTAGAAGCCCTTCCAAGTAGTAGGAGTAGAAGGGAAGGAAAGGGAAGGGAAAAGGAGAAGGAAGTAAGGGCCCCCCCCCTCCCTAGTCCAATTCGGACTAGCCAATGGGGAGGGGTGCGGCCACCTTTTGAGGCATTTCTCTCCTTTCCCGTATGGCCCATTAAGGCCCAATACGAATTCCCGTAACTCCCCGGTACTCCCGAAAATATCCGAATCACTCGGAACCTTTCCGATGTCTGAATATAGTCGTCCAATATATCGATCTTTATGTCTCGACCATTTCGAGACTCCTCGTCATGTCCCCGATCTCATCCGGGACTCCGAACTCCTTTGGTACATCAAAACTCATAAACTCATAATATAATTGTCATCGAAACGTTAAGCGTGCGGACCCTACGGTTCGAGAACAATGTAGACATGACCGAGACACATCTCCGGTCAATAACCAATAGCGGAACCTGGATGCTCATATTGGCTCCTACATATTCTACGAAGATCTTTATCGGTCGACCGCATAACAACATCGTTGTTCCTTTGTCATTGGTATGTTACTTGCACGAGATTCGATCGTCGGTATCTCAATACCTAGTTCAATCTCGTTACCGGTAAGTCTCTTTACTCGTTCCGTAATATATCATCTCACAACTAACTCATTAGTTGCAATGCTTGTAAGGCTTATGTGATGTGTATTACTGATAGAGCCCAGAGATACCTCTCCGACAATCGGAGTGACAAATCCTAATCTCGAAATACGCCAACCCAACATGTACCTTTGGAGACACCTGTAGAGCACCTTTATAATCACCCAGTTACGTTGTGACATTTGGTAGCACACAAAGTGTTCCTCCGGCAAACGGGAGTTGCATAATCTCATAGTTATAGGAACATGTATAATTCATGAAGAAAGCAATAGCAGAATACTTAAACGATCAAGTGCTAAGCTAACGGAATGGGTCAAGTCAATCACATCATTCTCCTAATGATGTGATCCCGTTAATCAAATGACAACTCATGTCTATGGTTAGGAAACATAACCATCTTTGATTAACGAGCTAGTCAAGTAGAGGCATACTAGTGACACTCTGTTTGTCTATGTATTCACACATGTATTATGTTTCAGGTTAATACAATTCTAGCATGAATAATAAACATTTATCATGATATAAGGAAATAAATAATAACTTTATTATTGCCTCTAGGGCATATTTCCTTCAGTCTCCCACTTGCACTAGAGTCAATAATCTAGTTCACATCGTCATGTGATTTAACATCAATAGTTCACATCTTTCTGTGGTTAACACCCATAGTTCACATCGACATGTGACTAACACCCAAAGGGTTTACTAGAGTCAGTAATCTAGTTCACATCGCTATGTGATTAACACCCAAAGAGTACTAAGGTGTGATCATGTTTTGCTTGTGAGATAATTTTAGTCAACGGGTCTGTCACATTCAGATCCGTAAGTATTTTGCAAATTTCTATGTCTACAATGCTTTGCACGGAGCTACTCTAGCTAATTGCTCCCACTTTCAATATGTATCTAGACCGAGACTTAGAGTCATCTAGATTAGTGTCAAAACATGCATCGACGTAACCCTTTACGACGAACCTTTTATCACTTCCATAATCGAGAAACATATCCTTATTCCACTAAGGATAATTTTGACCGCTGTCCATTGATCTACTCCTAGATCACTATTGCACTCCCTTGCCAAGCTTAGTGGTAAGGTATGCAATAGATCTGGTACACAGCATGGCATACTTTATAGAACCTATGGCTGATGCATAGGGAATGACTTTCATTCTCTTTCTATCTTCTGACATGGTCGGGTTTTGAGTCTTACTCAATCTCACACCTTGTAACACAGGCAAGAACTCTTTCTTTGACTGTTCCATTTTGAACTACTTCAAAATCTTGTCAAGGTATGTATTCATTGAAAAAACTTATCAAGCGTCTTGATCTATCTCTATAGATCTTGATGCTCAATATGTAAGCAGCTTCACCGAGGTCCTTCTTTGAAAAACTCCTTTCAAATACTCCTTTATGATTTGCAGAATAATTCTACATTATTTCCAATCAACAATATGTCATTCACATATACTTATCATAAATGTTGTAGTGCTCCCACTCACTTTCTTGTAAATACAGGCTTCACCGCAAGTCTGTATAAAATTATATGCTTTGATCAACTTATCAAAGCATATATTCCAACTCGAGATGCTTGCAGGTCCATAGATGGATCATTGGAGCTTGCATATTTTGTTAGCACCTTTAGGATTTACAAAACCTTCGGTTGCATCATATACAAATCTTCTTTAATAAATCCATTAAGGAATGCAGTTTTGTTTATCCATTTGCCAGATTTCATAAAATGCGGCAATTGCTAACATGATTCGGACAGACTTAAGCATAGATACGAGTGAGAAACTCTCATCGTAGTCAACACCTTGAACTTGTCGAAAACCTTTTGCGACAATTCTAGCTTTGTAGATAGTAACACTACTATCAGCGTCCGTCTTCCTCTTGAAGATCCATTTATTTTCTATGGCTTGCCGATCATCGGGCAAGTCAACCAAAGTCCATACTTTGTTCTCATACATGGATCCCATCTCAGATTTCATGGCCTCAAGCCATTTTGCGGAATCTGGGCTCATCATCGCTTCCTCATAGTTCGTAGGTTTGCCATGGTCAAGTAACATGACCTCCAAAATAGGATTTCCGTACCACTCTGGTGCGGATCTTACTCTGGTTGACCTACGAGGTTCGGTAGTAACTTGATTTGAAGTTACATGATCATCATCATTAGCTTCCTCACTAATTGGTGTAGGAATCACATGAACATATTTTTGTGATGAACTAATTTCCAATAAGGGAGTAGGTACAATTACCTCATCAAGTTCTACTTTCCTCCCACTCAATTCTTTCGAGAGAAACTCCTTCTCTAGAAAGGATCCGAATTTAGCAACAAAAATCTTGCCCTCAGATCTGTGATAGAAGGTGTACCCAATAGTCTCTTTTGGGTATCCTATGAAGACACATTTCTCCGATTTGGGTTCGAGCTTATCTGGTTGAAGTTTCTTCACATAAGCATCGCAGCCCCAAACTTTAAGAAACGACAGCTTAGGTTTACTACTAAACCATAGTTCATACGATGTCGTCCCAAACGGATTTAGGTGGTGCCCTATTAAACGTGAATGCAGCTATCTCTAATGCATAACCCCAAAACGATATTGGTAAATCAGTAAGAGACATCATTGATCGCACCATATCAAATAAAGTGCGGTTACGACGTTCGGACACACCATAACGTTGTGGTGTTCCAGGTGGCGTGAGCTGTGAAACTATTCCACATTGTTTTAATTGAAGACCAAACTCGTAACTCAAATATTCATCTCCATGACCAGATCGTAGAAACTTTATTTTCTTGTTACGATGATTTTCCACTTCACTCTGAAATTCTTTGAACTTTTCAAATGTTTCAGACTTATGTTTAATCAAGTAGATATACCCATGTCTGCTCAAATCATCTGTGAAGGTCAGAAAATAACGATACCCGCCACGAGCCTTAACACTCATCGGATCGCATATATCGGTATGTATTATTTCCAATAAGTCAGTAGCTCGTTCCATTGTTCCGGAGAACGGAGTTTTAGTCATCTTGCCCAAAAGGCACGGTTCGCAAGCATCAAATGATTCATAATCAAGTGATTCCGAAAATCCATCTTTATGGAGTTTCTTCATGCGTTTTACACCGATATGACCCAAACGGCAGTGCCACAAACAAGTTGCACTATCATTATTAACTTTGCATCTTTTGGCATCAATATTATGAATATGTGTATCACTACGATCGATATCCAACAAACTATTTTCATTGGTTGCATGACCATTTGAAGGTTTTATTCATCTAAACAGAACAACAATTATTCTCTGACTTTAAATGAATAACCGTATTGCAATAAACATGATCAAATCATATTCATGCTCAACGCAAACGCCAAATAACATTTATTTAGGTTTAACACTAATCCCGAAAGTATAGGGAGTGTGCGATGATGATCATATCAATCTTGGAACCAGTTCCAACACACATCGTCACTTCACCCTCAACTAGTCTCTGTTTATTCAGAACTCCTGTTTGAGTTACTAATTTTAGCAACCGAACAAGCATCAAATACTCAGGGGCTACTATAAACACTAGTAAGGCACACATCAATAACCTGTATATCAAATATACCCTTGTTCAATTTGCCATCCTTCTTATCCACCAAATATTCAGGGCATTTCCGCTTCTAGTGACCATTTCCTTTGCAGTGTAAGCACTCAGTTTCAGGCTTTGGTCCAGCTTTGGTCTTCTTCACGGGAGTGACAACTTGTTTGCCATTCTACTTGAAGTTTCCCTTTCTTTCCCTTTGCCCTATTCTTGAAACTAGTGGTCTTGTTAACCATCAACACTTGATGTTTTTCTTGATTTCTACCTTCGTTGATTTCAGCATCACGAAGAGCTTGGGAATTACTTTCGTCATCCCTTGCATATTATAATTCATCACAAAGTTCTACTAACTTGGTGATGGTGACTAGAGAATTCTGTCAATCACTATTTTATCTGGAAGATTAACTCCCACTTGATTCAAGCGATTGTAGTACCCAGACTATCTGAGCACATGCTCACTAGTTGAGCGATTCTCCTCCATTTTTAGCTATAGAACTTGTTGGAGACTTCATATCTCTCAACTTGGGTATTTGCTTGAAATATTAACTTCAATTCCTGGAACATCTCATATGGTCCATGACGTTCAAAACGTCTTTGAAGTCCCGATTCTAAGCCGTTAAGTATGGTGCACAAAACTATCAAGTAGTCATCATATTGAGCTAGCCAAACATTCATAACGTCTACATCTGCTCCTGCAATAGGTCTGTCACCTAGCAGTGCATTAAGAACATAATTCTTCTGTGCAGTAATGAGGATAAACCTCAGATCACGGATCCAATCCGCATCATTGCTACTAACATCTTTCAACATAGTTTTTCTCTAGGAACATATCAAAATAAACATAGGGAAGCAACAACGCGAGCTATTGATCTACAACATAGATATGCTAATACTACCAGGACTAAGTTCATGATAAATTTAAGTTCAATTAATCATATTACTTAAGAACTCCCACTTAGACAGACATCTCTCTAGTCATCTAAGTGATCACGTGATCCAAATCAACTAAACCATAACCGATCATCACGTGAGATGAAGTAGTTTTCAATGGTGAACATCACTATGTTGATCATATCTACTATATGATTCACGCTCGACCTTTCGGTATCCGTGTTCCGAGGCCATATCTGCATATGCTAGGCTCGTCAAGTTTAACCTGAGTATTCCGCGTGTGCAAAACTGGCTTGCACCCGTTGTAGATGGACGAGAGCTTATCACACCGATCATCACGTGGTGTCCGGGCACGACGAACTTTGGCAACGGTGCATACTTAGGGAGAACACTTCTTGATAATTAGTGAGAGATCATCTTAAAATGCTACCGTCAATCAAAGCAAGATAAGATGCATAAAAGATAAACATCACATGCAATCAAAATATGTGACATGATATGGCCATCATCATCTTGTGCCTTTGATCTCCATCTCCAAAGCATCGTCATGATTTCCATTGTTACCGGCATGACACCATGATCTCCATCATCTTGATCTATATCAATGTGTTGTCACATGGTCGTCTCGCCAACTATTGCTCTTGCAACTATTGCTATCGCATAGCGATAAAGTAAAGCAATTATTTAGCGCTTGCATCTTATGCAATAAAGAGACAATCATAAGGCTTCAGCCAGTTGCTGATAAATTCAACAAAACATGATCATCTCATACAACAACTTATATCTCATCACGTCTTGACCATATCACATCACAACATGCCCTGCAAAAACAAGTTAGACGTCCTCTACTTTGTTGTTGCAAGTTTTACGTGGCTGCTACGGGCTTAGCAAGAACCGTTCTTACCCACGCATCAAAACCATAATGATAGTTTGTCAAGTTGGTGTTGTTTTAACCTTCGCAAGGACCGGGCGAGCCACACTCAGTTCAACTAAAGTTGAGAAACCGACACCCGCTAGTCACTGTGTGCAAAGCACGGCGGTAAAACCAGTCTCGTAAGCGTCACGCGTAATGTCGGTCCGGCCGCTTCATCCAACAATACCGCCGAACCAAAGTATGACATGCTGGTAAGCAGTATGACTTATATCGCCCACAACTCACTTGTGTTCTACTCGTGCGTATAACATCAACGCATAAAACCTAGGCTCGGATGCCACAGTTGGGGAACGTAGTAATTTCAAAAAAAATCCTACGCACACGCAGGATCATAGTGATGCATAGCAATGAGAGGGGAGAGTGTTGTCTACGTACCCTCGTAGACCGAAGCGGAAGCATTGACGCAACGTAGAGGAAGTAGTCGCACGTCTTCCCGATCCGACCGATCCAAGCACCGAAACTACGGCACCTCCGAGTTCTAGCACACGTTCAGCTCGATGACGATCCCCGTGCTTCAATCCAGCAAAGCGTCGGGGAGGAGTTCCGTCAGCACGACGGCGTGGTGACAATCTTGATGTTCTACCGTCGCAGGGCTTCGCCTAAGCACCGCTACAATATGACCGAGGTGGAATATGGTGGAGGGGGGCACCGCACACGGCTAAGGAACGATCACGAAGATCAACTTGTGTGTCTATGGGGTGCCCCCTGCCCCCTTATATAAAGGAGTGGAGGAGGGGAGGGCCGGCCCTCTCTATGGCGCGCCCTAGGGGAGTCCTACTCCCACCGGGAGTAGGATTCCCCCTTTCCTAGTAGAACTAGAAGCCCTTCCAAGTAGTAGGAGTAGAAGGAAGGAAAGGGAAGGAAAAGGAGAAGGAAGTAAGAGGCCCCTCCCTAGTCCAATTCGGACTAGCCAATGGGGAGGGTGCGGCCACCTTTTGAGGCATTTCTCTCCTTTCCCGTATGGCCCATTAAGGCCCAATACTAATTCTCGTAACTCCCCGGTACTCCCGAAAATACCCGAATCACTCGGAACCTTTCCGATGTCCGAATATAGTCGTCCAATATATCGATCTTTACGTCTCGACCATTTCGAGACTCCTCCTCATGTACCCGATCTCATCCGGGACTCCGAACTCCTTCGGTAAATCAAAACTCATAAACTCATAATATAATTGTCATCGAAACGTTAAGCGTGCGGACCCTACGGTTCGAGAACAATGTAGACATGACCGAGACACATCTCCGGTCAATAACCAATAGCGGAACCTGGATGCTCATATTGGCTCCTACATATTCTACGAAGATCTTTATCGGTCAGACCGCATAACAACATACGTTGTTCCCTTTGTCATTGGTATGTTACTTGCACGAGATTCGATTGTCGGTATCTCAATACCTAGTTCAATCTCGTTACCGGTAAGTCTCTTTACTCGTTCCGTAATATATCATCTCACAACTAACTCATTAGTTGCAATGCTTGCAAGGCTTATGTGATGTGTATTACCGAGAGGGCCCAGAGATACCTCTCCGACAATCGGAGTGACAAATCCTAATCTCGAAATACGCCAACCCAACATGTACCTTTGGAGACACCTGTAGAGCACCTTTATAATCACCCAGTTACGTTGTGACGTTTGGTAGCACACAAAGTGTTCCTCCGGCAAACGGGAGTTGCATAATCTCATAGTTATAGGAACATGTATAATTCATGAAGAAAGCAATAGCAGAATACTTAAACGATCAAGTGCTAAGCTAACGGAATGGGTCAAGTCAATCACATCATTCTCCTAATGATGTGATCCCGTTAATCAAATGACAACTCATGTCTATGGTTAGGAAACATAACCATCTTCGATTAACGAGCTAGTCAAGTAGAGGCATACTAGTGACACTCTGTTTGTCTATGTATTCACACATGTATTATGTTTCAGGTTAATACAATTCTAGCATGAATAATAAACATTTATCATGATATAAGGAAATAAATAGTAACTTTATTATTGCCTCTAGGGCATATTTCCTTCACATCTTGCTCAGATGCTTGCGCTGCAGCTCCCCAGCAGGGCTAACCTTTCTTGAACTCTATTGAAGTGCTGTCGGTTTTGTATATTATTTTGTCGACGTGTTTATTTGCACTGGTGGCAATCTTTGATGCCCTGTGTATGTAATCTACTGTCTGCTTGTGCTTTATTATCATAGTGGCGAACTTTGATGCCCAGTGGATGTAATATGTTGTAATTTCTTTATTGTATAGTCTAGGTTTTTTCTTATTCATGATGCTGCAGTTATTTCACCGTATATATATCCTGTCTTATGAAGAACCGCCAAACCGTAAAATTACGGTACATAATCGGGCCATCATGCAATCACGATGTAAGTTGGGCTGAAACGCGTCTTTGAGCAACTAACGGGCGGAAAGCAGCCGAAATGAACCCCGCCCCATGATTGTGCGAATCAAATCACGGGCTTTAACAGCCAAAATTGTCTCGGTCCTTGTTTTGCCCAATCGATATCGGCCGCGAAAGCAGGCGGATGCAAACCGGCCGTAGTTAGGCCCAACTATATGACGGGCATTTAACAGGCCGAAATTAATATAGGGCCGAAATGTTAAACGGGCCCTTAAGAGGCCAAAACTAATATCAGGCCAAATTACTAAGTGGGCCTTTAGCAAGTGGGCCCAAAAGCATAGTGTCCAGTTGACGGGCCGAATCTGATATGGGCCATAATTGAGCCCATAGCCTCTTAAAGGGCCGGACCTGATCTGGACCGTAATTTGGCCCAGAACGTGGCTGGCTTTTAACGGGCCGGATCTCATATGGGCCACTATTAGGCCCGGAACGTGGCAGGCCATTAATGGACCGGATCAAATATGAGCCGGCATTTGGCCCAAAACATGGCAGCCAGTTAATGGGCCGGCCTACTAGGGTCCTCAAAATCTTGTGGGCCTACAGCTGGGCCGGCCCATTAATGTCGGCGAAATCTCGTGGGCCTTTAGCCGGGCCGGCCCATTATGATCCGCAAGAATCTTGTGGACCTTTACCTGGGCCGGCCCATTATGGCACACAAAAATCTTGTGGGCCTTTACCTGGGCCGGCCCATTATGGCCCGCAAAATCTTGTGGGCCTTTAGCTAGGCCAGCCCATTATGGTCCGCAAAATCTCGTGGGCCTTTAGCTAGGCCGGCCCATTATGGTCCGCAAAATCTTGTGGGCCTTTAGTTGGGCCGGCCTATTTAAACTTGATGGGCCGGTCCACGTGTCAACATATCATAGGCGTGTCTCGCCCATTGGATGAGTGACACATGTGCGGTAGCGACCGACATCGTGTCTTCTCCAGCCAATGATGATTTTACACATGGAAAATCTCCATTGGTCGGGCTGTTAACGGTTATCGGATCCAAAACCCGACCCGATATCTTAACGGCGTTCGCTACGGTGGATGCCACGTGTCGGTCACCCTTGACGTAAAGCACTTCGGACGCGATTTATCGTCATGGAAGTGGACACTTCCGTGATGATAATTTTGGTAATGTCATGGAACAGTTCTACGACAACACGGGTATGACTATCTTGATTCTGTCATAAATTTGTCATGGATGTACATGCATGACAAAAAACGCGACCTACTGTGACAAACACGTATCATCACGGAAGTGTATTTTTTTTGTAGTGAGAATCTGTCAAAAGCAGAACAGTCTATAGCAATCTGTAACTCTCGAATACTTATGGAACTCTAAAACTCCTACCAAAATAGGAAGTACTGGGCAATTTGTCTATTGATCTACAGAAACAAGAATCAACGCAAAAGCACGTTTCTGTGAATTACTAAATTTATTTTTGTGCGTGCAAAGTTTCTGTTTTTCAGCAGAATCAAATTAACTATCACCATAGGTTATCCTATAGGTTCTACTTGGCACAAACACTAATTAAAACATGAAAATACATCTAAACATAAGCAAAAAAACTAAAATTGGGTTGCCTCCCAACTAGCGCTATCGTTTAACGCCTCTACCTAGGCATAAAAGCGAGGATAGATCTAAGTAGTGCCATCCTTGGCACTCAATTCATAAGTAACTCACATGATAGATTCATAAGGTAATTTTACTTGCTTTCTTGGAAAGTGCTCCATGCCTTTCCTTAATGGAAATTGGAATCTAATATTCCCTTCCTTCATATCAATAATCGCACCAATAGTTCTAAGGAAAGGTCTACCAAGAATAATAGGACATGAAAGATTGCAATCTATGTCAAGAATGGTAAAATCTACGGGCACATAGTTCTTATTTGCAACAATAGGAACATCATTGATCCTTTCCATAGTCTTCTTAATGGTAGAATCCGCAAGCTGAAAATTGAAAGAGCAATCATCAAGATCATGGAAACCTAGAATATCACATAAAGTTTTCGGAATCGTGGAAACACTAGCACCCAAATCACACAAAGCATAACACTCATGATCTTTAATTTTAATCTTTATAGTAGGTTCCCACTCATCATTAAGTTTTCTAGGTATAGAAACTTCCAAATTAAGTTTTTCATCATAAGATTGCATCAAGGCATCAACAATATGTTTGGTAAAAGCTTTATTTTGACTATAAGCATGAGGAGAATTCAAAGCGGATTCCAACAAGGAAATATAATCTACTAAAGAACAATTATCATAATTAAATTCCTTGAAATCCAAGATAGTGGGTTCAATGCTATTTAAAGTCTTGACCTCTCCAATCCCACTTTTACCAAATTTAGCATCAAGATCTAAGAACTCCGAATCATTGGGACGCCTTTTAACTAAAGTTGACTCATTTCCAGTCTCATCATTATTAAGATTCATATTGCAAAACAAATATTTAATAGGGGACACATCAATAACTTTTAGATCTTCATCACTATTTTCATGGAAACTAGAAAAACACGCTTTTACAAAGCAATCTTTCTTAGCACACAATCTAACGGTTCTTTCTTTGCACTCATCAATGGAAATTCTCGTAGCTTTGAGAGACTCATTGATATCATGCTTAGGAGGAGTAGATCTAAGTTTCAAAGAATCAACATCAAGCGAAAGTCTATCAGCGTTCCTAGCCAAATCATCAACTTTAAGCAATTTTTCTTCAAACAAAGCATTAAAATTCTTTTGAGAGATCATAAATTCTTTAACGCTATTCTAAAAATCAGAGGGCATCTTATATAATTACCATAAGAATTATTGTAGGAATTTCCATAATTATTAGAGGAATTACTAGGGAATGGTCTAGGATTAAAGTTTCCTCTATAAGCATTGTTACCAAAATTATTCCTACCAAGAAAATTCACATCCATAGATTCATTATTATTCTCAATAAAAGTATACAAAGGCATAACTCTTAGTAGCAAACAATTTCATAAGTTCATCCATCTTTCCACTCAAAACATTAATTTCTTCTATAGCATGCACTTTTTTACTAGTAGATCTTTCGGTGTGCCATTGAGAATAATTAGCCATAAGGTTATCAAGGAGTTTAGTAGCTTCTCCTAAGGTGATTTCCATAAACGTGCCTCCCGCGGTCGAATCTAAAAGATTTCTAGAAGCAAAATTCAATCCGGCATAAAAATTTTGTATGATCATCCATAAATTCAAACCATGAGTAGGGCAATTGCGAATCATCAATTTCATTCTTTCCCAAGATTGGGAAACATGCTCATGATCAAGTTGTTTAAAATTCATAATATCGTTCCTAAGAGAGATGATCTTAGCGGGAGGAAAATACTTAGAGATAAAAGCATCTTTGCACTTATTCCATAAATCAATACTATTCTTAGGCAAAGACGAAAACCAAACTTTAGCACGATCTCTAAGTGAAAACGGAAATAACTTCAATTTAAAAATATCATTATCCATATCTTTCTTCTTTTGCATCTCACATAAATCAACAAAGTTGTTTAGATGGGTAGCGGCATCTTCACTAGGAAGGCCAGAGAATTGATCTTTCATAACAAGATTCAGCAAAGCAGCATTGATTTCACAAGACTCAACATCATTAAGAGGAGCAATGGATTTCTAAAGAAATCATTATTATTGGTATTGGAAAATTCACACAATTTGGTATTATCTTGCGCCATCGTGACAAGTAATCCAACACACAAGCAAACAAAAGGGCAAGCAAAAGAGAGACGAGATTGGGAAAGAGAGGGCAAATAAAACGGCAAGGGTGAAATGGGGGAGAGGAAAACGAGAGGCAAATGGCAAATAATGTAATGCGAGGGAGATGAGTTTGTGATGGGTACTTGGTATGTCTTGACTTGAGCAAAGACCTCCCCGGCAATGGCGCCAGAAATCCTTCTTGCTACGTCTTGAGCTTGCGTTGGTCTTCCTTGAAGAGGAAAGGGTGATGCAGCAAAGTAGCGTAAGTATTTCCCTCAGTTTTTGAGAACCAAGGTATCAATCCAGTAGGAGGCTCCCCAAAAGTCCCACGCACCTACACAAACAAACAAGAACTCGCAACCAACGCAATAAAGGTATTGTCAATCCCTTCACGGTCACTTGCGAAAGTGAGATCTGATAGAGATAATATGATAAGATAAATATTTTTGGTATTTTTATGATATAGATTGGAAAAGTAAAAGATGCAAATAAAAGTAGATTGAAAGCTTATATTATAAGAGATAGACCCGGGGGCCATAGGTTTCACTAGTGGCTTCTCTCAGGATAGCATAAGTATTACAGTGGGTGAACAAATTACTGTCGAGCAATTGATAGAAAAGCGAATAATTATGAGATTATCTAGGCATGATCATGTATATAGGCATCATGTCCGTGACAAGTAGACCGACTCCTGCCTGCATCTACTACTATTACTCCACACATCGACCGCTATCCAGCATGCATCTAGAGTATTAAGTTCATAAAGAATAGAGTAACACATTAAGAAAGATGACATGATGTAGAGGGATAAACTCATGCAATATGATATAAACCCCATCTTTTTATCCTCGATGGCAACAATACAATGCGTGCCTTGCTGCCCCCTGCTGTCACTGGGAAAGGACACCGCAAGATTGAACCCAAAGCTAGGCACTTCTCCCATAGCAAGAAAGATCAATCTAGTAGGCCAACCAAACTGATAATTCGAAGAGACTTGCAAAGATAACTTAATCACACATAAAAGAATTCAGAGGAGATTCAAATATTTCTCATCGATAAACTTGATCATAAACCCACAATTCATCGGATCTCGACAAACACACCGCAAAAAGAGTTACATCGAATAGATCTCCAAGAAGATCGAGGATAACTTGGTATTGAGATTCAAAGAGAGAGAAGAAGCCATCTAGCTAATAACTATGGACCCGAAGGTCTGTGGTAAACTACTCACAACTGATCGGAAGGGCCTTGAGATGATGTAGAGGCCCTCCATGGTCGATTCCCCCACCGGCGGAGCGCCGACGAAGGCTCCAAGATAGGATCTCGCGGATACAGAAGGTTGCGGCGGTGGAAATAGTTTTTCGTGGTCACTTCTGATGTTTTCAGGGTACGTGGGTATTGATACGTCACCAACGTATCTACTTTTCCAAACACTTTTGCCCTTGTTTTGGACTCTAACTTGCATGATTTGAATGAAACTAACCCGGACTGACGCTGTTTTCAGCAGAACTGCCATGATGTTGTTTTATGTGTAGAAAAGAAAAGTTCTCGGAATGTCCTGAAAATCCACGGGGGCACTTTCTGGAATTTATAAGAATTATTGGGCGAAAGAAATACACCAGGGGGCCCACACCCTGTCCACAAGACAGGGGGCGCGCCCCCTCCTCCTGGGCGCGCCCCCTATCTCATGGGCCCCCTGGACCTCCACCGACCTCAACTCCAACTTCATATATTCACGTTCGGGGAGAAAAAAAATCAGAGAGAAAGTTTCATCGTGTTTTACGACACGGAGCCGCCGCCAAGCCCTAATCTCTCTCGAGAGGGCTGATCTGGAGTCCGTTCGGGGCTCCGGAGAGGGGGATTCGTCGTCGTCGTCATCATCAACCATCCTCCATCACCAATTTCATGATGCTCACCGCCGTGCGTGAGTAATTCCATCGTAGGCTTGCTGGATGGTGATGGGTTGGATGAGATTTACCATGTAATCAAGTTAGTTTTGTTAGGGTTTGATCCCTAGTATCCACTATGTTCTGAGATAGATGTTGCTATGACTTTGCTATGCTTAATGCTTGTCACTAGGGCCCGAGTGCCATGATTTCATATCTGAACCTATTATGTTTTCATGAATATATGTGTGTTCTTGATCCTATCTTGCAAGTCTATAGTCACCTATTATGTGTTATGATCCGACAACCCCGAAGTGACAATAATCGGGATACTTCTCGGTGATGACCGTAGTTTGTGGAGTTCATGTATTCACTATGTGCTAATGCTTTGTTCCGGTTCTCTATTAAAAGGAGGCCTTAATATCCCTTAGTTTCCGCTAGGACCCCGCTGCCACAGTAGGGTAGGACAAAAGATGTCATGCAAGTTCTTTTCCATAAGCACGTATGACTATTTACGGAATACATGCCTACATTACATTGATGAACTGGAGCTAGTTCATGTCACCCTATGTTATAGCTATTACATGAGGAATCACATCCGCATAATTATCCATCATCGATCCATTGCCTACGAGCTTTTCACATATTGTTCTTCACTTATTTACTTTTCCGTTACTCTTTGTTACAACTACTACAAAAACCCAAAAAACTATTATCTTTACTTTTGCTACCGTTACCTTTATTATCATACTACTTTGCTACTAAATACTTTGCTGCAGATACTAAGTTATCCAGGTGTGGTTGAATTGACAACTCAACTGCTAATATTCAAGAATATTCTTTGGCTCCCCTTGTGTCGAATCAATAAATTTGGGTTGAATACTTTACCCTTGAAAGCTGTTGCGATCCCCTACACTTGTGGGTTATCAAGACTAATTTCTGGCGTCGTTGCCGGGGAAACATAGCTCTATTCTCTGAGTCACTTGGGATTTATATCTGTTGATCACTATGAAGAACTTGAAAGACGACAGAACTACAATTTTGCCCTCAACTACGAGGGAAGGTAAGGAACTGCCATCTAGCTCTGCACTAGATTCTCCTTCCATTATTAGTAAGCTTGCGACACCTAAACCTGCTACTGCTATGAATTCTGATATGTCGCATGTTATTGATGATGCCACTTCTGCTATGCATGATGAAACTACTTCTGTGCGTGATACTACTTTACCATTAAGCGAATTTCTTGAACAACTTGCTAGAGTTAGGCGGAATGAAATTATTGAAGATGCTATTATTGATGATAGTGATGATGAAAATTCTCCCAATGATTATGAATTGCCCGTTGTTCCTGAGGGTTATGTTATGAATGAAGAAGTTGCTAGAGCTATCTTTGCTTGCAATGATAGATATGATCTTAAAAAATTATTAGCTAAATGGAAGCAGCAGTCTCTTAATGCTAGAATGAAACCTGACCCTGCTTTTGCTACTTCACCTATCTGTGTTACTGATAAGGATTATTAATTCTCTGTTGATCCTGAGAGTATTACTTTAGTTGAATCTGATCCTTTTTATGGCCTTGAATCTGAAACTGTTGTGGCAAATCTTACCAAGTTGAATGATATAGCCACCCTGTTTACTAATGATGAGAAGTCTCGCTATTATTATATCCTTAAGATATTTCCGTTCTCATTAAAGGGTGATGCTAAGACATGGTATAATTCTCTTGCTCCTGGTTGTGTGCGTAGTCCCCAGGATATGATTTATTACTTCTCTGCTAAATATTTTCCTGCTCATAAGAAACAAGCTGCCTTGCGGGAAATATATAATTTTGTGCAAATAAAAGAAGAGAGTCTCCCACAAGCTTGGGGGAGGCTTCTCCGGTTACTTAATGCTTTGCCTCATCATCCTCTCAAGAAAAACGAAATACTTGATATCTTTTATAATGGACTAACAGATGCTTCCAAGGACTACTTGGATAGTTGTGCTGGTTGTGTTTTCAGGGAAAGAACAGTCGACGAAGCTGAATTACTATTGAATAATATGTTGACTAATGAAAATAATTGGACCCTTCCTGAGCCAATTCCTGAGGAAATTCCTGAACCAATTGCGCCAACTCCTGAGCCTATTCCTAAACCCACTCCGAAGAAGAGAGGTGTTTTATTTCTCAGTCCTGAAGATATGCAAGAGGCAAAGAAATCAATGAAAGAAAAAGGTATTAAAGCTGAGGATGTTAATAATTTACCTCCTATTGAAGAAATACATGGTCTTAATATACCGCCTGTTGAAGAACCACATTGTCTTGATAACCCGACACAGGTAGTAAAGGTAAATTCTCTCTATAGATACGATAAAGTTGAAATACCCTCTACTAAATTTCATAGCCCATGCTTAGATGAATTTGATGACTTTATGGCTAGACAAGAAAGTTTTAATGCTTATGTTAGTAGAGAGTTAAAGAATAATGCTTTCGAGATAGGACGTGTGAGCGATAATATGGCTAGAGTTAAAGGTGAACTTAAACTCATTAGCAAATATACTTCTATGGTTGCTACTCAAGCTGAGCAAGTACTCAAAGCTCAAAATGATTTGCTTGATGAATTAAATAATAAAAATGACTTTGCCGTTAGAGTGGCTACTAGAACTGGTAGAATGACTCAAGAACCTTTGTATCCTGAAGGCCACCCTAAGAGAATCGAGCAAGATTCTCAGAGAAATAATTTAGAGGCACCTAGTTCTTCTAAAAAGAAGAAGAAAAATGATAGAAATTTGCATGCTTCTAGTGAACCTACTGTATACACACCTGAGAATCCCAATGATATTTCTATTTCTGATGATGAAACACAATCAGGTGATAAACATGAACCTAGTGATAATGTTCATGTTGATGCTCAACCTAGCAAAAACAATGAAGTAGAGATTGAACCTGCTGTTGATCTTGATAACCCACAATCAAAGAATCAACGTTATGATAAGAGAGATTTTGTTGCTAGGAAGCACGGTAGAGAAAGAGAACCATGGGTTAAGAAACCCATGCCCTTTCCTCCTAAACCATCCAAGACAAAGGATGATGAGGATTTTGAGCGCTTTGCTGAAATGATTAGACCTATTTTCTTACGTATGCGCTTAACTGATATGCTCAAAGTAAACCCTTACGCTAAGTATATGAAGGATATCATCACAAATAAAAGAAAGATACCGGAAGCTGAAATTTCCACCATGCTTGCTAATTACACTTTTAAGGGTGGAATACCAAAGAAACTTGGAGATCCGGGTGTACCAACTATACCATGCTCCATTAAAAGAAATTATGTTAGAACTGCCTTATGTGATCTTGGAGCCGGTGTTAGTGTTATGCCTCTCTCTTTATATCGTAGACTTGAATTGAATAAGTTGACACCTACTGAAATATCTTTGCAAATGGCCGATAAATCAACTGCTATACCTGTCGGTATTTGTGAGGATGTGCCTGTTGTGGTTGCAAATGTCACTATCTTAACGGACTTTGTTATTCTTGATATTCCTGAGGACGATACTATGTCTATTATCCTTGGTAGACCTTTTCTTAATACTGCAGGGGCTGTTATTGATTGCAACAAAGGCAATGCCACTTTTCATGTTAATGGTAATGAGCATACGGTACACTTTCCGAGGAAACAATCTCAAGTTCATAGCATCAATTCTATTGGAAAAGTTCCAACTATCATTATTGGAGGTTTTGAATTTCCTCTCCCTACTGTCAAGAAAAAGTATGATATTCTTATAGTTGGGGATTTTCATATCCCCGTTGAGGTAACTTAGTGTTATTCGAAATTTCTCCGGTTCCGTGTTATTCGGAATGAGTTTGTTAACAAGACTTGATCAACCTTGTTAGTGGATTCATTTTGATGATCATGAGATGAATGAAACTAGAAGGCACAACCTTCTGTACCCATTTTTTACTTTCTGTCATTTAGAATAAATAAAGCAAAAATAGTATTATCTGTCTGTTTTCTGAATTATCCATGCATTAAAAACTATCCCGAAAATAAAAGTGCTCCAAATGCCCTGCAAATTTAGTATGATTTTTATGGAATATTTGAGGATTTTAGGCACTGAAAACACTGCAGGAGGGGCAAGCACCAGGCCACGAGAGTGGAGGGCACGCCCACCCCACCTGGGCGTGCCCCCCTGTCTCGTGGGCCCCTGGTGGCCCCCCTCCACTTATGCCAGCACCCACACACTTCATCTTCTACCCAAAAAAAATCCCCATCCAGCTCAAGCACGAGTTCTAGCTCATTTTGCTGCGATTTTCGATCTCCTTGATTAAAGCTCCATTCACAAAACTGCTTTGGGAGATTGTTGCTTGGTATGTGACTCCTCCATTGGTCCAATTAGTTTTTGTTCTAATGCTTTATTCATTGCAAATTTTTGCTGCATAGGTGACCATGTTCTTGTGCTTGCATGTTAAATTTATGAGGTCCCAAGCAATTCTAATGCATGATATAGGCTCTAGGCACTTGTAGGAGTAGTTGCCATCAATCTTGTTTAGTTTTATTCACTTTTATTTTGAAGTTACTAAAATTTCAGAAATTTTCAGAAAATGTTAAGGAAATTTTTGAGGGGCTCTTCTAGCCAAGGTTCTCAGGAGAAACAAGCCAAAGAGAAGGAAAAAAGCCAAGTATAATCTTCCTCGCTTAGCGGAAGTACGGTCGTGTGAATGGCCATGTGAGGATTTCTTGAAAGAAGCTGGAATTTATGAAGATGTTTATTCTTTGATCGAGAATGCAGGCCTCCCCGGTTTCATGAACGACCGGATCGACCAGTATCTCTTACTCACCAATACTTTCGTGCAAAACTTTTATTATTATCCTAAGAAGTCACCGCCTGCAGTATCATTTCATTTATATGATGAATTTAGAGAAATGTCTTTACGTAATTTTTGCGTGGTGTGTAGGATACCTTATGAGGGAGAATTAGAGGAACCCCGTCGTAAAGATGTGGATGGCTTTGTTAATACTATCGCTGCATAGGAGCCAAAGAAGGGCTCCGAGGCAAAAATCTCTAGCATACACTTTCCTGTTTTACGCTACTTTGCCATATTTGCTAGTAGATGCTTGATTGGTCATGGAAATAGTGGAAGCTTTAGTGTTCCTGATATTATCATTCTTCAACATGCCTTGCTTGGAGACAATACTTTTAGTATGGGTGCCATCGTTGCTAAACGGCTAGCCTTGAATCGTACAAAAGGCCCCATATTTGGAGGTATCTATGCTGCACGTCTTGCTAGACATTTTCAGATACCCATTATGCACAATGAGAAAGAGGAAACAAAATTGCCACCTCGCATGTTAGATTACAAGAGCATGGTAGCACACAAGTTTATTGTTGACAACGAAGAGAAAATGCTCTTGTATAAACTTAGATTTAATAAGAAACACTTTGAGATTATTATTTTGTCTGCGCCTCTGTTGTTTGATTTGCTTGCAGAAAATTTTCTTGTCACACCGGAAGCGGTGAACAATCATCGAGCCCAAGCTTTTACTCCAGAACCTGAACTTGGCCGGAACCTGAACTGGACCCTTATCGTGCATCATCTGTCAAGTAGGATCTGGAGATGACCAGCCAGTGGTATCCTGATTACACCTCCAAGTACACCGGGGAGAATAGCGGCGGTCCTTGGTACTAGACCAACTTAGGCCAAAAGCCTAAGCTTGGGGGAGTACGTATTTCTCACCGACTTTACATTCATGTTCACACACTAGTCGTCGGTGCTCATACTCTTTCATTGTATTATCCATGCTGGTTTAAATTTCTTTTTCTAGTTTTCTTCTTGTGTGTTTGATAAACCTTAAGAAAACCCAAAAAAATAGTTAGTTTAATTTCCATGCTTGTAGTAGCATTTAAAATGAAAACCCAAAAATATTTCTAGTTCTTCTTCTTACTTGTTGGGAGCTTTCCCGTGTAAATAGTTTTATTTTCTTTTCTTTCCTTTGTGGGCTGAGAAGACCATATTGAAAATGTTTAGTGGCTCTCATATGCATGATTGTTTATTAATTCAGAGCCCATATTATCATGTATTCTCTTTTGAGTTGAATGCTTGCAGATTCCAGCTTAGTCCAATGCACGTGCACCATTATTATTATACACATCGTTTGGTCGTGCAAGTGAAAGGCAATAATGACGATATATGATAGACTTATTGAGATGAGAAAAGCTGGTATGAACTCGACCTCTCCTGTTTTTTGTAAATATGATGAGTTCATCGTTTCTGAGTCAGTTTATTATGAGGTAAACATATTTGCAATGACATTTGGAGATTATAGTTGATTGTGCCATGCTTGATTAGCTATGAGTTATAATGGTTTACCTTGCGTGCCAACATGCTATTACAATTATTATGATGTGGTATGATGGGATGGTATCCTCCTTTGAATGTATTGAGTGACTCGACTTGGCACATGTTCACGCATATAGTTGAATCAAATCAACATAGCCTTCATGATATTTATGTTCATGGTGGATTATATCCTACTCATGCTTGTATTCGGTGTGAATTAATTTTAATGCATGTTCATGACTGTTGTCGCTCTCTCAGTTGGTCGCTTCCCAGTCTTTTGCTAGCCTTCACCTGTACTAAGCGGGAATACTGCTTGTGCATCCAAACTCCTTAAACCGCAAAGTTGTTCCATATGAGTCCACTATACCTTCCTATATGAGGTATTTACCTGTCGTTCCAAGTAAATTTGTATGTGCCAAACTCCAAACCTTCAAATGAAATTCTGTTTTGTATGCTCGAGCATCTCATGTTACAACTAGGGCTGCCTATATCTTCAATGCTAGGTGGGTTATTCTCAAGAGGAGTGGACTCTGCTCCTCATTCACGAGAAAGGGCCGGTAACCGGGATGCCCAGTCCCATGATCCAAAAAGATCAAAGCAAATCAAAATAATTAAACAAAACTCCCCCAGGGCTGTTGCTAGTTGGAGGCACTCGTTGTTTCGAGCAAGCCATGGATTGATGCTTGTTGGTGGTTGGGGGAGTATAAACATTTACCATTCTGGTTGGGAACTACCTATAATGCATGTAGTATGGAAGATACAGCCATCTCATAGTTGTTGCGTTTACAGCAAAAGTATGCCGCTCAAAATGTTATTCAATCTCTATTTTAAAATCGAGCTCTGGCACCTCTACAAATCTCTGCTTCCCTCTGCGAAGGGCCTATCTATTTACTTTTATGTTGAGTCATCACCCTTCTTATTAAAAGCACCCGCTGGAGAGCACACTGTCATTTGCATTCATTACTATTGGTTTATATTGGGTATGACTCAACTGGATCTCTTTTACCATGAATTACAATGTTTAGTCAGTCCTTAATCTTTAAAGGTGCTCTGCATTTATGTTTCACGGTCTCAGAAAGGGCTAGAGAGATACCATTTTGTTATATCATGCTATGATTGTTTTGAGAAAGTGTTGTCATCCGAGTTTTATTATTATGGCTCGCTAGCTAGTTATGCTATTGATATGAGTAATTGTGAGACCTAAGTGTTATTGTGAGTATGGTTAGTTCATAATATTTGCTGAAACTTGAATGCTGGCTTTTCATGTTTACAACAACAAGAGTAAACAGAGTTTGTAAAAGTTTTTCTTTATCACTTTCAGTTTATCAACTGAATTGCTTAAGGACAAGCAAAGGTTTTAGCTTGGGGGAGTTGATACGTCTCCAACGTATCTGCTTTTCCAAACACTTTTGCCCTTGTTTTGGACTCTAACTTGCATGATTTGAATGAAACTAACCCGGACTGACGTTGTTTTCAGCAGAACTGCCATGATGTTGTTTTATGTGTAGAAAAGAAAAGTTCTCGGAATGTCCTAAAATCCACGGAGGCACTTTTTGGAATTTATAAGAATTATTGGGCGAAAGAAATACACCAGGGGGCCCACACCATGTCCACGAGACAGGGGGGCGCGCCCCCTCCTCCTGGGCGTGCCCCCTATCTCGTGGGCCCCCTGGACCTCCACCGACCTCAACTCCAACTCCATATATTCACGTTCGGGGAGAAAAAAAATCAGAGAGAAAGTTTCATCGTGTTTTACGACACGGAGCCACCGCCAAGCCCTAATCTCTCTCGAGAGGGCTGATCCGAGTCCGCTCGGGCTCCGAGAGGGGATTCGTCGCCGTCGTCATCATCAACCATCCTCCATCACCAATTTCATGATGCTCACCGCCATGCGTGAGTAATTCCATCGTAGGCTTGCTGGACGGTGATGGGTTGGATGAGATTTACCATGTAATCGAAGTTAGTTTTGTTAGGGTTTGATCCCTAGTATCCACTATGTTCGAGATTGATGTTGCTATGAATTTGCTATGCTTAATGCTTGTCACTAGGGCCCGAAAGTGCCATGATTTCAGATCTGAGCCTATTATGTTTTCATGAATATATGTGTGTTCTTGATCCTATCTTGCAAGTCTATAGTCACCTATTATGTGTTATGACCCGACAACCCCAAGTGACAATAATCGGGATACTTTCGGTGATGACCGTAGTTTGAGGAGTTCATGTATTCACTATGTGCTAATGCTTTGTTCCGTTCTCTATTAAAAGGAGGCCTTAATATCCCTTAGTTTTTCTAGGACCCGCTGCCACGGGAGGGTAGGACAAAAGATGTCATGCAAGTTCTTTTCCATAAGCACGTATGACTATTTACGGAATACATGCATACATTACATTGATGAACGCTAGTTCTGTGTCACCCTATGTTATAGCTATTACATGAGGAATCGCATCCGGCATAATTATCCATCACTGATCCATTGCCTACGAGCTTTTCACATATTGTTCTTCGCTTATTTACTTTTCCGTTGCTACTGTTACAACTACTACAAAAACCCAAAAAACTATTATCTTTACTTTTGCTACCGTTACCTTTATTATCATACTACTTTGCTACTAAATACTTTGTTGCAGATACTAAGTTATCCAGGTGTGGTTGAATTGACAACTCAACTGCTAATACTCAAGAATATTCTTTGGCTCCCCTTGTGTCGAATCAATAAATTTGGGTTGAATACTTTACCCTTGAAAGCTGTTGCGATCCCCTACACTTGTGGGTTATCAGGTATATATAGGAGGAAGAAGTAGGTCGGTGGACGCTCAAGGGGCCCACAAGGGTGGGGGCGCGCCCACCTGTAGGGGGCGCGCCGGGCACCCTCATGGTCGCCTCCTCTGTTTCTTGACATCCACTCCAAGTCCCCTGGATCACGTTTGTTCCAAAAAGATCGCTTCCGAAGGTTTCATTCCATTTGGACTCCGTTGGATATTCCTCTCCTTCGAAACACTGAAATAGGCAGAAAACAACAATTCGGGTTGGGCCTCCGGTTAGTAGGTTAGTCCCAAAAATGATATAAAAGTGTAAAGTAAAGCCCATAAACATCCAAAACGGGTAATATAATAGCATGGAACAATCAAAAATCATAGATACGTTGGAGACATATCAAGATCCAATCGTTTTCTTTTGCGGGCGTAGGTTGATTCGACCGAAATCGGAGCGGTGGAGCTCCGTATTGCGGGAGGCCTCCGTGCGTGAGAGTGAATTCGCTTCTGTATTGGGACTCATTTTAGTATGACAATTCAGTGCCCATCCAAACAGCTGAATTGGCAACAAGGCAATATATACGAAATCCAATTCGGAGGCTCAATACAGACATCCAAACATGGCAGAAGGGTAAAGACCCCAATTCGCACCCGAAAAATTCCTTGTAAGATTGGTGTTCTTCTTTGGCTATTCCAAAGCAGAACAATTCACTTTTGTGGAAGTTAATCTTTAACCCCGATAATTGTTCGAACAAGCACAATACCAGCTTCATGTTTTTTAGCTTTAGCCAAATCATGCTCCACAAAGATGATAGTATCATCAGCGTACTGTAGGATAGACACTCCCCCGTCAACTAAATGCGGAACGAGGCCACCTACCTGGACATCATCCTTAGCCCTTCCTATTATGATTGTCAACATGTTAACGACTATGTTGAATAGAATCGGTGACATCGGATCTCCTTGTCTCAAACCCTTGTGTGTCTGGAAATAATGACCTATGTCACATTTACCCTGATTCCAACACTTCCTTTTTGCGTGAAAGAATCCAACTGGTCTCTCCAAGCCTGATTGAATCCTTTCATACGCAAATCCTGCTGAAGAAATGGCCATTTTACCTTGTCGTACGCTTTCTCAAAATCCACTTTGAAAACCACACCATCTGGTTTTTTCGTGTGGATTTCATGAAGCATTTCATGCAGAACCACAACCCCTTCTAGGATGTTTCTGTCCGACATGAAAGCAGTTTGAGACGGCTGCACCATAGAATGCGTAATATGCGTAAGCCTATTAGTCCCAACTTTGGTGAAGATTTTAAAGCTTACATTAAGAAGACAGATCAGCCTAAATTGCTCAATCCTCACAGCCTCTGTTTTCTTAGGAAGCAAAGTAATTGTACCAAAGTTCAAGTGAAACAGCTGTAACTGTCCCAAGAAAAGATCCTGGAACATCGGGAGAAAGTCCCCCTTAATGATGTGCCAGCACTTTTTATAAAACTTCGCCGGAAAACCATCCGGTCCTGGAGCTTTACTATTTTTCATTTGGGAAATTGCTTCAAACACCTCTTTCTCCGAAAATGGAGCTGTCAAAATATCGTTCTCATCTGCTGCGAGCTGAGGAACATCCTCAACCCTCGACTCATCCAAGGATACGAAATTATCCTCGAGAGGCCCAAACAGCTGCTTATAGTAATTGGTGATATAAACCTTTAGGTTCTCCTGCGCTAAAATCGTCCCCTCATCTTGCTCAAGATGAAAGACTCTCTTCTTTCGATGCTTGCCATTCGCAATCATGTGGAAGAATTGTGTGTTATCATCCCCTTGGACGATTTTGCGAACTTTAGCTCGCAGTGCCCTTCATGAATCACCTTCCATCGAGCATACCAAATCGCCCATACAGTCACAATCAAGATTCAGATGGATGAATTCTGAATTAAGAGACGAGCAACAATCCTTGCTGAGCCATGCCTCCCACGGCCCACAAAAACCCAGGAGCCCAGCAGACAGGTTATCTCCTCCTCTGCGCGCCCCTTAGAAAAAATAACTCTCCTCTGCGCTGCACTTCTCTGCTTCTTCTTCCTCCTCCTCCTCCTCCTCCTGCAAAGTCAACCTACGCCTGCTAGTACTGCCCTCTCTATGCTAGGGCAGTGGCATGAAGAGGAGGTGGCAGACGACCTAAAGGCCCTCGATACGGTGCGGCTGCCCCGGAAGAAGAGGACCCTCGGCGACCTTCATATGATACTTGATGAAATGCCCATCATGGTATTCCCACCATACACAAAATAAGTTGTGCACATGAAACTGTACAAGGGAACGGAAAGCCAGAAACGGTAGTACCAAACCTACTTGAACAGTACAGATCAGTAAAGCTGCACAAACCCCAGCTGCGGCCTAAACCGGAATCAAAACTACTGTTACTAAAACACAACATTTTCTTTCACATAAAACACAGCAGTTGTTGAGAGCTCCTACCAAATCCCGCCTCCCTGACTCTCAACTCAAGCAAGGGCTTTATTTTTTTGCCATTGCCAATGGGAGGCGGTGTAGATGCTTGATTGACAGCTTATTGATCGATGGGGTCAGGGTTTCGTACCAAGGCATCATCATGAAGCATATAGTCAAATTCTTTTCCTCCCTCCTTTCTGCCAAACCTGATCAGGGGTTCAGGATATCTTCTTGCTTTTGGGACCAAGGGGACAGGGTGTCCCCGGAGGAAAACCTCGATCTTATGGTTCCTTTTTCTAAAGAGGAGATTTTTAATTCCATTAACAAAGCCAATTCTAATTCTGCGTCCGGCCAGGATGGATTTTCTATTCCTTTCTTCAAAACTTCCTGGCCCCAACTCAAGGATCTCATTTGTGCGGTTATTCAAGGGTTTTGTTTGGGGCCGGTGGACATTTCTAGGCTCAGTTATGCGGTTATCTCTCTCATTCCTAAGATTAAGGGTCCGAAGCTCATTTCCCAGTTTAGGCCTATTGCGCTTATCAATAACTTTGCCAAATTCCCCGCCAAATGCTTGGCCACGCGTCTTACTCATGTGGCTCACCGTACCCTTTCTCCTACCCAATCTGCATTTGTCAAGGGACGTTTTATCCTTGATGGGGTCCTATGTTTACATGAGATCGTCCATGATATTCATAAATCAGGCAGCAAGGCTGTTATTCTTAAACTGGATTTTGAAAAAGCTTATGATTCTGTGAGTTGGGGCTTCTTAAGACAAGTTCTGCTGGATAAGGCTTTGATGGTGGTGTGGTTCATTGAATCATGCAGTTGGTCATGAGTGGCCATACTGCTATCTCTGTTAATGGGAAAGTTAGCAATTTTTTTAAGAACTCTAGAGGCCTGAGGCAAGGTGACCTGGCCTCTCCCATCCTTTTCAATTTTGTGGCGGACGCCCTCTCTAATATTCTATCTAGGGCTGCGGGGGCCGGCCACATTACTCCTGTTAGCTCCCATCTTATTCCTCAAGGGATCACCCACCTTCAGTACGCTGATGACACGATTATTATGGTGGAACTTAATGATCATTGCCTCGCCCACCTCAAATTTCTTTTGCTTTGCTTCGAGGCCCTCTCTGGTCTTAAGATCAACTTCTCCAAAAGCGAAGTCATTGTTACTGGGGTCCTGGAAACCGAGGCGCTGCGTGTTGCCCGCTTACTGAATTGCTCCCTTGGCTCCTTCCCTCTCAAGTATCTGGGTCTCCCTATTACCTCCGACAAACTCTTGGCTAAAGACTTTGCTCCTACGGTGGCCAAAGTTGGCAATCGTGTCATGCCCTGGAGAGGTAAATATAATACCCAAGCTGGTAAAGTTGCCTTGATTAATGCATGCCTTTCTTCCCTCCCAATGTTCCTTATGGGATTTTATCTTCTTACGGTCAGCACTCACGCTGGGTTTGACAAACATAGAGGTGCCTTTTTCTGGAACGCGGCTGACAACAAACGCAAATATCGCATGATCAAATGGGACATTATTTGCAGACCAAAAAGCCTTCGGGGTGTCGGTGTCAAACCGCGGATCTCGGGTAGGGGGTCCCGAACTGTGCGTCTAGGCGGATGGTAACAGGAGACAAGGGACACGATGTTTTTACCCAGGTTCGGGCCCTCTCGATGGAGGTAAAACCCTACTCCTGCTTGATTGATATTGATGATATGGGTATTACAAGAGTGGATCTACCACGAGATCAACGAGGCTAAACCCTAGAAGCTAGCCTATGGTATGATTGTTGTTCGTCCTATGGACTAGAACCCTCCGGTTTATATAGACATCGGAGAGGGCTAGGGTTACACAGAGTCGGTTACAATGGTAGGAGATCTACATATCCGTATTGCCAAGCTTGCCTTCCATGCCAAGGAAAGTCCCATCCGGACACGGGACGAAGTCTTCAATCTTGTATCTTCATAGTCTTGGAGTCCGCCAATGATGATAGTTCGCTATCCGGACACCCCTAGTCCAGACTCCTCAAGAGCTCCCTGAACCAGGCTTCAATGACGACGAGTCCGGCGCGCATATTGTCTTCGGCATTGCAAGGCGGGTTCCTCCTCCGAATAATTCATAGAAGATTGTGAACACCAGGATAGTGTCCGGCTCTGCAAAATAAATTCCACATACCACGGTAGAGAGAATAACATTTACACAAGTTCAATCTGCTGACGTATTTTGTGGCGTGACGTCACACCACAACCAAGCTTTTACTCGAATTGTTTTTATTATACCACCTCAGCGCGTTTAGCCAAGCGGTCTCCTTGGCATGTCTTGTCGAACCAGAGATCGTGTTCCCCTTATTCCGGGATTCCCATCAATACGGACGTGGGTAACCCAACCGCGCCATTGATTGCGGCGCTTGGGAGATAAGTGAGTTTTACCAGGCCGGTGGGGACGCATAGTTTAGTCCGCCCATATATAAGGGGATAAGGATCCACCTTTTTTACCTACGCCTTCTTCCTCCGTTGCTTATCCATCTCCGCGCACTCGAGCTCCAGCGCCCAAGTCCGCACATCTCACCTCAACCTTCTCCAGCCGTGTTCGGAGCGGGAGGCAAGTGGATGGCCTCCTCCGTCACGGAGGGGCACATCAAGAAGCTGCGCAGCGCCGGATATTTGTCCAGCGATATCGCGCACCGGCTCCCCGATGAGGGGCAGCTCATCCCCACCCCCGGGCCCCATGAGAGGGTGGTATTCCTTCCCCATTTCCTCCGCGGACTGGGCTTCCCACTCCACCCTTTTGTCCGGGGGCTCATGTTCTACTACGGCCTGGATTTCCACGATCTAGCCCCGAATTTCATTCTCAACATCTCGGCGTTTATCGTCGTGTGCGAGGCCTTCCTCTGCATCCAGCCCCACTTCGGCTTGTGGCTAAATACCTTCAATGTCAAGCCGAAGGTTGTGAAGGGCAGCCAAGCGGAGTGCGGAGGCGCCATAGTGGGCAAAATGCCCAACGTCACTTGGCTCGAGGGCGCCTTCGTGGAAACCATCAAAGGGTGGCAATCGGGGTGGTTCTACATCACCGAGCCGTGTGACCCTAAATGGGCAGCGGCCCCCGAATTCAGATCTGGCATCCCCATGCGGCTCACCTCCTGGAAAGAGAAGGGCCTGCTGTGGGGTAGTTCGTAAGAGCTGACCGACTCCACCCTGTCTCTGCACCTCGTGAACAAGAAGCTCAAGCTTGTCAACGTGATCCAGGTCATGCTCGTCCGCCGGATTCTCCCCTGCCAGCAGCGGGACTTCAATTTGTGGGAGTTTGATCCGGCACAGCACCGGACCTTGAGCGGGCTCTTCGACACTACGTACGAAGATGCCTGGAGGGTGCCGTTCAAGGGCGCCAAAGCTGCCGCATCCGCTACCGAAGATCGCGGATTCAGCTCGCAGCGTCCGGCTGGCGAGGTAAGCCATGTTATCCTTTATGGGACACTTGTTTTTCATAGTTTGACTTTATGCGGGATCTAAACTCCCAACACCTTTAACAGACCTGGCAAGAGACGTCCGGACAGGTTAACTGTCCAGCTCCCCTTCCAGAAGACCCAGCGGATGCCCGTCTAACAGGGCTGCTGGTCCCGGCACTTTACGTAGTGCCGGAAAAGAAGGCCAAGAAGAAGGCCACGGGAACCCGAAGGAGTTCCCGGCATCAGGTGGTATCGGATTCATCGTCCGATGACTCCGAGGCGGACTCCTCCCACGAGGACGAGGAGGAGAAGAAAGAGGCCTCTCCCCCAGCGGGGGGGAGAGAGGACGAGGAAGGCCTCCCCAACGAGGGAGGCCGAAGGGTCCAAGAAGGGAAGGACCCTTCCCCCAGACTGTTCCGCCAACGTCGGCGACGGCGACGAGGAGTGGCCCTCAAGGGCCAAGCCCCTGGAGAGATCGTAAGTATCCGGACTCCCGAATAACTTCATAATTTTTCTTTTTGCCACATGGTGTCTTCCTAATGCCGCATACAACCCTGTAGTCCGCCCAAGGACGATCTTCCCGCTTCGTCGAGCGGATCCTTGGGTACGTCGGATGTGGATAGTACTTCACTTCCTACCGCCTCCACCCCCCGTGACGCCGACGACGCCGAGGTGGGATCCCAAAGAGGTACCCACCCGGAGGAGGAGGCCCCGGAGGTGCCGCAGGGCAACCTCCCGGACTTCGTACCGGACTCCGTACCGGAACCTGCAGTGGTTCCGGAGTCCGGCGGGCGGCCCCTGCGTAAGAAGGGCAAGACTGTGACGCCAGCGGTCTCCGTCCAACCGGAGGCGCCGGATAATTTGCTGGAGGCGCTCAACGGCGCTTCCATCAAAGAGGAACACCGCACTGTCATGAGTGCGGTGATTCAGAAGGTTCAGCTTGCCAAAAGCGGGCTGACCGAAGCCTGCAGCAGCCTTCTAACAGGCTTGGAGGTAAGAATTTTTAATATATGTAAAATAGTACCGCATAGACAGTAGCCCTTGATGCTCGGTTCGGTGTTCGGAAAGAAAAGCCGGACTGAGGATCTAAAAAGATATACGCAGGAGTCTTAAAAATATGTCAATATGGGAATGCAGGTTGTGCTGCTGACCTCTGCCGCACTGACTGCGGAGGTCAATGCTTTGAAGCAAAGCCTCGAGCGGTCCGAGAGCAAGCTCGGCCGTGCCAAGAAGCAGCTCGAGGACAAGGAAGGTGAGTAGCACCTTATTAAAGTTGTACCTTACAGAAAAGGATTTGGTTGCAAGATGAATGACAAGGATAACGTGGGTACTCCATGGGCTACGAACGAGGTGGCGACCCTGAAGGAGGCGGTGTCCGCGGCCGAACGCGATGCGGCCGCGGAACGCGCTGGGCGAGAGAAGCAGGAGGCGCGGGTGGCGGAGGTACAACAAAAGCTCCAGGCTCTCGTGGAAAAACATGAGAGTTTGGAGCGTGACTCGAAGACTCGAGAGTCCGAGCTTGCGTCGGCTCTTGAGAGTGCCAAAGCCGCTAAGGCCGAAGCCCACAAGGCCCTCCAGGAAATCGAGGCATTGAAGAAGATAGCGGCGGGTAAGGCATTCTTCATGCAAACCAAGCATGTAAATGTGAATTACCTATTACTTACCCGAATTCGGAGCTCTCCAGGAGCGTTCGCAGATCTTCCCCGTAGCGTGTCCGATGCTGCCGCTTTCTACAGAGCCGAGGAGGGGAGCTCGACGGAGAAGGTGTTCTGGTCTCAGTATGCTGAGGCCGGACATCCAGTGCCCCTTAGCGACCAGCTGAAGTAGCTGGTCGAGCTCCACAAGGTGGCCGAACAGGCCATGAAGGGCCTTATAGTTCGGCTATGGCCCAAAGAGGCCATGCCTGGGAGCTACTTCGGCCTGGTGCGGCGGCTGGTGGATGCGTGTCCCTGGATTGAAGTCATCAAGCACTCCGCCTGCATTGAAGGTGCCCGTCGGGCCCTTGCCCGTGCTAAAGTGCACTGGGGCAAGATGGATGCTGAGAAGCTTGTGACGGACGCGCCACCGCCGGGCAAGGAGTATCGCACACCCGAGATGTATTATAAGGGTGTCCTGAAGGGTGCCCGCATTATTGCGGGTGAGTGCTCCAAAGATGTAATATTTGAGTAGATTCGCATTATGTTATCCTGTGCGCTGAAAACTTTGTTCATATGCGCTAAGCAACGCTTGTTAATTTAAAATATTACCTTCTGTGCGGCCGTTTATCAAATCTGAGAGATGGCAAGTCGTCGGCTTCAGCCCCATGCCACGAAGTCTTTGGGTGTTCGGGATAAACTTGAGCGCTCTTGTTCCCATTTTGGGTCCATTTAGGAGGCGCCAACACAACGAACGAGGCAACCGGACTTATAATGCTTGAACACTCTCACTTAGCCATAGAATTCTATAATTTTAAATTTCGCGAAGCCCCTATTGTTCGGAAGGTCAATTCAGGCGCTATCCACGCCTGGGCCGGACAAAGCCGTTCCTCGCTCTAAGCGGCATAAGTCTTTAGGGACTCAAGAAACCTTCGAACAGCGATCGCTCTCGCCTCATCATGACGGTCAGTTTTAGCTTTCCATCGAGGCGCCGCCCAGCTCAATCGGGCGCAATCGCAGTGGTTCTCCCAGCGCTACCTTAGCCGATATAACGAAATGTAAGGTACCAAAACATGGGAGCCGGGCAAACCCAACTATTGACCCAAGACATGATTCGGAGCCGATGCATATAATGCTATAAGTTCGGGGTGCCGCACTTGTGAAAGTGTTCGGACTTTATCACACCATAATATGGGGAACTTAAGCCCCTGGTGTATTTAGCCGTACCAAAGTGTACGGATGCAACATGTCATAAATGAACATATGTATAAGAGAGAAATGCGATTATAGGCAAAAAGCTATGCATTGTTTATTCAAGAAATACTGCCATGAGTGCAGAACGATACAAATAGTGCGATAAGCAAGGGGTGGGACTATTAAACATGTCCCCCTCCAGGGGTAGGCTGCGGAATGGTGTATAAAACAGATTTAATGCTCGTAATGGAGACCACCTGGATACTCGTCGTATCCTTTCTCCTTCCCTGGTTGTTGCATCGTGAGTTCGGCAGGTCTACTGCCGGACAGGGCCTCTGGTAAATGGAGTCCTGTGGATAAGAAAAAAAAGGAAAGAAAAAGGATGACACACTTGGGAGCCCCTGGTGTGGTTGAGCCGCACTCTGGGCCTGTCGTGGTCATGCCCCTCCCCCTATGCCCATGGTATCTCCAGAGCGTAATGGTGTACGCGAAGTAGTACCGGTCTTGCAATTTTGCAAGGGCTGGGGTTGGGGCCGCATTGCTACGCGTGCTCGGAACGTGCTAGGTGGTCTTTTTGTAGGTTACTCCGGGCGCGTTTAGCAATGTCCGGTCGCTTAACGGCCGGACTTGAGAATTGCCTTAAGAGGCTGCTTTGTACTTCTGCCGCAAGAGCCGCTGTGTGCTCCTCCGTTCGGAGAGAGCGTTCAGTGTTTCCGTTGATCGTGATGACTCCTCGAGGGCCTGGCATCTTGAGCTTGAGGTATGCGTAGTGCGGCACCGCGTTGAACTTTGCAAACGGGGTCCGTCCGAGCAGAGCATGATAGCCGCTGCGGAATGGAACTATGTCGAAGATTAACTCCTCGCTTCGTAAGTTATCCGGGGATCCGAAGACCACCTCCAGTGTAACTGAGCCTGTACAATTGGCCTCTACACCTGGTATGACGCCTTTGAAGGTCATCTTTGTGGGTTTAATCCTTGAGGGGTCTATGCCCATCTTGCGCACTGTATCCTGGTAAAGCAGGTTCAGGCTGCTGCCGCCGTCCATCAGGACTCTAGTGAGGTGAAACCCATCAACGATTGGGTCTAGAACCAATGCGGCGAACCCGCCATGGCGGATGCTGGTGGGGTGGTCCCTTTGATCAAAGGTGATCGGGCAGGAGGACCATGGGTTGAACTTTGGGGCGACTGACTCCATCGCGTATACGTCCCTGGGTGCACGCTTCCGCTCCCTTTTGGGTATGTGGGTTGCGTATATCATGTTCACCGTCCGCACTTGTGGGGGGAAACCCTTCTGTCCTCTATTGTTCGGCGGCCGGGTCTCTTCCTCGTCATCGCTATGCAGCCCCTTGTCATTGTTTTCGGCAATTAACTTGCCTGCCTGCTTGAATACCCAACAGTCCCTGTTGGTGTGATTAGCTGGTTTTTCGGGGGTGTCGTGTATCTGGCACGAGCGGTCGAGTATTCGGTCCAAATTGGACGGACCCGGAGTAGTTCTTTTGAATGGCTTTTTTCGCTGACCGGGTTTGGATCCTCTGAATCTGGCATTGACTGCCGTATCCTCAGTATTGTCGCCGTTAATGCGGCGTTTGTGCTTGTTGCGACGCGACCTGCCATTGCGGTCCTTGGTATCCGGACTGCCAGAATTTTTGCTGAGGTTGTTGCTGCGGGCTAGCCAGCTGTCCTCTCCCGCACAGAAGCGGGTCATGAGTGATGTGAGGGCTGCCATGGATTTCAGCTTTTCCTGTCCTAGGTGTCGTGCAAGCCACTCGTCTCGGATGTTATGTTTGAAGGCTGCGAGGGCCTCCGCATCCGGACAGTCGACGATTTATTTTTTCTTGGTTAAGAACCGTGTCCAGAATTGTCTGGCCGATTCATCTGGCTGCTGAATTTATGTGGCTTAGGTCATCAGTGTCTGGTGGTCGCACATATGTGCCCTGGAAGTTATCAAGGAATGCGGCTTCCAGGTCCTCCCAACACCCAATTGATTCTGCTGACAAGCTGTTAAGCCAATGCCGAGCTGGTCCTTTAAGCTTGAGTGGGAGGTATTTGATGGCGTGAAGATCATCACCGCGGGCCATGTGGATGTGAAGGAGATAGTCTTCGATCCAAACCGCGGGGTCTGTTGTGCCATCATAGGATTCCATATTCACGGGTTTAAACCCTTCGGGGATTTGATGATCCATTACTTCATCTGTGAAGCATAGTGGGTGTGTGGCGCCTCTATATTGGGCTATATCACGACGTAGCTCAAACGAGCTTTGTCTACTGTGTTCGGCCCGGCCGGACTTGCTGTATCCGGCGCGACGGTTGTCATCGCGTATCGTGGGGCGCCCACGCGATCCGTAGATCGATCTTGATCGTCTTGCCTTATCCTCCAATATATCTCACAAGTCCGGCGCATTCCCCCGTGGCTTTGTACTTTTCGAGCGATGCCGGGGTACGGCTTTAGTGGAGGGCCTAGAGGCCTCTCTGTCGCGGCCACGAGGTGGCCGGTCAGCCGTATTATGCGCTGGTGATATAGGTTTGTATGCTTCCTCCTCTAATCGGGGGAGCAGCTTGCGTCTGGGGTAACTTTTGGAGGGGCGTTCGAGTTCGTACTCTTCGGCCGCAAGGACTTCAGTCCATCTGTCGGCTAGCAGATCTTGGTCAGCTCTAAGCTGTTGCTGCTTTTTCTTGAGGCTATTTGCCGTGGCCATAAGCCTGCGTTTAAAACGCTCTTGTTCGACGGGATCCTTAGGCACGACGAATTCGTCGTTGTCGAGGCTTGCCTCGTCTCCAGAGGGAGGCATGTAATTATCGTCCTCTACCTCTTCGTCTGCCGCTCTCTCGTGAGGGTTGGCTTCTCCGTCCTCCTGTGCTGAATCTTGCTGGAGGGGGTTGTCTTCGGCACTGTCTGGGGTGTTATTATCTCCGGTGCCGGAATCTCCATTCTTGCTGTGGCGGGATTTAGAGCGGCGCCGCTGACGCCGGCTCTTAGGCTGTTTCTTGGAGGAGTCTTCCTCCGTTGTTCCCTCGCCATTCCCATCCTTTGGGATATCCACCATGTATATGTCGTATGACGAGGTGGCTTTCCAGTGCCCAGTAGGCGCTGGTTCTTGGTCGTCTCCGGCATCGTCGTCCATACCGTCGATGTCTTCGGAGTCGAAGTCTAGCATGTCGGTTAGGTCGTCAACAGTGGCTACAGAGTGGGTGGTGGGTGGGCTTTGAATTTCTTCGTTGTCCGCATCCCAACCGTCCTGACCGTAGTCCGGCCAGGGCTCTCCTGATAACGAGAGATACTTTAGCGAATTCAGGATGTCGCCAAAAGGCGAGTGCTGAAAGATGTCCGCAGCGGTGAACTCCATGATCGGCGCCCAATCGGATTCGATCGGTAGGGGCGCGGGAGGTTCGGAGTCCGGCGAGGAGTCCGGCACCTCGGAGTCACGAGTTTCACAAGCGACAAGGTCGGTATTCGGCTCCATCGCCGTAGAGGTAGCAGCCCCCGAGGCGGTGTCTAGCCACCCATCCTCGGTCTGCGCAGTCGGCTCCGAATTAAGGGTCGGGGCGGACTCTTGTGCAGCCTCCAGGGCACTGTCCGGCAACAGAGCTAAATCATGCCCATCGTGACAGTGCAGCGCGCTCGGCTGTGGCTCGAATCCATCAAAGATCAAGTCTCCGCGGATGTCGGACGTGAAGTTCAAACTTCCAAATCTGACCTGATGGCCAGGGGCGTAGCTTTCAATCTGCTCCAGATGGCCAAGTGAATTGGCCCGCAGTGCAAAGCCGCCGAATACGAAGATCTGTCCGGGGAGGAAGGTCTCACCTTGGACCGCGTCGTTGTTGACGATCGAAGAAGCCATCGGGCCTATAGGCGACGACACAGAGGAACTCTCAATGAAAGCACCAATGTCGGTGTCAAAACCGGCGGATCTCGGGTAGGGGGTCCCGAACTGTGCATCTAGGCGGATGGTAACAGGAGACAAGGGACACGATGTTTTTATCCAGGTTCGGGCCCTCTCGATGGAGGTGAAACCCTACTCCTGCTTGATTGATATTGATGATATGGGTATTACAAGAGTGGATCTACCACGAGATCAAGGAGGCTAAACCCTAGAAGCTAGCCTATGGTATGATTGTTGTTCGTCCTATGGACTAAAACCCTCCGGTTTATATAGACACCGGAGAGGGCTAGGGTTACACAGAGTCGGTTACAATGGTAGGAGATCTACATATCCGATTGCAAGCTTGCCTTCCACGCCAAGGAAAGTCCCATCCGGACACGGACGAAGTCTTCAATCTTGTATCTTCATAGTCTTGGAGTCCGCCAATGATGATAGTTCGCTATCTCGACACCCCTAGTCCAGGACTCCCTCAAGGGGTATCATTAATACCCTTGTCATGAACAAATGCTTGATCATCAAGTGGTGGTGGAAGATCATGACCACCACCTTGGATAAACCTCTTTGGTTCAACATTCTCAAAGCTAAGTATTTCCATTCCTCTAGCCCTATGTTTGCTCGTGCCTCGGGGGCTTCCCAGTTCTGGAAAGACCTTGTTAAACTTGGGCCTATTTTCCAAAGCCTCGTCAAGTTTGTTGTTCACAATGGCAGACCCACTAGATTTTGGCTTGATTGGTGGTATGGTTCGACTACGTTGGCAAATTCTTTTTCCTATGCTTTTTCCGAATGTCCTGACCCTGAGATCTCAATCTTTGAGCTCTCTTCCAATAATTGGGATCTGCAACTTCGTCGCTCTCTTTCTCCTGAAGAGTTGGTTGACTGGCAGCGCCTTGTTGCCTTCTTCCCTGTGATCTCGGAGGAGGAGGACTCGGTGGTGTGGCCCCTTTCCCCGTTTGGTCGTTTTTCTGTGAAATCGCTTTATGGTAAGCTGATCTCGGGTTCAACCACTTCCAAATTCAAGTGGATCTGGAGGGCTCGTATTCCTCTTGAGATCAAGATCTTCCTCTGGCAAGCTTCTCGCGGGCGGTTGCCGACTGGTGACCAGATCTGCAAACGTAATGGCCCTGGGTCTGACCGATGCGCCCTCTATGGGTTAAGAGAAGACATGATACATGTTTTCTTTACTTGTGTTCGGGCTAAACTCTTCTGGTGGTGTATCAGATCTTGGTTGAATGTAGTGTGGAGGCCGTCCTCCTTCTCAGACCTTCGACTCTTGGCTAACAATCTGGTTGGGGCCCAGAGGAGAATATTTTGGGTGGGCTTTGCAGCGATGTGTTGGACTCTTTGGACGACAAGAAACAAATTTACTATTGAACATGTTTTTCCTGCTAAGCCTGTTGATTGCTTATTTAAAACTTGCGTATTCTTGCAGCAGTGGAGATTATTGATGAAGGAGGACAGGGATGCGCTCGATATGATGATATCCAAGATCCGGGCTTCTGCTATCTCCCTTTCTCCAGTTCATGCCGGCAGTTAGGTGTTGCTGGCCCTAATGTTGCTGTCCTTAGTCTCTCCGGCCTGCGTGCTGTGTACTGGCCTGGAAGCCATGTACATTCTACTTTTTCCTTGAGGTCTGGTCGATACTCTGCGTGCTTTGTGTGGCGTTCGCTGTGGATGATTATGACTCTGTCTGATGGCTTTATTTATAAAGTCAGGCTCTGGCCTTTTATCTAAAAAAAACTCGAGCAGGGCTTCACTTGGGCACGGAAATCAGTCTCGACCGAGGATGCGCCTCTTCGAGAACAACAACCAGGATGCAGTAGAAACATAGATCGGGCGGTACATACAAACAAGAAGGTAAACAAATCTTAAAACATTGTTTTCTCACATGTTCGACAACTGTTTCCTGAAATCAGTATTACAGCATGAAACTGAAATAATACAAAAAAAGTACAGGGCCTCCTGAAGGCAACGAACACGATATTTTAAGAACAGAAATTGTATCACAATACACAAGTACAAGACTCGCAAATGATGTCTTAATAATTAGTATAATATACGAGAATGATTAAAGCTAGAATGATCCTAGACGCCGTGGTTGCGCCATACCAGAATGCCACTGCAGAAAGAACCACTGTGCCACATTCAGACACGAAGCTCCTGAACATGCACAAGCTTCTGCTGCACTCCGTTCTTGTCCCACTGAGCTTTGAAGCCCCCGTGCAAGCCCAGCAGCCAGAGCTTCTTCAGGGAGCTAAGGGATTCAATGCCTTGAGGGACCTTATCCAGCTTCGACAATGACACGACATACATACCTTCGATGCTCGGAAGGGCGCCATCAATGATCTTTAGCTCGTTGACATTATGCATGTGCTTTAGTGTAAGGCTCTTCAGGTGAGGGAAGGAATCTGCAGAAAGAACCAAAATGTTTGCACTGCGCATGTTGTTGAGTCGCAGATATGTGAGGTTTGGCAAGTGTGGTGCAAGCATCCCTAGTGGATCCTCGTCTTCCCAAAGGTGACACCAGCTTAGAACTAGATACTTGAGATTTTCTCCGTGGCTGCGGAATATCGGGCAGTCCAGCGTTCCCTTGGCCCATTTCCCTCTGATGATCAGCTTGTGGAGATGTGTGGACATTGGCTGGAGGGACTCGAAACAAAGTGCCTCGTTCTCATCTATTCCAGCAAGAAGCAGACTGGAAAGAACGGCATATTTGACAGGGCAGCAAAAATATTTGCGCATTCAGCAGAACTTATGTTGTCAATCCACAGAGTTCGCAATTGCACCATTCTCTCCAGCTGCTCAGCCAAGTCTTTGTTGGCTTGGATGGTCTCAAGAGTCTGCAGCCCTTCAATGTTGGGCAGTTCTTTTGGTGCTTGAATTCCGACAAAGTATCGAAACTCCGTCCGCTTCTCATCAGCATATCTATCAGCTAAGAGGTGCCGTAGATTCTTGATCTTAGCGATCCCTCTTGGTAGGGTCTCTATGTTAGTTTGCTTGATGTCCAGAGTTTGCAGGTTCGATAGTTTCTCAACAGAGTCCGGGAGTGACCTCACCTTGGTGCGGCGTAAGCCAATGTAACGTAAATTGAAGTGCACCTATCCATGCCGGCACTTCAGTGATTTCAGAGTCTTGTAGCTCGAGGACAGTCAGGTAGCTCGATTCTGACGAAACTGAGAATGGCATGGCAGGCATGGATGAAGTTGCTCCTACTGACACTAGTGTTCGAAGACGGGGAAGCTTAATTTTCAGTGCAGTATTGCCTTTCCATCCGCATGATGACAGACGACGAACATCCTTATTCCTATGTATCAATGTGGCATAATCATTTGCACATACAAACTGCTCCTCGCTTGCAACACAAAGAGCCAGGTCTCGCACGATATCATGCATCGTACAGGTGCTCACCCTTCCCAGTTCATCTGTCTCCTTGACTTCAAGCATATTGCGGTATATCAGTTCCGTCAGGTTTCCCTCGGCCACCTCCTCTGGGGTGCTATTTCCTTTGCTACACACAAAGCCTTCTGCAACCCACAGCCTCACAAGGCTCTCACGTGACATTGGGTAGTCTTCCGGGAAAAGGCTGCAATACAAAAGGCAGTTTCTGAGGTCTCCAGATAGGTCATGGTAGCTCAGATTTAAAACTGCCCGGAGATGATCATTCTTCGACAGCTCAGTTGAGAGTTGATTGTATATCTGCTCCCAAGAGTATTGTGTTTGTGGCCTCGAAGACAAAACACCACCTATTGATAAAATTGCTAGTGGCAGACCCTGACACCTATCAACTATAGACCTGGCAGTTTTCATGAGATGATTGGGACACTCATACTCATGGTCCTTCTTGATATAAAAGACCCTCCTGCAGAAGAGTTCGAATGCGTGAGCATTCCCCAAAGGCTTGAGATCGATACGGCGTGTCAAGTGAGCAACGGCAGCAACATGATTGTTCCGCGTTGTGATGATGATGCGACTTGCATGAGAATTCTGGAATGCATCTCGCATTTGAGAGTACACTTCCTTGTTCCAGACATCATCCAATACAATTAAACATTTCCTATCTTTAAGCTTTCGCTTTATTTCTTCCTTCAAGTCATGCACACCCATCCTGTCAATGTTAGGTGATGATGGTTGTTCGGTAACCTTCTCGAGTAACTTCCTCAACAGAGCATCCAAAGTGTAGGTCTGAGACACAACCATCCACGCACTAGTTTGGAAGTTGATCTTTTCACGTTCATACACATTTGTGACGAGGGTTGTTTTTTCCAACCCACCCATACCCGACACCGTTATCACCGTAGTCTCCATCTCATCCGAGTACAACCATTCAGTCATCATTCGCCTGTTATCTTCAATTCCAATAAGATCTTCATCTTTCACAAGTTCAGGGAAGCTATCTTGGGACCGTTGTCTTTCCATCTCAGTGCGCGGGTCATGAACAAGCTGGGATTGTTGCAGCCATTGCTCCTTGAGTCCGATAACTTGCTTTATCTCCTTCTCTATCTTGACTACCTCATCGGCAATTTGACTAAAAACCCGGACATAATGTGATCCTTTGAGGCACTTCTTCAGAAACCCTTTTTCCACATGAAGAGAGTGATATGAGTATTTGTCCATCACATCCTCAACATGGTAGGCCAACTTCCTCACCTCCCCAATCCAACCCTTTACGACTGTGTCGGCGAGGTACGGCGTGCCTATCTGCTGTATGACGTTCTTCATTGTATTTAATTGCTTCGCTATTCCCTCAATCTTGTCATCCAGATCAATCAGATTACTAACTTTTTCTGACAGCTTGGCCAGCAAAGCCTTGGTAGCTTCATCAGCTAAGACATTCCCAATCTTTCCGAGAGCAACGAGCACCGCCTCCGCCATTTGTGCTGAACAAAATAAATATAGATCAATGTGTTAAATGGTGCAATAACCAATTTCATCCAAGAAAATTAAGTCGAGAGTTAGCTTGTATGAACAGAGAGAAACTTTCTCCAATGGTTGTTTTACTTCCTCTACTTTTCAAACTGAAAATTTATAGGTTTGTTGACACTTACTCCACTGGTTTCGTGCATGGATGGACCGAGTAGCTCTGTTGATATTTAAGATTTTTTTTAATTAATGTATCATGAAGATACCTGGTGTCAATGTACTACCAGTACTAGATAAATACTCCCTCCGTCCGAAAATACTTGTCATCAAAATGAATAAAAAGAGATGTATCTAGAACTAAAATACATCTAGATACATCCCCTTTTATCCATTTTGATGACAAGTATTTCCGGACGGAGGGAGTATGTATAATCATCACTTTTTGTCGTCTGACACTGAGATAATCAGACAAAAGTAGTAACAGGGTCCATGATAAGAAAAGAGATATGGAGTTTTGCTCATGGGTCTGATAAACCGTAGCATGAAGGAATGAAAGATTTAAGACATGTTAATACATATAGTACTACTAGAGAATTACACGCACGTTTGCATGACTTGAATATAGTTGTATCAACTATGCAACTCTAATGCTTATTATGGAACAAAATAGTTGCAGTTGTTGTACAGGTCAGAAAAATAGAAGTGTGCTTCTTCGAAGGAGAGGGTACTAATAATTGTACAAGGAGAGTGCTAATTACATGGTATGTGGTTTCTGGGAAGGTAGTTGGTTGTTCAACATGCGATTTATTTGTGTTGGGAAACTTGCAAGCTGTGAATGAACTAATCTGACATGGTGCATATTCAGTCAAAGTCATTGCCTGGTGACAAAACAACTGTTCAGTCAGTTAAGCAGAATAGCTTGGGGGCCGAGCAGCGTGCGCAACTGACAGGAAAGATTGACCACGGGTTAGCGACTTGGCATCAACAAGCACGGGGGACACAGCTCTCATCCAAAGATGAAACTTGAGAATCACATCAGAGTCGGCCGGAGGCGAGGCCTGTCCGGTCCGTCCTGATACTTGGTTGACTCTGCAGCATGGAAGAAGAGGGGATGAGTATTTATTTATGCTCACGAGCAGAAATCAGATCAGAATGGCATGTCACCCTGATACGGGGACTGGATTTGCCATTTCCACGCGACAACCTAGGTCCGGCTGCCAGATCCAGAAGTAAAAGTGCGGCCTGGGCCACCGCCGCGCCGGCGCGGTCCGACGAGCAAGCCCGGGCGGCCAGAGAGAGACGCACGCCTCCCGGCAGAGACGGAATCTAAGCTAAGATGGGGAAAAGCAGCTAAGGAAGAGCGTGTGTGCACCTGTTGGTCGCAAACTCGCAATGGAGCTCGCCCGCTGGTGTGAGAAGGAGACCTTGACTCGCTGCAGGTCCGTGGCTTTGTTTCTTCTCCGGAGGCACCTTGGGGAAGTCAAGTCTTTGGTTATTGTCCTGTCTTCCTTTTTTATTATTTTGATTGATTTTATAAGTTTGAGAAACCTTCTTCCTGCTTCTGCCTTCAAATATTCCGGGAAATTATACGCAGGTACGCTCCTATCTTTCTTTAATAAAGGGTGATTTTATTATCTTAAAATGTAGCATCAAGCGAATACAAAGCATTATGAGTAACACCCGGCCTCTGCATAACTAGAATGCACACGGCCCAATATGAAGGTCTGACAAAAATTGATGAAAAAAAAAACCCGACAAATCGGCAACAGTAGAGCCCTATAGACCGACACTATGCCTATGTCGATGGAGGTGGTGGATCGATCCGAAGGTTATGTTGCCACCTATGTTAGGAAAAAACTCCATAGTCACCTGCTCCAATCGCATACACACCGCCTTAAACAGCGGTTGGTCCTCCGGTCGTTGTAACATAGACTACATATGTAGCAATTGCGTACACCGGGTAATAACCTGTAGAGGAGAAGCATTTTTTTCACTAAAAATCAAATCATTTCTACATAGCCAAAGCGACCAAATTAAGGCATACGCTCCCATCCTTATTAACGTTTTGAACCTATTTGAAATACCGTCCAACCAATGATCAAAAATATTGGCAACACTTATGGGAGGATACAAATTTGACGCTATTTGGATGACTGGCCACGTAGAACGTGCAGACTTACATTGGAAAAGAAGGTGTTTGATTGTCTCATCATGAGTACAAAAACAACACTTCTTACTCCTTTGCCAGTTGCGTCGTGCGAGATTGTCTTTGTTTAACACAACTCCCCTACGAAGATACCACATGAAAATTTTCACTTTTAGTGAAATCTTGGACTTCCAAATTTTCTTGTTATTACTCACTGGTACCTCAGAATGTGTGAGCGCACGATACGTAGAGTCTACAATGAAAGACCCTGATGTAGTAAGGTTCCAGCGAAACACATCCCAGCCTTGTGCCAGGTTAATCGAATCCAGTCGGGATAAAAGATTATGCCATGACACAAGTCGGGGGTACGCTCCTATCCTACTGGTGGCCTAGTGCACAAGAAACCATGACGCGTTATGTGGACGTCAACAAGTTATCGGATTGGTTGTTGGCAAAGCACGACATATTATTTTTGCAAAAAAAAAACATTACGATCTATTATAAAAGTTTTCCGGAAGTATAGAGCACTTCAAACATAATAAAAAAAAGTGCATCGATATTCCTGGATCACCTTGCCGTTGACGCGCCTCAGTGGCCCTCTCGTATCGAAGCTGGACTGACCTTGTTGATGACAGCCATGAAGACTTTATGCATGTAGCCCTAGGACTAGCGCCCCGGAGCCACGGTCGTCGTCATTACTCTTGAATCGACCTGCAGAACCTGACTACAAATCTTGTTGTCATGCAGGCATGACAAGTAACCCTAACCTCGTTGTCCCGAGGAGCTGACATAAATTCACACCGAAGCTCCGTCTAATCCGTTCCAACGAACGGACTTGAGGGAGATCGCAGCCCGAGGACCGAGTTGAAGAATAAGAACCACCATCCGTTCAAGTGTCGCCCTGCAAGGACTAAAACCCTAACTATCTACTAGCCGAAAACGAGGCATCAAGACCCCCCCCCCCACTGACCGCCGAAGCAGTAGGCAGAGAAGAGGCGAATCCACAGGATGATCAACGATGGAGTTAGAGGGAAGGAAGGCTTTGCCCTAGCTACATGGGAAAGAAAGACGTGTTGCTTACCGACTGATTATATATATACTCTCTCATTTGCATATATGCGGCTCTAATATTGGCTCATTTCAGTGTATAAACTGACAGAACTGGTCAGAAGCGAACAGATTTTTGTTTTGTTTTGAAAGCTGACAGAAACCGACAAGTTGGTTGATTACCAGCGTGAGTGAAGGTGTCCCAGATCAGATGCTTGGGCTCCTGCCCGTCCAGAGCAACAGCGCCCTCGTACTGCATTAAAAAACAGAGCAAAATAACCGGAGCAGGGCACTGAGGGCAAGAGAAAGAGAGTGAAATTTGTAAGAGACCGATGGTAGCTGATAAAGCCAAACCAATATCCAGTTACTGAAGCCGGTGCTACTCATGTTACTAAAACACAGATCCACACGACAGCTTACAATTGTGCATTTCTGTAGGTAGTACTAGCTTACATTTCTATGCAACGGTGGCATCAATCGTGCTGCAAGTCCTTGAAAATTTCATTATCTTCAGTATCCGTGAACCTAAGAGAAACAGCCAGTACTACTAATTCCAGATTGACAGGCAACTAGAGTTGGAGAGTAAACTTGCTCTCATGAATTGATTATGCCACATACATTAGTGTTACATATATACACCCCATGGACAAGGCACGCAGGCCGGGGGAATTAGTTGAGATCCTACAATCTAGGAGGCGACGTGCGCACTACATACATACATGTTAACACCCCCTCAGTTGGAACGCCGTTGGGAAGAACGTTCAAGCTGGATCGAAACTCAGTGAAGACCTGTGAAGGAAGCCCCTTGGTGAACAAGTCTGCAAACTGAGAATTGGACGGAACATGGAGAACACGCACTTCGCCGAGTGCCACGCGATCACGGACGAAGTGAAGATCAATCTCTATATGTTTAGTGCGCTGATGCTGAACCGGATTAGAAGAGAGGTAGGATGCACTGATGTTGTCACAATATACAATGGTAGCTCGAGAAGGAGGGCGCCGGAGTTCGTGGAGAAGCTGGCGGACCCAACATGATTCGGCAACGCAGTTAGCAACGCCACGGTATTCTGCCTCGGCGCTGGAGCGTGAAACTGTCGGCTGGCATTTGGAGGACCAGGAGATCAAGCTGTTGCCGAGAAAGACACAGAACCCCGACGTGGATTTCCTCGTATCAGGGCAACCCGCCCAATCGGCATCGGTATAGGCCACGAGATCAAGAGAGGAGGACTTGTATAGCTGAAATCCAAAGTGGGTGGTACCCTGGAGATAGCGAAGAACCCGCTTGATGAGTTGCATGTGCGTATCCCGTGGTTGATGCATGAACAGACAAATCTGTTGCACCGCATATGATATGTCCGGACATGTAAGGGTTAGGTATTGCAAGGCACCGGCAATGCTGCGATAGGTGGTTGGGTTGGAAAGGGGTAGGCCATCGGTAGCAGAGAGTTTGGCGGTGGTGTCAATCGGGGTGGACACGGGTTTGCAGTTGAGCATATGAGCGCGATCCAAAACCTCTAATGTGTATTGTTGCTGACTCAAGAAGAGGCCAGATTGGTTGGGTGTGACATTAATGCCTAGGAAGTGATGGAGCTTACCTAGGTCTGTCATGGAAAATTCGGCTTTGAGGGAGTGGATGATGGAGTGAAGAACATGCGGTGTGCTGGCGGTGAGAATTATGTCATCAACGTAGACGAGTAGGTAAGCAAAGGAGGACCCGTGAGACATAATGAAGAGTGAGGAGTCGCTCTTGGAAGCATGAAAACCAAGGGATAAGAGGAAGGACTTAAAACGATGAAACCACGTGCGGGGGGCCTGTTTCAAGCTATAGAGAGACTTACGGAGGAGACAAACATGGTCCGGGTGAGAGGTGTCGATGAAGCCGGATGGTTGTGCACAATAGACTGTCTCCTTGAGCTCTCCATGGAGAAATGCGTTCTTGACATCAAGTTGATGTATAGGCCAAGAACCAGAGGTGGCGAGGCTGAGAACCACACGGATCGTGGCCGGTTTCACCACCGGGCTGAAAGTCTCCTCGTAGTCCACGCCTTCCTTTTGAGTGAAACCCCGAACAACCCACCGAGCTCTGTACCGCGCCAAGGACCCGTCCGGATTGAATTTGTGACGGTATATCCATTTTCCTGTGACCACATTAACACCTGCAGGTTTTGGAACCAAAGACCAAGTCGAGTTCTTGATTAAAGCGTTAAATTCATCTTGCATTGCATGTAGCCAATGGGGGTCTCAGAGTGCGGAGCGATATGTGGCGGCGATGAGTGAGATGGGGGAGTCCTGTTGGGTGGCGAGGAAGAGGCGCTTAGGTTGACAGAAACTTGATTTGGCGCGGGTGCGCATTTTATGCGCGTTGATGGGGGGCTGGATTGATATTGCATGGGGAGGATGACGTGGCGGTGTGTGGTAGGCTACATGGGAATTGCTGGGGCCGGAGATGGACGCGTGATTCGAGGGGGATTCGGTCAGAGGAGAAGGGGACGAGGTGGGCGCGCGATCCGAGGTAGATTGGTTGGCAGGAGTGCGATCGGAGGTAGTGCGCTGCGGGCCAACAGGTGGGGACGGCGCGGAAGGCGAGGAAGATCCGGTCGGGCTGGTGGAGCACGTGGGGGTGGAGCGCGTGGAGCGGGGGGATTGGGTGGCCGGTGTGCGGGGCCACGCGATTGGCGGATCACTGGGAGGGGCGGGTGCGCATGGGTGGCGGGGCCCAGCTGGTGCGTTGGGATCGGGAAGGCACAGCTGCAGAGAGATTTGGTTGGGATTGTTTGTGGCCGGTGGTGAGCTGGTTGTTGGTGTGGGAGAGACGTAGGGAAAAATGGTCTCGTCGAAAACGACGTGTCGTGAAACGATGACGCGGTGTGATTCTAAGTCGTAGCAGCGGTAGCCTTTGTGCTCAAGTGGGTAGCCCAAGAAGACGCAGCGAGAGGACCGGGGTGCAAGTTTGTGGGAAGATGTGGCGTATAGGTTAGGGAAACAAAGGCAACCGAAGACTCGAAGATGGTCGTAGGTGGGGTCGACGCCGTGTATGCGATAGTAAGGTGTATGGCCATGAATGGCACGTGAGGGGCGGCGATTAAGGAGGTACGTGGCTGTGTGAAGAGCCTCCACCCAAAACGATGGAGTGGGGTTAGCTTGGAAGATGAGGGTGCGCACTACATCGTTTGTGGTGCGCAGGAGTCTTTCGGCCTTGCCATTTTGAGGGGAGGTGTGTGGGCACGAGAAACGGTAGGAGATGCCATGAGTAGAGAAGAAGGAACGGAGGGTGGAGTTAATGAACTCACCACCGTTATCACACTGGAGGGTGATAACCCACAAGTATAGGGGATCACAACAGTTTTCGAGGGTAGAGTATTCAACCCAAATTTGTTGATTCGACACAAGGGGAGCCAAAGAATATCCTCAAGTATTAGCAGCTGAGTTGTCAATTCAACCACACCTGGAACTTAGTATCTGCAGCAAAGTGTTTAGTAGCAAAGTAATATGATAGTGGTGGTAACGGTAACAAAAGTAAAGACAGCAAAAGTAATGTTTTTGGTATTTTGTAGTGATTGTAACAGTAGCAACGGAAAAGTAAATAAGCGAGAACCAGTATATGGAAAACTCATAGGCACCGGATTAGTGATGGATAATTATGCCGGATGTGGTTTGTCATGTAACAGTCATAACATAGGGTGACACAGAACTAGATCCAATTCATCAATGTAATGTAGGCATGTATTTCGTATATAGTCATACGTGCTTATGGAAAAGAACTTGCATGACATCTTTTGTCCTACCCTCCCATGGCAGCGGGGTCCTATTGGAAACTAAAGGCCTCCTTTTAATAGAGAACCGGAATAAAGCATTAGCACAGAGTGAATACATGAACTCCTCGAACTATGGTCATCACCGGGAGTGGTCCCGATTATTGTCACTTCGGGGTTGCCGGATCATAACACATAGCAGGTGACTATAGACTTGCAAGATAGGCTCAAGAACTCACATATATTCATGAAAACATAATAGATTCAGATCTGAAATCATGGCACTCGGGCCCTAGTGACGAGCATTAAGCATAGCAAAGTCATAGCAACATAAATCTCAGAACATAGTGGATACTAGGGATCGAACCCTAACAAAGCTAACTCGATTACATGATAAATCTCATCCAACCCATCACCGTCCAGCAAGCCTACGATGGAATTACTCACGCACGGCGGTGAGCATCATGAAATTGGTGATGGAGGATGGTTGATGATGACGACGGCGACAAATCCCCCTCTCCGGAGCCCCGAACGGACTCCAGATCAGCCCTCCCGAGAGAGATTAGGGCTTGGCGGCGGCTCCGTATCGTAGAACGCGATGATTTCTTCTCTCTGGTTTTTTTCTCCCCGAAAGCCAATATATGGAGTTGGAGTTGGCGTCGGAGGGCCACCAGGGGGCCCACGAGGTAGGGGGCGTGCCCAGGAGGGGGGGCCCACCCTCATGGACAGGGTGTGGGCCCTCTGGTCTTCATCTTTGGCGAGGATTTTTTATTATTTATTCTAAGATATTCCGTGGAGTTTCAGGTCATTCCGAGAGCTTTTGTTTTCTGCACGTAAAACGGCATCATGGCAATTCTCTTTGAAAACAAGTCCATCCGGTTAGTTCCATTCAAATCATACAAGTTAGAGTCCAAAACAAGGGCAAAAGTGTTTGTAAAAGTAGATACGACGGAGATGTATCAACTCCCCCAAGCTTAAACCCTTGCTTGTCCTCAAGCAATTCAGTTGACAAACTGAAAGAGAAAAAGAAAAACTTTTACAAACTCTGTTTGCTCTTGTTGTTGTAACATAAAAAGCCAGCATTCAAGTTTCAGCAAATATTATGAACTAACCATACTAACAGTAACACATAGGTCTCACAATTACTCATATCAATAGCATAATCAGCTAGCGAGCTATAATAACAAAACTCGGATGACAACACTTTCTCAAAATAATTATAACATGATATAACAAAATGGTATCTCGCTAGACCTTTCTGAGACCGCAAAACATAAATGCAGAGCACCTTTAAAGATCAAGGACTGACTAAACATTTTAATTCATGGTAAAAGAGATCCAGTCAAGTCTTACCCAATATTAACCAATTATAATGAATGCAAACGACGGTGTGCTCTCCAGCGGGTGCTTTTAATAAGAAGGGTGATGACTCAACATAAAAGTAAATGGATAGCCCTTCGCAGAGGGAAGCAGGGATTTGTAGAGGTGCCAGAGCTCGATTTTGGAATAGAGATAAATTATATTTTGAGCGGCATACTTTCATTGTCAACATAAAAACTAAGAGATGACGATATCTTCCATGCTAAACAAATTATAGGCGGTTCCCAAACAGAATGGTAAAGTTTATACTCCCCCTCCTCCACAAGCATCAATCCATGGCTTGCTCGAAAAAACGAGTGCCTCCAACATTCAACGGGTCCTAGGGGGAGTTTTGTTTGCAATTATTTTGATTTAGTTTGCATAAAGCATGGGACTGGGCATCCTGGTGACCAGCCATTTTCTCGTGAATGAGGAGCGGAGTCCACTCCTCTTGAGAATAACCTGCCTAACACGGAAGATAAGGGCAGCCCTAGTTGACATATGAGCTATTCGAGCATGCAAAACATAATGTTTATTTGAAGGTTTAGAGTTTGGCACATACAAATTTACTTGGAACGGCAGGTAAATACCGCATATAGGTAGGTATAGTGGACCCATATGGAACAACTTTGGGGTTTAAGGAGTTTGGATGCACAAGCAGTATTCTCGCTTAGTACAGGTGAAGGCTAGCAAAAGACTGGGAAGCGACCAACTGAGGGAGCGACAACAGTCGTAAACATGCATTAAAATTAATTCACACCGAATACAAGCATGAGTAGGATATAATCAACCATGAACATAAATATCATGAAGGCTATATTGATTTGATTCAACTACATGTGTGAACATGTGCCAAGTCTAGTCACTCAATTCATTTAAAGGAGGATACCATCCCATCATACCACATCATAATCATTCTAATAGCATGTTGGCACGCAAGGTAAACCATTATAACTCATAGATAATCAAGCATGGCACAAGCAACTATAATCTCTAAACGTCATTGCAAATATGTTTACTTCATAATAGCTGACTCATGAACGATGAATCATCATATTTACAAAAACAAGAGAGGTCGAGTTCATACCAGCTTTTCTTGTCCCAATAAGTCTTTTCTTGTCCCAATAAGTCCATCATATATCATCATTATTGCCTTTCACTTGCACAACCGAACGATGTGTATAATAATAAGAGTGCACGTGCATTGGACTAAGCTGGAATCTACAAGCATTCAACTCAAGAGAGAAGACAGGTAATATGGGCTCTAAGTTAAATAAATAATCGTGCATATAAGAGCCACTAAGCATTTTCGATATAGTCTTCTCGGCCCCAAAGGAAAGAAAAGGAATACAAACTATTTACATGGGAAAACTCCCAACAAGCAAAAGAAGAACGGGAAATATTTTTGGGTTTTCTTTTTAATTACTACAACAAGGAAATAAACTACTACTAATTTTTTGGTTTTTTTTCTTAAGGTTTATTAAACACACAAGAAGAAAGTAGGAAAAATAAAATAAACTAGCATGGATATTACAGTGAAAGAGTATGAGCACCGACATCTAGCAATGAGTGTGTGTGAACATGAATGTAATGTCGGTGAGAAATACGATTCCCCAAGCTTAGGCTTTTGGCCTGTTGGTCTATTGCCGAGGATAGCTGGCGGATACCCGTAGGTGTAGCTGGGGTCGTACTGCGATGAAGAATAGTTGGGATCATAATGTGATGAAGAGGACTCTGACTGCCACTGGCTGGCAACCGCCTCAAGATTCCAAGAATAAACAGACTGTCATGGAGGCTCATCTTGTGGTTCCGGTTCCGGGGCTGGTGCAGGATTCCGATAGGCTTGAACAGCCGCCACGGAACGATGTGAGGACCTGCAGACAAGTTAAACAAAGAGGGAGCAGGCAAAGTAATAGTCTCAGGGTGATGTTTATCAAAGTATAATTTATATTTGAGCTCCCCTTCACGACTCTTAACAAGAAAGTCATGCGCCAGCATACTCTTATAATCTAAATAAGCACGGGGCAACGATGTTTCTTCTTTCTCCTCATGCATAATAGGTAATTCAAAATATTCAGCTAGGCGTGAAGCATAAATGCCTCCAAAGATAGGGCCCTTAGTACGGTTCAGACTTAACCGTCTAGCAACAATTCCACCCATACTAATAGAGTTATTGTGGTGTAAACCATGGAGCAAAATAATAATATCAGGAACACTAAGGTTTCCACAGTTCCCGCGTCCAATCAAGCAACACTAGCAAATAAGGCAAAGTAGCATAAACAGGAAAATGTATGCTAGTAATCCTTGCATCAGAAACCTTCCTGGTTTCTCCCACAGTGATAGTGTTAATAAAAGTTTCTACTTCGTTACGGTGTGGTTCATCCAAGGTGCCCTCAAAGGGTATTTTGCAAACCTTGCAAAATTCAGCTAATGTCATCTCCTTAACAACGTCATATAAATGAAACTCTACTGATGGAGGTGATTTCTTAGGGAAAAAGTAGAAGTTTTGCACAAAAGTATTTGTGAGTAAGAGATACTGATGACGTTGGTCGCGGAGGAAGTCGATGAGGCCGGCGTTCTCAATTAATAGATAGAAATCCTCATAAATCCCGACTCTCCTCAAGAAGTCATCAGAAGGCCATTCACACGGCCGGACCTCCGCGGTGCGAGGCAAATTAAATTTGGGCTTCTGGTCTTCTTCCTTTTGTTTTTCCTTCGAGCTTCGGCTCGACAAGCCCCTTAAAAGTCTCTTCATTATTTCTGAAATAATCTGAAATTTTTAGTAACTTCAAATAAAAGTGAACCAACTTCAATAAAATTGATAGCAACAACTCCCACAAGTGCCTAGAGCCTATATCAAGCATTAGAGCTACTTGGAACCATATAGATTAGACATGCAAGCTCAAGAACATGGTTACCTATGCAGCACAAATTTGCAACGAATAAAGCACTAGAGAAAAAACTAATTGGACCATTGGAGGAGTCACATACCAAGGAACAATCTCCCCAAGCAGTTTTGCGAGAGGTGCTTTGAGCAAGGAGATCGAAAATCACAGCAACGGGGGCTGGAACTCGTGCTTGAGTTGGTTTTTCGTGTTTGTGTGAGGCAGAGGAAGAAGATGGGTGCAGGGATAAGTGGAGGAGGGCCACCGTGGGCCCACGAGGCAGGGGGCGCGCCCAGGGGGGTAGGGCGCTGTTGGGGAACGTAGTAATTTCAAAAAAAATTCCTACGCACACGCAAGATCATGGTGATGGCATAGCAACGAGAGGGGAGAGTATTGTCCACGTACCCTCGTAGACCGTAAGCGGAAGCGTTATGACAACGCGGTTGATGTAGTCGACGCCTTCACGATCCGACCGATCCAAGTACCGAACGACGGCACCTCCGAAGTTCAGCACACGCTTAGCTCGATGACGATCCCGGGCTCCGATCCAGCAAAGCGCCGGAGATGAGTTCTGTCAAGACGACGGCATGGTGACGATGATGATGCTCCACCGGCGCGGGCTTCGCCTAAGCTCTGCTGACGATATGACCGAGGTGGAATATGGTCGAGGGGCACCGACACGGCTAAGGAACGATCCGTAGATCAACTTGTGTGTCATGGGTGCCCCCTGCCCCGTGATATAAAGGAGGGATGGGAGGTGCGGCCGGCCCTCATAGGGTGCGCGAGGAGTCCTACTCCCACCGGGAGTAGGACTCCCCTCTGCCTTGTTGGAGAAGGAAAGGGGAGGGAAGAGGAAGAGGCGCCGCCCCTCTCCTTGTCCTATTCGGACTAGGGGGGAGGGGGCGCGCGGCCTACCCTGGCCGGCCCTTCTCTTCTCCCTCATGGCCCACTAAGGCCCAACATCCCCCGGGAGGGTTCCGGTAACCCCCCGGAGTTCCGGAAAAATCCCGATTTCACCCGTAACCATTCCGATATCCAAATATAGGCTTCCAATATATCAATCTTTATGTCTCGACCATTTCGAGACTCCTCGTCATGTCCGTGATCACATCCGGGACTCCGAACAAACTTCGGTACATCAAAACTTGTAAACTCATAATAAAACTGTCATCGTAACGTTAAGCGTGCGGACCCTACGGGTTCGAGAACTATGTAGGCATGACCTAGAACTATTCTCGGTCAATAACCAATAGCGGAACTTGGATGCCCATATTGGTTCCTACATATTCTACGAAGATCTTTATCGGTCAAACCGCATAACGACATACGTTGTTCCCTTTGTCATCGGTATGTTACTTGCCCGAGATTCGATCGTCGGTATCCAATACCTAGTTCAATCTCGTTACCGGCAAGTCTCTTTACTCGTTCCGTAATACATCATCTCACAACTAACTTATTAGTTGCAATGCTTGCAAGGCTTATGTGATGTGTATTACCGAGAAGGCCTAGAGATACCTCTCCGACAATCGGAGTGACAAAACCTAATCTCAAATACGCCAACCCAACATATACCTTTGGAGACACCTGTAGTACTCCTTTATAATCACCCGAGCACGTTGTGACGTTTGGTAGCACCCAAAGTGTTCCTCCGTAAACGGAGTTGCATAATCTCATAGTTACAGGAACATGTATAAGTCATGAAGAAAGCAATAGCAATATACTAAACGATCAAGTGCTAGGCTAACGGAATGGGTCATGTCAATCACATCATTCTCCTAATGATGTGATCCCATTAATCAAATAACAACACATGTCTATGGTTAGGAAACATAACCATCTTTGATTAATGAGCTAGTCAAGTAGAGGCATACTAGTGACTATATGTTTGTCTATGTATTCACACATGTATTATGTTTCCGTTAATACAATTCTAGCATGAATAATAAACATTTATCATGATATGAGGAAATAAATAATAACTTTATTATTGCCTCTAGGGCATATTTCCTTCATCTCCCACTTGCACTAGAGTCAATAATCTAGTATTACACAAGAATGATTCTAACACCCATGGAGTCTTGGTGCTGATCATGTTTTGCTCGAGGAAGAGGCTTAGTCAACGGGTCTGCAATATTCAGATCCGTATGTATCTTGCAAATCTCTATGTCTCCCACTTGGACTTGGTCCCGAATGGAATTGAAGCGTCTCTTGATATGCTTGGTCCTCTTGTGAAATCTGGATTCCTTTGCCAAGGAAATTGCACCAGTATTGTCACAGAAGATCTTCATTGGTCCCGATGCACTAGGTATGACACCTAGATCGGAAATGAACTCTTTCATCCAGACTCCTTCATTTGCTGCTTCTGAAGCAGCTATGTACTCCGCTTCACATGTAGATCCCGCCACGACGCTTTGTTTAGAACTTCACCAACTGACAGCTCCACCGTTTAATAAAAACACATGTCCGGTTTGCGATTTAGAATCGTCCGGATCAGTGTCAAAGCTTGCATCGACGTAACCATTTACGATCAGCTCTTTGTCACCTCCATATCGAGAAACATATCCTTAGTCCTTTTCGTATTTCAGGATGTTCTTGACCGCTGTCCGATGATCCACTCTGGATTACTTTGGTACCTTCCTGCCAAGCTTATTGCTAAGCATACATCGGTCTGGTACACAGCATTGCATACATGATAGAGCCTATGGCTGAAGCATAGGAACATCTTTCATTTCTCTCTATCTTCTGCTGTGGTCGGGCATTGAGTCGACTCAATTTCACACCTTGTAATACAGGTAAAAATCCTTTCTTTGCTCGATCCATTTTGAACTTTTTCAAAACTTTATCAAGGTATGTGCTTTGTGAAAGTCCAATTAAGCGCCTTGATCTATCTCTATAGATCTTGATGCCCAATATGTAAGCAGCTTCTCCGAGGTCTTTCATTGAAAAACTTTTATTCAAGTATCCTTTTATGCTATCCAGAAATTCTATATCATTTCCAATTAATAATATGTCGTCCACATATAATATCGAAATGCTACTGAGCTCCCACTCACTTTCTTGTAAATACAGGCTTCTCCAAAAGTCAGATAAAACCATATGCCTTGATCACACTATCAAAGCGCTTATTCCAACTCCGAGAGGCTTGCACTGGACCATAAATTGATCGCTGGAGCTTGCACACTTTGTTAGCACCTTTTGGATCAACAAAACCTTCTGGTTGCATCATATACAACTCTTCTTCTAGAAATCCATTCAAGAATGCAGTTTTACATCCATTTGCCAAATTTCATAATCATAAAATGCAGCAATTGCTAACATGATTCGGACAGACTTAAGCATCGCTACGGTGAGAAAGTCTCATCGTAGTCAACCCTTGAACTTTTCGAAAACCTTTTGCAACAAGTCGAGCTTTATAGATAGTTACATTACCATCAGCGTCGTCTTCTTCTTAAAGATCCATTTATTCTCAATGGCTTGCCGATCATCGGGCAAGTCAACCAAAGTCCATACTTTGTTCTCATACATGGATCCCATCTCAGATTTCATGGCTTCCAGCCATTTCATGAATCTGGGCTCACCATCGCTTCTTCATAGTTTGTAGGTTCACCATGGTCAAGTAACATGACTTCCGAATAGGATTACCGTACCACTCTGGTGCGGATCTTACTCTAGTTGACCTCACGAGTTCAAGAGAAACTTGATCTGAAGTTTCATGGTCATCATCATTAACTTCCTCACTAATTGGTGTAGGTGTCACAGGAACCGATTTCTGTGATGAACCATTTTCCAATAAGGGAGCTGGTACTGTTACCTCATCAAGTTCTACTTTTCTCCCACTCACTTCTTTCGAGAGAAACTCCTTCTCTAGAAAGGATCCATTCTTAGCAACGAATGTCTTGCCTTCGGATCTGTGATAGAAGGTGTGCCCGACTGTTTCCTTTGGGTATCCTATGAAGACACATTTTTCCGATTTGGGTTCAAGCTTATCAGGTTGAAGTTTTTCCACATAAGCATCGCAGCCCCAAACTTTCAGAAACGACAACTTTGGTTTCTTGCCAAACCATAGTTCATAAGGAGTCATCTTAACGGATTTTGATGGTGCCCTATTTAACGTGAATGCGGCCGTCTCTAAAGCATAACCCCAAAATGATAGCGGTAAATCGGTAAGAGACATCATAGATCGCACCATATCTAGTAAAGTACGATTACGACGTTCGGACACACCATTACGCTATGGTGTTCCAGGTGGCGTTAGTTGCGAAACTATTCCGCAATTTTTCAAATGTAGACCAAACTCGTAACTCAAATATTCTCCTCCACGATCAGATCGTAGAAATTTTATTTTCTTGTTACGATGATTTTCAACTTCACTCTGAAATTCTTTGAACTTTTCAAATGTTTCAGATTTATGCTTCATTAAGAAGATATACCCATATCTGCTTAAATCATCCGTGAAGGTGAGAAAATAACGATATCCGCCACGAGCTTCAACATTCATCGGACCACATACATCTGTATGTATGATTTCCAACAAATCCGTTGCTCTCTCCATAGATCCGGAGAACGGTGTTTTAGTCATCTTGCCTATGAGGCACGGTTCGCAAGTACCAAGTGATTCATAATCAAGTGATTCCAAAAGTCCATCAGTATGGAGTTTCTTCATGCGTTTTACACCGATATGACCTAAACGGCAGTGCCACAAATAAGTTGCACTATCATTATTAACTCTGCATCTTTTGGCTTCGACATTATGAATATGTGTATTACTACTATCGAGATTTAATAGACCACTCTTCAAGGGTGCATGACCATAAAAGATATTACTCATATAAATAGAACAACCATTATTTCTCGATTTAAATGAATAACCGTCTCGCATCAAACAAGATCCAGATATAATGTTCATGCTCAACGCTGGCACCAAATAACAATTATTAAGGTCTAAAACTAATCCCGAAGGTAGATGTAGAGGTAGCGTGCCGACCGCGATCACATCGACTTTGGAACCGTTTCCCACGCCAGATCGTCACCTCGTCCTTTGCCGTGCTCGCTTATTCAGTAGTCCCTGTTTTGAGTTGCAAATATTAGCAATGAACCAGTATCAAATACCCAGGTGCTACTACGAGCTCTAGTAAGGTACACATCAATAACATGTATATCACATATACCTTTGTTCACCTTGCCATCCTTCTTATCCGCCAAATACTTGGGGCAGTTCCGCTTCAAAGGACCAGTTTGTTTGCAGAGAAACACTCGGTTTCAGGCTTAGGTCCAGACTTGGGTTTCTTCTCTTGAGCAGCAACTTTCTTGCTGTTCTTTTGAAGTTCCTTCTTCTTCCCTTTGCCCTTTTCTTGAAACTAGTGGTCTTGTTGACCATCAACACTTGATGCTCTTTCTTGATTTCTACCTCCGCAGCCTTTAGCATTGCAAAGAGCTCGGGAATTGTCTTGGTCATCCCTTGCATATTATAGTTCATCACGAAGCTCTTGTATCTTGGTGGCAGTGATTGGAGAATTCTGTCAATGACACTATCATCCGGAAGATTAATTCCCAGTTGTATCAAGTGATTATTATACCCAGACATTTTGAGTATATGTTCACTGACAGAACTATTCTCCTCCATCTTGCAGCTATAGAACTTATTGGAGACTTCATATCTCTCAATCCGGGCATTTGCTTGAAATATTAACTTCAACTCTTGGAACATCTCATATGCTCCATGACGTTCAAAACATCGTTGAAGACCCGGTTCTAAGCCGTAAAGCATGGCACATCGAACTATAGAGTAGTCATCAGCTTTGCTCGCCAGACGTTCACAACTTCGGCGTTGCTCTGCAGCAGGTTGGCACCCAGCGGTGCTTCCAGGATGTAATTCTTCGTGCAGCAATGAGGATAATCCTCTCGTTACGGACCCAGTCCGTGTAATTGCTACCATCATCTTTCAACTTTGCTTTCTCAAGGAACGCATTAAAATTTAACGGAACAACAGACGAGCCATCTATCTTCAAGAAACATAGACAAGCAAAATACTATCAGTACTAAGTTCATGATAAATTTAAGTTCAATTAATCATATTACTTAAGAACTCCCACTTAGATAGACATCTCTAGTCATCTAAGTGATTACGTGATCCAAATCAACTAAACCATAACCGATCATCACGTGAGATGGAGTAGTTTTGAATGGTGAACATCACTATGTTGATCATATCTACTATATGATTCACGCTCGACCTTTCGGTCTCCTTGTTCCGAGGCCATATCTGCATATGCTAGGCTCGTCAAGTTTAACCTGAGTATTCTGCGTGTGCAAAACTGGCTTGCACCCGTTGTAGATGGACGTAGAGCTTATCACACCCGATCATCACGTGGTGTCTGGGCACAACGAACTTTGGCAACGGTGCATACTCAGGGAGAACACGTCTTGATAATTTTTAGTGAGAGATCATCTTAAAATGCTACCGTCAATCAAAGCAAGATAAGATGCATAAAGGATAAACATCACATGCAATCAATATAAGTGATATGATATGGCCATCATCATCTTGTGCTTGTGATCACCACCTCCAAGCACCATCGTGATCACCATCGCCCTTTGGCGCGACACCTTGATCTCCATCGTAGCATCGTTGTCGTCTCGCCAACTATTGCTTCTACGACTATCGCTACCGCTTAGTGATAAAGTAAAGCAATTACATGGCGTTTGCATTTCATACAATAAAGCGACAACCATATGGCTCCTGCCAGTTGCCGATAACTCGGTTACAAAACATGATCATCTCATACAATAAAATATAGCATCACGTCTTGACCATATCACATCACAGCATGCCCTGCAAAAACAAGTTAGACGTCTTCTACTTTGTTGTTTGCAAGTTTTACGTGGCTGCTACGGGCTGAGCAAGAACCGTTCTTACCTACGCATCAAAACCACAACGATAGTTTGTCAAGTTGGTGCTGTTTTAACCTTCGCAAGGACCGGGCGTAGCCACACTCGGTTCAACTAAAGTGAGAGAGACAGACACCTGCCAGTCACCTTTAAGCAACGAGTGCTCGAAGCGGTGAAACCAGTCTCGCGTAAGCGTCTGGCGTAATGTCGGTCCGGCCGCTTCATCTCACAATACCGCTGAACCAAAGTATGACATCTTTGGTAAGCGGTATGACTTATATCGCCCACAACTCACTTGTGTTCTACTCGTGCATATGACATCAACGCATAGAACCAGGCTCGGATGCCATTGTTGGGGAACGAGTAATTTCAAAAAATTCCTACGCACACGCAAGATCATGGTGATGGCATAGCAACGAGAGGGGAGAGTATTGTCCACGCACCCTCGTGAGACCGTAAGCGAAGCGTTATGACAACGCTGTTGATGTAGTCGACGCCTTCACGATCCGACCGATCCAAGTACCGAACGACGGCACCTCCGAGTTCAGCACACGCTCAGCTCGATGGCGATCCCCGGCCCGATCCAGCAAAGCGCCGGAGATGAGTTCCGTCAAGACGACGGCGTGGTGACAATGATGATGCTCCACCGCGCAGGGCTTCGCCTAAGCTCGTGACGATATGACCGAGGTGGAATATGGTGGAGGGGCACGCGACAGCTAAGGAACGATCCGTAGATCAACTTGTGTGTCATGGGGTGCCCCTGCCCCGTATATAAAGGAGGGAGGGAGGTGCGGCCGCCCTCATAGGGTGCGCTGGAGGAGTCCTACTCCCACCGAGTAGGACTCCCCTCTGCCTTGTTGGAGAAGGAAGGGGAGGGAAGAGGAAGGGGGCCGCCCCCTCTCCTGTCCTATTCGGACTAGGGGGGGGGCGCTGCCTGCCCTGGCCGGCCCTTCTCTTCTCCCTCATGGCCCACTAAGGCCCAACATCCCCCGGGAGGGTTCCGGTAACCCCCCGGAGTTCCGGAAAAATCCCGATTTCACCCGGAACCATTCCGATATCCAAATATAGGCTTCCAATATATCAATCTTTATGTCTCGACCATTTCGAGACTCCTCGTCATGTCCGTGATCACATCCGTGACTCTGAACAAACTTCGGTACATCAAAACTTGTAAACTCATAATAAAACTGTCATCGTAACGTTAAGCGTGCGGACCCTACGGGTTCGAGAACTATGTATACATGACCTAGAACTATTCTCGGTCAATAACCAATAGCGGAACCTGGATGCCCATATTGGTTCCTACATATTCTACGAAGATCTTTATCGGTCAAACCGCATAACGACATACGTTGTTCCCTTTGTCATCGGTATGTTACTTGCCCGAGATTCGATCGTCGGTATCCAATACCTAGTTCAATCTCGTTACGGCAAGTCTCTTTACTCGTTCCGTAATACATCATCTCACAACTAACTTATTAGTTGCAATGCTTGCAAGGCTTATGTGATGTGTATTACCGAGAAGGCCTAGAGATACCTCTCCGACAATCGGAGTGACAAAACCTAATCTCAAATACGCCAACCCAACATGTACCTTTGGAGACACCTGTAGTACTCCTTTATAATCACCCGATTCGTTGTGACGTTTGGTAGAACCCAAAGTGTTCCTCCGGTAAACGGGAATTGCATAATCTCATAGTTACAGGAACATGTATAAGTCATGAAGAAAGCAATAGCAATATACTAAACGATCAAGTGCTAGGCTAACGGAATGGGTCATGTCAATCACATCATTCTCCTAATGATGTGATCCCATTAATCAAATAACAACACATGTCTATGGTTAGGAAACATAACCATCTTTGATTAATGAGCTAGTCAAGTAGAGGCATACTAGTGACTATATGTTTGTCTATGTATTCACACATGTATTATGTTTCCGGTTAATACAATTCTAGCATGAATAATAAACATTTATCATGATATGAGGAAATAAATAATAACTTTATTATTGCCTCTAGGGCATATTTCCTTCAGGCGCGCCCTCCACCCTCGTGTCCAGGTGGCAGCTCCCCCCGCGGTAATTTTTGCACAGTAAATCCTCAAATAATCCCGAAAAAATCATATTAAATTGGCATGGCATTCTGAGGACTTTTATTTTCGGGATATTTTTATATTGCACGGATAAGTCAGGAAACAAACAGAAAAAAAAAATTTAATTTATTTCTACTAAATAACAGAAAATATAAAGAGGGTACAGAAGGTTGTGCTTCTAGTTTCATCCATCTCGTGATCATCAAAATGAACCCACTAACAAGGTTGATCAAGTCTTGTTAACAAACTCATTCTGAATAACACGGAACCGGAGAAATTTCGAATAACACTTAGTTACCTCAACGGGGATATGAAAATCCCCAACAATGAGAATATCATACTTTTTCTTGACAGTAGGGAGAGGAAATTCAAAACCTCCAAATATAATTGATGCAATTTTTCCAATAGAGTTGATACTATAAACTTGAGGTTGTTTCCTTGGAAAGTGTACCGTGTGCTCATTACCATTAACATGAAAAGTGACTTTGCCTTTGTTGCAATCAATAATAGCCCCTGCAGTATTAAGGAAAGATCTTCCAAGAATAATAGACATACTATCATCCTCGGGAATATCAAGAATAACAAAGTCCGTTAAAATAGTAACGTTAGAACTACAACAGCACATACTCACAAATACCGGCAATGTATAGCAGTTGATTTATCAGCCATTTGCAAAGATATTTCAGTAGGTGTCAACTTATTCAAGTCAAGTCTACGATATAAAGAGAGAGGCATAACACTAACACCGGCTCCAAGATCACATAAAGCAGTTTTAACATAATTTCTCTTAATGGAGCATGGTATAGTAGGTACTCCTGGATCTCCAAGTTTCTTTGGTATTCCACCCTTAAAAGTATAATTAGCAAGCATGGTGGAAATTTCAGCTTCCGGTATCTTTCTTTTATTAGTAATGATATCCTTCATATACTTAGCATAAGGATTTGTTTTGAGCACATCAGTTAATCGCATACACAAAAAGATGGGTCTAATCATTTCAGCAAAACGCTCGAAATCCTCATCATCATTTTTCTTGGATGGTTTCGGAGGAAAAGGCATGGGTTTCTGAACCCATGGTTCCCTTTCTTTACCATGTTTCCTAGTAACGAAGTCTCTTTTATCATAATGTTGATTCTTTGATTGTGGGTTATCAAGATCAACAGCAGGTTCAATCTCTACATCATTGTCATTACTAGGTTGAGCATCATCATGAACATTATCATTAATATTATCACTAGGCTCATGTTCATCACCTGATTGTGTTTCAGCATCAGAAATGGAGATATCATTTGGATTCTCAGGTGGTTCAGCAATAGGTTCACTAGAAGTTTGCAAACTCCTATCATTTTTCTTTTTCTTCCTTTTAGAAGAACTAGGTACATCAATATTATTTCTCTGAGAATCTTGCTTGATCCTCTTAGGGTGGCCTTCAGGATACAAAGGTTCCTGAGTCATTCTACCAGTTCTAGTAGCCACTCTAACAGCATAATCATTTTTCTTACTATTCATTTCATCAAGCACTTTTTTCTGAGTTTTAAGTACTTGTTCTACTTGAGTGGTAACCATGGAAGCATGTTTGCTAACAAGTTTAAGTTCACCTCTAATATTAGCCATAAAATCACCCAAGCATTTAATTATAAAGGTATTCTGTTTTAATTGTCTACCAAAATAAGCATTGAAGTCATCTTGCTTAAACATAAAGTCATCAAACTCATCCAAGCACTGACTAGCAATTTTAGTAGGAGGGACTCCAGCTTTATCATATCTATAGAGAGAATTTACCTTTACTACCTGTGTCGGGATATCGGGATCAGGAGGTTCTTCAGTGAATAAGGAATTGAGATCATATACTTCTTCAACAGGAGGTAAATTAAGACCGTGTATTTCTTCAATAGGAGGTAAATTCTTAACATCTTCAGCTTTAATACCTTTTTCTTTCATAGATTTCTTTGCCTCTTGCATATCTTCGGGACTGAGAAATAGAACACCTCTCTTCTTCGGAGTTGGTTTAGGAATAGGCTCAGTAATTGGCTCGGGAGGTGGCTCGGGAGGTGCCCAATTATTTTCATTTGTCAACATATTATTCAATAGAATTTCAGCTTCATCCGGTGTTCTTTCCCTGAAAAGAGAACCAGCACAACTATCCAGGTAATCTCTGGAAGCATCAGTTAGTCCATTATAAAAGATATCAAGTATTTCAGGTTTCTTAAGAGGATGACCAGGCAAAGCATTAAGTAACTTGAGAAGCCTCCCCCAAGCTTGTGGGAGACTCTCTTATTTAATTTGCATGAAGTTGTATATTTCCCTCAAAGCAGCTTGTTTCTTATGAGCAGGGAAATATTTAGCAGAGAAGTAATAAATCATACCCTGGGGACTACGCACACAACCAGGATCAAGAGAATTAAACCATATCTTAGCATCACCCTTTAATGAGAACGGAAATATTTTGAGTAAATAAAGGTAGTGCGATCTCTCATTATTAGTAAACAGGGCAGCTATATCATTTAACTTAGTAAGATGTGCCACAACAGTTTCAGATTCATAGCCATAGAAAGGATCAGATTCAACCAAAGTAATTATATCTGGATCAACAGAAAATTCATAATAATCCTTATCGGGAACACAAATAGGTGAAGTAGCAAAAGCAGGGTCGGGTCTCATTCTATATCTAAGAGATTCTTTACTCCATTTAACTAGCAGCCTCTTAAGTTCGTATCTATCCTGGCAGGCAAAAATAGCTGCAGAAGATTCCGCATCAAAAAGATAACCCTTAGGAATAGCAGGCATATTTTCATCATCACTCTCATCATCGTATTCAGATTCAATCATTTCTCTTTCTCTAGACCTAGCAATTTTCTCATCAAGAAATTTACCAAGGGGCACAATATTATCAAGCATAGAAGTAGTTTCATCATAAGTATCATGCATAGCAGAAGTGGCATCATCAATAACATGCGACATATCAGAATTCATAGTAGTAGCAGGTAAGGATGGCAATTTTACCCATGGGTATGGGTACCCGCGGATACCGTACCCGCATGGGTAGGGTATGGGCACAATTTTATAACCATGGGCAGTATCCATACCCTACCCGTTAAGTCATGGGTAGGGTATGGGTATAGCCTTTTACGCATGGATATACCCATACCCTACCCATTTATACTAACATGTGAGTTTTACCCGTGATTCATAAATGTACCTATGTTAAAGTTGTGTCATGAGCTTATGAACCTATGTTAAAGTTGTCATCAATTGTCAATTTGAATTGAGATAATTATCATGTACTCATCTAACTGTTATTGAGTTGAGATCAATATTTTTTTGTCAAATATGCTATAGATGAATGTAAAATCATGAATACCTTGTGTATTATTTGATCTACCCATTGGGTACCCAATGGATGTGGCTACCCATTGGGTATGGGTACGGGTAAAGGTTCATACCCATGGATACGGGTATGGGTAAAATTTTGTACCCATTGATTACACGGGTATGGGTATGGTATTGCTCTACCCGCCCCATACCCTACCCATTGCCATCCTTAGTAGCAGGTTTAGGTGTCGCAAGCTTAGTTATAACGGAAGGAGAATCTAGTGGAGAGCTAGATGGCAGATCCTTACCTCCCCTCGTAGTTGAGGGCAAAATAGTAGTTCGATCGTCTTTCAAGTTCTTCATAGTGTCCAGCAGATATAAATCCCAAGTGACTCAAAGAATAGATCTATGCTCCCCGGCAACGGCGCCAGAAAAAGGTCTTGATAACCCACAAGTATAGGGGATCGCAATAGTTTTCGAGGGTAGAGTATTCAACCCAAATTTGTTGATTCGACACAAGGGGGCCAAAGAATATTCTCAGGTATTAGCAGCTGAGTTGTCAATTCAACCACATTTGGAACTTAGTATCTGCAGCAAAGTGTTTAGTAGCAAAGTAATATGATAGTGGTGGTAACGGTAACAAAAGTAAAGACAGCAAAAGTAATGTTTTTGGTATTTTGTAGTGATTGTAACAGTAGCAACGGAAAAGTAAATAAGCGAGAACCAGTATATGGAAAACTCATAGGCACCGGATTAGTGATGGATAATTATGCGGATGTGGTTCGTCATGTAATGATCATAACATAGGGTGACACAGAACTAGCTCCAATTCATCAATGTAATGTAGGCATGTATTCCGTATATAGTCATACGTGCTTATGGAAAAGAACATGCATGACATCTTTTGTCCTACCCTCCCGTGGCAGTGGGGTCCTATTGGAAACTAAGGGATATTAAGGCCTCCTTTTAATAGAGAACTGGGACAAAGCATTAGCACATAGTGAATACATGAACTCCTCAAACTATGGTCATCACCGGGAGTGGTCCCGATTATTGTCACTTCGGGGTTGCCGGATCATAACACATAGCAGGTGACTATAGACTTGCAAGATAGGATCAAGAACTCACATATATTCATGAAAACATAATAGGTTCAGATCTGAAATCATGGTACTCGGGCCCTAGTGACAAGCATTAAGCATAGCAAAGTCATAGCAACATCAATCTCAGAACATAGTGGATACTAGGGATCAAACCCTAACAAAGCTAACTCGATTACATGATAAATCTCATCCAACCCATCACCGTCCGGCAAGCCTACGATGGAATTACTCACGCACGGCGGTGAGCATCATGAAATTGGTGATGGAGGATGGTTGATGATGACGACGGCGAATCCCCTCTCCGGAGCCCGAACGGACTCCAGATCAGCCTCCGAGAGAGATTAGGGTTTGGCGGCGACTCAAGATCGAGAACGCGATGATTTCTTCTCTCTGATTTTTTCTCCCGAAAGCCAATATATGGAGTTGGAGTTGGCGTCGGAGGCCACCAGGCGCCCACGGTTAGGCGCGCCCCACCTCGTGGACGGGGTGTGGGCCGCCTGGTCTTCATCTTTGGTGAGGATTTTTATTATTTATTCTAAGATATTCCGTGGAGTTTCAGGTCATTCCGAGAGCTTTTGTTTTCGCACATAAAACAACATCATGGCAATTCGCTGAAAACAGCGTCGATCCGGTTAGTTCCATTCAAATCATACAAGTTAGAGTTGAAACAAGGGCAAAAGTGTTTGGAAAAGTAGATACGACGGAGACGTATCAGAGGGCCTTGATGACAACATTGTATTGGGTGCGTACATGAGCAAAGAAACGTTGGAGAGTAAGGGACGTTTCCGATTTGCGCCGTAACGAAAGGACCAAGAGAAGTGAGAGAAATCGTCAAGGACAACCAAGTAATATTCATAGCCAGAAGACTCACTACAGGAGAGGTCCATAGATCACAATGAATGAGTTCGAAAGGAGCATTGGTGCGGCTAGTAGAGGAAAGGAAAGGTAGTCTAGGTTGGTGCCCTAGTTGGCAAGCATTACAAGGGCCAGTATATGGCTTATTACATTGAAAGGGAAAACTATTAGTAATGGCATGGAAAGATTGTGTGCTTGGATGGCCGAGTCGACGATGCCACACATCACCATCGGAGGTCGTAGCGGAGAGGGCAGTGCACCGCGTCGTGTTATTGCCGAAGAACGGGTAGAGGTCACCGGAGCTAGCGGAGATCAGGATTACCCTCCGGGTGCGAAGATCCTTCACAAGAAAGCCAAATGGGTAAAACTCGACGGAACAAAAATTATCTTTGGTAAATTGGTGAACTGAGATGAGGCTACTAGTGACAGAAGGGGAGAAGAGGATGTTGCGCAGCTGAAAATTGTGGGGAGGGAGGGAGGTGGAGCCGGTGGCATGGATGGGAAGGTGATGGCCATTGTCTACAACAATGCTAGAAAATTTACGCTGTAAAGAAGAACTCGAGTGGCTGAGGTTACCAGGGTTGCCGGTGACGTGGTTGGAGGCGCCGCTGTCGAGGTACCACTCGTTGGACGGCGCGGTGTTGTTGAAGCCCTGGTTGTTGTAGGCGGCGTGAAGGAGAGCCATTTGATCCCAAGACGGTTGCTGGTAGGGGGAGTACTGCATCGGGTACGCCTGAGCATGGGAGCCCGGACGGGGACCGAGGACACCGGCGGAGTTCGGAGGCACCCAGCCGGGGCACGGTGGAGGGATGGCCATGCCGTACGGGGCGAAGAACCCCATGTAGGGGTTGAACGGTGCGGGAGAGGGGCCATTGCGCCCCTGGTGGCCATTGCGCCCGCCACGGCCACGTCCACGGCCACGGCCGCGTCCACGGTCACCACCGCGGTCACCAGCGTCGCCGCGGTTGTTGTAGTCGCGCCCAGGCGCCCGGTCGGGGAGGCGGTCCAGGGTACGATCCGCCCGATCGCCCGGACGAGAAGAGGAGCCGCCACCGCTGTTGGATCCGGAGCCACCAGAGGGCCCACCGAGCCCATGGACGGTGAGGACCGTGGCCGGGGCGTCGGTGGTGCGCTGAGCGAGGTTCTCTTCGGCGAGCTTCAGGTGCGAGAACACGGTCTCAAACGGGGGGAGGGGAACCGTGTCCCCCAGCACGACCCGGATCGTGTCGAGGCGGCCGTCGATGTCGTGAAGGAACTGCGTGGTCAAATCCACCTCGGAGACGGCATGGTCGATGTCGGCGAGGCCCGCGGTGAGGAGCTTCATGCGGCGCGCGTACTCGTCGACGGAGAGGTCGCCCTGCTTGAGGTTGCGGTACTGATAATTGAGCATTATGTACCGCGTCGCGCGATTGGCGAGGAAGTAGTCCCTGATCCGAGACCAGAGATCGAAGGTGGTGGTGGCGCCGATCACGTGATCTACGATCTGATCAGAGAGGGTGGCATACATGGCGAGGGCGACGTGGGTGTCGAGCTCGAGGTACTGGCTGGTGGCGTTGGGTGGGGGTGGGTGCTCGATGAGATACATAACGCTGTAACGAAGGAGGACCATGAGGAAGAACAATTTCCACTTGTGGTAATTGTGCTCGGCGGGATTGAGAAGGAAACGGATGTGGTTGGTAATGTCGACGTTGAGGATGGGGTGCTTGGCCGGGGGCGGCGGCGGCGGCGCGATGGAGGAGAAGAGGGGGCAAATTGGGAGGAAGCGGGGGCAGTGGCGCTAGGGTTAGCCGGAAGAGTGCCGAAGATGAACGGGGAGGTGCCCGCGCTGGATGAGGCCGCGAAGGGAGCAGTGCCGGAGAGGGAGGGCGACGAGGTGGCGGAGTGAGTCGCCGCGGAGGAGGAAGAAGAGTGCTGCTCCGACATGGCGGCGGCCTGGAGACTACTGATACCAAGTTGGAGAGTAAACTTGCTCTCATGAATTGATTATGCCACATACATCAGTGTTACATATATACACCCCATGGACAAGGCACGCAGGCCAGGGGAATTAGTTGAGATCCTACAATCTAGGAGGCAACGTGCGCACTACATACATACATGTTAACAACTAGTAGTAGGGCCAATGGAGCTAAATAAACTGAACAAATATTTTCATTATTGGATTTGTGGGCTTTGCCCTCCCTGAAGGAAAGGAGCCCTTTCAGAAATTCTCGATGGCCTCGGAGAGCGAAAGATCAGAAATTCTCGATGGCCCCGAAGAGCGAAAGAGGGGGTTTGGAAATAGTTTTCAACCAGCAATTGACGCGCCTCGGTATAACCTCACTAGCTGCGTCATTGCCCCAAGCGCAAAGATGCCTCCTGCCACTGCCTACTGCCCCATCTTGTACGCGGCCACCCCTCACGCTCTTTCCTCCACAGCCGATGTGGTACAAAGTTAAGATAACCCTGCACTGAGCGAGCAAAACAAACCCACTCGATGAATTAGGAGCGGGGCAGCAATCTTTGCTGGGCCGTTCCTCCCACGGCCCACAAAACCCCGGGAGCCCAGCAGCCAGATGATCCCCGAGTACTACTCTACTCTCCTTGCCTCAAAAAAAAAAAACTACTCTACTCTCCTCTCCTCTGTGTGCCCCTCAGAAAAAAACTCTCCTCTGCGCCGCGCTTCTCTGCTTCTTTCTTCTTCCTCCTCCTGCAAGCCAACCTACGTCTGCTCCTGCTGCCCTCTCTACGCTCCGCGAACCCAAGAAAAGGGCCCGCCTGTGGGATGAAGATGAGGTCGCAGACGATCCGGAGCCCCTCAAAACGGTGCGGCTGGCCCCCGGCCAAGGCCGTGGCCGAGGCCGGAGGCTAGGAAGAAGGGGACCCTCGGCGAGCTCCATATGGTACTTGAAATGCCCATCATGGTATTCGCACCATGCACAAAATTAATTTTGTACTACGTACAAGGGAACAGAATTCTAACGGTAGTACCAAACCTACTCAAACAGTACAGATCAGTAAAGCTGTACAACTACAAACCCCAGCAGCGGCCTAAACCAGAATCAAAGCTACTGTTACTGAAACACAATATTTTCTTCACACATTAAACACTGCAGTTGTTGAGCTCCAACCAAATCCCGCCTCTCGGACTAAACTCTAAGCAGGGGCTTCACTTGGACACAGAAATCAATCTCGACCGAGGATGCGCCTCTTCAAGAACGACAACCAGGACACAGTAGAAACATAGATGGAGCGGTATCTACTAACAACAAGTTGAAAAAAAATTACAACATTGTTTTCTCACATGTTCGACGTAACTGTTTCCTGAAATCAGTTTTACAGCATGGAACTGAAATAATACAAAAAAAAAGTACAGGGCCTCCTGAAGGCAATGAACACCGGCATTTTCAGAACAGAAATCATATCACGATATGGAAGTATAAGACTCGCAAATGGTGTCTTAAGAATTATAACATGCCAGAGTTATTAAATCTAGAATGCCGTGGATGCCACCATACTAGAATGCCACTGCAGAAGAAAGAACCGCTATGCCGCATTCAGACACGAACCTCTGGAACGCGCGTCATCTTCTGGTGCATCCCGTTGATGTCCCACTGAGTTTTGAAGTCCCTGTGCAAGCGCAGCAGCCAAAGCTTCTTCAGGGAACCAAGGGATTCGATGCCTCGAGGGACCTTGTCAAGCTTCGACAGCGAAACAACATACAAACCATCAATGCATGGGAGGGCACCATCCATGATCTTTAGCTCATTGACATGAGGCATGTCCTTCAACACAAGCGTCTTCAGCTGAGGAAAGGAATCTGCAGAAAGAACCAAGATACTTGCACTGCGCATGTTGTTAAGTTTCAGATATGTGAGGTTCCGCAAGTGTGGTGCGAGCATCCCTAGCGGATCTTCGTCTTCCCCGAGGTGACACCAGCTCAGTGCTAGATACTTGAGATTTTCCCCGTGGCTGCGGAATATCGGGCAGTCCAGCGTTCCCTTTGCCCATTTCCCTCTGATGATCAACTTGTGGAGATGTGCAGACCTTGGCTTGAGAGCCTCGAAACAAAGTGCCTCGTTCTCATCCTTCCCAGAAAGAAGCAAGCTGGAAAGATGTTGCATATTCGATAGGGTGGCAAAAATATTTGCACAATCTGCAGAACTTATGTTGTCAATCCACAGAGATCTAAGTTGCATCATTGTCTTCAGTTGCTCGGCCAAGTCCTTGCTGGCTTGGATGGTCTCAAGAGTCTGCAGCTCTTCAATACTGGACAGTTCTTTAGGTGCTTGAACTCCGATAAAGTACCGAAACTCCGTCTGCTTCTCATCAGCAAATCTATCAGCAAATAGGTGCCGTAGATTCTTGAGCTTGGCAATCCCACTTGGCAGTTTCTCTATTTTAGTTTGCTTGATGTCCAGAGTTTGCAGGTTAGATAGTTTCTCAACAGAGCCCGGGAGTGACCTGACCTTAGTGCGGCGTAAGCCAATGTAACGTAAATTGAAGAGTGTCCCTATCAATGCCGGTACTTCAGTGATTTCAGAGTCTTGTAGCTCGAGGACAGTCAGATAGCTGGATTTCGACAAAACTGAGGATAGCATGGCAGGTGTTGCTCCTAGCGACACTAGAGTTCGAAGACGTGGAAGTTCAATTTTCCGTGCAGTATTCTCTTTCCATCCACATGATGACAGACGACGAGCATCCATATCCATCTGTTGCATTGTGCCATAGTCGCTTGTGGATACAAACCGCTCCTCCCTTGCAATACAAAGAGCCAGCTCTCGCACAATATCATGCATCGTACAGGTGCTCACCCTTCCCAGTTCATCTCTATCCATGACTTCAAGCATATTGCGGTGGATCAGTTTCCTTAGGTTTTCCTCGGCCACCTCCTCTGGGGTGCTATTTCCTTTTCTCAACACAAAGCCTTCTGCAACCCAGAGCCTCACAAGGGTCTCACGTGACATTGGGTAGTCTTCCGAGAATAAGCTACAGTACAAGAAGCAGTTTCTGAGGTCTCCAGATAGGTCATGGTAGCTCAGATTCAAAACTGCCTTGACATGATCATTGTTTGACAGCTCAGTTGGAAGCTGATTGTATAATTGCTCCCAATCATATTGTGTCTGTGGCCTCGAAGACAAGAGGCCGCCAATCGATAAAATTGCTAGTGGCAGTCCCCGACACCTATGAACTATAGATTTAGCAGTTTCCAAAAGATAATCAGGACACTGCTGGTCCTTTTTGCTATAAAAGACCCTTCTGCAGAAGAGTTCAAATGCGTCATTGTCCCCCAAAGGCTTGAGATCGATACGACGTGACGAGTGAGCAACAGCAGCAACATGGTTATTCCGCGTTGTGATGATGATGCGACTTTCACGAGAATTCTGGAGTGCATCTCGCAGTTGATAGTACACGTCCTGGTTCCAGACATCATCCAAGACGAACAAACATTTCCTATCTTGAAGTGTTCGCTTTATTTCTTCCTTCAAGTCATACACATCCATCCGGTCAATGTTAGATGATGCTTGTTGTTCAGTGTAACCAACCTTCCTGAGTAACTTCCTCAACAGAGCTTCAACGGTGTAGGTCTGAGACACAACCACCCATGCATGAGCTTGGAAGTTGGCCTTTTCACGTTCATACACATTTGTGGTGAGGGTTGTTTTTCCCAAGCCACCCATACCTGACACTGTTATCACCCTACCGTCCATCTCATCCGAGTACAGCCATTCAGTCAGCATTCTCCTGTTACCTTCAATTCCAATCAGATCTTCATCTTTCACAAGTTCAGGGAAGCGATCTTGGGACCGTTGTCTTTCCACCTCACTAAGCGGGTCATGAACATACTGGGGTGGTTGTGACCACCCCTTGAGCTCGATAACTTGCTTGATGTCCTTCTCTATCTTGACTACCTCATCGGTAATTTGACTGAAAACCAGGAGATAATGTGATCCTTTGAGGAAACGCTTCTTCAGAAAACCTTCTTCTGCCATTTGAAGAGAGTGATATGAGTATTTGTCCAGTACATCCTCAACGCGGTAGGCCAACTTCCTCACCTCCCCAATCCAACCCTTCATGAACTCATTGGTGAGGTACATTGTGCCAATCTCCCGTATGATGTTGTTCATGGCTTTTAACTGAACTTCTATTTGTCCAATCTTGTCATTCAGATCAATCAGGTTACCAACTTTTGCTAACACCTTGGCCACCAAGGCCTTGGCAACCTCATCAGTTAAAACCTTCCCAATCTTTCCAAGAGCAAGGGGCACAGCCTCCGCCATTTGTGCTGAATAAAATAAACATAGATCATGTGTTAAATGGGACGATAACCGATTTCATCCCAAAAAAATTAGGTCGCAAACTAGCTTATATATATATGTTCAGAGAGAAAATTTCTCTGATGCTTGATTTATTTCCACTAATTTTCCAACTCAAAATCTCTAGCGTTGTTGACACTTAACTCCACTGGTTTCATGCATGGATGTAATGTGTAGTTCTGTTGATATTTAATAAGAATTTTATCAAAATATCATGAGTGAAGATACCTTATGCCAATGTACCAGTAGTAGATAAATATACAATTATCACTCTTTGTCAGCTGACACTGAGATAATCTGATAGAACTACTAATTGGGTCCATATATTACATATAAGGAAAAAGATATGGCGTTGTGCTGATAAATGGTATTGTGAATGAAGGAAAATTTAAGTCATGTTTTAATACATAACTAAACGCAGTACATTTGTGTGACTTGACTTAATCGCTTAAATATAGTCGTGTCCGCTATGGAACTTTAATGCTTATGATGGCATAAATAGCTGCAATTGTCACAAAAGTCAGCAAAATCGAAATGTTCATCTACGAAGGAGGGAGTAGTAAATACACCGCCACAAGAGAACACCTTGAAGGGCTGTGTTGATTAAACATGTTACAAAGATGTCAAACTTCATATGCCGGTACAGAAAATTAAAACTTTGATATGCCCCTAAGCCAACATGTCACTGGCATTGCGTGCAGCCCCATATGTCAACATGTCATATGGCCACGGTGACACTGGTGTCTACCTTTGCAGCCGAACAAGAGGATTAAACCTGGTTGTTTCTCGTTCTTCCGACATGCGGTTTTGCTTGTGTTGTGAAAATCACATTGCAAGCTGTGGAAGTACTAATCTGACTTGATACATACATACTGAAAGAGAAAAATAGTTACCTAATTGACGATGGAACTAGTAATCGTTAGCTTGAAAGCCGCTTTCAAATGCCGATGATTCACATCAGAGTTTGCCGGAGGCTTCGGTCCTGCATCATCAAAGAAGGGATGACGAATGAGCATATCTGCAGTCAAGACAGGCTAGGAGCAGAGTGGGGAACTGCTGAAAGGCGGGCAGGAATCGGCCCAAATCAGAAGCGCATATCACACCCTGATAATATGGGGATTGGATTCGCCATCTCGGCGCGACGGCCCAGGTCCGGCCGCCAGATCCGGAAGCACAAAGTGCGGCCTGGGCCGCCGGCGCAGTCCGACGAGCAAGCCCGGACAGAGCGTGGAATCAAAGCAGAACGAAGAAGAGGATCTAAGGAAGAGCGCGTGCGCACCTGCCTGTCGGTCGCAGTGGAGGTCGCTGGCGGGAGGAGGAGGAGGAGGAGGAGGAGACCTTGACTTTGAGGATGATGCAGCGGACTAGCTGCAGGTCCGTAGCTGAGCTGTGCTGTGCTTCTTCTCCGAAGGCACCTTCCTCTCGGAAAATATCTTTGTTTTTTGGGCATTTGTTGCCCCCCTTCTTCCTTTTTTCGCCTTTAAAGATTCCGAGAAATCATTGTAGGGCCTACTAGTTCTACCTCCGTCCGAATTTATTGGTCCTCTTTGTAATTTGTGTTAAATTTTAACTAAGAAATGAACCAACAAAATGATAATAGTACATGTTAATAAAAATTATATCATTGGATTTGTATTTAAACATAGTTTTCACTAATATATAAGTTTTGGTGATATGCATGAACATTTTGTTATTTAAATTTATAGTTAAAAGTTAGCACGGAATATAATGAGGATGGAGGTAGTAGTGCGCAAGAGGCCGTGACACGCTATGCGCGTTACTGGGCTGTTGGCAAAGTACACACTCTGCTTTCAAGGAAAACACAACGCAATCAGTTCCTTCTCATGCCAGCGAGCTCTATTGCGACCGACTCCGTTCTGTGCTCCTGCAGGCCTGTGGCCGGGGAAGGGGGGCTGGTGGCTTGGTGTGCGGGGCGCTGTTTTTTTTTTTTTTTTTTTTTGCGGCGTGAAGGATCCGTTGGCGCTGCTACCTGGGCTCACGCAAACCTAAAGATGGCGCGGTGCTGGCGGCATGAAGTTCGGATGTTGGTGTGGCCGACCTTGGATTTGGGCGATTAAGGCTACCGATGAAAACTTTCCTTCGGTTGTGGTTGGAGTCATGGACGGCGGCGCCTATACACATCGTCCCCTTGTTACAACATCGTCCTCTTGTTACAAGCTCGATGTGCAATCCTTACCTTTCTTCCATCATGCTTCGGGAAAACCCTAGATCTTGTCTACTAGATCGGATGATGGCGGCGTTAATGGCTATGCTTGGTGTTGCGCTCCCTCTTGAGGGCATTGTCTTGGAGTTAATGGTCAGAGGAACTCATGGCTCGTGGGTGGAGCGGATGTGCGTTAGACATCAAGGTTGTGCAACACGAGCACTCTTCACATGTGTGGAGCATCAGATCAACCATATTGGTCGTTTCTCGTGGGATCAGAGCACATGTGTCTTCCTCCAGAAGGGTATGTCGTCCCACCTTCGTGTCGATGAGGTTAACGAATATGCTCATGGCAGACCGTATTGATGCAATAGCTTTCGTGTGCGCTCTATTAAGGAGTGACGCTCGAGTGCCTGGCTATGTGTGTCGTGAACTGTCGGCTATGTGTGTCGTGAACTGGCCCCTAGCTATGTGCCGTGCCCTAGGAGAGGAGGAGGACACATGCGTGAGGTGGTCGGTGGAGAACCTGGCTGATCAGGCGATTTAGAATGTTTTCCTTGCTTAATTAAGGAGGAAAGTGAAGAATTTTTATGGTGTAAAGGTTCAAATCTTTTTCCGAAAAGGGCTTAACTCCGGCCTCTGCATTATATGATGCACACAACCATGTAAAGGTTCAAATCTAGTGGCCACTCTTAATCTAGATTTGTTTCCAAGCAAATCTACAATGGTACAAGAGTTTTTGAAGATGGGACCCGAAAAATAAAATGGAGGACCTACCATGGGCATGCCCGCCTGCCTGCAATAGTTGGGGTCATTTCAAAAAAATTCAAAACTAAACCATATTCAACGGAGGGTGCACCCGGATGGGGCATGACCATGGTAGGCAACCATGCCAGGTTTGAACAATTTCTGACACCGTATGGAAGTTGCGACATGTCTGGCCATGTATCGGTCTTTTTTACTGTGAAAACTCTAGGAAAAGTAAATTTTGTCGGAAACCAAATCAACTTGGCATGATGCCTTGAATTGGTCATAAAAGGCCATGGGAAAAATTGGGGCCATTTCAAAAATGTTGAGAAGTGTACTCTCAGACAGAGCCTTCTGACCTTACCCACATACTCTCTGTTGAACATGCTATTTTTGTGGACATCTTTGAAATAACCCCAACTTCTGCATACAGGTGGGCATGCTCATGTTAGGCATCCATGCCAGGTTTGAGCGATTTTTCGACAACGTATGTAAGTTGCGACACGTCCGGTCATTTATCGCCCTTTTTGACCGAGAAAACTCCAGAAGATGCAAATATTGTAGAAAACCAAAACAACTTGGCGTGGTGCCTTGAGATGGTCATAAAAGTAAATTAAAAAATGAGGTCACTTGACGGATGTCAAGAAAGAACGTGCTCTTAAACAGAGTCTTCTGCCCTACCCGGACGTGAACATGGTGTTTTTTAACATTCTTGAAATGGTTCAAACTTTTGCAAGCCGGTGGGCATATGCCCATGCTAGGCATCCATTCCAGGTTCAAAGGAAAAATATATTCAAAATCATAATTTGAACATGTACTTAAATTTTTTATTTTGAGTTATTAACATAAGTAATAAATACACATAGATAAAATTGAAAGCCGTAAATGCTTTTAAATATTTAAAGAAAAATTCTATAACATCATTATTTTTAAAATTCAGTTAAAACTTGTATTTTGGTATTCAAAAAATATTAAAATGAAAACAATGAAAAATAGAAAATAAAATAAAACGCTTAGGCCTTGGCACACTTCATCGCTCTGTCGGCGCATGTTGGGCGGGCAAAAGAGCTCGCGGATTTGAGAAAAGTTCATAATTTTTTTAAAATATATTCATGGATTTGAAATTTTTCACAAAATAAAAAAATCATTCAAAAAGGTTGCAAAAAGGCTTCACAAATTTGGGAACATTGGCTTACCAGCCATTTTTTCCGGTTTTGGGAACCTTTTCGAAGGTCGTGAACCGCATTTTTTCTTTTTTCTTTCTATCTTCTCTCCTTTTTTATTTTTCTGTTTCTTTTTCTTTTCCTCTTTTCTGTTTATTTTTTCTATTTCTCATATGTACAAAATTTTCAGAATTCAAATTATGTTCGTATTTTTCTGATTTTTTGTTGAATTCATTTTTATTGTCTTTTAAAAAATGTTTGTGTTCAAAATTTTGTTTGTTCTTTTTTGAAAAAGTTCATGTTTTCACATTCTGAGCAAGTTTGAAAGAGATGAGCTTTTTATAAAATTTCTGTACAACTTTTAAAATACTAAAATTTGTATTTTATGAAAAAAAAGGAAAATAAAACCCAAGCGAAAACCGTGCATGAAAAACGAAAGAAAAAACAAGGAGTGTAGGTGCTGTATTTTTTTCCTACCGTTATTTATCTCGCACAACAGGAAGAAAACAAGGTTAAGAGGCCCACCAGATTAGCTATCCCAGATGGTTGTTCACTTACACATAGTGCATGAGGACTCTAGTTCGAATCCTAGACGGGACATGCTTTTTTGACGTTTAAAACTTAAATAAAACTAAATGGGCTGAGCCTCGGGTGTGCGCCGGGAATTGTACGAACCTACGGCGTACACCTTCTAGTCGATACGATTTGTGAAATGTCCATACTAGCCTTTATATGTTTTGTGAGGGGGTGTACCGAAGCGGGATACATATCAAGTAACCAACACAAGGAAAAGTTCAAAGAGTTGTAATCTTCCAAATTTCGTGTGAAAATCCTTTGAATCAAATAGGTCATTATAGATTTTTTTTAAACGGAGCATGAAGGGCTCAATCTATTGATAAAAAGTCGAAGAGAATTGTCCGGTTAATTTGCGGAAAACCGAGCAAAACCTGTTACAACACACCTAAACCGCCATCATGAGACATGGCCATGCATAGGGCACTGCCGACCACTCTTGTAGGTATATAAGGTACTTAATAGATTGAGATATTGGAGAAGTAATTGTTGTATTGATTGGGGCCTCAAGGGCTGTTTATATAGATTACAAAGCTTGGGCTCCAAGACTAGACTAATAGAGATAGATTACAATACGAATAGACTTTATACTCTAAGATCCCCCCGCAGTCTCAACGTCAGGTGAAACAATGTTGAGACTGGAGCGTATGTAGGTGAACGATGCAGTCGGGAGTCCTTTGGTAAAAATGTCAGCAAATTGGGCACTTGTAGGAACATGAAGAACGCGAACCTCGCCAAGAGCCACCTTTTCACGAACAAAGTGAATGTCAATCTCAATGTGCTTTGTGCGACGATGTTGAACTGGATTGGAAGCCATGTATACTGCAGAGATGTTATCACGATAAACAATGGTAGCACGTGGGAGCGGACGATGAAGTTCAATGAGAAGCTGCCGTAGCCACACCGCCTCGGCCACAGCGTGAGCAACCGCCTATACTCAGCCTCGCAGAAGACCTAGAAACTGTTACCTGCCTTTTAGAACACCAAGAAACAAGATTATCACCCAAATAAACGCAAAATCCGGATGTAGATCGTCGAGTATCTGGACAACCTGCCCATCTGCATCGTAATAAACTGTCAAGCTTGTAGGTGAAGAAGAATTAATAAGGAGACCGTGATCAAGAGTGCCTTTTAAATAGCGGAGAATGCGTCGACATGAGCGGATGAGGAGCACGAGGATCATGCATAAAGACGAGCTTGTTGAAAGGACATGCGGTGCCCCCATGTGTGGTTTTGGTAATTGATGACATTCTCTATGGACTAATGGTTGCCTTGAGTTTATTTGAAGGTTTTGTCCATAGGCTTTTCTTGGAGTACATGTGTTGGTTTCAAGGAGAGTTTTGTGTCGACCAAGGTGCTATTCAAGGAATTATCCAAAGATTGGTCATGTGAGTGTTGAGCTTATTGCAAGCATGTCTTGAAGAATAAGATTGTGTGATCATTCATGTCCACCTTCAAGACATCATCCAAATGAAGAGAGTTGGAAAGATTCAACACACAAAGCGTACAAGATGTACAGAGGGATCAAGTGATCCCATGGGTATGGTAAGCATTGTCCATTACGCTTTGTGTACTAACCCATGGTCTTTGTGAGAGTTCTTTGTGGGGTTAGGTTGCGGTGTGCAAATTCAAGTGAAGCATCACGAAGAGATCAAATGCTTGAAGCTTGCCGTCCATTTGGTGACAATAGACTTGTGAAGATGTGCGGAAAAGTGGCTCACCCATAGTGGAGTATGGGGGAGCAATCAACTAGTCTTCTTCGAGCCAACGCAATCAATAAAGGTGGTCCAACTTGAGGAAGTCAAGATCGTCATCGTCTAGCTCAAGTGGACCATGTGCAAGGCAAAGGTTTGCCCTTGATAGGTTTTCTATTTTACCGGTCTCATGATGGTAGTTGGGAGACCGGGTTATAGGATCGATTGCCGTACTATCAAGGGGGGCTCTCGATGAGTAGCTTGATCAGATCGCTCGAGAGAACTCAAACCATTGCATCCTTGCATCATCTTTTTGGATTCTTGTTTGGTTCTTCTCCTTGTGAGATTTGGAGCTTATGGTCATTTTTATGACAAGCTCGAGTTCATCGAAAACGGAGTTCTCATGCATCTTCTATGATGTTTTCGATGTTGGAGGGTATGCCGGTTCTTCTCTGTTGGAGGTGTCGCTGTTTTGATGCTACTCGTTGTCTTGTTTCAAACAAGCTTGAGTTTGCTCAATTCAGAGCTCATATGAAGAAGTTATGGCAGTTCTGGTTTTCCTTGGAGTTTTCTTTGTTTTCGTGGTTGTGGCTTAAGGTTGGTGCCAGTGGTAGTACCGTGACCCTCGTGGTAGTACCGCTTGAAGCTCCCGGCGGTAGTACCGCTCTCGAGCGGTAGTACCGCTCAAGCGGTAGTACCGCCTCCGAACGGTAGTACCGCTTGGGAGTTCGGCCGTAAGTACCGCAGTGGTTCCGGCTACTACCGCCTCGATTCGAGACCGTTGTTTTTCGTGTCGGGTTTTACGGTACTAAGTGCGGTAGTAGTGGCGGTAGTACCGCTCAAGCGGTAGTACCGCGCCTACTCCCACGGTAGTACCGCCTGGGCCAGGCCTTGACCTCCTCATCAGTAGCGGCAAGATCACTGGTGAGAGCGGTAGTACCGCCCTCAGCAGTAATGCCGCCCGCCTAAGCGGTAGTGCCGCTCTGTCTTGGGATGTTCGATGGGGTAACGGTTGGATTCTCCCCTCCTATAAAAGGGGTCTTCTTCCCATTGAACCTTATCCTTTGAGCTCGTGTTCTTCCCCCATTGTTGACCTTCTCCGAGCTTGCTATCTCTCAATCCCTCCATGGATTCTTGCTAGTTTTTGGTGGAAAAGAGAGAGGAGATCTAGATCCACATTTCCACCAATCACTTTCTCCTCTATGTGAGGGGAACCCCTTGGATCTAGTTCTTGGAGTTCTTGGTGTTCTCCTTCTTGTTCTCCCTCTCATTTTCCTCCCTAGCATTAGTTGCTTTGGTGGGATTTGAGAGAGAAGGACTTGGGCACTCTGTGTGCCCTTGCCATTGCATTTGTGCATCGGTTTGAGTTCTCCACGCGATACGTGGAAGTTACAAGTTGAGAAGCTTATTACTCTTGGGTGCTTGGTGCCCTTGAGCTTGTTCCTCTTGGGTGCTTGGGCGCCCTAGACAGTTAGTGGTGTTCGGAGCTCAATCATTGTGGTGTAAAGCTCCGGGAAAGCGTCGGGGTCTCCAATTAGGTTGTGGAGTTTGCCCCGAGCAATTTGACGGGTACCGGTGACTGCCCCCAAGGGTTGCCAAAGTGTACGGGTTCGGTGACCGCCCCCAAGGGTTGCCATTTGTACGGGTTCGGTGACCGCCCTCAAGGGTCCCTTAGTGGAATCACGGCATCTTGCATTGTGCGAGGGCGTGAGGAGATTACGGTGGCCCTAGTGGCTTCTTGGGGAGCATTGTGCCTCCACACCGCTCCAAACGGAGATTAGCATCCGCAAGGGTGTGAACTTCGGGATACATCGTCGTCTCCGCGTGCCTCGGTTATCTCTTACCCGAGCCCCTTTACTTATGCACGTTACTTTGTGATAGCCATATTGTTCTTTGTCATATATCTTGCTATCACATAGTTGCTTATCTTGCTTAGCATAAGTTGTTGGTGCACATAGGTGAGCCTAGTTGTTGTAGGTTTTGTGCTTGACAAATTAACCGTTAGGTTTATTCCGCATTTGTTCAAGCCTAAACCGTAATTATTTTAAAGCGCCTATTCACCCCCCCCCCTCTAGGCGACATCCTCGATCTTTCACTTGCTGAACTGAATAGGAGATTTCAGGACGAGTAAGAGTGGCATATTGAAGAGCGCCAGTGATGCTACGATATAAAGTAGGATCAGAAAGAGGATCACCATCAGCCGACAGTTTAGCACCAACGCCGGCCGGAGTACGAGAGGGTTGACAATCAGACATACCGTAACGAGAAAGCAAGTCCAAAATGTATGACCGTTGAGAAAGAAAGAGGGAAGATTTTGTGTAGAAACATGAATACCTAGAAAATGATGAAGAGGACCAAGATCAGTCATGGAAAACTCCCGATTGAGAGAAGAGATGGTATGTTGAAGAAAAGAATCAGAGCTAGCCGTGAGAATGATATCATCAACATAAAACAAGAGGTAGGCCTTTGTGAGTAGAAGACCGATAAACAAAGAGAGAAGAATCGGATTTGGAGGAATAAAGCCTATGGTTGAATAAAAGTAGCAAAGCATTGAAACCATGCATGAGGAGCTTGTTTAAGGCCATAAAGAGATTTGTTGAGGAGACAAACAAAATTTGGAGATGAGGGATTCTCAAAACCGGAGGGTTCTTGACAATAAACAGTTTCATTGAGAGTACCATGAAGAAAAGCATTTTAACATCAAGTTGATGAATAGGCCAAGAAGAGGAAACAACAAGACTAAGAACAACACGAATAGTGCTTGGTTTAACAACAGGAGAAAAAGTCTCATCAAAGTCAATACCAGGCTCTTTGGGAGAAACCACGACACACCCAACGAGCTTTGTAACGAGCAAGAGTGCCATCGAATGAAATTTATGACAAAAACCCATTTGCCGTAAACAATGTTAACACCGTGGAGGTTTGGGAACAAGAGTCCATGTATTATTTTTGTGAAGAGCTTCAAATTCATCGCAAGATAGCGTAAAGCCGAGAGGGTCAAGAAGAGCTCGCTTATAACTGGTTGGAATAGGAGAGATAGTTGGGGTGGCGGTAAGATTGAGACATTTGGTGGGGAGAAGAAATCCTCGTTTTCCACGGGTGCACATGACATGATCATTGGTGAGCGGTGGTATAAGAACCGCATTGGGTGGCAGTGGGTTTTCGGTTGAAGAGGACGGTGAGGAAGAAGAATCAGAGGTGGTGGGTGTCGAGGGGGTTGCCGTGGTAGGATGTGGTGAGGGAAAGACGGCTGGGGTAGAGGATGCAGTTGCGGGAGAGGTGGGGACGGGGCAGGAGGGTGGCTAACGTTGGGCGATTCCGGCTGAGAGACGGAACAAGATTCCATGGCAGCAGAGATGACCGAAGGCTGAACTTGTTGGGTAACGTAGTAATTTCAAAAAATTTCCTACGATCACGCAAGACCATGGTGATGGCATAGCAACGATAGGGGAGAGTGTCCGTCACGCACCCTCGTGAGACCGAAGCGAAGCGTTATATCAACGCTGTTGATGTAGTCGACGCCTTCACGATCCGACCGATCCAAGCACCGTTATCCGCACCTCCGAGTTCTTAGCACACGCTCAGCTCGATGACGATCCCCGGCTCCGATCCAGAAAGCGTCGGGGAGGAGTTCCACGACGACGGCGTGGTGACGATCTTGATGTTCTATCGTCGCAGGCTTCGCCTAAGCACCGCAACAATATGACCGAGGTGGAATATGGTGGAGGGGCACCGCACACGGCTAAGGAACGATCACGAAGATCAACTTGTGTGTCCTAGGGTGCCCCCTGCCCCGTGATATAAAGGAGCAAGGGGAGGGCGGCCAGCCCTTGGGGCGCACCAAGGGGGGAGTCCTCCTCCTAGTAGGAGTAGGACTCCCTTTCCTAGTCCTACTAGGAAGAGGGAAGGGGAAGGAAAGAGAGGAGAGGAGAGGGAAGGGGCTGCGCCTCCTAGTCCAATTCGGACTCCCCATGGAGGGGGCGCGCCACCTCCTGGTGCAGCCTCTCTCTCCCTCTTGGCCCAATAAGGCCCATAACTTCCCGGGGTTCCGTAACCCTCCGCACTCCGGTTTTCTCCGAAACTTCCGAACCTTTCCGTGTCGAATATAACCATCCAATATATCAATCTTTATGTCTCGACCATTTCGAGACTCCTCGTCACGTCTGTGATCACATCCGGACTCGAACTCCTTGGTACATCAAAATACATAAACTCATAATATAACCGTCATTGAAACCTTAAGCGTGCGGACCCTACGGTTCAAGAACTATGTAGACATGACCTAGAACCATTCTCGGTCAATAACCAATAGCGGAACCTGGATGCCCATATTGGTTCCTACATATTCTACGAAGATCTTTATCGGTCAAACCGCATAACAACATACGTTGTTCCCTTTGTCATCGGTATGTTACTTACCCGAGATTCGATCGTCGGTATCCAATACCTAGTTTAATCTCGTTACCGGAAAGTCTCTTTACTCGTTCCGTAATACATCATCTCACAACTAACTCATTAGTTGCAATGCTTGCAAGGCTTATTTGATGTGTATTACCGAGAAGGCCTAGAGATACCTCTCCGACAATCGGAGTGACAAATCCTAATCTTGATTCATGCCAACTCAACATATACTTTCGGAGACACTTGTAGAGTACCTTTATAATCACCCGATTACGCCAGACGTTTGGTAGCACACAAAGTGTTCCTCCGTAAACGGAGTTGCATAATCTCATAGTTGCAGGAACTTTGTATAAGTCATGAAGATAGCATAAGCAACATACTAAACGATCAAGTGCTAAGCTAATGAAATGGGTCATGTCAATCACATCATTCTCCTAATGATGTGATCCCATTAATCAAATGACAACACATGTCTATGGTTAGGAAACATAACCATCTTCGATTAATGAGCTAGTCCAAGAGAGGCATACTAGTGACTATCTGCTTGTCTATGTATTCACACATGTATTATGTTTCCGGTTAATACAATTCTAGCATGAATAATAAACATTTATCATGATATAAGGAAAAAATAATAACTTTATTATTGCCTCTAGGGCATATTTCCTTGATCTCCCACTTGCACTAGAGTCAATAATCTAGATTACACAAGAATGATTCTAACACCCATGGAGTCTTGGTGCTGATCATGTTTTGCTCGTGGAAGAGGCTTAGTCAACGGGTGCGCAACATTCAGATCCGTATGTATTTTGCAAATCTCTATGTCTCCCACTTGGACTTGGTCCCGAATGGAATTGAAGCGTCTTTTGATATGCTTGGTCCTCTTGTGGAATCTGGATTCCTTTGCCAAGGCAATTGCACCAAGATTGTCACAGAAGATCTTCATTGGTCCCGATGCACTAGGTATAACACCTAGATCGGAAATGAACTCTTTCATCCAGACTCCTTCATTTGCTGCTTCGAAGCAGCTATGTACTCCGCTTCACATGTAGATCCCGCCACGACGCTTTGTTTAGAACTGCACCAACCGACAGCTCCACCGCTTAATAAAAATACGATCCGGTTTGCGATTTAGAATCGTCCGGATCGTGTCAAAGCTTGCATCGACGTAACCATTTACGACTAGCTCTTTGTCACCTCCATATACGAAACATATCCTTAGTCCTTTTCGGTATTTCAGATGTTCTTGACCGCTGTCCGATGATCCACTCTGGATTACTTTGGTACCTTCCTTCCAAGCTTACAGCTAAGCATACGTCGGTCTGGTACACAGCATTGCATACATGATAGAGCCTATGGCTGAAGCATAGGAACATTTTTCATTTCTCTCTATCTTCTGCTGTGGTCGGGCATTGAGTCCGACTCAATCTTACACCTTGTACTACAGGTAAAAACCTTTCTTTGCTCGATCCATTTTGAACTTCTTCAAAACTTTATCAAGGTATGTGCTTTGTGAAAGTCCTATTAAGCGCCTTGATCTATCTCTATAGATCTTGATGCCCAATATGTAAGCAGCTTCACCGAGGTCTTTCATTGAAAAACTTTTATTCAAGTATCCTTTTATGCTATCCAGAAATTCTATATCATTTCCAATCAACAATATGTCGTCCACATATAATATCGAAATGCTACTGAGCTCCCACTCACTTTCTTGTAAATACTGAGCTTCTCCAAAAGTCTCAGATAAAACCATATGCTTTGATCACACTATCAAAGCGCTTATTCCAACTCCGAGAGGCTTGCACTGCACCATAAATTGATCGTTGGAGCTTGCACACTTTGTTAGCACCCTTTGGATCAACAAAACCTTCTCGTTGCATCATATACAACTCTTCTTCTAGAAATCCATTCAAGAATGCAGTTTTACATCCATTTGCCAAATTTCATAATCATAAAATGCGGCAATTGCTAACATGATTCGGACGGACTTAAGCATCGCCACGGGTGAGAAAGTCTCATCGTAGTCAACCCCTTGAACTTGTCGAAAACCTTTTGCAACAAGTCGTGCTTTGTAGACAGTTACATTACCATCGTCCGTCTTCTTCTTAAAGATCCATTTATTCTCAATAGCTTGCCGATCATCGGGCAAGTCTACCAAAGTCCATACTTTGTTCTCATACATGGATCCCATCTCAGATTTCATGGCTTCAAGCCATTTTATGGAATCTGGGCTCACCATCGCTTCTTCATAGTTCGTAGGTTCACCATGATCTAGTAGCATGATTTCCGAATAGGATTACCGTACCACTCTGGTGCGGATTTTGTTCTCGTTGATCTACTAAGTTCAAGTGACAACTTGATCTGAAGTTTCATGATCTTTATCATTATCTTCCTCACTAACTGGTGTAGGTGTTACGTAAACTGATTTACGTGATTTAACTACTTTCCAATAAGGAGCTGGTACTATTACCTCATCAAGTTCCACTTTCCTCCCACTCACTTCTTTCGAGAGAAACTCCTTCTCTAGAAAGGATCCATTTTAGCAACGAATGTCTTGCCTTCGGATCTGTGATAGAAGGTGTACCCAATTGTCTCCTTTGGGTATCCTATGAAGACACATTTTTCCGATTTGGGTTCAAGCTTATCAGGTTGAAGTTTCTTCACATAAGCATCGCAACCCCAAACTTTCAGAAACGACAACTTTGGTTTCTTGCTAAACCATAGTTCATAAGGCGTCGCCTCAACGGATTTTGACGGTGTCCTATTTAACGTGAATCGGCCGCCTCAAGAGCATATCCCCAAAATGATAGCGGTAAATCTGTAAGAGACATCATAGATCGCACCATATCCAGTAAAGTGCGACACGACGCTCGGATACACCATTGCGCTGTGGTGTTCGGGTGGCGTGAGTTGCGTAAACTATTCCGCATTGTTTCAAATGTAGACCAAACTCAGAACTCAAATATTCGCCTCCACGATCAGATCGTAGAAACTTTATTTTCTTATTACGATGATTTTCAACTTCACTCTGAAATTCTTTGAACTTTTCAAATGTTTCAGACTTATGTTTCATTAAGTAGATATACCCATATCTGCTTAAATCATCTGTGAAGGTGAGAAAATAACGATATCCGCCACGAGCTTCAACATTCATCGGACCACATACATACGTATGTATGATTTCCAACAAATCTGTTGCTCTCTCCATAGTACCGGAGAACGGGTCTTAGTCATCTTGCCCATGAGGCACGGTTCATAAGTGCCAAGTGATTCATAATCAAGTGACTCCAAAAGTCCATCAAGATGGAGTTTCTTCATGCGCTTTATACCGATATGACCTAAACGGCAATGCCACAAATAAGTTGCACTATCATTATCAACTCTGCATCTTTTGGTTTCAACATTATGAATATGTGTATCACTACTATCGAGATTCATTAAAATAGACCACTCTTCAAGGGTGCATGACCATAAAAGATATTATTCATATAAATAGAACAACCATTATTCTCTGATTTAAATGAATAACCGCCTCGCATCAAACAAGATCCAGATATAATGTTCATGCTCAACGCGGCACCAAATAACAATTATTCAGGTCTAAAACTAATCCGAAGGTAGATGTAGAGGTAGCGTGTCGACTGCGATCACATCGACTTTGGAACCATTTCCCACGCGATCGTCACCTCGCCCTTTGCCGTTGTTCGCTAATCCGTAGTCCCTGCTTCGAGTTGCAAATATTAGCAATGTAACCAGTATCAAATACTGTGTACTATCTGCGAGCTCTAGTAAGGTACACATCAATAACATGTATATCACATATACCTTTGTTCACCTTGCCATCCTTCTTATCCGCCAAATACTTGGGGCAGTTCCGCTTCAAAGGACTAGTCCGCTTGCAAGAGAAGCACTCGGTTTCAGGTTTAGGTCCGACTTGGGTTTCTTCTCTTGATCAGCAACTTGTTTGCTGTTCTTTTGAAGTTCCTTCTTCTTCCCTTTACCTTTCTTCTTGAAACTAGTGGTCTTATTGACCATCAACACTTGATGCTCCTTCTTGATTTCTACCTCCGCAGCTTTTAGCATTGCGAAGAGCTCGAGCATAGTCTTCACTAACCCTTGCATATTATAGTTCATCACGAAGCCTTTGTAGCTTGGTGGCAGTGATTGAAGAATTTGTCAATGACACAATCATCCGGAAGATTAACTCCCAGTTGATTCAAGTGATTATAATACCCGCACATTTTGAGTATGTGCTCACCGACGTAACTATTCTCCTCCATCTTGCAGCTATAGAACTTATTGGAGACTTCATATCTCTCAATCCGGCATTCTGTTGAAATATCAACTTCAACTCTGGAACATCTCATATGCTCCATGACGCTCAAAACGTCGTTGAAGACCCGGTTCTAAGCCGTAAAGCATGGCACATCGAACTATAGAGTAGTCATCGCTTTGCTCGCAGACGTTCTTAACGCCGTCGGCCAGTATCAGAAGAAGTTGGCACCTAGCGGTGCATCCAGACGTAACTCTTCGTGCAGCAATGAGGATAATCCTCGTGTTACGGACCCAGTCCGTAATTGCTACCATCATCTTTCAACTTTGCTTTCTCAAGGAACGCATTAAAATTCAACGGAACAACAAAGACGAGCCATCTATCTACAGTAAACATAGACAAGCAAAATACTATCAGTACTAAGTTCATGATAAATTTAAGTTCAATTAATCATATTACTTAAGAACTCCCACTTAGACAGACATCTCTCTAGTCATCTAAGTGATCACGTGATCCAAATCAACTAAACCATAACCGATCATCACGTGAGATGGAGTAGTTTTCAATGGTGAACATCTTATGTTGATCATATCTACTATATGATTCACGCCGACCTTTCGGTCTCCGTGTTCCGAGGCCATATCTGCATATGCTAGGCTCGTCAAGTATAACCTGAGTATTCTGCATGTGCAAAACTGGCTTACACCCGCTGTAGATGGACGAGAGCTTATCACACCGATCATCACGTGGTGTCTCGCACGATTTAACTTTGGCAACGGTGCATACTCAGGAGAACACTACTTGATAATTTTAGTGAGAGATCATCTTATAATGCTACCGCCAATCAAAGCAAGATAAGATGCATAAAGGATAAACATCACATGCAATCAATATAAGTGATATGATATGGCCATCATCATCTTGTGCTTGTGATTCCATTTCAAGCACCGCCATGATCACCATCGTCACCGGCGCGACACCTTGATCTCCATCGTAGCATCGTTGTCGCCTCGCCAACTATTGCTTCTACGACTATCGCTACCGCTTAGTGATAAAGTAAAGCAATTACATGGCGCTTGCATTTCATACAATAAAGCGACAACCATATGGCTCTCGCCATTGCCGATAACTCGTTACAAAACATGATCATCTCATACAATAAAATATAGCATCATGTCTTGACCATATCACATCACATCATGCCCTGCAAAAACAAGTTAGACGCCCTCTACTTTGTTGTTGCAAGTTTTACGTGGCTGCTACGGGCTGAGCAAGAACCGTCTTACCTACGCATCAAAACCACAACGATATTTCGTCAAATGGACTCCGTTTAACCTTCTCAAGGACCGGCGAGCCACACTCGGTTCAACTAAAGTGAGAGAGACAGACACCCGCCAGTCACCTTTAAGCAACGAGTGCTCACAGCGGTGAAACCAGTCTCGCAGAAGCGCACGCGTAATGTCGGTCCGGGCGCTTCATCTCACAATACCGCTGAACCAAAGTATGACATGCTGGTAGGTAGTATGACTTGTATCGCCCACAACTCACTTGTGTTCTACTCGTGCATATGACATCAACGCATAAAACCAGGCTCGATGCCATGTTGGGTAACGAGTAATTTCAAAAATTTCCTACGATCACGCAAGACCATGGTGATGGCATAGCAACGAGAGGGAGAGTGTCCGCTCACGCACTCGTGAGACCGAAAGCGAAGCGTTATATCAACGCTGTTGATGTAGTCGACGCCTTCATGATCCGACCGATCCAAGCACCGTTACTCGCACCTCCGAGTTCTTAGCACACGCTCAGCTCGATGACGATCCCCGGCCCGATCCAGAAAGCGTCGGGGAGGAGTTCCACAAGACGACGACGGCGCAGTGACGATCTTGATGTTCTACCGTCGCAGGCTTCGCCTAAGCACCGCAACAATATGACCGAGGTGGAATATGGTGGAGGGGGCACCGACACGGCTAAGGAACGATCACGAAGATCAACTTGTGTGTCCTAGGGTGCCCCCTGCCCCAGATATAAAGGAGCAAGGAGGAGGGCGGCCAGCCCTTGGGCGCACCAGGGGGGGGAGTCCTCCTCCTAGTAGGAGTAGGACTCCCTTTCCTAGTCCTACTAGGAAGAGGAAGGGGAAGGAAGAGAGGGAGAGGAGAGGGAGGGGGGCGCGCCTCCTAGTCCAATCGGACTCCCATGGAGGGGGCGCCACCTCCTGGTGCAGCCCTCTCTCCCTCTTCGCCCAATAAGGCCCATAACTTCCCGGGGTTCCGTAACCCTCCGCACTCCGGTTTTCTCCGAAACTTCCGAACCTTTCCGTGTCCGAATATAACCATCCAATATATCAATCTTTATGTCTCAACCATTTCGAGACTCCTCGTCACGTCCGTGATCACATCCGGACTCAACTCCTTCGTACATCAAAATACATAAACTCATAATATAACCGTCATTGAAACCTTGCGCATGGACCCTACGGTTCGAGAACTATGTAGACATGACCTAGAACCATTCTCGGTCAATAACCAATAGCGGAACCTGGATGCCCATATTGGTTCCTACATATTCTACTTAAGATCTTTATCGGTCAAACCGCATAACAACATACGTTGTTCCCTTTGTCATCGGTATGTTACTTACCCGAGATTCGATCGTCGGTATCCAATACCTAGTTTAATCTCGCTATCGGAAAGTCTCTTTACTCGCTCCGTAATACATCATCTCACAACTAACTCATTAGTTGCAATGCTTGCAAGGCTTATTTGATGTGTATTACCGAGAAGGCCTAGAGATACCTCTCCGACAATCGGAGTGACAAATCCTAATCTTGATTCATGCCAACTCAACATATACTTTCGGAGACACTTGTAGAGTACCTTTATAATCACCCATTACGCCAGACGCTTTGGTAGCACACAAAGTGTTCCTCCGTAAACGGAGTTGCATAATCTCATAGTTGCAGGAACTTTGTATAAGTCATGAAGATAGCATAAGCAACATACTAAACGATCAAGTGCTAAGCTAATGAAATGGGTCATGTCAATCACATCATTCTCCTAATGATGTGATCCCATTAATCAAATGACAACACATGTCTATGGTTAGGAAACATAACCATCTTCGATTAATGAGCTAGTCCAAGAGAGGCATACTAGTGACTATCTGCTTGTCTATGTATTCACACATGTATTATGTTTCCGTTAATACAATTCTAGCATGAATAATAAACATTTATCATGATATAAGGAAATAAATAATAACTTTATTATTGCCTCTAGGGCATATTTCCTTCAGAACTAGGGAAGGGGTTTTGGTGGTGGCGGACTGTGGTGGAATTGGTGTTGTGGTTGTAGTGACAGAAAAAGGAAAAGTATTTTCATCGAATGTGACATGACGAGAGAGAATGATACGACCAGAAGATGGTTCAAAACAACGATATCCTTTGTGATCATCAGAAAGACCAAGGTGAATGCAAGGTAGTGAGCGTGGTTCTAGTTTGTTGGAGGCGGTAGAGGCGATGTTGGGAAAGCATAGACAGCCAAAAACATGCAGAAAAGAATAGTCAGGTGGGAGAGAAAAGAGATTGGAAAGGCGAAAAAGAGGGCAAGTTTTAGTTGGTCGAATATTAAGAAGGAGTGTGGCGGTGCGAAGGGATTCAACCCAAAAACGGGAAGGAAGAGAGGCTTGTAAAAGCAATGTGCGAAGAACATCATTAATAGAGCGAAGACAGCGTTCAGCTTTACCATTTTGAAAAGATGTATAAGGGCATGAAAAGCGAAGAAGAATGCCTTGGGAGAGAAAGAAGGTGCGGTTTTGGGTGTTATCAAATTCACGACCGTTATCACATTGAATAGATCGAATTGGCAAGCCAAAGTGTGTTATTACATATTGTCGAAAGTTAAGAAAGATTGCAGGTACTTCAGATTTAGCGCGGAGAGGAAAGGTCCAAGTATAGTGAGAATAATCATCCAAGATCACAAGATAATATTTATAACCAGAAACACTAGGGACTGGGGAGGTCCATAAATCACAGTGAAGTAACTCAAAACGAAAAGTACTAATGGTAGTAGAGGTTCCAAAAGGTAATCTAACATGTTTGCCGTGATTGACATGCATTACGAGAGAGGGATTATGGGGACTGCTAGAACTAGGGATACAAAATTCTTGGAGTAAAGACGCCAAAGTGTTTTTGCTGGGATGACCGAGGCGATGATGCCATAGATCAACGGATGCGAGCATGGCACGAGGGTGGATGTGGGGCGCCATGAAGAGGATAAAGATCGCCTGCTATTGTACCGAGCAAGGACCGCCCCCGTTGTCAGATTCTTCACAGACAAACCAAAAGGGTCAAAGGCCAGGATAACTTTGTTGTCAATGCAAAATTGTCTAACAGAAATAAGATTTTTGATGATGGAAGGAACCACAAGAATATTGTGGAGAAGAAAATTGGCATGAGAGGAAGGGATGTAAGAGTGACCGGTGCATGAAACAGGGATGGTGGAGCCATCGCCAATGGTGATAGTGAAAAAAGCAGACGAAAAACAAGCTGACAATAAATTCATATTTGAAGACATATGCATTGATGCACCAGAATCGAAAATCCAATCCGTACTCGCGCTGTTGAGGACAAAATTGTTCATGGCGTTGATGAAGGCGGCTTGGTCCCAAGCCGCTGTTGGGGAGGAGCAGAGGGCCAGGAGCTTGCATGTTGACGTAGGGGATAGCGGATGGGTAGTATGCGATTGGGGCCTGCATGTTGCCGTAGAAGACCGGCATGGTGTTGGAGGGCGACGTCGGTCCTGGCGTGCTGGTAGGCGGAGTGGGAGTGGCGGTGTAGACGTGCGTCGGCGGCCTGGGTCCAAGGAGTCCCGGAGAGCCGGTGGCTGGACGAAGACCGGGGCTCCACGTGCCCGTGTACGCAGGAGGGGCACCATACGACGAGGGGGCCGACCAAGGCATCGACCAAGCCTGGACGAGGCCAGTCCAAGGATCATACTGAGGATGCCATGACGACGGAGCTGGTGGCGCGGGAGCGATGGATGACGGGTTTGGGGGGGAGGTGTTTGGGTAGTTGTAGAGGAAGAGGTAGGGGATGGGGCGCCGGCGGCGTGGAACTCGGCCATGGAGAAGAGGGGCCGAATCGGCCGGGGCGGCGGCGCGGGTGGCGGAGCCATACCAAAGGAAAACCTAGGCGTCAGATACCATGATAGATTGAGATATTGGAGAAGTAATTGTTGTATTGATTGGGGCCTCAAGGGCTGTTTATATAGATTACAAAGCCTGGGTTCCAAGACTAGACTAATAGAGATAGATTACAATACAAATAGACTTTATACTTTAAGAGTACTACATGATGTATATGTAATAAACCACTATATTTACATGGAACATTTATTTACATAGGATAACTCAACATTTCTACTATCTGTTTTACGGCTCATTGCAGAGCACGAGATTCTGTACTGTCGAGCTCGTTCTGAACATAGCTGCCATTGTTCTTCAGGAAGCCAGAGTACCATCGAGCAGAGAGCTTGGCTTGTCGTGGCCGCGCCTCATCGTTAAAATCGACACGGTATAGGCCGTACCGTGACTTGGGCCCTGCAAAAAACTCGAAGACGTCTAGGAAGGACCAGACAAAGTAGCCTTTTACATTTGCTCCATTCCTGAAGAGTGAAACTATGTCAGGATAAACATGTCTGAATCCTGGACATTTTGTGTGAAGGCAGTGCTGTTGAGTTGAACTACATTCTTGGTGAATTTTGTTGAATGGCTAACCTTACTGCCTTCAGTGTGCTACCCATGTAACTCTTCAAGTATTCGATCCTTTCGGTGTCATTGAGAGTGTCATTAGATGCAACACCTGGGGAGATGAAGTGGAAGGCAAAGGATATTAGTGAAATTAGATTGAACTAGAAGCTGTGATGTCTGCAAAAACATTGTGACATAATTTTATTTAGCTCTACAGAACAGAAAATGTGAGATCGTTGCAACCAGAGTAGATCGACTTGCCATTCTCTTGCACATAGATAGGAAGGTTCCCATAGGCTTTCGTAAGGTACTGCAGCACATATTGCAATCCTTCCGGATCACTCTGAGAAGATGATGGGACATTCTGCAATGAAAAGAAAATATTGTATATATTTATCACAACTCATAAGGTGGACAATATCTTGCTAAATCATTTGAGCTCTGAGTGTAGTCGTATATTTTAGTATCTTTTTAGATTGAATTTGTAATATGAAGAGATCATGTCTAAAAATAGTTCAGGCTAGTGGTTTCTCTAACAAGCATTGTTGAAAATATTACCTTGCTACTTCCTGGGATTGTTTTAGAAGCTGCATCACAAGAACAAATATTATGTTAGTACCCGGCCAATGCGTTACTCAAATTTATGTGTATTTTGAGAAGCGGCGACAAATTATTTGGTGAATATAAATATAAATAGTCTGCTTTTTAGAAAAAAAAAAACACTCATCACTATGTTATACGAGATAAATGAATTGCATTGCCCACTCCTCCTGCCTACAATTAATGAACAATGCATATTGTTTGTTTACCTCTTTGGTAAAGAGACATGTCTGCTGAATAGTCGCGAGTGCCTTTGTCTAAAGGACGATCATTAACATACATGGAATAGTAGTGGTTTATTCCTATGAAATCAACGGTTCCCTTGACAACTTGAGATTGAGATTTTGTGAAGGATGGAAGTCGAGACCCAACATTTTTCTTCATCACATCTGGGTAATCTCCAGACACCAGGGGCTCTAGTATCCTAGAAAAGCATCACAAGCTGGTTAGCTGCATACTTATTGTGAACTCTCTAGAACATGGAAATAAACATATATAAGAGTCCAAATAATGTTACCATCCGAACACGAAGTCTAAGTATCTTTTAGCTGCTTCTACATCCACATCAGAGTTCGTCATAGGATAACTCCAAGAAGAGTAAACATTTATGCCAACACGTCCCTTTTGGGCAGCCTACTTGCAAGAGAATTTTTATGTACACATAAAAGTTAGCATGTGAAAATACATCAAGAAGCAGAATTAAAAGAGCAGTTGTTTTATTGTCCATGAGATTAATGTGTCGAAACTGCCTAGAGCATAATAATCTTGTATACACAAATTGTAATCATGGAGACACTGAACAGTGTATAGTGAACCAGTACTTTCTTCACAAATATTAACAAGATAATGATTAATGAATCTTAGATTAAAAAAGAAAGGTTAATAGTTTATTCCTTAAAGAAAACAGAGTAAACATGCCGAAAAAGGCTTCACTTTTAGTTTTGGACACATGATGACTCACTTGATATTTTTCTCGGTAAAGTCTGGTTGCTGATGCATGAGCCAGTATCATGTTATGAGCTGCTATGTATGGTTCCACAGTTGAGTTTCCCACTGTACAATTTGTTATTCCAAATGGGTCGGAGCAACGTCCGGGTGCAAATAGTGCATTGTCGTAAGACCCAAGTGCGCTGACATTAGGTTCATCTATCGTTGTCCAGTATGAAACCCTGTCTCCGAACTCCCTAAAGCACACGTCCGCAAATGCTGTGAAATCTTCCCTGCATTTTTCAATGCCACTAGTGAGGAAATGGAAAGTAGAAATCAACTGAACATTGTCAAGGCATTTTGCATAAGCCAGCTCCGTTATCTATTAAAGAAAGGCTGCTTATTTTTAGCTTATGAGCAATTTCACCGTTACAAATGGAAAGTTGTGGGAGCTTACACAATTTTAGGGCTTAACCATCCGGCATACTCATCGTCCAAAACTTGCGGGAAATCGAGATGGGAAAGCATAACATGGACTTGAATCCCTAAAGAACCATGAAGGTACACAGATTCAGAACTCCGGATAATGAAGAAGAACAATAAAGAAATTGTCAACTATGACAGATTTGTCCTTGCTGTGCATATAAAATATAGTTGAAAGATGATTTATTTTTTTGTCGGCTAATGATAATTTATACAGATTAGTACAAATAATTGTACCATGTTGCACCAGCTCATTTATAAGGTTGTTGTAGTATTCCAAGCCTTTTGGGTTGACAGCTCCCCTCCCATCTGCAATTCTCAATTTTGAAACCAAAGATCAAACATTTATGTAGATGTTTTGACTACCGGAATAGAAATATTGTGGAATGCTTTCATACTTGGTATAAGCCTTGACCAGGAGATAGAGAATCTGTAAGCCTCTAGGTTAGTGTCAACCATGAGCTTGACATCATCCTGAAACATCAGGTGATGCCATTATTAGTGTACAACAAAGGAACAACAACCTAATCCTCTCCATCTATGCAATATTGAGAAACTTCAACCGCAACAAAACGGAGTATAATATGTTTTTTTTCTGATATCATTTTTTTTGTGGGATTCTGTAAGATCAAATTAACAGGGAGAAGAAATTCAAGTTCCACCAGGTAAATTTAACCGTAACTACCTTGTACTTGTGGTACCCATCAGCAGCGACATCGCCTGTGCTTTTATCCGACATTTTCCCTGGCATAAGAAGGAGAATATTGTCAAATGGAAGTTTTACCGGGACCCTGAATTTGGTCACAATACTGACAACAAGGTTTTTTTAGCCAGAACCAACAGGTTAATTGGTTAGTTACCTGCTTGAGTGAAGGTGTCCCAGACGCTTGGGCTCCTGCCATCCTCAGCCACGGCACCCTCATACTGCATAAAAGGAAAACAGAGCAAATTAACCAGAGGAGCAGAGCAAGAGAGGCCAGCTAAAATGCGCAAGAGGTAAACCAGAGCCACATATACGAGTTGAAAAGTAAATAACCAGAGAGCCACATAAATAAAACTAACTAAAACATGCAGAAAATGAAAAATCTGCTTTTGTGGTTGTTAACTTGTTGGGCTTCGCTGTGTGAGCTGGTGGATTGGATCCTAGCGAACACTCGCTTTTGTTGGTTTGTTTGCTCTGTTCAGATGAGAAGCAGGGCCCGGAGAGCCTTTCGTCTAAAATATGCGCAAGAAAACAAAATTCAGTTCCAGCCCGAACTAATCTGGATCGTTTGTTACCTGGTACGCCGAGGTGGCGGCCCCGAAGACGAATTCCGGCGGGAAGTCGCTCCTCGTGAAGCCAAGAACAGGGGCCGCGCCATGGGCGGCGGCTAGAAGGAACAGGAGCAGCAGGAACTGGAAGAAGAAGAAGGCCATGGCAGCGGGCTGTACTGATGGTACGTGCTTTCGTGGCCATGGCAGCTTATAGGACGGCCTCGCTCATCATGTACTCCGATGGAACAGTGATGGCCGATGGGCGATGGGTCATTACTTTTTTGAGAGCAACGAGTGAACAAACCACGTGTGTCACGAGGCCGCTCCATTAACTCCGACAGTTGAACCAGATGAGCGAGACATGGACGGGTGGTGCCTGATCGACCCTTCACGGATCACCGATTCACCCTATTGGGTCTTACACTGTGTTAGGATAATCTTGTGCTTAATTACAGAGAGTTTTTACAAGTGCCTAATCCTACTAACTAATACTACTTGAGGCAGTAGCTAGCTGTAAGGTGAGCTGCAATATCAGCAAGGTGGTAGATATCTCTCTAGGTGAGCTGTAAAATTAGTTTCTCACTTTCTCTACGGAATGCGAGAGGCGCTCGAAGGTTCGAGGACGAGGAGAAAGCAACCGTTTCCCCACCTTGAGCAAAAAGAAGAGTAAGTTATCCAGTTGTTTTCAGTTTAGTCCCTTTAGCTTATAGTATTTTTTTTGAGGGTGTCAGTTTTCAAACATCTTGAAATGTAAGTCAAACAAAATGAAGATCGTTGTTGCATATACGAATATCATACAAACATCATTGTCGCACATACTACTAACTAAAATGAGCAAGGGAAAGAAAGATTTGTTTGCGTGGTTGTTATCTTGTTAGGCTTCCCTGTGAGAGCAGGTGGACCCCAGCAAATAACTGTTTCTTCGTTTGTTTTGCTTATTATTACATGAGAGGCAGGGTCCACAGCCTTTCCTATAAAAATATGCGCAAACAAAAAACAAATTTTCAGTTCAAGTTGGAACTAGTTTGGGTCATTCCTTACCTGGTATGCGGAGGTGGCGGCTCCGAAGACGAACTCCGGCGGGAAGTCACTCCTCGTGAAGCCAAGAACAGGAGGAGAAGAAGCGAGGAGCAACAGCAGGGAGAAGACGGCAATGGCAGCCATTGCTGCTGCAACCTGATCACCTACCTTCTCTGCACTACTCAGGTACCGTACTATGTTTCTTCGTAACACTGGCGGTCGATCTTTATAGTACAAACCTCCGTAGCTTTCAAACAAGAACTGTTGCCATCCTCTCCAAGATAATATCTGCTGGACCACAGTGCTGAAGATCACCCTTATCCACCCCAGCGGCCATTTGACGCACACATTCGTGGTAGATTGTGGCTGCAGTGCTCACTCTCACGTACTCCTGTGGCCTTGGTCAGTGGTAACTGATAAGGCCGGACTTGGCGCCACAGCTTTTCTTGAAAGCGGACGGGCAAGTGGGCGGGAGGGAATCGACCCCAAACGGGCAAACACTTATAGCGCCATATAAGGGACAAATCGCCCACGCGCGCCCCACATGGGCCGGGCGCATTATCGTTATCTTTCTTTTTTATCATTTCCCTTTTTGCTGTTTCTTTCTTTCTCATTTTTCTTCTCTATTTTTTGGGTAAAATACATCAATGCTTTTGAGAGATATGTGGACACTTTTATTTACCATGTGAACACTTTCTCAAAACATGGAAAATATATCGACTCATGAATACTTTTCTTTGTATGTGCAATTATTATTTTAAATGCACAAGCATTTATATTTATATGCCTGGACATTTTTCCTTGCCACTATTGAACACTTCTCTTCACATATAGAATAAAAATATAAAAACACCTTTTGAAATTATATGACAGTTTCGTGTAGTGTGTGAGCTTCTTTTGGCAACACATAACGTTTTTTCACTCATCCGATATATAAAACTAGTGAAACGGGCATATTTTTCAGACAATATTTTATAAAAAATGTTTATGTATTGTTGAGTTGCATATGAGTGGGCCCATTACTAATCATTTTGGCGATTTTTCCTGTATTACCCGTGCTATAAGTTTGTTGGGGTGCCCGCAAAGTTAGTCCAGCCCATATTCTACCACGAGCCCAAAAAGGCAAGTTTAATCACGAACGACCATATTGGACTCGACTAGCCTAATCCAACACTATAATGACAAACCATACACTTTCCTGTGAAAAAAATAACAAATTATGCACTCCCAAAACGTGCTCCAGAAGAGGCACCTATCTCACTACCTGCAACTCTTGGGCATCCAAACTTCCTCCCACATAACCTAATTTTAGAGGCCTCCAACCCATCACCAAAAAACCCAAACAACTAAGAGGGAAATTTCAACTCTCAGTCCTCCCTTGTTTCGACTCTCGACTGCTCCATGCCTGACGTTGGCTTCCTCCTCTTCTCCAGTAGACCTCCCACTCTACTCCCCCCCACCCCCTATCCGCCTCATTGTTGGGCTGGCCACAATGGCTCCCACCTTCACCGCCCTCCATCACGTCCTTGGTTTCACTGCCCTCCATGGCACCACCCTCCGACACATGCCTCATGTCTTCTAGTCCTCGCTTGCTCCCCTGCGCCTTCTGCTTCCTTGACTCTCTACCGCCTGCCTACTAGCTGTGTCCATGTCATAGCGATTCGTCTCGTCCCTATGTCCCGCTTCTCGTTGTCACGACAGCTTCTCGGTGTGATATCGACCTCTCACAAAAGTTGTTGAACCAGCGGTCAAGACGTTTTATTTACAAATTTTAATATTTATTTTCTATGAAAACACCATGTATATCTTGAGATGGTCAAAATTACAATTGCAAAATAGTTGTACACGTGAGATGGTCAAAATTGCAATTGCAAAATAGTTGTATATGTGAGATGATTGAAATTGCAATTAAGAAATAATTGTATACTGGTAAGTAGCTCATGCGTTGCAATGGAAAACATAATTTTATGTACAGAGTAAGTACACTTAGAATGAAATCACACACTTTGTTTCTTGGACATGACATCTCATAATTATTTTCCATTTTAAGGATTGGCAGGTTTTAACATAAGCAACAAGGACTAGACTACCACATGAACTTAACATGCAAGATATCAAGAGTAGCATGCAACAGAGAGCGACAATCTTGCAAGTAAGAAGGAGGTAGGGTTTAGAGTAATAAGCCAAGCAAAGTCACTTGGAAAGAAATCCTTGAAATAGTTGCAATCAAAGCTATGTCAAGAATCCAAAGGAACACTCTCTCACAAACACAAAGGATCAGGATGTGGTGAAAGAGATGATCTTGAGGAGAAGGGATTCAAGGAAGGGGGAGTTCTTGCCTGGCAAAGAATTAAGAAGTCAATCATGGAATCACCCAATGCTTCCTTTTCCTATTCTTGCATTGGATCTCCTTTTCTCCATGTGGTTGATAGATGAACAGTGCAATGGATGAGGTGGACTAAAGTCGTTGGCAAGGAGTGAAATGGGTGAGATGAAATAGATGAGGTGGTTGTTGGGGGTTACCAACTCGAAGGGGTATGGTAGAGAATATATAGAGGAGGGGAGATCCAAAATCTAACCATTATACATAAAGTAACATAGGCTTGAAAGCACTGGTAGAAAATCAACAAAACTATCGATCCAAATAAAATAAATTTGAATGTCCAGGGTAGTGGAGATATATCGGATATAGGACTCGGTAGTACCGATTGAAAAAGGCTGGTGGCTCCGAACACAAAAATGATAACACCTTTTCTATTGGATAGAACGACTCAGAAGTGCCAGTGAAACAGATAGCTCGGTAGTACCACACAAAAAGGAACCACTACAAGATTTCAGAAAATACGCAGAAAATAGTGAAGTCACATCTCTGAAGAATCGGAAAAGACAAGTGGATGTATGAGGCTTATGCTGCAAGAAAGATAAGAAAGTCGAGATGACTCAAAAGTGCCGATGAAATTTGATGCTCAAAAGTGTCGAACAAACAAAAGATTTTAGTAAGTGGAATGTTTGAGCTGTTAGTTCCAGACAAAAAGATCAGTGCTTCTAACCAGTTAAATCTTGGTTTGATATTTGAGCATGAATAACTCTAAGTAGCTCTGTAGTACCAGAAGAAAATCTTTAGAAGTCAAGATGCTTATAGAAATTTGGAATTGCCACTAGTAGGAAACATGGCTTTGGTTCAGGCTTGGCCAGCCCATTAGTCTCAGTTCAGTCACGAACCGGGACCCATGGGGCATATGTCCCGGTTTGTGCGCCCAGGGGGCCGACCGGGCCTCGTTGGGGCATTGGTCCCGGTTTGTCTGGACCCTTTTGTCCCGGTTCCTGGCCCACATCCATTGGTTCCGGTTCCTGGCTGGAACCGGTACGAAAGGGTGGCCTTTAGTCCCGGTTCCAGCCACGAACCGGGACCAATGAGGTGGCTATATATACCCCTCTCCCATGAGCAGAGCACTCCACTACTCTGTTTTTTTCTGGCCGGTGAGGGGAGGGCTTTGTGGTGCTCTAGCTCACCTCCTATGCACATGAGTTGTTTGATGAAATGCCCGAGCCACACTACTTAAGCTTTCTCCTCTCCAAACTCAACCTTCAAGCTCCATTTTCCTCAAGATTTTTCTAGGTTTAGCGGTCTATCACGTCACGTCCCGTCTTCACCGCCGTCGATCGCCCGCGCCGATCTCGTCGCCGGCACCACCGTGGTGAGCCTCTTGTTCTTATCTTCTTTCTGAAAGGAAAATTTTCTTACTTGTATGATTAGATACATACTTGTCTAATTTTCTTACTTTTATTATTGCTTGTTATTATATAGTGCGATGGTTTTGGTATCCTCCCCTGTCGGCCCTCGTCCTGTCTATGATTCGGATGTGGTATATATATTATATTTTATAACTATTTGGTTCATTTATTGTTTATGGCAATTATGCCGACCAACGTGACATAGATTTTATTTATCTAGGACGTATGTGAACCGGAAATTCCAACTGACCCTATTGTCGAGAGGTTAAATTTAGTTGAAGAAGAAAACAATTACTTGAAGGAAAAAATAAAAAAATTTGAGGAGAAGATGATATTGGAGTTGCATGTTGCGGATGTCTTCGATGATCACAAGATCAAGATGGACGCAATGTGCTTGAAGATTAGAAAGATTAGAAAATATGCCATTCATACCGAGGCTTGGTATCATTATGTCGTTGGATCAATTGTTACCTTGGTTGCGATTATGATCGCATTTGTTGTTGCATTGAAATGTTTTACATAGTTTCAATGTATGGTTTAATTAGATGCTCTAGAGAGCTATATGTTGTTCAATGAGAACTATGTATGTACTTTGGTTTTAATGTGATGATGAACTTCTATTAATTTGGTCACTTATCTATTCATGATGTTCTGTAATGGTTTTTCACACACTTAATTATATATAATGCACGCAGATGAACCGACAATGGATGTACGGTGCCAGACACACCTCCGAGTACATTAAGGGCGTAAATAATTTTCTCGAAGTGGCTGAGGCAAACAAGCAGAATGGTTTTATGTGTTGTCCATGCCCTATATGTGGGAATATGAAGTCTTACTCTGACTAGAAAATCCTTCACACCCACCTGATTTATAAGGGTTTCATGCCACACTATAATGTTTGGACCAAGCACGGAGAAATAGGGGTTATGATGGCAGACAGCAAAGAAGAAGAGGACGATGATAACAATGTGCCCCCTGAATACGGTGATCCTGCAATGGGGGAAGCTGCTGAAGATCCAGAGGAACCAGACGATATGCCCGATGATGATCTCCGTCGGGTCATTGTTGATGCAAGGAGACTGTGCGAAAGTCAAAAGGAGAAGCTGAAGTTCGATCGCATGTTAGAGGATCACAAAAAAGGGTTGTACCCCAATTGCGAAGATGGCAACACAAAGCTCGGTACCGTACTGGAATTGCTGCAATGGAAGGCAGAGAATGCTGTGCCTGACAAAGAATTTGAAAAGCTACTGAAAATATTGAAGAAGAAGCTTCCAAAGGATAACGAATTGCCCGGACAAAGACGACGCAAAAAAGAAGGTCGATGCCCTCGAGGATTGGAGGTGCGTAAGATACATGCATGCCCTATCGATCTGCATCCTCTACGCGGTGCGACGAGGATTTGAACGCATGCCCGGTATGCGGTGCATTGCGATATAAGATCAGACGAGATGACCCTGGTGATGTTGACGGCGAGTCCCCCAGGACGAGGGTTCCTGCCAAGGTGATGTGGTATGATCCTATAATACTACGGTTGAAACATCTGTTTAGAAACAAAGAGCATGCCAAGTTGATGTGATGGCACAGAGAGGACCGTAAGAAAGACGAGAAGTTGAGAGCACTTGCTGATGGGTCGCAGTGAAGAAAAATCAAGAGAAAGTACCAGGCTGAGTTTGCAGGCGACCCAAGGAACGTTTGGTTTAGTTTAAGCGCGGATGGCATTAATCCTTTCGGGGAGCAAAGAAGCAATCACAACACCTGGCCCGTGACTCTATGTATGTATAACTTGTTGGAAATATGCCCTAGAGGCAATAATAAATTAGTTATTATTATATTTCCTTGTTCATGATAATCGTTTATTATCCATGCTATAATTGTATTGACCGGAAACCGCAATACATGTGTGGATACATAGACAACACCATGTCCCTACTAAGCCTCTAGTTGACTAGCTCGTTGATCAATAGATGGTTACGGTTTCCTGACCATGGACATTTGATGTCATTGATAACGGGATCACATCATTAGGAGAATGATGTGATGGACAAGACCCAATCCTAAGCCTAGCACAAAGATCGAGTTCGTATGCTAAAGCTTTTCTAATGTCAAGTATCATTTCCTTAGACCATGAGATTGTGCCACTCCGGATACCGTAGGAATGCTTTGGTGTACCAAACGCCACAACGAATCGGGTGGCTATAAAGGTGCACTACGTGTATCTCCGAAAGTGTCTCTGGGTTGGCACGAATCGAGATCTGGATTTGTCACTCCGTAAACCGAGAGGTATCTCTGGGCCCACTCAAGAGGACATCATCATAATGTGCACAATGTGACCAAGGGGTTGATCGCGGGATGATGTGTTACGGAACGAGTAAAGAGACTTGCCGGTAACGAGATTGAACAAGGTATCGGATACCAACGATCGAATCTCGCAAGTACAATACCACTAGACAAAGGGAATTGAATACGGATTGATTGAATCCTCGACATCGTGGTTCATCCGATGAGATCATCATGGAACATGTGGGATCCAACATGGGTATCCAGATCCCGCTGTTGGTTATTGACCGGAGAACGCCTCGGTCATGTCTCAGATGGTTCCCGAACCCGTAGGGTCTACACACTTAAGGTCTGGCGACGCTAGGGTTATAAAGGAAGTTTGTATGTGGTTACCGAATGTTGTTGGGAGTCCCGGATGAGATCCCGGACGTCACGAGGAGTTCCGGAATGGTCCGGAGGTAAAGATTTATATATGGGAAGTCCTGTTTTGGTCACCGGAAAAGTTTCGGGTTTTTTCGGTAATGTACCGGGACCACCGGGAGGGTCCCGGGGGTCCACCAAGTGGGGCCACCAACCCCAGAAGGCTGCGTGGGCCAAGTGTGTGAGGGGACCAGCCCTAGGTGGGCTGGGGCGCCCCACCAAGGCCCAAGGCGTGGGAAGAGTGGGAGGGCAACCCTAGGTCCAGATGGGCCTTAAGGCCCACCTAGTGGGCGCCCCTCTCTCCCCCTTGGCCGCCCCTTAGATGGGATCTAGGGCTGGCCGCACCCCTTGGGGTGGAAACCCTAAAGGGCGCAGCCCCTTCCCCTATATATACTTGAGGTTTTGGGGCTGCCCACACATGAGTTTCTTCCCTCTTGGCGCAGCCCTACCTCTCTCCCTCTCCTCTCCGCGGTGCTTGGCGAAGCCTCGCAGATTGCCACGCCTCCATCACCACCACGCCTGTGCTGCTGCTGGACGGAGTCTTCTCAACCTCTCCCTCTCTCCTTGCTGGATCAAGGCGTGGGAGACGCCACCGGCTGTACGTGTGTTGAACGCGGAGGTGCCGTCCGTCCGCACTAGGATCTCCGGTGATTTGGATCACGACGAGTATGACTCCTTCAACCCCGTTCACTTGAACGCTCCGCTTAGCGATCTACAAGGGTATGTAGATGCACTCTCCTTCCGCCGCTGCTGGTTTCTCCATAGATAGATCTTGGTGACACGAGGAAAATTTTGAATTTCTGCCACGCTCCCCAACAAAGGGCATCGTGAGCTAGGTCTATTGCGAGATTCTTTGCACGAGTAGAACACAAAGTAGTTGTGGGCGTTGATTTTGTTCAATATGCTTACCCTTACTAGTCCAATCTTGTTTCGACGGTATTGTGGGATGAAGCGCCCGGACCGACCTTACACGTACACTTACGTGAGACAGTTCCACCGATCGACATGCACTTGGTGCATAAGGTGGCTAGCGGGTGCCGCCTCCCACTTTAGTCGGATCGATGCGATGAAAACGGTCCTTATGAAGGGTAAATAGCAATTGACATATCACGTTGTGGTTTTGCGAGGTAAGAAACGTTTGCTAGAAACCCATAGCAGCCACAGAAACATGCAAACAACAATTAGAGGACGCCTAACTTGTTTTTGCAGGTATGCTATGTGATGTGATATGGCCAAGAAGAATGTGATTAATGATATGTGATGTATGAGATTGATCATGTTCTTGTAATAGGAATCACGACTTGCATGTCGATGAGTATGACAACCGGCAGGAGCCATAGGAGTTGTCTTTATTTATTGTATGACCTGCGTGTCATTGAACAACGCCATGTAATTACTTTACTTTATTGCTAACCAGTAGCCATAGTAGTAGAAGTAATAAGTTGGCGAGACAACTTCATGGAGACACGATGATGGAGATCATGATGATGGAGATCATGGCGTCATGCCGGTGACGATGATGATCATGGAGCCCCGAAGATGGAGATCAAAAGGAGCAAAATGATATTGGCCATATCAGGTCACTATTTGATTGCATTTGATGTTTATCATGTTTATGCATCTTATTTGCTTAGAACGACGGTAGTAAATAAGATGATCCCTCATTAAAATTTCAAGAAAGTGTTCCCCCTAACTGTGCACCGTTGCTAAAGTTCGTCGCTTCTAAGCACCACGTGATGATCGGGTGTGGTGGATTCTTACGTTCACATACAACGGGTGTAATACAGATTTACACACGCGAAACACTTAGGGTTAACTTGACGAGCCTAGCATGTACAGACATGGCCTCGAACACAGAGACCGAAAGGTCGAGCATGAGTCGATAGTAGATACGATCAACATGAAGATGTTAACCGATGATGACTAGTCCGTCTCACGTGATGATCGGACACGGCCTAGTTTACTCGGGTCATGTAATCACTTAGATGACTAGAGGATGTCTATTCGAGTGGGAGTTCATAAGATGAACTTAATTATCCTGAACATAGTCAAAAGATCTTTGCAAATTATGTCGTAAGCTCGCGCTTTAGTTCCACTGCTTAGATATGTTCCTAGAGAAAATATAGTTGAAAGTTGACGAGAGCGATTATGCGGACAGAGAAAGCTTATGTCCTTAATACACCGCCACAGTGCAGTAACCCCAAAACGCCGTCTATGGATGTTGCAAACATCGGACATACACGCTTTGATAACTACGTGATAGTTCAGTTAAATGGTTTAGAGTTGAGGCACCAAAGACGTTTTCAAACGTCATGAACATATGAGATGTTTCGAGGGCTGAAATTGGGATTTCAGGCTCGTGCCCATGTCAAGAGGTATAAGACCTCCGACGATTTTCTTAGCCTGCAATCTAAGGGAGAAAAGCTCAATCATTGAGCTTGTGCTCAGATTGTCTGAGTGCAACAATCACTTGAATCGAGTGGGAGTTGATCTTCCAGTTGAGATAGTGATGTTTCTCCAAAGTTATTGCCACCAAGCTGCTAGAGCTTCGTGATGAACTATAACAAATCAGGGATAAATATGATGATCCTTGAGATATTCACGATGTTTGACACCGCGAAAGTAGAAATCAAGAAGGAGCATCAATTGTTGATGGTTAGTGAAACCACTAGTTTCAAGAAGGGCAAGGGAAAGAAGGGGTACTTCATGAAACGGCAAATTAGTTGCTGCTCCAGTGAAGAAACCCAAGGTTGAACCCAAGCCCGAGACTAAGTGCTTCTGTAATAAGGGGAACTGCCACTGGAGCAGCATTACCCTAGATACTTGGTAGATGAGAAGGCTGGCAAGGTCGATAGAATTATATTGGATATACATTATGTTAATGTGTACTTTACTAGTACTCCTAGTAGCACCAGGGTATTAAGATACCGGTTCGGTTGCTAAGTGTTAGTAACTCAAATAAAAGAGCTACGGAATAAACGGAGACTAGCTAAAGGTGAGCTGACGATATGTGTTGAAGTGTTTCCAAGTTTGATGTGATCAAACATCGCACGCCCTCTACCATCAAGATTAGTATTAAACCTGAATAATTGTCATTTGGTGTTTGCGTTGAGCATAGACATGATTGGATTATGTCTATCGCAATACGCTTATTCATTTAAGGAGAATAATGGTTACTCTATTTATTTGAATAACACCTTCAATGGTCTTGCACCTAAAGGAATGGTTTATTGAATCTCGATCGTAGTGATACGCATTTTCATGCCAAAAATATAAGATAGTACCACTTACTTGTGGCACTGCCATGTAAGTCATATTGGTATAAAACGCATGAAGAAGCTCCATGTTGATGGATCTTTGGACTCACTCATTTTTGAAAAGTTTGAGACATGCGAACCATGTCTATTGGTGTATACGCATGAAGAAACTCCATGCAAATGGACCGTTTGGACTCACTTGATTTTGAATCACTTGAGATATGCAAATCATACCACATAGGCAAGATGACTGAAAAGCCTCGTTTTCAGTAAGATGGAACAAGATAGCAACTTGTTGGAAGTAACACATTTTGATGTGTGCAGTCCAATGAGTGCTGAGGCATGCAGTGAACATCTTTATGTTCTTACTTCACGGATGATTTAAGTAGATACTGAGTATATTTACTTGATGAAACAGAAGTCTGAATTATTGAATGGTTCAAGTAATTTCAGAGTGAAGTTGAAGGTCATCGTGACAAGAGGATAAAATGTCTATGATATGATCATAGAGATGAGTATCTGAGTTACGAGCTTTGGCACGCAATTAAGACATTGTGGAAATTGTTTCACAATTAATACCGCCTGGAACACCATAGTTTTATGGTGTGTCCGAACATCATAGTTGCACCCTATTGGATATGGTGCGTACCATGATGTCTCTTATCGAATTACCACTATCGTTCATGGGTTAGGCATTAGAGACAACCACACTCACTTTAATAAGGGCACCGCGTAATTCCGTTGAGATGACACCGTTTGAACTATGGTTTGGAGAAGCCTAAGTTGTCATTTCTTAAAGGTTTGGGGCTGCGACGCTTATGTGAAAAGTTTCAGGTTGATAAGCTCGAACCCAAAGCGGATAAAATACATCTTCATAGGACACCCAAAACAGTTGGGTATACCTCCTAATTCAGATCCGAAAGCAATAGGGATTGTTTCTTGAATCGGGTCCTTTCTCGAGGAAAAGTTTGTCTCAAAAGTTGAGTGGGAGGATGGTGGAGACTTGATGAGGTTATTGAACCGTCACTTCAACTAGTGTGTAGCAGGGCACAGGAAGTTGTTCCTGTGGCACCTACACCAATTGAAGTAGAAGCTTATGATAGTGATCATGAAGTTTCGGATCAAGTCACTATCGTACCTCGTAGGACGACAAGGACGCGTACTGCTTCGGAGTGGTACGGTAATCCTGTCTTGAAGGTCATGTTGCTAGACAACAATGAACCTATGAGCTATGGAGAAGCGATGGTGGGCCCAAATTCCGACAAATGGTTAGAAGCCATGAAAACCGAGATAGGATCCATGTATCAGAACAAAGCATGGACTTTGGTGGACTTGCCCGATGATCGGCAAGCCATTGAGATAAATGGATCTTTAAGAAGAAGACGGACGTGGACGGTAATGTCACCGTCTATGAAGCTCGACTTGTGGCGAAGAGTTTTTCACAAGTTCAAAGAGTTGACTACGATGAGATTTTCTCATCCGTAGCGATGCTTAAGTCCGTCGTAATCATGTTAGCATTAGCTGCATTTATGAAATCGGCAAGATGGATCTCAAAACGAGTTTCCTTACCAGCCAGTAAGGAAAGGTTGTATGTGATACAATCGTAAAGGTTTTGTCGATCCTAAGGATGCTAACAGGTATGCTAGCTCCAATGATCCTTCCATGGACCGGAGTAAGCATCTCGGAGTTGGAATATGCACTTTGATAAGATGATCAAAGATTTTGGGTTTATACAAAGTTTATGAGAAACTTGTATTTCCAAAGAAGTGAGTGGGAGCACTATAGAATTTTTGATGAGTATATGTTGTTGACATATTGTTGATCGTAAATGATGTAGAATTTCTGGAAAGCATATAGGGTTATTTGAAAAGTGTTTTCAAGTGAAAACCTGTATTAAGTTACTTGAACATTGAGCATCAAGATCTATAGGATAGATCAAAACTGCTTAATGGTACTTTCAAATGAGCATATATTTTGACATGATCTTGAAGGTGTTCAAGATGGATCACCAAAGAAGGAGTTCTTGCCGAGATGTAAGGTATGAAGTTAAGACTTAAAGCTCGACCACGGCAGTAAAAGAGAGAAAGGACAAAGGTCGCCCCTATGCTTCAGACGTAGGCTCTATAGTATGCCATCTTGTGTACCGCACCGGAAGTGTGCCTTGCCATGAGTCAGTCAAGGGGTACAAGAATGATCCAGGAATGGATCATTGGACAGCGGTCAAAAATTGTCCTGGAAGTAAATAAGGACATGTTTCTCGATTATGGAGGTGATAAAAGTTCGGCGTAAAGGGTTACGCCGATGCAAGCTTTAACACCTATCCGAGTGACTCTGAGTAGCAAATCGGATACATATAGTGGAGCAACCATTTGGAATAGCTCCAAGTGGAGCGTGGAAGCAGCATTTACAATATGACCTAGAGATTTATGAAGTACACACGGATTTGAATGTTGCGCACCGCTGACTAAAACTTCTCTCAAGCAAAACATGATCAAACCCCGTAACTCATTGAGTCTTAATCACATGATGATGTGAACTAGTTTAATGACACTAGTAAACTCTTTGGATGTTAGTCACATGGCGATGTGACCTGTGAGTGTTAATCACATGGCGATGTGAACTAGATTATTGACTCTAGTGCAAGTGGGAGACTGTTGGAAATATGCCCTAGAGGCAATAATAAATTAGTTATTATTATATTTCCTTGTTCATGATAATCGTTTATTATCCATGCTATAATTGTATTGACCGGAAACCGCAATACATGTGTGGATACATAGACAACACCATGTCCCTAGTAAGCCTCTAGTTGACTAGCTCGTTGATCAATAGATGGTTACGCTTTCCTGACCATGGACATTTGATGTCATTGATAATAGGATCACATCATTAGGAGAATGATGTGATGGACAAGACCCAATCCTAAGCCTAGCACAAAGATCGTAGTTCGTATGCTAAAGCTTTTCTAATGTCAAGTATCATTTCCTTAGACCATGAGATTGTGCAACTCCCGGATACCGTAGGAATGCTTTGGGTGTACCATACGTCACAACGTAATCGGGTGGCTATAAAGGTGCACTACGGTATCTCCGAAAGTGTCATTGGGTTGGTACGAATCGAGACTGGATTTGTCACTCCGTGTAAACGGAGAGGTATCTCTAGGCCCACTCGATAGGACATCATCATAATGTGCACAATGTGACCAAGGGGTTGATCGCGGGATGATGTGTTACGGAACGAGTAAAGAGACTTTCCGGTAACGAGATTGAACAAGGTATCGGGATACCGACGATCGAATCTCGGGCAAGTACAATACCACTAGACAAAGGGAATTGAATACGGGATTGATTGAATCCTCGACATCGTGGTTCATCCGATGAGATCATCGTGGAACATGTGGGAGCCAACATGGGTATCCAGATCCCGCTGTTGGTTATTGACCGGAGAACGTCTCGGTCATGTTCAGATGGTTCCCGAACCCGTAGGGTCTACACACTTAAGGTTCGATGACGCTAGGGTTATAAAGGAAGTTTGTATGTGGTTACCGAATGTTTTTGAGTCCGGATGAGATCCCGGACGTCACGAGGAGTTCCGGAATGGTCCGGAGGTAAAGATTTATATATGGAAGTCCTGTTTTGGTCACCGGAAAAGTTTCGGTTTTTCCAAGATGTACTGGGACCACCGGAGGGTCCCGGGTCCACCAAGTGGGGCCACCAACCCTGAAGGCTGCGTGGGCCAAGTGTGGAGGGACCAGCCCTAGGTGGGCTGGGGCGCCTCCCACCAAGGCCCAAGGCGTGGGAAGAGGGGAGGGCAAACCCTAGGTCCAGATGGGCCTTAAGGCCCACCTAGTGGCGCCCTCTCTCCCCTTGGCCGCCCCTTAGATGGGATCTAGGGCTGGCCGCACCCCTTGGGGTGGGAAACCCTAAAGGGGGCGCAGCCCCCTTCCCCCCTATATATACTTGAGGTTTTGGGGCTGCCATACACATGAGTTTCTTCCCCTCTTGGCGCAGCCCTACCTCTCTCCCTTCTCCTCTCTCCATGGTGCTTGGCGAAGCCTCGCAGGATTGCCACGCCTCCATCACCACCACGCCGTTGTGCTGCTGCTGGACAGAGTCTTCTCAACCTCTCCTCTCTCCTTGCTGGATCAAGGCGTGAGGCGCCACCGGGCTGTACGTGTGTTGAACGCGGAGGTGCCGTCTGCTCGCACTAGGATCTCCGGTGATTTGGATCACGACGAGTACGACTCCTTCAACCCCGTTCACTTGAACGCTTCCGCTTAGCGATCTACAAGGGTATGTAGATGCACTCTCCTTCCCCTCGTTGCTGGTTTCTCCATAGATAGATCTTGGTGACACGTAGGAAAATTTTGAATTTCTGCTACGTTCCCCAACATAACTTTCCTCCTTGGATGTGCATGAAGCGGAAGTTCATTATAATGCCAGTTCTCATCCAAGGCCCTAAGCAACCCAGCAACGACATTGATTTGTACCTAAGGCCATTAGTTGAAGAACTTTTACAGCTGTGGAATGGAAAAGGTGTACGTGTGTGGGATGAGCACAAACAGGAGGAATTTGACCTGCATTCGTTGCTGTTTGTAACCATCAACGATTGGCCTACTCTCAGTAACCTTTCAAGACAGACAAACAAGGGATACCACGCATGCACGCACTGTTTAGCTGACACCGAAAGTATATACCTAGACAAATGCAGGAAGAATGTGTACCTGGGCCATCGTCGATTTCTTCCGACCAACCATCAATGTCGAAAGAAAGGCAAGCATTTCAAAGGCGAGGCAGATCACCGGAAGAAGCCCGCCATGCGTACCGATGATCATGTACTTGTTATGGTCAATGATTTACACGTAATATTTGGAAAGGGTCCCGGCGTACTATCTGTTCTGAATGACGCTGAGGGACGCGCACCCATGTGGAACAAGAAATCTATATTTTGGGACCTACCCTACTGGAAAGACCTAGAGGTCCGCTCTTCAATCGACGTGATGCACGTGAGGAAGAACCTTTGTGTGAACCTGCTAGACTTCTTGGGCGTGTATGGGAAGACAAAAGATACACCAGAGGCACGGGAGGACCTGCAACGTTTGCACGAAAAATACGGCATGCCTCCATGCTACGTCTTGAGCTTGCGTTGGTTTTCCCCGAACAGGAGAGGATGATGCAGCAGAGTAGCGTAAGTATTTCCCTCGGTTTTTGAGAACCAAGGTATCAATCCAGTAGGAGGCCACGCGCAAGTCCCTCGTACCTACACAAAGCAAATAACTGCTCGCAACCAACGCGAATAGGGGTTGTCAATCCCTTCACGGTCACTTACGAGAGTGAGATCTGATAGAGATGATGGATAATATTTTTGGTATTTTTGGTATAGTGATGCAAAGCAAAATAAAAGGCAAAGTAAAGAGCAAGGCAATAATAAAGCGTAGGAAGATTAATATGATGAAAATAGACCCGGGGGCCATAGATTTCACTAGTGGCTTCTCTCAAGAGCATAAGCATTTTACGGTTGGTGAACGAATAACTGTTGAGAAATTGACAGAATTGAGCATAGTTATGAGAATATCTAGGTATGATCATGTATATAGGCATCACGTCCGAGACAAGTAGGCCGACTCCTGCCTGCATCTACTACTATTACTCCACTCATCGACCGCTATCCAGCATGCATCTAGAGTATTAAGTTAATGAAAACAAAGTAACGCCTTAAGCAAGATGACATGATGTAGAGGAATAAATTCATGCAATATGATAAATACCCCATCTTGTTATCCTCAATGGCAACATTACAATACGTGCCTTGCAACCCTTTCTGTCACTAGGTAAGGACACCACAAGATTGAACCCAAAGCTAAACACTTCTCCCATTGCAAGAACTACCAATCTAGTTGGCCAAACCAAACGGATAATTCGAAGAGACTTGCAAAGATAACTCAATCATACATAAAAGAATTCAGAAAAGATTCAAATATTGTTCATAGATAATCTTGATCATAAACCCACAATTCATCGCTCTTAACAAACACGCCGCAAAAAGAAGATTACATCGAATAGATCTCCACGAGAGAGGGGGAGAACATTGTATTGAGATCCAAAAAGAGAGAAGAAGCCATCTAGCTTCTAACTATGGACCCGAAGGTCTGAAGTAAACTACTCACACTTCATCGGAGAGGCTATGATGTTGATATAGAAGCCCTCCGTGGTGGAATCCCCTTCCGGCGGAGCTCCGGAACAGGCCCCAAGATGGGATCTCGTGGATACAGAAAGTTGCGGCAATGGAATTAGGTTTTTGGCTCCGTATCTGGTCTGTTGGGGGTACGTAGGTATATATAGGAGGAAAAAGTATGTCAGTGGAGCCTCGGGGCCAGGGCCCACGAGGTAGGGGGCGCGCCCTAGGGGGGCACTCTCCACCCTCGTGGCCGCCTCGTGGCTTTCTTGACGGAGGGTCCAAGTCTCCTGGATCTTATCTGATGAGAAAATCATGTTCCCGAAGGTTTCATTCCGTTTGGACTCCGTTTGATATTCTGTTTCTTCGAAACACTGAAATAGGCAAAAAAACAGCAATTCTGGGCTGGGCCTCCGGTTAATAGGTTAGTCCCAAAAGTAATATAAAAGTGGATAATAAAGCCCAATATAGTCCAAAACAATAGATAATATAGCAGGGAGCAATAAAAAATTATAGATACGTTGGAGACGTATCGCATCCTAAGCTTAATTCCTACTCGTCCTCGAGTAGGTAAATGATAAAAACAGAATTTTTGATGCGGAGTGCTACTTGGCATAATTTCAATGTAATTCTTCTTAATTGTGGTATGAATATTCAGATCCGAAAGATTCAAGACAAAAGTTCATATTGACATAAAAATAATAATACTTCAAGCATACTAACAAAGCAATCATGTCTTCTCAAAATAACATGGCCAAAGAAATTTATCCCTACAAAATCATATAGTCTGGCTATGCTCTATCTTCACCACACAAAGTATTTAAATCATGCACAACCCGGATGACAAGCCAAGCAATTGTTTCATACTTTTGACATTTTCAAAACTTTTTCAATCTTCAAGCAATACATGAGCGTGAGCCATGGATATAACACTATATGTGGAATAGAATGGTGGTTGTGGAGAAGACAAAAAGAGGGGAAGATAGTCTCACATCAACTAGGCGTATCAATGGGCTATGGAGATGCCCATCAATAGATATCAATGTGAGTGAGTAGGGATTGCCATGCAACAGATGCACTAGAGCTATAAGCATATTAAAGCTCAACAAAAGAAACTAAGTGGGTGTGCATCCAACTCGCTTGCTCATGAAGACCTAGGGCAATTTGAGGAAGCCCATCATTGGAATATACAAGCCAAGTTCTATAATGAAAAATTCCCACTAGTATATGAAACTGACAAAACGAGAGACTCTCTATTATGAAGATCATGGTGCTACTTTGAAGCACAAGTGTGGTAAAAGGATAGTAACATTGTCCCTTCTCTCTTTTTCTCTCATTTTTTTATTTGGGCCTTTTCTCTTTTTTATGGCCTCTTTTTTTTCATCCGGAGTCTCATCCCGACTTATGGGGGAATCATAGTCTCCATCATCCTTTCCTCACTTGGGACAATGCTCTAAAAATGATGATCATCACACTTTTATTTTTCTTACAACTCAATGATTACAACTCGATACTTAGAACAAAATATGACTCTATGTGTATGCCTCCGGCGGTGTACCGGGATATGCAATGATTCATAAGTGACATGTATGAAAGGTGAACGGTGGCTTTGCCGCCAATACGATGTCAACTAAATGATCATGCTAAGCAATATGACAATGATGGAGCGTGTCATAATAAACGGAACGGTGGAAAGTTGCATGGCAATATATCTCGGAATGGCTATGGAAATGCCATGATAGGTAGGTATGGTGGCTGTTTTGAGGAAGGTATATGGTGGGTGTATGATACCGCTAAAAGTGCGGTATTAGAGAGGCTAGCAATGGTGGAAGGGTGAGAAAAATGTGTATAATCCATGGACTCAACATTAGTCATAAAGAACACATATACTTATTGCAAAAATCTACAAGTTATCAAAGCAAAGTATTACACGCATGCTCCTAGGGGGATAGATTGGTAGGAAAAGACCATCGCTCGTCTCCGACCGCCACTCATAAGGAAGACAATCAATAAATAATTCATGCTCCGACTTCATCACATAACGGTTCACCATACGTGCATGCTACGGGAATCACAAACTTTAACACAAGTATTTCTCAAATTCACAATTACTCAACTAGCATGACTCTAATATTATCACCTTCATATCTCAAAACAATTATCAAGCATCAAACTTTTCTTAGTATTCAACGCACTCAAACGAAAGTTCTACACATCTTGAATACCAAGCATATTATTATTAAGAAAATTACCATGCTATTTAAGACTCTCAAAATAATCTAAGTGAAGCATGAGAGATCAATAGTTTCTATAAAACAAATTCACCACCGTGCTCTAAAAGATATAAGTGAAGTACTAGAGCAAAACTATCAAGCTGAAAAGATATAAGTGAAGCACATAGAGCAAAACTATCAAGCTCAAAAGATATAAGTGAAGCACATAGAGTATTCTAACAAATTCCAATTCATGTATGGCTCTCTCAAAAGGTGTGTACAGCAAGGATTATTTTGGTAAACTAACAAGCAAACACACAAATAATACAAGATGCTCCAAGCAAAACACATATCATGTGGTGAATAAAAATATAGCTCCAAGTAAAGTTACCGATGGAAGTGGATTTAAAGAGGATGCCTTCCGGGGCATCCCCAAGCTTTGACTCTTTGGTGTCCTTGGATTATCTTGGGGGTGCCATGGGCATCCCCAAGCTTAGGCTCTTGCCACTCCTTGTTCCATAATCCATAAAAAAATTTCACCCAAAACTTGAAAACTTCACAACACAAAACTCAACAGAAATCTCGTAAGCTCCGTTAGCGAAAGAAAAAAAAATACCACTTCAAGTTACTGTAATGAACTCATTCTTTATTTATATTGGTGTTAAACCTACTATATTACAACTTCTCTATGGATCATAAATTATTTTACTAGCCATAGATTCATCAAAATAAGCAAACAACACACGAAAAACAGAATCTGTCAAAAACAGAACAGTCTGTAGTTATCTGTAACTAACCCAAACCTACTATATTACAACTTCTCTATGGATCATAAATTATTTTACTAGCCATAGATTCATCAAAATAAGCAAACAACACACGAAAAACAGAATCTGTCAAAAACAGAACAGTCTGTAGTTATCTGTAACTAACCCAAACTTATGGAACTCCAAAAATTCAGGAAAAATAGGACGGCCTAGGAAATTTGTTTATTGATCATCAGCAATTGGAATCACTATTTTATCACGTTCTGGTGATTTTAAACAATTGTTTTCGTGAACCGAAAGTTTCTGGAAATTACAGCAAGATCAAATAACTATTATCCAAGAAGATCCTATAGGTTTAACTTGGCACAAACACTAACTAAAGCATAAAAACACATATAAACAGAAGGTAGATGGATTATTTATTCCTAAACAGAAACAAAAACTAAAAAACTAAAAATAAAATTGGGTTGCCTCCCAACAAGCGCTATCGTTTAACGCCCCTAGCTAGGCATAAAAGCAATGATAGATTTAGGTATTGCCATCTTTGGTGGGCAATCCATAAGTGGCTCTCATAATAGATTCATATGGTAATTTTATCTTCTTCCTAGGGAAGTGTTCCATGCCTTTATTTAATGGGAATTGGAATCTAATATTCCCTTCCTGCACATCAATAATTGCACTAATCGTTCTAAGGAAAGGTCTACCTAGAATAATAGGACATGAAGGATTGCAATCTATATCAAGAACGATAAAGTCTACGGGCACATAATTCCTGTTTGCAATGATAGGAACATCATTAATTCTTCCCATAGGTTTCTTAATAGTGGAATCTGCAAGGTGCAAGTTTAGAGAGCATTCATCAAAATCACGGAAATCTAGCAAATCACACAAAGTTTTGGGAATAGTGGAAACACTAGCACCCAAATCACATAAATCATAAAATTCATGATCCTTAATCTTAATTTTAATAGTTGGTTCCCACTCATCATAAAGGTTTCTAGGGATGGAGACTTCCAACTCAAGTTTTTCCTCATAAGATTGCATCAAGGCATCAACGATATGTTTAGTAAACGCTTTATTTTGACTATAAGCATGCGGAGAATTTAGCACGGATTGTAACAAGGAAATACAATCAATTAAAGAGCAACTTTCATAATTAAATTCCTTGAAATCCAAAATAGTGGGTTTAGCAACATCTAAAGTTTAACTTTCTTCAATCCCACTTTTATCAATTTTAGCATCATACTCTAAAAGCTCCTAATTTTGAGAACGCCTTCTAGGTAAAGGTGACTCATATTCAATCTCATCATTATCAAGATTCATATTGGAAAACAAGGATTTGATAGGAGACACATCAATAACTTTTAGATCTTCATCTTGATTTTCATGGAAATTGGAAGAACACGCTTTAATAAAGGCATCTTTCATAGCACGCATCCTAGCGGTTCTTTACTTGCACTCATCAATGGAAATTCTCATGGCTTTGAGAGACTCATTGATATCATGCTTAGGAGGAATAGATCTAAGCTTTAAAGAATCAACATCAAGAGAAATTCTATCAACGTTCCTAGCCAATTCATCAACTTTAAGTAATTTCTCTTCAAGCAAAGCATTAAAAATTCTTTTGTGAATTCATAAACTCCTTAACACTATTCTCAAATTCAGAGGGCACCTTATTAAAATTTCCATAAGAGTTGTTGTAGGAATTTCCATAATTATTAGAAGATTACTAGGATAGGGCCTAGGATTAAAATTTCCTCTATATGCGTTGTTACCAAAATTATTCCTACCAACAAAATTCACATCCATACATTCATTATTATTGTCAATCAAAGTAGACAAAGGCATATCATTAGGATCAGAAGAAACACCCTTAGTAGCAAATAATGTCATAAGTTCATCCATCTTTCCACTCAAAACATTGATTTCTTCTATCGCGTGCACTTTTTTTATTAGTAGATCTTTCAGTGTGCCATTGAGAATAATTAACCATAATATTATCTAGGAGTTTAGTAGCATCTCCTAAAGTGATTTCCATAAAAGTGCCTCCCTCGGCTGAATCTAAAAGGTTTCTAGAAGCAAAATTCAATCCGGCATAAATTTTTTGTATAATCATCCACAAATTCAAACCATGAGTAGGGCAATTACGTATCATTAATTTCATTCTCTACCAAGCTTGTGCAACATGTTCATGATCAAGTTGCTTAAAATTCATAATATCGTTCCTAAGAGAGATGATCTTAGCGGGAGGAAAATACTTAGAGATAAAAGCATCTTTGCACTTGTTCCAGGAATCAATACTATTTTTAGGCAAAGACGAAAACCAAGCTTTAGCACGATCTCTAAGCGAAAAAGGAAATAGCTTCAATTTAACAACATCATTGTCAACATCTTTCTTCTTTTGCATATCACACAAATCTACCAAGCTATTTAGATGAGTAGCGGCATCTTCATTGGGAAGGCCGGCGAATTGATCTTTCATAACAAGATTCAGTAAAGCAGCATTGATTTCACACGATTCAGTATTGGCAAGAGGAGCAATCGGAGTGCTAAGGAAATCATTATTGTTGGTATTGGTAAAGTCACACAATTTGGTATTATCTTGAGCCATAGTGACAAGCATGCAATCCAACACACGAGCAAACAAGCGAACGAGGAAAAGGCAAACGGAAAGAGAGGAGGAGATTGGGAAAGAGAGGGCAAATAAAACGGCAAGGGTGAAGTGGGGGAGAGGAAAACGAGAGGCAAACGGCAAATAATGTAATGCAAGAGATAGGGGATTGTGATCGGTACTTGGTATGTTGGCTTTTGCGTAGACTCCCCGGCAACGGCGCCAGAAATCCTTCTTGCTACGTCTTGAGCTTGCGTTGGTTTTCCCCAAAGAGGAGAGGAGTGCTACATAATTTCAATGTAATTCTTCTTAATTGTGGTATGAATATTCAGATCCGAAAGATTCAAGACAAAAGTTCATATTGACATAAAAATAATAATACTTCAAGCATGCTAACAAAGCAATCATGTCTTCTCAAAATAACATGGCCAAAGAAAGTTATCCCTACAAAATCATATAGTCTGGCTATGCTCTATCTTCACCACACAAAGTATTTAAATCATGCACAACCCCGATGACAAGCCAAGCAATTGTTTCATACTTTTGACATTTTCAAAACTTTTTCAATCTTCACGCAATACATGAGCGTGAGCCATGGATATAACACTATATGTGGAATAGAATGGTGGTTGTGGAGAAGACAAAAAGAGGGGAAGATAGTCTCACATCAACTAGGCGTATCAATGGGCTATGGAGATGCCCATCAATAGATATCAATGTGAGTGAGTAGGGATTGCCATGCAACAGATGCACTAGAGCTATAAGCATATTAAATCTCAACAAAAGAAACTAAGTGGGTGTGCATCCAACTCGCTTGCTCATGAAGATCTAGGGCAATTTGAGGAAGCCCATCATTGGAATATACAAGCCAAGTTCTATAATGAAAAATTCCCACTAGTATATGAAAGTGAAAAAACGAGAGACTCTCTATTATGAAGATCATGGTGCTACTTTGAAGAACAAGTGTGGTAAAAGGATAGTAACTTTGTCCCTTCTCTCTTTTTCTCTCATTTTTTTATTTGGGCCTTTTCTCTTTTTTTATGGCCTCTTTTTTTTCGTCCGGAGTCTCATCCCGACTTATGGGGGAATCATAGTCTCCATCATCCTTTCCTCACTTGGGACAATGCTCTAAAAATGATGATCATCACACTTTTATTTTTCTTACAACTCGATACTTAGAACAAAATATGACTCTATGTGTATGCCTCCGGCGGTGTACCGGGATATGCAATGATTCATAAGTGACATGTATGAAAGGTGAACGGTGGCTTTGCCACAAATACGATGTCAACTAAATGATCATGCTAAGCAATATGACAATGATGGAGCGTGTCATAATAAACGGAACGGTGGAAAGTTGCATGGCAATATATCTCGGAATGGCTATGGAAATGCCATGATAGGTAGATATGGTGGCTGTTTTGAGGAAGGTATATGGTGGGTGTATGATACCGGCGAAAAGTGCGCGGTATTAGAGAAGCTAGCAATGGTGGAAGGGTGAGAAAAATGTGTATAATCCATGGACTCAACATTAGTCATAAAGAACACATATACTTATTGCAAAAATCTACAAGTTATCAAAGCAAAGTATTACGTGCATGCTCCTAGGGGGATAGATTGGTAGGAAAAGACCATCGGATGTATATAGGCATCTAGGTATGATCATGTATATAGGCATCACGTCCGAGACAAGTAGACCGACTCCTGCCTGCATCTACTACTATTACTCCACTCATCGACCGTTATCCAACATGCATCTAGAGTATTAAGTTAATGAAAACAAAGTAACGCCTTAAGCAAGATGACATGATGTAGAGGAATAAATTCATGCAATATGATAAATACCCCATCTTGTTATCCTCAATGGCAACAATACAATACGTGTGTTGCAACCCTTTCTGTCACTAGGTAAGGACACCGCAAGATTGAACCCAAAGCTAAACACTTCTCCCATTGCAAGAACTACCAATCTATTTGGCCAAACCAAACGGATAATTCGAAGAGACTTGAAAAGATAACTCAATCATACATAAAAGAATTCAGAGAAGATTCAAATATTGTTCATAGATAATCTTGATCATAAACCCACAATTCATCGGTCTCAACAAACACACCGCAAAAAGAAGATTACATCAAATAGATCTCCACGAGAGAGGGGGAGAACATTGTATTGAGATCCAAAAGGAGAGAAGAAGCCATCTAGCTACTAACTATGGACCCGAAGGTCTGAAGTAAACTACTCACACTTCATCGAAGAGGCTATGATGTTGATGTAGAAGCCCTCCGTGGTGGAATCCCCTTCCGTCGGAGCTCCGGAACATGCCCCAAGATGGGATCTCATGGATACAGAAAGTTGCGGCGGTGGAATTAGGTTTTTGGCTCTGTATCTGGTCTGTTGGGGTACGTAGGTATATATAGGAGGAAGAAGTACGTCGGTGGAGCCTCGGGGGGCCCACGAGGCAGGGGGCGCGCCCTATGGGGGGGCGCCCTCCACCCTCGTGGCCGCCTCTTGGCTTTCTTGACGGAGGGTCCAAGTCTCCTGGATCTTATCTGATGAGAAAATCACGTTCCCGAAGGTTTCATTCCGTTTGGACTCCGTTTGATATTTCGTTTCTTCGAAACACTGAAATAGGAAAAAAACAGCAATTCTGGACTGGGCCTCCGGTTAATAGGTTAGTCCCAAAAGTAATATAAAAGTGGAAAATAAAGCCCAATATATTGCAAAACAATAGATAATATAGCATGGAGCAATCAAAATTATAGATACGTTGTAGACGTATCACTCCAAAGCAGTATGAAGGTTCTGCCAGCTATGCTCTTACCAAAGAAGAGAAGGAAATCTTCTTTGAATGCCTGCTCAGTATGAAGGTCCCGTCTGGCTTCTCGTCGAATATAAGGGGAATATTAAATATGCCAGAGAAAAAGTTCCAGAACCTGAAGTCTCATGACTGCCACGTGATCACGACGCAACTGCTTCCAGTTGCATTGAGGGGGCTTCTACCGAAAATCGTTCGATTAGCCATTGTAAAGCTATGTGCATTCCTCAATGCAATCTCTCAAAAGGTGATCGATCCAGAAATCCTACCAAGGCTAAGGAGTGATGTGGCGCAATGTCTTGTCAGTTTCGAGCTGGTGTTCCCACCATCCTTCTTCAATATCATGACGTACATCCTAGTTCATCTAGTCGACGAGATTGTCATTCTAGGCCCCGTATTTCTACACAATATGTTCCCCTTTGAGAGGTTCATGGGAATCCTAAAGGAATATGTCCGTAACCGTGCTAGGCCGGAAGGAAGCATCTCCATGGGCCATCAAACAGAGGATGTCACTAGGTTTTGTGTTGACTTCATTCCTGGCCTTAAGAAGATTGGTCTCCCTCAATCCTGGTATAAGGGGAGACAGACTGGAAAAGGCACGCTCGGAGGGGACTCAATAATATGTAAGGATGGGAGTCAGTGTCAAAACCGGCGGATCTCGGGTAGGGGGTCCCGAACTGTGCGTCTAAGGCTAATGGTAACAGGAGGCGGGGGACACAATGTTTACCCAGGTTCGGGCCCTCTCGATGGAGGTAATACCCTACTTCCTGCTTGATTGATCTTGATGATATGAGTATTACAAGAGTTGATCTACCACGAGATCATAGAGGCTAAACCCTAGATGCTAGCCTATGATTATGATTGTTGTTGTCCTACGGACTAAACCCTCTGGTTTATAGACACCGGAGGGGGCTAGGGTTACACAGAGTCGGTTATAAGGGAGTAGATCTACATATCCGAATTGCCAAGCTTGCCTTCCACGCAAAGGAGAGTCCCACCCGGACACGGGACGAAGTCTCCAATCTTGTATCTTCATAGTCCAACAGTCCGACCAAAGTATATAGTTCGGTTGTCCGAGGACCCCCTAATCCAGGACTCCCTCAGTAGCCCCTGAACCAGGCTTCAATGACGATGAGTCTGGCGCGCAGATTGTCTTCGGCATTGCAAGGCGGGTTCTTCTCCAAATCCCAAGTACCTGTCGTAACGAGTAGTGTCCGGCTTCCCATGAATGTTGCACTCCTCGGCTTCTGTGCTTTAATAATGTGTATCTCCACATGTCAAGCGAATGCGAGAATTCTGGGCATTTTTACATTTGCCAGCCTAACCATGTAAGTAAATCATCTATTTAAAGAGACGGGGATCCTCAGATCCAGATCACACCATCCTCCCACAGCGAGTATCCCTCAGAGCGCTCCCGGAAAAGTCCATCCCATCATGGCCGGCCATCGCAGCTCCTCCTCTCGCTCCCGTAGCACTAAGCCAGACAATTGGGAGAAGTGTTCCGTCCCCCACAGCCAATTAGTAGAGTTGCAGACCCAGGGGTTTCTCCCTCCTGCGTATATGGTCCCCGTTCGAGCCGGACTAGCCACTTATAATGGTGGGGAGCAAGCAGAGAGATTTCCCAACCCATCCAGGGTTGAGCGGGAATGCCTTGTCCCTTACTTATTGAGGGGACTCGGATTTCCAATCCATTCGTTCCTCCGCGGGCTCCTGGAGTTCTATGGCCTCCAGCTGCATAACTTTACTCCCGCCTCCATATTACACATCGCCGCCACGCCTTTTTTGAAAGCTGTTTCGGCTGCGAAGCTCATTTCGAGCTATGGAAGAGGCTATTCGCCTGCACCCGCATACAGGAGGGGTCAATATATCAAGTGGGCGGAGCCGAAATATGGCGCATCACCGGGACTGGATACCTGTCCGGTACTCCGAAGAAGACATCCAAAGAATGGCTTTGTAGTGGTTTTATATGGAGGACGTCCCCCTTCCGGACCCTATTTTGATGGGCCTTCCTGAGTTTGATAATGCCCCTTTGAAGAAATGCCACAGCTGGCGCCCTTGGAGCCCCCAGGAGGAAGATAACACAGAGGTCCTTTACCTGATGGGAAGGATAAAAAGCTGGCCAAATCAGGACTGACAATAGTCGAGGTTATGTCAATATGTATAATGCGGGGGGTGCAGCCACTTCAGTATCGGGGGAAACCCATGTGGTACTTCAATGGAGAAGACAATTCCACCCGCTGCGGTCGTAAAGGTCCGGACTCCGCCGCTGCTCTAGCAAAAATACTGTCCGATTTGTACAAAGGAGAGGAAGAGGAGTTCATCCGCATTAAGCCACGGGATGGATTCTCCATGTACAACCCCCCAAACTGGGTGAGCTGCTACCTTTTACTCCAGACCTTCCCGCATTCTTCATCGTAAATATTTACCTTGCTATTCCATAGTAGGAACTGCGAAAAGCTGTGAGGGAGGTCCACAACCCGTCTCCACAGCCAGAGGACCCTGACCGGGCCCTCGACCCCGGACTCGAAGAAGATCCGGACATATTTGTGGAGCTCGTCGACAGGACGTTCTATCAGTTAAGCTGCGACGGTGCCTTGGTGGCCATCATAGCCGATTATCCTGGCCTGCTCCCTGCATCGCATGTAAGTAAAACCGGAGTCCCAACTTCCAAGAAGGATCCCTTCTTTGCACTTCACCCACCGCACACGTATTGCGTCTTACAGGGAAGGCCCTCGGGGCGCCATGCCGAACCCGCGGTGACTCATCAAGGGGAACTGAAGTCGGGTAGGCTTAAAAGTAAGGCGGTCAGGACTGAGACGTCGTCGCAGAGGTATGAAAAAACCCTGCTCCGTGGTTGTCGTCTTTAAAATATAATAACGTCCATGGTTCCTGGCAGATAAAACGCCTCCACCAGCCGGACTCCAGAGCCAGACTTAGGGGCAGATGCTAACGTGGGGACAACACCGGATGTTCCTCCTACAGAGGATGCGGATAGGCTGTCCGCTACGAATTCCGAAGTGGAGAGCGCCATGAATCACAGGCATCGCCGGGCCATACTCCGCGACCCTAGTTTCTCCGAAGAGGCGTTCGATGCCTTCAACTCAGGAGACACGTACATCCGAGCTGCTCAAAATGGCCTTGCCAGAGCCACAGACCAGTATGTAAAGGATATACGAAAATCTGATAATTATGTATATCAGTAGCCCCTGAGACAACAGTTGGCACAACTGATTTAAGGATCATTATATGCCTAAGTTCTTACGGAGAAGAATACCCAGTTGTCTCAAGAGCTGGAGGAGTGCAAAGCCCAGCTACGGGCCGCAGTTGCCGGAATGGAGGAGTCCAAGAAGGCCCCATCTGGTAATACTTGTCTTGATCGAAAAGAATGAAATGACATGTACCAGTTAGTATTCGGCATGCATGCCAATCTAACAATAGATTCTACAGATAATCCCGGAGTGAATCCGAAGATCGTGCGAGGGGATGAGCAACATGCTCAACGACAGCTAGAGGCTTGCTAGCGCGTGCTTACGCAGGTTAGGCGGGAGAAAAACGATCTCCAAGATGCCAATACCCGGCTAGGCGTTGAACTGAAAGATGTTCGGGCCCAGCTCGCTGACTCCGTAAAGGAGAATAACAGGCTTCGACGCGGCATTTTTAGTAAGTGCTTGAACGAACTTTTATAGAGTTCAGCGAAGAAACCGCTAATGAGTTATATCTCAGAGGTATGCCGACGGGTCGTCCCGAAGAGGAGATGCCCGGATCTGGGGGCGATCTTCTGCAAGAGCTCTCACAACTGCACGAACAAGTTCCGCAGGTGATGCAGGGCATTGCCCAGGCCTTGTGGCCATCCGCGTCCCTGCAAGGAGGCATGGGGGAGCTCGTAGAGATGCTCAAGGGAGCGCTACGGCGCTTCCGATTATGGAAGATATCGGCCTACCGACAAGGTGCAAGGGAAGCCTGAGCCATGGTGAAGACGCGATATACCAAGGCTGACCCGAACCACATGGCCGAGGTCGGACCTGTAGGGTCTGATGGGAAAGAGATCCCCGTTAGTCTGGTATATGACCAGGTAAAATTAGCCGCAAAGTATTCCCAACAGGATTGTAGGCTAGACAGCCTGTTGGATGGTATAGAAGAAGAATTTAGTCAGTCTAAGTGACTGTGTACTTCAAATGACATATTTTTTCCCTAGCCGGATTTTAAATCATTTTTCATGGCGGACCTTTTCTTTTCGACCTCCGGACCCGATAGTCCGGAGTGTATCCGAATACCCGCTCAGTTATGTAAAAACTGGGGTACGCGTGGAAACCAGGCGTAGGGGTCACAAGTGCTTGAACAGACAAGTACCCAACTAGCTATGTTATATTACATGGATAGTAAGAAACATCTTCCAGGGAGAATAGTTCCATTAAGGGTTCCTTTCCCTGGGTACGCATGCATTAATGTGCATGTCCGAACTGCGAAAAAGAGACGTAGGATATAAACATCTAGGGGCATGTATTGCAATAAGTAAAAGTCATCTTTTGTTCACCGACCGAATATTCCCTTAAGAACGCTAGCTTTCGGCTTCACCCAGTCTGAGGTACACATCCGGCTGACCCGGCAGTAACAATCGTAGAGGTGCTCCCCTTATGCCCTAGCCGAATTAACAGGAACGTAGAGCATAAACACAAGAGCCAGGCAACCCAGCTTGGCCAAAACTTAAGTCATATCGAAGCATATAATGGCGAAGAAAATGTACATGTGGAAAAGTAACACATGTGCAGGGGGCATAATGCCCGGAATATAATTATACTAAGCTTCTGTATAAGAAGCCCCCAAATATAATGAGCACGCACGACACATCAAGATTGTGTAGTCAAGACACATTTTAAGCTTTTAAGGCCATGAAGAAAAGGGGAAGAAAGAAAGAAAGAAAGACAGATAGCGAATATATAAAAAAGGTGGAGGTAAGGAGACGAACACAGAGTCCGGCACTAGGCGTAGAACCTTCGGAGTCTGGCCGCATTCCATGGGTTTGGCTCGAGTCGATTGTCCGATGCATCACGCAGACGGTACGTGATACGTCCATTTTGCATCATGCTTTTATATCGATATTTATCGCATTATGGGCTGTTATTTCACGTTATGTCACAATACTTATGGCTATTCTCTCTTATTTTACAAGGTTTACATGAAGAGGGAGAATGTCGGCAGCTGGAATTCTGGGCTGGAAAAGGAGCAAATATTGGAGACCTATTCTGCGCAACTCCAAAAGTCCTAAAACTCCACGGAATATCTTAAAATAAATATAAAAAAATTGTCGCCAAAGATGAAGGCCAAGGGGCCCACACCCTGCTCACGAGGGTGGCGGGCCCCCCTGGGGCGCGCCCCCTACCTCGTGGGCCCCCTGGTGGCTCTCCGACGCCCATCTTCTCCTGTATGAAGTCTTTCGATGAGAAAAAAACATTAAGCAACCTTTCGGGACGAGACTCCACCGCCACGAGGCGGAACCTTGGCGGAACCAATCTAGGGCTCCGCCAGAGCTGTTCTGCCGGGGACACTTCCCTCCGGGAGGGGGAAATCATCGTCATCATCATCACCAACGCTCCTCTCATTGGGAAAGGGCAATCTCCATCAACATCTTCACCAGCACCATCTCATCTCCAAACCCTAGTTCATCTCTTGTATCCAATTCTTGTCTCCAAGTCCGGGATTGGTGCTAGTAGGTTGCTAGTAGTGTTGATTACTCCTTGTAGTTGATGCTAGTTGGTTTATTTGGTGGAAGATCATATGTTCAGATCCTTTATGCATATTATTACCCCTCTGATTATGAACATGAATATGCTTTGTGAGTAGTTACGTTTGTTCCTGAGGACAAGGGAGAAGTCTTGCTATTAGTAGTCATGTGAATTTGGTATTCGTTCGATATTTTGATGAGATGTATGTTGTCTAGCCTCTAGTGGTGTTATGTGAACGTCGACTACATAACACTTCACCATTATTTGGGCCTAGAGGAAGGCATTGGGAAGTAATAAGTAGATGATGGGTTGCTAGAGTGATAGAAGCTTAAACCCTAGTTTATGCGTTGCTTCGTAAGGGGCTGATTTGGATCCATATGTTTCATGCTATGGTTAGGTTTACCTTAATACTTTTGTTGTAGTTGCGGATGCTTGCAATAGAGGTTAATCATAAGTGGGATGTTTGTTCAAGTAAGAACAGCACCCAATCACCGGTCCACCCACATATCAAATTATCAAAGTACCGAACGCGAATCATATGAACGTGATGAAAACTAGCTTGATGATATTCCCATGTGCCCTCGGGAGCGCTTTTCCTATTATAAGAGTTTGTCTAGGCTTGTCCTTTGCTACAAAAAGGATTGGGCCACCTTGCTGCACTTTATTTACTCTTGTTACTTGTTGCTCGTTACAATTTACCTTATCACAAAACTATCTGTTACCACTTATTTCAGTACTTGCAGAAAATACCTTGCTGAAAACCGCTTATCATTTCCTTCTGCTCCTCGTTGGGTTCGACACTCTTACTTATCGAAAGGACTACGATAGATCCCCTATACTTGTGGGTCATCAGTACGCTCCACCGGTTAGAAGTTTATCGATGATGAAGGGACCTTCCCATTTGGGCTTGAGCTTGTCCTTTTTCTTCTCTGGTAGGCGTAGAACGAGTTCGCCAACGTTATAAGTTTTGGCCCATACTTTTCTGCTCTGATACCGTCGAGCCTGTTGCTGATAGAATGCGGAGCGGGCTTTTGCAACGTCACGCTCCTCCTCAAGGGTGTCTAAACTGTCCTGCTGATCAAGCTCGGCTTCTTTCTCTTCATACATGCGCACTCGAGGTGAGTCATGAATGATGTCGCAAGGCAGTACCGCCTCTGTGCTATACACCATAAAAAACGGTGTGTATTCGGTAGTGCGATTCGGCATGGTCCGCATCCCCCATAGTACAGAGTCGAGCTCCTCAACCCAGTGCGTATCTGATTCCTTCAAGGATCGCACTAATCTGGGTTTAATGCCGCTCATAATAAGACCATTTGCTCGTTTGACTTGACCGTTTGTTTGGGGGTGATAGACGGAGGCATAATCGAGCTTAATGCCCATGTTGCCGCACCAAGTTTTTACCTCGTCAGCTGTGAAGTTCGAGCCGTTATCGGTGATGATGCTGTGGGGGACACCGTAACGGTGTACAACCCCGGATATGAAGTCTATCACTGGTCCGGACTCGGCTGTTTTAACTGGTTTGGCTTCTATCCATTTGGTGAATTTATCCATCATGACCAATTAATAGGTACTTTTTCTTATGGCTTCCTCCTTTAAGGGGTCCGGCCATATCAAGCCCCAAGACCGCAAAGGGCCAAGTAATGGGGATTTTTTGGAGAGCGGTAGGTGGCATATGGCTTTGGTTTGCAAAATGCTGGCAACCGACGCAATGTTGGACGAGGTCTTGTGCGTCTGCTCGGGCTGTCGGCCAGTAGAAACCTGTATGGAAGGCCTTGCTTACAAGGGCCCGAGCTACGACGTGATGGCCGCCGAGTCCAGCATGAATTTCTGCCAAAAGTTGTCGTCCTTCCTCTTTGGAGATGCACCTTTGAAGTACTCCGGTAGCGCTTTTCTTATAAAGCTCTCCCGCGTGGACCTTGTAGGCTTTAGATCGCCGCACAATGCAACGTGACTCGTTTGGGTCCTCAGGGATTTCTTGCATATTTAGGTAAGCCAGGAAGGGTTTTGTCCACGGGGCGATGACAGCCATAATCACGTGGCCGAAGGTGTTATTTCGGTGGCGGATCCTCCGATTATGTCAGAGTGTTCGGGATCTGGTGTTGTGGCCGGATCTAGACTGTTGTTGCCGGTCTCCCCTTCCCACACCACGGATGGCTTAAACAGCCTTTCCAAGAAGATATTAGGTGGGACAGGGTCGCGCTTAGCGCCGATGCGGGCGAGGATATCCGCCACTTGATTGTTTTCTCGGACCACATGTTGGAATTCGAGCCCCTCGAACCGAGCTGACATTTTGAGGACGGCATTGCGGTAAGCCGCCATTTTTGGGTCCTTGGCGTCAAAGTCTCCATTATTTGAGATATTGCGAGGTTCGAATCCCCACGCACCTATAGGCGTTGAATGCCCATGCAGACTGCCATCCGGAGACCATGCAACAGGGCCTCATATTCTGCTTCATTGTTGGAGTCTGTGTATAATATTTGGAGTACGTGTTGGACTGTATCTCCGGTGGGGGATGTCAGGACGACGCCTGCCCCCAGACCAGCCATCATCTTAGAGCCGTCAAAGTGCATGATCCAATTGGAGTACGCGCCGTACTTTTAGGGAGTTCGGCTTCTGTCCATTCGGCGGCGAAATCAGCCAGTACTTGTGACTTAATGGCTGACCGTGGTTTGTATGTTATGTCGAACGGGAGGAGCTCAATAGCCCATTTAGCAATCCGGCCTATGGCATCACGGTTATTTATTATGTTGTTGAGTGGTACTTCAGAGGCCACCGTAATTGAACACTCTTGAAAGTAGTGTCGTAGTTTTCGGGATGCCATGAAGACTGCGTATGCTATCTTGGTACCGTGATTTGCATGAAGTGAGAACAGTGGATACGTAGTATACCGGCTTTTGAAGCGGGAACTTATGTCCGTCCGTCTCTCGTTCGACGACGAGCACTGTGCTTACAACCTGGTGTGTTGCTGCTATATATAACAACATTGGTTCGCCGATATTTGGCACGGCCAATATTGCGTTGCTGGCCAAGAGGGCTTTTATTTCTTCCAATCCGGTTGTGGCCGCATCCGTCCACTCGAAGTGTTCGGTGCGTCGAAGAAGGCGATAAAGAGGTAGTGCCTTTTCTCCCAATCGGGAGATAAAGCGGCTTAAGGCAGCCACGCATCCAGTTAATTTCTGGATTTGCTTGAGGTCTCTTGGGATAACCAACTGTGACAGAGCTCGGATTTTAGCCGGATTTGCTTCAATTCCTCTATTGGAAACGATGAAGCCCAAGAGCTTTCCGGCGGGCGCGCCGAAAACGCATTTTTCCGGATTGATCTTGATGTCATATGTTCGGAGATTGTCGAACGTAAGCCTCAAGCCATCTATTAAAGATTCGACGTGTCTGGTTTTGATGACCACATCGTCTACGTATGACTCCACTGTTTTGCCGATTTGTGTTTCCAGGCATGTCTGAATCACGCGTTGATAGGTTGCACCGGCGTTTCTGAGCCCGAAAGGCATGGTGTTAAAACAGAAGGGGCCGTATGGAGTGATGAATGCTGTTGCGGCTTGATCGGACTCCGCCATCTTGATTTGATGGTATCCGGAGTATGCGTCGAGGAAACACAATAAGTCGTGTCCTGCGGTAGCATCGATAATTTGATCGATGCAGGGGAGGGGGAAGGGATCCTTGGGGCAAGCCTTGTTAAGGTCCTTGAAATCGACACATAGGTGCCAGGATTTGTCCTTCTTTGGTACCATTACCAGGTTTGCTAGCCAGTCCAGATGTTTTATTTCTCTAATGAATCCGGCCTCGAGTAACTTGGCTATATCCTCTCCCATGGCTTGTCGCTTAGGCTCTGAGAAACGCCGTAGAGTCTGCTTGACTGGCTTGTATCCCTTTAGAATGTTTAGGCTATGCTCGGCCAGCCTACATGGGATTCCTGGCATGTCTGAAGGATGCCAGGCGAAGATGTCCCAATTCTCGCGCAAGAACTCCGCAGTGCGGCGTCTGTTGTGGGGTTCAGCTGTGCCCCGATGGATGCTGTTTTTATAGGGTCCGTTGGGTGGACCTGGAATTTGACTATTTCGTTTGCTGGTTTAAAAGAGGTGGACTTGGGTCTTTTGTCGAGTATCAGGTCGTCCCTGTCCACTCTGGAGCACAGCGCAGTTAGTTATTCGGCCGCGAGGGCTTCGGATAACGCCTCGAGGGCCAGTGTGGCGGTTTTATTTTCGGTGTGGAGTGCTATGTCTGAATCACTAGCTAGAGTGATGATTCCATTGGGCCCGGGAATCTTAAGCTTCATGTACCCGTAATGGGGTATAGCTTGGAAGATCGTGAATGCCTCCCGCCCTAAAAGGGTGTAGTATCCGCTACTGAACGGGGCCACTTGGAATGTGATTTCTTCGGACCTATAATTCTCTGGCGTGCCGAATACCACATCTCGTGTGATTTTTCCCGCACATCATGCCTCCGGACTAGGGATGATTCCTCTGAAGGTCGTGCTTCTTTGCTCGATGCGGCTCTTGTCTATTTCCATTTTGCTAAGAGTCTCCTTGTAGATGAGGTTTAATCCGCTGCCACCGTCCATGAGCACTTTAATAAGCCGGAAACCATCCACAATTGGACTAAGGACCAAAGCGGTTGGTGCTCGGGCTGTTCGGAATTGAGGTTCGTCACTGGCAATGAAGGTTATGGCCGTATCGTTCCATGGATTTATTGCTGCAACGTGGCAGACTTCGGCGAGGCTGCGGAGTGCTCGCTTGCGCCTATTATTTGAGGCGAAAGTCTCGAAGACTATCAATACTGTATTGTTATTTTCCACGGGATGGTGCTCTGTGGTATTGTTGATGAGGAGATCCTCGCCGCTCTTGGCCACCTGCCGGAGTATCCAACATGCTCTAAGGCTGTGTGTTGGCATGGTATCCGTGTACTGTGAATTTTTCATGGCCCATTGAGCCATCCCTCCAATATGGTTCCACGCCCTGTAGTGGGCTTTGGTTTCTTTGTAATTGGATCGGGTGACTTACGAGAGTACACCCTTTTAGTTCGGATGGGGGGGGGGGTTTAGTGAGAGCCGGAGGATCCCAGAATTTTGTTTGGGTTTTCCAGGCGCTTTCCATTGCACAGTACTTCTGTACTATGGCCGCCAAGTCAGCGAAGTGTGCTATGTCACGGCGACTTATGGTGTTGAGGATTCCCTTGTCCTTGCAATTTTTGCAAAAGAATGAAATTGTGTCTTCCTCGCGACAGTCCTTGACCTTGCTCATTAAAAGGAGGAATCTGGCCCAATAGTGATGTACTGTCTCTTGGGGCTCTTGTCTAATGTGGGAAAGATCACTTATGTCTGGGTGTGTGGGTAGATTTAGGTCCAACCCCTGACCCGATCTGAGACCCAGGGGCAGAGGAGTTTCCGAGCTTGGCAGTTCGGGCTCCGGGATGTTACCCAATTTTTCTGGCCCGCTGTCCGATTCTAGGTTCGAAGCTTGAGCCTTGTCCCCCGTAGATGGGTATCCGGCTCGGAGAGCTCGGGAATCCGGGCATAGTTTGTCCTCAAAATAGAGGAAGAATCGCTGCACTGCTCCTCCACCACCGCTATCTGATGGGTGATCGGCGGAGAGTTAATCTCCCTTTGGTCGGGTTTAAGCCTGATCCGATCATAGTCCGTAGCGACTCCCAGGGCGGCGATGCGATCCAAGAGCTCGTTCAAGGAAGAGAGCTCCATTGGATCCATCTGCTTAGTGAATCCCGAGCCGATGTGGAGGCTGTTTTTCATGACCCGAGAAGTCATCGTCGGCGCAACGGCCGAACGGGCGGTCATGACGAAACCGCCTAGTCGGAGAGTTTGGCCTATAGCCAGGGCTCCCTCAGAGGTAATGTTGTCCTTGACAACAAGACGAGCCATCAAGCCTTATCGTGACGGCACAGTGGAACTCTCAATGAAAGCACCAATGTCGGTGTCAAAACCGGCGGATCTCGGGTAGGGGGTCCCGAACTGTGCGTCTAAGGCTAATGGTAACAGGAGGCGGGGGACACAATGTTTACCCGGGTACGGGCCCTCTCAATGGAGGTAATACCCTACTTCCTGCTTGATTGATCTTGACGATATGAGTATTACAAAAGTTGATCTACCACGAGATCGTAGAGGCTAAACCGTAGAAGCTAGCCTATGATTATGATTGTTGTTGTCCTACGGACTAAACCCTCTGGTTTATATAGACACCGGAGGGGGTGATACGTCTCCAACGTATCTATAATTTTTATTGCTCCATGCTACTTTATCTACTGTTTTGGACTATATTGGGCTTTATTTTCCACTTTTATATTATTTTTGGGACTAACCTATTAACCGGAGGCCCAGCCCAGAATTGCTGTTTTTTTTGCCTATTTCAGTGTTTTCAAGAAACAGAATATCAAACGGAGTCCAAACGGAATGAAACCTTCGGGAACGTGATTTTCTCACCGAACGTGATCTAGGGGACTTGGACCCTACTCCAAGGAACAAAAGAGGCGGTCACGAGGGTGGGGGGCGCGCCCCCTGCATCGTGGGCCCCTTGTTGCTCCACCGACGTACTCCTTCCTCCTATATATACCTACGTATCCCCAAACGATCAGAACAGGAGCCAAAAACCTAATTCCACCGCCGCAACTTCTTGTATCCACGAGATACCATCTTGGGGCCTGTTCTGGAGCTCTGCCGGAGGGGGCATCCATCACGGACAGCTTCTACATCATCATCAAAGCCTCTCCGATGAAGTGTGAGTAGTTTACCTTAGACCTACGGGTCCATAGTTAGTAGCTAGATGGCTTCTTCTCTCTTTTTGGATCTCAATACAATGTTCTCCCCCTCTCTCGTGGAGATCTATTCGATGTAATCTTCTTTTTGCGGTGTGTTTGTTGAGATCGATGAATTGTGGGTTTATGATCCAACTTATCTATGAATAATATTTGAATCTTCTCTGAATTTTTTTATGTATGATTGAGTTATCTTTGCAAGTCTCTTCTAATAATCCGTTTGGTTTGGCCAACTAGATTGGTAGTTCTTGCAATGGGAGAAGTGCTTAGCTTTGGGTTCAATCTTGCGGTGTCCTTTCCCAGTGACAGAAGGGGCAGCAAGGCACGCATTGTATTGTTGCCATCAAGGATAACAAGATGGGGTTTTTATCATATTACATGAATTTATCCCTCTACATCATGTCATCTTGCTTAAGGCGTTACCCTGTTTTTAACTTAATACTCTAGATGCATGCTGGATAGCGGTCGATGAGTGGAGTAATAGTAGTAGATGCAGAATCGTTTCGGTCTACTTGTCATGGATGTGATGCCTATATACAGGATCATACCTAGATATACTCATAACTATGGTCAATTCTGTCAATTGCTCAACAGTAATTTGTTCACCCACCGTAGAATACTTATGCTCTTGAGAGAAGCCACTAGTGAAACCTATGGCCCCCGGGTCTATTCTCATCATATCAATCTCCATCACTTTAATACTTGCTTTGTTTTTACTTTTCCTTTTAGTTTTTACTTTGCATCTATATACCAAAAATACCAAAAATATTATCTCTATCAGATCTCACTCTCGTAAGTGACCGTGAATGGATTGACAACCCCTAATCGCATTGGTTGCGAGTGTTGGGTAACGTAGTAATTTCGAAATTTTTCCTACGCACACGCAAGATCATGGTGATGGCATAGCAACGAGAGGGGAGAGTGTGTCCACGTACCCTCATAGACCGAAAGCGGAAGCGTTATAACAACGCGGTTGATGTAGTCGTACGTCTTCACAATCCGACCGATCCAAGTACCGAACGTACGGCACCTCCGTGTTCAGCACACGTTCAGCTCGATGACGATCCCCGGACTCCGATCCAGCAAAGTGTCGGGGATGAGTTCCGTCAGCACGACGGCGTGGTGACGATGATGATGCTTCACCGGCGTAGGGCTTCGCCTAAGCTCCGCGACGATATGACCGAAGTGGAATATGGTGGAGGGAGGCACCGCACACGGCTAAGGAACGATCCGTAAATCAACTTGTGTGTTCTGGGGTGCCCCCCTGCCCCCGTATATAAAGGAGGGAGGGAGGAGTAGGCCGGCCCTAGGAGGGGCGCGCCATGGGGAGTCCTACTCCCACCGGGAGTAGGATTCCCCCTTTCCTAGTCCAACTAGGAGTCCTTCCATGTATTAGGAGTAGGAGACAAGGAAGGGGAAGAGAGAAGGGAAGGAAGGAGGGGGTGCGGCCCCTCCCCCTAGTCCAATTCGGACTAGGCCATGGGGGGGCGCACGGCCTGCCCTAGGCAGCCCCTCTCTCTTTCCCGCAGGGCCCAATAAGGCCCAATACTTCTCCTCGGCGAATTCCCGTAACTCTCCGGTACTCCGAAAAATACCCGAATCATTCGGAACCTTTCCGAACTCTGAATATAGTCATCCAATATATCGATCTTTACGTCTCGACCATTTCGAGACTCCTCGTCATGTCCCCGATCTCATCCGGGACTCCGAACTCCTTCGGTACATCAAAACTCATAAACTCATAATATAACTGTCATCGTAACGTTAAGCGTGCGGACCCTACGGGTTCGAGAACTATGTAGACATGACCTAGAACTGTTTACGGTCAATAATCAATAGTGGAACCTGGATGTTCATATTGGTTCCTACATATTCTACGAAGATCTTTATCGGTTAAACCGCATAACAACATACGTTGTTCCCTTTGTCATCGGTATGTTACTTGCCCGAGATTCAATCGTCGGTATCCAATACCTAGTTCAATCTCGTTACCGGCAAGTCTCTTTACTCGTTCTGTAATACATCATTTCATAACTAACTCATTAGTTACAATGCTTGCAAGGCTTAGGTGATGAGTATTACCGAGAAGGCCCAGAGATACCTCTCCGACAATCGGAGTGACAAAACCTAATGTCGAATTATGCCAACTCAACATATATTTTTGGAGACACCTGTAGAGTACCTTTATAATCACCCAGTTACGTTGTGATGTTTGGTAGCACACAAAGTGTTCCTCCGGTAAACGGGAGTTGCATAATCTCATAGTTGCAGGAACTTTGTATAAGTCATGAAGAAAGCAATAGCAACATACTAAACGATCAAGTGCTAAGCTAACAGAATGGGTCAAGTCAATCACATCATTCTCCTAATGATGTGATCCCGTTAATCAAATGACAACTCATGTCTATGGTTAGGAAACATAACCATCTTCGATTAACGAGCTAGTCAAGTAGAGGCATACTAGTGACACTCTGTTAGTCTATATATTCACACATGTATTATGTTTCCGGTTAATACAATTCTAGCATGAATAATAAACATTTATCATGATGTAAGGAAATAAATAATAACTTTATTATTGCCTCTAGGGCATATTTCCTTCAATCTCCCACTTGCACTAGAGTCAATAATCTAGTTCACATCGCCATGTGATTTAACAGCAATAGTTCACATCACCATGTGATTAACACCCATAGTTCACATCGATATGTGATCAACACCGAAAGGGTTTACTAGAGTCAGTAATCTAGTTCACATCGCTATGTGATTAACACCCAAAAAGAGTACTAAGGTGTGGTCATGTTTTGCTTGTGAGATAATTTTAGTCAACGGGTCTGTCACATTCAGATCCGTAAGTATTTTGTGAATTTTTATGTCAACAATGCTCTGCAAGGAGCTATTCTAGCTAATTGCTCCCACTTTCAATATGTATCTAGATCGAGACTTAGAGTCATCCAGATCGGTGTAAAAACTTGCATCGACGTAACCCTTTACGACGAACCTTTTGTCACTTCCATAATCGAGAAACATATCCTTATTCCACTAAGGGTAATTTTGACCGCTGTCCAGCGATCTACTCCTAGATCAATATTGTACTCCCTTGCCAAACTTAGTGTAGGGTATACAATAGATCTGGTACACAGCATGGCATACTTTATAGAACCTATGGCCAAGGCATAGGGAATGACTTTCATTCTCTTTCTATCTTCTGCCATGGTCGGGTTTTGAGTCTTACTCAATTTCACACCTTGTAACACAGGTAAGAACTCTTTCTTTAACTGTTACATTTTGAACTACTTCAAAATCTTGTCAAGGTATGTACTCATTGAAAAAACTTATCAAGCGTCTTGATCTATCTCTATAGATCTTGATGCTCAATATGTAAGCAGCTTCACCGAGGTCTTTCTTTGAAAAACTCCTTTCAAACACTCCTTTATGCTTTGCAGAATAATTCTACATTATTTCCGATCTACAATATGTCATTCACATATACTTATCAGAAATGCTGTAGTGCTCCCACTCACTTTCTAGTAAATACAGGCTTCACCGCAAGTTCAGATAAAACTATATGCTTTGATCAACTTATCAAAGCATATATTCCAACTCCGAGATGCTTGCACCAGTCCATAGATGGATCGCTGGAGCTTGCGTATTTTGTCAGTACCTTTAGGATTGACAAAACCTTCTGGTTGCATCATATACAACTCTTCTTTAAATCCATTAAGGAATGTAGTTTTGTTTATCCATTTGCCAGATTTCATAAAAATGCGGCAATTGCTAACATGATTTGGACAGACTTAAGCATGGCTACGAGTGAGAAAATTTCATCGTAGTCAACACCTTGAACTTTGTCAAGAACTTTTTTTCGACAAGTCTAGCTTTGTAGATAGTAACACTACTATCAACGTCCGTCTTCCTCTTGAAGATCCATTTAATCTCAATGGCTTGCCGATCATCGGGCAAGTCAACCAAAGTCCATACTTTGTTCTTATACATGGATCCTATCTCAGATTTCATGGCCTCAAGCCATTTTGCGGAATCTGGGCTCATCATCGCTTCCTCATAGTTCGTAGGTTCATCATGGTCTAGTAACATGACCTCCAGAATGGGATTACCGTACCACTCCGGTGCGGATTTTACTCTGGTTGATCTACGAAGTTCAGTAACAACTTGATCTGAAGTTTCATGATCATCATCATTAACTTCCTCACTAACTGGTGTAGGTGTCACAGGAACCGATTTCTGTGATGAACTACTTTCCAATAAGGGTGTTGGTACTGTTACCTCATCAAGTTCTACTTTCCTCCCACTCACTTCTTTCGAGAGAAACTCCTTCTCTAGAAAGGATCCATTCTTGGCAACGAATGTCTTGCCTTTCGGATCTGTGATAGAAGGTGTACCCAACATTTTGGGTATCCTATGAAGACGCACTTTTCCGATTTGGGTTCAAGCTTATCATGTTGAAACTTTTTCACATAAGCATCGCAACCCAAACTTTTTAAGAAACGACAACTTTGGTTTCTTGCGAAACCACAATTCATAAGGTGTCATCTCAATGGATTTAGATGGTGCCCTATTTAACATGAATGCAGCTGTCTCTAATGCATAACCCCAAAAAAATATTGGTAAATCGGTAAGAGACATCATTGATCGCACCATATCAAATAAAGTACGGTTACGATGTTCGTACACACCATTACACTGTGGTGTTCCAAGTGGCATGAGTAATGAAACTATTTCACATTGTTTCAACTGAAGGCCAAACTCGTAACTCAAATATTTTACCTCTGCGATCATATCGTAGAAACTTTTATTTTCTTATTACGATGATTCTTCACTTCACTCTGAAATTCTTTGAACTTTTCAAACGTTTCAGACTTATGTTTCATCAAGTAGATATACCAATATCTGCTCAAATCATCTGTGAAGGTCAGAAAATAATGATACTTGTTGCGAGCCTTAATATTCATCGGACCACATACATCAGTATGTATGATTTCCAACAAATCTGTTGCTCGCTCCATTGTTCCAGAGAACGGAGTCTTAGTCATCTTGCCCATGAGGCATGGTTCGCAAGCATCAAGTGATTCATAATCAAGTGATTCCAAAATCCCATCAGCATGGAGTTTCTTCATGCGCTTTACACCAATATGACCTAAACGGCAGTGCCACAAATAAGTTGCACTATCATTATTAACTTTGCATCTTTTGGCTTCAATATTATGAATATGTGTATCACATGATCGAGATCCAACAAATCATTTTCATTGGGTGTATGACCATAGAAGGTTTTATTCATGTAAACAGAACAATGATTGTTCTCTAACTTAAATGAATAACCGTATTGCAATAAACACGATCAAATCATATTCATGCTCAACGCAAACACCAAATAACATTTATTTAGGTTCAACACTAATCCCGAAAGTATAGGGAGTGTGCGATGATGATCATATCAATCTTGAAACTACTTTCAACACACATCGTCACTTCACCCTTAACTAGTTTCTGTTTATTCTGCAACTCCCGTTTCGAGTTACTACTCTTAGCAACTGGACCAGTACTAAATACCGAGGGGTTGCTATAACCACTAGTAAAGTACACATCAATTACATGTATATCAAATATATCTTTGTTCACTTTGCCATCCTTCTTATCCGCCAAATACTTGGGGTGGTTCTGCTTCTAGTGACTAGTCCCTTTGCAGTATAAGCACTTAGTCTCAGGCTTAGGTCCAGACTTGGGCTTCTTCACTTGAGCAGCAACTTGCTTGCCGTTCTTCTTGAAGTTCCCTTCTATCCCTTTGCCCTTTTCTTGAAACTAGTGGTCTTGTTAACCATCAACACTTGATGTTTTTCTTGATTTCTACCTTCGTCGATTTCAGCATCACGAAGAGCTTGGGAATTACTTTTGTCATCCCTTGCATATTATAGTTCATCACAAAGTTCTACTAACTTGGTGATGGTGACTAGAGAATTCTGTCAATCACTATTTTATCTGGAAGATTAACTCCCACTTGATTCAAGCGATTGTAGTACCCAGACTATCTGAGCACATGCTCACTAGTTGAGCGATTCTCCTCCATCTTTTAGCTATAGAACTTGTTGAAGACTTCATATCTCTCAACTCGGGTATTTGCTTGAAATATTAACTTCAATTCCTGGAAAATCTCATATGGTCCATGACGTTCAAAACGTCTTTGAAGTCCCGATTCTAAGCCGTTAAGCATGGTGCACTAAACTATCAAGTAGTCATCATATTGAGCTAGCCAAACATTCATAACGTCGCATCTGCTCCTGCAATAGGTCATCACCTAGCGGTGCATCAAGGACATAATTCTTACGTGCAACAATGAGGATAAACCTCAGATCACGGATCCAATCCGCATCATTGCTACTAACATTTTCAAACATAATTTTCTCTAGGAACATATAAACATATGAAAGCAACAACGCGAGCTATTGATCTACAAAATAATTTGCAAAATACTACCAGGACTAAGTTCATGATAAATTTAAGTTCAATTAATCATATTACTTAAGAACTCCCACTTAGACAGACATCTCGAGTCATCTAAGTGATCACGTGATCCAAATCAACTAAGCGATAACCGATCATCACGTGAGATGGAGTAGTTTTCAATGGTGAACATCACTATGTTGATCATATCTACTATATGATTCACGCTCGACCTTTCGGTCTCCGTGTTCCGAGGCCATATATGCATATGCTAGGCTCGTCAAGTTTAACCTGAGTATTCCGCGTGTGCAAAACTGGCTTGCACCCGTTGTAGATGGACGAGAGCTTATCACACCCGATCATCACGTGGTGTGCGGGCACTCTGAACTTTCGGCAAGGGTGCATACTCAGGGAGAACACTTCTTGATAATTTTTAGTGAGAGATCATCTTAAAATGCTACCGTCAATCAAAGCAAGATAAGATGCATAAAGGATAAACATCACATGTAATCAATATAAGTGATATGATATGTCCATCATCATCTTGTGCTTGTGATCTCCATCTCCGAAGCACCATCATGATCACCATCGTCACCGGCGCGACACCTTGATCTCCATCGTAGCATCATTGTCGTCTCGCCAACTATTGCTTCTACGACTATCGCTACCGCTTAGTGACAAAGTAAAGCAATTACATGGCGTTGCATATCATACAATAAGCGACAACCATATGGCTCCTGCCGATTGCCGATAACTTGGTTACAAAACATGATCATCTCATACAATAAAATATTGCATCACGTCTTGACCATACCACATCACAACATGCCCTGCAAAAACAAGTTAGACGTCCTCTACTTTGTTGTTGCAAGTTTTACGTGGCTGCTACGGGCTGAGCAAGAACCATTCTTACCTACGCATCAAAACCACAGCGATAGTTTGTCAAGTTGGTGCTGTTTTAACCTTCGCAAGGACGGGCGTAGCCACACTCGGTTCAACTAAAGTGAGAGAAAGCAGACACCCGCCAGTCACCTTTAAGCAACGAGTGCTCAAGCGGTGAAACCAGTCTCGAAGCGTAAGCGTCTGGCGTAATGTCGGTCCGGGCCGCTTCATCTCACAATACCGCTGAACCAAAGTATGACATGCTGGTAAGCAGTATGACTTATATCGCCCACAACTCACTTGTGTTCTACTCGTGCATATGACATCAACGCATAAAACCAGGCTCGGATGCCACTGTTGGGTAACGTAGTAATTTCGAAAATTTTCCTACGCACACGCAAGATCATGGTGATGGCATAGCAACGAGAGGGGAGAGTGTGTCCACGTACCCTCGTAGACCGAAAGCGGAAGCGTTATAACAACGCGGTTGATGTAGTCGTACGTCTTCACGATCCGACCGATCCAAGTACCGAACGTACGGCACCTCCGTGTTCAGCACACGTTCAGCTCGATGACGATCCCCGGACTCCGATCCAGCAAAGTGTCGGGGATGAGTTCCGTCAGCACGACGGCGTGGTGACGATGATGATGCTTCACCGGCGCAGGGCTTCGCCTAAGCTCCGCGACGATATGACCGAAGTGGAATATGGTGGAGGGGCACCGCACGGCTAAGGAACGATCCGTAGATCAACTTGTGTGTTCTGGGTGCCCCCTGCCCCGTATATAAAGGAGGGAGGGAGGAGTAGGCCGGCCCTAGGAGGGGGCGCCATGGGGAGTCCTACCCCACCGGGAGTAGGATTCCCCTTTCCTAGTCCAACTAGGAGTCCTTCCATGTATTAGGAGTAGGAGACAAGGAAGGGAAGAGAGAAGGAAGGAAGGAGGGGTGCGGCCCTCCCCTAGTCCAATTCGGACTAGGCCATGGGGCGCGCCTGCCCTAGGCAGCCCTCTCTCTTTCCGCAGGGCCCAATAAGTCCCAATACTTCTCCCGGCGAATTCCGTAACTCTCCGGTACTCGAAAAATACCGAATCATTGGAACCTTTCCGAACTCGAATATAGTCGTCCAATATATCGATCTTTACGTCTCGACCATTTCGAGACTCCTCGTCATGTCCCCGATCTCATCCGGGACTCCGAACTCCTTCGGTACATCAAAACTCATAAACTCATAATATAACTGTCATCGTAACGTTAAGCGTGCGGACCCTACGGGTTCGAGAACTATGTAGACATGACCTAGAACTGTTTCCGGTCAATAACCAATAGTGGAACCTGGATGTTCATATTGGTTCCTACATATTCTACGAAGATCTTTATCGGTTAAACCGCATAACAACATACGTTGTTCCCTTTGTCATCGGTATGTTACTTGCCCGAGATTCGATCGTCGGTATCCAATACCTAGTTCAATCTCGTTACCGGCAAGTCTCTTTACTCGTTCTGTAATACATCATTTCATAACTAACTCATTAGTTACAATTCTTGCAAGGCTTAGGTGATGAGTATTACCGAGAAGGCCCAGAGATACCTCTCCGACAATCGGAGTGACAAAACCTAATCTCGAATTATGCCAACTCAACATATACTTTTGGAGACACCTGTAGAGTACCTTTATAATCACCCAGTTACGTTGTGACGTTTGGTAGCACACAAAGTGTTCCTCCGGTAAATGGGAGTTGCATAATCTCATAGTTGCAGGAACTTTGTATAAGTCATGAAGAAAGCAATAGCAACATACTAAACGATCAAGTGCTAAGCTAACAGAATGGGTCAAGTCAATCACATCATTCTCCTAATGATGTGATCCCGTTAATCAAATGACAACTCATGTCTATGGTTAGGAAACATAACCATCTTCGATTAACGAGCTAGTCAAGTAGAGGCATACTAGTGACACTCTGTTTGTCTATATATTCACACATGTATTATGTTTCCGGTTAATACAATTCCAGCATGAATAATAAACATTTATCATGATGTAAGGAAATAAATAATAACTTTATTATTGCCTCTAGGGCATATTTCCTTCAGCGAGTAGCTATCGTTTTGTGCAGGTACGAGGGACTTGTGTGTGGCCTCCTACTGGATTGATACCTTGGTTCTCAAAAACTGAGGGAAATACTTACGCTATTGTGCTGCATCATCCTCTCCTCTTCGGGGAAAACCAACGCAAGCTCAAGACGTAGCAAGAAGGATTTCTGGCGCCGTTGCCGGGGAGGCTCACGCAAGAGCAAGTCAACCATACGAAGTACCCATCACAATCCCTATCTCTCGCATTACATTATTTGCCATTTGCCTCTCGTTTTCCTCTCCCCACTTTACCCTTGCCGTTTTATTCGCCCTCTCTTTCCCAATCTCCTCCTCTCTTTCCGTTGCCTTTTCCTCGTCCATTTGTTTGCTCGTGTGTTGGATTGCTTGTTGTCGCGATGGCTCAAGATGCTACCAAATTGTTTGACTTCACCAATACCAATAATAATGATTTCCTTAGCACTCCGATTGCTCCTCTTGCCAATACCGAATCTTGTGAAATCAATACTGCTTTGTTGAATCTTGTTATGAAAGATCAATTCGCCGGCCTTCCTAGTGAAGATGCCGCTACTCATCTGAATAGCTTCGTTTATTTATGTGATATGCAAAAGAAAAAAGATGTCGATAATGATGTCGTTAAGTTGAAGCTATTTCCTTTTTCGCTTAGAGATTGTGCTAAAGCATGGTTTTCATCTCTGCCTAAAAATAGTATTGATTCTTGGAACAAGTGCAAAGATGCTTTTATCTCTAAGTATATTCCTCCCGCTAAGATTATCTCTCTTAGGAACGATATTATGAATTTTAAGCAACTTGATCATGAACATGTTGCACAAGCTTGGGAGAGAATGAAATTAATGCTACGTAATTGTCCTACTCATGGTTTGAACTTGTGGATGATTATACAAAAATTTTATGCCAGATTGAATTTTGCTTCTAGAAACCTTTTAGGTTCGGCCGCGGGAGGCACTTTTATGGAAATCACTTTAGGAGATGCCACTAAACTCCTAGATAATATTATGGTTAATTATTCTCAATGGCATACCGAAAGGTCTATTAATAAAAAAGTGCATGCGATAGAAGAAATCAATGTTTTGAGTGGGAAGATGGATGAACTTATGAAATTATTTGCTACTAAGAGTGTTTCTTCTGATCCTAATGATATGCCTTTGTCTACTTTTATTGAGAATAATAATGAATCTATGGATGTGAATTTTATTGGTAGGAATAATTTTGGTAACAACGCGTATAAAGGGAATTTTAACCCTAGGCCTTATCCTAGTAATTCTCCTAATAATTATGGAAATTCCTACAACAACTCTTATGGAAATTTTAATAAGATGCCCTCTGAATTTGAGAATAGTGTTAAGGATTTTATGAATTCACAAAAGAATTTTACTGCTTTGCTTGAAGAGAAATTGCTTAAAGTTGATGATTTGGCTAGGAACGTTGATAGAATTTCTCTTGAGGTTGATTCTTTAAAGCTTAGATCTATTCCTCCTAAGCATGATATCAATGAGTCTCTCAAAGCCATGAGAATTTCCATTGATGAGTGCAAAGAAAGAACCGCTAGGATGCATGCTTCCAAAGATGCCTTTATTAAAGCGTGTTCTTCTAATTCCTATGAAAATCAAGATGAAGATCTAAAAGTTATTGATGTGTCACCCATTAAATCTTTGTTTTGCAATATGAATCTTGATGAAACTAAATTTGATCTTCCTTTACCTAGAAGGCGTTCTAAAAATTCTGAGTATTTAGATCTTGATGATGAAATTGATAAATGTGGGATTGAAAGAAATAAAAACCTAGATGTTGTTAAACCCACTATTTTGGATCTCAAGGAATTTAATTATGAAAATTGCTCTTTAATTGATTGTATTTCCTTGTTGCAATCCGTGCTAAATTCTCCTAATTTTTATAGTCAAAATAAGGTCTTTACCGAACACATTGTTGATGCCTTGATGCAATCTTATGAAGAAAAACTTGAGTTGAAAGTTTCTATCCATATAAAACTACCATTAAGATTAAAATTAAAAATTATGAGTTTCATGATTTGTGTGATTTGGGTGCTAGTGTCTCTACTATCCCCAAAACTTTGTGTGATTTGCTAGATTTCCGTGACTTTGATGATTGCTCTCTAAACTTGCATCTTGCGGATTCCACTATTAAAAAGCCTATGGGAAGAATTAATTATGTTCTTATTTTTGCAAATAGGAATTATGTTCCCGTAGATTTTATCGTTCTTGATATAGATTGCAATCCTTCATGTCCTATTATTCTTGGTAGACCTTTCCTTAGAACGATTGGTGCAATTATTTATATGAAGGAAGGAAATATTAGATTCCAATTTACCTTAAAAAAGGGCATGAAACACTTCCCTAGAAATAAAATAAAATTACCATATGAATCTATCATGGGAGCCACTTATGGATTGCCTACCAAAGATGACAATACCTAGATCTATCCTTGCTTTTATGCCTAGCTAGGGGCGTTAAACGATAGCGCTTGTTGGGAGGCAACCCAATTTTTTTTTTTTTGCATATGTTTAGGAATAAATAATCCATCTAGCCTCTGTTTAGATGTGTTTTTATCTTTTAATTAGTGTTTGTGCCAAGCTAGACCTATTGGATCTTCTTGGATGATAGTTATTTGATCTTGCTGTAATTTCCAGAAACTTTGCGCTCAGTGCCCGAATTGTTACAAATCACCAGAACGTGATAAAATACTGATTCCAATTGCTGCTGATCAATAAACAAATTTTCTAGGTCTTCTAATTTTGGTAGAATTGTTTGAGTTTCGGAAGTTTGCGTTAGTTACAGATTATTACAGACTGTTCTGTTTTTGACAGATTCTGTTTTTCGTGTGTTGTTTGCTTGTTTTGATGAATCTATGGCTAGTAAAATAGTTTATAATACATAGAGAAGTTGGAATACAGTGGGTTTAACACCAATATAAATAAAGAATGAGTTCATTACAGTAACTTAAAGTAGTCTTATGTTTTCTTTCAATAACGGAGCTCACGAGATTTCTATTGAGTTTTGTGTTGTGAAGTTTTCAAGTTTTGGGTGAATTCTTTTGATAGATTATGGAACAAGGAGTGGCAAGAGCCTAAGATTGGGGATGCCCATGGCACCCCCAAGATAATCCAAGGACACCAAAAAGTCAAAGCTTGGGGATGCCCCGGAAGGCATCCCCTCTTTCGTCTACTTCCATCGGTAATTTACTTGGAGCTATATTTTTATTCACCAGATGATAAGTGTTTTGCTTGGAGCGTCTTGTATTATTTGCGTCTTTGCTTGTTAGTTTACCACAATAATCCTTGCTTTACACACCTTTTGAGAGAGCCATACATGAATTGGAATTTGATAGAATGCTCATAGTGCTTCACTTATATCTTTTGAGCGTGATAATTTTTGCTCTAGTGCTTCACTTAGATCTTTTAGAGCACGGTGGTGGATTTGTTTTAAAGAAAATATTGATCTCTCATGCTTCACTTAGATTATTTTGAGAGTCGTTAATAGCATGGTAATTTGCTTAAAATTAATATACTTGGTATTCAAGATATGTGAAACTTTCTTTTGAGTGCGTTGAATACTAAGAAAAGTTTGATACTTGATAATTGTTTTGAGATATGGAGGTGGTAATATTAAAGTCATGCTGGTTGGGTGATTATGAATTTAAAGAATGCTTGTGTTGAAGTTAGCAAATCCCGTAGCATACACGTATGGTTAAATTTGTGTAACAAATTTGAAAAATGAAGTGTACCTGGCTTGTGCATCCTTATGAGTGGCGGTCGGGGACGAGCAATGGTATTTTCCTACCAATCTATCCTCCTAGGAGCATGCGCGTAGTACTTGATTTTTGATGACTTCTAAACTTTTGCAATAATTATATGAGTTCTTTTGACTAATGTTGAGTCCATGGATCATACGCACTTTTACCTTTCCTCCATTGCTAGCCTCTTTGGTATCGTGCATTGCCCTTTCTCACCTTGAGAGTTGGTGCAAACTTCGCCGGTGCATCCAAACCCCGTGATATGATACGCTCTATCACACGTAAACCTCCTTATATCTTCCTCAAAACAGCCACCATACCTACCTATTATGGCATTTCCATAGCCATTCCGAGATATATTGCCATGCAACTTTCCACCGTTCCGTTCATCATCATCATGACATACCTTACTTTTGTCATATTGCCATCGCATGATCATGTAGTTGACATCGTATTTGTGGCAAAGCCACCAAGCATTATTTTTCATACATGTCACTCTTGATTCATCGCACCATACCGATACACCATCGGAGGCATTCATATAGAGTCATATCTTGTTCTAGTTTCGAGTTGTAATCCTTATGTTGTAATCAATAGAAGTGTGATGATCATCATTATTAGAGCATTGCCCAAAAAAAAGAGAGAAAGGCCAAAAAAAAGGCCCAAAAAAAGAAAATAAATAAAAAGGGCAATGTTACTATCTCTTTTTCCACACTTGTGCTTCAAAGTAGCACCTTGTTCCTCATGTAGCGAGTCTCATGTATTGTGCTTCAAAGTAGCACCTTGTTCTTCATGCAGTGAGTCTCATATATTCTGCTTCAAAGTAGCACCATGTTTTTCATATAGTGAGTCTCATAAGTTGTCTTTTTCATACCAGTGGGAATTTTTCATTATAGAACTTGGCTTGTGTATTGCTACGATGGGCTTCCTCAAATGCCCTAGGTCTTCATGAGCAAGCAAGTTGGATGCACACCCACTAGTTTTCTTTTGTTGAGCATTCATTTATAGCTCTAGTGCATCCGTTGCATGGCAATCCCTACTCCTCATGTTGACATCAATTGATGGGCATCTCTATAGCCCGTTGATTATCCTCGTCAACGTGAGACTTTCTCCTTTTTTTGTCTTCTCCACACAATCCCCATCATCATATTCTATTCCACCCATAGTGCTATATCCATGGCTCACGCTCATGTATTGCGTGAAGGTTGAAAAAGTTTGAGATTATTTAAGTATGAAACAATTGCTTGGCTTGTCATCGGGGGTATAGAAGTTGGGAACATCTTTGCGTGACGAAAATGAAGCATATCCTAACTATATGATTTTGTAGGGATGAACTTTCTTTTGCCATGCTATTTTGAGAAGACATGATTACTTTGATTAGTATGCTTGAAGTATTACTATTTCTTTTATCAATATGAACTTTTATTTTGTATTCATTCGGATCTGAATGTTCGTACCACAATTAAGAAGATTTACATTGAAATTATGCCAAAGTATCACTCCGCATCAAAAATTCTCTTTTTATCATTTACCTACTCGAGGACGAGCAGGAATTAAGCTTAGGGATGCGATCGTCTCCAACGTATCTATAATTTTGATTGCTCCATTCTACTTTATCTACTGTTTTGGACTATATTGGGCTTTATTTTCCACTTTTATATTATTTTTGGGACTAACCTATTAACCGGAGGCCCAGCCTAGAATTGTTGTTTTTGCCTATTTCGGTGTTTCAAGAAGCAGAATATCAAACGGAGTCCAAAGCGGAATGAAACCTTCGGGAACGTAATTTTCTCACCGACTGTGATCCAGGGGATTTGGACCCTACTCCAAGGAACAAAAGAGGCGGTCACGAGGTGGGGGCGCCCAGGCGCGCCCCGCCTCGTGGGCCCCTGTTGCTTTGGGTTCAATCTTGCGGTGTCCTTTCCCAGTGACTGAAGGGGCAGCAAGGCACGTATTGTATTGATGCCATCGAGGATAACAAGACGGTTTTTTTATCATATTACATGAATTTATCCCTTTACATCATGTCATCTTGCTTAAGGCGTTACTCTGTTTTTAACTTAATACTCTAGATGCATGCTGGATAGCGGTCGATGAGTGGAGTAATAGTAGTAGATGCAGAACCGTTTCGGTCTACTTGTCATGGACGTGATGCCTATATACATGATCATACCTAGATATACTCATAACTATGCTCAATTCTGTCAATTGCTCAACAGTAATTTGTTCACCCACCGTAGAATACTTATGCTCTTGAGAGAAGCCACTAGCGAAACCTATGGCCCCGGGTCTATTCTCATCATATCAATCTCCATCACTTTAATACTTGCTTTATTTTTTACTTTGCCCTTTACTTTTTACTTTGCATCTATATACCAAAAATACCAAAAATATTATCTCTATCAGATCTCACTCTCGTAAGTGACCGTGAAGGGATTGACAACCCCTAATCGCGTTGTTTGCGAGTAGCTATCGTTTTGTGCAGGTACGAGGGACTTGTGCGTGGCCTCCTACTGGATTGATACCTTGGTTCTCAAAAACTGAGGGAAATACTTATGCTACTGTGCTGCATCATCCGCTCCTCTTCGGGGAAAACCAACGCAAGCTCAAGACGTAGCAGGGGGCTAGGGTTACACAGAGTCGGTTACAAGGGATGAGATCTACATATCCGAATTACCAAGCTTGCCTTCCATGCAAAGGAGAGTCCCACCCGGACACGGGACGAAGTCTCCAATCTTGTATCTTCATAGTCCAACAGTCCGGCCAAAGTATATAGTCCGGTTGTCCGAGGACCCCCTAATCCAGGACTCCCTCAGCGGGCATTCTTGGTCTCAAGGACACTACACAGTTCTACAAAACTCTACCTCGGTGAACCCGTATGTCAATGAACACAAGAACAGTCTGCGCTCCAAACACCCGGAGCAATGTGACGACTGGATTACATGTGAACACATCGGGACTTTCGGCAGTTGGTTGAAACACGTCTTAGAGGTGACAACACTATTTGTGATGAGCTGTACTCGTTGTCCAGGGGACCATCTTCGACTGTATTGACTTACAAATGGATACGAAATAAATGGGAATACATTTTACACGATCGCCCAAGATCAAAAGAGCACCAACCGAAACAGCGGTGTCCGCTTTGATGCAGCAGCCAAGAGGGGAAATGACACATATTATGGTTACATAGTGGACATATGGGAAGTTGACTACGGACATGATTTTAAGGTCCCTTTGTTTAAGTGCAAATGGGTCAATCTGTCAGGAGGCGGGGTACAGGTAGACCCACAGTACGGAATGACAATAGTGGATCTGAACAATCTTGGGTACACAGATGAACCATTCGTCCTAGCCAATGATGTGGCGCAGTTTTTCTATGTGAAGGACATGTCTACCAAACCGAGAAAAAGAAAAGATAAGGAAGCGAACACATCATACGATGAGCCAAAGTGCCACATAGTTCTTTCAGGAAAAAGAGACATCGTGGGAGTGGAGGGCAAGACAGACATGTCTGAAGATTATGAAAAGTTTCATGAAATTCCTCCCTTCAAAGTCAAGGCTGACCCAAGCACCCTGTTAAACGATGAAGATTATCCATGGTTACGGCGAAATAAGCAAAGGACAGAAGCGAAGAAAAAGTGAAGACTTTCTCTCCACAACTGGATGCACCCTGTTAAATGATGATTCCTTTGATCTACAATATCATTGCAGTTACATGTGAAGAAATGAAAGGCCTTTTGTAACAGAAGAGTTTTCGTGAGAAATCCTGATACTTCGAAAGAGATTGTCCGTTTTGCACACGAAGTGCATCCAGTTTTTTCCGTAACCCCCTCAACTTTTTAGCACATTCTATGTGGGTGAAATGATGATACCATGCCAACTTTAAACCTTTTCAGAGTTCATTTGTAGTGCTTTTCAATTTCAGGGTCATGTAGCTCAAAAAAATCAGCAAATGCATGAAAACTAACAAATGAAGTCAGAAAGGGTTGAAAATTGATGATGTGGTTTTGAATGGTGCATTTTGAAGACACAAAAAGTCTGGAGTTCAAATAAGTTCAAAAAAATGAAATCCCTTTGTAACAGATGAGTTTTCGTCCGAAACCCTGATACTTCGAAAGAGATTGTCCATTTTGTACACGAAGTGCATCCAGTTTTTGCCGTAACCCTCTCAACTTTTTAGCACATGCTATGCGGGTGAAATGATGATACCATGCCAACTTTAAACCTTTTCAGAGTTCATTTTTAGTGCTTTTCAGTTTCAGGGTCATATAGCTCAAAAAAACCAGTAAATGCATGAAAAATAACAAATGAAATCAGAAAGGGTTGAAAATTGATGATGTGGCTTTGAATGGTGCATTTTGAACACACAAAAAGTCTGGAGTTCAAATAAGTTCAAAAAAATGAAATCCCTTTGTAACAGACGAGTTTCCGTATGAAACCCTGATACTTCGAAAGAGATTGTCCGTTTTGTACACGAAGTGCATCCAGTTTTTGTCGTAACCCTCTCAACTTTTTAGCACATGCTATGTGGGTGAAATGAACTAGAAAACTTTTATGAAACTCTAATAGGAAAAATAGTAAACTAAACGAATGAACTAGAAAACTTTAATAAAACTCTAATAGAAAAAAAAGAATGAACTAGAAAACTTTAATGAAACTCTAATAGCAAAAGGAATCAACTAAAAAGCTTTTGTAAACCTCTAGTATTATTGAAACTAAAATGATACAGAATTTAGGCAACTAAAATTATCAAAGTATTTTCTGTTCAAAACATTAAAAGCAAAAAGAATTTTCATAAAGAACTTCTTTTGTTAGAAACTTTAATAGCAAAAAGAATTATCATAAAGATTTTTTGTTAGAAATTAAAATAACAAAACTATTAATCACAAACTCCAAAATCTATTTTTAGGACAAAATCTATTTTATAGTAAAGTTAATCACAAACTAGTGATTCACAAAAATTTCAAAGAATAAACTATTCAAATTTGAAAACTAATGGCACTAACAAAAAGTTTATAATTTTTCTGACGTAAAAGCAAAAAGAATTAAAAAAATAAAGCAAAAAACAAAAGAAAATAAATAATGCAAAAAACAAAACAAAAAACTTGAAAAAATAAAAAAATGCCGCCTACTCGGCCACCACGGCCTGAATACGACTAGAAACCCAGCCAGACAGGTGGGCCAGGATTCAGGCCCGCAGAAGGCCCAGTAGGCCCACAGGCATGCACAGAGAGGTTAGGCTCGTAAGCCTGCTTTAGAGAGGAGCTCGACAGCTCAGGTGCACCGCACCTTATAAACAGGCGCGGCTCTCTCTCAGCTAGCGAGGTGGGACTAAACTCCCACCACGCCGCTGTGCAAGGCTCATTGGTCCCGGTTGGTGGCACGAAACGGGACCAAAGGGGGGCATTGGTCCCGGTTAGAGCCACGAACCGGGACCGATGTTTCGTGTATATAAGAAAAACTTAGCAGTTTCTCCAAAAATCACTTGTCTTCTCCGCCCCGACGCCTAGCTCCTCCTCGTCGATCACCGTCGCCGTCAAGCCCTTCCCCGACGCCGTCAGGCTGCTCCACCTCGCCATCGTTGTCGAGGCCCGGCCCGGCCCCGCCAGCGCGCCGCCAGCCCGCCTGCCCGCGCCGCCCGCCCGACGCCGCCCGACCCGCTGCCCGCCCGACGCCGACGCCGCCCGCCCGCCCGCCCGCCAGCGCCTCCTCTTGAGCACCGCGCCTCCCTGCCCCCTACTGCCGCGTTGCTTTATATATATATATATATATATATATATATATATATATATATATATATATATATATATATATATATATATATATATATATATATATATATATATATATATGCTTTTTGTTATATATGCTTTCTTTTATATGTATGAATGTATGGATGTATTTTTGTATGTATGTATGTATTTTTAAGACTTTTTATATGTATGGAAAAGAGGAAGAAGGAAGAGGGAGGAAGGTAAGAAAAAGAATGAGAGGAAAAAGGGGAGAAAAAAGAGAAGAAGAGGAGAAAAGAAATAAGAAGAGAAAGAAGGAGAAGAAGAAGAGAAGAAGAGGAGAAAAAAATAAGAAGAGGAAGAAGAAGAAAAAAAGGAGAAGATTTTTTCTTCTTCTCCTCTATTCCTTCTTCTTCTCCTTTTTTTCTTCTTCTCCTCTTTTTTTTCTTCTTCTTCCTCTTCTTAATTTTTATCGGGAACGAGCGTGTCGAGGATCGCCGAGCGGTCGAGGGTCGGGAACTAGGGTAGAGGGTCGAGGGTCACCGGGGGGTCGAGCGTCGCCGAGGGTTCGAGGGGCGAGGGGCGTCGAGGGGTCGAGGGTCGAGGAACACCGAGGGGTCGAGGGTCGCCGAGGGTTCGAGGGTCGAGGGTCGAGGATCGCCGAGGGGTCGAGAGGTTGCCTTGTGTCAAAGTATTGAAGAGTTCCATGGCTTCATCATTAGCCGGAAGTAACTAGGGCATGATGGTATGAAGTTCTCCAAAGTTATTTTGGAACGGAGTCCCAGATAGGATAATTCACCTTTTGGTATGAATTTCAGCAAAGGCCTTCCAAATAGCGATATTCGGAAGGCTCTTGTTGAACTTTGTACCAAAAAGCAAATTATCCTATCTAGGACTCCGTTCCAAAATAACTTTGGAGAGCTTCATACCATCATGTGCCTGTTACTTTCGCCTAATGATGAAGCCATGGTTTTGTTGAATCCTTTGACACTAGACAAACGTGACATATGGAAGGGTAGATGAGATCAGGAAAAATAAGGACCATTTTCTGCACATCCGGAATGGCGCAATTTTGTTAAATCCCTTGTCGGTCCGGACGTCGGACATAACATGAGGGGGGACGTCGGACATGACATGAGGGGGTCGAGGGTCGGGAACTAGGGTAGAGGGTCGTGGATCGCCGAGCGGTCGAGGGTCGTGAACTAGGGTAGAGGGTCGAGGGTCGCCGAGGGTTGTCGTCGAGGCCACCCCAAACCCTAGAAGCATTGCCGAGGCCACCCCAAACCCTAGAAGCATTGCCGAGGCCACCCAAATTTACGAAGTTAAAAGAGCGTTGTCGTTGAGGCCACCCCAAACCCTAGAAGAGTTGTCGAGGCCACCCCAAACCCTAGAAGCATTGGCGAGGCCATCCAAATTTACCAAGTTAAAAGAGCGTTGTCGTCGAGGCCACCCCATACCCTAGAAGCGTTGCTGAGGCCACCCAAAACCCTAGAAGCATTGCCGAGGCCACCCAAATTTAGCAAGTTAAAAGAGCGTTGTTGTCGAGGCCACCCCAAGCCCTAGAAGCGTTGTCGAGGCCACCCCAAACCGTAGAAGTGTCGAGCTAGCTAGGTATATGTTTGCCACTAATAATATATCCATCTATCATGTTTGTATATTATTTGCCATGTTGTGATATTTGTAGAAACTATGGAGCACCGAGACTTCGAAGCAGAACAGTTGTTGGGGGACATAATCCTTGGCGGAGTTGATGTCATGTCGTATCTCAACGACACCGATGGTTTGGAAGGAGAGGGTGAAGCAGGCTCCGGTGATCGAGCAATGGAGGTGGAAGGACATGATCATGATGGCTCCGGTGATCGAATGCCGGTGGAAGAAGGGGACCATGATGACGGCTCCGGTGAGCGAACGGAGGAAAGAGTTGTTGCACAGTCCGGTGAGATATATATATATTAATTAAGCCTGTGCTGACTAGCTAATTGATGCATTAATTGTTTTGGTATGTACACATATTAACTCTTTTCTTTCTTCTTTTCTAGCCCTCCAGATCGAGCCAAACTTCAGTAACGAGACGAGGCCCGAAGAAAAGGTTGCGCCGGGATGAAAGGTTCACGATCACAACAATCAAGGGTGATGGCCAACCGATTGAACCCAGCCGGACCAAGGAAGCATTTTCTACTCAGTGCTTGGTTCTTGTTAGGGACATGATCCCCATCAGAATCCACCAATGGAATAAGCTTAAGAGCGAAGACCCTCAAGTGTCTTATGTCAATGATAGACAGAAAGATGATCTTTGGACCGCATTGAAGGCAAATTTCACCCTACCGTCAGAGGAGGACCCGGATAAGCTAATTATTGAGCCATTGGTCAAGGATCATGCTCTTAAGAAGATGGCAGATCTATTCAGGAGGTGGAAGAATGAGTTGAAATCAACGTTTGTCGACAAAGGGAAGACTCCAGAATTCACAGGCCGATTTGAGAAGATAAGAGATCACTAGGACGCATTTGTGGCCCACAAGACATAGGAGAAGAGTAAGAAGATGACAACGAAAAAAAAGTTAAATGTTGGAAAGAAGGAGCATCACCATCACACGGGGTCATGTGGCTACCTCAAAGCCCGGCCATTGTGGGACAAGGCTGAGAAGGACCTGCTTGATAAAGGGGTCGAACCAGAGACATTGAACTGGCTAGACCGTTCAAGGACTTGGTTCTTCGGGGTTGGGGGAACCTTGGACCCTGAAACAGGGAAGTGTCGTTGGACAAAGGAGAAACTTGAAATACCGGTCAAGAAGCTTCAGGAGTATATCGCCGCAACGCAACAAGGGACGTCCGTTCCCGATAGAGAGAACGACGAGCTCACACATGCCCTCGGCAATCCTGAGCACCCAGGACGAACACGAGGCACAACAGGCTCCGTTGCGTGGAAGGTTGGGTTTCCCAGCGCAGGCGGTTACAAAACCCGGGAGAGGAGGAGGAAAGTGGAGCTGACCTAACTGCAAAAGCTGAATGCAAGGGTACGAGCGCTAGAGGAACAACAAGCACTAGTTCAGAGCCAGCAACCTGCCGGAGCTACCCCAGAAGCTACCCCGCCATCTCAACGGAGAAGTAGTGTGGCTTCCACCGAGCTCCTTCAGCAGCCTGACTTTACGGCTACCAGCTACCCCGTGGATGCTATCACGGAGGCTCAAGATTGCCACCTTATGACGCAATGGCAACACCTCAAAGTCAAGGCGGCTGTTGGCTCTGTTGCACCTCCTGAACCCGGCGCAACTTTTCACTGCCTTCCGATTCCACAAGGCTATGATGTTGTGATGGTCGATGAAATAACAGAGGGATTTGAGGAGCTCGAACTTGACCACCCTACCGGTGAAGGGGAGACTCAGCTGGGTCTTGCTCCGAAGACTCCATGTCTATGGCGGAAGGAGCTCATCAACCTTCCGAACTGGACGCCTCCGCCTCCTCCTCATCCTCCTCCTCCGGCGAGTCAGGGCACTCCGCCTCCTCCTCCGGTGAGTGATCAGGGCACTCCGCCTCCTTCTCCGGCCGCTCCGGCGCGTGGCGGCACTCCGCCACCTTCTCTGCCTACGCCGGTGCGTCCGAGCAGCCCGCCTCCTCCTCCGCCTCGTCAGCAACAGCGGAAGACAGCCGCCGCCGCTCCGGCTGCTCCGGCACGTCATAGCACTCCGCCTCCTTCTTCTCCGCCTCGTAAGCAACGAAATAAGACAGCCGCAGCTACTCCGGCGTCTAGCAGTACAGCCAGAGGTGGGAGGCAATACAGATTCGGTCCATCTCTCAAGCCTATAGAGAAGTTACCATACGAGATGACCGAGGAGGAAAACGCGAAGATCTGTCAAGCCTATGTGAAGGACTTTTTTTTGCAAAGAAACATCCACCTCCAGAGGAGAAGATAGATATTGTGAAAGTTCAGCGCACTTTGGATTCCCTGAAGCGACCACCACCTTCTCCGCCGCAAACCAACTATGATCACATTATTGAAAGGTCATATAAGGAAGCGTCCCGGTCGGGAAGTACTTGCAGTGATCGAAGGTTAGCAGAGCGAAGAAGTGGGAAAAAAATTCTCCAGCTCGGCGAACAAGCGAACCAATCGTGCCCCCCGCTCAAGGTGTCTAGTGATATCGTTGCTAATCATCCGGGGATGGTGCCCGGTACCAATCCTGGAGATTACCTGCCCGACGATGCACATTTTGATACAATGGAGGTGGATGAATTCAAATACCGGCACGGGAAGTCTCTCGTCAAACCTGGTCATCCTCCTCTAACAACGATGATGCGAAGATTCCATGAGTGGTACATGGACACCTGCAACAAGTCTGGGAAGGATAGTTTGATGCTGAGAGTTAAAGAGGAGCACGACCTCATTGGAATTGATCTGTTGTCTGTTCCATTTGAGGAGTTCTTCCAGTTTTTCAATCAAAAAGCCCTCGATAAACAATCATCACTTGCTACTGTTTGTAATTACTACTTCTGTAATTAAGTCTCTATATACAACTCAGCTCTTTCATTGCATGTATACATAATTATCCTCACTATATTATGCAGAATGAAGATCGCCGAATGCAAGAAAAGACAAATTGGTGATATTAGGTTCATTAACACAAATCTCATAGATGAATGGAATGTTAAATATGATGCCAAACAAACCGAGGCCAACTTGCTACGATCGTTGCTTCAAAATGAAAACAAAGATAAAATACTCTTTCCTTACAACTTCAAGTGAGTGTTACTGTCTTGTGCATATTCGGTTTCCCTTATTACTCGAGGTTATAGTAATGTAATTGATGAGTTATGCATGCGTGTGCAGCTTCCACTTTATTCTGCTAGAGATTAAGCTTGAGCAGGGACTAGTAACCGTCATAGACTCGAGACGAAAAGATCCCGAGGAGTATGTGGCCATGACTAAAATGCTCGAGAAGTAAGTTCAATCGATCATTATCGCACCATATCGGCAACTTTGTTCATTTCCTGATATCAAGTAATTGTTTTCTTTGTCTGGCAGGGTTTGGAAATAGTTCACCGCAGAAGCTCCGGGACTGCCGGGGGAGCTGCGATTTACACACCCGAAAGTAAGTACTACTAGCTAGTTCCGCGCATCTCCCATTGATTCTAGCTAGTTTCATCAATACCATTTAGCATGCTTGCTTATCAGTTTGATTGACCTCTATTTCTTGTAAAGTGGTTGTGGCAGGAACCCAGGAATAATTACTGTGGATACTACGTTTGCGAGTTCATCCGCCACACGGCCTGTGAGCGGGGCTACTCTAAAAAACAATATGAGGTGCATAAGCAATAATATTCACAATTTTATTTTATTACCATCATTTGTGTTGAGTTTCATTCATATATATGTATTGACCCCCTTCTTCAAATTAAATGTTTCAGATGCGGGATGAACTCCTACCACAAGATCGCATACGAGCAATTCAAGAGAAATTGGTGGGATTATTTCTTAACCACATCATCGATAAAGACAGAGAATATGTTGGAAATATGCCCTAGAGGCAATAATAAAAAGGATTATTATTATATTTCCTTGTTCGTGATAATTGTCTTTTATTCATGCTATAATTGTATTATGCGGAAATCGTAATACACATGTGAATAGATAGACCACAACATGTCCCTAGTGAGCCTCTAGTTGACTAGCTCGTTGATTAATAGATAGTCATGCTTTCCTAACTATGGACATTGGATGTCATTGATAACGGGATCACATCATTAGGAGAATGATGTGATGGACAAGACCCAATCCTAAGCATAGCACAAGATCGTGTAGTTCGTTTTGCTAGAGCTTTTCCAATGTCAAGTATCTTTTCCTTAGACCATGAGATCGTGTAATTCCCGGATACCGTAGGAGTGCTTTGGGTGTACCAAACGTCACAACGTAACTGGGTGACTATAAAGGTGCACTACAGGTATCTCCGAAAGTGTCTGTTGGGTTGACACGGATCGAGACTGGGATTTGTCACTCCGTATTACGGAGAGGTATCACTGGGCCCACTCGGTAGTGCATCATCATAATGTGCTCAAAGTGACCAAGTGTTTGGTCACGGGATCATGCATTACGGTATGAGTAAAGTGACTTGCCGGTAACGAGATTGAACGAGGTATTGGGATACCGACGATCGAATCTCGGGCAAGTAACATACCGTCTGACAAAGGGAATAGTATACGGGGTTGCTTGAATCCTCGACATCGTGGTTCATCCGATGAGATTATCGAGGAGTATGTGGGAGCCAACATGGGTATCCATATCCCGCTGTTGGTTATTGACCGGAGAGCCGTCTCGGTCATGTCTGCATGTCTCCCGAACCCGTAGGGTCTACACACTTAAGGTTCGCTAACGCTAGGGTTGTATGAATATGAGTATGCAGCAAACCAAAAGTTGTTCGGAGTCCCGGATGAGATCCCGGACGTCACGAGGAGTTCCGGAATGGTCCGGAGGTAAAAAAATATATATAGGAAGTGTTGTTTCGACCATCGTGAAAGTTTCGGGGTCACCCGGTATTGTACCGGGACCACCGGAAGGGTCCCGGGGGTCCACCGGGTGGGGCCACCTATCCCGGAGGGCCCCATGGGCTGAAGTGGGAGGGGAACCAGCCCCTGGTGCCCCACTTGCCTTGGGGGGCACTCCACCCCCCCTTGGCCGCCGCCCCCCCTAGGAGATCGCATCTCCTAGGGCTGGCGCCCCCCTGGGGACCCTACATATAGAGGGGGGGAGGGAGGGCAGCCGCACCCTTGCACTTGGCGCCTCCCTCCCCTGTACACCTCTTCCTCCTCCCCAGTTGCTTGGCGAAGCCCTGCCGGAGTACTGCTGCATCCACCACCACGCCGTCGTGCTGCTGGATGTTCATCAACCTCTCCTTCCCCCTTGCTGGATCAAGACGGAGGAGACGTCACGCTGACCGTACGTGTGTTTAACGCGGAGGTGTCGTCCGTTCGGCGCTAGGATCTCCGGTGATTTGGATCACGACGAGAACGACTCCCTCAACCCCGTTCTCTTGAACGCTTCCGCACGCGATCTACAAAGGGTATGTAGATGCATCTCTCTCACTCATTGCTAGATGAACTCATAGATGGATCTTGGTGAACGTAGGAAATTTTTTATTTTATACAATGTTCCCCAACAGTGGCATCATGAGATAGGTCTATGCGTAGTTCTCTTTTGCACGAGTAGAACAAAATTTGTTGTGGGCGTAGATGTTGTCAACTTTCTTGCCGCTACTAGTCTTATCTTGCTTCAGCGGTATTGTGGGATGAAGCGGCCCGGACCGACCTTACACGTACGCTTACGTGAGACAGGTTCCACCGACTGACATGCACTAGTTGCATAAGGTGGCTAGTGGGTGTCTGTCTCTCCCACTTTAGTTGGGGTGGATTCGACGAAAAGGGTCCTTATGAAGGGTAAATAGAAGTTGACAAATCACGTTGTGGCTTTCACGTAGGTAAGAAAACGTTCTTGCTAGAACCCTATTGCAGCCACGTAAAAAACTTGCAACAACAATTAAAGGACGTCTAACTTGTTTTTGCAGCAAGTGTTTTGTGATGTGATATGGCCAAAGTTGTGATGAATGATGAATGATATATATGTGATGTATGAGATCATGTTCTTGTAATAGGAAACACGACTTGCATGTCGATGAGTATGACAACCGGCAGGAGCCATAGGAGTTGTCTTTATTTTTTGTATGACCTGCATGTCATTGAGAAACGCCATGTAAATTACTTTACTTTATTGCTAGACGTGTTAGCCATAGTAGTAGAAGTAATAGTTGGCGAGCAACTTCATGGAGACACGATGATGGAGATCATGGTGTCATGCCGGTGACAAGATGATCATGGAGCCCCGAAGATGAAGATCAAAGGAGCTATATGATATTGGCCATATCATGTCACTACTATATAATTGCATGTGATGTTTATTATGTTTATGCATCTTGTTTACTTAGAACGACGGTAGTAAATAAGATGATCCCTTATAATAATTTCAAGAAAGTGTTCTCCCTAACTGTGCGCCGTTGCTAAAGTTCGCGTTTCAAGCACCACGTGATGATCGGGTGTGATAGATTCTTACGTTCACATACAACGGGTGTAAGACAGTTTTACACATGCAAAACACTTAGGTTAACTTGACGAGCCTAGCATGTACAGACATGGCCTCGGAACACAAGAGACCGAAAGGTCGAACATGAGTCGCATGGAAGATACGATCAACATGGAGATGTTCACCGACGATGACTAGTCCGTCTCACGTGATGATCGGACACGGCCTAGTCGACTCGGATCATGTAGCACTTAGATGACTAGAGGGATGTCAAATCTGAGTGGGAGTTCATTATATAATTTGATTAGATGAACTTAACTATCATGAACATTAGTCTAAAATCTTTGCAAAATGTCTTGTAGATCAAATGGCCAATGCTCATGTCACCATGAACTTCAACGCGTTCCTAGAGAAAACCAAGCTGAAAGACGATGGCAGTAACTATTCGGACTGGGTCCGGAACCTGAGGATCATCCTCATAGCATCCAAGAAACAATATGTCCTAGAAGCACCGCTAGGTGAAGCACCCATCCCAGAGAACCAAGACATTATGAATGCTTGGCAGTCTCGTGCTGATGATTACTCCCTCGTTCAGTGCGGCATGCTTTATAGCTTAGAACCGGGGCTCCAAAAGCGTTTTGAGCAACACGGAGCATACGATATGTTCGAGGAGCTGAAAATGGTTTTCCAAGCTCATGCCCGGGTCGAGAGATATGAAGTCTCCGACAAGTTCTATAGTTGTAAGATGGATGAAAATAGTCCTGTCAGTGAGCACATACTCAAAATGTCTGGGTTGCACAACCGCCTGTCCCAGTTGGACATTAACCTCCCGGACGAGGCGGTCATTGACAGAATCCTTCAGTCGCTCCCACCGAGCTACAAGAGCTTTGTGATGAACTACAATATGCAGGGGATGGTGAAGACCATTCCTGAAGTATTGTCAATGCTGAAGTCAGCAGAGGTTGAAATCAAGAAAGAACATCAAGTGTTGATGGTTAATAAAACCACTAAGTTCAAGAAGGGCAAGGGTAAGAAGAACTTAAAGAAGGACATCAAGGATGTTGCCGCGCCCGGTAAGCCAGTTGCCGGGAAGAAGTCAAAGAATGGACCCAAGCCACGAGACCGAGTGCTTTTATTGCAAAGGAAAGGGCCTTTCGAAGCAGAACTGCCCCAAATACTTAGCGGACAAGAAGGCCGGCAACACTAAAGGTATATTTTATATACATGTAATTGATCTGTACCTTACCAAGACTCGTAGTAACTCCCGGTATTTGATACCGTGCCGTTGCTCACATTTGTAACTCACAAGCAGGAGCTTGGAATAAACGGAGATCTGGCGAAGGACGAGGTGACGATCTTGGCGTCGGGAATGGTTCCAAGGTCGATGTGATCTCCGTCGGCACGCTACCTCTACATTTACCTATGGGATTAGTTTTAAACCTCAATAATTGTCATTTAGTGCCAAGTTTGAGCATGAACATTGTATCAGGATCTCATTTAATGCGAGATGGCTACTCATTTAAATCCGAGAATAATGGTTGTTCTATTTATATGAAACATGTGTTTTATGGTAATGCTCCGATGGTCAATGGTTTATTCTTAATGAATCTCGAACGTAATATTACACATATTCATAGTGTGAATCCCAAAAGATGTAAAGTTGATAACGATAGTCCCACATACTTGTGGCACTGCCGCCTTGGTCATATTGGTGGCAAGCGCATGAAGAAGCTACATTCTGATGGACTTTTAGAGTCTCTCGATTACGAATCATTTGACACATGTGAACCATGCCTCATGGGCAAAATGACCAAGACTCCGTTCTCCGGAACAATGGAGCGAGCAACCAACTTACTGGAAATCATACATACCGATGTGTGCGGTCCAATGAGCGTTGAGGCTCGCGAAGGATATCGTTATGTTCTCACTCTCACTGATGACTTGAGTAGATATGGGTATGTCTACTTGATGAAACACAAGTCTGAGACCTTTGAAAAGCTCAAGGAATTTCAGAATGAGGTAGAGAATCAACGTGACCGAAAAATAAAGTTCTTACGATCAGATCGTGGAGGAGAATATTTAAGTCACGAATTTGGTACACACTTAAGGAAATGTGGAATCGTTTCACAACTCACGCCGCTGGAACACCTCAACAGAACGGTGTGTCCGAACATCGTAATCGCACTCTATTGGATATGGTGCGATCTATGATGTATCTTACTGATTTACCGCTATCATTTTGGGGATACGCTCTAGAGACAGCTACATTCACTTTAAATAGGGCACCGTCTAAATCCGTTGAGACGACACCGTATGAATTACGGTTTGGGAATAAACCTAAGCTGTCGTTTCTAAAAGTTTGGGGATGCGATGCTTATGTCAAGAAACTTCAACCTGAAAAGCTCGAATCCAAGTCGGAAAAATGCGTCTTCATAGGATACCCTAAGGAAACCATTGGGTATACCTTCTACCTTAGATCCGAAGGCAAGATCTTTGTTGCCAAGAACGGATCCTTTCTGGAAAAAGAGTTTCTCTCTAAAGGAGTAAGTGGGAGGAAAGTAGAACTCGAAAGGAGTACAAATGGCTTGAAGCCATGCAATCCGAGATAGGATCCATGTATGAAAACAAAGTATGGACTTTGACAGACTTGCCCGATGATCGACGAGCGATAGAAAACAAATGGATCTTTAAGAAGAAGACGGACGCGGATGGTAATGTCACCATCTATAAAGCTCGACTTGTCGCTAAAGGTTATCGGCAAGTTCAAGGGATTGACTACGATGATACTTTCTCTCCCATAGCGAAGCTGAAGTCCGTCCGAATCATGTTAGCAATTGCCGCATACTATGATTATGAGATATGGCAAATGGACGTCAAAACGACATTCCTTAACGGCTATCTTAAGGAAGAACTGTATATGATGCAGCCGGAAGGTTTAGTCGAACCTAAGAATGCTAACAAGGTATGCAAGCTCCAGCGATCCATTTATGGGCTGGTGCAAGCATCTCGGAGTTGGAACATTCGCTTTGATGAGATGATCAAAGCGTTTGGGTTTATGCAGACTTATGGAGAAGCCTGCGTTTACAAGAAAGTGAGTGGGAGCTATGTAGCATTTCTCGTATTATATGTAGATGACATACTTTTGATGGGAAATGATATAGAACTTTTGGACAGCATTAAGGCCTACTTGAATAAGAGTTTTTCAATGAAGGACCTTGGAGAAGTTGCTTATATATTAGGCATCAAGATCTATAGAGATAGATCGAGACGCCTCATAGGTCTTTCACAAAGCACATACCTTGATAAGATATTGAAGAAGTTCAAAATGGATCAGTCCAAGAAAGGGTTCTTGCCTGTATTACAAGGTGTGAAATTCAGCTCGGCTCAATGTCCGACCACGGCAGAAGATATAGAAGAGATGAGTGTCATCCCCTATGCCTCAGCCATAGGATCTATTATGTATGCCATGTTGTGTACCAGACCTGATGTGAACCTTGCCGTAAGTTTGGTAGGAAGGTACCAAAGTAATCCCGACAAGGAACACTGGACAGCGGTCAAGAATATCCTGAAGTACCTGAAAAGGACTAAGGGTATGTTTCTCGTTTATGGAGGTGACGAAGAGCTCGTCGTAAAGGGTTACGTCAACGCTAGCTTCGACACGGATCTGGATGACTCTAAGTCACAAACCGGATACGTGTATATGTTGAATGGTGGAGCGAAGCTGGTGCAGTAGCTGCAAGCAGAGAAGCGTCGTGGCGGGATCTACATGTGAAGCGGAGTACATGGCAGCCTCGGAGGCAGCGCATGAAGCAATTTGGGTGAAGGAGTTCATCACTTACCTAGGAGTCATACCCAATGCGTCGGGGCCGATCAAACTCTACAGTGACAACACTGGAGCTATTGCACTTGCCAAGGAGCCCAGGTTTCACAAGAAGACCAAGCACATCAAGCGTCGCTTCAACTCCATTCGTGAAAATGTTCAAGATGGAGACATAGAAATTTGCAAAGTGCATACGGATCTGAATGTCGCAGACCCGTTGACTAAACCTCTTCCGCGAGCAAAACATGATCAACACCAGAACTCTATGGGTGTTCAATTCATCACAATGTAACTAGATTATTGACTCTAGTGCAAGTGGGAGACTGTTAGAAATATGCCCTAGAGGCAATTGAAGGAAATATGCCCTAGAGGCAATAATAATGTTATTATTTATTTCCTTATATCATGATAAATGTTTATTATTCATGCTAGAATTGTATTAACCGGAAACATAATACATGTGTGAATACATAAACCTACAGAGTGTCACTAGTATGCCTCTACTTGACTAGCTCGTTAATCAAAGATGGTTATGTTTCCTAACCATGAACAAGGAGTTGTTATTTGATTAATGGGATCACATCATTGGTTGAATGATCTGATTGACATGACCCATTCCATTAGCATAGCACCTGATCGTATAGTTTGTTGCTAGTGCTTTTCTTCATGACTTATACATGTTCCTATGACTATGAGATTATGCAACTCCCGTTTGCCCGAGGAACACTTTTGGTGCTACCAAACGTCACAACGAATCGGGTGATTATAAAGGTACATTACAGGTGTCTCCGAAGGTACATGTTGGGTTGGCATATTTCGAGATTAGGATTTGTCACTCCGATTGTCGGAGAGGTATCTGGGCCCTCTCGGTAATGCACATCACATAAGCCTTGCAAGCATTGCAACTAAAGGTGTTAGTTGTGAGATGATGTATTACGGAACGAGTAAAGAGACTTGCGATAACGAGATTGAACTAGGTATTGGATACCGACGATCGAATCTCGGGCAAGTAACATACCGATGACAAAGGGAACAACGTATGTTGTTATGCGGTCGACCGATAAAGATCTTCGTAGAATATGTAGGAACCAATATGGGCATCCAGGTCCCGCTATTGGTTATTGACCGAGAGGTGTCTTGGTCATGTCTACATAGTTCTCGAACCCGTAGGGTCCGCACGCTTAACGCTTCGATGGCGATGTTACTATGAGTTTTATGATGTTGATGTACGAAGGTTGTTGAGTCCCGGATGAGATCACGGACATGACGAGGAGTCTCGAAATGGTCGAGACATAAAGATTGATATATTGGAAGCCTATGTTTGGACTCGGAATCACTCCGGGTGAAATTGGGAATTTTATCGAGTACCGGGGTTACGGAACCCCGGGAGTCAATGGGCCTTGATGGGCCTTAGTGGGAAAGAGAAAGGGGCCCTATAGCTGGCGCAGCCTTCCCCTTCCCTAGTCCTATTAGGATTAGGAGAAGGGGTGGCGCCTCTCTCCCTCTCCCCTTGGTCAAACCCTAGTTGGACTAGGATTTGGGGGAATCCTACTCCTAGTAGGAGTAGGACACCCCTGTGCGCCTCCCTCTGGCCGGCCAGCCCCTCCCTTCCCTCCTTTATATCTGAGGGCAGGGGCACCCCATGACACACAAGTTGATCGATTAGATCGTTCCTTAGCCGTGTGCGGTGCCCCTTCCACCAGATTACACCTCGATCATACCAGAAGCGGAGCTTAGGCGAAGCCCTGCGTCGGTGGAACATCATCATCGCCACCACGCCGTCGTCTTGACGGAACTCTCCTCGACACTCGGCTGGATCGGAGTTCGAGGGACGCCATCGAGCTGAACGTGTGCAGAACTCGGAGGTGCCGTGACGTTCGGTGCTTGGATCGGTCGGATCGTGAAGACGTGCGACTACATCAACGCGTTGTTATAACGCTCCGCTTTCGGTCTCACGAGGGTGCGTGGACAGACACTCTTCCTCTCGTTGCTATGCCATCACCATGGTCTTGCGTGATCGTAGGAAAATTTTTGAAATTACTCGTTCCCCAACAGTGGCATCCGAGCCTGGTTTTATGCGTTGATGTCATATGCACGAGTAGAACACAAGTGAGTTGTGGGCGATACAAGTCATACTACCTACCAGCATGTCATACTTTGGTTCAGCGGTATTGTGAGATGAAGCGGCCCGGACCGACATTACGCAGACGCTTACGCGAGACTGGTTTCACCGCTGTGAGCACTCGTTGCTTAAAGGTGTGGCGGTGTCTGTCTCTCTCACTTTAGTTGAACCGAGTGTGGCTACGCCCGTCCTTGAGAAGGTTAAACGGAGTCTATTTGACGAAGTATCGTTGTGGTTTTGATGCGTAGGTAAGAACGGTTCTTGCTCAGCCCGTAGCAGCCACGTAAAACTTGCAACAACAAAGTAGAGGACGTCTAACTTGTTTTTGCAGGGCATGTTGTGATGTGATATGGTCAAGACATGATGCTATATTTTATTGTATGAGATGATCATGTTTTGTAACCGAAGTTATCGGCAACTGGCTGGAGCCATATGGTTGTCGCTTTATTGTATGAGATGCAACGCCATGTAATTGCTTTACTTTATCACTAAGGAGTAGCGATAGTCGAGAAGCAATAGTTGGCGAGACGACAACGATGCTACGATGGAGATCAAGGTGTCGCGCGGTGACGATGGTGATCATGACGGTGCTTCGGAGATGGAGATCACAAGCACAAGATGATGATGGCCATATCATATCACTTATATTGATTGCATGTGATGTTAATCCTTTATGCATCTTATTTTGCTTTGATTGACGGTAGCATTATAAGATGATCCCTTACTAAATTATCAAGAAGTGTTCTCCCTGAGTATGCACCGTTGCGAAAGTTCTTCGTGCTGAGACACCACGTGATGATCGGGTGTGATAGGCTCTACGTTCAAATACAACGGGTGCAAAACAGTTGCACACGCGGAATACTCAGGTTATACTTGACGAGCTATGCATATAAGATATGACCTCGGAACACGGAGACCGAAAGGTCGAGCGTGAATCATATAGTAGATATGATCAACATATTGATGTTCACCATTGAAACTACTCCATCACACGTGATGATCGGTCATGGTGTAGTTGATATGGATCACGCAATCACTTAGAGAATTGGAGGGATATTTTTCTAAGTGGGAGTTCTTAAGTAATATGATTAATTGAACTTAAATTTATCATGAACTTAGTCCTGGTAGTATTTTGCAAATTATGTTGTAGATCAATAGCTCGCGTTGTTGCTTCCTTATGTTTTCATATGTGTTCCTAGAGAAAATTGTATTGAAAGATGTTAGTAGCAATGATGCGGATTGGATCCGTGATCTGAGGTTTATCCTCATTGCTGCGCAGAAGAATTATGTCCTTAATGCACCGCTAGGTGACAGACCTATTGCAGGAGCAGATGCAGACGTTATGAACGTTTGGCCAGCTCAATATGATGACTACTTGATAGTTTAGTGCACCATGCTTAACGGCTTAGAATCGGGACTTCAAAGACGTTTTGAACGTCATGGAACATATGAGATGTTCCAGGAATTGAAGTTAATATTTCAAGCAAATACCCGAGTTGAGAGATATGAAGTCTCCAACAAGTTCTATAGCTAAAAGATGGAGGAGAATCGCTCAACTAGTGAGCATGTGCTCAGATTGTCTGAGTACTTCAATCGCTTGAATCAAGTGGGAGTTAATCTTCCAGATAAGATAGTGATTGACAGAATTCTCTAGTCACCATCACTAAGTTAGTAGAACTTCGTGATGAACTATAGTATGCAAGGGATGACGAAAAAGATTCTCGAGCTCTTCACGATGCTAAAATCGCGAAGGTAGAAATCAAGAAAAACATCAAGTGTTGATGGTTGACAAGACCACTAGTCTCAAGGAAAAGGGCAAAGGGAAGAAGGGGAACTTCAAGAAGAACGGCAAGCAAGTTGCTGCTCAAGTGAAGAAGCCCAAGTCTGGACCTAAGCCTGAGACTAAGTGCTTTTGCTGCAATGAAACTGGTCACTAGAAGCGGAACTACCCCAAGTATTTGGCGGATAAGAAGGATGGCAAAATGAACAAAGGTATATTTGATATACAGATGTGTATTTTACTAGTGTTCGTAGCAACCCCTCGGTATTTGATACTGGTTCAGTTGCTAAAGAGTAGTAACTTGAAACGGGAGTTGCAGAATGAACAGAAACTAGTTGAAGGGGAAGTGACGATGAGTGTTGGAAGTAGTTCCAAGATTGATTTGATCATCATCGCACACTCCCTATACTTTCGGGATTAGTGTGGAACCTAAATAAGTGTTATTTGGTGTTGAGCATAAATATGATTTGATCATGTTTATTGCAATACGGTTATTCATTTAAGTAAGAGAATAAATTGTTGTTCTGTTTACATGAATAAAACCTTATATGGTTACACACTCAATGAAAATGGTTCATTGGATCTCGATCATAGTGATACACATATTCATAATATTGAAACCAAAAGATGCAAAGTTAATAATGATAGTGCAACTTATTTGTGGCATCGCCGTTTAGGTCATATTGGTGTAAAGCGCATGAAGAAAACTCCATGCTGATGGACTTTTGGAATCACTTGATTATGAATCATTTGATGCTTGCGAACCGTGCCTTTTGGGCAAGATGACTAAAACTCCGTTCTCCGAACAATGGAACAAGCTACTGACTTATTGGGAATAATACATACCGATGTATGCGATCCAATGAGTGTTGATGCTCGTGGCAAGTATCGTTATTTTCTGACCTTCACAAGATGATTTGAGCAGATATGGGTATATCTACTTGATGAAACATGAGTCTGAAATAGTTGAAAGGTTCAAAGAATTTCAGAGTGAAGTGGAAAATCATCGTAACAAGAAAATAAAGTTTCTGCGATCTGATCGTGGAGATGAATATTTGAGTTACTGAGTTTGGTCTTCAATGGAAACAATGTGGAATAGTTTCACAGCTCACGCCACCGGAACACCACAACATTATGGTGTGTCCGAACGTCAGAATCAGTACTTTATTTTGATATGGTGCGATCTATGATGTATCTTACCGATTTACCACTATCGTTTTGGGGTTATGCATTAGAGACAGCTGCATTCACGTTTAATAGGGCAACCATCTAAATCCGTTGAGATGACACCGTATGAACTATGGTTTAGCAATAAACCTAAGCTGTCGTTTCTTAAAGTTTGGAGTTGTGATGCTTATGTGAAAAGGTTTTCACCGATAAGCTCGAACCCAAATCGGAGAAGTGCGTCTTCATAGAATACCCAAAAGGAAAAGTTGGGTACACCTTCTATCACAGATCCGAAGGCAAGTTTTTGTTAAGATGGATCCTTTCTAGAGAAGAAGTTTCTCTCGAAAGAAGTGAGTGGGAGGAAAGTAGAACTTGATGAGGTAATTGTACCTTCTCCCTTATTGGAAAGTAGTTCATCACGGAAATCAGTTCCAGTGATTCCTACACCAATTAGTGAGGAAGTTAATGATGATGATCATGAAACTTCAGATCAAGTTGCTACTAAAACCTCGTAGGTCTTCCGAGTAAGATCCGCACCAGTGTGGTACGGTAATCTTATTCTAGAAGTCATGTTACTAGACCATGATGAACCTACGAACTATGAGGAAGCGATGATGAGCCCAGATTCCGCGAAATGGCTTGAGACCATGAAATCTGAGATAGGATCCATGTATGAGAACAAAGTATGGACTTTGATTGACTTGCTCGATGATCGCAAGCCATGTAGATAAATGGATTTTCAAGAGGAAGACAGATGTTGATAGTAGTGTTACTATCTACAAAGCTCGACTTGTCGCAAAAAGGTTTTGACAAGTTCAAGGTGTTGACTACAATGAGATTTTCTCAAGCTGTAGCGATGCTTAAGTCTGTCCGAATCATGTTAGCAATTGCCACATTTTATGAAATCTGGCAAATGGATGTCAAAACTACATTCTTTAATGGATTTATTAAAGAAGAGTTGTATATGATGCAATCGAAGGTTTTGTCAATCCTAAAGGAGCTAACAAAATGTGCAAGCTCCAATGATCCATCTATGGACTGGTGCAAGCATCTCAGAGTTGGAATATATGCTTGATGATTTGATCAAAGCATATGGTTTTACTGACTTTTGGAGAAGCCTGTATTTACAAGAAAGTGAGTGGGAGCACTACAGCATTTCGATAAGTATATGTGAATGACATATTGTTGATCGAAATAATATAGAATTATTACGCAAAGCATAAAGGAGTATTTGAAAGGAGTTTTCAAAGAAGGACCTCGGTGAAGCTGCTTACATATTGAGCATCAAGATCTATAGAGATAGATCAAAGACGCTTGATAAGTTTTTCAATAAGTACATACCTTGTCAAGATTTTGAAGTAGTTCAAAATGGAACAGCCAAAGAAAGAGTTCTTGCCTGTGTTACAAGGTGTGAGATTGAGTAAGACTCAAAATCCGACCACGGCAGAAGATAGAAAGAGAATGAAAGTCATTCCTATGCATCAGCCATAGGTTCTATAAAGTATGTCATGCTGTGTACCAGATCTATTGCATACCCTACCACTATGCTTGGCAAGGGAGTGCAATAGTGATCTAGGAGTAGATCAATGGACAGCGGTCAAAATTATCCTTAGTAGAATAAGGATATGTTTCTCGATTATGGAAGTGAAAAAGGTTGGTCGTAAAGGGTTACGCCGATGCAAGTTTTGACACCGATCTGGATGACTCTAAGTCACGATCTAGATACATATTGAAAGTGGGAGCAATTAGCTAGAGTAGCTCCGTGCAGAGCATTGTAGACATAGAGATTTGCAAAATACTTACGGCTCTGAATGTGACAGACCCGTTGACTAAAATTATCTCACAAGCAAAACATGATCACACCTTAGTACTCTTTGGGTGTTAATCACATGGCGATGTGAACTAGATTACTGACTCTAGTAAACCCTTTGGGTGTTGGTCACATATCGATGTGAACTATGGGTGTTAACCACATATAGATGTGAACTATTGATGTTGAATCACATGGCGATGTGAACTAGATTATTGACTCTAGTGCAAGTGGGAGACTGAAGGAAATATGCCCTAGAGGCAATAATAATGTTATTATTTATTTCCTTATATCATGATAAATGTTTATTATTCATGCTAGAATTGTATTAACCGGAAACATAATACATGTGTGAATACATAAACCTACAGAGTGTCACTAGTATGCCTCTACTTGACTAGCTCGTTAATCAAAGATGGTTATGTTTCCTAACCATGAACAAGGAGTTGTTATTTGATTAATGGGATCACATCATTGGTTGAATGATCTGATTGACATGACCCATTCCATTAGCATAGCACCTGATCGTATAGTTTGTTGCTAGTGCTTTTCTTCATGACTTATACATGTTCCTATGACTATGAGATTATGCAACTCCGTTTGCCGAGGAACACTTTGGGTGCTACCAAACGTCACAACGAATCGGGTGATTATAAAGGTACATTACAGGTGTCTCCGAAGGTACATGTTGGGTTGGCATATTTGAGATTAGGATTTGTCACTCCGATTGTCGGAGAGGTATCTCGGGCCCTCTCGGTAATGCACATCACATAAGCCTTGCAAGCATTGCAACTAAAGGTGTTAGTTGTGAGATGATGTATTACGGAACGAGTAAAGAGACTTGCGTAACGAGATTGAACTAGGTATTGGATACCGACGATCGAATCTCGGGCAAGTAACATACCGATGACAAAGGGAACAACGTATGTTGTTATGCGGTGATCGACCGATAAAGATCTTCGTAGAATATGTAGGAACCAATATGGGCATCCAGGTCCCGCTATTGGTTATTGACCGAGAGGTGTCTTGGTCATGTCTACATAGTTCTCGAACCCGTAGGGTCCGCACGCTTAACGCTTCGATGGCGGTTACTATGAGTTTTATGATGTTGATGTACCGAAGGTTGTTCGAGTCCGGATGAGATCACGGACATGACGAGGAGTCTCAAATGGTCGAGACATAAAGATTGATATATTGGAAGCCTATGTTTGACTCGGAATCACTCCGGGTGAAATTGGGAATTTTATCGAGTACCGGGGTTACGGAACCCCCGGGAGTCAATGGGCCTTGATGGGCCTTAGTGGGAAAGAGAAAGGGGGCCCTATAGCTGGCGCAGCCTTCCCCTTCCCTAGTCCTATTAGGATTAGGAGAAGGGGTGGCGCCTCTCTCCCTCTCCCTTGGTCAAACCCTAGTTGGACTAGGATTTGGGGGAATCCTACTCCTAGTAGGAGTAGGACACCCTGGTGCGCCTCCCTCTGGCGGCCAGCCCTCCCTTCCCTCCTTTATATACAGGGGCAGGGGCACCCCATGACACACAAGTTGATCGATTAGATCGTTCCTTAGCCGTGCGGTGCCCCTTCCACCAGATTACACCTCGATCATACCGTAGCGGAGCTTAGGCGAAGCCTGCGTCGGTGGAACATCATCATCGTCACCACGCCGTCAGGTCGACGGAACTCTCCTCGACACTCGGCTGGATCGGAGTTCGAGGGACGCCATCGAGCTGAGCGTGTGCAGAACTCGGAGGTGCCGACGCTCGGTGCTTGGATCGGTCGGGTCGTGAAGACGTCGACTACATCAACCGCGTTGTTATAACGCTTCCGCTTTCGGTCTACGAGGGTACGTGGACAGACACTCTTCCCTCTCGTTGCTATGCCATCACCATGGTCTTGCGTGATCGTAGGAAAATTTTTGAAATTACTACGTTCCCCAACAGCAATAATAAAAAGGATTATTATTATATTTCCTTGTTCGTGATAATTGTCTTTTATTCATGCTATAATTGTATTATCCAGAAATCGTAATACACGTGTGAATAGATAGACCACAACATGTCCATAGTGAGCCTCTAGTTGACTAGCTCGTTGATCAATAGATAGTCATGCTTTCCTGATTATGGACATTGGATGTCATTGATAACGGGATCACATCATTAGGAGAATGATGCGATGGACAAGACCCAATCTTAAGCATAGAACAAGATCGTGTAGTTCGTTTTGCTAGAGCTTTTCCAATGTCAAGTATCTTTTCCTTAGACCATGAGATCGTGTAACTCCCGGATACCGTAGGAGTGCTTTGGGTGTACCAAACGCCATAACGTAATCGGGTGACTATAAAGGTGCACTACAGGTATCTCCAAAAGTGTCATTGGGTTGACACGGATCGAGACTGGGATTTGTCACTCCGTATTACGGAGAGGTATCACTGGGCCCACTCGGTAGTGCATCATCAAAATGAGCTCAAAGTGACCAAGTGTTTGGTCACGGGATCATGCATTATGGTACGAGTAAAGTGACTTGCCGGTAACGAGATTGAACGAGGTATTGGGATACCGACGATCGAATCTCGGGCAAGTAACATACCGTCTGACAAAGGGAATAGTATACGGGGTTGCTTGAATCCTCGACATCGTGGTTCATCCGATGAGATCATCGAGGAGTATGTGGGAGCCAACATGGGTATCCAGATCCCGCTGTTGGTTATTGACCGGAGAGCCGTCTCGGTCATGTCTGCATGTCTCCCAAACCCGTAGGGTCTACACACTTAAGGTTCGGTGACGCTAGGGTTGTATGAATATGAGTATGCAGCAAACCGAAAGTTGTTTGAGTCCGGATGAGATCCCGGACGTCACGAGGAGTTCGGAATGGTCCGGAGGTAAATAATTATATATAGGAAGTGTTGTTTCGCCATCGGGAAAGTTTGGGTTCACCCAGATTGTACTGGGACCACCGGAAGGGTCGGGTCCACCGGTGGGGCCACCTATCCCGTGGGGCCCCATGGGCTGAAGTGGGAGGGAACCAGCCTGGTGGGCTGGTGCGCCCCCAGGACCCCTCTGCGCCTAGGGTTGGGAACCCTAGGGGGGGCGCCCACACTGCCTTGGGGGCACTCCACCCCCTGGCCGCCGCCCCTAGGAGATCCCATATCCTGGGGCGGGCGCCTGGGACCCTATATATAGAGGGGGAGGAGGCAGCTGCACCCTTGCACTTGGCGCCTCCCTCCCTGCACCTCTTCCTCCTCCCGGTTGCTTGGCGAAGCCTGCCGAGTATCTTCTGCATCCACCACCACGCCATCGTCTGCTGAATCTTCATCAACCTCTCCTTCCCCTTGCTGGATCAAGACGGAGGAGACGCCACGCTGACCGTCACGTGTGTTGAACGCGGAGGTGCCGTCCGTTCGGCGCTAGGATCTCCGGTGATTTGGATCACGACGAGAACGACTCCCTCAACCCCGTTCTCTTGAACGCTTCCGCACGCGATCTACAAAGGGTATGTAGATGCATCTCTCTCACTCGTTTCTAGATAAACTCATAGATGGATCTTGGTGAACGTAGGAATTTTTTTATTTTATACAACGTTCCCCAACAGAATATCATGTGGAACTTGAGTTCAGATGTTAGGGGATCGTAAGAGATCTTATATTGTATATATGTAGCCAGTAGCGTCGGATAGATATACAAAAACTTGTTGTTCGACCAATCTCTCGGAGAAGGAGAGGTCGATCACTTCTCTCTGTATATGTTCATGACGATCTTCTGTACTTAATGGTTTCCTTCATTTGCTTACTAGCTAGCTAGCGTGTCGAGTCCTCTCTATACGTATAGTACGTAGCGTCGACCAAGCACGGAGTTAAGAGAGGACACTTATCTCTATTAGCTAGCTAACACAATATATGAAACCCCTAAATTAACCCTACAAAACCCCCAAACCCCTCCCCTTTAAAAAAACAAAAACCCCAGCCCCTGAACTGCTTACGCGTGGATGCCTTTTGCTCCCGGTTGACAAAAGGCCCTCCTGCCTGGGCAAGCCGCAACGGCCATGTGGAGCCCCATCTGTCCCAGTTCGTAGAAGAACCGAGACTAAAGGTATGGCTTTAGTACCGACCCTTTATTCCCGGTTCCCGAACCAGGACAAATGGGCCTTTTTCTACTAGTGTGCTTTGACTTTGGACCCGTTCTTGGAATTCAAACCGAAGTCTTTTCTTTTGCCCCTCTTCATAGTATGGTTGTTGTTCCGGGTGGGAGTGTCCGGTTCCGATGGTTTAGGTCATTTGCCGTGGGGATGCGGGTGGGTTTTTTATCAACCCGACTGGAGTATGAAATTTTTTCTTATATTCAATTCACCTGCTCAAGCAAACGACTTGTGTACTGCCAAAAAACGACATGAGCATCAATCATCATTGTCTGTTGTTATTAAATAGAGGTTAATGCAGACGCAATACAAACATAATCATTTGTAGACAATTACAAAAAATATCCTTAAAATATGATGGCTGATTTCTCGATTGCATTCCTTTTTGCCCCCTTGTGGATCCTTCATAAAATATGTTGTACATAAATTGTGTGGCGAGTCATCTAGTACATGTTAAGATCACTTACTCTTTTTTTAACATAGTTCAATCGTAGATGCTCATATACACACACATATGAAACGTCTCCTCCCACTGAACGAACAACGCCGGAAAATCTAAAATAAATCCAGAATTATGCCAGCACCAATGTCAAGTCTAAGACTTGAACCCTGATGGGCTAGTTCCACCACACGAAAAATAACCACATATCACTAGCTTCTAAAGCAAATAGATGTGACATGGGAATCATCACCATAAAGGAAAAAAAAGGTGATTACAACATATAAAATCATCTAATAAATATTGAAAATTGAGGAATTCGTATAAATGTAAAGCACATAAAAAATTGTCTTACAATCATTTTACCTACAAATCTCACTCTAGCACTACACCTTCTTTGGGTCTTTTTTTGTCTCAAATGGTACTATAAACCCGACCACTTAATCGGATTACCGTGTTGAGCTCTACTACGCATGAATGCCATTTTCCATGAACTTTAATATGAGGAAAACTGGAAAACCAAGCAATTTCCTAACAGAAGCTCAATGCAATATATTGTCGTCGTTTTGCACACGTGATCGAGCTAGCGATCGAACTAGACCTAGCAGTGAGTGGTGCGTGCGTTCTTTAGAATCTGATTTTGAGACTGGAAGGTTCCAAATTGGGTTTTGGAATCTTCTAGAAGGTTTAAACCGATTTTCGAAACCTTCTAGAGGGTTCCTAAAACCGGTTTTTTACTCGTTGTATGGTTCTTTTAGTTTTTCCTTTTCCCTTTTTTCTTTTTCTGGTACTTTTATTTTATTATTTTCAAATAATGTTCGAAATTGAAAACATATTCAGTTTTTTCAAAAAATGTTCAGAATTGCAAAAAATATTCTGGTTTCCAAACTTTGTCCATAAATTGAAATTATTTGTGTTTACAAAAAATGTTCCCTTTTTCAAATTTGTTAAGTAAATTAAAAAATTCCATGTTTCTACATTTTTCATAGAAGGTTGAAAATTTCAAAGAAAATGTTCAGGAATTTAAATAAATGTTCAGTACTGAAGAAGAGTTTCAATTTTTCAATATTATATTACAAATTTTAAAAATGCTTGGAAATTTATAAAAATTATAGTGTCTTCTAAAACTGAAAAATGTTCTTATTATCAAATTTTCCTCATAAATCCCAAAACTGTTCATATTTTTGAAAATGTTTGTGTTAGAAAATATTAAAATTCACTTCCTTTTTAATATTTGCCGTAAATTAAAAAAAATCAGAATTTCGAAAATTGTTATTGTTTTCAAATTTTGTTCAGAAATTGGAAAGATATTTGTGTTTTGAAAATGTATGGGAATTTGAATTATTTTTCATGTTTTCAAAAAAAATCAAAATTTCATATTTTTATTTGTGTTTTTCATCGGATTTTCATACATTATTTGCCTTTAAAAAAATCATCCACAGTTTGCAACGTTCGAAAATCTTTAGAAAGTGTTCAGATCCGGCCGTCACAATTAATTCTTAAACTTTCATGCTGTTCATTTGTCAGTTACACTAGCTAACACCATGAGTTCACGAGCGAGTGGTCAGGAGTTTGATTCCTTGCGGGATCATCCTTTTTTAGATTAATTTTTACATCGCACTGTACTAGCACACTGCAAACTAGCGTGCTCGCTACAACGCTCGCCAAGGGCCGGCCCAGCCGGAGCTGCGTCGCCAACCTATTTGACGCAAACCAATGTCCCCCATTGACTGCACATCCACTTCACATGTATCCCCCTCAATTTTATTTTTGCAAAACACGAAGCCGTAGGGGAAAGTATCAGGTACTCCCATCCTTAGAGTACTTCCAGTTCTCCAGATTCAAAAACTCATTCTTAAATGTAACAAAAAATTACAGAAAAAAGTTGAATGTTTACAAGGAATGTGACTATAGCCTCTACAAATTTCAGGTCCAAACTTGAAACGCACGTTGAGAAATAAAAATGTGAAATCTAGCTTGAATGGTGTAAGAAAAAAAGACAAATGCAACACTGACACTATTCACATATGGATTTTACTTTTTTGTTTCTTAATGTGCATTTCAAGTTTGGTCTGAATTTTTTAGAAGCACATTCCTTCTGAGCATTCACTTTTTCTTTTGGAAATTATTGAACCCTTTGGGAATGATTTTTTAAATTTTGAGCATCAAATGTACCCCAAGGATTGAAGCACGTGATACTTCCCCGAAGCCATAGATAGATTGAGACCTAGATCGATGGCCAAGGCACGTGCAACTGATGCCGTCGGCGTGTTCTCGGCCGACTTTCTGCTGGAGATCTTTACGTGTGTGCCGGATGCTCGGACCTCCTCCCCTGTGCGTGCACGTGCAACTCGTGGTTCCACTTCCGCCTCATCAGACCCTGCACAACATGGGTGCTTAGAGCAACTCTAGCAGACCCCGCAAAATGAGCAGACCCGTAAAATAACCGCCAAAATGCGGGTTGGGGTGGGAAAACCTGCCCGATCAGACGCCGTATCCTGCCCCGGCCCGCAAATATTTTTGCGGGGTGCGGCAAATCTTCTTCTCCAACCTCTAGTTTCACGGGCTGGGAGGCCGACCCGAGCTCAGCCCCTATCCGCAGCGAGATTTGGCGGGAGGGACATTTCCGCGCGCCCTTTCCCGCTCCCCCCACCCCTCCGCCACCATTGCTCCGCCTCCGCACGCTCCGGTGCTTCCTCCCCGGTCGTCCCTCGCCACCATGGACGACCCCCTGTTGTCCCCCGTCTTCGTCGAGGTCGCGCATGCTCCTTCCCCTCGGGTGGATCTCGTCGCCGGCCATGTTGGCCCCGCCGCCGTCGCACAAGCAAACGCCACGCCTGCCTGCAAGAGGCAGGGCAACGTGCTCGTGCAGGGCGGGAATCCGGCTGCCCCCGCCGCGATGGCCCGCGCTCCGGGCGCCAACGTCGCAGCGCGATCCCGGCCGGCGGCGGAGAAGGTCGGCAAGGCTGCGGGCGGAAAGTGGAGGAAGGTTCCGGCGGCTACAAAGAAGCCACCTTCTTCATCCTTCATCCCGGAAAGAGGTGCTCCGGCGATGCCGTTCAACAGTGCCGCTCCCCCCGCAAGCGAGGTGTTCCACGAAATGGCCGGAAGGTATGCGTCCTCGGTCATGGCGGTTTCCTTTCATTTCCGCCATTATTCTCGATAACTCGTGACTTATTATCGTTCACTATAGCGGTGGTTCGAACAATGCAACTGCCGAGTTCGTGAACTTGTTGGACACGAACGCGGTTGACATTGATCAAGCCCCTTTCGAACCATTCGACTACAATGAAACGGAGGGCGGCGTGGATGATCATAGTTGTGCGGACGAATTGGAGGAGATCGAAGCGGAAGCGTTTGAGCAATCGCAATCAAAAACGGGGAAAAGCCAAAGATCAAAGAACTACACGATCTTGGAAGATCAAGCTTTGATCAAAGCATGGAGTGCGGTGTCTCTTGATGCATGCACGAGTACTTCTCAAACCGCCAAGAGATATTGTGTAACGCCCCGGATTCGATGCGCCAGGTGTCCGCCAGTTATTTGCCGTCGTTGCCATGTCATTTGCTTGCGTGTTGCATTTTGTCATGTCATCATCTGCATTTCATAACATGTCATCATGTGCATCGCATTTGCATACGTGTTCGTCTCATGCATCCAAGCATTTTTCCCATTGTCCGTTTTGCAATCCGGCACTCCTATGTCCTCCGGCGTCCCCCTTTTGTCTCTCCTTGTGAGCGGGTGTTAAACTTTCTCGGAATGGCCCGAGGTTTGCCAAGCGGCCTTGGTATACCACCGGTAGACCGCCTGTCAAGTTTCGTGCCATTTGGAGGTCGTTTGATACTCCAACTGTTAACCGGGTTACCGCAAAAGCCCCTTTTGTCTTGCAGCCCAACACCCCTTCCAAAGTGGCCCAAAACCCAGCAAACTCCCCTCCATGCTCTCGGTCATTCGATCACGATCGTGTGGGTGAAAACCGCACCCCATTTGGAGTCTCCTAGCTCCCTCTATCTATAAATATGTCTTCCTCCCCGAAATTCCCGCAGTCCAAACCCTAGCCTTTTCCCGCTCCGCCGCCGGACGTGTCCGCCCTGGCCGGACACGTCCACGCCGCCGCGCCCAGCCAATTCGAGGGCGCCGCGTGTCCTGCGCCGCCGTTCCCGCCCATGCCACGCTGCCCGCCTGAGCCCATCCGGGCCCTTGCAGGCCGATCCGCGCCCGCCGCCGCCCGGCCGAAAGCGCCGCCGCCTCGTGCCTCCGGACGGCGCTTCGCCTCGGCCGCCGCTCCGCCGTCGTCCGCGTCCTCGCCGGGATCCGCCGCCTCGCGCCATCGCCACCTCGCGGAGGCCGCCATCGCGCCCGTCGGCGTGCCCTGCAACCTCGCGGGAGCAAGGTCCCGCCGCCCGCGCCTTCCTCAGCTCACGGCCGGAGCTGCTGCGCCCGCCCGGCAGACTCGCCCGGCGCCCGGCCGCCCCGACCGGCGCCGTCCCCAGCCTCCCCGGCCTCCTCCCTCGTCCCGAGAGATCGCCCAACCTCGCCGGAGCCCGGCCTGCCTCGATCCGCACCGCCCAGATCTGGATCCTCAAGGTTGACCCCGAAAATTCCACCAAGTCCCCGTGATTTTGCATATTTTTAGCTCATGTTCATTGCATCATAACTTGCTGCATGCTGCTCCGTTTCGTGCGTATAATATATCAAATTGTTCGCCTCGACGAGCACTTCATTTCATTCCATTGCATCGTGTTCATTTGAGCTCATGTTGATGCCTGAATCTTCGTTGCAAGAGTGCTATATGATGTTAACCTGCTGAAACTGTTATAACTTGATAATTTGTCATTTTTGTTGCATTTGATGTGTGCATCTTATGAGCATGAGCTCTACATGAATTTTGTTCTATATTATGCCATCTTTACAGGGGTGCCATCCATGTATTTTTGTGAGTCTTGTACTGAGTGCTTCGAGCTCGTGAAGTAAGGTACTTGCTGTTCCTGTTTTGCTAGGCTGAATCTGTTATCATGATGCTATGTTAACCTGCTGCTACAAGTCATTCCGTGCATAATCTGGAGATGTTCACTAAGGATTTTTTGTTATACATGTCATGCTCTATCCATCTATGCCTCTTGTTGCATTTATAGCTTGCTGTACCTTGTTGTAATCTTGCTCCAAAATTGCTAAATAATGTTGTTGTCAGCCTGTTAACATTAAGTTCAATGTTGTCATGATTGTTGTTAGTGATCCATGCACTCTATGAACGTGCTCTTGCCATTCTTAGCTTCATAAACATGTCTTCTTACTGTGAGTTGCCTTGCCATGCCATGTATTACTCTGTGGTGAGTGATTCAAGCTCACCAACATGTCTACTTATTGTTGTTCCTGCCATGTATGAAGCTGTCATATCATTTGCCATGTTTACATGGGTGCCATCATATTTTCTGTGCCCTTTTCGCTCATGGTCAGTGAAGAACTTTTGTTCTATGGGTTTAGTAGATTCATGCCATGTCTTTGTTTGCCATGATAAGTCCCTGTAACATGTTGTTTGATAGCTCTGAACATTGCAACCTGATGTTATTTCTGCAAAGTCTGAAACTGTTATTATTTGCAATCTTGCCATGTGTGTTTGAGCATGTTCTAGTGATTTATGGAGATAGTTCAGTGTTCGTGTTTTGTTATGCTTTACCTGTACATCATGTCCATGCCTTTTGTTATCATTTTGTGTTGCTGTAGTATGTTGTTTTGATGTTTGCTAGATGCCTACTTGCTGTTTTGGACAGATTGTTGTTATGTCTTGTATAGAATGTATGTGTTGCACCGTTGCTCCGTTTTGAGTGTGCTCTATATGAAACTTGCTTAGATTTGCATGTAGTTTCATATTATCATGTTGCATCCTTGTTTTGAGGTGTTTGCTTGATGTTTGGATGCATTTAGCATCAATGCCATGTTCAACTTGTTTTGCTCATATCTTCTAGGCCGTAGCTCCGAATCTAATGAACTTTATATGTAACTTGACTAGAATTTCGTGTAGATCATCATGGTGCATCTTAACTTGCTGTTTAACAACTTGAACATAAGGTTATTCAGATCTGGACCAATTTAGAAATTTGCATATGAGGACCTACCGGAATTGTTATATGTTGTTTCCGGCCTCATTTAAACTTGCTTTGATGTGTTGTTCTTGTTTGCATCATATTTTGCGATGAGTAGCTCCATGTAGCCTTGTCATGCATCATGCTTGATTGTGCATCATGTCTTGTTCATGTGTGGTGTGTTTACCATGTTGTGTGCTTCTTCTCGGTAGTTCCCGTTTCGTTGCGATCGTGAGGATTTGTTCATCTACGCTTGGTTCGTCTTCGTGGCTTCATCTTCTTCATGGACTCGTTCTTCTTCCTTGCGGGATTTCAGGCAAGATGACCGCTACCCTGGATCTCACTACTATCATTGCTATGCTAGTTGCTTCGTTCTATCGCTATGCTGCGCTACCTATTACCTGTTTATCAAGCCATCCCAAATTGCCATGTCAGCCTCTAACCTTTGACACCTTTCCTATGCAAACCGTTGTTTGGCTATGTTACCGCTTTGCTCAGCCCCTCTTATAGCGTTGCTAGTTGCAGGTGAAGATGAAGATTGCTCCATGTTGGATTATGTTTATGTTGGGATATCACAATATCTCTTATATTATTAATGCATCTATATACTTGGTAAAGGGTGGAAGGCTCGGCCTTATGCCTGGTGTTTTGTTCCACTCTTGCCGCCCTAGTTTCTGTCATATCGGTATTATGTTCCCGGATTTTGCGTCCCTAACGCGGTTGGGTGATTTATGGGACCCCTTGACAGTTCGCTTTGAATAAGACTCCTCCAAAGAAGGCCCAACATTGGTTTTACCATTTGCCTCACCTATGCCCTTTTTCCCTTGGGTTTCCGGAGCCCGAGGGTCATCTTTATTTTAGCCCCGGGCCAGTTCTCCTCCGAGTGCTGGTCCAAACCGAGCGATGTCCGGCGCCCCCTGGGCAACCAGGGTCTATGCCAACCCGTCGTCTTGCTCATCCGGTGTGCCCCGAGAACAAGATATGTGCAGCTCCTATCGGGATTTGTCGGCACATTCGGGCGGCTTTGCTGGTCTTGTTTTATTGCTGTCGAAATGTCTTGTAGCCGGGATTCCGAGACTGGTCGGGTCTTCCCGGGGAGAAGGAATATCCTTCGTTGATCGCGAGAGCTTATCATGGGCTAAGTTGGGACACCCCTGCAGGGTTTGAACTTTCGAAAGCCGTGCCCGCGGTTATGGGGCAGATGGGAATTTGTTAATATCCGGTTGTAATAAACTTGAAGTAAACTCTTCTAAAATACACCAACCGTAATGCGAATCGTGAGTGTCTCTTTTCGGGTTGATCGAGAGGAGAACACGGTTTCTGGGTTATGTCTGACGTAAGTAGGAGTTCAGGATCACTTCTTGATCATTACTAGTTGACGACCGTTCCATTTGCTATCTTCTCGCTCTTATTTGCGTATGTTAGCCACCATATATGCTTAGTCGCTGCTGCAACCTCACCACTTTACCCCTTCCTTTCCCATTAAGCTTTGCTAGTCTTGATACCCATGGTAATGGGATTGCTGAGTCCTCGTGGCTCACAGATTACTACAACAACAGTTGCAGGTACAAGTTTCGTGATGATCATGACGCGAGAGCGATGTTTGCTTGTTTGGAGTTCTTCTTCTGTTTCTTCGATCAGGAGATAGGTTCCAGGTCGACAGCCTGGGCTAGCAGGGTGGATATTGTTTGAGTTTCTGTTTATGTCTCATCCGTAGTCGGATGTTGATCTTGCATATGATGCGATGTTGTATTTGTGTGGCATTGTATGCCTTATGTATGTGTCCCCACTATTATGTAATGTTGATGTAATGATATCCACCTTGCAAAAGCGTCTTCAAGATGCGCTTCTATCCTTGGTGGGACCTTCAAGTTCCTTTAGGATAGGGTCGCATCTTGGGCGTGACATATTGGCAAAGGATCGAAGATCAATACTTCCACATTATGGCAAAGCATCCCAATAGGACTCGACGCACATTTCGGTCGCTTCAAGGGCGTTGGGAGAATATCAAGCCTATGTGCAGCCGTTGGGAAGCTTGCTTGGAGCAAGTACGCAATGCACCTCCAAGTGGCACCGTGGAGTCGGACTATGTGATTTTGTTTTGCCTTTGTTCAAGTTGTTCATCACATTGCATCATGGGAAATGATTGCATCACTTTGTTCACATTGTGTAGGACAAGATTGCTCAACATAGATACAACGACATGGAAGCTTCGGAAGGCAGATCCTTTAAACTAGAGCATTGTTGGGAGTTGCTCCAAAAGTGCGAGGAGTGGAAGTTGATCGACAAAGAATCCCACCAAAGAGAGGCTCACTTACAAACATGGATGAAGATGAGGATGATGATGGCCCAAGAAATTTGCACAAGCCCGATGGCGACAAGAAGACTAAGGAGAAGATGAAGAGAGAGCAAGAAGCATCGAGTTTGAGGGAGAAGATTGATGCCATGGTGCAATCAAACGAGTCGATGTTGTTGAAGTCGTTGGAGATCAAGAAAGAGTTGGCCGAGAAGAAGTCAAAAGAGAAGCAAGAAAACTGGCAAATACTCAAGGAAGAGGGGCTCCGCAAAGCTGACATTGAGGACAGAAGAGCATGCGCCGCTGAAAACAAATCCATGTCCTTGTTGCTCGCCGTAGAAAACAAGATCATGTCAATGAACCGCACTGACATGGACGACCTCACCAAAACATGGCATGATATGGCAAGGAGTGAAATCTTGAAGAGGAGAATGGTCGCGTCGGTAGGTCCGTGTTACAGTTCCGGAGATGTTTTCTCTGCTCCATATGGTGGCAATGTCGATGATTTCGGTGCGGGAGTTGGGACAAGCGCCGGAGGTGGATTCGGTGGTGGCGAAGAACTGCGAGATGGATTCAGTGGTGGCCAAGAACTTAAAGATGGCGCGGAGTGAAGATCGACCAAGATGGTGCCGGACATGGGCGCAAACTTTTGCAGGGCCCTCTTTTTGCGTTTGTCGTATTGAACTTGGCTTTTATTTGCGCGTAAATACTGTGTTATGTCGTTTGAATTTGAACTCATGTGTCGAATCCTATGGCAAATGCGAGAAATGTGGTTTTCAGTTTGCGGGTCGTCGCGGTGATGTCCGAGCAGAACCCGCAGAAGCCGACCCGTAAAAAAATTATATTCCGTTTACGGATCCATTTAGGGGGTCTGCATCCGTGCCAGCCCGAGCCAGCCCGCAAAAGCGGTTTTGCGCGAACTGCAAATGCGTTTTGCGGGCCGGCGGGATGCGGGGTCTGCTAGAGTTGCTCTTAGGCAGACGCTTCAACAAGAAAATCTGGATATTTTTTTCGAGATCGCTGAACGCAGGTGCTTAGGAGAGGAGTCCGGTGCTAACAAGTGCTTGACCATCCAGAAATAAGAGAAGGATGGACGTACAAGGCTCCTCAGAGCTCAGCGACTCTCGGCTGTCGGTTCGAATTTTTGATGCGTTTTGGACCGTTGGATATCGCTCCCGATCGACCTCGTCCGTCGGATCAAAAAAAGTTACTGCTGGAATGAATAGTTACCGCCGTTCGTGCCACCGCGCGTAATTCCCGTGCCCCCATAGGGTCATTTTCGTCATTTCACATGGTTGGAAATATATCCAATAGCGACGGGTGTGACCTAGCCGTCTCTCCTCCTGCACTCGCGTAGCCGCCTCCGCTCCCCAACCCTCTCCCCGACCTCTCCCTTCCCTCGTACCTCGCCGCCCCATCCACATCGCGCCGCAGCCGCCCCTCAAACCTCGCCGCCGCGGACCTCTCTCACGCCCACATTCTTCCTCCCGCGCTCCTACCCCTTCTTCCCCAGCCGCCGCCGCCACCCCCATCCCCCCCGTTACGCCGTCGCGGGTCTCCTCGCGCAAGCGCACGACCTCGCCATCCCTGGGACGATCTGGGCCGGCGCGCTTCTGGACGATCTGGGGCATCGAGCTTGGCCCTCGCCATCCCTGGGAGGGCGTCGACGAGCGGTGGGCTCAAGCGGCCCTTCCCGCCGCCGTCGCCGGCAAGCTCATCCGCGCGCTCATGGCGCGGCAGCACGCCTCCGTCAAGCCCAATGAGGCATCCATCCCCGAGGGCAACGAGCCGAACCTGGGCGGAGCCGCCGCCAGGGGGCGTACCGGCGAGGGGCTGCTTCCACCTTGCCGTCGAGTGCCTCCTCCCCTCCGGCCGCCCCGATTCCCTCTTCATCCTCCAGCTCCAGCCCAACCCCGACACCCGGGACGTCAAGCGGGCCTTCCGTCACCTCGCCAACCTCCTGGCCCCTCGGCGCGATCCCCATCCCCGGCTGACACCGCCCTTCGCGCCGTTGAAGAGGCCTTCGCCCACCTCTTCGAGAGCGCCTCCACCAGCGCCGGTTTCGCTCCTGCTGCTCCCGGCGGCGTCTCCATCCTAGAGATGTGCTCGACGGTCCGCCTCACTGCTGCCATGTGCACGAGTACGAGCGCATGCTGGTGGGGCGTTTGCTTGGGTGCTCGAACCCCTGGTTCATGTGCGTGTTCGTGGCTACCTAGCCCGCGCGGCTGCCCTCTCCCTGCTCGCCGGTCGCCGCCGCTCGGGTTGTTCGCAGGCTAAGCCACGGATTGTGTATGAAATATTCACAGCAAAGCAACGGTAAGCTTGCTCTATCCTTGAATAAATCTTTGCATACTTTATTTGGGCTGCCATCATATGTTTATCCTTATGTATCCTATTGAAATTGAATAGATCAAACAGAGACCCAGTTACAACAGAGATACGAAAATTGAGTAGTCAATATAGCAGCTGCAGTGTGAACTTCTGTTTTCCCGTAGTAACTTCAGGTGGGTTTGGTGCATTCACCAATCAAATTAGTTCATTTTTATCTCTAATGTTGTTTTGTGCATCTTTCAGTTGTTGCAGAAAAAAGTCTCTCTACCTGGGTTAATAAATTCAGAACTTTACAGTGAGCAGGTGTGTAAAATTATATCTCAAATCAAATAAAGTTTTCTATGCACATTGTCATGCCACAATACTTGAATTGTTATATTTTTTTTCCAAGGAGAATGTGGACCTTATAAGGTCTATACATGCAAGATTCAGGAATTGGAAACGGAAGTAACACGGCAGAAGTTCTCCACTGGGCTCAAGGGGATGAATCGGTTAACTACAGAGAGCTTCAACATGGTGGCAACCTGGGTGAGCTACCTTTTGTTGATCCTTGCTGCTTGCTGATATTGTGGTATCTCTAGCCTGATTTTAGTGCGCTAGCGACAATTAGCACTGCTAAACTTGAAACCAAAATGAAGCTATGAGTTACCCCATAAGTTGTGTAGAAAACGAGATTCATCTTCAAATCAAGTCATGTTTATTCTTATTGTTTCAAGGAACATCCTGCTATTGTTTTTACCTCCTGAATTGTCAAGTATTAAAATGTAAAAATATAAAAATTCACTGAATTAAGAACTTCCATATCATTTTCTATTTTACCAGTTTGGAATCCATTGATCACCGATTGTGTGTATGTTCTGATCCAAGAAGCAAATTTTTCTGTTCAATCCTTTTGTTGAGGCTTGCAGAAAAACAGGTTAATCTATCTTTTGTTCACATGCCTTGCTACCTAATTTTACATGAGCTTGCTTCACGGATGTACATATTTTTCTTTATCCTGTAATGTTGATGGGCTCATTTTCCTGGTAGTGAAGAAATGAGAGGAAGTGGAAGGATATAAGGTAGCTTCTGCAGAATCCAAGTAAGACTTTGTTCCTTACCCATGCTTGAACAAAGAGCAGCACACAACATGTATGTTAGTGTTTCATTTTCAAATGAGGGAATTTCATATCATTAATAGTGGTAACTAATGATTTAAAGTAACTTTTAGTTCTGCTAAAATTATTTTTCTTTTTTGAATTTCCACAAAATGGAATAGTAATGATTTTAAGCTAAATAATGATTTCTCTTTGTGTGTCGCTAGGTAATAGAAGGAATAAGAAGCAAGTTTTATATATTATATGGAATACTTCTTTTAAATAGCTATTGAGTTATGCCGTGTAGTTTCTTCTTGGTGTGTATGTTGTTCTTATGCTATTTAAGATGGTGACTATTTAATTTACTGTCATACGGTTAATTCCTTTGAAATTCTTGGTCACTGCTTAGATAGTGACAAATAGTGTTTTTTTTTGTGCTGAGATCTTCATTTATACGAGAACCAAACATGTAGGTAGCCTAAAAGTACATTTAAAGCATAAATCGCCCTAAGATATCCCAGGTGTGGTTTAACCTGAACATATCTTAACTTGCAAATAAGCATGATTTTCTTACAACTTGCTTCTCTGATGTCTCCCTTATTTGCATTCTTAATCAGTATACTTGGAGTCCACATCCAAGATCAAAGCATCTAGCTCTGTTCACTCAGGTTCTCAGGAGTATCTCACAAATGAGTCATCATAGGTGAGAGATGTCTCATCCAGCCGGACGCTATTATTGACCATTTAATAGCAGCTGACCAACAGTTTTGGTAATTAGAGAAGAAGACAATTCCACAGAAGCAAAGCCAGTGCATTGGTAGGGAGCTAAATTAGCAGGCATGCTACCTATACTAAATACATGTTGTGCTTCATCTCCCTTCTGTCCTTCTATGTATTGAACTCATTGGCATATGATGTAATCTGTTAATATTCTTAATGAAATCACGCATAATGGGCATTTTTCTTAAATAAAAGATTATAGTATACCATGACTAAGGCTTCATACAGGATTGTGTCTCCCTTGGTGTTATTTGCAACAGCTGAGTAGCTCCGGAGAGTGTCAACGTATGTGCCCAAACTCAGTAGAACAAGCACTAACGATAGCAGAACTTGAAAAATCGAACTTGAAAAATCGAGGAGATGGCTGCTCTCACCATATAGTTCAAAGGTTCACTATCCAATGATGCTATTTATGTTTAGGGTACTTATTGTATAACTGGTTATAACAGATATGTTGTTTTATGATGACATATCTTTAGGAAAGAACATATTCAAATAGAGAAATTTTGCTGTGTTAGATTTTTATTATTACCAAGTATACGAGTTTGCTCTATCTGGTTGTCTCAAAGTATAACAGTTATACGAGAATATGATAATCAGTTGCATGTTTGTGAAGAACAGAGCCCTGTAAGTGTGGCAGTATGTCCTATTTCTAGAGACATACTTGACTGCTTATTAAGTTGTGGGTTGTTTTTTGACAGATATGTTTTCTCACTTTCTTACAACAACTTAGTCTCCAGTTATTGTACAAGTCTGGTGCGCAAGTGTTGCTTCGTTCCATCTTCAGTTTGATTATTGTTTTTTTTTGGCGAGAAAATTTCTGATCTATTCATCAACTGTCAAGGCAGTACAATTCCTATTTTTATTTTTTAAACAGGGTTCCTAGATCAAATTGTTTGGGCTGGGACAAGAAAAGGAACATGCTCTTGACTGAGCGCGGGCCGCGGAGATGGTGAGGATGCCGAGCTGTCTGCGGCATGGTCGTTGCTCCTCCGGACTTGGTAGGAGGAGTGAGGAGGTCGATCCATCCTCGGCTTCGTCGTCGTCGTGCATCCGTCAAGAGATGCTCGCGCGCTGGGAGACGAATCCACATCTGCTCCTGCTCGACTGCTTCCAAATCGAGTGACGCATGCTTCTGCTTGCTATGGAGGCCGCTGCTCTGATCCTCTCCAACTGCCAGCGATGTTCCTACTCAAGGTCAAGGTTGGTACCCATATTTGCTTCAGTTTGCTCTTCCACCTCTCATTTACCTTCCCTCTCATGCATGCGCTTGGTTTCTTCCTCACGCAGGCAGGCTGGGTGGGCTCCTCGTCGGCGTCGGCTTTCCCTGCCTGCCACTGCTTTCTGATGATGCGGACCTTTGGATGCTCATGTGCCTCTGGTGGTGGGCTAGGTAACTCTCTTTCTTTAATGTGCTCGTGGTCATCTGTATGCACTTCAAGCAGGGGGGCAAGCAGCTAGACTGAATACGAATCTCCTTGAAGTGTTTTACTAAAAGAAAAATCATAACAACATTACAAATAGTAAGTTGTTTCTCACTGACAAAACATCAGTTTAATTTGATGGTTCGACACCGATTGGCACTACTTGAGAAATTATTAGGATTTACAAACTAAACTGGACATTATAAACAGCAAGCAAAAAAACATGTCATAGAACCACCCCTTGTTGTTCCATGTAGAAAACTGAAACTATAACCATGTACTCCCTCTGTACAGAAATATAAGAGTGTTTAGATCACTACTTGCCCAAGCAACACCAACATAGATATGGGGGAGGAAGAGGAGACCTGGATGGCACGTTCCGTCTCCCACAAGTGACTGCGATGGGAGGATCATGTCTCCGACATCCTCCTGCAAGCCTGCAACTGCTGCCTGCCCTAGCAACGTAATAAGGCGAGCCTCCCGCCTCACAACTTATGGGAGCAAGAACTAGAGATAAAATATGATAACAAATGTTTACCAATATAATTATGATGTTGCCTGGGCAGTGAAGGTACAGGTGCCCGTGCGACGCATCATTGTTGTAATGGAAAATAGCATAATTTAGACGCCTAATTTGTAGTTGTGCAAGTTGTATCCTTTTTGAGGTGGAGCAACTTTGTGGTTTGCTAATTTAGAGAGACCGGTTGGCCTTCAATTATTTGTGTCGTTGCTTGATCCTACTAGCTTAGTGTGCATTGGTTGTTTAATTGTTTCCTGTTTATACCCCCTACACACACTAACCTTTTTATCTAGCACTAATGGTATTTATTTTATCACAGGCTGGAACTGCTCTATTGGATCCTTACCTTTCTTTTGCAGCGACACTGAATGGTTTGGCTGGTCCACAACACAGTCTCAGGTAATCTTGATTTTACATGGTGAATGTTCTCTGTTGCATCATGATCAACCTGTGCTTGCCAAATGGATCTCCTTAAACAAATTCTTCCTAATAAATTGCAAAAGTCCTAATGGAGAAAAATTATGTTCGTGCCCTTCTAAAATGATGTATGTACTTATTGGCTTTGCGAGTTCCTCGCAGATTGTGCTTTTCATTCTTATGTAGCAATGCATCACTTCTCTAGGTGAAAAAATGATAGAAACAAATGCTCGGTTTAAATTTTTTAGATCCTTGATTCATTGCTAAGGTGTGCAATTTATTTTGGATAGGGATGGATGGTCAAGTTGTATATGGCTTCCACCATGTACGAGATGAAAAGCCATATCTTGATCAAGGACCAGTTGCAAATAAGGTGCCGAAATAAATTCTTTAATGGTGTAATATGTAGCGGCTAAATGCTTTAATGTATGTCATTGCTAAGTGATATCTTTATGGAAGCCCATAGTAATTTACTGAAATGTTTTGGTGAGGAGCTTAGCATTCAGAATGTGCTGGTTAGCAACATCTTCATTAGTTAAGTTGTCTTCTATCAGTAGGATATAAGTATGGCAGACTCATAGATCACGTGATGTTGCACACATATGAAAGAACTCATGCACCCAAGTTGTCCCATATTATTATTATGTGGATCCAGCTGTATACTTGATAGATAAGCTGGATGTGCAAGTTTTCTAGAATATGTAACTTCTGAATAACAAGAAACTGGTTTCAAACGCTCCTTTTCATTTGTTGTATCATAGTTATCGGGTACCTAAGAATTCTATGTCGTGGAAGGTAATGTCAAAATACGTTTTTTTTGTGATGAGCACAATTAAGAGTGTCAACACAATATTAAAACTAGATTAAACATTAGCTCTGACCAGATGGCAATATGTTTTGTCATATTACAGGGCAGTTAAAGAGTGGATGCCCAACTGCTCTGATGTAGGCCGCTCCGAATCAATTATCCGATATATTGTGTCTCTTGAAGGTAACTAAGAAACCGGCGACCCAGTTTTTGTTGTGCCTGCATTATTTGCTATGCCAGAATACTTTCCATTACCCAGTTCTACTTTGGTATTTCCTTCTGCATCGGCTTATTAGATTTCAACCTTACATGTTCATCTTGGAAAAGATCTTACATCATAATTTGGTGTCTCCGTTCAGTGCTAATCAATAAAAAAAAATTTGTTTCTTGTAATGATGAACATTTTATAGTTGTAGCATAATTAGATGATGATATTGTTAAAGGTTAACTGATTTATGAACATACTTCCATTATTATTCTGCATATCGCCATTTCTTTTATAGTATACACGCTTTCAAAAGTTGGCTAGGTAATTGGTTCACACGTAGTGTGCAGTGACATACCTCATGCAAATATAATCCATGATATTGTCTATTTCTATTGTGTGCTCACATGACCACCGGAATATTTCACTAATTTATATGCTTAGGCAGGTTCACTGGATGATATGCATCATGGACCGTAGGTACTATTTGGTTTAGTTTAATACAATCTGCTGATATTAAGGTATAATAACTGAAAACTTCCAGAGGTTAATGGGAAGGCAGAACTGATAAGCATAAACATAAGCAACTAGAAATGTTTTATCTGCTTGTGAACAGATAAAGCCAAAAAAGAATGTGCGTTATGAGTATAAAAATAGCACGCCATATGAGTATAAGTAAGAATACTAATGAGATTTCGCTCATGCTTATGAACTGATCCATCTACTTATATAGAATGATGAGATGTGATCATGCACGTGCATTATCCAATTTCTTACTACTAATGTTGGGGAACGTAGCAGAACATCAAAATTTTCCTACGTGTCACCAAGATCTATCTATGGAGAAACCAGCAACGAGGGGAAGGAGAGTGCATCTACATACCCTTGTAGATCGCTAAGCGGAAGCGTTCAAGTGAACGGGGTTGATGGAGTCGTACTCGTCGTGATCCAAATCACCGGAGATCCTAGTGCCGAACGGACGGCACCTCCGCGCTCAACACACACGACAGCCCGGTGACGTCTCCCATGCCTTGATCCAGCAAGGAGAGAGGGAGAGGTTGAGGAAGACTCCATCCAGCAGCAGCACAACGGCGTGGTGGTGGTGGAGGAGCGTGGCAATCCTGCAGGGCTTCGCCAAGCACCGCGGGAGAGGAGAAGGGAGAGAGGCAGGGCTGTGCCATGAAGAGGTGAAAACTCATGTGTTGGGCAGCCCCTAGACCTCAAGTATATATAGGGGGAGGGGAGGGGGCTGCGCTCCCTCTAGGGTTCCCTCCTAGGGGGAGGCGGCCAGCCCAGATCCCATCTGGTGGGGCGGCCAAGGGGGGGAGAGGGGAAACTTGCCCCCCAAGCTAGGTGGGGCGACCCCTCCCCAAACCCTAGGCGCCTTGGGCCCTTGTGGGGGGGGGGGGCGCACCAACCCACCTGGGGCTAGTCCCCTCCCACACTTGGCCCATGCTGCCCTCCGGGGATGGTGGCCCCACTTGGTGGACCCCCGGGACCCTCCCGGTGGTCCCGGTACGTTACCGATAAAACCCGAAACTTTTTCGGTGACCAAAACAGGACTTCCCATATATAAATCTTTACTCGTTCCGTAACACATCATCCCGTGATCAACCCCTTGGTCACATTGTGCACATTGTGATGATGTCCTACCGAGTGGGCCCAGAGATACCTCTCCGTTTACACGGAGTGACAAATCCCAGTCTCGATTCGTGCCAACCCAACAGACACTTTCGGAGAAACCTGTAGTGCACCTTTATAGCCACCCAGTTACGTTGTGACGTTTGGTACACCCAAAGCATTCCTACGGTATCCGGAGTTGCACAATCTCATGGTCTAAGGAAAAGATACTTGACATTAGAAAAGCTTTAGCATACGAACTACGATCTTTGTGCTAGGCTTAGGATTGGGTCTTGTCCATCACATCATTCTCCTAATGATGTGATCCCGTTATCAATGACATCCAATGTCTATGGTCAGGAAACCGTATCCATCTATTGATCAACGAGCTAGTCAATTAGAGGCTTACTAGGGACATGGTGTTGTCTATGTATCCACACATGTATCTGAGTTTCCTATCAATACAATTATAGCATGGATAATAAACGATTATCATGAACAAGGAAATATAATAATAACTAATTTATTATTGCCTCTAGGGCATATTTCCAACAGTCTCCCACTTGCAATAGAGTCAATAATCTAGTTCACATCGCCATGTGATTAACACTCACAGGTCACATCGCCATGTGACCAACATCCAAAGAGTTTACTAGTGTCACTAAACTAGTTCACATCATCATGTGATTAAGACTTAATGAGTTCTGGGGTTTGATCATGTTTTGCTTTTGAGAGAAGTTTTAGTCAACGGGTCTGCAACATTCAGATCCGTATGTACTTCGCAAATCTCTAGGTCATATTTTAAATGCTGCTTCCACGCTCCACTTGGAGCTATTCCAAATGGTTGCTCCACTATGCGTATCCGGTTTGCTACTCAGAGTCATTCGGATAGGTGTTTAAAGCTTGCATCGACGTAACCCTTTACGCCGAACTCTTTATCACCTCCATAATCGAGAAACATGTCCTTATTTACTTCAAGGGCAATTTTGACCGCTGTCCAATGATCCATTCCTGGATCATTCTTGTACCCTCTTGCCAGACATGTGGCAAGGCACACATCAGGTGCGATACTTAGCATAGCATACTGTAGAGCCTACGTCTAAAGCATATGGGACGACCTTCGTCCTTTATCTCTTTTCTGCCGTGGTCGAGCTTTAAGTCTTAACTTCGTACCTTACAACTCAGGCAAGAACTCCTTCTTTGACTGATCCATCTTGAACACTTTCAAGATCATGTCAAGGTACGTGCTCATTTGAAAGTATTATTAAGCATTTTGATCTATCCTTATAGTTCTCGATGCTCAATATTCAAGTAGCTTAATCCAGGTTTTCTATTTAAAAAACACCTTTCAAATAACCCTGTATGCTTTCCAGAAATTCTACATCATTTCTGATCAACAATATGTCAACAACATATACTCATCAGAAATTCTATAGTGCTCCCACTCACTTCTTTGGAAATACAAGTTTCTCATAAACTTTGTATAAACCCAAAATCTTTGATCATCTCATCAAAGCGCACATTCCAACTCCGAGATGCTTACTCCAGTCCTTAGAAGGATCATTGGAGCCAAGATAGCATCCTTAGGATCGACAAAAACTTTCGATTGTATCACATACAACCTTTCCTTACGAAGACTGGTAAGGAAACTCGTTTTGACATCCATCTGCTAGATTTCATAAATGTAGGTAATGCTAACATGATTCCGACGGACTTAAGCATCGCTACGGATGAGAATATCTCATCGTAGTCAACTCCTTGAACTTGTGAAAAAATCTTCGCCACAAGTCTAGCTTCATAGACGGGGACATTACCGTCCTTGTCCGTCTTCTTCTTAAAGATCCATTTATCTCAATGGCTTTCCGATCATCGGGCAAGTCCAACAAAGTCCATGCTTTGTTCTGATACGTGGATCCTATCTCGGATTTCATGGCTTCTAACCATTTGTCGGAATTTGGGCCCACCATCGCTTCTCCATAGCTCGTAGGTTCATTGTTTCCTAGCAACATGACCTTCAAGACAGGATTACTGTACCACTCTGAAGTAGTACGCATCCTTGTCACCCTACGATGTACGGTAGTGACTTGATCCAAAACTTCATGATCCCTATCATAAGCTTCTACTTCAATTGGTGTAGGCGCCACAGGAACAACTTCCTGTGCCCTGCTACACACTAGTTGAAGTGACGGTTCAATAACCTCATCAAGTCTCCACCATCCTCCCACTCAATCCTTTCGAGAGAAACTTTTTCCTCGGGAAAGGACCTAATTCTAGAAACAATCCTTTTGCTTCCTAACTGAGATCGAGGTATACCCAACTGTTTTGGGTGTCCTATGAAGATGCATTTTATCCTCTTTGGGTTCGAGCTTATCAACCTGAAACTTTTTCACATAAGCGTCGCAGCCCCAAACTTTTAAGAAACGACAATTTAGGTTTCTCCAAACCATAGTTCAAACGGTGTCGTCTCAACGGAATTACGCGGTGCCCTATTAAAGTGAGTGTGGTTGTCTCTAATGCCTAACCCATGAACGATAGTGGTAATTCGATAAGAGACATCATGGTATGCCCCATATCCAATAGGGTGCATCTATGATGTTCGGACACACCATCACACTATGGTGTTCCAGGCGGTGTTAGTTGTGAAACAATTTCCACAATGTCTCAATTGTGTACCAAACTCGAACTCAGATATCCATCTCTATGATCATATCACAGACATTTTATCCTCTTGTCACGAAGATCTTCAACTTCACTCTGAAATTACTTGAACCTTTCAATAATTCAGTCTTGTGTTTCATCAAGTAAATATACTCAACATCTACTCAAATCATCTGTGAAGTAAGAACATAACGATATTCACTGCATGCCTCATCACTCATTGGACTGCACACATCAAAATGTGTTACTTCCAACAAGTTGCTATCTTGTTCCATCTTACTGAAAACGAGGTTTTCAGTCATCTTGCCCATGTGGTATGATTTGCATATCTCAAGTGATTCAAAATCAAGTGAGTCCAAACGATCCATCTGCATGGATTTTCTTCATGCGTATACACCAATAGACATGGTTCGCATGTCTCAAATTTTTCAAAAACGAGTGAGTCCAAAGATCCATCAACATGGAGCTTCTTCATGCGTTTTACACCAATATGACTTACATGGAAGTGCCACAAGTAAGTAGTACTATCATTACTATCTTACATCTTTGGCATGAAAATGTGTATCACTACGATCGAGATTCAATAAACCATTCTTTTAGGTGCAAGACCATTGAAGGTATTATTCAAATAAACAGAGTAACCATTATTCTCCTTAAATGAATAACCGTATTGCGATAGACATAATCCAATCATGTCTATGCTCAACGCAAACACCAATCTCGGTCGTAGAGGGAGCGTGCGATGCTTGATCACATCAACCTTGGAAACACTTCCAACACATATCGTCAGCTCACCTTTAGCTAGTCTCCACTTATTCCGTAGCTTTTATTTCGAGTTACCAACACTTAGCAACCGAACCGGTATCTAATACCCAGGTGCTACTAGGAGTACTAGTAAAGTACACATTAACATAATGTATATCCAATATACTTCTATCGACCTTGCCTGCCCTCTTATGTACCAAGTATCTAGGGTGGTTCTGCTTCAGTGTTTGTTCCTCTCATTACAGAAGCACTTAGTCTCGGGTTTGGGTTCAACCTTGGGTTTCTTCACTAGATGCAGCAGCTGATTTGCCGTTTCATGAAGTATCCCTTCTTGCCCTTGCCCTTCTTGAAACTAGCGGTTTCACCAACCATCAACAATTGATGCTCCTTCTTGATTTCTACTTTCGCGATGTCAAACAACGCGAATACCTCAAGGATCATCATCTCTATCCTTGATATGTTATAGTTCATCACGAAGCTCTAGCAGCTTGGTGGCAATGACTTTGGAGAAACATCACTATCTCATCCGGAAGATCAACTCCCACTCGATTCAAGTGATTGTTGCACTCGGACAATCTGAGCACAAGCTCAACGATTGAGCTTTTCTCCTGAGTTTGCAGGCTAAGAAAATCGTCGGAGGTCTTATACCTATTGACGTGGGCACGAGCCTGAAATCCCAATTTCAGCCCTCAAACATCTCATATGTTCCGCGATGTTTCAAAACGTCTTTGGTGCCTCAACTCTAAACCGCTTAACTAAACTATCACGTAGTTATCAAAAGCGTGTATGTCCGATGTTCGCAACATCCACAAACGACGCTTGGGGTTCAGACACCGAGCGGTGCATTAAGGACATAAGCTTTCTACTGTCCGCATAATCGCTACTTTCAACTTTCAACTATATTTTCTCTAGGAACATATCTAAACAGTGGAACTAAACCGCGAGCTTATTTACATAATTTGCAAAAGGTCTTTTGACTATGTTTAGGATAATTAAGTTCATCTTATGAACTCCCACTCGAGATAGACATCCCTCTGGTCATCTAAGTGATTACATGATCCGAGTCAACTAGGCCGTGTCCGATCATCACGTGAGACGGACTATTCATCATCGGTGAACATCTTCATGTTGATCGATCTACTATACGACTCATGCTCGACCTTTCGATCTCGTGTTCCGAGGCCATGTGCGTACATGCTAGGCTCGTCAAGTTAACCCTAAGTGTTTGGCGTGTGTAAATCTGTCTTACACCCATTGTATGTGAACGTAAGAATCCATCACACCCGATCATCACGTGGTGCTTAGAAGCGATTTAACTTTAGCAACGGTGCACAGTTAGGGAGAGCACTTCTTGAAATTGTTGTAAGGATCATCTTATTTACTACCGTCGTTCTAAGTAAACAAGATGCATAAACATAATAAACATCACATGCAATTATATAGTAGTGACATGATATGGCCAATATCATATAGCTCCGTTGATCTCCATCTTCGGGGCTCCATGATCATCATCGTCACCGGCATGACACCATGATCTCCATCATCGTGTCTTCATGAAGTTGTCTCGCCAACTATTACTTCTACTACCATGGCTACCGGTTAGCAATAAAGTAAAGTAATTACATGGCGTTGTTTAATGACACGCAGGTCATACAATAAATAAAGACAATTCCTATGGCTCCTGCCGGTTGTCATACTCATCGACATGCAAGTCGTGAATCCTATTACAAGAACATGATCAATCTCATACATCACATATCATTCATCACATTCTTCTTGGCCATATCACATCACATAGCATACCCTGCAAAAACAAGTTAGACGTCCTCTAATTGTTGTTTGCATGTTTTACGTGGCTGCTATGGGTTTCTAGCAAGAACGTTTCTTACCTCACGCAAAACCACAACGTGATATGCCAATTGCTATTTACCCTTCATAAGGACCCTTTTCATCGAATCCGTTCCGACTAAAGTGGGAGAGCGGCACCGCTAGCCACCTTATGCACCAAGTGCATGTCGGTCGGTGGAACTGTCTCACGTAAGAGTACGTGTAAGGTCGGTCCGGGCCGCTTCATCCCACAATACCGTCGAAACAAGATTGGACTAGTAACAGTAAGCATATTGAACAACATCAACGCCCACAACTACTTTGTGTTCTACTCGTGCAAAGAATCTACGCAATAGACCTAGCTCATGATGCCACTGTTGGGGAACGTAGCAGAAATTCAAAATTTTCCTACGTGTCACCAAGATCTATCTATGGAGAAACCAGCAACAAGGGGAAGGAGAGTGCATCTACATACCCTTGTAGATCGCTAAGCGGAAGCGTTCAAGTGAACGGGGTTGATGGAGTCGTACTCGTCGTGATCCAAATCACCGCAGATCCTAGTGTCGAACAGACGGCACCTCCGTGTTCAACACACGTACAGCCCGGTGATGTCTCCCATGCCTTGATCCAGCAAGGAGAGAGGGAGAGGTTGAGGAAGACTCCATCCAGCAGCAGCACAACGGCGTGGTGGTGGTGGAGGAGCGTGGCAATCCTGCAGGGCTTCGCCAAGCACCGCGGGAGAGGAGAAGGGAGAGAGGCAGGGCTGCGCCATGAAGAGGTGAAAACTCATGTGTTGGGCAGCCCCTAGACCTCAAGTATATATAGGGGAAGGGGAGGGGCTGCGCCCCCTCTAGGGTTCCCTCCTAGGGGGCGGCGGCCAGCCCAGATCCCATCTGGTGGGGCGGCCAAGGGGGGAGAGGGGAAACTTGCCCCCAAGCTGGGTGGGCGCCCCTCCCAAACCCTAGGCGCCTTGGGCCCTTGTGGGGCGCACCAGCCCACCTGGGCTGGTCCCTCCCACACTTGGCCCATGCTGCCCTCCGGGATGGTGGCCCCACTTGGTGGACCCTCGACCTCCCGGTGGTCCCAGACGTTACCGATAAAACCCAAACTTTTCCGGTGACCAAAACAGACTTCCATATATAAATCTTTACCTCCGGACCGTTCCGAACTCCTCGTGACGTCCGGGATCTCATCCGGACTCCAACAACATTCGTAACCACATACAAACTTCCTTTATAACCCTAGCGCCATCGAACCTTAAGTGTGTAGACCCTACGGTTCGGGAACCATCGCACATGATCGAGACGTTCTCCGGTCAATAACCAACAGCGGATCTGGATACCCATGTTGGCTCCACATGTTCCACGATGATCTCATCGGATGAACCACGATGTCAAGGACTCAATCGATCCCGTATTCAATTCCCTTTGTCTAACGGTATTGTACTTGCCCGAGATTCGATCGTCGGTATACCGATACCTTGTTCAATCTCGTTATCGCAAGTCTCTTTACTCGTTCCGTAACACATCATCCCGTGATCAACCCCTTGGTCACATTGTGCACATTATGATGATGTCCTACCGAGTGGGCCAGAGATACCTCTCCGCTTACACGGAGTGACAAATCCCGCCTCGATTCGTGCCAACCCAATGACACTTTCGGAGAAACCTGTAGTGCACCTTTATAGCCACCCGATTACGTTGTGACGTTTGGTACACCCAAAGCATTCCTACGGTATCCGGAGTTGCACAATCTCATGGTCTAAGGAAAAGATACTTCACATTAGAAAAGCTTTAGCATACTGAACTACGATCTTTGTGCTAGGCTTAGGATTGTCTTGTCCATCACATCATTCTCCTAATGATGTGATCCCGTTATCAATGACATCCAATGTCTATGGTCAGGAAACCGTAACCATCTATTGATCAACGAGCTAGTCAATTAGAGGCTTACTAGGGACATGGTGTTGTCTATGTATCCACACATGTATCTGAGTTTCCTATCAATACAATTATAGCATGGATAATAAACGATTATCATGAACAAGGAAATATAATAATAACTAATTTATTATTGCCTCTAGGGCATATTTCCAACAACTAATTAGATAAGTTCAGCTATAACGGAGTTGGTATCATGCCCTTTTACATTGTGTACATTGTTTGGTGTTCAAGATAAAATCATGCTGTTTTTTTTTCTCATTTGAATGTGAATGACATGATGCGTGTTTCTGTGCTCGTTGGTCCTCTTTTGTCCTGACCATTATGAATTTATAGCATTTCATATATACATAATTAATTTTTCCCATTTAGATATCATATGATTTTCCTTCTACCAATACTACTATTTATGGTCTCATGCCTCTCTGTCAGGATTCTCAGTGGTCTCATGCCTCTCTGTCAGGATTCTCCCAATTTGAAAGAGGTACACAACCGTTACTTTCTTTGTCAGGGTTTGTCTACATTTATCTTTAAGGCTACAACCTGGAGTCTCATGGGGGTGTGAAGATGATACCTAAGTAATCTAGGGCATTGCTTTGTTAGGGTTTCACTTATGTACAAGAATGGCATGTTCTTTCTTGTGTAATATATCATGGTTTTTTTTTCTGCTCAACACCATCTAGACTATGTATCACCGTAACCTGCTTTATGGTTTGGACCTGAGCGCTGGAGCATGGTGCTGGACAGGAAACGAGTCCCTAAGACCGCTCTTTGGAATTCCAATATAGATGAAGATAGAAGTGAAATTTGAGGGCCAACAAATATGTTGTATCGTGGATGTCCCCCTTTACATCATTGTTTTATGAAATGCACTAACGCTCCTGGAAGGTTGTTCTGAGTATATTTGTATATTTTTTACAACAAGTATGATTTGGTGTGAAGTTATCCAATGTCGTGTGATGAACCTTGATGTTTAGTATTGAATCATTAGTAAGTGTTTAGTAACCTGCTTTTTTAGATGTTACCTTTGTAGCGAAGTTGTTTTTGGCATAACTTTAATTTATATTGGGCAGTTGCCTTGCTTATGCATGGATGTGCTGCAAACTTTGTTTTAGATTAGGACATTGCTCTCTCATGTTCGCCCTCTTGGTACTGAACTGGATGGAAGTGGTTACCTTTCATGGTCTCATGAATGTACTGAACAATCTTACGACGATGTTGAACTCGATGATGTCTTCTATTAGAAATGAATGTTTCTTCTTCTTTTTCCTCTTCTTCTTCTTCCTCTTCTTCTTCTTCTTCGTTATTTTATTGTCCTATTTCAATACGTACGCTAAACCAGGATTTCTACTAACTCGAGAATTACTTGCTTCACCATATCGTTAGGACCGGCACCCTCGCGCCAAGGCGCGTTGCCGATCTAGTTCGTTAGACTGCAGTTAGCCTTGCTCTTCCTTAATTAAACTAGTCTAAGCACCCGTAGAAAGCAGTCACCATTGCGGGGCAAAAAATTTACAAGACGCCACGCTGCTCTCGCTCTTGAAGCACCGGTCTGTACGCACTGGCCATTGTACAAGGCCTCAGTTACCCGGCCTTCCTCCAGCGCGTCGGTCTCTTGCAGGAGAACACTCGGCACGTTCCTCGTGGGTGCGTTCTCGCAATGATTCGGTGGTGGACGGAATATCCGGTTTTCAGAAAATGCCAGAAATTTCAAGGGGGTTTTCGCCCAAGTATTTTAATTGAATTTTGAAATTGAAATGTTTTTGCTTCAAAATATATTAAGTTTAACAGCTTTTATTCACAACGTACTACCTGTTCGAGTGATCAGCCCGGCCTACTTTCTTTAGGGGCTCGCGAGTTCGATCACCCGTCTCGCATCTTGTCCCTTTTTTTAGAAAACATAAATAACACTAGAACACATATAAAAATCATGTGAACCCGCTGCTATGACGTTACCCGCCCTACCACCAGGAAAGTGATGGATTCTGTTTTTTATTTGTTGAAACGGAGGCAAAGGATCTGCCTCATCGGTTAAATTAAAAGAATTGTCCAGTTAATTAAAGGAAAATTGGGCCAAACCGATACATATAGCACACGAGCGCTATTTGACACTAGCTTCGCGTTTAAATTAAAAAAATTCAGGCAGTATGAAACTTTCTCTACAGTTTCCGGCCGGTTTTTGAAAATCTCGCTGGAGAAAAAAAAACCTGGTGCTCTCTCATCTCGACCACCCTTCCCGCATCTTGTCCATTTTTTAGAAAACATAAATAACACTCGAACACGTAAAAAAAAAAAAGCAAACTTGCATTAAGCGGGATTCAATCCTGTGAACCCGCTGCTATGACGTTACCCGCCCTACCAATAGGCAAAGTGATGGATTCTGTTTTTCTATTTGTTGAAACGGAGGCAAAAGATGTGCCTCATCGATTAATTAAAAAGAATTTCCTAGTTAATTAACGAAAAATTAGGCAAAACTAACACATATAGCACACCAGCGCTATTTGACACTAGCTTCGCATTTAAATTAAAAAAATGGAATTTTCAGGCGGTATGAAACTTTCTCGGCAGGCGACAGGAAAACCAGTTTCTGGCCAGTTTTCGAAAATCCCGCTGGAGAAAAAAAAACCGTGGTGCTCTCTCATCTCGTCATTAGAGCCCATGCCGAGGAAATCCCAATGGCCACCATCGTTCTTTTGCCTCCATACGCACCCGGCGGGCCGCGGGCCCCTCGTTTTCACCTCCTTGATCCACAACGACAGCATGCTCTTCAACCACGCCAACCCTCTAATAGTTTTGCCTTATTTATTAATTAAAAAGAACTGCTCAGTTGATTAACAGAAAATTAGGCCAAAATCGATACATATAACACACGAGTGTTATTTGACACCGTGTTTAAATTCAAAAAATTGAATTTTCGGGCGGTATGAAACTTTCTGGGCAAGCGACGGGAAAACAAGTTTCTGGCCGGTTTTCGAAAATCTCCCTAGTAGAGAAAAAATAAACCCTGGTGCTCTCTCATCTCGTCATTAGAGCCCATAGGAAATCCCAATGGCCACCATCGTTCTTTTGCCTCCATATGCACATGGGAACCAGATCCTCTACCATGCCCGAAGGCACCGCAGATCCTATTTGATGCCCGCAGGCATCGAAAGGATGAGCCTTCGCTGAAGCTAGCCACTACATGGGCCGGCCCACGTGCGGATTTGCTTCGCTGCCGTTTCCTTGTTTCTTGCGGGGGTTTTTTCGTTTTTCTTCTGAGGTTTTTTGCTTCCAGTCTCTTCACTGCTTTGGCTGGTTTTCAACTGGTTTATTCCGTTTTTTTATTTTTTGATGTTTTGGTTCCTTTTTTCCTTCCATTTTTTCTTTTACGTTTCCTTTTTGATTTTCTTTTCTATTCTTCTTCTCTTTATTGTGTACTATATAAAAAGTTCACCATGTATTGCAAAAAAATAATTGTATTAAGAAAATGTTCATTGTATACTATAAATAGTTCATCTTGCATTATAAAATGTTCATTGTGTATTGCAAAATGTTCATCGAGATTATTAAATTGTTCAACGTATCTTTGAAAATGGTCATTGTGTATTTAACTTTTGTTCATTGTATATTAAGAAATTGTTCAACGCATATTATAAAATGTTCATTTTGAAGATATTTTGTTTAGTATGTTTTCCAAAAAAATCCACTGTATTTTAAATTTTGTTCAACGTATACCATAAAAATGTTCAACGCTTTTTTAAGGATTTACCACTGTACTTTCTACTATAAGGTTGGCTATGCTTTTTGAACATTCGGGCTCGTTAGCTCGGCTGGCTAGCCTCGCAAGCCTCCAGCAGGATGTTTCGAATTTTTGCTTACCGCGTTATAATTGGGCCGGCCCGTGTGCGAGTCGCTTCAGCGAAACTGTGACGATTGGACGCACGCGGGCGGCATATAGGAGCTCCCCGAAGGCACGTCAGAGGTGTCGTGCCTTCTTGCTCTCCAGGACAATAGCGCACTGGGCTGTAGCCTACGAGCAGAACGGCCGAGCTAATGGGCCTGCTATTTTGATTGTTTATTTTCAGCAGCTTAACAACGTTTGGCTTAAAAAAAAAAGCTTGGGAACGGAAGATCACACGTTTGGTTTGATTGTCTAAAAAAACACGTTCGTTTTGAATAGCAAAGCAATATTTCTTTTTCTGCGGGAAACTTCCCACCTATTTTTTTCTGGAAAGATCAGATCTATTATAAAAGTTGGTAAATTAAATCGAGATGCTATGCCTGTGGTGACTTCGTACAATCTCAAGATGCCATGCTAGCTCAGTCTCTTGTAGGTGCTCATACAGGTTGGATCCTTCCGATATATGCCTCTCTTCAACAGTGACGATTGTTGTTCTAATGCGCTGGTTTTATGAAGCCTTAGAACATCTCCGACAGCCGCCCAACGCGTTGTGCGCTAAAAAAGCAGCCACGAGGACCAAAAAAACAGCGCGCGATGGCGATTCGGACCGCGTGCTGAACTCTAAATGCCGCGTGCGCTTATTGCGCATCCGCTGGAGCCCGGATATCGATTGCGCGCGAGCTAAAAAGCACAAATTTGCGGCGCGTCGCTTATTTAGCGCGGCTGTTGGAGATGCTTTTAGCACAATGACTTCAGCTCGCTCTAGTGTTTGTAGTCACTGCTAGGTCTCTACGGACTTGGATGCATTTTTTACTTCTTGTTTTCTTTATACTACCTTGACAGTTGATGAATAAATTAAAAAAATTCTCGCAAAAAATATTCCTTATATGACAAATGATGAATAGTGGCCGTTCGATGATTTCGGAATCTTGATGTAATTTTTATTATGTTTGAGATGATTCATACTTTCGATGAACTTTTGTAATAGATCTGATTTTTCCGAAAAAAAAGGTTGGATGTTTTCCGCATAAAAAAATCTTGCTTTGCTATTCAACTACCGTGTGATGCTCCCGTTCTCAAGCTGTTTTTCTAGACAAACGTTGTCAAGCTGCTGGAAATAAACAGAAAAAACAATCAAAACAACAGGCCATTAGGTTGGGCCGTTCTGCTCGTAGGCTACAGTTCCAGTGCACTTGTTTTGCTGGAAAGCAAGAAGGCACGGTGTTCTCAATAAAAAAAGCAAGAAGGCACGGCACCTCTGACGTGCCTTCGGGCACGGTAGAGGATCTGGTTCCATGCACATGACGGGCCGCGTGCCCCTCATTTTCACCTCCTTCATCCACAACGACAACATGCTCTTCAATTACGCCAACCCTCTAATAGCGCGACATGACCTTCTCCTCGTGCGCATCCTGCCCACGCCTCCTCGGCGAGCGGCGTCTCGTTCCACGACCTCCACTTGACCTGCACCACAATAGAATTACAGGTGGCTTTATCGGCTATGTGCTTCTCACGGCCGCAGACAATTGCATCCGTGGCGATCTAGACCACCCGCAGTTGCTGGCATTCGAAGTGCTCTTCATAATGGTCCACTCCGACCAAGTCATGTATGCCTGCTTGTACTCTTCCACCACATGCAGTTGGAGTGCGCCTTTAGAGTGCCGTCAGGCTTCCGGTCTTACCATGTGTGGACCACCCGTGGGTGTTGTCACTCGTGTCATTGTGCACTAGGTGTACACAGACCACATAAATTTCTACAGCTTCGATGTAAGGGTGGACGCGATGGGCGTCTCCTTAACCAAGATCCCTATTCAAGTTGGACGGATACATGGCCTTTGGCGGCTGAAACCACCATTCCCATGCATTATCGGTGAAGGAAAGCTCTCATATTTGTCAATCAACAAGACAACGGCATGCTGGAGCTTTGGATCAAGCGAAAACAAAGCCATGATCATATCCATGAGTATGAGGGATAATGGATGCACTCAGAGCTAATGTCAGAGGAGGCCAAGGGGATCCAAATCTAATCCTTTGCAGAGATTAGAGGTGAAATGTTTGTCAAGCAGGGAACGTATCCGGTGCACCCGCACTTGTGATGCTACCGGTGCACATAGAACATCTTAAAAAATCTAAAAAAAACTAGCACATTAACACGACATCAATGTACGATGTCACAAAATTTCGTGTCAAAATTTGAAACATTTTTTGAGATACAGAAATGACAAATTTGAGATCAGTATGATAATGGGCCAAATCTAAAGCCCAAGTTGTTATATACTATTCAATGTTGAATTTGTCATTTTTGTCTTTTTATTTATGTTTTGAGTTTTCCCTTGAAATTTTGTGACAACCTACATTGATGTTGTGTGGGTGTGCTAATATCTTTTCAAAATTTTCTGAACATTTTAAAAGCTCAATGTGAGTTTGGTGCACCAGATATTTTCCCTTGCCAAGCAACATAAACGACATGGTTTTCACACTTGACCTTGACACCAAGAAAATGGAGCCAGTGGTATGGGGAGAGGATAGTAGGTTTTCCAAAGAATACGACTATTATGTTGAATGGGGACACAGCAACCATGTATTGTAGGAGATGGACTGGCCATCATACTTCCTTCAACTCTCAGCCATGAACCTAGGACATGCAAATGTGCAATGAGGTGACTGCCAAATGCATGCGGGATTTTAGTACATATTGACGAATCGTTGTTGATAATTTTGGATTGATGGGAAAATAAGAATATTACTACCTCCGTATGGAGTACATGTATATGTATTTTTTTGGGATCCTACATGTACATGTATATGATTTTGTAATAAATAACTACAATCGGAACAAATTTCCGCTGGCCCTGTTATTCGATGGAATTTTTGATCCGTCTACCTGTTTGGGTTTAATTTTCCTTTAAAGTCTAACAAAATTGGAAGTTTAACCACTTACTCTCAATGTCAAACAAAGTGTCTCATAGCATTATGGTAGCTTCACACATGTGCCAACCAGAGCATCATATGTCATTTCCCCAAAGGAGGGTAGAGCCCTGAACTCTGCATCGGTTAATGCATGTGGCCATCTATTATTCTAAAGTTCTAAATGTGACATACGAGAAAAATCATACAAAATAGTAGAAGAGACAAAGCTTTGACAACCGAAAGTTAATACAAATGACATTATCTCTGAAACGAAAAGAAAGATTTAATTTTTAAAATAAAAGGCATAATAATAATAGAAGTAGAAAATGAGTGCAACTGAAAATCGCAAACAGTTCAGAGAAAAAATAATCAAAAAAGTACCACGAAAATGATTCAGCAAACTAGGATAAAGGGCATCTCAAAAAGAAAAAACTAGAATAAATAGGCCAATGAAATGTGTAGAATATTGGAATTACACAATGTATTGATTATGTGCTATGTGCACGGTATATATGATGTACAAGGTGTGCCTCTACCTCAATCTATACAAGAAAACTAGAGATGTGGGCCTGATGTACAAGAAACAATATATATGCACAATAACGTGCTCAACACCCCCCACAGTCGAAGTGTCGCGAGCGACACAAAGAATGGACCGAAACTCCACAAACGTGGAAGTAGGCAGACGTCTGTTCACGCACAAAGTGGATATCAAGCTCCATGTGTTTCGTCCAACGATGATGAACGGGGTTGACGGAGAGGTAGACGGCGGATACATTATCACAATATACCTAGCCTGAGAGACGTCGTGATGCAACTCCTAAAGAAGTTGTCGTAACCAAGAACACTCCGCAACAGCATAGGACACAGCTCGGTACTTCGCCTCCGCGCTAGAATGTGAGACCGTTGGTTGTCGCTTGGATGGCCATGAGATGAGGGAAGGACCAAGGTAGACACAATAGCCAGAAGGAGAACGTCGAGTGTCAGGGCAGCCGGCCCAATCAGCATCGGAATAGGCAACCATGTCGGTAGATGGCAAAGCAGTCAACATGAGACCAAGCGCCATAATGCCACAGATGTAACGAAGAATCCTCTTCACCAGATTCCATTGAGTGCCAGGAGGCTCATGCATACGAAGACACACCTGCTGGACAACATACTGCAAATTGGGCCAGGTGAGTTTCAAGTACTGCAATGCACCAACAATGGAATGGTAGAAGGGAGCATCCAATGCTGGTAATCCATCCTGAGAAGAGAGCTTGACCTTCGTATCTACAGGCGTGTAGATTATGATGGAAACCACGAATCCAGCACGCTACCATGTAGAATATTAAAATTGCACAATGTATTGATTATGTGTTATGTGCAGGGTATATATGATATATAAGGTGGGCCTCTACCTCAATCTATATAAGGAAACTAGAGAGATGGGCCCGATGTACAAAAAACAATATACATGCACAATAACGTGCTCAACAAGATGAGCTATGATGAAAATTTGGAGGCGCGGCGAATTTGTATATATAGTGCTGCTCCAGCGGGCATCTCCACCTTTGCCTTAACCAACTACTGGGTCATTTTTCAAGGCACTAAACAAAAGCATTTGACAGTAAGGTGTACCCCAGTACAATTTCCGCATGTTCTCGTTTGTTGAACCGTCGTGAGTTAAATTTTATAGCTAATTGTTATACATGTTGGCTATAAGAGGTTAGTTATAGATGACATGGTACTTTCTAATAGCCAACAGTTAGCTATACTATTAACCAAGCTCTTATAGAAAGTTTGCCACGACGTCTTGTTTATTTTAGCAGCGCCAGCTGTGCTGCTTATGTCGTCCAAGCTTGCCATTCAGCCGGTTCTTGCTTCAGACCTGTTTCAATCCCGTTCTTGTAATAAACCCAAAACATAATCAGTTCAATTGTAACTTAAAATAATGAACACTTGGACGACATTGATGAATAATAAACCTAGTACATGTTTCTTCATGAGGCTTGCAGCTGCTTTGTCACGTTTTTCATCTTAACAAAATGAGTTGCTAAATAGAACTTCCTTTCGCTATCCAAGTAGCAGGTTTCACAAATCCATACTTATCTAGCACCGAACGTACGACACCTTCGAATTCTGCACACGTTCAACTCGATGACATCCCTCGAACTCTTCATCCAGCAAAGTGTCGAGGGAGAGTTCTGTCAGCACGACGGCGTGGTGATGGTGATGGTGAAGTGATCCATGCAGGGCTTCGCCTAAGCACTACGTGAATATGACCGGAGGCGTAAAGTATGGAGGGGGGGGGGCACACAGCTAACAGATGTTCGTGTGTGTTCTAGGCGCCCCCCTCCCCACATATATATAGATTGGAGGGGGGGAAGAGGTAGCGAGGGGGGTGCCCAAGTAGGCCGACTCCTACTTGGGGTGCCACCCCAATTCGCCCCCCTTCCTTGTTTAGGCACTAGGAGAAGAAAGGAGGAGGTGCCCCCCCCCCTTCCTTTCTCCCTTGAGAAGGGGAAGGAAGGAGGGGCTAGCCTTCCTCCCTTGCCTTCCCTAGGGCTGGCCGGCCTAGTGGAGGGACGCACCAGCCCCCTGTGGGCTGGTCTGTCCCTCCCTAGGCCCATTAAGCCCATATCTTTGACGGGGGTGCCCGGAACCCCTTTCGGTATCACCCGGAACACTTTTGGTGTTCAAATACCATCGTCCTATATATCAATATTTACCTCTCGACCATTTAGAGACTCCTCGTCATGTACGTGATCTAATCCTGGACTCCGAACAACATTCGGTCACCAAATCACATAACCCATATAATACAAAATCGTCATCGAATGTTAAGCGCGCGGACCCTACGGGTTCGAGAACTATGTAGACATGACTGAGACACCTCTCCGGTCAATAACCAACAGCGGAACCTGGATGCTCATACTGGTTCCCACATATTCTACAAAGATCTTTATCGGTCGTACCGTAATGACAACATACGTTATTCCCTTTGTCATCGGTATGTTACTTGCCCGAGATTCGATCGTCGGTATCTTCATACCTAGTTCAATCTCGTTACCAGGAAGTCTCTTTACTCGCTCCGTAATGCACCATCCCGCAACTAACTCATTAGTCACATTGCTTGCAAGGCTTATTATGGTGTGCATTATCGAGAGGGCCCAGAGATACCCCTCCGATACTCGGAGTGACAAATCCTAATCTCGATATATGCCAACCCAACAAACACTTTCAGAAATACCTGTAGAGCATCTTTATAATCACCCAGTTACGTTGTGACGTTTGATAGCACACAAGGCATTCCTCCTGTATTCGGGAGTTGCATAATTTCATAGTCAAAGGAATATGTATATGACATGAAGAAAGCTATAGCGATAAAACTGAACGATCATTATGCTAGGCTAACGGATGGGTCTTGTCCATCACATCATTTTCCTAATGATATGATCCCGTTCATCAAATGACAACACGTGTCTATGGTTAGGAAACTTAACCATCTTTGATTAACGAGCTAGTCTAGTAGAGGCTTACTAGGGACACTGTGTTTTGTCTATGTATCCACACATGTATCATGTTTCCGATTAATACAATTCTAGCATGAATAATAAATATTTATCATGATATGAGGAAATATAAAATAACAACTTTATTATTGCCTCTAGGGCATATTTCCTTCAATAATTTGGAGTAGCGGAAGACTGAAAACCTGGTGGTTGTTTCATGTAAACCTCCTCTTCCAGAACACCATGTAAAAACGTGTTGTTCACATCTAGCTGCCTTAAACTCCAGCCTCGAGAAACTGATATTGCAAGAACAATTCTGACAGTGGCAGCCTTAACAACGGGACTAAACGTATCCTCATAGTCAATACCATATCTTTGTTTGAATCCTTTTGCAACAAGACATGCTTTGTACCTGTCCATGGTGCCATCAGCATGTTTCTTGATGTGATAAACCCATTTGCAATCAATAATATTTTTATTTGAACTGGGAGTCACTAAATCCCAGGTATTGTTAGCAACAAGAGCATCTTATTCATCTTGCATAGCGTGTTTCCAATTTGGATCAGTAAGGGCCTCAGAAAGATTCTTGGGTTCTCCTGTAGCTGTTAGAAGAGCATGTCTAACAGTACCATCGGTATATATTTTCGGTTGTCGAATACCTTTTGCAGCCTAGTTTGAACTCCAACAGCAGGAGGTTGTGCAGGAGTCGAAGGCATAGAAGATCCTGAAGAAACAACAGAATCTACAGGCAGATCCACACTGGGATCCACGTTGCTGTCACCTGATGAGGTAATCATTGGCTCATGATGATGCAGGTCCACGCTATGCATTGATGGCGTCAACGCGGTGGCAGGTGACGACGTGGCTGTTGGCGATTCGTGCGGATGAGGCGACGCCGGTTCAGCCACTGAAGGGGCAGGAACCGACAGCGACACATCAGGCAGGAACCGCGAGGAGACAAGCGGAGACCGGGGTGAGTGCATGCGCGCTGGAGAATCTGTGCTACTGCTGCAGTCCGCCTGCACGGATCCCAGAGGAGATTCTGGACCGAAATCAGCCTCGGGATTGCTCCTGTCTCCTGTTGTCCTGTTGTCCTGCTGGGTAGTGGTATTTGATGTGCTATTTGATGCATTTTCCTCAGAATTTGGACCAGATTCTTGAGCTGAAACAACAGGGGTTTCGTCAACAACAACCTGAAGAGGATTAACAGCAGGAACAAGATGCAAATAATGATCATTAGTATGCACACCCCTATCCGTACATGCCGAAGATGAGTTATCTTGTGGAAGAAGAAGTATTTCTTCACAGAGACGTCGACCACCATTAGGATTAAGTGAAGCAAATGGGAAAATATTCTCATCGAAGACAACATCTCGAGAAACATAGACACGGGCAGTGGTCACATCAAGGCATTTAACTCCTTTATGACGAGGACTATATCCAAGAAAAACACACCGTTTGGATCGGAAAGAGAGTTTATGTTTGTTATACGAACGAAGGTTGGGCCAGAAAGCACAACCAAAGATACGTAGAGGCTCATAATTGGGTGTGACTTGGAGAAGTTTTTCAGTGGGAGTGTCAAAATTGAGGACTTTGGTAGGAAGCATGTTTATAAGAAAGGTAGCTGTGATGAAGGCACCATCCCAAAACTTGAGAGGCATAGAAGCATTGGCAAGTAGAGCAAGGCCTACTTCAACAATGTGACGGTGTTTGCGTTCAGCAGAACCGTTTTGTTGATGAGCATGGGGACATGACACATGATGAACAATGCCTATACGTTGAAAGAAACTGTTCAATTTTTCATATTCACCACCCCAATCGGTTTTCATGGTGAGAATTTTGCAACCAAATTGGCGCTCAACATACCGTTGAAAATCAAGAAAAACTTGATACACTTCAGAGCGTTTCTTAAGTAAATAAATCCAGGTAAACTTGCTAAAATCATCAATGAAGCTTACATAATATGCATGTTTGCTTACAGAGAGAGGAGCTGGACCCCATACATCAGCAAATATTTGTTCCAGAGGAACTGTAGATACACTAGTGGATACAGGGTAGGGTAGCTGATGACTCTTGGCTTGTTGGCATGGATCACATATGTAAGGAATTATTTCTGGGGAATATAAAAGTTTATGCTTCCTAAGAATTTTCTGAACAATAAACGAAGATGGATGGCCTAGACGAGATGCCATGTAGAGGATGAAGGCTGGATAGTGGCAAGAGCATGCTTGGAGTAATCCGAAGACACTGGAACTAGTGGATATAAGCCTCCATGACAAGGACCTCTAAACACGGTGCGCTTCATTGCCTGATTCTTAATCAAGAAAAAGAAAGGGTGAATTTCGAGATAGTAATTGTTGTCTAGACCATGTTTATGAGTAGAAAGTAAATTCATAGATGCATCAGGAAGATGTAAAATATTACGAAGTTGGATAGAGCTATCAGGGGTGTGCAAAACAGAATGACCAATATGTGCAATATCCATACCTTGTCCACTAACAGCATTAACTTGATCATGCCCCTGATATGGTTCATGAACATGGAGCTTGTTGAGATGGCCAGTGACATGATTTGTGGCACATGTGTCTATATACCAGTTTGTATCAACCCCATAGGCACCTTTGGTCTCCTTTGGTGGCTTGTCATTATCATCATCATCACCATAGCGCCGCCAACAGTCATCAGCCGAATGACCTTCCTTTTTGCAAATTTGGCAGAAGATACCATCCTGCCATGGTGTGGCACGGCGATCCTTGCGCCCTTCTTTCGGATAACGGTCCTGACGTGGGCGCTGCTGCTGCTGGGGTGGATGCTGCTGGGGAGGACGTTGAGGGCGTTGCTGCTGCTGTGGAGGAGGCATGTAGGGCTGCATATACGGCACTGGTGCAAACTGCTGCGGGTATGGAGCCGATGGAGGGTACTGATGAGGCATGTAAGGAGCCGGCTGGTGGTATGGAGGCATGTATGGAGCCGGTGGAGGGTACTGAGGAGAAGGCGCATACTGAGGGACCGGCTGATACTGGGGGCCCGGCTGGTATGAAGGATGATGAGGGGGCATGTATAGCGCTGATGCTGGAGGCCTCGCCGAACCTCCTGCAGAGTCAGGGTTCGGAACACGAGGAGCAACATTAACAAATGACATAAATGACCCGGAAGCCTGGCTAGTGGTAGAGAGCATAGCATCACGGCTCTCATAAGACAGCAGCTGAGAGCACATGTCATTGAGAGAGGTGGAGGGAACAACTTTGAGAGCAATAAAAAACCATTATAGGAACTATCAAGTCCATTCATAATATAATCCTTGAGTTCATCATCATCAACAGTCTTTCCCGCAGTAGCAAGTTTAGAAGCAAAACCTTTCATCTTGGTGATATATTGTTGGGTTGTCATATCAAGTTTCTTTGTGTTGATGAGTGCACCACGGATGTTGGAAACCCGTGATTTGGACTGAGAAGAAAACAGCTCGTGGATAGCACGCCAAACTTCAGCCGCATGAACCATACCATAGATATGAGAGAGAATGTCCTCAGACAGAGAGTTGATGATATAGCTTACGACCTGCTGATCCGGCGTGATCCAGACATCATAGGTAGGGTTGGGAACCTATATCTTCTTGTGACGCCCGGATAATCATGCTATAGTAATCTCACGTTAATGATGGCACGTCACCTCTATCACTGTAATTAATCTCGGGTTAATTCAAAACCGTTTCAAATTTAAATCCTAAATAAGTCAAACGACAAAAGTTTTCAAATATTAAAATAAAAATGTTCGGGCCATGTCAATTATTGCATCGGTAATTATGGTGAAGTAAACACAATTTTATAAAATTCCTAAATACTTTTAAATGAACTAAAACAGAAAAGAAATAATGAAAGAAAATACAAGGGTTAAAAGAAAACAGAAAACAAAACTAAAAAAAGAAGACAAGAGACAAAAGAAAAGAACCTCTCTCCCTGGGCCGAATGGCCCAGCTAGCTACAGGCTGGCCCGGCCGGACCGGCCCACCCCACCTCACCTACTAACCCCCATGGGACACCGAACCCTAACCCACTCCTCCCACTCCCCACGTCTCTCCTCTCCTCGTCCCGATCTGGATCAGGGACGAGCGCCCCCTCCCCCAATCGACGAGCGCCCCCTTCCCACCCCTCTGCCGCACGCCCCCGAGGGCGCCGCCGCCCTGCCCCTACCTCGCTAACGCCGCCTCCCCACCGGACCAGGGCCACCGGACCGCCTCTCCGCCGGAACGATCCGCCTTGACCTCGTCTCCTCCCCACCGCATGACGTCCCCATCCTCCTCGCCGGACTCCATCGTCCTCGTCCTCTCAGTCGTCGCCTCGTCCCCGCCATCGCCGACCGCCTCGCCCTCCCGAGCCGACTTAAGCACAACCATAGGGCCCGGTGAGGCCTCGTCCGCCCTCGCCTGTTCCCTTTGCTCCGGCCGCCGAGGCCGCCCCACCGCCCGTCTTTGCGCTCACCCCTCCGTAGCCGCGTCCGCGCCCACGCACCGCCATCCTGCGGCGTCGGGGTCCCCAGCCCGTGCTCCCGCGCGACACACCCTCGCTCCCGATCGCGCTTAACACGCGCAGAAGGGCTCGCCTCAGGCCGCCCGGCTTCGCCCGGTGCCGCTGGCCCTGAGCCGCCTCCCCGGCGCCCCCAGGTTCGGTCCGCCCATCGGGCGCCCAGAATCACCAAGACACTCACGGGCTCCGCCCAAAGAACCATGCCAGATCTGATAGGCCCCTCGGGTTAATGAAAACGGGCCCACGCCCGAGAACGAAAATTAAAAAGAAAGATTTAATAAAAAACATATAAATAAATAAAATAATTAAAATATTAATTAGTTATCTAATTAAAGAATTAATTAAATTAATTAATCTTGATTAGATTAACATAATCACCTAGTTTAGTTAATTAATCATTAGGTTAGTTAACATCAATGACATGCGGGACCCACACGCCACTTGACCGATCAACACCTCTATTGATCGCCGACGCCATGATGACGCCAGCAAACACTGTTCTGGATAATGTTGTTTTAAAATAATTAAATAAATCTTAAAAATGATTTAAATCTTTTAAAATTAATATATAATAATCCGTAACTCACATGAAAAAACTTTGTACATGAAAGTTGCTCAGAACGACGAGACGAATCTGAATACGCAGCCCGTTCGTCCGCCACACATCCCTAACATATCAAACACGCAACTTTCCCCCTCCGGTTCATCTGTCCGGAAACGCGAAACCCCGGGGATACTTTCCCGGTTGTTTCCCCCCTTCACCGGTTTCACCTCATACCGCATTAAGGCACCCCTAGCACCGATACTTGTCATGTCATGCATCGCTATGCATCTGTTTGCTTAAATATTTATTGTTTCTTCCCCCTCTTCTCTCGCTAGACACCGAGACCGACGCCGCTGCTACCCAGTACGACTACGGAGTTGACGACCTCTCTCTCTTGCCAGAGCAACCAGGCAAGCCCCCCCTTGATCACCAGATATCGCCTATTCTACTCTATACTGCTTGCATTAGAGTAGTGTAGCATGTTACTGCTTTCCGTTATACCTATCCTGACGCATAGCCTGTCCTTGCTACTACTGTTGTTACTTTTACCTGCAATCCTACATGCTTAATATAGGATGTTAGTATTCCATCTGTGGCCCTACATTCTTGTCCGTCTGCTGTGCTATACTATCGGGCCGTGATCACTCGGGAGGTGATCACGGGTATATACTATATACTTTATACATGATACATGTGGTGACTAAAGTCGGGTCGGCTTGTGGAGCACCCATGAGTGGATCTTTGTGGCGGAGCGGCAGGCAGGTTGAGACCGCCTAGGAGAGAGGTGGGCCTGGCCTGTTCGGCGCTCGCGGATACTTAACACGCTTAACGAGATCTTGGTATTTGATCCGAGTCCGCCATTTGGTCTATACGCACTAACCAACTACGCGGGAACAGCTTATGGGCACTCGACGCCGTGGTATCACCGGCACTTCGTGACGTCGGCGATCGAGCGGCGCGAGCCGGATTGGAACGTAGGCCTGATCTTGTATTAAGGGGCTAGTTCGCTTCCGCCGCCACATAACGTCTTGTGTGTGCTAAGGCGATGGGCCCTGCACCTGGCGCTTAGGTTTAGACCGGCGGTTGGCCTCTCTGTTGTGCCTAGGTGGGGCTGCGACGTGTTGATCTTCCGCGGCGGGCATGACCCGTAAAAGTGTGTCCGCCAAATGGGATCAAGCGTGTTGGGTTATGTGGTGCACCTCGCAGGGAAGTTAATCTATTCGAATAGCCGTGATCTTGGTAACAGACGACTTGGAGTTGTACCTTGACCTTATGACAACTAGAACCGGATACTTAATAAAACACACCCTTCCAAGTGCCAGATACAACCCAGTGGTCGCTCTCTCTCTCAGGGTTACGAGGAGGGGATCGTCGGGTAGAATTATTGCTATGTGTTGCTATTTGGAGGACTTCAGTCTACTCTCTGCTACATGCTGCAAGGCGGAGGCTGCCAGAAGCGTAGTCTTCGACAGGATTAGCTATCCCCCTCTTATTCTGGCATTCTGCAGTTCAGTCCACTGATATGGCCCTTTACACATATATCCATGCATATGTAGTGCAGCTCATTGCTTGCGAGTACTTTGGATGAGTACTCACGGTTGCCTTGTTCCCCTTTTCCCTATCTCTACTCGATTGCTGCGACTGCACGATGGAGCCCAGGAGTGAGACGCCACCGTCGATGACGACTACTACCCCGGAGGTGCCTACTACTACGTGCAGCCCGACGACGACCTGTGAGTAGTTAGGATGATCTGTGCGGGAGGCCCGGCGCCTCTTTGATCTCAGATCCCAGTTTGTGCTAGCCTTCTTAAGGCAAACTTGTTTAACTTATGTCCGTACTCAGATATTGTTGCTTCCGCTGACTCGCCTATGATCGAGCACTTGTATTCGAGCCCTCGAGGCCCTGGCTTGTATTATGATGCTTGTATGACTTATTTATGTTTTAGAGTTGTGTTGTGATATCTTCCGTGAGTCCTCGATCTTGATCGTACACGTTTATGTGCATGATTAGTGTACGATTGAATCGGGGCGCACAAGTTGGTATCGAGCCGATCGCTGTAGGAATCCCCTTCCCAATTCCTTGGTCAAGTCGAGTCTAGACGTTGTAAAGACTTTTACTAACATGGCTGTGTGTCTTACCGGCACACGCCGCCATTGGGTGGTAGTAGGATCTTTTATTCCTCGTCTATACTCTGGGATTCTGATCTCTCTTCTATTCGGTTTAAATGATTTTCTAAAATCTAACTTTAGGTTCTCGAAAACGCTTTCTCCGGAGAGCCCTTCAGTCAGATGATCGCCGACTACACATGAAGATTTCAAAGTTACTTTCGATACTCTTTCGACTGCCCATTGCTTTTGCAATTCACTACCATCGAAATATCCCTATGAATAAATTCATACACCGTTCTTACTTAGTTCCCGCCACTCTTTTTATTACAAGATGCCTGAAATATTCGTTGTTGTTCTTAGAATACTTATGCCTACTGCCTTGCAGTTCCTTACCACCTGAATACCCCTACGGATAATTTCTCGCACTTACCGAGTATCCACTCATCCCCAGTTGATTCATGTATGTCACCAATCCTCGAAATATCATTCGATCTTCCGAAAATCCTGAGCATCCTATTACTCTTGAAATTCTTGATTGCTTGCATTATGGTTAATCCCATAAGTCTAGTAATCTTGTGGACATCCATTGTCATTGTCATTTTGAGTCCGTTGATTCGATTTGTTGCGAATGCTCGCAATCCTCAAACAGATCCTAGAATTCATCCTTCCGGCTCAGACGTCATTTTAATCATGAGCCGGTTCTCGCCAATTAAATTGTCGTCGATTGTGCCCCTAAGTCTATTGAACTTATCCATCCTTGATCAGAGCGTCTGCTTCTGATCCTTCGCTTTGTTAATCATAATTCCTTAGCAATTGAGCTCTAAGTTATTCAGTTGTTTCTATAATCCAATGTCTTTGCCATGCTTCTTCCTCTGGTTGTGTGCCGAGACTCACCCCAGATCCTTTGTTGGATTTTATCCGACAATATCCTTCATATTCAATAACCTTGAGCCTTTCCTAGGATATATACCGCCTTTGGTAAATTGTATCCTTTGCTTTGTCAACCATGCTCTACTTTGAGCTTGTGTTAATTACTCCCGAAGTTCATTGTATATGTTCAAAGAAGCCCCGATGGCTTGAACATATGCCTTCCTTAATATGTGTGAACTAGAAAGTTTTCACGAGTCATATACTCCTGGTATTTTGCCAGATAAAATTTCAACACTACAACCTCCTCGAAAGTGAGAAGTGAATGAAAGGTTATGCATTGGAGAAGTGGGAGTCGACCTCGAACTTGTGTTCATGCCCATGGACACGATGTAGATCTTATCATTAAAGCTTCATTAAATTAATTATCCCTTTGGTATAAGTTCATCTTATATCGGGATCCGCCTTTGCAATCGTGGTTCCGACCATGTTCTCTTTTAAATACCATTTCGTGCAAGTTTAAGCACCGGTCTTCAGAGAGCAATAGCCCAGTCCAACCTCTACTTTGATCTGTCATCGAGTATTACCCCCCTGGTATCTCGAGATTATCATGGAACTGCGTAACTTCTTATGAGTTCTTCATCAAGTGCTACATTCCCACTGATCCCAATTTTTCACGGGCTCTGAGTTTTTAAACACTCAAAGACACCAATAACTGAACCGAGTCCGAACTACGGTTCAACAACTCTTCAGTAAGCTTCTATAAGTACGAGTTTGTACCCGATCACGCCATTCCTAGCCTGTTTGACTATATCATTGTCGTGATGATTCTAACTGTGCTACCTGGTCCTTATTCTCGAAGCATAATTTTCGACGTTGAGCTAAGCTTACATCAACTTTCCTTGTCATATCATTTTGCCTTGAACAACAAGCTTGATTTCGAGTTGGCGTCGTACCCTTGGTTCCAATAACATTTCACTTCATCATTCCTTTGATTAGATGTCAATTGTGTTCATGATGAGAAATACCCTCCTTGCCCTCGATGATTTTTATTATCATCGACAACACCCTTGACTTCCTTTTATCACGAACTTGTCCACATTCTGAATACAACTTGCTCTCCAGCTAGTGTTGTGTTCTGCCTTGAAGTATTACTGTCTTTTATGTTGAGAATGTTGTGGGGATTGCTCCACCTCTTAGAAATTCTTGATATGATGATACTTCTCGCCATCACCATTCTCCCTTGGTCCCCGTGTTGTTTTTAACCAGCATACCAATAGATGCTGTTTGAGTTCTGTACTTCTAGCAACCCTATTGCTTTGAAGTTAACGATCGATGGTTCGTTCTTGGACCGTTGATTATTGAATCGTCACTCTAACATTGATCTTGCTGCCTAAGGTCATATTTCAGGCACACTTTTCAACTAATGATTGATGGTGTATGTTTTCCTAGAGCATACAACATTATATCATTTGAATTGACAAGTGTCATCTTCTTGTTCACATTATTGTGGAAATCCATCCGTTTGGAATTCTCGATGAATTGTCACTGAGCCCATCAGCCACCTTCTCATCCCCTCCTTGGTTTATTGATGAACTACTGTTTCAGGAACTCGCTCCCATAGTTCATTTCCCGAGAATCTTGCAATGTCATTTAAATCGATTTGTGTTGCACCTTTTCTTCTCGGACATCCACGAGTCCGAGGTATCATGACATCAATCGGATCTGAATCTCGGTCAGATATGATGGCTGGGACAACTTTCCAGGAGTTATGATGTTGGTCCTTTGATGACCCGGTAATATGACGTCTTGCCTAACACCCCCTGGCTGGAGGACCTATCATTATAATTTCTTTTGCAAGGATAACCATTCTTCCTGGAGAAATTGTAAGACTTATTCTATAAGTTGTTCCTGATGGATCCTTTGTGTTTCCAAAGTCTGACCTTCACCTGATGACCATGTCAATGCTATCTCGAAGCCTGTCTATGGTACTCCGATTTTCAACAAGAACATTTGAAGCCCAATGCTAAATGTTTCTTGCTCAATTATCCAAACACCGTTGCCTGGGTAATGTCCTGAAATTTCTCTCCCATTACCTAAAGTGTTTTCTACTTTATATCCTATCATGGATATCTTGCTCTGTTTGTCCTTGGGAAGGAAATACCCCGAAATATGTGTCTTAACACATTTTCCTTTCCATTGTTCTGTTTAATCTGATAATCGTATTTTCCTTTCCATTGTTTGATTTAACCTTTCTTGTGATCTATATGACCTAAGCAGTAATATTCTCCTGCTTATGTAAACACCTCGTGGTACCGCTCTGTCAGTAAGGCCCTGTTACTATTGTTGATGACATTCCGGTAGCCACCGATGGACGAGAACCTTGCCTATTGGCCCGCCTCGTTCAACGAGCAGGAAAATGGTTCTCTTTGTCCCTCGCCCTTGGTATCGATGTTGTTGCCGACATAACTGATAGGCTACCCTCTGACACGCCTTAATATCGTGACCGTGCAAAATGTCGGCCCCCTTCCTACTTTCAACCATATGGTGGGCCCATAACCCACAGTTCCACAGGATCGAAACCTGACTCTCCTGCACCCCCTGATCCCAAGGTTGCTCCTCGCGTGTTGCCTCGTATGTAATTCACGAGCCATCTTCCGAGGGATCATAAAATCTGTTGCCGGACACAATACTTATTCCCGATTGCTTTGAGCCCCTTTCACGCCCTGTTTCAGGCATCGAACGGTTGCCTGCTTGCTCGAAACTTCCCATGAAACCTCATTACTTTCCTCTTTATATTTTCTTAAGTTTCAATTCGAGAGTTACTTTCTGCCACCTTCCCCGATGATATCGACCAGATAGTCAACCTTGTAGAGGTTCGTTCTCTCGGAATACCCCTTATTCTTTCGTAAGTACGATGGAACCCCTGAAGAAAGGATACCGACTTTATCTTGATGACTTGAAGCAGAAAAATGAAGACATCAATATAATGGATCGACCACTTCGAGAAGAGCAATCAAGACCGAGAAGATTCGTTAGAATTTCGTAACCAGACCTTTCCCCCGTTTTCCACCTCTTAAATCTCGAGACGAGATTTCTTATAGTGGAGGAGAATTGTGACGCCTGGATAATCATACTATAGTAATCTCACGTTAATGATGGCACGCCACCTCATCACCAACGTAATTAATCTCGGTTAATTCAAAACCGCTTCAAATTTAAATCCTAAATAAGTCAAACGACAAAAGTTTTCAAATATTAAAATAAAAATGTTCGGGCTATGTCAATTATTGCATCGGTAATTATGGTGAAGTAAACACAATTTTATAAAATGCCTAAATACTTTTAAATGAATTAAAACAGAAAAGAAATAATGAAAGAAAATACAAGGGTTAAAAGAAAACAGAAAACAAAACTAAAAAAAAGAAGATAAGAGACAAAAGAAAAGAACCCCTCTCCCTGGGCCGAATGGCCCAGCTAGCTACAGGCTGGCCTGGCCGGACCGGCCCACCCCACCTCACCTACTAACCCCCAGGGGACACCGAACCCTAACCCACTCCTCCTACTCCCCACGTCTCTCCTCTCCTCGTCCCGATCTGGATCAGGGACGAGCGCCTCCCCAATCGACGAGCGCCTTCCCATCCCTCCGCCAAGACGCTTCGAGGGCGCCGCCGCCCGCCCCTACCTCGCTAACGCCGCCTCCCCACGGACCAGGGCCACCGGATCGCCTCTCCGCGGAACGATCCGCCCGACCTCGTCTTCTCCCCACCGCGGACGCCCCCATCCTCCTCGCCGGACTCCATCGTCGCCGTCCTCTCCGTCTGCCGCCTCGCCCCCGCCATCGCCGACCGCCTCCCGCCCTCCCCGAGCCGACTTAAGCACAACCATAGGGCCCGGTGAGGCCTCGTCCGCCTCGCCCGTTCCCTTTGCTCCGCCGCCGAGGCCGCCCCACCGCCCGTGTTGCGCCACCCCACCGTAGCCGCGTCCGTGCCCACGCACTGCCATCCGTGCGTGCCCTGTGGGTCCCCAACCCGTGCTCCCGCGCGACACACCTCGCCTCGATCGCGCTAACACGCAGAAGGGCTCCACCTCCGCCGCCCGCCGGCTCGCCGGTGCCGCTTGGCCCTGTGCCGCTCCCGTCGGCGCCCATGCAGTGCCTCACTGTCGGCGCTGGTCCGCTTCTATCGGGCGCCAGAATCGCCAAGACACTCACGGGGCTCCGCCCCAGCAACCAAGCCCGAACCCGATAGGCCCCTCTGGGCCAATGACAAACGGGGCCCACGCCCCTGAGAACGAAAATTAAAAAGAAAGATTTAATAAATAAACATATAAATAAAATAAAATAATTAAAATATTAATTAGTTATTTAATTAAATAATTAATTAACTTAATTAATCCTGATTAGATTAACCTAATCACCTAGTTTAGTTAATTAATCTGTTAGGTTAGTTAACAGTCAATGACATGCGGGACCCACACGTCAGTTGACCAATCAACACCTCTGTTGACTGCTGACGTCATGATGACGTCAGCAAACACTGTTCTGGATAATGTTTTTTTTAATAATTAAATAAATCTTAAAAATGATTTAAATCTTTTAAAATTAATATATAATAATCCATAACTCGGATGAAAAAACTTTGTACATGAAAGTTGCTCAGAACGACGAGACGAATCCGGATACGCAGCCCGTTCGTCCGCCACACATCCCTAACATATCAAACACGCAACTTTCCCCCTCCGGTTCATCTGTCCGAAAACGCGAAACCCCGGGGATACTTTCCCGGTTGTTTCCCCCCTTCACCGGTTTCACCTCATACTGCGTTAGGGCACCCCTAGCACCGATACTTGTCATGTCATGCATCGCTATGCATCTGTTTGCTTAAATATTTATTGTTTCTTCCCCCTCTTCTCTCGCTAGACACCGAGACCGACGCCGCTGCTACCCAGTACGACTACGGAGTTAACGACCTCTCTCTCTTGCCAGAGCAACCAGGCAAGCCCCCCCCCCCTTGATCACCAGATATCGCCTATTCTACTCTATACTGCTTGCATTAGAGTAGTGTAGCATGTTACTGCTTTCCGCTATACCTATCCTGATGCATAGCCTGTCCTTGCTACTATTGTTGTTACTTTTACCGCAATCCTACATGCTTAGTATAGGATGCTAGTATTCCATCTGTGGCCCTACATTCTTGTCCGTCTCATTGTGCTATATTATCGGGCCGTGATCACTCGGGAGGTGATCACGGTATATACTATATACTTTATACATGATACATGTGGTGACTAAAGTCGGGTCGGCTTGCGGAGCACCCATGAGTGGATCTTTGTGGCGGAGCGCAGGCAGGTTGAGACCGCCTAGGAGAGAGGTGGGCCTGGCCTGTTCGGGCGCTCGCGGATACTTAACACGCTTAACGAGATCTTGGTATTTGATCCGAGTCCGCCATTTGGTCTATACGCACTAACCAACTACGCGGGAACAGCTTATGGGCACTCGACGTCGTGGTATCACCGGCACTTCGTGACGCCGCCGACCGGCGGCGGCGCTACCGGATTGGAACGTAGGCCTGCTCTTGTATTAAGGGGCTAGTTCGCTTCCGACCGCCACGCATAGCGTGCAGGTGTGCTAAGGGCGATGGGCCTGCACCTGTGGCGCTTAGGTTTAGACCGGCGTGCTGGCCTCTCTGTTGTGCCTAGGTGGGGCTGCGACGTGTTGATCTTCCGCGGCGGGCATGACCCGTAAAAGTGTGTCCGCCAAATGGGATCAAGCGTGTTGGGTTATGTGGTGCACCCTCGCAGGAAGTTAATCTATTCAATAGCCGTGATCTTCGTAAGGACGACTTGGAGTTGTACCTTGACCTTATGACAACTAGAATCGGATACTTAATAAAACACACCCTTCCAAGTGCGGATATAACCCGGTGGTCGCTCTCTCTCAGGGATATGAGGAGGGGATCGCCGGGTAGGATTATTGCTATGTGATGCTATTTGGAGGACTTCAGTCTACTCTCTGCTACATGCTGCTAGGCGGAGGCTGCCAGAAGCGTAGTCTTCGACAGGATTAGCTATCCCCCTCATATTCTGGCATTCTGCAGTTCAGTCCACTGATATGTCCCTTTACACATATATCCATGCATATGTAGTGTAGCTCATTGCTTGCGAGTACTTTGGATGAGTACTCACGGTTGCCTTGTTCCCCCTTTTCTGTTGGAAATATGCCCTAGAGGCAATAATAAATTGGTTATTATTATATTTCCTTGTTCATGATAATCGTTTATTATCCATGCTATAATTGTATTGATAGGAAACTCAGATACATGTGTGGATACATAGACAACACCATGTCCCTAGTAAGCCTGTAGTTGACTAGCTCGTTGATCAACAGATGGTTACGATTTCCTGACCATGGACATTGGATGTCGTTGATAACGGGATCACATCATTTGGAGAATGATGTGATGGACAAGACCCAATCCTAAGCCTAGCACAAAGATCGTGTAGTTCGCATGCTAAAGCTTTTCTAATGTCAAGTATCTTTTCCTTAGACCATGAGATTGTGCAACTCCCGGATACCGTAGGAATGCTTTGGGTGTACCAAACGTCACAACGTAACTGGGTGGCTATAAAGGTGCACTACAGGTATCTCCGAAAGTGTCTATTGGGTTGGCACTAATCAAGACTGGGATTTGTCACTCTGTGTAAATGGAGAGGTATCTCTGGGCCCACTCGGTAGGACATCATCATAATGTGCACAATGTGACCAAGGGGTTGATCACGGGATGATGTGTTACGGAACGAGTAAAGAGACTTGCCGGTAACGAGATTGAACAAGGTATCGATATACCGACGATCGAATCTCGGGCAAGTACAATACCGTTAGACAAAGGGAATTGTATACGAGATCGATTGAGTCCTTGACATCGTGGTTCATCCGATGAGATCATCGTGGAACATGTGGGAGCCAACATGGGTATCCAGATCCCGCTGTTGGTTATTGACCGGAGAACGTCTCGGTCATGTCTGCATGGTTCCCGAACCCGTAGGGTCTACACACTTATGGTTCGATGATGCTAGGGTTATAGGGAATAGATATACGTGGTTACCGAATGTTGTTCGGAGTCCCGGATGAGATCCCGGACGTCACGAGGAGTTCGGAATGGTCCGGAGGTAAAGATTCATATATGGAAGTCCTATTTTGGCCACCGGAAAATGTTCGGATTTTTCGGTGTTGTACCGGAAGGTTCTAGAAGGTTCCAGAGTGGGGCCCACCTGCATGGGGACCCACATGAACGTGGGTAGTGGGGGCAAGGCCCCACACCCCTGGTCAAGGAGCACCAAGATCCCCCCTTAGAAGGAATAAGATCATATCCCGAAGGGATAAGATCAAGATCCCTAAAAAGGGGGGATAACAATCGGTGGGGAAAGTAAAGGATGGGATTTCTTTCCTCCCACCTTTGCCAACGCCCCAATGGACTTGGAGGGCAAGAAATAATCCCTCCACCCCTATATATAGTGGGAGGCGCATGGGAGCTGCACCCTTGCCTCGGCGCAGCCCCCCCTCTCCCAAGTCCCTCCTCTCCCGCGGTGCTTGGCGAAGCCTGCAGGATTGCCACGCCTCCATCACCACCACACCGTCGTGCTGCTGCTGGATGGAGTCTTCCCAACCTCTCCTCTCTCCTTGCTGGATCAAGGCATGGGAGACGCCACGGGCTGTACGTGTGTTGAACGCGGAGGTGCCGTCCGTTCAGCACTAGGATCTCCGGTGATTTGGATCACGACGAGTACGACTCCTTCAACCCCGTTCTCTTGAACGCTTCCGCTTAGCAATCTACAAGGGTGTGTAGATGCACTCTCCTTCCCCTCGTTGCTAGTTTCTCCATAGATAGATCTTGGTGACACGTAGGAAAATTTTGAATTTCTGCTATGTTCCCCAACAGTGGCATCATGAGCTAGGTCTATTGCGTTGATTCTTTGCACGAGTAGAACACAAAGTTGTTGTGGGCATTGATTTTGTTCAATATGCTTACCGTTACTAGTCTAATCTTGTTTCGACGGTATTGTGGGATGAAGCGGCCCGGACCGACCTTACACGTACACTTACGTGAGACAGGTTCCACCGACTGACATGCACTTGGTGCATAAGGTGGCTAGCGGGTGCCAGTCTCTCCCACTTTAGTTGGATCGGATTCGATGAAAAGGGTCCTTATGAAGGGTAAATAGAAATTGGCATATCACGTTGTGGTTTTTGCGTAGGTAAGAAACGTTCTTGCTAGAAACCCATAGCAGCCACGTAAAACATGCAAACAACAATTAGAGGACGTCTAACTTGTTTTTGTAGGGTATGCTATGTGATGTGATATGGCCAAAAGAATGTGATGAATGATATGTGATGTATGAGATTGATCATGTTCTTGTAATAGGAATCACGACTTGCATGTCGATGAGTATGACAACCGGCAGGAGCCATAGGAGTTGTCTTAATTTATTGTATGACCTGCGTGTCAATGAACAACGCCATGTAATTGCTTTACTTTATTGCTAAACCGTTAGCCATAGTAGTAGAAGTAATAGTTGGCGAGACAACTTCATGAAGACACGATGATGGAGATCATGGTGTCATGCCGGTGACGATGATGATCATGGAGCCCCGAAGATGGAGATCAAAAGGAGCAAAATGATATTGGCCATATCATGTCACTATTTAATTGCATGTGATGTTTATCATGTTTATGCATCTTATTTGCTTAGAACGACGGTAGTAAATAAGATGATCCTCATTAAAATTTCAAGAAAGTGTTTCCCTAACTGTGCACCGCTGCAAAAGTTAAATGCTTCAAGCACCACGTGATGATTGGGTGTGATAGATTCTTACGCTCACATACAACGGTGTAAGCCAGATTTACACACGCGAAACACTTAGGTTGACTTGACGAGCCTAGCATGTACAGACATGGCCTCGAACACAAGAGACCGAAAGGTCGAGCATGAGTCGTATGGAGGATACGATCAACATGAAGATGTTCACCGATGATGACTAGTCCGTCTCACGTGATGATCGGACATGGCCTAGTTGACTCGGATCATGTAATCACTTAGATGACTAGAGGGATGTCTATATGAGTGGGAGTTCATTAGATGAACTTAATTATCCTGAACATAGTCAAAAGCCCTCTGCGAATTATGTCGTAAGCTCGCGCTTTAGTTCCACTGTTTAGATATGTTCCTAGAGAAAATATAGTTGAAAGTTGACAGTAGCGATTATGCGGACAGAAAAAAGCTTATGTCCTTAATGCACCGCCGGTGTGTTGAACCCCAAACGCCGTCTGTGGATGTTGCGAACATCGGACATACACGCTTTTGATAACTACGTGATAGTTCGTTAAACGGTTTAGAGTTGAGGCACCAAAGACGTTTTTCGAAACATCGCGGAACATATGAGATGTTTCGAGGGCTGAAATTGGGATTTCAGGCTCGTGCCCACGTCAAGAGGTATAAGACCTCCGACGATTTTCTTAGCCTGCAAACTAAGGGAGAAAAGCTCAATCGTTGAGCTTGTGCTCAGATTGTCTGAGTGCAACAATCACTTGAATCGAGTGGGAGTTGATCTTCCAGATATAGTGATGTTTCTCCAAAGTCATTGCCACCAAGCTGCTAGAGCTTCGTGATGAACTATAACAAATCAGGGATAAATATGATGATCCTTGAGATATTCGCGATGTTTGACACCACGAAAGTAGGAATCAAGAAGGAGCATCAATTGTTGATGGTTGGTGAAACCACTAGTTTCAAGAAGGGCAAGGGCAAGAAGGATACTTCATGAAACAGCAAATCAGCTGCTGCTCTAATGAAGAAACCCAAGGTTGAACCCAAACCCGAGACTAAGTGCTTCGTAATAAGGGGAACAGCCATCGGAGCAGAATTACCCTAGATACTTGGTAGATGAGAAGGCTGGCAAGGTCGATAGAAGTATATTGATATACATTAAATTATTGTGTACTTTACTAGTACTCCTAGTAGCACCAGGGTATTAGATACCGGTTCGGTTGCTAAGTGTTAGTAACTCAAAATAAAAGGCTACGGAATAAACGGAGACTAGCTAAAGGTGAGTGACGATATGTGTTGAAGTGTTTCCAAGTTTGATGTGATCAAACATCGCACGCTCCCTCTACCATCAAGATTAGTATTAAACCAGAATAATTGTCATTTGGTGTTTATGCTGAGCATAGACATGATTGGATTATGTCTATCGCAATACGGTTATTCATTTAAGGAGAATAATGGTTACTCTATTTATTTGAATAATACCTTCAATGGTCTTGCACCTAAAGAAATGGTTTATTGAATCTCGATCATAGTAATACACATTTTCATGCCAAAAGATATAAGATAGTAATGATGGTACCACCTACTTGTGGCATCGCCATGTAAGTCATATTGGTATAAAACGCATGAAGAAGCTCCATGTTGATGGATCTTTGGACTCACTCGCTTTTGAAAAGTTTGAGACATGCGAACCATGTCTATTGGTGTATACGCATGAAGAAACTCCATGCAGATGGATCGCTTGGACTCACTTGATTTTGAATCACTTGAGATATGCATATCATACCACATGGGCAAAATGAGTGAAAAGCCTCGGTTTTCAGAAGATGGAACAAGATAGCAACTTGTTGGAAGTAACACATTTTGATGTGTGCAGTCCAATGAGTGCCGAGGCATCTGATGAATATCGTTATGTTCTTACTTCACGGATGATTTGAGTAGATCTTGAGTGTATTTACTTGATGAAACACAAGTCTGAATTATTGAATGGTTCAAGTAATTTCAGAGTGAAGTTGAAGATCATCGTGACAAGAGGATAAAATGTCTATGATATGATCATAGAGATGAGTATCTGAGTTACGAGCTTTGGCACGCAATTAAGACATTGTGGAAATTGTTTCACAATAAATACCGCCTGGAACACCATAGTGTGATGGTGTGTCCGAACATCATAGTTGCACCCTATTGGATATGGTGCGCACCATGATGTCTCTTATCGAATTACCACTATCGTTCATGGGTTAGGCATTAGAGACAACCACAATCACTTTAATAGGGCACCACGTAATTCCGTTGAGACGACACCGTTTGAACTATGGTTTGGAGAAACCTAAATTGTCGTTTCTTAAAAGTTTGGGGCTGCGACGCTTATGTGAAAAAGTTTCAGGTTGATAAGCTCGAACCCAAAGCGGATAAAATGCATCTTCATAGGACACCCAAAACAGTTGGGTATACCTCCAGTCTTAGTTCCGGAAGCAAAATGGATTGTTTCTAGAATTAGGTCCTTTCCCGAGGAAAAGTTTCTCTCGAAAGAATTGAGTGGGAGGATGGTGGAGACTTGATGAGGTTATTGAACCGTCACTTCAACAAGTGTGTAGCAGGGCACAGGAAGTTGTTCCTGTGGCGCCTACACCAATTGAAGTAGAAGCTTATGATAGTGATCATGAAGTTTTGGATCAAGTCACTACCGTATCTCGTAGGGTGGCAAGGATGCGATCGCTTCGAGTGGTACAAGAATCCTGTCTTGAAGGTCATGTTGCTAGACAACAATGAAGCTACGAGCTATGAAGAAGCGATGGTGGGCCCGGATTCGATTTAATGGCTCAAGGCCATAACATCCGAGAGAGGATCCATGACTTTGGAAGAAATACTTGATGGTCGTAAGGACGTTGGGTAAAGATGGATTTTAAAAGGAAGACAGACAATGATGGTAAGCATTTACCATTAAGAAAGCTCGACTTGTCGTTAAAGATGTTTTCCGACAAGTTCAAGGAGTTGACTACGGTGAGGCTTTCTCACTCATAGCGATGCTAAGAGTCTGTTGGAATTGGATTAGCAATTACTGCATGATTGATGAAATCTTGCGATAGGATGTCAAAACATTGTTTCTCGACGTTATACTTGAGGAAAGGTTGTATGGGATACAACCGTAAGGTTTTGTCAATCTGAAAGATGCTAACAAGTATGCAAAGCTCCAGCAATCCTTCTAAGGACTGGAGTAAGCATCTCGGAGTTGGAATGTACGCTTTGATGAGATGATCAAAGATTTTGGGTTCATACAAAGTTTGTGAGAAACTTGTATTTCCAAAGAAGTGAGTGGGAGCACTATAGAATTTCGATAAGTATATGTGAATGACATATTGTTGATCGGAAATGATGTAGAATTTCCGAAAGCATATAGGGTTATTTGAAAAGTGTTTTCAATAGAAATCCTGAATTAAGCTGCTTGAACATTGAGCATCAAGATCTATGAGGATAGATAAAACGCTAAATGGTACTTTCAAATGAGCACATACCTTGACATGATCTTGAAGGTGTTCAAGATGGATCACCAAAGAAGGAGTTCTTGCCCGAGTTGTAAGGTATGAAGTTAAGAGTTAAAGCTCGACCACGGCAGAAGAGAGAGAAAGGACGAAGGTCGCCCCTATGCTTCGACATAGGCTCAGAGTATGCTATGTTGTGTACGCGATCGAAGTGTGCCTTGCCATGAGTCCGCAAGGGGTACAAGAGTGATCCAGAATGGATCATTGGACAGCGATCAAAATTGTCCTTGGAGTAAATAAGGACATGTTTCTCGATTATGGAGGTGATAAAGAGTTCGGCGTAAAGGGTTACGTCGATGCAAGCTTTAACACCTATCCGAGTGACTCTGAGTAGCAAACCGGATACGTATAGTGGAGCAACCATTTGGAATAGCTCCAAGTGGAGCGTGGAAGCAACATTTACAATATGACATAGAGATTTGCGAAGTACATACAGATCTGGATGTTGCAGACCCGTTGACTAAAACCTCTCTTACAAGCAAAACATGATCAAACCCCAGAACTCATTGAGTGTTAATCACATAGTGATGTGAACTAGATTATTGACACTAGTAAACTCTTGGATGTTGGTCGCATGGAGATGTGACCTATGAGTGTTGATCACATAGCGCTGTGAACTAGATTATTGACTCTAGTGCAAGTGGGAGATTGTTGGAAATATGCCCTAGAGGCAATAATAAATTGGTTATTATTATATTTCCTTGTTCATGATAATCGTTTATTATCCATGCTATAATTGTATTGATAGGAAACTCAGCTACATGTGTGGATACATAGACAACACCATGTCCCTAGTAAGCCTGTAGTTGACTAGCTCGTTGATCAACAGATGGTTACGATTTCCTGACCATGGACATTGGATGTCGTTGATAACGGGATCACATCATTTGGAGAATGATGTGATGGACAAGACCCAATCCTAAGCCTAGCACAAAGATCGTAGTTCGCATGCTAAAGCTTTTCTAATGTCAAGTATCTTTTCCTTAGACCATGAGATTGTGCAACTCCCGGATACCGTAGGAATGCTTTGGTGTACCAAACGCCACAACGAATCGGGTGGTTATAAAGGTGCACTACTGGTATCTCCGAAAGTGTCTATTGGGTTGGTACGAATCAAGACTGGATTTGTCACTCGTAAACGAAGAGGTATCTCTGGGCCCACTCGGTAGGACATCATCATAATGTGCACAATGTGACCAAGGGGTTGATCACGGATGATGTGTTACGGAACGAGTAAAGAGACTTGCCGGTAACGAGATTGAACAAGGTATCGGTATACCGACGATCGAATCTCGGGCAAGTACAATACCGTTAGACAAAGGGAATTGTATACGAGATCGATTGAGTCCTTGACATCGTGGTTCATCCGATGAGATCATCGTGGAACATGTGGGAGCCAACATGGGTATCCAGATCCCGTTGTTGGTTATTGACCGGAGAACGCCTCGGTCATGTTCAGATGGTTCCCGAACCCGTAGGGTCTACACACTTAAGGTTCGATGACGCTAGGGTTATAGGGAATAGATATACGTGGTTACCGAATGTTGTTCAGAGTCCCGGATGAGATCCCGGACGTCACGAGGAGTTCCGGAATGGTCCGGAGGTAAAGATTCATATATGGAAGTCCTATTTTGGCCACCGGAAAATGTTCGGATTTTTCGGTGTTGTACCGGAAGGTTCTAGAAGGTTCCAGAGTGGGGCCCACCTGCATGGGGACCCACATGAACGTGGGTAGTGGGGCAAGGCCCCACACCCCTGGTCAAGGCGCACCAAGATCCCCCTTAGAAGGAATAAGATCATATCCCGAAGGGATAAGATCAAGATCCCTAAAAAGGGGGGATAACAATCGGTTGGGAAAGGAAAGGATGGGATTTCATTCCTCCCACCTTTGCCAACGCCCCAATGGACTTGGAGGGCAAGAAATAATCCCCCTCCACCCCTATATATAGTGGGGAGGCGCATGGGAGCTGCACCCTTGCCCCTGGCGCAGCCCTCCCCCTCTCCCAAGTCCTCCTCCTCTCCCACGGTGCTTGGCGAAGCCCTGCAGGATTGTCACGCTCCTCCATCACCACCACACCGTCGTGCTGGTGCTGGATGGAGTCTTCCCCAACCTCTCCCTCTCTCCTTGCTGGATCAAGGCATGGGAGACGCCACCGGCTGTACGTGTGTTGAACGCGGAGGTGCCGTCTGCTCGCACTAGGATCTCCGGTGATTTGGATCACGACGATCACGACTCCTTCAACCCCGCTCTCTTGAACTCTTCCGCTTAGCAATCTACAAGGGTATGTAGATGCACTCTCCTTCCCCTCGTTGCTAGTTTCTCCATAGATAGATCTTGGTGACACGTAGGAAAATTTTGAATTTCTGCTACGTTCCCCAACATTTTCCCCCTATCTCTACTCGATTGCTGCGACCAGACGATGGAGCCCAGGAGCCAGACGCCACCGTCGATGACGACTACTACCCCGGAGGTGCCTACTACTACGTGCAGCCCGCCGACGACGACCAGGAGTAGTTAGGAGGATCCTGTGCAGGAGGCATGCGCCTCTTCGATCAGATCCCAGTTTGTGCTAGCCTTCTTAAGGCAAACTTGTTTAACTTATGTCCGTACTCAGATAATGTTGCTTCCGCTGACTCGTCTATGATCGAGCACTTGTATTCGAGCCCTCGAGGCCCCTGGCTTGTATTATGATGCTTGTATGACTTATTTATGTTTTATAGTTGTGTTGTGATATCTTCCCGTGAGTCCCTGATCTTGATCGTACACGTTTGCGTGCATGATTAGTGTACGATTGAATCGGGGGCGTCACACTTCTGCTTGTCAGCATCTTCACCATCGACGAACTCGGGCGGCGGCAGATCGGAACCTTCAAGCAGTCGCATGACGCGAGCCCCACGGATGGTGGGCAGGACTTGAGCTTGCCACGAGAGGAAATTTTCCCGCGTGAGCTTTGTGGCAGGTGGAGCACCAATGGTCGCCCCAGCAGATGAAGACGAAGACGCCATGGATGTTGTGTCGCGGTAGAGATCGGCTAGGGTTTTGGTGTTTTAGGGTTGTGGAAGATCGGGATTGTCCTGGAGGCGATCGGAGCGATCAAGGTCATGGTGTTGTAGGCCTGATCCTGTAGAGGCTAGGTTGTTGTTGTGAGGTCGGCGGGGAAGGCCGGTGACCAAGTCCTGGCGGCAACGAAGAGAAGCTCCAGAGGCGGCGGCTAGAGGGAGGGAAGGGAGGGGCCTGAGACCATGTTGATTTTTAGGGTGAACAGACGTACCCTTTGGGGTAGCCGGTTACGTGTTTATATACATGGGAAGAGCCCCCGTGGTGGCGTATACAAAGAGGATACGTATTGGGATAGAGTACTACTCTATGCCCAATACGTATATTACAATAACTCTAATACGGCCTTCCTCCGACGCGTCCGCCTCCTGCCGGAGAACGAGGCGCAGCACGCTTCCTTCCTCGTCGGTGCCTTATGGCAGCCCACTGTTCTCTTCTCGGCAGTGAAGCCCGGGCCGAGGAAATCTCAGGGTCCGCTGCAGTTCTATGGCCTTGATACATAACCCGTTGGCGGCGCGTCCCTCACCATCACCTCGTTCGTCCCCAACGATGATGGGCTCTTCGACTACGTCGTCCCTGTAACGGCGCGGCGAGGCCTCCTCCTCCTCCTGCGGATCATGCCCACGCCTCTTGACCGCCGGAAGCTACATCTGGCCGTCTGTCACCTCCTCATCGGCGAGTTGAGCACGATTCTTGTTCGACCACCTCCTCTAGAATTGAACCCCGACGATGTCAATGATCATATGACAAATGTGGGTGTCACTACCGGTTTTGCGCTCTTCATGGCCGCAGACAACTACATTGATGGTGATCTGGGCCACCCACAACGGCTGGCATTCCAAGTGCTCTTCACGGCCGTCCAATCCGGCCAACTCGTGTACGCCTATTCGTACTCTTCCACCACATATAGTTGGAGCGCGCCTCTAAAGTGCCCCCAAGATTGTAGCCTCACCATGTGTGGACCGCGGACTAGTATAGTCACCCACGGCTTCGCTCATTGGGTGTACACAAACCGCATAAATTTCTTTGCTCTCAGTATAAGGGCCGACGCGACAGGTGTTTCGTTAACCAAGATCCCAATTCAAGTTGCACATGTGCATGACCTTCTGTGGCGAATACCACTATTCCCATGCATCGTCGGGGATGGAGAGCTCTCATTTGTTAATCAACTAGACAATGGTGTGCTAGAGCTTTGGACCAAGCGAGAACAAGGCTATGATCATAGCCACGAGTACAAGGGAGAATGGATGCGCTCCGAGCTAATGCCCAAGGAGGCCAAATGACTCCAAATTGTATCCTTTCTAGAGAACAAATTGTATCCATGCTTGTGAAGCAACATAAACGACATGTTTTGCTCACCCTTGGCCTTGACACCAGAAAAATGGAGCCAATGACATGGAGAGAGGACAGTAGATTCTGCAGAGAATATAACGATTACGTTGGTTGGGGACACAAGAACCAAGTACTCTACGAGATGGATTGGTCGTTGTACCTACATCAACTCACATCCATGAACCTAGGAGGTGCAATAAGATGATCGCCCCGATGCATGCGGGATTTTAACGTTGTTGATAAGTGTGGATTGACGGAAAAGAAAAATACTACTCCCTCCGTTCCTAAATAATTGTCTTTCTAGAGATTTCAATAAGTGACTACATACGGAGCAAAATGAGTGAATCTATATTCTAAAACATGTCTACATACATCCGTATGTTGTAGTCCATTTGAGATGGCTAGAAAGACAATTATTTGGGAACGGAGGGAGTAGTACTTGTATACTTTTACAATGTTCTACCGAATAACTATAATGTGAAACCGATTTTTGTTGGCTCTGTTATTTGATCAGAATTTTTTATCCTTATACCATGGCCAGAGTTTGATGTTTATTTTAAACTCAAGTAATGTTGCATGTTTAAACTTTCAATGCCAAACATGTTTAAAATGTTGACGGAGTTACAAAATCTTGATAGTTTAAAAAAATTTCGCTACAATGGAAAATATTTCTGGGTTTCAGGAAAATGTATGTGGACTTTTGAAAAATGTGTACACAATTTAAAAGAATTTTTTTGCATAGTACAAAAATCGTACGATGAAAAAATGTACATTTGAAATAAATTTTTTGCATTGCAAAAAAATATTTGTGATATTTAAAGGACCCCGATAAGGACTAAACGTTCAGTCTAGGGAGGCGCCACACCGAACGAAACGTTCGATCTGGGGTGGGCACTCTAGCGAATATAATTGTTCGATGTGGAACGGCTCTAGCGTGAACCACGGGAGCTCCTAACCGGCGCGGCCCAGCAAATTTCAATAGCTCGCAGGCCGAGTTTGCTTGCTCGTGGGTAGCGCGAAAGATCGGCAAAAAATGATCCCCTCGCGGATCGAACACGCGCCCTCACAAATACGTTTACGAAAGGCTAACCACCTAACATAGGTACGTGCTATGGACCAAGTCCAGGGAGAACTGCTTAAGAACATTTATAGATGCGCAATTTATTACACATCTACCACTTACTGTCGCGTTTCATTTTTCAACTATTTGAAAACATTTCGAAAAATACTTCATGAATTACAAAAAAAATCATTGATTTTGAAAAAAATTTCATCAATTTTGAAAAAAAATTCATGATTTTGAGAAAAGTTCATCAATTTTCAAAAATAGTTCACAAATATTGAGAAAAAAGTTCATGGATTTGAATTTTTTTACCAAACTTTAAAAAAGGTTCATCAATTTTGAAAAAAAGTTCACAGATTTTGAAAAAGGTTCATCACCTTTGAAAAAAGGTCACACTTTTTGAAAATAGTTCATCGAATTAGGGAAAAAGTTCATCATATTTGAAAAAAGTTCATCCAATTTAAAAAAGTTCATTGATTTTGAGAAAAAAATGTTTGTACAATTGAAAAAACTTCATCAATTTTGAACAAGTTCATGAATTTTGAAAACTTAACATAAAAATAGAAGGAAAATGACAGAAGAAACCCGGCCAAAAAAAAGAAAGGAAAAACACAAGACAGTTTAGTTAAAGAAACGTACAGAAAGATAATTAGCACCAAGGGAACTAATGGCCAGTTGGTTACCGCGCACACTACAACCCCACCGGTGCTGTTTTTTTAGAGTTTTTACAGAAAAAGTAACGTAGCATGGGCCGGCCGAGCGCGGAGCTGTAGTGTGCGCCCGTTTGCTGGAATCGAATAAACGGGCGCTGAAATTTAGGAAATGCCGTGAACCCCCTCCTTCACGAGCAACCATGTCCCTGCGAGGTTAAAGAAAGTGGGCCAAAAAATAGGCCCAGCTTACGCACACAATGACCTAAGTATTTAAATGCTAGCAATTGCACACAGACACCCCTAAAAAGCAATTGCACATTTGCAGACACACTAGAAAAAAAAAGCAGAAAATTTACCATCCTTTTTGAAATAAAAAAAACGTAGATATGGATTAAAAAAATCATAAAAATTTCATTGCAACTAAAACAACCATGTAATTTGCCATGTCTAGGAAATAGCCACAAACTACCATATACTTTTGAAAAGTCAAGTGAGCTATACCTAACGCACAAAGTTAAATTGCAATAAGTTCATAATTTTGCATGAAAATGTAAAAAAAATCATGACAATTGAGTGTGAACAAAATTGCCATGAGCTAAAGTACAAAAACTTGCCATGAGGTAAAGTAAAAAAAATTGCCATAAGCTAAAGTAAAAATTTTCCATGGTAAAGAAAACTGAATTGCCATGTTACCTGAAAATGAAACTATCATGGTCTACTTCATAAAAAATGTCGGGATATGAAAAATAAGTAATGACAATGGTCTAAAAATAATATTTTTTCCGTAATACAGAAAGTACATCTGACATGGTCCAAAATATATATTTGCCATAGTTCAAAAATAATAATTTCCATGGTAAAAATAAAATAAAATTTGGACATGCAAATAGCAGATTTTCTATGGGCCTAAAAAATAAATTTGTCATCTTGCAACAAAAAGAATTGCCATGGTCCAAAAAGTACATTTGCCATGATACATAAAGTACATTTTCCATGATACATAAGTAAATTTTACATGATACAAAAATGTAAATTTGCCATGGTCCAAAAAATAAATTTTCCATAGTTAGAAACAAAAGTTTGCCATGCTTACAAAAATTGACATTGGGAAAGTAAATTTGCAACAGTCCGAATTTTTTTTGTCATAGTGCAACAAGAAGAATGTCCATGCCCATAAAGTAAACTTGCCATGGTTCATGAAATATATTTGCCAGAATCCAAAAACAAAGAATGTCGGCATGGTCCAAAATAAGAAAATGGCCATATTCTAAAACAATCATGGCAAATTACCTTCTTAGATCATGGCAAATGTGGGGTAAAAAAAGTTTTGGAATTTGCAATGGCCACATTGGTAAGTTGCAAAGAAAATTTGTTGTAAAAACACATGCCAACTATTTGGGGAATTGTAAGGGGAACATGGCAAAAAGATAATGAATTTGCCATCAAGCACATGCCTTGTTTGGGGAATTTAGTTCTCTAAAAAAGACATGGAAAGTTTTTCAAAAAATTGTAAATGGTTTCATGGCAAATTTAGGAACTTTTTTCTTTAAAAAAATAGGTGGTAAGTTCATAATATTGCCATGGGCCTTGGCAAATTTAGTATATTGTTCTCTAAAAAAGACATGGCAACTTTACATTTTTTTAGTAATGTAACATGGCAAATTTAGATATTTGTAATTTTTTTTAAAAAGGATGGCAAATTTATCTCTCGAGTTTGCCATGTACCAAAAGCACAAAATGAAAAATAAGCTAACCATGGCGAAGGTTCCGCTAATAAAATTCATGTTGAGAACATATGCATAGCAAATGAAAAGTTGCCATGGCAACAAATAGTTTCGAATACCTATGCGTAGTAATGAAGGTTGCCATGGCAAACAATAGATGGCAAGTAGAGAATATTGACATGGGCCATGGCAAATTTAGGATATTGTTCTCTAAAAAACACATGGCAACTTTACATTTTTTTTAGTAAAATGAAGCATGGAAAATTTAGGGATTTGTAATTTTAGAAAAGAGGATGGCAAATTTATCTCTGGAGTTTGCCATGTACCAAAAGCAAAAATAGAAAAAGAGCCGACCATGGCGAAGGTTTCGGTTATAAATTATACAAGTTGTTTTAAACCTAAGAACATGGCAACTCTAGCATGGTAACCAATTTGGAAGCAATAGCGGAAAATTTAGAGGCATAGCATGGTAACAAAGGGCTACCGCGCCAAGGGAGGCGGCGCGACACATATCACGTGGAAGTCAACGTGCGTGGACGGCGCCGGACCGCGGGCCGCAGCGCTACGGCCTGAAGGGGTGATACAGCGGCGACGGCCAGGTCGGGGCGACTGAGGGGAAGACCTCAGGGTGGTTGCAGGGATCGCCTGCCACGCTCGCTACGGCCCGACGGGGCGACGCAGCAGCAGCGCGAGGGTCGGTGCAGCCTCGAGGACGGCCTGCAGCGGACGACCTCGATGCGGCGGTTGACTGCGGGCCGCGGCACTACGGCCCGAAGGGGCGACGCAACAGCGCGCGAGTTGATGCAACCATGGGAACGGTCTCAGGGCCGCGGTGGGGACCACGTGCCGCGGCACTACGGCCCGAAGGGTGACGCAACAGCGGTGCGGATCGATTCAGCCACGGAAAGAACCACGGGACGACGGCGCTACGGCCCGACGGGGCGATGCAGCGACAACCCGTTGCTCAATCGGCGGAGATGTGCGGGTACTCAACGAAAATCTTCGGGATCTTGCAAAGCTGCACCAGATTGAAGATCCAACGAGCGAGATCTTGAAGACACGGAACAACGCGCTTCATGCAAGGATAAGCAGTCGCGCGGCCGGACGGAAACCGGCGATGTGCACGGATGCATGGTGCACCCAAGCACACCCGCACGTGATGCATCACGGAGCGGTGTAGATTGACTTGTTCCGGTGAGCCGATGCAAGCGGCTGACTGCGCCCCGCGGCAAACCACCACGCCCGCCCACAGGACGACGAGCTAGTCTGTGATGGCGCGATCGGCCATCACACCAGCGCACGTGTTGCATGCGTGAACCAAGGGCGTCGGGCAGCCGATCCGGATGAAGGCGGAGTTGTTGTTGATGTCGGAGTAGAAGCGCGGGGGTCGACCGCGGCGGCGGACGCAAACCGATCGTAGATTGAAAAATCAAAAATAAAACACCGATCAAAATAACTGGCGAGAAAGCGAAAAAACCCGGAGCAAGCACTCGGGAAAAGGACTCTCTAGGGTAGCCGGTCAACACGACCGGCTGACGAACCCTAGGTACGGGCGGCGCGGCCTCCGGCAGCGGTCATGGAGGCCGACCGCCCCGGGGGCGGCGCGCGGGTGCGAAAGCGTCGGGCGGCGGCTAGGGTTGGATCGATTAGGTTGATACCATGTTAGAAGGGAGAGAGGGATTTGGTGGAATTGTTCGTTGTATTGCTTAAGCCTCGTGTGCATATATGTAGGAGTACAATAATTAATTTGGAGTACAAGACAAGCCAGAACAAATCCTAGTCTATCTCGTCTTTCCTAATAATCAATATACTCAACACGTACAATAATGCTATCATAGGAGTGACACATAGGATAAATGCTGAGATGGAGACTTGCCTTCTCTTAATTAAAAATGATTTTATCTTAATACTCGTTCAACAATTGTCTCATCACATATTTAAGAATATCAAGTTATTGGAGATAAGACTAAAACTAATCCATTGTACATCACTTTTTATTATCTTTTCTGGATTACGTGGCGGATATAAGATAAGGCAGCCCGTGCATGCCCTTAGCTGTGGAGAAAAGGGGAAGAGGATTAAGAGATGCCAGGGCGTTCATGACGACAGTAATTTTTCGAATGAGAAAAATAAGGTGATGTGGCAGGTGGCTTGTTCCGTGATTCGTGTCAGAAAATCGTATGATATAAACAACGTTTGGGCTGGGCGTCCAAAATCCTGACGTTCTGGCGTTATCGTTTTCGTATTTAGAATAATGTTTATATAGTGTAAGAAAATGATTGCTTAGTTTTAGAATTTTTTTATTATCTTAAAAATGTTTCAACATGCATCTAAAAAACAATTTTGACCGTGTATTCAAAAAAGTGTTCAATAAATTATGAAAAGAAAATATTTATGATGTGTATTTGGAAAATTCAACGTGTATCAAAATAACGTTTGACGTATACACTAAATATCTAAAACAATAAACAAGTAGTTGTGGGTTAAAAATGAGAACCAATAAGAACCGACAAATAAAACAAAAATTAAAAGGCAAAGAACCAAAGAAAAACTAAGGGAAAAAAGAACACTGACAATTAATGAACAAAAAAGAAAAACGAAACCAAACTGATGGAAAAACAAAGAAAACCAAGGTGTACCAAAGAAAAAAAAAGTAAAGACGGTGAAAAATAAATAAGAAAAGACGAAAAAATAAGCAAAGAAAAAAATCCATCAAGATCGTTCATAGAGATCGCGTCGAGTGAAACACACGGCCACATATCCATCGAGATCTTTCACCTCAAAAGAAAAAAAATCCATCGTGACGTAGCCATCTAGCGCAGCCATGCAACCAAGATCGATCGCCAACCGACGTGCGGTGGATGCCGCCGACCTGCTCCCGGACGACATGTCTCCTTAACCGAGATCCCTATTCAAGTCAAAAATGGCTTGCCACCGTTCCCGTGCATCGTGGGGGAAGGAAAGCTCTCATTTGTTAATACAAGTGCCGAAGATGTCCTAGAACTTTGGACCAAGCGAGAACAAGACAATGATCATGGTGCCGAGGGTAAGGAAGGATGGATGCAGTCCGAGCTGATGCCCCTAGAGGTCAAGGGAATTGAAATCTTGTCCTTCGCAGAGAGGTAATGTGTGATACTCGTGGTGCAAAAAGAGTGTCCTACCATATTCAGCCTTGATCTCGTGAGCAAGAAAATACGGCCTGTGATAAGGGAAAACCGTAATATGGCCATGTTTTATTCGTATAACGGTGATGAAATGTGGAGATGTAAGAACCATGTGCTCTACGAGATTGATTGGTCGTCATACCTATTTCACATCTCGGCTGGAAGCTAAGACATGCAATAGAAATAGGATCAGAGAGTTGAACACATGATATTATTGTTTACAATGAATGAATGGTTGTTGATGGTGTTTGATTGATCAGAAAACAAAATATAGTGTAAAACTATTTTATGGTGGTTTTGTTATTTTGTCAATACCTTTTGCCATTCAATAATTGTGAGCTACTATAACACAAATGACAGTTTTTTCTATCACCAACTTTCGGTAATCAACGAACAAATTGTGCAACAGCATGCCAGTTCTTTCACACACTTTGATAGTCAATCATGGTTTTAACTAGATGATACCCCGCGCATTGCCGAAGGAATTTATTGTTCATTTTCCGAGTAACATTTATGTAGGAAAGATGATAACAATTTGAATCAATAATAGTATGAGATTTTATATAAAGGTAACAATAAGCAACAATATGTTAGATTTCATATATCGGTAATGATTGAAATTGGGTGATGGTATAAACATCCATCGTACGACTGAAACGTGAACGTGTTTCAGTTGCGCACCTATGCACCACGGTAGTCGCTACGTTAGATGTTTGATAGTCGCCGCATAATCTAGCTTGGATTTTTTTTTTTTTGGTTTTTTGAGGCATCAATCTAGCTTGGATCTCCCGAAAAAAAAAATCCAGCTTGGGTAACTACGTGGGCGAGTGCTCCGTCCGACTCGCACAAGGCAAGTATAAGTCGTTTTTTTAGGAAAACAACAAGGCAAGTATAGACGCACCAAATTTGTTGTTCTACTTGCTTATTGGGCTCTACTACCGGCGCAATGTCCCGCGCCGGCCTCTGCACGTCTGCTTGATAAATAGAGATCGCGTCTAGTCACAGATCCATCGAGACCTAGCCACCGTGGTGAAGATCCATGGCCAAGAGCAAGAGACGAGCGGTGGACGCCGCCGGCGTGCTCTCGGACGATCTCATGCACGAGATCTTCGCACGCGTGGCGCCGGGCGTTCTCGACCTCGTCCGCTGCGCGGGCACGTGCACACGGTGGTTCCGCCTGATCAGCTGCCCGGCCTTCCTCCGGCGCGTCGGCATCTCGTCGGAGAACGCGCGCCACAGGTCCTCCTTCCTCCTTGGTGCCTTCTACATACCGGAAGCGACACCCATTAAAATACCGAAACTGGGCAAGAGAAGGAAATCCCGCCTGCCACCGCGATTCTTCAGGCTTCCTACGCAGCAGACCCGTGGCGAGCGCCTCTCCTTCACCAAGTTCATCCCCAACAAGAATGGAATCTTCAACTACGCGTGGCCCCTGGCGGCGCATCGCGGCCTTCTCCTGGTGGAACGCTTGACACATGACTGGCAGAAGCTCCATCTGGCCGTGTGCCATCCCCTGATCGGCGAGCGGACCACGCGTCTTCTCCCACCGCCTCCGCAGGATCTGGACCCCATGAACGTCGGGTATTATATGACCGGCTATGCCCTTGTCACGGCATCAAACCACCTGCAGCCGGTCTTCCAAGTGCTCTTCACCATTGAATGCTATGATGACAAACTGGTATACGTCTTCTCTTACTCCTCCGCCATGAATAGTTGGAGTGCACCTATCAAGTGCTCCCAAACTTTCGGCCTCACCAGGTCTGGGCCGCGCGCCGGCACGGTGAACGGTAGCATCGTGCATTGGTTGTACAGAGACAGTACCGGCTTCTACACCCTTAACATAAGCGCTGACGCAACACATGTCTCCTTAACCAAGATCCCTATTCAAGTCAAACGTGGCTTGTCACCACCGTTCCCATGCATCCTTGGGGAAGGAAAGCTCTCATTTGTTAATGTCAGAGGCAAACATGTCCTTGAACTTTGGACCAAGCGAGAACAAGCCAATGATCATAGTTGTGAGGGTAAGGAAGGATGGGTGCTCTCCGAGTTGATGCCCCTAGAGGTCAAGGGAATTGAGATCTTGTCCTTCGCAGAGAGCTCATGTGTGATATTCATGCTGCAAAAAGAGTGTCGTAACATATTCGCTCTTAACCTCGTGAGCAAGAAAATGGAGCAAGTGATAGAGGAAGACGACAATATGAGTATGTTTTATTCATACAGTGGTTACGAAAAGTGGACAAACCAGAGTCATGTGCTTTACGAATTAGATTGGCCGTCATACATATTTCACCTATCAGCTGGAAGCCATGAGGTGCAATAAGATGGGAAAGATGAGTGCATGCTTTAATTATATATTTGTGGATGAATCATTGCTGATTATGTTGGATTGACCGAAAGAGAAAGTCTGGTGTAATACAGCTTTCTTATTTTGTCAGTACCTTTTATCATTCCATAACATGAGCTAAGTTTTGGTGTCTAAACGCGAACATATATCTGTACCACTTACTTTCGGTACCAAACACATTGTGCAACATCACGGCGGTTGTTACACTTTCATGCACTGCAGCTGCACGTTATATAGCCCAATCATCGTTTTAGAGTGGAAGACAATAGAAAGGCTAGAAACTATTTCTGAGTATTATATAATGAGTAATGTAGTATATAAAAAAGGGCCAATATATTAGAAACGGAACTTGATAACTACCGAACGTTTGGTTCGTAAGCAATAGATCCGAACCTAAATCCCAGCCTCGCTCGCTTCCTCCTCTGAATCCTAGCCTGCTCTCTTCTTCTTTCCACTCTAAAACGACGGCAAGAAAATTGAGCAAGTGATAGAGGAAGACGGCAAGACGGACAATGTTTTATTCATACAATTGTTACGAAAGTGGAGAGACGAGAGTCATGTGCTCTACGAGATAGATTGGCCGTCGTACCTATTTCACCTATCAGCTGGAAACTTTGAAGTGCAATAAGATGGGAAAGATGAACGAATGCTTTATATAATTATATGTTTATGGATGAATCATTGCTATTATATTCTTTTTTTTTCACATTCTGTGCTCTCTGTCTCCTGTTTTCCCTTGTCCTTTATAATGTATGCTTCTATACAGATGGTTTGGTGATGACCGGATGCACACTCTGTGCAGCGCTAAGACCAACTCCACCGCGCGATCTCAAACGGACGTCCGCTTTGTACGGATTCTGTCCGTTTGGGTAGGGATTTGGGGTCGTGTTCGGGCCTGTACTGGGATGTGGTGGCCGTGCGCTCAGCGCGCGGCCGCATCCATTTGCTCCATCCTGTCCGTGTCTACTTAAAAAACTAAAAGCAACATTTCAAATGCCAAGCCCTAGTTCAGGCCAGCGGCCCCGGTTCATCACGCCGGCAACAGAGCCAGCGGCCTACACGTCCATCGCCGGCATCAGCCAGCGGCCGGCAACACAGCCAGCCTTCAAAATGAATAGTTCTCCTCGCCGGCAACATAGCCAGCGACCGGCAACACAGCCGGCCTCCAAAATGAATGTTTTCTCACCGACACACTGCCAGCAGCCCGACGGGCGGGCGGGCGGCACCCATGCCAGCCTAAAAAAGAACGGCCACGCCGATCGGACGACCTAGTTCAGCCTTCGCGCCGAGCATCTCCTTCGCCTCGCCTCAACCAGGCCCTCGCCTTGTCGCTCATCTTCGACAAGTCCACGCTCATGATCGCAAGGGCCACCTCCTTCGCTTTGGTGGCGGCATTGGTGGCCTCGATGTCGAGCTGCCTCTGCCTGGCCTTGACGTTGTCGGCCTCGATGTCGAGCTGCCTTTGTCGGGCCGCCTCCTCCATGTCGAGCTGCCTTTGCCGGGCCGCCTCCTCCATGTCGATCTTCCTCCTCTTGGCCGCCTCCTCCATCTCAAGCTTCGTCTTTGAAGGTCTAGGTATTGCTTCATTTGCTCGCCCTGCTTTGCCGCTTCTTCTCGTCCCTCACATCCTTTTGGGACATCATGCCTTGCAAAGTCTCATGCAAGGCCATGGATGAGGCGTCACGTATGTCGTCCACCTTGGAGTTGGTCTTGCCCTCGGCCTCTTCAACGCCTCGTCATCCCGGCCCGCTAACTTGGCCGTCTTCTTGCCTCTCTTTCTTTGAAGTTCACGGTATTGATCCTTGAACTTAGGGCAATTGTTGATGATCGTCCAACAATGCGTAAGAGTGAATGGCTTGTCATTGTGCCGGGCCTTGAATGCCTCCAAAGATTTGAATGCCTACACCACATGATCAACAACAAGTGAACATGCAACATATACACGGTCAAGTCTCATGGCCGTAAAAGGAAAGGGCTAGAAAGAGGAGAGTATACCATGTCCCCAACGCCGAGACCACTCACGGGCCGTGCTTCAACGCTCTCAAATGCGGCGCAATACTTGTTGCACTCTTGTTGGATGAACAACCATCTTTTTTGAATCGAGCCGATGCCACGGTTGCTTGTAATTTGGTAGGGCTCAAACATCTTCCTTTCATGGAATGTTTTGTGGACTCTCGTCCAAAAAACAATGCCCTTTTATTGCGCGTCGGTCCTCGGATCTTGGCTAATCTCCATCCAAGCTTGGCAAATCAACTTGTCCTCATCTTGTGTATATGAACCCGTGCGAATGCTCTTCCTCTTCTTTTGTGCCTCCGCTCTTTGGGTGAGCTCGTCGATGAACAATGGCGCACCACTAATATCAACGTCATTGCCTTCTTATTCTTCTTCTTCATCACCTTCGACATAGATGTCATCGTCTTCATGCCATGAGTCACCATGGTCGTAGTCAGCACGGTCGTCGGCCTCTTCATCGGGGACGTACTCGGCGCGGCCATCCTGACTTTGGGTCTCATCGGGTCGAGGTACGCCATGCCCACCGTCAAGATCACGTCCTCCATGTAGCGGTTGTAGAAGGGGTCGTCGACCGCTGGCGTTGGGGTAGGCATTCCGTCAAACAAGACGCGGGGGGCCGGCATGGTGCCCGTGAACGGTGCCCGTGCCTGCTTTCTTAGCATCTCGACGACGGCCGCCGCCGCTGGACCCAGCGTGACGTTGAGGTCGATGACGGCGCGGGCGCGGTGTGGACGGCGCGAACAAGCCCACGTCCGCGACCTCGAGAACGGGTTCAGCTGTCGTGTTTTGGCGGAGGGAAGCTGGCGATATGGGCGCGGTGCTCGACTTCGTGATCGGCAGTGCATAGGGCGGGCGACCGACGAGCTGTGCTTTCGCTGGCCGACGGCCGCCGCAGGGAACCCGGCAGACGACCCATGCCAAGCATGAGGATGGCGGCGCTTTGTTGACGAGGTCCTCCTTCTCGCCGGCAGCGGCCTTTGCGCCGCTGCTGCCTCCAGCTCCTCGCGCTGGGCGGCGAACTTGGCCGCGGCGGCATTGACCTTGACGACCGCTCTCCATTCCCTCCTCTTCGCCGATTCCGCGTCCAACTTGGCGGTCTCCTCCAGCGTGCACTCCGACCGCGGCTTCCTTGGCGCCTTCTTCTTCACCTTTGTGGGCAGGTCGACGGCCAGGCCGCCGGAACTCGGCAGGGCGTCGGCCATGGACGGGGAAGAGAAGGGGCGGCGGGAGGGACGTGGGAGGGTTTGGGGCAAATGGCGTCAAATGGGCGTGGGTGGGGGGGGGGAGGGGTTGGTTTCTCCCACCGACAGGCGGGCCAGGGGAGGACAAGCGCGCGCGTCCCGCCCGTCCGCGCGTTGTCCGTTTTACCCCAAAACCAGCGCAAACTTGGGCCGGGGATGGGTCGAAAGCGGACAAAAGTCCATTTGCGCCCGCGCGCTGGGCCGTCTTGTTTGTCCATTTTACCCCAAACGGACGGGGACGGAATGGATTGGGTCGCGCGGTGGAGTTAGCCTTATATCTTACCTTCACGTAATTGCCGTCGGTTATTCAGGCGCATGCATGCTCTGAATGCGTAAGGTAGAAAGTGCTCTACCTTTTCTTGCAAAAAAAGTGCTCGCCCCTGGAACTCGAGACCCTGCACTAAAAGAGCACAATGTTGCCGACGTCGCCTTATGCTGCCACCACCCGCCGATTCATCATCGCATAGCTACGGAGACGCGCAGTCCTAATGTGGACCTAGCTACGTACCTAAAACCATGCCGCGCAACATGCTTAGGGACATCTGCCATCACCACCGGTTCCATATACCCTCAAGAGTCCATATTGGCCACATATACCCAATGTAGGTCAGTCACATATGGCACCACTGAGCAAAAGTTGAGTCACTAGATCAGCTGTCGCAGGCACAATTTCAGGCCCTTGCACTGAGCACTCCAGACCCTTGCACTGAGCAAGGGACATCCAATCACCAGATAGCGCCGCTGGGAACACCCCATGAAGACAGTCTCGGGTCACGCAGCTGAGAGCAAAATAACCGATGCACGCACGACCATGTTAATCTTTAAATCGCGTCTTACATGGACCAGGAACATGGGTCGTTTCACTGCTAGGAAATGGAACCAAGAACATTTTTACTAAAAAAGGCTTTCGTCCCGTTTTATATATAAAGAACAGATCAACCACAGCCCAAGTACAAACACACCCCCACAACAACACACGCACACACCCAAGGCGGGATACATAAGCGCTGAGCGCAGCAACACCACCCCCAACACTACAAGAGCAATCGGGGACCTCCACCGTGAACACGCCACCGCGAAGAGATGAAGCCACATATGACGAACCGTGAGCTCCAAGACGGCGCCTCCAGAAAGGTTACGACGCTAGCGCGCCGCCACCGCCTGACCCGGGGGTCAGAGTTGTTGTAGTCGATCGGAAAAGAACTCGAACGCGCGCGCGCGCGCGCACACACACGAGAGAGATGAGTTTTGCGCTGCGCACAACCTTGCAGCTTTTCTGGTTTTCTTCTCGTTTATTTAACCACCGAATCAGCTAACTGAAAGATCCTATATTTGTGCCACGACCCAACTACTCGGACGTGCCATCCCACGTCCTAGGCCACGCACAAAGCATCGAGCCAACTGCCTAGCTACTACCCCGATCCAGCCGTGAACAAGCTCACGTTTGCATGGACCGGCTTATTTGCTGAAACTGAAACTAAACGACTAGTTTGACAGGATTACAAACATTCCAACAAATCACCACCTAATCCTGTCATCTAAGACTCCTTTACTTCAGTGACACCAATCCATTGACGCAGCAGGCTGAATCTAACGCGTCCAAGTGCCTTGGTGAGAAGATCGGCAAGTTGCCTGTCGGTGTCAACGTGCTCGACCTGAACTTTTCCATCCTCGATGCATTCACAAATGAAGTGAAAACGTATGTCGATGTGCTTACTCTGATCGTGATGCACCGGGTTCTTGCTCAGCGCGATCGCTGACTTGTTGTCGATGTACAACTTCACCGCCATGGGTTCGCTGCCGGCCAGTTCGCCGTAGAGGCGGCTCAGCTAGACGCCTTGGCATGCCGCCGTCGCCGCCGCCATGTACTCTGCCTCACAGGAGGAGAGGGCAACGACTTTCTGCTTCTGTGATGTCCATGTGATCGGGCTCCCGTTGAGGAAGAACACCACCCCAGTTGTACTCTTGCGATCGTTGACGTCGCCGGCGAGGTCACTGTCGCTGTACCCCACCAGTTCGGCTTCCTCCATGGTCCTTCTGTAGCAGCATCCATAGCCAGAGGTCCCTCGGACGTAGCGGAGGATCTGCTTCACCGCCGCCCAATGCGGCGCGCCCGGCGCCTCCATGTGCCGGCTGATGATGCCGACGGCGCGTGTGATGTCCGGCCTAGTGTTGCAGAGGTAGCGAAGGCTCCCAACAACACTCCGGTACTTGGTGACGTCGATGCCGCCGCCAGTGTCGCCCTTGATCAGCTGCAGCCAGTGCTCCATGGGCGTGTGACTCGAGTTGCAGTCCTTCATCCCTGCCTGCTCCAGCACCTTTTCAGCATAGGTGCTCTGACACAGCGTGATCACGCCCTCACGCTGCTCAACCTCGATCCCCAAGTAATAACTCAGGAGGCCAAGACCGCTCATGTCGAACAGATGATGCATCTGCTCCTTGAAGCTCTTGATTTCCTCCACGTCAGTGCCGGTGATCACCAGATCATCAACGTACACGCCGACCAGCAAGACGCCCGCTTCAGTTGCCCTTCGATACACGGCGTGCTCCAAGGGGCTCCGTTCAAAACCCAGGTTGGTGAGCTCGCCGTCGAGCTTGGCGTTCCAGGCGCGCGGGGCCTGGCACAGCCCGTAGAGCGCCTTGCGCAGCCTGAGCACCTTGTTCTCGTTGTCGGGGTCGATGAAGCTGGGGGGCTGGTGCACGTACACTTCTTCGATCAGCTCGCCATTTAGGAACGCTGACTTGACGTCCATGTGGTGGACTTGCCACCCGGAGTGCGCGGCGAGCGCGAGCAGGACGCGCACGGTCTCCATGCGCGCCATTGGAGCGAAGACCTCGTCGAAGTCCACCCCTTGCCGCTGCACATATCCTTTCGCGACTAGCCTCGCCTTATGCTTCACGATGTTGCCAGCTGGATCCTTCTTGACCTTAAAAACCCACTTGAGACCGATGGCGACGTGACCAGGCGGGAGCGAGGCGAGCTCCCAGGTGCCATTGCTCCTGATCGCGTCCAGTTCATCCTCCATCGCGTGCCTCCAGCTGGGATCCCCTCTTGCCTCCTCAACGCCGCCTGGTTCTTCCGCAGCTAGCAAGCAGAGGTGGTTCACCTCCACCTGCTCTTCCTCCCAGGCGTCGTCGAGCTCCTGCTCGATGCTGGCCATGCGCCTGTACCGTAGCGCAGCGCCGGCCGCTGCGTCATGCTGTCCAGTGTCATGCGACGGTGGCGTCGCCCAGTTGTGGGAGCGCAGGGCCGTCGTGCCTGGCGTTGCCTGCGGTGGGTTGTCCGGCCCTGGCCCATCAGGCGCGGCGGGCTGCGGTGTCGCGCCCAGGTCGTGGTGCCCGCCGGTCGGCAGATCACGGTACACCACCTCAAGTGTGGCTTGCGGCGTAGGTGTCGTCTCACCGCCGCCGTTCCAGTTCCATCTCCGGTGCTCTTCGAACACCATGTCGCGTGTGACACGCAGCTGCTTCGTCGACGGGTCGTACACCCGGTAAGCCTTGGCGCCGTCCTCGTAGCCGACGAAGACCATGGGCGTCGAGCGATCGGCCAGTTTGTCGATGCCGGGGCCGAGGCGCTTCACATGTGCAACACATCCAAACACACGAAGATGATGTACCTTGGGCTTCCGGTTGTGCCACGCCTCGTACGGAGTTCGCCCATCCAGGCTGCGTGTGGGCGCGCGGTTCAGCATGTAGACCGCGGTGCGCACGGCCTCACCCCAGAAGATCGCCGGCACGCCCATGCTCTTCAGAAGACAGCGCGCCATCTCCACCACCGTCTGATTGCAGCGCTCGACGACGCCATTTTGCTGCGGTGTATACGGGGCGGTGGTGCAATGTTTGATGCCGTGCTCGTCGCAGTACTCCTGGAATGCGGCGGAGTTGAACTCACCACCGCTATCGGAGCGAAACGCCATGAGCCTCCTGCCCGGTGTTGCCTCTGCGAGCGCCTTGACCCGCTTGAAACGCTTGAACGCCTCATCCTTGGACTTGATCACCTCGATCCACATGAAACGGCTATGATCATCGACCATTAGCAAGAAGTACCTGTTGCCGCCCGCCGTGGCTGGCTTGATCGGCCCGCACAGGTCGCTATGGACCAGTTCGAGCCCGCGCTCTGCACGGTACTTAGACGCCTGTGGGAACGGGACGCGTGCTGCTTCCCAAGAGCGCACCTGCCGCAGAACTCCTCGACGTGCTCGATCGCCGGCACCCCTCCGCCATGCCCTTTCTGCGCGAGAGCGCGGAGTGAGCGGAAGTTGAGATGGCCGTAGCGTCCATGCCACAACCATGCCTCGTCCTGCATGACGGACAAGAGGCAGACGGGCGCCGCCATCTTCAGCTTGATGGTGTACAGCCTGTTCCTGGAGCGTGTCACCTGCGCGAGCAGCGCGCGGTCGCGGTCGAACTGCTCCAGCACGCCGCCCTCGACCACCGTCTTGCAACCGAGCTCGTCCAACTGGCCGAGGCTTATGATGTTCCTGCGCAGCCTCGGGATCAAGTACACGTCCGTGAGCGCGCGGTGACCCTTCTGGCGACTCTCTAAGACGATCGTGCCATGCCCGCAGATGCTGACGAGCGATCCGTCCCCGAACTTGACCATGCCCTTGATCGATTCGTCGAGCGTGGCGAACAGCTCTTTGTCGCCGGCCATGTGGTTGCTCGCGCCGGTGTCGAAGTACCACACCCCGGCGCCTGCGTCCACCGGCACGACGCGGTCCTCATTGAGGTTCACCACCCCGTCGCTACCGAACTGTTTCCACGGCTGCCGCTGGCATCAGCGCCGCGCTGTTAGCGCCATCGCGCCGCTAGCTTTCCTCGGCGCCGCGTCGGCACGACCTCGTCGCATAGCTGAGCCAGCAAGATTGCCGGCTGGTCGTCTTCTCCTTGCGCGAGGTGGGCCTCCTCGCCGCCGTCACGCCGCTCCTGGCGCGGCTTGTAGCACTCGCGGGCGAAATGCCCCCACACGCCGCAGTTGTGGCACTTGCCATTGCGCTTCGGTGCCCTGTCGCGCCCGCCTCCGTTGCGCCCACCGCCACGGCCACGACCGCGGCCGCGGCCACGTCCGCGTCCGCCGTTTGCCCCGGAGGAGTTGCCGCCCAGCTCCTTGTCCTTCAGACGGGCGTACCACTCCTCTTCAGTGAGAAGCAGGCGGCCACCCGAGCCGCCGTCGTTGTTGTCCTCCTCCAGGCGTTCCTCGACAACGCGTAGCCGGCCGGTGAGCTCATCCACCGACATGGTCGTGACGTCGAGCATGGTCTCGATGGCGATGGCCACCTGAGTATACTTGGCAGGGACTACACGCAGGAACTTGCGAACAATTTTTACCTCTTCAAGTGTCCCCAAGCGACCGGAGAGAGCCGGCGAGCCCTGAGATGCGCATGGAGAACTCATCCACCGTCTCCCCATCCCGGAACGAGATGGCCTCGAACTCCTTGCGGAGCTTTTGCGCGTTCGCCTCTCGGACGCGCTCAACGCTGACGCGCTGAATCTTGATGGTGTCCCACAACGCCTTCGCCGTCTCCTTGGTGGCGAGCGACGCGTGCATCTCCTCCGGGGTGGAGCGCAGTATCGCCGCCAACGCACTTCGATCTTCGCGGACCGGGGCATCCCCCGTCTCGACCGCGTCCCAGAGCATTTTCGCCTGCAGGTTCACCATCATGACCACGGACCACTGGGCATAGTTGGTCCGTGTCAGCATGGGCCAGATGACGTCGCCGCCGCCGACCTCCCTGGCGCTCTCTCGAACGACCACAGCACGCCCACCATGCCGCACAGGGCTCCGCCCGCGGCTCTGCGTGCGGGCGCACTGATCCACCGGCGTCCCTGCCGTCGCCTACGCACCTCGTCCGCCGGCCATGGCCCTTGATCGGAGGCTCTGATGCCACTTGTTGTAGTCGATCGGAAGAGAACTCGAACACGCGCGCGCGCGCGCGCACACACACACACACGAGAGAGATGAGTTTTGCGCTGCGCACAACCTTGCAGCTTTTCTGGTTTTCTTCTCGTTTATTTAACCACCGAATCAGCTAACTGAAAGATCCTATATTTGTGCCACGACCCAACTACTCGGACGTGCCATCCCACGTCCTAGGCCACGCACAAAGCATCGAGCCAACTGCCTAGCTACTACCCCGATCCAGCCGTGAACAAGCTCACGTCTGCATGGACCGGCTTATTTGCTGAAACTGAAACTAAACGACTAGTTTGACAGGATTACAAACATTCCAACAAGAGTTTCCCCTGGACATTCAACTCTGCTGCGAATCAAGGAATGGGAAGTCTTCACCGCTGATCACCGCCGACGTCGCTAACGCTATGACCGGCTGCCGCACTGTCCTCGCAGCGCACCGGCATGGTCACCGCCGAGATGTGTCAAGGTTTGTAAGAGTAATGCTAGACGTACGAAAGGTCAAGTAGGGATTTTACGTAGGTGCTAGTCTGGATGTTTAGGATTGGAAGTGGGGGATGAAGGGCCCCACCCCATTGAAAATAGGGGGGTGAGAAGATTTAGTTTTTAGAATGTTACGTAAGGCTTTGTAAAAGCGTTCGTAGGTCTAGTAATATCGGGTTTGTAATGCTTGAAAAAAGCGGATTGAGTTTTAACCATATGCTCCTAATTTTTACACCTAAAATGCTCCCATGCTTTTCGAGAGCTCAAATAAAATACGACACTTGGAGCATATCCAGCAGACCCCTCAAAACGCGCGGACCCATAAAATCCCGGCGACTATACGGGCTCGGCCCACTTTCTTGGCCAGAACAGAGCCCATATAGTCGCCCGGCCCGTAAATCATTTTATGGTGGCACACAAACCGCTCCCCTCCCCTCCCCCCCCCCCGACGCGGTATATATACGGGTTCGTGGCGCTGATACGGGTTGAAACCCTATCCCCCGCCGCCGCGATTCGCCAATCCCCTTCTATTTCTTGCCGCTGGTGAGTCCAATCCCGACGCTGAATGCCACCATGTGGGGCGGAATGTGGAGCTCCAGCCGCAGCTGCTGCGGGAGCGACGACCCCGAGCACTAGTAGTGTGTCCGAGCGGACGGCGCGAGGAAGCGCGCGGCGAAGAAGTACACAAACCGCGGCCTCCAGCCGCCACGAGACAGAGGAGTACGACCGCCGGAACGGGCGGGTCTTCTCCGGCACGGGCTCCTCCCCCGTCGCGGGCAGCTCCGCCGCCGGGGGGTCGAGTCCCCGCACGCGCTCTCCTCACACCGATGAAAAGGGAGCCGGTGGATCTCCCGGCCCTCCGCGTGGTGAAGTGGGAGCTCGAGGTGCAGGACGACATCTACGTCGACCTCGTCTCCGACGATGACGACTGAGGATGTCCGCCGCTGTAGCGTCGCCACCACACCCGGATTGCTCCGGTGAGCCAATTTTTGGCTGTAGGGTTACGGTGGCCGCCTATCCTCTTAGCTATTTAGTGTAATTTAGTGTATGTACGAACTATGTATGGTGATCAAGAACTATGAACTCGTTTTATTTCTCCCGCGAAGTCTTGAATTCAAAATTCATAGTTCCATTTATGGTTTCTGTTCTTTCACAAAGGTTTGTGGCCCATATCCGAGGCAAGGAGTGAGCTGTAGACTGAGTTTATAGGTCCGCATTTTGAGGGGTCTGCTAGAGATGCTCTTACCATATGCTGCCTTCATATCATGACCAAGTGCGATCGTGGGAGGTCCAAGACAGTAGTAGGCCGAGCATGATGCCCACTTGACACCCATGACTCGGATGAGCAAGACGACACATCTTTTCTTTTTGCATGGTAAGACGTGTCTTATTCATATCATAAAGATCAAAGTACAAGTCACGTAAAGACCAACATGACAAAACTGAAAAGATAGCAGAACATCTCCGAGCTTGACACCAACGCCCGTCACCTGCCTCCGGCACCACCACAACAGCCACCGAAGAAAAGAATTATGAATCACCTCCTTACCCGGGCTCGACGCGGCTCCATCGCTGATATGCAGTTTTGGAGACCTCCAAGGTGGCTCACCAAAAGTGAAGCCCTTGTCGTTGAACGAATAAGACCGAGGCAACAGCCCGGACACACCATCGAACACCGGGACCTCCAAGATGACGCATCTGAGAGACGTAAAAAAGATCAAGCTGGGACAACGACTTGCACGTCCATTAATTTGACGCTCGCCAGGAAGTGGCAGCCGTGGAGGCGCATCTGCTGGCGATCGCGGAGGAGAACATTGCCAACTACGCCTCTACACGCCCCTGACGAACCATCAGCCTGCCCTGTGGGATGACGACGACGCCGGCGCCACCATTTCCCTCGGGGACCTCGGGCTGGTCCGTCTCCTGTGTTCTACTCTTCCTCGCTAGAGACCGCACCTTCACTCTGAAGGAAATATGCCCTAGAGGCAATAATAAAGTTATTATTTATTTCCTTATATCATGATAAATGTTTATTATTCATGCTAGAATTGTATTAACCGGAAACATAATACATGTGTGAATACATAGACAAACAGATAGTCACTAGTATGCCTCTACTAGACTAGCTCATTAATCGAAGATGGTTATGTTTCCTAACCATAGACATGTGTTGTCATTTGATTAATGGGATCACATCATTAGGAGAATGATGTGATTGACATGACCCATTCCGTTAGCTTAGCACTTGATCGCTTAGTATATTGCTATTGCTTTCTTCATGACCTATACATGTTCCTGTAACTATGAGATTATGCAACTCCTGTTTACGGAGGAACACTTTGGTACTACCAAACGTCACAACGAATCGGGTGATTATAAAGGAGTACTACAGGTGTCTCCAAAGGTACTTGTTGGGTTGGCATATTTCGAGATTAGGTTTTGTCACTCCGATTGTCGGAGAGGTATCTCTGGCCTTCTCGGTAATACACATCACATAAGCCTTGCAAGCATTACAACTAATGAGTTAGTTGTGAGATGATGTATTACGGAACGAGTAAAGAGACTTACCGAGAACTAGATTGAACTAGGTATTGATACCGACGATCGAATCTCGGTAAGTAACATACCGATGACAAAGGAACAACGATATCGTTATGCGGTTTGACCGATAAAGATCTTCGAGAATATGTAGGAACCAATATGGGCATCCAGGTTCCGCTATTGGTTATTGACCGAGAATGGTTCTAGGTCATGTCTACATAGTTCTCGAACCCGTAGGGTCCGCACGCTTAACGCTTCGATGACATTCATTATGAGTTTATAAGTTTTGATGTACCGAAGGTTGTTCGAGTCCCGGATGTGATCACGGACATGACGAGGAGTCTCGAAATGGTCGAGACATAAAGATTGATATATTGGAAGCCTATGTTTGACTTTGAAAGGTTCCGGATGAAAACAGAAGTTACCGAACACCGGGGTTACGGAACCCCGGGGTCAATGGGCCTTAATGGGCCATAGGGAGAAGAGGAAGGGCCGCCAGGGCAGGCGCGCGCCCCCCCTCTAGTCCGAATAGGACAAGGAGGGGGGGGCCCTTCCCTCTTCCCTCCCCAATCCTATTCCAACTAGGAGGGGGGAGTCCTACTCGGTGGGAGTAGGACTCCTCCAGCGCGCCTTGGGCTGGCCGCACCCCCTTGCTCCTTTATATACGGGGCAGGGGGCACCTCAGACACACAAGTTGATCTACGGATCGTTCCTTAGCCGTGGCGGTGCCCCTCCACCATATTCCACTTCGTCATATCGTCATGAGCTTAGGCGAAGCCCCGCGCCGGAGAAGTCATATCGTCATGAGCTTAGGCGAAGCCCCGCGCCGGTGGAGCATCATCATCGCCACCACGCCGTCAGGTTGACGGAACTCATCCCCGACACTTTGCTGGATCGAGTCCGGGATCGCCATCGAGCTGAACGTGTGCAGAACTCGGAGGTGCCGACGCTCGGTGCTTGGATCGGTCGGATCGTGAAGACGCACGACTACATCAACCGCGTTGTTATAACGCTTCGCTTTCGGTCTCACGAGGGTACGTGGACAGACATCTCTCCCTCTCGTTGCTATGCCATCACCATGGTCTTGCGTGTGCGAGGAAATTTTTGAAATTACTACGCTCCCCAACAGTGGCATCCGAGCCTGGTTTTATGCGTTGATGTCATATGCACGAGTAGAACACAAGTGAGTTGTGGGCGATATAAGTCATACCGCTTACCAGCATGTCATACTTTGGTTCGGGCGGTATTGTGAGATGAAGCGGCCGGACCGACATTACGCCAGACGCTTACGCGAGACTGGTTTCACCGCCGAGCACTAGTTGCTTAAAGGTGACCGGCGGGTGTCGTTTCTCTCACTTTAGTTGAACTGAAGTGTATACGCCCGGTCCTTGCGAAGGTTAAAACAGCACCAACTTGACAAACTATCGCTGTGGTTTTGATGCGAGGTAAGAACGGTTCTTGCTCAGCCCGTAGCAGCCACGTAAAACTTGCAACAACAAAGTAGAGGACGCCTAACTTGTTTTTGCAGGGCATGTTGTGATGTGATGTGGTCAAGACGTGATGCTATATTTTATTGTATGAGATGATCATGTTTTGTAACCGAAGTTATCGGCAATCGGCAGGAGCCATATGGTTGTCGCTTATTGTATGAAATGCAAAGCCATGTAATTGCTTTACTTTATCACTAAGCAGTAGCGATAGTCGAGAAGCAATAGTTGGCGAGACGACAACGATGCTACGATGGAGATCAAGGTGTCGCTACCGGTGACGATGGTGATCATGACGGTGCTTGGCGATGGAGATCACAAGCACAAGATGATGATGACCATATCATATCACTTATATTGATTGCATGTGATGTTTATCCTTTATGCATCTTATCTTGCTTTGATTGACGGTAGCATTATAAGATGATCTCTCACTAAAATTATCAAGAAGTGTTCTCCCGAGTATGCACCGCTGCGAAAGTTCTTCGTTTGAGACACCACATGATGATCGGTGTGATAGGCTCTACGCTCAAATACAACGGTGCAAAACAGTTGCACACGCGAATACTCAAGTTAAACTTGACGAGCCTAGCATATAACAGATATGGCCTCGGAACACGGAGACCGAAGGTCGAGCGTGAATCATATAGTAGATATGATCAACATAGTGATGTTCACCATTGAAACTACTCCATCTCACGTGATGATCGGACATGGTTTAGTTGATTTGGATCACGAATCACTTAGATGACTAGAGAGATGTCTGTCTAAGTGGGAGGTTTTTAATATGATTAATTAAACTTAAATTTATCATGAACTTAGTACCGATAGTATTTTTGCTTGTCTATGTTTACTGTAGATAGATGGCTCGTCTGTTGTTCCGTTGAATTTTAATGCGCTCCTTGAGAAAGCAAAGTTGAAAGATGATGGTAGCAATTACACGGACTGGGTCCGTAATTTGAGGATTATCCTCATTGCTGCATGTAAGAATTACGCCCCGAAGCACCGCTGGGTGCGAGTGCCTGCTAGAGCAACGCCAAGTTGTGAACGTCTGGCGAGCAAAGCTGATGACTACTCGATAGTTCAGATGTGACATGATTTACGGCTTAGAACCGGTCTTCAACGACGTTTTGAACGTCATGGAGCATATGAGATGTTCCAGAGTTGAAGTTAATATTTCAAGCAAATGCTCGGATTGAGAGATATGAAGTCTCCAATAAGTTCTATAGCTGCAAGATGGAGGAGAATAGTTCGTCGGTGAACATATACTCAAAATGTCCGGGTATAATAATCACTTGATTCAACTGGGAGTTACTCTTCCGGATGATAGTGTCATTGACAGAATTCTCCAATCACGCCACCAAGCTACAAGAGCTTCGTGATGAACTATAATATGCAAGGGATGACCAAAACAATTCCCGAGCTCTTCGCAATGCTAAAAGTCATGGAGGTAGAAATCAAGAAAGAGCATCAAGTGTTGATGGTCAACAAGACCACTAGTTTCAAGAAAAGGGCAAAGGAAAGAAGAAGGAACTTCAAAAGAACAGCAAGAAAGTTGCTGCTCAAGAGAAGAAACCCAAGTCTGGACCTAAGCCTGAAACCGAGTGTTTTACCGCAAGCAAACTGGACATTGAAGCGGAACTGCCCCAAGTATTTGGCGGATAAGAAGGATGGCAAGGTGATCAAAGGTATATGTGATATACATGTTATTGATGTGTACCTTATTAATACCGCAGTAGTACCGGTATTTGATCTGGTTCATTGCTAATATTTGCAACTCAAACAGGAACTACGGATTGCGAAGATTGGCTAAGGACGAGGTGACGATGCGTGTGGGAAATGGTTCCAAAGTCGATGTGATCGCGGTCGGCACGCTACCTCTACATCTACCATCGGGATTAGTTTTAGACCTAAATAATTGTTATTTGGTGCCGGCGTTAAGCATGAACATTATATCTGGATCTTGTTTGATGCGAGACGGTTATTCATTTAAGAAAGAGAATAATGGTTGTTCTATTTATATGAATAATATCTTTTATGGTCATGCACCCTTGAAGAGTGGTCTATTTTATTGAATCTCGATAGTAGTAGTACACATATTCATAGTGTTGAAACCAAAAGATGCAGAGTTGATAATGATAATGCAACTTATTTGTGGCATCGCCGCTTGGGTCATATCGGTGTAAAACGCATGAAGAAACTCCATACCGATGGGCTTCGAATCACTTGATTATGAATCACTTGGTACTTGCGAACCGTGCCTCATGGGCAAGATGACTAAAACGCCGTTCTCCGAACTATGGAGCGAGCAACTGATTTGTTGGAAATCATACATACCGATGTTTGTGGTCCAATGAATGTTGAGGCTTGGCGGCGGTATCGTTATTTTCTCACCTTCACAGATGATTTGAGCAGATATGGGTATATCTACTTAATGAAACACAAATCTGAAACATTTGAAAAGTTCAAAGAATTTCAGAGTGAAGTGGAAAATCATCGTAACAAGAAAATAAAGTTTCTACGATCGGATCGTGGAGGAGAATATTTGAGTTACGAGTTTGGTTTACATTTGAAACAATGTGGAATAGTTTCACAACTCACGCCACCCGAACACCACAGAGAAATGGTGTGTCCGAACGTCGAATCGTATTTTACTTGATATGGTGCGATCTATGATGTCTCTTACTGATTTACCGCTATCGTTTTGGGGATATGCTTTAGAGACGGCCGCATTCACGCTAAATAGGGCACCTTCTAAGTCCGTTGAGACGACACCGTATGAACTGTGATTTGGCAAGAAACCAAAGTTGTCGTTTTTAAAGTTTGGGGCTGCGATGCTTATGTGAAGAAACTTCAACCAGATAAGCTCGAACCCAAATCGGAGAAATGTGTCTTCATAGGATACCCAAAGGAGACTGTTGGGTACACCTTCTATCACAGATCTGAAGGCAAGGTTTTCGTTGCTAAAGTCGGATCCTTTCTAGAGAAGGAGTTTCTCTCGAAAGAAGTGAGTGGGGGAAAGTAGAACTTGATGAGATAATCAGATCTGCTCCCTTATTGAAGGTAGTTCATCACAAGAAACGGTTCTGTGACAACTACACCAATTAGTGAGGAAACTAATGATGATGATCATGAAGCTTCAGATCAAGTTACTACTGAACTTCGAGGTCAACCAGAGTAAAATACGCACAGAGTGGTACGGTAATCCTATTCGAAGTCATGTTACTTGACCATGGCGAACCTACAAACTATGAAGAAGCGATGGTGAGCCCAGATTCCACGAAATGGCTGGAAGCCATGAAATCTGAGATGGGATCCATGTATGAGAACAAAGTATGGACTTTGGTTGACTTGTTCGATGATCGGCAAGCCATTGAGAATAAATGGATCTTTAAGAAGAAGACCGACGCCGATGGTAATGTAACTGTCTACAAAGCTCGACTTGTTGCAAAAGGTTTTCGACAAGTTCAAGGGGTTGACTACGATGAGACTTTCTCACCAGAGCGATGCTTAAGTCTGTCCGAATCATGTTAGCAATTGCCGATTTTATGATTATGAAATTTGGCAAATGGATGTAAAACTGCATTCTTGAATGGATTTCTAGAAGAAGAGTTGTATATGATGCAACCAGAAGGTTTTGTTGATCCAAAGGGTGCTAACAAAGTGTGCAAGCTCCAACGATCAATTTATGGTCCAGTGCAAGCCTCTCGAGTTGGAATAAACGCTTTGATAGTGTGATCAAAGCATATGGTTTATATGAGACTTTTGGAGAAGCCTCAGATTTACAAGAAAGTGAGTGGGAGCTCAGAGCATTTCTGATATTATATGTGGACGATATATTGTTGATTGGAAATGATATAGAATTTCTGGATAGCATAAAAGGATACTTGAATAAAAGTTTTTCAATGAAAGACCTCGGTGAAGCTGCTTACATATTGGGCATCAAGATCTATAGAGATAGATCAAGACGCTTAATTGACTTTCACAAAGCACATACCTTGATAAAGTTTTGAAGAAGTTCAAAATGGATCGTGCAAAGAAAGGTTTTTACCAGACATAAGGTGTAAGATTGAGTCGACTCAATGCCCGACCACAGCAGAAGATAGAGAGAAAATGAAAGATGTTCCTATGCTTCAGCCATAGGCTCTATCATGTATGCAATGCTGTGTACCGACCGACGATGCTTAGCTGTAAGCTTGGCAGGAAGGTACCAAAGTAATCCAGAGTGGATCATCGACAGCGGTCAAGAACATCCTGAAATACCGAAAAGGACTAAGGATATGTTTTCGATATGGAGGTGACAAAGAGCTAGTCGTAAATGGTTACGCCGATGCAAGCTTTGACACCGATCCGGATGATTCTAAATCGCAAACCGGATACGTATTTTTATTAAACGGTGGAGCTGTCGGTTGGTGCAGTTCTAAACAAAGCGCCGTGGCGGGATCTACATGTGAAGCGGAGTACATAGCTGCTTGGAAGCAGCAAATGAAGGAGTCTGGATGAAAGAGTTCATTTCCGATCTAGGTGTCATACCTAGTGCATCGGGACCAATGAAGATCTTCTCGTGACAATATGGTGCAATTGCCTTGGCAAAGGAATCCAGATTTCACAAGAGGACCAAGCATATCAAAAGATGCTTCAATTCCATTCGGGACCAAGTCCAAGTGGGAGACATAGAGATTTGCAAAATACATACGGATCTGAATGTTGCACCCGCTGACTAAGCCTCTTCCACGAGCAAAACATGATCAGCACCAAGACTCCATGGGTGTTAGAATCATTCTTGTGTAATCTAGATTATTGACTCTAGTGCAAGTGGGAGACTGAAGGAAATATGCCCTAGAGGCAATAATAAAGTTATTATTTATTTCCTTATATCATGATAAATGTTTATTATTCATGCTAGATTTGTATTAACCGGAAACATAATACATGTGTGAATACATAGACAAACAGATAGTCACTAGTATGCCTCTACTAGACTAGCTCATTAATCAAGATGGTTATGTTTCCTAACCATAGACATGTGTTTTCATTTGATTAATGGGATCACATCATTAGGAGAATGATGTGATTGACATGACCCATTCCGTTAGCTTAGCACTTGATCGCTTAGTATATTGCTATTGCTTTCTTCATGACCTATACATGTTCCTCGTAACTATGAGATTATGCAACTCCTGTTTACGGAGGAACACTTTGGTACTACCAAACGTCACAACGAATCGGGTGATTATAAAGGAGTACTACAGGTGTCTCCAAAGGTACTTGTTGGGTTGGCGATTTCGAGATTAGGTTTTGTCACTCCGATTGTCGGAGAGGTATCTCTGGGCCTTCTCGGTAATACACATCACATAAGCCTTGCAAGCATTACAACTAATGAGTTAGTTGTGAGATGATGTATTATGGAACGAGTAAAGAGACTTACCAAGAACGAGATTGAACTAGGTATTGATACCGACGATCAATCTCGGGTAAGTAACATACCGATGACAAAAGGAACAACGATATCGTTATGCGGTTTGACCGATAAAGATCTTCGAGAATATGTAGGAACCAATATGGGCATCCAGGTTCCGCTATTGGTTATTGACCGAGAATGGTTCTAGGTCATGTCTACATAGTTCTCGAACCCGTAGGGTCCGCACGCTTAACGTTTCGATGACAGTTCATTATGAGTTTATAAGTTTTGATGTACGAAGGTTGTTCGAGTCCGGATGTGATCACGGACATGACGAGGAGTCTCGAAATGGTCGAGACATAAAGATTGATATATTGGAAGCCTATGTTTGACTTGAAAGGTTCCGGATGAAAACAGAAGTTATCGGAACACCGGGGTTACGGAACCCCGGGGGTCAATGGGCCTTAATGGGCCATAGGGAGAAGAGGAAGGGCGGCCAGGGCAGGCGCGCCCCTCCCCTCTAGTCCGAATAGGACAAGGAGGGCGGGGCGCGCCTTCCCTCTTCCCTCCCCAATCCTATTCCAACTAGGAGGGGGAGTCCTACTCGGTGGGAGTAGGACTCCTCCAGCGCCTTCTTGGGCTGGCCGCACCCCTTGCTCCTTTATATACGGGGCAGGGGGCACCTCAGACACACAAGTTGATCTACGGATCGTTCCTTAGCCATGTGCGGTGCCCCCTCCACCATATTCCACTTCGGTCATATCGTCGCGGAGCTTAGGCGAAGCCTCGCGCGGAGAAGTCATATCGTCGCGGAGCTTAGGCGAAGCCCTGCGCCGGTGGAGCATCATCATCGCCACCACGCCGTCAGGTCGACGGAACTCATCCCCGACACTTTGCTGGATCGGAGTCCGGGATCGCCATCGAGCTGAACGTGTGCGTAACTCGGAGGTGCCGTGACGCTCGGTGCTTGGATCGGTCGGATCGTGAAGACGCACGACTACATCAACCGCGTTGTTATAACGCTTCGCTTTCGGTCTCACGAGGGTACGTGGACAGACACTCTCCCCTCTCGTTGCTATGCCATCACCATGGTCTTGCGTGTGCGTAGGAAATTTTTTGAAATTACTACGTTCCCCAACACACTCATCGGTCTATCATCGGTGCTCATGGAGACGGCGGAAGGAGGACGACACATGCTTGGACGCCGGCTGTCGTGGAATTTTCACGGCAGATGTCCTCTTGCAAGGACTTAGTCGTGGAGCCATCGCAACTAGGAAGCTTAAAGGGGTTAATCGGGACAAAGGGCACGAGAGGTTTTATACTAGTTCGGCCCCTTGCGGTGAAGGAAAACCTACGTCTAGTTGGTTTGGTATTGCTTGATGTTTCGATGACTAGGGATCGAGATACGCTATGCCCGGCTCTCGATGAGTTGCTTCTTGCCCCTAAGCCGCCAGCAGGTCGTCCCCTTATATACACGGCTTGACGCCCTGCGGCTTATAGAGTCCCGGCCGGCTTATAAACAGTGTCCGGCTCGGTGACTAGTTAAATCTACCTTATGATACAAGTCATGCCATTGTGGCGGTTTGTTACAACGGGCCTTAAGTCGCCTGTGGGCCTTAAGCCCTTTATTGAACCGCCATCTTCATGCTTGATTACATGCTTCTTTCTGGCGAGTCTTCTTTGCGTAACCCGGCCCCTCCTGGGCGGCTTACACAAATAGTTATATCCCCAACATTAGGCCCCAGATTGATTTGAACCTATTCATGTCAATCTTAAAACACCTTAAGAAGTAAATCTTCAGTCTTCCGGCTGTGCAAAGGTTTTCTTTAACCCGCCATGACGTCATCTTTTGGATTTGTGTTAACCCGCTGTGATGTCATCCTTACTTAAATTCATTCTTTATTTCATCATATCCTCCAACGGATCTTTGACTTTACTGACTGTTCTGAAAACCGAGGCGTCGGGGCCGCTGGATAATAACTTTTATCTCCTCGTTTCTCGCGTCGTCTCAGCTATCCTTTCCTTATAAATAGGCGCGACCTAGGTCTTCCCATTCTCCTCCTTCCAGTCATCCTCTTCCTCTTGCCGCTTCTTTGTCGCTCGAGCTCCGCCGCCGACGCCGTCGCAGATTCCTTCGTCTTCACCAACTCCGGCCGCTGCATCAACTTGGTTTGACAAAAAAAATGCAACGACCCTCCGCTGCAATCCTGCATCTGTAAGTCTCCTCTTCCCTGCTTCGTAGATCCACACTAGGACCTTCGAGTTCTTCGCGTTCTTCGTTGTTCATCAGGATCCTTCCATAGATTTCATCACCTCCGCTCTTCTTGATCTTGAAGATGGTAAAAACTGATGCGGTAGATATTCCGCACCTATTTTGAATGCAAATAGATCCCTTTATGTCACACAGAGGCCCCATTCGAACCCTTGAGCTTCATCTGCGCCAGTTCTAGGTCTAGAAAATTTTCTTTTTAGAACAACTGTTTGATCCGAAATGATAACAGCAACTTGTGAAACTTGTTTGTTCCACCTGGAAGTGAAAAACTGCCTCTGTCGAATATGTTTAACTGCTCATTGACACCTATAGCAGCTTAATATTTATCGCATAGTCATCCATATATCATTAGGCCCCTTCTTAAGCCGCCATCTTGACTAGTTTTAAATATTTTCCTCCGGGTTAAATTTGAACCGGAACCTCTTATTTTGTCACAGGCCTCAATTTTTTGTCATGGCACCTAAGGCGGCCAAGGCTCCTGTGACCTGTAATTGGGTCCCATCCACAGTCACGAGGAGTAAACTGTCTGAATTGGTGAAGTCTGGCCATCTGCCTAAGAAGGAGGTCATGTCTTATCATGCCCCTGACCCGTCTGAAGAAAGGCCTCAACCCAAAGAAGGGGAGGTGGTAGTTTTACGGATCACATGAGCCAGGATTTGCCCTCCGGCTCAAAATTCTTCGTGGAGGTTTTGAATTTCTTTGACCTTAGACCTCAAGATATTGGACCCAATTCGTGTCAAATATCTGCAATTTCCAAGTCTTCGCGAGGCGCACTGGAGAGGAGCCAAATCAGCTTTTGTTCAGAGAACTTTTCTATTTGAACCGCAGAATGAACGTGCTAACGGTCCCAGTCTTGAACTTGGCGGTATCTCAATTCAGTGGCGGAGACTGCGCTTTTCCCTTATGCTGAACTGCCCGAGTCATCCAAAGATTGGAATCAGACGTGGTTCTATTGCTGTGACACTACCCCGCTAACGAGAGCCCTCTCGCGGCTTCGGCTCTGCGCTTTGAGTCCAACCATCCGCTAGCGGACAAGCTAACTGCTATTGAGCGCCGCCTCTCAATCCCACCATCAAAAAGATCAAAGCTCTTTTGGGAAATGGCCTAAACGGCATTGATCTGGTCCAAGTTTGGGTCGCCATTAGTATTTTCCGTTAAGCCGTCGTCCCGCTTAATGTGTACTTATTCAGGCGAAAAGGATGATCCACTGCATCATAACCCTGACGACTTACCAGATGATGTGGTGGAAGCTACGACCCAGTCGCTGCAGAAGGAGGGCACAATAACTAGTAATGCCTTCGGCTTACTTCCCTTCTGCAAGAAGAACCCGGCCCCTGCAGTGAGTCATCAACCTTAATAAATATTCCTAGCCTTGTCACACCTTACTTGTACTCATAATTTCTTATCTTTTTTCACAGGCCGATGACAACTTTTGGAAGGTCCAGTATGACCATGAGGCTGCTAAACAAGCCAGGACAGCCAAGAAGAACGAAAGGAAAGCCGCCAAAACGGGAACTTCAAAGAAGAAGAAACCCAGCGCTTCCGATTTACTCAAATTGGATGACACTTCTTCGGATGACGAAGAGGTAATCCCTGATTCTCTTCAATCCTTTGTCATTATTTTATTGACATTTCATCCTTTCAGGAGGATACGGGGAACAGCCAAGCGGTTGGCGAAGAGGTAACTATAATTTCCTCCGACTCAGAGCTGGTGCCCAAGCAAAAAATCCGAAGTGTGACCCGGAAAGTAAGATTTTCACATCCTCTAGCTTATAAAGATCCTCAATTTCTTTTGAAGCAACAACAGCTTGAAAGCCGGAGGCGCACCCGACCAACAAGGATGCGAACTCTCCTCCGCTTACCCGACGAATTAGGAAGCGCCGGATCGAGGTTATCTCCGATTTACGTTCTATTTTACCTTTGGCGGGTTTAATTCGCCAACCTCTCAATTCATCTCGACTCAATTATCAAGATGCTCTCCTTCCTCCGCGAAGTCTATGCAATCAAACATGCCGGCTTTCAAAACTACTCCCGGGTACTGTAACCTTAGTTACTCTAGGCTTTGACCTTACTCATGCTTTAGTATTCATCCTTCTACCTTTGTTAACAGCATGCAAGTGAAGCCCAACAAGAGAGCAAAGAAGAATAAGCCGTCCCAAGACCCGATTGTAACTGAAACGGCGCATGATATGTCTGCTGCAGATAGCTCTACCCATCAGCCGCCCGAACTGGCTTCTGACATTCTGGTGCCAACCTCTGACCCGCCTGCCGAAGAGACTCTCAACAGCTCCGATAACCCGGAAGCCCCTAGCCCGGTCAAGACGACTGACCCGGAAGTTGAAGTTTTGAAAAGTTAGTTTGTTGAACCAGGGCGGCCTACTATCCTTGCCAAATGTACTACCAAGGAAGAATTTGTCGAACGCCGAAAGGCCAAGCAGGACATTACTGATTATACTCACTTAAGCATTGGTGATATAGTCTCGGGCTATCTGAATCAAGTGCATAATAGCCGTGACCTGGAAATTGACATGGTGAAACAAATACAACACAAATCTGAGGTATAACCTATGCTATTTTCCTGAATCTTACTTACTGTACCAGCCCCCAAGTCTACTTCTTACGAATAAATATGCTGTAGACTTAGAAATCTGCTTACTCTTGGCTTGTCCGGTTTAAAGAGAATATATTTAACCCGGTTATAGCATGATAGTTTTGAACTTGTGATACGCATTAGCCCCCAAGTGTCAAGTATTTTTACTTGTAAAGTTCTTGAGACTTAATATGCATAACTCGGCATGGTAGATTAAAATTCAAAGACACATTAGCCCCAAGTGTCAAGAACCTTTGCTTGCAAAGTACTTGGGACTTAATATTATCTTACCATGATTCTTACCATAACTCGTATCAATGTAGGTCACCATAAGTCAATTTGAGTCGGAGATTGCTGACCAAGAGCCGTCCGACAACTCAAGAGCTTGAAACTCAAAAGCCAACTCCAAATTTGAATTCAGCGTCTCGAACAATGAAGTTGAAGAAGAATTTTGAGCCGAGAAGAAAATCTGGGCTGATGAGAAGGCTTCACCGGTGACCCGGCTAAGACGGCAGAAGCTTCACTTGCGTATAATAACCGAGCTATCCGACTTAAAGCGTCATATATCTCAAATGCTCTCAGCCATCTTCGGTAAGTTATTGTTCATAACCCCAAACATTGCAATCCTTCCTTTGATTATTGCCGTTATCGTTATCTCCGGCTCACCTTTATGTTTGTGAACACACAGGCCCAGGAGCACCAACCTCAAGCAGAACATGCTGGTCAAATTTAAGGCTGTTTACACTCTAGTGGAGCAGCTGTACACCGGGTCACAACGTGCTTTGGCTGTTGTAGCCTTATCAAATACCACTCCCCACCTTCTGCAAGATGTGCTGAAGTGTCTCGCTGTGCTACCTCAGCGGATCCAGGATTTAAGGCGGCATCTTCAAGAGCCGGGGCTGTAGCCGCATTGAGCCGGGCAAAAGCATGGATTCCAGAACTAGACCCGGCCGACCTTGCTCTTGGATACCCGAGTCTGAAGGAGCATGGTACCATATTTGATGATCATGATTTCACCGCCTGCGTCAAAGTCATACGTCCCGTGGCTACCCTTATTGGGAACGATACTGATCTCTCCAAATACTCTCCGGGCTATGACAGTGAGAACCGGAGAATCCCAAACGCTCCATATGATCAAGTTAGCCTGATCCCTCCAACGCGTAAGCATACTTTTGCCCCTGAAGTGGACCAAGCCGGTTTAATAGATGATGAAGCTGAGTTTGAAGCCTTGAGTGACAATGACTGGACCTCATCAACCTTCTAGGACAAGGCAAACAACGGAGAGGCGGAGAAGGATAACCCGGAATCTTCAAGCCTGCCGAAGGAGTGAACCGCCAGGCGTTTTGCAAAAAACAATGCTTCATTTACTCAGACTCGAGGAGTCTTGTAATAGGGTAGAAAAACTTCTCGATGTTTGCCATGCCTTCGCGCATGTTTCTAGCGCTTAACACTTTCGTAAGCCGCCATCGCTATTTTTCTAGCTTATATTGATCGCTTATTTTCTTGACATTTAAATTTGCTTGCTTTATCCTGCACATAAAACAAGCAAAATTCCCCTGGCGGTTTATCGTGTTGGGGGTCACATAAAGTATTGATAACCCGGAACACGAACCAAAGACATCATATAAAGGCCGGTTTATGACCATATTTGTCAAACATAATCATAATAGCATACCTGCGATCCCTTTGATAATCTTTCCTGCTTATATGATGTTCACCTGGCACTTAACTACCTGGGGTGATAAATATTAAACCGGAAGAATCAAAAACCATCTCATAACGTTTTCAAGAAGGTCTCAAGATAGTCAAAATAATTATGCTTACGATGGGTAATAAACAACATTTACAGGCTTGTGATTCGAATACGATCAGTAAACCATTCCAAAGGGGTTAAGCTAAGATTCAGATACAATCATATAGCCCCTAGTGGCTTTGGCGATGCCGATCAAGTGGGTATCGACAGCTATGTTCTCTTTGGTTCGAATACGACCTATGTTTGAACAGGAAGCCCCCAAGTGACCATGAGAGTTGTTTAATGACGCTGATTCGAATACAATCCACATCAGACCCAAAGGGGTTAAGCTATGATCCAAATATGATCAAGAAGCCCCCAAGTGGGTTTGGCAGTATGCCGATCAATTGGGTATCGACAGCTATGTTCTCTTTGGTTCGAATACGACCTATGTTTGAACGGGAAGCCCCCAAGTGACCATGACTAGATTCAGATATGATCATAAGCCGGACCAAAGGGAAAGCTGGATTCAGATATGATCCGCTCCCGGTTGGTTGTTTCCACCACCTGGTAAAAAAGATATATAAACCTTTGAGGGTGGAAAGAAAAAGAGGTCATGCTTTATTGCTTTATATAATATATACATTGCTGAACAGGATATATATATATATATATATATATATATATATATATATATATATATATATATATATATATATATATATATATATATATATATATATATATCCCGAGAGCCGTGGCTCAAGTATAGTAAGGTCAAGATGAGCTATGTTCCACGGCCGGTGGTCTCTTCCTCCGACTTACGTGAGTCTTTGTGCTCCCTTAACATCGATAAGGTAGTATGACCCGTTGTTCAGATTTTTGCTGACCACAAAGGGTCCTTCCCAAGGAGGGGATAGCTTGTGCATATCGATCGATCTGGATGAGCCGGAGCACTAAGTCGCCTTCCGAAGGCTCGCTTCTAACCCAATGGTGTGATAGCGGCGCAGGTCTTGTCGGTAAATCTCCGAGCGGGCTATTGCCAAGTATCGCTCCTCATCCAAAAAGTCAAGTGCATCCCGACGAGCCTTTTCATTATCAGCCTCAACGTAAGCCGCCACTGGGTGAGTCGTGTCGGATGTCACTTGGCGTAATCGCCTCGCTCCGCATACACCATGAAGAAAGGTGTATAACTTGTAGATCTGTTAGGCGTTGTGTTGATGCTCCATAGCACGTAGGGTAGCTCTGCACCCAACAACCCGGAGTTATTGTAAGGGGACCAAGAGCCGGGTTTGATACCCTTCAAGATCTCTTGATTAGCTCTCTCGCTTGACCATTAGATTGAGGATGAGCAGCAACAAACATCAAGCCGGATATGTTCTCGTTGATGTAACTCTTCCATGGCACCCTTGGAGAGATTAGTACCATTATCAGTTATAATGCTGTATGGAAAGCCAAAACGAAAGATCACCTTTTTCATGAACTGAACCGCCGTGGCTGCATCACACTTACTGACCGGCTCTGCTTCAACCCACTTGGTGAATTTATCCACTGCCACCAAAATGTGTGTCTTCTTATCCTTAGACCTTTTGAAAGGTCCAACCATGTCAAGCCCCCGACTGCAAACGGCCAAGTAATTGGAATCATCCTCAATTCTTGAGCCGGCACATGAGCTCGTCGTGAGAATTTTTCACATCCGTCACATTTGTCGACAGATCCTCTCAGATCAAGATGAGCCGTCACCAATAGAAACCATGACGGAAAGCCTTGGCCACCAGAGATTTTGAGCCGGCATGATGACCACAATCTCCTTCATGGATCTCACGAAGTATCTCCTGACCCTCCGCAGGCGACACACAACATTGAAACGCCCCAGTAACGCTGCGGTGATGCAATTCACCATGCACAATTGTCATATATTTGGACCGCCTGATGATTTGTCTTGCCAAGGTCTCGTCCTCAGGCAACTCTCGCCGGGTCATATAGGCCAAATACGGGACTGTCCAATCTGGGATAGCGTGAGCGCTGCCACCACCGTGCCTCCGGTCCGCATCGCTAGTTCTTCCTCCGTAGGCACTTTAATGTATGGGTTATGCAAAACATCATGAAAGGTGTTAGGCGGCACCGCTTACGCCGAGAACCTAGCCGCTTAAAGCGCCACCGCCTCATTCTTCCTTCGATCAATGTGCTCCACTTGATAACCTTTGAAGTGTCCAGCCACCGCATCAACTTCACGACGATAAGCCGCCATCAGGGGATCCTTGGAGTCCCACTGTAACATCCCAAATTTTCAATTTGGAATGTTATACATTAGATCATCAATGCATATCATATTTTATTTGCTTTGGGTTTTGATCCTAGAAATTCTACGCAACTCAAGGACCCACGGAGAGAGTTGGGGATTTCGTTATTTTCATATTTGAGTTTTCTCAAATTTTGAGAATAGGATCATTTGATTTTAATTATTTTATCATCAATTATTTCTATTACAAAAATATGAGAGAGGGAATAAAATGACTTTCCCAAAATAAATAAATATTGAGGATTTAATAATAAAATCAAATAAGATTTTATTTTGGAGTTTTTCGCCATTTTATTTGAATTTAGGAAAAATTTGCATTTTTCAAAATTGCATTTAGGCCCCAAATAAATGTTCACCTTGTCCGGCTTGATTTTAGAAGTCGGGGAAAATTTATTTCGGGATTTTTGGAGTCATTTTAGTATTTCTTTTATTTGTTTTTCTGCGTGAAATATTAAAAACACAACCGATTTACATGTGCCGTGTCCGACCAGGACACTAGGCCCGATCGGCCTTTATAAGCCGCAGCCCAGCCCCGGGCCGAAATCCTAGCCGCCGCGCCTCGAGCCGAGCGCCCACCGCATTGCCGCAAATCGTTGACCCGCCCACCGAGGTGCCTCTTTTTCCGCCGCTTGATTTTTCTCGAAAACCGCTTGGTTTTTCTCGGTTTTTCGTCGGTTTTTTAGTTTCCGTTTTTTATTTTTATTAGATCGGTTTTTGGTTTTTGTTAATTAGCGAAGCGTTCATTGCTCGCTCGCTTTTAACGAACGATTCGTCGATTAGATTCAGATTAACGAACGCTCGCTCGCTAACTGCTCGTCGCTTTTCTTTTCTCGGATTTTTCCGTGATTATTTCGATCGCGATTTCGATCCGATTTTTGTTTTAGTATAACTTTTCGCTCCTTTATCGTAATCAGCGATTCAAGCGCTGCGGAGGTTCGTCTCAAACCCTCTATCCGCTTAACCAACTTAAACAAGTTTTTGCTTCGTAAAATTTGACTTAGATCCAGATTAGTAAGACGAAGTTGTGTTCTTTCGCCGTTTGACTTTCGTTGCTTCGTTTGATTTAATTCTTTTTGCAAACCAAAGTTCTTAAGTTGAACTTTCTGGTTGGATCTTTTATTTGAGTTTTACCCGCGCATTAGATGAGTACTTATTGTATGCTTGTATGTTTGTCTGCGATAGAATACTCGGAGTGCGCCGCCGGTTACTTCGAGTCTCTAGGTCTCGCGGATCATCAGCAAGGCAAGTAACACTTTGATCATACCTTTTCTAATACCCAGTTTTATTGCATTAGATCAATCCTCAAACATTGCATGATTAGGATCTAATTAAATTGTGGGATGGGAAGTAGTTGAGGTAGTACCTATTACCTGTTGTATTATCAAACCTTTGGGAGTTACTTCTACGTTTGCTTATATTGCCATGCTATGCTAGTAGACGTGGATCGGGTGAGTGTATTCATGACAGATGTGAGATTGTTAATTAAGGGATTATCTAAGGTGGCAACTTAAACACACATCTGGGTGGATTGAGGTACCTGGGTATTCCAGGATTGCCTTTTGTTTTTCTTTATGGACCGCCACCCAGGCCCAAAGGGATCATGAGATTATTCATACTAGAAACTTCCGTGTGCAGCCACAAGCCATTATGGGCTCTGGCATAGTTGATTAAGTCGTGCGAACTCTTACAGGGTAGACTAGCAGATGTAGGGGAAAGTAGGTGTACCGATCTATCCATAGTAAGGTGCTAGCGCTTCTGAAAGACTATGTCTAGGTCATCCGTTTCTCCAACATCATGTAGTGCAAGAAATCCAACGGAGGCGATCGAGTCTTGTGGGGAAAAGTGCGCAAACCTCTGCAGAGTGTATAAACTAATCATGGTTAGCCGTGTCCCCGGTTATGGACGTTTTGAGTATCTATAGTACTTGGATATCATGTGAATCTCATCATGTTACTTTTAAATTAATATTGTTGGGTTTTAATGATGATCACTTTAATTGGGATTGAGGATGCTGTCAACCATTCTCAATGTTTAACAACCACCATGATAGTTAAATAAAATATATTCCTTTGCAGTAGGGAAAAATTGGCTTTACGCAAAACTGTAACCATAGAGCTTTCCACCAGCCATATATGCATGTAGTATAGGCTTATTCCTTCATTACTCTCTATGTGTTACATTGCCAAGATATTCCATGTGCCGAATTTTGGCTGCAACGCTTCATGTTGCAGATTTTTCAGACAACGAGTAAGGTGCTTTTAGGTCGTGGTTCTATACTCAGTGATGTCGTTGGAGTTCATGGACTCGCTTATATTCCAAGTCTTCCGCTGTTATCGTTATTAGATGGCCTTAAGCCATATTTATATTAATAAGTTCTCTTTTGAGACATTCGATGTAATAAGTGTGTGATTGCTACTCTGTTATAAATCCTTCAAGTCTTGTGTGGTGTCAAGATTATTGATCCGTGGATGACACCCGAGCACGTAGATCGATCGCTTGAGGTCCGGTAGCTACAAAGATGGTATCGAGCACACGCCGACTGTGAGGACACGGCCACTAAGCTAAAGCCCTAGATCACTACTCTTTCTCCTCATTTCTGACTCCTCATCTTTTCTATTCTTTTAGGATGGCGGATGCAAGGAACAAGTTCACACAACCGGATGAAGATACACCCTTTGGTTGTCACCTGAAGGAGTCACTAGATATCTGAACATAGGAGTACCAAGCTTCACCGGGACCTACAACGCCATTTTACCCGAAGAGGAGCGCTGGATGATTCAAGTTCAAATTCCAGGAAGGACATTTGCACCAGTCACGGAGCCCATAGAGTTTTCCTTTGATGCACCAACTTGGAGTCTAGGAAAGAGTATGGCAGCCCACATCGCCATGGGACATATTGGAGGAGTTTACCACAACGATCTCAAGAATACTATCTACTAGATTTGTGGGCGCCGAGATGAGCAATGGGAGATGATCAGCACCAGGAGGGACAGATCAATCGCAGCTTATATCCAGGAATTAAACTAGCACATCCGACGCCAGGAGAACCAGATGTGCGCAGGTATGGAGGATCTATAGAAGGCTATGACCAAGATCAAGGAGCTAGACGAAGAACTCAAGGCTACACGTGAAGACTATATGGAGGAGATCGTCGCTCTAGTGAGAGAGAACGGCGACCTTAAGGAGAATATTGAAGTATTCATGGGAAGTTCAGCACCCAAAAGAGAAGATGACGAATCCACTTGCCCAGATAATTATATCATCATCGACGACACCGACTCGGATCCTGACGATAGTGATGATGACTATGTTGATGAAGCTGGAGCAGATATCATGGAGTCTTCATCGGAGCAGTTTTTCTAGTTGACCACCATAACAGTAGTAGTGTTCCACCATGTACATAGCATAGTCCACGACTTTTGCGATAGTTCTAGACCGCTTGTATGCTCTTGCTTGATTGAATGAAGTGATTTTGTGTGCATTTGTCTCATGTGCATTTGGGTAGTGTTTTCTTTAGACCTCATTCTATTCTTAACTCTCGTCTTTTCTATAAACCCTCGATGCCTCCGAGACGTGAAAATGGATTTGCTTTCCCACCGGAGCTCACTCGATTGATCCAAAGAGCGTATCGCGTTGATGCAGTTGCTAGTCCGTAACTGTAACAACAACAACAACAACCCACCACCACCACCACCTGCTGATCATTTAACCCGTTTTCTTAGGCTGAATCGCCGGTGTTTTCCAAGAGCACCGAGCCGATAGTGGCGTATGATTGGCTCCATAAGATAGGGAGGGAGTTGACCACTGCAGGATGTACAGAGGGGGAAAAGGTGAAATTTGCCGCACATCAGCTTGAAGGACGCGCAGCAGCATGGTGGGAGAATTTTACAGCCAGTTACCCTGTAGACATTGTCACATGGGATCAGTTTCAGCAAGCTTTCCGTACTGCCCATGTTTCAGCGGGAGCTATGGCCATGAAGAAGCGTGAGTTTCGCAACTTGCGCCAAGGAGGACGGACAATTGGCCAGTATGTGGATGACTTTAGTAAGCTAGCACGTTATGCCCAAGATGACGTTGCTACGGATGCAGCCAAACATGAGAAGTTTTTGGAAGGACTGAATGACGAGCTGAGTATGCAGTTGATGGTAGCAAGCTTCAATAACTACCAGGAGTTGGTAGATCGTGCTCTTATGATTGAGGGGAAGCAGCAGCAGATTGAAAACCGCAAGAGGAAGTATGGACATGGGAAGTACAATTCTGGAGCTCAGTAGAAGCCCCGTCTTACCCCTAAACCGGGAGTTCATTTTCAGCGTACCCATGGAGGAGGTAGTTCGCACAACCATAATGGCCCCAAGAATGGTAATGGGAATGGAGGAAGCAACGGCCAGAACCGCACCACCCCATCAACCCCAGCCAAGAGAGATCTGAGTCAAGTCACCGCTTTAAGTGTCGAAGACCGACATTATGCCAATGAATGTCCCAAGGCGTAATGGCAATGGAAGCTCTTGAAAAAGCCGAACCCTTTCAACAGGGGACAGGTGAACCACGTTAGCGTGGAGGAGGTTGAAGCTCAGCCTGATGCAGTAATAGGTAAGTTTTTGGTTAAGTCATTTACTGCACTCGTTCTTTTTGATACTCGTGCATCGTATTCATACATATCAAGGGGATTTGTGGATAAGTATAGCCGACCCACTAGGATTCTTAAAACAACTATGCTAGTAAGCTCACCAGGAGCGGAGTATATGGCCAGTCAAGGATGTTTTCAAGTGCCATTAAGCATAGGAAGGCATATTTTCCCAACAGATTTAATTATTCTGGAATCACAAGGTTTGGACGTGATTCTCGGTATGGATTGGCTGTCGATGTATGGGGGAAACATCGATTGCGCCAGTAAGACAATTTTGCTTACGAAGCGAGAAGGAAGAAGGATCAAGTATGTATCCCGGCATGCGCCAAATAGGACGCAAGTAAATTCCTTATCAGGAGTTTGTTGGAAATATGCCCTAGAGGCAATAATAAAAGGATTATTATTATATTTCCTTGTTCGTGATAATTGTCTTTTATTCATGCTATAATTGTATTATCCGGAAATCGTAATACACGTGTGAATACTTAGACCACAACATGTCCCTAGTGAGCCTCTAGTTGACTAGCTCGTTGATCAACAGATAGTCATGGTTTCCTGACTATGGACATTGGATGTAGTTGATCACGGGATCACATCATTACGAGAATGATGTGATGGAAAAGACCCAATCCTAAGCATAGCACAAGATCGTGTAGTTCGTTTTGCTAGAGCTTTTCCAATGTCAAGTATCTTTTCCTTAGACCATGAGATCGTGTAACTCTCGGATACCGTAGGAGTGCTTTGGGTGTACCAAACATCACAACGTAACTAGGTGACTATAAAGGTGCACTACAGGTATCTCCGAAAATGTCTGTTGGGTTGACACGGATCGAGACTGGGATTTGTCACTCGTATTGCGGAGAGGTATCACTGGGACCACTCGGTAGTGCATCATCATAATGAGCTCAAAGTAACCAAGTGTCTGGTCACGGGATCATGCATTACGGTACGAGTAAAGTGACTTGACGGTAACGAGATTGAACGAGGTATTGGGATACCGACGATCGAATCTCGGGCAAGTAACATACCGATTGACAAAGGGAATTGTATACGGGGTTGCTTGAATCCTCAACATCGTGGTTCATCCGATGAGATCGTCGAGGAGCATGTAGGAGCCAACATGGGTATCCAGATCCCGCTGTTGGTTATTGACCAGAGAGCCGTCTCGGTCATGTCTACGTGTCTCCCGAACCCGTAGGGTCTACACACTTAAGGTTCGGTGACGCTAGGGTTGTATGAATATGAGTATGCAACAAACCGAAAGTTGTTCGGAGTCCCGGATGAGATCCCGGATGTCACTAGGAGTTCCGGAATGGTCCGGAGGTAAAGAATTATATATAGGAAGTGTTGTTTCGGCCATCGCGAGAGTTTCGGGGGTCACCGGTATTGTACCGGGACCACCGGAAGGGTCCCGGGGGTCCATCGGGTGGGGCCACCTATCCTGGAGGGCCCTGTGGGCTGAAGTGGGGAGGGATCCAGCCCCTGGTGGGCTGGTGCGCCCCCCTTGGGCCCCCCTGTGCCTAGGGTTGGAAACCCTAGGGGTGGGGGGCGCCCCACTTGGGGCAAGCCTCCCCCCTTGGCCGCCGCCCCCCTTGGGAGATCTCATCTCTAGGGCCACCCCCCAGGGGGCCTATATAAAGGGGGGAGGGAGGGCAGCCGCACCCTGAAGTCTTGGCGCCCCTCCCCCGCTACACCTCCTCCTCCTCCCGTAGTTGCTTGGCGGCCTCGCCGAACCTCGCTGCATCCACCACCACGCCGTCGTGCTGCTGGATCTTCATCGACCTCTCCTTCCCCCTTGCTGGATCAAGACGGAGGAGACGTCACGCTGACCGTACGTGTGTTGAACGCGGAGGTGCCGTCCGTTCGACGCTAGGATCTCCGGTGATTTGGATCACGACGAGAACGACTCCCTCAACCCCGTTCTCTTGAACGCTTCCACACGCGATCTACAAGGGTATGTCGATGCATCTCTCTCTCTCTCGTTGCTAGATGAACTCATAGATGGATCTTGGTGAACGTAGGAATTTTTTTATTTTATGCAACATTCCCCAACAGTGGCATCAGAGCCAGGTCTATGCGTAGTTCTCTATTGCACGAGTAGAACACAATTTGTTGTGGGCGTGGATGTTGTCAACTTTCTTGCCGCTACTAGTCTTATCTTGCTTCAGCGGTATTGTGGAATGAAGCGGCCCGGACCGACCTTACACGTACGCTTACGTGAGACAGGTTCCACCGACTGACATGCACTAGTTGCATAAGGTGGCTAGCGGATGTCTGTCTCTCCCACTTTAGTTGGAGCGGATTCGATGAAAAGGGTCCGTATGAAGGGTAAATAGAAGTTGACAAATCACGTTGTGGATTTCACATAGGTAAGAAAACGTTCTTGCTAGAACCCTATTGCAGCCACGTAAAAACTTGCAACAACAATTAGAGGACGTCTAACTTGTTTTGCAGCAAGTGTTTTGTGATGTGATATGGCCAAAGTTGTGATGAATGATGAATTATATATATGTGATGTATGAGATCATGTTCTTGTAATAGGAATCACGACTTGCATGTCGATGAGTATGACAACCGGCAGGAGCCATAGGAGTTGTCTTTATTTTTTGTATGACCTGCGTGTCATTGAGAAACGCCATGTAAATTATTTTACTTTATTGCTAAACGTGTTAGCCATAGTAGTAGAAGTAATAGTTGGCGAGCAACTTCATGGAGACACGATGATGGAGATCATGATGATGGAGATCATGGTGTCATGCCGGTGACAAGATGATCATGGAGCCCCGAAGATGGAGATCAAAGAAGCTATATGATATTGACCATATCATGTCACTATGATATAATTGCATGTGATGTTTATTATGTTTATGCATCTTGTTTACTTAGATCGACGGTAGTAAATAAGATGATCCCTTATAATAATTTCAAGAAAGTGTTCTCCTAACGTGCACCGTTGCTAAAGTTAAATGCTTCAAGCACCACGTGATGATCGGTGTGATAGATCCTTACGCTCACATACAACGGGTGTAAGACAGTTTTACACATGCATAAACATTTAGGGTTAACTTGATGAGCCTAGCATGTACAGACATGGCCTCGGAACACAAGAGACCGAAAGGTCGAACATGAGTCGTATGGAAGATACGATCAACATGGAGATGTTTACCAACGATGACTAGTCCGTTTCACGTGATGATCGGACACGGCCTAGTCGACTCGGATCATGTAACACTTAGATGACTAGAGGGATGTCAAATCTGAGTGGGAGTTCATTACATAATTTGATTAGATGAACTTAATTATCATGAACATTAGTCTAAAATCTTTGCAAAATGTCTTGTAGATCAAATGGCCAATGCTCATGTTACCATGAAATTCAACGCGTTCCTAGAGAAAGATGATGGCAGCAACTATTTGGACTGGGTCCGGAACCTGAGGATCATCCTCATAGCAGCCAAGAAACAATATGTCCTAGAAGCACCACTAGGTGAAGCACCCATCCCAGAGAACCAAGACGTTATGAACGCTTGGCAGTCTCGTGCTGATGATTACTCCCTCGTTCAGTGCGGCATGCTTTACAGCTTAGAACCGGGGCTCCAAAAGCGTTTTGAGAAATACAGAGCATATGAGATGTTCGAGGAGCTGAAAATGGTTTTCCAAGCTCATGCCCGGGTCGAGAGATATGAAGTCTCCGACAAGTTCTATAGTTGTAAGATGGAGGAAAATAGTTCACAAGGAGCACATACTCAAAATGTCAGGTTGCACAACCGCTTTGTCCCAGCTGGACATTAACCTCCCGGATGAGGCGGTCATTGACAGAATCCTTCAGTCGCTCTCGACGAGCTACAAGAGCTTTGTGATGAACTACAATATGCAGGGGATGGTGAAAACTATTCCTGAAGTATTTTCAATGCTGAAGTCAGCAGAGGTAGAAATCAAGAAAGAACATCAAGTGTTGATGGTCAATAAAACCACTAAGTTCAAGAAGGGCAAGGATGTTGCCGCGCCCGGTAAGCCAGTTGCCGGGAAGAAGTCAAAGAATGGACCCAAGCCTGAGACTGAGTGCTTTTATTGCAAAGGGAAGGGCCACTAGAAGCGGAACTGCCCCAAATACTTAGCGGACAAGAAGGCCGGCAACACTAAAGGTATATTTTATATACATGTAATTGATGTGTACCTTACCAAGACTGTAGTAACTCCCCGGTATTTGATACCGTGCCGTTGTTTCATTTTTAACTCACAAAGCAGGAGCTGCGGAATAAACGGAGATCGGCGAAGGACGAGGTGACGATGCGCATCGAATGGTTCCAAGGTCGATGTGATCGCCGCCAGCACGCTACCTCTACATTTACCTACGGGATTAGTTTTAAACCTCAATAATTGTTATTTAGTGCCAAATTTGAGCTTGAACATTGTATCGGGATCTCGCTTAATGCGAGATGGCTACTCATTTAAATCCGAGAATAATGGTTGTTCTATTTATATGAGAGATATGTTTTATGGTCATGCTCCGATGGTCAATGGTTTATTCTTAATGAATCTCGAACGTAATATTACACATATTCATAGTGTGAATACCAAAAGATGTAAAGTTGATAACGATAGTCCCACATACTTGTGGCATCGCCGCCTTGGTCACATTGGTGTCAAGCGCATGAAGAGGTTCCATTCGATGGACTTTTAGAGTCTCTCGATTATGAATCATTTGACACATGCGAACCATGCCTCATGGGCAAATGACCAAGACTCCGTTCTTCGAACAATGGAGCGAGCAACCAACTTATTGGAAATCATACATACCGATAAATGCGGTCCAATGAGCGTTGAGGCTCATGGAGGATATCGTTATGTTCTCACTCTCACTAATGACTTGAGTAGATATGGGTATGTCTACTTGATGAAACACAAGTCCGGGACCTTGAAAAGTTCAAGGAATTTCAGAATGAGGTTGAGAATCAACGTGACCGAAAAATAAATTTCTTACGATCGATCGTGGAGGAGAATATTTAAGTCACGAATTTGGTACACACTTAAGGAAATGTGGAATCGTTTCACAACTCACGCCGCTTGGAACACCTCAACAGAACGGTGTGTCCGAACGTCGAATCGCACTCTATTGGATATGGTGCGATCTATGATGTCTCTTACCGATTTACCGCTATCATTTTGGGGATACGCTCTAGAGACAGCTACATTCACTTTAAATAGGGCACTGTCTAAATCCGTTGATACGACACCGTATGAATTATGGTTTGGGAATAAACCTAAGCTGTCGTTTCTAAAAGTTTGGGGATGCGATGCTTATGTCAAGAAACTTCAACCTGAAAAGCTCGAACCCAAGTCGGAAAAATGCGTCTTCATAGGATACCCTAAGAAAACCATTGGGTATACCTTCTACCTTAGATCCGAAGGCAAGATCTTTGTTGCCAAGAATGGATCCTTTCTGGAAAAAGAGTTTCTCTCGAAAGGAGTAAGTGGGAGGAAAGTAGAACTCGATGAAGTACTACCTCTTGAGCCAAAAAGTAGTGCAGCTCAGGAAAATGTTCCTGTGGTGCCTACACCGACTGGAGAGGAAATGAATGATGATGATCAAGGTACTTCGGATCAAGTTGCTAATGAACTTCGTAGGTCCACCAGGACACGTTCCACACCAGAGTGGTATGGCAACCCTGTCCTGGAAATCATGTTGTTGGACAACGGTGAACCTTCGAACTATGAAGAAGCGATGGCGGGCCTAGATTCCAACAAATGGCTTGAAGCCATGCAATCCGAGATAGGATCCATGTATGAAAACAAAGTATGGACTTTGACAGACTTGCCCGATGATCGGCGAGCGATAGAAAACAAATGGATCTTTAAGAAGAAGACGGACGCGGATGGTAATGTGACCATCTATAAAGCTCGACTTGTCACTAAGGGTTATCTGCAAGTTCAAGGGGTTGACTATGATGAGACTTTCTCTCCCGTAGCGAAGCTGAAGTCCGTCCGAATCATGTTAGCAATTGCCGCATACTATGATTATGAGATATGGCAAATGGACGTCAAAACGGCATTCCTTAACGGCTATCTTAAGGAAGAACTGTATATGATGCAGCCGGAAGGTTTTGTCGACCCTAAGAATGCTAACAAGGTATGCAAGCTCCAGCGATCCATTTATGGGCTGGTGCAAGCATCTCGGAGTTGGAACATTCGCTTTGATGAGATGATCAAAGCGTTTTAGTTTATTGAGACTTATGGAGAAGCCTCGTTTACAAGAAAGTGAGTGGGAGCTCAGAGCATTTCTCATATTATATGTAGATGACATACTTTTGATGGGAAATGATATGGAACTTTTGGACAGCATTAAGGCCTACTTGAATAAGAGTTTTCAATGAAGGACCTTGGAGAAGCTGCTTATATATTAGGCATCAAGATCTATAGAGATAGATCGAGACGCCTCATAGGTCTTTCACAAAGCACATACCTTGATAAGATATTGAAGAAGTTCAAAATGGATCAGTCCAAGAAAGGGTTCTTGCCTGTATTACAAGGTGTGAAATTGAGCTCGGCTCAATGTCCCACCCTGACAGTAAGATATAGAAGAGATGAGTGTCATCCCTATGCATCAGCCATAGGGTTTATTATGTATGTCATGCTGTGTACCGAAGTTGATGTAAACCTTGCCGTAAGTTTGGTAGGAAGGTACCAAAGTAATCCCGCAAGGAACACCGGACAGCGGTCAAGAATATCCTGAAGTACCGAAAAGGACTAAGGACATGTTTCGCTTATGGAGGTGACGAAGAGCTCGTCAGAAGGGTTACGCCGACGCTAGCTTCGACACAGATCTGGATGACTCTAAGTCACAAACCGGATACGTGTATATGTTGAATGGTGGGGCAAGAAGCTGGTGCCGCTGCAAGCGAGGGTCGTGGCGGGATCTACGTGTGAAGCGGAGTACAAGGCAGCCTCGGAGGCAGCGATGAAGCAATTTGGGTGAAGGAGTTCATCACCGACCTAGGAGTCATACCCAATGCGTCGGGGCCGATCAAACTCTTCGTGACAACCTTGGAGCTATTGCACTTGCCAAGGAGCCCATGTTTCACAAGAAGACCAGGCACATCAAGCGTCGCTTCAACTCCATTCGTGAAAATGTTCAAGATGGAGACACAGAAATTTGCAAAGTGCATACGGATCTGAATGTCGCAGATCCGTTGACTAAACCTCTTCCACGAGCAAAACATGATCAACACCAGAACTCTACGGGTGTTCGATTCATCACAATGCAACTAGATTATTGACTCTAGTGCAAGTGGGAGACTGTTGGAAATATGCCCTAGAGGCAATAATAAAATGATTATTATTATATTTCCTTGTTCGTGATAATTGTCTTTTATTCATGCTATAATTGTATTATCCGGAAATCGTAATACACGTGTGAATACTTAGACCACAACATGTCCCTAGTGAGCCTCTAGTTGACTAGCTCGTTGATCAACAGATAGTCATGGTTTCGACTATGGACATTGGATGTCGTTGATAACGGATCACATCATTAGGAGAATGATGTGATGGACAAGACCCAATCCTAAGCATAGCACAAGATCGTGTAGTTTGTTTTGCTAGAGCTTTTCCAATGTCAAGTATCTTTTCCTTAGACCATGAGATCGTGTAACTCCCGGATACCGTAGGAGTGCTTTGGGTGTACCAAACGTCACAACGTAACTGAGTGACTATAAAGGTGCACTACAGGTATCTCCGAAAATGTCTGTTTGGTTGACACGGATCGAGACTGGGATTTGTCACTCCGTATTGCGGAGAGGTATCACTGGGCCCACTCGGTAGTGCATCATCATAATGAGCTCAAAGTGACCAAGTGTCTGGTCACGGGATTATGCATTACGATACGAGTAAAGTGACTTGCCGGTAACGAGATTGAACGAGGTATTGGGATACCGACGATCGAATCTCGGGCAAGTAACATACCGATTGACAAAGGGAATTGTATACGGGGTTGCTTGAATCCTCGACATCGTGGTTCATCCGATGAGATCATCGAGGAGCATGTGGGAGCCAACATGGGTATCCAGATCCCGCTGTTGGTTATTGACCACAGAGCCGTCTCGGTCATGTCTACGTGTCTCCCGAACCCGTAGGGTCTACACACTTAAGGTTCGGTGACACTAGGGTTGTATGAATATGAGTATGCAGCAAACCGAAATTTGTTCGGAGTCCCGGATGAGATCCCGGACGTCACGAGGAGTTCCGGAATGGTCCGGAGGTAAAGAATTATATATAGGAAGTGCTGTTTCGCCATCGGGAGAGTTTCAGGGTCACCAGATTGTCTGGGACCACCGGAAGGGTCCTGGGTCCACCGGTGGGGCCACCTATCCCGGAGGGCCCTGTGGCTGAAGTGGGAGGAACCAGCCTCGTGGGCTGGTGCACCCCTTGAGCCCCCGCGCCTAGGGTTGAAACCCTAGGGGGGGCGCCCACTTGCCTTGGGGGCAAGCCTCCCCTTGACGCCGCCCCCTTGGGAGATCTCATCTCAGGGCGGCGCCCCTGGGGGCCTATATAAAGGGAGGAGGAGGCAGCCACACCCAAGTCTTGGCGCCCCCTCCCCTGCTACACCTCCTCCTCCTCCCGTAGTTGCTTGGCGGGCCTCGCCGAGCCTCGCAGATCCACCACCACGCCGTCGTGCAGCTGGATCTTCATCAACCTCTCCTTCCCCCTTGCTTGATCAAGACGGAGGACACGTCACACTGACCGTACATGTGTTGAACGCGGAGGTGCCGTCCGTTCGGCGCTAGGATCTCCGTTGATTTGGATCACGGCGAGAACGACTCCCTCAACCCCGTTCTCTTGAACGCTTCCACACGCGATCTACAAGGGTATGTAGATGCATCTCTCTATCTCGTTGCTAGATGAACTCATAGATGGATCTTGGTGAATGTAGGAAATTTTTTATTTTATGCAATGTTCCCCAACAGAGTTGTGCAGGAGGAAGTACCAGTGGTAAAGGATTTTCCTGATGTATTTCCAGAAGAGTTGCCAGGCATGCCACCGGATTGAGATATTGAGTTTTTGATTGAGCTTTTGCCAAGCACAGGGCCAATATCGAAGCGACCATACAGGATGCCCACAAAGGATTTGGTGGAGATTAAGAAGCAAATTAAGGAGTTACTGGATAAAGGTTAAATTCGCCCAAGTTCTTCGCCTTGGGGATCACCTGTACTCCTAGTGGAAAAGAAGGATGGGTCGTTAAGAATGGTTGTTGATTATCGTGGGTTGAACGAAGTAACGATCAAGAACAAGTACCCACTATCGATGATCAATGATCTGTTTGATCGGTTGCAAAGAGCTAAAGTGTTTTCCAAGATCGATTTGCGATCAGGATACCATCAGTTGAAGATTCGAGAGCAGGATATACCTAAGACAGCATTCATCACAAGATATGGGCTGTATGAGTAAACCGTTATGTCATTTGGTCTGACTAACGCACCTGCCTATTTTATGAACATGATGAACAAGGTGTTTATGGAGTTTTTGGATAAGTTCGTCGTAGTGTTCATTGATGATATTTTGGTTTACTCGAAGAATGAAGAGGAACATAAGGAACATTTGCGATTGGTACTGGAGAAGCTCAGAGAACATCAGTTATATGCCAAGTTCAGCAAATGTGAGTTTTGGTTGAAGGAAGTAGGGTTCCTCGGACACGTTATATCCGGAGAAGGAATAGCGGTTGACCCCACAAAGGTTATCATTGTGACCAATTGGGAAGCACCAACAACAGTTGGAGAGATCCGGAGTTTCCTTGGACTCGTAGGATACTACCGGAGATTTATTGAGAATTTCTCCAAGATTGCAAAACCTATGACGGAATTGTTGAAGAAGGATACCAAGTTCATATGGGTGAGGAGTGTGAGGCTAGTTTCAGAGTTGAAGAAACGTTTGGTTAATTCACCAAAGTTAATTCTCGCGGATCGGACTAAAGATTATGAGGTGTATTGCGACGCTTCACGTCGAGGACTTGGAGCAGTGCTCATGCAGGAGGGAAGAGTTGTTTCGTATGCTTCACGACAACTGAAACCTCACGAATTGAACTATGCCATGCATGATTTGGAATTAGCCGCTGTAGTGCATGCTTTGAAAACATGGAGACATTTTCTTATTGGAAACCATTGTGAGGTGTACACGGATCACAAGAGTTTGAAGTACATTTTCACGCAGAAGGAGTTAAACCTCGGACAAAGGAGATGGTTGGAGCTCATCAAGGATTATGCTATGAGATTGCATTACCATCCCGGAAAGGCTAATGTAGTAGCTGACGCATTGAGCCGTAAGAGCCATGTCAATACACTAATGACGGGAGAAATACTAAAGGAGTTAGCCGAGGATCTTCATGAGCTATGTTTGGAAATGGTTCCAGAGGCTATGTAGCAGCGTTGGAGATTGATCAACTTTGATGGATAGAATCGAGAAGCTCGTAAGATCGACAAAGAGATTGCCTCTATAAAGGAGAAAATGAGCGAAGGAAAGGCTAAAGGATTTCGTGAGGATGAGCATGACACCCTATGGTTTGAAGACCGTGTTTATGTGCCCAATGACCCAGAGATCAGGAAGTTGATTCTGCAAGAGGCACATGATTCACCATATTCGATTCACCCAGGAAATACCAAGATGTATTTGGATTTGAAGGATACTTTCTGGTGGACCGGAATGAAGAAAGATATTGCGGAATATGTAGCAGTTTGTGATGTATGTCAGAGAGTAAAGGCAGAGCATCAGAAGCCAGCAGGATTGTTACAGCCATTGCCGATACCGAATGGAAGTGGGATAAACTAGGCATGGATTTTATCACGGGATTACCCAGGACTCGTACAGGCTATGACTCGATTTGGGTTATAGTTGATCGGTTGACGAAGGTATCTCATTTCATCCCGGTAAAGACCACTTACACTAGTGCTAAGTTGGCAAAGATATACATGACCAGGATTGTATGTTTACATGGAGTTCCGAGGAGTATCGTATCTGATAGAGGAACCCAATTCACCTCAAAGTTCTGGAATCAGTTGCATAAAACTTTGGGTACCAGGCTAGAGTTTAGCATGACTTTCCATCCGCAGCATGAGATGGATGCACCGAGAGAGTCAATCAGATTTTGGAGGATATGCTGAGAGCTTGTGCACTAGATTATGGATCTAGTTGGGACAACAATTTGCCATATGCGGAATTCTCTTACAACAACAGTTACCAATCCAGTTTGAAAATGGCCCCTTTCGAAGCCTTGTACGGAAGGAGGTGCATGACCCCGTTGTTGTGGGATGAAGTTGGAGACCGCCAGTTGTTTGGACCGGATTTGATTAAGGAGTCTGAACGGAAAGTGAAATTGATTCGCGATAGGCTCAAGGTAGCCCAGTCCAGGCAGTAGAGCTATGTAGATTCTAAATGCAAGGAGACAATTTACGAAGTCGGAGACCGAGTTTATCTTCGAGTATCTCCACTACGAGGAATTAAGCGTTTTGGAGTTAAGGGAAAGTTAGCGCCACGTTTTGTAGGACCATATCGTGTTTTGGAACGTATGGGAGAAGTGGCCTACAAGTTGGAATTGCCCAAAGGATTGTCAGGAGTTCATGATGTATTCCACGTTTCCCAGTTAAAGAAGTGCCATGCGGAGATGGCTGAAATACCACTAAGAGATACAGTGCCATTGGAAGCGATTCAGTTGAATAACGATTTGACCTATGAGGAGAAACCACTTAAGGTTCTCGAGTTTGCCAGCCGAGTTACCCGCAGCAAGGTTATCAAGTTTTGCAAAGTTCAGTGGAGCCACCACACCGAGGATGAAGCCACCTGGGAGCGAGAGGAAGATTTGCTAAAGGACCACCCTCACCTATTTTCTAGCGAACCCGAATCTCAAGGGCGACATTCATCTTAAGGGGGGTAGGTTTGTAACATACCAAATTTTCAATTTGGAATGTTATACATTAGATCATCAATGCATATCATATTTTATTTGCTTTGAGTTTTGATCCTAGAAATTCTACGCAACTCAAGGACCCATGGAGAGAGTTGGGGATTTCGTTATTTTCATATTTGAGTTTTCTCAAATTTTGAGAATAGGATCATTTGATTTTAATTATTTTATCATCAATTATTTCTATTACAAAATATGAGAGAGGAATAAAATGACTTTCCCAAAATAAAGAAATATTGAGGATTTAATAATAAAATCAAATAATATTTTATTTTGGAGTTTTTCGCCTTTTATTTGAATTTAGGAAAATGTGTTTTCAAAATTGCATTTAGGCCCCAAATAAATGTTCACCTTGTCCGCTTGATTTTAGAAGTCGGGAAAATTTATGTCGGGATTTTTGGAGTCCGTTTAGTATTTCTTTTATTTATTTTTCATGTGAAATATTTTAAAAAACGAACCAACCTTTATAAGCCGCAGCCAAACCCGGGCCAAAACCCTAGCCTTGCCCTGGCGCCGAGCCTCTCCCGCCACGCCGCCGCCGCACCGCGCTGCTGCCGCCGCCACCGCCGCCTCACGAGAGCCACCGCCATTGCCGTCGACCACGCCCGAGGTGCCTCGCTTATGTCACGGTTTTTCTCAAAAAACCGTTTGGTTTTTCGGTCGTATTTTTTAGTTTCCGTTTTTTTATTTTTATTAGATCGGTTTTTTCGGTTTAAGTTAATTAGCGAGCGTTCGCTCGTTCGTTCGTTTTAACGAACGTATTCGTCGATTAGATCCAGTTAACGAACGTTCGTTCGTTAATCTGTTCGTCGTTTTTCTTTTTCTCGGATTTTTCCGCGATTATTTCTGATCGTGATTTCTGATCCGATTTTCGTTTTAGTATAACTTTTCGCTCGTTTATCGGAATCAGGCGATTCAAGCGCCTGGAGTTTCGTCTCGAAACCCTCTATCCGTTTAACCAACTTAAACAAGTTTTTTGCTTGTGTAAAATTTGACTTAGATCCAGATTAGTAAGACGAAGCTGTTTTCTTTCGCCGTTTGACTTTCGTTGCTTCGTTTGATTTGATTCTTTTTGCAAACCAAAGTTATTAAGTTGAACTTTCTGGTTAGATCTTTTATTTGAGTTTTAACTGTGCATTAGATGAGTATTTATTGTATGCTTGTTTGTTTGTCTGCGATAGAATACCCGGAGTGCGCCGCCTGTTACTTCGAGTCTCTAGGTCTCGCGGATCATCAGCAAGGCAAGTAACACTTTGATCATACCTTTTATAATACCGAGTTTTATTGCATTAGATCAATCCTCAAACATTGCATGATTAGGATCTAATTAAATTGTGGGATGGGAAGTAGTTGAGGTAGTACCTATTACCTGTTGTATTATCAAACCTTTGGGAGTTACTTCTACGTTTGCTTATATTGCCATGCTATGCTAGTAGACGTGGATTGGGTGAGTGTATTCATGACGGATGTGAGATTGTTAGTTAAGGGATTATCTAAGGTGGCAACTTAAACACACATCTGGGTGGATTGAGGTACTGGGTATTCCAGATTGCTGTTGTTTTTCTTTATGGACCGCCACCCGGGCCCAAAGGGATCATGAGATTATTCATACTAGAAACTTCCGTGTGCAGCCACAAGCCATTATGGGCTCTGGCATAGTTGATTAAGTCGTGCGAACTCTTACAGGGTAGACTAGCAGATGTAAGGGAAAGTAGGTGTACCGATCTATCCATAGTAAGGTGCTAGTGCTTCTGAAAGACTATGTCTCGGTCATCCATTTCTCCAACATCATGCAGTGCGAGAAATCCAACGGAGGCGATCGAGTCTTGTGGGGGAAAATGAGCAAACCTCTGCAGAGCGTATAGACTAATCATGGTTAGTTGTGTCCCTGGTTATGGACGTTTTGAGTATCTATAGTACTTGGATATCATGTGAATCTCATCATGTTACTTTTAAATTAATATTGTTGGGTTTTAATGATGATCAATTTAATTGGGATTGAGGATGCTGTCAACCATTCTCAATGTTTAACAACCACCATGATAGTTAAATAAAATATATTCCTTTGCGAGGGAAAAAGCGGCTTTACGCAAAAAGCTGTAACCATAGAGCTTTCCACCAGCCATATATGCATGTAGTATAGGCTTATTCCTTCATTACTCTATGTGTTACATTGCCAAGATATTCCATGTGTGACCCGTTTTGGGCTGCAACGCTTCATGTTGCAGATTTTTCAGAACGACAGTAAGGTGCTTTTAGGTCGTGGTTCTATACTCAGTGATGCCGTTGGAGTTGATGGACTCGCTTATAATCCAAGTCTTCCGCTGTTATCGTTATTAGATGGCCTTAAGCCATATTTATATTAATAAGTTCTCTTTTCAGACATTCGATGTAATAAGTGTGTGATTGCTACTCTGTTATAAATCCTTCAAATCTTGTGTGGTGTCAAGATTCTCGATCCAGGATGACACCGAGAACAGTAGATCGATCGTTTGAGGTCTAGTAGCTACAAAGATGGTATCAGAGCACACGCTGACTGTAGGACACGGCCACTAAGCTAAAGCCCTAGATCACTACTCTTTCTCCTCATTTCCGACTCCTCATCTTTTCTATTCTTTTAGGATGGCGGATGCAACGAACAAGTTCACACAACTGGAAGAAGATACACCCTTTGGTTGTCACCTGAAGGAAGTCACTAGATATCTGAACATAGGAGTACCAAGCTTCACCGAGACCTACAACGCCATTTTACCCGAAGAGGAGTGCTGGATGATTCAAGTTCAAATTCCAGGAAGGACATTTGCACCAGTCACGGAGCCCATAGAGTTTTCCTTTGATGCACCAACTTGGAGTCTAGGAAAGAGTATGGCAGCCCACATCGCCATGGGACGTATTGGAGGAGTTTACCACAACGATCTCAAGAATACTATCTACCAGATTTGTGGGCGCCGAGATGAGCAATGGGAGATGATGAGCACCAGGAGGGACAGATCAATCGCAGCTTATATCCAGGAATTAAACCAGCACATCTGACGCCAGGAGAACCAGATGTGCGCAGGTATGGAGGATCTACAGAAGGCTATGACCAAGGAAACATAAGCCGGAGCACATAACAAAATTTGTCACCTCGGGCAGAAGTTAAAACGACTCCAGCCCCCGAGCCTTCCAACTGCCTGGACCCATCAAAGTGAATAGTCCAATATGTATTATCTGGCTTCTCCTCAGGTGCCTGTAACTTTGTCCAATCATTGATAAAGTCCACCAAGGCTTGAGACTTAATAGCTGTACATGGCATGTACTTCAAACCATGAGGCCCAAGCTCAATGGCCCACTTGGTGACTCGCCCCGTGGCTTCCCTGCTCGGATGATGTCTCCCAAGGGGCGAACTTACTACGCTTATAGGATGACCTTGGAAGTATCTGCTTCAGCTTCGGCTTGCCATAAACACTCCATAAACAAGTTTCTGCCAATGTGGATACCTTTGCTTGGACTCTATGAGCACCTCACTGATGTAATAAACCGGCCGTTGAACCGGATGCTCCTTGCCAGCCTCCTTACGCTCCACCACGATGGCAACACTGACAGCTCGTGAGTTAGCTGCGACATATAACAACAACGGCTCTTTATCAATGGGAGCCGCACGGACCGGTGGTTCAGACAATGGCCTCTTTAAATCTTCAAAGGCAGTATCAGCAGCATCACTCCAGACAAAAGTGTTTGTTTTCTTCATCATCTGATACAGTGGTAGGGCCTTCTCACCTAACCGGCTTATGAGCCGGCTTAGAGCAGCAACACGACCCGCCAGTCGCTGAACATCATTGATGCACGCCGGTTTAGCCAAAGAGGTAACCGCCTTGATCTTCTCCGGGTTAGCTTCAATGCCCCTGTTTGAGACTAGGAATCCTAAAAGTTTGCCTGCAGGTACACCAAATACACACTTGTCCGGGTTAAGCATCATCTTATAAATCCGGAGATTATCAAAGGTTTCCTTCAAATCAGATATCAAGGTTTCCTTCTCTCTGGACTTCACCACGATATCATCCACATAAGCATGAACATTGCACCCAATCTGATCGTGGAGACAATTATGTACACACCCTGATAAGTCGCCTGGGCACTCTTGAGCCCAAATGGCATAGATACATAGCAGAAGGCTCCAAACAGAGTAATAAAAGTCGTCTTCTCCTGGTCCTTAACTGCCATTTTGATCTGATGATAACCAGAGTAAGCATCCAAAAAGCTCAAACGCTCGCAACCTGCCGTAGCATCAATGATTTGATCAATACGGGGTAGAGCAAAAGGATCAGCCGGACAAGCTTTATTTAAGTCTGTGTAATCCACACACATCCGCCAGGTGCCGTTCTTCTTGAGCACAAGCATCGGGTTAGCCAACCACTTCGGGTGAAAACTTCCATGATGAACCCAGCCGCTAAGAGCCGAGCGACCTCTTCCCCAATAGCTTTCCGTCTTTCCTCATTGAACCGTCGAAGAAATTGCCTGACCGGCTTATACTTTGGATCAATATTAAGAGTGTGCTCAGCGAGTTCCCTCGAACACCGCATGTCGGAAGGTTTCCATGCAAAGATGTCCCGGTTCTCACGGATGAACTCGATGAGCGCGCTTTCCTATTTAGGATCCAAGTTGGCACTGATGCTGAACTACTTGGAAGAGTCGCCTTGAGTGAAGTCAACAAGCTTTGTTTCAGCGGCCGATTTAAACTTCAATGTCGGGTCATGCTCTGTAGTCGGCTTCTTTAAAGAGGTCATATCTGTCGGGTCAACATTATTCTGATAAAACATCAGCTCCTCCGCTGCACAAACAGACTCAGCATAAGCCGCATCGCCTTGTTCACATTCCAAGGCTACCTTTCGACTCCCATGCACAGTGATGGTGCCCTTGTGACCCGGCATCTTGAGCTATAGATAAACATAACACGGTCGCGCCATGAACTTGGCATAAGCCGGCCGTCCAAACAGAGCATGATACGGGCTCTTGATTTTGACTACCTCAAACGTCAATTTCTCAGCTCTGGAATCATATTCATCTCCAAAGGCCACTTCCAGCTCAATCTTGCCAACTGGGTGCGCCGACTTACCAGGCACCACTCCATGAAAGACTGTGTTGGACGCCCTCAAGTCTTTATCACCAACCCCATGCGCGTAAATGTCTCATAATAGACAATATTGATGCTGCTTCCTCCGTCCATGAGTACCTTAGTGAATTTATATCCACCAACCCGAGGTGCTACCACCAAGGTTAACCGACCGGGTTATCAACCCGGAGGGGTGATCTTCCTGCCCATATAATGGGCTGCTCTGACCACCTCAAATAATGGGGAACCGCCGGCTCAACAGAATTCATGGCCCTCTTATGAACCTTCTGGTCATGTTTTCACAAATTAGTGGTGAACACATGGTACTGCCCACCATTCGGCTGCTTTGGGTGGCTTTGATAACCTGACTGCTGCTGCTGCTGTCCCCCTTGACCCGGCTGCTGTTGATGATAGCCGCCTTGACTTCCCTGAAAGTTGGAACTTGAAACACCGCTCGGGCCATGAAAGCCGTCGGCCCCAGAACCGCCGCCCAACCCATGATTGCCGTCAAACATGTTGGAACTCTTGAAAGCCTTCATGATCGCACAATATTTCCATAAGTGGGTGGCGGGTCGTTCCCGAGTGTCGTGTCTCGGGCAAGGCTCATTGAGAAGCTGCTCAAGAGGTGGGCCTGACCCGCCAGATCGAGGGGGCGGTCTTCCCTTACATTTCTGATTGTTACCCTGTGCATTGGCATTGGCCACAAACTCCGGGTTACCCTCCGCCTTACGCTTGTTGCCTCCCAGATTTGGCGGGTTATGCTGCTGACCCTTTCCATTGTCGTTCTTCTTTCCCTTCCCTGTCTTTTCCTCATCAGACGCGGGATCCTTGGTACTATCAGAATCGGCGTATTTGACTAAAGCCGCCATCAGCGTTCCCATATCATTGCAATCACGCTTAAGGCGCCCCAGTTTCTGCCTCAACGGCTCAAAACGGCAATTCTTCTCCAACATGAGTACTGCAGAGCCGGCATCCATCTTATCAGATGAATGTATTATTTCCTTGACCCGGCGCTCCCAATGAGTTATGGATTGACCCTCCTCCTGCTTACAATTAGTCAAGTCCACAATTGACATAGATTGCTTGCAAGTGTCCATGAAGTTCTGGATAAATCGGGCCTTTAGCTCTGCCCATGAGCTAATGGAATTGGGCGGCAAACCCTTTAGCCAAGACCGGGCCGTTCCGTCTAACATCATGGTGAAGTACTTAGTCATTGTTGCGTCGCTGACCTCCAGTAGCTCCATGGCCATCTTGTAACTTTCGATCCATGCTCCGGGCTGTAAGTCGGCCGTATAATTCGGCACCTTTCGAGGTCCCTTGAAGTCCTTGGGTAGACGTACATCCCGCAGAGCCGGCACCAAACAAGGAACTCCGCCGGTTCTGGTAGCCACTCCTGCTCCAATAGAAGTCGCTTGATACTGGGAGATTTTGATATGCCGCTCGCTTGAGCCGCTTAGCTGAGTCGCCCGCTCGTCCTCCCCGACGATTCGGTCTTGCACCGGTTATAGCCACCGGACTGGTTATTCTGACGCTGGGCATTGCTTGACAAAGCTTCGACTCAATGTGCCTCATCAGACTTCGGACTCGGTTTTGACGAGGCGGTGCTAGCCAAGGCGGAGGAGTTGAATGAATCTTGTCCCGGCTGTAAGAATAGGTCTCTTGCTGCGCCAGGGCCGTCTGAATAAGATCTCTGACCCTCCGGGTCTCCACCGCTGTCGGGTCATCACCGTCCACTGGGAGAGCCGCCAAACGCGCCGACGCTGCTATCAAGTTCTTCATGGGGTTGGAGAAGTGACCAGGTGATATTGGTACATAGCGGGGCGGGGCCATACTACCACGAGGAGGTGCCATCTCTCGAGGCTGAGCCGGTCCTCCCGCTCCGGGTGTCATAAACTGATTGGCTTCGGGCGGGTTGCTAGGACCGGCACCGGGTGTAGTGAAAAGATTCCGAGGGTGGTAAACCGGAGGCAAACAGGACTGGGTTTTCTGATGTCTCCTCCTCATAACCTCATTGGATGCGTTCAGGCTCATATTAAGCTGGAAAGCCTCGACCGAGTTGTTGCTGCCGCGCCCAAAGCCGCCCGCTCTGTAGCTAACCTGGTGTCCTCAGCTGCCAAGGCCTCCTTGGCCCGGGCTATCTCCTCATGCACCCTCGCCACCTCCGCATTATACTCATCTTGATTTGCAGGAATAACCGTGGCGGTTAACAGGGCCGTCAGCTTATCCATAAGATCCATCAGCACCTGAGTCGGCGGGCGCACAGGACCTCCTGCCCCGGCTGCTCCTGACCCGGACGTTATTGCTGTTGCAGCCGTTGAGTTTTGACCGGGTTGAGTACCAGCCATGAAGACTCCTGCCCAGCTTGGCGGCTCATAGGAGTCCGGAGTACTAGAGCCGTCAGAACAGCCCCCAAGCATGCCCTCTTGGACTTGATATAAAGAGTCTGTTGAACCGGCGGACGAATCATCATCCGAGGGGACGGCCGTCTCACCACCATCTTTAGATCCTTCAGGAAATTCTTCTCCGTGGACGCAGCCCACGAAGGCACGCTTCACGACAGGTTGAGCTCAGGCGGGTCTCGCACGCTGAGCCATCTCGACGAGGTCGGTGCAGTTGTTCGGCTCAGGGCCCGGCTCACCGATCCAGCCGATGAAGACGTGGATTCCGCCAAAGGGGACCCGGTACCCGTACTCAATTGAGTCGGCGTCGGGGCCCCAGCCTTCGTTGTCGATGTAGATCTTGCCGCGACGACTCTTGGTCATCCGGCCCACTGCGTATCCCTTGAGCCCTTCGAAGCCGCCCTTCAAGAACTCAAATCCACCGTGCGCTGGCCCCATGGTGGGTGCCAACTATCGTGGAATTGTCACGGCAGATGTCCTCTTGCAAGGACTTAGTCATGGAGCCATCGCAACTAGGAAGCTTAAAGGGGTTAATCGGGACAAAGGACACGAAAGGTTTTATACTAGTTCGGCCCCTTGCGGTGAAGGAAAGCCTACGTCTAGTTGGGTTGGTATTGCTTGATGTTTCGATGACCAGGGAGCGAGATACGCTATGCCCGCTCTCGATGAGTTGTTTTTGCCCTAAGCGCCAAAGAGGTCGCCCCTTATATACACGGGTTGACGACCTGCGGCTAACAGAGTCCCGGCCGGCTTATAAACAGTGTCTGGCTCGGTGATTAGTTAAATCTACCTTATGATACAAGTCATGCCATTGTGGCGGTTTGTTACAACGGGCCTTAAGTCGCCTGTGGGCCTTAAGCCCTTTACTGAACCGCCATCTTCATGCTTGATTACATGCTTCTTTCTGGCGAGTCTTCTTTGCGTAACCCGGCCCCTCCTGGGCGGCTTAAACAAATAGTTATATCCCCAACACTGGCCACCGCCGCATGATAGGTTTAGGGATGGATTTTGTTTGTAAATGTTCGAAATGTAGTTAAATCTGCCATGTTTGTATGAAATTCGGACATGTTTGCACGGATTTCATCTGGTTTGAAATGTATATGTTAGAATAGAGTATGTAGGGATAGATGATGATGTTTAAATCGTTTCTGTATCTATCTCTTCTTCTTCTCCAAGTTGTATCGATCTCTCATTGTAATCTGGAAGAATCCTAGCGATATTCCAAACCTTGTAAGCCACGGCAACTATTCTATAAATACACATGCGGCCCGAGCAAAGGGTTTAACGCTTCCTATCAATCTTACATGGTCATCAGAGCCCTTCCTCTCGTACGTCTAGCCTTCCTGAGAGATCGATCTAGTTGATCGAGAGAGAAACCTGAAACCTATCCAGAGAGACTTGTCGAGAGAGAACCATGTCAGGCACCAACGCCAGCACCGCTGCTTCTACCATCACCATCACCAAAGAAGGGAAGGAGGAGCAGGTCTTCAACTATGCCCGGTCGATCTGGTACGCCCAGCAGCAACAGGTACAAGGATACCTTATGGGGTCTCTTTCATGAGAGGTTCTTGCGCAGGTCGCTACTCTTCAGACGCCGGCAGAGGTGTGGAGTGCCATCCACGCCTCCTTCGCTGCCCAGACGCAAGCGCAGATCGTCAACAATCGCATCGCCCATGCCAATCTCCACAAAGGAGGCATGGACATGCCCGAGTACCTGGCGAAGATCAAGGCCTTCACCGACGAGATCGCCTGCACCGACGATCCCCTCTCTGAAGGAGAAATAACCTCCTATGTGCTCAAAGGGCTGGACATCGAATATAACCCGGTGATCTCAGCCCCGCTGCACGATCGAACCGTGACCGCCCAGAGCTCTACAACCAGTTGCTAAGCTTTGAAGCTCGTATGAATCTTCTACAAGGTAATAATGTCTGCCAGTCATCAGTTAATTCCCTCACACGTGGTCGCGGTACTGGAGGCCGAGGCCGTGGTCACCGCGGTCACCAGCGGGGACGCGGACGCGGCAACAGCAACAACAGCGGGGGGCGTGGGCACGCCAACAACACTGGCCCACGTCCCCTCCGGCGCCTCCTAATCCAACACCAGGCCACGGTGCCAGCTTTGCAAGAAGCCAGGGCACGAAGTAAAAGATTGCTGGCATCGATATGATGAAGATTTCGTGCCCGAGGAGCGCCACGTTGCTGCAACCATCAGGGAGCAACAAGAAGCTGGGGACACCGTCTGGTATGCTGACTCCGGAGCCACAGATCACGTCACCAGTGAGCTGGAGAAGCTTGCAAACCGAGAGAGATACTATGGCAATGAGCAAATAAACACTGCCGCAAGTGGAGGAGGTATGGACATATGTCACATTGGTCAATCTTCCATTAATTTCCCTAATTCTAAACGTGATCTTCTTCTAAAAGATGTTCTTCATGTCCCTCAAGCGAACAAAAACCTTGCTTCCATGTCTTGTTTGTCAGCTGATAATAATGTCTTTTTTGAAACTCATCCCAAGTATTTTTTTTCATTAAGGATTGGGAAACGAGGGAGCTCCTCCATCACGGTAGATGCGTCGGTGGTCTATATCCTATCACATCAAGAGATTTTAGCCGCAGGCATCATCGTCAAGTCTACTCCGTCGTCAAACTATCCTTAGAGAGGTGGCACCAAAGATTAGGTCATCCTTCTTTAAAAATAGTTGATCAAGTAGTGAATAAAGGCAATCTTCAATTGTCTAGTAGTGAGAATAAAGAGTCTGTTTGTGATGCTTGCCAATGTGCCAAGAGTCATCAACTCCCCTATCCTAAGTCAAATAGTGTGTCTCATGCTCCGTTGGAACTGATATTCAGTGATGTATGGGGTCATGCCAGAGATTCTTTTGGAAGAAAAAAATATATTATGTTAGCTTCATTGATGATTATAGTAAGTTTACATGGATATACTTGCTTAAGTTCAAATCCGAAGTCTTTTCTGTCTTCCAAGAATTCCAAAAACTTGTTGAGCGTCAATTTGACAAGAAAATTATTGCAGTCCAGAGTGACTGGGGAGGAGAGTATGAGAAGCTCAACTCTTTCTTTCGGAGCATAGGCATTGAGCATCATGTTTCGTGTCCTCATGCACACCAACAGAACGGTTCTGCCGAACGCAAACACCGTCATATCGTTGAAGTAGGCCTTTCCCTTCTTGCTCATGCATCTATGCCTCTAAAGTATTGGGATAAAGCGTTTATTGCTGCCACTTATCTTATCAATCGTTTGCCTAGTAAGGTTATTGGAAACACAACTCCCTTAGAAAGATTGTTTCATCAAAAGCCAGATTATAATTCTCTCTAAGTTTTTGGATGTGCATGTTATCCTAATCTTCGCCCATATAATCGCCACAAACTTGAACTTCGCTCCACTCAATGCGTTTTCCTTGGCTATAGCAATCTTCGTAAGGGTTACAAGTGTCTAGAAATCTCAACTGGACGCATCTACATCTCTAGGGATGTCATCTTTGATGAAACCATTTTTCCTTTTGCCAAATTTCATCCAAATGCTGGAGCCCTCCTTCGAGCAGAAATTTCTCTTCTTTCGGATCCTTTGTCGCGTACTGATCACGGGGGAGAATTAATAGAACATGATCATGTGACTAGTCCTAAAGAAAATTCAGATGCTAATGAAAAAAATGCAGTTTTTGGCTATGATTTTATGTGTGCAGAAGAGGACGGAAATAGCGCTGGATCCGATGTTGATCTGTGCGTAATCGCAGCGCCTGAGGAAGGTGCGTGATCCTGGGCGATAGCCGCAAGACGATCCGAGGCTGACAGCCCAGTCGTCCGACGCACAGCGGCGTCTCCCGCGTCTCCCGTAGCGCCACATGGCGGGGCCATCCCACTCGCCGATCCAGTGGCCGACCAGGATTCGGGCATGGACCCAGACAGCGCGGGGCGCAGCTCGTCCGCATGCACCGCACGGGAACCGGTGCGTTCCGTGGCCGACAGCCCGACTGAAGCGGGGCCCATCAACAGCGCCATGCGGAGCACGGCTGCTGTGGCGTCTGGCGCGTGGCGAATCTCACCAGATCCGGTGCCTCTCTTGGATCTAGAGCCCTGTGGCGCGGCAGTCTAGGACGATTTGGCTGGATCTTCTGCGGCTGGTTCTGGCAATGAGGAAACTGCAACAGCCTGTACACATGTATCATCCGAGATACCTCAGCGCCACACCAGATCAAAATCGGGACTATCCAAACCCAAGGTATACAAGGACGGTACAGTAAGGTATGACCCTCGCAAGTTTGCTTTTCTCACTAGTTCAGGTGAACCTATTCATTTAGCCGAAGCTCTTGCTCACAATGAATGGAAAGGGGCTATTGACAATGAATATCAAGCACTCATGAAAAATAAAACGTGGCATCTTGTACCACCAAGAAAGGGAAAGAATTTGATTGATTGCAAATGGGTTTATAAGATTAAAAGAAAGTCTGATGGAAGTATAGATAGATACAAGGCTAGATTGGTTGCAAAGGGGTTTAAGCAAAGGTTTGGAATTGATTATGAGGATACCTTTAGCCCTGTTGTTAAGGCAGCTACTATTCGACTTGTCTTGTCTATTGCTATTTCCAGAGGGTGGAGTTTGCGTCAGCTAGACATTCAGAACGCGTTTCTTCATGGTGTTCTTGAGGAAGAAGTGTTCATGCGGCAACCACCAGGGTATGAAAACAAAAGCACACCTCATTTTGTCTGCAAGTTGGACAAAGCTTTGTATGGCTTAAAACAGGCCCCAAGAGCACGGTACTCCTGTGTTGAGTACTCAGTTACAACAACTTGGGTTTATTCCAAGCAAGGCAGATACCTCATTATTCTTTTATCATAAAGGCAACATCTCTATGTTTGTTCTTGTCTATGTTGATGATATAATTGTTGCTAGTTCCAGTTCAGAAGCTACTACCTCCCTTCTTCGTGATCTTAGTGTGGAGTTTGCACTCAAGGATTTGGGGAATCTTCATTACTTTCTTGGTATAGAGGTAAGACAGATCAAGGATGGAATACTTCTTACACAAGAAAAATACACCACAGATATCCTAAGAAGGGTAGGACTGGAACATTGCAAACCGGTTAGTACACCACTCTCCACTTCTGAGAAACTTACAGTTGAAGGGGGTGAGTTACTTGGACCGAATGATGCAACAAACTATAGGAGTGTTGTTGGTGCTCTACAGTACTTAACATTGACTAGACCTGGTATTTCATATTCTGTCAACAAAGTATATCAGTTTTTACATGCACCAAGTACAGTTCATTGGACTGCAGTAAAGAGAATTCCGAGGTATCTAAAGTTTACAATGGGACTTGGAATCAAGATTGTTAAGTCACCATCCATGCTAGTTAGTGCATACTCAGATGCTGACTGGGCATGATGCCCTGATGATAGAAGGTCCACAGGTGGTTTTGCTGTGTTTCTGGGATCAAACCTTGTGTCATGGAGTGCTAGGAAACAGGCTACTGTGTCAAGTTCAAGCACTGAAGCAGAATACAAAGCTCTTGCTAATGCAACCGCTGAAATCATGTGGATCCAGACTCTTCTATACGAGTTGGGAATCAAGGCTGCACAAGCTGCAAGGTTATGGTGTGACAACATTGGTGCTACTTATCTTTCTGCAAATCCGGTGTTCCATGCACGTACAAAACACATAGAGGTTGATTTCCACTTTGTGAGAGAAAGAGTAGCACGAAAGCTACTTGATATCAAATTTATTCCCACAGGAGATCAACTGGCTGATGGCTTCACTAAACCACTTACCACGAGAAGACTAAATGAGTTCAAGTACAATCTAAACTTAGAGAAACTTCAATAGGTTTGGATTGAGGGAGGATGTTAGAATAGAGTACGTAGGGATAGATGATGATGTTTAAATCGTTTCTGTATCTATCTCTTCTTCTGTTCTTCTTCTCCAAGTTGTATCGATCTCTCGTTGTAATCTGGAAGAATCCTAGCGATATTCCAAACCTTGTAAGCCACGGCAACTATTCTATAAATACACATGCGGCCCGAGCAAAGAGTTTAACGCTTCCTATCAATCTTACAGTATACAGCTAGCGTTGAATGTCGACCTCTCGCATTCTTGTCCGCGGACTGGTCACCCCCTGCCCGCAAACCGAATGCGGAGTAAATTTACAGGTTGTGGTTTGAGATGCCCTAATCAATGCCAGTCGAAAGCTCGTTTTGGCCATCGCCAGCTGGATCCAGTCTAGTCCACGTACGTCTGCTCGATCCAATCTCTCGACGACATACGCGCGCGCGTCCTTCCTTTCTATTTTTTTTCTCCCCTTCAGGCGCGTCTGCTCTTGTACCCCACGGCGCGTATGTGCACGTACATACGCTGCTTCTCTTCTGCATCAAGAGAGATCGCATCCAATCCAAGCAACAAAACAGGGATCCACATATCCACCGAGACCTAGCTAGCCGTCTAGCGCAGCCATGCGACCAAGATCGATCTGCAAGCGACGTGCGGTGGATGCCGCTGACGTGCTCCCGGACGACCTCCTGCACGAGATCTTCGCGCGCGTGGCGCCGAGCTTCCTCGACCTCATCCGCTGCGCGGGCACGTGCGCGCGTTGGTTCCGGCTCGTCAGCCGCCCGGCTTTCCTCCGGCGCGTCGGCATCTCGCCGGAGAACACGCGCCACCGGTCCTCCTTCCTCATTGGTGCCTTCTTCGGACCGGAAGCGATACCCGTGCACCTGAACGCGCCCAGGAAAAGGATATCCGACTCGCCTCCGCGATTCTTCAGGCTATGTGCGCAGCAGACGGGCGGCCAGCGTCTCACCTTCACCTCGTTCATCCACAACAACAATGGAACCTTCAACTACGCCAAGCCCCTGGTGTCGCGCCGCGGCCTTCTCCTCGTGCGCCGCCGCATGCCCCGTGACTGGGAGAAGATCCATCTGGCCGTGTGCCACCCCTTGTTGGGCGCTCGGAGCACGCGTCTCCTCCCACCACCTCCGCAGGATTTGGGCACCATGGGCGTTTGGTACGATATGACCGGCTATGCCCTTGTTACGGCGGCAGACCACCGCGCCGCCGGTGATCTAGACCACCGCATGCAGCCACTGTTCCAAGTGCTTTTCACCACTATATGCTTTCAAAAAAAACGGGTGTACGCCTTCTCTTACTCCTCTGCCACGAATAGTTGGAGTGCACCTATCAAGTGCTCCCAAACTTTCGGCCTCACTAGGTCTGGGCCGCTGGCTGGTGTGGTCAGCGGCAGCATCGTGCATTGGTTGTACACAAATAATATAAACTTCTACACTCTCAACATATCCGCTGACGCAACACACGTGTCCTTAACCGAGATCCCTATTCAAGTCAAAAGTGGCTTGCCGCCGTTCCCGTGCATCGTCGGGGAAGGAAAGCTCTCATTTGTTAATACAAGCACCGACTATGCCCTAGAACTTTGGATCAAGCGAGAACAAGACAATGATCATAGTGCTGAAGGTAAGGAAGGATGGGTGCAGTCCGAGCTGATGCCCCTAGAGGTCAAGGGAATTGAAATCTTGTCCTTCACAGAGAGGTCATGTGTGATACTCATGGTGCAGAAAGAGTGTCCTACCATATTCAGTCTTGACCTCGTGACCAAGAAAATACAGCCGGTGATAAGGGAAAACCGTAATTATAGTGTATTAATGAATAAATGGTTGTTGATGGTGTTCTATTGATCAGAAAATAAAACATAGTGTAATACTATTTTGTGGTAGTTTTGTTATTTTGTCAATAGTTTTTGCCATTCAATAACTGTGAGCTATAACACAAATAACAATTTTTTCTATCACCAACTTTCGGTCATCAACGAACAAATTGTGCAACAACATGCCACTTCTTTCACACACTTTGATAGCCAATCATGATTTTAACTAGATGATACCCCGCGCATTGCCGCAGGAATTTATTGTTCATTTTCTGAGTAACATTTATGTAGGAAAGACGATAACAATTTGAATCAATAATATGAGATTTTATATAAAGGTAAAAATAAGCAACAATATGTTAGATTTCATATATCGGTAATGATTCAAATTTAGTGATGTGTAAATATCCATTGTACGACTGAATAAACCATATTCTTAGAAGTATCTGTTTGATGTTGTTTGTAGATTATCTTCTTTGATTACAGCGACCTAGATATATCACTAGTAGAAAACAGGGCATTTGTCCCGGTTCGTAAGGGCCTTTAGTCCCGGTTCTTGAACCGGGACTAAAAGGTCTTTACTAATGCCTCCCACCTTTAGTCCCGGTTCTTACACGAACTAGGACAGATGAGCATCCACGTGGCCGCTGCAGGCAGCCCAGGCAGGGGGGCCTTTGGTCCCGGTTGGTGACATAAACCGGGACCAAAAGGCTTCCACGCGTCAGCATTTCAGTGGCTGGTGTTTTTGTTTTTGGTTTAAAAAAAGGGGGGGGGGAGGGTTAGGGGGTTTAGGGGGTTAATTTAGGTGTTTGTAATAGCTAGCTAATTAATAGAGAGAATTGTCCTCTCTTATCTCCGTGCTTGATCGACGCTACGTACTACATATATACGTATACAGAGGACTAGACACTCTAGCTAGCTAGTAAGCAAATGAAGGAAACAGAAGATCGTCATGAACATATATGCATACAGAGAGAAGTGATATCGACCACCTCTCCTTCTCTAAATGATTGGTCGAACAACAAGTTCTCGTATATCTATCCGACGCTACTGGCTACATATATACAATATAATTATCTCTTACAATATAATCTCCTAATTCCAAACAAACTAAGGGTCCACATGGTATTCTCCGTCTTTAGCGATCACGTGGTCAAGAAAGAATGCCGCCAATTCCTCTTGAATTGCTCGCATACGATCTAGTGGTAGTAGTTCATCCCGCATCCGAAACATCTAATTTGAAGAAGGGGGTCAATACATATATATGAATAAATGAAACTGAACACAAATGATGATAATAAAATAAAATTGTGAATATTATTATTTACGCACTTCATATTGTTTGTCAGAGTGGACTCGCAAATGTAGTATCCACAGTAATCATTGCCTTGTTCCGGCCACAACCACTTTACAAGGAATAGAGGTCAATCAAACTGATAATTAGCAAGCATGCTAAATGGTATTGATAAAACTAGCGCTTGAATCACTAGGAGATGCGTGGAACATCTACTATAGTACTTACTTTCGGGTATCTAAATTGCAGCTTCTTCGGCAGCCCGGAGTTTTTGAGGTGAATTTTTCCCAAACCCTGCCAGACAAATAAAACAATTACTTGATATCACGAAATGAACAAAGTTGCCGATATGGTGCGATAATGATCGGTTTAACTTACTTCTCTAGAATTTCAGTCAAGTCCGCACATTCCGTGGGATCTTTTCGTCTCGAGTCTAAGACGGTTACTTGTCCCTGCTCAAGCTTAATCTCTAGCAGAATATAGTGAAACCTGCGCAAGCATGCATAACTCATCAATTACATTACTACAACCTCGACTAATAAGGGATGCACAAGACAGTAACACTCACTTGACTTCGTAAGGGAAGAGTATTATAGCTTTGTTTTGATTTAATAGAAACGATTGTAGCAGCTTGGCCTCGGTATCTTTGGCATGAGATTTAACCATAAATACATCTATGAGATTTGTGTTAATGAACCCAATATCACCGACTTGTCTTTTCTTCAATTCGGCGATCTTCAATCTGCATAATTAATATAGTGAGGATAATTAAAAATACATGCAATGAAAGAGCTGACCTATATATAAAGACTTAATTAATGACAGAAGTAGTACTACTTACAGGCAGTAGCAAGTGACCATTAATTTAGTGAGGGCCTTTAGATTGAAAAACGCGAAGAACTCCTCAAATGGAACATTCAACTGTTCAATTCCAACGAGGTCATGCTCCTCTCTAACTCTCAGCGTCAAAATATTCCTCCCCTCAGACTCTCTACAGGTTTTCATGTACCAAATATGGAATCTGAACATCATCGTTGTTAGAGATCTTTCATCTTTGACGAGAGGCTTCCCATACACGTATATGTGTTCGTCCGCCTCCAAGAAATCATAATGTACATCGTCGGGCAGGTAATCTACAGGATTGTTATAACCCGGCACCATCTCGCCCGGATCATTAGCGACGCTATCTTTGGACAGCTGGAGCGGGGGGAGCGATTGGTTCGCTTGTTCGCCGAGCTGGGCAATTATTTTCCCAGCTCGTCGTTCTGTTAACCTTTGATCAGTGACAGTATTTTCAGACCGCTTCGCTTGGACAAATGACTTTTCAAGGATGCGCTCATAGTTGCCATTCGGCGGAGACTTTGGTGGTTTCCTTAGGGCAGCCAGAGTACGCTTCAGTTTCACCGGATCTATCTTCTCCTCCGGAGGTGGATGTCTCTGCGCTTTCAACACTTCAAAGAAGTCCTTCACTTCGGTCCGCACGATCTTCTTGTTTTCCTCCACGGTCATCTCGTTCGGTAACTTCTCTAGAGGCTTGAGAGGTGGACCGTATCTGTATTGCCTCCCGCCTCTGGCTGTACTACTAGACGCCGGAGCAGACGGAGTGGCCGCGGCTGTCTTCTTTCGTGCTTGCTTACGAGGCGGAGGAGAAGGACTACGACGCGCTGGAGAAGCCGGGGCGGCGGCGGGTCTCTTCCGCCCTTGCTGGCGAGGCGGAGAAGGAGGAGGCTGCTGGCTGCTCGGGCGCGCCGACGCAGGCGGAGACGGAGGCCGAGTGCCGCCACGCGCCGGAGAAGGAGGCCGACTGCCCTGATCATCACTTGCCGGAGGAGGAGGCGGTGTGCCCTGACTCGCCGGAGGAGGAGGAGGCGTCCAGTTCGGAAGGTTGATGAGCTCCTTCCGCCATAGGCATGGAGTATTCAGAGCAGAGCCCAGCCGAGTCTCCCCTTCACCGGTAGGGTGGTCAAGCTGGAGGTCCTCAAATCCCTCCGTTATTTCGTCCACCCTCACCCTAGCATATCCTTCTGGAATCGGACGACAGTGAAAAGTTGTGCCGGGTTCAGAAGGTCGAACTTGGCCGACAGCAGCCTTGACTTTTAAGTTCTGCCATTGCGCCATAAGGTGGCAATTTTGAGACACCGTGATAAAATCCATGGGGTAGCTAGCAAGAGCCGTCAAGACATGCTCCGGCTGAAGCAGCTCGGTGGAAGCCACGCTGCTTCTCTGCTGAGATGGCGGGGTAGCTTCGGGGGAAGCTTCGGCAGGTCGTTTGCTGCGATCTGCTTCTTCTCGTTCCTCTAGCCCTTGTACCCTTGCGTGCAGCGCCTGCAGTTGGCTATGCTCCACTTTCTTCCTCCTCTCCTGGGTTTTGTAACCCCCTGCGTCCGGAAAATCAACCTTCCACGGAATGGAGCCTGGCGTGCCTCGTGTCCGTCCAGGGTGCTCAGGATTGCCGAGGGCCATTGTGAGCTTGTCGTTCTCCCTGTCTGGAACGAACGTCCATTGCTGCGCTGCATTGATACAATGCGAAAGCCTCTTGACTGGTATTTTCAGTTGCTCGTCCGTCCATCGGCACTTCCCTGATACAGGGTCCAAGGTTCCGCTAGCCCCGAAGAACCAAGTCCGGCAACGGTCTGGCCAGTTCATTGTCTCTGGTTCGATCTCTTTATCAAGCAGATAATTCTCAGCCTTGGCCCACTAAGGCCCGGCTTTGAGGTATCCACCTGACCCCGTGTGATGGTGAAACTTCTTCTCCGCAGCATTTTGCTTGTTTGTCGCCCACATCTTCTTACTCTTTTCCGATGTCTTGTGGGCCACAAATGCGGGCCAGTGATCTCTGATCTTCTCATATTTGCCGATGAATTCTGGTGTCTCTTCTTTGTCGACAAACTTTTTCAGATCTTTCGTCCACCTCCTGAATAGGCCTGCCATCTTCTTAAGAGCAAAAGACTTGATTAATTTCTCTATAACTGGCTTCTCCGGATCCTCCTCTGGCGGTAGGGTGAAATTTTCCTTCAGCTCACCCAAAGATCATCTTTCTCGCATATCGTTGACATAAGACACCTCGTGGTCTTCGTTCTTAGGCTTATACCATTGGTGGATGCTGATCGAGATCCTGTCCCTAACAAGAACCCCGTGACCGAAAGCGAAAATCGTTCTTTGTCCGGATGGGTTCAATCGGTTCGCCGTCGCTGCGATTGCTGTGATCTCAAACCTTTCATCCGAGCTCAACTTTTCTTGGGCCTCGTCTCCTTACCGGTTGTGCTCGATCCGAGGGCTAGAAAAAGAAGAAAGACGAGAGTTAATTAATATGTATACATATACCAAAACAATGAATGCATCAATTAGCTAGTCACACAGCTTAACTAATATATATACCGGCGGACTCGATTCGGTCACGAGCCGTCATCACGGTCTCCTTCTTGCACCGTCATTGGGTCACCGGAGCCGTCCTCACAGTCTCCTTCTTGCACCATTATTGGGTCACCGGAGCCATCATAATCATAGCCTGCTTCTTCACCCTGTCCTTCCAGACCATCGGTGTCATTCAGAAACGAGAAGACGGCATCACTTCCTTGTGCGATTATGTCCCCCAACAACGATTCTTGTGCTTCGTCTCGGGGGGTGTCCATAGTTTCTACAAATATTTACAACATGGCAATTATTATTCAAACATGACAGATGGATATATTAGCTAGTGGCAAACGTAGAACTAGCTAGCTAATCATAGTAAGGAATCATATTAATTAGTGGCCTCGACGCTGCTTCTCTAGCTAGGGTTTGGGGTGGCCTCGAGAACGCTTCAAGGAGGGGGTAATATCGACAACGCGAGATACATACACGGCAAAATAATGTTATCGGGGAGGGGGTATATCGACCCCCCACCCACGTGTTGAAGTTATCGGGAGGGGTTTATATCGACAACGATGACATACGTACATGGGAAAATAATATTATCGGGGAGGGGGTATATCGGCCCCCCACGTGTTGAAGTTATCGGGAGGGGTATATCGACCCCCTCGTGTTGAAGTTATCGGGAGGGGGTATATCGACCCCCACGTGTTGAAGTTATCGGGAGTTTATATCGACACGACATACGTACATGAAAATAATATTATCGGGGAGGGGGTATATCGACCCCCCACGTGTTGAAGTTATCGGCTGACGACAGACCGATAAAACATAAGAAAGCGAAGAAGAAATAAAAAGAGAAGAAAAAGGGAATAGAGGAGAAGATCGAAGAAAAAAAGAAAAAAAGGAGAAGAAGAAAGGAATGAGGAGAAGAAAAAATAGTAGAATATTTTTTTCTTCTCAAATCTATTCCTTTCTTCTTCTCCTCTTTTTCTTCTTTTTTTCTTCTTATTTATTTCTCCTCTTCTCCTCCTTTCTTCCTCTTCTTATTTTCATTTTCCTCTCATTCTTTTAGTATTGCTTGTTTTTTAAATGTTCAAATAGAAAATTTGAAAAAAAGTAAAGGTTTTGCCTAATGCATTCTTCATATTTCACAACATATATGCATACAAAAAAGCATACATACATACATATATACATACAAAAAAAAGCATACATACATACATATATACAAAAAGCATACATATATATATATATATATGTATTTATGTCAGGGGCAGGGCAGGTGGGCGGCTCACTATGGGCGGCGTCGGCGACGGCGAGGTCGGGCCTGCCTGAGGCAGAGACAGTGGCCCTGTGGGCAGGGGACGGCGTCTGGGCGCTTGGCTCGGGACGACGGCGAGGCACGGCAGGCGGCGACGACGACTGCTGGTCGGCGGGGCGACGGCAGGGGCGGGCGGCGTCGGGGCAGCGGACGGGCGTCGATCTGGGCAGCCTGGCAGCGTCGATGAGCTCGGCGTCATCGGGCGGGCCGGGGGGAAACTGGCGATGAGTTCATCAAATTTGAAAACACTTTTTTTGTTTTTTTCTTTTTTGCTTTATTTATTTTATTTTGTTTCTACTTACAACAAAATACTTATTATTGCTATTTTTATTTTCTTTCCAGTTTTTTTGTTTTGTTTTCTGCATTATTTATTTTGTTTCCATATGTCCACTATGTAACCATAATATGTGTCCTTTCCCTTCTCGGTGGCTGCATCAAAGCGGACATCCACTGCCGGTTCATCTGCGTGCATTATATATAATTAAGTGTGTCAAAAATCATTACAGAATACCATGAATAAATAATTAAGTGACCAAATTAATAGAAGTTCATCATCACATTAAAACCAAAGTACATACATAGTTCTCATCTAATAACATAAAGCTCTGCAGAGCATCTAAATTAATTAAACCATACATTGAAACTATGTAAAACATTTCAATGCCAAAACAAATGCGATCATAATCGCAACCAAGGTAACAACTGATCCAACGGCATAATGATACCAAGCCTCGGTATAAATGACATATTTTCTAATCTTTCTAATCTTCAAGCGCATTGCATCCATCTTGATCTTGTGATCATCGACGACATCCGCAACATGCAACTCCAATATCATCTTCTCCTCCTCAATTTTTCTTATTTTTTCCTTCAAGAAATTGTCTTCTTCTTCAACTAAATTTAACCTCTCGACAATAGGGTCGGTTGGAATTTCCGGTTCAACAACCTCCTAGATAAATAAAATCTATGTCACGTTGGTCGGCATAATTTTCATAAACAATAAATGAACCAATAGTTATGAAAAGATAATATATACCACATCCGAATCATAGACAGGACGAGGGCCGACGGGGGCGGATACCAAAACCATCGCACTATATAAGATGCAATAATAAAAGTAAGAAAATAATACAAGTATCTATCTAAACATACAAGTAAGAATATTTTTCCTTTCAGAAAGAAGATAAGAACAAGAGGCTCACCACGGTGGTGCCGGCGATGAGATCGGCGCGGTCGATCGAGGATGGTGAAGACGGAGATGGGACGTGACAGACCGCTAAACCTAGACAAATATTGAGGAAAATGGAGTTTGGAGGTCGAGCTTGGAAAGGAGAAAGTTAAGTAGTGTGGCTCGGGCATTCCATCGAACACCTCGTGTGCATAGGAGGTGAGCTAGAGCACCACAAAGCTCTCCAACAGCCGGGCAGAAAAACAGAGCAATGAAGTGCTCGCTTCATGGCGAGGGTATATATAGGCAATTCATTGGTCCGGTTCGTGGCACTAACCGACTAAAGGGCAACTTTGGTCCCGGTTCAAGCCACCAACAGGACCAATGGTGGTGGGCCAGAGCGAGCCCATTGGTCCCGGTTCGTCCCACCAACCGGGACCAAAAGGTCCAGACGAACGGGACCAATGGCCCACGTGGCCCGGCCGGCCCCCGGGACTCACGAACCGGGTCCAATGCCCCCATGGGTTCCGGTTCTGGATTGAACCGGGACTAGTGGGCTGACCCGGCCTGGACCATTGCCCCCTTTTCTACTAGTGTATGGTGTAGGAGCACCAACCCAATCCAGTCCACCCTTCATCAGAATCTGCACTTCAACTCCGTCGTGCCCTCACAGTTGGAGAGAGCGGTGGCGAGGGTGGACGCGAAGCTGGCGAGGGACCAGAGATCACATGCGCGTGCCAGGACCTGCAATTGGTTCTAGCCCAGCCAGGCAACCAAGATAGATGGCCTCTCTAATCTATATATGCTTGTTGTGTCCTGTTTCGAGGTTTGTACCTTAACTGTTCATCATCAAATTAAATAAAATCCTCTAGATCCTACCACATGACATGTGTGGTCAGCTATCTTAAGTTAAGTTATGACAAGTATTTGTGCAAGAAGAAGAAGAAAAAGGACGAGAAATCCTCTAGGTCTTTGGGTACTGCTCGTATGTGCGTAACGGTGACCTCACCATAAGTGCATATCTTTCTCTAATAATAAAGCACGAGTTGAAGTCCGTTGAGTTCACCGTCGCGCCCTTTTAGCAGAAAACCCCGTCTGGTTTCACGTAATCAACCCGCAGTCCACATGTAAAAAACGATTCGCTGGATAATCGATCCCCAATTTCTCCTCTGCGCCGCACGCGCGAGAGATGCCCTCCCACCCGATTCCACACCCACGGGAGACCGCCCGCCGCTGCGGAGGGCCACGCCGGCGATCTCCCCTCACCCCACATGCCTCCTCTTTCCTCTCTATTCTCCTTCTATCTCCGCCCCTTGTTCATCCGCGACGGCCTGAGCTCACCATGATCCATGGCCCTCTCCTTCTGTCAGCATCGGTACATCACGGGTCGTCCGTGGCGCTCGACCTCCTCGTTCCCCGCCGCCCATACTGCACTGCGCACGCGCGCCTCCTGATCCATGGTCGCCTTTTGCCGAGCTGCGGGATCGATGTTGGGCGCCATGACCAGCCTCTTGCGCAGCTCATCCATGACGTTGGGGCTTCTGTAGAGAAGAAACGAGGGAGGGAGATGAGCAGAGAGGGGAGGAGGAAAAACAGAGGAAGGTGGGGGAGAGCAAGGGAAGAAAAGAGCAGAGAGAAGGGGCGGCGCCGCTCCGGCGAGCTACGGCTGGGGTCCTCGGTGGCTGCCTGCTGCGTGGTTGTGTCGTTGAAGCTCACATGCTGGAATGTTTATGCACAACTGAAGTTGGCACATTCAGTTCTGCATATATCGAACAGCCTTCAAAAATTCTGAAAGCAAAGAGCTGGAGAACCATCCTCTAGACTCTCCTGTATCCCCACAGATTACTTTGCTTCCAAACTTCTGATAAACACAGCAGCTTCCAATGCAATTTCACTTGCCAGATGTTGTTATTCAGGTTGTCATCATACTATATCAGCTTCAAAGTTTATTTTTAATCTCATGTAGTCAATATCTGAGCCTGAACACTCAAATTACTACAGGAGGAGGATTTCCGTAGTACCCCTGGGCTGGAATAGAATTCCTTGATTTGACGTCAAGCATTGGCAACTGCAGAATACATTGTCTCGAGGTACAATCACACTTGATTCAGAATACATTGTCTCGAGGTACAATCACACTTGATTCTCAAACAATCATTGATTCATGAATTGCAGCAGGGTGACACTACAGGAATCAGCTTCTTTGCCGTCTGCCATGGCGGACGGCAAAGCCATGGATGGCGGACGGCAAAGGCCTTTGCCGTCCGCTGGCAGACGACAAAATGTCTGGCCGAACGAGTGTCGGCAAAGGCCTTCTTTGCCGTTTGCTTCACAGAAGTGGACGGCAAAGGGTTGTGCCATCCATCGTCGTAGCCAAGCAGACGGAAAAGGTTTTGGACGGTAGTGGGGTGGGATGAGAGCCGTTAGGGTTAACAGCATGCTCTTTCCCGTCCGCTAGCAGACGGCAAAGAGCTCAGCTGGACCAGTGATGAGAAGCTGCCACCTGGCCAACTATGCCGTCAGCCAGTGGACGGCAAAGAGCTTTGAATCTTTGCCGTCCGCTGGCAGACGGCATAGCTGACCCTGTTTGCCAGTCCTATTTGGCCTCTTTGCCGTCTGCTGGCAGACGACAAAGTGACCAAATAGGCAGCCCAGTGTTCCCAGTTTGCACAGGAAGCTGCCACGTGGCCTCTTTGCCGTCTGCTAGCAGACGGCAAAGAGGCTATATATCCCCTGTTTTTTTAATCCATTTAATTTGGCAACATATAACAGATATACATACATACATATAACTCCAACATATCCAACAATATAAGAGCATGTCCAACAACATATTTCATCAAATCCAACATATCCAACAACATAAAAGTCCAACATATCCATATATATACATACATATCCAGAAACAAGTATCCAACAACATATCCATATAGACATATGTACATATCCAACAAGTTTTCATAAACAACAAGGAAACAAGAGAAGAATAGGACACTCCATCAATGCAAGCTTCCTCGTCGATCTAAAGCAAATCTGCAAATTGGGAAACATGAAAGTTAGAACACAAGAAGAAAAAGAAGAAGAAGAAGAAGACTAGCTAGAAGAAAAGGAAGAGGAGGAAAAGAAGAAGAAGAAGAAGAAGTTCTTCTTCTTCTTCTTCTTCTTCTTCTTCTTCTTTTCTTCCTATTCCTTCTTTTCTTCCTCTTCCTTTATTTTCTTCATCTTATTATGTCATTTGTGGACTAAATAGGCTAAGGTAGGTAAAAATGCCATTTTTGGGCTAAGGTAGGTAAAAAATGCTAAGTGTGTAGGTTAATTTAGAGCTAAGCTAGGTAAATAGGTCATTTTGGAGCTAACGTAGGTTAAATGGATCATTTGGCAGCTAACGTAGGTTAAATGGATCATATTGGAGCTAACCTAGGTAAACTTGGTCATTTTTTAGCTAACCTAGCTAATTATGCCATTTTTGGCCTAACTAAGCTTATTGTGTCATTTTAGAGGACAACAAGCTAAGTATATGACATTTATGAGGTTAGCAAGCACTAGTAGAAAAAGGGCCTATTGACCCGGTTGGTGAGGGCCTTTAGTCCCGGTTCATGAACCGGGACTAAAGGGTCGATATAATACCTGGCCCTTCAGTCCCGGTTCAATCCAGGCGGGACTAATGGGCCTCCACGTGGCCTGTCCACGAGCCCGAGCGGGAGGCCTTTGGTCGGTTGGTGGCACCAACCGGGACCAATAGGCATCACGCGTCAACATTTCTATGGCTGTGGTTTTGTTTTTTTTTAAAGGGGGGGTTTGGGGGTTTTGGGGGTTAATTTAGGTGTTTCATATATTGTGCAATAGCTAGCTAATTAATAGAGAAAAGTGTCCTCTCTTTTGTCCGTGGTTGGTCGACGCTACGTACTATACATACATGATAGAGAGGACTAACTAGACATGCTAGCTAGCTAGTAATTAAGCAAATGAAGATCGTCATGAACATATATGCATACAGAGAGAAGTGATATCGACCACCTCTCCTTCTCCGAGAGATTGGTCGAACAACAAGTTCTCGTATATCTATCCGACACTACCGGCTACATATATACAATAATTATCTTTTACAATACGGACGCGTGGTCCACATAGTATTCTCCGTCTTCAGCGATCACATGGTCAAGAAAGAATGCCACCAATTCCTTTTGAATTGCTCACATGCGATCTGGTGTATATATATATATATATATATATATATATATATATATATATATATATATATATATATATATATATATATATATATATATATATATATATATATGAATGAATGAAACTCAACACAAATGATGGTAATAAAATAAAATTGTGAATATTTTTATTTACGTACTTCATATTGTTTGTCGGAGTAGCCCTCTCACAGGTCGTGTGGCGGATGGACTCGCAAGCGTAGTATCCACAGAAATCATTCCCTTGTTCCTGCCACAACCACTTTACAAGAAACAGAGGTCAATCAAACTGATAATTAGCAAGCATGCTAAATGGTATTGATGAAACTAGCGCTTGAATCACTAGGAGATGCGCGTGGAATATGCTACTATATAGTACTTACTTTCGGGTGTCTAAATTGCAGCTTCTTCGGTAGTCACGGAGCTTTTTTGGTGAATTTTCCCCAAGCACTGCCATACAAAGAAAACAATTACTTGATATCAGAAATGAACAAAGTTGCTGATATGGTGGATAATGATCGATTTAACTTACTTCTCGAGCATTTTAGTCATGTCTGCATACTCCTTGGGATCTTTTCGTCTCGAGTCTAAGACAGTTACTACTCCCTGCTCAAGCTTAATCTCTAGGAGAATATAGTGGAACCTGCATGCGCATGCATAACTCATCAATATTACATTACTATAACCTGGACTAAATAAGGAAACCGAATATGCCACAAGACAGTAACACTCACGTGTAGTTGTAAGGAAAGAGTATTATATTTTTGTGTTCATTTATTTCCAACGATCGTAGCAAGTTGGCCTCGGTTTCGTTGGCACGATATTTAACCTCATTTGCATCTATGAGATATGTGTTAATGAACCCAATATCACCCACTTGTCTTTTCTTCATTTCTGCGATCTTCAATCTGCATAATATAGTGAGGATATTTATAAATAAATGCAATGAAAGAGCTGAGTTATATAGAGATACTTAATGACAGAAGTAGTACTACTTACAGACGATAGCAGGTGACCGTTGCTTTATCGAGGGCCAATTGATTGAAAAACTGATAGAACTCCTCAAATGGAATAGGCAACAGTTCAATTCCAAGGAGGTCATGCTCCTTTTAACTCTCACATACAAAGTATTCCTCCCTCGGACTCTTTGCAGGTTTTCATGTACCAATCATGCAATCTTCGCATCATCGTTGATAGAGAGCTTTCATCTTTGACGAGAGGCTTCCGTACTCGTATCTTTGTATCTGCAACTCCAAGAAATCATAATGTACATCGTCGGGCAGGTAATCTGCAGGATTGCCATAACCGGCACCATCCTCGGATAGGCGATGTCGCTAGCAGAGCACCTTGAGCGGGGGCACGATTGCTTTGCTTGTTCGTCGAGCTGGGCAATTTGTTTCCCAGCTCGTCGTTCTTTCATCCTTTGATCACCGACAGTATTCCCGATCTCTCCGCTTCGCAAATGCCTTTCCAATAATGCGCTCATAGTTGCCTTTCGGCGGAGACTTGGGTGGTTTTGTCGGGGCAGCAATGCGCTTCGCTTTGACCGGATCTACCTTCTCCTCCAGAGGTGGATGTCTCTTTGCTTTCAACCCTTGAAACCAGTCATCCACTTGATCTGCGCGATCTTCGCGTTTTCCTCCTCGCTCCTCTCGACGGTAACTTCTCCGAGTCTTGAGAAGGACCGAATCAGTATCTCCTCCGCCTTTGGCTGTACTACTAGACGCCGGAGAAGCAGAGCGGAGCGGATGTCTTCTTTCCTTGCTTACGAGGCGGAGGAGAAGGACTATGACGCGCGGAGCAGCCCGAGCGGCGGGGTCTCTTCCGCCTTTGCCGACGAGGCGGAGAAGGAGGAGGCTGGCTGCCGGACGCGCCGTGCAGGCGGAGAAGGAGACAGTGCCGCCACGCGCGGAGAAGGAGCCGGCCGAGTGCCCTGATCGTCACTCGCCGGAGGAGGAGGCGGAGGAGGCGGAGTGCCCTGACTCACGGAGGAGGAGGAGGAGGCGGAGGCGCCCAGTTCGGAAGGTTGATGAGATCCTTCCGCCATAGGCATGGAGTCTTCAGATCGAACCCAGCCGATACTCCCTTCACCGGTAGGGTGGTCAAGCCGGAGGTCCTCAAATCCTCCGTTATTTCATCGACCATCACCTTAGCATATCCTTCGGAATCGGCGGCGGTGAAAAGTTGAGTCGGGTTTAGTAGGATAAACAGAGCCAACACCGCCTTGACCTTCAAATTGCTCCATTGCGCCATAAGGTGGCAATGTTCAGCATCCGTGGTAGCATCCACGGGATAGCGGCGAGCCGTCAAGGCATGCTGCTCTGGCTGAAGCAGCTCGGTGGAAGCCACGCTGCTTCTCCGCCGAGATGGCGGGTAGCCGGGAAGCTTCGCAGGTCGTTTGTTGTGATCTGCCGCTTCTCGTTCCTCTTCTCGTTCCTCTAGCCCCATTACCCTTTCGTGCAGCGCTTTGCATTAGGCTCTGCTCCAGTTTCTTCCTCCTCTCATGGGTTTTGTAACCCCTGCGTCCGAAATCCAGCCTTCCACGAAGCGAACTGGCGTGCCTCGTGTCCGTCCGGGGTTCTCGAGATTCGAGGGCCATTGTGAGCTCGTCCTTCTCCACATGCGGAGCGAACTTCCCTTGCTGCGCTGCTTCGATATAATGCTGAAGCCTCTTGGTGGTATGTCCAATTGTTCGTCCGTCCAAATGCACTTCCTGTTATAGGGTCCAAGGATCCGCCGCCCCGAAGAACCAAGTCCGCAGCGGTGCAGCCAGTTCATTGTCTCGGTTCGATCCCTTTATCAAGCAGATCATTCTCAGCCTTGGCCCACTTAGGCGGGCTACGAGGTAGCCACGACCTCGCGCGATGGTGAAGCTTCTTCTTCGCAGCATTTCTCTTGTTTGTCGCTGACATCTTTTTACTCTTTTCCGATGTCTTGTAGGCCACAAATGCGGGCGATCATCTCGACCTTCTCATATTTGCCCTTGAATTCTGGTGTCTCATTTTTTCGACATACGTATTGAGTTCTTTCTTCCAATTCCTGAATAGTTCTGCCATCTTCTTAAGAGCAAAAGACTTGATTAATGGCTCTATTCTTGGCTTCTCGAATCATCCTCTAGCGGTAGGGTAAATTTTGACTTCAGCTCAGTCCAAAGATCATTTTTCGCATATCATTGACACAAGACACCTCGGGGTCTTCGTTCTTAGGCTTATACCATTGGTGGATGCTGATCGCGATCTTGTCCCTAACGGAACCCCGACCGAGCAACAAATGCCTTCTTTGTCCGGTAGGGTTCAATCGGTTGGCCGTCGCGCGATTTGTATGATCTCAAACTTTTCATCCGAGCTCAACTTTTCTTTGGGCCTCGTCTCTTTACGAAGTTGTGCTCGATCCGGAGGGCTAGAAAAAGAACAAAGGCGAGTTAATTATTATGTGTACATATATACCAAAACAAAGGCGAGAGCTAGTCGGCCTGACAGCTTAACTAATATATATACCTGGCGGACTCGGTTTGGTGATCACGGAGCCGTCCTCACGGTCTACTTCTTCACCCTCTCCTTATTGCACCGGCATTGGGTCATCGGAGACCATGTAAATCATAGCCAGCTGCTTCTTCACCCTCTCCTTCCAGACCATCGTTGTCGTTGAGAAACATCAACGAAGGGCGGCATCACTTCCTTGTGCGATTATGCCCCTCAACAACGCTTCTTGTGCTTCGTCTCTCGGGGTGTCCATAGTTTCTACAAATATTTACAACATGGCAATTATTATTCAAACATGACAGATATGGATATATTAGTGGCAAGCGTAGAACTAGCTAGCTAATCACAATAAGGAATCATATTAGTGGCCTCGACGCTGCTTCTCTAGGGTTTGGGGTGGCCTCGACAACGCTTCAAGGGTTAGGGGTGGCCTCGAGGCGCTTCAAGCTAGGAGGGGTAATATCGACCCCCACGTGTTGAAGCTATCGGGAGGGTCGGCGTTGAACAGTACATCTATGTCCCACAAGTGGCGTGGGCATCGGCGCCCATGATGGGGTAGAGGGTCGTGGATCGCCGAGCGGTCGAGGTCAAGGTCGAAGATCGCCGAGGTCGAGAGGTTGCCTAGTGTCAAAGTTCAACAAAACCATGTCTTCATCATTAGGCGAAAGTAACAGGTGCATGATGGTGCGAAGCTCTCCAATGTTATTTTGGAGCGGAGTCCCGAGATAGGATAATTCGCTTTTTGGTACAAAGTTCAGCAACAAGGCAAATTATCCTATCCGGGACTCCATTCCAGAACAACTTTGGAGGACTTCGTACCATCATGCCATGGTTACTTCCGGCTAATGATGAAGCCATGGATTTCTTCAATACTTTGACACTATAGGAACCCTCGACCCTGAAACCTTCGACCCTTGACCCCTTAACGACCCTCGACCCTCTACCCTAGTTCCCGACCCTTGACCCCTCGGCGGTCCTCGACACCCTCGTTATATCGACAATGACGCAACATACATATACATGGGAAAATAATGTTATCGGGGAGGGGGGTATCGGTACCCCCCCCCTCGTGTCAAAGTTTCTTCTTTCTCCTCTATTCCTTTCTTTCTTCTTCTCCTCTTCTTTTTCTTCTTATCCCTCGAGAAAGGAAAATAAGGAAAAGGAAGAAAAGAGGAAGAAGGAAGAAGGAAGAAGAAGAAAAAAAAACAAAAAAAGAGGAGAAGAAGAAAAGAATAGAGAGAAGAAGAAAAATTAAAAAAATTCTATTTTTCTTCTTCTCCTCTATTCTTTCTTCTTCTCCTCTTCTTCTTCTTTTTCTTCTTCTTATTTATTTCTCCTCTTCTTCCTATCCCTCTTCTTCTCCTTTCTTCCTCTTCTTTTTTCCTTTTCCTCTCATTCTTTTCTTCTTCTTGTATTGCTCGTTTTTTTAAATAATGTTCAAATAAAATCTATGAACATAAAACATATATATACACAGAGAACATATATACATTTTTATAAAATGCAAAAACAAAAAATTTAAAAAAGACATATAAACAGATATACATACAGTCATTTTTCTTTCATATGAACATACATACATACATTTTCTTTCCATATGACCATACATACATTTTTCTTTGCATATGACCATTCATACATTTTCTTTGCATATGCTTTGCATATAAACATACATACATATGAACATACATACATACATATCAACATAACATACATACACAAAAATTCTAAAATCTGCCTAAAAAATTATATGAAAAAAGCATACATCATCCATCCATCCATATAATGAACATATACATCATCCATCCATCCATATAATCAACATATGCATATGAAAAAAATTATATGAAGAGGATCGAGGGGAGGGAGGAAAGGGGTCGCGGAGCCGGACGAGCGGGAGGAGGCGGCGTCGAGGCAGGCGGTGGGGGGCGAGGCGCCCGGCGCAGCGATAATGGTGAGGCGGGCAGGGCCTGAGGCGTGGCCGTGCGTGCTTTCGGGACGGGCAGGGGCACGGGCGGCGGACGGCGTGGGCTCGAGGCGTGAGGCAGGGGCACGGGAGGCAGGGGATGGCGGCGGCGGCGGCGTGGCGACGAGAGGCTGTGGCGATTTGGGCAACTGGCGGCGGGGGCAACAGCTAGGGAGGCGAGGAGATGTGAAATTTTCACAAGTCCTAGTTATATAGCAAGGGCATTGGTCGGTTCGTGGCACAAACCGAGACTAATGCCCCCCTTTAGTCCCGGTTGGTGCCACCAACGGGACCAAAGGCCAATTTTCATGAGCCCAAAGGGCGGAAGCGGCGACCTTTGGTCGGTTGGTGCCACCAACCGGGAATAAAGGGGCATTAGTCCGGTTGGTGCCACGAACCGGACCAATGCTAGTCCCGGTTGGTGCCACCAACCGGGACCAAAACCTGTGCTGCCAGCGCGAAAAGTTTAGTCCCACCTCGCTAGTTGAGAGAGCTCGAGTGTGGTTTATAAGCTCTGCTGCGCCCACCCACTCGAGCTTCTCTCAATCGCACACTTTCGGCCTAACGTGCAATCTCTGCACTGTGGGCCCTCTTGGGCCTCCAGCGGGCTGAATCTGGCCCATGGTAGGGTTTCTAGTCGTATTCAGGTCGTGGGGCCCGATGGGTGGCACTTTTTTCTTTGTTGCTTTATTTATTTTATTTTGTTTCTACTTACAACAAAATACTTATTGTTGCTATTTTTATTTTTTTCCAGTTTTTGGTTTTGCTTTCGCATTATTTATTTTTGTTGTTTTTGCTTTATTTTTAATTCTTTTTGCTTTTAGTTTTAGAAAATTATAAACTTTCTGTTAGTGCCATTAGTTTTCAAATTTGAAAACACTTTTTTGTTTTCTTTGTTGCTTTATATATTTTATTTTGTTTGTACTTACAACAAAATATTTATTGTTGCTATTTTTATTATTTTTCAGTTTTTTGTTCTGTTTTTTGCATTATTTATTTTTTGTTGTTTTTTGCTTTATTTTTTAATTCTTTTTGCTTTTAGTTTTAGAAAAATTATAAACTTTCTGTTAGTGCCATTAGTTTTCTAATTTGAAAACACTTTTTGCTTTATTTATTTATTTTATTTTGTTTCTACTTAAAACAAAATACTTATTGTTGCTATTTTTATTTTTTTCAAGTTTTTTGTTTTGTTTTCTGCATTATTTATTTTTTTGGTTTTTGCTTTATTTTTAATTCTTTTTGCTTTTAGGTCAGCAAAATTATAAACTTTCTGTTTGTGCCATTAGTTTTCTTTGAAATTTGTGTGAATCACAAGTTTGTGAGCTCAACAAAGGCGTGTTGAGGGCGGGCTTATAAACGGTGTGGCGCCCTTGGTTGGCGAGGTTTTCAAATTCATAGTTTTTAAATGAACTCTGAAAAAGTTGGCATAGCATGTGCATGTACAAAGCGGACAATGGTATCATACTAAATGCATTACAAAGTTGGCATGGTATCATCATAATAGTTGCGGGAGAAAGTCTTCACTTTTCTTCGCTTACATCGTTGCTTATTGCGCCGTAACCATGGATAATCTTCATCGTTTATCGGGATGCTTGGGTCAGCCTTGACTTTGAAGGGGGAATTTCATGAAACTTTTCATACTCTTGAGACATGTCATCTTGCCCTCCACTCCCGGGATGTCCCTTTTTCTGAAAGAACTATGTGGCGCTTTGGCTCATTGTGTGATGTATTTGCTTCCTTATCTTTTCTTTTCCTCGATGCGGTAGACATGTCCTTCACATAGATAACCTGTGCCACATCATTGGCTAGGACGAGCGGTTCGTCGGTGTACCCAAGATTTTTAGATCCTTTGCTGTCATTCCGTACTGTGGGTCTACCTGTACCCCGCCTCCTAACAGATTGACCCACTTGCACTTAAACAAAGGGACCTTAAAATCTACTCCGTAGTCAAGTTCCCATATGTCTACTATGTAACCATAATATGTGTCATTTCCCTTGTCGGTTGCTGCATCAAAGCGGACACCGCTGTTTTGGTTGGTGCTCTTTTCATCTTGGTCAATCGTGTAAAATGTATTCCCATTTATTTCGTATCCTTTCCAAATCATTACAGTCAAAGATGGTCCCCTGGACAACAAGTAAAGCTCATCACAAACAGTGATGTCACCTCTGAGACGTGTTTCCAACCAACTGCTCAAAGTCTGATGTGTTCACATGTAATCCGATCGTCGCCTTTGCTCCGGGTGTTTGGGCGCAGACTGTTCTTGTGTTCATCGACATCTGGGGTCACCAAGGTAGAGTTACGTAGAAGCTGTGTAGTGTGCTTGAGACCAAGAATATCCGTCCTGCATATTATTGAGTCTCTTCCAAGCGTGCCTTTTCGGTCAGTCTCCCCTCATACCGCGATTTAGGGAGACCTATCTTATTAAGGCCAGGAATGAAGTCAAAACAAAACCCGATGACATCCTCTGTTTGATGGCCCATGGAGATGCTTCCTTCGGCCTAAGCGATTCTGAACATATTTCTTTAGGACTCCCATAAACCTCTCAAAGGGGTACATATTGTGTAGAAATCGGGCCCCAGAATGACAATCTCGTCGACTAGATGAACTAGGGCGTGCGTCATGATATTGAAGAAGGATGGTGGGAACACCAGCTCAAACCGACAAGACATTGCGCCACATCACTCCTTAGCGTTGAGTACGATTTCTGGATCAATCACCTTCGAGATATTGCATTGAGGAATGCACATAGCTTCACAATGGCTAATCGGACGTTTTCGGTAGAAGCCCCTCAATGCAACCGGAAGCGGTTGCATCATAATCACGTGGCGATCATGAGACTTTAGGTTCGGAACTTTTCTCGGCATATTTATTATTCCCTTTATATTGACGAGAAGCCGGTCGGGACCTTCATCTTGAGCAGGCATTGAAAGAATATTTCTTTCTCTTCTTTAAAAGAGCGTGGTGGCGGGACCTTCATCTTGCCGGAGGCATGCCCTCTTTTTCGTGCAAGCGTTGCAGGTCCTCTCGTGCCTCGGTCTATCTTTTGTCTTCCCATACCGCCCAAGAAGCCTAGCAGGTTCACACAAAGGTTCTTCGTCACGTGCATCACGTTGATCAAGAGCGGACCTCTAGGTCTTTCGAGAGGGTAGGTCCCAAAATATAGATTTCTTCTTCCACATGGGTGCGTGATTCTCGGCGTCATTGAACAGCTAGTCCACGGGACCCTTTCCAAAGATTACGTGTAAATCATTGACCATAGCAAATGCGTGATCACCGATGACGCATGGCGGGCTTCTTCCGGTGATCTGCCTCGCTTTGAAATGCTTGCCTTTCTTTCGACATTGATGGTTGGTCGGAAGAAATCGGCGATGGCCGGTACACATTCTTCCTGCAGCTTCCGGTATATACTATCGGTGTCAAGTAAACAGTGCGTGCATGCGTGGTATCCCTTGTTTGTCTGTCACGAAGGTTCTTGAGAGCGGGCCAATCGTTGATGGTCACGAACAACAACGCCTTTAGGTCAAATTCCTCCTTTTGTGCTCATCCACGTCGTACACCGTTTCCATTCCACAGCTGTAAAAGTTCTTCAACTAATGGCCTTAGGTACACATCAATGTCGTTGCGGGTTGCTTAGGGCCTTGGATGAGAACGGCATCATAATGAACTTCCGCTTCATGCACATCAAGGAGGAAGGTTATACATACATAGAGTCACGGGCCAGGTGCTGTGATTGCTGCTCTGCTCCCGAAAGGATTAATGCCATCCGCGCTTAAAGCAAACCATCGTTCCTTGGGTCCTTTGCAAACTCATCCCGATACTTTCTCTCGATTTTTCTCCTCTGCGACCCGTCGTGGGTGCTCTCAACTTCCGTCTTTCTTACGGTCCTCTTTGTGCCATCGCATCAACTTGGCATTCTCTCCGTTTACGAGCAGACGTTTCAACCGTGGTATTATAGGAGCATACCACATCACCTTCGCAGGAACCCTCTTCACGGGAGGCTCGCCGTCAACATCACGGGGTCATCTCGTCGATCTTATACCGCAATGCACCGCATACCGGGCATGCGTTCAGATCCTTGTAGGCACCACGGTAGAGGATGCAGTCATTAGGGCATGCATGTATCTTCTCCACCTCCAATCCTAGAGGGCATCGACCTTCTTTGCTGCGTATGTCTTGTCGGGCAATTCGTTATCCTTTGGAAGCTTCTTCTTCATTATTTTCGGTAGCTTCTCAAATCCTTTATCGAGCCTGCATTCTCTGCCTTCCACTGCAGCAATTCGAGTACGGTACCGAGCTTTGTGTTGCCATCTTCGCAATTGGGGTACAACCCTTTTGTGATCCTCTAACATGCGATCGAACTTCAGCTTCTCATTATGACTTTCGCATTGTGTCCTTGCATCGACAATGACCCGCGGAGATCATCATCATCGGGCACATCGTCTGGTTCCTCTTGATCTTTAGCAGCTTCGCCCGTTCCAGCACCATCGTGCACATCGTCAGTGCATCTTGATGTTCGATAGCATCACCGTATTCAGGGGCACATAGTTGTCATCGTACTCTTCTTCCTCGCCGTCTTCCATCATAACCCCTATTTCTCCGTGCCTCGTCCAAACATTATAGTGTGGCATGAAACCCTTGTAAAGCAGGTGGGTGTGAAGGATTTTCGGTCGAGTAAGACTTCGTGTTCCCACATATAGGGCATGGACAACACATAAAACCATTCTTCTTGTTTGCCTCAGCCACTTGAGAAAATCATGCACGCCCTTAATGTCTTTGGGAGGTGTGTACGTCACCGTACATCCATTGCGGTTCATCTGCGTGCATTATATATAATTAATGTGTCAAAAATCATTCTGAGAACATCATGAATAGATAATTAAGTGACCAAATTAATAGAAATTCATCATCACATAAAAACCAAAGTACATACATAGTTCTCATCTAACAACATAAAGCTCTGCGAGCATCTAAATTAATTAAACCATACATTGAAACTATGTAAAACATTTCAATGCGAAAACAAATCGATCATAATCACAACCAAGGTAACAACTGATCCAACGGCATATTGATACCAAGCCTCGGTATGAATGGCATATTTTCTAATCTTTCTCATCTTCAAGCGCATTGCATCCATCTTGATCTTGTGATCATCGGCGACATCCATAACATGCAACTCCAATATCATCTTCTCCTCCTCAAGTTTTTTATTTTTCCTTCAAGAAATTGTTTTCTTCTTCAACTAAATTTAACCTCTCGACAATAGGGTCGGTTGGAATTTCCGGTTCAACAACCTCCTAGATAAATAAAATCTATGTCACGTTGGTCGGCATAATTTTCATAAACAATAAATGAACCAATAGTTATGAAAAGATAATATATACCACATCCGAATCATAGACAGGACGAGGGCCGACGGGGGCTGATACCAAAACCAATAATAAAAGTAAGAAAATAATACAAGTATCTATCTAAACAAACAAGTAATAATATTATTCCTTTCAGAAAGAAGATAAGAACAAGAGGCTCACCACGGTGGTGCCGGCGATGAGATCGGCGCGGGTGATCGACGGCGATGAAGACGGGGACGGGGCGTGACGGACTGCTAAACCTAGATAAATATTGAGGAAAATGGAGCTTGGCGGTCGAGCTTGGAGAGGAGAAATCTTAAGTAGTGTGGCTCGGGCATTCCATCGAACACCTTGTGTGCATAGCAGGTGAGCTAGAGCACCACCAAGCCCTCTCCCCTCGGCCGGAAAAAAGCAGTAGTGTGCTCGGCTCTTGCGAGGGGCTATATATAGGCAGCACCATTAGCCCGGTTGGTGGCATGAGCCGGGACTAAAGGAAGCCTTTGGTCCCGGTTCATGCCACCAACCGGGACCAATAGTGGTGGGCAGGAGCCAGGACCATTGGTCCCGGTTCGTCCCACCAACCGGGACCAAAAGGTCCGGACGAACCGGGACCAATGGCCCACATGGCCCGGCCGCCCCTGGGCTCCTGAGCCGGGCAAATAGCTCCATTGGTCCGGTTCTGGATTGAACCGGGACTAATGGGCTAAACTGGCCTGGACGAAAGCGTTGTTTTCTACTAGTGAAGGTTATTATGCCATTTACGAATAGTAAGAGGAGGAAAAGAAGAAGAAGAAGAAGATCATTTGGGAGCTAACGTAGGTTAAATGGATCATATTGGAGCTAACATAGGTAAACTTGGTCATAAATGGACTAAATAGGCTAAATTATGTCATAAATGGACTAAATAGGCTAAATAAGAAAAAAAATACCGTTATGACGGAGGTGAAGGAACGGTCGGGGCTGCGCCAGTGGCAGACGTAGGTGAAGGACCGGTCGGGGTTGCGCCATTGCTAGACGTAGAAGGATTGGTCGATGCTTGTCGTGAGGCATGCTGCACCAAAGATCATTTCCAATAATGTCTCGTTAGCATGATGCAACTGAAATGTGAATACTAGTAACTAACGTCCATTCAAATCAAACTCACCGTGGTCGCCGGAGCTATCCGGGGCATCGGCGGAGGGGTCTGACCGTTTTTCTCGCACATGGTCTGCACATTTGGTTCTCACGAGTCAGTCATATTAGTTAGTAATGCAAACATTACGTGCATGATTTGGCTAATATGCACGAGAAACGTACCACGAGGAGCTCGTAGAGGGCCCGGTGAAACGCCTCGTTCCGGTTCCACTCCTCCTCCAACAGCTTAGCCGTCCTCTCCTCCATCTCCCTCTCCCTCTCCGCCGCCTCCCTTTTTGCCTCCTCCAAAATCGCCTGGGTTTTCAATCTCTCTTTTTCAACTAAGGCCCGCAACACACCACTCCTCGTTAGCATTGTAATCATCGACGGATGCACACACAATGTAATGGAGGAAAGGTGAGAGAACCGGTATAACTAACCGCCATGGCGAGCTCCGCGGGCCGTGCACGAGGCGTTATCTCAGGAGCAGAGCTACTCTGGCGCTTCTTGATCTGCGGGAGAGTCATAGGACAATGTATCAAGCCATCACCAATGGCTACGGAGCCATGGGACCTCCCGCCACCAGATATCATCACCAGCTCTGTATCAAAAGGATCCTGGCTCGGATTAAAGTCCTCCCCTTTCCTCGCCTTCCCCTCGATTCTGTACTTCACCATCTTGTGGTGGGAGGAGATGTTGATGAAGCTCTCTGGATGATCTAGGTCAGACTCCGAGAATGCCTTGGCCTTCTTGTAAGGGGCACTATGGGCCATGCCATAGAGGCCGAACAGACTTGGCACAGGCTTCTTATGGTGGTGCGCCTGAGAGAGAGGGACAAAATATTAGTTAAGGGCTCGAGCTAGCATGAAGAATGATATTGCTATGTAAATAGGTCATTTTGGAGCTAAGTAAGGTTATTATGTCATTTTTGAGGAAAATAAGCTAAGTTTAGGTTATTTTGGAGGTAACCAAGATTATTATGCCATTTTTGACAAAAGTATGCTAATTATGTCATTATTGAGCTATCCAAGGTAGTTATGCCATTTTTTTTTATCTAACTAAAGCATATTTAGGCATTTTATAGAGCTATCTAAGGTTATTATGTCATTTTAGAGCTAATTATGTCATGAATGAACTAGCTAAGATTAGTTTAGGTCGTTATTGAGCTATCCAAGATAGTTATGCCATTTTTTAACTAACTAAAGCATATTTAATTATTTTATAGAGCTATCTAAGGTTATTATGTCATTTTAGAGCTAATCTTCTATCTATCTATCTATCTATCTATTATATACTTAAAACAATAGAAAACGAACGATGAAGATTTATCTCTTTAAAGTTATGATTTTTGAACGGCCTAGATTTAACGGCCCACGTAATAGAATTATTTTTTTAACCGCCACGTGCTAAAATCAAACCTGCCTAAATAAACCAATTTCACAAGTTGGTCAAGTGTATTGTTTACCAAAGGTAGTCAACGTGAGTCCGTAAAGGACACGCTAAAAAAAGATACAGACAGGCACCAAGCCAGCCCGAGCACGTAGGTTCCCAGAAACTTAATAGGAAAGCACGTAGGTGTTCAAAAAAAAAAAAACAAATAGGTTCCGAGAAAAGGAAATACGTACCAAGTATATATCCACCTACAAACTTCCGTGAAGGATTCAAATTTGTAACAGGGCAGCACATGTATGTAGGAAAAAAACAAATACGTGCATGCATGTAGAAAACCGTTTTCTGCATACACGCTTTAAACATCCGTAGATGGCTACAGAGGGGTGCAGGGCATGTATTAGAAAAAGTGAATGAAAAAATTCGTCTACATATGGACTAAATCAATTGTATTGTTGATCTCAAATTTTAGCAGCTTAGATTTAAAAGTAATACGTACGTAGTATTTTTTTTTTTAACAAGTTCGACTTAGGGGACGATACGGACTCCCGCCACCGTGCATGCACAAGTTGCCGAACCGTCATGCATTCCATCTGGTCGCATGCATATGAATAGACGTGATAATCAAATCTAAGACAAATGAGGGATGGACTCAAGTCAAATATGAGATGTGCTTCAAATATTTTCTATTTCCAAACTGCCGAAACTACACTTGCGGGATGATTAGACCTATATCAAGAATCTTGCCATCATGAAATCCCGGAGCAGTCCGGTTTGGGCACCGGCTGCAATGCAGGGATTCCATCATCCACGATGTCATCATGAACATCAAGTTAGTAGCGTCAGCATGAGCCATATCTCTAAGTCAAAAAAGAGCACGAGCCACACCTGTTTTATTTTCTTTGCACGCTATCACAAAATAGATACGACGAATTGATGATGACAATATGAAAATTTGCATCTGACGAATTAACTTCAGTTGATCTTCAGATTAATGTTACTGAATTTTGAAAGCATAGCCCTATTTTACAAAATGATATTCTTAATAGAAAATGCCCAAAAAAACACAGTACTCATATGAATCCGTAAACAGCTAAAGATGTTTTTAGGGGATAAACAGCTAATGATTGAAACAAATTGGACATCGATATTACGGAACAAATGAAGAAAACCTAATAAAAAGATAACACGCCAAAAAATATTTAAGTGTATCAAACATAGATTTAGCTACAAATTAATATTACTGGATTTTGGAAGTATAACCCTATTTTATAAATGATATTCTTAATAGAAAATGTCAGAAAAATTACATTACTCATATGAATCCATAAAAGCTAAAGATTGGAAAAAAAATGTACAGAGTATATAATGGTAGAAACCCAACAAAAAAGATAGTTAAGTGTATCAAACATAGATTTAGCTGTAAGATTTATATGAAAAATATATTTATAGTTGAGATAAGTGGAGGCAGGGGGCGGAGGCACCGCCCAGCGACCCTGGGCACTTGCCCGGGCTCGCTGGCGTGGCGACAACAGCGATCGACAAAGATATAATGGGCTAAACCTGTTCGTTTCCTGCTTTACCCGGGCAAAAACAATTTGGGCCTTGTTTGTCACAGTTCACAGCCCAGGTTGAAACAATTGACGCGAGGGAATACATACCACCAATATTGCGTACGTTTTTCTAAAAAGAAAATACTGCGTACGACGCATTGACAGATCGATCTCTCCTTCAACCCGTCTGTTAGTTTCTCAGGCTGTCGATGCAAAAAAAAAAAAAGTTTCTCAGGCTGCGAGTGCACGGCCGGCGGCTGGCCTTAGCCCTAGATGGCTAGACGCACAGACGGCGGCGAGGGACGCACGGCACGTCGGTGTCCAGGCAAGTCTAATCGTCCCTCATCCGCTCCTTCCTCTCATAGTCTCATTCAGGTTCGGCAGTTTGTCCGGAAAGAATCCTCCATGGAAATTACGATTGGGGATCGATTTGGAGCACACCCAAGGCCTCAAGTACAACCTTAAAATAGCATCAGCGCGGCGCTCCTCTGTGCTGTGATGTTAGTTGAAGTGTTAATTACTACTACTACATCCTCCAGAAGAATCAATTTCATACGCAAGTGTTTAATGATTTCTTTACCTCTGAAAATTCATTTTGCAATGAACCAATAGACTCAGGACTTCAATTTAGGGAAGAAATTGCACAATGACATCTGGCAATGAAGCTTGTTATGTCTTTCTTTTGGCAAAATGAACAAGTGAGAGAGGCTTTTGACCATGGTGGAAGAAATTGCACAATGACATCTGGTATGGATAGCTTTACTTTTATTGGCAACATGGCGAGTTTGCCTCTATGCAAGGCTAATTTTATGTCTTCTGTTGTCAAGTCTCAATCTAAGAAACTTCATTTTTGTTAGACTATTATGTTAAGGCTTTCACTTAGTTATTAATGCGAATTTGTGGTTTGGGACTTCTTTGCTATATATATTATATGTAGTGTATCTGAATACCCGGTTGTTTATTTCTAGATTATACACTTAGGCTCAACTTGCCCAGGCTCTACAAAAATTCTGGCTCCGCGCCACTGGTGGAGGCATGCATAAATGAGGATCAATTGCAATGTTCACGACAAATGGAGTTTCCGGAGAAGTTCTACACAAGGAAGGATCAAATATTTTAAAAAGTGTCTTACAAGGCATGCATGAAATCGAGAAGAGTGATGACATATCAATAGAAATGTGCCATGTGTGCAAGTGAGCATATTGTATGGGACAAGAAAAATGGTGTTGTTGCAGCAAAAATAAAATCTGAACCAACAAATCATATCAACTTGTGCAAAAGGATATAAGTTTGTACAACGCAGCATGGATTTAATCTATGTCGTGACCAAGCAAGGGATATATGTTTCAACAATTGTTGGTCGACATACACGCGTTACAAGGACAAGCGACATATACAGTTCAATAATAATATAGATGCATGAAAGCATCTCTAGAGGCATGTCACTTCACAAACACAAAACCAATGCATTATGGCTACCAGAGGAAGGAGGAAGAGGAATGCAAAGTTAAGTATGAGTCATATATTTCAATTTAAGAAAATAGGGGTGAAGAGATTCACACTAAGGGATGAGGTGTGCAAGACATAACCTACAAATTAGTTTGAATGTTCCTGATTTTGCACCACAGAAAAAATACCATTGCCCATTTGGGTCACATGGTAATGAATTTTCTTGCTAAAGAACCAATATTTGCATAGTAAAATTGAATGGTAGTGCATGTCTGGGGAAATAACATTATCTTAAGATACCAATTTTTAAGTGCTTTGGCTATTGGGTTTTCGTAATGAGACATGTCGATCTAACAACACATCAACGTCTAGCCGCGCAATTATGTCATAAATATACTATCCAAGGTAGTTATGCCATTTTTAACTAACTAAAGCATATTTAGTTATTTTATAGAGCTATCTAAGGTTATTATGTCATTTTAGAGCTAATTATGTCATAAATATACTATCCAAGGTAGTTATGCCATTTTTAACTAACTAAAGCATATTTAGTTATTTTATAGAGCTATCTAAGGTTATTATGTCATTTTAGAGCTAATTATGTCATAATGTACTATCCAAGGTAGTTATGCCATTTTTTAACTAACTAAGCATATTAAGTCATTTTGGAAGGAAAAAATGCTAGCATGAAGAATGAAATTGCATGAATGATGTAGAAAACCACATACCCAGTGATCCCCGTACTCAAACAGGTTGGAGCTCCCTTCATAGTGTGGCACACCAACCATTTGGTCACGCTTATCCTTAGCCCTATGGTGTTCGACTAGCCATTGGGGAGAGCACCACATATCCACCAACGCCTCCCAACAGTCCATCTTATCCGCACACCATCTCGGGGGCACCTAAGTTAGTCAAGAGAAATTTCAGCGCTACACCTATGAATCAAATCAAGAAAACTAAGTTCAAGGCCTTAAGAATAGGTATAATTACCGCCAAGTACTTCTCCCTACTCAGAAACTTGCCGCGACACTTCTTCTTGCCCCTCCTAATACCCTTCGAGGCGTAGTAGTCTCGAACGGCCTGCACCCGAGCCTCGTACCATAATTTCTGAAGTAGGCGCTTGCACTCGGCTTCGACAACCATAGACGCGGCCTCCTGTTCTCCCTCTGAAACCCCGTAGAAGGTCTGCAATCAAACAAGACAACACTGATTAGTACAATCACTAGCTAGGTAGTGTTGATTTTTAATTCTGTAAAGGAGAAATTACCCAAAACCGACGGAACACAATGTCGACCACCGTCTCGCACGCGACACCGGCGACCATCTCCATCGCAGGGGCCGGGGCAACCGAGTACAGCTCTCAGCTCAGTGCTAGCTGTGGAACCTGACCCTCACCGGGCAACGTGACCCACCCAGGGAAGTGCTGCCGGCAAATCACACCAAGGATCGTGTTGGGCCTGCGGACACCATGGGGGTGTACCCAGCCCCTGCAGTATGACAAGGCCAATGCATTAGATATTAATTTGAAGAAACATGAAGGCAAAAGGTTAAAAAAAGAGTAAATGCACTTACTTCAACCCATTAGGCGCAATCAAGCTACCTCTGGTCGGGGGTCGTCGGCACGGGCGGGAGCTTTGTACAGCCACACTTGTACACTTTCTTGCCCTTCTCAACCAGCTCGTAGTCGCTGTAGCTATCATCAGAAAAGGTGTCCTCGCTACCATCAGTAGGGCCACTAGCCTCCGGAGTCTCATGGGAAGAAGACTCCGGGACCGCAGTCTTCTGGGACGAAGACTCTGGGACCGCACTCATGTGGGGTGAAGGATCGGCGACCCGAGTATGGTGGGGCGAAGGATCGGCGACCCGAGTCTGCTGGGGCCAAGGATCGGCGACCCGAGTCTGGTGGGGTGGCGAAGGATCGGCGACCGGGGGCTCATGGACCGGAGTCCGAGACGGGTCCATGTCAGACGGAGCAGTCATGTGGTCGGGTGAATCAGCTGGGGGTGGCGGCGAGGAAGGCGTAGCAGCCTTCCTACCTCTCTCGCTGCCACGTCCACCTCTAGCCGCCTTCTTCCTCCCCCGACCTCTCCCAGCCGAAGAAGAAGCACCCGTCGCTAATGTCTGCATACTGTCTAGCAGCACTCTCCGGAGGGGTATGGGGTGGAATAATGGAACCACCCCTCCCAGTAGCGCTCGCAGGAGGCTCGTGGCACTCTGGACCCTTGCCCACCATCCTGTCAACACATGCAATGACAAAAAGTAAACGAAATTAGTACAACATAAAAAATTTGAATATCTGACATGAATAATATGTATATAATTTAAGTGTTTCATCATCATGAACATAATTAAAAATTGAATACCTGATATGAATAATATGTATATAATTTAAGTGTATCATTATCATGAACATAATAAAAAAATTGAATACCTCACATTACTAATATTACTCTGAATCGTCTATCTATGCTTTGTGATCATTAAATGCATCATCATCATCGCTATCAGTGACGTGCTCATCATCATCATCAATAAATGCATCAACATGTGGAAGGCCTCCTCTACGTAATCGTTCAAGCATTGACAGGTCATCTGCAGCAGTAATTTCTTCTTGTTCCGGCTCAGGGGTGAAGTCAGATTCACTATCGTTGTCTACTTCAATGTTCTGGGGTGGAGTAGAGCGATTCTTGAAACATTTTTTGGAAAGACGTGTTTCTTGGAAGAATTCTCCTTCGTCATATGTGTCTTGGTTAATGCGAGGTTCATAATCCTCTTCATTGGGGGGAGGTGGTCTAACACGTGGTTGCACTTCATAAACGACATCCCAACCACTGAGATTTGGATCACTTTGACAGGCCCACGGTAAATAGAATACTTGGGTTTCCTGTTGAGCCGTAATATAGACATCGGGAACATCCAAATGGGTGTTTTGTTTGATTTCGACTAGCCCTATATGTTCATGAGTCCTTCTAGTCTCCCTCGGCTGGAACCAATAACATCTGAAGACTACGATGTTTGGTGGGTTTTCACCATAGAATTGAAGTTCATAAATTGCTTCAACTCTTCCATAATACTCGATATCACCTTCGCCGATAGCAGAGACACAACAATGTGTAGACTTTCGGTCGGCCATAGATAGCTCTTTGCCATAGGTACGAAAGCGATACCCGTTGATGTCGTATTTGTCAAATGAACAGACCTTATAGTCAAAACCATTAGCTAATTGTCTCAATTCGTCATCCATAATCTCTAAATTAGCCTACAAGTTTAATATGAAAGGATTGTTACATTAGTCGCAAATTAGCTAAAGAAATGAAATGGTCTAATGGAATTTACCCTTTTTTGAACCAATAGATGAAACCGGGATATTTGCCTCCTTGCTTTGCCAGAAGCTCATACTCTTCGATGGGATCCTTTTGGATCACCGCTCCATATGAGAATATGGCGACGTATCGACCGCATCAAATATCCAGGAATAAGAGCAGTTCAAGGGAATTAGAAGTTGCTAAACAATGTACCAAGATCTTATTCGATGTACGACCGCACTTCTGTTAGGTTGTTGAAGAGATACAGCGAAATGGTACGCCATTCTTCAACATCCAACGATACCGATTTCCAACCACTGGCTGGTGCGAGATTCACTTTGAATACGCTGAGGTTGGATAGACCCTTTTTAGGGTCGTCAGCATTGTACCGAGGCTTCGAATTATGCAAATGACAATTTTTGGCGTCGTAGTGTGCTGTCACGAAGTTTGCCGCCTCCTCAGTGATGAATGCATCGGCCAACGATGCTTCAATTCTACGTTTATTTTTACATTTTGCTCGAAGCGTCTTCTGCATCCTCTCAGTTGAGTAGCACCAACGATTTTGCACGCCCCCCCCCCCCCAATCTTTCCTCGGTCGGGAGATGCAAAATCAAGTGTTGCATTGGATTAAAGAAGCTTGGCGGAAAGATCATCTCTAACTTGCAGATCAACTTCGGTGCCAAATGTTCCATTTCTTCTAGGAGGCCAGGCGATAATTCTTTCGCACAAAGAACACGGAAGAAATAGCTCAGCTCTGCCAGTACTAGCCATTCATCCTCAGGGATGAAGCCACGCAACATCACCGGCATTATTTGCTCAATCCATATGTGCCAATCATGACTTTTTAGACCAAATATTTTCTATTTATCAAGACTCGCTTCCCTCTTTAGATTTGCTACATACCCATCGGGGAACATCAACTGCATTTTCACCCACAAAATAATTTCCCTCATAGCTGGCCTTCCAAGATTGAACCATGCCTTTGGCTTCGTCCAGTTCCGCTTTCCTTTCGGTTCTTGCATGTTTTGTAACAGTCTATCACAGAGCTCCTCTTGATCGACACTAGCCTTAGTATTATCCTTTGATTTCCCCTCTATGCCGAACAATGTACCAAAAATGGCTTCAGCGATATTCTTTTCAGTGTGCATCACTTCGATGTTGTGAGGGCAAAGGAGGTCTTTGAAGTAAGGCTGATCCCAGAAGCATGTCTTGTGAGTCCAGGCGTGTTCCTTATTATACCCATTGAAATACCCTGGATGCTCTGGATCTGGCTCAAGAGCGTTTAACTGATCTAGGGTCTGTTGGCCTGTCAACACAGGTGGTGCAGAGTGTTTGACAACTCTACCTTTGATGAAGTTCTTCTTGTCTTTCCTGAACTTATGGCGAGGATCTAGAAACGGCATATGCAAGTCGAAGCAAGTATACTTGTGCCCTGCCGTCAGCCAACGAAACTCAAGAGCTCCCTTGCATATGGGGCACGGGAACCTTCCATGCACACACCAGCCAACGAATAGCGCATACGCTGGCAAGTCATGACTCGAGTACATGTACCAGGCACGCATTATGAAGTTCTGTTTGCTAAAGGCGTCGTATGTCTTGAATCCAGTATCCCAAGCTTCTTCCAATTCGTCCTTAAGCGGCTGCATAGACACATTCATATTCTTCCCCGATAGTTCGGCCCTGGAATTATCAATGTCGGGAAAATGTTCTTTCTTTGCATAATCGAGATTGAGTGGAATGACAAACACGGGCCAACAACTGTATTGGGCCGCCGTCTGACCAAACACACTGAACACATCCATGCTGACGGCGACTCGAGGATGCCTTGGATATGCCGTTTTTTACTTATGTAATGCATCGAAGCGCTTCCACGCTTCACCATCCGATGTGTGCACTATCATCACATTCCCATCTGCATCTAGTTCGGTTCTTTTGCCCGTTTTGTGCCATGTCATATGTTTGGCCGTCTCTTTGACCATGAAAAGACGTTGAAGTCTTGGTACGATTGGCATATACCGAAGAACATTAACGGGTATTTTGGTCTGCGTCTTCTCACCCATACCGTTGTCTACCACAACATACCTGGAAGACTTGCAAATGGGACAATAGTTCAAGTCCTCATAATGACGCCTAAATAAGACACTATTTTTCTCACATGCATGTATCTTCTCATAGGGCATCTTAAGAGCACGAAGGATTTTGTCTGACTGGTACAGGTTTGCAGGTAGCACATGGCCTTTGGGTAGAAATCGTCCGAATATTGTCATCACCGCGTCGTAGCATTCTCTGCCAAAGTTGAATTGAGCCTTCAATGCCATTATTTGTGAGATGGCATCCAGCTGACAAAGCTCAGTGTGCTCGTGGAGAGGACGTTTTGAGGACTCCAACATTTCAGTGAAGGCCTTTGCAGATTCCTCCATCTCCTCGTCCAAGTCCCGAGCATCGTCAAAGTCTTGCACCATGTCTTCCATCCCGGTATCATGCTCGTCGGTGCGACGACGAACCGTCTCGGCTCTGGCACGTTGGGAAGACTCACCATGTAATGTCCAGACCGTGTAACCAGGCGTAAAACCAAACTTCTACAGGTGTTTACTCATTTGAAGCTCGCCCTTTGATTATAGTTGTCGCACCGGACACAGGGGCACCAACTTAATTTCTGGCCATTTGCAAATGCGGCTCTAACAAATCCCTTGGTTTTTGTTCACCATTCCACGGTCCAAACATATTGACTAGTGTAACCGGTGTACATCCACGCACGATCACTCATATTGACTTCCTACTGGACACACAAGAAATATATACATAATTAAGCAAACCTTATCCATCAGTTAATGGAGTTTGTCAGTTTTATTACGTTCATGCAACCTACATGCTAATAGGTAAGGATATGTCCTAATCCCACCCGAGTATGTGTAGATCAGGTTCATTTTCCAATGCTCTGCTCCGGATCCGACGCAAAATTTCGGCAGCACCTCCCCACCGTTCTCCTGATACACATCTCGGCAAAAAGCAGAGAGGATGTGTACTCGGAGAACAATAGGGAGGCACTGACGAAATTCTGCATCGGATCCGGAGCTGAGCATATGGGAAAACGAACCCAATCTACACATACTCGGGCTGTCCATGGATAACGTTGGACAATTCAAAAGAATCACGATTATAAATATGCAAATGCATGCATATTTAATGTAACCCTTTCGAATGGGAGACGCATAGTGGTTACGCATACTGATGATTGACACCTATAGCTAGCAAGTTTCATCGGCACGAAGACCGGAAAAGAGCAAATGAAGGGGGGAGGAGGAGATGTCATTTGTGCTCACCAACTAACGCAGGGGTGGAGCTCGTCGAACGCACGGGGAGGTCGTCAAACACCGCACCCTTGCAGCGACAATACAACTGCACATTTAAATCCACCCGATCAACAAAAATATATATGATGTTTTGCATAACAAAATCGAAAAATATATGACCTAACTCATAATTCACAAATATATGACCCCGTCGGGGTCGGGGTCGGGGTGTATCTGTGGTGTCAGGGTCGATCGAGGTGTCAGGGTGTCGGGTGCAGGCTGGGGTGTCTTTGTCGGGGTATCGGGGTGTGGTGTCGAGGTCTCGGGGTCGAGGGTCGGGGGGGGGGGTGGGGGGGGAGGTGTCGACACCTAGCCGCTGTATCCCCACAGATTACTTTGCTTCCAAACTTCGATAAACACAACAGCTTCAATGCAATTTCACTTGCGGATGTTGTTATTCAGGTTGTCATCATACTATATCAGCTTCAAAGTTTATTTTTAATCTCATGTAGTCAATATCTGAGCCTGAACACTCAAATTACTACAGGAGGAGGATTTCCGTAGTACCCTTCGGCTGGAATAGAATTCCTTGATTTGACGTCAAGCATTGGCAACTGCAGAATACATTGTCTCGAGGTACAATCACACTTGATTCTCAAACAATCATTGATTCATGAATTGCAGCAGGGTGACACTACAGGAATCAGCTTCTTTGCCGTCTGCCATGGCGGACGGCAAAGCCATGGATGGCGGACGGGAAAGGCCTTTGCCGTCCGCTGGCAGACGGCAAAATGTCCGGCCGAACGAGTGTCGGCAAAGGCCTTCTTTGCCGTCTGCTTCACAGAAGCGGACGGCAAAGGGTTGTGCCATCCGTCGTCGTAGCCAAGCGGACGGAAAAGGTTTTGGATGGCAGTGGGGTGGGGTGAGAGCCATTAGGGTTAACGGCGTGTTCTTTCCCGTCCGCTAGCAGACGACAAAGAGCTCAGCTGGACTAGTGATGAGAAGCTGCCACCTGGCCAGCTATGCCGTCAGCCAGCGGACGGCAAAGAGCTTTGAATCTTTGCCGTCCGCTGGCAGACGGCATAGCTGGCCCTATTTGCCAGCCCTTTTTGGCCTCTTTGCCGTCTGTTGGCAGACGGCAAAATGACCAAATAGGCAGCCCAGTGTTCCCAGTTTGCCGTTTTTTAATCCATTTAATTTGGCAACATATAACAGATATACATACATACATACATATAACTCCAACATATCCAACAATATAAGAGCATGCCCAAGAACATATTTCATCAAATCCAACATATCCAACAACATAAAAGTCCAACATATCCATATATATACATACATATCCAGAAACAAGTTTCCAACAACATATCCATATAGACATATGTACATATCCAACAAGTTCTCATAAACAACAAGGAAGCAAGAGAAGAATAGGACACTCCATCAATGCAAGCTTCCTCATCGATCTAAAGCAAATCTGAAAATTGGGAAATATGAAAGCTTCTTCTTCTCCTCCTCCTCCTCCTCCTCCTCCTCCTTCTCTTCTCCTTCTCCTTCTCCTTCTTCTTCTTCTAATTATTCTTAGTTTTTTCATGACTAAACATAAACCTAAAACTAAACTAAACCTAAGACCAAACTAAAAGTAATCTAAACTAAACTAAATATAAAATCAAACTAAAAGTAATCTATACTAAACTAAATCTAAAACAAAACTAAAAGTAATCTAAACTAAAAAAAAAGAAAAAACAGAAAAAAAGAGAGGAGAAGAGGGGTGCGGCCGGGCTCACTGCGGCGAGGTGGAGCAACTGCGGCAGTGGCGAGGCCAGGCGCCGTCTTGTGTGATTCTTGGGTGGTGAGGCGCCATGCAAGGGGGGGTTGCTCGGCGGGTGAGGGGCGCTGGCCAGGCGGAGGGACAGGCGGTGGTGGCGGCAGGGGCATGAGGCTCGGGCGGCGGAGTTAGCGCTGGCAGGCGGAGGCGGTGCCAGGCGATGGTGGCGGCGGGCTGTAGGGCTCAGGCGGTGGGGGTGGTGCTGCGGGGGGGGGCGGCGGCAGCATCCGAGGCGGGGGCGGCAGGCGGTGGTGGCGGCGGGCCGCGAGACTCTGAGGCAACGGGTGGTCTGCTGTGAGGTGGTGCTGCGTGGGGTGGGGCGACGGCGGTGCTCGGGCGGCGGTGCTCGGCGGGCGGCGCTTCGGCGGCAGCAGTGCGGATCTTGGTAGGTGAGTTAGAAGCGTGAGGTGGAGAGAGGGGAGAGAGGGGGGATGGGGCCGGAGAGACAGAGAGGGGGCGACCGTTACTAAGTGGGGGCATGTTCTTTACCGTCCGCTAACGGACGGCAAAGGGCGCGCATAGCTGAAGGGGGAGACGGCCGTTAACTGGGCCCTTTCTTTGCCGTCTGCCAGCGGATGACAAAGGTCCGGCAGGCAGACGTCAAAGATTAGGCAGACGGCAAATAGTATGACTTAGCCACGCCGTGCCCTATGGGGCCCACTTGGCTCTTTGCCGTCTGTCAGCTGGAAGACGGCAAAGAGGAGGCAGACTCTCCTATATCCCCACAGATTACTTTGCTTCCAAACTTCTGATAAACACAGCAGCTTCCAATGCAATTTCACTTGCCAGATGTTGTTATTTAGGTTGTCATCATACTATATCAGCTTTAAAGTTTATTTTTAATCTCATGTAGTCAATATCTGAGCCTGAACACTCAAATTACTACAGGAGGAGGATTTCCGTAGTATCCCTGGGCTGGAATAGAATTCCTTGATTTGACGTCAAGCATTGGCAACTGCAGAATACATTGTCTCGAGGTACAATCACACTTGATTCTCAAACAATCATTGATTCATGAATTGCAGCAGGGTGGACCCAAGATGTCCGGAGCCTCTCTTGTGAATCACATTGCTTACAATGATTTCATGATTGAGGTATCACATATGAGTTATGGTATTTCTATCCTTAAAAGTATGTAATAAATCCACAATTCAGTTTGAGTTATGCACGTGCTTTTTTAATCAGGATTATACGATTGTTAACGCACATACATCGAAGTTGAAATATAGGCAGGTTGCGTGCACATGCACCTCTTTGCCCAGGTAGGCAATTTTCAGTTCTATCTGTCATGTTATTTTTTAAATATAGTGGCATCTCGACTACCCTCTTGTGAAGCGATTAGCCATTGTTTTGCTAAAATAGCAAATACATATACATTTAGTCAATCTTTTTGCATATCTCCTTCCATGCTATGATTGCCATCTTGAGAAAAAACAGGCAAAACAGGTAAAGTTGTATAAGCTCTTTATGTTTGCAAATTTTTGTTTCGGGGAAACTAGAGGATCGAGGATTTCAATTTGTCAGGGCTCGTAGAATGTCAAAAGATGACTTCTAGATTAAACTTAACGTTGATCAGACTGGTTTCTATAGTGAGTTATGATGAGGAACTTGCATCCCGAGTTAGGTATGCAGTTGAGACCAACACACTGACAGCAGCAGACGGATAAAACTTTTGCATGGTTTCTTGCAACTGTAAGTCTTTCCATGTTCAACTATTCTCACATTATTACTGTCTGATTACTACAGGTGTACTTGATGACACATATGCCCTTTGTATGGCTGGTAAACAGAAAGTGGTCACGTTGCTGCATTTGATTGCTGCGTACAAGGATGAGACTGAGTATAATGTGCTTGCAACATGCCATCAACGCACTGCTCTTCCTATTCTAATTTATTTTTGTTGTTCCTAAACTTGATCTTGTTCTAAGGATAGTTTATCGTGCAGTCTCTTCTAGCTTTTCAGAAATCCGTCCCTTGCAAGTGAGGTGGCTGGGATGCCAAGAGTGGGGAGGGTCACCTGAATACACTGTTAAGAGGTACACTCTTAACTGCTCTTGTGGAACTAGGCCATCAGGCTACCATAGACGAGATTGTCTGTTCAAGCACTCGACGCATCGTTTTTCTGCACGTCACCAACGAACAGGGAAACAAATAGAGACAATAGCCAGAATGCCACTATGAGAAACCGAACTTGCCAAAATACCACTTTGTAAAATCAACTTGCCAATATAGCACTGTCTTCTCAGTTTTTATCGTCAAAGTAGCACTTCCGTTAATTGTCAAACATTTGCCATTAGTCAAACCGTTGGCAACACATCAGCTTTTTTCCTATTCCAAAATTACCCTCTTCCCAACCCTATCGTCTCCATCCTCCCGCATCAGTTCGTCTCCAGCCTCCCACATCTAACAGGCACCCATGGCGGCGCAAGGACGCAACCCTCGCCGGCGCCTCCCTGCATCTCCTCCCTCCCTTTAGCTAACCCTCTCCGCTATCCATCCCCGAGACTCCTCCGCCGCCCGGGCTTCTCCTCGCTGGTCACGTGGCTGGGCAGCCCGGCGCCCATCCATCCTGCCCATCGGCACTTGGCTGGGCCGCCGATGCCTCAGCTCCGGCGCCAACCAACCTGAAGCCGCAGGTCCGGTGCCAAATGACCCTGCTCTGGCTCGTCCCTCCTCCTGCTCGCCTGCCCCCCGCTCCAGCGTGCGTGCAGGAACTCTAATCCGCTCAGTCGGCCCTCTTCTCAGCAGTGCCCGAACCAGCTCGAGTGCTCGACCCCCTCCCGTGCAACGTTGACCTCGACCGGCTCCTCTGCCTGCACCAATTTGCTGCCACTACATCTACAATAGCAGAAGGTACGATTTCCCTCTTGTGTTCATGAATTTTTTTTCATTTAAGTGCAGCAAATTTAGAATTTGCTGTCTTCGTGTGTTTCAGGGTCGATTTGATGGGCGATTACAAAGTAGAAATAGATGTTCAATCTTACTTGACAATTGTAGACGACAAAAGAGTGTACACAAGGGGCAAAACATGGGACTTCATGGTCGGTCGGGACTTGTCTGTGGCGCGGATAAAGGAAGTTGTGGAGGAGAAGTTCAAGTGGTCTGCTGATGTTATCTTATTTCGAAGCATTATGTATCGTTGTTGAAATGTTGCTATATTGATGGTCAATGATATAAATTGAGATTATGCTGAATTGATGATGTTTTCATGTCAAAATGCTGCTGAAATGCTGCCAAAATGCAGCTGAAATGTTGTTATATTGATGCTCAATGATGTGAACTTAGATTATGGTGAATTTGTGATGTTTTTATGTCAAAATGCTGCTGGAATTTGTTAAAATGTTGTTGAAATGTTGCTTATTGTTGTTGGATGATGCAAAGTAAGATTTGTTGAGTTGGTGATGTTCTCATGTCAATTGGCTGTTGAAATGTTGCGCTATAGCTGCTTTTTTGTTGTTGAAATGTATGCTTGGGCTGTGAAGAGGTAAGGGTATATAAGTCTTTTTTGGATGGTGTTAGTCTCAGTTAGGCACTAGTGGTATATTGGCTAGAGAAAAATGAAAGTAGTGCTATATTGGCAAGTTGGTTTTTTATAGTGGTATTTTGGCAAGTTCGGTTTCTTATAGTGGCATTCTGGCTATTGTCTCAAACAAATACGGAGTACAACTTAGTCATTGGTGCTGGGACGGTGGCTATCGTATAATTGCTCTCCTTGTGCTAGAACTAATATAATTACTCAGCTCTTCAATGTTTCCCAATGAAGTTAGACCATCGACCATCAATTCACTGACAATCTTAAGTCCATCAATCTTTGGGCCGACAAGACGAAGGAACGGCAACTTGGCGTTCTCGGCTGGTTCTTTCGAGGAGGTCATGTCACTTCTGATCAGATCGAGATCGAAAGGCCTCGCTGCTAGATCGAGATCGAGGCTGTTGGTCAAATCGAGAAAAGATTAGATCGAGAATGAGAGGCCACGGGAATGTAGAAAGAGTCGCCACTCACTGGATGTGCTCTCAATCGCTGCCATCCGATGGATAGAGCCGACATGCGCTGGTTAAGACCAAACATGCCGGAGGCCGTCGCCTAAGTTACTGCCAATCACGAGCCCATATGGTGCCCGTTGGGTCGGTAATTTGCCGCGGCACTAGGAGCCGACAAGGCCACAACGCACGCTGGACTGGGGCGCTGGTTGGGCTTGGAGCTGGCGAGAGCAGTAGCATGACGGGGCAGTGCATTTTGAATACTATAAACAAAGGACGATTGCTGGTGTTGTGTGAGTACTACTGCTGCTAATATTCGGTGTTGTGCAGCTATTGCCTGCTGCTAAATTGCAAGAAAGAATACTATAAACAAAGGACGATGCATAGTATGCTCTCTCTCTCTCTCTCTCTCTCTCTCTCTCTCTCTCTCTCTCTCTCTCTCTCTAAATTCGTTTAGCGGGAATCACTAAATATTGTGTTTGATGAAATGCCCAATCACACCGCCAACATGAAATTAAACCTATAAAATTGGGTATCAACTTTGGATGATTGGGTATCAAGTTGTTCATTTTTTCAGGATTCCTATTTTCATGAGTCTGTGCATTAGCAACAAGCCAGGTCGTGATTTTTTGGGTACCCATCTTTCCGCAAATTGAGGTTTTGGATGATTGAGAGTGGGAAGCTATGCGCTCTCTATACAAATTTGTTCCATACCACGTATCCACATTAGTAGAAAATTTTCCTGTTATTTTCATTTAAATTACATCTTCATGTCATTGTATTACATGTTGTTACAGGCTGAAAGCTCAACAGCATGGATGATGTAGAAAGGCTGATGTATAATTTAGTCCATGCGTGATTTTGTACTGAACAGAACATTCTTGATGTTTATTGCAGTTACTGCAGTTTTTTGGTTATGTCAAAATTTTGTTTACTACTCCCTCCATCTCATAATGTAAGACGTTTTTATAAGCTTTGAAGTTCTCATTTTAAAATTGTTGCTAATAATTTAAGAGTCAATCTAAAATTTCATGTTATTTGTAAACCAAACCTGTCAAAATCACATTGATTTCTCAAAACATTAACGTGCTGGCGGAGACACTAGCGCAGATTTGCAGCCACGGTTCTAGCATGTTCGCGGTCGTGTGAACCTCAGGCTACTGGTGTTAGCAGAATAACTACTCTGCCTTTCGCAAAAATATATTTAATTTTACTCTGCCATCTTACAAAAAGTAGAATATTGTTTCTGTTGCACTCTTTCCTTCGCCCAACCGGCCAACCACTAGTGCAGAACCGGGCAACAGCACCGGTTCGTAAGGCCCTTTAGTGCCGGTTCCATAACCGGCACTAAAGTGTGGGCACTAAAGCCCCCCCCCCCCCTAGTACCGGTTCAGCACGAACCGGTGCTAAAGGGCAACCACGTGGCACGAGGCAGCTCCTGGAGCCTGGAGCCCTTTAGTACCGGTTGGTAAGACCAACCGGTACTATAAGGTTTGGGGGTTTTTTAATTTTATAATTTCTTTTTCATTTAATTTTGTGTTTTCATTTTAATTCTTTTTGGTTTGCTGGTATTTTACGATACTACACATTGTACACGTTATGCATATATATATATAATAGAATTTCTAGTAGAACCAATCATGCATATATATATATCATCAATGTCTCACAAATCACCTTATTAATTAATTCACACATACACACATGTATAGCTACATACAATTTCTCCTACATATGCATGTTGCCTTCGGAGCCAGTGGCATTAGCCTAATTGGTGCCTTCGGAGCACGATGACAATCGGAAGTGGTTCATGGGGGCGGTAGCGGGTAATAATATTCTCCCTTTGGATTTATGACCTGGTCGAGCAAAAATCCCGCTATTTCCTCTTGAAGTGCTTCTACGCGCTCCGTTTCTAGGAGCTTGTCCCGCACCTCTGTGAACTGTTAAGAAGGAGATCAATATGCATGTGTATTAGTTGTGTGACTAGATATCGATAATGATGTAAAATTGTGAATAGTGTTCGACAAGCCTACCCATTCCTGTCTTTGAGATCTGCTCCTTTGGACGCCATCATGCGAATGTTCTGCAAGCGCAGAATGCACACAGATCAGTCCCTGCGCCTACTTCAGGGCCTTTACGAGAATGGAATTTGATCAGATAATAATTAATCAAGCATGATAATTAAAGAGATGGCAGCTAGCTAGCTAGCTAGTACTATAATTACTTACCTTGGGTGAAACCATTTAAGCTTTTTTCCATTACGCCTTCCGTGACGCTGATGAACCTTGCCCAAGCCCTGCCCGCCGACAAAGAAAATGAATAAAGGGTTATAAAATAGTTCATATCATGAAATGACAAACTAAATAGGCCGAGATATATAGTTAATAATGATTAAAATTACCTGTTGACTATCCCAAACAAGATGTTATAGTCAGTATTTGCTTTGAGTAGTGAGTCCAGTATTTCAACTGTTCCGGCGTCAACTTTAATGATACACAAGATCCAGTGAAATCTGCATGCACACACGTTTGCATGTCTTAATTAAGCGGGCATATGTAAGCAAAAACATGTAGCTAGCTAGTAGGCAAAAACAGAGAATTTGTAGTACAAGACAGTGTGACTCACTGGAAGTTGTAAGGAAGTAGTATATCTTCATTGTATTTGAGGCGCTTCAAGAACTCTAGCATGTTGTCCTCTACGGCCTTTTGATGATGTGGATTTATTAGCCATGTGTATTCATTAACGGTGTTTGGGTCAATGAACCCAATGCCAAAGCGTCCACCTTTTCTCATTTCATACATCTTCATCCTGCATAATACCACAGAAAGAATATAGTGAGGATAATTACAGGTAATGATTGATCAAAAGGATCACTACAGCTAGCTTGAGACTTAAATTACAGAAAGAAATCACTTACAGACAATAGCAACTGACGATAGATTTGTCGAGTGCGTCTTGATTGTATAACTGAAACAGTTCATAATACTCAACGGACAGAGCTTTCTCATGGAAGTAATGCTCCTCCTTGACATTCACCACGAGGGACAATCGATTGGAAATCTTGGTAATGTTCATGTACCATTGATGCAATTCATACATTCTCGTTGGGAGGTTCTTGACCTTGTCTGGCTCGACCAAAGGTTGGCCCCGGACATATTTCCGTTTTATTTCATCCTCTGTAAGCACAGGCATCGGCTCGATCTCGAGGAGTTGTCCAACAGTGATGTTGAGAACTTCAGCCTGCATTATATGGTCCTTGGTTATTACCACATTGCCCACCTCGGGAACGTAAACTGTTTGCCCACAATAATATTGGGCAGCAGATTATCACGTGTTGTTGGCAAAACAAGCGAGGGATCGATTGCGCCGCTGTTCTCCCAGTGGGAATGGTTTTCCGCATTTTTGACAGCTGCTTGTTGTTTGCTCGATCCCGAGCTCGCCTCCTTACGTGAGCGTGCTCGATTTAACTTCCGATGTGGCGCTCATAGTCTGTGTCAACAGGCTTGGGAGCTGGTGGTTGAGCCATACGAATGAAGTGGTCAATCGTTTCCTCGTGCACTTTCTCCCTTGGCGGCGGTGGCGGTTTCGGTGCAAAATGGGCTTCCACGGGCCTTCGATATGGCTGCGTTTTCCTCCTCGGACCTGTCATAAGGCCTCTGCGGAAGAGGCGTGAGGCTTGGACCATATTTATATCGCTTGCCTCCGCTTTGTACTTCCTGTACTACCTCGACTCGTGCCGCCACGCACCATAGCTACGGGTGTCTCTTCTGCGATTCGAGGCGGCGGAGGCGGCTGACGGGCTGAGTTGGACGAGGAGGAGTGGCTGAAGCTGTGCGGACTTGGAGGAGGTGGCCTGAGGTTGTGCGGACTTGGAGGAGGAGGGCGTCGACGCTGTGGCGGACTTGGAGGAGGAGGTGGCTGACACTTTGCGGACTTGGAGGAGGAGTGGCCTGAGGTTGTGCGGACTTGGAGGAGGAGTGGGCGTCTCACGCTGTGGCGGACTTGGAGGAGGAGGAGTGGCTGACACTTTGCGGACTTGGAGGAGGAGTGGCCTAACACTTTGCCGGACTTGGTGGACTTGCAGGAGCGGGAGTCTGCTGACTCGGTGACGGACTTCAATGACGAGTCGGCTGACGCGGTGTCAGTGGCCTTCGAAAGATGATGCAATCCTTTTTCCATAGGATGATATGATGTTTGGCCTCTCCGAGAAAGTGCTCGTCGTCACCTCCAGGAATGTCAAGCTGTAGCTCCGAATATGGGTCCACCACCTCATCAACCAAGACACGAGCATAGCCCGCTGGAATCGGGTTGCAATGGAAGGTTGCCTTGGGGGGATTTGTAAAAGCAACGGCGTCCGCCACCTTCATGGATATGTTCTTCATTTTGACGTGTAGCTCACAGTTAGTGTTATCCGTGATGTCATCCACGGGGTATCTATCCAGCATTGCATCGTCGGGCGGAACCACGCTGCTTCTCGGCATGGATGGGCGGTGCTATCCAATGCTGGATCATCCGCTAGCTGCTGCATTCTTTGAGACCCCTTTGCTGGCTAAGTGAGTCGATCTACTCCTGTTGCCGCTGGAATTTGACCGCCAATTCCGCTTGACTTGCTTCTAGTCCTTGAAGGCGTTCATAGTCCCGCTTCTCTGCTCCTCCTCCATCTTCCTCTTCTTCTCCTCCGCAATCTTCTTTCTCGCACGGTTCTCGTAGTCGTTGTTCCAGTCTGAAAACCCCTCATACCACGGAATAGCGCCCTTGCCTTGTGTTCTTCCCGGGTGTTCAGGATTTCCCAGGGCACACGTAAGCTCGTCGTCTCTCTGTTGGGCTGGAACACCCTCGATCGTGCCTATTCTATTGCAACAAGTATCGCATCGTCGGCTCCCTTCAGACTTGCCCTCGTCGAAACATTGCCTGTCTTCGGATCCAACTCCCCCCATGTGCATAGAACCAAGTCCTGCACTGGGGCCAGCTCTAGTAACCGGAGTGACACTGCATCCTCCATCTCTTTCTCGGACTTATCCCACTTAGGCATTGCCACCGCGCAGCCACCGGCCCCAGACTTATGGAACTTATCCTTTTTCGGCATTCTTCTTGTTTATTCTCGACCGTTCCTTAGCTAATTCCGAATCCTTGAATTTCACGAAATCGTCCCAATGAGCACGTTGGTTCTCTAGTGTTCCCTCGAATCTGGAGTCTTCCTTCCTCCCTTGACGTACTTGTCCCATTCACGATTCTTGTGGTTCTTGAATGCAACCGCCATCTTCCTAAGAGCAGCGTCCTTGACTTTCTGCACATCTGCTTACGTGAAATGATCGGTAGGGTGAAATGTTCCATGAGAGTATCCCACAGCAGTTCTTTTTGTCTTTTGTCGACAAAAGTAACATCCGGACGTGGAGCAGCGTCCTTTTGTCTTTTATCTTTTGTCTTTTGCTGGCTCTCTCCATTCTTGAAGGGAGATCGGGAGTTGGTCCTTCACAACAACTCCGCACTGACGAACGAGCTTGTCCGCAATCTTCTTAGGCGCTAATGGTTCGCCATTAGGTCTGATTGCCTTGATATTGTACTTTACGTCCTCCTTCAACTTTTTGTTCGGGCCTCGTTTCGTCCTTTTGCCTGAAGATTTGCTCGATCCGGATGGCTGAAAGAACAAAGATCGATTCGTTAATATATCTTCAAGTCATTTAAAACATGTGATGATCACCAGATGCCTGCTTATATAAATATATATACCTCGCCGGTCTTTGTTGTTTCAAGATCAACATTTTCTTCGTCATCATCATAATCATAGTTCATGACTTCATCAATTCGGTCGTCGCGATCGAATATCATATCACCCTCTCCGGTGTTGTTTAGAAATTCGGAGCCGTCATAATCTTCTTCATTCTCATCATCATCTGGCCCGTGAGGATGGCATATCATATCGAACATGGCATGTTCTCCCTCTCTGCCGGTATTGTCCGCCATAGCTTTTATTAAACTAATCCAAAAGAAATATAAAAAAATTTAGTATTCAAATTACATCGTCTCGAATAATAGATATAATCTCGAATACATCATCTCGAATAATAGATATAATCTCGAAAACATTGTCTCGAATAATAGATATAATCTCGAATACATCGTCTCGAATAATAGATATAATCTCGAATACATCACTGGCTAGGTAGCTAATAAAGATCGAATACTACAGAAGAATCTAGGACACTCGCGGTTCCTGCGGCGCGGGCTGTGGACACCCAAAGAGAAGGAACCCTCACAGGATCATAGCTGAAGTGAGATCCCTGAAGAAACTGCCAGGTATTGGAGAACCTGCCGCCCTCTAATGCAACCATGTAGCGATGGACGTGCTCGTCCTCCTCCCTGACACGGAGACGTACCACCTCCGGCGGGGCCGGCTCCCTCCGCACCGAAACTGACCCACGCGAACGCCACAAAACGAGATCAGGGTCGACGACGGGACCCGGGGCCGGGTTCCTCATCAAGCGGCGCGCCCCTCCAGGCAGCACCTCCCAGTGCCAGCCCAGCGGAGCCCAGTCCCGGGCATGGGTCAGCCGGCCGTCGTCGCGGACGTGTCGATGGCAAGGATGCGGGTCGGGCATCGTCGAGAACAAATACTAGCTATATGCCCGCAAAAAGTAACATTTTTTTAATGATTGGATTTTGATAACTAAAATTTCTAACATTTCTATATAACTAACATTTCTATAACATTTCTAACAATACTATATATAACTAACATTTCTATAACATTTCCAATAATTTTATAACTAAAAAACAGAAAAAAAAAATTGTAACATTTCTATATATATAACTAACATTTTTATAACAATTCTAACATTTCTAACTATTCTAACATTTCTAACCATTCTAACAATTCTAACATTTCTAACTATTTGTGAAAAACAGAAAAATTTCTAACAATTTCTAAAAACAGAAAAATTTCTAACTATTTGTATAACTAAAAAATGTATGTGTGTGTGTGTGCGCACACGGCGTAGGCGAGGGACAGCGGGGCGGCGACGGGGCAGGCTTGGCGACGGGACAGCGACGGGCGGCGGCGACGGGATGACGACGGGGACAGGGACGGGCGGCGGCGACAGGGACGGACGCAGACGGGCAGGCGGCGGCGACGACGGGACGTCAGGCGGCGCCGACGACGGGACGGGACGACGGGACAGGCAGGGGGCGGGCGGCGGTGACGATGGGGGGGGACGGGGGCGGCAGGCGGCGTCGGCGGGACGGGCGACGACGAGGATGGAGACGCGTCGAGGCGGCGGCGGCAGTGCGAGAGGAGAGAAGCGGATGAGAAACTGAAATTTTCGTAAGTGTTGTTTATATAGGAGGGCCTTTAGTACGGTTTGTGCCACCAACGGTACTAAAGGCCAGTTTTGGCCAGCCCAAGCGGCGGAAGCGACCCCTTTAGTACGGGTGGTGGCATAAACGGTACAAAAGCCCCCACCTTAGTACGGTTTGTGCCATGACCCGGTACTAAAGAAGTCTTGTTGGCGCAGTGCGGTCTTGGCAAGTTTAGTCCCACCTCGCTAGCCGAGGGGCGACCGCACTGGTTTATAAACCCCCGTGCGGTCGCTCTCTCGAGCTCCTCTCCAAAGCAGGCCTACTGGGCCTACGTGTTCTTTGCTGTCCTGTGGGCCCACTTGGCCTTTGCGGGCCTGCATCCTGGCCCAACAACAGGTTGGGTTTCTAGTCGTATGCAGGCCGCTCTGGCCTAGTAGGCGTGCTTTTTTATTTTATTTTTTGCTTTATTTATTTTTGTGTTGTTTTTTTGTGTATTTAGAGTTTTTTTTGAATATTTTTGCTTTAGTTACAAAAAATTACAAACTTTCTGTTAGTGCCCGTAGTTTTCAAATTTGAATAGTTTAAATTTTGAATTATTTGAAATTAGTGTGAATCACTAGTTTGTGAATAATTTAACTTTAAAAATCAGTAAAGGCATGAAATAATTTGTTTGCACATAAAATTTCTTCGCGTTTAAAATGCCAAAACACATAACTACCCTAACTATTACAGAGATTCCCCTCGGGTGTGAAACATGAAGAAAGTGATGATAGTGAAGCCGATCACATCCCAGATCTTTGGGTGTGAAACTTTTTCTTCGCGTGTGTCCCTTTGCGCCGTAACCATGGAAAATCTTCATCATTTAACGGGATGCTCGGGTCAATATTCACTGTGAATAGAGCAATTTCATCAAACTTTTCATAATCTTCTGACTTGTCTGTCTTGTCATCCACTCCAACGATGTTTCTCTTCCCAGAAAGAACTATGTGCCGCTTTGGCTCATCGTATGATGCATTCGCTTCCTTATCTTTTCTTTTTCTTGGCTTGGTAGACATGTCCTTCACATAGAAAACCTGTGCCACATCATTGGCTAGGACGAATGGTTCGTCTGCATCACGCAAGATTGTTGAGATCCTTGTTGTCATTCCGCATGCGGGTCTTCCGTTACCCCACCTCGTGTCATATTGACCCATTTGCACTGAAACAAAGGGACCTTTAAACCACGTCGATAGTCAAGTTCCCATATGTCCTGTATATAACCATAATATGTTTCCTTTCCCGTCTTGGTTTCGCATCAAAGCGGACACCACTGTTTTGGTTGGTGCTCTTCTTATCTTGGGCGATCGTGTAAAATGTATTACCATTTATCTCGTACCCTCTGAAAGTCATTATATTCAAGATGGTAGCTGGGACAGCAAGTACAGGTCATCTTCAATAGAGGTGTCATGCATGGTGCGGTATCGCAACCAGCTGGCGAAACTCCTGGTTTGTTCACGTGTAATCCAGTTATCGACCGCTCCGGTGTTTGGGCGTAGCAAATTCTTGTGTTCATCCATATACGGAGCCACCAAGGCGGAATTCTGTAGAACTGTGTAGTGTGCTTCAGTGAGAGAATGTTCGTCCATACATATTATTTGTTCCCCTCCTAGCGTGCTTTTTCCATCCAGTCTGCCCTTATGCCGCGGTCAGGAACACCAATCGGCTTAAGGTTAGGAATAAAGTCAATACAAAACTCAATGACCTCCTCATTTTGATGGCCCTTGGAGATGCTTCCTTCTGGCCTAGCACGGTTATGAACATATTTATTTAAGACTCCCATGAACCTCTCAAAGGGGAACATATTGTGTAGAAATACAGGACCCAAAACGTTAATCTCTTCGCATAGGTGAACTAGGACGTGCATCATGATGTTGAAGAAGGATGGTGGGAACACCAACTCGAAACTGACAAGACATTGCACCAAATCATTCTGTAACCTTGGTATGATTTCTGGATCGATTACCTTCTGAGAGATTGCATTGACAATGGCTAATCGAACGTTTTCCGGTAGAAGCCCCCTCAATGCAACTGGAAGCAGTTGCGTCATAATCACGTGGCAGTCATGAGACTTTAGGTTCTGGAACTTTTTCTCTGCCATGTTTATTATTCCCTTTATATTCGACGAGAAGCCATACGGTACCTTAATACTGAGCAGGCATTCAAAGAAGATTTCCTTCTCTTCTTTGGTAAGAGCGTAGCTTGCATGACCACGATGTATGCCGTCTTCTCCGTGCATCGTTGCTGGTCCTCCGTGCCTCATGTGTATCTTTTGTCTTCCCATACACGCCCAAGAAGCCAAGCAGGGTCACGCAAAGATTCTTCGTCACGTGCATCACGTCGATTGCGGAGCGGACCTCTAGGTCTTTCCAATATGGCAGGTCCCAAAATATAGATTTCTTCTTCCACATGGGTGCACGTCCGTCGGCATCCTTCGAACAGGTTGTCCGCCAGACCCTTTCCAAATATCACCTTCAAATCCTTGACCATATCATGTACATCAGCACCGATGCGGTGGCGAGGCTTCGCCGGTGATCCGCCTCACCTTTGAAATGCTTGCCTTTCTTTCTTACGGGATGCCTGCTCGTAAGAAATCGGCGATGTCCGGTACACATTCTTCTTACAACTATTCAAATATATCTTGTCGGTATCATCCAAACAGTGCGTGCATCCGCGGTATCCCTTGTTTGTCTGTCACGAAAGGTTCTTGAGAGCAGGCCAATCATTGATGGTCACGAACAGCAACGCCTTTAGGTCAAATTCTTCCCCATGTGCTCATCCCACGACGTACACCTGTTCCATTCCACAGTTGTAAGAGTTCTTCAACTAATGACCTTAGGTACACATCAATGTCGTTGCCGGGTTGCTTAGGGCCTTGGATGAGCACTGGCATCATAATGAACTTCCGCTTCATGCACAATCAAGGAGGAAGGTTATACAAACATAGAGTCACAGGCCAAGTGTTATGGTTGCTGCTCTGCTCCCCAAAAGGATTAATGCCATCTGCGCTTAGACCAAACCATACGCTCCTTACGTCATCTGCAAACTCCTTCCCCTACTTTCTTTCGATTTTTCTCCACTGCGACCCGTCAGCGGGTACTCTCAACTTTCCGTCTTTCTTACGGTCTTCTCTGTGCCATCGCATCGTCTTGGCATGCTCTTTGTTTTGGAACAAACGTTTCAACCGTGGTATTATAGGAGAATACCACATCACCTTGGCAGGAATCTTCTTCTGGGCGCTCGCCCTCGACATCACCAGGTCATCGCGGCTGATCTTATAGCGCAATGCACCACATACCGCACAGCGTTCAAATCCTCGTACTCACCGCGGTAGAGGATGCAATCATTAGGCCATGCATGTATCTTCGCACCTCTAACCCTAGAGGGCAGACAACCTTCTTTGCTTCGTACTCTCGGGTAATTCGTTGTCCTTTGGAAGCATATCCTTTATCATTACCAGCAACTTTCCAAATCCTTGTCGGATACACCATTCTCTGCCTTCCATTGTAGCAATTCCGGTGTGGTGCCCAGCTTTTCTTGTCACCTCACGCAATTGGGTACAACAATTTTTGTGATCCTCTAACATGCGCTGCAACTTCTTCTTCTCCAAATCACTTGCGCAGTTTCTCTTTGCATCGGCAATGGCCCGACCTAGATCATCAACAGGCTCATCTGATGCCTCTTCTTCAGCTTCTTCCCGCATTGCCGGCTCAGCTTCTTCCCGCATTATCGGCTCAGCTTCTTCCCCCATTGTTGTATCATCGTATTCAGGGAACCCATGGCCAGGATAGCTGTCGTCGTCCTCTTCTTCTTCATTGTCTTCCATCATAACCCCTCTTTCTCTGTGCTTGGTCCAAACATTATAGTAGGGCATGAAACCGGACTCAAACAGGTGGACGTGAATGGTTCTTGACGTAGAGTAATTGCGACCATTCTTACAGCCAGAACATGGACAAGGCATAAAACCATCCGCCCGCTTGCTTGCAAGCGAGAAAAGTATGCACGCCCTCAACGAACTGGGAGAGCATCGGCCATCGTACATCCATTGCGGCTCATCTTCATTACACAACACCGAATAGACCAAATTAATACAAGTTCATACATAAAGTTCATACAACACTTAAATGCAACAAACAAATAACTCTCTAGCTAAAGCATTTAAATGCAACAACAAATGCGATCAAGATCGCAACTAAGGTAACAATTGATCCAACAGCATAATGATACCAAGCCTCACTATCGATGGCATATTTTCTAATCTTTCTAATCTTCAAGCGCATTTTCTCCATCTTGATCTTGTGATCATCGGCGACATCGGCAACATGCAACTCAATTCCATCTTCTCCCCTCAATTCTTTTCAATTTTTCTTTCAAGTACTCGTTTTCTCTTTCAACTAAATTTAACCTCTCGACAATAGGGTCGGTTGGAATTTCCGGTTCACATACCTCCTAGATAAAAATATCTATGTCAACTTGATGGGCGTAATTTGTCATAAACACGAAATGCAACAAATAGTTTTAAAGAGAATATACCACATCCGAATCATAACAAGGACGAGGGCCGACGGGACGGATATCAAAACCATGGCACTATGTATAACAAACAACGACGGGTAAGATAATTATACGAGTAACTATATATCCAAATCACACAAACATCAATTTTTATACAAAATTTCATGAACAAGAGGCTCACCACAAGGTGGTGCGTGGCTGACGAGACGGTGCGAGGCGATCGGCGGTGGTTCTGACAGAGATTTAGAAGGCACTAAGTAAAACACACCTACATATGCAAACTAAGTGTTATTTTGACCTCAAATTGCATATAAATCAATTACTACCACATATAATTCCTCCCAAATTACTAAAACCCACAATTAATCACTATATAAACCAATGCAAGAGCTAATCTAGCAATGAGAGATGAAAGGACAAAGTTGCTAACCTTGGTGATCATTTGAATGGATGGGGGCCTGCAAACTTGACAAATTTGGGGCAAATTTTGTGATGAACTCGAGAGGAAGAAGGGAAGAACAGAGGAGAGGGAGAGGGGAAAGGGGGAAGAACAGAGTGCGGGTGGGCGAAGGGTTTATATAGGGCGACCTTTAGTACGGTTCGTGCCACGAACCGGTACTAAAGGTGCTGGAAGGGCCCCACTCGACAACATCCTTCCACCACTTTCTTTAGTACCGGTTCGTGGCACGAACGGTGCTAAAGGTTCGCCACTGAACCGGTACTAAAGAGTTCCTCCGCCTAGCCGTTGGAACCGGCACTAATGGACACATTAGTGCGGTTCTCATCTAAACCGGGACTAATGTGTCTCACATTTGACCCTTTTTCTACTAGTGAACCCGGTACATCATCCTCCATTTTATTTTTATTCTAACTGTTGCACCCGTTGCAGCATACGGACATTTTGCTATATATATATATATATATATATATATATATATATATATATATATATATATATATATATATATATATATATATATATATTCATCACCAGGGTACAGAATAATTTATTCTTCACCGAGGTATTCTTACGATCATTTCATAATTAAATTACGTTTGGAATTCAAATAGTTACATTCTTATTTATTCACTATGTAAAATTTGGCATAAAAATAAAAATATATGGCATAAGACAAGAGAATTTGTAGTTTATGTGTATTTTACACTATGTTTTTACGTTTGTAATTTTACATAACATAAAATATTTTTTACGATGATTATATATTTTCTTACGGTCTCTTTTTACGTCAGAAATAAGATAAAACTTACGAAACGTAAAATTACGATGCATTGATGGTAAAATAGAGGGGGGTGAAGAATAACTATTCCTCACCCAGGGTGACGAATAGTCAATCCTACTACCGGGTGTAGCTATATATATAGGGAAAATGCATCCTACTACCGGGTGTAGCATATAACAGGTGTTGTTAATTAAAGAGGATAGCAGCTGCTATTGACAATTTGTGAGCATGTCCTTCCAGGAATAAAATGATTTGCAAGTCATAATGCCTGCTTTGGTTGCTGAATGTAAATGAGCATGCATACAGAAATTCCAGGTGCATTGAACAAAATAGATGCCAACCCAGGGAGTATATCTCTGAAATGCATGAAAAAAGTGATTGATCAACTAGAACCTAAGCTGAACTGAATGACCAAATTTCACAAATCCATGCTTGTTTGTGCTCTCATTCAAGTAAAGAGCACATGGTTGCCCGAAAACAATAGAACTTCACCACGACCCAGTAAATAGATCATCTGTAATTGGTCCCTGGAAATTAAACTAAATAAGTAAGTATTTATAAGAATAATTGCCATCCCCTAAATTTCTAGACTAATTATATGGGCAAGATTATCATCAAAAGTTGAGTAAAGCTAAGATTGTCCTTGTAATCTTGAGACTCCTTCATATTGTCCTTGTAAACTACAACATCTGCAACTTGTCCAACACCACTACATGCCTCTTCCCCAACCTCTTGTTTCTTCTAATGAAAGAAAATTGGAGATGAGAATTAATGGGCAGAATATTAACATTGAAAAGACAATAGTTATTTAGAAACATACCTCTTCCTCGAACTGTGATGTAGTTTTGTTTTCTCTCTTTTTCCTAGCCTTGTGCTTCTTCTCAAGCCAAGTTCTTTTTCGTTTTGCACTTTTTGTTTCGATATCCTTTTTCTTTAGGCGTGCATTAGCCAACAAGTCATTTGGTGGGCTAGCATTTGTGGGAATAGTACATGGGTACCCAGATGTGCTTGTACATGCACTAATTTTTTCTTCAATCTGCTTACCAAGGATGTCAAGTGTGCTATCTACTAATATGATGCATTCTTGAAAGTTGGCTGCTCGATGTGCCAAATTTTGAAATTTGAGGGACATATATTGGTAGCCAAGAATGGCATCCATATTTGGATTTGCGATTATATTTCTTCCCATGTTGTCTTGTACAATTCCGCTTCGTGCTTCTCGTGTTCGTCGCTTTAACACATAATGTGCCGGTAGTGACTTGATATTCATCAAATCAAGAATTTTCAGGGCATGGCCACATAATATCCCAATTCTATCAAACTGCCGACAGCTGCACTCAACTGTTTGCTTCAAAGGATCACCGATAGCTTTATACTCCTCCTCATAGGTAAAATCTCCAACAAGATATTCATTACAACCATCGTATGCTTTGGTACAAGCTGATAAGGATATTTCATATTCGCCTTGAAAAGCTTCAAATATACATGGTGTATACAACTTGCTAGCTTGCACCAATATAGGTGGTCGTCTCCTCGTAAATAATTTAGGCAACTTTTTCGTTGATTCAAGTTCTGAATTCAGTTCATTATTCCTTTTCCCTTGCACAACCCTTTCAAAATGCTGAAAGAACCGGATGATATCAAAATCAGATTTGAAATGGATTTTCAAGTCATTGTTCAAACTCTCACTCAACTGTGTACTTCTCATTCCTAATGTGAAGATGTCCTTCATATAACATTCAACCCATTTTTCCTTTAACTTATATATACCACAACCAGGTTTGCTTGCTCACCTTTTTTCTCATGAGGTCAAACTTCTGTTCAAATTCTGCAATGTCTTCATACTCAAACATGCACACACAAAAATCAGATAGAATACTTGTGTCTTCATCCTCCTCTTCATTTCTCCTCATTTTTCTCTTTCTTCTTCCCTTTTTTCTTCTCCCTTTTCTTCTCTTTTTTCTTCTCTTCATTCAGCTCTTCATCCTTCTCTTCACGTAGATGTTTGACAGCATTTTGCATAATGTGAAAGGTGCATAATCCATGTCATGCTTCTATAAACACTTCCCCAACTGCCTTTTCCATTGCAACATCTTGATTGGTATAGAATGTTTTAGGCCCCTTTCCTTTATGAGCAATTAGAAAGGCCTCAAACAACCACTTAAAGGATGCAAATGTTTGATCATACATGAGAGCGGCACCAAGAACTACAGTTTCTCTAAAATGGTTGAAACCGACAAACACACCAAAGGGTCTGCTCTCCTTATTTGTTCCAAAAGTAGTGTCAAAACTAACAACATCACCAAAAGGTGCATAGTCCATGATCATCTTTGCATCAGCCCAAAATATGTTTGCTATTTGTTCTTCACAATCCGTTTGCAATGCATATTTGAATGATGGGTTTTCAACAATTTTGTCTTGAAAATATTTAAGCATGCTACCTGCTTGACCATATGCTATTTCTCGATGGTGCTTCGTACGCAAGTAGTTCTTGTAATCACGGAGGGTATAACTAACATTGAGTGATCCACCAACTTGGAGACTAGCCAATTCATGTGCAGCTTTTGGCCCAATTCCTACATCATCTGCCGTTTCAATTTCAAATGCTTGCAACTCTGAAATTTTCCTTTGTGATACCAATAGGTGTAAGGTTTCTGGCAGGTGTAGTGTGTGATTGTATTCCAAAATCAACTCAGACACTTCCAGATTTTCCTTCTTCCGATCCATTTTAAGATTCATGTAGACTTGACAATCGGTTCTAGTTTTAGCTCGAGGACATTTTGTTGAATAATCCCTTTTGTCTTGTGTTCGATGACCCTCATTTGCGCAAACGAATCTACATGATGTGACCTTGACATCTGTTGGCCTTTTGTTTGTGTAGCTTTTTCTGACCTCAAATCCTATTTGTCCACTGTAGGTAAGCCAAAATGCCCAAGACTCATTTGAATCTCTGAATTCCATGCCAACATGAGGTACCAAACTAGGCAATACAACTCTGTAATGTAAAAGCAACATGAACATTAGACTTGTGGAAGTGCATAGAAAATGTTGGGGCTAATAGTACTGGAAAAAGATTTCTAAAGAGAATAAGCAAAGAGTAGCGACAATTGGGATAAGAAAATTACTTATTGGAATTAAAATCATGCTGCACTGTATTAGCCTCTTCTTCCATCTCAGTTGCTTCTTCCATCAGAAAAAGGAATGTCCGATTAGAGCTCAGCAGGCCGCTTCTTCCATCAGAAAAGGGGTGCCTGATCACAGTTCAAGAGGTTGCTTCTTCCATCAGAAAAGGGATATTTGAAGTAATCTGATGGTGAAAGTTCAATGTTTTATTCACGTGTTAGATCTCAGAGAAAGGACTATGGAGACTTACCAAGATTGACGAGCAAAGCAGTCGTTCCCGTTGGGCGCCGGGGAACTCCTTCCAATCAACTTGTAGGTTCCGATCAATTAGAAAAGGGAAATTTGATCAAATTCTATAGTAATCTGATGGTGAAAGTTCAATCAATTTCAGAATTTCATTCATGTGTTAGATTTCAGAGAAAGGGGACTCACTGGCATTGACGAGACGAGCAGAGTAGCAGTCCCAGCCGGACGCCGAATCACCTTCTGATTAACTTTGGCGCCGTTTTGTACTCCTGGCTGTTGCTGACGCCCTTTTTCTGTGGCATCTCACGCCTTTTCCCTCGCTTCCCTCGCTAGAGTCAGACTGGGTGCATGGGCCGTTATTTCTGAGCGAGAAGGATAGTGCAGGCTGTAGTCCACGAACGTGAGAGAAGGAAAGAGCGCACCTCACAGGGAGTCGTCAGATCGCCAACGGACGGGGCAAGGCGTACTACGTCCCTCGGCAGTAGATCAATCTAAGTCAGAGGATCTCGTTCCTCGAAACAGAAGACATGATGGCCTTTCCTTTCCTTGTACATGGTCTAGGATAGGTATTTTAACCCCTGCCCTCGTTTTGATCTGCCAGAATATTTGGACCCAAGAGCATTCAAAAGGTGCATGAATATGGAGTGTACACCCCTAGCGGCCTGGCTGGGAGAATATCAGGTGCTCTCATACCTTCGGTGCTACAATAATACCGTTAAAAAAATCAATTTCAATATTTCAAAAAATCGGAAAAAATTGTGGATGTTCACATCACATGTGTATAAAATCTCTAAAAAAATTCAAATCAAAATGCGGAATACACATTGAGGAACAAAAAAGACAAATCCAGCATGAATAGTGTCACAAAACGACAAAAGTCAAAACGCCACTATTCACATACATATTTGTCTTTTTTGTTTCCCAATGTGCATTTTGAATTTGGACATGAAATTTTTAGGGGCTGTAGAAACATTCCTTGCTAAACTCACAATTTTTTCAAGAAATTTTTGAAGCATTCAATATTTTTAAAATGGTATCATGGGAGCATTTGGGATTTGGTATCACCTGATACTCTGCCCCTAGCTAGGTCGGTGGTACTCCTTGTGGGCTTCCAGGCCCATTTGTACATTATACATAGCAATGGGTTATGGTTACCCGACTTACTATTGTCAGCGAACTCTTCGACACTAGACCTCACGCTGGCATGTTTCGTTGACTTTTTTCTTGATCTTAAAAATTGCCACCTAACGACTATTGACATTGACATTGTATTGGTGTCGAAGTTACATTTGATAACTTGTTCGCAAAAGGGTTGCAACTTAAATGTTGTTGCATTGGTCAAAGGAGTCAGAAAAAGGTTTTTTTAAAACATACCAAATGGGGTTGACAGCTTAGCCCATGACGAAGCATTTAAAATTGCCAAAAATTGTATTTTAAAGTTGTAAAGTTGCCAGCGAATCCTAGTCACACAAAGGTCAACGGCCCAAAGATGATCATGCGCAAGGGATCGGGTTCCCTGCCCATAATTTCCATCAACAAATACCATCTAAGTAAGTGGTTAAGTGCTTAATAGTGGATAATAATTGTGTTGTTATTTCCATTTGGGATATGACACAATTGAAGTCTAGGCCATTACACAAACTTTCCACTGCTTACATTATATGCTCAAATTTATAAGCTGAAAAGAATAGAAAACAGAAAATCTCAGGCTTCATCTCGCTCGAGCTTATTTCAGAAATTAAGCTTACAAATAACCTGAAGCTCAACAAAAGTGTGTATGTAGTGAGCTGAAATAGAGAAATGTGATTCTAACATGCTCCTGTGAGTGAATGAGCCATTGAACCCATTGGAGATTCGTGCACCATATGTATTCATTCTGTGTAGTATGTTCTTGTATTCCTATTGCATCACATCCGTCCGACAACTTTTGCCTTTTGCAAGGGATAACTGATAGAGATGCTATGCTCCACCCACCAAGATATGCAATGCTTCATCTACCCACCATGGTATGCCATGCTTCATCTGCCCCTGCTTTTTCACGTGATCTCCAAGCTTGAATATGTTTTATCCTTTTGACTGATTGTCCAATTTATAATACGTCTGCATATTTTATCTTTGTCTCACTCTCACCATGATTCAGAATTCAAATTTTAAAACTTGTCAAAATAGGTTCTAGAGTGGTCTTATTTCGAAGTCCTAAATTTCAAGCTCTCACAAAAAAAAAGTCCTAATTCTTAAGAACACAAATATGCAAATGATGTATAGATTGGACAATTGGTTCAAAAATAGAATCATGTTCTTTTAAAGAAGCCAGAAACATTATTGTAAGCTTCAAAGTTTGCCGCACTTGTCGCCAAATTAAACATCTGACTTTCCACCCAGCCGACACGTGAAGAAGGCGGGCCAATCGATCTCCACGGGGAACGCCGTCTTGTAGCCGTCGAGACCACGGCAAAACTGCTTGTCGGTCGTCTCCTCCATTGCGCCGCTTTCCAGATCAGCGATGTACATGCACCGGTGAAGGTCCTTGATCAGCAACGTGCCGCTCCTCTCCCCCAAGCACATGCACACAGGCATGTCGATTTGCTTCTGCCCGGGTGGTCGCAGCTCCACCACCCCAGCTCGGCACCACTCTCGCCCGCAATGCCCATCGCCCTCCTCGCCGCCGTCCCCCCTCGTCCAGGTCTCTACTCGGAGGGGCTCCCTGAACAGGCAGAGCGACGACAGCGCCGTCTCGTCGGCCGCGACGCTTATCCGTGGCGTGTCGTAGAGGTGGTATTCCATGTCGCGCGGCCTCGGGGCCGGGAGCTTCTGCAGGGACACGCGGCCGGTCATGGCGTCCACGTCGATGGCGTGGAAGTCCACCAGGTCCCAGATGAGCCAGTGCACCGTCCCGTGGCGCACCACGGCGCCGCGCTGCTTCAACGGCCCGAAGATGCCGTGCTCCATCGGGCTGAAGAGCTTGCTGGGCGCGCTCCAGCTCGGCTCGCCGCCGGACGAGAACGTCCGGAGGTCGTACTGGTGGTTGCCCTCGTTGTTGTAGCCGACGATCAGCACCTTGAAGGACGCCGGCCCCTGGTCCACGACAGCGTACGCGCTCGCGTCCACGTAGTCGAAGAACCAGCCGCGCTCGAGCGGCGGGAGTACGTCGCACGCGCCGGAGTGCAGGTTGCACACGGCCAGGTGGTCCACGTCGGCGCCCGGCTCCGCGCCCGCGCAGCCGGATGGGACGAAGCGCACGAGGAGGAGGCCGCGATGCGAGGCGAGCGGCACCGCGCGGTCGAAGATGCCGGCGGCGCCGGGCACGAAGGAGCCCAGGAAGGGGCGTTCGGACCCGAGGACCGACCCCGGCGCGGGGACGAAGCCCGGCGAATCAGGGACGTCCCCGTGACCCTCTCCGCCGGGGCGGCGGCACCACTCCTGGCCGAAGAAGCCGAGGAGCGAGGAGGGGTGGCGCGCGCCGTCCGGCCAGCGGCGGCGGAGGAAGGACGGGTCGGCCACCAGCGTCCTCCAGCGCCTGCACGCCGCGGCGCAGCGGAAGAGGCCCGCGGCGTCCGGCACGCGCGCGAGGATCTCCAGCGCGACGTCCTCCGGGAGCGCGGCCGGCGGCGACGCCATGGCCTTGGGATCTCTCACCATCGATCGATCCCCGCACGTACATACGTATGGTAAGTGGACGTCGCGAAAGATCGAGATGCGAGATTAGCTGCTAGTACTATCTTGGATGATTCGTTGCTGATCGATCACAGGGCGCCGCATTATATAGTGAACAAGATTTGGTCCGCGTAATCGCCGGTCCGGGTCCGACTGCCCCCGGCATGTCACGGTTCATAAAGTATACTAGTATTACTAGAGATCAATTTAATCCTGCGTAATCTTGCGGCTTACTAGTAGTACTATTCCGACTCGTCTCAAGTTAATCCTGGGATTATTACTGCACGCAAGTCATTACCACGCAGACACAATTTTTCCACTTAAGTAAATATAAGCTCGGTAATTCGTAGTACTAGCTGATCCGTGGGTCATATGTTCCCGATGATAGTAAATTCAAATGAAATAGCAAAAACATCAAAAGGATCTGAAATATTTGCATCAAAGACACTCAACTCTTCTACACTGCATGCTTGCAAAAATTCGTGCTTAGATGAGATCAGAGGAGCTCGGTACCAAAGAAGAAGAAAAAACTAGGCTTCAAAATGTTGAGTGGTGTGAAATAATTTTGAGCTCTGATTTTGTTTTTCATTCTATCGAGGACATCTGGTCACAAAATTTTACAAGCACCTACATGAGTTTAACATATGACGAAAAAGGGTTCCTCTGTTTGGACTTTGGACTATGAAGCAACGGCCAACAACAAGGTTCGTACAATATAGATAATTCAAGTTGCGAGAAAAAAAAGACAAACAAACAAAGTCTTACTAGGGGATCAACGTAACACACCCCTAAATAAAAACTAATCGACTAATCCGGATCAGGTGGAGACAAAGGAAGCGGTGGTGCAAGACGCGCATCGATAGAGCGAAGGTCCGCGGTGATCTTGTCGATGTCCTCTCGAGCATGCCGCTTGCTAAGTAGGATCCATGGCTGTAGAAATCCACACATTTTGTAAATAGCATCAATAGCCCGACGAGGGATCACATGTTCAGTCACAAGTTTTTTATGAATATTCCATACAGTCCCAGGTAAGCACCCCAATTACCACCCATGGGGCTGACCCTATGGAAGTGTGGTGGGTTTGAATCTCCCGAAACGTGTCTGAAAGGTTACCATGGCACCACCTGCCACCCACCATCTCACAGAGGCAGCTCCAAAGAAACCGAGCCGAGGGACATGTGAAGAAAACTTGGTTGGAGTCCTCATAGACCTCATACAATGGGCATCGGCCATCACCCAATCCATTACGTTTTAGAACTTCAAATCCCGAGGGTAAACGACCACGGATTAACTGCCATAGGAAGATCTGAATCTTGATGGGCAACTTAATCTCTCAAAGGAGGTTCAATTCTTCCGGTCCCGGAGGCATAAGTTTCAGTTTTTTGAATTACTTTTACCTTTTTTTTCTTCTAAATTTACTATTCACAACGAGCAGCTGCACTTGGGCAGTTGTACTGTTCACAAGGAGCAGTTGCACTTCAAGATGGCAACGGGCCCCGAAACCCGCATCCCCGTGGGTTTTTACCGTATTAGGAGATGGGGATGGGCGACTTTTCATCCCTGCGGGGCTGTTGCTGGGCACGTTATACAACCCGACATGTTTCATAGGTTTACACCCGTTTTGTTAGTCCCCGAACCCGAAACCCGACAATACCCGGCAAAATATGCATATCTTTGTTGCTGAAATTTGCGCATCTTTGTTGCTGAAATGGGGTATTGTATTGTGCTGAAAAATGCTCCTTGTAGCTGGTGTGATTGCTCATTTTTCTCAAGTTATGTTGTTGAAATATGCTACTTGTAGCTGCTGAACCATGTATTAGTGTATTGTGCTGAAATTTGCTCAAGTTATGCTACTGACATATGCTCTTTTTGCTGCTGAAATGCTATTCTTTGTTACTACTATGTTTGCTTTAATATGCCGATTTCCCTGTGAATTCCCCGTGTGTTTAGAAAACCCGACAGGTTTAGGGGACGGGTAAAAAAGTAGACCTGTGCACAGTCACGGGGAGGGGGACGGGTTTGTAATTTTCTCGTGGGGATGGGTTCGAACAGGCAAAACATAATGGGTTTCGTCCCCGTTGCCATCTTAAGTTACACTTGGGCACCTAAACGTCATTCTCGTATAAGCTTTACTTTTCTCTACGGTCACCATATGTTTTGATGGAAATTTATAGCCTGGGCGGAGGCTTATCATTAAAATACTTGTGATGTTTTTTTACCTTTTTTGACAACCTATTATTTTTTAAAAGATCGTACCATTTGGCTTTGTACCCGCTCTAGGGTTTCTCGTGTCTCCCACCGGCACAACCATCGGTCTACCTCACCTCCTGCGGTCTTAGGGCCATGAAGGCGCGGTCTTTGCCGGTAGGAGGGCTCCATTTTTCATGCTTTTTTTAGTTTTGTTAGAGTTTGTGTCCTACTCAGAGAGGCGAGGCGGCGGCAGCTCTCTGAAGATTGAATAAGGTTCTCCCCGCCCATCCCCTGTTCTGGTGGTGTTTCTAGCATCGTCGGAGGACGTGTGAAGGTTTGTCTCCGGCGGGTCTCGAGGGATTTGGTCGGCGTTTGTCCTCGGTGGATCCATGTGTATCATGTCTTTGTTCGTCCGTATTCGTATGTCTACAGGCTGTATCCTTCCGATCTACGCTTCTCTTCTTCGGTGGCGGTTGTGCGCTCGTCCTATAAGGCCTTAGCACGACGATTTCCTGACTGTCTATTACGACAAGGTTTGCCCAGCTCCGATGAGGGAGGGGCGAAGACGACAGATCATCTTCATCTCTTTAGTGCTTGTAGTCGTTGCTTGGTGGTCTATGGACCTGGATGTATTTTTTTACTTCTTGTGTTCTTTGTTCTACTTCGACGGTTGAGTTCTCGAACAACAAGAATTTTTTTTTTGAAAAAGTAATAAATACACAAGAGGCCACGCTGAAAATCATGGGGAGGTTGGTGGGGGATGTGACACGTACGTGCTTAATTTCCCCGTAAGCTACTTTCAGGTGGGTTTAACAATTTTTTTAGCATGCATACGTGTATAACTGCGTTTTGTCCTTTCTACTTACTTAACTTAGCGCTGCAATTACCGTGTGATTTATTCCCCGCAAAAAAAAAAAACAATTACCGTGTGATTAATCATGCATGATGCAAGAATCCACTGCCGCTTTTCGGCCACCTCCCGTCGCGCTCATCCTTTCTGGTTCGCCAAACAACACGTTGCCTTTCTACCAATTTTCCCCTTCTTTTCCGCGAGTGGGTGGACGAATATGTGTACGTGGAGCGGCTCAGCGGTCAGGGTCGACTCGACAAGGTATCTGTGCTGCCTGCCTCATGACTATGCGGTGCGCAGACAGGGTCAGGCGATAGCGTTAGGCCAGCAATAACCTGTCCGATCGCGATGAATCGACGATACGCATCAAATCATTTTTTTTTTTTTGCGAGGGATACGCATCAAATCTTTGGATGCGCCGTCTTAGTGCTTTGTACAGAGAAAAACATGTACTAGTAGATGAATAATGGACGTTTAAGTCCTTGTCCCAGCTTGATCTTTTTTACGTCTCAGATGCGCCGTCACGCTCATCCGAGTCATGTGGGTGTCAAGTGGGCATCATTGCTCGGCCTACTGCTCTCTTGGACCTCCCGCGACCGCACTTGGTCATGACATGGAGGGAGCATATGGTAAGTGTCATATTTTATTTGAGCTCCCGGAAAGCATGGAGCATTCTAGGTGTAAAAATTGGAAGCATACTAGTCATACCCACGCGGTGGTACACCACGCCTGTTGATACGTTGTATTCATAAATATGTCTACCGCCGCTTACTTCGACTAAGAGACGAACTACATCTATATTTAATTGGATGAATGAGCCAGTGTTTTCATTAAGCATATAAGAATTCACGTATAACTTTGTTTTACAAGTGTAAACTTGGTTGGCCCGAGCCTCCAACACAGAAAAGGGGCGAGCATTGTGAGCAATGAAAGGAAATTTTTGTGGTTGGTACTCTAGCCTGTTCGCTGGGGTACAGATTGTAAAGCAAGCAGATACAGTTAATCTGAAGAAAATCAAACTACAGAGTAAAAGGTACTGCTCCGTCTCATGAAGTAAGACATTTTTCCACTTTTTCATTCTAGTGTAGCGTAAAAAAACGTCTAAGTCGAAGAGAGTAGTATATACCCACAAAATTAGACATTCCTTTTAGAGTCTAAACAAATATTTTGCTCAGCAGCCAACAATTCCTAAAGCGGAGGTGGGTCAGAGTGAGACGTGGAGTGCTGGGTGTGTAGGCGGTGGATGGAGCTGTGCTCCCTGTAATACTAAACTTGTAAAATTTTCTCTCAATCTTAAAGCTTCACACGCAAGCTTTCGCATGTTCTGAAAAAAAAAAACCTAAAGCAAATGATGTGCATCTGTGACATACGTTACATGTAAATTCTCTTCTCTTGTCTTCTATGATCATCTTGACATTATCACATAAAAATATCATCCATTTACGTGAATCAGAAGCACACATACTGGTAAACTCATTTTCACCTACTAATCATGAAATAACAGAATTTTAGAACGATGTGACGAATTCTACATCAAGGCGCTAGCAGCAGAATAATTGAAGTTACCGATGAGCCGACTTAAATACCTGTACAGTGGGAAGTAGCAAATTACGTGATCCGTAAAACAGTTATCACTGAAAAGATCACCAATTGTTTAAGAAAATGAAGGGATAACCTAGCTAACATATGGAATATATATGTGAGCCAGTGGAAAGAGATCAGATTGCCCTTGTCAAACAAAATGCAGGAGACACATGTATTGTGTGTGACTATCCAACCGAATAAATTTCAACAACTAAAATTAAAGAAGTTGGATCAGTACGTACCTTAGTAGAAATATAGAGTAGTCTGATCATTCATCATAAGCAATCTCAGCCCCAGGCGTGAACTCGCACGGGCTACAGCAACACATAAAATCGCCGCAAACTGCCGTTGCCGCTGCAGCTGCATCTGAAGCGAATGCCAGCTGAGCAAGCCCCATGGCGGCCGTCATCGGCCCTCGCTCTCTGTCGTGCTCCAACGCTGGCGCTCCCCTTCCTGGCCACCTTCCCATCCTGAAAGAATCTGCCCACGGCATGCTCGCGTGCCCCCACTGCGAGCCGAGGCGCCATCGTTGCCTCAACGGACGTTGCCACTTACCAGGGAGTGCCCTCCGGTCTCCACAGCATGCATCAGCATGCTCGCCAACCGGCCACACTCCCCGTCCCTGCGGAGGTCTCCTTCGGTTACATGGCGCACACCCTCGCACGCTGCGGCACACCGCGCGCCGAGTCCCCGTCGTGCACTTCCTCTCCACACCGTCGTCGCCCGTGTGCTATGCGCCTTGAAACGCCGCCTCGCGCGCTGGGACCAATACTCGTGTCCATCGTCACGAGAAGGGCGATGGGTGGCACGCGGCCCCGCTGCTGCACGCCGCAAGTCGCCGCTCACGGCCTCCGCGCGCACGCATCAGCGGCCGTTGCGCTGCGAGCTCTGCCTAACCGCGCACCCCCGCGACCACGCGTGAGTTCTGCGGGCGCCCACCGACCACGGTCGAACTGCGAGCCACCTGCACCGGCGCCGCACTACCCCATGATCGTCGTCACCAACGTGGTGTACATCGCCTGCTTCAGCCACGCTGCCAGCACTCCGTGCCGCCGCCCACGTACAGCCCCAGACGGATGGGCCCCGCGCAGCTCATCTACGCCAGGCGCAGCAGCTGCAACACCGTCAGGTCCAGGGGGGCAGCGACCGGGGAACTTGCCGGCCTCCGTCCGTGCCACGTCGAACACAGCGACGCCACCAGGCAAGGGAAGTTCTTCGTGTCCGTGCGCCAGCGGACGGCGGAGCGGGGGTCTTCCATGGCCTCGTGCTCGCTGCCGCAGTGCTGACATGCGTACCCCGCGCTGACCGTTGCCATGGCAGAAAGGCGCGCCAACATGCATGGAGAGAGAGAGAGACAGAGAGAGAGGAGCGCGCCGACGGGAACTGGACCGACAAACGTTAGCTCCGGCGTAGTCGACTTGCAGAGAAGTCGTTGGAGACGCAGCGCCAGTATCCAGTAACGCGCGCTTCCTAGCTGATAGGCCCAATCTTCCTCCGGTAATATATACGGCGGCGTGAAGCAGCACCGCGAAACAACATCTTCCTAACCGGCGTTGCAGCTCCCGACGGTTCCCAGCCCAGGACGGCGGCAGCATCCCCGAAGCGCCTGCTGGCCCGATGGTTGAGATGTGTGACGACGGCCGGCTAGGGGAAGGCGCGTCACCGCCGCGGCCTCGATCCTCCATGTCGCATTTGCCTCTACGGTCGTGCCCTCCGCGCGCCGTATGCCGCCTCTGATGGTGTCCATGCGGTGCGGAGAGGAGATTGACAGCGCAGGGAGTGGGGAATTGGGAGGGAGACGGAGAGGACGCGACTGGCTACACCCTGGATTGGCAAGGCACATCGAAGAGTCTTTTTATAGGAACAAACAACGGTGAAGCGGCGACATCAGATCCGTCGGGGTCTTTGAGACCAAAAGAAATTAAACACATTCAGCTGTGCATGAAGGGCGCACGCTGGTGATGTCCACGTGGGCAGCCTAGGAACAATGCATCGATTTGGGTAGCGAGAGAGAAAAAAACGCAGCGATACATCCATCAACTGCAATCGGATTAGCTGCCCCTCTCTCCTGTTTCTCTTCTCTGGATTCCCCAAGTCAAAGCCAGCCGCCGCCGACTTCCCAACCCCGGCCTCCACTCCACCGCCGGCGGCCTCTCCCCCTCTCCCTGGACGCATATCCATTCGAGCAGCACAGCCCACGGTCAGTTCCGCCCCTCCGTCCTCGCGCCAGAAACCCTAGCCGTCCGGCGATGGCGACCGACCGCAGGCACAGGCCTCGACGACGGTGGTATGCTATCAATCCCTTCTCTCCTCCTCCTCCTTCTTCTTCTCCTTCTCTGACCCCGTCTTGTCTCATCTCTGTACATAGGCGCCACGGAGCGGAGCTTCCTCTGCCAGGGACGCCGCTCATGTGCTCGTCAAGGTCCGCTGCTCCTTCCTCAGTCCCAGACCCAGGATAAGCAGCAGCAGCATGAAGGTACGACCCTCTCTCTTGATTTCCTCTTATTCCCTCCCTTTCCTTTCCCTAAGGCATGGGATTTGCTTTCCTTGGTAGGTGCATGCATCTCCTCCTCCCTGCCATTTGTTGTGTTGCTCCATGAGCATACCTTTCTATAGTAGAGATCTAATAAGCTTCTGTTGATTTTTTCAGAGGAAAAAAGTTACATTTGCTTGACCATATCTATCCTTTTAGTGAACTTTATAACAGGCTATTCAGTCACATATTTGCTGTAACTGATGAATACACCGATTTGGCTTCGTCGAAGTTTTAAAGTATTTAAAGTGGTGGCTCATTATTTCTCTATGCCAACTCGGATGATTCCACACTTCACCAGGACATGTGAGCTTGATCTTATGATTCCTCTGTATTTTATTTCTGAAATTGCCCTGCGTAGGTTCCTGATAAGATGTCAAATTCCACCGCCTAGGTTCCTGATAAGATGTGAATGGTCTTTTCCTCATTGCCTTGCCTTTTCTTATGAACAGGTGTCGCCTGTTGAGTAGATCCTATGCATTTGGTTGTGTTCTCAGGCTGAGAACATCACAAGATTTCAATCCTAGCCACTCTGTAAGCCTTCAAGCTACCCGTATTCATAAGAAAAATTGCCCGGGGACGCCTGTTGAGTAGATCCTATGCATTTGGTTGTGTTCTCAGGTTGATAAGATGTTATCTGTCACCGTAAAAGTGTTTAACCCACCTTGGGTGCCACTGACCTGTTAGGTCTGGACCCACATGCCATTGATGCAATAGTGGCATAACTGTTACGAAAAATTGCAGTGACAGATAAGGATTTAACACTTAACCATACCATCTAATTTTTAATGTATCCATCTTTTTGCAGTATGGCCATTTCTTGCCTGATCCTCAATATGAAAATGTGCAACATATTAACTGCTGTGATTCAATTCAGATTGTCATAGGTAATTCGCATAATGGACTGTCATAAATAATTTGCATCATGGTGTACCAACAGCCAAAGGGAGTGCATGGTTCTACTAGCTTATTTGTGTTCGAGCCTCCAACAAGCTATGCATGCCCCAAGATTTGAAGCGTGTGTGACTTTTTTGTGTCGACTGAATTCTTTTGTTACAATCATCAGTGGAGATTTCTAAAAAAATATATGGATTGGTAAGACTAAGTTCGAATATCGTATTTAATGGGTCATAACTGTTGGAAATATGCCCTAGAGGCAATAATAAAAGCATTATTATTATATTTCCTTGTTCATGATAATTGTCTTTTATTCATGCTATAACTGTATTATCCGGAAATCGTAATACACGTGTGAATACATAGACTACAATACGTCCCTAGTAAGCCTCTAGTTGACTAGCTCGTTGGTCAACAGATAGTCATGGTTTCCTGACTATGGACATCAGATGTCATTGACAACGGGATCACGTCATTAGGAGAATGACGTGATGGACAAGACCCAATCCTAAGCATAGCACAAAGATCGTGTAGTTCGTTTTTGCTAGAGCTTTTCCAATGTCAAGTATCTCTTCCTTAGACCGTGAGATCGTGTAACTCCCGGATACCGTAGGAGTGCTTTGGGTGTACCAAACGTCACAACGTAACTGGGTGACTATAAAGGTGCACTACAGGTATCTCCGAAAGTGTCTGTTGGGTTGACACGGATCGAGACAGGGATTTGTCACTCCGTATGACGGAGAGGTATCACTGGGCCCACTCGGTAGTGCATCATCATAATGAGCTCAAAGTGACCAAGTGTCTGGTCACGGGATCATGCATTACGGATGCGAGTAAAGTGACTTGCGTAACGAGACTGAGCGAGGTATTGGGATACCGACGATCGAGTCTCGGGCAAGTAACATACCGTCGACAAAGGGAATAGAATACGGGTTGCTTGAACCCTTGACATCGTGGTTCATCCGATGACAACATCGAGGAACATGTGGGAGCCAACATGGGTATCTAGATCCGCTGTTGGTTATTGACCTGAGATCGTCTCGGTCATGTTCGCATGTCTCCGAACCCGTAGGGTCTACACATAAGGTTCGGTGATGCTAGGGTTATTAGGAAGACAAGTATGTGATTACGAATGTTGTTGAGTCCGGATGAGATCCCGGACGTCACGAGGAGTTTTGGAATGGTCCGGAGGTAAAGATTTATATATGGAAAGTGGTTAAACGGACTCGGAAAGTTTCGGGTATCTTGGTAATGTCCGGGGCCACGGAGAGTTCGGAGGTCCACGGAGGGGCCACCCCCCGGGGGCCACATGGGCTGTGTGGGAGAGGGAGCCGGCCCTGGTGGGCTGGGCGCGCCTCCCACCTAGGCCCATGCGGCTAGGGCATGGGAGGGAAACCCTAAAGGGGCGCCCCTAGCTTGGGGGCAAGCCACCTCTCCTCCTCCCTTTGTCCGCCGCCCCATCTAGGGTTTCCCTAGATGGCGGCCCCCTGCCCTCTCCTCCTATAAATAGAGGGGTGAGGGGAGGCTGCCTACACCATTGAAGGCGCAGCCCCTCCCCTCCCCAACACCTCTCTTTCTCCGTGCAAGCTTGGCGAAGCCCTGTCGGAGAACTGCCGTACCAACTGCACCACGCCGTCGTGCTGCCATTGGAGTTGTCTTCCTCAACCTCTCCTTCATCCTTGCTGGATCAAGACGGAGGAGACGCCATCGTCCCGTACGTGTGTTGAACACGGAGGTGCTGTCCTTTCAGCGCTTGGTCATCGGTGATCGGAATCACGTTGGGAACGACTCCATCATCACCACTCCCTCGAACGCTTCCGTACTCGATCTACAAGTGGTATGTAGATGCAAACTCTCTCTCTTGACTCGTTGCTTAGATGAACTCATAGATAGATCTTGGTGAAACCGTAGGAAAATTTTAATTTTCTGCAACGTTCCCCAACAATAATTTCTTATTCCAAAAGCAGATGTTACACAAAAATACATGAGTTCATGGGGGAGCACGTCAATAAGGCTGCTGCATGAGTTCATGTCATCGGCAGTGGCTCGCTCGTCAACAAGGCCGATGAAATCAGGGGGAGCACGAGCGTGTCCGGGGACGGGCACACTTTATGCTTCTTTAATTCACTGCAGCAAAATACTAACAGCATCAACATCAACAGCGTTCGTCACTCCCCTGACAGCGTCTCCGATACTTTGGCCCCGGATTAATTAGTTGCAGCATCACCATAGATTGCCCTCCTGTAGAGCTATAGAGGTTGGTGTGAGCTCGGTTTGATTTGGCCTGGTTTTGATGTCTACTGCATGCAGGTGCCAAAGGTGTCCGATCGAACTTAGTTGGAGGCCAAACAGGTTCGGCTCTCGGACATGCCACCAATAACGCTCGATGACACCGATACGCAGACTGTAAGTTTACCCCCTCAGCCCTAATATATTGGTGTGAGACACCTTGCATTTACATGATATTGCTAGGAACGCGTGCAAATTGCATAATTTGTTATACATGCTTACTTGATCACCGATGTGCTGTTAATTGGACCTCAAGAATAGAGATGACACCTTACCATAGGCAGCTCTTAATTATGTGCGCGTTAATTCAATTCTGAAAGTTGATTCAAGTCTGTAGTGCTTCAACTAGATTCATAGAAGCAATTCTGTTAGTATGTGAACAAAAAGCTCATCTTATATGTGTGACCGGAGTTGCAGAATATGAATAGGGGAATGATCATAGATGCCAACACCTACAGTGTGATTTATATTGATAGAGGTGCAATGGATTCGTAAGTAGTTTTGATGTTTTTTCTAGATAGCTCAAGTACTTAAGCTTCTGCAGTCATGAAAAACAAAAGAAGGGACCAGTAGTCAGGTTCCATTAATCCTTCTATAGGTGTTCTCTTTGATGCCTTTCCCCCTTCATTACCATGACAATGATGCTTTCTCTGTTAACCTTCTCGGTGGTGTTGGGCGCTGTGCTCTTGACCTTGAAAGTGTATTTGCAACTTTACTCATAATACCTTTGTGTGATAGTAATACTTTTGTGTGATAGTGAGGCAATTTAGTTGCATGCCTTCAGTTACAAAAAAAAGTCCTCGAAACAAAAAAGAAAGAAAAAGTAACAAGACTTGTTGAAAATACGACTAGGTCATCAATGGTCATAGAACAGGAGAGCAATTTGAATGGACAATGGAAACATTTGTAAAAGAAGCAGCTAAACGGAGGCCGCTCGCCCAGAGTGTCTCAGAGGAGGATGCCACTGCCGCTGGATTGGCGCATGACTACTTCTCGGTGGCGTATGGATGTCACACTGTATGGATCTTGATCCGTAGTTGGATAGTTCCTGACCTCATTCCAGGAGGCTGATTGGAGCCTGGTACTTCACTTTTCTCCTTACTAATAAATGCTCATGTTCATTAATTTGGTAATGCTCATGACATTGCACATGAGTTGCTGCGAGCCAAGCGATAGAAAAGTTTGAAACTAATGCTGCAGTTGATGTTTCCTTTTGTTCTTCTTCATGACATTTTTTTGGGTTCAGCATGTTGATAAGAACTACTCCCTCTGTTTCCAAATATAAGTCTTTTTAGAGATTTCAATGTGGACTAGATACGGATGTATATAGACGGATTTTAGAGTGAGATTCACCCATTTCCACCGAATGTAGTCCATATTGAAATCTTCTAACAAGACTTATATTTAGGAACAGAGGGAGTACTTTGTTTGTAGTCTTTGTACAACCTGCTTTGTTCAGAAGAATTTTCTATCAGGCAACCATGTCTGATATGTTCACATGACTTCTTTCATGTGGCCGTTCCTCACATTCCTTTGCTTCCAAGTTCCAACTATTCCAGCCAGCTGCAATGAAGCCCTCCATAGAGAAGGGTTTGCAGAAAATGATCTTGGCATCCCAGATAAGCAGGTCGGGGACAAAGCCAGTGCCGAGGGGGATTCCCAATGGATCACCAACACGAGAAACTGAAATGGCAGGACCAGAAAAGATGGTCCCAGATCTCACTGCAGCAGGATGTGCAAGAACACATCAATGATCATTTGTGAGACTAACACTGAAATTTTGTCGATGGAGCATTAGCTCTGCTATTTAGCTTCTAGAGTACAATGACTTGTACGTACAACTATAACAGCTAGCAGCATGGTTTATCCCCTTCTGGTTCTACTATTTCTCTAGAGTGATGGCATAGGAAGAGCATGTGTATATGTTGAGGTTAGTCTTCTGAAACTAATGCTGCAGATGTTCTTTGTAGACTCAGCATGTGTATTTATTTTATTTTTACTTCTTTGTGACGTTTGTTGGTTTGGCATGTGGATAAGTTTTTTTAGTTTATGACTTCTTTCATGGCAGCATTTTTTATGCTAAGCTGTAGATGTCAAATATTATCGATCCATGCATCTTATTTGCTTTTTGTCGTCAGTTAATCGACTGACAGAGGAGAAGTATACCATACCCAGGAATCAGCATTGGCATAGTCCAATGTACAATTTAGTTCCAATCAAAAAGCTTGCATTCTTGAGATTTCAGCCGGCTTTTGCAGTGATTCATTCACAGTTTGTGTCCTTGACAGAATCACAAACTAAAAAGGAAACAGATTACTACTCCCTCCGTAAAGAAATATAAGAGCATTTAGATCACTAAAATAGTGTTCTAAACGCTCTTATATTTGTTTACAGAGGGAGTAGATCAGACGTGGAAGGGGAAAAGCAATCGCCAATCAGAAGCAAATCCATACGCCAACCCGGACCAGCAAAAATTGGACTAATATAAAGTACCCAGCTTTCAGAGATTGGACGCTGAGATTAGTACACACAAAAAGTACGGGCAACTTAGTACATGCCCAGGTTACAAATATTGATTTTGATTTCTAAAGAAGAGCAAATCTCCAAGTATACTCCAAGCTACTGAGCCAAACAGAGCAGATCAATCTACAAGCAATCAGGACCAGATCTCCTCGTTTTCCTCCTGTCCCGGCGGCTGGAACCCTAGCCGCCGCCAGGAGACCCAATCTTCCAGCGACGTCGTCCGGCGGCTCCCCTCCGCCGGCGACCTCGGTTGTCGGTGGTGAGGGGGGTCGCCGGATCCACGCGTGCGGATCGTTTTACTCCCTCGTAGTTTAGATTTTTAGGCTGTTCATCGTCTTTGTTTCGGCGGCGACGATGACAGCGCTGAATAAAGATTCGTCGGATCCTTCTTTGACAAGGCCATTGGTCCTATGGTTGGGGATGGATTTGGAAATCAGTCTGTTCAAGCAAGGATGGCGTGGCGGCGGCGGCATCCTAGTGGTGGACCTGTGTCCTCGGGCTCCGTCGTTCCGACGACGTTTGCTCCAGCGTCGGCGCGGAGCTTGGGAGGTAGTCCAGGAGCGGATGCAGATTGTGGTCTGCATCGACGACATCTGGAAGACGGAACATGTGTTGGGTTCGTGGTTCGTGGATGGCAGGTATGGTTTCCTTCCGCGACGTCTTAGTCGCGGTGGGGTGTCTGATCTGGAGTTCGATGGCGTGTCCGGGGTGTTGCCCCGGTCTGATTCGTTCAACGGTAAGGGCTTCACTTTTGGTGAGCCACCTTGGAGGTCCGCAAAGCTGCATATCAGCGATGGAGCCGCGTCGAGCTCGGGTGAGGAGGCGATCCATCATTCTTTTCTTCGGTGGCTGCTGTCGTGGTGCCGGAGGCAGGTGATGGGCGTTGGCGTCAAGCTCAGAGATGTTCTGCTATCTTTTCAGTTTTGTCATGTCGGTCCTTACGTGACTTGTACTTTAATCTTTATGATATGAATGAGACACGTATTACCATGCAAAAAAAACCTACAAGCAATCTTAGCTACCGACCCAACCGGAGCCCAGGTGTCATAAGTATATTCCTTATCCCCTTATCATCATTAATATACACCAACTCTATAATCCAACTCTCCATACAAACAATGTGGTACTTGCCATGCATATACATAAAATTTATCGTCAGCAATTTTGGACTCCTGGACAAGTAAAATCAGTTAATTATGAAATTTATCATCATCAATTTTGAACTTCTGGACAAAGAAACAAACAAGAAAAGTACACGCCACACATAAACAAAGGAAAAGAAGAAGAAGAAAAAGAAGAATAAGACCAGTACAAGCAAGACACACACAAGAATACTGTCTACATGGAAGTCCTGACCAAATAGGTAATGCAACTTTTTTAAATTTCAGTTTATAATTCTATGTTAATATAAAACAAACTTAAGCATTTATGTTACACATTGCATTACTAATTTCCTAAACTTAAATTCATTAATTGGATTCTATAGAACGATCCAACTGTTAACTTCGGACTTAGAATTCAGTAAGTACTACTTGATTGTCCTGAAGAAGGATGTCTTCGTGTACTCAACCGGTAACTCATTCATGGAAATAGTGTTCCATTTTTTTACAAAAATGTTAACTTTTATTAAAAATAAGAAAATTACAAAAATTAACCTAATTATCGATGTTTATTTAAATTGGACATAAAAATGATGCAACAAGTATCATGATGCTAACAACAACTGTTTGTTTGCTAACAATCGAGGATTAATGTGTGTGGGCGTATGAAAATGGCCGCACGAGACGCTTCGAAAGGCTGCAAAGAATATCTACATGACTTACGTGTCAAGAGGCGCGCCATGGGCGCGCCCCAACCCCTAGTATCTAGTTAATCATGGAGAAGTCGAGAAACCGACTGAGGTTATACACGTGGTCACATCTGCCATGGTGCATGAACGTGGTCACAATCGTCTCCACCACTGCATGCGCATGCATGCTGCACGCACAATAAAAAGGCCACTGCGGACCCGACAGGATGCATGGCCCATGTGTAGAAGATAGCAGAAGAATCGGCATGCAACTCGCTAGGTCCAAATCAAACACCGCCCCAGCCCACACATGCAATCCAATCCAAACACGCCGTTCAGTACAGGTTGGACCAATGGTGAACTGATGAACCAAATCCAATGTAAAGTGATATAGCCACCCAATATACACACAAAAACGTGAATCACGTTGACAAAATTTTCACTGAAAGCCTATCATCACAACTGATTTCTACCCTCTGGTATCCCAAACTAATACACGTGTTTTTCTACCCTCTGGTATCCCAAACTAATACACGTGTTGACGTCCGGTAGGCTCGTAAGTTGCTTTCATCCAAGTGGCTAAACGTGAAGGCAAAAAACTTGCCTGGAATAGAGGCTTGGTTATGGTTAAAACTTATTCCGTTTTCTTTCAAGCATGACAGACCTTGATCTCGGCCGCGAGTCCGCGCGCGACACATCCCGGCGGTGACCATTCCGCAGCGCCTGTGAGGGCAGCGCGGCGGTGATGTGCGGTGAAGACTTCCCATTCCTTGATTCGCGGCGGAGTTGAATATTCTTGGTTCCATTTCCTGGCGGTGACGACGACGCATGTTCGTGGTCCATGTAAGACGTGATTTGCAGGCTAACGTGGTCGTGGTTATTTTGCTCTTGGCCGCGTGACCCCCCAGACTGTCTTCATGGGGTGTTCCCAGCGGCACTCTCTGGTGATCGGATGTCCCTAGCTCAGTGCGAGGGTCTGGAGTGCTCACGTGGCCCGCAATTGAGTCTGCAACAGCTGATCTGAGGACTCCAATTTTGCTCGATGCATTCCGCCCTTGTTCGTGGTGCTCCGTGTGACTGGTCTACATTGGGTATATATGTGCCCGATATGGACTATTTAACCCAAAAACTACTACTTTTCAACCGACCTCGACAGAAAACTACCATTCTACAAAATTTGACCAACAACTACCACTTTCTCACTATTTTTTTTGCAAAGAACTATCATGTCAGAACAGTGCCCGGTTTGGCAAAATTGAACCTGATGGGATGGCCCACTTTTCAGGGTTATTGTGGCACCGTAAGTCGACGCCGTCTGTTTGACCAGCAAGGTAGGCGTTATGACATGTGGGACCCATGTGTCATTGTCAAAAAAAAATCCCCGAATCTCCTCCTTCCTCTTGCCCGCCCACCTCAACACCCTACGATGATGCTAGACACACCATCGGGATGGGGACCAAATGTGACATTATTCCTAGTGACCGACATTGCCGTCCCCGCACAACCCGAACCAAGAAGATGAATCTAACAAGAACGACATAGGGGTCCCTCCAGCCGGTGGGGGGCCGAGGTCCTCCGCACATCCACTACTCAAAAGCCACCAAACGCGGGTAAGACCAGCCGTAGCGCCGACGGAAGGTGAAGGAAACCTAATCGCCTAGGAGTCTTTCCTTGGGGAGGAGGAAAGAATCGAGTGCTACTAGTAGTTAAAACCCCAATTGAGCAACATAATCAGGTATTATAACACTTAGTAAGAACGTATTATGAGTTTATTTTCGCGAAAAATATGGTGAATATTTTTTTTGAACTTTTAAACTATCAAAAGGGAGTTATACACGAAAAAATGAAGTAGAATTCCGATTTAAAAAAGAAAACACTCATATATTTCAAAGAGTTACCGAAAGGTCGTGTGGTTTTCACCCTTTCTTCTTAGAAAAATGTGCAATACATACAAATAAAAAACTTCATAAGGTTTGTAGGTAAAACAAATTTCCTATTTTTCATAATATTGCATACTTTCATTTTATATGATATTTCTAAGATATTATCTATTTTTATTTACATTCCTCATTATATAATACTCAGACATGTTCTCTAACTTGTTTTATTGTTTTCCACTCAAAAACGATGATTGGGCTCTAACTGAAGTGTGTAAAACAACCACCCTTCTGTTGCACAGTCTTTCCGGTGCCCAAAGTTAGTAGTATAAATATATGTTATTGGCGTTTAGAAACCAAAACTTAACTCACATTATATAGTAGAATGATAAAAAATGCTGACAATAAAAGGAAGCAGTTTTACACCAGGATTTATCTTCCGGTCAATCCAACATAATGAGCAATGATTCATCCATCAATATATGATTAAAGCATGCGTTCATTTATCCCATCTCATTGCTCCTCATAGCTTCCAGCTGAAAGGTGAAAGAGGTACGATGGCCAATCTATCTCGTATAGTACATGATTGTTGTCCCCCCTCTTTCCATAACAATAGAACATGGTCCTATTTTCGTCTTCCATTATCACTTGCTGCATTTTGTTGCTGATGAGGTCAAGAGTGAATATTCTACCACGCTCCTTCTGCCCCACGAGTACTACACATGTGCTCTCTGCAAAGGACAAGATTTCAATTCCCTCGACTTGCTGGGGCGTCAACTCGGACCACACCCATCCTTCCATATCCTCACAACTATGATCATTGTCTTGTTCTTGCTTGGTCCAAAGTTCGAGGATACGTTTGTCCCTGATATGAACAAATGAGAGCTTTCCTTTCTCAAGGATGCATGGGAACGGTGGTGGCAAGCCACGTTTGACTTGAATTGGGATCTTGGCTAGTGAAACATGTGTCGCGTCAGCCGTTATGTTGAGCGTGTAGAAGTTTGTTTTGTCTCTGTACAACGAATGCACAATGTCACCGTTCACCACGCCGGCGCATGGCCCAGACCTGATGAGGAAAGTTTGGGAGCACTTGATCGGTGGACTCCACCTGTCCCTGACGGAGCAGTAAGAGAAGATGTACTCCAGTTTGTCATAGTAGCATTGAGTGGTGAAGAGCACTTGGAACACCAGCTGCGGGTGGTGGTCCAAATCACCGGCGGCGTGGTGGTCTGATGCTGTGACAAGAGCATAGCCGGTCATATGATACCTGATGGGTTCCAGATCCTGCGGAGGCGGTGGTAGGAGACGCGTGGTCCGCTCGCCGATCAGGGGATGGCACACGGCCAGATGGAGGTTCCGCCAGTCATTGGTCAAGCGTTTCACCAGGACAAGGCCGCGATGCGCCGCCAGGGGGCTCGCGTAGTTGAAGATTCCATTCTTGTTGGGGATGAACATGGTGAAGGTGCCATTCTGGTCTTGTCGATGTACCCGTAGCACAGCTCGGTCCATTCGTTCTTGTCAGATAGGCTGAATAAAGCCGTGTCTATGCAGGGGAATATGTCTGGCGTCTCAAGCATGTCGCCACCATCGCCTTTCCTCGCCATCGTGGACGATGATACTGCGTTACCTATCTGTCATGTCTAGGACTGCCGCCTCGTCGAAGCTCCCAATCGATGCCCCGGTCTTCATCTTTCTCACCTCATGTAGGTGCCGCTATGAGAGATTCACCGTAGTCGCTACACCCCAACTCTTTCGCGCAGCTTTGTTGCCATCCTTAGGCGCTTACAGATCCACTGGAGTTGTCCTTGTCGAGTCGAGCAGCACAACTTCGAGCCTATCCCACCGCATTGCCACTATTGCGCGTTGTAGGTTGCTGACGACAAGAACACAACTGACGTGCTCCCCCGCCTCAGCCGACCATGTAACAAGTACAATAGAATAAAACTACCATTTGTGAAGGACTTCCTAGAGAAACATGTAAGTGCAGTATGGATTTTGTTCTCCTTCCTAATTTTTGGTTCTTATGGAGTAAGTTCATTTTCTTCCTCATCTAGCTTGAGCACTTGGAGTATTCTTGCTCATCTAGCTTGAACACTTGGGAGTAATTCAGATTTTGTGTTCCAAATTGCTTCCGGGTCTCGACAAGTTCGAATAATTGGGAACTCTAGCATTAAATGGATAAGAGAGATATGGATTTTCCGCTCAGCTCAAATTGTATCCTTTTCCTTCTGGACACGAAGAGATATGAAATATTTGACTAATACTCCCTCTGTTTTTATTTAGTTCGCATATTAGCTTTGGTCAAAGTCAAGCTTTACAAACTTTGACCAAGTTTATAAACAAAAATATTAAGATATACAATAACAAATCAACAACATTAAATTTATTATTGAATGTATTTTCACATAGTATAGATTTATTATGATAAATGTCTATATTATTTTCTATAAACTTGGTCAAACTTTACAAAGTTTGACTTCAGTCAACTCTAATATGCAGAGTAAATAAAAACGGAGGGAGTACTGGATTTCATTCCACTTTCCTATTTCTGAACAACAACTTATGTTATCAACTATTTCGTGTTTTCAAAGTTATTAATTGTCTCATACCCTATTTTTGATTTCGATAGTATGGTGTAGCGGATCTTATGCAAACGGAATTCTAAGGTTTCTTTATTTTATTATGCAATAAGAAGAATTCTTCCATTTTCTTTTTCTTTAGTTGCGGGAAAACCCAAATTAAAACTTTTATTTTATAGCGAGCGCAATTTCTAGTAAAAAATCCTGTATAAGGCCTATGTTATAGAGTATATAACTTCGATCATAGGGATCGATTTCTAGTCGCGTAGCTTCATAATAATTTTGCAAAGCTTCCGCATAATTTCCTTCGGATTGAGCCAACATCCGTTACGGTCGTTCATTCTATTCAAAAAATCTCCGTTCCAAAACCGTACATGAGGTTTTCATCTCATACGGCTCCTCCCTTCTGTACATAATAGTACTAAGCGAAATAATCTATAGAATCAAAATAGAATTAGTCCCGTCTCATTATGAACCGAAAGGGGCTGGTATTTTTCCAAGAAATCTCTAGCCAACCTTCCCACAAGAGGTTTTTCTTAACACCAATGAATTCTATTAATGCTAGAGGAAAACGATAGCTCCAATAATTTCTTTGTTCTCAACGCCTCATATTTAGAGGAATTAGCTACTTCAACGATCTTTGATGGTTATAGGGGTATCCAAAGTACAAACCTGATGGTTGTTTGTTATCCCAACCATTCTTCCCAGCCCTGATACCGATCTGGAGAACTTTAAGTAATGCATCTTCTCAAGAATCAAAATTTGTTTTTCCAAAAATAGTCACTTCGAACTGGCTACTTTTTGAAACTATCCAGGACTTGATTACGTTTTCTGTTGAGTGAATGTTATTGTCAAGTAGAAATAGTTAGCATCCAGTTTTCTTCCCTGGCTTTTTCATTCAAGTTTTTAGTACAATTTCTTGTTGAGAACATCTTCTCTTTAGTCACTATGCACATCTTTACTGAGGAATTGACAAGAAAAGAATGAAAATGTACTAAAAAGAAGAATAAGTGGTGGAGGAGGAGAAGAAGAAAAGCAGGAGGAAAAGGAAAAGAAACAAGTAAAGAAAGAAGAAAAGCAGTAGCAAAGAAAGAAAAACCAGAAGAAAAGGACAGAAGAAACGAACGAAACAAGTAATGCGCGTGAAATTTGAAACAACACAACAGCCGCGGGGTGCAACTGGGTCAGCCAAGTTGCAGGGCGTCTTCAACGAGAGGAACAACTCCACTCGCGTAATGCGAGAAATAGGGGCACCCGTCGACAATCACCGTGTTGGATACTCCTCAAACGCGCAACCTCCAGCATGCTTTCGATGATTATTGTGCCGGTCTCGTACAGAGGGTTTTCTCCACGGTTGTGGCAATCTTGCTAGATAATTTTTTCTGTTTTTTCGTTTGATTCCCTTCTGTTTCTTTCCTTTAGTTACAAATTCATGATATTTTTTTGAATTCTGGAGCATTTTTACAAAATCATGAACATATTTTTTAATTAAAAACCAATTTTTAAATTCGTGTTATTTATTTAAATTCATTAAGATATTTTTCAAATTTATGATTTGTTTAAATTCATGAAGATTTTTTGAATTTGCAAACATTTCCAACACACAATTTTTTACAGTTTGACAAGCTTTTAAAAATTCACGAACAGTTTTGGAAACAAGAACATTTTTGTAATTGTGAACATCTTTTCAAACTTATGAACTTCTTTCTGAATTCACGGGCATTTTTAATAATTCGTAATCACTTTCAAAATCATGAACATGTTTTCAGATCACGAACATTTTCTGAATTTGCAAACACTGTTTTGAATTATGTAAATATTTTTTCAAATATATGAAAGGTCGGTCCAAAGCCCGCCAAAAGGCAGTTGAGATGGGCTGGTCAAGTAGGTGCAGCTAGCAGGCCTGCCACTAGGGGGTAAGTAGTGGATGACCCGGCTTCACTGAAAGCTTTGGCATGCAGGGAGGCAATGTGTTTGGTAGAAGATCTCCTTATCAACAACTACATTGTGGCTTCTGATTGCAAATAAGTTGTCTCTGATATAAACTCGGGGAGTAGAGGGCATTATGGTGCCATTCTATCTAAGATCAATCTTAGAGCTGCCTTTTTTCAATGCATTTTTTTTGAGTGTCGTGCTGTAAATTATGAAGCACATAGTCTAGCCAGATTCTCTCTCAGAAGGGGACCGGGGCGCCATTTGTGGCTTGGCCAACCCCACGACCCATCTTGTATCCCACTATATGTGGACTTTGATTAATAAAGCTGGCTTAATTCTAAAACAAAACTAGGGGGTAAGTAGGAAGTTTGGCTGCGTTCTCAGCATTGAACGGACAAAGCCTGCAACCATTGTCTCAGAAAAAGAATAAACTAAGCCTGCAACCAGTGTCTCAGAAAAAAGAAAAAACTAAGCCTGCAACCACACACGGGACGGAGTTGGTCACGGAGACCTAGACACGACTTGCCGGCTACCGATGCCGCCCGGACCACGCGAGACGCGTGCAGGATGCGGCCGCGCCTCCGGGCTCCGGCAGGCCGCAACTGCCGTTGTCTGTGCCAACGCGGTGCACGCTGGCCGGCCGGACCGTTGGAATTTGGAAGGTTGGTGTGACGCTGCTTGCCGTTGATCCATGGAGATAAACCCTAGGGTCAGTTCATGAATCATGATATCATCTTTACTTTACTGTTGTTCCAATATCTAATATATTTTTTTCATGTTAGAAAGTGAGTGAGCTTTCCCAAAGCATCATCAAAATCAAGATTCGCTTAATAATTTTGTGGCATAAATAAGTTTGAAGTATGTTAGAGTAGAATAAAATCTGCAGGAGATTTATATCTTTAACTAAGGTTTCAACTCTTTGACATTCATAGTAGGGAAGCTAATTGAGAGATTTTTTTCTCCCAGCATGCTTGAACTATTGTTTTCAACAAGCTTGTTCGGGATCCATTCAAAAAATTACATATTTCATTCACAATCAGCATGGCTTAATTAGGAGAAAGTTAAACGCTTCCATGGGAAAAATCATCCTGGATGAAACGGAAGAGGAGGTAATGTGCTCAAAGGCATTTATCTATTTACGAATGTTTATATTCTCCCTAGATTTTAACATGTTCGTTTTCTTATAACTTGCAGGCTAGAAAATTTATTCAAGAAGATTAGGAAAGATGTGTTGATATTTCTCAAGTCACCATGTCTTAAATGGTTAGTTTAATTTTACTATGATGATAAACTTATCATAATTATGTGTGTGATGGAATTATCTTATAACAAGATACGATTCTGCTTTTTCGACACTATATGTGTTTGTGTGGTCAGTTTTTAAAAATGACATAACCATTAGTTCCTACACATCTTCTCGAAAAAAAATCTACACATCTTGGCCCCCTCTCATGTTTTATCCTGGCTACGCCCTGGCTGACCATGGGGGCCTCACGTCATCCTATAGGATCTACATCCATGACTTTGACTTTGCAACGGGGATACACATATTTTAGAGATTCAACCTTTTTTAAATTACAAATTCAAAAGGCCACAAAGCACCATGTGTGCTTAATGTGTTTCTCTAGTATGTTCTGTATGCCGGACAATACGAGTCCGTTTATCCGCACTACTCCACTAATCATTGGAATGATAAACGTTAGCAATTGTATCACAGCTTCGATAAAACATAAATTATGTGAACCAAGATGTGGTTGGATGGTTAGGAGGAGAATGCTATCCCAGTCCATCAAGGTTCAAGTACTGTTGCTCACATTATTCCTGAATTTATTTCAGGATTTTCGATAAAGCGCGTCAGTAGGAGGAGACATTCTCATCGACTATGAGCTGCATGTGGTGACTTTTTTCAATCTCAAGATGATAGGTCGGGTTGGCTTAGTCTTTCAGAGATGCTTATAGGTATAGGGTCTATATGTGTGTTCATAAAGATGAGTGTATGCATGTATATATAAGCGATTGAGTTTGTACTGTGTTCTAAAAAAAGATAAAACAAAAATTATATCACACCACCACCTTGAGAACAAAAAGATGGACAACGCTACTGCTCTCTCCCTGTAATATACCGATGAACTCTTTTCCGTAATAATCTAGATGCGTCCATCTATGACAGTAGTTAACAATACTCAAGAAAAATATTAAATTGCTTAATAATACTCACTTCATTACTTTTTTGTCTACATATAAAATTTGGTCAAAGTCAAACTTTATAAAAATTGACTAACTTTTTAATAAAAAATATAGATGTTGATATCATAGAAAATTTGACTAACCTTTTAATAAAAAATTAAATCACATTAAAGACTATTCATTATCTTCTTCCAGTAGTAGAGGAAGCACTACCAATAGTCTCAATAGTATTTTTTGGATATTTTAAGACATAACATTCAGTTATGAGAGGCAGACATGGCTGAGGCAACGCCATCTATTACCTTCGAGTAGTAGAGAAGCACTATCAATAGTCTCAATAATCTTTTTGAATTTTTCAAAATATTCAGTTTGGAGAGGCATATATGGCAGAGACGACCATGCAGTTGCATCAGCTACAAGATGAATAGTGCTCCACACACACTTGTATATTTCTCAGAGAGGGTTACAAATACATATTGTTGGGGATCGTAGCAGAAATTTAAAATTTTCTACGCATCACCAAGATCAATCTATGGAGTCATCTAGCAACGAGAGAGAGAGAGAGAGGAGTGCATCTACATATCCTTGTAGATCGCGAGCGAAAGCGTTCAAGAGAACGGGGTTGATGGAGTCGTACTCGTCGTGATCCAAATCACCGATGATCCTAGCGCCGAATGGACAACACCTCCGCGTTCAACACACGTACGGAGCGGAGACGTCTCCCGCGCCTTGATCCAGCAAGGAGGAGGGAGAGGTTGAGAAAGAGAGCTCCAACAGCAGCACGACGACGTGGTGGTGATGGAGTGGCAGTACTCCGGCAAGGCTTCGCCAAGCTCTTAACGGAGGAGGAGAGGTGTTGGGGAGGGGAGGGGCTGCGCCTTGGATATGGTGCTGCAGCCCTCCCCTCACCCCTCTATTTATAGGAGAAGGGGGAAGGGGGGCCGGCCCCTCTATATGGGATCTAGAGGGGGGCGGCGGCCAAGGGGGAGGGGGCTTGCCCCCCAAGCAAGGGAGGCGCCCCCCTTTAGGGTTCCCCCCCAACCCTAGGCGCATGGGCCCAAGAAGGGAATGCGCCCAGCCCTCCTAGGGGATGGTTCCCTTCCCTCTACGGCCCATAAGGCCCTCCGAGAGAGGTGGCCCCTCCCGGTGGACCCCTGGAACCCCTCCGGTGGCCCCGGTACAATACCGATATGCCCCTGAACTTTTCCGGTGACCGTATGACAACTTCTCATATATAAATCTTCACCTCCGGACCATTCCGGATCTCCTCGTGACGTCCAGGATCTCATCCGGGACTCCGAACAACATTCGATAATCACATACATATCTTCCTTATACGGGTTCGGGAATCACGCAGACATGACCGAGACAGCTCTCCGGCCAATAACCAACAGCGGGATCTGGATACCCATGTTGGCTCCCACATGTTCCACAATGATCTCATCGGATGAACCACGATGTCGAGGATTCAAGTAATCCCGTATACAATTCCCTTTGTCAATCGGTACGTTACTTGCCCGAGATTCGATCGTCGGTATCCCAATACCTCGTTCAATCTCGTTACCGGCAAGTCTCTTTACTCGTTCCATAATGCATGATGCCGTGACCAACCACTTGGTTACATTGAGCTCATTATGATGATGCATTACCGAGTGGGCCCAGAGATACCTCTCCGTCATACGGAGTGACAAATCCCAGTCTCGACCCGTGCCAACCCAACATACACTTTTGGAGATACCTGTAGTATACCTTTATAGCCACCCAGTTACGTTGTGACGTTTGGTACACCCAAAGCACTCCTACGGTATCCGGGAGTTGCACGATCTCATGGTCTAAGGAAATGATACTTGACATTAGAAAAGCTCTAGCAGACGAACTACACGATCTTGTGCTATGCTTAGGATTGGGTCTTGTCCATCACATCATTCTCCCAATGATGTAATCCTGTTATCAATGACATCAAATGTCCATGGTCAGGAAACCGTAACCATCCATTGATCAACGAGCTAGTCAACTAGAGGCTCACTAGGGACATGTTGTGGTCTATGTATTCACACATGTATTACGATTTCCGGATAACACAATTATAGCATGAACAATAGACAATTATCATGAACAAGGAAATATAATAATAATCATTTTATTATTGCCTCTAGGGCATATTTCCATCAATCTCCCACTTGCACTAGAGTCAATAATCTAGTTACATTGTGATGAATCGAACACCCATAGAGTTCTCGTGTTGATCATGTTTATTTCATGGAAGAGGTTTAGTCAGCGGATCGCAACATTCAGATCCGTATGCACTTTGCAAATATCTATGTCTCCATCTTGAACATTTTCACAAATGGAGTTGAAGCGACGCTTGATGTGCCTGGTCTTCTTGTGAAACCTGGGCTCCTTGGCAAGGGCAATGGCTCCAGTGTTGTCACAGAAGAGAGTCATCGGCCCCGACGCATTGGGAATAACTCCTAGGTCGGTAATGAATTCCTTCATCCAAATTGCTTCATGTGCTGCCTCCGCGGCTGCCATGTATTCCGCTTCACATGTAGATCCTGCCACAACGCTTTGCTTGCAACTGCACCAGCTTACTGCCCCACCATTCAAAATATACACGTATCCGGTTTGTGACTTAGAGTCATCCAGATCTGTGTCAAAGCTAGCGTCGACGTAACCTTTTACGACGAACTCTTCGTCACCTCCATAAACGAGAAACATATCCTTAGTCCTTTTCAGGTACTTCAAGATATTCTTGACCGCTGTCCAGTGTTCCATGCCGGGATTACTTTGGTACCTTCCTACCAAATTACGGCAAGGTTTACATCAGGTCTGGTACACAACATGGCATACATGATAGACCCTATGGACGAGGCATAGGGGACGACACTCATATTTTCTCTATCTTCTGCCGTGGTCGGACATTGAGCCGAGCTCAATTTCACACCTTGCAACACAGGCAAGAACCCCTTCTTGGACTGATCCATATTGAACTTCTTCAATATCTTATCAAGGTATGTGCTTTGTGAAAGACCTATGAGGCGTCTCGATCTATCTCTGTAGATCTAGATGCCTAATATGTAAGTAGCTTCTCCAAGGTCCTTCATCGAAAAACACTTATTCAAGTAGGCCTTTATGCTCTCCAAGAGTTCTATATCATCTCCCATCAACAGTATGTCATCCACATATAATATGAGAAATGCTACAGAGCTCCCACTCACTTTCTTGTAAACGCAGGCTTCTTCATAAGTCTGCATAAACCCAAACGCTTTGATCATTTCATCAAAGCGAATGTTCCAACTCCGAGATGCTTGCACCAGCCCATAGATGGAGCGTTGGAGCTTGCATACCTTGTTAGCATTCTTAGGATCGACAAAACCTTCCGGCTGCATCATATACAATTCTTCCTTAATAAAGCCGTTAAGGAATGCCGTTTTGACGTCCATTTGCCATATCTCATAATCGTAGAATGCGGCAATTGCTAACATGATTCAGACGGACTTAAGCTTCGCTACGGGTGAGAAGGTCTCATCGTAGTCAACCCCTTGAACTTGTCGATAACCCTTAGCGACAAGTCGAGCTTTGTAGATGGTAACATTACCATCCGCGTCCGTCTTCTTCTTACAGATCCATTTAGTTTCTATTGCTCGCCGATCATCGGGCAAGTCTGTCAAAGTCCATACTTTGTTTTCATACATGGATCCTATCTCGGATTGCATGGCTTCAAGCCATTTGTTGGAATCTGGGCCCGCCATCGCTTCTTCATAGTTCGAAGGTTCACCGTTGTCTAACAACATGATTTCCAGGACTGGGTTGCCATACCATTCTGGTGTGGAACGTGTCCTCGTGGACCTATGAAGTTCAGTAGCAACTTGATCCGAAGTACCTTGATCATCATCATTAACCTGCTCTCTAGCCGGTGCAGGCACTACAGGAACATCTTCCTGAGCTGCGCTACTTTCCGCTTCAAGAGGCAGTACTTCATCAAGTTCTACTTTCCTGCCACTTACTTCTTTCGAGAGAAACTCTTTCTCCAGAAAGGACCCGTTCTTGGCAACAAAGATCTTGCCTTCGGATCTGAGGTAGAAGGTATACCCAATGGTTTCCTTAGGGTATCCTATGAAGACGCATTTTTCCAACTTGGGTTAGAGCTTTTCAGGTTGCAGTTTCTTGACATAAGCATCGCATCCCCAAACTTTTAGAAACGACATCTTAGGTTTCTTCCCAAACCATAATTCATACGGTGTCGTCTCAACAGATTTCAACGGAGCCCTATTTAAAGTGAATGCGGCAGTCTCTAAAGCATAGCCCCAAAATGAGAGCGGTAGATCGGTAAGAGACATCATAGATCGCACCATATCCAATAGAGTGCGATTACGACGTTCGGACACACCATTACGCTAAGGTGTTCTAGGCGGCGTGAGTTGTCCAAATTCATGACTTAAATATTCCCCTCCACGATCTGATCATAAGAACTTTATTTTTCTGTCACGTTGATTTTCAACCTCACTCTGAAATTCCTTGAACTTTTCAAAGGTCTCATACTTGTGTTTCATTAAGTAGACATACCCATATCTACTCAAGTCATCACTGAGGGTGAGAACATAACGATAGCCACCGCGTGCCTCAACGCTCATTGGACCGCACACATCAGTATGTATGATTTCCAATAAGTTGGTTGCTTGCTCCATCGTTCCGGAGAACAGAGTCTTGGTCATTTTACCCATGAGGCATGGTTCGCACGTGTCAAATGATTCATAATCAAGAGACTCCAAAAGTCCATCTGCATGGAGCTTCTTCATGCGTTTGACACCAATGTGACCAAGGCGGCAGTGCCACAAGTATGTGGGACTATCATTATCAACCTTACATCTTTTGGTATTCACACTATGAATATGTGTAACATCACGTTCGAGATTCATTAAGAATAAACCATTGACCAGCGGAGCATGACCATAAAACATATCTCTCCTATAAATAGAACAACCATTATTCTCGGATTTAAATGAGTAGCCATCTCGTATTAAACGAGATCCAGATACAATGTTCATGCTCAAAGCTGGCACTAAATAACAATTATTGAGGTTTAAAACTAATCCCGTAGGTAAATGTAGAGGTAGCGTGCCGACGGTGATCACATCGACCTTGGAACCATTCCCGACGCGCATCGTCACCTTGTCCTTCGCTAGTCTCCGCTTATTCCGCAGCTCCTGTTTCGAGTTACAAATATGAGCAACCGCACCGGTATCAAATACCCACGAGCTACTACGAGTACTGGTAAGGTACACATCAATTACATGTATATCACATATACCTTTGGTGTTGCCGGCCTTCTTGTCCGCTAAGTACTTGGGGAAGTTCCGCTTCCAGTGACCACTTCCCTTGCAATAAAAACACTCAGTCTCAGGCTTGGGTCCATTCTTTGGTTTCTTCCCGGCAGCTTGCTTGCCGGGAGCGGCACCTCCTTTGCCGTCTTTCTTGAAACCCTTTTCCCTTTCCCTTCTTGAACTTAGTGGTTTTATTCACCACCAACACTTGATGTTCCTTTTTGATTTCCACCTCCGCTGATTTCAGCATTGAATATACTTCAGGAATGGTTTTCTCCATCCCCTGCATATTGAAGTTCATCACAAAGCTCTTGTAGCTTGGTGGAAGCGACTGAAGGATTCTGTCAACGACCGCGTCATCCGGGAGATTAACTCCCAGCCGAGACAAGCGGTTGTGCAACCCAGACATTTTGAGTATGTGCTCGCTGACGGAACTATTTTCCTCCATCTTACAACTGTAGAACTTGTCGGAGACTTCATATCTCTTGAACCGGGCATGAGCTTGGAAAACCATTTTCAGCTCTTCGAACATCTCATATTCTCCGTGCTGCTCGAAATGCTTTTGGAGCCCCGGTTCTAAGCTGTAAAGCATGCCGCACTGAACCAGGGAGTAATCATCAACACGCGACTGCCAAGCGTTCATAACGTCTTGGTTCGCTGGGGGTGGTGCTTCACCTAACGGTGCTTCAAGGACATATGCTTTCTTGGCAACTATGAGGATGATCCTCAAGTTCCGGACCCAGTCCGTATAGTTGCTACCATCGTCTTTCAGCTTGGTTTTCTCTAGGAACGCATTGAAGTTGAGGTTGACATGAGCATTGGCCATTTGATCTACAAGACATTTTTTGCAAAAATTTTAGACTAAGTTCATGATAATTAAGTTCATCTAATCCAATTATTTAATGAACTCCCACTCAGAAAGACATCCCTCTAGTCATCTAAGTGATACATGATCCGAGTAAACTAGGCCGTGTCCGATCATCACGTGAGACGGACTAGTCATCATCGGTGAACTCTTCATGTTGATCGTATCTTCTATACGACTCATGTTCGACCTTTCGGTCTTCCGTGTTCCGAGGCCATGTCTGTACATGCTAGGCTCGTCAAGTCAACCTAAGTGTATTGCGTGTGTAAATCTGGCTTACACCCGTTGTATTCGAATGTTAGAATCTATCACACCCGATCATCACGTGGTGTTTCGAAACAACGAACCTTCGCAATGGTGCACAGTTAGGGGGAACACTTTCTTGAAATTATTATGAGGGATCATCTTATTTATGCTACCGTCGTTCTAAGCAAATAAGATGCAAAAACATGATAAACATCACATGCAATCAAATAGTGACATGATATGGCCAATATCATTTTGCTCCTTTTGATGTCCATCTTCGGGGCGCCATGACCATCGTCGTCACCGGCATGACACCATGATCTACATCATCATGATCTCCATCATCATGATCTCCATCATCGTGTCTTCATGAAGTTGTCTCGCCAACTATTACTTCTACTACTATGGCTAACTGTTTAGCAATAAAGTAAAGTAATTACATGGCGTTATTCATTGACATGCAGGTCATACAATAAATTAAGACAACTCCTATGGCTCCTGCCGGTTGTCATACTCATCGACATGCAAGTCATGATTCCTATTACAAGAACATGATCAATCTCATACATCACATATATATCATTCATCACATCCTTTTGGCCATATCACATCACACGGCATATGCTGCAAAAACAAGTTAGACGTCCTCTAATTGTTGTTGCAAATTTTTATGTGGTTGCTATAGGTTTCTAGCAAGAACGTTTCTTACCTACGCCAAGACCACAACGTGATATGCCAATTTCTATTTACCCTTCATAAGGACCCTTTTCATCAAATCCGATCCGACTAAAGTGGGAGAGACAGACACCCGCTAGCCACCTTATGCAACTAGTGCATGTCAGTCGGTGGAACCTGTCTCACATAAGTGTACGTGTAAGGTCGGTCCGGGCCGCTTCATCCCACGATGCCGCCGAATCAAGATAAGACTAGTAACGGCAAGTAAATTAACAATATCGACGCCCACAACAAACTTGTGTTCTATTCGTGCATAGAAACTACGCATAGACCTAGCTCATGATGCCACTGTTGGGGATCGTAGCAGAAATTTAAAATTTTCTACGCATCACCAAGATCAATCTATGGAATCATCTAGCAACGAGAGAGAGAGAGGAGTGCATCTACATACCCTTGTAGAGAGCGAGCGGAATTGTTCAAGAGAACGGGGTTGATGGAGTCGTACTCGTCGTGATCCAAATCACCGATGATCCTAGCGCCGAACGGACGACACCTCCGCGTTCAACACATGTACGGAGCGGAGACGTCTCCCGCGCCTTGATCCAGCAAGGAGGAGGGAGATGTTGAGGAAGAGAGCTCCAACAGCAGCACGACGGCGTGGTGGTGATGGAGTGGCAGTACTCCGGCAGGGCTTCGCCAAGCTCTTAACGGAGGAGGAGAGGTGTTGGGGAGGAGAGGGGCTGCGCCTTGGATGTGGTGCTGCAGCCCTGCCCTTGCCCCTCTATTTATAGGAGAAGGGGGAAGGGGGGCCGGCCCCTCTATATGGGATCTAGAGGGGGGGCGGCAGCCAAGGGGGAGGGGGCTTGCCCCCCAAGCAAGGGAGGCTCAGGGAGTCCTGGACTAGGGGGTGTCCGGATAGCCGAACTATCATCTTTGGCCGGACTCCTGGACTATGAAGATACAAGATTGAAGACTTCGTCCCTTGTCCGGATAGGACTTTCCTTGGCGTGGAAGGCAAGCTTGGCGATACGGATATGAAGATCTCCTACCATTGTAACCGACTCTGTGTAACGCTAACCCTATCCGGTGTCTATATAAACCGAAGGGTTTTAGTCCGTAGGACGAACAACAATCATACCATAGGCTAGCTTCTAGGGTTTAGCCTCTCTGATCTCGTGGTAGATCGACTCTTGTACTACCCATATCATCAATATTAATCAAGCAGGAGTAGGGTATTACCTCCATCGAGAGGGCACGAACCTGGGTAAAAACATCGTGTCCCTTGTCTCCTGTTACCATCCGCCTAGACGCACAGTTCGGGACCCCCTACCCGAGATCCGCCGGTTTTGACACCGACATTGGTGCTTTCATTGAGAGATCCTCTGTGTCGTCGCCGTCAGGAAGGATGCCTCATCCTGTCTTTAAAGACGATACTATCGCCAAAGGAGCCTTGACCACTGGTCAGACTCTTCGGTTAGGTGGTTTTCTTATGACCGCCAGTTCGGCTACCGCGCCGACGATGACTTCTCGGGTCATCGAAACCAATCTTCACGTTAACTCGGAACTTGCCGAGCAATTAGATCCGATCGAGCTCTCCTCCGTAAACGAGCTCTTGGATCGCATCGCCGCCCTGGGAGTCGCCATAGACTACGACTAGATCGGGCCTAAAACCGATCTGAGAGAGATCAACTCTCCACAGGCTACTCATCATGTTGCTGTGGTAGAGGAGCAATACGGCGATTCTTCTTCTATCTTAAGGACTAGCTACGTCCGGATTCCCGATCCCTCCATGCCGGATTCCCGCAGAGGGACGGATGTCGATCAAGCCACGAACTTAAAGTCGGTGGCGGGTTGGATTCATTGTATAGCATTCAAAATCCAAACTTCCAAGTTCGAAACTTCTCGGCCCCGAGTCTTAAATTGACGGGTTCGGATCTAGTTCCACCGCCCACCCAAACATTAGCGATCTATCCCGAATTCGGCAAGAGCAGCTGAAACAGTACATCATTACTGGGCCAGATTCCTCCTGGTTATGGACAGGATAAAGGACTGCCGAGAGGAGGACGCAATCTCACTTTTCTGCAATAATTGCACGGATAAGGGAATCCTAAACGCCATAAGTCGTCGCGAAATTACACGCTTTGCTGACTTGGTGACCATAGTACAAAAGTAATGTGCGATGGAGAGTTCTTGGAAAACCGAAAGTAAATTTTGGGATAATCCGGCCCCGAATACAGCCCTAGTCCGAAATAAAAGGGTGCATCATCACCAAGCACCTGGGTTAAACATCAAAAAACAAAAACCCCCTAAAAGGCACGGAACCGTACTGGAGGGTTGGCTAAACGGACCCTGCAAAATTCATAGCATAGAGGGCGCCACTCCAACTCATAGCCTTCGAGCATGTTGGATACTACGGCAGGCGGCCAAAAGTGGCGAAGAGTTTCTAGCCTCAGAATCCCAGCCCAGCAACACCAGTACGGTATTAACAGTATTCGAGACTTTTGCATCAAATAACATGCGGAAACGAACACTCCGCAACCTTGCCGAAGTCTACCAAGTAGCAACAATAAATCCATGGGTGACACGGCTATTACCTTTAATGCCGATGATTGAACCCAAATTCGAACAGCCCGAGCACCAGCCGCATTGGTCCTCAGTCCAATAGTGGACGACTTTCGTCTTACTAAGGTACTCATGGATGGCGGCAGCGGACTAAACCTCATCTACGAGGAAACCCTCCGAAAAATGGAAATAAACTGGAACCGCATTGAGCGAAGCAGCACAACCTTTAGAGGAATAATCCCTAGCCGGAAGCATGCTGCACAGGAAAAATCACCTTTGGGCGTAGTGTTCGCTCCCGGACAATTACAGGTCGAGGAGGTCACATTTCAAGTGGCCCCGTTCAGCAGCGGATATCACGCTTTATTAGGGCGAGAAGCATTCACAATTTTTCAAGCTATACCCCATTATGGGTACATGAAGCTTAAAATGCCCGGACCTAATGGAATCATCACTCTCGCTAGTGATCCGAACATAGCACTCCGCGCCGAAAACAAGACAGCCGCACTAGCCCTCGAGGCACTATCCGAAGCCCTAACGGCCGAGGAACTCACTGCGATGCACTCCACGGTGAATAGGGACGATGTGATACTTGATAAAAGATCCAAGTCCACCTCTTTTAAACCAGCGGATGAAATAGTCAAATTCCAAGTCCACCCAATGGACCCTGCAAAGACGGCCTCCATTGGGGCACAATTAAACCCTGATGTAGACGCCACACTACGAGAATTTCTACGAGAAAACTGGGACATTTTTGCCTGGCACCCTTCAGACATGCCAGGAGTCCCACGTCGGCTAGCCGAGCACAGCCTAAATACCTTAAAAGGATTCAAGCCAGTCAAACAGGCTCTTCGGCACTTTTCCGAACCCAAGAGACAGGCCATGGGAGAGGAGCTAGCCAAACTTCTGGAAGTCGGATTCATCAGAGATATAAAACATCCGGACTGGCTAGCAAATCTGGTGATGGTACCAAAGAAGGATAAATCCTGGCGCCTATGTGTTGATTTCAAAGACCTTAATAAGGCTTGCCCAAAGGATCCCTTCCCCCTCCCTCGCATTGATCAAGTTATCAACGCTACAGCAGGACACGACTCATTGTGCTTCCTCGATGCGTACTCCGGCTACCACCAAATCAAGATGGCGGAGCCAGACCAAGCCGCAACAGCATTCATCACTCCATACGGCCCATTCTGCTTCAACACAATGCCCTTCGGGCTCAAAAACGCCGGCGCAACATATCAGCGCATGATTCAGACATGTCTGGCAAACCAGATCGGCAACACAATGGAAGCATATGTAGAGGACGTGGTCGTCAAATCCAAGCATGTCGAAACTCTAGTAGACGACTTGAGGCTCACATTCGACAATCTCCGAAAATATGACATTAAGCTCAATCCGGAAAAATGCGTCTTCGGCGTTCCAGCCGGAAAGCTCTTGGGTTTCATTGTGTCCGGTAGAGGAATTGAAGCAAACCCAGCCAAGATCCGAGCTCTATCACAGTTGGATATTCCAAAAGACCTCAAACAAATACAAAAATTGACTGGATGTGTAGCGGCTCTAAGCCGCTTTATTTCCCGTTTGGGAGAAAAGGCGTTACCCCTTTACCGCCTCCTCCGGCGCACCGAACACTTCGAGTGGACGGATGCCGCCACGACCGGACTCGAGGAAATAAAAGCCATATTGGCAACAAATCCAGTCCTGGCCGCGCCCAAAATGGGCGAACCAATGCTATTATATATTGCCGCAACACATCAAGTTGTCAGCGCGGTGCTCGTCGTCGAACGAGAAACGGACGGACACAGTTCCCTCTTCAAAACCGGTTTACTATGTGTCCCTTGTCCTAACTCCATGCAAGTCCGGTACCCACATTATCAAAAGATAGCATACCGGTGTTCATGGCATCCCGAAGCTGCGACACTACTTTCAAGAGTGTTCGATAACGGTAGCCTCGAAGTACCTCTTAACGACATTATAAACAACCGCGATGCGACGGGCGGATTGCTAAATGGGCCGAGAGCTCCTTCCATTCGACATAACCTATAAGCCACGACGAGCTATTAAGTCGCAGGTTTTGGCCGACTTCATGGCGAATGGACCGAAGCGAACTCCCTAAAGAGTACGGCACATACTCCAATTGGATCATGCACTTTGACGGCTCCAAAATGTTGGCGGCACTGGGGCTGGCGTCGTCGGCGTCCCCAACCGGGACACAGTCCAATCGTCCTTCGATAATGTATACGGACTCCAACAACGCGGCGAATCGAGGCCCTTACGCACGGCCTCCGGATGGCGTCTCCATGGGCATTAAATGCCTAGAGGTGCGAGGATTGAACCTGCGATATCTCAAATAAGCGGAGACTTTGATGCCAAAGATCCGAAAATGGCAGCGTACCGCAATGCGGTCCTATAAATGTCAGCACGGTTCGAAGGGCTCGAATTTCATCATATAGCCCGGGATAACAACCAGGCGGCGGACGTATTGGCACGCATCGGCGCAAAGTCCATGAGGGAGAGCCCGGGATAACAATGAGGCTCGCTGCATAGTACGGCGATCGAAAGCATATAAAGTCCATGAGGGAGAGCTCTATAAGAAAAGCACAACAGGAGTCCTTCAAAGGTGTATCTCCGAAGAGGAAGGGCGAAACCTCCTGGCTGAAATTCATGCCGGACTGGGTGGGCACCACGCCGGAGCCCGGGCCCTTGTAGGCAAGGCCTTCCGTACAGGATTTTATTGGCCGACGGCCTAGGCAGATGCGCAGGATTTAGTCCAACGATGCGTCGGTTGCCAGCTTTTTGCTTACCAAAGCCACATGCCACCCACCGCCCTCAAAACTATACCCATCACCTGGCCGTTCACGGTCTGGGGGCTTGACATGGTTGGACCCCTTAAGGAGGTACCCACAAGCAAAAATACCTATTGGTCATGGCGGATAAATTCACCAAATGGATAGAGGCCAAGCCTGTTAAAACGGCCGAATCCGGGTCGGTGATAGACTTCATATCAGGGGTAGTGCACCGTTACGGCGTCCCCCACAGTATCAATACTGATAACGGCACCAACTTCACGGCCGATGAGGTCAAATTATGGTGCAAAAACATGGGCATCAAGCTCGATTACGCCTCGTCTATCACCCTCAAACCAGCGGTCAAGTCGAGCGAGCAAGCGGTCTAATCATGGCGGCATTAAACCCAGACTAGTGCGGTTCCTCAAGGAATCTAACACGCCTTGGGTTGAGGAGCTCGACTCCGTACTGGGGCTGCGGACCACGCCGAATCATACTATCGGATTCACACCATTTTTATGGTGTACGGCGCGAGAGGCAGTCTTGCCTGCGACATAATGCATGACTCACCTCGCGTGCGCATGTATGAAGAAAGAGAAGCCGAGCTCGATCGGCAGGACAGTTGGGCGCATTGGAGGAGGAGCGCGGCGTGGCAAAAGCTCGTTCCGCATTTTATCAACAGCAGGCTCGAAGATATCAAAGCAGGAAATGCGGGCCAAAGCTTACAGCGTTGGCGAACTAGTTCTCGCTGCGGACAAGAAAAAGGACAAACTCAAGCCCAAATGGGAAGGTCCCTTCATCATCGACCAGGTCCTGACCGGCGGAGCATACCGTCTGCGAAACGCATCAGATAACCGATTCGAGCCGAACCCATGGAACGCAGCCCGTCTACGAAGATTCTACGCCTAAGCGCCGGACTCCGAGTTCTTCTCCTTCCTCCGTCCACATTTTCTATTTTTGCTGTCTTTTATTTCTCTCCTTCCTCCTCCTTCTTCTTGAAGCCTTTAGAAGCTCGTTTGCGCTTTGTTCGCACATACTTGACGCGCTGTCCGCGCTCATTTTACCTGGGGGCTTCTTTAACAGAAGCTTATTTATACGGGCTTCATGCCCAACACATGTGTCAAACTTCCGCATGTACCTTTTACTCACCATTATATGCATCGATATGACTTAAGTTTTGGCCAAGCTGGGTTGCCTGGCTCCTGTGCTTACCCCTCGTTCCCGATTGTTCGGCTAGGTGGTAAAGGAGCACCTCTGCGATTATTCTTGCGGGTCAGCGGATGTGTACCTAAGACTGGGTGAAGCCAAAGCTAGCGTTCTTAAGGGAATATTGGGCGGTGAACTGAAAGATGATTTTAACTATTTATCCATCTGCCCCGGATGATTTTCTGCTTTCTTAGCAGTTTGGACATGCACTTTAGGGCATGCCTCCCGTGGAAAGGAACCCTTAGCGCAACTATTCTCCTGGAAGATGTTTCTTACTATCCATGTAATATAACATAACTAGTTGGGCACTTATGCGATACAACAATAATGACCCCTACGCCTTGTCTCCATGCATGCCCCGGTTCTTACATAACCGCGAGGGTATTCGGACACACTCCATACTATTGGGTCCCGAGGTTGAAGCGAAAAAGGTCCGCTATGACAAACGATCTACAATCCGACTAGAAGACATTTTTCATGTCATATTCAATTACATAGTCAACTCGACTAGTTGTATTCCTCCTCAATGCCATCTAATAGGCTGTCTAATTTACAATCTTGCTGGGAATACTTGGCGGCCAATTCTATTTGGCCGTACACTAAGCTTACAGGGATCTCCTTCCCGTCAGGCCCCACAGGTCCGACCTCGGCCATGTGGTTTGGGTCAACAACCGTGTACAGCGTCTTTACCATGGCCCGAGCCTTCTGGCGCCTTGACGGCAGGCCGATATCTTCCATAGTCGGAAGCGCCGCCGTGCTCCTTGAAGCCGCTCTGCCAGCTCCCCAATGCCTTGAGGCGAGGGAGATAGATAGCCACAAGGCACTGGCGGCGCCTTTCATCACCTGCCGAACTCGTTCGTGCAGGTACGCAGTTCGGGAAGAAGATCACCCGAAGAACTAGGCATCTCCTCCTCAGGATGACCTGTGAGCAAACCTACATACATGTTTATGTTAGTCGCCTTCCTTGCCGAACTCTTTCAAAGTTTGTTTGAGCACTTACTGAAAATGCCGCGATGAAGCCGTCGATTCTCCTTCTGAAGTCGGACAAGCGGGCACAAACATCCTTTAGTTCCTCACCCAGTCGGGTGTTGGCATCTTGGAGGTTATTTTCTCTGCCGCACCCTCGTAAGCACGCTCTCGCCGGCCTTTAGCTGGCGCAGGAGCTGTTGCTTGTCGGATCCATCCGGCGCTATCTGCAATGTTAATGTCGATTTATGCACACGCCACACTTTGAAACTACTTCTACTTTGAAGGGCATATATTACAGAGGAGTCTTCATGGCTTCCCGATGCGACCATGTGACCTCAAGTTGGGCCTTGCACTCTTCAAGCTCACAGGACAAGCGGGTATTCTTTTGGTAGAACCTGCATTCCAAATGATCCTTAAATCAGTTATCCTAACTATTTTAAGTCTCGGGGACTCTTGGCATATATAACTGTCAAAATTCCTTACCGTATGTCTTTCACATCTTTGCTCCGTGGCTCTGGCTAGGCCATCTTGAGCGGCACGCAGTGCGCTTCTCCCAAACTAAAGGCGCCCAACGCCTCTTGGGAGAAAACATGCGTCATGTAGAATAGTCCGTGGCGCCTATGATTCATGGCGCTCTCCACCTCGACTTGGTGGCGGACAGTCTGTCGGCATCCTCCGTTGGAGGAGCCTCAAGCGCCTCCTCGTGTTCGTACCCCTTCCGGACTCGGCTTTTGATCCTGGTTGGCGGAGGTCCGATTGGCAACTTCTCGGACTCATCCGGCGGCGCTTTTTCTGAAAAAACCTGGCGTCGGTGTGCCTCCCGAGAACCTCTCCTTAAAACACGATGGCACATCATACCGTTGCGGCGACGTCTCGAGTCGTGTCGCACTTCTCTTCGCCTGCTGGGCGAGCTGCCTTGTTGGGCGGCGCGGCAGGCTCGGCTTCCGTTCGAAGGCACCCTGTGAAACACCATCAAATCGTGGTGATTAGAAGTAAAGCACGGGTGGGTCATGGTATCCGGACTTGATCACGGTTACAGGAGGCGGAAATAATCCGGGGTAGTCGGCCGTAATGGCAACAAAGCATTGTCGATGCTAAGTTGGTGGAACACCCATCGATCAGCTCCACCTTTATATCCGGGTCCTCTTGGAGGCGGATTGAGGACCGTTCGGATCCTCGGGTTGTGGGGGCGGGCTGTGTATCTTCTCCACGGCCCGACGCAGTTCCTGCGTAGAAACCATGAAATGAGATATTTAGCCACGGGAACATGGATCGGACAGGCCACAATGATATTTGCTTACCCAACTTCGAGGATTATTCGAAGAAAACCCGTTCAGCGGACTGACGCGGAGAAAATCCTCCTCTTCCCCTTTGTACATGGCGGACAAGGTCTTCACCAGTTCGGTGACCGATCCTGGCCCTTTGCGGCCATGGCGGGTGGCATCGTCCTCCCCGTTGAAGTCCCACATGGGGTGGCCCCTATATTGGAGCGGCTGCACTCCCCTCATATGCAGATTGCCATGACTCCAATCATGGTCAATCCGACATGAGCCAGTAATCTTATTCGGCTCATCAAGTAAAGGCGTCGGTCATTTCCCTCACAGGGCTCTGCGAGCGCCAGCTTAGGCGCTTCTTGAGGAGGGCGTTGCTAAACTACGGAAGGCCGATCCGAACAGGATCCGGCAGCGGGGCGTCCTCCATGTAAAACCATTCCGAGGCCAGTCCTTGGGCGCCTTCTTTGGGGTTCGGATAAGTATCCGGTCCGGCGATCGCCATATTTGGCTCGGCCCACTTGATATATTGACCCTTCGAGAGCGAGGCACAAGCAGAACAATCTCTTCCACAGGCGAAATGGGCCTCAACGCCCAGAAACAGCTCACAAAGGGCCACAAAGCCCGCTATATGCGAGATGGAGGCAGGCGTAAGGTTGTGCAGCTGGAGGCCGTAGAACTCCAGAAGCCCCCGGAGAAACGGATGGATTGGAAATCCAAGTCCTCTCATTAGGTAAGAGGCGAAGCATACCGCTCTCCCTTAGAGGATCGGGGCGCTCTCCGCTTGCTTCCGCCCTTATAAGTGGCGAGTCCGGAGCGCACCGGAACCATGAAGGCGGGGAAGAATCCCTTGGTTTGGGCGCCACCAATTATTTGTCTTGGGACTGAGCATCTCCCCAATCTCCGGGCTAAGGGCTGGGAGCGAGAGGAGGAGCCACGTCGGTATCCATGGTGGAGTGGGTTTTTTGTCAAAGGCTCTCACGATGAAGGCTCGCGAAGGGAGGATGGTGTGATCGGATCTGGATCCCGTCTCTTTATAGGCGGTTCATTTGCACAACAAGGGGGTAAATGTAAAGATACCTGACTTTCACATTCGTTCGACCGTGGAAGATGGCCATTATTGGGTGTGGGCCGAGAAGCGCGATATTCACAAGAAAGCGGACACTATTCAACACGAGATTAGGAGGAACCCGCCTTGCAATGCGAAGACAATCAACACGCCGGACTTATCATCATTGAAGCCTGGTGTAGGGGCTCTTGAGGAGTCTGGACTAGGGGTGTCTGGATAGCGAACTATCATCTTTGGCGGACTCTGGACTATGAAGATACAAGATTGAAGACTTCGTCCCTTGTCGGTAGGACTTTCCTTGGTGTGCAAGGCAAGCTTGGCGTCGGATATGAAGATCTCCTACCATTGTAACCGACTACTGTGTAACCCTAACCCTATCCGGTGTCTATATAAACCGAAGGGTTTTAGTCCGTGGGGACGAACAACAATCATACCATAGGCTAGCTTCTAGGGTTTAGCCTCTCGATCTCATGGTAGATCTACTCTTGTACTACCCATATCATCAATATTAATCAAGCAGGGTAGGGTATTACCTCCATCGAGAGGGCGAACCTGGGTAAAACATTGTGTCCCTTGTCTCCTATTACCATCCGCCTAGACGCACAGTTCGGGACCCCCTACCCGAGATCCGCCGGTTTTGACACCGACAGAGGCGCCTCCCTTTAGGGTTCCCCCCAACCCTAGGCGCATGGGCCCAAGGGGGGAATGCGCCCAGCCCTCCTAGGGGCTGGTTCCCTTCCCTCTACGGCCCATAAGGCCCTCCGAGAGAGGTGGCCCCTCCCGGTGGACCCCGGAACCCCTCCGGTGGCCCGGTACAATACTGTATGCCCCGAACTTTTCCGGTGACCGTATGACAACTTCCCATATATAAATCTTCACCTCCGGACCATTCCGGAACTCCTCGTGACGTCCGAAATCTCATCCGGGACTCCGAACAACATTCGGTAATCACATACATATCTTCCTTATAACCATAGCGTCATCGAACCTTAAGTGTGTAGACCCTACGGGTTCGGGAATCACGCAGACATGACCGAGACAGCTCTCCGGCCAATAACCAACAACGCGATCTGGATACCCATGTTGGCTCCCACATGTTCCATGATGATCTCATTGGATGAACCACAATGTCGAGGATTCAAGTAATCCCGTATACAATTCCCTTTGTCAATCGGTACGTTACTTGCCGAGATTGAGCATCGGTATCCCAATACCTCGTTCAATCTCGTTACCCGGCAAGTCACTTTACTCCTTCCATAATGCATGATCCGTGACCAACCACTTGGTTACATTGAGCTCATTATGATGATGCATTACGAGTGGGCCGAGATACCTCTCCGTCATACGGAGTGACAAATCCCAGTCTCGATCCGTGCCAACCCAGCGGACACTTTCGGAGATACATGTAGTATATTTTATAGCCACCCGATTCACGTTGTGACGTTTGGTACACCAAAGCACTCCTACGGTATCCGGAGTTGCACGATCTCATGGTATAAGGAAATGATACTTGACATTAGAAAAGCTCTAGTAGACGAACTACACGATCTTGTGCTATGCTTAGGATTGGGTCTTGTCCATCACATCATTCTCCCAATGATGTAATCCCGTTATCAATGACATCAAATGTCCATGGTTAGGAAACCGTAACCATCCGTTGATCAACGAGCTAGTCAACTAGAGGCTCACTAGGGACATGTTGTGGTCTATGTATTCACACATGTATTACGATTTCCGGATAACACAATTATAGGATGAACAATAGACACTTATCATGAACAAGGAAATATAATAATAATCATTTTATTATTGGCTCTAGGGCATATTTCCATCACATATATAGCCGGCTCCCTCTACACTCCCGCAATCATAGGCACGCAGGCCTTGTGCGCGGAGTGGGAGTTGAGGATCCTAAAGACTAGGACTAGCTACAAGAGATTACAACAGATTACAACGGTACAATCAGTTAACACCCCCCGCAGTGGGAACGCCGCCTGGCTGGACGTTCATACTGGTGCGAAAGTTGGTGAAGACGACAGAGGGCAGCCCTTTGGTGAAGACGTCAGCAAACCGTGAGCCGGACGGAACATGAAGAACACGAGGCTCGCCCAACGCAACACGATCGCGGGCGAAGTGGAGATCAATCTCGACATGTTTGGTCTGCTGTTGTTGCACGGGGTTGGTGGAGATGTACGTGGCGCTGATGTTGTCGCAATAGATGATGGTGGCGCGTGGCGGTGGATGATGAAGCTCGTGGAGGAGTTGGCGCAACCAGGTGGTCTCGGCGACGCAGTTGGTGACGGCTCTATATTCTGCTTTAGCACTTGATCGAGAAACAGTGGGCTGACGCTTCGAAGACCAGGACATGAGATTGGGCCCAAGGAATACGCAGAAACCCGATGTGGATTTGCGTGTGTCAGGGCATCCGGCCAAATCAGCATCGGAATAGGCAAGCAGGTCTTGAGAAGGAGAACGGTAGAACTGCAGCCATAGTGGGAGGTGCCTTGGAGATACCAGAGTATGCGTTTGACAAGGGTGAGATGCAAGGTGCGGGGCGCATGCATGAAGAGACACGCCTGTTGAACGGCGTATGAAATATCAGGCCGAGTTAGGGTAAGGTACTGCAGGGCGCCGGCGAGGCTTCTGTAGTGTGTGGGATTGGAGAGAGGGTCTCCATCGACGGCGGAGGATTTGGCCTTGGTGTCAATGGGAGTCGAGATCGGGTTGCAATTTAACATGTTGGCTCGATCTAAGATCTCGAGGAGGTACTATTGTTGGGAGAGAAAAATGCCAGAGGAGGTGCGAGTTACGTTGACACCAAGAAAATGATGGATGTCACTGAGATCGGACATGGCAAATTCAGCCTTGAGAGCAGCGATGACAGAGGATGGGGTGGAAGAGTTGTTGGCGGTGAGAATAATGTCATCTACGTAGAGAAGTAAGTAAGCCATGGAAGAGCCGCGTTGCAAGATGAAGAGGGAAGTGTCACACCGAGAGGAGACAAAACCCAAGGAGAGGATGAAGGACTTGAACCATAGAAACCAGGTGCGGGGAGCTTGCTTGAGGCCGTAGAGGGACTTTTGGAGGAGACAAACATGGTTGGGGTGGGAAGGATCCACGAACCCAGCCGGTTGGGCACAGTAGATTGCCTCACGGAGATCGCCGTGTAGAAATGCGTTTTTGATGTCAAGTTGGTGAATGGGCCAAGCGTGCGCGATGGAAATGCCGAGGACGACCTGAGGCTTCACCACTTGACTGAATGTCTCTGTGTAGTCAACCCCTTCCTGTTGCGTGAACCGTCGAAGAACCCACCGCGCCTTGTAACGTGCCAAGGAGCCGTCCGGATGCAGCTTGTGCCAAAATATCCATTTCCCAGTGACCACATTGACACCTGCAGGGCGTGGAACCAAACACCATGTTTTGTTCGTTACCAAAGCATTAAATTCATCGAGCATAGCATTTGTGCCAGTGAGGGTCTATGAGAGCAGATTTGTAAGTGGCAGGAAGAGGGGAAATGGCGTCGGAGGTGGTGAGGGTGAAGAGGCGACGGGGTTGAGCAAAACCACGTTTGGCGCGGGTAGTCATTTTATGTGCGTTGCAAGGGGGGCAACCGGAACGACGTGACGATGTGGCGGAGAAGGAGTGGCCGGAGCGGAATGCGAGGAACATCCGGTGGGGCATGCAGGAGAGCTGGGGGGCGAATCTGGGTTGGATCCGAGGCACATGGTGGGTGGTGGGGCTGGGAGCAGGCCCGGTCGGGGGAGTGGGTGTGCATGGCGCGTCAGGTGAGGCATGGTTGGTTGGCGCTAGATCCGAGGAAGATTGGGTGCGCAGGCTGGCGTCCGAGGAGGGGGGATCACGACGGGGATTGCGTGCAGGTGGGTGGCAGGGGCGGGATCCGAGGCAGGATCCGGTGCGGAGGAGGGGGAAGTGGCCTGGTGTGTGGGGGGTTCGTAAGGAAAAACAGATTCGTCAAAAATAACGTGACGGGAGACGATGACTTTGCGCGTGGTAAGATCAAAACATCTGTAGCCCTTGTGTTCAAGAGGGTAGCCGAGGAGAACGCAGTGTGAAGAGCGAGGGGCAAGTTTATGGGGGCTGGTGGCATAGAGATTGGGGAGGCATAAGCATCCAAAGACGCGAAGGTGGTCATATGTGGGGTGGGCACCGGTGAGGAAGAAGAAGGGTGTATAAGGAGTGGTGTGGGTGGAAGGGCGGCGATTGATGAGATGGGTCGCAGTGTGGAGGGCCTCAACCCAAAATGCAGGTGGTAAACGTGCTTGGAGGAGGAGAGTGCGGACAACATCGTTCGTTGTATGGATCATGCGCTCGGCTTTTCCATTCTGGGGGGAAGTGTGCGGGCAGGAGAGACAGTAGATGATGCCGTACGTGGAGAAAAAGGAGCGAAGCGAGGTGTTAATGAATTCACCACCATTGTCACATTGCTTGCATTGGATAATAGTGTGAAATTGGGTGTAAATGTAGGTAAAAAACGTTGAAGAACAGAGGAGGTCTCGGACTTATGGCGAAGAGGAAACGACCAAGAGTAGTGCGAGTAGTCATCGAGGATGATGAGGTAGTAGGAATAACCGGAAAAACTCACAACAGGTGAAATCCAAAGATCACAATTTATAAGTTGAAATTGTGCAGTAGTACAATTATTTGAAGAAGGAAATGCTAAACGGGGTTGCTGTCCTAGTTGACACGAGGAACAGGGAGAGCTTATATTTTTATTACAATCGGGAAAAAGGGTGCTAGAGAGGGAAGCTAAAGTAGATTTGCTTGGGTGCCCAAGACGCCGGTGCCACAGATCGCCGGTGGTGGTGAGGAGGGCAGAGAAGCTATCCGCGCGATCACCGTAGATGGGGTAAAGCTGGCTGGAGCTACTGGACGTCAGAAGTGGAGTCCGAGTGGGAGGTGCCTTCACAGAGAAACCAATAGGGTTAAAAGAAACTTCAACATTGTTGTCGCGAGATAATTTGCGGACAGAAATGAGATCCTTAACAATGCCCGGGGCAACAACTACATCACGAAGGGAAAGGGAGGAAGGGGGAAGGGTGGTGGAGCTAGTGCCGATAATGGGAACGCGATGGCCATTGCTAACAATGATGCTCGAAGAAAAATGCGATGGTAAAGAACGAAACGAGGAGAGTTTACCAGGGTGCCCGGTGACGTGCGTGGCCCCGCCGGAGTCAAGGATCCAATCGGTGCTGGACCCGGGAAGTCCATGCTGGCTGTAGGCATGGTTAAAGAGAGCAGCGTGATCCCATGAGGGCGCGCCGTACGGGGCGGGCAGCGAGGGAGCCGCGGTGTGCGGCGAGGACGGCCCGGTCAACATGAGGGGGTACGCCTGAGAGTGGACCCCAAGGCGAGGGCCGAGGATGCCGTCGGTGTTGGAAGGGATCCAGGCAGGGCGGGGATGAGGAAGTGCCATGCCGAACGGGGCGAACTAGCCAGGGCGCCGCCTGGGGTGGCTGGGTGCCGCTTCCGGCGTCGGGACGGCCATGACCACGGCCGCCGCCGCGGCCACGACCGTGTCCACCACCGTAGCCATTGTTGCCGCGTCCGCCACCGTTGCCGCCGCCGTTGCCGCGGTCACTGTGGTCACCGCCGCGGTCGTTGTTGTTGTTGGGGCCGCCGGTAATGATGAGCGCAGCGGCGCTGGCCTCAGCAGTGCGGAGGTTGATGTTGTACTCAGCCAGCTCGACACGGGAGCGGGCGACGTCGAACAGAGGGAGAGGCACCGTGTCGCCGAGGATGGTGCGGATGGTGTCGAAGCGTGCGTCGAGGCCGTGAGGGAACTGCATGCACAGATCACGGTCGGAGACGAGGGCACCGGTGTCCGCCAGCCCATCGGCAAGGGTCTTGAGACGGCGCACGTACTCGGAGACCGCAAGGTCCCCCTGCTTCAGATTGTGGTATTGCCGCGTGAGATGGAGGTACTGCGCCCCCTGGTTGACGAGGAAGTAATCCTTGATGCGCTGCCAGGCGGTGTACGCATCGGTCGCGCCGCCCATGATGAGCTCGTGGAGGGAATCCGCCAGCATGAAGGAGATTCAGAGGACGATGCGGTGGTCGACAGCGAGCTAGTCGGCTTCTGGGTTGAGAGGAGGACGACGCTCGATGTGGTCCTGGACCCGGTGCTGCATGAGGACACAGGTGAAGAAGGTGCGCCACTTGATGTAGTTGTGCTCCGCCGGATCGAGTTTGGACTTGATGTGGTTGGAAATGTGGTCGTTGTGGAAGTTGTGGAGGAGAGGATTAGTGGGTGGGGCGAAAGAGGAGGCGAGGGCAGTGATGAGAGCATTGGAGGTGGACGGAATGGCGGAGGAAGGAGGAGGTGAGGTGCCAGGAGGGGAGGAATAAGGGGCCGAGGAGGAAACGACCGGGGAGGGGAGATCGCCGAAGATGTCCTCGAAGGCCATGGCGATTGATACCAAGCTAGATGATGAATAGTGCTCTGCACACACTTGTATATTTCTCAGAGAGGATTACAGGTACATATATAGCCGGCTCCCTCTACACTCCCGCAGTCATAGGCACGAAGGCTTGTGCGCGGAGTGGGAGTTGAGGATCCTAAAGACTAGGACTAGCTACAACAGATTACAACAGTACAATCGGTTAACAGCATCCATCTCATTGTGCATTAGCAGTTTAGCACTTCACCAATCAAATTGAGTAGCAATCTTACTATCAACTACAATATATATCAGTGGCGTAGTATCCAGTAAAACAGGTTTTCCGTAAAGATCAGAAAATTTCTGTCATGGACCATCAGATATCGGACGAACAACATGGATCAGAGATAAGTCTCTTAAAAGCCACTTGAATACCAGTTAGCAGATAACGGCCTTTCGTCTTTTCACCATCTAGGTGAATAAGTCCTCGAATCTTCGTGTGTTCATGAGAATCCTGATTGGGTTCGTCTTCGATTGTCTAGAGCGTTGCGAACACCTTCCAGACTTCCACCGACGATTAGTTGCTGCCTTTCGCCGACAGGTATCGGCTGTTCAAGTCAGCAGCGATTGGACTCCGACCGCTGCGACGGGCCCTCCGTCAGCAGCAACTTGCCTTCTGCCGGCGGCGTCTCACGCCATGGCCTCCCTTCTGCAAACCGCAACTCTCCCTCCACTGTTGGCGTCTTGTGCCATGACTTGTCTTGCATGGATGTAACTTCTATAAAATATGCTATTCCTAATTCCACATCTTGTATGACAATTCTCAATATGGAAGGCATCGAGGAGTTTTACCAGGCTTGTCCAACAATGTTAACATGAACGTAGAATAATACAGGCAGTATGCTAGTATCCCCCCCCCACCACCCCCACACAAAATAAAAAATTCTTCAAAATAATTGGCAGTTGTATCACTTGTATATTTGAATATTCATCTCAATTTGTTGGTTTGGTTGAAGCTCCAAAATAAAGCATCCAGGTTAACGGATGGAAAAAATCATGCATCGATCTAAAGCTCAGAGAGCAGCGGCTCATTCCAATGGCAAGCACCCGACGTTGAATCGTGTGGAGGCAGGACAACCATGGTCACTGAGTCTCCATGTGTTGTGGCAGGTAATCACTCATCCGCCTCGCCGACCGCCTCCTTGCCATACCACACCTCGGTCTCACCGAGCTCGTCCTCCTCCAGACAGCGAACAATGGAGTCGAGGCATCGAGCAAAACCGACGCTTGTAAATGCTCACAGGGGGCCTCGATTCGAGGAATTGCTGAAGACGCAGCATCGTGCGTGTGGGCTTCTGCTGCTACCTGTTAGACCAAAGCCTGAACTTCTTACGTGAAGCAATTTGTCCACGGACCTTTGGCTGTGCAGGGCCTCCCGTCGCCTACCCACACTCTCCTTGCTGTCCCCCGGCCTAGTGCTGCGCCGAGCTCGCCCTGTTTTCACATGACCGTGAGCGGAGGAGTGGAGGATGTCTGGGTTGGGGAGGCGACATCGGTAACCAACACAGCAGCTTCTCGTTGGCCCCAGTGTGGCCACTGTCGGTGTCAAAACCGGCGGATCTCGGGGAGGGGGTCCCGATCTGCGCGTCAAGGCTGATGGTAACAGGAAACAAGGGACACAGATGTTTACCCAGGTTCTGGCCCTCTCGATGGAGGTAAAACCCTACTTCCTGCTTGATTAATATTGATGATATGGGTAGTACAAGAGTAGATCTACCACGAGATCGTAGAGGCTAAACCCTAAGAGCTAGCCTATGATGGTATGATTGTAATTCTGATCGGCCTTCTAAGGACTAACCTTTCCGGTTTATATAGACACCGGAGAGGGCTAGGGTTTACATGGAGTCGGTTACAAGAAAGGAAATATAATATCCGGTTCGCCAAGCTTGCTTTCCACATAAGAGAGTCCCATCCGGACACGGGCGAAGTCTTGAGTCTTGCATCTTCACGCTTCAATAGTCGGGACGTTGTACACAGATCCGGCTGTCTGGATACCCCTAATCCAAGACTCCCTCGGTAGCCTGAACCGGGCTTCAATGGCGATGAGTCCGGTAGCATGATCTTGTCTTGGCATTGCAGGGCGGGTTCCTCCTCGAATACTCTAAAGTAGTTATCGAGCAGCTTGAACCGTGTCCGGATCCACAAAATGATCTTCACATGCCACCGTAGAGAGAATGGTATTTCACAAATGCAATATGCTGACAACTTTTTAGGCAGCGCGACGTTTCATTATGGTCGGGTCATTATTCGAACCGTTTTCCCACAACCAGCCACAGCGCATATTGCGAGGCAGTTTCCTCGACACATCTTGTCAAAGCGGAGATCGTGTCCCCTTATCGCGGGATTCTCATCAATACGGGTATGGGTAATCCCACCACACCATCAAGCGTGGCGCTTGGGAAGCAAATGATTCCCAACGGGCAAGTGGGGAGGCGTACCGCTTTCGGCGCCTCTATAAAGGGATAAAATGTCCTCATTTTTACCCACGCCTTCCTCCTCCTTCGCCCACTCTTGCCCCCTCGAGCTCCAGCGCCCAAGCCCTCGCCTCCTCCGCACAGCTAAACATGTCCGGAGCAGGAGGCAAGTGGGTGGCTTCCACCGTCAAGGAGAAGCACATCACAAACCTTCGGGCGGCCGGATACTTGGCCGCGGACATAGCACACCGGCTACCGGACGCCGGGCAGGTCATTCCGACCCCAGGACCCCACGAGAGGGTCGTATTCGTTGCCCACTTCGTCCGTGGACTGGGATTTCCACTCCATCCCTTCGTCCGCGGGCTCATGTTCTACTACGGACTAGATTTCCATGATCTAGCCCCAAATTTTGTCCTCAACATCTCGGCGTTCATCGTCATATATCGAAGCCTTCCTCCGCATCCGACCTCATTTGACCTATGGCTGCAAATCTTCCGCTCGAAGCGAAGATTGTGGCGGCCAACAAGCGGAGTCGCGTGGGAGCCATGGTGGGCAAGATGCCTAATGTCACTGGCTGGGCGGCTCCTTTGCGAGACCGTAAAAGGATGGCAATCGGGGTGGTTCTACATCACCGAACATGGCGCCAAGCTGGGCGGCGGCCCCAGTCAGGTATGGAGCCCCCATGGCTCACCTCACAGGAAAGGAAGGGCCTGTCCTAGGCGATTCCACAGGCTGACGGACTCAGACATGCATCAAAAGCATGAAGAACAAGAACATCAAGCTTGTCAGCGTGATCCAGGTCATGCTTGTCCGCGGATCCTGCCTGTCAAAAGCGGGCAGTCAATCTATGGGAGTTCGTCCCGGCCAACACCGACGCTCGGAAGCTCTATGACATGACACACCAAAGGCGCATGGAAGGTGCTGTTCAAGGCCTCTGAAGTGCCTGCTCCACATCCGAGGACCCGGGCTTCACGCTGCATGGGCTCCTAGTCAGTGAGTTCTCGAGACTACCACTGGACTCGGTTTTTCCCAATATGTTCAAGGGAGATCCTTAAGTAGTTAAACATATTTGCCTCAGGATTATGTGGAGCAGTGGAGCAGGTTTACTGTCGGCTCCCTTGCCGGAGGGCCAGGTGGCGCTCTCAGCGGAGATCTTTGGTCCCGGCACCGTACAAGGTGTCGGAGAAGAAGGCCGAGAGAAGGCCTCGGGGACTCGAAAGGGTCTCCAGCGTAAGGTTGTGCCAGAAGCCTCGTCCGAAGATGATGAGGCAGACTCCTCCCACAAAGGGGAGGAGGAAGAAGAAGAAGATGCCCCATCCGGAAAGGATGAGGGGCCCGAGAGGCGGGCGGGGGGCGGAAAAAGGCCCTCGGCCTTAGGCCGTTATACCCCTGTCGTCCAATGGACGAGACAGATTCCTCCAGCGGTGAGGGAATCAGAAGAAATTCCACCTCCCTCACTGGGGAAGAAAGAAAAAGCCGCCCGGAGGGCTGGCGTCAGAAGGTACCCCTTCCGGACTACTCCGCCACGGCCGCTCATAGTGAGGAAGGGTGGTTGCCCAGAGGGAAGCCCCCGGTGCGATCGTAAGTGTCCGCACTCCATCATAACTTCATTCTATAGCTTTTGTTTAACGCCGAACATATGTGCAGTCCGGCCAGGGCTTACCCCGAAGTGTCTTCCTCCGGATCCACGAGGATTCGGAGATCAATTTGCTTCCGATGGCCACTCCTCAACCGCATGGATGACACGGAGGTGTTGTCCCAAAGGCTCCCAGCGAAAGGGGAGGTGACTCTGAAGGCGCCCAGGCGGGGTCCCGAACGTCGGACCTTGTGGGGTTCAAGGTCCCCGCGGATCGTGTCGAGGAGAGCCACAATAGGCGGGCTCTCGGCGAACACTATCCCGGAACCTTCAATGGGTCGAACTTCGAGCGGACAGCCCCTCGTCGGGGAGGCGAGCAAATGCGCATCGAGGACTTCGGTCGCCGGTAGTGGATTCTGCTGGAAGCGCTTAGCGGCGCTTCCATAGATGAAAGCACCGTACTCTTATGAGTTCGGTGATTGGAAAGTTTAAATCCGCCAAGCGGACTAACAAAGCTTGCACCACCTCTTGGCGAGGCTTTGAGGTAAGTAATAAATATGTGTAAAATTACCACCCGATAGGTATACTGCATTTGGTGTTGGAAAGAAAAAACCAAACAGAGGTCAATATAATCCATGAGGGTCTAACAACAAATATTAGGTGTGCATAAGCGGTTGTGCTGCTTGCTGCTGCTTGCCATCATCTTGCCGAAGTTGCGGCGAAGCGAAGTGCAGGCAAGCGCAAGGAGAGCTCGGCCTCACGAAGAGGCAGCTCGAGGAGAATAAAGGTAGGCGATTCCCGCTCATATGTGTTTAAAGATATGCGAAATTGGTCAGTCTAACGCCAAAGCGTCGTGACTGTGTAACAGGGGCCATCGCCGAAGTGGCGTCCCTGAAGAAAGCGCTATCCGAGGCCGAAGACAAAGCGTCCTTGAAATGCAAGGAGCGCGAAAAGCAAAGTGCTAGAGTGGGCAAGGTACAACAAGAGCTCCAGGACCTCGGCAAAAAGTACGAGTCTGTGGAGCATGATCTGAAGATGAAGGAGGCCGAGCTTGCGAAGGCCCTTGTAAATTTGAAAGATGCCAAGGCCGAAGCCGAGAAAGCACAGCAGGAGATCCAGGAGGCCAAAAAGATAGCAGCGGGTAAGAAGTTCTTTATCAAAGCAAACATGTGGAGGAGGCGTTTCTTTTACTTACTCGAATTCGGAGCTCTCTAGGGGCATTTGTAGATCTGCCATGCAGCGTATCGAGGCTAGCTGCGGAGTTCTCGTGCCGGAGGGAGATCAATGGAGAAGCTGTTCTGGTCCCGGTATCTTTGGGGCGAACATCCGATGCCTCTGGCGACCAACTGAATCAGTTGGTCGAACTCCTGAGACTGCCGAAGGCGGCTATGAAGGACTTCATAGTCGAGGATGTGGCTGAGTGAGCTCCTGCCAGATAGCTACTTTGGCCTGATCAAGCGGATGGTGGATGCTGCTGCGGCTTGAAGTGATCAAGCAATCCATTTGCATCGAAGGTGCCGCCGGGCCTTATCCCGTCGAGGTGCATTGGGGCAAGCTGGATCGGAGAAAGCTAGTCAGGGCAGGCGCGCCGGAGGGCAAAGCGCCGCCATCCCGAGATGTACTACGATGGCGTGATGAAAAGTGCGGCGTATAAATCGCCGATGAAGTGTACCAGGGCGCCTTTTGGAATGAATTCACTTCTGTCATGTTTGTAATTTAAAGATGAAGTTACTTGCGCTATCTAGCGTTTTTGTTATTTAAAATATTACCTTCTGTGTGGCTGTTTATAAAATTCTGAAAGTAGGCCAGTCGTCGGCTTCCTCCCCACGTAACTAGTCTTTGGGTGTTAAGTGGAAAACCTGGACACTCTTTATCCAAATGTTTGGTCCCTTAAGGAGGTGTCGGTTGCAGAGAACAAGGCAAGCGGACTATGCGGCTTTATAACTTTAAAGCAACCATAAAGTCTACAATTTTAAATTTGGTGAAGCCCTAGAATCCGGAAGGCGAATCGAGGCGCTATACACGCCTAGATTGGGCGAAGCCGATTTATCGCCTAAAGCGGAAAACCTTTAAGGATTTTAAAACCTCTCGAACAACGACCAGCTCTCGCCACATTATGCCGGCCAGTTTTGGCTTTCTCTTGAGGTGCTCGTCCGGAAGAACAGGGACACAATCATGATGAGTTCTCCCTGCCCTACCTTAGCCGATATAACGAGCGTAAGGCACCAAAACAAAGGGGCGGGCTATCCCAAGCTGTAGACCCAAGACATGATTGGAGCTGATGCATATAGTGCTATAAGTTTGGGGTGCCGCCACTGTTGAAAGTATTCAGACTTTATTTGCCGTGGTCTGGCGTCATGAGAAGCCCCAGCAAGTGACCGCACCAAAGGTGTACGGATGCAATATCAAATAAACATTTATAAGAAAAAATGCTCAAATAAGAATAATAAGCTGATGCTATATATAATCTCCCATTGTGAAAAATCGTTTAGCGTCGTTTACAATGGATCGTTAAGCGAGAGATAAAATGGGACTATTTGACATGTCCTATCCGAGGGCAGGCTGTGTTCACATAGATAAAGCAGGTATAATGATCGTAAATAGATTCCACTGGGTATTTCATACATGCACAACTTCTGTTGCCTCCTTGGATGTCTCTCCCTATAAGTCCGACAATTACGGCTCTTTTGAGGATGCTGCACCAAGCGGTGTCACGAAGGTAAGAGGAAAAGTATGAAAGTATTTGGCGGTTATCCGCACTATTGACTGAGTCGTTGATGCGCCTCCGCCTATGCCCATGGTATTTTAAGTGCGTATTGTGTGCGCGTGGCACGAATGCTGCTTTGATGGGGCTTAAGCGGAGGCCGGACTGCTAGTCGCGCCCTTGGCGTGCCTGATGATCCTATTGCGGGGCGCTCCGGACTCTCTTGACGGTGGTTGAAGTTGTTGTCGTCGGATTGGTTTGTCAGAGAAGGCTGCATTGTACTTCCGCCGCAAGGGATGCGGTATGTTCTTCTATTCGTAGAGAGCGGTCCATATTTCCGTTCACTGTTATGACCCCGCGCGGTCCTGGCATCATGAGCTTGAGGTATGCGTAGTGTGGTACCGCATTGAATCTAGCGAATGCGGTTCGTCCGAGTAGTGCATGGTAACCAATGCGGAAAGGGACGATATCGAAGATTAACTCTTCGCTTCGGAAGTTATCCGGAGATCCGAAGACCACTTCCAATGTTATAGAGCCCGTACAGCGGGCCTCTACTCCAGGAATTACACCTTTAAAGGTGGTTTTAGTGGGCTTGATCCTTGAAGGGTCAATGCCCATGTTGTGCACTGTGTCCTGATAAAGCAGGTTCAGGTTGCTGCCACCGTCCATAAGGACGCGTGTGAGGTGGAATCCGTCAATGATTGGGTCTAGGACCAATGCGGCCGAGCCGCCATGACAGATGCTAGTAGGGTGATCCCTATGATCAAAGGTGATCGGACAAGCTGACCATGGGTTGAATTTGGGGGCGACTGGCTCCATCGCATAGACGTCCCTTAGTGCCCACTTCTGTTTCCTCTTGGGGATGTGCATGGCGTAGATCATGTTGACCGTTTTCACTGGGGATTTCTTGTCCCCCGTGTTGGACGTCGGGGCTCCTCGTCATCGTCGTGTGCAGCCCTTGTCCTTGTCTTCAGCGTTTATCTTGCGGCCTGTTTGAATACCCAGCAATCTCTATTGGTGTGGTTGGCTGGCTTGTCCAAAGTGCCATGAATTTGTACGAAGCGCTCGATATCTGGTCCGCATGGGCGGTCCTCGATTATTTCTTTTGAACGGCTTCTTCCGCTGATCTGGCTTGGATCCGGTGAATCCGGCGTTGACTGCCATGTCTTCAGTGCTGTCGCCGTTGTTCCGTCGCTTATGTCTGTTACGCCATGGCTTGCCGTTATTGTCGCGGCCATCCGAATTGCCAGAATGTGGCGTAGTGCTGCTACGAGCCAACTAACTGTCCTCGCCCACGCAAAAGTGGGTCATTAGTTTTGTGAGAGCTGCCATGGACTTGGGTTTTTCCTGGCCGAGGTGTCGAGCGAGCCACTCGTCACGGATATTATGCTTAAAAGCCGCTAGGGCTTCGACGTCCGGACAGCCAACTATTTGGTTCTTTTTAGTTAGGAACCGAGTCCAGAATTTCCTGGCTGACTCTCCGGGCTGTTGAGTAATGTTGCTCAAGTCATCGGCGTCGGTGGTCGACATATGTGCCACAGAGTTGTCGAGGAATCGTCTTCCAGGTTTTCCCAACTACCAATGGAATTTGCTGGCAGGCTGTTTAGCGATGCGGGATGGTCCTTTGAGCTTAAGGGAAGATACTTGATGGCGTGCAGATCGTCTCCATGAGCCGCGTGAATGTGGAGAAGAAAATCTTGATCCATCTGCGGTCTATTGTGCCATCGTATGATTCGATGTTTACGAGTTTGAACCCTTACGGGAATTCATGATCCATTACTTCGTCGGTGAAGCGGAGGGGTGCTGTGGCGCCTACTGTGCGAGCTATGTGGCTCGCAGGTCGGTGCTCAGGTGGCTATATTCGGCTGGCAGACTTATTGAAGGTGTATCGGCATAGCGGTCATAAATCGCGAGGCGGCGCGTCCCGATCCGTAGATCGATCTTGGCTGTCCTGCTTTGTTGCCCCGGGCCGTAGTATGTTGGCGTGGGGGTGTTGGCTGGTATGCGGACTGGTATACCGTTTTATCCCAGCCACGAGGTGGCCGGTCAGCCTTATGGTGCTCGAGTCCGTATTCCTCGGCTTCCAGGACTACAGTCCATCTGTCTGTGAGCAGGTCTTGATCAGCTTGGAGTTGCTGATGTTTCTTTTTCAGGCTCCTCGCAGTGGCTATAAGCCGACGCTTGAAGCGCTCGTGCTCTAAGGGATCCTCAGGCACGCCGAACTCGTCGTCGCCAAGGCTAATCTCGTCTTCGGAGGGGGGCATGTAGCTGTCCTCCTCCGGGTATTCGTCTGTCGCCTGTTCTTCTGGGCTGAGCTGCTCATCCTCCTTTTCGGCCTGCTCGAAGGCGGGCTGATCAGGGTTGTATTCTTCTTCGGCACCATTCGGATTGTTTTCGTCTCCTGGGCCGGTATTGCTGTGGCGGGGCTTGGAGTGGCGCCGACGACGCCCATTCTTTGCTTTTTTCCCTGAGGTTTTATCCTCCGTTGCCTCATCGCCATTTGTTTCCTTCGCGGTGTCCACCATATCTATATCATAAGAAGAGGTGGTTGTCCACCGCCAAGTGAGCGGTTGTTCATGTTCTTCTCCTGCATCATCGTCCATATCGTCAATGTCTTCGGAGTCAAATTTCAGTACCTCGGTTAAATCATCGACCGTGGCAATGAAGTGGGTGGTGGGTGGGCAACGAATTCCTTCTTCGCCTGCCTCCCACTCGAGCCAGATATAGCTCGGCGAAGAGCCTCCTGACAAAGAGAGAGACTTTAATGAGTCCAGCATGTGCCAAAGGGCGAGTGCTGGAATATATCCGCAGCGGTGAACTCCATTACCGGAGCCCATCCTAGCCCGACGGGCTCGGGAGTGCGCGGACTGGAACCAACGTCCGGATACGTATCCGGGGGTTCGGAGTTACAGGCCACCGTAGAGGTAAGACCCGTGTTCGTCTCCACCGCCGACGAGTGTGCGACCTGTGGGGAGGGGTCCATCCCTCCGTCCTTAGGCAACACAGCCTGCTCCGGATCTAGGTCCGGGGATACTACTGAGGTGATACCCGAGCCGATCAAACGGCAGGTCTAAGCCGTGCTTGTCATTGATGTCCGGTGCTCTGGCCTAGGCCCAAATCCATTGAAGATCAAGTCTCCGCGGATGTCCGCCCGTGTAGTTCAGGTTTCGAACCTGATCTGGTGGCTGGGGCGTGCTGTCGATCTACCCGGATAATGCTGCGAGTTGGTTGAGAAGAAGCCGCTGAAAGGATCGATATAGTTGACTAGAGGGGGGGGGGGGTGAATAGGCAACTAACAATTTTTAGCTTTTCTTTACCAAATTAAACTTTGCATCAAGGTAAGTTTTCTAGATATGTAACTAGGTGGACAACCTATATGATGCAACGAACATAACCACACAAGCAAGCAATGGATGTAACACAAACAAGCTTGCACAAGTAAAGGGAAGAGATAACCAAGAGTGGAGCCGGTGGAGACGAGGATGTGTTACCAAAGTTCCTTCCTTTTGAAGGTAAGTACGTCTCCGTTAGAGCGGTGTGGAGGCACAATGCTCCCCAAGAAGCCACTAGGGCCACCGTATTCTCCTTACGCCCTCACACAATGCAAGATGCCGTGATTCCAATATTGGTGCCCTTGAAGGCGGCAACCGAACCTTTACAAACAAGGTTGGGGCAATCTCCACAACTTAATTGGAGGCTCCCAACACCACCATGAAGCTTCACCACAATGGACTATGGCTTCACGGTGACCTCAACCGTCTAGGGTGCTCAAACACCCAAGAGTAACAAGATCCGCTAGGGATTAGTGGGGAATCAAATTTCTCTTGGTGGAAGTGTAGATCGGGCCTTCTCAACCAATCCGAGCAAATCAACAAGTTTGATTGGCTAGGAGAGAGATTGGCGAAAATGGAGCTTGGAGCAACAATGGAGTTTAGGGTTGGAAGAGGTGAGTCTTCTTGGAGAAGAAGACCCCTTTTTATAGTGGGGGACAATTCCAACGTTAGCCACCACTCAGCCCCATGACCCATGGAACTACCACACCACAGTGCGGTACTACAGCAGCGAGCAGATGGTACTACCGTGGAGCCTGGCGAGAGACCGCAGACGACAAAAGGAGCACTAGCAGGCGCGGTAGATCCGCAGGCGGTACTACCGCGACCCCATACGGTACTACCGCAAGACAGCCGCAGGTCAGGCCCGGTAGGCACAGATGTAAAAAATTACATCCGTGACTACCTCCGCTTGAGAAATTGTCATGCAAAATCCGACACGGAACTACCGCGACCATGGGTGCGGTACTACCGTGAAAGGTGCGGATATAAAAAAATTACATCCGCCCTTACCTCCGCACTTGCTACTGAAACTGGCCTGGCGCCACGGTACTACCGCGCCGTAGCACGGTACTACCGGGGGAGCGCGGATGTAAAAAATTACATCCGCGCCTACCACCGCTAGAGCAGTGGTGCCAGACCAGAGCTCGCGGTACTACCGCTCGTGGAGCGGTACTACCGTCAGGTGCCTACGGTACTACCGTGCGTAGCAGTACTACCGCTGGCTCCTGCGGTAGTACCGCTCAGAAGAGCAGTACTACCGCTAGCCTGATAAGAGCAAGGCGGAGGCCTTCATATTGCAGAGACAAGGTGAGACGAAGGAACACTCCAAGGAGCTCGAGGAAAGGCAGTGCAAAAGGGAATGTGTACGTGAGATTCCACCCAAACCTTTCCAAAGCGGACCCCCTCTTAATAGCACGGCTCTCCTACGACTCAACTCCACCGAACCGAACCGTAGAGAAACACCGTTTTCAATAATCTTCGAGGGGCATCAAATCGTCTTGTGTTCAGTCATGATGAATCTGAAAAGCTTAATACACACGATTAGTCCGCAAAGGCATTGTCATCAATCACCAAAACTACTTAGGGACAAAAATGCCCTTACAATCTCCCACTTTTTGGTGGATTGATGACAATACGGGATTTGCACAAAGGAGATGAATATAGCACAAGCAAACCCCACATATCTAAAATATAGATGAGCTCCCCCTAGGTTCGTGATAGAGAGTAAAGTGCTTTGGACTGCACGGCACGAATACTAGGATCACCACCCCCCTATATTTTAGAAACAAAGCATATCTTGCAATGGGAAGGCTGACACTAAGCAAGATAGTAGATATGAGCATAACATGAATAGCATGATATAGCACAAGCTCAATAAGATGATAAGGTACGATAGAGTGCATATGGATTACACCATATGATAAACTTAGTATCACAAGCACAACCAAACCAAAGCAACCAAGTTCAACGACGGAAAGCAAAGCAAATAAGCAAACAACGAAACACGTGACACGCATGCAAATCCTACACTCTCTCCCCCTTTGGCATCGAGACACCAAAAAGGCAGAGAGGTCACCTACAACAAAGGTGGCAGCTCAGGCGGAAAACGACTCGTCGTCGCAGACTCCTGGCGAGAACAGACTCCTCTCTGAGATCGGTCCACTTGTAGCCCCGCTTCTCCATCCAGGCAGTCTCAGGGGTGATGTGCTTCTCGAGCCGCTGGCCACATCCTCCCATAAGCCCTCAAGATCCTGATGTCGCGACGGCGATTCTCCTTCTGAGCAACATGGGCCTTGTACTGACCCTGAACCTGCATGCAGAAAAGCCTCTTCATCTTGTTCTTCAGCTTCTTTACCCAAGAGGGCTCAGCAGAGGGAGGAGAGAATGCAGAACGGTCAGCAGCGGCTTCTTCCTCCCCAAGTTCCTCCTCATCCACAGCCCTCCTGGCTGCCTCAGCAGAAGTGGTGGTGTTAGCCCATTGTGGATTGATGCGGAGCCTGATGGGCTCATGACAAATCCACCCCGGAGCTTCAAACTCATCATGGGGAAACAACCTCTCCCATGATGTGGAGATCAAGTGGAACAGGTAAGGCCCATAGATGGGGACCTTACGGTTGAACACGGCGAACTGAAGCTCACACCACATGATATGTGAGACATCAAGTGGTTGAGTCTGAGCCTGACGGGCCTCCTCGCAGATAAGCATCATGTCAACGAGGTAAGCATGTACCTGGCCCATGTCCCCAATGCGTGGGAAGAGAGTGTTCCGAAAGAGCCGATGCATGATGTCAAGGAAGGGATTAAGCACCCACGCAGTCTTCTTGTTGGGAAGAGTCTTTGGAACAAGGAATGGCATGAGCTTGTTCTTGTTGGCAGACTCGAGAGTTGGCATGAGGGCGAACTCCAACTGGCGTGTTGAGCCCTTCATGGAGCGTTAAGCAACTCCATGAACTCCTTCCAAGTAGCGCATACAGTCGGCCACCATTAGTCATCAAGTCATGGTCCTCGCACCATCAATGCGAAATGGATGAAGCAAAGAACTCGTGCGATGATCTCGGATCAAAATCCTTGTGGAAGGTGAGCAAGTGCTCAATGGCGAACTGCTCGACTAGATCCAAGGCCTCTCCAAAGTACTCACGGTGCTTGTCCTGCCTCATATGATGCATGTCAATGTAGTGAACTTCAACATAGTGATTCTGCTTGGCCTTGATCACATCCATGTATATCACATTCTGCTGCTTGTTCCAGAAGAGTTCATTGCCTCGCGTGCTAGCCTGGGGATTCACATAGGGATTGAGCTTCCTTCGAATGACAAACTCGGTCAGGGGCATCGCATCTATGCCCATGACATGCTCCTTCTGTTTGTTGGCGGTGTGCTTGGTCCTGCGTTGGGGAGCAGCAGAGGACCCCTCTGGAACATCATCTGGGTTGCGCAGACGCTTTAACCCTGTGTCACGGCTGGGATTCGAGCTACGAGCAAAACCGGAGCCACCACCTAGACACAAAGACAGAAAGACACGCACGGGAAAAAAAGGATCAAAACCAAACCGAGAGAAACACAAAAAACATGCAATTTGGACGAAACAAAGGAGCGCTGGATGAATCTACGGTAGTACCGGGCAGGGTTTCGGAAGTAATAAATTACATCCGCTCCAATCGCGGTAGTACCATGCCGGGGTAGCACAGTAGTACCGCACTTGGGGCGGAAGTAATTTTTTACTTCCGGACGCCCAGCGGTAGTACCGCACCAAGGTGCGGAAGTACCGTTGGGCGCCAGATCCAGGTGAGGTTGCGGTAGTACTGCTCCAGCAGGAGCGGTAGTACCACATGGTTTGAAAACCGCCACAGAGGACGCAGATCTGGATCTAGACCCTCAGCACGACAACTTCGGTACTGCCGTTGGTCAAACGGAACTAATTTGACTATCCAAAGAGCATGGGACTATACTACTACTCTACAACGAATCCCACTTGCACAGATTTAGCCAAAAATCTCAAGAACACCACATGCATCTCCCCAAAACCTAAAAGCACAAGGACGGACAAAAATAAGAGGCACTTGGGGAAAAACCTGGGTCCATGGCAAGAGGGCGAGGTGGTGAATGATCCCACTGGTCGGAATCCGAGGAGAGTGGCCGGAGACGGAGATCCGGCGAAGGCCTCCGACGCCGTTCTTGGTCAGGAGAGAGAGAGACGGGGTGGGGAATAGAGATGAATCGGTATGGGGGAGTTAGAACTCCCCCTGTACCGCTCTTAACCCCCACCCGCTCGTGGGGGCGTGGAAGTACCTGGTCATCGCGTGGTACCGCCCGGCGAAGTACCGACGCTTGGCGGTAGTACCTGCTGCTCAGCGGCAGTAGAAAAATTTCTGCCGTGGAAGTAGCGGTAGTGCCGTGCTCCCTGAGGGTCACGCACTTGGCGAGACCCACCGAGGAGTCCTAGATTAGGGGTGTCGGATGGTCAACTATCACCGTTGGCGGACTCGGACTATGAAGATACAAGATTGAAGACTTCAGTCCGTGTCCGATGAGACTTTCCTTGGCGTGGAAGGCAAGCTTACGACACGGATATGTAGATTTCCTACCATTGTAACCGACTCTGTGTAACCCTAACCCTATTCGGTGTCTATATAAACCGAAGGGTTTTAGTCCAGAGGATCTAACAACAATCATACCATAGGCTAGCTTCTAGGTTTAGCCTCTCTGATCTTGTGGTAGATCTACTCTTGTACTACCCATATCATCGATATCTATCAAGCAGGAGTAGGGTATTACCTCCATCGAGAGGGCGAACCTGGGTAAAACATCGTGTCCCTTGTCACTGTTACCATCCGCCTAGACGCGATTGGGACGACCCCTACCCGAGATCCGCGGTTTGACACGACATTGGTGCTTTCATTGAGAGTTCCTTCGTCGTCACCTATAGTCCCAGTGGCTCCTTCAATCATCAAGAACGACGCAGTCCAGTGGTGAGACTTTCTCCCGGACAGATCTTACGTATTGGCGGCTTTGCCTTGCGGGCAATTCGCTAGGGCCATCTGGAGCAGATCGAAGCTTCGCCCTCGCCATCGTGTCAGATTTGGAAGCTTGAACTATACGGCCGATGTCGCGGAGACTTGATCTTCGACAGATTCAACCACAGCCGAGCGTGCCGCGACTGTCTCGATGCGTGCGATCTAGCTCGCGCGAGCAAAGGTGCTCGAGGTCGCACGGTCTGCTGCTCCGACCCTTAATCCGGGCGGTTTCTGTTGGGGAGCGAGTAATTTCAAAATTTTCCTACGATCACGCGAAGATCATGGTGATGCATAGCAGCGAGATGAGAGTGTTGTCTCGTACCCTCGAGACCAGCAACGGAAGCGTTGACGCGAACGTAGAGGAAGTAGTCGTACTTCTTCGATCCAACCGATCCAAGTACCGAGCGCACGGCACCTCCAGTTCTGCACACGTTCAGCTCGATGGCGTCCCTCGAACTCCGATCCAGCCGAGTGTTGAGGAGAGTTTAAATCAAGACGGCGTGGTGGCGATGATGATGTTCCACGGCGCAAGAAGCGTCGCCTAAGCTCCATAGCGGTATATTCGAGGTGTAGTTTGGTGGAAGGGGCACCGCTGCGGCTAAGGAACGATCTCAATGATCAACTTGTGTGTCATGGGGTGCCCCCTGCCTCTGTATATAAAGGAGGGAAGGGGAGGGCTGGCCGGCCAAGGAGAGGTGCGCCGGGGGTGTTCTACTCCTACTAGGGTAGGATTCCCCCAAATCCTAGTCAACTAGGTTTCCCCAAGTGGGAAGGGAGAGAGAGAGGCGCCCCTTCTCCTAGTCCTAATAGGACTAGGGAAGGGGGAAGTCTTGACCAGCACTATGGCCCCCTTCTCTTTCCCACTAAGGCCCATCAAGGCCCATTGACCCCGGGAGGTTCCGTAACCCCGGTACTCGGTAAAATTCCCAATTTCACGGAGTGATTCCGGAAGTCAAACATAGGCTTCCAATATATCAATCTTTATGTCTCGACCATTTCGAGACTCCTCGTCATGTCCGTGATCTCATCCGGGATTCGAACAACCTTCGTACATCAATATCATATAAACTCATAATAAGCATCATCGAAGCGTTAGCGTGCGGACCCTACGGGTTCGAGAACTATGTAGACATGACCGAGACACCTCTACGGTCAATAACCAATAGCGGGACCTGGATGCCCATATTGGCTCCTACATATTCTACGAAGATCTTTATCGGTCGAGACCGCGATAACAACATCGTTGTTCCTTTGTCATCGGTATGTTACTTGCCGAGATTCGATCAAATTTGTATCCAATACCTAGTTCAATCTCGTTCTTCGCAAGTCTCTTTTCTCGCTCCGTAATACATCATCTCACAACTAACACATTTAGTTGCAATGCTTGCAAGGCTTATGTGATGTGCATTACCGAGAGGGCCAGAGATACCTCTCGACAATCGGAGTGACAAATCCTAATCTCGAAATATGCCAACCCAACATGTACCTTGGAGACACACTGTAATGTACCTTTATAATCACCCGATTACGTTGTGGCGTTTGGTAGCACCCAAAGTGTTCCTCGGGCAAGCGGAGTTGCATAATCTCATAGTCATAGGAACATGTATAAGTCATGAAGAAAAGCACTAGCAACAAACTATACGATCAGGTGCTATGCTAATGGAATGGGTCATGTCAATCAGATCATTCAACCAATGATGTGATCCCGTTAATCAAATAACAACTCCTTGTTCATGGTTAGGAAACATAACCATCTTTGATTAACGAGCTAGTCAAGTAGAGGCATACTAGTGACACTCTGTAGGTTTATGTATTCACACATGTATTATGTTTCCGTTAATACAATTCTAGCATGAATAATAAACATTTATCATGATATAAGGAAATAAATAATAACATTATTATTGCCTCTAGGGCATATTTCCTTCAGTTTCGCCGATCGAGGACGGTTGGTTCGACACCGCCACGGGGGCTGAAATCTCTACGGCGATTGAGCCGGACACCATCCCTGTCCTTTGCAAAGCTCGTGACTCCCAAGTGCGGACTCCTTTCGGACTCCAACCTCCTCAGCGCCCCCGCGGTCGAATCCGATGAGGCACGATTATGGAGTTCACCGCCACAGACATCTTTCAAAGACTCGCCCTTTGGCGATATCTTGAACTCATTAAAGTCTCTCTCTTTGTCGGGAGCCCTGGCGAACTATGGTCGGGGAAGGTTGGGATTGGACGACGAAGAAATTCAACGCCCACCACCACCACTTTGTAGCCACTGTCGATGATTTAACCGACATGCTCGACTTCGATTCCAAAGACATCGACGGTATGGACGACAGTGCGGAGGCGATCAAGAGCCAGCGCCCACGGGCACCGGAAGGCCACCTCGTCATATGACATATACATGGTGGACATCCCAAAAGATGGGAATGGCGATGGAGCGGAGGATGACCCTCAAGAAACAACCCAGCGCCCGACATCAGCGGCGCCGCCTAAATCCGCCACAAGAAAAGCGGCGATTCCGCACGGAGAGACAATAATACCCGGACAACGCCGAAGATAACCCCCTCGGCGGGACTCCGCGCGGGAGGAGGGAGAAGCAAGAATCCGCAACAAAGGCGGCGAAAGAGAGGTAGAGGATGATAATTATCGCCCCTCAGAAGGCGAGGTAAGCGTCGCTGACGGCAATTCGTCGTGCGGCAGGACCCGTTGAACAAGAGCATTTTAAGCGCGGGCTCATGGCCACGGCAAGCAGCCTCAGAAAAAGCAGCAACAACTTAGAGCTGACCAAGACCTGCTGGTCGATGATGGACTGAAGTCCTTGCAGCCGAAGTATGAACTCAGCGCCCTCCAAAAGCTACCCCAAGCGCAGGCCGTTGCCTCAATTAGAGGAGGAAGCACCCACGCCACCAGCCAAGACGACATGGCAGACCGGCCACCCCGTGGCGCTGACAGAGAAGCCTCTCGGCCCTCCGCTCAAGCCCGCCCGAGCGCTGCTCAAAAAGTACCAAGGCACGGAAAACGCGCGGACTTGCGAGATATATTGGAGGATAAGGCCAAAGCATACAAGATCGATCTACAGATCGGCGTGGGCAACGACTCGGGATGATTACCATCACGCTGGATACAAGCAAACCCGGCCGCCGAACACGATGAACAAAGCTCATATGAGCTACGTGGTGATATAGCCCAATACAGAGGCGTCGCACACCCACTATGCTTCACAGATGAAGTAATGGATCATCAAATCCCCGAGGGCTTCAAACCCATAAACATCGAATCATACGATGGTACCACAGATCCTGCGGTCTGGATCGAGGACTATCTCCTCCATATCCACATGGCCCTTGGTGATGATCTACATGCCATCAAATACCTCCCACTCAAGCTTAAAGGACCAGCTCGGCATTGGCTCAACAGCTTGCCAGCAGAGTCAATCGGTTGTTGGGAGGACACTGGAAGCCGCATTCTTGATAACTTCCAGGCACATATGTGCGACCACCGGACGCCGATGACCTTAGCCATATAATTCAGCAGCGTAAGAATCGGCCGACAATTCTGGACGCGGTTCCTAACAAAGAAAAATCAGATCGTCGACTGTCCGGATGCAGAGGCGCTAGCAGCCTTCAAACACAACATCCGCGACGAGTGGCTAGCTCGACACCTGTTGGGGATATAACTACTGAATATAAACCGCCCTGAAGGGGCCAGTTTACCCTCGTCTATAATTTGGGCCCACGAAGGCACACGGCCCAGAGCCCAGAGGCGGATTAGGGTCCATAAATGTAAACCGCCTTAGTCATATAACTTGTGCTGTAAGATTAGAGAGAAGAGACCGAGCGGACACTTGTATGAGCCGGATCGACTCAGAGACCGGCCGGCGCCAACCCGTATATAAAGGGACGACCCGGGCGGTTTAGGGACGGACAATTCGAGGCTTAGGCGAAGCTATTGCTCCCTAGTCGCCAAATCACATCAATCCCATCACAAACTAGACGTAGGCTTTTACCTTCATCGGGGCGAACTAGTATAATTCTCGTGTCTTTGTGTCCGCTTTAACCCCTCTAGGTTAACCCGCACGATGGCCTGCGACTAAGTCCTTTCACGAGGACATCTGCCGTGACGATTCCACGACGCTTGGCGCCACCGTGGGGCTATCGCATGCGATGGTTTGATGATCTTAGAGGCAAGTTCGAAGGACTCGAAGGCTATGCTGTGGGACGGATGAATAAGAGTCGTCGCGCAAGCTCTACATCGACGATGCGGATCGGGCCCGTGGCGGCTCGATTGAGTACGGGTACCGGTCCCCTTTGGTGGCATACACGTGTTCATCGGCAAGATCGGCGAGCAGGGCCCGGGCCGGACATCCGCACCGACCTCGTCGAGATGGCCCGGTGGGCGAAGAATCCTGCCCTGGCTAAATCGGGCTGTCATCAGCGTGCTTTTCGTGGGAGTCATCCACGGAGACCGTGAGGGCGGATCAGCATCTGGCGCGAAACCGTTGTTCTACTCGATGACGAAGTCGTTGACCGGAGAAACCGAGTCTCTGTACCAGCTGCAAGATGGCCAGATCGGGGGCTGTTCCGACGGTGAGAGTATTCCGGACCCCTTTGATCTACCCAACCGGGTTGGAATCTTCATGGCCGGTACACAAGCGGGCTTCACTCTTCGACCGCGGCGCCGATGGTCGCCGGTTCAGCAGCGGTGATGGCAGCCGGGGAAGGAGGCCCTGTGCGCCCGCCGGCTCAAGTTTTATCAGAGCTATTCGACGCATTGGCTGTGCTCATGGCGGAGGCTAATCCGGCGGATCAAGACCTTCATAACGCGGAGATTGCAAAGGTGAAGGAACAAATCACTAAGGCTAAAGCGGATCGCGGCAGCCGGACGTGAGGATGGCGGCGAGCGGGCGCTTTGGATGCGCAGGCTTACAGACTCATGCTGGATCAGACCGCGTCACATGAAGTCATGAAAAGAAAGTACAGATCCCGTCTGCCCTCGGTTTTCGAGGGAAGAGACCTCTTCAATACCCCAGGGGCAGGGACCAGTAATCCGCCGCCGGTGGTGAACCGGCCGGAAGCACCTGGGACAGGCGCGCCGATTCAGCCCCGTGTGATAGATCTGCCTCGCCATCATGCCGGCGCGCCCCAGGTTGTGCAGACACCTCCGGGTCACTACTCCAACCCGATGGATAATCTTGTTGCGGCTACGGCACGGTTGGAGGCCATTCCATTGAAGGTGATTCACCGCGCGTAGAGACACGCCGGCAAAGGAGCTCTCAGACGGCCTGGCTCAACAGAAGCGTATTCATACATCGGGATCGGATCCACTCCACCCCTCGACCAAGCCGAGCTATAGCCGACACGCAGCATTTAACCGTCAGATCAAGCAATGCGCAGCGGTCCGCCAAGGCAACAACCCGGCGGGTGGCGAAGACGCTCAAGTGGTGGTGGACGGGCCAGGCACGTAGGGAGGCCGAGTTAGCAGCACAACATGAGGATCATCAGCTTGCGCCGTTCGACCGACCATCTTGAACCCGGGTCACATCTCGGGTCTTTGGGGGTGCCCTGCCTGCGTCCCGCTTTACGCAATGTACGTTTGCCCAAGGACTTCAAAGGGCCACGCAAGGTGCCCAATTATACCGCCGATTTGGCTCTCGAGCGTGGATAGAAAGCTATGAGATGGCCATGGAGATGCTGGATGTGGATGAAGCTGCGTGCGAAGTATTTCACCATGATGTTAGAAGGTACGGCCCGTGCTTGGTTGAAAAACTTGCCGCCTAACTCAATCAGTTCATGGACCCGATTCGCGGACCGGTTCATTCAAAATTTCAAAGACACCAGAAACTGCCCATGTCGTGGTGGACTTGGCGGCTTGTTTCGAGCGGAGGGAGAATCCAAAACCCATTGTGCGCCGCGTTCGGAGGTTTTACATTCTTCAGACCGGATCAACCCTGATTCCGCGATCTTAACCCTAGAAGCCAACTGCCGGTTCAAACCATTAAAGCTGAAGCTGGGTTGCATGAAGCGTTTTTGCAATGACATGGGCACTCTCATGGGCATTTTGGTGAAATATGCTGATTTTGATAGTACCAAGGATCCCGAGTCTGTGGAGGATGACGAAATAGGGAAGGGAAAACAGAACAGCAACTCCAGAGGCCAGCAACATCAGTCGGCAGGTAATGGAGGAAACAAGCGTAAGGCAAACGGTAACATGGGCTTCGTAGCCAACACCAACGCGCAGGACAAGGGTCAACGGCGCAAGGGTAAGCAATCAAACCGGGGCGGTGCGCCAGGTCACAATCCGGATCGTTTGAATTACCTATTGAATCAACCTTGTCCGAAGCATGGGACGAAGGAGGCGCCAGCAAACCACCTCTGGAAGGATTGTTATATTATGCAGGAGTTCAAAAGTTCTAATGCTTTCCGGTATGATCACGGGCCCGGCGGCGGTTCAGGGTCCGCCCCGGGTTACGGTGGAGGAAATTCCGGCCCAGGGTTCGGTGGTAATCCGGGCGGGCAGGACAATCAGAACAATCAGAACAATCAGAACAATCAGAACCAAGGGGGTTACAATCAACAACAGCAGCAGTCGGGTTATCAAAGTAATCCGAAGCAGTTGAACGGTGGACAGTACCATGTCTTTACCACCAGCTTGGACAAGCGGGACCGAAAACTTCAGAAGCGGGCAGTCAATGTTGTTGAACCGGCCGCACCGCATTACCTGCGCTGGTCACAGCAGCCTATTGTATGGAGCAGAGAGGATCATCCTCCCCGGGTTTACAATCTGGGTCAGTTAGCCCTAGTGGTGGCACCTCAGGTGGGAGGATACAAGTTTACCAAGGTGCTTATGGATGGAGGGAGTAGCATCAACATCCTGTACTACGAGACCTTCCGACGTATGGGGTTAACAGATAAGCACCTCAGGCCGTCCAGCACGGTGTTTCACGGTGTGGTGCCTGGCAAGTCAGCGTACCCGGTCGGTAAGATAGCTCTGGAGGTGGCCTTTGGGGATGAACATGACTCTAGATCGGAAACATTGACGTTTGAAGTGGTGAAAATTCAAAGCCCTTACCACGCCCTATTTGGGCGGCCGGCTTATGCTAAATTTATGGCACGGCCTTGTTATGTCTATTTGCAGCTAAAAATGCCGGGTCACAAAGGGACGATAACTGTTCATGGGAGCCGCAGGATCGCTTTGGAGTGCGAGGAAGGTGATGCGGCTTACGCCGAGTCGGTTTGTGCCACTGAAGAGCTAAAGTATTATAAGGACAATGTTGATCCGGCGGATATGACCCCGTTGAAGAAGCCAACTACAGAGCACGATCCGGATTTGAAGTTTAAATCGGCGGCGAGACTAAACTTGTTGATTTTGTGCCCGCGATTCGCCCAAACAGTTCACCATCGCTAACTTGGATCCTAAATAGGAAGCGCGCCATCGAAGTTCATCCATGAGAATCGGGAAATTTTGCATGGAAACCTTCCGACATGCCGGTGTACCGAGGAACTCGCTGAGCACACTCTTAATGTTGATCCCAAGTACAGACGGTAAAGCAGTTTCTTCGCCGGTTTAACGAGGAAAGGCGCAAGGCCATTGGAGAGGAGGTTGCTGTGCTCTTAGCGGCAGGGTTTATCGTTGAAGTTTTCCATCCGAGTGGCTTGCTAATCCGATGTTGGTCCTTAAGAAGAATGGCACTTGGCGCATGTGTGTAGATTACAGATCTTAACAAGGCTTGTCCAGCAGATCCTTTCGCTCTCCCGCATTGACCAGATTATTGATGCTACGGCGGTTGTGAGCGCTTGAGCTTTTTGGATGCGATTCGGATATCATCAGATTAAGATGGTGGTTATGACCAGGAGAAGACGGCGCTTATCACTCCTTTTGGAGCCTTCGCTATGTATCTATGCCTTTTGGGCTCAAGAGCGCCCAAGCAACTTATCGCTAGGTATAGAATTGCTTGCACGAACAGATCGGCCGTAACGTGCATGCTTATGTGGATGATATTGTGGTTAAGTCAAGGAAGAAGGAAACGTTTATTGAGGATCTAAAGAAACTTTTGACAACTTGCGGGTGTACAAGATGATGCTCAACCCGCCAAGTGTGTCTTCGTGTTCCGGCAGCAAGTTATTGGGTTTTCTTGTGTCCAAGCGGGATTGAAGCTAATCCGAGAAAATTACGGCTATCACCTCCTTGGCTAAGCGAAAGTGCATCAATGATGTCCAGCGATTGGCGGGTCGGATTGCCGCTAAGCCGGTTTATCACCGCCTCGAGAGAAGGCCATTCCTTTGTACCGATGTCAAGAAGACGGATCAGTTTGTGCGAGTTCATTTTGCCGATGAAGCATTGGAGGATTTAAAGCGGCAGTTGGCCAACCCGCCGGTTCTCGCCGCTCCCATTGACAAAGAGCCGCTTCTGTTATATGTTGCTGCTAATGCCAGGGCGGTTAGCGTAGCCATTGTGGTAGAGCGGAAGGAGGCAGGGAAGGAATATCCGGTTCAACGGCCGGTTTATTACATCAGCGAGGTGCTCATTGAGTCTAAGCAGAGATATCCGCATTGGCAGAAGCTGGTATATGGAGTTTTTATGGCAAGCCGGAAGCTGAAGCAATATTTTCAAGGGCATCCCATCACGGTGGTCAGTTCAGCTCCCTTGGGCGATATCATACAGAACCGAGAAGCAACTGGGCGGATTGCTAAGTGGGCCATAGAACTTGGGCCGCACGGTTTACGGTATGTACCTCGGACGGCAGTAAAATCCCAGGCACTTGTGGATTTCATTAATGATTGGACGGAGTTGCAAGCGCCTGAAGAAAAGCCGGATCATACCTATTGGACCATCCACTTTGATGGGTCCAGGCAATTGGAGGGCTCGGGGGCTGGAGTCGTATTAACTTCCCCACGAGGTGACAAGTTCTGTTACGTTCTCCGCTTAATGTTCCCTTGTACTAACAATGCAGCTGAGTATGAAGCTCTGCTCCATGGTCTCCGGATGGCTAAGGAGATGAATCTCAGCCGGGTTAAGTGCTTTGGTGACTCGGACTTGGTGGCCCAGCAAGTATCAGGTACTTCGGATTCCAAAGATCCACTCATGGCTGCATATCGTCGGGAGGTGGATATTGTTGCAGGTTACTTTAAAGGATATCAGGTGGACCATGTGGATCGTCGGAAGAACGAAGCGGCGGACGCTTTAAGCCGGCTGGGCTCTCAACGCAAACCGATCCCGCCCAATATCTTCCTTGACGTACTGCACAATCCGTCAGTTAAGCTTCCTGATGAAGTAGATCTGGCTATTCCTGATCCGGAGGCTCACTTGGTGGCAGCCCTGCATGTTATTCCGGATTGGACTCTCCCTTATTAGGCATACATGACCCGGGGCGAGTTACCAGAAGATGAGACGCTATCTCGATGTAGTTCGGCGGTCTAAGTCTATGACCATTGTTAACGGTGAGTTGCATCATTGCAGTGTGCGGGCGTTTCAGCGTTGTGTGTCCCCTGAGGAAGGCTGTGAGATATTGCGTGAGATCCATGAAGGGGACTGTGGTCACCATGCCGGTTCAAAATCCTTGGTGGCCAAAGCGTTCCGCCATGGGTTTTATTGGTTGACTGCCCATGCCGATGCGGAGGATCTGGTCAGCGATGTGATGGTTGCCGAAGTTTTCTAGACGTGCCCACATACCGCCCAGGAATTGAGGATGATTCCAATTACTTGGCCGTTTGCATTTGGGGCTGGACATGGTGGGGCCTTTTAAAAGGTCCAAGGACAAGAAAACACACTTGCTGGTCGCAGTTGACAAGTTTACAAAGTGGGTCGAGGCGAGCCTCGTTAGCAAGTGTGATGCGCCACGGCGGTTCAGTTCATAAAAGGGTGATCTTCCGGTTTGATTTCACACAAGATTATCACGGATAATGGCACCAATTTGTCCAAGGGTGCCATGAAGGAGTTTTGTGAGCGTGAGCACATCCGGCTTGACGTTTCTTCAGTGGCCCACCCGCAGTCCAATGGTCAAGCAGAGCGAGCTAATCAGGAGATCTTGAGAGGTATCAAACCCCGGCTTATGGTCCCTTTACAGAGGACGCCGGGCTGTTGGGTAGAAGAGCTACCATCGGTGATATGGAGTATAAATACTACCCCTAACAGATCCACTGGATACACACCGTTCTTTATGGTCTATGGAGCGGAGGCGGTCCTTCCCAGCGATATCCGTCATGACTCACCTCACGTGGCAGCCTATGTTGAGGCAGATAGCGAGGCTGCACGGCAGGACGCTTTGGATCGACTGGATGAAGAGCGAGATATGGCGGCTGCTCGTTCGGCGATTTACCAGCAGGATCTTCATCGGTATCACAGTCGGCGGGTTAAAACCAGAACCTTTCAGGAAGGAGATTTGGTGCTTCGGCTCATTCAAGACCAGACGGATATGCACAAGCTATCCCCACCTTGGGAAGGGCCTTTTGTGGTCAGCAAGAATCTGCACAACGGGTCATACTATCTGATTGATGTTCAAGAGCGAAAAGACTCACGCACGTCAGAAGAGGAGACCAACAGGCCATGGAACATAGCTCATCTTCGGCCTTATTATACCTGAGCCTTCGGCTCTACTTATGTACATATTATGACAATGTATATATTTTGAATAAAAGCAATAAACCGGAGCCTCGGCTAAAGCGGGGTATCCGTTCTATAAAAATCCGGTTTGGGTACATGGAGTTGTTGTCGCAAAGCAGCCTCCGGTTTAGCCCTTGCTCTTGATTTTCAGAAGTTTTTTGTCATCTGGGGGCTTGGTCGTGTCCGAACCAATGCGACACCTTTTGATGGGCGAAAGCCACCAGATCACTTGGGGACATGGTCACATCTGAACCAGTCACGCCTCTTGGTCAGCCTAAGGTCATAGAGTCACTTGGGGGCTTGGTCGAACCTGAACCATTGCCATGCCACTTGATCGGCATAATGCCACGGTTTCAGTTGGGGGCCTGGCTGACTTGAACCATAGCTACACCTTATGGGGAGCTTGGTCCTGTCCGACCATGGTAACACCATCGATCGCTCAAGAAAGCCTCTTCTTGCAAACGGTTTTATCATTGCCTTTGCTTCCATATTGTTTTCATAACTGTTCTTTGATTTTTATTGACCTTTTTAAACCGATAACCTTTTTAAACCGGTTCAAGCTGTCAATTAACGGAATTCGGTCCATTTTTTAATCCGGAGATATTTGTTTCGGTTTGACTTTTTCTGTTAACATCCCATTATGGAGTAATAGGGGGCTTGTCATGACCCGACACGGTTTACACGGTAAACCGGCATTATAAACACAGGAGTTGTTTTCTCCTTTGACGGTAATGGTTTATACAACCTCCGCCTCAAGATTGGCTAAACCAACTGCATGCCCGACGCTGGCAGGTATCTTTGTATCACAAAGTTTTGATCATATACATCAATATTTTCTTATATAAATATATAGGCGTCACAAGCCGGCTGGCGACACAAGCCGCCGTGGCGGTTTAAGAATTTGTGATTGCAGGCAAAATGCATTGAAGGTTTCAATTCTTCAAACCAAAGTGTCAGCACCTCTGCGCAAAGGTTACAGACTGAGGGCATAAAGGCATGTTCAAAAACAAAGTGCTAGCTATTTTATTACAAAGCCTTCCAAGGCCCGGTGTTTCGCATGGCGTTATGACTAGCAGTTTCTGATGCATCACCCGGCTTGACGGATTAAGCTTCCTCGCCGGGTTGACGTGAGGAAGAGGGGGCGTCTGGCGTCGGTTCAACTTCTTCCTCTTCATCACCCAAAGGCCGGAAGTCATTGGTAGACCAGTCAATCCGGGTTAAGGCCTGAAAGACAGCCTCTTCACTTATAAGCTCACCGGATCAACGTCAGGCATAAGTGTGCTTACGGATTGGGGAACAAGGCTCGTGCACTTCTGGAATGACAAACCCACCCGCTTGTTGTTCGTGATCGAGAAAGAGCGGTGAACCGCCAGTTGGCTTCGCTGCCGCTTGACTCGCCAGGACGATCTCCTTTGTTATCCGCTTGTATGCCATTATCAAAGGCTTCACCGTTTTCTGAGCGCTGGGAAACCCTTGGCTATGTCACCGGATCAAGGTCCGCTATCCACGCCTTTAGCACGGGTTAGAGCCAAGAAAGTGCCAGCCGGGCCGCGGATCGTTTCAACTCTTCAAGTTGTGCGGAATCATGGATAGCCGGTCCAGCAGTATCTTTGATCAAGGACGGAGCTGTGTTGTCGCACGATGTGGCACATATGACTCTGGGCGCCGTATACAGCTGCTCAATCAGCGATAAGCGGCCTTGAGCTTCTTCCGCACATCGAGCCCGTGATGAGCGATACGCTTCCTGTGCGGTTTCGCACAGGTCAGGTTAAACCGGAGGAAATATCACAACATGGGTAATCAGTGCAAATTTTCCTACCAAAGATGGCAGAGGTCATGGCGTGAATTTGGCGCTTTAGTCTGGTCAGCTCTTCTGTCACCGGTTTAAGAGCCGCTTCAGCATCCTCCGCCCGCTTTTTCAAACCGGTCCTCTCGATTTCCCAGTTGGCCTGCTCGGATTTATACCATTCCTTCAGCTGTTCCATAGTGGCCAAGGCAGTTTTCAATTCATCCTTGGCCTTGGTGGTTTCTGCTTGTTGAGTTTCCAGATTGGCACGAAGGTCCTTGAGTTGTACGGTTTGCTGGTATATCTCATTCTGATGACAAAGGGAGCACGTTAGTTGTTTCATTATAAAGTCCCAAGCTCAATACAAATATTCAACTTGGCACTTGGGGGCTAATGGCTAGTTGATCTCAGTTTGCTATGGGGATACAGAAATTAAGTCCCGGTTTAACTATGCTAAGTTGAACCGACCCTTGGGGGCTACATCACTGAAGTTTAAGGCGTATGGGTTCTATACAAAGTTAAGTGCCGGTTTAACTATGCTAAGTTGAACCGACCCTTGGGGGCTACTACACAGCAAAAAGTACAAGAGAGGCATAACTCCTTACCTCATAGCGGTCCTTCATGCGATACGGACCGCTTCAAGTCACGACTTGTGTAGAGTCGGTTGAAAGCGGAGTGAAGTTCTTAGGCGCAGAGGTTGTCATAAGTCGACAGATCGGTTTTCCCTTTTCTTTACTCATGGTAGTGGATTCTTCCTTGGCGCTGTGTTTTGCTAAAGCGATCGGGTTGGCTAGGGTGGTGTAGCCATGCGTCGTCACTATAACGTCATCATTTTTGGTCGGGCTGGCCAGATTGGCGGTCTTCTTTGGGCTCGGCGGTTCAACAGTTTCGACCCGCCGGTGGCTGGACTCGGTGGAGCAGGATGTGAGGTTTCCACTTGGGCCCGCTTCAAGTTCTGGCGGATCAGCGTTGTCGTCTTGGTTTAACCCGGCAGAGCTATTTTTAACTTCAGGATTTTCGCCATGCTGCTCTGGGGTTTTCTCCGGGTCAACATCCGCAGTAGGATCAAGGGTTTTCGCTTTCTTACTCAAGCGAGCCTTGGTGCTGCAATATTCAGAATTAGAGTAAGGTAAACCGACCAACGCAATTGTAAACCGAATTGGCGGGACAGCAGTATGGTGCTTACCCTGTAGCAACTTTAAGCGGAGGCAGTTGCGTGGTTGATGAACCGCCAGAGGAGTTGGAAGAGGCCTGATAATTCGGGTCAGACGGATTGAGAGGACATCGGAAGAAACCTTTCAAAGGATAACACTTTTCAGGAGAACAAATCACCTCTGGACGACGCTTCCGGGTTGGTGTATCTGGTAAACCGGACGATGTAATCTGTTGACCACTGTGCCGGGTTGTACGACGTTCTTCAGCCTGCTATGTCTTCAAGGAAAAGTTTGGATTCAAATGAGCACAGGAATGAGATTTTTTTCACTTTCCGGACTGTGCGGCGAATTCTTTTAACCGGCACGAGGTCGATTCGGAAGAAAGAAAGATTACCTCAACAGGGTTGGCATGACTGGCTTCAGCATCATCCTGGGAGTTACAATTGTCAGTAAAAGGAGGAATAAAAAGGGACGAGCTACAAGCAAGAAGAAACACAAAGAGGAGAGCCGGTTTACGGCGACTCCCTCGTGAGGATATCAAGCTTTACCTCAGCTTCTGAATCTTCGTCTTCCGGCGGATCAGAAGACTCGGCGGTTTTCCTCTTGCCAGCCTTCTTGGTGGTCTTGGACTTTACACGCGGAGCCCGGGCCGGTTTGGTACGCTTCCAGAAGGAGCTGTTAGCCTGAGAGGTAACAAGGATTAATATATATCAACAAGGCATTAATGTCAGAAAAGCGGTGAGTAGAGCCTACCGCAGGCGGTTTGTTGGCAACACAGAATGGAGCCAACCCGGTTTGGCTGCAGACAGAGATCGGTTCATCAAGCAGCCTCTTTACTGCCTCTGTGACTTCAAGCTCAGTTATTGGTAGCTCGTGACGTCTTTGAGGGTCTTGGAGGCTGCCGGTGTATTAGTGCATCAATCCGGCCGGCGGCTTAATGGCAAGATGCCCCAAGAAACCCAAAGATCGCATGTGGTCCACAGTTAATCCATTGGCCATTAGAGCCCGGAGTTTGATAATTTGAGCGCAAAATTCTTCCGCTCCGGGCGGTCAAGCGTAAAGGCAATGGATGATGGTTGCTAAGCCGGTGAGGACGGTAACCCGCAAAGGATTTCGTTGTCGAGCAGTATTCGGCAGTAGAACCAGGTTTGGTTCCAATCTTTCGGATGGCTATGGTGTTTGGCGTGAGGAAAATCTACTTCCTTCCTTTTCTGGATTGAAATGCCGCCCAGCTCCGTGTTAGGGCCATCCGAAAATTCTGTATGGCGGTTTAAGTGAAAGAAATCCCGGAACAGCTCCACAGATGGTTCTTCTTGAAGGTAAACTTCACAGAAAACTTGGAAATTGCATATATTTGACACAGAGTTCGGACCAATATCCTGTGGATGGAGTAGAAAGCTTGCAAGGACATCCCGAAAGAATTTTGATCCGGGCGGGCAGAATCCCTGGTCTAAGTGCTGCAAAAACACAATTACTTCTCCTTCTTGCGGATCGGGAGGGCATTCGGCATCCGGGACCCGCCAGTGGTGGACATTTTTAGAAGCTAAAGCGCCAGTGGTGACGCATCCGTTGAGTTGCATCTCAGTGACCTTAGACCGGACCCAATTGCAAGCTGAGAATTGTTTGGCCATTCCGGAAGACTAAACTGCGAAAGGAAAGGAGAAAACGATTCACCATTAACGGTTCAGACACATTATACAATGTTAAACCGGCGATTCGGCAGCAAGTTTCCAATTCCGGTTTAACTGAGGACTAATGGAGTGACGGATTAGCTATCAAAAGTCAAACCGCCAAAAGAGACAGAACTGGAAAATCTACTTAGTGTGGACAGAAACAGATTTCACATGCGAATGGAGGTAATTTAGATCTACCGAAGATTCAGTAAGAAAAATTTCTGCGACCTATGCAAGCCTCATAAAGGGCAGGAAGGTTCGTGCGTTCTAAACAAGAGGATCTGAACAAAATGAAAGATGCACAAAGAGTTAAACTGACGGCGGAGCAGTCGCCGCACAGGATGTATACTACGGTTGAATCATACGGCCATGGCAGAGCAGGTATGAGGAAACTAAGATGAACTACAAGATGAACAGGGACCTTCAGATGCGGATCTAGGGCTTGAAGAGGGGCCTTACCCGATGCGCAGAACAGCGGAGGAGCGCCAAGAGCTTCTGGTCCAATCAGGTTGATGCAGCGGCCTGGCGCTGACGCGGCGTTCGAAGGTCGGAGGCGACGGCGGAGCTTCAGAGCTGGAGCGTCGCGAGGAAGAAGAAGCGCGGAAGAAGAAGAGAAAGGGCCCGCCGGTCTATTTATAAGGAAACGGGGTAATTAACAAGCGAGAATCGAGGAGTCAAAGCGTGGACGGCGCAATGGTCGCCTCGATTTCCGGGATAGTATTAAATGAAGGGAATCTTACTGTTTGGATTTCTTTGTTAAAGATGACGTCAAGGCGCCCAGTTGCGGTGGTTGGAAGATGACGTCATGGCGGTTCAAGCAGATGGCGGTTTACGAAATGCGAAGGGAGATTCAGAGTTTCCTAAAGATGTTGAAGATTAACATGAACCGGTTCAAGTCAATCTGGGTCCTAATGTTGGGGATATAACTACTGAATATAAACCACCCTGAAGGGGCCGGTTTACCCTCGTCTATAATTAGGGCCCACGAAGGCACACGGCCTAGAGCCCAGAGGCGGATTAGGGTCCATAAATGTAAACCGCCTTAGTCATGTAACTTGTGCTGTAAGATAAGAGAGAAGAGACCGAGCCGGACACTTGTATGAGCCGGATCGGGACTCTCAGAGACCGCCAAGGCCAACCGTGTATATAAGGGGACGACCCGGGCGGTTTAGGGACGTATAATTCGAGGCTTAGGCGTAATCTATTGCTCCCTAGTCGCCAAATCACATCAATCCCATCACAAACTAGACGTAGGCTTTTACCTTCATCGAAGGGCCAACTAGTATAATTTCGTGTCTTTGTGTCCGCTTAACCCCTCTAGGTTAACCCGCACGATGGCCCCGCGACTAAGTCCTTTCATGAGGACATCTGCCGTGACGATTCCACGATAGCACCTAGGACAGGAAAAGCCGAAATCCATGGCAGCCCTCACCACACTCATGACCCGCGAAAGCGGAGAGGACAACCGCTAGCTCAAGCAACAACTTGGCCAAACACCCTGGTAGTTCGGATACCAAGGACAACAATGGCAGGTCGCGTCACAACAAGCATAAACGCCGCATTAACGGTGATAATGCTGAAGATCTGACAAGAAATGCCGATTCAGAGGCTCTAAACCCGGTCACGGAAGAAGCCATTCAAAAGAAATACCCAGGCCCGTCCAACTTGGACCGAATACTCGATCGCTTGTGCGGATACATGGCACCCCGAAAACTAGCCAACCACACCAACAGGGATTGTTGGGTGTTCAAGCAAGCAGGCAAGCTAAGCACCGAAAACAACGACAAGGGCTGCATAGCGATGACGAGGAAGAGCCCGCTGCCGAACAATAGAGGATGAAGGGCTTTCCCACACAAGTGCGGACGGTGAACATGATATACGCAACCCACATACCCAAAAGGGAGCGGAAGCGCACTAAGGGATGTATACACGATGGAGCCATCGCCTCGAAGTTCAACCCATGGTCTTCCCGCCCGATCACCTTCGATCAAGGGACCACCCCACTAGCATCCGCCACGGCGGTTTCGCCGTATTGGTTCTTGACCCAATTATTGACGGATTTCACCTCACCGTAGTCCCGATGGGGCGGCGGCAGCCTGAACCTGATTTATCGTGATACAAGCGCAAAATGGGCATAGACCCGTCAAGGATCAAACCCACAAAGACGACCTTTAAAGGCGCCATTCCAGGTGTAGAGGCCAACTGCACAGCTCCGCTACACTTGAAGTGGTCTTCGGATCCCGGATAACTTCCGAGTGAGGAGTTAATCTTGACATAGTCCTGTTCATAGAACGGCTATCACGCCTGCCGGACGAACCGCATTCGCAAAATTCAATGCGGTGCCGCACTACGCGCACCTCAAACTCAAGATGACAGGCCTCGAGGCGTAATCACGGTCAATGGAAACATCAACGCTCCCTCCGAACGGAGGAGCATACGCCGCCCTTGTGGCGAAGTGCGAACAGCCTCTTGAGCAATTCTCCAATCCGCCAATAAACAATCGGACACCGCTGCTACCGGAGTAACCTACAGCAAGACCGCCTGGCACGTTCTGAACAAGCGTAGTAATGCAGCCCCAACCCCAGCCCTCGCGAACTCACGAAGCCAGTACTACACGGACGTAATTGCGCTCTGAAGCACCATGGGCATAGGGGACGGGCCACGACCACGACACGCCCAAAATGCGGCTAGACCGCACTACGGGCTCCCGTTTGTGTCATTCCTTTTTTTTCTTTCTTCCTTTTACTTTCAGGACTCTGTTCTCCAGAAGCCCTGTCCGGCATTGTCGCGAATACACGATGCAACAGCCGTGGAAGCGTAAAACTACGCCGAAAGTGTCCAGTGGTCTCTATTACGAAGCAAGATACCTGTTTTACATACCACACCGCAAACTTACCTCGAAGGGGACATGTCAAAAGTCCCGCACCTTGCTTATCGCACAATTTGTATCATTTGCTTTTATTTGCAGTTTCTTTTTAATAACCAATATATAGCTCTTGCCTATTATTGCATTCTTTCCCATTATATATGTTCATTTATGACATTGCGCAACTGCATAATTTGGTACGCCAATACACCAGGGCTTATGTACCCAAAAACATGGTGTGACAAGTCCGAACACTTTCACAAGTGCGGCACCCCGAACTTATAGCATTATATGCATCGGCTCCGAATCATGTCTTGGGTCAATAGTTGGGTTTGCCCGGCTCCCATGTTTTGGTACCTTACGTTCCGTTATATCGGCTAAGGTAGCGCTGGGAGAACCACTGCGATTGTGCCCCGGTTGAGCTGGGTTGAGCACCTCAGTGGAGAAAGCTAAAACTGACCGTCATGATAAGGCGAGAGCCGGTCGCTGTTCGAGAGGTTTCTTCGAGTCCCTAAAGACTTATGCCGCTTAGAGCGAGGAACCGGCATTGTCCGGCCAAGGCGTGGATAGCACCCCGAACTCGGTCTTCCGAATACTAGGGGCTTCACCGAAATTTAAAATTATAGAATTCTATGGCTAAGTGAGAGTGTTCAAGCACTATAGTCTGGTTGCCTGTTCGCTATGCTGAGCGCCCCTCAAGGACCCAAGAATGGGAACAAGAGCGCCAAGTTTATCCCGAACACCCCAACACTCGTGGCACGGGGGCTGAAGCCAACGACTCGCCATCTCTCAAATTTGATAAACGGCCGCACAGAAGGTAATATTTTAAATTCAAAAGCGTTGCTTAGCGATATGAAAAAGTTTTCAGCGTACAGATAACAAATGCGAGTCTACTCAAATATTACATCTTTGGAGCATTCACCGCTATAAGACGGCACCCTTCAGACGCCTCATAATACTTCTCGGCTTGCGATGTTCTTTGCCCGGCGGCGGCCTGTCCGTCACCAGCTTCTCGCGTTCAGCTTGCCCCAGTGCACCTTGGCACGGGCAAGGGCCCTACGGCACCTTCAATACGGACGGAGCGCTTGATGACTTCGATCCATGGACATGCATCCACCAGCTGCCGCACTAGCCCGAAGTAGCTCCCAGGCATGGCCTCATTTGGCCACAGCCGAGCTATAAGGCCCTTCATGGCCTATTCGGCGACCTTGTGGAGCTCGACCAATTGCTTCAGTTGGTCGCTCAAGGGCACCGGGTGTTCGGCCTCAAGATACCGAGACCAAAACACCTTTTCGCCGAGCTCCTTCTTGGCTTGGTAGAAAGCGCGCATCGGAGACACTCCGCGGCAGATCTGCGAACGCTCCTGGAGAGCTCCGGATTCAGGTAAGTACTAGATAAACTTTTACATTCTTCCTCTGCATAAAAAATGCCTTACCCGCCGCGATCTTCTTTATTGCCTCAATCTCCTGGAGGGCTTTTTGGGCCTCGGCCTTAGCAGCTTTGGCACTCTCAAGAGCCGAGGCAAACTCGGACTCGGTTCGAGTCACGCCCAAACCCTCGTGTTTTTCCACGAGAGCCTGGAGCTCTTGCCGTACCTCCGCCAGCTGCGCCTCCCCTTCTCGCTCGGTGTGCTCATGCCGTCATGAGCCGATCATGACACCGCCTCCTTGTGGTCGCCACCTCGCTCGTGGCCTCGCAGTACCCATGTTATTCCTGTTATCTTTGCAACCACATTTTTTAATTCCATAAGGGATTACTTACCTTCCTTTTCCTCGAGCTGCTTCTTGGCTTGGCCGAGCTCGTTCTCAGACCGCTCGAGGCTCTCCTTCAATGCATTGACCTTCGCAGTCAGTGCGGCAGAGGTCAGCAGGCAGCCTGCATTCCCATATTGACATAATTATGTTAGACTCATGCGATATCTTTTAGATCCTCGGTCCGCTTTTCTTTCCGAACACCGAACTAAGCATCGGGGCTACTGTCTATGCGGTAATCTTCTTACATATATTGAAAACTTACCTCTTAGCCTGTTAGAAGGCTGTTGCAAGCTTCACCAGCCCGCTTGGCGGACTGAACTTTCGGATCACCACACTCATAACAAAGGCGGTGTTTCCTTCCGCCGGAGGCGCTGTTAAGCGCCTCCAGTAAACTATCCGGTGCCTCCGGTTGGACAGAGGACACCGGCGTCTTGCCCTTCCTACGAAGGGGCCGCTTGCTGGACTTCGGAACCGCTGAAGGTTCCGGTATGGAGTCCGGACAAGGGTCGGGCTTAGAGCCCCTGGGGGTCTCGCTCCCCTCGCGCCTGGAGTCCGGGAGGCTGCCTTGCGCCTCCTGCGCCACCTCCTCTTGACCAGGCCCCCCTTGGGGCCCCACCTCGGTGTCGTCAGCAGCGTGAGGTGAGGAGGCGGCCGGAAGTGAAGTACTCTCCACTTCCGACAAATTCAGGGACCCGCTCGACGAAGCGGCGAGCTCGTCCTTGGGCGGGCTGCATGATTGTTCGGCATTAGAGAACACTATGCAATGAAAAAAAAGGCATGGGTATCCGGACACTTACGATCTCGCCAGGGGCCTGGTCCTTGTTGGCCACTCCTCCTCGTCGTTGTCGGCGTTGGTGGAGAAGTCCGGAGGAAGGGTCCTTCCCTTCTTGGACCCTCCGGCCTCCCCAGTTGGGGCGGCCTTCCTTTTCTTCTCTCCCCCCGCTAGGGGAGAGGCTTCTTTTTCCTCCTCCTCTTCCCCAGAGGAGGATTCCGCCTCAGGGTTGTCGGGCGATGAGTCCGACAGCACCTGGCGCCGGGAGCTCCTTCGAGTTCCCGTGGCCTTCTTCTTGGCCTTCTTCTCCGGCACCACGTGAGGTGCCGGAGCCAGCAGCCCCGTCAATCGGGCGTCCGCTGGGTCTTCTGGCAAAGGGGCCGGACAGTGAATCTGTCCGGACGCCTTCACCAGTCCGCCAAAGGTTAGGGAGTTTTAGATCCCGATAGAGTCAAACTATGAAGAAAGAGTCCCATAAAGGGTAAAATAACTACCTCGCTGGCTTGACGTTGCAAGCTGAATCCGCGATCTTGTAGCGGATGTGGGAGCCTCGGCGCCTTTGAACAAGACACCTTCCTGCATCTTCGCACGTAGTGTCAAGAGCCTTTTCAGAGTTGGGTGCCTGTGCGGATCGAACTCCCACAATTTGAAGGCTCGTTGTTGGCATGGGAGAATCCGGCGGATGAGCATCACTGGATAACGCTGACAAGCCCGAGATTCTTGTCCACCAGTGTTTCGGATGCAGGTTTGAGTCCGGATAGTCGCCGAATCACCCCACGACAGGCCCGCCTCTTTCCATGATGTGAGCCGCGTGGGGAAGCCAGCTCGAATCGGGGCCGCCGCCCATTGAGAGTCGCGGCTCGGTGATGTAGAACCACCCCGATTGCCACCCCTTTATTGTCTCCACAAAGGAGCCTCGAGCCATAGGACTTTGGCCATCTTACTAACCATGGCACCTCCAAGACCGCTTGGCGGCCGCCCACTACCTTCGGCTTGACATTGAAGATCTTCAGCCATAAGTCAAGTGGGGCTGATGCAGAGGAAGGCCTCGACACGACGATGAACGCCGAGATGTTGAGGATCAAATTGGGGCCAGATCGTGGAAGTCCAGGCCGTAGTAGAACATGAGCCCCTGACAAATGGGTGAAGTGGAAAACCTAGTCCGCTGGAGGAAGTGGGTGAGAAACACCACCTCTCATGGGGCCCGGGGTTGGAATGAGCTGCCCTCGTCAGGAGCCGGTGCGCGATGTCGCTGGACAAGTATCCGCCTTCCGCAGTTTTTTGATGTGCCCTCCGTGACGGAGGAGGCCATCCACCTGCCTCCCGCTCCGGACATAGTTGGAGAAGGTTGAGGTGGGGTGTCGCGGACTTGGGCGCTGGAGCTCGAAAAGCGGAAATGGATGAGCAAAGGAGGAAGAAGGCGTAGGTAAAAAGGTGGATCCTTATCCCCTTATATGGACGGACGAAGCTATGCGTCCCCCGCCAGCCTGGTAAAACTCACTTATCTCCCAAGCGTCGTAATCAATGGCGCGGTTGGGTTACCCACGTCCGTATTGATGAGTAACCCGGAATAAGGGGGCACGATCTCCACTTTGATAAGACGTGCCAAGTAAAAACGATTCGTATAAAGGCCTGGCCGTGGTGTGATGTCACGCCGCGGAATACGTCAGCAGATCTATGCAAAGGTTATTCTCTCTACGGTAGTATGTGGAACTTGTTTTACAGAGCCGGACACTATCCTTGTGTTCAAAATCTTCTATGAAGTATTCGAAGAGGAACCCGCCTTGCAATGCCGAAGACAATATGCGGCCGGACTCGCCATCATTGAAGCCTGGTTCGGGGCTCCGAGGAGTCCTCGATTAGGGGTGTCCGGATAGTCAACTATCACCGCTGGCGGACTCTGGACTATGAAGATACAAGATTGAAGACTTTGTCCGTGTCCGATGGGACTTTCCTTGGCGTGGAAGGCAAGCTTGGCGATACGGATATGTAGATTTCCTACCATTGTAACCGACTGTGTAACCCTAACACTATTCGGTGTCTATATAAACCGAAGGGTTTTAGTCTGTAGGACGAACAACAATCATACCATATGCTAGCTTCTAGGGTTTAGCCTCTCTGATCTCGTGGTAGATATACTCTTGTACTACACATATCATCAATATCAATCAAGTAGGAGTAGGGTATTACCTCCATCGAGAGGGCCCGAACCTGGGTAAAAACATCGTGTCCCTTGTCTCCTGTTACCATCATCCTAGACGCACAGTTCGGGACCCCCTACCCGAGATCCGCCGTTTTTGACACCGACACCCACCAACTCCTGCGGTAGTACCGTGGCGCTCCACGGTAGTACCGTAAACCAAGAAAGTGCTAGAACTCAAGAGAGAAAAGAGAAAAACACGATGCAACAAAAAGGCGAACACAAACACCGACTAAAACATGCCAAGGAGAAGAGAAAGCTACACGACACTGAAGACCAACTACGAGACACACCTTCTCCAAGGGAGGGCGATGGCCGGAGCCACCTATGTTAGAGTCACTTGGTATGGCACCACGAAGAATTATCCTTGGGTACATGACCAAAACTCGTATTTGAAGCACATGTACCATCAAGAATGGCTAATGTGAAAGAGTTGATCGATTTATGCATAATGGGGGGAGGGAGAGTTCATTGAGAGAACAACACTCCCCTATGTCCATGCCTACACCTAAACAAGATAACAAGTTGAGTATGGTGGGTGTGCAAGGGTTCAAGCAACATTGATCGAATCAATGATATTTAGCTCATGCCTTAACTCGAAATCTTGCTTCATCCAAAGGCTTCGTGAAGATATCTCGCAAGGTTATCATGAGTGTTGACGATTTGAGCTCGATCTCCCTCGCCTAATGTGATCTCGGATGAAGTGATACCGAATCTCAATATGCTTCGTCTTGAAGTGTTGCACCGGGTTGAGAGAAATCTTGATGGCACTTTCATTGTCACACCAAAGAGGCACTTTGTCACAAATGACACCGTAATCCTTTAAAGTTTGCCTCATCTATAAGAGTTGTGCACAACAACTACCGGCCACTACATACTCCGCTTCGGTGGACGAGAGAGACACACAACTTTGCTTTTTGGAAGACCAACTTACCAACGAGCTACCAAGGAATTGGCACCCTCCGGAAGTGGACTTCCTATCCACTTTGTCTCCCGCCCAATCGGAATCCGAATATCCTTCAAGCTTGATGTTTGCTCCTCTCGGGTACCATAGTCCAAAGTTTGGAGTATGAGCCAAATATCGAAAGATTCGCTTGACCGCCACATAGTGGCTTTCCTGACGTGCGGCTTGAAACCGTGCACAAATTCCCACACTCAACATGATATCCGGTCTAGATGCACAAAGATAAAGCAAGGATCCAATCATGGAGCGATATACCTTTTGATCCACCGCTTTACCATTGGGATCGATGTCAAGTTGACACTTAGAGGGCATTGGAGTGGAAGCCGGCTTGACATCGCTTAGCTTGAATCTCTTGAGCATGTCTTGAGTGTATTTGGCTTGGTTGATGAAGGTACCTTCTCTTCTTTGCTTCACTTCGAAACCTAGAAAGAACTTCAACTCTCCCATGGAAGACATCTTAAACTTTGAGGTCATTAGTGTGGCAAATTCATCACTGAAAGCTTTGTTAGGGGAACCAAAGATAATGTCATCAACATATAGTTGGCACACAAACAACTCCCCATTGACCTTCTTAGTAAAAAGAGTGGGATCGATGACCCCAACTTCAAATCCACGATCTTGTAGCAACTCGGTAAGGTGGTCATACCACGCACGTGGGGCTTGTTTAAGGCCATAGAGTGCCTTATCGAGTTGGTACACATGATCGGGAAAGTAGGGATCCTCGAACCCGGGGGGTTGTTTGACGTAAACCAACTCATTAATAGGACCATTAAGAAAGGCACTCTTCACATCCATTTGTTGCAACTTAAAGTTGTGATGAGAAGCATAAGCAATCAACAAATGAATGGATTCAAGACGAGCAACGGGAGCAAAGGTTTCACCGTAGTCGATGCCCTCGACTTGGGGTAACCTTGTGCCACCAATCTTTCCTTGTTGCGAATGATGGTTCCATGAGCATCTTGTTTGTTCTTGAAAATCCACTTGGTCCCAATGACATTGTGGTTCCCCGTTGGCCTTGGAACCAACCTCCACACCTTGTTGTACTCGAAGTTGTTGAGTTCTTCATGCATGGCATTAAGCCAATCCGGATCTTCAAGAGCTTCATATACCTTTTGGGGTTCAACACAAGAAACAAACGTGTGATGTTCACAATAGTTCTCCAATTGTCTACGAGTGCTTACCCCCTTTTGGATGCTTCCAAGTACATTCTTCATGAGATGACCCTTGGTGGTGAGCTTGGAAGAAATCTTGGCGGCACGACGCTCTAATTCCTCCTCGGAGGTGAGTTGAGGAGGGGTCACTTGATCATCTTGAGCGCCGTCTTGAGCATGTTCTTGATCTTGAACTTGCTCGGGGGAGAGAACTTGACCTTGGGCATCACTTGGTGTGTCAACATCGTCTTGAGCATGATATTGCCCTTGGTCTTGTTCATGAGGTTGAGGGCCTTCACTTTGTTCTTCGGAAGCGTGTGGGCCTTGGATTGGTGATGGCTCCACTTGAGTGGAGCATTGTCCTTCTCCTTCGGCCACAAGGGGTTCCTCAACGGGTAGGATAAAACCAACACCCATTCTTCTTATGGCTTGAGGAGGAATTTCATCACCTACATCACAAGTGCCACTTTGCTCCACTTGGGAGCCGTTATTCTCATCAAACTCCATGTTACACGTCTCCTCAATAAGTCCCGTGGATTTATTGAGGACATGGTAAGCATGGGAGTTTGTAGCATAACCAACAAATATGCCCTCATAAGCTCTAGCTTCAAACTTAGACAACCGAACACCTTTCTTGAGAATGAAACACTTACACCCGAACACCCGAAAGTACTTGACGTTGGGCTTGTTACCGGTGAGTATCTCATAAGGAGTCTTGTTCAAGCCCTTGCAGATGGAGATCCGATTGGATGCATGACATGCGGTGTTGATGGCTTCGGCCCAAAAGTTGTATGGATACTTGAACTCCGCCATCATGGTCCTTGCCGCGTCCATCAACGTCCAGTTCTTCCTCTCCGCGACACCATTTTGTTGAGGGGTGTAGGGTGCAGAATATTGATGCTTGATCCCCTCATCACTAAGAAACTCATCCAAGGTGTAGTTCTTGAACTCGGTGTCGTTGTCACTTATTATTGTCAAGATCTTTGCATTATGTTGACGTTGTGCTTCATTTGCAAATTCAATGACGGTTTGTTGGGTCTCGCTCTTCCTCTTGAAGAAATACACCCAAGTATACCTTGAGTAGTCATCCACAATAACCAAGCAATACTTCCTAGCCCCAAGACTATCAAAGGATGGAGGCCCAAAGAGATCCAAGTGAAGGAGCTCTAAAGGCCTCTTCGAGTAAATGATAGTCGTGGGAGGGCGAGCCTTTTCATGAAGCTTTCCTTTGATACAAGCACTGCAAGCACGATCTTTAGTAAAACTAACATTCGTTAGTCCACGGACATGGTCCCCCTTGAGAAGACTTTGCAAAGATCTCATATTGACATGGGCTAAACGGCGATGCCAAAGCCATCCCACATCAACTTTAGCCATTAGGCATGTCGCGGTCTTAGTGGGTACCTCCGAAAAGTTAATCACATAGAGATCGTTCTCGACATGCCCAACAAAGGCTACTTTAAGAGTCTTGCTCCACAATAGGGCCACGGTATCAATATCAAAGAAAGTGGCAAAGCCCATGATTGCAAGTTGACGAAAGGAAAGTAAATTGTATGCAAGGGACTCAACAAGCATGACCTTCTCGATCGTGAGATCATGAGAAATGACAACCTTGCCGAGTCCCAATACCTTAGAATACGAGGCATCACCCCACTCGACATTGGTGGGAATAGAAGGAATCTTGTGCACGTCCACCACCAAGTCCTTGCTTCCGGTCATATGATTTGTAGCTCCACTATCGAGCAACCATGATCCTCCACCGGAAGCAAACACCTACACGAGATCAATGCTTGGTTTTATGTACCCATTTTGTAATGGGTCCTTTGATGTTAGTAACAAGGGTCTTAGGAACCCAAATATACCATTCAATGTAATCATGAGGAGAACCAACAAATTTGGCATAAACGTGCCCATCACTAGCACGACATGACACATAAGAGGGATTAAAATCGCCGGCTTTGTTGGGAGGGGTGGCATTGCCCTTCTTGGCATCGCCACCCTTTGCGTTGTTCTTCTTCTTCTTGGAAGCACCCTCTCCCTCCCTCACAAAAGTTTGCTTGAGAGGAGGCGCTGCTTGGTCTTGTCATTCTTTTTCTTGTTCTTGGGCTTAAAAGCGAACCCAATCCCTCCTTGGCCACAACTTCCTTTTGATTACTCAAAAGGTCGTTGAGGTTCTTCTCACCTTGTATGCATGTGACAAGGCCTTTCTCAAGTTGCTCCTTCAACTTAGCATTCTCCTCAACAAGATGCACATGCTCACAACAAGGGTTAGTAGCATTTGCATTATCAATCAACACCATATGAGGAAAAGTAGCTTTCTCATTGGTTAGCTTCACTTGGAGTTGATCATGAGACTCTTTGAGGCTAGCATGAACACCCTTCAAGACTTTGTGAGCCTTGTCAAGGATGTCAAACTCCTCGTTGATTCTAGCAAGATCAACCCCAAGCTTCGCCTTCTCGGAGCTTAGCACACGAGACACAACAAGAGCATGATCAAGATCTTTCTTTAATTTAGCATGATCATCGTTGTATGACTCCTCAAGAGCCAAACGAAGACCACGCTCTTCCTCAAGAGCATTGGAAAGATCCGAAATCTCATCGGCATAGTCACGACTATGCCCCTCCATCTTAGAGATGGTTTCTTTGTGAGCCTCGATCATGTCATTGGCTTCACCAAGTTGTTCCAAGAGGGCAACGAAGTGCCTCTTGGATTTGCCCTTGAGTTTACCCATAAAGGCCTCAAACTCATTATCCTCCACATTAGTTCCCTCATGTTCATCAATGCAATCCGTCGAAGAAGAATGATTGATGATGGTAGTTTTGATGTTGGGGGTTACCTTGTTGGTGGCTTTAGCCATGAGGCACTTGGCGGTGATGCTCTCATTGGGTGAGTCGAAGAGAGACACCCGGGGAGTCATCGCAATGGCAACGGAGGCCATGGCAATCGACTCACCATCTTCATCATCATCGTCATCCTCATTATACTCTTCTTGTACCACCAAAGCCTTGTGAGGAGTCTTCTTGGTGAAGTTTCTCTTGTTGGGGAAAGACTTGGATAAACCCTAGACTATAACCGGCGCCGAACTATGCAGGAGTAGGGTATTACCTCCATCGAGAGGGCCCGAACCTGGGTAAGAACATTGTGTCCCTTGTCTCCTGTTACCATCCACCTAGACGCACAGTTCGGGACCCCCTACCCAAGATCCGCCGGTTTTGACACCGACATTGGTGCTTTCATCGAGAGTTCCTCTGTGTCATCACCTATAGGCCCGATGGCTCCTTCAATCATCAGCAACGACGCAGTCCAGAGTGAGACTTTTCTCCCCGGACAGATCTTCATATTCGGCGGCTTTGCACTGCGGGCCAATTCGCTAGGCCATCTGGAGCAGATCGAAAGCTACGCCCCTGGCCATCAGGTCAGATTTGGAAGCTTGAACTATACGGCCGATGTCCGCGGAGACTTGATCTTCGACGGATTCGAGCCACAGCCGAGCGTGCCGCACTGTCTCGATGGGTACGATCTAGCTCTGCCACCGAACAGTGCCCTGGAGGCCGCACCAGTGCCCGCTCCGACCCTTAATCCGGAGCCGGTTTCGCCAATCGAGGACGGTTGGTTGGACACCGCCTCGGGGGCTGAAATCTCTACGATGATTGAGCCGAACACCATCCCTGTCCTTTGCAAAGCTCGTGACTCCCAGGTGCCGGACTCCTTACGGACTCCGAACCTCCCGCGCCCCTGCCAGTCGAATCCGACTGGGCGCCGGTTATGGAGTTCACCGCCGCGGACATCTTTCAGCACTCGCCCTTTGGCGATATCTTGAACTCATTAAAGTCTCTCTCTTTTTCAGGGGAGCCCTGGCCAAACGACGGTCAAGAAGGTTGGGATTCGGACGACGAAGAAATTCAATGCCCACCCACCACCCACTTTGTAGCCACTATCGATGACTTAACAGACATGCTCGACTTCAACTCCGAGGACATCGACGACATGGACGACGACGCCGGAGACGACCAAGAACCAGCGCCCACAGGGCACTGGACGGCCACCTCAACTTACGATGTATATATGGTGGACACACCTAAGGGAAGCGATAACGAGGAACGACGAGACGCTGCGAAAGAAAATTCCCTCGAAGAAGTAAAGCGGCGCGTAAGCGCCGCTCAAAACCCCACCTCGACAAAGATTGTGCCCACACAGACCCAGCCATAGAGCAGGGTGAACCGGCCGACGACGAACATGCCATTGAGTAACCATCCGAACAAGCCAACTTGGACAAACAACCCGTCCCCGCAAGGACAACAGTCCGGATGATCTCACGCCGGACACGTCATTGGATCAGAAGAACCACTACAAAGAGCTCCTCGCTACTGCGCGTAGCTTGAAAAAGCAGAAATAGAGGCTCAGAACAGCGGAAGACGACCAATGAGATGGAGTAAATTACTCAACACCGCAGACAAATATGGCGACATACCGCCAAGCAAAGAGCTAAACAAAGCGCAAACTACTGCCCGTATTCGATGAGGAGGCCGTAGAGCCCCCACGATCAAAAAACAAAGAGGCCGCCGGGTCGGATAGACGACCACATGGAAAACGTAGAGCGGCAAGCGGTGCCGCACACAAGCCGGCACGCGATCCGCATAAGGATTCGCACCAAAAGGATGGCCCAGTTAGATCTATCTACGGGCCAAGGAAACAAGTTCTGGCGAGCAATACAACACGTCAAATATCCGAACATCACGGCACACCCAAATACAGTGGCGCCGCGCACCCTCTATGTTTCACCGATGAGGTGCTGGATCATGAATTTCCAGCAGGATTCAAGCCCGTAAACATAGAGGCATACAACGGAACGACAGACCCTGGAGTCTGGATTGAGGATTATATCGTCCACATACACATGGCCAGAGGAGATGATCTCCACGCCATAAAATACCTACCCCTCAAGCTTAAAGGGCCAGCCCGACATTGGCTTAAAAGCCTCCCCGAAAACACCATTGGTAGTTGGGAAGAGCTTGAGGATGCTTTTCGGGCCAATTTCCAGGGAACCTATGTCCGACCTCCGGACGCAGACGATCTAAGTCACATAACCCAACAGCCCCGGGAGTCAGCTCGAAAATTCTGGAACAAGTTCCTCGCCAAAAAGAACCAAATAATCGACTGTCCGGACGCCGAAGCCTTAGCAGCTTTTAAACACAACGTCCGAGACGAATGGCTCGCCAGACACCTTGGCCAGGAAAAGCCAAAAACAATGGCCGCACTAACAAGCCTCATGACACGCTTTTGCGCGGGAGAGGATAGCTGGCTAGCAAGATGCAGTACCAGCGACCCAAGTACATCCGAAGTCAGGGATGGGAATGGGAAACCACGACGCAACAAGGACCAGCGCCGGATTAAGGGGAACGGTCCAAAGAGCACGGCAGTCAAGGCCGGATTCAAAAGCTCACGGCAGAACAATAAAAAACTGCCCCTTAAGGACAATAGCGATGAGCTATCCAACTTAAACAAAATCTTGGACAAGATATGCCAAATCCACAAGACTCGGGAAGCCACGCAAACCATACCCACAGAGATTGTTGTCTTCAAGCAGTCCGGCCGACTCAACGCCGAACACAAGGGGCTCGACATACCAAGTGAGGATGATGACGAGCACCACAAGCAGAGCCCCGGAAAACAAAAGAATTTCCCACAAGAGGTCAACTTACTTCAAGTAACAAAAGGGGAAAACAGAGCGGCACCCGTTGAATTACGCGCCGCACAATCTACCCCAGCGGAGTCCCAACACTGGTTGTCAAAACCAATTACCTTCGACCATCAGGACTACTCCGAAAGTATCCGGAACGTAGGATGGACTGCCTTGATACTAGAACCTATAATCGACGGTCTTCAATTTACGCAAGTCCTAATGGACAGCGGCAGTGATTTAAACCTGCTATGTCAGGACACAATCCGCAACATGGGGATAAACCCAAACAGGATTAGCCATAGCAACACTTCCTTCCAAGGAATAATGCCAGGAACATATGCCCATTGTACGGGCTCCCTACTATTGGAAGTTATGTTCGGCTCACCCGACAACTTCCGTCGGGAAAAGTTGGTCTTCCACATCGCCCCATTTAAAAGTAGCCATCAAGCACTACTGGGACGCGAAGCTTTCGCCCGCTTTAACGCAATACCGCATTATGCATCTCTTAAACTTAAAATGCCCGGTCCACAAGGCATCATTTCATTAAAGGGAAGCCTTCAATGATGTCCATGTTAGCCGCGTCGGGGAGCCGAACATCAGCTCCCCCGAAATTCAATTAAGCCTTCAATTAAGTCCTGATGTCCATGTGAGCCGCGTGGGGAAGCCAGATCGGAATTCGAGGGCCGCCGCCCATTGAGAGTCGCGCAGCTCGGTGATGTAGAACCATCCCGATTTCCACCCCTTTATGGTCTCCACAAAGGAGCCCTCGAGCCATAGGACTTTGGCCATCTTGCCAACCATGGCACCTCCGCATTCCACTTGGCGGCCGCCCACTAACTTCGGCTTGACATTGAAGATCTTCAGCCATAAGCCGAAGTGGGGCTGGATGCAGAGGAAGGCCTCGCACACGACGATGAACGCCGAGATGTTGAGGATCAAATTCGGGGCCAGATCGTGGAAGTCCAGGCCGTAGTAGAACATGAGCCCCCGGACAAATGGGTGAAGTGGAAAACCTAGTCCGCAGAGGAAGTGGCTGAGAAACACCACCCTCTCATAGGGCCTGGGGGTTGGAATGAGCCCCCCCTCGTGGGGGAACCGGTGCGCGATGTCGCTGGACAAGTATCCGGCCTTCCGCAACTTTTTGATGTGCCCCTCCGTGACGGAGGAGGCCATCCACCTGCCTCCCGCTCCGGACATAGTTGGAGAAGGTTGAGGTGGGGTGTGCGGACTTGGGTGCTGGAGCTCGAGTGCGCGGAAATGGATGAGCAAAGGAGGAAGAAGGTGTAGGTGAAAAGGTGGATCCTTATACCCTTATATGGACGGTCGAAGCTATGCGTCCCCCGCCAGCCTGGTAAAACTCGCTTATCTCCCAAGCGCCGTAATCAATGGCGCGGATGGGTTACCCACGTCCGTATTGATGGGAATCCGGAATAAGGGGCACGATCTCCGCTTGATAAGACGTGCCAATGAAACCGCCTCGCTAAACGCGCTGAGGTGGGACAGTAAAAACGATTGAATAAAGGCCTGGCCGTGGTGTGATGTCACGCTGAATACGCCAAGAGATCTGTGCAAAAATTATTCTCTCTACGGTGGTATGTGGAACTTGTTTTGCAGAGCGGACACTATCCTTGTGTTCAAAATCTTCTATGAAGTATTCGAAGAGGAACCCGCCTTGCAATGCCGAAGACAATATGCGCGCCGGACTCGCCATCATTGAAGCCTGGTTCAGGGCTACCGAGGAGTCCTCGATTAGGGGTGTCCGGATAGCGAACTATCACCGCTGGCGGACTCTGGACTATGAAGATACAAGATTGAAGACTTTGTCCCATGTCCGGATGGGACTTTCCTTGGCGTGGAAGGCAAGCTTGGCGATACGGATATGTAGATTTCCTACCATTGTAACCGACTCGTGTAACCCTAACCCTATTCGGGCGCCTATATAAACCGAAGGGTTTTAGTCCGTAGGACTAACAACAATCATACCATAGGCTAGCTTCTAGGGTTTAACCTCTCGATCTCGTGGTAGATCTACTCTTGTACTACCCATATCATCAATATCAATCAAGCAGGAGTAGGGTATTACCTCCATCGAGAGGGCCCGAACCTGGGTAAAACATCGTGTCCCTTGTCTCCCGTTACGATCCGCCTAGACGCTGATTCGGGACCCCTACCGAGATCCGCCGGTTTTGACACCGACATTGGTGCTTTCATTGAGAGTTCCTCGTGTCGTCGCCGCCGGGAAGGATGCCTCATCCCGCCTTTAAAGACGATACTATCGCCAAAGGAGCCTTGGCCACGGGTCGACTCTTCGTTAAGTGGTTTTCTTATGACCACCAGTTCGCCATCGCTACCGATGATGACTTCTCGGTCATCGAAACCAATCTTCATGTTAACTCGAACTTGCGAGAAGTTAGATCCGATCGAGCTCTCCTCCGTAAACGAAGCTCTTGGATCGCATCGCCGCTCAGGAGTCACCACAGACTATGACCAGATCGGGCCTAAACCGATCCGAGAGAGATCAACTCTCCCGGGCTACCCATCATGTTGCTGTGGTAGAGGAGCAATACAGCGATTCTTCTTCTATCTTAAGGACTAGCTACGCTCGATTCCCGATCCTCCAAGCCGGATTCCCGCAGAGGGACGGATGTCGATCAAGCCACGAACTTAAAGTCAGCGGCGGGTTGGATTCATTGATAGCATTCAAAATCCAAACTTCCAAGTTCGAAACTTCTTGGCCCTGAGTCTTAAATTGGACGGGTTTCGGATCTAGTTCCACCGCCCACCCAAACATTAGCGATCTATCCCGAATTCGCAACAGCCCGCTGAAACAAGACATCATTATGGGCGATTCCTCCTGGTTATGGACAAGATAAAGGACTGCCGAGAGGAGGACGAATCTCACTTTTCTGCAATAATTGCACGGACAAGGGAATCCTAAACGCCATAAGTCGTCGCAAAATTACACGCTTTGCTGACTTGGTGACCATAGTACAAAAGTACTGTGCGATGGAGAGTGCTTGGAAAACCGAAAGTAAATTTTGGGATAATCCGGCCCCGAATACAACCCTAGTCCAAAATAAAAGGGTGCATCATCACCAAGCACCTGGGTTAAACATTAAAAAACAAAAACCCCCTAAAGGGCACGGAACCGTACTGGAGGGTTGGCTAAACGGACCCTGCAAAATTCATAGCACAGAGGGCGCCACTCCAACTCATAGCCTTCGAGCATGTTGGATACTACGGCAGGTGGCCAAAAGTGGCGAAGAGCTTCTAGCCTCAGAATCCCAGCTCGACAACACCAGTACGGTATTAACAGTCTTCGAGACTTTCGCATCAAATAACATGCGGAATCGAACACTCCGCAACCTTGCCGAAGTCTACCAAGTAGCAACAATAAATCCATGGAGTGACACGGCTATTACCTTTAATGCCAGTGACGAACCCATGGAACGCAGCCCGTCTATGGAGATTCTACGCCTAAGCGCTGGACTCCGAGTTCGTCTCCTTCCTCCGTCCACATTTTCTATTTTTGCTGTCTTTTATTTCTCTCCTTCCTCCTCCTTCTTCTTGAAGCCTTTAGAGGATCGTTTGCGCTTTGTTCGCACATACTTGACGCGCTGTCCGCGCTCATTTTACCTGGGGGCTTCTTTAACAGAAGCTTATTTATACGGGCTTCATGCCCAACACATGTGTCAAACTTCCGCATGTACCTTTTACTCACCATTATATGCATCGATATGACTTCAGTTTTGGCCAAGCTGGGTTGCCTGGCTCCTGTGCTTACCCCTACGTTCCCGATTGTTCGGCTAGGTGTTAAAGGGAGCACCTCTGCGATTGTTACTGCCGGGTCAGCCGGATGTGTACCTCAGACTGGGTGAAGCCGAAAGCTAGCGTTCTTAAGGGAATATTCGGTCGGTGAACTGAAAGATGATTTCTTATTATCCATGTAATATAACATAACTAGTTGGGCACTTGTCTAATACAGCAATAATGACCCCTACGCCTTGTCTCCATGCATGCCCCGGTTCTTACATAACCGCGAGGGTATTCGGACACACTCCATACTATTGGGTCCCGAGGTTGAAGCGAAAAGGTCCGCTATGACAAACGATCTACAATCCGACTAGAAGACATTTTTCATGTCATATTCAATTACATAGTCAACTCGACTAGTTGTATTCCTCCTCAATGCCATCTAATAGGCTGTCTAATTTACAATCTTGCTGGGAATACTTGGCGGCCAATTCTATTTGGCCGTACACTAAGCTTACAGGGATCTCCTTCCCGTCAGCCCCACAGTCCGACCTCGCCATGTGGTTTGGGTCAACCTTCGTGTACCGCGTCTTTACCATGGCCCAGGCCTCCTGGCGCCTTTGACGGCAGGCCGATATCTTCCATAGTCGGAACGCCGTGCTCCTTGAAGCCGCTCTGCCAGCTCCCCAATGCCTTCAGCAGGGAGATAGATGGCCACAAGGCCTGGCGACGCTTTTCATCACCTGCCGAACTTCGTTCGCAGTAGCCGACGCAGTTCGGGAAGAAGATCACCAAGAACTAGGCATCTCCTCCTCAGGACGACCTGTGAGCAAACCTACATACATGTTTATGTTAGTCGCCTTCCTCGCCAAACTCTTTCAAAGTTCGTTTAAGCACTTACTGAAAATGCCGCGACGAAGCCGTCGATTCTCCTTTACGGAGTCAGACAACTGGGCACGAACATCCTTTAGTTCCTCACCCAGTAGGGTGTTGGCATCTTGGAGGTTATTTTTCAGCTTCCGCACCCTCGTAAGCACGCTCTCGCCCGCCTTTAGCTGGCGCATGAGTTGTTGCTTGTCCGGATCCATCCTGGCGCTATCTGCAATGTTAATATCAGATTTATGCACACGCCGCACTTTGCGAAACTACTTCTACTTTGAAGGGCATATATTACCAGAGGGAGTCTTCATGGCTTCCCCGGTCGCGGCCAGTGCAGCCTCAAGTTGGGCCTTGCACTCTTCAAGCTCCTGGGACAAACGGGTATTCTTTTCGGTAAGAACCTGCATTCCAAATGATCCTTAAATCATTTATCCTAACTATTTTAAGTCTCGGGGGCTACTAGCATATATAACTGTCAAAATTCCTTACCCTTATGTCTTTCACATACTGCTCCGTGGCTCTGGCTAGGCCATCTTGAGCGGCACGGAGGTGCGCTTCTCCCGAACTAAAGGCGTCCAATGCCTCTTGGGAGAAACATGCGTCACGTAGAATAGTCCGGCGGCGCCTATGATTCATGGCGCTCTCGACCTCCGACTTGGTGGCGGACAGTCTGTCGGCATCCTCTGTTGGAGGAGCATCCGACACACGCCTCGTGTTCGTACCCCCTTCCGGACTCGGCTTTTGAGCCTGGTTGGCGGAGGTCCGATTGGCAACATCTCCGGACTCAGTCCGGCGAGCGCTATTTTTCCTGAAAAAACCACGAGCGTCAGTGTGCCTCCCAGGAACCTCTCCTTAAAACACGATGGCACATCATACCGTTGCAGCGACGTCTCGAGTCGTACCGCACTTCTCTTCCGCCTGCTGGGCCGAGCTGCCCCTTGCTGCTCGGCTTCCCGTTCTGAAGGCACCCCCTGCGAAACACCATCAAATACGTGGTGATTAGAAGTAAAGCACGGGTGGGTCATGGTATCCGGACTTCGGTCACGGTTACCTGGGAGGCCGGAAATAATCCGGGGTAGTCGGCCGTAATGGCAACCAAAGCATTGTCGATGCTAAGTTGGTGGAACACCCCGTCGATCAGCTCCACCTTTATATCCGGGTCCTCTTCGGAGGCCGGATCGAGGGACCGTTCCGGATCCTCGGGTTGTGGGGGCGGGCTGTGTATCTTCTCCACGGCCCGGCGCAGTTCCTGCGTAGAAACCATGAAATGAGATATTTAGCCAGGGGAACATGGATCGGAAAGGCCACAAAGATATTTGCTTACCCAACTTCGAAGAAAACCCGTTCAGCGGACTGACGCGGAGAAAATCCTCCTCTTCCCCTTTGTACATGGCGGACAAGGTCTTCACCAGTTCGGTGACCGATCCCGGCCCTTTGCGGCCATGGCGGGTGGCATCATCCTCCCCGTTGAAGTCCCACACGGGGTGGCCCCTATATTGGAGCGGCTGCACTCCCCTCATAATGCAGATTGCCATGACTCCAATCATGGTCAATCCGGCATGAGCCAGTAATCTTATTCGGCTCATCAAGTAAAGGACGCCCGGTCATTTTCCCTCCAGGGGCTCATGGGCGCCAGCTTAGGCGCTTCTTCAGCGGAGCGTTGCTAAACTCCGGAAGGCCGATCTGAACAGGATCCGGCAGCAGGACGTCCTCCATGTAAAACCATTCCGAGGGCCAGTCCTCGGATGCCTTCTTTGTGTTTCCGGATAAGTATCCGTTCCCGGCGATGCGCCATAGTTCCGCTCCGCCCACTTGATATATTGACCCTTCGAGAGAATGAGGCACAAGGTAGAACAATCTCTTCCATAGAGCGAAATGGGCCTCAACGCCCAGAAACAGCTCGCAAAGGGCCACAAAGCCCGCTATATGCGAGATGGAGGCAGGCGTAAGGTTGTGCAGCTGGAGGCCAGAGAACTCGTAAGCCCTGGAGAAAGCAGATGGATTGGAAATCCGAGTCCTCTCATTAGGTAAGAGACGAAGCATACCCGCTCTCCCTTAGAGGGATCGGGACGCTCCGCCGCTTCCGCCCTTATAAGTGGCGAGTGGAACGCACCGGAACCATGAAGGCCGGGGAAGGAATCCCTTGGTTTGGGCGCCACCAATTAGCAAAGGGACTAAGCATCTCCCCAATCTCCGGCTGAGGGCTGGGAACGCGAGAGGAGGAGCGTCGACCGTCCATGGTGGAGTGGGTTTTTTGTCAAAGGCGCCTGATGAAGGCTCGCGAAGGGAGGATGGTGTGATCCGGATCTGGATCCCGTCTCTTTATAGGCGGCTCATTTGCACAGCAAGGGGGGTAAATGTAAAGATACCCTGACTTTTCACATTTGTTCGACACGTGGAAGATGGCCATTATTGGGCGTGGAAGCCGAGAAGCGCGATATTCACAAGAAAGCCGGACACTATTCAACACAGGATTCGGAGGGGAACCCGCCTTGCAATGCCGAAGACAATCAACACGCCAGACTTATCATCATTGAAGCCTGGTTCGGGGGCTACTGAGGGTGTCCTTGACTAGGGGGTGTCCGGATAGCCGAACTAGCATCTTTGGCCGGAGTCCTGGACTATGAAGATACAAGATTGAAGACTTCGTCCCGTGTCCAGATAGGACTTTCCTTGGCATGGAAGGCAAGCTTGGCGATACGGATATGTAGATTTCCTACCATTGTAACCGACTCTGTGTAACCCTAACCCTATTCGGTGTCTATATAAACCGAAGGGTTTTAGTCCGTAGGACGAACAACAATCATACCATAGGCTAGCTTCTAGGGTTTAGCCTCTCTGATCTCGTGGTAGATCTACTCTTGTACTACCCATATCATCAATATCAATCAAGCAGGAGTAGGGTATTACCTCCATCGAGAGGGCCCGAACCTGGGTAAAAACATCGTGTCCCTTGTCTCCTATTACCATCCACCTAGACGCACAGTTCGGGACCCCCTACCCGAGATCCGCCGGTTTTGACACCGACATTGGTGCTTTCATTGTACTCTTCTTGTACCACCAAAGCCTTGTGAGGAGTCTTCTTGGTGAAGTTGCTCTTGTTGGGGAAAGACTTGGCCTTGTCCTTACGGATGAGCTTGCCACCATTGTCTTCCCTCTTCTCATACGGGCACTCCGCAAAAAAATGACTCACATTGCCATAATTGAAGCAAGTCCTCACTCGTTGCTTGCCCTTTGCACCACTTGAGCTGCTCTTGTTGAAGTTGGGCCTTGAGTTCTTCTTGCTCCAAAATTGCCTTGAATCAAGGGCCATGTGTTCATGATAGGCATACTTCGTATCTTTGAGGTTGCTCTCCTCTTCTTCCTCCTCTTCTTCTTCTTCGACACACACCTTGGCCTTCAAAGCAAGGTTGGGCTTCTTTGCTCTTTGGGAGCGAAGCACCGCATTGTCGGCGGTCTTGTCCAATATGCTCATAGCCACAAACTCGTCCAACACATCACTTAAGGACAAGGTGTGAAAGTCCGGCCTTTGACGGATGACGGAGGACATGGCTTTGTGGTAGGGCATCATTGGCTTGAGAAATTTGCGCTTGATCCAATTGTCATCCGTGTCCTTATTTCCATGATCCCGGAGAGAGACCGCGAGCTTGGTAACTCTCCGATAGAGCTCATGAGGTTCTTCATCATCTTTCATTGCAAACTCATCGGCTTCATCTTGTACCACTTCATAATTGGAGCGTTGAATGCTCGCGCTTCCTCGATAGAGGGAGACCACTTTGTGCCAAGCTTCTTTGGCCAATGAGTAGGGCCAAACATGCGGGAGGTCTTCGGGAAGGATTGCTTCTTGGATGATGAAGAGAGCATTTTCATTGAATTGATCACCCACGGCTTCTCTAGGAGTGTAGTTGCTCTGGTCATGCGGATAAAAACCTTCTTCAATGATTCTCCAAAGGTTAGTGTTCACATGATTTAAATGACGCTTAAAGCGATAGGCCCAAGAATCAAAATCCTCCTTTTTATCAATCTTAGGGGGAGGACCGGCATGATTCAAATGAGTAGAAGGAATCGGTCCACCATAAACGGGTGGAGGTTGCACATGGGCAAAGATGCCGGTGCCATTTTTACCACTGGAAATAGGAGCTTTCTCACCAGTAGCTTCCCCCTTGTCGGGGTAAGCATCCGTCTCCGTGTTGGCGGGATCACCCACTTTCACGGGCGCGGTGGAAAGTTTAAGCCCTTCTAATAATTCCTTAAACATGTCCTTGACCTCGGTCGTCATGGAGGTTTTCAATGTGTCCAACGCCACATTGAATTCCTCACGTGAGATCGAGTTACCCCCATCTTCCGTAGACGATATCAGATTCGCACCGGAGTGCTCTCCCACATCGTCTACGACGTCAACCATACTCTTTGGATGGTAAAGTCCTTAAAAAGAGATGAGGCTCTGATACCAATTGAAAGGATCGATATAGTTGACTAGAGGGGGGGTGAATAGGCAACTAACAATTTTTAGCTTTTCTTTACCAAATTAAACTTTGCATCAAGGTAAGTTGTCTAGATATGCAACTAGGTGGACAACCTATATGATGCAACAAACACAACCACACAAGAAAGCAATGGATGTAACACAAACAAGCTTGCACAAGTAAAGGGAAGAGATAACCAAGAGTGGAACCGGTGGAGACGAGGATGTGTTACCGAAGTTCCTTCCTTTTGAAGGGAAGTACGTCTCCGTTAGAGCGGTGTGGAGGCACAATGCTCCCCAAGAAGCCACTAGGGCCACCGTATTCTCCTCACGCCCTCACACAATGCGAGATGCCGTGATTCCACTATTAGTGCCCTTGAAGGCGGCAACGAACCTTTACAAACAAGGTTGGGGCAATCTCCACAACAATTGAGGCTCCCAACACCACCATGAAGCTTCACCACAATGGACTATGGCTTCACGGTGACCTCAACCGTCTAGGGTGCTCAAACACCCAAGAGTAACAAGATCCGCTAGGGATTAGTGGGGAATCAAATTTCTCTTGGTGGAAGTGTAGATCGGGCCTTCTCAGCCAATCCGAGCAAATCAACAAGTTTGATTGGCTAGGAGAGAGATCGGCGAAAATGGAGCTTGGAGCAACAATGGAGTTTAGGGTTGGAAGAGGTGAGTCTTCTTGGAGAAGAAGACCCCTTTATAGTGGGGGACAATTCGAACCGTTACCCACCACTCAGCCCGCGACCCACGGAACTACCACACCACAGGCGCGGTACTACCGCACGGGCCTGCGGTACTACGCGGCGAGCCGCGGTACTACCGTGGGTACGTCAGAGACCAGACCTAACAAAAGGAGCACTAGCAGGGCGCGGCAGATCCGCAGGAGCGGTACTACCGCGACCCCATACGGTACTACCGCAAGACAGCCGCAGGTCAGGCCCGGTAGGCACAGATGTAAAAAATTACATCCGTGACTACCTCCGCTTGAGAAATTGTCGTGCAAAAATCCGACACGGAACTACCGCGACCATGGGTGCGGTACTACCGTCAAAGGTGCGGATGTAAAAAAATTACATCCGCCCTTACCTCCGCACTTGCTACTGAACCTGGCCTGGCGCCACGGTACTACCGCGCCGTAGCACGGTACTACCGCGGGAGCGCGGATGTAAAAAATTACATCCGCGCCTACCACCGCTAGAGCAGTGGTGCCAGACCAGAGCTCGCGGTACTACTGCTCTGAGGAGCGGTACTACCGTGGCGTAGCCCGGTACTACCGCTGGCTCCTGCGGTAGTACCGCTCAGAAGAGCAGTACTACCGCTAGCCTGAGAAGAGCAAGGCGGAGGCCTTCATATTGCAGAGACAAGGTGAGACGGAGGAACACTCCAAGGAGCTCGAGGAAAGGCGGTGCAAAAGGGAATGTGTACGTGAGATTCCACCCAAACCTTTCCAAAGCGGACCCCTTCTTAATAGCACGGCTCTCCTACGACTCAACTCCACCGAACCGAACCGAACCGTAGAGAAACGCCGTCTTCAATAATCTTCGAGGGGCATCAAATCGTCTTGTGTTTAGTCGTGATGAATCTGAAAAGCTCAATACACACGATTAGTCCGCAAAGGCATTGTCATCAATCACCAAAACTACTTAGGGAAAAAAATGCCCTTACACCGCCGAACTCGAAGATCTGTCCAGGGAGAAAGGTCTCACCCGGGATCATGTTGGCGACGATGAGTGGAGGTGTGGGGCTACGACTTTGGTGCGCACTGGGATTCTGGCCGAGATCGCTTGGGGCGTCACCAAATTCTTTGTCGGAAGAGCTCGTGCACCAAGACAGATGCCGGGGAGATGGTGAGGGTTGGAGGCGACGCCGGCAGGAGGATATCTCCATCTTTTCCATCCCCAACCTCGCTAACGGTACCTTGTAGAACCCCTCGGAGGATTCCTGTTCTTTCTGTCCGGCCCCTTGTGCCTCTACGATTGTTATACAGGGAAAGGAAGCCGGATTGAACGGGCGTGCTCAAGCAGACCTTCTTCTCCAAGGCGTGTTTGGCCCAATAAAAGGTGTGAATCCTTATTTTTAGCAAAAAAGAATTCCTTCTTTTAAATCTCAACCGTCAACCTTTGAGGTTTACACGAAGTTAACGTATATAAACGGATGACGTATGGAGAACTATGAAAGACTCCGTCCTTTATTATTAGATAAAGATAAGTTTCCACTATGAGAACTATACTAATCCTACTTCCAGAACAAGAATTAGCATAGTTATTGTGATCACAGCGGCGCTATATAGGGCGGGACGAGGTGTTCCACAGATCCCGAGAAACCAAAATTGAACTGGTAACAAAAATAAAAAAATCCCACCGCACCGCTTCCACGATCCCCTCCCCCTGACCCTCGCATCTATCGTCTCCTCCCAACCGGATCGCGCCGCCGCCACCGCCTACCTCCCCGGATCGCGCTGCCACCCCCGCCTACCTTCCCGGATCGCGCCGCCTCCAGCGCCTACCTTCCCAGATCGCGCCGCCTCAGCCGCCTTCCTTCCCGGATCGCGTCACCACCACCGCTTGCTTCTCCGGATCCACTGGCCGACGATATTGACGACGCCCAACCACGAGCCCTGTTCCTCCCCGGATCCATTCTCGCTGGACGCCACAACCTGAGCCATCACCGTGCCGCCGCCTGGTCTCCTCAGCCATGGAATGCAGGCCTCCCGTGAGGTGCCCGTGCCTCCAATCCACGGCGGCGTCTCCCGCCCTTCGCCTCCTCCGGCTCCGCAGCCACCGCACATCCTCATCCCCGGTTGGGCTCCACCACCGCGGTGCCTAGGCCGTTCAATGACGCAACCCTGGTAAGTTCATAGCCGCAATTCCCCCTCTGCCACCATGCCGTTCCTGCCACCGCACCCTCCATGACAGATCATTTTTTGTTTCTTCACTGCATATGTCAATCGCCTCCTCGAATGGACCCTTGCCGTAGACCGCATCATCTTGAACGAAGGCCAGTGAAAGACAGGGGAACCGGTGCACTGGCAAGCTAGCACACCTGTGCAGCTGACGGTTTGGTGGGCGGCAGCCAAATTTCTTGGCATGTGGCTACTGGTTTGGCGGACAGGCAAGCAGCAACAAGCACATCAGCTGCAGGCAAAGCTGCTAGCAGAAAAGAACTGAACCTTCAAGCTTTAGCCAAATTTCCATCGATTTATTCTCCATGGATAGTGCAACACTGTTTTTGTCGTGGATTTGTCACGGCAGATGTCCTGGTGCAAGGACTTAGTCGCGAGGCCAATGCATCTATGTGGTAGCTTGAGAGGGGTTGAGCGGAATCGAGAGACGCGACACAAAACAAGGGTTTAGACAGCTTCAGGCCCCGGGAAACATCATCCGGTAATAACCCTACATGTTGTTTGTGGCTAGGTCTCATTATGATCATGAGGGAGTTGCCGGTAAGCCGGCTTTTTGTGTCTAGCCCTAGAGATTATTGCTTCTTGCTTGTCCCTCTTTGGGGAGCCCTGCCCCTCCTTATATAAGTTAGAGGGGCGGGTTACATGTGGAGTCCTAGTAGGACTAGGACTAGTCTATCTTTTCTTACAAGTTGAATACAAGTCCGGGTCTTGCTTCCTTTGTAGGAGAATATTCCTTTATGCCTTTCCTCTTAAGCCGGCCTGCCATAACGTAAGCCGGCCTTCTGGGCCTTGAACCTCTGGTCGCTCCTCTGATCCGCTTGCCAGGTCACCCATAAGTCACCAGGCTCGGGCGGGTCACTTAGTGAGTCGTCCAGTCAGGGCGGGTCATTAGAGAGTCGCCAAGTCCGGCCGGGTTATACAACCGGCTGGGTCGTACCGTGGGGTATATCCCCGACATTAGCCCCCAAGTTTAATTTGGATTTATCCATGTTAAACTGATCTGCAACATAAACACAAGAACAAATTGACAGGTTGCACTCCGGGTTAAGAATTCTTGTAAGCCGGCACTTGATCATCCTTAATTCCTTGTGCTCCGGGTTAAATATTCTCCTGAGCTGGGACCTGATTATCCTTAAGTCCAATTGTCATTTCCTTCATCTAGAAAATCCAGGTCAAATAAGCTAGCTTCATACTCAATTTGCTGATGTTGGTTTCTCACAGAAAAATATTGTGAAGAATAATCCACTTGAGTCAGCTTCCAAGGCGCCGGGTTAAATAATTGAGTCGGCTTGAAGATATAAAACTTGTCGGTTTATCATTACCAAAAACTGCCTGATTATAAAACAGACGATGTCGGGTCATAATTGTTGTTGACACCGGTTTATGTAATTGATCCTCCTGATTTGCTCAAAACTGATAATTTGAAAAAAATTCTCCCTTATATCCATATTACCTGTAGCCCCCAAGTCTTGAGCAGAACAAAGTGATGGTTTAAGACTTGCTGCAATAAATGTTGCAACCTTGAAGAAATCCGGTTTATTCATCTCAATCATATAAGCTGAATATTCCACAAATGTAGCCCCCAAGTGCCGGGTTGTCATGCTTGCAGCAACTTGGGACTTGTAATTGCTTTATGCTCATGAAAACTTCAACCAGTGTAGCCCCCAAGGCCGGGTCATTATGCAATAATGAGCAGGGACTTTGTAGATATAACCATGTAAATTTGAACAACAATGTGTAGCCCCCAAGGGCCGGCTTAGTAAGATAATACTGAGCTTGGACTTTGTATATAATTGATAATAACATCATATAATATAGTCTCCACCATGGGGCTAGAACCCACGTCCACAAGGTTAAGAGCTTTGAACTCCACCAACTAAATAGTGGACCGTTCAATATAATGGATTAATGCTTGTGTACCTTGAATTTTTGACAGGAGCAATTGGTAGCCCCCAAGGGCCAACTCATTTAGAATGTGATGAGTCGGGTCTTCAATAAGTTGAGCAAAAAATGACTTTGCATTAGCCCTCAAGTGCCATGGTGCATGCTGGCAGTGACATGGGACTTGCATATTTGATATAATCCCAATCTGAATAATGTATCCCCCAAGTGCCGGGTCGTAAGCCTGCAGCGACTCGGGACTATTCCTTCCATTGTAGAATAAATCATATCCATTGAGAAAAATAATAGCCGTTGCGCTAAAGCGACTTTGAAAACCTCAATCATAACACTGGTTATTGATAATCACAATAGAAATCCAGCCATGTTGGCTATTCAAGATTTGAATAATATAATCCGGTATGAAAACCTCAATCATTCAATATCATCATGAAAATCCAGCCAGTTTTGGTTATTAAAGATTTGAATACCTCATCGGTTGACAAGTAAATCTGGAGTTTAAATACCTGGCGGCTCTTGGCCGATGATGACTTAATGCGCATTCATTGTAAGCCGGGATTTTTGTAACCCGGTGGCCTGTAGCCCTTGAGAAAATCAATAATTTATAACCCTTTTGAGACACCAATTTCAATGATGAGCTTGGACTGAAGCATTTATATAAGTCATAATTCTGCAAATCCTACACAGAGTTTAAACAACATATGCCCTGGCGACTTAACGTCAAGAGCCAGGGCGGGTAACCACCGAAATGTAGTCTTATCCTGCACACAAGTAGATTACAAGATCCCTATGATCCTCTGAATGGTACCGCCGGTTTATGTGACCCGGACGGTGAAGTTGATTACATGAAACCAGCACATATGATATTTGTGACAACTCAAATACTTGCGATTGTATAAAAACAGATAAAATTTTTGAGGCTTCTGATTCGAATACGATCAGTAAACCGTTCAAAAGGGGTTAAGCTAAGATTCGAATACGATCATATAGCCCCCAGTGGCGTTGGCGTTGCCGATCAAAGTGGGTATCGACAGCTATGTTCTCTTTGGTTCGAATACGACCTATGTTTGAACAGGAAGACCCCAAATGACCTTAAAATTTGTTTAACGACGTTGATTCGAATACGATCCACGTCGATTCCCAAAGGGATTGAGCTATGATTCGGATACGATCAAGAAGCACCCAAGTAGGTTTAGCAGTTTGCTAATCAAAAGGGTATCGATAGCTATGTTCTCTTTGGTTCGAATACGACCTATGTTTGAACAGGAAGCCCCCAAGTGACCATATAAATTTTGGCATTGCGCTGATCAAAAGGGTACTGATAGCTATGTCCGATGAGCAGGAAGCCCCCAAGTGACCATAATAAAATAAGCCGTAAGGCAGGATACCCATGTTTTGAACCGTGCATCATGGCAGCAAGTTCCCTTTGGTAACCATTAATTTGTCTGAGATCTCGAACTTGCGGGAGATTACTTTTTTAAACCGGAAATTCTTAAACCGGATACTGAGATCCTCAAAGCTTTGTAAGGGACAAATTTACCTTGATCCAGATGTTGAACCGGTTTTAAGAGCTTCAAAGCTTTGCGGGAGAAAGATGTCTCTTGAGCTGTATTTTAAACCGGAATCTTCATTTTGAACCGGAAATTTTTCTGACGGCTTTTAAATATTTGCCAATAAAGCAGTAGCCTCCAGGGTCGGGTTATCTTCCCTTCAATGACCCGGAGTTCTTCAATTCATTGAAAACGACTAATTTTGCCGAGCCATACCATTGTAGCCCCCGAGTCTCAAGATGACTCGAAGTGTTGGCTTGAGATTCTTCATATTTGACCATAGCAGAAGGTGTGTATCATTGGCATTGATAGCGCGATGTGAATCCATAGAAGGTTGAGGTGACTGCGGCGGGTTATAAATGATCCCGTATGAACCGTGTCAGCAACTCGGCCAATGGTTCCTTCCAACTGGCTGTTTGAAGTTAACCAAACCGTGGTGCGTTGACTTGTGCGCCTGCCCATTGAGCCAGCCAGTGCAGACGGCGGCTGATAATACATGATAATTTGCCTCCAATTTGTTGGAAGAAACCGGGCTTCCCAAGCAGTGACTTGCTCATACTCAATAAACAACTCATACAGACAGGTGTGGCCCGGTGTGTTGATGTAAACCAGGCCGCGAGAGACGGACGTAAAGACGACCGCAACATCTGAGACGGCACAGGCAGATGAATCGGCTGTGGCGTTGTAAGCCGGTGCGGACGGGCAAGTTGTCCTCCTTGTTGTAAGCCGGCGTGGTCGTGAGAGACGGCCATGGCGTTGTAAGCCGGTGCGGGAGTCCGTTGAGTAACGACGATTACCTATGCCCAAAGATGTTGGCATGCCTCCATCTCTGCGGTATAATATGTCATAAATAATTGCCCTGCATAAACAGTATTGCAGACCAAAGTAATTGTTCTTTGACAAAAATAAATATATGCCAAAAAATATACTTAGAGGTATGTCACCGGATTCGCCCGGACAATAGATGACTCGGTCGCGGTATTGTAAGCCAGTGCAGAGGAGAGAGTCGGCCTCGGTATTGTAAGCCGGCGCGGTCGAGAGAGTCAGGTGCGGCCGCAACATTTGTGAGCCGGTGCGGACGGGAGAGCCGGCAGCGGCGTTTGTAAGCCGGTGCGGTCAGGCGAGTCAATCCCAGGCGCGAATGTATCCATGACACGCCCCTTGCTCTTTCAATGAACAATTGTCCTACACAAACAATATTGCAGACCAAGGCAAAGATAAACTGTTGTTTGAAAAAAACAATATATGCTGATAAAACAAACTTGGATGGATATCACCTGATTTGTTTGGATGATAAACGGAGTCGTATACTCCATCCGTAGACCACCATTGGCGGCGGTTCAACAACCGGGCTGTAGTAGAGACGTCCACAGACCGACGCCAATTTGCAAGCGGCGGTTTAACAGCTTGGAGGCGAGGCCGGAGTGAGGTGTAGACTTAGCGTCGAAACACAGCCATGACGGCAGGGGCACGTCGGCGATGCTCAACCGCAGCGGCTTAGAGCCATCGGGAGGCCAGCGCGAGCAGCCTGCAGATGCAGCAACGGCAGGGCGCAAGCAAGAGACCCACCCCAAGGTAGCGGAGGCGGCGTCTTGGGTTAACCTGACCCGGGACAGAAGGGCGCAGGGCGGGTCGACGTCACGGGCCGGTGATACGGCGAGTCACCGCAGCAGTGGAGGAATCAGGCCTGCAGCGGCGGGCGGCTCACAGCATCAGTTGGCGGTGAGGAAGGTCGACCACGGGTGTAGCAATGAGCCCCAGGCAGAGCGGCTTAACAGCTTGGAGGCGTCTCATAGCAAAGGTGGACGACGGCTCACTCCGCAATGGCGGGGGTGCGGATGCAGAGGCAAGCGGGGCGGCTCACCACGGCGGTGTCGGAAACCGGCTCGGTGCGGCAGAGTACGACCCGCAGCAGAAGGCGAGGCGGCAGTCTTGGCACGGGCGCAGTCGCGGTGGCTTTGAGCGAAGCAGCAGAGGCGGCGTCGACTGGCGGCGGCTCGGAGCGAGTGAAGCAAGCCGCAGTGGCTCGACGACAGCAGCTCGGTATAGGGGAGCAACTCAGCGAAGCGGAGATAGCAACGGTGTGTCCAATTGAGTATCCTCACGATGTGCCTTTGCCACTTTTGGTTGCATGTCACGATTCGCAAGGTACATACTCTCCTGGGTTGACCTCATCTACATGTGTTGACAACGTCTTTGATACTGACAAATATTGCTCCCTTTTCTTTTGGAACAATCTGACTCAGCACAATCCTTGATACGTGCGACGAATCTCCACAACAGTTTGACGAATCTCCACAACTGTGGGTGTTTGTGAGCCGGCCGCGGTAGCCGGGTTGACAGCAGCAGAAACTGGTGAAGGCGACAGCGGCTCGACGCGCGACCGTGGAGACGGTAGCTGGCAACATGGCTGTGTGATATGACATTGGTGGCTCGTAGGAGGCGGCTTGCAAGAGCGGCTCGACGGCGGTTGGCTCGGCGTGAGACTGCAGAGCTGAGGTAGGCGGCAGCTCGTACGACGGCGAGTGACGTCCGTGAGGGTGTTTCAAGGGCGGCCGTCGAGGCGAGGTGTTTGAGGCTGCAGAAGCGAACGGGCGGTGGAGGCGCGAGGCGCCGCACGGCTCAACAGGGTGGCTCGGGGCAGTGGCGATGTTGGCCTGGCGCGGTCGACGACGGCTCGCACGGCCGCCTGTGGCCATGAGCGCGGCGGCGGCAGCGGCGACTCAGCGGCCGAGGAGTCCGGGTTGTGGCTGGCTCCGTTTTCGGATCGTGTTGACTTGATCCATACTTGAGTCAAAGTAGTACTTCAATGGATGTTTTGAGGCTTCATGTGGGATCAGTCTTCGAGGCTGAGACGCCGTTGTTTCTTCTAATTGGAAAAACTCATGGTACCCTTGGCGACCCATAGCTGCGGTTTCGGGTGATCTGCGTGTGTGCAGACAATCTCTTGTCTGTTCCGCTGGATCGCTTTGTTTAGCTAATCTCCTCTCTCCAATTGGTAATGTCAGGTCCAAAGCTAATCACCACTTTGATCACAAAAAACGTTGAATTTGCCGGCTCAGCGCAAGGTTGTTCCTACGCGATTACTCGTACCAACCCTTCTTCCGCCGGAAAATTGCGAGCTTCTCGAACCCTAGAAAAGATCCCTTCAAGAACTCAACAACACCATGCGTGTGCCCCACGGTGGGCGCCAACTGTCGTGGATTTGTCACGGCATATGTCCTGGTGCAAGGACTTAGTCGCGAGGCCAATGCATCTATGTGGTAGCTTGAAAGGGGTTGAGCGGAATCGAGAGACGCGACACAAAACAAGGGTTTAGACAGCTTCGGGCCCCGGGAAACATTATCCGGTAATAACCCTACATGCTGTTTGTGGCTAGGTCTCATTATGATCATGAGGGAGTTGTCGGTAAGCCGGCTTTTTGTGTCTAGCCCTAGAGATTATTGCTTCTTGCTTGTCCCTCTTTGGGAAGCCCTGCCCCTCCTTATATAAGTTTGAGGGGCGGGTTACATGTGGAGTCCTAGTAGGACTAGGACTAGTCTATCTTTTCTTACAAGTTGAATACAAGTCCGGGTCTTCCTTCCTTTGTAGGAGAATATTCCTTTATGCCTTTCCTCTTAAGCCGGCCTACCATAACGTAAGCCGGCCTTCTGGGCCTTGAACCTCTTATCGCTCCTCTGATCCGCTTGCCATGTCACCCATAAGTCGCCAAGCTCGTGCGGGTCACTTAGTGAGTCGTCCAGTCAGGGCGGGTCATTAGAGAGTCGCCAAGTCCGGTCGGGTTATACATCCGGCCGGGTCGTACCGCGGGGTATATCCCCGACAGTTTTGACTGAAACTGGTGATTTGATGTCTGCTTAACTGAACCTTTATGGTTTGTTTTTGTTGACAATTACAGGAGTAGATAGACTGATGCTAGTGGCTGCCGCTAGACATCTCTATTTTCTGCTAGTGCGTGCGACCCAGCTGCTTCTGCTTCCTCTCTTCCCGCCGCTCAATGTTGATGCACTAGTAGAAAAACACCTATTAGTCCCGGTTCGTAAGGGCCTTTAGTCCCGGTTCATGAACCGGGACTAATGGGTCGTTACAAATACCTCCACCCATTAGTCCCGGTTCATGAACCCAGATGTGCCTCCACGTTTCCGGTCCGCCGAGCCCGGTCAGGGGGGCCTTTGGTCCCGGTTGGTGGCACCAACCGGGACCAAAAGTCCATGTTTTTTTAAGAAAAGTGGCTGCTTTAGGGGTTTTGGGGGTTATTTTTAGGTTGTTATTAGCTAGCTAATAGAGAGAAGTGTCCTCTCTTATATCTTCGTCCTTGGTTTATCAACGCTGCTGCTATGTTCATTTCACCCGCTGATATAACATGCTCATGCATGCTCGCATCATACATCATCATATATAATAACTTGTCCTACTAATCATGCATCATCATACAACTTCTACTCGTTATTAATAATAAGTCATACGATCATCATCCTCAGTCATCGAACCCAATCCTACATAATTGTTCTTAGCACATGATCATCAGTATCAGGTAGGACCTAAACACCCTTAAGGTAAAATAGCATGAAACAATATAGACCCTGACTCTCCATTATGAAAAATGGAGATCATCCATCTCAATTCTTGCGCTTCGCTTCCTTTTGCTTCCAAGAAGCTCCTTACGACTGTCCATACATTTTTCCATTCTTTGATTGTCATGTCTCCACTTCTTTTAGAAATCCGGTATGGACAGTTGAGATTCAGAGGATGACCTGGATATATGTTCAAAACATGAAGGCTGCCATTCTCATACATCAAATGAGGCACACAATCCTCTGGGATTCTCTGTTGAAAAACATAGTAATAACTTCATAGTTAGCAATGATGTACTAGTTTTAGAAGTATGCAAAAGATGCACGGATGTCGTAATAGTAAAAAATCTTACCAGGTATCTCCATGGTAGTTACCAGAGTTCAACACGTGCACTAGTGGCACGTATTGACCATAATGTTGAGGAGTTCGATTGTATACATTGTAATTCTCAAGATCAGTACAAAATGCGGTCAGATGATTTTTCTCCTTATAAGTTAATTCGGAGCCATCGGTGTAGTGGGTTTTGTCTACCATCTTCCGCACATTCTTTGAACAATCAAAATAAGCTGTCAATGGAAATAAGCTGTCAACTATTTTGAAATAAACAATATAAATTACTTAATAACTATGTTAAGCTCACATGGGGGAAGAATTGGAGGTGTATCCACAAGGACCCAAATCGAAGGTCTCTTTTGCTCGATTGTAGGATCACCAAGATCCATGGTGACAAGCATACCCTCATCAAGACCATACATCTTGCAAAGTGCTTCCCAATTTTTGCAACCAAAATGGGTTACACTCTGAGCATTGTACAACTTTACTTGAAAATCCGCACCATGATGGGTACTTAGGATAATTTTTTTGGTTTCGAAACTTTCATGGTCTTCAAAACCCATCCTCTCCAAGACATAGCGTCTTGCAAAGCATGGGATAAGCTAGTCGAATTGGAAAAGATGAAAAATATTGTCACGATTAAAGTAGTTGAAGTCATGATTAATTACGAAAAAAAACTATTGTCGTCGTTGCATACCGTGAAAAAAGGTTCGTCGTAAAGGGTTACGTCGATGCAAGTTTTAACGCTGATCCAGATGACTCTAAGTCTCAATCTGGATACATATTGAAAGTGGGAGCAATTAGCTAGAGTAGCTCCGTGCAAAGCATTGTAGACATAGAAATTTGCAAAATACTTACGGCTCTGAATGTGACAGACCCGTTGACTAAAATTATCTCACAAGCAAAACATGATCACACCTTAGTACTCTTTGGGTGTTAATCACATAGCGATGTGAACTAGATTACTGACTCTAGTAAACCCTTTGGGTGTTGGTCACATGTCGATGTGAACTATGGGTGTTAACCACATATAGATGTGAACTATTGATGTTAAATCACATGGGATGTGAACTAGATTATTGACTCTAGTGCAAGTGGGAGACTGAAGGAAATATGCCCTAGAGGCAATAATAAAGTTATTATTTATTTCCTTATATCATGATAAATGTTTATTATTCATGCTAGAATTGTATTAACCGGAAACATAATACATGTGTGAATACATAGACAAACAGAGTGTCACTAGTATGCCTCTACTTAACTAGCTCGTTAATCAAAGATGGTTATGTTTCCTAACCATAGACATGAGTTGTCATTTGATTAACGGGATCACATCATTAGGAGAATGATCTGATTGACATGACCCATTCCGTTAGCCTAGCACTTGATCGTTTAGTATGTTGCTATTGCTTTCTTCATGACTTATACATGTTCCTGTAACTATGAGATTATGCAACTCCCGTTTACCGGAGGAACACTTTGGGTACTACCAAGCGTCCTGGCGTAACTGGGTGATTATAAAGGAGTACTACAGGTGTCTCCAAAGGTACATGTTGGGTTGGCGTATTTGAGATTAGGTTTTGTCACTCCAATTGTCGGAGAGGTATCTCTGGGCCTTCTCGGTAATACACATCATATAAGCCTTGCAAGCATTGCAACTAATAAGTTAGTTGCGAGATGATGTATTACGGAACGAGTAAAGAGACTTGCCGTAGCGAGATTGAACTAGGTATTGGATACCGACGATCGAATCTCGGGCAAGTAACATACCGATGACAAAGGGAACAAAGTATGTTGTTATGCGGTTTGACCGATAAAGATCTTAAGTAGAATATGTAGGAGCCAATATGGGCATCCAGGTTCCGCTATTGGTTATTGACCAAGAATAGTTCTAGGTCATGTCTACATAGTTCTCGAACCCGTAGATCCCGCACGCTTAAGGTTTCGATGACAGTTATATTATGAGTTTATGAGTTTTGATGTACCGAAGGAGTTCGGAGTCCCGGATGAGATCGGGGACATGACGAGGAGTCTCGAAATGGTCGAGACGTAAAGATCGATATATTGGACGACTATATTCGGAGTTCGGAAAGGTTCCGAATGATTCGGTATTTTTTTGAGTACCGGAGAGTTACGGAATTCGCCGGGGAGAAGTATTGGGCCTTATTGGGCCCTGCGGGAAAGAGAGAGGGGCTGCCTAGGGCAGGCCGCGCGCCCCCCCATGGCCTAGTCCGAATTGGACTAGGGGGAGGGGCCGCACCCCCTCCTTCCTTCCCTTCTCTTTTCCCCTTCCTAGTCTCCTACTCCTACTACTTGGAAGGACTCCTAGTTGGACTAGGAAAAGGGGAATCCTACTCCCGGTGGGAGTAGGACACCCCTAGGGCGCGCCTCTCTCCTTGGCCGGCCCCCTCCTCCTTGCTCCTTTATATACGGGGGCAGGGGGGCACCCCATAAGACACAAGTTGATCTACGGATCGTTCCTTAGCCGTGTGCGGTGCCCCCCTCCACCATATTCCACTTCGGTCATATCGTCGCGGAGCTTAGGCGAAGCCCTGCGCCGGTGAGGTCATATCGTCATGAGCTTAAGCGAAGCCCCGCGCCGGTGAAGTCATATCGTCGCGGAGCTTAAGCGAAGCCCTGCGTCGGTGGAGCATCATCATCGTCACTGCGCCGTCGTCTTGTGGAACTCATCCCGACACTTTGCTGGATCGGAGTCCGGGATCGTCATCGAGCTGAGCGTGTGCTGAACACGGAGGTGCCGTCACGTTCGGTGCTTGGATCGGTCGGATCGTGAAGGCGTCGACTACATCAACAGCGTTGTTATAACGCTTCGCTTTCGGTCTCACGAGGGTGCGTGGACGGACACTCTCCCTCTCGTTGCTATGCCATCACCATGGTCTTGCGTGTGCGTAGGAAATTTTTGAAATTACTCGTTCCCCAACGATGGCATCGAGCCTGGTTTTATGCGTTGATGTCATATGCACGAGTAGAACACAAGTGAGTTGTGGGCGATATAAGTCATACTGCTTACCAGCATGTCATACTTTGGTTCAGCGGTATTGTGAGATGAAGCGGCCGGACCGACATTACGCCAGACGCTTACGCGAGACTGGTTTCACCGCTGCGAGCACTCGTTGCTTAAAGGTGACTGGCGGGTGTCTGTCTCTCTCACTTTAGTTGAACCGAGTGTGGCTCGCCCGGTCCTTGCGAAGGTTAAAACAGCACCAACTTGACAAACTATCGTTGTGGTTTTGATGCGTAGGTAAGAACGGTTCTTGCTCAGCCCGTAGCAGCCACGTAAAATTTGCAACAACAAAGTAGAGGACGTCTAACTTGTTTTTGCAGGGCATGTTGTGATGTGATATGGTCAAGGCGTGATGCTATATTTTATTGTATGAGATGATCATGTTTTGTAACCGAGTTATCGCAACAATGGCAGGAGCCATATGGTTGTCGCTTTATTGTATGAAATGCAAAAGCCATGTAATTGCTTTACTTTATCACTAAGCGGTAGTGATAGTCGTAGAAGCAATAGTTGGCGAGGCGACAACGATGCTACGATGGAGATCAAGGTGTCGCGCGGTGGCGATGGTGATCACGGCGGTGCTTGGAGATGGAATCACAAGCACAAGATGATGATGGCCATATCATATCACTTATATTGATTGCATGTGATGTTTATCCTTTATGCATCTTATCTTGCTTTGATTGACGGTAGCATTTTAAGATGATCTCTCACTAAAATTATCAAGACGTGTTCTCCCGAGTATGCACCGTTGCCAAAGTTCGTCGTGCCCGGACACCACGTGATGATCGGGTGTGATAAGCTCTCGTCCATCTACAACGGGTGCAAGCCAGTTTTGCACACGCAGAATACTCAGGTTAAACTTGACGAGCCTAGCATATGCAGATATGGCCTCGAACACGGAGACCGAAAGGTCGGCGTGAATCATATAGTAGATATGATCAACATAGTGATGTTCACCATTGAAAACTACTCCATCTCACGTGATGATCGGTTATGGTTTAGTTGATTTGGATCACGTGATCACTTAGATGACTAGAGATGTCTATCTAAGTGGGAGTTCTTAAGTAATATGATTAATTGAACTTTAATTTATCATGAACTTAGTCCTGGTAGTATTTTGCAGATTATGTTGTAGATCAATAGCTCGCGTTGTTGCTTCCCTATGTTTTTATATGTGTTCCTAGAGAAAATTGTATTGTAAAATGTTAGTAGCAATGATGCGGATTGGATCCGTGATCTGAGGTTTATCCTCATTGCTGCAGAGAAGAATTATGTCCTTAATGCACCGCTAGGTGACAGACCTATTGCAGGAGCAGATGCATACGTTTATGAACGTTTGGCTAGCTCAATATGATGACTACTTGATAGTTTAGTGCACCATGCTTAACGGCTTAGAATCGGGACTTCAAAGGCGTTTTGAGCGTCATGGACCATATGAGATGTTCCAGGAATTGAAGTTAATATTTCAAGCAAATACCGAGTTGAGAGATATGAAGTCTCCAACAAGTTCTATAGCTAAAAGATGGAGGAGAATCGCTCAACTAGTGAGCATGTGCTCAGATTATGCAGGTACTTCAATCGCTTGAATCAAGTGGGAGTTAATCTTCCAGATAAGATAGTGATTGACAGAATTCTCTAGTCACCATCACTAAGTTACTAGAACTTCGTGATGAACTATAGTATGCAAGGGATGACGAAAACAATTCCCAAGCTCTTGCGATGCTAAAATCGCGAAGGTAGAAATCAAGAAAAACATCAAGTGTTGATGGTTGACAAGACCACTAGTCTCGAGGAAAAGGAAAAGGGAAGAAGGGAACTTCAAGAAGAGCGGCAAGCAAGTTGCTACTCGGTGAAGAAACCCAAGTCTGGACCTAAGCTTGAGACTAAGTGCTTTTGCTGCAATGGAACTGGTCCTTCGAAGCGGAACTACCCCAAGTATTTGGCGGATAAGAAGGATGGCAAAGTAAACAAAGGTATATTTGATATACAGATTATTGATGTGTATTTTACTAGTGTTCATAGCAACCCCTCGGTATTTGATACTGGTTCGGTTGCTAAGAGTAGTAACTCAAACAGGAGTTGCGAGAATGAAGCAGAAACTAGTTGAAGGGAAGTGACGATGAGTGTTGGAAGTAGTTCCAAGACTGATATGATCATCATCGCACACTCCTATACTTTCGGGATTAGTGTTAAACCTAAATAAATGTTATTTGGTGTTTGCGTTGAGCATGAATATGATTTGATCATGTTTATTGCAAAGCGGTTATTCATTTAAAGTCAAAGAATAATTGTTGTTCATTTACATGAATAAAACCTTCAATGGTCATACACCCAATGAAAATAGTTTTCAAAGCGGTTATTCATTTAAAGTCAAAGAATAATTGTTGTTCATTTAAATGAATAAAACCTTCGATGGTCATACACCCAATGAAAATAGTTTATTGGATCTCGATCGTAGTGATACGCATATTCATAATATTGATGCCAAAAGATGCAAAGTTAATAATGATAGTGCAACTTATTTGTGGCACTTGCCGTTTGGGTCATATCGGTATAAAGCGCATGAAGAAACTCCATAAGGATGGATTTTGGAATCACTTGGTTATGAATCATTTGATGCTTGCGAACCGTGCCTTTTGGGCAAGATGACTAAAACTCCGTTCTCGGAACAATGGAACAAGCTCTTGACTTGTTGGAAATAACACATATATACCGATGTATGCGATCCAATGAGTGTTGATGCTCGTGGCAAGTATCGTTATTTTTCTGACCTTCACAAGATGATTTGAGTAGATATGGGTATATCTACTTGATGAAACATAAGTCTGAAATAGTTGAAAGGTTCAAAGAATTTCAGAGTGAAGTGGAAAATCATCGCAACAAGAAAATAAAGTTTCTGCGATCTGATCGTGGAGATGAATATTTGAGTTACGAGTTTGGTCTTCAATTAAAACAATGTGGAATAGTTTCACAGCTCACGCCACCTGGAACACCACAATGTTATGGTGTGTCCGAACGTCCTAACCGCACTTTATTGGATATGATGCGATCTATGATGTCTCTTATCGGTTTACCACTATCATTTTGGGGTTATGCATTAGAGACAACTGCATTCACGTTTAAAAGGGCACCATCTAAATACATTGAGACGACACCGTATGAACTATGGTTTAGCAGTAAACCTAAGCTGTCGTTTCTTAAAGTTTGGAATTGTGATGCTTATGTGAAAAAGTTTTCACCTGATAAGCTCGAACCCAAATCGGAGAAGTGCGTCTTCATAGAATACCCAAAGGAAACTGTTGGGTACACCTTCTATCACAGATCTAAAGGCAAAACATTCGTTGCTAAGATGGATCCTTTCTAGAGAAGGAGTTTCTCTCGAAAGAAGTGAGTGGGAGGAAAGTAGAACTTGATAAGGTAATTGTACCTTCTCCCTTATTGGAAAGTAGTTCATCACAGAAATCAGTTTTAGTGATTCCTACACCAATTAGTAAGGAAGTTAATGATGATGATCATGAAACTTCAGATCAAGTTGCTACCAAACCTCGTAGGTCTTCGAGTAAGATCCGCACAGTGGTATGGTAATCATGTTATGGAAGTCATGTTACTAGACCATGATGAACCTACGAACTATGAGGAAGCGATGATGAGCCCAGATTCATGAAATGGCTTGAGGCCATGAAATCTGAGATAGGATCCATGTATGAGAACAAAGTATGGACTTTGATTGACTTGCTCTATGATCAGCAAGCCATGTTAAATAAATGGATCTTCAAGAGGAAGATGGACACTGATAGTAGTGTTACTATCTACAAAGCTAGACTTGTCGAAAAAGTTTTAGACAAAGTTCAAGATGTTGAATACAATGAGATTTTCTCACTTGTATCGATGCTTAAAAGTCTGTCCGAATCATGTTAGCAATTGCCACATTTTATGAAATCGGCAAATGGATGTCAAAACTGCATTCCTTAATGGTTTTCTTAAAGAAGAGTTGTATATGATGCAACCAGAAGATTTTGTCAATCCTAAAGGTGCTAACAAAATGTGCAAGCTCCAGCGATCCATCAATGGACTGGTGCAAGCATCTCGGAGTTGGAATATACGCTTTGATGTGTTGATCAAAGCATATGATTTTATCAGACTTTTGGAAAGGCCTGTATTTACAAGAAAGTGAGTGGGAGCACTACAGCCTTTCGATAAGTATATGTGAATGACATATTGTTGATCGGAAATAATGTAGAATTATTCGCAAAGCATAAAGGAGTATTTGAAAGGAGTTTTTTCAAAGAAAGACCTCGGTGAAGCTGCTTACATATTGAGCATCAAGATCTATAGAGATAGATCAAGACGCTTGATATGTTTTTCAATGAATACATACCTTGACAAGATTTTGAAGTAGTTCAAAATGGAACAGTCAAAGAAAGAGTTATTGCCTGTGTTACAAGGTGTGAGATTGAGTAAGACTCAAAACACGACCACGGCAGAAGATAGAAAGAGAATGAAAGTCATTCCCTATGCATCAGCCATAGGTTCTATAAAGTATGTCATGCTGTGTACCAGATCTATTGCATACCCTACCACTAAGCTTGGCAAGGGAGTGCAACAGTGATCTAGGAGTAGATCAATGGACAGCGGTCAAAATTATCCTTAGTAGAATAAGGATATGTTTCTCGATTATGGAAGTGAAAAAAGGTTCGTCGTAAAGGGTTACGTCGATGCAAGTTTTAACGCTGATCCAGATGACTCTAAGTCTCAATCTGGATACATATTGAAAGTGGGAGCAATTAGCTAGAGTAGCTCCGTGCAAAGCATTGTAGACATAGAAATTTGCAAAATACTTACGGCTCTGAATGTGACAGACCCGTTGACTAAAATTATCTCACAAGCAAAACATGATCACACCTTAGTACTCTTTGGGTGTTAATCACATAGCGATGTGAACTAGATTCTGACTCTAGTAAACCCTTTGGGTGTTGGTCACATGTCGATGTGAACTATGGGTGTTAACCACATATAGATGTGAACTATTGATGTTAAATCACATGGGATGTGAACTAGATTATTGACTCTAGTGCAAGTGGGAGACTGAAGGAAATATGCCCTAGAGGCAATAATAAAGTTATTATTTATTTCCTTATATCATGATAAATGTTTATTATTCATGCTAGAATTGTATTAACCGGAAACATAATACATGTGTGAATACATAGACAAAGCAGTGTCACTAGTATGCCTCTACTTAACTAGCTCGTTAATCAAAGATGGTTATGTTTCCTAACCATAGACATGAGTTGTCATTTGATTAACGGGATCACATCATTAGGAGAATGATCTGATTGACATGACCCATTCCGTTAGCCTAGCACTTGATCGTTTAGTATGTTGCTATTGCTTTCTTCATGACTTATACATGTTCCTGTAACTATGAGATTATGCAACTCCGTTTACGGAGGAACACTTTGGTACTACCAAGCGTCACAGCGTGCTGGGTGATTATAAAGGAGTACTACAGGTGTCTCCAAAGGTACATGTTGGGTTGGCGTATTTGAGATTAGGTTTTGTCACTCCAATTGTCGGAGAGGTATCTCGGGCCTTCTCGGTAATACACATCATATAAGCCTTGCAAGCATTGCAACTAATAAGTTAGTTGCGAGATGATGTATTACGGAACGAGTAAAGAGACTTGCGTAGCGAGATTGAACTAGGTATTGGATACCGACGATCGAATCTCGGGCAAGTAACATACCGATGACAAAGGGAACAAAGTATGTTGTTATGCGGTTTGACCGATAAAGATCTTCGTAGAATATGTAGGAGCCAATATGGGCATCCAGGTTCCGCTATTGGTTATTGACCAAGAATAGTTCTAGGTCATGTCTACATAGTTCTCGAACCCGTAGGGTCCGCACAACAAGGTTTCGATGGCAGTTATATTATGAGTTTATGAGTTTTGATGTACCGAAGGAGTTGAGTCCCGGATGAGATCGGGGACATGACGAGGAGTCTCGAAATGGTCGAGGCGTAAAGATCGATATATTGGACGACTATATTCGAGTTCGGAAAGGTTCGAATGATTCGGTATTTTTGAGTACGGAGAGTTACGGAATTCGCCGGGAGAAGTATTGGGCCTTATTGGGCCCTGCGGGAAAGAGAGAGGGCTGCCTAGGGCAGGCGCGCGCCCCATGGCCTAGTCCGGGTGGACTAGGGGGGAGGCCGCACCCCTCCTTCCTTCCCTTCTCTTTTCCCTTCCTAGTCTCCTACTCCTACTACTTGGAAGGACTCCTAGTTGGACTAGGAAAGGGAATCCTACTCCGGTGGGAGTAGGACACCCCTAGGCGCGCCTCTCTCCTTGGCGGCCCCTCCTCCTTGCTCCTTTATATACGGGGCAGGGGGCACCCCATAAGACACAAGTTGATCTACGGATCGTTCCTTAGCCGTGTGCGGTGCCCCCCTCCACCATATTCCACTTCGGTCATATCGTCGCGGAGCTTAGGCGAAGCCCTGCGCCGGTGAGGTCATATCGTCGCGGAGCTTAGGCGAAGCCCTGCGCCGGTGAAGTCATATCGTCGCGGAGCTTAGGCGAAGCCCTGCGTCGGTGGAGCATCATCATCGTCACCACGCCGTCGTCTTGTGGAACTCATCCCGACACTTTGCTGGATCGGAGTCCGGGGATCGTCATCGAGCTGAACGTGTGCTGAACACGGAGGTGCCGTACGTTCGGTGCTTGGATCGGTCGGATCGTGAAGACGTACGACTACATCAACCGCGTTGTTATAACGCTTCCGCTTTCGGTTTACGAGTGCGTGGACGACACTCTCCCTCTCGTTGCTATGCCATCACCATGGTCTTGCGTAATGCGTAGGAAATTTTTGAAATTACTACGTTCCCCAACAGCATTTACTATAAATAAATAAAGTAGTACTTACTATAAATAAATAAAGTAGCACTTACTATAAATAAATTAAGTAGCACTTACTACAAACTACTTCTATATATAGTTAAATAAAGTAGTTTTATTAATTAAATCAACTATCTAGTTCAACTATACTAAGCACTTATTACTATAAATAAATAAAGTAGTACTTACTAAAAACAAAGTAGCACTTTATAGTACTTACTAAAAATAAAGTAGTATTTTCTAACTAACTCATATTTTTCTAACTAATTATATTACCAAAAAATCTAAATAAAATAGTAATTATATTTTTCTAACTAGCTAGTTCAATTATAGTACTTACTAACACAATCTAAATATCACCAAACATACTATGAACAAATTAATAGAAAAAAAATCTATTAACAGAAAAAAATCTAACACAATATGAACAAATTAATTACACCAAAAAAATCTATTCACAGAAAAAAAATCTAACACAATATGAACAAACTAATTACACCAAAATAATCTATTAACAGAAAAAAAAATCTAACACAATATGAACAAATTAATTACACCAAAAAAATCTATTAACAGAAAAAAAATCTAACACAATATGAACAAATTAATTACACAATCTAAATTAACATACTATGAACTACATATCTAAATTACTACACATCTAAGTTGCTCACGGCGAGGTCGACGGCGACGGCGACGGCGAGTCTTGTGTGGGCGGCGACGGCATCGGGTGTGCCGGGCTGCTGACGTCAGGCGGCGGCAGGGCGGGCGGCGACGGCGTTAAGCGAGGCGGGCGCGGCGACGGCGTCAGGCGGGTCGGCGATGGCCGTGGCGTCGGGAGATCGAGGAGGAGGAGAGATCGAAGTGGGGATGGGGTTCTGAAATTTTCCTTATATAGCAAAGTCTTTGGTCGGTTCGTGGCTCCAACCGGGACCAATGCAACTCTATAGTCGGTTGGTAGCACCAACGGGACCAAACCTCTTTTCAGCAGCCCAAAGGCGGGAAGCGAAGGCTTTGGTCGGTTAGTGCCACCAACCAGACTAAAGGTGAGCATTGGTCCCGGTTGGAGCCACGAACCGGGACCAATGGTCGTGTCTTGCACGGTGCGGTACGAAAGTTTAGTCCCACCTCGCTAGCTGAGAGTGGCGCGTGATGGTTTATAAGCCCCCCGCCGCTCCCTCTCGACCTCCTCTTCACCTGCAGCTTACGGGCCTACTTACTACTGCTTTGCTGATGGTCCCTCTTGGGCCACTGCGGGCCTGAATCTGGCCCATGGTGGGTCTCTAGTCGTATCCAGGCCGTGGGGGCCCGAGAGGAGGCACTTTTTTCTTTACTTATTTATTTTATGCAGCTGTTTTTTAGTCCCACCTGCCAAGCGAGAGGCACTGCAGCTGTTTATAAGCCCCGAGTACAGAGACGATGAAGAAGAGGCTCAATGCTCACAAGCGTTGGTTCGCTTCAAGCCTTGAGGAATAGGGTAGACTGCAGAGCTATGTGCGGTGTAGTTTACACTATTCGAACGGCTTGAAGCTTAATTAACTAGCATTGCGCCTCTTTTTATTTTTAATGACTTATTACCACACAGAAAAAATAGAAAAAAATAAATATAGCAGAAAAAAATATATAAAAAACTATTCAGAAATAAATAGAAGAAAAAATAGTTGTGATTAACTTTACTAAAAATGAGCATAGATGCTTATTTTAATGACTTATTACAATTCAGAAATAAATAGAAGAAAAAATAGTTGTGATTAACTTTACTAAAAAATGAGCTTATATGCTTATTTTTAATGACTTATTACAACTCAGAAATAAAAAGAAAAAAATAAATATAGCAGAAAAGAAAAAAGCTATATAAAAACTATTCAAAAATAAATAGAAGAAAAATAGTTGTGATTAACTTTACTAAAAATGAGCATAGATGCTTATTTTTAATGACTTATTACAACTCGAAATAAAAAGAAAAAAATAAATATAGCAGAAAAGAAAAAAAACTATATAAAAACTATTCAGAAATAAATAGAATAAAAAATAGTTGTGATTAATTTTACTAAAAAATCAGCATAGATGCTTATTTTAATGACTTATTACAACTCAGAAATAAAAAGAAAAAAAATAAATATAGCAGAAAAGAAAAAAAACTATATAAAAACTATTCAGAAATAAATAGAAGAAAAAATAGTTGTGATTAACTTACTAAAAATGAGCATAGATGCTTATTTTTAATGACTTATTACAATTCAGAAATAAATAGAAGAAAAAATAGTTGTGATTAACTTTACTAAAAATGAGCATAGATGCTTATTTTAATGACTTATTACAACTCGAAATAAAAAGAAAAAATAAATATAGCAGGAAAGAAAAAAAATATAAAAACTACTAGGAAATGAGCATAGATGCGCCTATAGAGAAAATTCAACCTAAATTCATAATAAATTTCTACTAACTTCAGAGAAATTCAGTATGAATTTAGGTTAAATTCCCTGTATAAGGGTATCTATTTTCATTTTGAGAGGAGCTCAACATGGCAGCGAGGGAGGGCCTTATAAACCGGTCTGATTCCCCTTCGGTTGGTGAGGTGGGACTAAACTCTGGCCGCAACGAGGACCAACCCTTTAGTCCCGGTTGGTGGCATGAACCGGGACTAATGGGCAGCCTTTGGTCCCGGTTCAAGCCACCAACCGGGACCAATGGTGGTGGGCCAGGAGCGAGGGCCATTGGTCCCGGTTCGTCCCACCAACCGGGACCAATGGCCCACGTGGCCCGGCCGGCCCCGGGGCTCATGAACCGGGTCCAATGCCCCCATTGGTCCCGGTTCTAGATTGAACCGGGACTAATGGGCTGGACCGGCCTGGACCATTGGCCCCTTTTCTACTAGTGATGCCGGTCGCTGCTAGCTGCTGTTGTCAGACATTTCTAGTTGTTGTTGTGCCGTGTGGCTGCCCGACGCCACTGCCATTTTCTGGCTGCTATTGGTACGCACTCGCTGCAGTTCAACATGACAAAAGAGATATTTCTGTTAGAGATTAGCACTGCTGCTGTCCGTGCTTAAAGAAATGAGAATAGAGAGAGAGAGTGTGTGGATAGGATATAGCGGTGGATTGTGGACAAAAACCATCAATTATAGTGAAAAAGTATTTCTTTCTCTGGCACTTAGTGCGTGTGTCTTCCTCTGAATTGTCGTTAATGTGTTCTCTGTACAAAGCATAAACTATGCTTGCTTGTTTGATGTCATATTTAATTGGCAATATGAAAATAAAGGATCAGTTTTTCACATGCATTCCTGTCATACGAGTTACAAAAAAAAGAGCCTTCCATCTAGTAGTCATTTGTATGTATGTTACGTCGCGCTTGCCCACATATACTACGACTAGGAAGTTCAAAGAACAGAAAACTATAAGTTCAGGTGTGAAACCACAAAAAAATTTAGAGAAGAAAAAATAGTACGTAAAAGCCAGGAAGTTCAACCAGAGAAACACAGAAAGATGAGGGGAAAAAAATCCAATAGTTCATTTTTGAGAAAACGTGAAACTTCAAAAAAAAAAGAAAATATCAATAAAAATCCATGTGCAAAAAATAACAGAGATTTAAGAGGGGAAAACTCAAGAGTATTGTGGGCACCTAGAAGTTCATATACTATGTCCCAAGAATTTCGAAGAATAAAAAAACTGGAAGTGAAGTTCAAAAACAAGGGTGCAAAAGAAGTCCAATTTTCTCCCCGATTTAGAAAAAAGGAATGTTGCTAGAGAATCTATATAAGAAGGGGTGATTTTGAAAGTTCATGTGTAGCGAACATCGAAGTTCAAACCAAAAAAATGTAAACAAAAAAAATCATGGAATTCAAAGAATAAAAACTATGGAGTTTCATAAAAAAATAGCACGTGAAGTTCATGTTTCAGAAATTCTGAAGTTCACGTGTAGTACATAAAGAAGAAAATTTATTAAATGAAAAAAAAGAGATCACCGAGGCCATTTCAATGAAAAGCAAAAAATGCATAAAAATGTCATGACAAAATTCTACAAGAAGTTCACATTTTAAAACGAAGCAGGTCGACGTTAAGGAAAATGAAGTTTTTAATATCTAAAAGTCAAATTTGGAAGGTCAAAACTTTGAGCAAGAAGTTCAAATAAAAAAATACTTCAAAAATCTTTATAACGGAGTTTCCCCATTTATAAAAAAATCAAAGAAGTCCAAATTGGAAAGGAGGAGAATTTCAAAAGATTTTATAGAAACAGATTTCCCCCTTTCTATAAAAAATAGAAGTCAAATTAAAATAACGGCGCGGTTTCATTGTTTATATAAAAAAGGATTTGCCCCTGACTAACCAATAAAACTAAGAAGTTCAAGTTTAAAAAATGGTGAACTTCGATGTCTATGAAAAATTCAGATTTTTCACATTATTAAAAACAAACCAAGAAGTACAAAATTTTAAAACAAGAAATTCAAAAGACTCGATTTTCCCCATTACTAAAGAATAAAACTAATAAAAATGTTTGATGGTTATTTGAAAACATATTTTTTTTCTATGAATAAGACTAAGAAGTTCAATTCAAAATAATAGAGAAGTTCGAAGTGTATAAAAAACTCAGATTTGTTGCAAGAAGTTCACGTGCACGGTTTTAGAATTTATATTGCGGGACGTTCAACCTCCAATTACATGTTTTAAAATGGCAAAAAATGACGTTTGACCTTCAATTGTATGTAATTCGACATATACACAAAAATGTGACAGAAGTTTATAGTGAAAAAAATGAGAAGTTCAAGTACTGCGAGGAATGCATTTCAGGTGAGAGTAAAAGTATAGAAAAATAAAAGTCTTAGAATTTTTGTTGAAAGAAGTTCAAGTGCTCTGTCCGGGGAAGTTCAAAAATTCTTGCGAGAGAGGTTCACCTCGTATTTTCATGTTCGATTTTTTTTGTATAAAAATCGAATGCAATTCTTTACTCAAAATATAAAAAGGTGAAGTTCATATTGAAATAACAAAGAAGTTCGGAGTTTATTAAAACCTAGGATTTACCTGTTTAACAAATAAAGAACATAATGCCATTATTTGCACTTCTAAAAACGGCTCATAAACAAAAAAAGAGTTGCTAGAAGTTCAAGTGCTCGGCAAGGAAAAGTTCAAATAATTCTTGTGAGAGAGGTTCACCGTGTATTTAGATGTCCAAAATACATAAAAAATATGTTGTTTTTTGTGTTTTAAAAAAATTCTCTCAAAGCAGAGAGAAGTTCAAAGTGATAACAACCATAAGTTCACGTACTAGATGGTGTGTATTTCATATAAGAAAAATATAATAAAAGTCTAACAGAGTGAAGTTCAAACAGACATGCCCCAGAAGTTCAACTACATCACGCAGTGCAAAAAACAACACGTTAAAAACAGAGTGAGGTTCAAACAGACATGCCCGAGAAGTTCAAGTACTTCACGTAGTGCGTTTCCGTTCACGATGAAGGCAGAAATCATGATCTCGCCATTTTCTAATTTACTTCAAAACGGCAGGAATGTCATTTGTGTAAGTGCAAGTCCTCGGTCAGAAAAAGTTCAAAAATTTATTATGAGAGAGATTTATACAAAAGGAATATCATTTGTGTAACACTGACGAATGGATGAGAAAATTACAAACAAAAATAAGTCACAGAAGTTCAACGTGAAAACAACATGAAGTTCAACTACTACGCTGAATGAATTTCAGATGAAAAACTTTTAAAATCGTTGCGAGTATGAAAAAATGATCAACACGGGAAAGTTACGTGTTTACAGCAGCTTTCCATCGGTATATCACTTGCTCAATTCTGGTGAGTGGTTGGAGAGCTAGGAGCAGTGGATAGAGATATACGAGTAAAAAAAGCACGTGAAAAACAGAGTGAAGTACAAGTACACGTGCCGAGAAGTTCAGGTTCTTCACGCGGTGCATTTTCGAAGAATCAGTTTCGCGATAAAGGCAAAATGAATGATCTCGCCATTTTCGCAATTACTTGAAAACGGCTAGGAATCAGAGAAAACCATAAATATGAAAAAGTTTCCATTTTCCGTAGCTTTTCAGTGGTATATTACTTGCCCCATTCCGATAAAGTATGTAGAAATTATGCCAAAAATACGTTTTTATTCATTTGCCAATTTGACTTAAAACTGTAATGAATTAGGAGAAACAATATAGACAAAAAAGTTTCGCATTTTCTCAAGTTTTCCAATGCCGTATCATTTGTTGCATTCGGACGTAAGGTTAAAAACTTATCTCGAAAATACGAACTTGGTGGAACTTGTATCGTTTTCTGAATTAATTTTAAACCGTTCCAAATTAGAAAAACTTTTAACATGAAAATGTAGCGCATTTTTCACAAGCTTTCAAATGTCATATCATTTGCCTCAAATGGATTAGCCATTTAGAAATTACATTGAAAATATGAACTCGGTTGTTTGGTTTGCAAAATTTTACGATTTTCAAAATTACTCTTTATACAGAGGGAATTAGAGAAAACTTTCAACATGTCGAACGAGCGGTTTTCCAGCAGCTTTCCAACGCTATATTATTTACCTCATTCCGATAAACGGTTTAGAAATGCGATCGAAAATACGATTCACGTTTTTTGTGTGAGGAAAAAACGGTTTTCAAAACTGCTGTTAAACCGCGTACATTTTGCCAAAAATTTAACTTGGATCATGATATTGGTGTCCATAGCTTTCCAACGGTATATCACAAGCCCCATTTAGACACATTTTAGCTGAAGTTCATCTAGTACTTGGGGAAGGTCAGGCGCGTTACTCGGGAAGTTCATGTTGTGATCAGAATATTATTCTGATTCCGTGATCAGAATTGTGTGTGTGTGTGTGTGTGTGTGTGTCTATATATATAGGGAAAATCCATCCTACCGCCCGGTGGTAGTTACCCCACATGTCTCATATACTACCATGTGGTACTATATATATTATTTTATTATTTTAAATATGTTCATATACTATATCTAAGATATTCCAAAGCAAGTTACATGAAAAAATTGCATATGAGCCCATAATTTTTGTTATATTTATAAAATACATACATATTTGTATGTAAAAATGAGCATACTTAAAAAATGGTACATACTACCTAAAAATTAGTATATATACTAGCTAATCATTGTTATATATATATATGAACATATTAATTTACAGTTTTGCTAAAGCACATCTAGATGTGCCATAAGTACAGTTTTGCTAAAGCACATCTAGATTTGAAGACTACAAGAGCAATAAACTCTTCTAGAACAACCATGTCAATACAACAAAATGGCAGCTGATCGGAGCACTTTTCACCGCCAGAAAAGAAGACTTGGTATACACTATACAAACACAAAGCAACTTGTTCTTACGAAATATACACTATGATATAGAGGCCATGAGGCCCTATTGGGCGGTCGACAACAAGTGGTGATGCAGCCATGAACCTCGAGTATGACGACGCCTAAATCATCTTAGCCTCATGTGATGAGCCGGCAACATTGCCCGACCAGGGCGTCCCTCCCCAACGACCCATAGGGAGGCTTTGACGGTCGGAGGAGGAGACGCAGATGGCTGGACAATTGGGGGCTGGTGGAAGGCGCCCGTGACACGAGAGGAGGTCACGGCAAGGCGGGAGGAGGTTGGAGTGACAACGCAGTAAATTCGGTATGCGGTCTGGTGCAGTTTGATTTGAACTAAAAGTCAAAATTGCCCTCACTACCAAGACAAATGTCAAAGTTACCCTATAAATGGATGGCTACATTTGGCTGGTACTTCCACACATAGGGTGCCATAAAATTTCTCAAAATTTAACCTTTTTTATGGCCATTGTGCTATAAATTATCCCATGCAAATGCATGGGTTGGCGACTTGTGTTTCTAATTATTGTAGAATTTTTGTAGCTTTTCTACATTTTTAAGGACACATTAGCTACTTTTAGAATATAATATTATACTACATTTCTTTGTTTTCTAGAGTTCTTAGGTTTCGAGCATCTCCAAGCATTTTGTCACTTCAAAATCAGAATATGCATTATGTGTTCATATATTGAGTCTTTCCATCTTTAATATCTGGTGACCTTTTAAGTAGTTAATGTTTGTTAGTTTGCTAATATACCAAATCTTAATTCAAGTCGGTATATATTATTTTATCTTACCTTCCGTAATTATTTTATTTTCGTTCTGAAAGCTTCTCTAAATTATATTCAACCCTCCATTTTAGTGAAGGCTTTTTTAATGTTTTTTTGTGGGGATGCTTTTTTTTAATCTTAGAATCATGTTTATATCTTAACTATCCATTAGCTTTGTACAATATGAACCATCAAAATTATGTTGCTTCGATATTGCATAGATAGATTATCACAGTAGCTATATGTGAGTGGACAAAATTTGCAATTTGGATAAATCGATTTTGTGGAGGGATGAACGGTTGGAGGAGAAAGAATGCTGGAGGACGAAGAAAGAAGGATGGCCGTTGGATCTAAATCGAATGACCCATAAAATTGACTTACCCGATATAAATTTTCAGATGGCTTAGGTATATAGCTGGTCACATAGATTATTTATTCGACCTATCGTAATCATGTCTTAGTTTCCTTCCATGCAAATAGTACTAGGACTCAAACTCATCAACTATCTAAAGTCTAAAACCTGGACACACCATCAAGAGCAATGTCCAACATATGGTCTCCTATCTGTCCCGGTTTTAAATTTCAGTTTCAGAAATATTTCAGCACCTGCCGTAATTACTGAATTTCAGTGATTTCGGTTTGCATTTCAGCCAAATGACTGAAATATTCACTTGAAATTCAAGAAAATATCTGATATTTTTGTGTACATCTGAAATGGCTGAAAGGTAAATATGTTGATGTATAGTGAAATTATTGAAATTCAATACAATTCATCGAAATCTCACTGGAAGTTAAAACCATGCTATCAGTACCATGTGAAATTTACAACAGAGAGTTGAATTGTTGATGGAATAACAAATGTATCAATCACAGCCTTCTTCGGCTGCCAGAATATCATGTCAGTAGAGCCAAATTGCTACGTACTGTACATGCCATGGCTTCCATCGGCTATAACTTCATGGACAGAAAGAGCGCACATATCAATACATCATGGCTTACATAGTTACATTTGCTCTAACTTCATCGACAGAGAGTGTACGCGACGAACCTTCTCAGTAGCAAAGCAACCAGAGCGAGATCATATGCAGCACTTGCTGCATCCGTCACCGGAATAGCGGCATACATTATCCTGACAAAGCAATGCTTAACCGAGCATTGGAGTGTCCTCCACTCCTCCTACGGCTTGTTTGTTAATTCCCTTTGATTATGATCTAAAATGTTGGAGCTTTGTTTATCTTAATTATATCTAGTATGCTTTGCCAGTGTTGCAGTTCACATGCATGGTTTGTCTCTGAGAGTATAAATTAAGTGACTTTCATTTGCCAATGCACTAGTGCCAATTCACAAACTTTCAGTGACATGACAAGCTAGAAACACACTCCTTGCCAACTTCACCCTGTCCTCCTGCTCCTGGCCGTGGCCGTACTTGGTGCTGCTGCTGACTACACACCGTTTGATGGAGCGTCCGTCTGCAGTCTGCTCAACGGAGAACAACTACACCAACGGCAGCGACTACGAGATCAACGTCGATCAACTCCTCCACGACCTTCGTGACGGCGTGATCCGGAATGGCAGCTTCTTCGAGACCAATTACGGCAAGTATCCCAGCAGGGTATATGGCCAGGCGATGTGCTACGCCGACTGCGAGCGCACGCAGTGCGAGCTCTGCTTGCAGGCGGCGCCGTCGTACGTGATGACCAAAGGGTGTCCGTACAGCCGGCAGGCCGCCATCATGTATAACTGCTGCTACCAGCGGTACTCAGACGAGGAATTTTCCGGCCACGCCGACTTGTTCCATGGTGGGTTCGACTTCATACGCCCCGGGAGCTACGGCGATGCCATGAACGAGACTGGGTGGAAGCTGGTAACCCAGCTCATGGCGGAGGCCGCTGGGTCACCGCGGCGGTTTGCCACCCGGGGCCAGACATACGTGAACGAGCACGGCGACTCCCAGGTGATGTACGGCCTGGTGCAGTGCTCCATGGACTTGTCGGCGACCGAGTGCACAAGCTGCCTTAATAATCTCGTGCAACCGAGCATGAGTGCAAACGCCACCGTGGTTAACTACAGGAGGTACGGCTGGTACATCACATACGCACCCGATCCAATCGACATCCGGTCTGCAGGTCGACCTCCAAATGTGCTTCTGAATCTCAATTTTCAGACGTGGTAACGATACTGCTGAATGTCAATTTCTCTTTTGTGCATTGATCACGAGCTGACTTGCCTCAGCGCCGCCCAAAACGACGGCTCGTCTTGGCAGTGTGCGCCGCCGTCACTGGTTCCGTCCTAGTGTTGATCTGCGTTAGACTAGCCACCATGTTACTAGTTACTACTCTATGTTACTAGTACCTCTATAGTGAGAAGTAACATATGTGTGGTAACATGCAATACTTTATTTATTACCTTGATACGTGTGATGTTACTCGTACTAGTAGTAACTAGCTATGTTACCACATGCCTCTCTTTCTTCATTTATTGCTTGTCACATCATCTATTCTATCTAAATATGTGTGATGTTACTACTTATGTTACTCCCACTATAGGTAATCTTAGCATCTCAGTGCGTCTCTTTTCGCGCCGCCAAGAGAGGACTCCCTGCGGGGTGAATAAAGGAGACAACAAGACCATGGAAAACGAGTTCAGGAAAGAGACAAGACCCAGGCAGTTCCGCTATAGCGAGCTGGCAGCTGCAACCGACAACTTCTCAGACGACACAAAACTCGGGGAAGGTGGGTTTGGCTTAGTGTACAAAGGGTTCTTGAAGGATTTGAGAATTGAGGTAGCTATCAAGAGAGTGTCCAAGGACTCCAAGCAGGGGAGGAAGGAGTACGCCTCTGAGGTGAGGGTCATAAGCCGGCTTCGGCAACGCAACCTCGTGCAGATCGTTGGTTGGTGCCATGCCGGCGGCGAGCTCCTTCTGGTCTATGAGCTGATGCCCAACAGTAGCCTCAACGTTCACCTTCACGGCTCGGGCAATGTACTATATATGGTAGCCTATCAGGTCAGATGACGTTAATTTAGATGCCGCTTTTTTTGGATTCGGCATCGCTCTCTCCCTCACTCATGTGCTCTCATTCCTCTTGCTTTCACGCATCTCTGCGGCTCCGCCTAGCTCGTCGCCACCGAGGACGACAACAGTGGTCGCCTCCCTCCCGCCATGCTTTCCTGGAACGACGGGGAATCGAGCTCAAACTCTGACTGCGACATCACTAGCATGGAGCTGGGCAGTGGGTAAGTTATTTTTTTGCCCACGGCTAGGGTTAGGGTTCTTTCATAGCTAGGGTTAGGGTTCTTGGTGAGGTGGAGTTACAGTTCTTGATGAGCTAGGGTTGTTCCTGGGCTAGGGTTAGGGTTCTTGCTGAACTAGGGTTAGTGCAATTGGGGATTGATCTTTTTGATTTAGGTGAGATCGGGGGTTAAAACTATTGTTGGCCTTGTGGATGCAGGAGACCCCTGACACCATTATGGAGCCCCTTTTTGTGGCCAACGTGAGAATTCTGAGCCCAAACGCATGCTGCACCACATGAGACCTATTAAGTGCGTGGCTTTTGAAGGAATTTCAACTAGAAGACGTTTCTATGGTTGTCCAATGCAGGTTATGTGCCAACTTTTCCTCTAAATTTAGCAATAGATCTATTAAGTATAGCTATTCATTTTCTGAACCCATCCATTATGTAGCGAATTTTATTGAAAACGCCTTGTAGTATAAATTAAGTGTCATGTTTTGAATGTAAAGAATTTGTAGAAGAAGCATATTCAGTTAGTAGAACTGACTGAACTTGTATAAGTATCAATTTCAATAAGTAGATTCAGTAACTGGATATGCACTAGTATAAGTAACTGAATATGTATAAGTAGCGGATTTAGTAACTGAATGTGATGCATTTGTAAAACATAGTGATTGCTCAACCCATGCATTAGTATCAATAGGAGATTCAAGGCTACACGAGATCGACTACACGAGACTCTGATCGACTACAAGCATCACCAACACTACTTTTGCTGCGGTGACTATGCGTCTAGTGATAAAACCTGGACACGTGATCTATCTCTAGCAGCTGTTCTTGGTTGCGTGGTAGAAATTTTTTTATTGGCGCTAGAGTAGCATACCGCGTGTCCAAACATGTGCAACTGTTACTAGCAGCCCGTTCGACGATGTTGTGACTGCCAGCGCAGCTACTGCAACAATGTCGAGGACTGCAGGACTTGTTGCAAGGGAGTGGGGCATGAGGCACTGCGTGTTGCATGGGGCGAGAAGGGTTGTGAGTTGGCGGAGTAAGTTTGTAGGAGAGTTTGGGGCACGTGGAGCCAAAACCGTTTTGACCATGTTTAATGGACAATCTAACAAAAAGGAGAAGGACAGGGGTCGCTAGTCAGAAAAGCTATAACTATCAGTTCAAATTTAAAATGAGTTAAATCTTTCCAAATTGGATTTGAAACTATGACCTGTCAGTTAACAGCCTACCATTGTGCTACCCCTGTTTTAACTGTTAAGGGTAAGGAGTTCAAAAAAACTGTTGAGGGTCAGAGTGTAGTCAACAAACTAAAATTAGATTTGTTTTTACACTATGGCAGTACATCAAAGTTGATTTCTGCATAGAAAAATTATATTGCATCTGTCCCAAAATACTTATCTTAGATTTTTCATAGATAGAGATGTATTTAACACTGAAACGTATCTATATACATTCATATCTAAATACATCTGTATCTAGATAAATTAAGAAAAGTAATTGGGGACGAAGGAGGTACAATTTGACTAATAATATAGTACCACGGAGATGTTGTACAACAGAAAAGACAGATGCTTGTGTTGACAAATCTACTGTTTTGTATATACTCCCTCCGTTCCTAAATATAAGTCTTTTAAGAGATTGCATTAAAGACTACATACAGAGCAAAATGAGTGAACCTATACTCTGAAAGGCATCTATATACATCCGAATGTAGTTTCTATAGTGCAATATTTAAAAAGACTTATATTTAAGAACGAAGGGGGTAGCATCGAAACTTTTCATGCATCAACCGTCCAAACTAAAGCTAGCGTGCCGTTGCAATCGAGCAGACAAACCACAGTACCATTATATTGGCTGCTGAGTGGTGCTGGTGCTGTCACCCGTATCGAAGTCTGGCATGGGAAGAGGACCGGCTGGATGGCCAACCGGCGGCAACCTCTCCGGAAGCGGCGCCTCCAACCGCAGCACGTTGATGGCCTGCCGTATGGACGGCCTTAGGTTCCGGTCGTGGCACGTGCACCAGAGGCCGACGACCAGCACGCGCTCCACCTCCTGGGGATCAAAGTTCCCATTCAATCGCGCATCGGCCGCGTCGAGGATCCTCCCTTGGCCGTAAAGCTCCGACACCCGCTGCGCCAGGTGGATCAGCGTGCCGTCCGGCCGAGCCACGATGGGCCTCCGCCCACACGCGATCTCGAGCAGCACGACACCAAAGCTGTAGACGTCCGACTCGGTGCTGGCTCTCCCGGTGACCGTGCACTCCGGGTCCATGTACCCCAGCGTGCCGGCGAGCTCCGTGGTGTGCGACCCTCTGTCGTGGTCGACGAGCCTGGCGAGCCCGAAGTCGCCGAGCTTGGCGTTGAACGACGCGTCCAGCATCACGTTGCTGGTCTTGATGTCCCTATGCAGAACGCACTCCTCCCAGTCCTGATGTAGGTATAGAAGCGCAGAGCCGATCCCCAGCACGATCTTATGCCTGAAGTAACCATTAGATTTAGAGTTGAAGCGATCATCATAGTATTAATTAAGTTGTTGCTGATCCGGATCGGATCAAAGCAACAGTTATATGCATGAAGGTCGTCACCAAACCTGACTGGCCACCATAGTACATTGTCCGCGCCGTGAAGATGAACGTCAAGGCTGCTGTTGGGCATCAGCTCATAGACCAGGAGGAGCTCGCCACCGGCGTGGCACCAGCCAACGATCTGCACGAGGTTGCGGTGTCGAAGCCGGCTTATGACTCTCACCTCAGACGCGTACTCCTTCATCCCCTGCTTGGAGCCCTTGGACACTCTCTTGATAGCCACCTCAATCCTCAAGTCTTTGAGGAACCCTCTGTACACTGAGCCAAACCCGCCTTCTCCGAGCTTTTTGTCGTCGGAGAAGTTGTCGGTGGCAGCTGCCAGTTGGCTGTAGCGGAACTGCCTGGGTCCGGTCCCTTTCCTGAACTCGTTTCCCATGGCCTCGTTGGCTTCTTTTGAGGAGGCCCTTCTCTCTAGGCGGCGCAAAATGAGCCGTACTGAAATGCTAACGCAGATCAACAGTAGGACGGAGCCGGTAACGGCGGCACACACCGCCAGAATGGGCCGGCGTTTTGGGCGGCGCGGAGGTAAGTCAGGCAAGTCAGCTCCTGATCAACAGTATAATGCACAAAAAAGGTAAACAGAGATTCAGCAGTGCTGTTACGACCCAACGGCTGTAAAGATTGCGATCACTCTACATTAATTTAAAGGAGGTCAACCTGCAGCAGAATGGAACTGGAAGTCGATTGGAGCGGGTGTGTGGGTGATGTAGCAACCGTACCTCCAGTATTTAGCAATGGTGGTGTTCTGGCTCTGCATGCTCGCAAGTGTGTTGTTAAGACAGTCGGTGCACTCGCGGGGCGACAGGCCTCTGGCGCACTGCACCAGGCCGTACATCACCTGGGAGTCGCCGTTCTCGTCCACGTATCTCTGGCTCCCGTTGGCGAACCGCCGAGCCGACCGGGCGGCGGCCGCCATGAGCTGGGTTACCAGCTTCCACCTCGTCTCTCTCATCGCATCGGGGTAGCCGCCACTCTTATATACCTCTACGTTTAACCCATTGCCGAACATGTAGGCGTGGCCGGAAATGTTGGCGTCTGAGTAGCGTTGGTAGCAGCAGTTGTACATGATGGCGGCCTGCCTGCTGTGGGGGCATCCTTTGGTCATCACATAGGACGGTGCCACCTCCAAGCAGAGCTGGCACTTTGCCCAGCCACAGTCCACGTAGCACATGACTTGGCCAAATACCTTGTCCGGGTAAATACCCAGACTGGTCTCGTAGAAGCCGTCATTCCCCAGAGCCCCGTCACGAAGGTTGTGGAGGAGGTGGTCGAGGTTGATTTCGTACTGGCTGCCGTCGGTGTAGTTGTTGTCCGTCGAGCACACGGACGCCGGATCATACGGTGTGTAGTCATCAGCAGACGCAGCACTAAGTCTAAGTGTGGCCACGGCCAGGAGCAGGACAGGGTGGAGGCGCCAAGGAGCCATGGCTGGCCGCACAGACTGTGTTTCTAGCTTGCCATGGCACTGGAATTTGGTGGAGTCGGCACTGGTGCCTTTCAGATGGAAGTCACTTTATTTATACTCTGAGAGAGACCATGTGAGCTACAACGCCGGCAAAACATGCCAGACAAACAGAGCTCCAAGATTTTAGAACGAGCCGTAGGAGGACACTCCAATGCGCGGTTAGCCTTCCTTCCTTTTTCTCTGAGGAGATAATGCATGCAGCTGTATATTCAGGCGACGGATGCAGCAATGCTGGTTTGTTTTCTACTTAAAAAGTTCGACACACACTCTTTCTGCGGATGAAGTCAGAGACGATGTCGTAAGCCGTGACTTGTTACGTTATAAGCGATGGCATGTACGCAGTTTGGCCCTGCTTTGGTTTTCTTGACCCAAGATTTGGCTCTACTGACGTGGAGCTCTGGTAGCAGAAAGAAGGCTGTTTTTTTTACAATATTTGTTATCCCATCAGGCATCAGCTGTTCAAGTCATTGGTGTAAAGTTCCCAAGGCACAGAAACGAGACCGCACGTTGTTGGACATAAGTTCTTGATGGGCCAAAATCACAAAATCGACCTTTTTAGTAAAGTTTTCCATGATATGATCTTATTCCGAAAGCTTTCTGAACCTAACATGGTTTACAAACACCGCTCATCCGGACTTTTGGGAACACGAGCCAACGCCATAGTCAAACGGTGTTTGCCGCAGGCCCATGCTCGACCAGTCAGTGCTAATCGCGCTAATGCGACAATGGCAAACGCCACGGAGCCCGGATTTCTACCCAGACCCAAACACCATGTGGCCTTGGGCTCCCCACTCTAACCATGAACAACATGCACGCCGGTGTTTGCCCCTCAAGTGGTTCAGTGGTCAGGCTATACTTCGTGTCTCTTAGGGCATTTCCAGCCTTTGCCCCCCCACCCTCAGGGGGCACGTAAAATCGCTGCCTGGGGGCGAGCCGATGCTAAAATCGGCGAGGGGGCGAGCGGCCATCCAGCCGCCGGCCCCAGGGTCACCCAGACGCGGTTTTTTTTAAAAGGAATTCGGCAAAGTTCGGCAAATATGACATATATTCGACATGCTCGACGTTACATAATAAGTTATTAAGAAAAACCCAACTAGGGGGCGAAGAAGTCGCTGAGCGCCGCGAAGTCGCCGACGTCGCCGCCATCCTCGTCGTCGTCGGCGGCTTTCTCCTTCTTGACGCGGCCGCCCCTGTTGGATCCCTCCCCGGCGTCGCCCTGGCGGACCGGCGATGACGACGCGTCATCATCGCTATCGTCGAGGACGACGACGCCTCCCTCGTCCCGGCCATGGCGTCGAGCTTCTAACCGCTCGTAGGCGAGGCGCTGGCGCTCCAGCTCCGTGCGCGCCCAGTCTTCACGCGCCCACTTGAGGGCCGCCGCGTTGTCGAGCTCCTTCTTGACGCCGCCCCCGAGCTCGGGCTCCGTCTTCACGACGGGGAGCCCCGGCTCCGTCTTGACGGCGGCGATCCCCCGCTCTGTCTTTGGCTTGACGCAGCGCGGAGGAGCCGAGGAGGAGGCGCGCCTGCCGCCCTCGTTGATGACGATGCCGGCGCTGCGGGTGCACCGGCCGAGCGGCGTCTCCGCGGCGGGCTTGGCCTTGATGCCGAGCAGCGCCGACGAGCCCGAGGAATGAGAGGAGGAGCGAGAGGAGGACTGAGATGAGGAAGACAAGGAGGAGCCGAACCTCCTGGGCATCCATTGCCCGGCGCGGGGGGGGGCGCCGTGGCAGGGTATGCCAGGGGCGGGTCATTGCCGCCCTCGAGGTATGCCAGCACCTCGTGGAGCATGCGGCCGGGTGCGCCCCACCATACGCGGCGCCCCTCGCAGTTCTTGACGCCGCCCACCACCGGCGCCTGATGACCCACAAGTATAGGGGATTTATCGTGGTCCTTTCGATAAGTAAGAGTGTTGAACCCAACGAGAAGCAGAAGGAAATGATAAGCAGTTTTCAGCAAGGTATTCTATGCAAGCACTGAAATTATAGGTAACAAATAGTTTTGTGATAAGATAATTTGTAACGAGCAACAAGTAACAAAAGTATATAAAGTGCAGCAAGGTGGCCCAATCCTTTTTGTAGCAAATGACAAGCCTGGACAAACTCTTATATAGAGAAAAGCGCTCCCGAGGACACATGGAAATTATCGTCGAGCTAGTTTACATCACGTTCATATGATTCGCGTTCGGTACTTTAATAATTTGACATGTGGGTGGACCGGTGCTTGGGTGCCGCCCTTACTTGGACAAGCATCCCACTTATGATTAACTCCTATTGCAAGCATCCGCAACTACAGAAGAAGTATTAAGGTAAACCTAACCATAGCATGAAACATATGGATCCAAATCAGCCCCTTACGAAGCAACGCATAAACTAGGGTTTAAGCTTCTGTCACTCTAGCAACCCATCATCTACTTATTACTTCCCAATGCCTTTCTCTAGACCCAAATAATGGTGAAGTGTCATGTAGTCGACGTTCACATGACACCACTAGAGGAGAGACAACATACATCTCATCAAAATATTGAACGAATACCAAATTCACATGACTACTAATAGCAAGACTTCTCCCATGTCCTCAGGAACAAACGTAACTACTCATAAAGCATATTCATGTTCATAATCAGAGGAGTATTAATATGCATAAAAGATCTGAACATATGATCTTCCATCAAATAAACCAACTAGCATCAACTACAAGGAGTAATCAACACTACTAGCAACCTACAGGTACCAATCCCAAACTTAGGAACAAGAATTGGATACAAGAGATGAACTAGGGTTTGAGAGGAGATGGTGCTGGCGAAGATGTTGATGGAGATTGGCACCCTCCCGATGAGAGGAGCGTTGGTGATGACGATGGTGATGATTTCCCCTTCCCGGAGGGAAGTGTCCCCGGCAGAACAGCTCCGCCAGAGCCCTAGATTGGTTCCGCCAAGGTTCTGCCTCGTGGCGGCGGAGTCTCGTCCCGAAAGCTTACTTATAATTTTTCTTCGGACGAAAGACTTCATATAGCAGAAGATGGGCACCGGAGGGCCAACAGGGGGCCCACGAGGCAGGGGGCATGCCCAGGGGGGTAGGGCACGCCCCCACCCTCGTGGCCAGGGTGTGGGCCCCCTCTGGTATTTCTTCCGCTCAGTATTTTTTATTATTTCCAAAAACAACTTCCGTGGAGTTTCAGGACTTTTGGAGTTGTGCAGAATAGGTCTCTAATATTTGCTCCTTTTCTAGCCCAAAATGCCAGCTGCCGGCATTCTCCCTCCTTATGTAAACCTTGTAAACTAAGAGAGAATAGGCATAAGTATTGTGACATAATGTGTAATTACAGCCCATAATGCAATAAATATCGATATAAATGCTTGATGCAAAATGGACGTATCAACTCCCCCAAGCTTAGACCTCGCTTGTCCTCAAGCGGAAGCCGATAACGATAAATATGTCCACATGTTTAGAGGTAGAGGTGTCGATAAAATAAAATGCGGACATGAGGGCATCATGATCGTTCTTATAACAACAACATATATGGATAATTTCATATGATTTTTTTATGCTCAAGTAATAATCTATTCACAGTGCAAAGTATGAATCAGAAACTTCACTGAGAACTAACAAACTATAATCTCAGTCATTGAGGCAATTGCAATTTATCATAACATCAGAAAGAGTCTATGTCAGAGCTTTTTAGCAAGTCCACATACTCAACTATCATTTAGTCTTTCAAAATTGCTAACACTCACGCAATACTTGTGGTTACGGAGTTTTAATCAGACACAAAGAAAGATAGGGGCTTATAGTTTCGCCTCCCAACCTTTTACCTCAAGGGTAATGTCAACAATAATAGTTCATGCTAATTTACATCCAATTAGATATATGTATCAGGATCTTTTCAACACACTGTGCTTGCCAAAGGATAAAATGTAAAAAGGAAAGGTGAAGATCACCATGACTCTTGCATAAGGTAGAAGATAGAAGTAAAAGATAGGCCCTTCGCAGAGGGAAGCAGAGGTTGCCATGCGCTTTCAGGGTTGGATGCACAAAATCTTAATGCGAAAGAACGTCACTTTATATTGCCACTTGTGATATGGACCTTTATTATGCAGTCCGTCACTTTTATTTCTTCCACATCACAAGATCGTATAAAGCTTATTTCCTCCACACTAATCATCATACATATTTAGTGAGCAATTTTTATTGCTTGCACCGATGACAACTTACTTGAAGGATCTTACTCAATCCATAGGTAGATATGGTGGACTCTCATGGCAAAACTGGGTTTAAGGGTATTCGGAAGCACAAGTAGTATCTCTACTTGGTGCAAAGAATTTGGCTAGCATGAGGGGGAAAGGCAAACTCAACATGTTGGATGATCCATGGCAATATACTTTACATCAGATATAAGAAAACATAACCCATTACGTTGTCTTCCTTGGCCAACATCAAATCTTTAGCATGTCATATTTTAATGAGTGCTCCCAATCATAAAAGATGTCCAAGATAGTATATTTATATGTGAAACCTCTCTTTCTTTATTACTTCCTATTAATTGCAACGATGACCAAAACTATGTTTGCCAACTCTCAACAACTTTTAATCATCATACTCTTTATATGTGAAGTCATTACTCTCCATAAGATCAATATGATCTCTTTTTATTTCTTTTTATTCTTTTCTTTTTTCTTTTATTCCCTCAAGATCATGGCAAAATAATCAAGCCCTTGACTCAACACTAATCTTTATTATATAGCTCACGAACTCGATTACATAGAGGGATCATAAAGCAAAACTCAAAACTAAATCATACCAAAAACTTTATTCTACTAGATCAAAATACTACTAAAAGGATCGAACTAAGAAAAACGGTAAAGATAGGAGATTTGGTGGTGATACGATACCGGGGCACCTCCCCCAAGCTCGGCAGTTGCCAAGGGGAGTGCCCATACCCATATGGTTATGTCTCCTTTGTTGGTGAAGAAGATGGTGGAGTTCTTGACGATGGGTAGTCGCACATCGAGCACAAGAGATCCTCCAACTTGCGGATAATGCCCTTGAGTGGGACGATATGCGCCTTCAACAAAATATTTTCACGTGTGAGATACTTGTTTTGTATACGAGCTAACTCAATCATCTTGAAAGCCTCGATCTCAGTTGGGGTAAGAAGATTGTGATCAAGTTGAAGGGTGTCTTCTGCTGCCGGAACTTGGTCATCCATGGCCTTCTTGATCCCTTCATCCTTGTTGATCTCCATGGGTTCTTCCCTCTTCAGCTCTATCTTCATTAGCCAAGCATCGTTGTCACCATTGTTGGAGGAGACGACATGATGCCTGGCCTTGACAACCCTGGCAGAAAACAGCTCGAAACAAGAACAGAGGACAATTGCGTGATACAGGAGTCAAAATGGAGTCCGGAGAGCACACAAGGTGCCCATGAGGCAGGGGGGCGTGCCCAGGGAGGTAGGGCACGCCCTCCACCCTCGTGGAGCCCTTGTGTCCTTCCCGGACTGCTTCTTATTTTTCTAATTTTCTAAATATTCCAAAACGGAGAAAAATTGCCATTAGAACTGTTTTGGAGTCGGTTTACTTACCGTACCACATACCTATTCCTTTTTGGAGTCTGAAACGTTTTGGAAAATGTCTCTTATGTAATCCTCCGGGGTTACGGTTTCAATAACATTGGTTTCAACATTTATAGGATTACCTGAGATATAATGTTTAATTCTTTGACCGTTCACCACCTTTGGATTTGTGCCCTCGGAGTTGTTGATTTTTATGGCACCGGAACGATAGACCTCCTCGATAACGTAAGGACCTTCCCATTTAGAGAGAAGTTTTCCTGCAAAAAATCTTAAACGAGAGTTGTATAGCAATACATAATCACCTACATTAAACTCACACTTTTGTATTCTTTTGTCATGCCATCTTTTAACTTTTTCTTTGAACAACTTGGCATTCTCATAGGCTTGGGTTCTCCATTCATCAAGTGAGCTAATGTCAAATAACCTCTTCTCACCGGCAAGTTTAAAATCATAGTTGAGCTCTTTAATAGCCCAATATGCCTTATGTTCTAGTTCGAGAGGTAAGTGACATGCTTTTCCATAAACCATTTTATATGGAGACGTACCCATAGGATTTTTATATGCAGTTCTATAGGCCCATAATGCATCATCAAGTTTCTTGGACCAATTCTTCCTAGATCTATTAACAGTCTTTTGCAAAATTAATTTGAGCTCTCTATTACTCAATTCTACTTGACCACTAGACTGTGGGTGATATGGGGATGCAATTCTATGATTAACATCATACTTAGCAAGCATTTTACGGAAAGCACCATGAATAAAATGTGAACCACCATCAGTCATTAAATATCTAGGGACTCCAAACCTCGAAAAAATAACTTCTTTAATCATCTTAATAGAAGTGTTATGATCAGCACTACTAGTTGGAATAGCTTCTACCCATTTAGTAACGTAATCAACAGCAACTAAAATATGTGTATATCCATTAGAGGCAGGAAACAGTCCCATATAATCAAAGCCCCAAACATCAAATGGTTCAATAACAAGTGAATAATTCATAAGCATTTCTTGACATCTACTAATATTACCAATTCTTTGACATTCATCAGAGGATAAGACAAACTTACAGGAATCCTTGAAGAGAGTAGGCCAATAAAAACCGGATTGCAATACCTTATGTGCAGTTCTATCTCCAGCGTGGTGTCCTCCATAAGCCTCAGAGTGACACTTGCGTAGGAGCTGTTCCTGTTCATGCTTAGGTACACAACGTCTAATAAAACCATCTACTCCTTTATAAATATGCGGGTCAGCCCAAAAGTAATGTCTCAAATCATAGAAAAACTTTTTCTTTTGCTGGCATGTGAAACTAGGTGGTATAAATTTAGCAACAATGTAATTAGCATAATCAGCATACCATGGAGCAGTACGAGAAGCATTTATCACATTTAATTGTTCATCGGGAAAGCTATCATCAATAGGTAGTGGGTCATCAAGAACATTTTCTAACCTAGACAAGTTGTCTGCAACGGGGTTCTCAGCTCCCTTTCTATCAATAATATGCAAATCAAATTCTTGTAGCAAGAGAACCCATCTAATAAGTCTAGGTTGAGCATCTTTCTTTTTCATAAGATATTTAATAGCAGCATGATCCGTGTGAATAGTTACTTTAGAATCAACAATATAAGGTCTAAACTTATCACATGCAAATACAACTGCTAAGAATTCTTTTTCAGTAGTAGCATAATTTATCTGGGCATTATCTAGAGTTTTACTAGCATATTGAATAACATTTAATTTCTTATAAACTCTTTGCCCTAGAACAACACCTACAGCATAATCACTAGCATCACACATAATTTCAAAGGGTAAATTCCAATCAGGTGGCTGAACGATAGGTGCAGAAATCAATGCTTTCTTAAGTATTTCAAATGCTTCTACACAATTATCATCAAAGACGAATGGTATATCTTTTTGTAATAAATTAGTCAGAGGCTGAGAAATTTTTGAGAATTCCTTAATGAACCTCCTATAAAATCCGGCATCAACTTTAGCTTCTACACAAACTTCTTATACCTTTGATGTCCTTGGGACATGGCATCTTTTCAATAGCATCAACTTTAGCTTTATCAACTCCAATACCTCTTTCAGAAATTTTATGCCCCAAGACAATGCCTTCATTAACCATAAAGTGGCACTTCTCCCAATTCAAGACAAGGTTAGTTTCTTCACATCTCTGCAAAACTCGATCAAGATTGCTCAAGCAATCATCAAAAGAGGATCCATAAACGGAGAAATCGTCCATGAAAACCTCACAAATCTTTTCACATAAGTCAGAGAATATAGCCATCATGCATCTTTGAAAGGTAGCAGGTGCATCACATAAACCAAAAGGCATACGTCTATAAGCAAACGTACCGAAAGGACAAGTAAAAGTGGTCTTAGCTTGATCATCAGCTGACACAGGTATTTGAGAGAAACTAGAATAACCATCTAGAAAGCAAAAATGTGTATGTTTGGATAATCTTTCTAGCATTTGATCAATGAATGGCAAGGGGTAATGATCTTTTTTAGTAGATTTATTTAATTTGCGGAAATCAATTACCATCCTATAACCTGTAATAATTCTTTGCGGAATCAATGCATCTTTATCATTAGGAACGACAGTTATACCTCCCTTCTTTGGGACACAATGGACAGGACTTACCCACTGACTATCAGCAACGGGATAGATTATATCTGCCTCAAGGAGCTTTAGTATTTCCTTTCTTACCACTTCTTTCATCTTAGGTTTCAGGTATCGTTGGTGATCAATAACTGGTTTGGTGTCTTTCTCCAAATTTATTTTATGTTGACATAGAGTGGGACTAATGCCCTTAAGATCATCAAGAGTATATCATATAGCAGCACGGTGCTTCTTCAGAGTTTTCAATAATTTTTCTTCCTCCTTCTCTGAAAGGCTAGCACTAATAATAACAGGATATATCTTCTTTTCATCAAGATAAGCATATTTAAGAGTATCAGGTAATGGTTTAAGCTCAAACACTGGATCACCCTTGGGTGGAGGAGGATCCCCTAGGATTTCAACAGGCAAGTTGTGTTTCAGAATAGGTCCCTATTTAAAGAATACTTCATCTATTTCCCTTATTTCATTCATAAACATATCATTTTCATCGTCTAGCTTATATTGTTCTAAAGGATCGCAAGGAGGTACGACAATAGAAGCAAGACCAATAATTTCATCTTTACTAGGCAATTCCTCTTCACGATGTTGTCTACGAAATTTAGAGAAGTTGAACTCATGAGACATATCACCTAAACCAATAGTAACAACATCCTTTTCGCAGTCTATCCTAGCATTAACAGTGTTTAAGAAGGGTCTACCAAATATAATGGGACAAAAACTATCTTGTGGGGAACCAAGAACAAGAAAATCAGCAGGATGTTTAGTTTTCCCACACAAGACTTCAACATCTCTAACAATCCCAATTGGTGAAATAGTATCTCTATTGGCAAGTTTAATTGTGACATCAATATCTTCTAACTCAGCAGGTGCAATATCATGCATAATTTCTTTGTATAAGTCAATAGGTATTGCACTAGCACTAGCACCCATGTCACATAAGCCATGATAACAATGATATCCTATTTAAACAGAAATAACAGGCATGCCTACCACAGGTCTATGTTTATCTTTAGCACAAGGTTTAGCAATTCTAACAGTTTCATCACAGAAATAAATAACATGCCCATCAATATTATCAGCCAAGAGATCATGAACAACAGCAATATTAGGTTCAACTTTAACTTGCTCAGGAGGTGTATAAGTTCTAATATTGCTTTTATGAACCACAATTGAAGCTTTAGCATGATCCTTTATTCTAACAGGGAAAGGTGGTTTCTCAACATTAGCAGTAGGAACAATAGGATCATTACAAGAGATAGTTTTTTCTTCAACTTTAATAGGCGCAGCTACTTTTACTTCTATGGGAGAATGATATTTAAACCACTTCTCCTTAGGGAGATCAACATGAGTAGAAAAAGATTCACAGAAAGAAGGTACTATCTCAGAGTCAAGTCCATATGTAGTGCTAAATTTATGGAAAACATTGGTATCCATAAAAGATTTAACACAATCAAACTTAGGTGTCATACCTGACTCCTTACCTTCGTTGAGATCCCAATCTTTAGAGTTGCATTTAATTCTTTCCAATAAATCCCATTTGAATTCAATAGTCTTCATCATAAAAGAGCCAACACAAAAGTATCGAGCATGGTGCGATTGTTATCAGAAAGCCGAGCATAAATTTTTTGAATAATCATTTCTCTTGAGAGCTCATGATTGGGGCATGAATATAACATTGACTTAAGCCTCCCCCAAGCTTGAGCGATGCTTTCTCCTTCGCGAGGCCAAAAATTATATATATAATTACGATCACGATGAACGAGATGCATAGGATAAAACTTCTGATGAAATTCCAATTTCAATCGCTTGTAGTTCCATGATCCAATATCATCACATAGCCTATACCATGTCAATGCATCTCCCTTCAAAGATAAAGGGAAGACCTTCTTCTTAATAACATCATCGGGCATACCTGCAAGCTTAAATAATCCACAAACTTCATCCACATAGATTAGATGCTCATTAAGATGTAATGTTCCATCTCCTGCAAAAGGATTAGCTAGCAGTTTTTCTACCATACCCGAAGGAATTTCGAAGTAGAAATTTTCATTTTCAGTAGGTTCAGTAGGTTGAGGAGCAACTCTTTGCTCTATTGGTCGGGGTGAAGATACCCGGAACAAGCACCTCAGAGGATTACTTTCCATAGTAACAAGTGACGGTAAATTTCAGCACACTATATAAATTTTTCCTTACCAAATTCCACCTACCAAAGGCGCTTCACTCCCCGGCAACGGTGCCAGAAAAGAGTCTTGATGATCCATAAGTATAGGGGATCTATCGCAGTCCTTTCGATAAGTAAGAGTGTCGAACCCAACGAGGAGCAGAAGGAAATGATAAGCGGTTTTCAGCAAGGTATTCTCCGCAAGCACTGAAATTATAGGTAACAGATAGTTTTGTGATAAGATAATTTGTAATGAGAAACAAGTAACAAAAGTAAATAAAGTGCAGCAAGGTGGCCCAATCCTTTTTGTAGCCAAGGACAAGCCTGGACAAACTCTTATATAGAGAAAAGCACTCCCGAGGACACAGGGAATTATCGTCAAGCTAGTTTTCATCATGTTTTTTTTGAAGAATCAGTGACAGTGGGAGAGGCTCCCACTGACTTTGTATTACTCACCACATAACAGTTACAGGTGTGTTACAATGGGTTTTAGGCCCCCCCGGCCGTAGGGGTATCAGAAGCAAAAACTAGCGGTCCAAATTCACAATGAAATCAGAAAGAAAAGGATGAACCTTCTCAAGACAGTTATGAATCACCAACCCCAACAAATGTTTGAACCTGGCTAACCACGCGACGAACGAGTGCGGGATCCCCCTAAAATGTTGGTTGTTTATTTCCATCCACAGGCTCCAAGCAGCAAGCAGGAAGATATCCATAAAGAGCGGCCGACGCCAGCTCTCTCTTCCACCATGCAGGATAGCTAGCCTATTGGTTCCTCCTGGCCAGGTCAGACCAACCTTACTCCAACATTGTTTGGCAAAAGGGCACGCGAAGAAGAGATGTTCCACAGTCTCCTCAATGGTTTTGGCAGAGCATGCAAGTGTAGTTGCCCCGCAACAACAAAGTGCCGCCGCTTCAAAGATGTTCCCGTGTTCAAGCGATCGACCATAAGCAGCCACCCAAACATCTTAAAATTGATCGGGCATTTGGATTTCCATAGCCATCCAAAGGCCTCATCAGCTTTCACCTGCTCAAACAGTGGTTGTAGTATTTCTTTGACGAATAACGCCTAGGTCACAGACCCAAACGTCTGCGAGCCGGTTTCAGACCGACATGCAAGGACCCTTGTCAGATCTCTCGATCTCCTCCCTAGCCCGGACCGAAGAGGTAGATTGAAGATCGTGGCGGATCAGTGGTCCCGAGAACCTTGGCAATGGAGTCATCCTCGCTCGTGAGCAAAGAGAAGGCTCATGGATGCGTGTCCATCAGCGTGGAGCCGTGTCCCTAAACCAGACATCTTTCCAAAAGAGAGCTGCAACCATCCCCGGGATGACTTTGGCACCCCACGGAAGGTTCCATTGAGCTGCATTACGCCTTTCCACCGTAATCTAACCCACAGTGCTCGGTGGCATGCGGCACCTTGTTCGTAGTACGCCCCTGCACTAATCGAACCTGTGGCACATCCTCACGATTGTAGAACTTGAACAAGTACTTTAGGAGAAGCGGCATTTTGCATTTTGATATCAATAACACCAAGACCACCACACTGCTTTCGTCGATGCACAAGCTCCTGTGCAGCAAGGAGTTGGATTTGATCCCATCATCAGAATTTTTTGCCCAGAGGTAGTATCGACGTAATTTGTCAAGGTGCTCAACCACTTTAGGGTGCAGTTTGATCGTGCACATTGCGTAGATTAGCATGGAGGTGATCACCGAATTCACCAGCGTCAGCTTGGCCCCCGACGACATGAGTGCTAGGGCAGTGGATGTTTTCCTCTCAACAGAGTGTACCAATGGCATGAGGTCAAGAACAGTTGGCCTAGTCGTCCCCATGGGGAGACCAAGGTAAGTGAACGGCAGGGTGCCAACAGAGCAGCCAAACACCCCTGCCAACCCACCAGCATGCCGTTGGTCGACATTAATGGGTATGAGGGTCGATTTATGAAAGTTGATCTTGAGTCCCACCGAGGCCGCATAATCCTCCAAGATAAGTTTCATGCGGGCGGCCTGTGTAGGACAAGCTTGCATAACCAGGATTGTGTCGTCGGCGTATTGCACAACCGGGAAGTCCCCTGCGTTATCATGAGGAATGGGGAGCTCCAGCAGACCTTGAGTGTAAGCGTCGTTGATCGCAGCTTGGAGCAGATCAGCCACAAGGACAAAGATCAATGGTGAGAGAGGATCACCCTGGCGCACGCCACATTTGCATTTGAATTTCCGACCAGGAACACCATTTAAAAGGACTGACGAAACTCCCGAGCCAAATATCGTTTCCATCCAACCTAACCACCTATCATCAAAACCCATGTGTCTCATAATTTCCAACATGGGGGCATGTTCAATCGTATCAAAGGCCTTGGCGAAATCAAGCTTAAGCAATATAATCTCCCCCCCAGACGAGTGGCATTGGTGAATATATTCGTACGACCATGCGAGACAGTCTTGGATAGTCCGACCTTTAATAAATCCATACTGGTTCCTGTGTATGATTTTTAAAATGACTTTCTGCAGCCGGTTCGCCAAGATCTTAGTAATGATTTTCAGACAACAGTTCAGTAAGGTAATTGGTCTGAAATCATTAGCCGTTTCCGGAGATGATATTTTTGGAATCAGGGTGATATATCCCTCACTAATGCTAGTGATGTCAAGACCACTAGCATGGAAAGCGTGACAGAGGTCATAAAAATCTGACTTGATGATTTGCCAGCATTTCTTGAGAAAGCAACCATTGAAACCATCCGGGCCGGGGGCTCTGTCATTCGGCATTTCCTTAACAACAGTATCAATTTCATCAGTTGAGAAGGGCGCACTCAGTTGGTCCAGCCCATCAATCCTGCGGATGATCCTAGGTAGATCAAACTTCATGCTGGTAGGTTTAGAGGAACCCAAACGATCCTTGTATGTATTGAACAGGACCCCCTCCTTGCCAACATGATCATGAATTTCGACCTCGCCAACTCTAAGTGTGGCAATAGCATTGTGCCTGTACCTGAAAGAGCTTAGTATTTTCATCAGCAAAACGAAAGTACCTGATAGTACATCTTTTTCGCCAGTACTCATTCTGGTATTTGAGCAGGGCCTGTAGGTGGGTTTTCAAAATCTTCCTGAAGTTTGACTCCGGAACATATAAAGGTCGTTTGTCCTCAAGGGTGTCCATGATAGCCAGAGTCTCATTACTGTTTTGAATCAGAACTTTAAGTTTCGAGACACCCTTGAGATCATATCTCAAGTTTTTTAGTTTTTTGCATACTCGTGCCGCGGCATTGGGTGCGTGACATGTTTTAGCCCATGATCTAGCAACCACCTCCATGAACCCATCATGGTTAGACCAGAAATTCTCAAACCGAAAAAGCTTGGACCGGGGGATACTTGACTCAATTGTGACCACGCATGGAATGTGATCGACATGTGCTTCCCTGTGGGCAGGACCATTGTGTTTGGATATGAGGTGGTCCAACAAGAGGACGAAAAGAACCAATCCAACTGCTCGAGCAGAGGATCATCCTGCATATTACCTGTGTAAACGCCGCCTTTTACAGCAATTCCATGAGCGATCGGCACGGATGAGCTCGTTAAATAATAACATGTCCGCAGCGCCACCCCTGTGTTTGTTTCTCATACTCGTGGATCGAATAAAGTTGAAGTCGCCAAGAATTAGCCAGTTTTCTTCATCGTGATATTCAAATCAAAAAGCCAGTTCAGAAATCCACTCTACCGACTGCAGCAAGGGCCATATACATTGATCAGATTCCACACATCATTCGACTGAGTGGCCACAAAAGAAATACCAGTGGCAAAAGAATCCACAAACCAAGATGTGCCCGTAAACACAACACTATTCCAAATGACTATGATGCCACCCGAGGCACCCACTGATGGCGCAAAGACAAATTTATCGAAGCGCTTAGGGCAGAAAGTCTTAATAAAGGCAAGATCGAAGGATTCGCGTTTAGTTTCCTGGATACATAGCATAGAACAACCGCTAGTATCGATCGCATTCCTAATAGCCAAAAGTTTTGCATCAGAGTTTATGCCTCTGATGTTCCATGAGAGCACATTCCACGATTTATTCATCGGAAAGGAAGGCTTGGTCTTCATCCGCTTCGATTTAACGCTGGTCATCCAGCAGCTTCACGGAGATGGCTTCCGAGCAATTCCACAATTGCTACCCATCCGCTGAAGATCCTCGATCGGTGTTGGTGGGGGGGCAGCATTGGGCACCGCACAGGAGCAGCAGCCAAAGAAACAAAGATTGACAAAAGGAGTCTCACGTGGTTTCACCCTAGACTTGTAACGCTTTGTGTCGGAGCATGGTTGACTTTGAATCCATCATACTTGTTGGATCGATTGTCCGCTCGACAAGAGTGGTGTCCAAAGGCACTAACACACTGCGGTGCTGAGTAGCATTGAACACAGAGGAGGATGCAAGCACCTGAAGCGCAGTAGCCTGGTGTGATGAAGGCACTAATTCCACTGCATCCGGGACGAGCTGCGTGATCGCCTTGAAGCCAGGAGAGTGTTCGGGCAAATCCCAGATTGCAGCTTCAGGCGATAGAGTAGACGATCGAACAACAATTGTCCCCCACTGACAAACAGAAGCAAAGATCCTTGAGAAAATGTCAGGTTCAGGCACCATACCCTCAATCCAAATTGCAGCAATGACATTAAGATGATTCTGAATAATCTGAAAAGGGTTTAGAGGCAACACCACAGGAGAAGTATGTTGAAGGGTGATAGCTGGTGTATATATGTGCTTGAGCATGCCCCCAATCCAAAGCAAGAACTCATGATCAATTGGAACCTGAAGAAAAGCAGAACGTCCTCCAGCCCTGACGAACTCCAACCCGGCTGCAGGGTTACCATTCACAAATCCATCAGCCAGAGCTTCAACTGCCAGAAACTCCGAATCAGATGACCAAATGTCAGAGAGATTATCCTGCACATTATGCTCCGGATCCACCCCATCCATGAGAGACGGACCATCATATCGAAAGAAGGTCCCAAACTGAACCCAAAGATAAGGTGGAGGGTCACAGCCACGCACCCCACCCAGCTTCTCAACACCCCGAGCAGGTTCCAAGCATTCCTGTGCAGCCTCATTCAAAGCATCCCGAGCCATCATCTCATCAATTCTTGCTTGCTGCATGAGGGTGTAGTAAGGAAGCTGGTATGGATGTGGAGATGCATTCAATAGTGGGGACATCCTCATTACCAACCAAGTTTGGTATGGTATTTCACCATTCGTAACATAAACCGGCATGCACCACGAGCGAGCAAGACCCGCAGCATACCAACCTCGTAATCACAAGACTATGCGGCACTTCGCAACATCCTTAATATGACATTTAACGAGATTCTAGCCTTGTTCACAAGCGGGCCGCATAAGCAACTTCCCAAAGAGTGAGACAGCCTTATGAACATAATGCTCAGTTTGATAGTCCATAGGAAAATCAAGAAACATGACCCAAACTTCATATTCAAAGGCAGGCATGCGCATATTGATACCCTCCTCATGCGGAACTAGGGAGAAAGTGGAATCCTCGGTCAAAGCATGCGGTCCTTCTCGAATGGCAGCATCTCACCATATCCGCAAACACAACACACCCGATCCCCAGCGGGTAAACAAAATCATCTAGCAGTTCATACTCTAAATCACAATGCGGCAGACCTCAGCTAACCAAAACTCCTTCTGATGATCAGGGACCGGAGGATTGACGGAGACAATGGCGTACCTATCATGGTTCAGAGGCGGATCATCCACCACCATAACGTGATGCTGGACCCGGTGAGCAGGCCCGTGACCAAAGGTGGATCCAACCGGGGCGGAAGCAAACGGGCTCACGGGGAAGTTCGCCATGGTAGATGGAGCCTGGTGCTGCGGCGGCTTGAGAGATTCTGCCGGAGAAGGAGGTGGTGGATTCTTGCACACGGTCGAAGAGGAGAAAAATCGAGGTGCTGGAGGCGTGGGTGTAGAACTCGAGGGGAGCGTCACCTCACCCGATTGGGGTTTTTGGCAGGCAGAATTGACTACACCGACCAGTGGAGACGACGTCAAGCAATGGGGGTTGGTCACGCCCGCGTGGTGCGGGATTATCTGTTTCCGTTGCCATGTGCAACCACCCTGCGGATCCCTAGCGACACGGGCCATACCAACATCCACATAGTTACCATCCTCAGGTTCATCCGCAGCAGCCCGAGGCAAGATCCTCTCTGATTGTGTTAGATTTTTCCGTTACCAAGCCCAGCGAGGGCGATAAGCACAAGTCGTACGCTTACGTGATTTGTGGCCCAGACCATAACAAAGAGAACAGCGACGAAGCCCAGGACAAAGCCTAGTCATATGATCAAACGCAGAACATGCATTACACGGAAAGCCCAAAGGGTCCAGGCCCACTTTGCATGGCACATGCGTATGAGCATCAGAACGTGCAGACGAACACGCGCAGGCGCCAGAATCATCCCCACACCGTTGACAGAAAATACCCGTGCAATCATCGTCAACATGGCCAAAACGATCACAGAGAGAACAATGCAAAAGTCTTTTGTAAATGTATTCCTTGGTGGGGACTGACGGAATTTGCACCATAAGCTTAACATTATCATTATCGTTACCGGCCTGCCAGCCATCCAGAACAGAAAGAAGTTTTTCATCCGTAAGTGAATCCCATAATCCCACAATATATCCTTTCCCATGAATAGATGGCAACCTTCCAGGAATCTCGGGAATAGTAGGTAAAGATATGGAACCAATCCGAAAGTAATCCGGAGAAACCGGAGACGAAAAACTACCAAAGGAGATCCGATCAGAAGGCTCGCCGGAATGCAAGTCCGTAGGCGGCGGATTGAAACCCAATTTTTGCAGTACTGGTAATGACGCGGGATCCAATGGTAGTTTACTCTGGCGAGAGAGCCATGTAGATTTAATCGCCGGGCCTGGTGAGGAAGCCAACCCAGTTAGCTCAGAATCCGCGTGCCAAGATGGGAGCCGTGGACGTGAATTCCCAGGACGATGAAGATGAAAGTGGCAGATAAAGTCCGGCCAAATACGGTCTCTTAGCCCAAAAATGAAGTGCCCCACACGATTTGAGGCCACTGAAAATCGAAAGTGCCGATCACCCAGTTGCAAAACATTGAAACCAGTAGAAAGACCTCCAATACATGACTGCAGGGCCAATCCCACCGAATCCACCGAGAGGGGAAAAGAAGCCGAGGAGAAGGAAACTTCAAGGAAGAATTCCTTGGAGCCAAGGTTGAGACGGCGGACCGAGATCCAAACCTTCAGACGCACTGTGCCTCAACCTTGAGGTCGGGGAGAAATCCCAATGGAGAAGGCCATCCATTGGGGACGTCGGGAGGAGATCGTAGGGTTAAACCCTAGAACCGCCATGGGAGTCGCCTGAGGTGGGTGGGGGAGTCGCCATGCCAAATAACCCCTCACCGTGGCCACATTGATCATGTTCATATGATTCGCGTTCGGTACTTTGATAATTTGATATGTGGGTGGACCGGTGCTTGGGTGCTGCCCTTACTTGGACAAGCATCCCACTTATGATTAACTCCTATTGCAAGCATCCGCAACTACAAAAGAAGTATTAAGGTAAACCTAACCATAGCATGAAACATATGGATCCAAATCAGCCCTCACGGCAACGCATAAACGAGGGTTTAAGCTTCGTCACTCTAGCAACCCATCATCTACTTATTACTTCCCAATGCCTTCCTCTAGGCCCAAATAATGGTGAAGTGTCATGTAGTCGACGTTCACATAACACCACTAGAGGAGAGACAACATACATCTCATCAAAATATCGAACGAATACCAAATTCACATGACTACTAATTGCAAGACTTCTCCCATGTCCTCAGGAACAAACGTAACTACTCACAAAGCATATTCATGTTCATAATCAGAGGAGTATTAATATGCATAAAGGATCTGAACATATGATCTTCCACCAAATAAACCAACTAGAATCAACTACAAGGAGTAATCAACACTACTAGCAACCTACAGGTACCAATCCCAAACTTAGGGACAATAATTGGATACAAGAGATGAACTAGGGTTTGAGAGGAGATGGTGCTGGTGAAGATGTTGGATGGAGATTGGCCCCCTCCCGATGAGAGGAGCGTTGGTGATGACGATGGCGATGATTTCCCCTTCCCGGAGGGAAGTGTCCCCGGCAGAACAGCTCCGCCAGAGCCGTAGATTGGTTCCGCCAAGGTTCCGCCTCGTGGCAGCGGAGTCTCGTCCAGAAAGCTTGCTTATGATTTTTCTTCGAACGAAAGACTTCATATAGTAGAAGATGGGCACCGGAGGGCCAACAGGAGGCCCACGAGGCAGGGGGCGCGCCCCCACCCTCGTGGCTAGGGTGTGGGCCCCCTCTGGTATTTCTTTTGCTCAGTATTTTTTATTATTTCCAAAAACAACTTCCGTGGAGTTTCAGGACTTTTGGAGTTGTGCAGAATAGGTCTCTAATATTTGCTCCTTTTCCAGCCCAGAATTCCAGCTGCCGGCATTCTCCCTCCTTATGTAAACCTTGTAAAATAAGAGAGAATAGGCATTAGTATTGTGACATAATGTGTAATAACAGCCCATAATGCAATAAATATCGATATAAAAGCATGATGCAAAGTGGACGATCGGCGCCCACAGGACGCCAATGTCAGATACTGCGGGCTGGAAGTACGCCGCCCACGACGCGTGGTTGTCCACGGCGTACTGGGGGAGGGCGCGCTGCTCCTCCGTCAAGGACGCCCGCACGCGGTCGACCTCGGCGGCAAAGATGGCGGGGCGCGCGTCGACGTTGGGCGCCAGGAGGATGGGGACGCCCCCGTTGCTGAGCCGCCACCCCGTCGGCACGGCGCGCATGTCCGGCGGCGTCGGGATGTTGGCCTCGAAGAAGAGGTACGCCTCCCACACGTGGAGCGAGCGCCGGCCGAAGCCGTTGGCCACCGTTGCATCGACAGGGAAGCGTTCAACCATCGCTGAGAGGCAAGGGGAGGAACGCCGGCGGACGGGGAGAAAGGCAGCTCGACGGCTGACGGGAGAGAGGCAGAGGGTTTGGGCTCGCGCTGGTGTGGCTAGCGGCGAGGGGGAGCCGCTGGTTTTATAGCCCCGCGCCATGTGTACGTGTGGTGGGAGTGGAGGCGTCGTTGCGTCGCCCGTGAGGAATCAATGGCAAGGCTGATCGGCGGCAGCCTTGCCATTGATTCCCCACGGGAAACCGAGGCGTTCTGAGGGAAGATGAGGCACGTGTCGCTGACTCGGCGGGCCGCTGCTCTTTTCGCTAAAACCGCCGCCCGGCGCCCGGCGCGCTGGTTCGCCTGGTCTGCTGGCGCCGCCGCCCAAACCGCTAAAAGGGCTCTGGGCGCGACTAGGCCAATTTTTGGGCGCCGGCACTGAAAAATCGCCTGGGCAGGGCCTGTTGGGGGCGTGGCTGGAGATGCTCTCAGTCACGTATCGGATCCAGATGCATCCAAGAGGCGGTATCCCCTAACACATATCAAAAGATGACCTGATTTAATGTATGACAGAAGAATGCCCTAGCATACTATTGCACAACCATCGGACCATATCCGCAGACATCCCCCTCTCCGCTCTAGTAGCCACGTGTACGGGACACATGCTAACCTTGTTTTTTTTGAAAAGAAAGGGGTTGCCCCCCGCCCCAACTTTTTATTAAAAGCAAAGGCAACAACAACAGGACCAGACTATTTAACAGCTCTCGGCGACAACCAAAGTAGCTGCCACAGAACAAACACACCAGGGTTTTAAACTACTGCCCAATTACATCTCTCACTGAGAGTTTTTCATTGAAAGGTAGATATAGACCGGCAGGACAGAGCGACATAAGCACAAGATGAGAATACATCCCCCCCCCTTCAAAGCTCCATCACCCTGACTTTATTTTTTCAGCTAGTCCAGGCGATTCTAAGCAGTTCCCCTCTTTGCCGATCCAAAAGCCTTAAGCACTGGGGAAGTAGAGCACCCTGGACATCTGAACATAAGATTTTCCACTTCCTGATTGTTGGCCCCACCTGATCCAACACACAACGCATCCCTCACCAGCTTCTCCCCTGAAGGACAAAATCATTGCGCAAACGCCATAAGCACCATAAGGTAGCAGATGTGGCAGTATTAATAGCTTCACATTGTTTTTTTCTTCTTCCAAAAGGAAGATAAAGATTCAAAAAAAGCACGAGGGGTTATCTTAAAAGCTTTAGCAATCACAGCCCAGATTTCAGTCGCAACAATGCAATCAAACAACAAGTGTTGAATATATTCTAATTCAGCGCAGAAAACACATGCTCTATCTTCTACATGTCTTCTTTTGGCAAGATTATCTCTAGTCAAGCTTTTGTTATTATACATCAGCCACAAGAAAACGTGGATATTTTGAGGAATTTTAATCTTCCAGATGAAATCTTTAACATCAGAAGAAATCCCGCCAAAGTTAATCATCTTATAAAAGGATTTAACAGAATATTGACCATTGGACTCCAAGCTCCAAATGGGGCTATCTGATTGGGAGGACAAAGTAGTTTGTTTAACCAATTCAGCTAACATGTTCCATTTGTATAAAATGGACTCATCTACACATCTCCTAAAAGTGAGAGGAAGCTGTACACCATCCCAGACATGGGGCAAGGTGGCATCCTGCTGTTCACAAATAACATATAGATCCCAGAAAGCAGTTTTGAGGGAACATTCCCCCACCCAAATATCATGCCAGAAGGCAATGTGCCATTCCCAGGGGTCCATCTCCAGAAAGTTTTTGCAGCAGCAAAAGCCCATGAGATGCTTTTCCAAAATGGAGACCCCAAGGCAGGTTTAGCATAAAAATATTCGGTTTGTCAGTAGCATATTTAAAGCATAGAAGTTTTTTCCAATCCCCATCCCTCCCATGATAGAATCTTTTTCCCCATGAGGCCAGAAGAGCCATATTAAATTCCCTGAGGTTAGGGACTCCCAAACCACCAAACTCTTTCCTTCGAGCCACAAGGCCCCAACTAGCTAGATGATATTTATGTACATCACCCACATTACCCCAGGAAAAATGAGACATTTGGGAGGTAATCATGTCAATAGCCCATAGGAAATTTCATCATGGCCATGAGATAGGAGGGAACACTAGCAATACATGTAGTTAATCAGATCAGCTTGCCCTATAAGATAAGAGCCTGCCTAACCAGCCAGTAATGTTCCTAATAATCCTGTCAGTGATAGGTTGTATATCTTCCCTTCTAAGCTTTTTGAAATGCAAGGGGTGTAGCGACCCGACCCAAAATCGGTCAAGTCTCTGTGTCTGTACCATCCCAAGATCATGCTGGCACTCACAGTACATTGATGAAATAATCAAAGTTCAATCACACCTGAATTTATTACACGGTTCTCATATCGAGTCTTTATTACAATAGAATAAATTCGCCAAGGCCAACTCATGAGAAATAAACTAAGTAAAGCTGCGGAAGCGAGAAGAATAGCGAGTCCATCCGACTCAAGGGCAATCGCTAAGCGCGAGCGTAGCCTCAATCCTGGTCGGAATACTCCTCTGCAACATAAGACGTTGCAGCCGTGTAGGTCAGCATTTTGAATATGCTGGCAAGTCATGAAGAGAGAATTTCAATAAAAATTACTAACACTATATGCAATTTGGCTGTGGGGCTCTAAGTTTCATTGTTTTTGCGAAAAGCCAATTTTTCCCTACTACAGTGGACTTGCTTGCAAATACTACAAAATTGTTGGTAATTATTGAGATGGTTCCGCCAACCAATGTCTCATTCCCAAATTATTAAGTCATAACCCCCTCAATTAATTTATTAGTTTTAGTGATGAGATTTCCGAATACTTCCAAGTTCTAGAGGCTCAAATTGTCCGTAATCGGGACACGGCTAATCGATTAGATCTTTTCTCCGCAGAGGTTTATGACTTTACTCCGCAAGAATCGCTCCTCCTTTAAAGTCTTCGCACTTCATGGTGTTTGAAGACGGATGAACGAAACAGGGTCTTCCAAGAGTTCTTCCGCCACCGCCGTACCCATCCAATCCTACCGCTCTTCTACATCTCGTAGTACCGTCCGCCAGCGTCACAACTAGGGTTGACCCAGCCAGAGCCCATAATGGCTTGCGGCTGCATGTAAGCTTCCGTCAATGGGGTATACATCCGTCTCTTCGTGGCTGGGTGAAGCTTTCCGCAAGATGTCATGGCACTTCTCCATGCATCCCGGCCAACCACTGGGTTCTCCAGGGTGCCCGTCAACCGTCCTCCACCCAGTAGTGAATTCCGAAGTCCATCTTGAGCTTGAAGTTCATGGGGTTGTCATCATCTTTAATTCTCACATCTCCCTTATGAATTCTCTCAACCAACCCCGTCTATGAGCATAGCAAAAGTAAACTACTTCGTCCCGGGTCATGGTAACAAGGGGAATTGGTTCATCCTACCACATGGTACTACTCAAGAACATAACTTCAAAATTTCACCTACTGCATGCATGGTGGGGAGGTATAATTCTAATGCAACAAAAACATAGGTATTGTAAAGAAAACATGATCAATGACTTGCCTTGCTGACGATCTTCGTAAGCTAGGGACTCGTGGTAGCAAGCTTCGCACTCCGGAAATTCTACCGAGACAAACAATAATCACAATAAGCATATAGCATATGATCACTTAACACAATAGCATAGTAACATAACACACCAAAACAAACGAATCAAAACCCAAAGAAAACTCAAAGAAATCCAACTCAAAGTTTTCCTACATCAAGCAACAACTAAAAAATAGTTTTACATAACAAAAATTTTCTCAACATAACCTAAGCATGGGTTTTTGTTAACTTAACAGAAAAGAATGCATTATGCAACTAGGAGCAAAAAGAATCACCTTAAAATTCATTATGAAACTCCTATTAGGCCTAAAGCAAATTTTAGTAAGAAAAATAAAATAAAAGTTTTATTTATTATAAATAAAAGTTCATGCTCTAAAGTGACAGAAACTAACCTAGAATAATCTATCACATATGAAAAATAAATTTATTTGCTAAGTAGAACAATAGGAAAACAGTAGCTAGTTAATTAATTAAGAATAACATGATTCTGATTAAAACTATTTTTTTATTAATCCTAAAATGCCCAAATAAATTCCTACGGTTAGGCAATGTCAAAACAAAGTTGTGACAAAAAGAATCACTAAAAATAATTTTCCTAACTCATTTTATTGCAGATTTACTATTCTGTCTAAATCTAAATTAAAGCAATTTTAAATAATTTTAACATGGCTAATTATATTTTCTGCAGAAACTGTAAGAAATTTGCAAACCAACAAAAAAGAATCACTTAAAAATATTAAGTAGATTAAAAGTTATGAATTTTTCAAATTGAAACTATTCTGTTAAAACAGAAAACGCAATAAAAGAAAACGGCCTAATGGGCTAACTAACGCCTCGGGCGAATCTTAACTAAACGGGCCCTAGGGTTTAAAAACGAATCGCCGATCTAAAAAAACCTAACTAAAATAAACCGAACTAACCGGGTAAAAACCCGTTCACTAACTAACCTAATAAAACATATTCTTCGGGGATCTAATCTAACCGTCGGAGTTGGATCGGACGGCGGGGAAGACTCGCGATTTACGGACGCCGACGGCGACGGCGGCTCGGGCGGCGAGTGCTCAGGCGCCTCCGGTGGTCGGGGCGACGGCGGGAGCTCCGGCGGTGCGGCGCGGGCGAGGGAAGTGGTTTGGTGGGGTTGGTGGAGCTCGGGGTGACCGGGCGAGCCTGGGTGGCTAATGGCGGCAGCGGCGTGCTCGGTCTCCCATGAAAGGCAGGCGGAGGGAGGAGAGGGTCGGGAGAGGGGCGAGGGGGGGAATGGGGTGAGGGGGTGGGTATTTATAGGGGGCGCCTCGGCTTGGAGAAGGGGGCGATCGGGGCGAGCGAATCGCGGCGGATCCCGGATCCGGCGGGATCCGGCGAGCGGCGGCGCGGGCGGGTGGCCTGGGCGAGGGGAAGAGGGAGGTGGGGGCCCGTCTGTCGGGGAGAGAGGGGAGGGGTGCGGCGCGTCGGTTGGCCGAGGCTAACTGTTCGGGAGAGGGGCTCGGTCGGCTCGCCTGGGCCGGGCTGGTGCTGCTTGGCTGGGCCGGGTTCGTGGGCTGCCCAGTGCCGGCTGGGCTAATCGGCTGGCCGGGCGCCTGGGTATTTTCTTCTTTTTCTAATTTTATTTTTTGAAAAATAAAAAAGGGATAATATATATAGAATATAAATATTTTATATAGGACATATATATATCAAAATGATCAGGGAATATTTCCTATCGTTTGAACATTTTTCCACGGGAAAAAAATCCAAACTTTATAAAATTCATTTTTTCAAAATTCAAATAAAACTCAAATTTGAATTCAAACTTTTGGCAATGTTTTTCCTCTGATATTTTTGGAGTGTCATGTTTACTCCTCTCATACTTTTTCTCAAGTATTTATCGTGCATAGTTTTGAAATACTTTCCACTTGCCAAAATTTGAATTCAAATGCCAATAACTCCAAAACTTCTGAAACTTCAAATGCCACTCAAATTCAAACAGAATGCATAGATGCTTAGCTATAATTGTAAAACATTCCAAATAGGAAATTTGGGATGTTACAAATCTACCACTTTAAGATGAATCTCGCCCTCGAGATTCGGGTTGGCTAGGAAATAGGTGCGGTGGTCTCAAGAAGGTCTTCTTCTCGCCCTGTGTGGCTTCTTCCTCGAGTGATGACTCCACAAAGACCTTGCAAAACTTGATGATCTTGCTGCGGGTGACTCTGTTCGCAGTCTCGAGAATTCGGACGGGTTTCTCCTTATAAGTCAGATCACTGTCGAGCTATATGGCCTCTAGGGGCAATGTGTCTCTCAACGGAATATCGGCCATGTCGGCATGACACTTCTTCAGCTGAGAAATATGGAAAACATCATGAACTCCGGACAGTCCTTCCGGCAATTCCAACTTGTAAGCAACTTCTCCACGTCGTTTGAGGATTTTGTAGGGGCCAATGAATCAGGGTGCTAACTTTCCTTTGACACCGAACCTCTTGATTCCACGAAGTGGAGACACACGAAGATATGCTCGGTCTCCCGCTTCGTAAGTTACTTCCTTGCGTTTACTATCGGCATAACTCTTCTGTCTCGACTGTGCTATCTTGAGTCTATCCCGGATCAGCTTGACTTTCTCTTCAGAATCTCTGATAAGATCGGAACTGAAAAGTGATCGATCTCCAACACCATCCCACAGCAATGGTGTTCTGCACCTCCTTCCGTATAGAGCTTCGAAAGGGGCCATCTTCAGACTGGACTGATAACTATTGTTGTATGAGAACTCTGCGTATGGCAAGTTATCATCCCAGCTAGACCCATAGTCTAGCACACAAGCTCTCAACATGTCCTCCAGAATCTGGTTGACTCTCTCGGTCTGTCCATCTGCTCATGGATGAAAAGCTGCATCAACTCCAGCCTTGTACCCAAAGTTTCATGCAACTGATTCCAAAACTTTGAGGTAAATTGTGTTCCTCTATCTGACACGATACTCCTTGGAACTCCATGTAGACATACGATCCTGGTCATGTATATCTTGGCCAACTTAGCACTGGTATAGGTAGTCTTCACTTGAATGAAGTGAGCTACCTTGGTCAAACGATCAACCACTACCCAGATGGAATCATAACCTGAACGGGTTCTGGGTAATCCTGTGATAAAGTCCATTCCAAGTTTTTCCCATTTCTAATCGGGAATCGGCAAAGGTTGAAGTAACCCTGCTGGCTTCTGATGTTCTGCCTTTACTCGTTGACAAACATCGCAAACTGCTACGTACTCGCAATATCCTTCTTCATACCGTCCACCGTAAACTTTCCTTCAAATCCAGATACATCTTGGTGTTACCGGGTGAATCGAGTACGTGAATCATGAGCCTCTCAAGAATTAGCTTCCGAGTTCGGGATCATTGGGCACATAAATGCGATCCTCGAACCATATAGCTCCGTATTCGCCCTTACGGAACCCTTTAGCTTTTCCTTCATTCATCTTTTGCTTTATCTCATCAATTTCTTGTCCGACTTCGGGCTTCATGAATCCTTTCGCCAAAGTGGACTGAACTTCCAGAGTTGCAACATATCCTCTCGAACTATCTCCGCCGGAGATCTCTCGAGGTCATCGACTAACTCTCGGGTAATCCTCCGCTGTAAGAGTATTCACATAACTCTTACGGCTCAAAGCATCTGCTATAACATTAGCCTTACTCGGGTGGTAATGCAATCTCATGTCGTAGTCCTTGATTAACTCTAGCCATCTCCTTTGCCTCGAGGTTCAACTCTTTCTGCGTGAAAATATACTTCAGTGCTCTTATGATCTGTGTAAACATCACAACGGTTTCCGATAAGGAAATGTCTCTGTGTCTTGAGTGCATGCACTACGGCTGCTAACTCCAAATCATGTGTGGTATAATTCATCTCGTGAGGTCGAGCTGTCCGGAGGTATAAGCTACAACTTTTCCTTCCTGCATGAGTACTCCTCCGAGTCCTCGACGGAAGCGCCACAATATACCGTAATCCTTGTGTATGTCCGCAAAATCAGATCGGGCTGTAACCAAACGCTTCTTCAATTCCTGAAAACTGGCTTCACAATCCTCAGTCCAAATGTACTTGGCTTCCTTCTTCAACAGCTCAGTCATGGGCTTGGCAATCTTCGAGAAATTTCAATAAACCTCCGATAATATCCTCGCGAGTCGAGAAAATCATGGATCTCCTTAATCGAGGTGGGCGATCGCCAATCGGTGACTGATTCAACCTTGGCGGGTCAATCGCTATTCCTTCTCCTGAAATAACATGTCCGAGGAATCCGACTTCCTTCAGCCAAAATTCACATTTACTGAACTTGGCATACAACCGATGTTCTCAAGTTTCTCCGTAACTAGACGCAAATGTTCCTTATGCTCTTCCTCGCTCTTGGAGAATATCAAGATATCATCGATGAACACCACGACAAACTTGTCCAGATATTCCATAAATACCTTGTTCATCAAATTCATGAAGTATGCAGGGCATTAGTCAATCCAAATGATATGATCAGATACTCATATAAACCATACCCGTAGTGAATGCTGTTTTGGGTATATCCTTTTCACGGATCTTCAATCGATGATACCCGATCAAGATCGATCTTGGAGAATACCTTGGCTCCAACTAGCTGATCAAATAGATCATTAATCATCGGCAGAGGGTACTTGTTCTTGATGGTCACGCTGCTCAACTAACGATAATCCACAACCATTCTCAAGGTTCCATCCTTCTTCTCTACCAAAAGAACTGGGGCTCCCCAAGGTGATGAGCTTGGCGAATATATCCTTTCTCCAATAACTCATTAATTTGATTCTTGATCTCTTTCAAATCGCTCGGGGCATCCGATAGGGTCTCTTGGATATCGGGCTGTGCCGGCAATAACTCAATCAGAAATTCAATGTCTCTGCGTCTGTGGCATTCTCGGTAATTCCTCCGAAACACATCGGGAAAATCTTGCACTACTGGCACTTCCTCCTAAACAACTCCCATGAGGGAATTCACCTGATTCTTCATCTAGCTATGCCTGGATATATACTTGATCCTCTTACGCCCGGTGGTGAGCGAATCGACTTATGGGCACGCCTATGTTTCCTTCAAACTTCGTTAACCAATCCATCCCTAGGATTACATCCAAGGTCTGGGTTTCCAATACTATGAGGTCTGCGGAAACTTACGGTTCCCGATGTTGAGGGTTGCATGACAGCCTAAGCTCGCCATCATTTCTCCTCCCGCTGAACCGACGCCAAGGGGGCTTCTAAGGGTTTTAGTGGGCAACCCGCATTTTCCACAACTACCCTTGATATGAATGAATGCGCTGCACCGTAATCAAAGAGTACCAATACTGAACGTGAATTCAATAAAACTTACCAACCACGTTGTTCCGGCTGATCATAGACGCCCTCCACGCCAATGTGGTTCACCTGAGCACGAGGAAAAGTGTTGGGCTTCTTCGCTGAGCTTCCATTGCCGTTTCCATTCCTCTGCTTGGCCTCCGGGCAATCGGTGGCATAGTGCCCTGTTTTCTAGCACTTGAAACAGGTGATGTGACTCAGATCCTTCGGAGCCGGGGCAGGACGATGTTGGTTGCCATTACCGTGTCCATTGCCATTGCCATTGCCTGACTTGTTGTCCTGGTTGCGGTTGTTCCCATTTCCTCCATGGTTATGTCCTCCATGGTTGTGATGGGTATGCCCTCCTGAGTATGGGGCATAACGGGCTTCGCTGAGCTCCGAGTTGTATTTCCCTGGCTGTACTTCCGCTATGCTATCAATCTGCTGCTGCTTGCCTTCAAGTATGGTGGCCTTGTCTACCAGCTCCCGGTAGTTAGTGAAGGTAGCCACCATAAGCTGCATTCCCAGCTCGCCATTGAGTCCTCGAGAAACTTCTCCCGCTTATGCATCTGTGGCCACATCATCCGGGGCATAGCGAGCTAACTTGCTGAACTCATCGACGCATCGCCCCACAAGACGGTTCCCCGGCATAAGTTGCGGAACTCACGCTTCTTCGCACTCATGGCTCCAGCTGAAACATGAGCGTGCGGAAAGCCTCGCTGGAACTGATCCCACGGATGGTGCCGATGGGATAAGTGGTGGTGTAGTTCTCCCACCAAGAAGCTGCAGGTCCATCAAGTTGATGTGCGCAAAGCGCACCTTCTCTCGCATCGGTGCATCCAACAGTGATTAACTCTTCCGACCTTGCGGAGCCAATCATCGGCCACAATCGGCTCGGTGCTGCTAGAGAACACCGCGGATTCAGCCTTAGGAATCGAGTCAAGTTGTCAACAGGGGTGGTGGCGGTGGATTGTTGTTGTTGTTGTTCGTTCGAATGAGCATCTGCATGAGGGCATTCGCTGCTGGATCAGCTGGGTGAGCTCCGCGGAAGTTGAGACCGGGTCACGCCTCGGAGGCATCCGTGTTTTGGAGTGGATGAGAAAATTAGAATAGAACAATGGTCTAATGAGAAAATATCACTACCCATATGAATGCACAATCATAAACACACCAATCATTTATTCATTCCACTCAAACATGGTTCAATCTCGATTACAAAATGCTCACGACTAATCGAAAATATCGCCTAACTGATCGATTTAAAAAGTAAAATAACATGGTGGTCGACTAAATGTCTTTATCAATAATCCTTGCGCCCTCCGTGCGATGTCCTCCGGTGTGGCGCCCTCGCTGCGGTGCCTCCTCTTGCGGCTTTCTCCGGTGGAACTCCCTTCATAATCCTGGTCATTGCTCACGAGGGTCCGTCATCTCCACTCGGAAAAAGGTCCTCTCCCAAGTCCATCTTTTCCTCTAATGCGCAACCTTCATCTTCAGGTCATCGACTCTTCCATGAAGTCCGCGATTTCTTCCTCATGGTCAAGGAAGTCTGCGTGTGCCTTCTCCTCCAGCCCAGCTCATGGAACAACAGCCTCCTGTACCTTCGAAGTTACGGCGAGTCTGGATCTCCTGCTTCGAGGAGACACTCCAAGTCCTGGACATACGAGAGAATGGAGTCGCCCTCACGGACGGATGATATCTCCATTCCTTGCTCTGCGAGAAACCATGGCGAGGTCTCGATGGATCGAGCTCGGCCTGTACTCTTCTCGAGATGTCCCAAGGCATGATATATCGCCATGTCTCTTCCGAGGATCCAGTTGAAGTCGGTAAACTCAAAGTCAATAGGCTCAGATGTCCTCGAAGGTTCTCCTCGAATATACACTTCAATCTCAGAGCGGTATCCGCGGAAGTGCATTGGTAGGCTTCCGGTGAACGAGGGCAGAGCAATCTTCAGCTTCTTCACCATCTGGACCAGCTTCCAGCCAAGGGCATCGCCTCATCTGGTGGCAAAACTCGTAGCAAACTGGGGTGAACTCGCGCCATCTAGAATGTTGAAAATCGGAGAGAAGTCAGAAATGAACAGGGAGAATTACGGAATTATAAGGATATAAAGTAAATAGTCTCTTCCTATGGCTTTCCGATCCTAGGGGTTACGCCCCACGGTCAGCAGGTGCTCGATACCATCTCAGAAGCGACCCGACCCAAAATCGGTCAAGTCTCGTGGTCCGCATTCATCCCAAGATCATGCCGGCACTCACAAAGACATTGATGAAATAATCAAAGTTCAATCACACCTGAATTTATTACACGGTTCTCATATCGAGTCTTTATTACAATAGAATAAATTCGCCAAGGCCAACTCATGAGAAATAAACTAAGTAAAGCTGCGAGGCGAGAAGAATAGCGAGTCCATCCGACTCCAAGGGCAATCGCTAAGCGGAGCGTAGCCTCAATCCTGATTGAATACTCCTCTCGCAACATAAGACGTTGCAGCCGTGTAGGTCAGCATTTTGAATATGCTGGCAAGTCATGAAGAGAGAATAACAATAAAAATTACTAACACTATATGCAATTTGGCTGTGGGGCTCTAAGTTTCATTGTTTTTGCGAAAAGCCAATTTTTCCCTACTACAGTGTACTTGCTTGCAAATACTACAAAATTGTTGGTAATTATTGAGATGGTTCCGCCAACCAATGTCTCATTCCCAAATTATTAAGTCATAAGCCCCTCAATTAATTTATTAGTTTTAGTGATGAGATTTCCGAATACTTCCAAGTTCCAGAGGCTCAAATTGTCCATAACCGGGGACACGGCTAATCGATTAGATCTTTTCTCTGCAGAGGTTTGCGCACTTTACCCGCAAGAATCGTTCCCTCCTTTAAAGTCTTCGCACTTCATGGTGTTTGAAGACGGACGAACGAAACAGGTCTTCCAAGAGTTCTTCCGCTGCCGCCGTACCCACCCAATCCTACCGTTCTTCTACATCTCGTAGTACCGTCCGCCAGCGCCACAACTAGGGTTGACCCAGCCAGAGCCCATAATGGCTTGCGGCTGCAGGTAAGCTTCCGGTCAATGGGGTATACATCCGTCTCTTCGTGGCTGGGTGAAGCTTTCGCAAGATGTCATGGCACTTCTCCATGCATCCCGCCAACCACCTGGGTTCTCTGTGGTGCCCGCCAACCGTCCTCCACCCAAAGAGTGAATTCAAGTCCATCTTGAGCTTGAAGTTCATGGGGTTGTCATCATCTTTAATTCTCACATCTCCTTATGAATTCTCTCAACCAACCCCGTCACGAGCATAGCAAAAGTAAACTACTTCGTCCCGGTCATGGTAACAAGGGGAATTGGTTCATCCTACCACATGGTACTACTCAAGAACATAACTTCAAAATTTCACCTACTGCATGCATGGTGGGGAGGTACAATTCTAATGCAACAAAAACATAGGTATTGTAAAGAAAACATGATCAATGACTTGCCTTGTCGACGATCTTCTAAGCTAGGGACTCGTGGTAGCAAGCTTCAGACCAAAATTCTACCGAGACAAACAATAATCACAATAAGCATATATCATATGATCACTTAACACAATAGCATAGTAACATAACACACCAAAACAAACGAATCAAAACCCAAAGAAAACTCAAAGAAATCCAACTCAAAGTTTTCCTACATCAAGCAACAACTAAAAAATAGTTTTACATAACAAAATTTTCTCAACATAACCTAAGCATGGGTTTTGTTAACTTAACAGAAAAGAATGCATTATGCAACTAGGAGCAAAAAGAATCACCTTAAAATTCATTATGAAACTCCTATTAGGCCTAAAGCAAATTTTAGTAAGAAAAATAAAATAAAAGTTTTATTTATTATAAATAAAAGTTCATGCTCTAAAGTGACATAAGCTAACCTAGAATAATCTATCATATATGAAAAATAAATTTATTTGCTAAGTAGAACAATAGGAAAACAGTAGCTAGTTAATTAATTAAGAATAACATGATTCTGATTAAAACTATTTTTTATTAATCCTAAAATGCCCAAATAAATTCCTACGGTTAGGCAATGTCAAAACAAAGTTGTGACAAAAGAATCACTAAAAATAATTTTCCTAACTCATTTTATAGCAGATTTACTATTCTGTCTAAATCTAAATTAAAGCAATTTTAAATAAGTTTAACATGGCTAATTATATTTTCTACAGAAACTATAAGAAATTTGCAAACCAACAAAAAAAGAATCACTTAAAAATATTAAGTAGATTAAAAGTTATGAATTTTTCAAATCTGAGTTAAAACAGAAAACGCAAATAAAAGAAAAACGGCCTAATGGGCCTAACTAACGCCCTGGGCGTAACTTAACTAAACGGGCCCTAGGGTTTAAAACGAATCGGCCGATCTAAAAAAAACCTAACTAAAATAAACCGGAACTGACCGGGGTAAAAACCCGGTTCAATAACTAACCTAATAAAACATACCCCTTCGGGGGATCTAATCCTAACCGTCGGAGTTGGATCGGACGGCGGGAAGTCTCGGCAACTTACGGACGTCGACGGCGACGGCGGCTCGGCGGCAAGTGCTCGGCGTCTCCGTGGTCGGGCGACGACGGGAGTTTCATGGTGCGGCGCTGGGCGAGGGAAGTGGTTTGGTGGGGTTGGTGGAGCTCGGGGTGACCGGGCGAGCTCGGGGTGGCTAATGGCGGCGGCGTGCGTTTCGGTCTCCCATGAAAGGCAAGGAGGGAGGAGAGGGTCGGGCGAGGGGCGAGGGGGGAATGGGGTGAGGGTGGGTATTTATAGGGGCGCCTCGGCTTGGAGAAGGGGGCGATCGGGGCGAGCGAATCGCGGCGGATCCCGGATCCGTCGGGATCCGGCGAGCGGCAGCTGGGCGGGTGGCGTGGGCGAGGGGAAGAGGGAGGTGGGGGCCCGCCTGTCGGGGAGAGAGGGGAGGGGTGCGGCGCGTCGGTTGGCCGAGGGCTAACCGGTTCGGGTGAGGGGCTCGGTCGGCTCGCGCTGGGCCGGCTCGGGTGCCGCTGGCTGGGCCGGTTCGGTGGGCTGCCCAGGTGCTGGCTGGGCTAGTCGCCCTGGCTGGCGCCTGGGTATTTTCTTCTTTTTTCTAATTTTATTTTTTTGAAAAATAAAAACAGGGATAATATATATAGAATATAAATATTTTATATAGGACATATATATATCAAAATGATCAGGGGAATATTTCCTATCATTTGAACATTTTTCCAGGGGAAAAATCCAAACTTTATAAAAATTCATTTTTTTCAAAATTCAAATAAAACTCAAATTTGAATTCAAACTTTTTGGCAATGTTTTTCCTCTGATATGTTTGGAGTGTCATGTTTACTCCTCTCATACTTTTTCTCAAGTATTTATCAGGCATAGTTTTGAAATACTTTCCACTTGCCAAAATTTGAATTCAAATGCCAATAACTCCAAAACTTCTGAAACTTCAAATGCCACTCAAATTCAAACAGAATGCATAGATGCTTAGCTATAATTGTAAAACATTCCAAATAGGAAATTTGGGATGTTACAAGGGGACCGCAAGGTACTTGAAGGGAAATTCACCAGATTGAGAGCAAATTCTCTGGACATTGCATCAGAAACATGAATAGTATGCAAATCACTTTTATGGAATTTGAATTTTAAGCCATAAAGCTTTTCAAAACAAGTCAGGTTCCATTTCAAGTTTTTGGCATAATCCAACGAGTCCTGGATGAATAGAACGGTATCATCATCTGTGACGCCCTCGATTCAATCGTACACTAATCATACACGCAAATGTGTACGATCAAGATCAAGGACTCACGGGAAGATATCACAACACAACTCTAGACACAAATTAAAATAAAACAAGCTTAATATTACAAGCCAGGGGCCTCGAGGGCTCGAATACATAAGCTCGATTACACAAGAGTCAGCGGAAGCAACAATATCTGAGTACAGACATGAGTTAGACAAGTTCGCCTTAAGAAGACTAGCACAAAAGCAACATCGATCGAAAAGGCAAGGCCTCCTGCCTGGGAGCCTCCTAACTACTCCTGGTCGTCGACGGCCTCCACGAAGTAGTAGGCATCGGCGGTGGCATCTGGCTCCTGGGCTCCGACATCTGGTTGCATCAACCGGAAAGGAGAAGAAAGGGGGAAAAGGTGGAGCATAGCAACCGTGAGTACTCATCCAAAGTACTCGCAAGCAAGGATCTACACTACATATGCAACATTATCAAAAGAAGGTTGTATATGTGGACTGGGCTGCAGAAATGCCAGAATTGAGAGAAGACCTAGTCCTATCGAAGACTAGCATCTTTCGAAACCACCATCTTGCAAAGAACCGGAAGGAGTAGAGTAGCATAAAGTAAGTAGTAGAAGTGTTATCAACTCGGCGGAGATCCTTTCTCGACTCCCGCGAGAAAGGCATCCCAGAGCCATACTATCCGTTATCATCACAATCAAATCCTCATCACCATCCAGTTCTCATCACAAGTATCCAGTTCTAGTTGTATCGATCGATACAACTCCAAGTGTCCGCTATCAGAGGACAGGCTATCGATAGATGTTTTCTTCCCTGCAGGGTGCACCAACTTACCCACCACACTCGCTTAACTCCGCGGACACACTTTCCGTGGTCATGCCCGCCTCGCCAAACAATACGCCGCAACCCGACCTAGGCTTAATAGAGAGGCCAGACGCGGACTAAACCTATGCCCCTGTGGGTCATGGGCCATCTCCCCGAACTCCTTCACGCTATGGGCGGCCGGTGAGCAGACCTAGCTACCTCCTTCAACAAGGCAAGCGCTATGCAGTCCAACCCGGTAGCGTCGCTCGTCACGACGCCTATTAAGCTTCGCTGATGTATACGACGCAGAACGCCCATACTATGCCCACGTGATGGTTAGTGCTATCGGGCCGAGGCCCTCGGATCAAATATCCAAATCATAGTGGATTAGGAACGCGGTAACAAGCGAGACTCACGAATGATGTGACCCGTTGTTCTGCCTCGAGGACTTGCGGCAAGGGCTAGGAATGCCCGCCACGCCTCGTAATTATCTCGCGGCACCCTCCGTGTCAACCTGTCTCCACATCACTGCAATTAAGCTCGCTGGTACCCCTGTGGTCGACCCGCCTTTAGTAACATGGCTCAGTAAAGTCATAGTAACCATAGTAACTGTGTGTCTAAACATCAAAGGGAAAGCCCGAGGAATCACCCCGTGAATTCCACTTGATGTAGTCATCAAGGTGAACATAAGAGGATTCACCCCGAGGTCCACACTTGAGGGGTTGCACGACGCAGTCGATCGAAGTGGTTAAAGAGGAAAATCACCCTCGATGACCACGACCAATAACTACACTACAGGGTTAACATCGAAGTGCCGATGAGGTCTCACCCTCGGTACTCGATAGTAACCCAAGAGTGTCGAGCAACTAAGGGAAGTGATGTGCGGTGTCGGGCCTGGTCTTCGATCCCGCTGATCGGTCTTCTTCGATTATCCAGCGAGGCAGTCGGGACAAAGTGGGGTCACTCGATGGATCTCTAGCCAACCTATACTAAGCAGTTTAGGATAAGGTGTAAGGTACAACAACAATGATACAAAAATAGGCTATGCATCGTAATAGGAGTAATCAATAACAATAGCAAAATCTAATGCAAGCATGAGAGAATGGAATGGGTGATATCGGGATGATCAAAGGGGGCTTGCCTGGTTGCTCGGCAAGGAGGGGTCGTTGTCGACGCACGTAGTCGATCACCGGGCATCGCCGCCTCGGGTCTACCAAGAGAAGAGGGGAAGAAACAGTAAATACATAGCAAACAGAGGTATCACTAAGCGTGACATGACGATACGTAGCGCTAGGCGTGTTTCTAACGCGTACTACACGCTATGCATTTAAAGGGGAAACATCGAGGATGAATTCCCGCTAGGTGGATTCCGGACAAAGGAAAAGAGGGGGAAAGTTCCATGTTCAGCACGCTAGGGGCATCTGACAGATGAACGGACCATGTATTCGGATTCGTTAGATTTTTCTGAGCAACTTGCATATAGAAAACATTTTCATCCGAGGCACGGTTTATTTTCTATGAATTTCTAAATATTTAAACATTTTCTGAAATTATTAAAATTAACGAAAAGGAATATGACATCAAGATGACGCAGTCGATGACGCCAAGATCATCGACTCACGACCAGGTCAACCTGACCTGTGGGTCCAGGGGACCCACATGTCACCTCGTTAGTCTAACAAAGGTACTAAACTAACTAATCTATGTTAATTAGCTCATCGGACCCCACCTGTCATAGACTAATTAGCTAAACTAATTAGTTTTAATTATTAAAACAATTTAGTTAGAGGAATAAGCGGCGGGGCCCGCGTGTCGTGGTTGGGGCCCGCCATCAAGACAGATTGATCGAGTCAACAGAGTCAACAGGGGCCACGTCGGTCGCCCGCGACGAGCGGCTCGACGACCAAAGCAACGGCGGCGCTTGCGGAGTTGGCCGGAGCCGCGCGCTGTGGGGCCTTCGACCTGCGGCTTGGACCTAAGGTGTGCGTCCGGTGCTGCGCACACGATGGTGACGACGACCGGCCTCGGGGACGACCGGAGTATCACCGGTGGCGAGTGGAGGCGGCATCGGCGATCGGGAGCGCATCGGGAAAAGCCTACGGGGTGGTTAAAACGAGCGCCGTGACGCGCGTTCGAATGAGGGGAGCCGCACGCATCCAACATCGGCGATCCCGAGTGCTGGGATGGCCTAGAGCGCAGCGCTGGCCGGAGCGGCGCCGGAGTTCGGACGTCGACGGATTCGAGCGTCCAGGGCACGACAAGGGTGGCGGAGGGGTGCGTTGAGCAGCTAGGAGCTCCAGGAGCTCGATGGTGGCGCTAGCGCGCGCTAGGAGCATCGTAGGCGCATCGCAATGAGTTCAACGACGAGCTTGTCTCGCCATGGCGGGCCCAGCCGCCCGGCGCAGATGGAAGCAAAAAGAGAGGGGGAGTGTAGCTCAAAGTGAGCCTGCAGATGTGCTCTGGCTCGGGAAGGCGCGAGGTGGTCAATTCGACGCATGCGTTCGTCGGAGTAGAGGAAGAAGAAGAGGTCGCCGCGCTCGCTGTGGGGCTCCTGGCTTGGTCCGGTGGTCGAGGAAGACTTCGCGGGGTACGACGTCGCTCGGGGAATCATCGGAGAGGGATGTGGACAGCGGTGGCCGCGGTCAGCACGGCGGACGGCGAAGGGCACGTCGGCGAGGCAGATCTGGAGGAGGGGAGCGAGTGTGCGAGGGGATAGGGACTAGCGCGAGTGGAGGGGGAGGCAGGGCAAGTGGGAGGCGAGGGAGCCGAGGCGTCGGGGCGGTGGAGGCCTTATCCTCTTGTCGGGCATCGCCGGCGAGGTGGTTTGATGGCGACCGTGCCCGCGGTCGCTCGAACAGGAAGGCGACCGGGGGAGCATGGGAGGCTGGGCTGGCCAGCTGGAGTGGGCTGGGATTGGCTCGGGTCACAGCCATCCGGCCAAGGCCCAGCAGGAGGGGGGGGGCTTTTCATCTTAAAATTAAAATAGAGAGAGGAAAAGGTTTTTTAGCATCCAAGGGATTTAGGAAAAATATGGGACTTGGCCCATAAATTTCTCCACATTTTTAGTATTGCCACAAATAGTTTGGAGGCAAGAGGAATTGTCTAGGAATTTTGGACATTGGGAATGGCATATTTAAATGCTCTGCTGAACAATAATTAATTTCCACGGGCAATTTGGGAATTCCAAAGATGTTGATTCAACATGACAAATATCTAGGGATTATTTGCCATAGGATGAACTATTTTATTTGCATGAAAGAAGAAGCAAATATTTGACATGCAATTTGAATTTGAATTTGAAGCAGATTTTGGACAAGGGGCATTTTGGCATGATGATCATGATGACATGACCTTCATTAATGAGAGATTACTGTAGTGTGATGTCAGATGTTACAAATCTCCTCCACTACAAGAAATCTCGTCCCAGATTTAAGTGGGGAAGTAAAGAGTAACTTCGGTGAACTGGCCCTTAATTGTATGGTTAATTGTCCGTGAAAAATGCAGGAATGTGACAGAAGTATCCCTCGAGTTGAATTTTAAGAAAACGTCGAGAGTAAAGTATGAAGGCACAATAAGAAGTTTCAACCGAATGGACAAACGATTGATACCTGAACAGAGTGTGAGAAAGGGGTTCAGAGCATCGGGAATAGATCATCTCTCGGAAGGTGGCTCGTGACATGATATGAAGCCAAATGCAAGTATATTTTGGAATCAAAGATATACAGAAGAGTTAGATTTCGATCATGTGGTACTGTGGGTTATGGGCCCACCTTGTGTGTTCAGAGTAGGAAAAGCAACGACATCTTGCACGGATATGATAGCAAGGCATGTCATAGGATAGCATGTCAGTTATGTTGGCATCAACGTTCGTACCAAGGGCGAGGGACGAAGAGAACCATTTTCCTGCTCGTTGGAACGAGGCGGACCATTAGGCAAAGTTCTTGTCCATCGGTGGTTACCAGAATATCAACAACAATAGTAACAGGGTTTTACTGTAAGAGTTGTACACCAAGATGTTTATTTAAGCAGAAGAATATTACTGCTTAGATCATATAGATCACAAGAAAGGTTAAACAAAACAATGGAAAGGAAAATGTGATCATCAGATTAAACAGAACATTTTAATGGAAAATGTGTTTACACACAAGAATTGGGAGTATATCCTTCCCACGGGAAAGCGGAGCAGGATATACATGATATGACAGCAAGTTCAAAAACATTTAGATAAGGTGGGCGAGGGAAGAATCATGATATTACCCATACAACGGTGTTTGTATAATAGATCAAGAAACATTCGACAATGTGCTTCCAATGTTCTTGTTGATATCCGGAATACCTCAGTCATGCTTCAAGGTAGCATTAACATGGTGTTCCCAGTAGGGGTTGGAGTTGAAGATCACAAGAAATACTCAAAGAACAATTGCAGGAATAGCAAGGAGTCCAAGGTATAACCAAGACATGATCAATCATGTGTTGGAAAGAAGACAAGGAGGTAGTCGATGATAACTCAATTCATCGTAGGTCAAGGATGGTATCTCTCACCATGAATTCAATTGTCATTTCAACGAAGTCAAAATGTTGATGCTGATCACGACGCCTTTGTCGAGAGGTTTATGAAGATGCCATCGAGAGCGATGCCATCAAGCAAAAGGAATGATGAAGCGAAGGCTATTGGAACCATGGATACGACACAAGCTCGGATTCAAGCTTGTTGTTCAAGGTGGAATGATAAGATGATGAAGATCGACGTAAGCTTCGCTCATCATCGAAAAGTTGTGCTCCATGAATAAGGACCAGATAGCACAGTTAAAATTTAGTACGATAATGATATAGCCGATCAGGCTAAGAATGATGTGACGGAGTATCACTCCAACTAAGAATTTACAAGAGGTAGTGCGAAGACACAATATCCTCGAGATAACAGGGGGCAATACTCGAGGTTGATCAGAATAGAGGTTGGACAGATGAAATGATCTGCAGAAGTCAAGTATTTTAACTTGTCCGGGAAATGGAATCAAGGAGAAAATATGACCGGAACCACGATTGCAAAGAATCAATTTACAAATGCAAGATGAGCTTATACCAAGGGAACATTAGATTAAAAGAGAAGCTTACATGCTAAGGTCTACATCGTGTCTATGGGCATGAACACAAAGTTCAAGGTCGACTCCCACTTCTTCAATGCATAACCTTTCATTTACTCCTCGTTTTCGATGAAGTTGTAGTGTTGGAATGTTATCTGGCAAAACACCAGAAGAGTATGACTCGTGAAAACTCTCGGGTTCACATGGACTAAGGAAGGCATAGGTCCAACCCATAGGGGCATCTTGGGAACATATACCACAAACTCCATGAGTAAAATAACACAAGCTCGAAGGCAGAGCATGGTTGAGAGGGCAGAGGATACAATTTGCCAAAGGCAATGTGTATCAGGGGAAGAGCGCACAAAATTTCGAATATGAAGGAAACTGCCGGATAATAATCCAACAAAGGATTCAGTGGTCCTTAATGGATCTGATGTGAGTATCAGTACTCAATCAAAAGAAGGAAGGAATGCAAAGGCATTGGATTATAGAAACATCTGATTAATTTGATGCTTGAGTACAAAGGAGTTATGATTTCAAGTCGAAAGATCAGAAGCAGAGGCTCTGATCAAAAGATGAGTAAGTTAAATAGACTTAAAGGTGCACCCGATAAGATTTTGATTGGGCAAGAACCAGCTCATAACCGGAGCGATGTCAGAGCCGGAAAGAAATTTTCCAAGGATTAATTGATGATTGCGAATATTCGCTCACACGTTGAATCCATAGGAACAGAATGGCAACCACAAAGAAGTTTAAAGAATATTGCTAGACATATGGAATCTTATATTTACTAATTGAAAGCACCATCCGAGCTTCCACGTTAATCCTCGATAACTAAGGACTTTGTCCATCAGATCGTTATATTAACAATTTATAGCCGTCAGATGAGATATATGAGAATCCTCACCAATTGTCCCACATGCAACTCCTTTTCTGAAAAAAAAACTCTTCCACGTGATGTTTGGTCAAAAGAAAAAACTGTTTCATAGGATGCAGAATATATCCCTAAAAAATCTCCCTCTCGATGTTACTTCCTCGCCCGATCCTTCTCTCCCTAGAAGGCTACTTCCTCCCCTGATCCTTCCCCACCGAGGATCCAAGGCACCATCCACCATCCGGTAGGGCTGCTTCGCTCCTCCGTGATCTGGCGCTCTGCCATCGTCCCTCCGGAGTCTTCACGTACGCGAATCATCTAAAAATAATCTAAGCAGCCTCCCGGAATCTCCTTCCTATGCAAGCTTTGAATTCCTCACTGCCCCAAACACGCTGCAACCAATCTTCCATTACAAGGCCTTGCGAATCTCAGCTTGCATGGCTGGACCAAATAACGATGGACGATGCGGTGGAGATGGCGGTGCAAAGGCAGTTTGTTTCAGATCGAGGAGCCTCTATTGTTGGTCAATCTGGAAATAATCGACTTTGCTGCAGGTACGAAGAAAAAAGGATGGATATAATCGACTAATGTAGGTTTTCGATTTTCAAGATTATTTACGTTGTCCATCCTGCAATTTGAGAATTGGTCTCTAATAAGCATGTACAACCTACGGTTTTGTTTTGTGGGATTTTGGTGAAGTGTGTCATTTGATTTCGGGCCTGTCTAGATAGGTATTAAGAGGATGCGTAAGATTTGCAGTTTATGTTCCATCCAGTTAAGGGATTCAGTTCACCTAATACTGGTACATACTTGCGCACAAACTCGATCACCTCCTCTAATTTTATTGGGAAGTGGACACTTTGTTTTAGCATTACATGATCTGTCCAGTCTATTTTTTTGTATTTCTTATTGCAACCAATAACTCCGTGTTTGTTTTCTTGAATCTGCTCTTTCAATTATGCTCAACCAATGATCCAATGGGATTTGTGTATCTTATAAGAACAGAATAATCTTTTCTTAAGGAATTTTTTGACAGTACAGTTTGTATATGTATTCAGGAGATCAAGAAGGTATTGCCCTATCAGTATTCGTTGGAAGCAACACCAAAAAAATTATGCTGAAGTAAACTTCTTGGTAAAGACTAGCAGCAAAGTTGTTCACCTCTACGACACTCTTCCAATTCATTGTCGGACGCCCCTACGCCAATTCAGCATGAAAAAGTAGCTATGTGCACTTTTAATTATCTGCTTGAGATATTTTTACTCATATATTTTGTTACCCTTTTCTGATTGTTCAAGTTATGTCCACAACTTTAAATCTTTAGTTCTTCCATTAATTCCGTACTTCAACAGCAAGTGGCGCCAATGCATGTTGTAGGCGATAAGGAACAAGTGGTACATCTAATGTTTATCAGTTATCTAATTATTTGTTTCACTTTTCCATGTTTCATCTAATTTTTTTAGAATCGATCCGGTATAGAAAAATAGGCCAATGTTATCATTTATATCTTGCAGATGCTTAATTACATCATCCAGTTTGCAGTCCATGCAACTCTTTCAATAAAGTTGTCAGTCTGTCGATTAGTGTTTGATGAGTTACTAGGAACCTTTTAGGTATCTGTATATGGGCTATGGACCTGAATTAACAGAAAACTTGCATCGAGTAATTCTTAAGTGTAGGCATTATGAATAAAAAACAGTCACCAGCTAGCTGAATCAAATAACATTCTACATTTGGATAATTTAACCGATAGAAAAGTCAATCAAACATGGTGTCGCTGTCTAATATCGTTTGTGCAGGTCTGACAAGGAAAGGTGTCGCATTGGTTCTGAAATAGAAACAGGTGATTCATTCAGCAACAATCATAATACCTAAAAATTCTGCGGCGTCTACAGTTTGTGGTTCATTTTTCTTGCTCTCTAGAACAAATTTTACTCTCAAAGGTTGGTTCTAACACCCCGTATGACCCTCCTAGGGACCTAAAGTTGTCGCTCCAGCCCATCACTCAGTGGAACTTTGGTGGGCAACCTTCGCTTCAGAAGAGCACATATTTTTGCCCACCATTTATGTACACAAATGATGAACAATCGCAATCGTGTGCATGAGCAAATATTTTGTACCATGAATACATCTCTTATCCTCTATACATTCATCCACATATTAGATGATAAATCTTTTAGATTATCACAGATAGTATATATAGGTGTGCAAATCTAGATTCTGCAGAACTTCTATCTCCGCTGAGAAAAAAGTTTCTATAGCTTTCAGTCCATGTTTATTTAAATCATTAAAACACCTACTGAATATATATGTTCATCCGACATTTTTCTTATAAAGAAACAAATTACTTCCAAATATTGTGATGTCGCATACAGTTTTTGATCCTAGAAAACAACCAAGTGCTGACGCGATATATTTTACCATGTACTTAGTCACTTTGCTGTTTGAAAAATAGACAGTGAAGATCGCTTACATAATTTTTCTAAAACATGTTGGGATGTTTTGAAGGAGATACTGAACACAATTCCTGACCCATGAATCCACAGTTTGTATGCCTTATCTCCATCTCACAGATCTACCTTCTACCTACAGGTATCTATCAGTTCCTTCTACTTCCAAGACAGATATAATATTTGTAGTTCACATTGTGAAATCTATATAAGTTTCTTGATTATGCTCAGTCAAATGTGACCTTTGCTAGAGAGAGTGAGAACTCAAAACTTCCGTGGAGCAGATATGACGGTAAGGCAATAGGTAAGGATGTAAATTTAGTTGGCCAGCAATGGTTCATAGGGTTATTCCACACTAACATATACGTGATACTATTATCTATACATTGGAGTGCCTGATCACTCACCAAAAAAGGAGTTTGCTATTGTTCGCTATCTTTCTAACTGATACATCCTTTCTTTTGTTTTTTAATGTGCGCGCATGAGTTTTAGATGGAAATTTATCGGCGTGGGCCAGTCAACGGACACAAGAATGACACTACTATATGATGAACAATAATGCATCTGTGTTGAGTATGATCATAATCTTCATGTTGGGAAACCAATGGAGACTGCTACACATGTTCCTTCGTTCCTCGGGAGCAATAAAGAAGATATGGCAGACATGGCTTCTATGGTATCACCCAGACTTGGTATACACACGTGAATATAGTTACAAATCAAAATCACGTATTGTGCTCATTTCCCATTGTGTTGTAGGACCCGATTAACGTATGATGTTTGTTAGTCATTCTAACATGTTTGATTAGATGAAGCTTCATTTTACCTATAATTCTCTTTGGCATTTAATTCACATCACACTTTAAGTTCTGATCCAATTCTAACATGTTTGACTTAGATAAAGCTTCATTGTACCTATAATTTTCTTTGCCATTTAATTCACATAACACATTAAGTTCTGATCCAAGAGTCATCTGAGTTGAGTACAATGGTAAAGCTCATATGTGTCGAGTACCCCATGTCTAAATTCATGTAGAAGAATTCACAATATCACAGCCTCACACAAACTGGATAATTTGGAAATAGAAAAAAAACATGGTTGCCATATTATATATTATGTTCCTTAAGATCTTAGCACACAAGAATTATTATTAGCTTCAATAATGGTTTAGGACACAATTCAGGAGAAGTTAAGAAAGAAGGAGGTAGGCACCATATTGTGGTTCCAATGTTTACTTCCTAAGGTAACGTTGATTTTGCTTCACACATTTAGCTTATAAATTAATACAATTTACGAATATTCAGTTGCATTCATGCTATACTGCTTTTAGTTAGTTTACTGATCATATTGAGAAAATAAATTTAAGTTCCAAAACATAAATTGAAGAATACTAAAGCAAAGTTTGTTGAGTAGGATCGTATGGAAGTACTATATTGCAAATACTATTAGTGGCTTCAAGTATTTTATGAATTCTGAAAAAAAACTAGCCCGTGCAGCAGCACGGGTTGACGACTAGTTTATCCTAATGCGGGAGAATCAAGAGCAATAGGCTGCAAAGGATTTTCGGAAGATCACATAGTATTTCCAAGTATTTTGGAAAGTATATGAACAACTGGGGTTAAACGGGTTCAGTGAATCATCTGTAGTGCAAAAAGAAGCCGCAAAGCAGAAGGCACAAAGGATTCTCGAAACAACGGAGTACATCTTGTAATAATAGGAGCAACTGGGTATGAAGGTACAAGCGGCAAAGATGTTATTCACGGGGATTATCTATGGTCAGGAACTGCAAAGCAGTGGGCACAGGGTCTCAAGAAACATCGATGAATTTCTGCAAAATCTTCTGGCGAAGCAAGCGATCATTGGTAATGTCGGGGCTCTCCGGGAAGAAGCGGGTACGAGAACCTAATGTCAGAGTTAGTAAAATGTTTAACCCGAATAGAAGAGAGATCAGAGTCCCAGAGCATAGACGAGAAATAAAAGATCCTAATACCTCCCAATGGCAACGTGGGCCCGTAAGCCACACAGCCATGTTAGTAAAAGTTTTTGTAGTGACTAGACTCGACTTCGGCCAAGGAGTTGGAAAGGGGGCTACCTACAGGCAGTCGGCTCTGATACCAACTTGTGACGCCCTCGATTCAATCGTACACTAATCATACACGCAAATGTGTATGATCAAGATCAAGGACTCACGGGAAGATATCACAACACAACTCTAGACACAAATTAAAATAAAACAAGCTTAATATTACAAGCCAGGGGCCTCGAGGGCTCGAATACATAAGCTCGATTACACAAGAGTCAGCGGAAGCAACAATATCTGAGTATAGACACGAGTTAGACAAGTTCGCCTTAAGAAGACTAGCACAAAAGCAACATCGATCGAAAAGGCAAGGCCTCCTGCCTGGGAGCCTCCTAACTACTCCTGGTCGTCGACGGCCTCCACGAAGTAGTAGGCATCGGCGGTGGCATCCGCCCTGGCTTCGACATCTGGTTGCATCAACCGGAAAGGAGAAGAAAGGGGGAAAAGGGGGAGCAAAGCAACCGTGAGTACTCATCCAAAGTACTCGCAAGCAAGGATCTACACTACATATGCAACATTATCAAAAGAAGGTTGTATATGTGGACTGGGCTGCAGAAATGCCAGAATAGAGAGAAGACCTAGTCCTATCGAAGACTAGCATCTTCTAGAAACCACCATCTTGCAGCAACCGGAAGGAGTTGAGTAGCATAAAGTAAGTAGTACAAGTGTTATCAACCTCGGCCGGAGATCCTTTCTCGACTCCCTGCGAGAAAGGCATCCCAGAGCCATACTATCCGGTTATCATCACAATCAAATCCTCATCACCATCCAGTTCTCATCACAAGTATCCAGTTCTAGTTGTATCGATCGGGATACAACTCCAAGTGTCCGTTATCGAGGACAGGCTATCGATAGATGTTTTCTTCCCTGCAGGGTGCACCAACTTACCCACCACGCCGCTTAACTCCGCGGACACACTTTCTGTGGTCATGCCGGCCTCGGCCGCATAATACGCCGCAACCCGACCTAGGCTTAATAGAGAGGCCAGCACGCGGACTAAACCTATGCCCCCAGGGTCATGGGCCATCTCCCCGAACTGCCAGACGTTGCGTGGGCGGCGGTGAGCAGGCCTAGCTACCTCCTTCAACAAGGCGGCGCCACGCAGTCCAACCCGTAGCGCGCCGATCGCCACGACGCCTATTAAGCTTCAGCTGATGTATCTGACGCAGAACGCCCATACTATGCCCACGTGATGGTTAGTGCTATCGGGCGAGGCCCTCGGATCAAATATCCAAATCGTAGTGGATTAGGAACGTGCGGTAACAAGCGAGACTCACGAATGATGTGACCCGTTGCCTGCCTCGAGGACTTGCGGCAAGGGCTAGGAATGCCCGCCACGCCCGTAATTATCTCGCGGGCACCCTCCAGTCAACCTGTCTCCACATCACTCACAATTAAGCTCGCTGGTACCCCTGTGGTCGACCGTCTTTAGTAACATGGCTCAGTGTAAAGTCATAGTAACCATAGTAATTGTGTGTCTAAACATCAAATGGGAAAGCCCGAGGAATCACCCCCGGTGAATTCCACTTGATGTAATCATCAAGGTGAACGTAAGAGGATTCACCCTCGATGTCCACACTTGAGGGGTTGCACGACAGAGTCGTATCAGAAGTGGTTAAAGAGGAAAATCACCCTCGATGACCACGACCGAATAACTACACTACAGGGTTAACATCAGAAGTGCTGATGAGGTCTCACCCTCGGTACTCGATAGTAACCCAGTAGTGTCGAGCAACTAAGGGGAAGTGATGTGCGGTGTCGGGGCCTGGTCTTCGATCCCGTTGATCGGGTCTTCTGATTATCCAGCGAGGCAGTCGGGACAAAGTGGGGGTCACTGATGGATCTCTAGCCAACCTATACTAAGCAGTTTAGGATAAGCAGGTAAGGTACAACAACAGATACAAAAATAGGCTATGCATCAGAATAGGAGCAATCAATAACAATAGCAAAATCTAATGCAAGCATGAGAGAATGGAATGGGTGATATCGGGATGATCAAAGGTGGGGCTTGCCTGGTGGCTCTGGCAAGGAGGGGGTCGTTGTCGACGACGTAGTCGATCACCGGGGCATCAGCGGCCTCGGGGTCTACCGGAGAGAAGAGGGGGAAGAAACAGTAAATACATAGCAAACAGAGGTATCACTAAGCGTGACATGACGATACGTAGCGCAAGGCGTGCTCTAACGCGGTACTACACGTTGCAGACGAAAGGGGGAAACATCCGAGGATGAATTCCCGGTGTTAGGTGGATTCCGGACAAAGGAAAAGAGGGGGAAAGTTCCATGTTCAGCATGCTAGGGGCATGTGACAGATGAACGGACCATGTATTCGGATTCGTTGAATTTTTCTGAGCAACTTTCATATAGAAAACATTTTCATCCGAGGCATGGTTTATTTTCTATGAATTTCTAAATATTTAAACATTTTCTGAAATTATTAAAATTAACGGAAAAGGAATATGACATCAGCATGACGTGCTGATGACGTCAGCAGTCATCAGACTCGCTGAACAGGTCAAACCTGACCTGTGGGTCCTGTGGGACCCACATGTCAGCCTCTGTTAGTCTAACAGTGTACTAAACTAACTAATCTATGTTAATTAGCTACTGGACCCCACCTATCATAGACTAATTAGCTAAACTAATTAGTTTTAATTATTAAAACAGTTTAGTTAGAGGAATAAGCGGCGGGCCCCGCGTGTCAGCGGTTGGGGCCCGCCACAAAGACTGATTGACTAAGTCAACAGAGTCAACAGGGGGGCCACGCGGCGCCACGTTGGTCGCCGGCGAAGGAGCGGCTCCGACGACCAAAGCAACAGCGGCGCCTCGCCGGAGTTGGCCGGAGCCGCGCTACAGGGGCCCTTCGGACCTGCGGCTTGGACCTAAGGGTGCGGCCCGGTGCCGCGCACACGATGGTGGCGACGACCGGCCTCGGGGACGACCGAAGTATCGCCGGTGGCGAGTGGAGGCTGCAGCGGCGATCGAGAGCGCATCGGGAAAAGCCTACGGGGTGGTTAAAACGAGCGCCATGGCGCTGCTTGAACGAGGGGAACGACGCATCCAAGATCGGCGGTCCCGAAAGTGCTGGATGGCCTAGAGCCACGGCAGCGCGACCGAGCGGCGCGGAGTTCGGACGTCGACGGATTCGAGCGTCCAGGGCACGGCAAGGGTGGCGGAGGGGTGCGTTGAGCAGCTAGGAGCTCCAGGAGCTCGGTGGTGGCGCTAGCGCGGCGCTAGGAGCATCAGGGCGACTGCAATGAGTTCAACGACGGAGCTCGTCTTGGCCATGGCGGGCCCAGCCGCTCCGGGCGCGTATGGAAGCAAAAGGAGACGGGGGGGGAGTGTAGCTCACAGTGAGCCTGCAGATGTGCTCAGTGGGCTCGGGGAAGGCGCGAGGTGGCCAAATTCGACGTCGGCGTTCGTTGGAGTAGAGGAAGAAGAAGAGGTCGCCGCGCTCACTGTGGGGCTCCTGGCTTGGTCCGGTGGTCGACGAAGACTTCGCGGGGTACGACGGCGCTCGGGGAATCATCGGAGAGGGACGGGGACAGCGGTGGCCGCGGTCAGCACGGCGGACGGCGCAGGGCACGTCGGCGAGGCAGATCTGGAGGAGGGGGAGCAAGGGTGCAAGGGGATAGGGACTAGCGCGAGTCGAGGTGGAGGCAGGGCAAGTGGGAGGCGAAGGGGCCGAGGCGTCGGGGCAGTGGAGGCCTTATCCTCTCGTCGGGCATCGCCGGCGAGGTGGTTTGATGGCGACGGTGCCCGCGGTCGCTCGAACAGGAAGGCGACCGGGGGAGCGTGGGAGGCTGGGCTGGCCAGATGGAGTGGGCCAGTTGGCTCGGGCCGCTTGGCCAAGGCCCAGCGGGGAGGGGGGGCTTCTTTTCATCTTAAAATTAAAATAGAGAGAGGAAAAGGTTTTTTTTAGCATCCAAGGGATTTAGGAAAAATATGGGACTTGGCCCATAAATTCGTCCACATTTTTAGTATTGCCACAAATAGTTTGGAGGCAAGAGGAATTGTCTAGGAATTTTGGACATTGGGAATGGCATATTTAAATGCTGCTGGAATAATAATTAATTTCCACGGGCAATTTGGGAATTCCAAAGATGTTGGATTCAACATGACAAATATGTAGGGATTATTTGCCATAGGATGAACTATTTTATTTGCATGTAAGAAGAAGCAAATATTTAACATGCAATTTGAATTTGAATTTGAAGCAGATTTTGGACAAGGGGCATTTTGGCATGATGATCATGATGACATTACCTTCATTAATGAGATATTACTGTAGTGTGATGCTGGGGATGTTACATCATCATATTGGAAGCAAACCACCCCATTCACTCTGTGCATTTGAAAACCGAACCGAAAAACCATATCGAAAATAAACCGAACCAAACCGATTTTATGGTTTTTATGGTTTCTGGTTTTGGTATGGTATGAAGTTTTCATACCGATTTGAACTTTGGTTTTTATGGTATATATCGAAAAACCGAACGGTTAACCGAATAAACCGAAGTAAAAAATAAATTTATATTTCTTGAGATGATCAACCATAAAAGTTGACATTTTTCTTGTACATAAGTTAAATTCACTACTGAGCACGTAAATTTTTCTTGTAACATAGTCATTTTTCTCCTTTTAAAATGCTAAGCACGTCCATAACCATCAACGGATGAATCAATGCATGCATATATACTTATATATGTAGTCATATACTATTTGTGTAGAATAGTATGTGTTTTAAGTCATAAATTTGCAAATTATTATTACGTCATTTTCAAATTCGCGTCAACTTTGGTTTTTATGGTATATAACGAAATAATTTGGTATATAGAGAAACCAAACCGTATTTAATTTTCATACCGTATTTACCGAAATTTTAATACCATATTTACCGAAATTTTAATACCGTACAAACCGAAAAACCATATAAACCGAACCATGTAAAACGAATAAACCGAACGCACAGGGTGACACCCCACCAAGGATGGCATGTGGAAGAAGCGAACCAATCAACCCATGATTGACAGCTTTAGCTAGCATCTTAGAGAAGACATCAGCTGCCAAATTAAATAGCAGGGGGGATGAGGGTCACCTAGTTTCAGCCCCTTTTTACCCACAAAGTGTGGTCCATTAGTGTCATTAATCCTAAATTGGAAAGTCCCATCTTTCAAGGTACTGAGAACCCAGGCCACCCATTTATTCCCAAAGCCTCTAGAAAGAAGCATTTCCTCCAGGAAATCCCAGCTGACTCTATCATAGGCTTCCTCATAGTCAAGTTTAAGAATTAAACCACTAGAATTAATTCTGTGTACCTCATGAATAACTTCATGTGCCATAACCACACTTTCTAGAATAAACCTCCTTTTAATAAAAGCAGTTTGGTTGTGGGAAATGATTTTGTCACTAATAGGAGAAACCCTAGTATTCATAGCCTTGGTGAAAATTTTCACAGCACAATTACTAAGACCGATAGGTCTGGAGTTTTTCATTTCTCTGGCCTGGGGAATTTTTGGGATAAGGGTGATGATGGCATAGTTAAGCTTATAAATGTCCAAATCCCCTTTTTCAAAATCCCTGACCATCCACATAAAGTCATCTTTAATCAAGTCCCAAAAGTTTTGATAAAAAAGGAAAGACAACGCATCGGGGCCAGGAGCCCCACTGGCGTAGGAGCTCATGATTGCTTCTTTAATCTCCTCCTCATAAAAGGATCTCTATAAGTCAATCCGCTCTTCATCACTAATCATTTCTGCCTCAAACCAGAAACCAGCACCTAGGTGTAGGTCTGGTTTAGGTTCATAGGCAAATAAGTCTTTATAAAAATTAGTAGCTACCTCCAGCATATCCTAAGTGGATGTCACAGGTCCAGAAGGACCCATTAGTTCAGAAAGATGGTTCTTCCTATTATGGTTTGCTAGGGCATGAAAATAAGCATTGTTACGATCCCCTTCAAGACTTTTCCTGTCTCTGGATTTCTGCTGTAACACCCTGGATGTAACTTCCCCTTTTTGGGCAATATATCATTTGGCCTCATCCAATTCTTGTGGGTTCTTGTCATGTTTGGCCTCATGTTGTTTTGGTTATGTGGGTTTTCTCTTTTCTTTGTTTTGCTCCTTTTGCCATATTGCATTTGTGCCTCTTGTCATTTTGCTTTCCCTTCTTATCATGTGATTGTGGATGTGCATGTCATATGGTTGTGGTTTTTCCCCTTGCATGTCATGTGGTTGCATATGCCTTCCTCACTTGCATTACCATCTCCTCCTTCCCTCTACTTCTTTCCTTTTCAAATGCCATATATTTCCTTTCCTAATTAATGTTCATCTTCTCCCTAAAATCTTGCTTGTTGCACAAAAACTCCCTGCCAAATAATCTCCTCATTTGAAGTTGTTATGGTCAGGTTCAAAGTGGCACAAGTTTGAGATATTTTCAAACTTGCATTATTTTTCTACCTTTAAAAATGTCCATTTCAATTTATTTAAATAGAGGAGAATTCCAGGAGTGTGGGGATATTTTTCCTTTCACTAAAATCTTTTCTTTTCTTTCTCAGACTTTCTTTTCTCTCCTTTTTATTTTTAAAAGGAAAAAGAGAAGGGGCAGCAGCAGCAGTGGCAGCCCATCCACTCCTCTCTACACTGGCCCCGGCCTCCCGAGCCAGCCCAGCTCCCAAAGAGCCCTCAGAGCCTGCAGAGGAGCGCCAGCCCGCCGCTCTCCTCCTCCTGCCAAGCACCCACAGCTCCCTTACCCACGCTGAGTCCGCCCACGTGGCAGCGCCCGCCCGCCTGGCAGCGAGCGCCCGGTGCTCCTCACCCACCTTTCCCCCTCCTCTCGCAGCGCCATGGGGACCCCGAGCACGGAGAGCACGAGCTCGGCCGCGTCGCCTAGCCTCTACTTATCCCTCTCCTCATCAGACCGCACCCTAGGGTTCCCCTCTCCCTCTCGCCGCCGCCGCCAGGTGAGAAAACCCCCAAGTTCGCCGCCCCGCTCGGTCCCGAGCGCAGCTGGGAGCCCGTCTCCATCGCCGGCGTGCTCTCCGGCCACCCCATCCAGCCGCACCTTGTCCGTCGCCTTCCTCGTCGTCGACTACGTCCACGACGTCGACTACGGGGGCCCGGATCGCCAAGTCCGACGACGCCCTGTACCTGTCTTCCTCTCGGTCAGGTTCCCGGCGGATCTTCAGAGCTCGACCTCGTCGCCGTCAGCCCGTCTCCGTCGCCGATTCCGTGTCCTAGGGTAAGGAGGTATAACCCCCTTCCTCCCTGCTCCTTCTTGCCGTCGTTAGATCCCCGTAGAGTAGGGTCCGATCCATGTTCGTGTCGCGCTCGCCGTGCTCCGGCGTGCTCGTAGTAGTGGGTTCCGGTTTGTTTTGGCGCGCGTAGATGCCACGATTTCGCTCGGGCTTGCCCTTCTTGTTCCGTGGAGTTCCCTCGTGCACACCCAGCCTTGTCCGAGGGCGCAGAGCCCCTGTAGCCGCCGTTGCTTCGCCGGCGTCGCCGTGTTCTTCTCTGTTTTTAGTTCAGGCCTGTTAGTTGGGTCAAGTGCGCTAGCGTCCTGGTTCCTACCAGATCCCCTACCCTAGCCGAGCTGGTCGACTCCCCGCTCTCCCACCGCGGCGACCTGGGTTCGAACCCCAGGCGCGCCACTCCCCCCTTTTATTTTGCTGTTTTTCGCGCTCCTCCGCTTCGGCTCTGCAGCAGCAGTAGTTAAGGACCCGAGCCCTTCTTCTGTCAGTCTCCGCGCGCTAGCCCAGTGGTAGCAGGTGCGGGATTCCACCGGGGAGACCCGGGTTCGAATCCCCCCTGGGGCTCTTTTTCTTCCCCCCTTTTAAACCTGTTTCACCCCTGTCTCTATGACAGTGGGGCCATGCTGTCAGCCTCTCAGCACCCTCCTCCATGCATATTTTTTTTCCCTTTCCATTTCCAGCACTGTATCATTTCTGTTTTAGGCAAGTCCAAATCTGGACATTTCCAAATCTGGAAATTGCCACTTCTGTTAGTTTCCTTTTTAGGCAGGTTTTGACTTATTGTTTTTGTGATGATTTTTCTACTGCAACCCTAACATATTATATATGTTTTTGGGGTAGAAAAATCCCACCAACTCAGTGGTGTCATTGGTTTTTGCATTTGGGCAAGTTTATGTTCATGTCTTTTTGCATCATGGTTAGGTGTTGTTTTCATTGGGCATATTTACTTGAATCTTGCTATGAGGTAGTTTGCACACATGCATGGCTTTGTTTCTACATGATGTTATCGTAGGTTTTCTTACCATTCTTGTTTTGCCGTCATATCCTACCCGTGCATCCGCTTCCGGTGATCTCTATATCGATTTCTACCAAATCATCTCATCTTTCCGATGGCATGCTTGGTTTGCCAAGATGATGCCCGGTTTTCCATTCACCTTCCGGAGTGCACATACGCTTTGCATATCACATCTTGCATTTCATGTCATGTTGCATCATGTTGATTGTGCATTGCACCGTGATTTATTGTGGTTCCTTGTTTTGTGTTGCTTTGGGTAGAGCCGGGAGACGAGTACGTGAACGAGGAACCTGTTGAGAACGTTTTCGAGGATCAGACTTTCGACAACTCTGAGAACATTGCAGGCAAGATGATCATACCCTCGAAATCACTTCTATCTTTGCTATGCTAGTTGCTCGCTCTTTTGCTATGCCTATGCTGCGATGCCTACCACTTGCTATATCATGCCACCCATATTGCCATGTCAGCCTCTAACCATCCTTTCCTAGCAAACCGTTGATTGGCTATGTTACCGCTTCGCTCAGCCCCTCTTATAGCGTTGTTAGTTGCAGGTGAAGCTGAAATTTGTTCCTTGTTGGAACATGGAGATGTTGTTCCTTTTTGGAACATGTTTACTTGTTGGGGATATCACAATATATATAAATATATATCTGCTATGTTTAACACATCTATATACTTGGTAAAGGGTGGAAGGCTCGGCCTTATGCCAGTGTTTTGTTCCCTCTTGCCACCCTAGTTTCCGTCATACGGTGTTATGTTCCTTGATTTTGCGTTCCTTACGGTTGGGTGATTTATGGGACCCCTTGACAGTTCGCTTTGAATAAGACTCCTCCAAAGAAGGCCCAACATTGGTTTTACCATTTGCCACCTAAGCCTTTTTCCCCGGGTTTTCGCGAGCCGAGGGTCATCTTATTTTAAACCCCGGCCAGTGCTCCTTGAGCGTTGGTCCAAACTAGAGCACCGTCTTGGGACCATTCCTTGGCAACATGGATTACGTCGGTTCTGACGCTTAGCTTATCCGGTGTGCCACGAGAGCGAGATATGTGCAGCTCCTATCGGGATTTGTCGGCACAATCGGGTGGTCTTGCTGGTCTTGTTTTATTGCTGTCGAAATGTCTTGTAGTCCGGGATTCGAGATTGATCGGGTCTTCCGGTAGAAGGAATAATCCTTCGTTGACCGTGAGAGCTTATAATGGGCTAAGTTGGGACACCCTGCAGGTAATATCTTTCAAAGCCGTGCCCATGGTTATGAGGCAGATGGGAATTTGTTAATGTCCGGTTGTAGATAACCCAAAGTTGACCTCAAATAAAATACACATCAACCGCGTGTGTTACCGTGATGGTCTCTTCTCGGCGGAGTCCGGGAAGTGAACACGGTGTTGGGGTTATGCCTGACGTAAGTAGTTCAGGATCACTTCTTGATCAATACTAGTTTCACGACCGTGCTTTGCTTCTCTTCTCGCTCTCTTGTGCGAAGTAGCCACCATATATGCTAGTCGCTTGCAGCAGCTCCACCTTACTACTATGGCCTTCCTATTAGCTTAAATAGTCTTGATCTCGCGGGTGTGAGATTGCTGAGTCCCCGTGACTCACAGATACTTTCAAACAGTTGCAGGTTCCGATGAGGCCAGTGCAGATGATTCCACCGAGCTCAAGTGGGAGTTCGACGAGGAACGTGGTCGTTACTATGTGTCTTTCCCAGATGATCAGTAGTGGTGCCCAGTTGGGACGATTCGGGGATCTGTGTTAGCATTTGGGGTATCTTCTTTTATTTTGGTTCCGTAGTCGGACCTTGAGTGTACTCTGAATGATGTATGTTTAATTTATGTACTGTGTGAAGTGGCGACTGTAAGCCAACTATGTACCTTTCCCTTAATTATTACATGGGTTGTGTGAAGATTACCTCACTTGCGACATTGCTTTCAATGCGGTTATGCCTCTAAGTCGTGCCCCGACACGTGGGAGATATAGCCGCATCGGGGGCATTAAAAGTTGGTAATCAGAGCCTTCCCCGACTTAGGAGCCCCCTACTAGATTGTTTGCTGACGTTGTTGAGTCTAGAATGGGAAAATGTTTTGAGTCTTAGGATTATATATATCGAGAGTAGGATTCTTTTTACTCCTCGGTCCTTCATCGCTCTGTGAGGCCTCGACGAGAGTTTTGACTCTTCTCTTCTCAAATTTCACTAAAATTTTTTTAGGATCACATGGGTATCTTGGAATCGTTCGATGGTTTTGTGGCGAGAACATTGTTCTTGGTGCCTCGACATTTAGGGGTTGTGGCGGTGTCCGGGGAGTTGAGCTCCGGCGTGTTGTCGTCACAATTTTATCGTTGCAGTTCTGGAATACGAGTTTTACCGACATCGAAATCTCTTTTGCACAGTTGTTGGTGAGATAACCCTGATAGCCCGAAGATCGTGGCGAAAGGGAGTATTGCCATGACTTGTATAACGGATGTTTTTGAAGGTCGAGGTACACGATTTCGAGGATTTCTTGGTTATGTGTTGACGGATGGATACAATTGGATCTAGGTATTGTTAGTTTGGGTGATATATTTTGTGTCCCCTGTATCCCCAACACCAGATTGCATAACCAGAAAGTTTCGGGAGTTTATAGGTGGGAATTCTAGTAGCTTACAGGATATTCTTTCCGACAGATGTATGATTTGAGATTGGGGTTCAAAGTTTAGTGGTCCGCCCATTCACGGTCGATTTACAGTGGTCGCGAGACGCCTTAAAGAATCCTTGGCTATGCTGATTCGGGGACGTCTTGTTAGTCATTCGTGACGTCCGCTATACGTCGTGCCCGTGTGAGCCCCACCACGAACACTTTGGGCGAAATCTCTATCATGTGTTTGTTCCGGCTCATTCTCGAAGCCAACCTTTTGTTTTCAATTGTGATGTTTGATTTGTTTCTAAGACAGTTGTTGTTTCCATATCCTTATCTAAGTGGCTTCTCACCTTACTGGACGTGTGATGAGTAACTTTGGAATTCATTCGTTCATTCTTGTTCGAATGTTTATTGTGAAGACTATATGTTGCAATTTCTATCCGTTGATTCTACTTATCATTTGTCTATCAAAGGACTAACGGATGTCACCCTCTTGAGGATGGCTCCGCCAAGCGTCGAATCCGGATCGCAATGATGGGGATCGGTCGAACCTCCACCTCCACCTCCACCTCCGCCTTGAGGCACGGCAAGCTATCATGGCAGCCACCAATGCCAATGCTCAGATGATTTTGCAACTCTTGCAAGAACGTACTCAGGGGCAAGGCAATCAAGGCAATCAAGGTCAAGGCAACAATCAGCCACACTTTGCTACTCTCAGTCAGTTTCTCGCTAATCAGCCGAAGTCTTTCAGTTTCTGTGTTGAGGCAACAGATGCTGATGATTGGTTAGTGGATATCTGCAAGCACTTTGACTGTAGCAATGTCAGACCTGAGGACTTTGTCAAGTTTGCATCGTTCCAACTCAAGGATCAGGCTGCTGAGTGGTTCCAGCAATACAAAGATTCCAGAGGAGGTCGTGTCATTACCTGGGATGAGTTCCGCCGTGATTTCCGAGCTCATCACATTCCGAAGAGTGTTGTTGAGAGCAAGCGTGAGGAGTTCCGCAATCTCAAGCAGGGCACCATGTCTGTCTATCAATACAATATCCAGTTCCAGAAGCTCGCTCGTTTTGCTAAGCAAGATGTACCTGATGAAAGGAGTATGATCTATCAGTTCAGAGGTGGTCTGAGAGAGGATCTGCAATTACCTCTTGTGTTGTTTGAGCCAGATAAGTACGATGATTTCTACAACATGGCACTCAAGCAAGAAGCGGCTCAGCTCAAATGCGAGGCTTCTAAGAAGAGAATCAGGGACGCAGATTCAGTCCTCCTCGTCCTCTCAAGTGGCAGCCAAGCAGCAGAAGTTTTATCTGCCCCTCCTCCGTTCCGTCGGCCTTACGGCGAGAAGAACTCAGGTGGCCGTGGATCTTCCCACCCACCCAACCCAAGCTATCGTAACAAGTCTAATTCTCAAGCTCCAAGGCCAAGTGCTCCTTACCACCGTCCGCTCTCTGAGGTCACTTGCAACAAGTGCCAGCAGAAGGGTCACTATGCGAACAAGTGCTTCAACCAAAGGCGTCTTCCGCCTCCTCCTCCTGTGAAATCTTCCAGCAATGCTGTGGTCAAGCACAATCCCAAGTCTGCAAGGGTGAACATGATGAATGCAGCTCAAGCAGAGGATTCTTCTGATGTGATCATGGGTAATCTTCCAGTTAATGATATTCCTGCAAAAGTCTTATTTGATACTGGTGCATCGCATTGTTTCATGTCTAGATCATTTGTTGCAAAGCATGATTTCATTTCGGAGATGTTGGATAAACCCTTGGGAGTTGTTTCTCCAGCCTCTTCTATGAGGGCTACCACAAGGATTCCGGATGTTTCTATCAAGATGGGCGATTATAGATTCCTTTCCAAACCATTTGTTCTCGGTGATTCGGATATTGATCTTATTCTCGGAATGGACTGGCTTTATCAGCACAAAGCTCAGCTTGATTGTGCTGCCAGGGAGATTCAATTGACTCATTCTTCTAATGATGTGATCATCTATGCCTCTCGTGATGAAACCATTCGGTTGTTTTCTCTCAATGAGAAGGGCGAATTGAATGCCATCTCGCAGATTCCAGTCGTTTGTGAGTACCAAGATGTCTTTCGGAAGAGCTTCGGGTATGCCTCCTCATCGGCGGTCGAGTTCGTTATCGATCTTGAGCCCGCATCGAACCCGCTTGCAAGCGTCCATACAAGCTTGGACCTGATGAGCTGAGGGAATTGAAGAAGCAGCTCGATGAACAAGAGCGTCTGGTTTGATCGGACCGAGTTCATCTCCTTGGGGTTGTGGTGTTCTTTTGTCCGGAAGAAGGATGGCTCGGACCGACTTTGTGTCGATTACCGTCCATTGAATAAGAAGACAATCAAGAACAAGTATCCACTTCCCAACATCAATGAGCTTTTCGAGCAACTCAAAGGTGCTACAAGTGTTCTCTAAGCTTGACCTTCGTATGGGGTATCATCAGATTCGCATTCGTGAACAAGATATTCCCAAGACAGCATTCGAACAAGCTTTGGTTCTTATGAATATCTTGTCATGTCTTTCGGCCTCGTCAATGCTCCTCCAACTTTCTCTCGGATGATGAACTTCATATTCAATCCTTACACCAATGAATTCGTCTTGGTCTATCTTGATGATATTTTGGTCTTCTCCAAGAATAAGAAGGATCATGCCAAACATTTGCGATTGGTGCTAGACAAGCTCGAGAGTACCAATTCTATGCTAAGTTCTCCAAATGTGAATTCTGGCTTGATGAAGTGCTTTATCTTGGTCATATCATCTCTCGCCAAGGGCATCGCTGTTGATCCCGAGAAGGTGTCCGCAATTGTGAATTGGGAACCTCCTCAGAATGTCAAGCAGCTCCGCAGCTTTCTTGGTCTTGCAAGCTATTGCCGAAGATTCGTTGAAAACTTCTCCAAGATTGCAAAGCCTCTTTCCAACCTTCTCGAAGCAAGTGAAGTATGTCGGTCTCCCGAGTGTGGCGTTGCTTTCAATACCCTCAAAGAGAAACTCGTCACAGCTCTGTTCGACTCCTCTGATGAATCCAAGCCGTATGAAGTTTTCTGTGATGCTTCTCTTCAAGGTCTCGGTGCTGTGTTAATGCAAGAGAAGAGAGTTGTGGCCTATACCTCTCGCTTGATTGAAGCCCAACGAGAAGAACTACCCCACTCACGATCTTGAGTTGGCGGCGTTGTCCATGCTTTGATTACTTGGAGACATCTCTTGTTGGGAAGGAAAGTGGACATTTTCACCGATCACAAGAGTCTCAAGTACATCTTCACTCAGCCTAACCTCAACCTCGAGTGCAGACTCGATGGGTGAAATGATTCAAGAGTACAACCCAAGTATTGAGTATACTCGGGCAAAGCCAATGTCATTGCAGGCGCTTTGAGCAGGAAAGCTTCGCAGCAGTCTAATCCTCAAGCCCTTTCAGCGGATCTCTGTGAATCTTTCCAAGCTGAATCTTCAAGTTGTTCCTCAAGGCTTTCTTGCCAACCTCATAGTCTCTCCTACTTTGGAAGATCAGATTCGTGAGGCTCAACTTCTGGATACCATGGTGAAGAAAGTGAAATGTGGTATCGACAAGGGCATTCCAAGTACAAGTGCTTCCATGTTGATGACAAAGACACTCTGTTCTTTGAGGACGGATTGTGGTTCCTAAGGGTGATCTCGAAAAGTCATTATGAGCGAGGCTCACAATTCGCTTCTATCCATTCATCCCGGAAGTGCGAAGATGTACCATGACCTCAAGCAGTCATATTGGTGGACTCGAATGAAGCGAGAAATTGCTCAATTCGTGAATGAGTGTGATGTCTGCAGAAGAGTGAAAGCAGAACACCAAAGACCAGCTGGTCTCCTCCAACCTCTTGCTATTCCTGAATGGAAGTTTGATCATATTGAAATGGACTTCGTGGATCTGGCTTTCCAAAGTCCAAGCGTGGAAATGATGCTATCTTCGTTGTCATTGACAAGCTTACTAAAGTGGCTCATTTTCTTCCTATCAAAGAATCCATCACTGCAGCTCAGTTGGCAGAGCTATACACCTCCAGGATTGTCTCCTTGCACGGCATTCCACAAGTGATCTCTTCAGACCGTGGCAGCATCTTTACCTCCAAGTTTTGGGAGTCTTTTCAGAAGGCCATGGGCACCAACATTCGTTTCAGCACAGCTTTCCATCCTCAAACAAGTGGCCAAGTCGAGCGAGTTAATCAAATTCTTGAAGATATGCTCAGGGCTTGTGTCATTTCCTTCGGTATGAAGTGGGAAGATTGTCTCCCTTATGCCGAGTTCTCTTACAACAACAGCTTCCAAGCGAGTTCGGGCAAGGCCCCATTCGAAATTCTCTATGGCGAAAGTGCCGTACTCCTCTCAATTGGTGCAGAGACAGTGAACGCCAACTTCTTGGCAATGACTTGATCACAGAAGCAGAAGAAATGTGCAAGGTCATTCGTGAGAATCTCAAAGCCGCGCAATCGCGCCAAAAGAGTTATTATGATGATAAGCACCGTGATGTGGCTTTTGAAATTGGAGACCATGTCTACCTCCGCGTCTCTCCAATGAAAGGCACTCGTCGCTTCGGTATCAAAGGGAAGCTTGCCCCTAGATACGTGGGTCCTTTCAAGATCATTGGGAAAAGAGGCGATCTCGCCTATCAACTTGAGCTTCCTTCCAACTTTGCTAATGTGCACGATGTGTTTCACGTGTCACAGCTTCGCAAGTGCTTCAAGGCTCCTGAACGCACTATCAACTTCGAAGAGATTGACCTTCAGGAAGATCTCTCTTATCATGAGCACCCCGTTGCTATTCTTGAAGAAACCGAGCGCAAGACTCGCAACAAGTCAATCAAATTCCTGAAAGTGAAGTGGTCACACCATTCCGACCGAGAAGCTACCTGGGAGCGCGAGGATCACCTCCGTTCTGAATATCCGGAGTTCTTTCAGTCCTAGATCTCGGGACGAGATCCTCTTGTAGTGGTGGAGTGTTGTAACACCCTGGATGTAACTTCCCCTTTTTGGGCAATATATCATTTGGCCTCATCCAATTCTTGTGGGTTCTTGTCATGTTTGGCCTCATGTTGTTTTGGTTATGTGGGTTTTCTCTTTTCTTTGTTTTGCTCCTTTTGCCATATTGCATTTGTGCCTCTTGTCATTTTGCTTTCCCTTCTTATCATGTGATTGTGGATGTGCATGTCATATGGTTGTGGTTTTTCCCCTTGCATGTCATGTGGTTGCATATGCCTTCCTCACTTGCATTACCATCTCCTCCTTCCCTCTACTTCTTTCCTTTTCAAATGCCATATATTTCCTTTCCTAATTAATGTTCATCTTCTCCCTAAAAATCTTTCTTGTTGCACAAAAACTCCCTGCCAAATAATCTCCTCATTTGAAGTTGTTATGGTCAGGTTCAAAAATGGCACAAGTTTGAAATATTTTCAAACTTGCATTATTTTTCTACCTTTAAAAATGTCCATTTCAATTTATTTAAATAGAGGAGAATTCCAGGAGTGTGGGGATATTTTTCCTTTCACTAAAAATCTTTTCTTTTCTTTCTGCACTTTCTTTTCTCTCCCTTTTTATTTTTAAAAAGGAAAAGAGAGAAGGGGGCAGCAGCAGCAGTGGCAGCCCATCCACTCCTCTCTACCTGGGCCCCGGCCTCCCCGAGCCGGCCCAGCTCCCCAGCAGCCCCGCAGCCCAGAGAGGAGCGCCAGCCCGCTCGCTCTCTCTTCCTGCTTTCGCGCACCCACAGCTCCCCTTACCCACGCTGGAGTCCGTCCACGTGGCAGCGCCGGCCCCGCCTGGCAGCGAGCGCCCGGTGCTCCTCACCCACCTTTCCCCCTCCTCTCGCAGCGCCATGGGGACCCCGAGCACGGAGAGCACGAGCTCAGCCGCGTCGCCCTAGCCCTCTACTTATCCCCTCTCCTCATCAGACCGCACCCTAGGGTTCCCCTCTCCCTCGCCGCGCCGCCCGGTGAAAACCCCAAGTTCGCCGCCCTTTCGGTCCCAGCGCAGCTGGAGCCCGTCTCCATCGCCGGCGTGCTCTCCGGCCACCCCATCCAGCCGCACCTTGTCCGTCGCCTTCCTCGTCGTCGACTACGTCCACGACGTCGACTACGGGGGCCCGGATCGCCAAGTCCGACGACGCCCTGTACCTGTCTTCCTCTCGGTCAGGTTCCCGGCGGATCTTCAGAGCTCGACCTCGTCGCCGTCAGCCCGTCTCCGTCGCCGATTCCGTGTCCTAGGGTAAGGAGGTATAACCCCCTTCCTCCCTGCTCCTTCTTGCCGTCGTTAGATCCCCGTAGAGTAGGGTCCGATCCATGTTCGTGTCGCGCTCGCCGTGCTCCGGCGTGCTCGTAGTAGTGGGTTCCGGTTTGTTTTGGCGCGCGTAGATGCCACGATTTCGCTCGGGCTTGCCCTTCTTGTTCCGTGGAGTTCCCTCGTGCACACCCAGCCTTGTCCGAGGGCGCAGAGCCCCTGTAGCCGCCGTTGCTTCGCCGGCGTCGCCGTGTTCTTCTCTGTTTTTAGTTCAGGCCTGTTAGTTGGGTCAAGTGCGCTAGCGTCCTGGTTCCTACCAGATCCCCTACCCTAGCCGAGCTGGTCGACTCCCGCTCTCCCCATGGCGACACTGGTTCGAACCCAGCGCGCCCTCCCCTTTTATTTTGCTGTTTTTCGCTCCTCCGCTTGGCTCTGCAGCAGCAGTAGTTAGGACCCGAGCCCTTCTTCTGTCGATCTCCATGCGCTAGCCCGGTGGTAGCAAAAGGGATTCCACCGGGAGACCGGGTTGAATCCCCACAGGGCTCTTTTCTTCCCCTTTTAAACCTGTTTCACCCCTGTCTCTATGACAGTGGGGCCATTCTGTCAGCCTCTCAGCACCCTCCTCCATGCATATTTTTTTTTCCTTTCCATTTCCAGCACTGTATCATTTCTGTTTTAGGCAAGTCCAAATCTGGACATTTCCAAATCTGGAAATTGCCACTTCTATTAGTTTCCTTTTTAGGCAGGTTTTGACTTATTGTTTTGTGATGATTTTTCTACTGCAACCCTAACATATTATATATGTTTTTGGGGTAGAAAAATCCCACCAACTCAGTGGTGTCATTGGTTTTTGCATTTGGGCAAGTTTATGTTCATGTCTTTTTGCATCATGGTTAGGTGTTGTTTTCATTGGGCATATTTACTTGAATCTTGCTATGAGGTAGTTTGCACACATGCATGGCTTTGTTTCTACATGATGTTATCGTAGGTTTTCTTACCATTCTTGTTTTGCCGTCATATCCTACCCGTGCATCCGTTTCCGGTGATCTCTATATCGATTTCTACCGAAATCATCTCATCTTTCCGATGGCATGCTTGGTTTGCCAAGATGATGCCTGGTTTTCCATTCACCTTCCGGAGTGCACATACGCTTTGCATATCACATCTTGCATTTCATGTCATGTTGCATCATGTTGATTGTGCATTGCACCGTGATTTATTGTGGTTCCTTGTTTTGTGTTGCTTTGGGTAGAGCCGGGAGACGAGTACGTGAACGAGGAACCTGTTGAGAACGTTTTCGAGGATCAGACTTTCGACAACTCTGAGAACATTGCAGGCAAGATGATCATACCCTCGAAATCACTTCTATCTTTGCTATGCTAGTTGCTCGCTCTTTTGCTATGCCTATGCTGCGATGCCTACCACTTGCTATATCATGCCACCCATATTGCCATGTCAGCCTCTAACCATCCTTTCCTAGCAAACCGTTGATTGGCTATGTTACCGCTTCGCTCAGCCCCTCTTATAGCGTTGTTAGTTGCAGGTGAAGCTGAAATTTGTTCCTTGTTGGAACATGGAGATGTTGTTCCTTTTTGGAACATGTTTACTTGTTGGGGATATCACAATATATATAAATATATATCTGCTATGTTTAACACATCTATATACTTGGTAAAGGGTGGAAGGCTCGGCCTTATGCCTGGTGTTTTGTTCCACTCTTGCCACCCTAGTTTCCGTCATACCGGTGTTATGTTCCTTGATTTTGCGTTCCTTACACGGTTGGGTGATTTATGGGACCCCCTTGACAGTTCGCTTTGAATAAGACTCCTCCAGCAAGGCCCAACATTGGTTTTACCATTTGCCACCTAAGCCTTTTTCCCCCGGGTTTTCGCGAGCCCGAGGGTCATCTTATTTTAAACCCCCGGGCCAGTGCTCCTTGACGTTGGTCCAAACTAGAGCACCGTCGGGACCATTCCTTGGCAACATGGATTACGTCGGTTCTGACGCTTAGCTTATCCGGTGTGCCACGAGCGAGATATGTGCAGCTCCTATCGGGATTTGTCGGCACAATCGGGTGGTCTTGCTGGTCTTGTTTTATTCTGTCGAAATGTCTTGTAGTCCGGGATTCGAGATTGATCGGGTCTTCCGGTAGAAGAATAATCCTTCGTTGACCGTGAGAGCTTATAATGGGCTAAGTTGGGACACCCTGCAGGTAATATCTTTCAAAGCCGTGCCCTTGGTTATGAGGCAGATGGGAATTTGTTAATGTCCGGTTGTAGATAACCCAAAGTTGACCTCAAATAAAATACACATCAACGCGTGTGTTACCGTGATGGTCTCTTCTCGGAGTCCGGGAAGTGAACACGATGTTGGAGTTATGCCTGACGTAAGTAGTTCAGGATCACTTCTTGATCAATACTAGTTTCACGACCGTGCTTTGCTTCTCTTCTCGCTCTCTTGTGCGAAGTAGCCACCATATATGCTAGTCGCTTGCAGCAGCTCCACCTTACTACTATGTCCTTCCTATTAGCTTAAATAGTCTTGATCTCGCGGGTGTGAGATTGCTGAGTCCCCGTGACTCACAGATACTTTCAAAACAGTTGCAGGTTCCGATGAGGCCAGTGCAGATGATTCCACCGAGCTCAAGTGGGAGTTCGACGAGGGCGTGGTCGTTACTATGTGTCTTTCCAGATGATCGATAGTGGTGCCCAGTTGGGACGATTCGGGATCTGTGTTAGCATTTGGGGTATCTTCTTTTATTTTGGTTCCAGAGTCGGACCTTGAGTGTACTCTGAATGATGTATGTTTAATTTATGTACTGTGTGAAGTGGCGACTGTAAGCCAACTATGTACCTTTCCCTTAATTATTACATGGGTTGTGTGAAGATTACCTCACTTGCGACATTGCTTTCAATGCGGTTATGCCTCTAAGTCGTGCCCCGACACGTGGGAGATATAGCCGCATCGGGGGCGTTACATCTGCCAAAAGGCCGTTTCCTCTTTTTTCCAAATCTCATCCAGTTCTTTTTTAACAGCTTTCATCCTATCATAATCATCAGCAGTTAACTGCTAGGATTCAGATAAAAGGTCCAGCAAGTCAAACTCGATAAGGAGGGACTTTTTCTTTTTCCTTAACGCAGCCTCAATATTAATAGACCAACCTTTTTTCTTCTTCCTAAGCATTCTGGTCTTGGATAACCAGTTATCCATAGAGGAGATAGAGGAAGAAGCAGCCGACCAAGCTTCACAAACCATTTGGTGAAAACCAGGTTGTGATAGCCACCATTTCTCAAATCTAAATATCTTAGGGTTATACGTCTTTCTCGCTCCAGTGTCTAATACTAAAGGAGTGTGATCACTCCCCACTCTGGGGAGGGAAATTAGAGAAGACATCGGGAAGTGAGAATCCCAGTCCACAGATGTAAAAACTCTGTCTAACATAGCAAAAACAGGATTATCTTGATTATTGGACCATATAACCCCTATTAGAGATAGAAATCTCCAGCAGTCCCCATCTGTTGATCTAGTCATTAAATAGAAAGGTGGTATGTTGATGAACTAACCCACTACTCTTCTCACTCTCATTCCTAACCAGGTTAAAGTCACTACAAATGAGAAAAGGATAAGATGTAGTATCTAAAATATCATGCAGCTTAGCAACAAAATCCATTTTCAACTCTGGATAGGCAGAGCCATACACTATCACCAAATGCCAAACAAACCATCTCCCTTGTTCTTAACATTAGCTTTAATGGAAAACTCATGATTAATAAAACCAATGACTTCAAATAAACTTTTCCTAAGACCCAAAAGGATCCCTCCACCAATATTAACAGCAGGTAAATAATGCCAGTCAAAATTATTAGACCTATCAATAGCTTTGAGGAAACCCTCAGAAATAATCTCTCTCTTAGTCTCTTGAAACCCAATGAAATCAGGATTAGACCGAGCAATAGTACCACAAAGGCACTGAACTTTCCTAGGTTGACCAAGACCTCTAATATTCCAAATAAGACCTATCATTAAGCAACTTTGAATGGGTGTGACAGACCACAAGGCCTAGCTTTGGTTAGGACATTGGGGGTTCTCCTCAAGGCATCAACAGTGCCCACTGGCTTGAAAGAGCAACCATCCAATGGAGTCCCAATCAAATCATATTGGTCTAATTCAATATTATCTGGAAGAACAATTTCAGGATTGTTATTGGCAAAAGCCAAGCATCTCTCTTTCTCTCCAGCAATCAAGTCATAAATGACTTCATGTCTATTAGTATCATTACCCCCAATGCATATATCAATTTTACTCATTTGGTCAAATAAAGTGGTATAATCAGTGTTAGCAAAGGATTTACCTTTGAAAGTTTTAGGGATTTCCAGATTCTGCTTTCTCTTGTAAGCAACAGGCTTTTCCATGATATTCTCATTGCCATGACCCCTAGTAGCAGGTTTCTGCACCAGAACAGGACCCCATTTGGTTTTTCCAGTGACAAGCCCCTGGTCCTGAGCTTGATCAAGGGTCTCGAGAAGTGATCTCTTCAAAGATACGTTTTGCATGGCCTGGACAACTTCAAGGGGAAGAGTCCCCAATTCCTCTCCATTAGGTTCCACTTCATCAGACTTAGAAAAGTCTACAGATCTAAGGATACTCTCACAATACTCCATAGTTCCAAGTTTTCCACCTGATTTTGTTGTTCCCTCAACACTCCCCACAAGGGGTTTTGTCGGAGTGAAGCTTAGGTGTTTAGAAGGATATACATCTTTTGAGTTGATCCCCTTAGCAGATGCAGGTTCTTCTTTCTTGCCAGCAACAACACATTCCATGATAAAGGTTTCATGATCAGAGTCAGAGCAAAACACATCAGACTGGTCCTCTCCCTCTGTTTATTCTTATCTTGCTTAGCAAAATTGGCCTTATCAAGTTCATCAATAGCCTCCTCACTATCTAGCAAGTCTTCAGATAGGCCATCTTTTTGAGCATTCCCACCATCATCTTCCTGTCCCTCAGTTGCACCTTCTCCCTCTACATCTTCATCATCCTCAATATCAATGACAGAGTGAACACCACCAACTTGCTCAAAACCTTCTACAGTGAAGCCCAATAGAAACAGCTTCTTCTTCATCTCAATTAATCTCTCAAAAGGAATTTTAGCAGGATCCCTACAAGCAATTTTGATTCTGACATTCTCAAAGAAAGTCCTAAACATACCATTCCAGTCCACATCTGTAAGCACACCAAACAAAGAGGCAATCTTGGCAAACACTTTCCATGTGCACCACTTAGGAGGTATTCCTTCAATTAGTACCCAAGCCTCAACGAGTTCCCCAAAAGGTTACCACGCACCTTTCCACTCAGTTAGTGTAACAGACACATCCTTGTTGGGAAACGTAGTAATTTCAAAAAATTTCCTACGCACACGCAAGATAATGGTGATGCATAGCAACGAGATGGGAGAGTGTTGTCTACGTACCCTCGTAGACCGAAAGCGGAAGCGTTAGCACAACGCGGTTGATGTAGTCGTACGTCTTCACGATCCAACCGATCAAGTACCGAACGTACGACACCTCCGAGTTCAGCACACGTTCAGCCCGATGACGTCCCTCGAACTCCGATCCAGCCGAGTGTTGAGGGAGAGTTTCGTCAGCACGATGGCGTGGTGACGATGTTGATGTTCTACCGACGTAGGGCTTCGCCTAATCACCGCTACAGTATTATCGAGGTGGACTATGGTGGAGGGGGGCACCGCACACGGTTGGGAGAGATCAACTGATCAACTTGTGTGTCTAGAGGTGCACCCCTGCCCCCGTATATAAAGTAGCAAGGGGGGGTGTGGCCGGCCAAGAGGAGGGCGCGCCAGGAGGAGTCCTACTCCCACCGGGAGTAGGACTCCCCCCTTTCCTAGTTGGAATAGGATTCGGGAGGGGGAAAGAGGAGGGAGAGAAGGAAGAGGGGGGGGGGGCGCCGCTCCCCTCTCCTTGTCCTATTCGGACTAGGGGGGGAGGGGCGCGCGGCCCAGCCCTGGCCGCCTCTCCTCTTCTCCGTAAAGGCCCACTAAGGCCCATTTACCTCCCGGGGGGTTCCGGTAACCTCCCGGTACTCCGGTAAAATCCCGATTTCACCTGGAACACTTCCGATATACAAACATAGGCTTCCAATATATCAATCTTCATTTCTCGACCATTTCGAGATTCCTCGTCATGTCCGTGATCACATCCGGGACTCCGAACAACCTTCGGTACATCAAAATAAACTCATAATATAACTGTCATCGTAACGTTAAGCGTGCGGACCCTACGGGTTCGAGAACTATGTAGACATGACCGAGACATGTCTCCGGTCAATAACCAATTGCAGAACCTGGATGCTCATATTGGCTCCCACATATTCTACGGAGATCTTTATCGGTCAGACCGCATAACAACATACGTTGTTCCCTTTGTCCTCGGTATGTTACTTGCCCGAGATTCGATCGTCGTTATCTCAATACCTAGTTCAATCTCGTTACCAGCAAGTCTCTTTACTCGTACTGTAATACATCATCCTGCAACCAACTCATGAGTTGCAATGCTTGCAAGGCTTAAGTGATGTGCATTACCGAGAGGGCCCAGAGATACCTCTCCGACAATCGGAGTGACAAATCCTAATCTCGAAATACGCCAACCCAACAAGTACCTTCGGAGACACTGTAGAGCTCCTTTATAATCACCCGATTCGTTGTGACGTTTGGTAGCACACAAAGTGTTCCTCCGGTAAGCAGGAGTTGCATAATCTCATAGTCATAGGAACATGTATAAGTCATGAAGAAAGCAATAGCAACATACTAAACGATCGTGTGCTAAGCTAACGGAATGGGTCATGTCAATCACATCATTCTCCTAATAATGTGATCCCGTTAATCAAATGACAACTCATGTCTATGGCTAGGAAACATAACCATCTTTGATCAATGAGCTAGTCAAGTAGAGGCATACTAGTGACAATCTGTTTGTTTATGTATTCACACATGTATTATATTTCCGGTTAATAACATTCTAGCATGAATAATAAACATTTATCATGATATAAGGCAATAAATAATAACTTTATTATTGCCTCTAGCGCATATTTCCTTCAGTCTCCCACTTGCACTAGAGTCAATAATCTAGATTACACAGTAATGATTCTAACACCCATGGAGCCTTGGTGCTGATCATGTTTTGCTTGTGGAAGAGGCTTAGTCAACGGGTCTGCAACATTCAGATCCGTATGTATCTTGCAAATTTCTATGTCTCCCACCTGGACTAGATCCCGGATGGAATTGAAGCGTCTCTTGATGTGCTTGGTTCTCTTGTGAAATCTGGATTCCTTCGCCAAGGCAATTGCACCAGTATTGTCACAAAAGATTTTCATTGGACCCGATGCACTAGGTATGACACCTAGATCGGATATGAACTCATTCATCCAGACTCCTTCATTTGCTGCTTCCGAAGCAGCTATGTACTCCGCTTCACACGTAGATCCCGCCGCGACGCTTTGTTTAGAACTGCACCAACTGACAGCTCCACCATTCAATGTAAACACGTATCCGGTTTGCGATTTAGAATCGTCCCGATCAGTGTCAAAGCTTGCATCAACGTAACCATTTATGATGAGCTCTTTGTCACCTCCATAAACGAGAAACACATCCTTAGTCCTTTTCGAGTATTTCAGGATGTTCTTGACCGCTGTCCAGTAATCCACTCCTGGATTACTTTGGTACCTCCCTGCTAGACTTATAGCAAGGCACACATCAGGTCTGGTACACAGCATTGCATACATGATAAAGCCTATGGCTGAAGCATAGGGAACATCTTTCATCTTCTCTCTATCTTCTGCAGTGGTCGATAATTGAGTCTTACTCAACTTCACACCTTGTAACACAGGCAAGAACCCTTTCTTTGCTTGATCCATTTTGAACTTCTTCAAAACTTTGTCAAGGTATGTGCTTTGTGAAACTCCAATTAAGCGTCTTGATCTATCTCTATAGATCTTGATGCCCAATATGTAAGCAGCTTCACCGTGGTATTTCATTGAAAAACTCTTATTCAAGTATCCCTTTATGCTATCCAGAAATTCTATATCATTTCCAATCAGCAATATGTGATCCACATATAATATCTGAAATGCTACAGAGCTCCCACTCACTTTCTTGTAAATACAGGCTTCTCCAAAAGTCTGTACAAAACCAAATGCTTTGATCACACTATCAAAGCGTTTATTCCAACTCGAGAGGCTTGCACCAGTCCATAAATGGATCATTGGAGCTTGCACACTTTGTTAGCTCCTTTGGATCGATAAAACCTTCGGTTGCATCATATACAACTCTTCTTCCAGAAATCCATTCAGGAATGCAGTTTTGACATCCATTTGCCAAATTTCATAATCATAAAATGCGGTAATTGCACACATGATTCGGACAGACTTAAGCATCGCTACGGGTGAGAATGTCTCATCGTAGTCAATCCCTTGAACTTGTCGAAAACCTTTCGCGACAAGTCAAGCTTTGTAGACAGTAACATTACCGTCAGCGTCAGTCTTCTTCTTGAAGATCCATTTATTCTCAATTGCTTGCTGATCATCGGGCAAGTCAACCAAAGTCCACACTTTGTTCTCATACATGGATCCAATCTCAGATTTCATGGCCTAGAGCCATTTTGCGGAATCTGGGCTCACCATCACTTCTTCATAGTTCGTAGGTTCGTCATGGTCTAGTAACATAACTTCCAGAACAGGATTACCGTACCACTCTGGTGCGGATCTTACTCTGGTTGACCTACGAGGTTCAGTAACAACTTGATCTGAAGTTTCATGATCATCATCATTAACTTCCTCACTAATTGGTGTAGGTGTCGCAGAAACCGGCTTCTGTGATGAACTACTTTCCAATAAGGGAGTAGGTACAGTTACCTCATCAAGTTCTACTTTCCTCCCACTCACTTCTTTTGAGAGAAACTCCTTCTCTAGAAAAACTCCGAATTTAGCAACAAATGTCTTGCCTTCAGATTTGTGATAGAAGGTGTACCCAACAGTCTCCTTTGGGTATCCTATGAAAACACATTTCTCCGATTTGGGTTCGAGCTTATCAGGTTGAAGCTTTTTCACATAAGCATCGCAGCCCCAAACTTTAAGAAACGACAACTTTGGTTTCTTGCCAAACCATAGTTCATAAGGCGTCGTCTCATCGGATTTTGATGGTGTTCTATGTAACGTGAATGCAGCCATCTCTAAAGCATAACTCCAAAACGATAGCGGTAAATCAGTAAGAGACATCATACATGGCACCATATCAAGTAAAGTACGATTACGATGTTCGGACACACCATTACGCTGTGGTGTTCCGGGTGGCGTGAGTTGCGAAACTATTCTGTATTGTTTAAATGTAGACCCAACTCGTAACTCAAATATTCTCCTCCACGATCAGATCGTAGAAACTTTGTTTTCTTGTTACGATGATTTTTAACTTCACTCTGAAATTCTTTGAACTTTTCAAAAGTTTCAGACTTATGTTTCATTAAGTAGATATACCCATATCTCCTTAAATCATCTGTGAAGGTGAGAAAATAACGATATCCGCCACGAGCCTCAACATTCATCGGACCACATACATCTTTATGTATGATTTCCAACAAATCTGTTGCTCTCTCCATAGTTCCGGAGAACGGTGTTTTAGTCATCTTGCCCATGAGGCACGGTTCGCAAGTACCAAGTGATTCATAATCAAGTGGTTCCAAAAGTCCATCGGTATGGAGTTTCTTCATGCTCTTTACACCGATATGACCTAAACGGCAGTGCCACAAATAAGTTGCACTATCATTATCAACTCTGTATCTTTTGGCTCCAACATTATAAATATGTGTATCACTACTATCGAGATTCAATAAAAATAGACCACTCTTCAAGGGTGCATGACCATAAAAGATATTACTCATATAAATAGAACAACCATTATTCTCTGATTTAAATGAGTAACTGTCTCGTATCAAACAAGATCCATATATAATGTTCATGCTCAACGCTGGCACCAAATAACAATTATTTAGGTCTAATACTAATCCCGAAGGTAGATGTAGAGGTAGCGTGCCGACCGCGATCACATCGACTTTGGAACCATTTCCCACGCGCATCGTCACCTCGTCCTTAGCCAATCTTCGCAATCCGTAGCCCTGTTTGAGTTGCAAATATTAGCAGCAGAACCAGTATCAAATACCAGGTGCTCTGCGAGCATTAGTAAGGTACACATAAATAACATGTATATCACATATACCTTTGTTCACCTTGCCATCCTTCTTATCCGCCAAATACTTGGGGCAGTTTCGCTTCGGTGACCGAGTCTGCTTATAAAGTAGCACCAGTTTCAGGCTTAGGTCCAGACTTGGGTTTCTTCTCTGAGCAGCAACTTGCTTGCTGTTCTTCTTGAAGTTCCTTCTTCTTCCTTTGCCCTTTTCTTGAAGCTAGTGGTCTTGTTGACCATCAACACTTGATGCTCCTTCTTGATTTCTACCTCCGTAGCCTTTAGCATTGCGAAGAGCTCGGGAATCGTCTTTTCCATCCCTTGCATGTCATAGTTCATCATGAAGCTTTTGTAGTTTGGTGGCAGTGATTGGAGAATTCTGTCAATGACGCTATCATCCGGAAGATTAACTCCCAGTTGAATCAAGTGATTATTATACCCAGACATCTTGAGTATATGCTCACTGACAGAACTATTCTCCTCGATCTTGCAGCTATAGAACTTATTGGAGACTTCATATCTCTCAATCCGGGCATTTGCTTGAAATATTAACTTCAACTCCTGGAACATCTCATATGCTCCATGACGTTCAAAACGTCGTTGAAGTCCGGTTCTAAGCCGTAAAGCATGGCTGCTTGAACTATCGAGTAGTCATCAGGTTTGCTCTGCCAGACGTTCATAACATCTGGTGTTGCTCCTGCAGCAGGCCTGGCACCCAGCGGTGCTTCCAGGACGTAATTCTTCCGTGCAGCAATGAGGATAATCCCCAAGTTACAGACCCAGTCCGTGTAATTGCTACCATCATCTTTCAACTTTGCTTTCTCAAGGAACGCATTAAAATTCAACGGAACAACAGCACGGGCCATCTATCTAAAATCAAACATAGACAAGCAAGATACTATCAGGTACTAAGTTCATGATAAATTTAAGTTCAATTAATCATATTACTTAAGAACTCCCACTTAGATAGACATCCCTCTAATCCTCTAAGTGATCACGTGATCCAAATCAACTAAACCATGTCCGATCATCACGTGAGATGGAGTAGTTTCAATGGTGAACATCACTATGTTGATCATATCTACTATATGATTCACGCTCGACCTTTCGGTCTCCGTGTTCCGAGGCCATATCTCTTATATGCTAGGCTCGTCAAGTTTAACCTGAGTATTCCGCGTGTGCAACTGTTTTGCACCTGTTGTATTTGAACGTAGAGTCTATCACACCCGATCATCACGTGGTGTCTCAGCACGAAGAACTTTCGCAATGGTGCATACTCAGGGAGAACACTTATACTTTGATAATTTAGCGAGGGATCATCTTATAATGCTACCGTCAATCAAAGCAAGATAAGATGCATAAAAGATAAACATCACATGCAACAAATATAAGTGATATGATATGGCCATCATCATCTTGTGCTTGTTATCTCCATCTCCGAAGCACCGTCATGATCACCATCATCACCAGCGCGACACCTTGATCTCCATCGTAGCATCGTTGTCGTCTCGCCAATCTTATGCTTCTACGACTATCGCTACCGCTTAGTGATAAAGTAAAGCATTAGAGGGCGATTGCATTGCATACAATAAAGCGACAACCATATGGCTCCTGCCGATTGCCGATAACTTCGGTTACAAAACATGATCATCTCATACAATAAAATATAGCATCATGTCTTGACCATATCACATCACAACATGCCTTGCAAAAACAAGTTAGACGTCCTCTACTTTGTTGCTACAAGTTTTACGTGGCTGCTACGGGCTTAGCAAGAACCTTTCTTACCTACGCATCAAAACCACAACGATAGTTTGTCAAGTTGGTGATGTTTTAACCTTTGCAAGGACCGGGCGTAGCCACACTCGGTTCAACTAAAGTTGGAGAAACTGACACCCGCTAGCCACCTTTGTGCAAAGCACGTCGGGAGAACCGGTCTCACGTAAGCGTACGCGTAATGTCGGTCCAGGTCGCTTCATCCAACAATACCGCCGAACCAAATTATGACATGCTGGTAAGCAGTATGACTTATATCGCCCACAACTCACTTGTGTTCTACTCGTGCATATGACATCTGCGCATAAAACCAGGCTCGGATGCCTTTGTTGGGAGCGTAGTAATTTCAAAAAATTCCCTCGCACACGCAAGATCATGGTGATGCATAGCAACGAGAGGGAGAGTGTTGTCACGTACCCTCGTGAGACCGAAAGCGGAAGCGTTAGCACAACGCGGTTGATGTAGTCGTACGTCTTCACGATCCGACCGATCAAGTACCGAACGTACGGCACCTCCGAGTTCAGCACATGTTCAGCCTGATGACGTCCCTCGAACTCCGATCCAGCCGAGTGTTCACGGAGAGTTTTGTCAGCACGGCAGCGTGGTGACAATGTTGATGTTCTACCGACGCAGGGCTTCGCCTAAGCACCGCTACAGTATTATCGAGGTGGACTATGGTGGAGGGGGGCAACGCACACGGTTGGGACAGATCAACTGATCAACTTGTGTGTCTAGAGGTGCCCCCTGCCCCCGTATATAAAGGAGCAAGGGGGGGTGCGGCTAGCCAAGGGGAGGGCGTACCAGGAGGAGTCCTACTCCCACCGGGAGTAGGACTCCCCCCTTTCCAAGTTGGAATAGGATTCGGGAGGGGGAAAGAGGAGGGAGAGAAGGAAGGGGGGGTGCCGCCCCCTCTCCTTGTCCTATTCGGACCAGGGGGGAGGGGCGCGCGGCCCAGCCCTGGCCGCCTCTCCTCTTCTCCATAAAGGCCCACTAAGGCCCATTTACCTCCCACGGGGTTCCGGTAACCTCCCGGTACTCCGGTAAAATCCTGATTTCTCCCGGAACACTTCCAATATCCAAACATAGGCTTCCAATATATCAATCTTCATGTCTCGACCATTTCGAGACTCCTCGTCATGTCCGTGATCACATCCGGGACTCCGAACAGCCTTCGGTACATCAAAACATATAAACTCATAATATAACTTTCATCGTAACGTTAAGCGTGCGGACCCTACGGGTTCGAGAACTATGTAGACATGACCGAGACACGTCTCCGGTCAATAACCAATAGCGGAACCTGGATGCTCATATTGGCTCCCACATATTCTCTGAATATCTTTATCGGTCGAGACCGCATAACAACATCGTTGTTCCTTTGTCATCGGTATGTTACTTACCCGAGATTCGATCGTCGGTATCTCAATACCTAGTTCAATCTCGTTACCGGCAAATCTCTTTACTCGTCTTGTAATACATCATCCTGCAACCAACTCATTAGTTGCAATGCTTGCAAGGCTTAAGTGATGTGCATTACCGAGAAGGGCCAGAGATACCTATCCGACAATCGGATGACAAATCCTAATCTCGAAATCGCCAACCCAACAAGTACCTTCGGAGACACTGTGAGCTCCTTTATAATCACCCGATTCGTTGTGACGTTTGGTAGCACCAAAGTGTTCCTCCGTGGCAGGAGTTGCATAATCTCATAGTTACAGGAACATGTATAGGTCATGAAGAAAGCAATAGCAATATACTAAACGATCAAGTGCTAAGCTAATGGAATGGGTCATGTCAATCACATCATTCTCCTAATGATGTGATCCCATTAATCAAATAACAACACATGTCTATGGTCAGGAAACATAACCATCTTTGATCAACGAGCTAGTCAAGTAGAGGCATACTAGTGACAATCTTTTTGTCTATGTATTCACACATGTATTATGTTTCCGGTTAATAAAATTCTAGCATGAATAATAAACATTTTTCATGATATAATGAAATAAATAAGAACTTTATTATTGCCTCTAGGACATATTTCCTTCAATCCTGGGGTAGGCAAAAAGCAGGCAATTCAATAAGATCTTCAACTTTCTATTTCACGTAAGATCTATCTAAGAGATGCATAGCAATGAGGAGGGAGAGTGTGTCCACGTACCCTCGTAGACCGAAAGCGGAAGCGTTTAACCCAGTTGATGTAGTCGAATGTCTTCATGATCCAACCGATCCAAGTACCGAACGTATGGCACCTCCGTGTATAGCACACGGTCAGCACGATGGCGTCCCCCGAGCTCTTGATCCAGTTGTGGACAAGGGAGAGTTCCGTCAGCACGACGGCGTGGCGACGGTGATGATGAAGTTACCGGCGTAGGGCTTCGCCTAAGCACTACGACGATATGACCGAGGTGTTAAATAGTGGAGGGGGGCACCGCACACGGCTAAGACAATTGATCTTGTGTGTTCTAGGGTGCCCCCTTGCCTCCGTATATAAAGGAGGAGAGGGAGAGGCCGGCCGGCCCCTATAGGGCGCGCCAGAGAGAGGAGTCCTACTAGGACTCCAAGTCCTAGTAGGATTCCACTTGGTGGAAGGGGGGAAGAAGGAAGGGAGAGGGTGAGGGAAAGGGGGGCCACGCCCCCTCCCCTAGTCCTATTCGGACTCCCCATGGGGGGCGCCACCTCCTCGTGGCCTGCCCTCTCTCTCCCCTAAGGCCCATCTTGGCCCATTACTTCCCCGGGGGGTTCCGGTAACCCTTCCGGCACTCCGATAATTACCCGGTACCTGTCGGAACTCATCTGGTGTCCGAATAACATCGTCCAATATATCATTCTTTATGTCTCGACCATTTCAAGACTCCTCGTCATGTCCGTGATCTCATATGGGACTCCGAACAAACTTCAGTCATCAAATCACATAACTCATAATACAAATCGTCATCGAACGTTAAGCGTGCGGACCCTACGGGTTCGAGAACTATGTTGAAATGACCGAGACTCATCTCCGGTCAATAACCAATAGCGGAACCTGGATGCTCATATTGGTTCCTACATATTCTACGAAGATCTTTATCAGTCAAACCGCATAACAACATACGTTCTTCCCTTTGTCATCGGTATGTTACTTGACCGAGATTCGATCGTTGGTATCTCAATACCTAGTTCCATAATGGCAAGTCTCTTTACTCGTTCCATAATGCATCATCCCATGACTAACTCATTAGTCACACTGCTTGCAAGGCTTATAGTGATGTGCATTAATGAGAGGGCCCAGAGATACCTCTCCGAAACACGAAGTGAAAAATCCTAATCTCGATCTATGCCAACCCAACAAACACCATCAGAAACACCTATAGAGTATCTTTATAATCACCCATTTACGTTGTGACGTTTGATAGCACACTAAGTGTTCCTCCGGTATTCGGGAGTTGCATAATCTCATAGTCATAGGAACATGTATAAGTTATGAAGAAAGCAATAGCAACAAACTAAACGATCATAGTGCTAAGATAACAGATGGGTCATGTCAATCACATCATTCTCTAATGATGTGATCCTGTTCATCAAATGAAAACTCATGTCAATGGTTAGAAAATTTAACCATCTTTGATCAACGAGCTAGTCAAGTAGAGGGATACTAGTGACACTCTGATTGTCACATGTATCAAGTTTCCGGTTAATACAATTCTAGCATGAATAATAAACATTTATCATGATATAAGGAAATATAAATAACGACTTTATTATTGCCTCTAGGGCATATTTCCTTCAGTCTCCCACTTGCACTAGAGGCAATAATCTAGATTACATAGTAATGATTCTAACACCCACGGAGTCTTGGTGCTGATCCTGTTTTGCTCGTGAGAGAGGCTTAGTCAACGGGTCTACAACAGTCAAATTCGTATGCATTTTGCAAATCTCTATGTCTCCCTCCTTGACTTGATCGCGGATGGAATTGAAGCGTCTCTTGATGTGTTTGGTTCTCTTGTGAAATCTGGATTCCTTCGCCAAGGCAATTGCTCCAGTATTGTCACAAAATATTTTCATTGGACCCGATGCACTAGGTATTACACCTAGATCGGATACAAACTCCTTCATCTAGATTCCTTCATCTGCTGCTTCCGAAGCAGCTATGTACTTCACTTCACACGTAGATCCCGCCACAACACTCTGCTTGGAACTGCACCAACTGAAAGCTCCACCATTCAATATAAATACGTATCCGGTTTGTGACTTAGAGTCATCCGGATCAGTGTCAAAGCTTGCATCGACGTAACAATTTACGATGAGCTCTTTGTCACCTCCATAAATGAGAAACATATCCTTAGTCCTTTTCAGTTATTTCACGATGTTCTTGACCGCTGTCCAGTGATCCGCTCGTGGATTACTTTGGTACCTCCCTGCTAAACTTATAGCAAGGCACACATTAGGTCTAGTACACAACATTGCATACATGATAGAACCTATGGCTGAGGCATAGGGGGTGACCTTCATTTTATCTCTATCTTCTGCAGTGGTCGGGCATTGAGTCTGACTCAACTTCACACCTTGTAACACATGCAAGAACCCTTTCTTTGACTGATCCATTTTGAACTTCTTCAAAACTTTATCAAGGTATGTGCTTTGTGAAAGTCCAATTAAGGGTCTTGATCTATCTCTATAGTTCTTGATGCCCAATATATAAGCAGCTTCACCGAGGTCTTTCACTGAAAAATTCTTATTCAAGTGTCCTTTTATGCTATCCAAAAATTCTGTATTATTTCCAATCAACAATATGTCATCCACATATAATATTAGATATTCTACAGAGCTCCCACTCACTTTCTTGTAAATACAAGCTTCTCCAAAAGTCTGTATAAAACCATATGCTTTGATCACACTATCAAAGCGTATATTCCAACTCCGAGAGGCTTGCACCAGTCCATAAATGGATCGCTAGAGCTCGCACACTTTGTTAGCACCTTTAGGATCGACAAAACCTTCTGGTTGCATCATATACAACTCTTATTTAAGATATCCATTAAGGAATGCAGTTTTGATATCCATTTGCCAAATTTCATAATCATAAAATGCGGCAATTGCTAACATGATTCGGACAGACTTAAGCATCGCTACGGGTGAGAAGGTCTCATCATAGTCAACTCCTTAAACTTGTCAAAAACCTTTCGCAACAAGTCGAGCTTTGTAGACAGTAACATTACCATCAACGTCAATCTTCTTCTTGAAGATCCATTTATTCTCTATGGCTTGCCAATCATTGGGCAAGTCAACCAAAGTCCATACTTTCTTCACATACATGGATCCCATCTCAGATTTCATGGCTTCAAGCCATTTCGAGGAATCTGGGCTCATCATCGCTTCCTCATAGTTCGTAGGTTCGTCATGGTCAAGTAACATGACCTCCAGAACAGGATTACCCTACCACTCTGGTGCAGATCGTACTCTGGTTGACCTATGAGGTTCGGTAGTAACTTGAAAGTTTCATGATCATCATCATTAGCTTCCTCACTAATCGGTGTAGGAATCAATGGAACTGATTTATGTGATGTACTACTTTCCAATTCGGGAGAAGGTACAGTTACCTCATCAAGTTCTACTTTCCTCCCACTCACTTCTTTTGAGAGAAACTCCTTCTCTAGAAAGGATCCATTCTTAGCAACGAATATCTTGCCTTCGGATCTGTGATAGAAGGTGTACCCAACAGTCTCCTTTGGGTATCCTATGAAGACACATTTCTCCGATTTGGGTTTGAGCTTATCAGGTTGAAGCTTTTTGACATAAGCATCGCAGCCCCAAACTTTAAGAAATGATAGCTTAGGTTTCTTGCCAAACCACGATTCATATGGTGTCGTCTCAACAGATTTGGATGGTGCCCTATTTAACATGAATGCAGTCGTCTCTAAATTATAAACCCAAAACGATAGCGGTAAATCAGTAAGAGACATCATAGATTGCACCATATCTAATAAAGTACGGTTACGACGTTCGGACACACCATTACACTGTGGTGTTCCAGGTGGCATGAGTTGCGAAACTATTCCGCATTGTTTCAAATGAAAACCAAACTCATAACTCAAATATTCACCCCCATGATCAGATATAGAAACTTTATTTTCTTGTTACGATGATTTTCCACTTCACTCTAAAATTCTTTGAACTTTTCAAATTTCTCAGACTTATGCTTCATCAAGTAGATATACCCATATCTGCTCAAATTCTCTGTGAAGGTCGGAAAATAATGATACCCGCCGCGAGCCTCAACACTCATCGGACTGCATACATCAGTATGTATTATTTCCAATAAGTCAGTTGCTCGCTCCATTGTTCCGGAGAACGGAGTCTTAGTCATCTTGCCCATGAGGCATGGTTCGCAAGCATCATGTGATTCATAATCAAGTGATTTCAAAAGCCAATCAGCATGGAGTTTCTTCATGCGCTTTACACCAATATGACCTAAACGGCAGTGCCACAAATAAGTTCCACTATCATTATTAACCTTGCATCTTTTGGCTTCAATATTATGAATATGTGTATGTAGGATCGAAAGTATGTCTAGAGGGGGGTGATTAGACTACTTGACCAAATAGAAGTCTAGCCTTTTCCCAATGTTAAGTCTTGGCAGCAGATTAGAACAAGTCAAGCAATCAACCTACACATGCAAGTCTAAGAATATAGCAGCGGAATGTAAAACTTTGCATATGAAGGTAAAGGGAGGAGTTTGGAGGGAGCAAACGCAATGTAGACACGGAGATTTTTGGCATGGTTCCGAGACGTGGTGCTATCGTACATCCACGTTGGTGGAGACTTCAAGCCATGAAGGGTAACAGCTGCGTGAGTCCATGGAGGGCTCCACCCACGAAGGGTCCGTGAAGAAGCAACCTTGTCTATCCCACCATGGCCATCGCCAACGAAGTACTTGCCTCACTAGGGTAGATCTTCATGAAGTAGGCGATCCCCTTGCCCGTACAAACTCCTTGGTTCAACTCCACAATCTTGACGGAGGCTCCCAAGTGACATCTAACCAATCTAGGAGACACCACTCTCCAAAAGGTAATAGATGGTGTGTTGATGATGAACTCCTTGCTCTTGTGCTTCAAATGATAGTCTCCCCAACACTCAACTCTCTCTCACAGATTTGAATTTGGTGGAAGGATGATTTGAGTGGAAAGCAACTTGGGGAAGGCTAGAGATCAAGATTCTTGTGGTTGGAATGGAATATCTTGGTCTCAACACATGAGTAGGTAGTTCTCTCTTAGAAAATGTATGTTGGAAGTGTAGGCATGTTCTGATGGCTCTCTCCACGAATGAAGAGTGGGTGGACGGGTATATATATATATATATATATATATATATATATAGCCTCCACACAAAATCTAACCGTTACACACAAATCACCAAACTCGGTGGGACCAAATCAGAAAACTCAGTCAGACCGATTTAGTTCAAAATGTGAACGTTAGGCTTTTTGGTGGGACTGACATGATCAAATCGGTGGGACCGATGTCATTAGGGTTAGGGCATAACGTAATCTCGGTGAGACCGATCACATAAACTTGGTGGGACCGATTTGTGTAATTGGCAAACAGAGAGTTGGTCAGGCAAACTCGGTGGGACCGATCGCTCATCTTGGTTTGACCGAAACATTACGAAGGGAAACTGAGAGTTTGCAATCCCATCTTGGTGAGACCGAGATCCCTATCGGTGAGACCGAACTGATTAGGGTTTCTGGCTATGGCTATGTCAAATGAACTCGGTGGCGCCGGATAGATAAAATCGGTGGGGCCGAGTTTGACTTTTGGTTTGGGACATATGGAGATATGAGAAAGTGGTTGAGGGCTTTGGAGCATATCACTAAGCACTTTGAGTAAGCAAGCCATTAAAGAACACCTCATCCCCTTTTAATAGTATTGGCTTTTCCATGGACTTAATGTGATCTTGGATCACTAAGATGAAAATGTAGAGTCTTGAGCTTGAGCCAATATGTATCCTTAGCATCTTGAGGGGTCCACATTCCTAATCCATGCCAGGCCAATCATTGAACTTTCTGAAATGATCATCTTCAAATAGCATTAGTTCAATGAGCTATATGTTGTTAGTAATTACCAAAACCACCGGGGGATAGTTGCACTTCCAATCTCCCCCTTTTGGTAATTGATGACAACATATAGATCAAAGCTTCGACAAATGATAATAAGATTGAAATACATCGTCGCTTTGAGAAGTATGTGATAAGCAAGAGCTCCCCCTAATTTGTGCATTATTTAAAGTTTGCGTTTGAATGCAGATGCACAATCGATTAGGATCATGGGTTACTCTTCCATGTCACATACATCTTGGTGGAGCGCTCAAAATGGTAGGAATTAAAACATGCAACCATCACCAAGCAAAGTGAATGATCATATATGAGATATAAAAGATAATATCATCCAAGCAAACATTAAAGTTGAATATGATCAAACACATAATCATACAAGTATCTCACACACAGGCATAAAGAATATAATATGAGCACACACAGAAGTATCATGCAAATAACAAGAGAGACAAAGAATCAAAACACACTCTCTCGAAGCCTACGATCTATACATCACTACTAGGAAAAGGCCTACTAATGGCGCACCTAATTTGGCCATTAATGGCGCATTAGTGGTGCGCCATTAGTGCCACGCCATTAGTATATTTTACTAATGGCGCACCACTGGTGCGCCATTAGTATCTGGTATACTAATGGCGGACCTCAGATGCACCATTAGTATATACAACGATCGCCATTAGTATGCCTCGAGGGCCATGTATACCAGTGCTTTGGCATACTAATGGCGCACAACAACAAACAGCGCCATTAGTAACCCGGCATACTAATGGCGCTTTGCTTAATGATCGCCATTAGTATCCTTTGGCATACTAATGGCGCCTTTATGATGTGATCGCCATTAGTATGAATATTAGGTTTTTTATTTTTTTATTTTCTGTTTTTTGCACAGGTTACAAAATGTATAATTGGACAAAATATAGACAGCACACATCAACAACAGATTCATCGAATACAATAGAAGATTAGTCTCTGAATACAATTCAGCATATTAGTCTCCGAATACAATTCATCATATTAGTCTCCGAATTGAAAAGACCGAACAAAGATAGAACATTATATTACAAGTCTCGAGACCGCGATTAGCGAGTTTGTCTTCACATTACAAGTCGATATCGATCATCTAAACTACCATCACATAGAAGAGAGCTGCGGTCATCATGATGAGCATCATAACGATGAAACTCGTCTTCATCCGGTTCCTCCAACGCTTCCTCCCCTCTCCCGCTAGATAGCGGGCGTATCTAGATTCGGCCTCGGCCCTAGTGGTGTGCCCTTTGTAACTATTACCGCTGAATCAGTGAACCTGTCTCCGACACTCCTCCCGATCGTCGTGAGACTCCGGGAACCTTACCCTTGTACCACGACATCTGACGGCATCGCTATGCACTAGCCAAGCGAAAGGTTAGTACCAATTCACATACAATACATAAGCAATATATAAGTATGCAGTAGAGCGATCGGAAGAGAAAAGCAAGACATTAATAGCATCGATTACATCTAAGTTGAGCGACTCTCGAAACCAAAGAGACATACTACAAGTTCATTAAAGTTTAATTACAACATGAGCCAATCGATGTTTGAGAACTAGACACAGCATCACTGCTTTCGACTAGACTCAAGGGACGAGCGCGGATGAAGCCGCCGTCTATCGTGGGAGTCATGAAATAACAGGCGTTGTCAGCCTGCATTTGTAGCATTGTGTCGATGTCCTTTGTTGGACGGTTGATTTCGAGGTAGAACTGCCCGAGGTGCGAAGGACATCTTGATGGATGATTTCCGCAAACTCCATTTGGATGCAAAAGAATTCTTGTCGATGTCGCGTCCTGGATTGCCGACACGCTGCGGCCCAATCTTTGAGTTTACTCGGTAGCGAAGTTGATGATGGTCCCGCACGATCGCCGCATGTGATGGATGGCGTAGTATGCACCCTTCGACCGCCCGGTGGCTGCTTGGCGCAGCGAGCGTCGTATTGTGGGAGAACACGTGCTTGCCGTGCTTACGAATAGGCCTGGTGAAGGTGCCTCCAGATTTGGCGTGGCAGGGAGAACATCATCAAGAACCTTCTTGACATTTGTGTAGTCTATGTTCATTGACGGTCGGGTCGAAATCGTGGCCATGGAATATTTGGGGCTTAGGAGGATGGCGTGCAATGTGTGTCACTGCAGAAAACACGGAATGTTAAAGAAAAGCGATCGAAATCTAAGAATTCATATGTTACGGGCGGTTGAGGGAGGACTTACTTGGGAAAGTAAGGCACGAGGAAGTTATCCTTATCTTGGTTTGCGAATGAAGCCTTGAGGTAAGAACTTCGCGACTTGCGGTCCCAGCGCTGCCCAAGATCTTGCACGCATGTAGAAGGTTTGACTATCACGATGTCCGGGGTCTTGTCGCGAATGATCCGCATCTCCATACTCAGCGAAAATAGCGAGCGAAGGTGTCTGCAGCGGATGAAGGTTCAACATAGCGTGGATGTCATCAAACCGCGGGACGATCGTGACGCCCGATGGAGTTATCCACAAAGCCCCTCGGCACCTTGGCGCGAAAACCGGGTATGCCACATCCTTCTCTCGAGCGCCGCTTCTCCAAAGAAAGAACACATCATGCAGACTCCGCGTAGCACCGGTTGCAGCATTGAGCATATTTTTCGGTAGCATCGCCCTACCCACCACATGCACCCTCCTCGAGATATCCTTAGGTGAAGGTGGCCCGTCCTGAGCACGGATCGTACTCGGTGCCGGCTGGCTCGCACCCTTGTTAGTCTTTCTTTTCTGTGCCTTCTTCTTCTCCTGTAATGGGACCGAGTTCTGCTCACAGACCGCCTTCTTGAGTGTGTTGGGGCTGATAATATTTCACACCTCGCCTATCTGAGGCTCGGTGAAGTCGGCAGCTGGAGGCGTCTCCTGAGAGCTGAACGGCAGACGACGCCTGTTGCAACTTGGCTTCTCCGCGGTACTAGCTAGATCGCGCACGTCTTTTGTTGGGTTGGGTTCTTGAGAAGGAGGCCCCATGAAGTCGCCATCGTACCCATGATCGGCAAAGTATTGATCGACGTTGCCAAATGTATCGTCGTCGTCGTCGTTCGATCTATGCCATATCCATGTTTGGATCCGATGGCAAAGGATGTCCGGCACCGTTCGGCGGTCTTGCCATGGGGCTGACTTGGCGCCGCACGACTGGCGGTGTTGTCTTTGGGGTGGTGTCCCCGCCCCAAGCGAATCTGGCTCTTGGCCAAAGCGAGGGCCAGCTCAGCGGCGCCGAGGTCATCACGTCATCATCGTCGGCCCGGACGGGTCGAATCGGAGGTAACAACTCGTCGCAGCCTGGCAGCACCGAACCAGTTGAACCCTAAACAAGTTGGGTGGCATCTGGGTACCGTGGAACAAGGGTTGCCGGTTGAGCGATTTTGCCCTTGGCGACATCGACCAACTCGTTGTTCACGAAGTGCAGGAGAGTGCGCGGCGTCGGCGGCGCCCTGCGAAAACATGTAGGCGTCGAGGATGCCCGATCAAAGGCAAGAAATGAAGTCCTCGGCGAGAGAGGCTTAATTAGTTACCGGGATGATGGCGTCGAGCTCGGCTAATGTCGAGGCACCGCCAGCAATGGCGTGCAGATTGACGGAGGGCGCTTGCTGCGAGAGGTGCCGGCGGCGTACACCGGGTGCATTAAGCTCGTGCGGCGTCGGAGACACCAATGCCGCCTCCGCCGGAGACACCAATAGCCCGCCATCGCATTTGCGAATTGCTGGCCGTGAAGCTTCGGAATCGGGCGCCCCCTGTTGGCCGCCCGCAATCCACGCACTCAACCCCTCGATCAAGGTAGGCACAATGGCGGTGATCGTCGCTCCGAGTTGTTGTTGCACTTGCTCTTGGACAATCTCTGGAATCCGCCCCACTGTGCCTTGAGTTCTTGAACCTCATGGCGCTGGCTTTCCGAGCTGGTCTTTTCTCCTTTCTCCCACCATTGTTATAGTATGACGACCATTTTGTCGACAAGCCTTTGCCGGCCACACGACCAGCTGACGTCGGCTTACTGAGCTTATCCTTGTTCTTCATTACATTCAACGCCCTATTTAGAGTGGTGTCCCAAGGGCTGCTCTTGTCGACCCAGCGCTCTGCTTTCGATCGCTGCGGAAGGAATGTGAACCATTTAGAAATTTGGCTTCATTAATTAGAATGCAACCATATGGAGCTAATTACGCGGGGTGTATTCCTTACGAGAACAAGCTCAAGCGCCCTGGTCTTGGATCCGTGGTAAGCTCCTTTGTTTTGGGTCCTTCTTGTGCGGCCACGACAAAGTTCCTGGTCTGCTTGTCACCGTATTTATCGAAGAGGCGGTAGGCCTTGCTCGCGCAGTCCGCCTCCTCCTTGTCCCATATAGGCTCCGCCACTCTGTAACCGCGGGACCGAGTGCGTGTTCCCTAAGTTCAGCTCCGCATTTCTTTCCCCACTGACTTGATTGGGAGTTTGCGGTGCTCGAGCAATTGATCTTGAAGTCGTTGTAGTCATCTTCGGTGATCGAAGGATTTTCTCCTTGATCTTCTCATAACTCTCACCTTTCTCGATCATTCTATTCACATTGCTTTTGCAAGTAGACAGGGCCTTGCTCATCTTCGTGAGGGCAGCATTGTTCACTTTATTCCCTTTGAGGCTTGTGTTTTCAAATTCAGCGGGAACTTGTATCGTTCGTGCAACCGTGAAGAGGAGGTTGCGCAAATTCCCTCGGTCAGGATGCCCGAGGTTCTCGGTGTTGATCGAGGCGGTGCTCGGAGAATGCACCGAGCTGAAGCGAGTACCCTTGACTATTCGTTCGGCGCGTTGGATTCCGTCGAGTCCACTTGATAACTTCCTCCTTGAGGTGCGGAGCATGGTGGGCGCCGGTCCTTCCGTTGGCTCTTGGTTGGCTGCCATCTATGTGTGCGCCGCCATCATCGATGGTGGCATCCTCGGCGGCACCATCGGTGGTGGCATCGGTGGGGTCATCCTCGGCGGTACCATCGGTGGTCTCGGGATCGTTGGGGAAAGCGGCGTCCTCATACAAGTGAGGTTGTTCCTCCATCTCTGGGACAGCTCGAGAATGCCTTGCCGCCCGAACCCCGGCCTCATCGTTGTTGGCCATGTTTCTCTCTAAATAGGAACAAAGTTTGGTCAAAAGTTGGTTATTGTCAAGGAACAAGATCATGGTCTCATCATTTAGGGTTTGTCGACACGAGGCATCCTAAAAGCTAAGCTTTTATCATTGAGGGTTTTTCGGCCGAGGCACCCTAAAAGCCTAAGCTTTCATCATTAGTCACAAGTACCCCTGCCCATGCATTAGTCACAAGTACCCCATATGTCCTATTTTAGCAAAGTCATGCTAAAATTCACAAAAATTTCAGCATGACCTTTGCTGAAAATAGGACATATGGAAATACCAATTTGCTGGAGCGGAAGTTAATCGACATTCCAGCAAACTCAAGAACCTCTCGGGTGGACAAGGCAAAAAGGCCTCCATCACAACATGGAAAATACATTGGCATGTGAAGAGGTGAAACAATATATGCATCTCCAAGCAGTATCATTCAACATTTTGGACAAACCACTACAAGCAATCTTTGGATCAGATACAAGAAGAATGTGAGAAAATGCAGACAAATACTAATAGATTGAGGTGTTTAACTTGTGGTGCTCACTGTGCTATTAACATTTCAAGTCAAATCCTTTTCTGGTTAGTAAGTGTTTCTTGAGCATATGTATGTAGTAAGTGTTTCTGCTCTCGGTGTTTGAACACATATTTTAGCTACCTAGTACCAATGCTATTACCCAGCAGTTAATTAGCTTTTGCTTTTGCTTTTCGGTGCCAAATTCTAGCTAGTACCAGCAAATTAACATCTAGCAGCAATCATTTTCAAATATATATACACTGGACATTTTAATATTAACCTAAGGAAAATGAATAGTTAGGTTAATTACCTTTATTAGTTATTCAGATCGATGCTTTGTTCTACACTTTGATGCAAATTAGTATATAGAAGAAGCTATTTACTAGCAGTACCATATATAAAAGACATTCAGTCGATGCTATTTACTAGCAGTACTAGCAGTTTTTCCTTGTTCAATAACTGTATTGTCCATCGATTGTATTGGCCATATATAAAAGACATTGATCGATGCTATTTACTAGCAGTAGTAGCAGTTTTTTCTTCTTCATTAACTGTGCTAGCAGTTTTTTTCTTGTTCATTAACTGTATTAGCTATTTACTAGCAGTACTAGCACTTGGATCATATGCTAACGCTACATTGATACATCATCATGCTGGTTAATATTAAACCCAAGCAACTTTATAATCAACCCAAGATACATCAACTACTGCTTTGTCCTGCCTAATAAAAACAGTCATGCTAGCATATAGTATATAAATCTGAATTTGTGTTTACAAGAAGAGTGCCCATTGCAATGTAAACCTGAGAACACAACTCACCTCAAGTGCAGGATATAGCAGACACCTACTTCTTGAGTCAAGTGCAGTAAAAGACCGTTTGCGAGAACCTGTTTAGTCGAGTTGAACATTAGAATCCATACTATGTTCTACTATGCTTGTAAAGGAACACCTGCTAGCTAGCTCTTTGTCGAGTTACCAGCATTAAATCGTCGATGAAAAAAAATGAAGAAGAAAAAAGGCATGCATGCCTTTGGTTTGCCAAAAGCAGAGCACTTTAGTCCTCTGTTTTTGCTAACTGCTACACATACCCCAAGTGAACCACCACAACATCTAAAAGCTAACAATTGTTTTTGCTTATATAATCAGACTTTTGTGCTAAAAAACCATAGAACAACTGCTCCAAATTTCTAAATAAACTACCATTTCATTTTATTCAATAATGAACTGTACTCTTTATGGGTTTTTAGTTAAATGCAGAAAATCCAAAGTTAATTCTGCGGGCTTTTCTATGTTTTTATACATAACTGCTAAAACCACAGGAGTTAACGAGCCACCAACAGAATGTGGACTTAAAAAGAGAGTCACAGACGGTGACATGATACATTTTCATAAAATTAGCTAGTTTTACTTATGGTGCACAAAGGAACAAGTCTGCGGTGCACTTAGAAAAAAATGAAGGAACTTCTCTCTACCACACGTAATCTGATTCTTTCACATTGCTTGTCTTTTCCTTTTTTACTCAATAACAGTAAGCATTAATACTCTTAACGCACTATAGAGACTGAACCAAATGAACTCCATGGGTGCTGCCATCTCACCCGTCATTGGCGGTGCAATGAAACAATTTTTATAACTGGTGTTTGTTCTTCTCAAAGTATATTCCTTAATCGCAATGGCTAACTGCTGAAACTATCGTAACAGTCAAAACACAAGCAGAAAGAACCAGATTTCAGAAATTCAGAAACTATAAACTATGTAGCTGCTGAATTATACACAACCGCTTCCAAGGCCTACTAGTGTTTTCGGAGAGAACAACCATGTACCGTTAAAAATGGTAACTGTGTTGGGGAAGTTGATGTTGCTCGATGCTGAAGTGAGGCCGGCTGATTTAGGAAATTAAATTCACCATTTTTCAGGTAAAGCTACCTGCATAGAGGCGTCGGCGGCGGGCAGCGGCGTCGGCGCCGAGGCGTCGCGTCGGGCGTCGAGGCGTCGCGGCGTCGGCGGCGTCGGCGGCGTCGGCGGCGAGAGCAAGCGTCGGGAGAGGAGAGGAAGGGATCGAGGCGAGGCGAGGAGAGAGAGGGATAGGTTTGGGCGGGAGGAAATATGAATGGGGCGGCACAATACTAATGGCGCACCACACCTCGGTGCGCCATAAGTACATCCATACTAATGGCGCACCTCACCTGTGTGCCATTAGTATTTTTTTTTGATTTCTGCTCGAGCCAACAGGTTATCTTCCACGACCTGATCCACATCAAGTTCCTCTACTAGCTTGGTGGTCGTGAGCCAGTTCTCACACCGGAGGTCTGGGTTCGATTCCAGGCTCCACAATTTTTTATGCATTTAAAATGCTGTTTGATACTTATTTGTGTTTAAATATGTTCAAACTTGTTTAAATCATAACAGTAATATTTTTTATAAGACAGTAATAATTTTTAAAAATATCATCAAGCAGTAATGCGGTGGGCGGGGAGGTGCAGGGGTGCGGGGGTGTGGCGGTTGAGTAGGGAGTAGGCAGGGGGGGGGCGGCGGTTGAGTAGGGAGTGGTGCGGGGGTGTGGCGGTTGAGTAGGGAATCGAGGTGCGGGGGTGTGGGGCGGTGGACGGGGGTGCTTGGCGGCGAGGGACGGATCTGGCAAGGTGGGATAGCGATCAAGATGGAGGGGATCGAGATCAGTGTCCATGAAATTTAAAATATTCATGATAGTTCAAAAGTGCCCATGAAATACAATCGAGAAATGAAGGCTACGATTTAAATACAATCGATCTTAGCTAGCTATCTGTTCACAATCTTCTTGCCCTTCTTTTTGCAAATGGAGTTCTTACGTGGAGCAGACGTCCTTTAGGTAGGGTGGTCCTGCTTCTTCTTGTGGTGTATGCTGCAACTTCATCATAAATCGTCATGTTCGATCCTCGGTCGCCGTACTTGTCGAAGTCTTGCTCATTGGCTACTCCATCCTTTCCGATGATCTTCCTTTTGCCTCTCCTCACGACAACACGGTGGGCTTTGACGGGTCGGTAATGAAAAGCATTGGTCAACTTGGGAAGCCAGTACCCATGGCTCATTTTTATGATGACCAGCGGTCTTGGATTTGGCCGGGTATAACCATGGTGGTGAAATACGGTCTTCTTTTAGGGCGCTCTTAGCCCATCGACACGGAACATCGGGACCTTCTCTCTAGCGTAGCTCAGCTCCCAGATCTCCTCGATCCTTCTGTAGTATCTGTCGTTGTCATTACCGGTGTAGGATTCCATCGTTACCCCGGAGTTCTGATAACCATCGCTCTTCATGTCCTTGGCCTCGGTGTACAATGTGTAGCCGTTGATATCGTCGCCTCATAGGTCATCGAGGTTGTGCTCGGCGCCCTGTGACAAAGGCGAATATGAGTTGTTCTTCAGCGGAAGAATCCTCGTGTAAAAGTGCGACGAAGCTTCTGCTTGAACCAAGGCGTGAAACATGAGTTGTGCTCTTTGAGTATATCTCCGTCCGTCCTCTGTTGGCCTCGGTCATTGTCGTCTTCTTAATAAAGGTTTTGTGCTCTACCACCCAAGGATCGACCACGTCTATGTGTTGTAGCGCGACTAGGTTTGCTCTTTCAAAGTCGGTGAGTCGACCCTCTAAGTCGACATGCATTTCGCGGTGACCCTCACGGTGACCCCATCCAGCGAGCCTGCCGAGGTGCTGTTGACGGGCAGACCAGCGGGGTTCTCGATGCCTAGATAATTCGTGCGATAGGAGATGCACTCTTGATTGAAAGCCCTTGGCTATACTTCCCTCTGGGCGTGACATGTTGCGAGCGTATCCTTTGATGACACCATTCATCCTTTCGAGCGGCATCATGCTGTGCAGGAGCGTCGGCCCGAGTTGGATGATATCCTCCACTATATGGACCAGCGGATGCACCATAACGTCGAAGAATGCGGGCGGGAAGTACATCTCAAGCTTGCATAGTATCACCACGATCTCTTCATGTAGCCTTCGAGTTGCCTCCGCCAATCGACTTCGAGAGATGATGTCGAAAAAGTTGCATAGGCCAAATAGTGTTTCGCGGACGTGCGCGTCCATGATCCTGGATTACAACTGGCGATATCTGCGTCATCGACGCGTGACGGTCGTGAGACTTCATCCCATGAACGTCGCCCGCTGGGTCTAGGTATCTGCTTATCTTCCCTGCGTAACCGTAAGGAAGTTTTACTCCTAGGAGGCAGGTGAAAAACTGCTCGATCTCCTCCTGACTTAGAGTGAAGCACGCGGGAGGGTAGTCATTTCCGGTCTTCTTGGCCTTTTTGCCTTTGCGACGACTTCATCGTGTCCTGCTTCGCCTCATCATCATCATCATCATCATCATCATCATCATCATCATTAGCGTGAAGCTCCTGCATGATGCCCATTGATTTCAAGTCTGCCCTTACTTTCGGCCCATCTTTGGTCCTCTCTGGCATGTTGAGCAGGGTACCAAGCAGACTCTCGCACACGTTCTTCGTGATATGCATGACATCAAGGCTGTGAGGAACACGGTGGATCTTCGATCGGCAAGTCCCGAAAACAGACCTCGTTTTCCATACCTTCAGCAGCGGCTCTGGCGCCTTCGCTTCTTTCCGGCTCTGGCGCCTTTTGCTTCTTTCCGGCGGTGGGCAGCCTTTCCAATTTTCAACAGCTTGTCTATTTCCTCGCCGCTCCTCGTACAGGCGTTTTGGAGTTCGGTTTCACCATCGAACAGATCCTTGCGTTTCCTCCACGGGTCATCGTCGCGAAGCCACCTTGATGTCCCATGAACACGGTTTTGAAGACCGGGATCTCTATCTAGCTGGCGATCGTTGTGTCATCCATGCACCTTACGCATCTAGAAAATCCGTGGACTACCTGCCCGCGAGATATCCGTAACCGAGATAGTCGTGCACCGTCGTGAGCGGTCGTCTCTCATAGGGAAATATTCTTTCTGCGGCGTCCCACGTATTGGCTGGCGTTTTCCACAGCGTGTCAAGCTCCTCTTTCAGCAGCCCGGATCTGATTGATGTCGTTCCCTGGTTGTTTCGGTCCTTCAATTAGCATACTCATGTGAATGTACTTCCTCTTCATGCACAACCAGGGGAAGGTTGTACATCCACACAAACACAGGCCAGGTGCTATGTGTGCTTCTCGGCTGCCAAGCGGATTGACTCCATCGGTGCTCGCGCCCAGCATGATGTTCCTTGGATCGTTCCCAAATTCTAGGTCTTGAAGTTCAACGCTTGCCAGGCTCGCATCCTTAGGGTGACTCAGCATCTTGTCTTTTTATCTATCTCCGGATCATTTGCGTCATCTTCTCGCTTCTTCTCCTCCCTATCCGCGTGCCAGCGCAGGAGCTTTGCTACCTTAGGGTCTGCGAAATACCGATGCAGGCGAGGAGTGATCGAAAAGTACCACACCACTTTTCGAGGAGCTTTCTTCCTCTTCTTGTATCGAGTGGCGCGCTGCTGGACATATGGTAGACTCCGCGTGCTCGTCCCGATAAATGATGCAATTGTTCATGCACACAAGGTATTTCACGTGCGGTAAATCCAGAGGACACACGATTTTCTTCCCTCCTCCAAACTGGTGGGCACTTGTTCCCTTTGGGAAGGCGTTCGTGCGAATGACATGTTCTCGTCGAAGCATCGTCGGTCATTTTGTGTTTTACCTTCATCTCGAGCCATGAGCATTACTTTCGGCGGGTATCCTCGGGCCTGCATCCTTCATACAATGGAGTAACGCGTCTAACTCAAGTTGATCCATCTTGGCTTTCTCTCGGCGGCAGCTCTTGAGTTATCCGTGCGCTTGAGAAGCAGCTCTTGAATATGAGGGTCCTGCACCCAGCCCATCGATGGTCCAGCGTCGTCGCTCCGTCGGCATCATCATCTTCATGATCATGCCGTCGTCTGCTCGGCATCTTCCTCATCATCATGTCCTGCATCTTCTACATGATGAGTGTGTACAACATCACCGTCGTGATCATCTCACAGGGATTCTTCGTCTTCTCGCCCGCCCGAGCGCGGTGGTTGTCTTGCTGCCCTTCCTCATTTCTTGCCCGGCCCCATGGGCGACTTCGTAGTCATCTTCATCACCTTGCCACCGATAGCCATCCATGAAACCACGCAAGAGCAGGTGGTCCCGCACCTGCCCGGAATCCGGGTCCGCAATAAGGCTCTTCAGCTTGCATCTTCGACACGGACATCTTATCTCTGTCTCGTTCTTTTGAAGCATCTCGGCCTTCGCGGACCTCAAAAACCTATTCACGATGCCTTCGGTCATCGTGCGGACTATCAATTACGCTGCGGGTAGAGCAAAATGATATTTTAGAACCAAGAAAAAATTTGGCATGACTTTCCTAAAAATAGGACCAAAAAGAATGCTTAATGCCAAAATTCTGCTTGAAGCGAAATGAATCAACATTCCGGCAAAATATTGGCAACTATCGCATTTCAAATACGGTACACCTCCAAACACAAACACATATGCAACACCACAAACATATGCAACACCACGAACATACATAGATCTAGCTAGGCCATAAAAAGTGCATGTGCACATTGTTGTAGGAGAACAACATAAATATAGCTTCCCCTTTACTTACCTATCAAAACAAGGTAATTTAACCACTTAATTTGAATGAATCTATGGTGGAAATGAGGTGAAAAGAGGAGGCACCGAGACAAGGAGGAGGTGGAGAGAATGAAGTGGGGAGAAAGTGAGTGTGGGTAGGAGAGGCTGTCCAAAATATCTTGTTGCTGCCCACTTACTAACGGCGCACCAACTCTAAATGCACCATTAGTAATCCAGGTTACTAATGGCGCACCTTCTAGTGGTGCGCCATTAGTAGTTTTGCAAAAAAAAACATACTAATGGCGCCTTTGTTCCACGATGCGCCATTACTAGATTAAACTAGTAATGGCGCCTTTGTTCCATAGTCGCCATTACTAGTTTAAACTAGTAATGGCGCCGGTGGAACAATCGCCATTAGTAGTTTTGCAAAAAAGGAATAAAAATATAATAAAAAACAACATTAGTGGCGCACTTTCCGGCAGGTGCGCCATTACTGAATTACAACTAGTAATGGCGCGATTGAGTCTGAATCGCCATTAGTATGTTTGGACAGGCGCACTAGTTAAAAAAAATTTGATACTAATGGCGCACCTTGGGCCGAGTGAGCCATTAGTAGTTTCAACTCTAATGGCGTGTCGGAAGGCGGTGCGCCATTAGTATATACTAATGGCGCACCGCATGCAGTGCGCCATTAATCAACCCATCTATAGCCCTTTTTCTAGTAGTGCATTACTCCCCCTTTGGCAACAAGTTACCAAAAAGTTTGAACATGCATAGTGCTATGCGTCTCTCTAGGCTTGGTCTTCAGGAGGTGGTGTAGAGAGAACTCCAAGGATGAAGGCATCAGTTGAAGTTGATGGAGTTGGTGGAGTTGCAACTAGAGGTGGCACTGAAGCTGTTGCTGCTGGGGCTGATGTGGTTGCTCTAGTGTCTGCCATGGGCACTGCAGCAGACCTCTGACCTCTAGGCACTCTCTGAAAAGCATATGTAGTAGCCTTTCCTTTCTTCTCCTCTGCTTCCTCCTGGAGCTGCTCAACAACTGTTTGTATCTCTGTTACTTTCAGATCAAGATCATAGAACTTGGTCTCAGTAATCCTCTCCAAGCTCTCTTGATTCTGATTCAGGCTGGCCAAGCCCTTCTCTATCCTCAAAGTTGCTTGAATCAGATAAGCAAGCTGATCTTATTTTGACATTAAGAACACTTGAGATGCCTCTTCAACACTTGGCATCCTTGCAGCCTTCTCAGCCTTTGCCTTTTCTCTCTGCTCTTGTTCTTGCACAGATGTAGGATCATCCTCATTCATCACAACTGTGTTATCTTCAAATTCTGGTCTTAAAGGTAAATGCTCCTGGTCCAACAAATAAGTATTTGTGCCCATCTTGGAGTTAATGAGCACCTGAATATGGGAGCATACCCACAAGATCTCTTCTAATCAGCAACTGTCCTCTTCATTGTTTCAACAATCAAGATCATAACTTTAAATTTGTGAGGCACATCAAATATCTGCAGCAAGTTGATTGAATGGCCCCTGATCATCTTGTGATCTCCAGTTTTGGGCAACAAAGTATGCCTCAAGATTGTGTTGATTGTAGCTAGACCAGACAACAAGTAGTGTACAGATCCAAGGTTGTGTGTTCCCAATGCTTGTCTGGGATCTCTTTTACATGTTGGCCATAGAGTTGTGGTCTTTCTACTTCTTGGCATAGACATCCAAATCATCCTCATGCTCTTCCGGGGCTTTGATCAACTTGACCCACTCATCAACTTTTGACTGGTACCTTGTACCCTTAGACATCCATACAATTCTACCATCTGGATAGAAATGAGCAGTGGAGTAGAATTGCATGATGAGTTCATCATTCCATTTTGTCAGCTTTTGACCCACAAATTTGTCAACACCACATGCTTTGAAGCTGTCATGTACTCCTGGAAAATAGTCTTCATTCTCATCAATGAATTTCGAATCTACCCACTTCATATCACAGACAATAGGCTTCTCGTCAAGTAGAATAGTTTCATAGAAATCTTGTTGCTCTTTGGTGTGGAACCTGTAGTAAACTATAGTCCTCCTTCTCACAGCATATGGCTCACTTTGCCTCCAAAGTCCCAGACCTGCATCCTTCCTGATACTCATATCCTCTGCCACTGGATGGCTATCATTATGATCCGGAATCTTTGGTTTAAGCTTCCTGAGCAGTTGGGCTTCAGCATCTTCTTCTTTATCCAGCTCAGGCACTGGGGCCTTGTTCTTTTCTGCAACTGGAATGTTCCTTGTGCTTCTCTTGGGTGCAGACTTGGTGGCTTGAGCAGCAGCTTTGGGGGCAGTCTTGGGCTTTGAAGGAGCAGCCCCAGACTTGATAGCATCCCCCATCAGCTTTTGGGACTTTGGTGCTAGTGCAGCATCCTCTTCTTCTTGCTCTTCATCCTCAGCTGGATCTCTCATCATGGAGGGCTTCCCAATGACTGGCAATGGTTTTCCTGACCCTCTCTTTCCTTTTCTTGCCTTCACCAGTCTCCTTGGGTTCTAGTGTGAACTCCATTGTTTCTTCCATGGTATCTTTCCTTGGCTTGGATGTTGGCACTCTCTTGGCAGGTGCCTTCTTGTGCATACCAGGTTTTGTTGCAGCAGCAGTACCATATTCCTTCTTCAGCACTTTCTTCCTTGAGGTGGCCTCATCCTCAACAGCCACATAGTCCTCAACCTCAGAGTCTGAGGTTCTCTTCTTCCTTGTTCTAGTGGCTGCCTTGGGAAAATTACTTGGAGAGCTGCTGCTGCCCTCATCATAGCTGCTCGAGGGACTAGTGCCCTCACTCATGTGCACTTGCTCTTCTGACTTGTTCTGGCTATCACTCTGGTCAGACATCTGGCAAGCAAACTGACAACAGACCCTGTGAATAGATATTGATGAGACAGAGTGGATGAGCATCACAAAGTGCAGAGGTTTTGCAAAACAGATGAGTCAAAAACATAGTTTTAGTTCTCCAGAGAAAGCATTTTGGAGCTACCGATTTGATAAATTTGGTGACACCGAAGCAACTTTTGGAGTCTAAACTAGTGAACTCGGTCAGACCGAGTCACAGTTTGGTGACTCCGAGATTGCTAGGGTTTCACAGAGAGTTGAACTCGGTCGCACCGATTTGCAAGTTTTGGTCAGACTGAAAAGTACAAGTGCAATGGCCTAAGCCAAATCGGTGAGACTGATTTCTACAACTCGGTCGGTCTGAGATGGGTTCGGCAGAAACCTAACCCTAAATTTTCGAATCAAACCTAATCTAAAGGCTGTTTTCCCTGGATAGATTCATTTCATAAGTGGTAATGATCATGGCAAAGCAATGTGCTTGGAATCGGAGTAAGGAATTAGCACAAAGAATCGAACTCATACCCTAGTTCAACGGTGAGTTCGCTATGGCAGCAACGGTGGGGTTGAATCCCGTTGAAGGCGACGGAAGCCAACGTCGGGAGGTCGCTGGCGACGAGAAGACGATCCGGAGACCTGAGGCGGCATAGCAGGACACACGCGGGCTGAGGTGTTTTGAAGAAATTTCCAAAATCTCACCTGTGGGTATATATATCCTGACCCTTTCGGTGTGACCGAGTGAAACAACTCCGTGGCACCGAGATGCAGAATCGCAAGCGATTACTGCAACTCGGTGTGACCGAAAAGTTCAACTTGGTTCCACCGAGATTGAAAACCTAGATCAACTCAGTGAACTCGGTGTGACCGAAGTGGATGAATCGGTCAGACCGAAGTACACAGAGAGGTTTTGGAAGTTTAAGTCTATGCGAATCGGGGACTCCGAGTGCTCCTCACACAGAGTGGTTCAAATCTGACTTGATCAAACTTAGTGATGTAGCATGAATAGAGTTTGAGACGAGAAAAGCATAGATAGCTAGAGAAGGCTCTTAGGCATTGTTGTCCATCCACTTGGTGAAAAGAGAAAGAGCCAAACAAGCAAAACAACAAGTGGATGTCCTCGAATGGGGAAAATATGCAATCAACATGCTCACGCAATAAAATGGCAAATGAAATATGTGGTAAAGCATGCACAAACACTCTAGCATCTATTAAGAAATTGGCGATGACTAGGTCATCTCTCTATATATATATATATATATATATATATATATATATATATATATATATATATATATATATATATATATATATATATATATATAGTATATTGACTTAGGAGTCAAATGAGAACATTTGATCAGAGGTCATACTCATCGTTTAAGCACAAGTGAGGTTACCACTTTTACATAAAGCATTGTTGTGTTCACTCCATTAGAGTTCCTTCAGCTCAATTCATAGAGTAAAGCTCCCCCTAGATGTGATATCCCCCCTAAGAGGGATGAACTAACCCTGGGTTTTGTCGATGATGACTTCATGTAGATGTTGAAGATGTGGATGCTTAATGTTGAGGTAGATCATTTGGAGCAATCCATTGGAGTGAGTTGCACTTTCAATACCTACACAGGTTAGTCCCACAAGGAACATACAAGGATATCCATAGACATAGAGTGATGTACACACACAAGATGATATCCATGAAAGCATTAGGTTACCTTGTCCCTTGTCTTACCAACAAGAGGGTTTGTGACTCCTTGAACTAGTGCAAGATGTGGAAGTTGTTTGCACTTGTCCTCGCCAAAATGATATGAGTGAAGTATGTTGGCGGAGTCACCCTCAGGAACTCTCTAGTTCTTCTTCTTTGGGATCCACATCATCTTGATGGGAATCCTTGGAGTTGTAGTCGTACTTGATGAAGTGGAACTTGATGTAGTCTTGGGAACCCACTTGACCAAGGCCTTGGGAGCTTCTTCAAATGCATCAATCTCCTCTTGAAGCTTGTCCTTGCCTTTTTGCTTGTGGTCTTGTGGTGAAAGATCATCTTGAGCTTGTGTCCCTTGGAAAGAAGTAGGATAAAACTTCTCTTGTTGAGGAACAAACTTTGTCTTGGGGTATTGATCTTCTTCCCACTCAACTCCATTAGCATTGAACTTTCGCTCAAAACCAACACGTTGATTCTTCCGGTGCCTTCCTTGCTTGCGTACAATTTCCTCAAATTGCTTACTTCCGTCAAGGCTCTTGTAAACACCTTTCTGTATAATTCCCTTCAATATGCTATTTTCTTGCACAAGTGTAACTTGGCTAAGAGAATCATTAGTGGAATCAAGAGAACTACTAGAAGCAACAACATTGGATTTAGCATGATTATTGTTACTACTAGAAGAAGAATCTTTCTTGTTCTTGTTGCTAGATTTTACTTGTGGCATGTAAGTAGATAAGAGTAAACACTTGGCAATGTAAGAAGAACTTTTCTTGCGAAGATCATCATTGATTGCTTTTAAGAACCCATGCTCTTGCTCAAGATTGAGCTTTTCAAAGCGTAACTTCTCATGAGTCTTTAAAAGTTCTCGATGATCTTCCAAGGTAGTTTCATGAGCTAACTTAAGAGTGTTTAGTTCTTTAGTTAGACGCTAAATATCCTTCTTATAATCGTCATTTGTTTTATCTTGATTAGCATGATTAATAGCAAGTTCATCATAGTTTTCATCACTATTAAAATCACGTAGCAAATCATCTTCATCACTATTGAAATCAACATACTCAGGGTGTGATACCTTTGGGCCTTTAGGCATGAAGCATCTTCCAATTCCTTCATTTGGTGAGTCAAATATGTCGTAGGAGTTGGTTGACACTAGTGCTAGACCGGCAACACCTTCATCTTGAGTATATTCGGAGTTGGAGTGATAACTTCTTTCAGAGTGATGGTCGGAGTCGGAGCAGGATACCCATTGTCGGGGAGAACTGATCGTGTCCCACGAACACCTACGTGACCTGGGTCCCTTGTGGTTCGGAGGGGGGCGGAGATTGCACAAAGAGCGGATCGAAGCGATGCACACGAGCAGATTTACCCAGCTTCGGAGCTCTCCGGGGAGATAATACTCCTACTGCTGCTTTGTGGATTATCTTGTGTTCTTGCTAGGGAGCAACGGGAGCTACAAAACCTAGCCCGAGTGTGGTCTCGTATGAGTCGAATGAACTAAGCCGGAGCTGAACCGAACCATTTCTACGTTGCACTTGGGCCTCCTTTTATAGGCACAAGGGGTCACCACATGTGACAAGTAGACAAGGGTAAGATAGTAAAAACAGAGGTTGGTACACCGCTTTGTATAGTGTACAGTGTTCTATACCTAACTCTGACGGCAAGGGACAAGAGTCATAAATGCCTATCTCAGTCGCCTGAACAGTGTAACAGGGACCGTCAAGTGCGCCTCCGTTTGCCATGAGGGTAGCTTGTCAGCGCCGCTTATAGCCGCTCCCCGCTGGCTGCACAGCCCGTCGACACGCGCGCTTGGGAAGGCCCCATGGCGACACGTTGGCGGATGAGCTGGAGCGGAGATGAAGAGAGGTCACTTGTCGCGGCGAGCACCTTGCCGCGGCAAGGTTCTTGTCGCGCTCGGGAGCTTGTCGCTCACCAACCCTTCCCGGCAAGCTCCTCTTGCCGGGGCCTTGTTTCCTTCGCGCCGTGAGTGGCTTTCCCGGCAAGCTCCTCTTGCCGGGGTCTTGATTACTTTGTTCTTGAATGGCTCCAAAGGAGCTGCTGAGGATCTTGGCGATCACCAAGTCGTCCCTACCGCGGGGTGCTGCAACTGTCCGTGCGAGTTCGGGATACTAGGGTACCCCTACTCTAGTACACGGCAGAGCCCCGAACTGGGCCACCTGCGGCGCCGAGCTTTGTTGGGCCGGGCCCAAAACAGTCTGCGAACACAGCGTGGTCTTGATTACGCCGTTATTCGCCTTGGACCCACCACGTCTCCCACGAACGGCACGCACCGGACGTGGCGTCGTGGGGGAGATCGTGGGGCTTTCTTTAATGGGAAAAATCGGAACGCCCGTCCCCTCTCCCCTTTATAAGCGGGGGGAACAGGGGCAGGATGCCCACCTGCCTTTGCTGTCACATCAGAAACCCCCGTCGCTTTCCCCTTCCTTCTCGAGCCCAAAGAGAGCAACGCTCTGCCCCCTCCATTGCCACCGGTGCCACCAACGCCGTCGGCTTCCTCCACCACCTCTCCCTATGGCTCCGAAGGCCGACAAGGGAAAAGGCGTGAAATCGGCCGAGGCGCAGCGGCTCGCGGCGCTGCGGAAGGAGCGGGCCCTCTTCGATCCCCTGCTCAACAGGAAGGAGCTGCGGGAGCTGTACTATCTATTTCAGTCGGCGGCGACCAGGCGCACCAGCGCGAGAGGTCATCTCCGCCGCCACATCTGCTAAGGTCTCCATGGTACCCCTTCTTGGCGATTTTCTTATGGTGCGGGCTCTGCGCCACTTTTTCTAATTCTTCTGCGATGTCATGAACACATATGGCCTCCGCCTCCTTGACTTCACCCCAACGCCATCCTCACCATGGCCGTTTCGCACACCTCTGCGAGAACTTCGTCGGGGTCCATCCAAATGTCGCACTCTTCCGCCACTACTTCTCACCCCGCGTAGAGAGAGGAGAGCCGCTTGCCGGAGGAATTGCATGGACCTCTAGGATCGACAAGAAGGAAGCGTATCTTGATGGAGAGTTGCGCAGCAAGTGGGAGAGTGGAGAGCTGACTGGTGTTGGATCTTAGAGGAGGAGCCACAGCCTTTCACCGCCTGCGCGAGACCCCCATAGTTCAGCGGCAGCGATTGGAGCAACTTGGCGCGGAGGGCGACAAGTTGAAGATTGCCACAACTAGGATTTTGCGTCTCCGGCAAGCAGGGCTTACCGTAGGAGCAGTTGGCGCGGACTTCCTTCGCCGCCGCATTGCGCCCTTGCAGGAGAGAGGGAGGCCTGCTTGGGAATTCCAGAACGCGGCGGACATCATGAGGCTGCGCCCAGGTCTGAATTGGAATTTTACTACTTTGGAGCTTGACGACATGCTGCGGGAGTTGTTCAATCCTGAAGCGGATAACCCCGGGTGGTGCATGTTGCCGAGGGGAGTTGTGCCCTTGTGCAAGAACTCGTCACTTGACAGCATCCGAGCGATAATGCCGTTGTGCGATTCCCATGGAATCGTTCCAACTTAGCGAGAGCCCGCCGCCCGACGTCGTGCAGCAGTTCTTCGACAACTTGGTTGAAGTGCGGTCCGCGCCGATGAGCAGAGCGGCTCACCCGCGACACCACCGATCAGGAGATGGCGCGCGCCACGAGTTGGAGGAGGCTGCGAGGCTGCTGCCGCCGGCTTATTTGGGTTTTCTTGTCGAGGAGGCGGAGGCGGCCGGCGGCAAGCCTTGCCGACCGAGAAGAATTTGTCGGCGAGGAGGAGCAGCCCGAGCCCGACAACGAGCCGAAGCGAGCCTGCCGGGCGCCTCTCCTCCGCCGTCAAGTAGCTTGCCGCAGGGGAGCCGCTGCCCGCCAAGGAGCGCCTCCGGAAGGCTGGAGAAATGGCGGGGGCATACGGTCCAACTGCCGCCTCGCCATAAGCCGCGCTCCACCGCGGCAAGCCTTTGTTGCAGCGGGGCGCCTCATTCTGCCGCGGCGACGGGCGCGGGGTCTTCTGGAATCGTGGCCCCTGCACCCGCCAAGCGTCCAAGGGAATCTTCTCCCCCAATCCGTCGCGCCGGAGCGGAGTTTGATCTTTCCGCCCTCAGCTCCGAGGAAGAAGAGGAAGAGTAAGATCTTGTCGTTGCTACTTGTAATCTTCCAATTTATTGTTTTATCTTATATCTGACTGGTTACACTCTGAACCTTCTTCTTCAAGACGTTAGCTCAGAGGGCGCCGAAGAGGGCCAAGACGCCGGTGGTTGTCGTCTCAGATGAGTCCCCTGCGGCTGACGAAGTGCGTCTGGAACTCCCTTGCGGACCAGCGACCCTTGTGAGCAGCCCCAGCACAGCCCCCAGCGTAAGTGTCTGGTATTCTTCTCATGTTTGGGGTGTGCTTGGGTGCTTCTCCGTTCTTGATATCTGGTTTGTTGAATTGTGTAGGAGCAGAGCAGCCTCATCGAGGAAGCACGGAGGTCACTCCTGAAGTTCCGCTTGCTTCAACTCGCCGCCAAGGGAGAATTCTCGCCAAGGGGCGCTCTCCGGCAAGGGAGGCCTCTCCGACAAGGGAGCTTCCCGACAAGGACCAACGCCGGCGACCCTCCGGTTGTGGAGACCGTGGCAACAGATCCCATTGCAGGTGATTTTCTTGTCTGAAAACATCCCTTGGATTCTCTTTTCTTCTGTTCTTCTCTTTCGAACATCTGCTTGATTTGTGCTTTCTTCTTCTGAGCATCAGATCCATCTGCGGAGATCTGATGGAGACCGAGGCCGCCGGCGAGAAGGCCTTCATGGCGACAATGTCGGCGCCGCCAACATGGAGGAGGAGGCTGGCGCTGACGGGCCCGCCCGCGAGGAGGCCGCCGAGGCTGCTGGCGCAGAGGATGGGAGGAATCTGGCGATCGTACTGACGGCCCTAAGGCCGCAGGAGCGCCAGGCGCTGCACCGACCGCTGATCCTCCCGCCACCGACGCGCGCCTGACTCCGAAGAGCCCCAGCCCGGCGCCTACGAAGGCCGGCGAGGGCGTCTTTATCAAGCTCCCCTGGGCATCAAGCTCCAGGGCACGGTCGAGGGGGAGACTTTCGACGCGGAGCTGCTTGCCTCCGCCGGGCTGTCGCTGGTTGATGCCCCGAGCAGCAGCAGCGGTGAGCCTGAGGAGGAGCAGCTGCTAAGGAAGTTGTTGTCGCTCTACCGCGCCCGACAAGCCAAACTGGAGTCTGTGGAGGCGCTTGTCGCGAGGGCGGAGCTGACTTGGAAAAAGCGTCGCGGAAGAGCTCGGCGCGCCAACAAAGAAACTCTCCGGGATATAGCGGAGGCGGGAGCAAGCTTGCTGAGGCGCACGGCCTTCATCTTGGAGAAGGGCGAGGTCGAAGAGCAGCAAAGGCTTGCCGGCGAGAAGCTCTCCAGCGAGAAGGTGAGCTGGCACAGCGGAAGATCAACCTCGACAGCTATGAGGAAGATCTGCTTGGCGAAACAAGCGATTGGCGGGCCGCCGGGAGGCAAAAGATGCCGCTGCGGCTGCGAGGCCGCCAAGAGGTGGAGCGAGGTGGCTCAGCTGGAGTCCACCCTCGAGAAGAGTGCCGAGGAGGTCGCGGGTTGAAGCGCGGCGTGAGAAGGGCGCTTACACCCTCGGCGAGCTGCAGGTCGTTTGCTGAAAAGATCAAGGAGATCGATGCGCCAAGGGCGTCAAGGCGGATTTGGAGCTGAAGCTGACCACCACAGCGGAGACGTTAAATGGCGCCAAGGATCGGGAAAAGGGCCTGCTGGAAAAGATCAAGGCCACCGAGGAGTTGCTGTCGAATGCTGTGACCGCTCAGAATAATCTCCGAGACAGCATAATGCACTGGACAGAAGGTCTTGTGGACACCGCCGCCGGCATCCATAGTGAGCTGATGGAGTTGGGGATGACAGATCTTGGATACTCCACTGACGAGAACCTCCAACCCAGCGTCAAGCTCATCCTATTCTTCAAAGGCGTGTTGGCGGGTATCCAGCGGCTCCGGGAAGAGGTTCCGAAGCAACTGGCGGAGGAATCACGTCAAGTCTGCGCCGAGGCTCTCCAGAAGGTGTTGATGAAGGTGGCCTTCGCAACCCAAAGCGTCGACTTCACCAAAGCCCTCAAGTCCCTGCCTCCATCCGCCGATGTTGAAGCGCTCAAGGCCCTTGTCGCACCCATTGTGGACAGGGTGGCGGAGTTAAGAGGCTCGAGGCGACCCGCGTGGACTAGGCCGCCAAGTCTATCTTTCTCTTGTCGTTGTAGATCATGTTTAGGTAAAAGTCCATTAGACCGCGACAAGTTATTATGTAATATACACTATCTTAGGCAATCGAATGCAATGTTATTTCCTTTACTCGATTTCTTCCTTTGTATGTTTATACCCTACGCTTTCGGGGAACTTGTCGGTCACGAACACCTTTGCATGGCGTTGAGTGCGAACTTCAGCAGCCTCTTTGGCGATGCCGCCTCCGACAAGCAACCTTGTCGCAACTAGTTGCAGCACACTTAAGCTGTTGAGCGGACTCGAAACAAAGTAAGGGTGCAAGCTAGTCGCGAGTCGGTTCCTCCGCGCATGAGGTTTTCCATACAAAGTACTATCGTTCGAGGAAGATAACTTAAAATTTAAAACTGGTCGTTTAAACTTAGCAACTTAGCTTTTCTGTTGTCCATTTCCCGGCAAGGCGACAGTTCCTCGAGCGACGCTTGGCGGCCCACACCATTATCTTCTCCTCCCCGGTTAACTTGTGGGTGGATGAACCTTCTTCTTGTTTGAGAAGAAAGAAGAGAAAATAAAGTTATGGAGCCTAGAGGCTCGTTATCGTTTACCGGGTGTGGATGCTGCACAAAATGTTAGCAAACACATGCATATATGATTATGAGAGCATGTATTGACAAAATGTGTGCAACACATAGGCTCTACTGATGCACAGGGTCTGCGCCCGGCTTTGTACAAAGGATTACATGCAACAGCGGCAAGACTTGTACAAAAGGGTGGTTGCCGGAACGGGTTCCGGCAACCGCGCCTCATGGGTAAAACTTGCGAAGATGCTCTATATTCCAGGAATTGCTCACCGGAACGCCATCTTCGGTCTCAAGGCGGACAGCGCCGGGCCTAGTGACTCGTTTTACCCGATAAGGGCCTTCCCACTTCGGCGTCAACTTGTTGGAATTCTTGGCGGATTGAACGCGCCGAAGAACAAGGTCACCTTCCTCGAAGCTTCTGGCATTAAATTTGCGGCTATGGTAGCGACGCAAAGCTTGCTGGTAACGAGCAGCTCGTCAAGAGCTCTGAAGGCGATCTTCCTCGAGGAGCAGCACGTCATCTTGTCGCAGCTGCTCTTGCTCAAGCTCATCATAGGCGAGCACTCGAGGTGACCCGTACACGAGTTCCATGGGGAGAACTGCCTCTGCTCCATAGACTAGAGCGAAAGGTGTCTGGACAGTGGCTCGATTTGGCGTCGTCATGATCGACCAAAGAACCACCGGCAGCTCCTCGATCCAGTTTCTTCCGCACTTGCGTAGCCTGTCGAAAGTTCTGGTCTTGAGTCCTCGCAGCACTTCAGCATTTACTCTCTCTGCTTGACCGTTGCTTCTCGGATGAGCAACAGAAGCAAAGCAGATCTTGGCGCCAAGATCTTGGGCGTACTGCATGAAGGTGCGGCTCGTGAACTGTGTGCCGTTGTCGGTGATGATTCTGTTAGGAATCCCAAAACGGCAAACAATTGACCTGAAGAACTTGACCGCTGACTGTGCTGTCACCTTCTTCACTGGTTCCACTTCGGCCACTTTGTGAACTTGTCGATCATAGCGTACAAGTACTCAAAGCCCCGACAGCTCGGGGAAAGGGCCGAGATGTCGAGCCCCGGACCGAGAAGGGCCAGGATAAAGGGATCGTCTGGAGAGCTTGAGCTGGTTGGTGTATCTGTTTGGAATGGGCCGCACGCTTCACACTTTGTTACTTGTGCGATTGCATCTGGAGGGCTTCGGCGGAAGAAACCTTGCGGAAAGCTTTGCGGCAAGTGCCCTTGCGCCAATGTGGTGACCACATATGCCTCCATGTATCTCGCCAACAGCTTCATCCGTCTTCCGGCAAATGCACTTCAATTTCACACCGTTGAGTCTTCTTACATGCAGGATGTTGTCAACAAACTGGTACATATTTGACTGCCGTGCTACTTTTCCGCTTCTTCTTGCTCTTGGGAAGTTCTCTCGTCTGAAGGAAATGGACGATTCTTTGTGCCCATCTTTGGAGCACGTGGCTCGACAACAAGGACTAAAGGCTCATCTATCACTGCGGAAACATCAGCTCTTCGGCAAGAACACTGTGGATCCGCCGAGCTTGATGATCCCGACAAGCTTGCGGGCGAAACTTGTCGGGAGCGTTTGCTTCAACGATACAAACTGCATGGTTTGTCGGAGCAAACTGCTCCTCAGTGATATTTGCGTTGAGTTTAGGGACCTTCTTGGCGGCGGCTGCGGGGAGCTCTGCCGGAAAGTAGTCGCCGGAAACCAATTTTCTCTTCTTGCTTTGTCCTGTTGATGGTGTTACGGTTGGCTGAGTCAGCTTGAGCACAAAAATTCCTGGTTCCACAGGTAACTTAAGTGCGGCACATTTGGAGAGGCCATCAGCTATATCATTCTGAGCTCTTGGAACATGCTCCATTTGCAGGCCTTCAAAGTGCTCTTCTAGCTTCCTCACTTCATCGACGTAAGCTTCCATCAACTCTGATAATCTTTATTTACTTGGCGGACGACAAGTTGCGAGTCCCCCCTGACAATGAGCTTCTTGATCCCAAGGTCTACCGCAATCCTGAGACCGGCAAGCAAACCTTCATACTCTGCAGTATTGTTTGTTGCTTGTTCCTTGGGAAAGTGCATCTGGACTATGTATTTGAGGTGCTCTCCGGTGCGTGCGATAAGCAGCACGCCGGCACCGGCGCCTTGCAGCGAGAAGGCACCATCGAAGTACATCAGCCACTCTTTATTTGCCTCTTTGATGGGGATGCTTGTCTCTGGAATTTCTTCATCTTGCGTCGGCGTCCATTGTGCTATGAATTCCGCCAATGCTCTGCTCTGGATAGTTGAAGTGCTTTCAAACTTGAGACCAAAGCTTGACAGTTCCAGTGCCCACTCGACGATTCTGCATGTTGCTTCGGATTTTGCAATATCCTTTTCAGCGGAAGCGGTGACAACTGTTATCTCATGTGCTTGGAAGTAATGGCGCAGCTTTCTCGAGGCCATGAGGAGGCGAAAGCAACTTCGCACACCGAGTACCTTGACCTAGCCCCTGCAGAAGGGCCGACAAAGTAGGTAGGCGCTGCACCATCTTCTTATGTATCTTGTCGCAACCCTGCGCTGATCCGTCCTTATCGGGACGAGCTTGTGGCGAAGACCCTTGCTTGTCGCTGGATGCGTCTGCCTCGGTTGCCGGCTCATCATCCGCCTCCCTCTCCGCTACTAACGCAGCACTAACCACTTGATTGGTCGCTGCTATATATAGCAGCAACTTCTCTTGTGGCCTAGGTGCGACAAGTATTGGAGCGGAGGACAGGTACCTCTTTAAATCCTGCAACGCAGCCTCCTCTTCGGGAGTCCATTTCATTGGACCTGCCTTTTTCAAAATCTTGAAAAATGGCAGGGCGCGCTCAGCAGACTTAGAGATAAACCTGCTGAGAGCAGCCACGCAACCGCAAGCCTTGACATCCTTGGCGCTTTGGTGCTTCAATCTGCTCAATAGCCTTGATCTTGTCGGGATTAGCTTCGATTCCCCGTTGAGATACAAAGAACCCGAGAAGCTTGCCGGAAGGGACTCCAAACACGCACTTCTCGGGGTTGAACTTGAGGTTGATCTTGCGTAGATTTGCAAATGTCTCATCCAAATCCTGAATCAGAGTTGCTTTGTCCTTGCTCTTGACCACTATGTCATCCATGTAAGCTTCTACATTTCTGTGTATCTGCGGATCAAAGGCATCATGGACTACTCTTGCAAAGGTTGAACCAGCATTCTTTAAACCGAAAGGCATTCGTATGAAGCAGTACGTGCCACATGGTGTAATGAATGCGGTTTTCTCTTCATCCTCTTCTGCCATGAAGATCTGATGATATCCTGAATACGCATCCAGAAATGAAAGAAGATCACATCCAGCCGTGGAGTCAACAATCTGGTCGACAAGGGAAATGGGTCTTTGGGACAAGCTTTATTAACATCTGTAAAGTCAATACAAAGTCTCCATTTCCCATTAGCTTTGCGTACAACTACCGGATTGGCCAACCATGTGGGATGGAGTACTCCCCTGACAAGTCCTGCTGCTTCCAACTTCTTGATTTCTTCCGCTATGAACTCTTGGCGCTCCACTGCTTGTTCCCTAACTTTTTGCTTGACGGGCCGCGCGTGAGGACAGACAGCTAGGTGGTGCTCAATTACTTTCACAGGAACACGGGGATGTCGGATGGTTGCCATGCAAACACATCGACATTCGCCCGCAGGAAAGCAACGAGCTCGCCTTCCTATTTAGGGTCAAGCGTGGCACTGATGGTGAAGGTACCACCAGTGCCGTCCTCCTTGGAGGGCACCCTCTTGGTCTTCGGCGGAGCTGCCATCGTCTTCTTGCACTTGCCGGTGGAGCTCGATGGTGCGTCCTCGACGGTAGCGCAGCACTCCGAGGAGGTGCGCTTGCCGGAGTGGGCAACGGAGCTCTTGCCGGACTTGGTGGTCTTCTTCTTCTCCACGGGGGCTTCAGCGGCAAGTGGTTTGCTATCTGTTGCGGCTGCTGCATCCCGGTAAATCTTGTCGGCGCAGATAAGCGCGTCCTTCTTGTCTCCATGGACAGAAATGACGCTTATCGGGCCGGGCATCTTGAGTAGGTTGTAAGCATAATGAGAGGCGGCCATGAACTTGGCGAGCGCTGGACGGCCAAGTATGCCATTGTAGGGCAATGGGAAGTCGGCAACGTCAAACGTGACCCTCTTAGTTCTGAAGTTGAGCTCGCTACCGAATGTTACCGGCAACGTGATCTTCCCTTTGGGCTTGCTCCTTCCTGGATTGATTCCTTGGAAATTACCAGTTTCTTCGAGCTCGCTGTCAGGGATTTGAAGCTTCTGAAGCACTGTAGAGGAGATCAGGTTCAGGCCGACCCCGCCGTCAACCAACATCTTTGTGACCTTGAGGTTGCGGATGGTTGGTGAGACCAACATCGGCAAGCACCCGACCGCGATGATGCGATCGGGTGGTCCTCAATGTCAAAAATGATGGGCGTGCTGGACCACTTCAGAGGTTTGCGCGACTCTATGGAGGGTTCTGCTGCATTAACCTCACGCATCCATTGTTTGAGTTGGCGGTGCGAGGTATGCGAGAGAAGCACCACCGTCAACGCAAAGGACCTCTGTTGCCTTTTGAAACTCCTACTCGTCAACCGTGCGTCTTCCATGTCCTCGTCATCTTCATCTTCGTCTTCTTCCTTGTCGCGGCGCTGGGGAGTCTGTCTCCTTGCCGCTGCTTGGCCTTGCATGGCGTCCTCCCGACCGGGTCTCTTCTTACTTGCTGCTGGTGCACCTTCTTGGGCTTTCTCCTTGTCTCACCGCTCGTATTCAGCTCTCTGTAGCTCAGCGAGCTGCTCGACTTTCTTGCAGCTCTCGGAGATCGTGGCCCTTGGTGTCGGTGGATTTTCTGATCTTGCTTGTTGGAGCTATCGGGCTTGTCGGCAGCCGCCACAGCTTGGCGGTCGGCATCAGCGGCAACCTCCTTGCGGAGCCACTAGCCTTGGTTTTGTTGGCGGCACCATCCTTGCGGACTGCTCGACAACTAGTACTTCTTGGTTTTCTTCCTTCATTGTTTATGCGGCTTTTTCCTTGCCAGGCGGCCTCCTCACTATCAGACTCTGCTCCCATGTTCTCTCACAGGAGTCTTCTTCCTTCTTCAGTAGCGTGCACACTTGTCGGCCAGGCGTAGAGGCTCGCTGGCGTCTTTCACTTTGCACATCGCCATATCCTCCCTCATCCTGCGGTTTCGCACATTACGATGGAATGCACCGATCACCTTGGCGGGGTGGGCGTCACGGGATGTTGTAATGCACACGGCTGAATCTCTGGATGAACTTGCGCAGGGACTCTCCTTCTTTCTGGGCGAGTAGGTGAAGGTCACTCTCCTGGCCATGAGGTTTGTGGCCGCCCGTGAAGGCGCCAACAAACTGGTGGCACAAATCTGCCCAAGAAGAAATAGAGCTGTCCGGCAAGTGCATGAGCCAAGATCTGACATTTGGCTTGAGCACCAGGGGAAAGTAGTTGGCGAGGATCTTGTCGTCTCGTCCCCCCGCAGCCTGCACCGCGATGGTGTAGATGCTGAGAAACTCCGATGGGTGTGTCCTGCCATCATACTTCTCCGGCACATCTGGTTTGAAGTTTTTCTTGTCGGGCCACCGGACTTGCCGCAGCTCACGGGTGAACGCAGGGCAACCTACTGCGTACGGCAAGTCGCTCGGTTCCCCTGGCGCATGCATATCGATAGTGGGCCCGGCGCGCTGGTCGGACTGACGACGCGCTTTTCTTCGGCGCTCGATGCGGGTTCGAGCGTCTTCTTCTTGCCGTTCTCGAAGAACTTGGCGCTGGTCGCGGCGAGCTCGCGGATCCGGCGACGCTGTGGAGTCGCTGTCGAGAGTGGATCCGCGAGTCAGCGATCTTGGCCTTCGGGAGGAGTGTCGGTGGCTGCACCCCGCAAGTCTCGTCGCCATCAGCTCGCGCCTTGTCGCCTTGCAGCGGCTGCGAGGCACTTTCGGTTGCAGCGGGGATATCGCCGTTAGCGAAGCCGATAAGACTCTGAATTGTGGCCTCCATTCGTCGACCTTATCGGCCGTTGGAGGTAATCTAGAAATGGCGAGCTCTAGCCAAGGCTTCGCTGGTGTGGTTGGCGGAAGCGGCGACGCGGGCGAAGCGGGATGTGCTTGGACTCTAACCAAGTTAGGAGGAGCAGCATCCATGGCGACCGTACTCGCTTTCGTACCAGCATCTTTGGTGTGCATCGAGTCTCGAGGGCCTCGGGATCCTCCAGCCTGGCCTTGATCCAACGATCGTATGGTGCCGCGAGCATCATGGCGCTGTCGGTCCAGCGCCTCTTGAGAAGGACGCGGTGAGGATTGAGACGCCGATGCTGCGCTGCCTTGTCTTTGGACTGGGCGTTGTGGGCTCTCTCGGCAGCGCCGTTCCTCCGGCGTTTCCCCACCACCGGCGGCTCCGGTGGTGGTGGGTTCAATCGGACGGCTCTGCTGCTGCCGAAGACTTCTTCTTGGTGCCATGTTGCGAATTGTTGATGAAGAAATTGCTCGTGTGAACGCCGGATCGGGTTCGCACAGCCTCGACGCCCCCTACCTGGCGTGCCAAAGATGTCGGGGAGAACTGATCGTGTCCCACAAAGACCTCACGGGACCTGGGTCCCTTGTGGTTCGGAGGCGGAGATTGCACAAAAGCGGATCGAGCGATGCACACGAGCAGATTTACCCAAGCCGGAGCTCTCGGAGAGATAATACTCCTCTGCTGCTTTGTGGATTATCTTGTGTTCTTGCTAGGGAACAGCAGGGAGCTACAAAACCTAGCCAGTGTGGTCTCGTATGAGTCGAATGAACTAAGCGGAGCTGAACCGAACCCTTTCTCGTTGCACTTGGGCCTCCTTTTATAGGCACAAGGGGTCACCACATGTGACAAGTAGACAAGGGTAAGATAGTAAAACAGAGGTTGGTACACGCTTTATGCAGTGTCGGTGTTCTATACCTAACTCTAACGGCAAGGGACAAGAGTCATAAATGCCTATCTCAGTCACCTGAACAGTGTAACAGGGACCGTCAAGTGCGCCTCCGTTTGCCACGAGGGTAGCTTGTCAGCGCCGCTTATAGCCGCTCCCCGCTGGCTGCACAGCCCGTCGACACGCGTGCTTGGGAAGGCCCCATGGCGACACGTTGGCGGATGAGCTGGAGCGGAGATGAAGAGAGGTCACTTGCCGCGGGGAGCACCTTGCTGCGGCAAGGTTCTTGTCGCGCTCGGGAGCTTGTCGCTCACCAAGCCTTCCCGGCAAGCTCCTCTTGCCGGGGCCTTGTTTCCTTCGCGCCGAGAGTGGCTTTCCCGGCAAGCTCCTCTTGCCGGGGTCTTGATTACTTTGTTCTTGAATGGTTCCAAAGGAGTTGCTGAGGATCTTGGTGATCACCAAGTCGTCCCTACCGCGGGGTGCTGCAACTGTCCGTGCACGAGTTCGGGATACTAGGGTACCCCTACTCTAGTACACCGACACCCATTCACCAACATGAGCTTGATGTCTTCGCTTTGAGTAGCTCCTTGATGATTTGTCCTTCCTTTCCAAATCCTTGCTTCTCCGAGAGGTTCTTCGTTCATAACGATCATCTCTACTCATCCTCTCTTTTTGATGGTGTTTCTTCTCTTCTACTTATCCTTTTTGGTGAATCTTCTCTTCTTTTGTAGGGAGCCTTACACTCATTGGAGTAGTGTAAGGGTCTTCCACAATTGTATCAATTTCGCTCACGACTCGAAGATCTCTTGGCATGGTAGGACCTTGATTTGGAACTTCTTTCCTTGCTTCTACTCTTGTAGAACTTGTTGAAGTTCTTCACCATTAGGCTTAGTTCTTCATTGAATGCTTGTTTCTCACTTGATGATGTAGGAGCATCACATGAGGCTTTGTAAGCACCACTTGACTTGTTGTGAAGCTCTTCCTTATCCTTGAGTGACATCTCATGAGCAACAATTCTTCCGATGACTTCCATTGGCTTGAGATCTTTGTAATTTGGCATCATTTGGATCAATGTGCACACGGTATCATATTTTTCATCCAAGTCTCTTAGGATCTTCTTGATGATGAATCTATCGACTATCGGTCATCTCTTCACTTCCTAAGCCGGCAATCTCATTTGTGATGAGAGCAAGCCTAGAGTACATTTCAGCGACACCTTCACCATCGTTCATTTTGAACTTGTCAAGTTGACTTTGAAGCACATCCAACTTGGATTCCTTGACAGAGTCGGTACCTTCGTGCATGTCAATCAAAGTATCCCAAATTTCCTTTGCATTCTCAAGACGGCTGATTTTGTTGAATTCTTCGGGGCACAATCCGTTGAAGAGGATATCGCAAACTTGAGCGTTGTATTGCAGCATCTTCAACTCCTCCGCGGTAGCTTCACGGTTCGGTTCTCTCCCATCAAAGAATTCACCTTGCAAGCCAATACACACAATAGCCCAAACGGCGGGGTTATGTTCAAGAATATGCATTTTCATCTTATGCTTCTAACTAGCAAAATTAGTACCATCGAATTAAGGACCTCTATGGTGTAATTTCCCTCGCTAGACGCCATACTCTCCTAGGTTGTGAAACAAAGGCAATGATCACCAAAAGCTATGGAAATCAAGGCAAATGGAGACCAAAGCTCTGATACCACTTGTAGGATCGAAAGTATGTCTAGAGGGGGGGGGGGTGATTAGACTACTTGACCAAATAAAATTCTAGCATTTTCCCAATTTTAAGTCATGGCAGATTTAAGCAGATTAGAACAAGTCAAGCAATCAACCTACACATGTAAGTCTAAGAGTATAGCAGCGGAATGTAAAACATTGCATATGAAGGTAAAGGGAGGAGTTTGGAGGGAGCAAACGCAATGTAGACACGGAGATTTTTGGCGTGGTTCCGATAGGTGGTGCTATCGTACATCCACGTTGGTGGAGACTTCAACCCATGAAGGGTAACGCCTGTGCGAGTCCACGGAGTGCTCCACCCACGAAGGGTCCACGAAGAAGCAACCTTGTCTATCCCACCATGGCCATCTCCCACGAAGGACTTGCCTCACTAGGGTAGATCTTCACAAAATAGGCGATCTCCTTGTCCGTGCAAACTCCATGGTTCAACTCCACAATCTTGACGGAGGCTTCCAAGTGACACCGAACCAATCTAGGAGACACCACTCTCCAAAAGGTAATAGATGATGTGTTGACGATGAACTCCTTGCTCTTGTGCTTCAAATGATAGTCTCCCCAACACTCAACTCTCTCTCACGGATTTGGATTTGGTGGAAGGATGATTTGAGTGGAAAGCAACTTGGGGAAGGCTAGAGATCAAGATTCTTGTGGTTGGAATGGAATATCTTGGTCTCAACATATGAGTAGGTGGTTCTCTCTCAGAAAATGTATGTTGGAAGTGTAGGCATGTTCTGATAGCTCTCTCCGTGAATGAAGAGTGGGTGGAGGGGTATATATTGAAGGAAATATGCCCTAGCGGCAATAATAAGGTTGTTATTTATATTTTCTTATATCATGATAAATGTTTATTATTCATGCTAGAATTGTATTAACCGTAAACTTAGTACATGTGTGAATACATAGACAATCAGAGTGTCACTAGTATGCCTCTACTTGACTAGCTCGTTGATCAAAGATGGTTAAGTTTCCTAACCATTGACATGAGTTTTCATTTGATGAACGGGATCACATCATTAGAGAATGATGTGATTGACATGACCCATCTGTTATCTTAGCACTATGATCGTTTAGTTTGTTGCTATTGCTTTCTTCATAACTTATACATGTTCCTATAACTATGAGATTATGCAACTCCCGAATACTGGAGGAACACTTAGTGTGCTATCAAACGTCACAACGTAAATGGGTGATTATAAAGATGCTCTACAGGTGTTTCCGATGGTGTTTGTTGGGTTGGCATAGATCGAGATTAGGATTTTTCACTCCGTGTTTCGGAGATGTATCTCTGGGCCCTCTCGTTAATGCACATCACTATAAGCCTTGCAAGCAGTGTGACTAATGAGTTAGTCATGGGATGATGCATTACGGAACGAGTAAAGAGACTTGCCGGTAACGATATTGAACTAGGTATTGAGATACCGATGATCGAATCTCGGTCAAGTAACATACCGATTACAAAGGGAACAACTTATGTTGTTATGCGGTTTGACCGATAAAGATCTTCGTAGAATATGTAGGAACCAATATGAGCATCCAGGTTCCTCTATTGGTTATTGACCGGAGATGAGTCTCGGTCATGTCTACATAGTTCTCGAACCCGTAGGGTCCGCACGCTTAACGTTCGATGACGATCGGTATTATGAGTTTATGTGTTTTCATGCACTGAAGGTTGTTTTGAGTCCCGGATGTGATCACGGACATGACGAGGAGTCTCGAAATGGTCGAGACATAAAGATTGATATATTGGATGACTATATTCGGACACCGAATGAGTTTCGGGGGTCACCAGATATATATTGGACTGCCGGAAGGGTTATCGGAATCACCGGAGAAGTAATGGGCGTTATTGGGCCTAGGGGAGAAAGAGAGGGGCTGCCAAGGGCTGGCCGCACGCCTCCCATGGGCCTAGTCCGAATTGGACTAGGGGGAGGGGCGATGCCCCCTCCTTCTTTCTCTTCCCCCCTCCTTCCTTCTTCTCCTAGTAGGACTAGGAAAGGGGGGGAGTCCTACTCCTACTAGGAGGAGGATTCCTCCCCCCTTGGCGCGCCTATGAGGGTCCAACGGCCTCCCCCTCCCTCCTTTATATATGTGGGGAGGGGGGCGCCCTAGAACACACAAGTTGACAGTTGTCTTAGCCATGTACGGTGCCCCCCTCCACAGATTTCCACCTCGGTCATATCGTTGTAGTGCTTATATTAGGCGAAGCCGTGCGTCGGTAACTTCATAATCACCGTCACCATGCCGTCGTGCTGACGAAACTCTCCCTCGGCCTCAACTGGATCAAGAGTACAAGGGACGTCACTAAGCTGAACGTGTGCAGATCGTGGAAGTGTCGTGCGTTCGGTACTTGGATCGATTGGATTGCAAAGACGTTCGACTACATCAACCGCATTACTAAACGCTTTCGTTTTCGGTCTACGAGGGTATGTGGACACACTCTCCCCGCTCGTAGCTATGCATCACCTAGATGGATCTTGCGTGTGCGTAGGATTTTTTTTAAATTACTGCGTTCCCCAACAGTGGCATCCGAGCCAGGTCTATGCATAGATGTTATATGCACGAGTAGAACACAAAGAGTTTTGGGCAATAATAGTCATACTGCTTACCAGCATGTCATTCTTTGATTCGACGGTATTGTTGGATGAAGCAACCTAGACCGACATTACGCGTACGCTTACGCGAGACTGGTTCTCCCGACATGCTTCACTCACAGGTGGCTAGTGGGTGTCTATTTCTCCATCTTTAGTTGAATCGAGTGTGGCTACGCCCGGTCCTTGTTGAAGGTTAAAACAACACACTTGATGTAAAATCCACGTAAGACTTGCGACAACCTAGTAGAGGACGTCTAACTTGTTTTTGCAGGGCATGCTGTGATGTGATATTGTCAAGACATGATTATATATATATTGTTGTATGAGATGATCATGTTTAGTAACGGTTGTCGGCAACTAGCAAGAGCCATATGGTTGTTGCTTTATTGTATGAAATGCAATCGCCATGTAATTGCTTTACTTTATCACTAAGCGGTAGCGATAGTCGTAGAAGCAATAGTTGGTGAGACAACAACAATGCTACGATGGAGATCAAGGTGTCAAGCCGGTGACTATGGTGATCACGATGGTGCTTTGGAGATGGAGATCAAAGGCACAAGATGATGATGGCCATATCATATCACTTATACTGATTGCATGTGATGTTTATCCTTTATGCATCTTATTTTGCTTAGTTCGAGGTAGCACTATAAGATGATCTCTCACTAAATTTCAAGGTATAAGTGTTCCCCCTGAGTATGCACCGTTGCGACAGTTCGTCGTGCCGAGACACCACGTTGACCGGGTGTGATAAGCTCTACGTTCACATACAATGGGTGCAAGCCAGTTTTGCACACGCAGAGTCCTCAGGTTAAACTTGACAAGCCTAGCATATGCAGATAAGGCCTCGGAACACTGAGACCGAAAGGTCGAGTGTGAATCATATAGTAGATATGATCAACATAGTGATGTTCACCATTGAAAACTACTCCATCTCACGTGATGATCAGACATGGTTTAGTTGATATGGATCACGTGATCACTTAGATGATTAGAGGGATGTCTATCTAAGAGGGGTTCTTAAGTAATATGATTAATTGAACTTCAATTTATCATGAACTTAGTATTTGATAGTATTTTGCATGTCTATGTTGTTGTGCATAAATGGCCCGTGCTACTGTTCCGTTGAATTTTAATGCGTTCCTAGAGAAAGCTAAGTTGAATGATGATGGTAGCAACTACACGGACTGGGTCCGTAACTTGAGGATTATCCTCATTGCTGCACAGAATAATTACGTCCTGGAAGCACCGCTGGGTGCTATCCCTGCTGCAGATGCTACTGAGTACGTTAAGAACGTCTGGCAGAGCAAAGCTGATGACTACTCAGTAGTTCAGTGTGCCATGCTTTACGGCTTAGAACCGGGACTTCAACGATGTTTTGAACGTCATGGAGCATATGAGATGTTCCAGGAGTTGAAGTTAATATTTCAAGCAAATGCCCGGATTGAGAGATATGAAGTCTCTAATAAGTTCTACAGCTGCAAGATGGAGGAGAATAGTTCTGTCAGTGGACATATACTCAGAATGTCTGGGTACCACAACCACTTGACTCAACTGGGAGTTAATCTTCCTGATGATAGTGTCATTGACAGAGTTCTTCAATCACTGCCACCAAGATACAGAAGCTTCGTGATGAACTATAATATGCAATGGATGGATAAGACAATTCCCGAGCTCTTCACGATGCTAAAAGCCGCGGAGGTAGAAATCAAGAAGGAGCATCAAGTGTTGATGGTCAACAAGACCACCAGTTTCAAGAAAAAGGGCAAAGGGAATAAGGGGAACGTCAAGAATAATGGCAAACAAGTTGCTGCTCAACTGAAGAAGCCCAAGTCTGGACCTAAGCCTGAGACTGAGTGCTTCTACTGCAAAGGGACTGGTCACTGGAAGCGGAACTTCCCCAAGTATTTGGCGGATAAGAAGGATGGCAAAGTGAAAGGTATATTTGATATACATGTTATTGATGTGTACTTAACTAATGCTCGCAGTAGCGTCTGGGTATTTGATACTGGTTATGCTGCTCACATTTGCAACTCGAAACAGGGGCTACGGATTAAGCGAAGATTGGCTAAGGACGAGGTGACGATGCGTGTGGGAAATGGTTCCAAAGTCGATGTGATCGAGGTAGGCACGCTACCTCTACATCTACCTTCGGGATTAGTTTTAGACCTGAATAATTGTTATTTGGTGCCAGCATTGAGCATGAACATTATACCTAGATCTTGTTTGATGCGAGACGGTTATTCATTTAAATCACAGAATAATTGTTGTTCTATTTATATGAGTAATATCTTTTATGGTCATGCACTTGAGGTTCGAACTCTGGGGTGCGCATGAAGATCTCTCCTTCCACTAGCTCTCGCCCTCACCACGATCTCAAGGCTCAGCACGTCGAACCCAAAGAACAAGAGACACAAGGTTTATACTGATTCGGGCCACCAATGTGGTGTAATACCCTACTCCAGTGTGGTGTGGTGGATTGCCTCTTGGGATGAGGATGAATAGTTACAAGGGAAGAACAGCCTCCTAAGGAGAGGTGCTCTTGTGCTTGGTGAGCTTGTGTGGATGAGGATGATCTGAATGAATCTGGGCCCTAGCTCTGTGGTGGCTAGTCCTATTTATAGAGGCCCTAGTCCTCTTCCCAAATATTGAGCCGGAAAGGATCCAACAATGGCCAAATTTGAAGGGAGACAACTAGTACAAGTCATCCTGACTAAAGGTGGCCTTCGCCTGCCAAAGGCTCCGGTGGTGACGCCGTCTTGGGCTCCACGGTGACCTCCGTCCTGTCGTCCTGGTGGTCTTGGTCTTGTTGCACCGATATGGAAACCTTTGCTTGACGCCTCGGGAGTCCGCGCCTGCGCTTGCCCCTTTAGCACCAAAGAGGAAACGAGGACACTGCACGCGCTGCGCCCGCCTGGCGCTCGCCTGGCCTTGGTCGTCATGGCTTGCGTCACAAAAACCTCGCGAGGTGCCCCTCGCCTTGATCTCTCCGCCCGTCGCGAGCCATCCTGGTGATGCCGCCCCGAGGAGGTCTTGCGTCGTCTGCCTCGCGAGGCTTGGCCCCTCGCGAGGGTCTTGAGCGTTGGTTGATGAAGATGGGCCGTACGGGCCGCTGGTGGAGCCACGCGGTGTGCCGCAGGCAGGCAAGTCTGGGGACCCCCATTCCCAGGACGCCGACAGCAGCCCCCGGGCTCAAGGCGCGCTCGGACTTGGCTTCGAGGCAAAGCCAAGGGGCAAGTGCGGAGCGCCGCGGGCCCCAACAGCCTGCGGCCTCGGTTGACGCGTGGAAATTGACGAGACGCGGGCGTCTCCGCTTCCCCATGCTGCCTCGGCAACCGCCCGACTTGATGAGTCCCTGATGCATGCAGAGAAAACCATCATTACCTGTGATCGTGGGGGTCGCCGGTTGGCCTTCTCCTACTATAAATGAGGAGGGGGGCAGAGCCCCCATCGCTCATCTCTTCCTGCTTCGCTCGCTTCTTCCCCCTTGCTTCATTGCTAGGAGCGGCTCCCATGGCGCCTGCGAAGAGGTTCTCGGCCGCAGAGAAGGGGAAGGCCCGCCAGGAGGGGCCCGGTTCACCGCTGCCCAAGAGGGGGTGCGGCCGCCCCCGCAAGCATGCTGTGACCCCAGCTGTGGCCCCTCGCGGCGGGGCAGTGCCTCTTCATGCGGTGGGAGTCGCCCAGGTCGTGGCAGCCCCGTTGATGAAGGGAGGCGCGCCATGGTCGCGCGGCCTCCCAGGCCGTGCTTCCACTCGGTGGAGGGTCTGCCGGAGTTCATCGTGTGGTCAGAGAACCCGGCCGGCACCTGGCTTCAGCTCCCATGCTTCTTCGCCGGTGAGCTGCCAGCCACGGGTCCGGGCGGTCTCTTACTGCAGGCGGACGGCTGCTGCAGCAAGGCTTCATGGGTCGCGGTAGAAGCCTCCATCACGGGCAACACGGTCCTAGCCTGCGGTTGGCAGACGTTTGCCCGCACGCGGGGCCTGGGCCGGCGGTGTACCCTCCACTTCAAGTATGATGGCAACGCGATCCTCTACGTGAGGGTGTTCGGGGAAGATGGTCGCCGCGTCGGTTGCTGCCCTGAGCACAACGACAGCAGCGAGGTGCTTAGCCTTGGCGACGGTCGCGACGAGGGTGTAGGCGGCCTTGTCCTCGGCGCCGGCTGCGGCTCGTCCAGCTACAGCGATTCTTCTTCCGGTGACAGCTCCAGCAGCGACGGCTATGACCAGCCGCCGTGCCTGCTTCGAGGGCTGCAGCGGGTCGTCTCGCCACCGCACCCCAGTGAAGCGCGAGGAGGGGTTTGGCTGAGTCTGGGGCGGCGCCAAGGGCCTACCCTTGTGGACCGCTGCGGGGCGCGCACTGCTTTTGTTTTATCCTTTAGTTTCTTCCTGCATTAAGAAAAGAAACAAGTATGGGGCCATGCGGGGCGTGCAACGAACCGTGGTTTCTAAGTTGCTAAGTTATGTTTGTCATTCATGTATCGTGTTGTAGTATTCATGTTTTGTGTAAGCATGTGGAGATAACTTAGCTTGGCGTGTCTGAAGTAGTTCCCGCCTCGCGGGGCACGCATTTCCTAGCACCTGGCGGGATTTCCTTGGCTTGGGAGGCATCTAGGAACTACAGAAAATTTGTTAGGAAACTCTAATTCTTCCGAGTCCTGGTCGTAGGTGCGGCCGGCCATGGACCAGCGCTTCGGATCACGGTACCCGAGGGGCACAGATTGGGTGAAGTGCGCCAGCCTGTAGGCTCGAGCGAGGGTCCATCGCGAAGAACAAGAAAAACGCTCACGAGCTCACCCGTCCAGCCCCCTCGCGAGGCATGCGAGGGAGAGTACGGGTCAAAACAAGTAACCAAGGGAAGAAACGGAGGCAAAAGGCGATGGAACCAAGCCGACAAGAACACCAGAAAGCACATTTCCATTAAAGAGGGGCAAGCCCACTACGAAAAGAAAATGAAAAGCCGCGTCCGGCACCTAGTCTAGTCTTATCACCAACGCTGAGCTAAGTGTTGCCACTAGGACGTGGGATGGAGCCCAGAGGCCCGAGGGCGGCACTCCTGAGACTCCGGGGCGTGTACATCCCAACTCATTATTACATGAGAGTGTCACGAGCGGAGACCTTCACAGGCACTGGGCCTTGCTTCACAGGCACCGGGCCTTGCTTCATGGGTAGAACTTCCGAAGGTGCTGGATGTTCCAGGCGTTCTGGATGGGTACACCGTCCTGCGTCTCCAGGCGCGCGGCACCAGGCCTGGAGACGTGGGCGACCCTAAACGGGCCATCCCACATGGGCGAGAGCTTATGCAGCCCTTCCCTGGAGAGCACCCGCCTTAGGAAGAGGTCACCCACCTCGAGCGTCCTGGAGCGGACGCTGCGGCAGTGATACCGCCGCAGTGACTGCTGGTATCTTGCCGCTCGGAGCGTGGCTTCGCGGCGGTGTTCCTCCCCCAACACAAGGTCCATCCCCCGCATGGCGTCCTGCTGCGTCTCGTCAAATGCTAGGACCTGCTCGGAGCGATGCTTGACCTCGTGAGGGAGGACCGCTTCTGCTCCGTAGACGAGGAAGAATGGGGTCTCTCCCGTTGGTCGGTGGTGCGGATGGACCACAGCACACACTGGAGCTCATCATGCCAGCCCCTGCTGCAGGCCTCGAGCTTCCTCTTGAAGGTCCTGGTCTTGACGCCTCTCAGGACCTCCGTGTTGGCGCGTTCGGCCTGACCATTATCCTAGGGTGTGCCACCGAAGTGTAGCATATCTATGTTCCAAGGTTAGCACAATATGTCTTGAAGAGATTGCTGGTGAACTGCGAGCCCTTGTCGGTGATGATGCGATTGGGGACCCCGCACCGACTCAAGAGACTCTTGATGAACTTGACCGCAGATCCGGCTGGGATGGTGCGGACAGCTTCCACCTCCGCTCATTTGGTGAACTTGTCGATGGCGACGTAGAGGTAGCAGCAGCCCCCAGGCGCTCGAGGAAACGGGCCTAAGATATCCAGCCCCCGGACCGCAAATGGCCACGAGAACGGGATGGTATGTAGGCCTTGAGCTGGCTGATGGATCTGCTTGGCATGGAATTGACAGGCCTCATAGGACTTCACCAGCTCAGTTCCGTCGTAGGCCAGTAGAAACCGCTGCGGAACGCCTTGCCGACGAGGGTTCGTGACGACGAGTGGTGCCCGCAGTCTCCGCCGTGTTTGTCAGCTAGCAACTCGTTCCCCTGTTCCCTGGAGATACAATGCATGGAAACGTCATTTGGCCGCTTCCTGTACAACTCACCGTCCTGGATGCAGTACGCCGTGGCCTGCCGGGCCACGCGCTCCGTGTCCTCCTCCTTCTCTGGCAGCGTTCCTTGCGTCAGGTATTCCTTAAACTCCTTGGTCCAGCATTCCTCCTGAGGCTCGAGCGCCAGGAGCAGGCGCGCTCCCGAGGTTGGGCCGCAGTCCGGGGCTCCCGAGGCAGGTGGTTGGGGGAGCTCCTCCCGAGGTAGCGCAGGCCTCGAAAGCGGAGGTGCTGCCGATGGCTTGAAGAGCCGCTCCTCAAAGACGCCAGGCTCTTGGGGGATTCGCTTGGATGCTCTTTTGGAGATGTCGTCGGCCTCCTTGTTGGTGCCCACTACAAGAAATATGTCAACTAGTGACCTTCCGTCAGTGACCCTGGAAGAATTGGTCATAGATCTATGACCATTTGAGACCAATTGGTCAAAAGCTGTTCGGTGGGCTCCAAACCCTAAACCATTGCGACCATTTTGGTCAGAAAGGTCGTAATTTCCTTACAAGAAATGGTCATAAAGCAAACAGTGCTGGTCCGCTGCCTTATTTCTAGTTGTTATCAACCAATATAGATGGTCATAGCCTTGTAGATTGTGGTGGGTTGTGATGACTAGGCGCCATCTCATCAGTTTTGCCTATGTGTCATGTCCATGTGTCAATTTTTGCCCTAGGTTGCGAAGCAACCTATATTTCTGTTATTCCAAAAATTCCCAAAAAATTCTCATAAATTTTTTGGATCATCTCTTCATTAAATATGTCAAAAACATTCCTTGCCTAATTCAAAAATAACTCAACAATATTCATTTTCCTATTCTGTTCAGAGCAGCACTTTGTGAAGGAAGTACCACTTTGGCATGTCCAAATGGTATCCATTTTCTACAGTGCTTTCCTATGCCCAAATAACCATCCTCCACCAAATGCTAGCTCAATCTATTCATTATTTTGAGCCCAGCTTCAACATTCGTATTTATGTCCAGTGTGGTACTTTGCAAAGCGAGTACCACCTAGGGTCCTCCTTTTGAGCTGAAAATTTGTGAAGACGGTCTTCTTAGTAACTGATCATCCTCAGCCAAAGCTCACGCACATTGGCCATGTGCATTTCCCGTACCGCTAACCAAACACTTGGTTGCTTATTCATGTTTGAGCATCGATGGGTCTCCTCGTGAGAATCTTATGTTGTGATTTTGTTCCTAGCACCTACCTAGAGAGTGCCCAACCCACTAGACATGCCTAGGCCGCCCAGAACACATGGCAATGCCACGATCACGCGGTGACCACGCGGCGGGCATGCTAGTTTACGCGCTCTAGAGTTGGATCCCTCGGCCACCTTCCAAACCTCGACGTATCGCCACCAAACCATGTATTTATGATTAAATAGGTACTTATGTAACTAGAAATGATTTTTGGAAAAAATAAATAGCAAACTATGAGGCAGCTGCAGTTCAAATTTGACCCACTTCCAACTGAATCGGCGGAAATTTGTCTTTTTCACGAGAGGTGGATAAAAACTTTTTACACCCAACCATTTTGTCAATTTTGCATTATATATCGCCTAGTATTTTATAAAATTTATTAGGTCCAATTTTGCAACAATTATTTGGGAGGTCCTTCACAAAAAACCTCCTTTTGGGCACTCGGAAAATGGCAAATGATTTTTTCGTCCAAACAAAAATGAAAACTTCCTTAGGAAACAATGCTTGCCATTCCAATATGCACCCTTGTGCACAATATGAGATCATTTTAACAAACTATGCCATGAATGTGGCCATAAGATTAATCATTTGGCTTGAAAGCCATTGATCTCCACACGTGATAGCTCGTTTCTGAGAACACTTTTTTGAAATAATTGTCGTATTACAAGTTTTTTATTGTTCCCGGGAACTTGGCCACATATAATGACGCAATGCGAAGGTTTCCCAATTTTTTGATTTTTTTTTGAATTTTTTATGCCCGTTTCAAAATGTGGTCAAAACGGAGGGAATGACCGTTCCTAGCTAGTGGTTGAATCTTGGAATTTTTTTGGTATTTCTATGATTAAATAGATACTTATGTACCTAGAAACTATTTTTGGAAAAAAATAAAGAGCAAACTACAAGCCAGCTACAGTTCGAATTTGACCCGCTTCCAGCTGAATCGGCGGAAATTTGTCTTTTTCACGAGAGGTGGATCAAAACTTTTGACACCCAAACATTTGGTCAATTGTGCATTAAATATGTCCTCGTATTTTAGAAAAATGATTTGGTCCAATTTTGCAACAATTATTTGGGAGGTCCTTCACAAAAAAACCTCCTTTTGGGCACTCGAAAAGTGGAAAATGGTTTTTTCTTCCAAAGAAAATGAAAACTTCCTTGGGCAACATTGTTTGCCATTCCAATATGCACACTTGTGCACAATATGAGATCATTTGAACAAACTATGCCATGAATGTAGCCATAAGATTGATCATTTGGCTTGAAAGCTATTGATCTCCACACGTGATAGCTCGTTTCTGAGAACACTTTTTTAAAATAATTGCCGTATTATAAGTTTGTAATTTTTCCTAATAACTTGGCCACATATAATGACACAATGTGAAGGTTTCCCAATTTTTTGATTTTTTTTTGAATTTTTTATGCCCGTTTCAAAATGCGGTCAAAACGGCGGGAATGACTGTTCCTATCTAGTGGTTGAATAATTTTTTTTGGTGTTTCCCTGATTAAATAGATACTTATGTACCTAGAAATGATTTTTCAAAAAAATAAAGAGCAAACTGCGACGTAGCTATAGTTCAAATTTGACCCGCTTCCAGCTGAACCGGCGGAAATTTGTCCTTTTCACGAGAGGTGGATCAAAACATTTTACACCCAAACATTTGGTTAATTGTGAATTAAATATGCCCTAGTATTTGAGAAAATTGATTTGGTACAATTGTGCAACAAATATATTATAGGTCCTTCACAAAAAAACTCATTTTGGGCACTCGAAAAATGGAAAATAATTTTTTCGTCCAAAGAAAAATGAAAAAAATCCTTAGGCAACATTGTTTGCCATTCCAATATGCACCCTTGTGCACAATATGAGATCATTTGAACAAACTATGTGATGAATGTGGCCATAAGATTGCTCATTTGGCTTGGAAGCCATGAATCTTCACACTTGATAGGTAATTTCTGAGAACAGTTTTTAAAAATAACTGCCGTATTACAAGTTTATTATTTTTCCTAGTAACTTGGTCACATGTCATGACCCAATGCGAAGGTTTTCCAATTTTTTAAATTTTTTTAAGTTTTTTATGCCCGTTTCAAAATGCGTTCAAAACGACAGGAATGGCCTTTCCTTGCTAGTGGTTGAATCTTGGATTTTTTGGCGTTTCTCTGATTAAATAGATACTTATGTACCTAAAAATGATTTTTGAAAAATATAAAGAGCAAACTATGAGGCAGCTGTAGTTCAAATTTGACCCGCTTCCTACTGAATCGGCGAAAATTTGTCTTTTTACCAGAGGTGGATCAAAACTTTCGACACCCAACCATTTGCTCAATTGTATATTAAATATGGACTAGTATTTTATAAAATTGATGTAATCCAATTTTGCAACAAATATTTGGTTGGTTCTTAAAAAAAAACCATTTTTGCCACTCAGAAAATGATTTAAAATAGCTAGAAAGATCAGAAATGCATACAAATTGGTCCTTATCCATAAAATGTGGTCTAAGTATAGTGAAAATTTGTGTAGGGTCCTTTTGCAAAATATTTTTGATAGCTGCTTCATAAAATTCCTCTATTTTTAATACTTGAAGATTATTTTAAATCACTGATTTTTCGAACAAATGAGAACACTTCCCACGGATCGATGACACAGCGCCCATCCATCCATCCATCCATCTCTCCATCCCACATCCATCCATCCATCTATCTACAGAAAAAAGAAAAGAAAAAGATCCCCACCCGCAGCCCAAACCCTAGCTCAGATCCCCCATCGCACCCCTCCTCCCTCGTCCCCATCTCCTCGCTGCCGCCGCCACCTCCTCCCCGTCCCCTGCACCACTCCTCATCGTCAATCTACAGCGCCCGATGCCACCCGATTCCGGCACCATCCGACGGTGCCCGATACCCTCCCCTCCGCTCCATCCTTCCCATCGACCAGATCGACTGCGCCCTCCCACCCACACATTGCCGCAACCACCCATCGCCCAATCTGACCTCATCGCCGGCCGCCCCGCCCGCTCTCTTCCTCCTGCAGCCGCCGCCCCCTCCCTTCCCATGCCTAGACACACGAGTGAAGCCCCGCGGAGCTTCCCACAAACTGCTCCTCTTCCCCAACCCCTGATTCCTCTCCAATCTCCGCCGCCGCCATCGATCCCCAATCTCGTCTCCCCGTCCCCCCATCCCCACCCTCACCACCGACCGACCTCCCTCCTCATCTCGTTCATCCACCCATGGAAACCCCCTCTTCCACGGCGGCAGGATGATGTAGATGCAGGCGGAGGAAGCCGCCGAACGCGAGCACGACGGCGCGGAGCAGCTGTTTCGAGAAGCCGAGGCCGGTCCACTCCCTCACGCATGGCGCCTCCTGCAGCCGCTCATCCTGCGCAAGGACCCGCCAGCCCCGGCTCACGCACACCGCGGCCGCCAGCTTCCGCGCCTCCGCCCGCCGCAGCACCTCGAACATCACGTCCTCCCCCAGATCCGCAACTCTCTCGCGTCCCCTGGCTGTTGCGATGGAGGCTGTGAGGACGAGCTCGAGGTCCTCTGCCGCTTCTTGGCTGGCTCGCTGGAGCCGCCACCGCCAGAAGCGGGAGGAGGAGCCCGGGGATCACGACCAGCCGAGGAATCAGCAAGGCACTTCATGGAAGGGCACCTGTACACACGACTGTGAGGATCCCAATATACACTTGGAGAGAGAGAGAAGGAAGATGGTGGACAAGGGGATGGCCAACTGCATCTACATCATCCTGCCGCCGCTCGGGGTCTTCTTCATGTTCACCTATGGGGTGAGTTGCCCGAGCTTTGTCCCGGTCCCGTGCTAGCTGCATGTTTAAACTTCGCAGTAGGTTCTCTCCTGAGTGTGATTCTGCCATGAGTTGGGTTAACTGACTGCTGGTGCTGAACGTGCTTTTGCAGATCAAGTTCTGAATCTGCTTGTTGCTCACCGTCTTCGGCTACCTCCCTGACATCATCTACGTCGTCTGGGTCATCACTAAGTAGGTGTCTGAGGGGCTCCTCACCTCTGGCTGCCTCTAGGTATGCATGCACCGATGTGCCTGAGGGGAAATTGTCATGTTTCCCAGTTATTTTCTGTTTAGTACAGTCCTCTGCAGAATTTACAAAAGTAACTTTTACTGTATGAAAAACCTAAACAGATATAGTCCATCGTGTTCTTGACAATGCAAAACGATGCATCTTCCAAGCAAAAGTAATTTTTCATATCCAAAAGAGAAGTGCCCTGCAGCCTGTTGGTACTTCCATCTCTGTTCCAAAAACAGAGGAACCATCTTTTTTTGGTTGAGATAACTTCGAGGAAATTCCTGAACTGATCCCTGCTTCCTCTGGTTGTTGTTTGTTCCAGGTGACCCAAGGTTGCTGAAGAGGAGCAGCTGCCGCACAAGAGTATCTGAAGGTGACTCCTCCGTTTCTAACCCATCCCCTTCCTTCCACTGTTTTGGATGATGAACTTGAACCTGCTTAATTAATTAATTTGTCACTATGCAAGGGCAGGACAAGGTGTACAAAGACGTGATCGACCCCGCCGTCCGTGAGTGGTCCTCAAGACTGCTGTGTACCACGCCGATGACGTCCTCGATGACTTCCGACTTCCGCTAGTGTACGGGGTGACGTCCTCGATGACATCCTCAAGGGTGTTGTCTCTGAACTCGCTTGCTGATCGGAGGGGCTTGGCCATGACATTCTTTGATCTGAAGGCGTTGCTTGATGGATGTTCCAGTTTGGAGGTAGGTCCGTCTGGGTTGGCTTGATCTTAGATTTGATTTCGTACAATAATCACCTCCTTTGATTGAACAACACGGTCCCATTCTGGAGCATTTAATAGTGAATTTGTAGTTAACTAAATCCAAATGATGCTATTGCTATCAACTTCTAATTGACTTACATTGCATGATTTTGGTGGTTACTTATGCTTATTGTGTATCACATTGAAAAATAAAATGCACAATGAGCTTACCTTTGTATGTCAGGATCTTTTCTTCATCTGTTACCCTTCCTTTGGATGTAGTTTATCTTCATACAGAAACCAATCTTGGTGTTCTTCCTATTTGCTTGATTGTTCACATGATAACGGTTTTTCTTGTCCATCTTGTTTTTCATGATAAGCCTCCATGTCAGGCAACTGTGGTCGTCACATCGTGGAGCAGCGTTCTATCATGGTCAACTGGATCATCGAGGTCAGTGTACACCAGCACTGTACTCTGCATTCTACATGTATACCGCGATTCCACTTTAGCTCAATTCCAATTTATGGTGCAAGCTTGGCTTACAGATTTACAGTCATTAGTTGGTATTCTGCTGGTAATTTACTGTGAAGTCACATTGTACTGCAGATTCAGTGTTGGTTTAGTTCTCTGAATGATATCTGTTCTAAAAGTACTGTGGTTGTGTGGCTTACCTCTAGTTTATTTATGTGTTCGGCATGCTGAGGCAGCAGATCCAGCTATGCACTTTCTTAAATTTTGCAGGGGATAGTTGTCTGCTATCGAAGATGTTATTTACAACATTCTGATTAGTAGATTGCTCATAAACATTGTTTGTTGAGCAGAGTGATCATGTGTTATTGTTTTTCCAAACTGTTGTAATAATGGAAGCACTTGAATTGCGAGTCTGGCCATTAATTTTGAGGAGGTGTTTCTTTTTGACATTTTGACATTCAGTGTTTGAAAAAGGAAAATATCTCGCTCAGTTATCCAGTAAACCATTTGCTATTTGATTGGCTTATGGTCTTCATGTCTAGGACGAACATTGTAGCAATCAGGATACCAGCATCATTTCTATGTAGATATGCAACTCTTGAATATATTGTCCTTATATGCCCCTTTCATACATTCCCACTCAAATCAAATCTTCTGTATGCACTTAATATTTGCAATGAGACTTGAGAGAACTTCTGAGAGTACTGTCAGCGGTGGAACTGAAGTTTGCAATGAGACTTGAGGCTGGGTAGCAGCAGTGCAGCACACTTTATATATATGTATGAGGCTGGGTAGTTCAACTCTAGTTTACTTCCTAACTCATTCATATATATATGATGGAAATTGTGCAGGTTCCATGGTGCCAAGTGGTCTCTGGCCATCTTGAACTGGGACAGTAAGAAGTAGATGTTGCTGCCGCACTCAATATTTTAAGTTGTTTTTTTCTTTTTTGACAGAAGTGTATTTTTAAGAGAACTATTAGTGGGTCAACGATAGTAGAAAATATGATGTTAATCACCCAGTTTCCCTGTTAATAACCTGAGAACACTTGCCTCCTCCACAACCCTCGCCCCAGCCTGCCACTGCTGGCTCGCCGTGTGGCTGTCGCCGCAGCAGCTAATTAGATTTTTGGGACTCTGTTTTTATGCTCTGCTCGATAGCATTTTGGATATTGATTGGACGCGCTTTACATAAAACGATTTATCTTGTACATTGCTCTGCCTAACTTGTATACATGAAACCATACTTGTCAAATATCGAATATCACTGCTGAATAATAACGTCTTGTTTTTTGTTCACTGAATCACAATTCTTCTCCCTTTTTACCATCAATCCATCTTACGGCCATCAATAAGAAAAGCACTTATCTTCATATTAGGCTTATTATTTTCCTGTCTGTAGTATTATAATGTACATATGCTTTTATGTTCACCGAATCACAATTCTTCACTCTTTTTACCATCAATCCATCTTCTTACAGTTGCATGCTTTTTTTTGGCTGTCCAGATGACCAAGCCCAAGGAGGAAGCTGCTGCTCATCACTGAGCACAAGTAACTCCAGCAGGTTGAAACCGTAGATTCACAATGTACCTTCTATATGCCCATCCCATTCTGTGATTTGTGTCTTGAAAGCCAAAAAACACCATAGTTTTTTGCTTGTGGAAAATAATATCCTTGGCTGAATCGACTTGAGGCAGTTTCTTCGAAATTCTTGGAAATGCTTTGGTAGTTTCTTTCGACGAGAAACTGTTTCGTACTGAAGTTTACTGGTACATGTGTGGTTTGCTACTGTTGCTTCATTTGGGTTTGGTTGGTTCCAGCAGGGAGATGTGCATGCACACTGGCAGCATGAGCTAGCAGCCATGATTGCCAGCCAGCCACCACCATGTAAATGTAATAAATGTTTGCCTATCTAGTGTGCTGCTGATAGAAATATAGATGTGTGGCCTATCTTAGTGTGCTGCTGATAATCTATTTTTACCTCACTTGGCAGACATCATAATCTGTTTTTACCTCATTGTACTGTAGGAATAAATGTGTGGCCTATCTAGTGTGCTGCTAATAGAAATATAGATGGAAGATTAGTTGAGCAGTTATGCAATGTATAATCCTTCATATATATTGTTGTTGTGTATGCGTGCTGCTGCTTCATACATGTTTAATCAAATCTATCAAGCAGCTGTTGTCATGTCAGGCTTGCTGTATTAATAGCCAATTTAGTTGCGTATTGCCATTTCTATTTTGCTACTGAACACCTTCCAACTTAAATGTTGAATTGCCTTGTACGCATAATTGTTTGTAATCTATGGGAAAGCCATTAATAGTCAGCTGACCTTGTGAACTATATAAATATATCAAAATCTTGTGTTGTTAAATTGAGCTTATTGTCAATTCTTGCTTATAAGCTATGTTTGACGCTGCCTACAGGTTCTTATTCTTCTTCTTCTTTTTTTGCATAGGTGAAGTATGAAGTGTGAAGTCGTGAAGCCTATCAGCAGGAGTAGCATATTATGTATTGTAATATCAGGCAGAGTGTAATATTAGTCAGAGTAGCATATTATGTATTGTAATATTTAGTGTTGTTTTGGATGAATTTCATTTGCTCTATAGTCTGTTTGAAATATTGGTTGTGTATATAACTTTGATACCTATGAAATGGAAACCTGACCAGGGGGGCCTACTTATGAAAATTGTTTAACAAATTTTGAAATTTCTGACGTGTGGGTCTAATTGTGATATCAACATGACAAGTGGGACCAATCTGACCAGTGGGACTAGCACAAAAATATTATGGCTGAAAATAGAAAATTAATAGTAATGGCCCAGAAAATAAAAATGTTGAATTGTTGGGCCAGGCCCATGTAGCTGACCAGAATTAAAAAGAAAAATAACATTAAATGGGCTGAATTGTTGGGCTCGGCCCATATAGACACCGAATTGGACCGGGCTGAATCTTATCAACGACCTTTTCAATTGGTCGCAAATTTGCCACGTCGGATCCGACGTGGCCTGGGCAGACAGCCAGTGACCAAAACAAAAGGTCATAGGTTCCACGACCTTTTGTTTTGGTCGTAAACGTCTACGACCTTATCCCGAAGAACGTCGTTAATTTCAGTTTATGACCGCCAGCTTTTGACCATCTGTTTTTGGTCACAAAAAGGTCGCAAATGAAAAATAATGACCTTTCAGTGACCAATAGTGGTGGTCACAAGTTGACATATTTCTTGTAGTGGCCACGGGGCACATGCTGCAATTCTAGGCCTAGGAACTGCTTTTCCATTTTGCGTACCTCCGCGAGGTATGCCTCCATGTGCTCGTCCCTTGGCTCGTATACTTGTTGGAGAAGTTGACGAGAAGTTGCGAGTCGCCCCTGATGGTGAGGCGGTTTACCCCCAGGGCCACCGCCGCCTTGACGCCAGCTATGAGGCCTTCGTGTCGGTTCTATATCCGGCGTATCTCGTAGTAGGGATCCTAAGCTAGGCGTCTTGGAGCGATGGTAAGATGGACACAGGGTTTTACCCAGGTTCGGGCTCTCTCGAAGAGATAATACACTATATCCTGCTTTTGATTGTATTCATATGGGGGATAGTACAAAGTACGTGTAATCTTCCATGAGATTGTTCTAACGAATATGAGATTTTCTATTGACTAACCCGGCCTCGGTTTATATAACACACCAGAGGCCTAGGGTTTATGAGATTCCTCGTCTTGGGCACCAAGTCTTGTGGGATCTTCCTTGTATGCGGCATGGGCTGCCACGGGTCCTCAGCCCGATCCAGCTGGTCGGGAGACGACGTGGTGAGTACCCCCTATTCCATGACACCATCAGTAGCCCCCTGAACCGGTCTTCAAGTTGGGGACGCTCCTCGGTTCTTCCGAACTGTTCTTCATCTTTGGTCGTCGATCTTGAAAACTGGTTCAACAAATCTTCTCATCTTCAATCCTGAGGATCGCCGAAGTCAATCCGAAGACTTTACACGTCGGGTATTCGAGGAGCCCTTTAAGTCTTCGGCCTTTATTAATGCCTTGTTATTTTTATGCACACCTCGGGTTTGAAGTGTTTCCCGTGCGGCTGTGTCCTCTTGCGTCCGAGCTCCAACGCCGGACTCCATCCAAGCTCCAACGCCGGACTATATCCAAGCTCCAATGCCGGACTATATCCAAATTCCAACGCCAGACTGTATCCGAGCTCCAACGCCGGACTGTATCCGAGCTCCAACGTCGGACTATATCCGAGATGTCATGGATCACCTTGGTTCAAAAAAGTTGAAGGAGTTTAGCCGAGCTTAATGCCGGAAATGCCTTCTATAGAGCCATTCATTTGCATCCGAGCTTTATGCTGGACTGCTTCCGAGGTGATGCACAACCTCGGGCATGGGCTGATTGTTTACGGATTTTATTTCCGATGCGTGTAAATTTAGTTGTTGTCAATATGTATAAATAGTAGCCCTCAAGGTGTGTGTCGGCCTAAAACCCGAGATGCACTGAAGGAAAACATGAAACCGCTGATCCTAGTAGCCCCTGAGACTTAGGTCGATGCGCGAAATCAGCTTGAGGATCGACTCCTAGCTCGACAGCATACGTAGGAATAGAAACGCAGTGTAATGTATTAGAGATAATAGTGACCGGCGAATGGGCCCTTGAGAGAGGGTCTTGAGAAGTTGTCGTAATATATTAGCTTGATGCCAGATAGGTCCATATGGTACCTATTGTTGTCCGAAGACGCGTTTGCCCATAGTTCGGTCAACCCAACACAAAACACTTTGAATTTTCAGCATTGAATAGGCAATGCAGTAGCCCCGGAGACACTGGTCGGGTGGCAACACCAGATCAGTGGATCGATGTGCCCCTGTAATATTTGTAAATAATAAGCGCGAAGCCCAGTAGCCCCAAAGCCTTAATGTGGGCACAGGTGGCCAAATTAAGGATCGATATCCGTTTGACAGAAAATTTTGTTGTGTTTAACACAAACTTCTTGAAAAGAGAATAAAGATCTCAAAAAGTAGTTAGAGCTAACGAAAGTTGAGCTCGCCAAGTTCGGCCTTAAGGTGCTTAATAGATAGGAAATCAATGCCAATAGGGAACTATGAGAGCGTTATGTCAGCTGATCGGTTGTCTCAAAGAGACTGTGCCATTGACTCTTTAGAAGATTGGCTGCGAAAAAATTGATTTTTTCTCAAAATTTATGTGTAATGGCTATATCTACCCAAGTACTTTACATCATTAATTTCGGCCAGTAGCAGAGGAGTGTTTTCCTTCTTTATAAAGCCGTTATAAGGGCAAACATTTATGGAAAACAAGGCAATCCGGCCATATGGTTTTATAAACAAAGGCACACGCTGAGAAATGTTATATTATGTTTTATCGTAGGAAACATCTTCCAAAGAAAATAGTCCCGCTATCGGTTCCTTTCTTTGGTTCGTCATGCTTATCATGATCATGAAACCTCACGTCCGATCAATGTGAGAGAAAAATATTGAGGATTTAGTTCGGGGAAAGTTCCCAAACTCTATGGTATTTATGAACCAAAATTTTCACTTCCGTCGTTGCCGACCAATGTGATCCTTTCAGATTGCTAGCTTTCAGCTTCACCAAGTCTGAGGTACTAACTCGGATGACCCGGTAGTAACAATCACAGAGGTGCTCCCTTTACCGCCTAGCCGAACAATCGGGAACGTACGGGTAAGCACAGAAGCCAGGCAACCCATCTTGGCCAAAATCTTAAGTCAAATTGATGCATATGTATGGCTTTATAATGATGATTGCGGAAGGTAGCCCTCGTATATTAAATACAAACGCCGATGATATGTTTATTTTGACTCCGTTGCAACCGTTTATTAGTTTAAAGTGGCCCATCGTCGGCTTCCGCCCCCTTGTAGATGTTATGCAGGGTGTTTTCGCAATAACAAAACAACCCTTAGCCGACGTCTCCGTGCCCGAAGGCGGTTGTGTTAGCATAAAGGAGGGAATCAGATATGCGGGCTTTATAACTTTCACTTAGTCATAGGAGCTTAAAGTTGGGAGGCCAGTTACTAGCCCCCGGTTAGTGTTCGACGACAGTCGAGGTCGAGCCGTAAATACTTCGGCCAATGTTATGAATGGGCCATCTTTTAACACGGGGTGACCTCTATCGATCGTATAGTTTAATACAGCCATCGGATCGCTGACCAGTTTACGCATATTGTGACAGTCAATTTTCGGCTTTCTCCACTGAGGCGCTTAACCATGTTAGCTGGAAGCACAATCGCAGTTTTTCTCCCTTTGCGCACCTAGCCGAACAAAGCGGAACGTAGGAGTCAAGCACAAGAGCCGGGAAACCCAAGTATTGACCAAAGACACAATTCGAAACCGATGCATATATAGCAATACCCGAGAATGTTTTTGCCGAGGACTCTATGGCATACCTTAGTTTTGGTGGGTTTGGCTGTAATCTAAGCCCCCCTTGAATATTGCCAATGCTTTAAGGGCGTCTGGCGTTGCACTGCTCGGAAACTAGTCCTGATGTGGTGTGTGTTTTGTCAACACCGAAGTGTAGTCCGGCAAGAAAGATGCCGAGTTGTGGGTCGAAAAAGATCTCCCGAGCTGAATTATTATGCGGGGCACCTCAGTCATGAGGATGCCCCACTTCCTGAAAGAAAAACATTCAAGTAGCTAAAAAGTGCCACAAGCTCGAAAAGCCAAGAACTCATTAAAAAAGCTTGACATCCGAACTAAATCAAGTCGATTGGTGCCAATCCGGAGATTGGTCTAAAAAATTATGCTTCTGTCGTGCTTTAACATGATACATCCGATCTCAAGACTTCAAGTGGGTCAGCCTTCGGCTTCAACCTCCTATCCCAAAGGCGGAGTGCTTCTCAGGCCAATTTAGCAAACTAAACTCGAGCAGCTTTAGAGAGAAGCCAGGCTACCCGGCTATTGACCACACACTCGAGTCGAGGAAGGAGTGATAGAAAAAGACTTTGCAACGAACAAGAAGAAAACACATTTATTATAAAAACGACTCATGTAAATTTAAGAGCCCCCAACTAACTTGGGTAAGAGAAGTGTTTTTAACAAATAATGCATGTGAGCATGGTCGAACAGAACACAAATAAAAAATTTAAAACTTTAAGCATGAAAGCGACTTAGCTGGTTAATGTGTTCGGAATTGATAACGCGGTCCGAGCTTATGGCGGGACGAGGTCCCAGCCCCTAAGTCGGTCCCTATGTGCTCGGCACTCCAAAGTGGCGACCCAGCTCGGCCAATGTGGCGAGGTAGAACCCCCAGTCCGTCCGAGGCGACGGAGCAGGCCGGCAGTATGACGCTAAAGTTCCCGGCGTGGGTTAATGAAGTGATGATGAAGCCCCCGGTCCAGCCGAGGTGACAGCGCTGCCCAACCCGGATAATTTACTTGTGCACAGAAAGTAGTGCAAGAATGGGATAGTAATAATAATAAATTAAAAGATGTAGCATAATAAATAATTTATGCAAAGTGAATAATTAAAGCAATATGGCCCGTGCGCCGAACATCCAACGAGGTAGAACCCTCTCGATGATGCCGAAGTCCCCGAGGCAACCGAACATGTCGGTATGGCAATTTGACCAACAAGGTGATCATGCGAGCCGATTTATGCCGATTGGGACGACGACGTTGGCTTGCCGAAATGACCGCGTGACGCAGTCGAAGTCGATTACCTACACACATGAAAGTGTGGTCCAAAAAAAGATTATATAAATATATATATGAAATCCTTGCATAATATCAAATAATTTATTTAAAGAGATGTGGCCTGGCGCGGAAGCCAATGTCGATGCAGGGCGTCGGCGTGATGCGGTGAAGGCGTGACAAACCCTGAATTTGCAGGGCGGTCCGGGCTCTAGATGCGGCGTTCGCCGAAATATGGACGGGAAACTGACCGAACCATCACGCAACCATCGTTAATGCGGCCATCATTTGACAGACCTGTGTACAGATGATGGAACAAACCAGAGTAATTATTTCTCGGTAAAATTAAATCCATGTAAGCAAAAATTACTTGGATTACTAGCACCTGGTTTATTTGTTGTAGCAATACGAAAAGACACATGTGTGCGCTCATGGACTTGCATCTAGTAATAGTACTAGTACTAGTGCGCTAGCTCCACGGTGTTCTCCGGCTGAGCATCGTTGGCCGGACTGCATTTTCTTTTTCCTTGGGTTTGACCCATGCACAACAAATCTAGTTTGCTGCCTGCATGTGCGCCTCATATGGAGCCCTTTGGCTGGGACGACGATGTTGGCTTGCGGAGGCGACGGCATGGCGCGACCGCTGTTAATGCCCGGATACCGGATCATCAAGATATGTCAGCGGCAGTAGTCTGCATACAGAAAACAAAGCACACCAGCAAAAAGGATATATTCTGGACAAATAATCCGCACAGAGTAATTAACTGGAACAATGGCATCTGATGATTCATCTGCTAACAGGTATAGAGGATTGGGAGCTGGCAGCGTCATGTAAGCACACATCAAGTCAAAATGGACTAGCACACGTGAAAGGTACATGTAGAGACTACTACCCAAAAGTGTAGCCTCCCTCCAAGCATATAATTAAATATGGGAAATAACAAAGTAGAGGAATGAAAGATGGAATCTTGCCTGTACGCCGCCGCCCTTGCCGGAGTGTTTTCGGCTTGTAATTGCATGGGACGGGCCATGCTAGGCGCATACTCCTCGGACCCAATGAAACTGTCTAGCGAGAAATTGTTCGGATCGGAACCGGCCGGACCTTACGTCGACAGACCGAATTTTAGACCGGTCGCTATAGGTCTGCACAGAAAAAATCATACAAACCAACAGAACAAATATTCGCTATGTATTTAATATAGACAGTATAGGTAACTAGAAAAATAAAACCTAATGTTCTCGTTCAGAGGCGTTGAAGTCCGAGGTAAAAAGGCAGGACTAGTACTGCCCGTGTGGTGGGTACTCGGAGGTCCTTTGTCTCCACGTGATCGCTGTAGCAATCCAAAGAAAAACGTGTGTTGCTTCTAATACGTGAACACAGGCAGCTCTAATAATAGTACTAGTTCTTGCATGCGGGAGGTACCCAAAAGACAGATGGTTAGCAATAAGCATAGACTATCCCATAACTAAATAATAGCCAAAAGGAAAAGAGGATTGAATCAGCCTGTGCGTGTTGCCAGCGGTTTGAAGTCTCGTCAGTCCCTGTGCATTGCATGGACAGTACTACTACTGCGCCAGCTCCTCGGCTGAATTACTGCAGGTGGGGTTTTATTTTATAGCAGGTCCATGTGCTGCCCCCCATCCAGCGTACGAGCCTGCCCCGATCGGGTAGCCAGGGGCCAGCGCAGGGTTCGGCCACCGTGCCTCCTGCCGCTGCTACTCTCCACACGCGCATCGTCATCTGTCATTCATATACCCCCGAACGCTTTTCTCCAAATAGCTTCTACACGCGGAGGCAAATCCGATCTATGGAAAAGATCACACAGAACGGTAGCGATACTTTTGCAAAAGAATTGATCTGTGTAAAACAAAATAAACAGAAACTATAACACCTGATTTGGCGTTTGTTGTAGATCCCATCGCACCGTGGCGACACCTTGCAGGCTTTAAATGAAAGCACAAATGTCGGTTCTATATCCGGCGTATCTCGTAGTACGGGTCCTAAGCTAGGCGTCTTGGAGCGATGGTAACATGGACACAGGGTTTTACCCAGGTTCGCGCTCTCTCGAAGAGATAATACCTTACATCCTGCTTTTGATTGTATTCATATGGGGATAGTATAGAGTACATGTAATCTACCACAAGATTTTCTAATGAATATGAGATTGTCTATTGACTAACCTGGCCTCGGTTTATATAACACACCAGAGGCCTAGGGTTTAGGAGAGTCCTCGTCTTGGGTGCCAAGTCTTGTGGTATCTCCCTTGTATGCGTCATGAGCTGCCCCAAGTGGCCCATGAGTGAACCGCCATGGGGGTCCTCGGCCCGATCCAGCTGGTCGGGAGACGACGTGGTGAGTACCCCCTAGTCCATGACACCGTCACTTCGTACTCCGTGATGTTGTTGGAGACCTTCTCGCCCTGATGGATGCAGAGCTGCACGGTGTAGTAGAGCTTGTCCTGAGTGGGCGAGATGAGCACTGCTCCAGCCCAGCCATCTGGCGCTTCACTTCCCGGCAAAAGGGTTCGATCCTCGCCTGCTTCAAGCCCCGGGGCGTCCATCATTTCTGCCACGAAGTCAGCGAGCGCGGCTCCCTTGATGGCCCTGGTTGTGCTGAACTCCAGCTGGAATGCCTGCAGCTCGATGTTCCATTCGGCGACTCTTCCGGCAGCGTTGGGTCCCTTGAGTACCCTCTCCAGCGGGTAGGCCGAGACAACCTTGATTGGGTGACCTTGGAAGTAGTGCCGCAGTTTACGTGAGGCCACCAAGAGCGCGAGCAAGAGCTTCTGAGGCATGGGGTACCGTTCTCTTGCATCCCGCAGTGCCGTGCTGACGAAATACACTGGGTACTCGACGAGAGCGGGAGCCTCGACAGGGCCTACGTCCGTCGGAGGTTGAGGCGCCTCCAGAGGTGATGGAGCCCCAGAGCCTGGTCACTTATTCGGGCCTTGGTAGGCCCAAGGACATCGTCTTGCTAGGTCTGGTCATCCGTTGGCGTTGATGTAGCCCTTGCGGTGCCCTCCGGGTCTTGTATCGCCCCGGCTCAGCGCGGCGTATCCTTGGCCTGGCGCTCTTCCCGTACCGCCACTAGAGCTGCGCTGGTGGAGTAGGGAGTGGCGGCGAGGTAAAGCACCAGGGGCTCGAGAGGGCGGGGCGCCACCATCACCGGTGGGCTAGTCAGGTATCTCTTGAGGTCTTGAAGCGCTTGGTCAGCCTCCAGGGTCCACTCAAACGGGCCCTTCTTCTTCATCAGCTTGAAGAATGGTAGGGCGTGCTCTCGCAACTTAGAGATGAAGCGCCCCAGCGAGGTCACGCAGCCGGCAAGCTTCTGCATCTCCTTGAGAGTTTGTGGTAGGCTCATGTCTTCTATCGCCTTGACCTTCTCCGGGTTAGCCTCAATCCCCCTGTGGGACACGAGGAAGCCCAGCAGCTTGCCGGAGGGGACACCAAATACGCACTTCTTTGGGTTGAGCCGCAAGTCCACCTGGCGCAGGCTTGCGAAGGTCTCCTCTAGGTCCTGAATCAAAGTTCTTGCCTCCCGAGATTTTACCACAATGTCGTGGACATAAGCTTCTGCGTTCCTCCCAAGCTGCTGACCCAGGGCGATGTGCATTAGCCGTTGGAAGGTCGTGCCGGTGTTGCGCAGCCCGAACGGCATGCAGGTATAGCAGTATACCCCACACGGGGTTAGGAAGGCCGTCTTCTCCACATCCTCTACTGCCATCTTGATCTGGTGATAGCCTGAAAACGCATCCAAGAAGCATAGCAGGTCGCACTCGGTGGTGGAGTCCACAATCTGGTCGATGCGTGGAAGCGGGAACGGGTCTTGGGGGCAGGCCTTGTTGAGGTTGATGAAGTCGACACACATGCGCTCCTTCCCACCTTTCTTCGGTACAATGACGGGGTTAGCCAGCCACTCAGGGTACCGAACCTCACGGATGACACCCGCTGCCTCCAGCTTGCGGGTTTCCTGGACGATGAGGATTGCTTTTCTGTGGACTGTCGCCGCGCCTTCTGCTTCACAGGGCGCACATTGGGGCACACCCTCAAGTGATGCTCGATTACCCCTCTTGGGACCCCCACTAGCTGCTTGGGTTCCCGGGCGAATACATCCTTGTTCGCGCGGAGGAACCTCACCAACGCCTCCTCTTGATCCAGGTCGAGGTTAGCGCCTGTGGTGAAGGTGGCTCCTGAGAACCCATCTTCCTCGACCGGCACCTGCTTGGTTTCTGCCCGATCTTGAGTGAACAACTGCTTCTTCTTTGCGAGCGCAGTCTCCTTAACTCCAGAGGAGACCTTGTTGGTCGGTCACGCGGCCGTGGCGGTTTTAAGGGCAAGCCTGAGCGCCACCAGAGCCTCCTTGGTGTCTCCAACTACGGTAAGGACGTCCTTGCTCCCGGGCATCTTCATGAGGTTGTAGGCCGGATGGGTCGCTGCCATAAACTGAGACAGAGCCGGGTACCCGAGGATGGTGTTGTACGGGAGGCTGATGCGGGCGATGTCGTAGTCAATTAGCTCGGTGCGGTAGTTGTCGCGGGTGTCGAAGGTCACGGGAAGACGGATCTGCCCGAGGGGGCTGGTGGAGCCGCTGCCGACCCTGGAGAAGAGCTTGCTGGGGCAGAGCCGCTCGAGCGGTACGTGAAGAAGGCTAAAAGCTTCCACAGAGAGTATGTTGAGGCTGGCACCGCTGTCGACGAGGGTCTTGGTGACAGCTATGCTACAGATGGTGGGCGTGCAAAGCATTGGGAGCACACCCGAGCCGACGGTGGTGACAGGGTGATCTCCCGAGTCGAAGGTCAGGTCGGCCTTGGGCGCCGTCCAACCCCGGGGGAGCTCCCTGCCGCACGGAAGCGGCGCCAATCTGGTGAAGAATGGCTTGGCGTGGCAGTCCGAGGGCAGCGCTTATGAGCCGCCGAGGGAGGGCCGTGACGGCGAGGGGCGCCGGTGTCGTGAAGCACGTGGTGAAGAGACCGCGCAGCTCCTCCCAAGATGCCACTGAGGAGCCTGCGAGGGTGAGCAGCCAGGCGCGCGGTGCACCAGCTAGGGCCATGGGAAGCCAATTGGCCATGACCTTGTCGTCGCCCCCAGCCTTCAGGACGGCCTCTTCATACGTGAGAAGGAAGGCCGACGGATCTGCCGCGCCGTCGTAATGAGGCGGCATCTCCGGCTTGAACTTGGGCGGCCATTGTACCAGTCGCAAGGCGAGGGCAAAGGCCCTGAGCCCCCTGGCATTGCACTAGTAGAAAATGGACCTAATATGAGACACATTAGTGCCGCTTTGGTTTCGAGCCGGCACTAATGTGTCCATTAGTGCCGGTTCCAACGACTAGCCGGCCGTCCTCATGAGTACCGGTTCATGGCGAACCTTTAGTACCGGTTCGTGCCACGAACCGGTACTAAAGAGGGTGGTGGCAGGGTGTTGTTAGTCTGGGGCCTGTCCAGCACCTTTAGTACCGGTTTGTGGCACGAACCGGTACTAAAGGTCGACGTACATAAACCCTTCGTCCACCCGAGCCACTCTGTTCTTCCCCTTTCCCCTCACTTCTCCTCTGTTCTTCCCCTTTCCCCTCGAGCTCCTCACAAATTTTGCCCAAAATTTGTCAAGATTTGAAGGCCCCCATCCATTCAAATGATCACAAAGGATAGCAACTTTGTCCTTTCAACTCTCATTGCTAGATTAGCTCTTGCAATGCTTTGTATAGTGATTAATTTGGGAGGAATTATATTTGCTAGTATTTGATTTGTATGCAATTTGAAGTCAAAAATAACACTTAGTTTGCATATGTAGGTGTGGTTTACTTAGTGCCTTCTAAATCTCCGTCGTAACCACCGTCGATCGCCCGCACCGTCCCGTCGCCGGCACCACCTTGTGGTGAGGCTCTTGTTCATGAATGTTTTACATTACCAAATTGATGTTTGTGTGATTTGGATATATAGTTACTCGTATAATTATCTTACCCGTACGTTGTTTGTTATACATAGTGCCATGGATTTGATATCCGTTCCCGTCGGCCCTCGTCCTTGTTATGATTCGGATGTGGTATATTCTCTTTTAAAACTAGTTGTTGCATTTCCTGTTCATGACAAATTATGCCCATCAAGTTGACATAGATATTTTTATCTAGGAGGTATGTGAACCAGAAATTCCAACCGACCCTATTGTCGAGAGGTTAAATTTAGTTGAAAGAGAAAACGAGTATTTGAAAGAAAAATTGAAAAGAATTGAGGGGGAGAAGATGGAATTGGAGTTGCATGTTGCCGATGTCGTCGATGATCACAAGATCAAGATGGAGAAAATGAGGTTGAAGATTAGAAAGGTTAGAAAATATGCCATTGATAGTGTGGCTTGGTATCATTATGCTGTTGGATCAATTTTTACCTTAGTTGCGATCTTCATCGCATTTGTTGTTGCATTTAAATTCTTTAGCTAGAGAGTTAAGGAAGCGAATGGATCGTACGACGAGCCAAAGCGCCACATAGTTCTTTCAGGAAAAAGAAACATCGTGGGAGTGGATGACAAGACAGACATGTCAGAAGATTATGAAAAGTTTGATGAAATTGCTCCATTCACAGTGAATATTGACACGAGCATCCTGTTAAATGATGAAGATTTTCCATGGTTACGGCGCAAAGGGACACACGCGAAGAAAAAGTTTCACACCGAAAGATCTGGGATGTGATCGGCTTCACTATCATCACTTTCTTCTGTGTTTCACACCCAGGAGGGAATGTGTGTAATAGTTAGGGTAGTTTTGTGTTTTGGCATTTGAAACGCGAAGAAATTTTATGTGCAAACAAATTCTTTTCATGCATTTACTGATTTTTTCTAGCTAAATGACCCTGAAATTGAAAAGCATTTCAAATGAACTTAGAAAAGGTTGAAAGTTGGCATGGTATCATAATTTCATACAAATAGCATGTGCAAGAAAGTAGAGAGGGTTACGGCAAAAACTGGAGGCACTTCGTGTACAAAATGGACAATCTCTTTCGAAGTATCAGGGTTTCCGACGAAAACTGAACTGTTACAAAGGCATTTCATTTTTTAAATAACCTAAGCATTACCAAATTGAATATAATGATAAAACACACTAATATTAAACATAAGAAAAAAGAATCACTGAAAAAACTTTTTTCAAAGTTAAGTTATTCACAAACTAGTGATTCACACAAATTTCAAATAATTCAAAATTTAAACTATTCAAAGTTGAAAACTACCGGCACTAATAGAAAGTTTGTAATTTTTTGTACCTAAAGCAAAAATATTCACAAAGAAACTCTAAATACAGCAAAAAACAACTCTAAAATAAATAAAACAAAAATAAATAAAGGGAAAAAAATTAAGAAAAAAGAGCCCGCCTACTGGGCCAAAGCGGCCACTAGTGCAGAACCGGGCAATAGCACCGGTTCGTAAGTCCCTTTAGTGCCGGTTCCACAATCGGCACTAAAGTGTGGTCACTAAAGCCCCCCTTTAGTACCAGTTCAGCACGAACCGGTGCTAAAGGCCAACCACGTGGCACGAGGCAGCTCGGGGCAGGGGAGTTTTAGTACGGTTGGTAACACCAACCGGTACTAAATGTTTGTGGGTTTTGTTTTATTTTTTATTTTCAATTAAATTTGTGTTATCAATTTAATTCTTTTTCGCTTGCTGGTATTTTACGATACTACACATTGTACGTTATATATATATATATATATATATATATATATATATATATATATATATATATATATATATATATAGAATTTCTAGTAGAACCAATCATGCATATATATATATATATATATCATCAATGTCTCACAAACCATCATATTAATTAATTCACACATACACACATGTATAGCTATATACAATTTCTCCTACATATGCATGTTGCCTTTGAGCCAGTGGCATTAGCCTAATTGGTGCCTTGAGCACGATGGGGGCGGTAGCGGTAATAGTATTCTCCTTTGGATTTATGACCTGGTCGAGCAAAAATCCCGCTATTTCCTCTTGAAGTGCTTCTACGCTCCGTTTCTAGGAGCTTTTCCCGCACCTCTGTGAACTGTTAAGAAGGCGATCAATATGCATGTGTATTAGTTGTGTGACTAGATATCGATAATGGTGTAAAATTGTGAATAGTGTTTTGACAAGCGTACCCATTCCTGTCTTTGAGATCTGCTCCTTTGGACGCCATCATGCGAATGTTCTCGCAAACGCAGAATGCACACAGATCAGTCCCCGCTACCGCTTCTTGTGGCCTTTACGAGAATGGAATTTGATCAGATAATAATTAATCAAGCATGATAACTAAAGAGATGGCAGCTAGCTAGCTAGCTAGTACTACTTAATTACTTACCTTGGGTGAAACCATTTAAGCTTTTGTTTCCATTCTCCGGGTCACGCTGATGAACCTTGCCCAAGCCCTGCCCGCCGACAAAGAAAATGAATAAAGGGTTATTAAATAGTTCATATCATGAAAATGACGAACTAAATAGGCGAGATATATAGTTAATAGTGATTGAAATTACCTGTTGACTATCCCAAACAAGATGTTATAGTCAGTTTTTCTTTGAGTAGTGAGTCCGATATTTCAACTGTTCAAGGCGTCAACTTTAATGATACACAAGACCCAGTGAAATCTGCATGCACACGTTTGCATGTCTTAATTAAGCGGGCATATGTAAAGCAAAAACATGTAGCTAGCTAGTAGGCAAAAACAGAGAGTTTGTAGTACAAGACAGTGTGACTCACTTTGGAAGTTGTAAGGAAGTAGTATATCTTCATTGTATTTGAGGCGCTTCAAGAACTCTAGCATGTTATCCTCTACGTCCTTTTGATAACGTGGATTTAGTTTCCATGTGTATTCATTAACGGTGTTTGGGTCAATGAACCCAATGCCAAAGCGTCCACCTTTTCTCATTTCATATATCTTCATCCTGCATATAATACCACGAGAAAAGAATATAGTGAGGATAATTATAGGTAATGATTGATCAAAAGGATCATTACAACTAGCTTGAGACTTAAATTACAGAAAGAAATCACTTACGGACAATAGGCGGCGATAGATTTGTCGAGTGCGTCTTGATTGTATAACTGAAACAGTTCAGATAACTCAACGGACACAGCTTTCTCATGGAAGTAATGCTCCTCCTTGACATTCACCATGAGGGACAATCGATCGGAAATCTTGGTAATGTTCATGTACCATTGATGCAATTCATACATTCTCGTTGGGAGGTTCTTGACCTTGTCTGGCTCGACCAAAGGTTGGCCCCGGACATATTTCCGTTTTATTTCATCCTCCGTAAGCACAGGCATGGGCTCGATCTCGAGGAGTTGTCCAACAGTGATTTTGAGAACTTCAGCCTGCATTATATGGTCCTCCGTTATTACCACATTGCCCACCTCAGGAACGTAAAATGTTTCCCACAATAATATTGGGTGCGCGTACTGTCATGTGTTGTTGGCACAACAAGCGAGGGGATCGATTGCGCCGCCTGTTCTCCCAGCTGGGGAATGGTTTTCCCGCATTTTTTGACAGCTGCTTCTTGTTTGCTCGATCCCGAGCTCGCCTCCTTACGTAGATGTGCTCGATTTAACTTCCTGATGTGGCGCTCATAGTCTGTGTCAACAGGCTTGGGAGCTGGTGGTTGAGCCATACGAATGAAGTGGTCAATCGTTTCCTCAGGCACTTTCTCCCTTGGCGGCGGTGGCGGTTTCGGTGCAAAATGGGCTTCCACCTCGGACTTCGGTATGACAGCGATTTCCTCCTCGGACCTGTCATAAGACCTCTGCGGAAGAGGCGTGAGGCTTGGACCATATTTATATCGCTTGCCTCCGCCTGTACTTCCTGTACTACCTCGACTCGTACCGCTACGCACCATAGCTGTGGGGTGTCTCTTCTGCAATTGCTGAGGCAGCGGAGACGCCGCCGACGGGCTGAGTTGGACGAGGAGGAGTGGCCGCTCAAGCTGTGCGGACTTGGAGGAGGTTGCCTGAGGTTGTGCGGACTTGGAGGAGGAGTGGACGTCGACGCTGTGGCGGACTTGGAGGAGGAGGAGTGTCCCGACACTTTGCGGACTTGGAGGAGGAGTGGCGACACTTTGCGGACTTGGTGGACTTGCAGGAGCGGGAGGCTGCTGACTCGGTGGCGGACTTGACGAGGAGTCGGATGACGCGTGTCGGTGGCCTTCAAAGATGATGCAATCCTTTTTCCATAGGATGATCGATGGTTGGCATCTCAGAAAGCGCCGTCCTCACCTCCAGGAATGTCAAGCTCTAGCCCCGAATATGGTTGCACCACCTCGTCAACCATGACACGAGCATAGCCCTCTGGAATCGGGATGCAATGGCAGGTTGCTTTGGGGGTAACTGGAAAAGCAACGCCGTCCGCCACCTTCATGGATATGTTCTTCATTTTGACGTAGCTCGCAACTAGTGTTCTCCGTGATGTCATCCACGGGGTATCTACCTAGCATTGCATCGTCTGGGCGGAACCCACGCTGCTTCTCTGCATGGATGGGGCGGTGCTATCCAATGCTGGATCATCCGCTAGCTGCTGCAGCTGCTTTGAGACCCCTTTGCTGGCTAAGTGAGTCGATCTGCTCTGCTGCCGCTGGAATTTGACCGCCAATTCCGCTTGACTTGCTTCTAGGCCTTGAAGGCGTTCATAGTCCCTTCCTCTGCTCCTCCTCCATCTTCCTCTTCTTCTCCTCGCAATCTTCTTTCTCGCACGGGTTCGTAGTCGGTGTTCCAGTCTGAAAACCCCTCATACCATGGAATAGCGCCCTTGCCTCATGTTCTTCCCGGGTGTTCAGGATTTCCCAGGGCACGCGTAAGCTCGTCGTTCTCTCTGTTGGGCTGGAACACCCCCGATCGTGCCTCTTCTGTTGCAACAAGTATCGCATCATCGGCTCCGTTCAGACATGCCTTCATCGAAACTTTGCCTGTCTTGGTCCAACTCCCCCATGCGCATAGAACCAAGTCCCGCACTGGGGCCAGCTCTTAGTATCCGGAGTGACACCTGCATCCTCCATCTCTTTCTCGGACTTATCCCACTTAGGCATTGCCACCGCGATAGCCACCTGGCCCCAGCTTATGGAACTTATCCTTTTTGGCATTCTTCTTGTTTATTCTCGATTGTTCCTTAGCTAATTCCGAATCCTTGAATTTCACGAAATCGTCCCAATGAGCACATTGGTTCTCTAGTGTTCCCTCGAATCTGGAGTCTTCCTTCCTCCTTGACGTACTTGTCCCATTCACGATTCTTGTGGTTCTTGAATGCAACCGCCATCTTCCTAAGAGCAGCGTCCTTGACTTTCTGCACACCTGCTTCTGTGAAATGATCTGGTAGGGTGAAATGTTCCATGAGAGTATCCCAAAGCAGATCTTTTTGATTCTTGTCGACAAAAGTAACATCTGGACGTGGAGCAGCGTCCTCTTTGCCTTTTTGTCCTTTGTCTTTTGCTGGCTCTCTCCATTCTTGAAGGGAGATCGGGAGTTGGTCCTTCACAAGAACTCCGCACTGAAGAATGAACTTGTCCGCAATCTTCTTAGGCACTAATGGTTCTCCATTAGGTCTGACTGCCTCGATATTGTACTTTACGCCCTCCTTCAACTTTTTGTTCGGGCCTCGTTTCATCCTTTTGCCTGAAGATTTGCTCGATCCGGATGGCTGAAAGAACAAAGATCGATTCGTTAATATATCTTCAAGTCATTTAAAACATGTGATGATCACCAGAAACCTGCTTATATAAATATATATACCTCGCCGGTGTTTGTTGTTTCAGGATCAACATGTTCTTCGTCATCGTCATAATCGTAGTTCATGACTTCATCAATTCGGTCGTCGCGATCGAATATCATATCACCCTCTCCGTGTTGTTTAGAAATTGAGCCGTCATAATCTTCTTCATTCTGATTATCATCCGCCCGCGTATCATATCGAACATGGTCTGTTCTCCCTCTCTGTCGGTATTTTTTGCCATAGCTTTTATTTAACTAATTCAAAAGAAATATAAAACAATTTAGTATTCAAATTACATCATCTCGAATAATAGATATAATCTAGAATACTTTGTCTAGAATAATAGATACAATCTCGAATACATCGTCTTGAATAATATATAATATTGAATAGTACATCACTGGCTAGCTAATTAAAGATCGAATACTACAGAAGAATCTAGGACACTCGCGTTTCTGCGTCATGTCGGTGGACACCCAAAGAGAAGGAACCTCATAGGATCATAGCTGAAGTGAGATCCTCAAGATCTTGCCAGTATTGGAGAACCTGCCGCCCTCTAACGCAACCATGTAGCGATGGGCGTGCTCGTCCTCCTCCACGACACGGCGACGTACCTCCTCCCGGGGGCGGGTCCCTCCGACCGAAACTGGCCCACGCGAACGCCACCAAACGAGATCAGGGTCGACGACGGGACCCGGGCGGGTTCCTCATCAAGCGGCGCGCCCTCCGAGCAGCACCTCCAGTGCCAGCCAGCGGAGCCAGTCCGAACATGGGCGGCTGGACGTCGTCGCAGACGGGTCGACGGCGAGGATGCGGGCGGGCATCGTCGAGAACAAATACTAGCTATATGCCCGCAAAAAATAATATTTTTTAATGATTGGATTTTGAAAACTAAAATTTCTAACATTTCTACTATTTCAAAAATCTATATACTATTTCATACTAATTAAGCATCTAACACTAAAACAGAAAAAAAACAATTTCTATACATCCATTAAAAACAGAAAAACAACATTATATAAAAAATTCCATACTAATTAAACACTAATTATATCCATCTAACATGCATTCATACATATATATACTAGTGAAAAACAATAATCTAAAAATCTAAACTAATTGAACATACAAAATACGTATATACTAATATATACATGCATTCATACATATATACGTGTATGTGTGTGTGTGTTCATCATGCTTGTGTGTGTGTATGGGCTCGGGAGGGCGGCGCCCATGGTGGCGCTTGGGCGAGGGAGAGGGTTAGAGGGGAGAGCTCACAGCGGGCGATCGCGACGGCGAGGCGACGGCCGGGTAGCGACGGGTCGGGCGTGACGTGGGGCGGCGACGCAGAGGACGGCGCGACGGGACGGGCCCGGGCGGCGACGGAGACGAGGGCGGCGACGGGACGGGGCGGCGACGGCGACGGGCGGCGGCAGCAGCACGGGTCGGTGTGGCGTCGATCGATCGGGCAAGCGGTTCAATGGGGAAACAGAGGAAGAAACAGAGGAGAATGAAATTTTTCAAGTGTTGTATATAGAGAAGCACCTTTAGTACGGTTGGAGCCACCAACCGTACTAAAGGTCTGTTTTGGCTAGCCCAAGCAGCGGAAGTGACCCCTTTAGTACCGGGTGGTGGCACAAACCGGTACTAAAGGCCCCTTTAGTACCGGTTTGTGCCACCACCCGGTACTAAAGGGGGGTGGCCTAGCGCAGGTGCGGTCTTGACAAGTTTAGTCCCATCTCGCTAGCCGAGGGGCGACCGCACTGGTTTATAAACCCCGTGCGGTCGCTCTCTCGAGCTCCTCTCCAAAGCAGGCCCTCTGGGCCTACGTGTTCTTTTGTTGCCTCAGGCCCACTTGGCCTTCTTGGGCCTGCATCCCGCCCAACAACAGGTTGGGTTTCTAGTCGTATGCAGGCCGCTCTGGCCTAGTAGGCGGGCTTTTTTTGCTTTATTTATTTTTGTGTTGTTTTTTTGTGTATTTAGAGTTTCTTTGTGAATATTTTTGCTTTAGGTACAAAAATTACAAACTTTCTGTTAGTGCCCGTAGTTTTCAAATTTGAATAGTTTAAAATTTGAATTATTTGAAATTAGTGTGAATCACTAGTTTGTGAATAATTTAACTTTAAAAATCAGTAAAGGCATGAAAGAATTTGTTTGCACAAAAATTTCTTCGCTTCAAATGCCAAAACACATAACTACCCTAACTATTACAGAGATTCCCCTCGGGTGTGAAACATGAAGAAAGTGATGATAGTGAAGCCGATCACATCCAGATCTTTGGGTGTGAAACTTTTTCTTCGCGTGTGTCCCTTTGCGCCGTAACCATGGCAAATCTTCATCATTTAACGAGATGCTCTGGTCAATATTCACTGTGAATGGAGAAATTTCATCAAACATTTCATAATCTTCGACTTGTCTGTCTTGTCATCCACTCCCACGATGTTTCTCTTCCCGTAAAGAACTATGTGCCGCTTTGGCTCATCGTACGATGCATTCGCTTCCATATCTTTTCTTTTCTTGGCTTGGTAGACATGTCCTTCACATAGAAAACATGTGCCACATCATTGGCTAGGACGAATGGTTCATCTGCACACGCAAGATTGTTGAGATCCTTGTTGTCATTCCATACTGCGGGTCTTCCGTTACCCCGCCTCGTGTCATATTGACCCATTTGCACCGAAACAAAGGGACCTTTAAACCAAGTTGATAGTCAAGTTCCCATATGTCCTGTATATAACCATAATATGTTTCCTTTCCCATCTTGGTTTCTGCATCAAAACGGATACCACTGTTTTGGTTGGTGCTCTTCTTATCTTGGGCGATCGTGTAAAATGTATTACCATTTATCTCGCCCTTTGAAAGTCATTATATTCAAGATGGTAACTGGGACAGCAAGTACAGGTCATCTTCAATAGAGGTGTCATGCATGGTGCGTGTTCGCAACCAGTGGCGAAACTCCTGGTTTGTTCACGTGTAATCCAGTCATCGACCGCTCCGGGTGTTTGGAGGGTAGCAAATTCTTGTGTTCATCCATATAAGGAGCCACCAAGGCGGAATTTGTAGAACGTGTAGTGTGCTTCAAAGTGAGAGAATGTCCGTCCATACATATTATTTGTTCCCCTCCTAGCGTGCCTTTTCCATCCATCTGCCCTTATGCTGCGATTCAGAACACCAATCGGCTTAAGGTCAGGAATAAAGTCAATACAAAACTCAATGACCTCCTCATTTTGATGGCCCTTGGAGATGCTTCCTTCGGCCTAGCACGGTTATGAACATATTTCTTTAAGACTCCCATGAACCTCTCAAAGGGAACATATTGTGTAGAAATACAGAACCCAAAACGTTAATCTCTTCAAGATAGGTGAACTAGGGCGTGCGTCATGATGTTGAAGAAGGATGGTGGGAACACCAACTCGAAACCGACAAGACATTGCACCAAATCATTATGTAACCTTGGTATGATTTCTGGATCGATTACCTTCTGAGAGATTGGATTGAGAAATGCACATAGCTTCACAATGGCTAATCAAACGTTTTCCGGTAGAAGCCCCCTCAATGCAACCGGAAGCAGTTGTGTCATAATCACGTGGCAGTCATGAGACTTTAGGTTCGGAACTTTTCTCTGCCATGTTTATTATTCCCTTTATATTCGACGACGAAGCCGACGGTACCTTAATATCGAGCAGGCATTCAAAGAAGATTTCCTTCTCTTCTTTGGTAAGAGCGTAGCTTGCATGATCCTGATATATGCCGTCTTCTCCGTGCATACGTTGCTGGTCCTCCCGTGCCTCAGGTGTATCTTTTGTCTTCCCATACATGCCCAAGAAGCCAAGCAGGGTCACGCAAAGATTCTTCGTCACGGGCATCATGTCGATTATGGAGCGGACCTCTAGGTCTTTCCAATATGGCAGGTCCCAAAATATAGATTTCTTCTTCCACATGGGTGCGCGTCCGTCGGCGTCCTTTGGAACAGGTTGTCCGCCAGGACCCTTTCCAAATATCACCTTCAAATCCTTGACCATATCATGTACATCAGCACCAAGACGGTGGCGAGGCTTCGTCCGGTGATCCGCCTCACCTTTGAAATGCTTGCCTTTCTTTCTTACGGGATGCCTGCTCGGAAGAAATCGGCGATGTCCTGTGTACACATTCTTCATACAACTATTCAAATATATTCTGTCGGTATCATCCAAACAGTGCGTGCATCCGCGGTATCCCTTGTTTGTCTGTCACGAAAGGTTCTTGAGAGCAGGCCAATCATTGATGGTCACGAACAGCAACACCTTTAGGTCAAATTCTTCCCCATGTGCTCATCCCACGACGTACACCTGTTCCATTCCACAGTTGTAAGAGTTCTTCAACTAATGGCCTTAGGTACACATCAATGTCGTTGCCGGGTTGCTTAGGGCCTTGGATGAGCACCGCATCATAATGAACTTCCGCTTCATGCACAACCAAGGAGGAAGGTTATACAAACATAGAGTCACAGGCCAGGTGCTATGGTTGCTGCTCTGCTCCCCAAAAGGATTAATGCCATCTGCGCTTAGACCAAACCATACACTCCTTGCGTCATCTGCAAACTCCTTCCCGTACTTTCTTTCGATTTTTCTCCATTGCGACCCGTCAGCTGGTACTCTCAACTTTCCGTCTTTCTTACGGTCTTCTCTGTGCCATCGCATCGCCTTGGCATGCTCTTTGTTTTGGAACAAACGTTTCAACCATGGTATTATAGGAGAATACCACATCACCTTGGCAGGAATCTTCTTCCTGGGGCGCTCACCCTCGACATCACCATGCTCATCACGGCTCATCTTATAGCGCAATGCACCACATACCGGGCAAGCGTTCAAATCCTCGAACTCACCGCGGTAGAGGATGCAATCATTAGGGCATGCATGTATCTTCTGCACCTCTAACCCTAGAGGGCAGACAGCCTTCTTTGCTTCATACGTACTCTCGGGCAATTCGTTGTCCTTTGGAAGCATATCCTTTATCATTACCAGCAACTTTCCAAATCCCTTGTCAGATACACCATTCTTTGCCTTCCATTGCAGCAATTCCAGTGTGGTGCCTAGCTTTTCTTGTCACCCACGCAATTGGTACAACAATTTTTGTGATCCTCTAACATGCGCTGCAACTTCTTCTTCTCCAAATCACTTGCAGTTTCTCTTTGCATTGGCAATGGCCCGACCTAGATCATCAACGGGCTCATCGATGCCTCTTCTTCAGCTTCTTCCCGCATTGCCGCCCAGCTTCTTCCCGCATTACCGCTCAGCTTCTTCCCCATTGTTGTATCATCGTATTCAGGGAACCCATGGCCAGGATAGCTGTCGTCGTCCTCTTCTTCTTCATTGTCTTCCATCATAACCCCTCTTTCTCCGTGCTTGGTCCAAACATTATAGTGGGGCATGAAACCGGACTCAAACAGTGGACGTGAATGGTTCTTGGCGAGAGTAATTGCGACCATTCTTACAGCCAGCACATGGACAAGGCATAAAACCATCCGCCCGCTTGTTTGCCTCAGCCGCAAGCGAGAAAAGTATGCACGCCCTCAACGAACTGGGAGAGCATCGGTCATCGTACATCCATTGCCAGCTCATCTTCATTACACAACACCGAATAGACCAAATTAATACAAGTTCATACATAAAGTTCATACAACACTTAAATGCAACAAACAAATAACTCTCTAGCTAAAGCATTTAAATGCAACAACAAATGCGATCAAGATCGCAACTAAGGTAACAATTGATCCAACAACATAATGATACCAAGCCTCACTATCGATGGCATATTTTCTAATCTTTCTAATCTTCAAGCGCATTTTCTCCATCTTGATCTTGTGATCATCGGCGACATCGGCAACATGCAACCCAATTCCATCTTCTCCCCTCAATTCTTTTCAATTTTTCTTTCAAGTACTCGTTTTCTCTTTCAACTAAATTTAACCTCTCGACAATAGGGTCGGTTGGAATTTCTGGTTCACATACCTCCTAGATAAAAATATCTATGTCAACTTGATGGGCATAATTTGTCATAAACACGAAATGCAACAAATAGTTTTAAAAGAGAATATACCACATCCGAATCATAACAAGGACGAGGGCCGACGGGGACGGATATCAAAACCATGGCACTATGTATAACAAACAACGTACGGGTAAGATAATTATTATACGAGTAACTATATATCCAAATCACACAAACATCAATTTTTTATATAAAATTTCATGAACAAGAGGCTCACCACAAGGTGGTGCCGGCTGACGGATGGTGCGAGGCGATCGACGGTGGTTACGACAGAGATTTAGAAGGCACTAAGTAAACCACACCTACATATGCAAACTAAGTGTTATTTTGACCTCAAATTGCATATAAATCAAATACTAGCACATATATATATTTCCTCCCAAATTACTAAACTCACAAATTAATAACTATATAAAGCATTGCAAGAGCTAATCTAGCAATGAGAGATGAAAGGACAAAGTTGCTAACCTTTGTGATCACTTGAATGGATGGGGCCTTCAAATCTTGACAAATTTTGGGCAAAATGTGTGATGAGCTCGAGGGAGAAGAGGAAGAACAGAGAGGAGAGGAGAGGGGAAAGGGGGAAGAACAGAGCGAGCTGGACGAAGGGTTTATATGCAGGAGGACCTATAGTACCGGTTCGTGGCACGAACCAGTGCTAAAGGGCCTGGAGGGGCCCCAGTCTGACAACATCCTACCACCACTCTCATTAGTACCGGTTCATGGCACGAACCGGTGCTAAAGGTTAGCCACGAACCGTTACTAATGAGAGCGGCCCGGCTAGCCGTTGGAATCGGCACTAATGTATACATTTGTGCCGGCTCTAATACAAACTGGCACTAATGTGCTTCACGTTTGACCCTTTTTCTACTAGTGGGCCTGCATACGACTAGTAACACAACCTTTTGTTGGGCCAGGATGCAGGCCCGCAAAGGCCCAATAGGCCCACTGGGAGAAGAGGGCAGGTAGGCCCAGTAGGCCTGGTTAGGAGAGGAGCTCGAGAGAGCTACCGCACTGGGGCTTATAAACCAGTGCGGTAGCCCCTCGACTAGCAAGGTGGGACTAAACTTGCGCACCGCCTGGAGCCCGCGCACCCCCTTTAGTACCGGGTCGTGGCTCCAACCGGTACTAAAGGCCCCCCTTTAGTACCGGTTGGTGCCACGACCCGGTACTAAAGGGGTGCGCTTCCCGCCGCTTGGCCTGGCCAAAACAGACCTTTAGTACTGGTTGGTGGCTCCAACCGGTACTAAAGGTCCATCCTATATATACAACACTTGAAAAAATTCAGTTTCCCTCTGTTCTTCCCTCTGTTTCCTCCCTCCGTCGCGCCGCCCTGCCCCGATCGTCGCCGCCCCCGCCCCTCGTCGCCGACCCCGGCCGTCCCCGCCCCTCGTCGCCCGCCCGTCGACGTCGCCGCCTGGCCGTCCCGTCCCGTTGTCCCGTCGTCGCGCCCGCCCGCCGTTCCGTCGCCCGGCCGCCCGCCCGTCGTCGCCGCCCGCCCGTCGTCGCTGCCCGTCATCCCGCCCGTCCGTCGCCCGTCGTCGCCGCCCGTCGTCGCCTCGCCGGTGAGCTCGCCCCGGCCGCCATGTCCACACACACACACACTACACACACACACACACACACACACACACACACACACACACACACTACACACACACACACACATACACACACACACAACCCACACACACACGCACACATTAGTTTGTTTGTTATAAATTTTTCTGTTTTTTAGTTGTAAAAATGTTAGAAATTATTCTGTTTTTTAGTTATATAAATATCTATAGAAATGTTAGCAAATTTTCTGTTTTTTAGTTATATAAATTTTAGAATTGTTATGGAAATGTTAGTTATCTAATCAGGAAATTTTAGAATTAGTTTTAGTTAGATGAATTAGATTAATGTCAAATTGTTAGAATTTGCATATATATAGAATTTAGTTATCATAATCCAATCATTTAAAAAATGTTACTTTTTGCGGGCATATAGTATTTGTTCTCGACGATATGCCCGGCCCGCATCCTCGCCGTCGACCCGTTCGCGACGACGTCCTGCTTGAGGGGACCCATATCCGGACTGGGCTCCGCCTGGCTGGCTTGGGAGGTGCTACGGAGGGCGCCGCAGTGAGAACCCGACCTCGGGTCCCGTCGTCGACCATGATCTTCTTTGGTGGAGTTCGCGTGGGCCACATTGGTGCAGAGGCAGCCGCCCCGCCGGAGGTGGTGCGTCGCCGTGTCGAGGAGGAAGATGAGCACGTCCATCGCTACATGGCTGCTATGGACGACGTCAGGTTCTCCACTACTTGGCGGGTTCTTTGGGTAGATGACTGGAGATATGATCCTGTGATGGTTCCTTCTCTTTGGGTGTGCACCGCCCGCGCCCCAGGAACCGCGAGTGGCGCCCTAGATTCTTCTGTAGTACTCGATCTTTATTAGGTACCTAGCCAGTGATGTATTCGATATATAATATTCGAGACGATGTATTCGAGATTATATATATTAAGACGATCGATGATGTATTCGAGATTATATATTCGAGACGATGTATTCGAGATTCAGTTTTTCCTTATTGATTAATTGCATCCATGCATTGTAATTTTTGAATACTAAATTGTTTTATATTTCTTCTGTATTAGTAAAGTAAAAGATATGGCGGACAATACAGGCAAAGAGAGAGAAGAGGAATTGTTTGACATCATACGCAGCCCTCACAGGTTAGATGATCTGAATGAAGCAGATGACGGCTCCCAATATCTGAACAATACCGGAGAGGGTGATGAAAAGATATTCGATCTCGACGACCGGGCTGATGAAGTCATGAACTATGATTATGATTATGACACAGACAATGCTAATATTCAAATAACAAACACTACCGGCGAGGTATATTTATATAAGCAGGCATCATGGCGATCGTCACATGTTTTTTTATTGAAGATATATTAACGAATCGATCATTCTTCTTTCAGCCCTCTGGATCGAGCAAATCTGCTTCTACAGACAGCAGGACAAAGCGAAGCCCAGGCAGATTGTTGAAGGAAGGTGTAAAGTACAACATCGAATCCATCAAACCTAGTGGCGAACCCCTCACGCCTAAGAACATTGCGAACAAGTGGACTTGTCAGTGCGGAGTTCTTGTGAAGGACAAACTCCCGATCTCCATTCAAGAATGGAAAGAGCCAAAGACTAAACATCTAGGTGTTACTTGGGTCGACGACAGAGCCAAAAAAGACCTTGTGAAATCTCTGATGGAACATTTCACCCTACCAGATCATTTCACCAAGCAGATGTGGAGAAAGTCAAGGCCGCTGCTCTTAAGAAGATGGCAATTGCATTCAACACCCACAAGAAAACTGTATGGGCCAACTACCTCGCTAATGAAAGGAAGACTCCAGATTTCACGGAACACCGGAGAAGCAAAAGAGAGGGACGATTTCGTGACCTTCAAGGATTCAGAATTAGCTAAGGAACAGTCGATAAAAAACAAGGCAAATGCATAAAAAAGACGCAGTTCCATAGGCTGGGTCCAGGTGGCGGCGGTGGGATTGCCTAAGTGGGATAAGTCCGAGCAAGAGATGTTGGATGCAGGGATCACTCCGGTTACCCGGCACTGGCCCCCCAAGTGCAGAACTTGGTTCTATAAGATGGGGGAGCGTTCGACCCGAAGACAGGCGAAGTTTCACGGAAGGCAAGTCTAAAAGGAGCCGAACAAAAGATAATTGACATAATAGATGAAGCTCGAAGGGGGTGTTCACGCCAATGAGAGAACGACGAGCTTATCGCGCATACAGGAAATCCTGAACACCGGGAAGAACACGAGGCATGGATGTTATTCCCTGGTATGAGGGTTTTTCAGAATGGAACGAGGACTACAGGAGCCGTGCAAGAAGGAAGATGGAGGAGGAGAAGAAAAGGAAGCTGGAGGAGGAGCAGAGGAAGCAGGAAGCAGAACGCCTTCAAGGCCTAGAAGCAAGGCACGTGGACCTGGCACTCAAATTCCTGCAGCAGCAACAGCAGATCGACTCACTTAGCCAGGAAAGGGGGTCTCAGCAGCGGCAGCAGCAAGCAGATGATCGTCCAGCATTGGATAGCACCGTCCCATCCATGCCGAGAAGCAGTGTTGGTTCTGCCCCGGGCGACACACTGCTGGATACATACCCTATGGATGAGATCATAGAGAACACTAACTGCGAGCTACACTCCAAAATGAAGAACATATCCATGAAGGTGGCGGACGGCGTTGCTTTTCCATTTACCCCCAAAGCAACCTACCATTGCATCCCGATTCTAGAGGGCTATGCTCGTGTCATGGTTGATGAAGTGGTGGACCCATATTCGGGGCTAACGCTTGACATTCCTGGAGGTGAAGATGAGCGCACACTGGGAGAGGCCATACACCGTATCATCCTATGGAGAAAGGATTGCATCATCTTTCGAAGTCCACCGACATCGCGTCGTCTGCCGACTCCTCCTCGAAGTCCGCCACCGAGTCAGCAGACTCCCGCTCCTCCAAGTCCACGAACGCGTGAGATGACTCCTCCTCGAAGTCCGCCACCTCCTCCAAGTCCCCGAACGCGTGAGATGACTCCTCCGGTTTCAAGCCCGGCACAGCGTCATGCCACTTCTCCGGTTTCAAGTCCGGCACCGTGTCAGGCCACACCTCCTGCTTCAAGTCCGGCACATCGTCAGGTCACTTCTCCTGGTCCAACTCCACGTCAGCCGTCTCCGCCGGCTCAGTAATCGCAGAAGAGACATCCCGCAGCTTTGGTGCGTAGCGGTATGAGTCGAGGTAGTTCAGGAAGTACAGGCGAAGGCAAGCGATATAAATATGGTCCAAGCCTCACTCCTCTTCCTCAGAGGCCTTACGACATGACTGAGGAGCAAAACGTAGCCATAGTGCAAGCCCAAGTGGACGCCCATTTTGGACCGAAACCGGCACTGCCGCCAAAGGAGAAAGTGCCTGAGAAAGTACTTGACCACTTCATTCGTATGGCTAGAGAACCAGCTCCCAAGCCTGCTGACTCGGACTATGAGCGCCAAATCAGGAAAGCACATCGAGCACGACTACAGAAGGAAGCAAGCTCAAGCTCGAGCCAACAAGCAGTTGGCAAAAAATGCGGGAAAACCGTTCCCCAGTTGGGAGAACAGGCGGCACAAGCGATCCCCCCGCGTGTTGTGCCAACAACACATGAGAGGAGTAGTACGCGCGCCAAATATTATTGTGGGCAAACCGTTAGCATTCCCCAGCATGGCGATGTGGTAATAACAGAGGATCATATAATGCAGGCTCAAATGCTCAATATCTCTGTTGGACAACTCCTCGAAATCGAGCCCATGCCTACGCTTAAAGAATCGGAAATAGCATGGCAATATGGCCGGGGCAAACCTTTGGTCCATCCAGACAAGGTCAAGGACCTCCCAACAATAATGTATCAATTGCATCAATGGTACATGAACATTACCAAGATTTCCAATCGAGAGTCCCTCATGGTGAATGTCAAGCATGAGCATTATTACCATGAGAAAGCCCTGTCCATTGAGTATCCAGAACTATTTCAGTTATTTAATCAAGACGCACTCGACAAGTCTATCGTCAGTTGCTATTGTCTGTAAGTGATTTTTTTCTGTAATTTAAGTCTCAAGCTAGTTATGTAGTGATAATTTTGATCAATCATTACATGTAATTATCCTCACTATATTCTTTTTCTGTGGTATTATATGCAGGATGAAGATGTATGAAATGAAAAAAGCAGGACGCTAAGGCGTTGGGTTCATTGACCCAAATGCCATTAATCAGGATATATGGGAGATTGAACATTGTCGAGCTGCTGTAGAGGAAAGCATGATAGAGTTCTTGAAGCGCCTCAATAGCAATGAAGATATACTACTTCCTTACAACTTCCCGTGAGTCACACTGTCTTGTACTACAAATTCTGTTTTTGCTTACTAGCTAGCTAGATGTTAATAATTAAGTGTATACGGTTTACGGTAGTTGATTAATTTTATGCACATGCCCGCTTAATTAAGACTTGCAAACGTGTGCGTATGCAGTTGGCACTGGGTCTTGTTAGACATTAAAGTTGACGAAGGAAAAGTTGAATTACTGGACTCACTAACTAAAGAATATAAAGACTACACCATCGTGAAGGGGATAGTCAACAGGTAATTTCAATCATTATTAACTATTAGTTCCTGATATGAACTATTTAATAACCCCTTTATTTATTTTCTTTGCTGGCGGGCAGGGCATGGGCAAAGTTCATCAAGGTGACTCCAGGCACGTGGCCAAAAAAGTTGTTTTGGCATCGACCCAAGGTAAGTAATTAAGTAGTACTAGATAGCTACCATCTCTTTAATTCTTGTTTCAATATCATTAATTATTTATCATGCTTGATTAATCATTATCTGATTCAATTCCATTCTCGTAAAGGCCCTGAGGCAGGCGTCAGGGAATAATCTGTGTGCATTCTACGTTTGCGAGAACATTCGCTTGATGACGTGCGAAAGGAGCAGATCTGATAGACAGGAATGGGTACATTTTTGTCAGAATACTATTCACACTATTATCGATATCTAGTCACACAACTAACACACATGCATATTGATCTCCTTCTTAACAGTTCAGAGAGGTGCGGGATAAGCTCCTAGCATCGGAGTGCATACAAGCACTTCAAGAGGAAATAGCCGGATTTTTGCTCGACCAGGTCATAGATCCCAAAGGAGAATACTATTACCCGCTACCGCCCCCATGAACCACTTGTCATCGTGCTCCGAAGGCACCAAGGCAACATGTAGGAGAAATTGTATATGTATATACATGTGTATGTGTGAATAGTTAATGGTGTTGGCTGTGAGACATTCGATGATTATATATATATATATATATATATATATATATATATATATATATATGGTTCTACGTACGAGAAAATCTATATATTTATATATATGCATAACGTGTACAATTTGTAGTATCGTGAAATACCAGCAAACAAAAAGAATTAAATGGAAAATAAAGCCAAATTGAAAACACAAAATTAAAGTAAAAATAAAAAAACACGAAACATTTAGTACGGTTGGTGTTACCAACCGGTACTAATGTCCAACATGCACCCGGGCCTGGCTCTTGCCACGTGTTTGCACTTTAGCGCCGGTTCGTGACGAACCGGTACTAAAGGGGGGGGACCTTTAGTCCCCACTCTTTAGTGCCGGTTCGCCAACCGGCACTAAAGGCCGTCACGAATCGGCAAAGCCCGGTTCTGCACTAGTGTTGCCGCGGACGCCTACCATCCCAGCCTGGGGAGCGACGCCGGCCATGGGGACAAGGCGCGGAGGTGGCGGAGCGTAGATCAACGAAAGGAAAGCTTCAGCGCACCCCTACCTGGCGCGCCAAATGTCGGATTCCGGGTTCCGGCAAAACCCTTGAGGTTCATACTCTGGGGTGCGCACGAAGATCTCTCCTTCCCCTAGCTCTCTCCCTCACCGTGATCTCAAGGCTCAGCACCAACCCAAAGAACAAGAGACACAAGGTTTATACTTGTTCGGGCCACCGATGTGGTGTAATACCCTACTCCAGTGTGGTGTGGTGTGGTGGATTGCCTCTTAGGCTGATGATGAATAGTTATAAGGGAAGAACAACCTCCTGAGGAGAGGTGCTCTTGGGCTTGGTGAGCTTGTGTGGATGAGGATGATCTGAATGAATTCGGGCCCGAGCTCTGTGGTGGCTAGTCCTAATTATAGAGGCCCTGGTTCTCTTCCCAAATATTGAGCGGGAAGGGATCCAACAACGGCCAAATTTGAAGGGAGACAACTAGTACAAGTCATCCTGACTAAAGGTGGTCTTCGCCTGCCAAAGGCTCCGGTGGTGACGCCGTCTTGGGCTCCACGGTGACCTCTGTCCTGTCGTCCTGCTGGTCTTGGTCTTGTTGCACTTATATGGAAATCTTTGCTTGATGCCTCGGGACTCCGCGCCTGCGCTTGCCCCTTTAGCACCAAATAGGAAACGAGGACAATGCGCGCGCTGCGCCCGCCTGGCCTTTGTCGTCATGGCTTGCGTCATAGAAATCTCGTGAGGTGCCCCTCGCCTTGATCTCTTCGCCCCTCGCGAGTGAGCCTGGTGATGCCGCCCCCGAGGAGGTCTTGCGTCGTCCGCCTCGCGAGGCTTGGCCCCTCGCGAGGGTCTTGAGCGTTGGTTGATGAAGATGGGCCATACAGGGCCGCTGGTGGAGCCACGCGGTGGGCCACGGGCAGGCAAGTCTGGGGACCACCGTTCCCAGGACGCCGACAGCACCCTTGATGAGTGGTCTATTTTTATTGAATCTTGATAGTAGTGATACACATATTCATAGTATTGAAGCCAAAAGATATAAGTTCAATAATGATAGTGCAACTTATTGTGGCACTGTCGTTTAGGTCATATTGGTGTAAAGTGCATGAAGAAACTCCATGCTGATAGACTTTTGGAATCACTTGATTATGAATCACTTCATACTTGCGAACCATGCCTCATGGGCAAGATGACTAAGACTCCATTTTCTGGAACAATGGAGCGAGCAACAGACTTGTTAGACATAATACATACTGATGTATGCGGTCCGATGAGTGTTGATGCTCGCGGCGGGTATCGTTATTTTCTAACCTTCACAGATGATTTGAGCTAATATTGGTATATCTACTTGATGAAACATAAGTCTGAAACATTTGAAAAGTTCAAAGAATTACAGAGTGAAGTGGAAAATCATCGTAACAAGAAACTAAAGTTTCTACGATCTGATCGTGGAGGAGAATATTTGAGTTACGAGTTTGGTCTTCATCTGAAACAATGTGGAATAGTATCGCAACTCATGCCACCTGGAACACCACAGCGTAATGGTGTAGCCGAACATCGTAACCGCACTTTATTAGATATGGTGTGATCTAGGATGTCTCTTACTGATTTATCGCTATCCTTTTGGGGGTTATGCTTTAGAGACGGCTGCATTCATGTTAAATAGGGCACCATCTAAGTCCGTTGAGACGACACCTTATGAACTGTGGTTTGGCAAGAAACCCAAGTTGTCATTTCTGAAAGTTTGGGGCTGCGATGCTTATGTGAAAAAGCTTCAACCTGATAAGCTCGAACCCAAATCGGAGAAATGTGCCTTCATAGGATACCCAAACAAGACTGTTGGGTACACCTTCTATCACAGATCCGAAGACAAGATATTCGTTGCTAAGAATGGATCCTTTCTAGAGGAGTTTCTCTCGAAAGAAGTGAGTGGGAGGAAAGTAGAACTTGATGAGGTAATTGTACCTTCTCCCGAATTGGAACGTAGTTCATCACAGAAATCAGTTCCAGTGATTCCTACACCAATTAGTGAGGAAGCTAATGATAGTGATCATGAAACTTCAGATCAAGTTACTATTGAACCTCGTAGGTCAACCGGAGTAAGATCCACACCAGAGTGGTATGGTAATCCTCTTCTGGACGTCATGCTACTTGACCATAACGAACCTACGAACTATGGGGAAGCGATGATGAGCCTAGATTCCGCAAAATGGCTTGAGTCCATGAAATCTAAGATGGGATCCATGTATGAGAACAAAGTGTGGACTTTGGTTGACTTGCCTGATGATCAGCAAGCCATCGAGAATAAATGGATCTTCAAGAAGAAGACTGACACTGACGGTAATGGTACTGTCTACAAAGCTCGACTTGTTGCGAAAGGTTTTCGACAAGTTCAAGGAGTTGACTATGATGAGACGTTCTCACCTGTAGCGATGCTTAAGTCTGTCCGAATCATGCTAGCAATTGCCGCATTTTATGATTATGAAATTTGGCAAATGGATGTCAAAACTGCATTCCTGAATGGATTTCTGGAAGAAGAGTTGTATATGATGCAACCAGAAGGTTTTATCGATCAAAAGGATGCTAACAAAGTTTGAAAGCTCCAACGATCCATTTATGGACTGGTGCAAGCCTCTCGGAGTTGGAATAAACGTTTTAATAGTGTGATCAAAGCATATGGTTTTATACAGACTTTTGGAGAAGCCTGTATTTACAAGAAAGTGAGTGGGAGCTCTGTAGCATTTCTAATATTATATGTGGATGACATATTGCTGATTGGAAATGATACAATATTTCTGGATAGCATAAAAGGATACTTGAATAAGAATTTTTCAATGAAAGACCTCGGTGAAGCTGCTTATATATTGGGCATCAAGATCTATAGAGATAGATCAAGACGCTTAATTGGACTTTCACAAAACACATACCTTGATAAGATTTTAAAGAAGTTCAAAATGGACCAGTCAAAGAAAGGGTTCTTGCCTGTATTACAAGGTGTGAAGTTGAGTGAGACTAAATGCCCGACCACTGTAGAAGATAGAGAGAAAATGAAAGTCATTCCCTATGCTTCAGCCATAGGTTCTATCATGTATGCAATGCTGTGTACCAGACCTGATGTGTGCCTTGCTATAAGTATAGAAGGGAGGTACCAAAGTAATCCAGGAGTGGATCACCGGACAGTGGTCAAGAACATCCTGAAATACCTGAAAAGGACTAAGGATATGTTTCTTGTTTATGGAGGTGACAAAGAGCTCGTCGTAAATGGTTACGTCGATGCAAGGTTTGACACTGATCGAGATGACTCTAAGTCACAAACCGGATACGTGTTTATATTGAACGGTGGAGCTGTCAGTTGGTGCAGTTCTAAGCAGAGCGTCGTGGCGGGATCTACGTGTGAAGCGGAATACATAGCTGCTTCAGAAGCAGCAAATGAAGGAGTCTGGATGAAGGAGTTCATATCCGATCTAGGTGTCATACCAAGTGCATCGGGTCCAATGAAAATCTTTTGTGACAATACTGGAGCAATTGCCTTGGCGAAGGAATCCAGATTTCACAAGAGAACCAAGCACATCAAAAGATGCTTCAATTCCATCTGTTATCAAGTGTCGGAAGGGGACGGGTTTGCAAGATACATACGGATCTGAATGTTGCAGACCCGTTGACTAAGCCTCTCTCACGAGCAAAAGATGATTAGCACCAAGACTCCATGGGTGTTAGATTCATTACAATGTTATCTAGATTATTGACTCTAGTGCAAGTGGGAGACTGAAGGAAATATGCCCTAGAGGCAATAATAAAGTTGTTATTTATATTCTCTTATATCATGATAAATGTTTATTATTCATGCTAGAATTGTATTAACCGGAAACTAGTACATGTGTGAGTACATAGACAATCAGAGTGTCACTAGTATGCCTCTACTTGACTAGATCATTGATCAAAGATGGTTAAGTTTCCTAACCATTGACATGAGTTTTCATTTGATGAACGGGATCGCATCATTAGAGAATGATGTGATTGACATGACCCATCTATTAGCTTAGCACTATGATCGTTTAGTTTGTTGCTATTGCTTTCTTCATAACTTATACATATTCCTATGACTATGAAATTATGCAACTCCCGAATACTGGAGGAACCCATAGTGTGCTATAAAACGTCACAACGTAACTGGGTGATTATAAAGATGCTCTGCAAGTGTTTCCGATGGTGTTTGTTGGGTTGGCATAGATCGAGATTAGGGTTTGTCACTCCGTGTTTCGGAGAGGTATCTTTGGGCTCTCTCGGTAATGCACATCACTATAAGCCTTGCAAGAAATGTGGCTAATGAGTTAGTCACAGGATGATGCATTATGGAACGAGTAAAGAGACTTGTCGGTAATGAGATTGAACTAGGTATTGAGATACCGACGATCCAATCTCGGGAAAGTAACATACCGATGACAAAGGGAACAATGTATGTTGTTATGCGTTTTGACCGATAAAGATCTTCGTAGAATATGTAGGAACCAATATGAGCATCCATGTTCCGTTATTGGTTCTTGACCGGAGATGAGTCTCGGTCATTTCTACATAGTTCTCGAACCCGTAGGGTCCGCACGCTTGACGTTTGATGACGATCAGTATTACGAGTTTATGTGTTTTGATGTACCAAAGGTTGTTCGGAGTCCCGTATGTGATCGCGGACATGACGAGGAGTCTCGAAATGGTCGAGACACGAATATTGATATATTGGATGACTATTCGGACACCAGATGAGTTCCGGGGTGTCACCGGATATATATTGGAGTGCCGGAAGGGTTATCGGAACCACCGGAGAAGTAAGGGCCTTATTGGGCCTAGGGGAGAAAGAGAGGAGCTGCCAATGGCTGGCCGCGCCCCCTCCCCCTCCCATGGGCCTAGTCCGAATTTGACTAGGGGGAAGGGCAGCGTGATACGTCTCCAATGTATCTATAACTTTTGATTGCTCCATGCTACTTTATCTATTGTTTTGGACTATAATGGGCTTTATTTTCCACTTTTATATTACTTTTGGGACTAACCTATTAACCGGAGGCCCAGCCCAGAATTGTTGTTTTTTGCCTTTTTTAGTGTTTCGAAGAAACAGAATATCAAACGGGGTCCAAACGGAATGAAATCTTTGGAAACGTGATTTTCTCATCAGATAAGACCCAGGAGACTTGGACCCTCCGTCAAGAAAGCCACGAGGCGGTCACGAGGGTGGAGGGCGCCCCCCCCCCCACCCCTAGGGCACGCCCCCTGCCTCGTGGGCCCCTCGAAGCTCCACCGATGTACTCCTTCCTCCTATATATACCTATGTACCCCCAAACGATCAGAACAGGAGACAAAAACCTAATTCCACTGCCGCAACTTCCCGTATCCATGAGATCCCATCTTGGGGCCTGTTCTGGAGCTCCGCCGGAGGGGGCATCCACCATGGAGGGCTTCTACATCAACACCATAGCCCCTCCGATGAAGTGTGAGTAGTTTACTTCAGACCTTCGGGTCCATAGCTAGTAGCTAGATGACTTCTTCTCTCTTTTTGGATCTCAATACAATGTTCTCCCCCTCTCGTGGAGATCTATTCGATGTAATCTTCTTTTTGCGGTGTGTTTGTTGAGACCGATGAATTGTGGGTTTATGATCCAGCTTATCTATGAATAATATTTGAATCTTCTCTGAATTCTTTTATGTATTATTGAGTTATCTTTGCAAGTCTCTTCGAATTATCCGTTTGGTTTGGCCAACTAGATTGGTAGTTCTTGCAATAGGAGAAGTGCATGGCTTTGCGTTCAATCTTGCGGTGTCCTTACCCAGTGACAGAAATGGTTGCAAGGCACGTATTGTATTGTTGCCATCGAGGATAACAAGATGGGGTATTTATCATATTGCATGAATTTATTCCTCTACATCATGTCATCTTGCTTAAGGCGTTACTCTGTTTTTAACTTAATACTCTAGATGCATCTTTGGATAGCGGTCGATGAGTGGAGTAATAGTAGTAGATGCAGAATCGTTTGGTCTACTTGTCTCGGACGTGATGCCTATATACATGATCATACCTAGATAACCTCATAACTATGCTCAATTCATCAATTGCTCAACAGTAATTTGTTCACCCACCGTAGAATACTTATGCTCTTGAGAGAAGCCACTAGTGAAACCTATGGCCCCCGGGTCTTTTCTCATCATATCAATCTCCATCACTTTTATACTTGCTTTGTTTTTACTTTTCTTTTTTACTTTTCATTTGCATCTTTATACCAAAAATATTATCTCTTTCAGATCTCACTCTCGTAAGTGACCGTGAAGGGATTGACAACCCCTAATCGCATTGGTTGCGAGTAGCTATCGTTTTGTGCAGGTACGAGGGACTTGCGTGTGGCCTTCTACTGGATTGATACCTTGGTTCTCAAAAACTGAGGGAAATACTTACGCTACTTTGCTGCATCATCCTCTCCTCTTCGGGGAAAACCAACGCAAGCTCAAGGCGTAGCAAGAAGGATTTCGGCGCCGCTGTCGGGAGGTCTCACGCAAAAGTCAACATACCAAGTACCCATCACAATCCCTATCTCTCGCATTACATTATTTGCCATTTGCCTCTCGTTTTCCTCTCCCCCACTTCACCCTTGCCGTTTTATTCGCTCTCTCTTTCCCAATCTCCTTCTCTTTTTCCCTTTGCCTTTTTCTCGTCCGCTTGTTGCTCGTGTGTTGGATTGCTTGTTTGTGGCGATGGCTCAAGATGCTACCAAATTGTGTGACTTTGCCAATACTGAATCTTGCGAAATCAATGCTGCTTTGTTGAATCTTGCTACGAAAGATCAATTCACCGGCCTTCCTAGTGAAGATGCCGCTACTCATCTGAATAGCTTCGTTGATTTATGTGATATGCAAAGGAAAAAAGATGTCGATAATGATGTCATTAAATTGAAGCTATTTCCTTTTTCGTTTAGAGATCGTGCTAAAGTGTGGTTTTCATCTTTTCCTAAAAATAGTATTGATTCTTGGAACAAGTGCAAAGATGCTTTTATCTCTAAGTATTTTCCTCCCGCTAAGATTATCTCTCTTAGGAACGATATTATGAATTTTAAGCAACTTGATCATGAACATGTTGCACAAGCTAGGGAGAGAATGAAATTAATGATACGTAATTGTCCTACTCATGGTTTGAACTTATGGATGATTATACAAAAAATTTATGCTGGATTGAATTTTGCTTCTAGAAATCTTTTAGATTCGGCCGCGGGAGGCACTTTTATGGAAATCACTTTAGGAGATGCTACTAAACTCCTAGATAATATTATGGTTAATTATTCTCAATGGCATACTAAAAGATCTACTAATAAAAAAGTGCATGCGATAGAAGAAATCAACGTTTTGAGTGGAAAGATGGATGAACTTGTGAAATTATTTACTAAGAGTGTTTCTTCTGATCCTAATGATATGCCTTTGTCTACCTTGATTGAGAATAATAATGAATCTATGGATGTGAATTTTGTTGGTAGGAATAATTTTGGTAACAACGCGTATAGATGGAATTTTAATCCTAGGCCTTATCCTAGTAATCCTTCTAATAATTATGGAAATTCCTACAACAACTCTTATGGAAATTTTAATAAGATGCCCTCTGAATTTGAGAGTAGTGTTAAAGAGTTCATGAATTCACAAAAGAATTTTAATGCTTTGCTTGAGGAGAAATTGCTTAAAGTTGATGATTTGGCTAGGAACGTTGATAGAATTTCTCTTGAGGTTGATTCTTTAAAGCTTAGATCTATTCCTCCTAAGCATGATATCAATGAGTCTCTCAAAGCTATGAGAATTTCCATTGATGAGTGCAAAGAAAGAACCGCTAGGATGCGTGCTACAAAAGATGCCTTTATTAAAGCGTGTTCTTCTAATTCCTATGATAATCAAGATGAAGATCTAAAAGTTATTGATGTGTCCCCTATTAAATCTTTGTTTTGCAATATGAATCTTGATGAAACTGAATATGATCTTCCTTTACCTAGAAGGCGTTCTAAGAATTCTTAGTTTTTAGATCTTGATGATGAAATTGATAAAAGTGGGATTGAAAGAAATAAAAATCTAGATATTGCTAAACCCACTATATAGGATCTCAAGGAATTTAATTATGAAGCTCTTTAATTAATTATATTTCCTTGTTGCAAACCGTGCTAAATTATCCTCATGCTTATAGTAAAAATAAGGCCTTTACCGAACACATTGTTGATGCCTTGATGCAATCGTATGAAGAAAAACTTGAGTTGAAAGTTTCTATCGCTAGGAAACTCTATGATGAATGGGAACCAACTATCAAAATTAAAATTAAAAATTATGAGTTTCATGCTTTGTGTGATTTGGGTGCCAGTGTCTCCACTATTCCCAAAACTTTGTGTGATTTGCAAGAATTCCGTGACTTTGATGATTTGTCTCTAAACTTGCATCTTGCGGATTCCACTATTAAAAAGCCTATGGGAAGAATTAATGATGTTCTTATTGTTGCAAATAGGAATTATGTGCCCGTAGATTTTATCGTTCTTGATATAGATTGCAATCCTTCATGTCCTATTATTCTTGGTAGACCGTTCCTTAGAACGATTGGTGCAATTATTGATATGAAGGAGGGAAATATTCGATTCCAATTTCCATTAGAGGAAGACATGGAACACTTTACTAGAAAGAAAATAAAATTACCATATGAATCTATCATGAGAGCCATATATGGATTGCCTACCAAAGATGGCAATACCTAGATCTATCCTTGCTTTTATGGCTAGCTAGGGCGTTAAAAGATAGCGCTTGTTGGGAGGAAACACAATTTTATTTTTAGTTTTTTTGTTTTTGTTTATGTTTAGGTATAAATGATCCATCTAGCCTCTGTTTAGATGTGGTCTTATCTTTTAGTTAGTGTTTGTGCCAAGCTAGACCTATTGGATCTTCTTGGATGATAGTTATTTGATCTTGCTGTAATTTCCAGAAACTTTGCGCTCAGTGACCGAATTTTTAAAAATCACCAGAACGTGATAAAATACTGATTCCAATTGCTGCTGATCAATAAACAAATTTTCTAGGCCTTCTAAATTTGGTAGAATTTTTTGAGTTCCAGAAGTTTGCGTTAGTTACAGATTACTACAGACTGTTCTGTTTTTGACAGATTCTTTTTTTTGTGTGTTGTTTGCTTGTTTTGATGAATCTATGGCTAGTAAAATAGTTTATAATCGATAGAGAAGTTGGAATATAGTGGGTTTAACACCAATATAAATAAAGAATGAGTTAATTACAGTACCTTAAAGTAGTCTTTTGTTTTCTTTCTCTAACGGAGCTCACGAGATTTCTATTGAGTTTTGTGTTGTGAAGTTTTCAAGTTTTGGGTGAATTCTTTTTGATGGATTATGGAACAAGGAGTGGCAAGAGCCTTAGCTTGGGGATTCCCATGGCACCCCCAAGATAATCCAAGGACACCAAAAAGTCAAAGCTTGGGGATGCCCCGGAAGGCATCCCCTCTTTCGTCCACTTCCATCGGTAATTTACGTGGAGCTATATTTTTATTCACCACATGATATGTGTTTTGCTTGGAGCATCTTGTATTATTTGCGTCTTTTCTTGTTAGTCTATCGCAATCATCCTTGCTGTACACACCTTTTGAGAGAGCCATACATGAATTAAAATTTGATAGAATACTCTATGTGCTTCCCTTATATCTTTTGAGCTTGATAATTTTGCTCATAGTGCTTCACTTATATCTTTTGAGCGTGATAATTTTTGCTCTAGTGCTTCACTTAGATCTTTTAGAGCACGGTGGTGGATTTGTTTTAAAGAAACTTGATCTCTCATGCTTCACTTAGATTATTTTCAGAGTCGCTAATAGCATGGTAATTTGTTTAATGTTAATATACTTGGTATTCAAGATATGTGAAACTTTCTTTTGAGTGTGTTGAATACTAAGATAAGTTTGATGCTTGATAATTGTTTTGAGATATGGAGGTGATAATATTAAATTCGTGCTAGTTGAGTAGTTGTGAATTTGAGAAATGCTTGTTTAGAAGTTAGCAAATCCCATAGCATGCATGTATGGTTAAAGTTGTGTAACAAATTTGAAACATGAAGTGTACCTGGCTTGTGCATCCTTATGAGTGGCGGTCGGGGACGAGCGATGGTATTTTCCTACCAATCTATCCCCCTAGGAGCATCCGCGTAGTACTTGATTTTTGATGACTTCTAAATTTTTGCAATAAGTATATGAGTTCTTTTGACTAATGTTGAGTCCATGGATTATACGCACTTTTACCTTTCCGCCTTTGCTAGCCTCTTGATGCCGTGCATTGCCCTTTCTCACCTTGAGAGTTGGTGCAAACTTTGCGGTGCATCCAAACCCGTGATATGATACGCTCTTTCACACATAAACCTCCTTATATCTTCCTCAAAACAGCCACCATACCTACCTATTATGGCATTTCCATAGCCATTACGAGATATATTTCCATGCAACTTTCCACCGTTCCGTTCATCATCATCGTGACATACTTTACTTTTGTCATATTGCCATTGCATGATCATGTAGTTGACATCGTATTTGTGGCAAAGCCACCATGCATTATTTTTCATACATGTCACTCTTGATTCATTGCACCATCCCGGTACACCGCCGGAGGCATTCATATAGAGTCATACCTAGTTCTAGTTTCGAGTTGTTAATAAATAGAAGTGTGATGATCATCATTATTAGAGCGTTGCCCAAAAAAAAGAGAGAGAAAGGCCAAAAAATAAAAAAAGAAAGGTCCAAAAAAATAAAAAAATTAAAAGGGCAATGCTACTATCTCTTTTTCCACACTTGTGCTTCAAAATAGCACCTTGTTCCTCGTGTAGTGAGTCTCATATATTGTGCTTCAAAGTAGCACCTTGTCCTTCATGTAGTGAGTCTCATATATTGTGCTTCAAAGTAGCACCATGTTTTTCATATAGTGAGTCTCATAAGTTGTCTTCCCATACTAGTGGGAATTTTTCATTATAGAACTTGGCTTGTATATTCCTACGATGGGCTTCCTCAAAATGCCCTAGATCTTCATGAGGAAGCAAGTTGGATGCGCACCCACTAGTTTTCTTTTGTTGAGCATTCATAGCTCTAGTGCATCCGTTGCATGGCAATCCCTACTCCTCATGTTGACATCAATTGATGGGCATCTCCATAGCCCGTTGATTATCCTCATCAATGTGAGACTTTCTCCTTTTTGGTCTTCTCCACACAATCCCCATCATCATATTCTATACCACCCATAGTGCTATATCCATGGCTCATGCTCATGTATTGCGTGAAGGTTGAAAAAGTTTGAGATTATTTAAGTATGAAACAATTGCTTGGCTTGTCATCGGCGGTACAGAAGTTGGGAACATCTTTGTGTTACGAAAATGAAGCATAGCCTAACTATATGATTTTGTAGGGACGATCTTTCTTTTGCCATGCTATTTTGAGAAGACATGATTACTTTGATTAGTATGCTTGAAGTATTATTATTTTTATGTCATTATGAACTTTTGTCTTGAATCTTTCGGATCTGAATATTCATACCATGATTAAGAAGATTTACATTGAAATTATGCCAAAGTATCACTCCGCATCAAAATTCTCTTTTATCATTTACCTACTCGAGGACGAGCTGGAATTAAGCTTGGGGATGCGATACGTCTCCAACGTATCTATAATTTTTGATTGCTCCATGCTACTTTATCTATTGTTTTGGACTATAATGGGCTTTATTTTCCACTTTTATATTACTTTTGGGACTAACCTATTAACCGGAGGCCAAGCCCAGAATTGCTGTTTTTTGCCTTTTTTAGTGTTTCGAAGAAACAGAATGTCAAACGGAGTCCAAATGGAATGAAATCTTCGAAAACGTGATTTTCGCATCAGATAAGACCCAGGAGACTTGGACCATCCATCAAGAAAGCCACGAGGCGGTCACGAGGGTGGAGGGCGCCCCCCCTAGGGGGCGCCCCCTGCCTCGTGGGCCCCTCGAAGCTCCACCGACGTACTCCTTCCTCCTATATATACCTACGTACCCCCAAACGATCAGAACAGGAGCCAAACACTTAATTTCACTGCCGCAACTTCCTGTATCCACGAGATCCCATCTTGGGGCCTGTTCCGGAGCTCCGCCGGAGGGGGCATCCACCACGGAGGGCTTCTACATCAACACCTTAGCCCCTCCGATGAAGTGTGAGTAGTTTACTTCAGACCTTCGGGTCCATAGCTAGTAGCTAGATGGCTTATTCTCTCTTTTTGGATCTCAATACAATGTTCTCCCCCTCTCTCGTGGAGATCTATTCGATGTAATCTTCTTTTTGCGGTGTGTTTGTTGAGACCGATGAATTGTGGGTTTATGATCCAACTTATCTATGAATAATATTTGAATCTTCTCTGAATTCTTTTATGTATGTTTGAGTTATCTTTGCAAGTCTCTTTGAATTATCCGTTTGGTTTGGCCAACTAGATTGGTAGTTCTTGCAATAGGAGAAGTGCATGGCTTTGCGTTCAATCTTGCGGTGTCCTTACCCAGTGACAGAAAGGGTTGCAAGGCACGTATTGTATTGTTGCCATCGAGGATAACAAGATGCGGTATTTATCATATTGCATGAATTTATTCCTCTACATCATGTCATCTTGCTTAAGGCGTTACTCTGTTTTTAACTTAATACTCTAGATGCATGCGAATAGCGGTCGATGAGTGGAGTAATAGTAGTAGATGCAGAATCGTTTCAGTCTACTTGTCCCGGACGTGATGCCTATATACATGATCATACCTAGATAACCTCATAACTATGCTCAATTCTATCAATTGCTCAACAGTAATTTGTTCACCCACCGTAGAATACTTATCCTCTTGAGAGAAGCCACTAGTGAAACCTATGGCCCCCGGGTCTTTTCTCATCATATCAATCTCCATCAATTTTATACTTGCTTTGTTTTTACTTTTCTTTTTTACTTTTCACTTTGCATCTTTATACCAAAAATACCAAAAATATTATCTCTATCAGGTCTCACTCTCGTAAGTGACCGTGAAGGGATTGGCAACCCCTAATCGCGTTGGTTGCGAGTAGCTATCGTTTTGTGCAGGTACGAGGGACTTGCGCGTGGCCTCCTACTGGATTGATACCTTGGTTCTCAAAAACTGGGGGAAATACTTACGCTACTGTGCTGCATCATCCTCTCCTCTTCGGGGAAAACCAACGCAAGCTCAAGATGTAGCACAGCGCCCCCTCCTTCCTTCTCTTCCCCCCTCCTTCCTTCTTCTCCTAGTAGGACTAGGAAAGGGGGAGTCCTACTCCTACTAGGAGGAGGATTCCTCCCCCCTTGCCGCACCTATGAGGGCCGGCTGGCCTCCCCTCCCTCCTTTATATACGTGGGGAGGGGGGCACCCTTGAACACAAGTTGACAGTTGTCTTAGCCGTGTGCGGTGCCCCCCTCCATAGATTTCCACCTTGGTCATATCGTTGTAGTGCTTAGGCGAAGCCCTGCGTCGGTAACTTCATCATCACCGTCATCACACCGTCGTGCTGACGAAACTCTCCCTTGGCCTCAACTGGATCAAGAGTACAAGGGATGTCACTGAGCTGAATGTGTGTAGATCGCGGAGGTGCCGTGCGTTCGGTACTTGGATCGGTTGGATCAAGAAGACGTTCGACTACATCAACCGCGTTACTAAACGCTTCCATTTTCGGTCTACGAGGGTACGCGGACACACTCTCCCCGATCGTAGCTATGCATCACCTAGATGGATCTTGCGTGTGTGTAGGAATCTTTTTGAAATTACTGCGTTCCCCAACATATATAGCCTCCACACAAAATCTAACCGTTACACACAAATCACCAAACTCGGTGGGACCGAATCAGAAAACTCGGTCAGACCAATTTAGTTCGAAATGTGAACGTTAGGCTTTTCGGTGGGACCGACATGATCAAGTCGGTGGGACCGATGTCATTAGGGTTAGGGCATAACGTAATCTCGGTGAGACCGATAAACTAAGTGGGACCAATTTCTGTAATTGGCAAACAAAGAGTTGTTCACGCAAACTCGGTGGGACCAATTCACTCATTTTGGTGAGACCGAAACGTTACGAAAAGGAAACAGAGAGTTTGCATTGCGAACTCGGTGGGACCGATCGCTCATCTCGATTGGACTGAAACGTTACGAAGGGAAACAAAGAGTTTTGAATCCCATCTCGGTGAGACCGAGATCCCTATCGGTGAGACCAAACTGATTAGGGTTTCTGGTTATGGCTATGTCAAATGAACTCGGTGGCGCCGGATAGATCAAATCGGTGGGGCCGAGTTTGACTTTTGGTTTGGGACATATGGGGAGATGGGAAAGTGGTTGAGGGCTTTGGAGCATATCACTAAGCACATTGAGCAAGCAAGCTATTAAACAACACCTCATCCCATTTTAATAGTATTCACTACAAAAAAAGACACATCCGTGACATTTTGGGCTGAACGAAAAAATTTCTATCATACATATGACACTTCTATGACGATAACTGTGACAAAACCCGGTATCATCATAGATGTGGTGGGCTCCTACTTCTATGACAAAAAATCATGACAGAAAATGGGCTTTTCGTCACTGGCGGGCGGAGATGCAGCTGCATGACATTCCTTGGGCCATCCATGACGAAAAAAACCGTGGTAGAAGCGAGGGGGAGGTAAATTTCGGGAGTTCCGCCACGGTGGGAGGTCGGGGCCGAAGCGATGCGCTGCTTTCTCTCGTACGCGACGCTGCGTGTGTAGACGTTGGCTCTAATCGAACCCGAGTGAGGTGTTGGGCTCTAACTAAACCCGGCGATTACCGCTGTTACGCTGGCGTTCTTGAACCCGAACGATCGATCAATGGCTGTTAATCGAACCCAATTGAGCGATTCGCCATCATCGCTGCTAATCAAGCCGATCGATTGGATGAGCGATGGCGTTGCGGGGGGGTTGGATGAGCAGTGGCGGTGGCGTTGCCTCTGGATGAACAGGAACCCGTGGTGTGGAGGGCTGGATGAATAGTAGACGGTGGAGGGTTGCCCGTGGAGGGGTGGTTGCACAGACCCGTGGTGTGGAGGGCTGGATGAGCGATGAGCGATGGAGGGGTGCCCGTGGAGGGTGGTTGAACGATGGCGGTGGAGAAGCGTGCGGTGGAGGCTGGATGAAAAGGAGCCCGTGGAGGCTGGAGGAGGTCGACGGTGGAGATGAACAATATCTCGTGGAGTCCCGTTTTGCGGTACGCCACACCCCTCCCGATGAACAGGAACCCGTTTTGACCGTAGGAGGTCCGTTGTCTGCGTTTTGCGATACGCCACACCCTCCCGATCAATAGGACCCCCGTTTCGACCGTATGAGGTCCGTTTCGTCCGTTTTACGGTACGCCACACCCCTCCTGATCAACAGGACCCCCGTTTCGACCGTAGGAGGTCCGTTTCGTCCTTTTTGCGGTACGCCACACCCCTTCCGATAAACAGGACTCCCGTTTCGACCGTAGGAGGTCCGTTTCCTCCGTTTTGCGGTACGCCACACCCCTCCCGATCAACAGGACCCCGTTCCGAACGTAGGAGGTCCGTTTCCTCCGTTTTGCGGTACGCCAGGCCTCGTTTCGATCGCCTATTCCGTCCAAGCCCTCCCGATGAACACGACCACGCATTCCGTTCCGACCCAGCCGGTTGGCTCCCACGCGTTCCGTTGCCTCCCCATGAACACGATGCATTCCGTTGCCTCCCCATGAACACGACGCATGTCGTTGCCTCCCCATGAACACGACGCATTCCGTTGCCTCCCCATGAACACGACGACGACGCTGTTTCTCCGTTCCGACCCAGCCATGTACACGAGCCCTGGCCGTACGTATGCGCGAGTAGGCATTCGAGACCCCGCCCGTATGTACACATACGTGGCTGTATTTTCTTTCTTGCACCCTGGCCGTTGTACGTATGTGTACATGCTACGTGCGCGCCTCTACTACGACATGTGCGCGCCTCTACATCGACCAGTATGTACATACACGTTCGCGACCAGAATGACAACGCTACGTCCGCTTCGACCAGGCGGGTCCCGACTGTCAGGCACTTCCTTGCCTGCGAAGATGTAGCTGGTGGGTCCCAGCAGTCAGGGGGGCGAATCGTTTTTTTTTGCCCGGACGCACTTCCTTGCGTGCGAAGATGAAGCTGGTGGGTCCCAGCAGTCAGGGGGGCGAATCATTTTTTTTGCCCGGACGCACTTCCTTGCGTGCGAAGGTGTAGCTGGTGGGTCCCAGTAGTCAGGCGGGCGAATCGTTTTTTTCGCCCGGACGCACTTCCTTGCGTGCGAAGATGAAGCTGGTGGGTTCCAGCAGTCATGGGGGAACATTTTTTCCGCGAAATACAGTGGCCCGTCCAGTGGGTCCCAGCTGTCAGGTGGAGGAATCATTATTTTCCGCGTAATACGGAGGCACTTCCTTGCTGTGGTCGTGGACCCAGCTGTCAGCCTCTTCACGTACAGTCCACGTCCAATGGAAGTCGTTCCTTGACCACGTTGACCAGGCCGCGCCGAGAGCACCACGGCGGTGGACGACGGCGAGGCCTAGGAAGGGGACGACGCGGAACCGGGGAAGACGCGACAGTGGAAGCCCGCGCGGAGAGGAGTACGAGGGTTCCCTGGTTCAGCTGCGGTGTGAGGCTGCTCTCGCCGCAGGGCCTGGCCAGCGGTGGGAATAGTAGGGGGCGGTGAGGCCTCCGCGGCAGCGCAGCCAACCACGGGAGGCAGGAGCATGCGGCACGACCGGCGCTGCTTTGGGCGGCTGGAGCAAGAAGACCAGAGGTTGAAGAAGCACTATGGCCGTTGGATGGACATCGTACGGTCACTGGAGCTAGAATCATTCATATTAACTAAGTTGACAAAGCCCTCCGTCCCCGTCAACTTAGTTGGCCCACAAGTCACCCTCCCACTATGGTGGGCCCAGCTAGCAGGGGGTATTCATTTTTTTGTGCGTAATAAGGAGGTACTTACTTGCGTGCGAAGATATAGATGGTGGGTCCGACATGTCAGCGGGGGACGTTTTTCGCGAATACGAGGCCCTTCCGGTGGGTCCCAGCTATCAGGTGGAGGAATCATTATTTTGCGCGTACAGTCCACGACCGATGGATGTCGTTCGTTGACCACGTTGACCAGGCCGCGCCGAGAGCACCATGGCGGTGGACGACAGCGAGGCCTAGGAAGGGAATGACACGGAGCCGGGGAAGACTCGGCAATGGTTGCCCACGCGGTGGGGAGTACGAGGTTTCTTGGTCCGCTGCCGTCGCCGGAAAATAACAGGAGGTGTGGGTGAGTAGAGGAATGGCCTGGCCAGCAATGAAGTAGGGTGGGGCGGTGGGGCTGTGCGGCAAAGACAGCTGCCACGGAGGCGGGAGCGAGCAGTCCCACCGAGCTGGTTTGGGCGGTGGAGCAAGAAGATCAGATATTGAAGAAGAAGACGGCCGTTGGATTAATATCCAACGGTCCTGCTGCTAGAATCGTTTGTGGACTAAGTTGACAAAGCCAAAGTACACGTCAACCTAGTAGACCCACAAGTCAGCCTCCAAATCTGTCCCAAACAACATACAGCTCGAAATTTCTAGCTAGATTCAAATTAATTTTAAATCTAAATATACTTAATTTAAATTCAATGAAAGTTTACCCGCACAAAAACAATGAAATTTAAAATATCAAAATCCAAAAGAAAACAGTATTCTAGAACTAATTGCTTGTTTGTTGTATTTTTTCATTTTACAGCCCATTTATTATTACTTATAGCCCATTTCTTATTACTTATAGCCCATTTTATGGGCCAAATGCATCCCTTCTCGCCTTGAAAGATTTCTGGCCGAAAAGCAAGTAGGTCTATGTTGGTTATTCTGCAAAAAAAAAGTTGGCTAGCCATTTTCAAAAAGGAAAAAAACAAACTGGGCTGGTCATGTGCTAAACATATGAAATAAAAGCCTGGGCTAGACGGGCCACGGGTCCCGCACAACCCAGTTGATACCCTTCTCCGTCCCGAAAAAACAAAATTACTATGCGCGCTGCTGGGTCCCTACTGTCATCCTCACCATGTACAATCATCTCCTTATTCCTCTCGGTTGTTGACCATGTTGACAACACCGGAGCGCGGCGCCGCGACAAGCGAACCAAGGCGGAGGACGATGGTGAGGCCTCGGACGGGAACGAACAGGAGCCGGGGAAGATCACAGCCAGCCGTGGGAGGCGGGAGCAGGCGGTCCCGCCGGCGCTGGTTTGGCTTTGGCACAATCGTTCATTGACTAAGCGGACACCAAGTAGCATACTTTTTTATATATAGGAAGAAAACCACGAGGAAAATGCGTTCGTCGGCCATCCTCCTCACAGGGAACGTTCGCCACACAAGTGACTAGCACCCTTGGTTTTGAATCGAGAGGGTTCGAGTCCCAGGAACTCTCAATTTTGTCCTCCTTCCTTCCTCGCAAAAAAAGGGAAAGAAAATCAAAGACTGGGGAAGGCGTACAGAACAAGCTAGTGTACCAGTTGTCGGTGTCAAAACCGGCGGATCTCGGGTAGGGGGTCCCGATCTGTGCATCAAGGCTGATGGTAACAAGAAGTAAGGGACACAGCTGTTTACCCAGGTTCGGGCCCTCTCGACGGAGGTAAATCCCTACTTCCTGCTTGATTAATATTGATGATATGGGTTGTACAAGAGTAGATCTACCACGAGATCGTAGAGGCTAAACCCTAAGAGCTAGCCTATGATGGTATGAATGTAATTGTGATCGGCCTACTAAGGACCAACCTCTCTAGTTTATATAGGCACCGGAGAGGGCTAGGGTTTACATGGAGTCGGTTACAAGGAAGGAAATATAATATCGGGATCGCCAAGCTTGCCTTCCACGCAAAGGAAAGTCCCATCCGGACATGGGCCGAAGTCTTGAGTCTTATATCTTCACGCTTCAATAGTCCGGACGTTGTACATAGTCCGGCTGTCCGGATACCCCCTAATCCAGGACTCCCTCAGTAGCCCCTGAACCAGGCTTCAATGACGATGAGTCCGGCGCGCAGTATTGTCTTCGGCATTGCAGGGTGGGTTCCTTCTCCAAATAGTCCAAGGTAATTATCGAACACTCAAACCGTGTCCGGATCCACAAGATGATCTTCGTATGCCACCGTAGAGAGAATGATGTTTCACAAATGCAATCTGCTGACAACTTTTTATGCAACGTGACGTGTCACTACTGTCAGGTTATTATTCGAACCACCTTTCCACAACCAGCCACAGCGCATATTGCGAGGCGGTTTCCTTGACACGTCTTGTCAGAACAGAGATCGTGCCCCCTCATTACGGGATTCTCATCAATACGGGTACGGGTAATCCCACCACATCATTAATCCTGGCGCTTGGGAAGCAAGCGATTCCCAACGGGCAAGTGGGGAGGCGCACCGCTTTCGTCGCCTCCATAAAGGGATAAGATTTTCTCATTTTTACCCACGCCTCCTTCGTTCTCTGCCCATTCTTGCCTCCTCGAGCTCCAGCGCCCAAGCCCAAGTCTCCTCCGCACAGCTAGACATGTCCGGAGCAGGAGGCAAGTGGGTGGCTTCCACCGTCGAGGAAAAGCACATCACAGATCTTCGGGCGGCCGGATACTTGGCCGCAGACATAGCGCTCTGGCTACCGGACGCGGGGCAAGTCATTCCGATCCCAGGACCCCACGAGAGGGTCGTGTTCATCACCCACTTCGTCCGTGGACTGGGATTTCCACTCCATCCCTTCGTCCGCGGGCTCATGTTCTACTATGGGCTAGATTTTCACGATCTAGCCCCGAATTTTGTCCTCAACATCTCGGCGTTCATCGTTGTTTGCGAGGCTTTCCTCCGCATCCGGCCTCACTTCGGCCTATGGCTGCAAATCTTCTGCGTGAAGCCGAAGATTGTACGCGGCCAACAAGCGGAGTGCGGAGGGGCCATGGTGGCCAAGATGCCTAACGTCACCTGGCTGGACGGCTCCTTTGCGGAGACCATAAATGGATGTCAATCGGGGTGGTTCTACATCACCGAGCCGCGCGGCCCCAACTGAGTGGCGGCCCCCGAGTTCCGATCCGGAATCCCCATGCGGCTCACCTCCTAGGAAAAGAAGGGCCTGTCCTGGGGCGATTCCACGGAGCTGGCCGGACTCAAGACATGCATCAAAAGCATGAAGGACAAGAACATCAAGCTTGTCAATGTGATCCAGGTCATGCTCATTCGCCGGATCCTGCCCTGCCAGAGGCGGGCGGTAAATCTGTGGGAGTTCGTCCCGGCCGAACACCAGACGCTCCGGAAGCTCTACGGCATGATGCACAAAGGCGCATGGAAAGTGTTGTTCAAGGCCTCCGAAGTACCTCCTCCCACATCCAAGGACCGCGGACTTCATGCAGCGCGGCCCCCGAATCCGGTGAGTTTTGGGACCACCACCGGGTTTATTTTTTTCCCTATACTTTCATGGGGTAGTTTTAAGTATTTATATATATTTGCCTCGGGATTATGTGAAGACAGCGGAGTAGATTGACTGTCCGGCTCCGTTGCCGGAAGATCCAGCGGATGCTCTCCTGACGGAGATGCTAGTCCCGGCACCGTACAAGGTGCCGGAGAAGAAGGCCGAGAAGAAGGCCCCGGGGACCAGGAAGGGTCTCTGGCGTAAGGTTGCATCTGAAGCCTCGTCCGAAGACGACGAGGAGGACTCCTCCCATGAAGGGGAGGAGGAAGAAGAAGAAGACGCCCCATCCGAGAAGGATGAGGGGCCCGGTGAAGCGGGCCAGGGGGCCGGAAAAGGCCATCGGCGCAAGGCCGTTATTCCTCTGTCGTCCGATGACGACAAGACACATTCCTCTCGCGGAGGCGGGGGGAATCAAGAAGAAATTCCACCTCCCTGCACTACGGGGGAGAAGAGGAAAACCACCCCGGAGGGGGAGGCTGGGGCGTCCAAGAAGGGGAAGGTAACCCTTCCGGACTATTCCGCCATGGCCGCTTACAGCGAGGAGGGGTGGCTGCCCCGGGGGAAGCCCCCGGTGTGATCGTAAGTACCCACATCCTGTCGTGGTTTTACTTCATAGTTTTTGTACTTATAGTGTCGAACATATATGCAGTCCGGCCAGGGCTCACCCCGAGGAATCTTCCTCCGGGTCCCTGAGCGATTCGGCGATAAATTCGCTCGCGACGACCACTACCCCTCCACACGCGGATGACACAGAGGTATTGTCCTGAAGGCTCTCAAAGCAGGGGGAGGTGACTCTGGAGACGCCCCACGGCGGGATTCCAGATGTTGAGCATGCGGGGTTCAAGATCCCCGTGGATCGCGTCGACGAGAGCCGCAACAAGGCGGACTCCCGACCGAACACTGCCCCAGAACCTCCAATGGTTCCGGACTTGGGCAGGCAGCCCCTCGTTAGGGAGGGCGAGCCGCCCCTGCCATGGACCTCCGTCGCGTCAATGGCGCCGGATAGTCTGGTGGAAGCGCTTCGAGGCGCTTCCATGGAAGAAGAGCACCATACTCTTATGAGTGCGGTGATTCAAAAGGTCGTGTCCACCAAAAGCGGACTAACCGAAGCCTGCACAAGCCTCCTGACGGGCTTTGATGTAAGTAACAAAAATGTATAAGATTACCACCCAATAGGTAGTAGCCCCTGATACTCTGTTTGGTGTTCAGAAAGAAAAGCCAAACGGAGGGTCAATTATAATCCGCAGGAGTCTAATAATAAGTATTGTTGTGAATAAGCAGGCTGTGCTGCTTGCTGCTACTGCTGCCCGTACTGCCGAGGTTGCCGAACTGAAACGGCACCTGGAGCAGGCACAGGGAGAGCTCGCCCTCACGAAGAGGCAGCTCGAAGAGAACAAGGGTAAGTAATTCCCGCTCTTATGCGTTTAAGGATAGGCAGAATTGATGAGTCTAACACCTAAGTGTCGTAACCGTGTAACAGGGGCCACCGCCGAATTGGCGTCCCTGAAGAAGGCGCTGTCCGAGGCCGAAAACAAGGCGGCCTCGGAGTGTAAGGAGCGCGAAAAAAAAGTGCTAGAGTGGGCGAGGTACAGCAGGAGCTCCAGGACCTCGGCAAGAAGTGCGAGTCCGTCGAGCATGAGCTGAAGGCGAAGGAGGCCGAGCTTGCGAATGCCCTTGTGAATTTGAAAGATGCCAGGGCCGAAGCCGAGAAAGCACAGCAGGAGATCCAGGAGGCCAAAAAGATAGAAGCGGGTAAGAAATTCATTATGCAAAGCAAACATGTGGAGGAGGCGTTTCTTTTACTAACTCGAATACGGAGCTCTCCAGGGGCATTTGCAGATCTGCCGTGCAGCGTCTCAGACGCTGCGGAGTTCTACCGTGCTCAACGGAGAAGCTGTTCTGGTCCCAGTATGCTGGGGCCGATCATCCGATGCCTCTGAGTGACCAACTGAAGCAGTTGATCGAACTCCACAGGCGGCGAACTGGCTATGAAGGACTTCATAGTCCGGATGTGGCTGGTGAGCTCCTGCCCGATAGCTACTTTGGCACGATCAAGCGGATGGTGGATGCTGCCCGCGGCTTGAAGTGATCAAGCGATCTGTTTGCATCGAAGGTGCCGCCGAGCTCTTGCCAGCGTCAAGGTGCATTGGGGCAAGCTGGATGCGGAGAAGCTGGTCAGGGCGGACGCCGGAGGGTAAAACGCATCGCCATCCCGAAATGTACTATGATGGCGTGATGAAGGGTGCTCGTCTCGTTGCCAATGAGTGTACCAAGGACGCCATATTTGAATGAATTCACTTCTGTCATGTTTGTAATTAAAGACGAAGTTACTTGCGCTATGTAGCACTTTTGTTATTTAAAATATTACCTTCTGTGTGGCTGTTTATAAAATCCTGAAAGTAGGCCAGTCGTCGGCTTCTGCCCCCACGTGACTAGCACTGGGGTGTTCATGTAAAACCCGGACACTCTTTAGCCAAATGTTTGGTCCCTTAAGGAGGTGTCCGGCGCAGCAAACAAGGCAATCGGACTATGCGGCTTTATAACTTTCACTTAGCCATAGAAGTCTACAATTTTAAATTTCGGCGAAGCCCCTAGAATTCGGAAGGCCGAATTGGGGCGCTATACACGCCTAGATCGGACAAAGCCGATTTATCGCCTACAGCGGAAAATCTTTATGGACTTTAAAACCTCTCGAACAGCGACCAGCTCTCGCCACATCATGCCGGTCAGTTTCGGCTTTCTCTACTGAGGTGCTCCTCCCGAAGAACCGGGACACAATCGCAGTAGTTCTCCCTGCGCTACCTTAGCCGATATAACGGAACGTAAGGCACCAAAACAAGGGAGCCGGGCTATCCCAACTGTAGACCCAAGACATGATTCGGAGCTTATGCATATAGTGCTATAAGTTCGGGGTGCCGCACTGTTGAAAGTGTTCGGACTTTAGTTATCATATAGCGGGGCGCCATAAGAAGCCCCTGGCAAACCGGCCGCACCAAGGTGTACGGATGCAAAAATAAAAAATTCTCAAATAAGAAAAATAAGCTGACGCTATATATAATCTCCCATTGACGAAAAATACGTTTAAGCATACATTTACAATGGGTGCGTTAAGCAGAGATAAAATAGGACTATTTGACATGTCCTATACAGGGGCAGGCTGCGTTCAGGTAGATAAAGCAGGTATAGCGATCATAAATAGATTCCACCTGGGTATTTCCTTCTGTGCACAACGTCTATTGCCTCCTAGGATGTCTCTTCCCTATAAGTCCGGCAATTTGGATCTTTTGAGGATGATGCGCCCACGCGGTGTCCTGAAAGGTAAGAGGGAAAGAGTACGAAAGTATTTGGCGGTTACCCGCACTATTGACTGAGTCGTTGATGCGCCTCCGCCTATGCCCATGGTATTTTAAGTGCGTAACTGTGTGCACATGGCACGAATGCTGCTTTGATGGGGCTTAAGCGGAGGCTGGACTGCTAGTCACGCTCTTGGCGTGCCTGATGATCCTGTTGCGGGGTGCTCCGGACTCGCTTGACTGTGCTCGAAGTTGTTGTTGCCGGATTGGTTTGTTGGAGAAGGCCGCATTATACTTCTGCCGCAAGGGCTGCAGTATGTTCTTTTGTTCGTAGGGAGCGGTCCCTATTTCCGTTCACCGTTATGACCCCGCGCGGTCCTGGCATCTTGAGCTTGAGATATGCGTAGTGTGGTACCGCATTGAATCGGGCGAATGCGGTTCGTCCGAGTAGTGCATGGTAACCACTACGGAAGGGGACGATATCGAAGATTAACTCTTCACTTCGGAAGTTATCCGGATATCCGAAGACCACTTCCAATGTTATAGAGCCCGTACAGCGGGCCTCTACTCCAGGAATTACACCTTTAAAGGTGGTTTTAGTGGGCTTGATCCTTGAAGGGTCAATGCCCATTTTTTTCTTGTGTCTGGTAAAGCAGGTTCAGGCTGCTGCCGCCATCCATAAGGGCAGCGTGAGGTGGAATCCGTCAATGATTGGGTCTAGGACCAATGCGGTTGAGCCACCGTGACGGATGCTAGTAGGGTGATCCCTACGATCGAAAGTGATCAGACAAGCTGACCATGGGTTCAATTTGGGGGCGACTGGTACCATCGCATAGACGTCCCTTAGTGCCCGCTTTCTTTCCCACTTGGGGATGTGCGTGGCGTAGATCATGTTGACCGTTTTCACCTGGGGGGGGGGGGATTTCTTCTGTCCCCCCGTGTTTGGACGTCGGGGCTCCTCATCGTTGCCGCTGTGCAACCCCTTGTCCTTGTCTTCGGTGTTTATCTTGCCGGCTTCATTGAATACCCAGCAATCTCTATTGGTGTGGTTGGCTGGCTTGTCCGGGGTGCCATGAATTTGGCACGAGCGCTCCAGTATGCGGTCCAGACTGGACGGTGCCTGATTATTTCTTTTGAACGGCTTCTTCTGCTGACCGGGCTTGGACCCACTGAATCCGGCGTTGACTGTCGTGTCTTCAGTGTTGTCGCCGTTGTTTCGTCGCTTATGTCTGTTACGCCGTGGTTGCCGTTATTGTCGCGGCCATCCGAATTGCCAGACTGTGGCGTAGCACTGCTGCGAGCCAACCAACTGTCCTCACCTGCACAAAAGCGGGTCCTTAATGTTGTGAGAGCTGCCATGGACTTGGGTTTTTCCTGGCCGAGGTGTCGAGCGAGCCACTCGTCACGGATATTATGCTTGAAAGCCGCTAGGGCTTCGGTGTCCGGATAGTCAACTATTTGGTTCTTTTTTGGTTAGGAACCGAGTCCAGAATTTCCTGGCTGACTCTCCGGGCTGTTGAGTGATGTGGCTCAAGTCATCAGCGTCAGGTGGTCGCACATATGTGCCCTAGAAGTTGTCGAGGAATGCGTCCTCTGGGTTTTCCCAACTGCCAATGGAATTTGCTGGCAGGCTGTTTAGCCAGTGTCGGGCTAGTCCTTTGAGCTTAGGTGGAAGGTACTTGATGGCGTGTAGATCGTCTCCGTGGGCCATGTGAATGTGGAGAAGAAATCTTCGATCCATACTGCGGGGTCTGTTGTGCCATCGTATGATTCGATGTCTACGGGTTTAAACCCTTCTGGGAATTCATGATCCATTACTTCATTAGTGAAGCAGAGGGGGTGCGCGGCGCCTCTGTGCCGGGCTATGTGACTACGCAGGTCGAATTGCTCTGGATGGCTATATTCAGCCCGGCCGAACTTGTTGAAGGTGTGTCCGGCGTGACGGTCCTCATCGCGTACCGAGGCGCGCCCCCGCGATCCGTAGATCGATCTTGGCTGTCCCGTTTTGTTGCCCCGGGCCGTAGTATGTTGGCGTGGGGGTGTTGGCTGGTATGCGGACTGGTATGCTGTTTTATCCCGGCCACGAGGTGGCCGGTCAGTCGTATGGTGCTCGAGTCCGTATTCCTCGGCTGCCAGGACTTCCGTCCATCTATCTGTGAGCAGATCTTGATCAGCTTGGAGTTGCTGCTGTTTCTTTTTCAGGTTCCTCGCAGTGGCTATAAGCCGACACTTGAAGCGCTCCTGCTCTATGGGATCCTCAGGAACGCCGAACTCGTCGTCGCCGAGGCTAATCTCGTCTTCGGAAGGGGGCATGTAGCTGTTCTCCTCCGGGTATTCGTCCGTCGCCTGTTCTTCTGGGCTGACCTGCTCATCCTCCTGTTCGGCCTGCTCGAAGGCGGGCTGATCAGGGTTGTATTCTTCTTCGGAACCATTCGGATTGTTTTCGTCTCCTGGGCCGGTATTGGTGTGGCGGGGCTTGGAGTGGCGCCGACGGCGTCCATTCTTTGCTTTTTTCCCCGAGATTTTATCCTCCGTTGCCTCATCGCCCTTTGTTTCCTTTGGAGTGTCCACCATATATATATCATAAGAAGAGGTGGCTGTCCACCGCCCAGTGTGCGGTGGTTCATGTTCTTCTCCTGCATCGTCGTCCATACCGTCGATATCTTCGGAGTCGAAGTTCAGTACCTCGGTTAAGTCATCGACCGTTGCAATGAAGTGGGTGGTGGGTGGGCAACGAATTCCTTCGTCCTCTGCCTCCCACTCGAGCCGGACATAGTTCGGCGAAGAGCCTCCGGACAAAGAGAGAGACTTTAATGAGTCCAGCATGTCGCCAAAGGGCGAGTCTTTGGAAGATATCCACAGCGGTGAACTCCATTAGCGGAGCCATCCGCCCGACGGGCTCGGAGTGTCTGGATCTGGGCGGCGTCCGGATATGAATCAAGGGTTGGTCGCGGGCCACCGCAGAGGTAAGACCCGTGTTCGGCTCCACCACCGATGAGGGCGCGACCTGGGGGCGGGGTTCATCCCTCCGTCCTTAGGCAGCGCAGCCTGCTCCGGATCTAGGTCCGGAGATACTACGGGGGTGATGTCCCGAGCTTCGTCCGATGGCAGGTCTAAGCCGTGCTCGTCGAGACTGTCCGGTGCTCCTGACATGGGCCCAAATCCGTCGAAGATCAAGTCTCTGTGGATGTCCGCCATGTAGTTCAGGTTTCCGAACCTGACCTGGTGTCCAGGGGCGTAGCTGTCGATATGCTCCAGATGGCCAAGCGAGTTGGCCCGCAATGCGAAGCCGCCGAACACGAAGATCTGTCCGGGGAGGAAAGTCTCACCCTGGACAACGTCGTTGAAGCTAATTGGAGGAGCCATCGAGCCTGACGGCGACGACACAGAGGAACTCTCAATGAAAGCACCAATGTCGGTGTCAAAACCGGCGGATCTCGGGTAGGGGGTCCCGATCTGTGCGTCAAGGCTGATGGTAACAAGAAGTAAGGGACACAGGTGTTTACCCAGGTTCGGGTCCTCTCGACGGAGGTAAAACACTACTTCCTGCTTGATTAATATTGATGATATGGGTAGTACAAGAGTAGATCTACCACGAGATCATAGAGGCTAAACCCTAAGAGCTAGCCTATGATGGTATGAATGTAATTGTGATCGGCCTACTAAGGACCAACCTCTCCGGTTTATATAGGTACCGGAGAGGGTAGGGTTTACATGGAGTCGGTTACAAGGAAGGAAATATAATATCCGGATCGCCAAGCTTGCCTTCCACGCCAAGGAAAGTCCCACCCGGACACAGGCCGAAGTCTTGAGTCTTGTATCTTCACGCTTCAATAGTCCGGATGTTGTACACAGTCCGGCTGTCCGGATACCCCCTAATCCAGGACTCCCTCACCAGTAAAGAGACATTGCTGAGTTTTAGAAAAAAGAAAGACGTGCTCCTGTAGCTGGTTCGAATCCAAACCTAGACTATGACTATATATGGTGCTATGCTACTCTGCAAGTAATGAAACTGACATATCCAGCATTCACTTCTCCTCTTCTCTACTTACTCTGCCTAGCTTCAGAAGCTCTGGCCGCAGCAACCATGTCCGCTGGCTGCTCGTCCACCTACTCTTCAGCAGGCAACAACCAGATATGCGCCAAGTCGCCACCCGTACCATCGCCTGTGGGTCTCATCACACCCCCGCCGACATGCGCACTGTAGCCGATTGCTCATCGCAACCCGCTGCCGTTGGTGTGGTGCCACTGCTGCAAATCATGCAGAGTCATCCGTCGCGTCTCAACCACAATCCGCAACCCAGGCCGAGTCTTCTACAAATGCCCGAATCATGGGGTAATAATTTGTTTAAGTGTTGTTCTGCTGCTTTCAGTTGCAGATTTTTTTAATAGTTTGGTTGATGATCTTCCAATTTGATTCATGCAGAAAAGGGAAGATTCGTGTGATTTGTATTTCTAGGAAGTTCTGATGTGGGGAATGCAACTTCGCTGATTATTTGGTTGGTGAGGAATCCCAATACCAGCAGGTTGGGTTGTTGGACAAATGGCGAAGGAACGGCAGAAGAGGAAGTTGCGAGCGAAGGTTAAAGATGCAGTTCCTCGATCATGGCCAAGCAACATTCTGCTGAACGGCCTTGACAAACAATGAGGAGAAGAAAGAGCTTGTGAAGATAATGGGCAAAATTGATGTGCTCAGAGGATGATTGTCTCTTTATTTGCATTGTATGTAGCACTCGTGATGTATTCGATTAGCTACGACATGAGCACTTTGCTCAAACTAGTAATGAATGAAACACATGTAGCAGGCTGGGCGTAGTGTTGTGAACATCTAATGATTTCTATTAACGAAAATCATGGGGTATCCCCTTTTGCTCATATAAATAAATAAATAGCAGAGGCCCTGTCGGGTCAGCTTTGTTCTCATTCGAAGACGTCGAGCAAATTGTAGTCCAACAGCAAACTATGTCATCAAATTCAAGTTTCACAGCCAAATATGAGTACAACTAAACAACAATGTCATCATGTTTTAGTTGGCATACAATCACCAAACACAAATTAGCATACATAACACGTGATGTTCTCACAGCAAAATACTAAACAACATGTCACTACAAAAAAGATACACTTCTGTGATGATACGTGTTTGTCACAGTAGGTCGCGTTTTTTGTCATGCATGTACATCCATGACAAATTTATGACAGAGTCAAGATAGTCATACATGTGCTGTCGTAGAAGTGTTCCATGACATTACCAAAATTATCATCACGGAAGTGTCCACTTCCATGACGATAAATCGCGCGTCATAGAAGTGCTTTCGTCAAGGGTGACCGACACGTGGCATCCACTGTAATGGAACACCGTTAAGCTACCGGGTCGGATTTTGGATCCGATAACCCGTTAACAGCCCCAACCAATGGGAAATTTCCACGTGTAAAATTCTGATTGGCCGTCAGTGGGCCAGATGTCGCCCGTCCATTGGAGGAGACATGCCTATGGTACGTCGACACGTGGCTGGGCCCAACAGAGGCTCATATAGGTTAAAAAGGCCGGCCCAGTCAAAGGCACGTAGAACTTAATCAGGTACTAGTGGGCCAGCCCAATAACGTCCTGCTTAATAAAGGCCCATTTACAGACCGAAACCAGGTCTGGCCCATTAATTTTTTGCCCAATATTTGGGCCCATTTACGGCCCGAAGCCAGATCTGGCCCGTTAATTGTTCGCCCAATATTTGGGCCCATTTGCGCCCCGAAGCCAGATCTGGCCCGTTAATTGTTCGCCAAATATTCGGGCCCAACTACAGCTCAGTGACTTTCGACCTGTTAGACGCCTGATGTAGACATGGGCCCATTTCAGCCCGGTGTAACTTTCGGCCTGGGAATGGCCCATGCTTCCCATGGGCCATATATGGTCCGACGGGACATCGGGCCCACTAACGGCCCGTGCTAAAGGTGGCAACAGATAAGCCCAACGTGACTTTGGGCCTGTTAAAGGCCTGTCACGTAATTCGGCCCGTTGATGCCTGTACTAATCTTTCGGCCTCATAAAGGCCCATGATATCAGTGGGCCAACTAAGGCCCGAGATATGTTTCGGCCTGGTAATGGCCCGTGAGCTAACTGGGCCCATAACGGGCCGGTCTACATTTCGTCCTCCTGAAGGCCCGTCAACGACTAGTGAAAAATGAGGCCCAACATGCATTTTGGCCTGATAAAGGCCCGTGGTTTCATCTCGGCCGTAACGAGGCCGATACAATATTCACTGTTAATGGCCCAACGCTACAGGCCAAACTAAGCGCTGGTCGATAAAAGGCCCAACTAAAATATATGCCGGTGTAAGTTTGGGCCTGCCGCAATGTGTGAAGGCCCCAATCATTCGGGCCCAAGAAAGACGCAGGCTGGCCCAATTGTGGCCCGCTAAAAACCTGGCCCATTATCGAATGTTTCGGCCTGGTCAACTACATCTGATTTTTTTTCAGATAGCGAATGATGGCAGTAACTAGTAGGAATTAAGAACAAACCTACTCTATACAATAAATAAATTACGGCATATTAACTAAGAATAAATCTACACTATACAATAAAGGATTTAAGGTATATTACATCCACTGGGCATCGAAGTTCGCCACCGGTGATCATAAAGCATAACGAAGAAGAAGATTACAAAAGCTGGGCACCATTGCGGCGTAACATAATATCTTGAACCGAGACCACTTCCAAGACAGTTCAAGAAAGGTTAGCCTTGGGGAACTGCTGCATAAGCTGCTTGAGCAAGGCTGTGAGACCGCCTAGCATGTCGATCATAGCTTCCGGTGTAGCTGTTTAGCGATGAGGTTCTCATTGGTGTTCTGCGCAATCTTTCTTAGAGATAGGACTTCAAGTCGAAGTTGATTTGCAGAATGCCTTTCTGCTAGAACTTGGGACTGAAGAAGTCGAACTGATTCAGACAACGAATTCTGTGAGCTGTTTTGATTATTAGTCTCAAGTAACTTGAACACTGCATCAAGACAAGACTTTGGGGTTGTCTCGCTATCTTCAAGATGTTTTGCCTTCTTTGCTGCAATATATGTTGGGTTTGTCTCACAGCCTTCAGCAGACTTGTGCATGCCATCAGGCATATCACCCTGAAACAAAGCAGAGAGATGACATGTTTTGCACATGTATAAACAAAGATGATAACTGTTCTGTCAATTCTATCCAATTTCAAATTAGAAAATAAAGAGTAATTTCAAAATATCAATAGCATAATTTGGCATTGGTCATAATGCGGGGAGCTTCACCACACTACTGGATTACCATGTCAACATAACAAGCATAGATGAAGGGCAAAGAAAATCATTGTATCTATTTTTGGATAATGTGCATGGCATGTTTTTCATATTATCAGCCACATCAGTAAGATAAAACAGGAGATGACAAGGTGCAAACGTGGGCTGCTTCACCACACACTGGATTATAGATCCACAAAACCAAGCATACATATAGGGAGTATTAAGTAATGTGGATGGTATGAATAATAAATTTGGTTTTACAAGTAAAACTTAGAACTTGCGGTTCTTACGAACATGCATTTTGGTAGAAACAACAAACTAAACAGCGAGAAGCGATAGGGAGTATGAGCAAATTAAACAGCAGTTGAGGATAAAGGCTTTAGAAGGACTGACTTACATTAACATTAACACCGGCTTTATAATGCCCTTCTCCATGTCAAGGAAGGATAACTCAAGAATTTCAGCATAGAATCTTCTTCGTAAGCATTGCTGTACTCTACATTTTGTAGAGAGTAATTATAGATATGATAATACCGAAGGGATAGAGGATAATGAAGATAAGATGCAGATTGATGCTACATAATCAACTACCAATCCTGGAAGTACAAGCGTTACAGGACAAAATGTCTTGACAAGAGCAATGGGCTACACTTACGCACTTGCATTGTCTCATGTATTCTACTTGTTGGTAAGATTAAATATAGATCTGATCTTTTTAGTAAATGGTGGGCGAGGAGATAAGATGCGAATGCTACAAATGAACAATCCCTCTTCCCATAATACAAGAGTGTTTTGAACACTGGTGTCTTGTATAAAACGTTCTTATATTATGGGACGGAGGAGTAGCTGTTAATGTAAGTACAGTGATAGACCACATTCAGTCCTTACAAGAGGACTGCAGAGCTAAACCTCTTCAAAAGCATTGGGTTGATTCTAAATTTGTGTAAGAGTCCATACGGATCTTATAATGTCCACCAAATGGACGATTACAAGGCTAAACATGTGCAGTGATGCTACATAATCAAATAGATATGAAAGTAAGTATGGTCATACAGGGCAAGAGGTACTCACAAGAGCAATGCGATTATGCAAAGTATAGTTGCGAGATTCTGTGGTCCCTTGAGAGCGAATGTTCTTACGCTAATGATTTCAGTACAAGGGAGACATTAAGGCAAATGCAGAAATGTAGTTCAAATTGTGATGTGATATCATAGACAGTACCTTACGCTGCAGCGAGACCAATGTGTAACAAGATTATTCCAGTCATCGTCGGATAAATGTAGCACGGAGACTTTACAGAAATTTCGTTCGGAGGCTTGCCATCGAAGTGCGCTTGCCTCAGGTAGGAACGATACTTCATCAATGAGTGCTTGAAAAGCGCAACCAACTCTTGCTCGTCATCACAATCCAGTTTTCTCCTCGCCTATTTAAAAGAATGAAATCTTGTGTCTTACGTCGAGAAACATATGCGATAATGACCATGAATAACATTAGTACATTACTTACGCGTAAGTTGCGGAGGAAGACTGGAAATTGTTCTGTGTCTGCGAGTTCCTGACAACAACATAAGCTTCGTCTTCTAAACTGGGAAGAAATGGAACAGGGGTCCTATTTGCTGCAATTGGGGCTCTCTCTGGTTCGAAAAGGGATTTGGCAACTGGATTTGGTGTACTCTTTGCTGGAATGGGGGTTTCGTCATCTGGTGGTGCTATGTCAATGGCATAATCATCTTGTTTGCTGCAGTTGGGGTCTGTTGAGTTGGTGCATCAGAAATGACCAGTGTAGTAGGGCTAGAGTTGGGGTATTTTGTGGGTCAGGTGATATTGCAACTACACCTAATGGGCTATTTGATTTATCAGGTGCCACTACCTTTTCCAAATACTTTGCTTGTGCTCCTCCACGATCAGCAATCGCCCTCTTCCTTTTGAACGTCTGATACACAAGAACAGCATTTGAATGGATAAATATGGTATGATGAAAGATGGAATATGTACTGAAAATGGATAGCCAGGGCGTATTCACATACACAATGTGTAAACTAAGCTAATGGCAGTTCAACAAAGTAGAAGCAATGCAAAGCATCAGTTGCAAGATATGTGCGAGCAATGTAACCTTGGAAAGTTAGAGCAAGTACCTTGATGGGTGAATAAGATAGGGCATCTTCCTCTGACTCCTCCACTAGGGAGCTACATTGACTTAGGTCTCCCTCTAGCTCAGATTCACTGTTAGGATCATATTCTGAGCATGAATCTGGTGGTGGAGAGCGTTTGCATTGCATTGCATCAAGACTTTATTTCAGTCCTTAATGCCAAGTCTGACAGCCATGGCATTGTTCTGCTTTATTCTTTTCATGCGCGCAAGCTCATAATCATTATGATGTTGTTCAGAATCTGAGATTCATGAAAACATAAAAAGTAGTCAGATTATCTATGGAATGCATTGCGGATTCAACTCGGAGAGTGTCTTGTTGGGGAACGTAGCAAAAATTCTAAATTTTCCTATGTGTCACCAAGATCTATCTATGGAGAAACCAGCAACGAGGGGAAGGAGAGTGCATCTGCATACCCTTGTAGATCGCTAAGCGGAAGCGTTCAAGAGAACGGGGTTGAAGGAGTCGTACTCGTCGTGATCCAAATCACCGGAGATCCTAGTGCCAAACGGACGGCACCTCCGCGTTCAACACACGTACAGCCCGGTGACGTCTCCCATGCCTTGATCCAGCAAGGAGAGAGGGAGAGGTTGGGGAAGACTCCGTCCAGCAGCAGCACAATGGCGTGGTGGTGGTGGAGGAGCGTGGCAATCTTGCAGGGCTTCGCCAAGCACCGCAAGAGAGGAGAAGGGAGAGAGGTAGGGCTGCGCCAAGAGGGAGAGTTTCTCGCGTGTTGGCAGCCCTTAAGACCTCATGTATTTATAGGGGAGAGGGAGGAGGGTGCGCCCACTCTAGGGTTTCCACCCCAAGGGGTGCGGCAGCCCCCAATCCCATCTATGGGTGGCGGCCAAGGGGGGGAGAGGGGGAAACTTGCCCCCCAAGCTAGGTGGGGCGCCCCCCTCCCCAAACCCTAGGCGCCTTGGGCCCTTGTGGGGGGGCGCACCAGCCCACCTGCGGCTGGTCCCCTCCCACACTTGGCCATGCAGCCCTCCGGGGCCGGTGGCCCCACTTGGTGGACCCCCAGGACCCTCCCAGTGGTCCCGGTACGTTACCGATAAAACCCGAAACTTTTCCGGTGACCAAAACAGGACTTCCCATATATAAATCTTTACCTCCGGACCTTTCCGGAATTCCTCGTGACGTCCGGGATCTCATCAGGGACTCGAACAACATTCGGTAACCACATACAAACTTCCTTTATAACCCTAGCGTCGCCAGACCTTAAGTGTGTAGACCCTACGGGTTCGGGAGACATGTAGACATGACCGAGGCGTTCTCCGTCAATAACCAACAGCGGGATCTGGATACCCATGTTGGCTCCCACATATTCCACGATGATCTCATCGGATGAACCACGATGTCAAGGACTCAATCGATCCGTATACAATTCCCTTTGTTTAGCGGTATTGTACTTGCCGAGATTCGATCGTCGGTATACCGATACCTTGTTCAATCTCGTTACGGCAAGTCTCTTTACTCGTTCCGTAACACATCATCCGTGATCAACCCCTTGGTCACATTGTGCACATTATGATGGTGTCCTACCGAGTGGGCCAGAGATACCTCTCCATTTACGGGTGACAAATCCGATCTCGATTCGTGCCAACCCAATGACACTTTCGGAGATACCTATAGTGCACCTTTATAGCCACCCGATTCGTTGTGACGTTTGGTACACCAAAGCATTCCTACGGTATCCGGAGTTGCACAATCTCATGGTCTAAGGAAAAGATACTTGACATTAGAAAAGCTTTAGCATACGAACTACGATCTTTGTGCTAGGCTTAGGATTGGGTCTTGTCCATCACATCATTCTGCTAATGATGTGATCCCGTTATCAACGACATCCAATGTCCATGGTCAGGAAACCGTAACCATGTGTTGATCAACGAGCTAGTCAACTAGAGGCTTACTAGGGACATGGTGTTGTCTATGTATCCACACATGTATCTGAGTTTCCTATCAATACAATTATAGCATGGATAATAAACGATTATCATGAACAAGGAAATATAATAATAACTAATTTATTATTGTCTCTTGAACATATTTCCAACAGTCTCCCACTTGCACTAGAGTCAATAATCTAGTTCACATCGTCATGTGATTAACACTCACACGTCACATCGCCATGTGACCAACACCCAAGAGTTTACTAGTGTCACTAAACTAGTTCACATCATCATGTGATTAAGACTCAATGAGTTACGGGGTTTGATCATGTTTTGCTTGTAGAGAGGTTTTAGTCAGCGGGTGCGCAACATTCAGATCCGTATGTACTTCATAATTCTCTATGTCATATTATAGCGCTGCTTCCACGCTCCACTTGGAGCTATTCCAAATGGTTGCTCCACTATCGTATCCGGTTTACTACTCGAGTCATTCGGATAGGCGTTAAAGCTTGCATCGGCGTAACCCTTTCGCCGAACTCTTTATCACCTCCATAATCGAGAAATATGTCCTTATTTACTCCAACGACAATTTAGACCGCTATCTGGTGATCCACTCCTTGATCACCTTTGTACCCTCTTGCCAGACATGTGGCAAGGCACACATCATGTGCGGTACATAGCATAGCATACTGTAGAGCCTACGTCTAAAGCATAGGGGACGACCTTCGTCCTTTCTCTCTGTTCTGTCGTGGTCGAGCTTTAAGTCTTAACTTCATACCTTACATCTCGAGGCAAGAACTCCTTCTTTGGTGATTCATCTTGAACACTTTCAAGATCATGTCAAAATACGTGCTCATTTGAAAGTATTATTAAGCATTTTGATCTATCCTCATAGATCTCGATGCTCAATGTTCAAGTAGCTTAATCCAGGTTTTCTATTGAAAACCATCTTTCAAATAACCCTATATGATTTCCAGAAATTCTACATCATTTCTGATCATCAATATGTCAACAACATATACTCATCAGAAATTCTATAGTGCTCCCACTCACTTCTTTGGAAATACAAGTTTCTCATAAACTTTGTATAAACCCAAAATCTTTGATCTTCTCATCAAAGCGCACATTCCAACTCCGAGATGCTTACTCCAGTCCTTAGAAAGGATCGCTGGAGCCAGCATACCTTCTAGCATCCTTAGGATCGACAAAACTTTCTGATTTTATCACATACAACTTTTCCTTAGAAAACTGGTAAGGAAACTCATTTTGACATCCATCTGCCAGATTTCATAAATGCAGCTTATGCTAACATGATTCCGACGGACTTAAGCATCGCTACGAATGAGAGAATCTCATCGTAGTCAACTCCTTGAACTTGTGAAAAACTCTTTGCCACAAGTCGAGCTTCATAGACGGTGATATTACCGTCCACGTCCGTCTTCTTCTTAAAGATCCATTTATCTAAATGGCTTGCCGATCATCGGGCAAGTCCACCAAAGTTCATGCTTTGTTATGATACATGGATCCTATCTCGGATTTCATGGCTTCTAACCATTTGTCGGAATTTGGGCCCACCATTGCTTCTCCATAGCTTGTAGGTTCATTGTTTTCTAGCAACATGACCTTCAAGACAGGATCACCGTACCACTCCGAAGCAGTACGCGTCCTTGTCGTCCTACGAGGTTCGGTCGTGACTTGATCCGAAGATTCATGATCACTATCATAAGCTTCTACTTTAATTGGTGTAGGTGCCACAGGAACAACTTCCTGTGCCCTGCTACACACTGGTTGAAGTGATGGTTTAATAACCTTATCAAGTCTCCACCATCCTCCCACTCAATTCTCGAGACAAACCTTTCCTCGAGAAAGGACCCGATTCAAGAAACAATCCCTATTGCTTTCGGGTCTGAATTAGGAGGTATACCCAACTGTTTTGGGTGTCCTATGAAGATGCATTTTATCCGCTTTGGGTTCGAGCTTATCAACCTGAAACTTTTTCACATAAGCGTCGCAGCCCCAAACTTTTAAGAAATGACAGCTTAGGTTTCTCTAAACCATAGTTCATACGGTGTCATCTCAACGGAATAACGTGGTGCCCTATTAAAGTGAGTGCGGTTGTCTCTAATGCCTAACCCATGAACGATAGTGGTAATTCGATAAGAGACATCATGGTATGCCCCATATCCAATAGGGTGCATCTATGATGTTCGGACACACCATCACACTATGGTGTTCCAGGCGGTGCTAGTTGTGAAACAATTTCCACAGTGTCTCAATTGTGTACCAAACTCGCAACTCAGATATCCATCTCTATGATCACATCACAGACATTTTATCCTCTTGTCACGAAGATCTTCAACTTCACTCTGAAATTACTTGAACCTTTCAATAATTCAGACTTGTGTTTCATCAAGTAAATATACTCAACATCTACTCGAATCATCTGTGAAGTAAGAACATAACGATATTCATCTGCATGCCTCGGCACTCATTGGACTGCACACGTCAAAATGTGTTACTTCCTACAAGTTGCTTTCTTGTTCCATTTTTTGAAAGCGAGGCTTTCGGTCATCTTGCCCATGTGGTATGATTTGCATGTCTCAAGTGATTCAAAATCAAGTGAGTCCAAGCGGTCCATCTGCATGGAGTTTCTTCATGCGTATACACCAATAGACATGGTTCGCATGTCTCAAACTTTTCAAAAACGAGTGAGTCCAAAGATCCATCAACATGGAACTTCTTCATGCGTTTTATACCAATATGACTCACATGGCATTGCCACAAGTAAGTGGTACTATCATTACTATCTTATATCTTTTGGCATGAAAATGTGTATCACTACGATCGAGATTCAATAAACCATTCCTTTAGGTGCAAGACCATTGAAGGTATTATTCAAATAAACAGAGTAACCATTATTCTCCTTAAATGAATAACCGTATTGCGATAGACATAATCCAATCATGTCTATGCTCAAGCATAAACACCAAATGCAATTATTTAGGTTTAACACCAATCTCGTTGGTAGAGGGCGTCGCGATGCTTGATCACATCAAGCTTGGAAAACTTCAACACATATCGTCGGATCACCTTTAGCTAGTCTCCGTTTATTCCGTAGCTTTTATTTCGAGTTACTAACACTTAGCAACCGAACCGGTATCTTAATAACCTGGTGCTACTAGGAGTACTAGTAAAGTACACATTAACATAATGCATATCCAATATACTTCTATTGACCTTGCCAGCCTTCTCATCTACCAAGTATCTAGGGTAATGCTGCTCCAGTGGCTGTTCCCCTTATTACAGAAGCACTTAGTCTCGGGTTTGGGTTCAACCTTGGGTTTCTTCACTAGAGCAGCAACTGATTTTCTGTTTCATGAAGTGTCCCTTCTTGCCCGTGCCCTTCTTGAAACTAGTGGTTTCACCAACCATCAACAATTGACGCTCCTTCTTGATTTCTACTTTCGCGGTGTCAAACATCACGAATACCTCAAGGATCATCATATCTATCCCTGAAATGTTATAGTTCATCACGAAGCTCTAGCAGCTTGGTGGCAATGACTTTGGAGAAACATCACTATCTCATCTGGAAGATCAACTCCCACTCGATTCAAGTGATTGTTGCACTCAGACAATCTGAGCACAAGCTCAACGATTGAGCTTTTCTCCCTGAGTTTGCAGGCTAAGAAAATCGCCAGAGGTCTTATACCTCTTGACGTGGGCACGAGCCTGAAATCCCAATTTCAGCCCTCGAAACATCTCATATGTTCCGCGACGTTTCAAAAAACGTCTTTGGTGCCTCAACTCTAAACCGTTTAACTGAACTATCACGTAGTTATCAAAAATGTGTACGTCAGATGTTCACAACATCCACAGACGACGTTCGAGGTTCATCACACTTAGCGGTGCATTAAGGACATAAGCTTTCTAGTGATCGCATAATCGCTACTATCAACTTTCAACTATATTTTCTCTAGGAACATATCTAAACAGTGGAACTAAAGCGCGAGCTTACGACATAATTTGCAAAGATCTTTTGACTATGTTCAGGATAATTAAGTTCATCTTATGAACTCCCACTCAGATAGACATCCCTCTAGTCATCTAAGTGATTACATGATCCGAGTCAACTAGGCCGTGTCCGATCATCACGTGAGACGGACTAGTCATCATCGGTGAACATCTTCATGTTGATTGTATCTACTATCGACTCATGCTCGACCTTTCGGTCTCTTGTGTTCGAGGCCATGTGCGTACATGCTAGGCTCGTCAAGTTAACCTAAGTGTTTGGCGTGTGTAAATCTGGCTTACACCCGTTGTATGTGAGCGTAAGAATCTATCACACCCGATCATCACGTGGTGCTTGAAGCGACGAACTTTCTCAGCGGTGCAGTTAGGGGAACACTTTCTTGAAATTTTAATGAGGGATCATCTTATTTATTACCGTCGTTCTAAGCAAATAAGATGTATAAACATGATAAACATCACATGCAATCAAATAGTGACATGATATGACCAATATCATTTTTCTCCTTTTGATCTCCATCTTCGGGGCTCCATGATCATCATCTTCACCGGCATGACACCATGATCTCCATCATCATGATCTCCATCATCGTGTCTCCATGAAGTTGTCTCGCCAACTTATTACTTCTACTACTATGGCTACCGGTTAGCAATAAAGTAAAGTAATTTACATGGCGTTGATCAATGACACGCAGGTCATACAATAAATAAAGACAACTCCTATGGCTCCTGTCGGTTGTCATACTCATCGACATGCAAGTCGTGATTCCTACTACAAGAACATGATCAATATCATACATCACATATCATTCATCACATTCTTCTTGGCCATATCACATCACATAACATACCCTGCAAAAACAAGTTAGACGTCCTCTAATTGTTGTTTGCATGTTTTACGTGGCTGCTATGGGTTTCTAGCAAGAACGTTTCTTACCTATGCAAAACCACAACGTGATATGTCAATTGCTATTTACCCTTCATAAGGACCCTTTTCATCAAATCCGATCCGACTAAAGTGGGAGGCGGCACCGCTAGCCACCTTATGCAACAAGTGCATGTCGATCTGTGGAACCTGTCTCACGTAAGTGTACGTGTAAGGTCGGTCCGGGCGCTTCATCCCACAATGCCGCCGAATCAAGATTGGACTAGTAACGGTAAGCATATTGAACAAAATCAACGCCCATAACTACTTTGTGTTCTACTCGTGCAAAGAATCTACGCAATAGACCTAGCTCATGATGCCCTTCTTTGGGGAGCGTGGCAGAAATTCTAAATTTTCCTCGTGTCACCAAGATCTATCTATGGAGAAACCAGCAACGAGGGAAGGAGAGTGCATCTACATACCCTTGTAGATCGCTAAGCGAAGCGTTCAAGAGAACGGGGTTGAAGGAGTAAATGCAGCGTCGTGATCCAAATCACCGGAGATCCTAGTGCCGAGCAGACGACACCTCCGCGTTCAACACACGTACAGCCGGTGGCGTCTCCCATGCCTTGATCCAGCAAGGAGAGAGGAGAGGTTGGGAAGACTCCGTCCAGCAGCAGCACTGTGGCGTGGTGGTGGTGGAGGGCGTGGCAATCCTGCAGGCCGCCAAGCACCGCAAGAGAGGAGAAGGGAGAGAGGTAGGGCTGCGCCAAGAGGGAGAGTTTCTCGCGTGTTGGCAGCCCTCAATACCTCATGTATTTATAGGGGATAGGGAGGAGGGTGCGCCCCCTCTAGGGTTTCCACCCCAAGGGGTGCGGCAGCCCCCAGTCCCATCTATGGGTGGCGGCCAAGGGGGGAGAGGGGGAAACTTGCCCCCCTCCCCAAACCCTAGGCGCCTTGGGCCCTTGTGGGGCGCACCAGCCCACCTGGGGCTGGTCCTCCCACACTTGGCCCATGCAGCCCTCCGGGGCAGTGGCCCCACTTGGTGAACCCAGGACCCTCCGGTGGTCCCGATGCGATACCGATAAAACCGAAACTTTTCGGTGACCAAAACAGGACTTCCCATATATAAATCTTTACCTCCGGACCATTCCGGAACTCCTCGTGACGTCCGGGATCTCATCCGGACTCGAACAACATTCGGTAACCACATACAAACTTCCTTTATAACCCTAAGCGTCATCGAACCTTAAGTGTGTAGACCCTACGGGTTCGGGAGACATGTAGACATGACCGAGGCGTTCTCCGGTCAATAACCAACAGCAGGATCTGGATACCCATGTTGGCTCCCACATATTCCACGATGATCTCATCGGATGAACCACGATGTCAAGGACTCAATCGATCCGTATACAATTCCCTTTGTCTAGCGGTATTGTACTTGCCCGAGATTCGATCGTCGGTATACCGATACCTTGTTCAATCTCGTTACGGCAAGTCTCTTTACTCGTTCCGTAACACATCATCCGTGATCAACCCCTTGGTCACATTCTGCACATTATGATGATGTCCTACCGAGTGGGCCCAGAGATACCTCTCCGTTTACGGAGTGACAAATCCGATCTTGATTCGTGCCAACCCAAAGACACTTTCGGAGATACCTGTAGTGCACCTTTATAGCCACCCGATTACGTTGTGGCGTTTGGTACACCCAAAGCATTCCTACGGTATCCGGGAGTTGCACAATCTCATGGTCTAATGAAAAGATACTTGACATTAGAAAAGCTTTAGCATACTGAACTACGATCTTTGTGCTAGGCTTAGGATTGGGTCTTGTCCATCACATCATTACGCTAATGATGTGATCCGTTATCAACGACATCCAATGTCCATGGTCAGGAAACCGTAACCATCTGTTGATCAACGAGCTAGTCAACTAGAGGCTTACTAGGGACATGGTGTTGTCTATGTATCCACACATGTATCTGAGTTTCCTATCAATACAATTATAGCATGGATAATAAACGATTATCATGAACAAGGAAATATAATAATAACTAATTTATTATTGTCTCTAGAGCATATTTCCAACATGTCTCCCTATAAACCCCTGCATATGCAAAGTTCACCTCCCCAACCGTGCTGACCAGACCACACACAGAAATACAAACCCCTTATGTCTCTATAACAGGCAGGCACACATTTCAAAACTGAAGTAGGAACATTAGAATCATATGAAATTCGTATTTGAACAAATAAACTAAGCAATTATGAGTGGCGTAATGTTTAGCTTCAAGGGTGGAGTGTTTGTAGTGCGACACAAAGCAAGTAGGCAGATTGTATTCCATGTAAAAGATCAAAACCTATGTAAAAGCTGGAAATGACACTTTCTTTCTATACAATGCAGTGTTCGTTACCCACACATGATGGAAGAGATCACATAGAGAAATACTATTCACTCAGGTCTACGGTTCCAGTATTTAGAAACAGGGTGGTCCACCCTAATAGAATATTGACAACAAATATGAGAAGGCAAGCATAGATGTAGTGAATAAATCATTTACTTCTGAGCTTATTAGGACAAGTATGCAGAATTGTAACTGTAGTAAGAGACTGTCCAAAATCTGAATGAAGAAGTTTGTCTAGCACTTATTGTTTGCAACTAATCGACGTGAATAATTGGATATTATATCAAATGAGTAAGAAAGACAAGTAAAATTGTCAACAAACCTGGCTTGCAGTAGTAATCTGGGTCAATGTCACTACGACCAACAATCCAAAATAACTAGTTTGTGTTCCGAGGGCCGGAATTTTGAAAACCCTGTGAACTTTAGAGGTACTAAAGATTACCGAAATACATCTGAACCATTAAGTGTAGGTAGCACTGAGCACACAACAAACCCTAATGACAGTCCTTCCTAATGACTAATGAATCAATTAGAAAATGGGTGATGAGGAGTGGCTGCTGAGTGTTGAGGGCGTATCTCGGGATAAATCGGGTTGGCTTGGTGGGTGCTGCACACTGAGCCTGAACAATTTGGGAAGGTAGGCGCAGGCGCGCCCGGCAACAGTGGCGTTGTTGGGCGGCGGCTCCTAACCTCTGTTAGTCGGCGTCTCCTCCTAGAGTCATGCCGTCAGGGGACGGCAAGTCGCCAGGCAGGCGGCGGTGGGGGTAGTAGAGATCGGAAGCGCAGCAGAGAGAGAGGGGAATCGGGGCTGGGACAACCCAAAATCCCGGGTGGGCTGGCCCACCGTGGGCACCCTGTAGAGATACACACCCGAGCGGCGAACATGCATTTTTAAACTAATTTAGGAACATTTAGCTGACCAATTAAACAACTCTGTTTTAATAATATCAGATTCATATTTGAACATCTAAGCTTGTTTAGCTTGATGCGTGGAGCAGTGTTATTATGACACGAAGCACGTATTCTGATCGTATAGTGATCATAAAAGGGGGAAACTCTAAGCATATTATTTTAAGCAAAAGAGGGTTTCCCCTCTTATTTTTATTAAAGAAACCACCACGGAACCAACATGATCAATTAAACCCTAAGCATGATCAATTAAACCGTATTATGGTTGTGCCATGGCAGATTTGAAGCTGCAAACCGGAGAAATGATATTTAGCATCCATTGTTTGCTTCGAATTAAGAACTAAATTCTAAGAGCTGAAAAGAAAGTAGAGTAACCAAGTTAAGATCTATTTTCTGGTTGAGATCAAAAAGTTGAGGAGATATGAAGTACCACCTCTCTTGCGGCGCCGTGTAGGCATCGGGGGTGCGATGGCTGTCGGTGGCGTTGAAGCAGATCTGCGACGGTAGACGGGTGCATCGGGGGATAAGTCCCTTTGCGATGGAAGAGATGGTCGTGTGAGCGGCCCCGACAAAGAGGACGACGGCGCCGATGAAGCGAGAGGACGCGATGCAAGGCTATTGGTCCGTCGCCGTGGATGAGAAACGTCCATCTCTAGTAGTGGACGACGCGGTCTTGGTAGGCGCTCCGGCATGGTGGAGGACGGTGGCGATGGATGTGGTGGAGGACGGTGGAGATGGATGGGGTGGCGGACGGAGGCTGGTGTGGGGATGGGGTGTTCTAGCGCGGATGGTGTATGAATGGGAAAATGGAGGGAGAGGTACGGGGAACCATGTTTTTGAGACGCGCCTGTCTGAAATATGGGAAATTTATGAACTTAGCCCCCATTTAAAATTTGGACGTCTCGTCTGTTGGGGATAGGACGGTAATCTCGCATCTCGCCAATATTTGCCCAGAGCAATTTCGGGCGAGGAGAGGGTGGTTGGCGCCCATGGTTGGCGCCCATGGTGTATGAACAGGGCTGACAGGTAGGGCGGTTGTGTCACGTCTGAGTGAAGTTACAAACCTGCCCCTATTGAAAATATTTGCCTACATCGATTTCGGCCGAGTCGAGTTTGTTTTGTTGCCCACCGTGTATGAATGGGGAATGGAGGGAGAAACAGAGGTCTTTCGGACAAGCTTGAATCAAATGTGTTTTGCCGCCCCTGTTTGACGCCCACCGTGTCGGAATGGGCTCAGAGGCGGTCGTGTCACGTCCAATTGAAGTTACTAACCTACCCCTATTTAGAGCAGTGGAAATCGGGCCGATGGATTGTCCGTGTAATGGGTAGACAGTAATTTCCATCTCCCAAACACTTGGCTTTAGGCAGCCGATGTGGGAGTGGACATTTTGCTGCTTCTTTCGAATTTTGGGACAATAAGAATCCACGTTTACCCTGGCAACTAAATTCGAATCCATTTTGTATTTCTATATGAATCTTTATAAATCATTCTATGTGTTTTTATATATCTTCAAAAGGACGACAAAGATGTATTCCACTGTCATATATGAATATGGTTTACAAATGTCGATACTCAAATTCAGAAACTAGTATCCAGTTTAAGGTGAATTCAAATATTTGGAACACTTCATGTCCAACTCAAATGTCACACGCAGCATAATGTGTACTCTCATTTAGATATGTACACAAGCGATGTATCAAGATTCAAATACCGAGTCAATCAACCAAGAATGTACAGAACTAACAGACATATAAACACTTATAGAGTATATGGATCAATAATATCAACTAACATACATAAGCCAGGCCGCTGTACTTTTTTTGGCTACAACAGCATCCTTTTTTAGCCACATCTTGGCCCTTTCCGATCGTGCCACTTATGGTCCATCTATACTACTACTATTGCTGAATGCACATTCAGCCCGATTAACATATTTGTAGGTCTGCACAGCAATCCAAATGAAATGTCTCCAGTCTTATCAATTAATACAGACTTGTGCTCAAATAAAATTACAAACCAAAAACAAAAAAAACAATTATTACATGATCTCTAAAACAAATGGTTTGATTGATTACATGAACAGACAACACAAAGGTTATTCAACTATGGAAAGAACATTTCACCTATGATTTACCAAGTAGGAATTTAATTTCCTTTTTTCCCTCAGGACCTTAACAATCTGGCCAGTCTCAGCTTGCTTCATTTTGAAATCCACCAAATATTTAATGGTTGTCTTGAGTACTGCTTGTGATTGTGCTGTTTGCTTCCTCAACATGTCAACTTCATCTCTAAGTGTAGAAGCAGAATCTCTTTCTACCATGTAACATCCCAAAATTCTAAAATTTGGGATGTTATAATAATTAAAATATATGATTGTTTGATTGATTGTTGAGTGATTGATTGAGTGAAATTAATTGGAATTTTAAACTTTTGAAGTTTTGTTGAGAGGGAATAAAAGGACTTTCCAAAAAAAAATTATGTTTGAAAATATTTGAATTTGGAAATATTTCAAACTTCATGCCACTCAATGATCCTCATGATTTCTTCAATGAAAGAGAGTGGGAAGTAAAGAAAAATTTCATTTTGAATTTGTCATTTAAATTTTGTTTTTAACTCAAAGTGGCATTTGAGTTTTATTCAAAAACTTTCCTGACAAAGAACACTTGAACAAAAGTGTTTAGAGGGAGTAACATGACACCCCAAAAATGTTGGAATAAATTTACCATAGAGTTTTTAGAGTCATTTGGATTTTTGTTTGAATAAAAAAATGGTTTTTCCAAAAAGTATTTTATTTGCCCATGGAAAATATCCCATTAAACTGGGCTTATTTTTCTGATCGTTTTTATATATAATACTCCTATATTTTATTTTTTTAAATGATTTTTATTCGCGGATTATTTTTTAAAAAGGAAATGTATTTTTTTTTTGGGGCCAAATCTGACCCAATCACGCCAGATCATCTCCTTCCTCACGAACTGGATTTCGTTCCCGAGCACAGCCGCGTCGGCCATCGCCGGAGATCGCGGGATTCGCGAAATCCCTTGCCCCCTCCTCCAAACCGACCTACCCCCCCTATAAATGGCCACCTCCCGCACCCATCCCCGCACCTAGAGCCGCCTCTCCTCGCCCCACACTACCGCGCCACCTCGCCGGAGTTCGCCGGACCACCACCGCCATTGCCGCCCCGCCCCACCACCTCCAGCCATCCCAGCCACCCACCGACCCCCACCACTCGCTCCGCCCCGCTCTGCCGCCCCGACCATCCTTTCCCCGACGCGGAGGGCCACGGAGGTCGCGGAGCTCCACAGGACCCCATCACCGGAACTGCTACAGTAAATCCCGACCTACTGTTCATTTCTTTTTCGTTCTGTTTTTAAAACAGAATAGTTTCAATCTTGTAAAATCCATAGTTAATTATCTACGAGGTATTTTTGAGTGATTCCAACTACCTTGGATCACAAATTTTATGAAGTTTCTGTTAGTTCAATTTTATTTCACATTTGAGCAGTTTAAATTTGTGTTTGTATGAATTTTCTCAAATCACTAGATTTGGGCTATTTTGAGTTAGGAATATTATTTTCGACCGATTCTTTTTGCTCCTGGTCTCTAGGACCTTTGTTTATCCAGTAGTATTTAGTATTTTATTTTTAGGTTAATTTAAACTAGGATTTTAGCAAAACAGTACTGTTTTACTTATAGTTCTGTTTTAGCCTTTTCTTTATTGTTTTTTATTTTTGTCACTTTGACAAAATTAGTTGTGTTCTGTTAGACAACAGGAGAAAATTTTATTTTATTTTAAAAATTTATTTTCCTTAGTTTTGTATGAAACCTTCTATAGGTCATAGTTAGAGTTTTATAAAAGCTTTTTATTTGTTTCCTTTTGCAAATAAAATTTTATGAAAAATACTTTCTGTTAACTTAGTTGTTTTACTTTTTATTTTCTGTTAAATTATTAGTTTAGTGTTTTAATTGCTGTTAAGTTTTTTTACTTAGGGCAAAACTATGTTAGATGCTTGTAGCAAAGTCATAGATTTTCGTTAGTAGTTTTTCTTTCTAGTTTTATTTGAAGCTTCTTTGGACTTTGTTGGAGTTTTATTATTGAGTTTTTTTTGTTTTAATTGTTATTTTGAGTGTTAGTATTGCTTGCTAGAATGATTGCTTATGTGAATGCTATGTTTGACTTGTATAGATTTTCTTTGGAGAGTGACGAATAGTTCTATCAAATTTTGTGAGAGTGTTGTTATCTTCATCAACGTACCAGGCAAGTTCACTTTGACCATGCTTTCATACCCATGTTTTATTGCATTTAGTGGCATCTTTGCAACAACCCTCCAGTAGTGATATTGAATTGTTGTAGTTGAGTAGTATGCATGAGGTAGGAACCCATCACCCTGTTCCCGGGACGTTATTTATTTTAATGCTACGCTATAGTAGACGGGGTTTGGTATGAGTGCACGAGAGTGGCGTGAAGAAGGAGGACTCTACGTCAATGACGACAACTCCATGATGGCATCTTCAAGGACTGCATCTTCAAGGCCTCAAGACTTCAAGACTCGAGACAAGAATTCAATACACACTACTGGGTGAAGGTCGGTTGACGGGCACCCTGGAGAAACCAGTGGATGTCCGGGATGCATGGACAAGCGCCATGACATCTTGCGGAAAGCTTCACCCAGACTCAAAGAGATGGAAGAATACTTCATGCCCGGAAGCTTACCTGTGCAACCGCAAGTCACTATGGGCTCTGGCTTGGTTGACCTTAGTTGTGACTCTGGCTGGGACGGTGCTAGCAGATGTAGGACTACGATAGGATTGGATGAGCACCGGACAGTGGTCAGGGGAACTCTTCGGAAGATCCTGTTTTGGTCGTCTTGTTCTCAAACACCCTGAAGTGCGAGAACGTAAAAGAGGGATCGGATCTTGCGGGTAAAGTGTACAAACCTCTGCAGAGGGTTAAAACCTAATCGATTAGCCGTGTCCCCGGTTACGGACAACTTGAGCCTCTGGACTTGGATCTATCTCGGAACTCTCAACACCGGACTGATAACTTAATTGTGGGCAACTTATGATGATTTGGGCTATGAGACATCGGTTGGCGGAACCATGTCATGATAGAAAACTCCATAGTACAGACTCCAGTTATTCCTTTGATGTAGGGAAAATAAAACCAACTTTTATGCAAAACAAAACTCAGACACAGAGCCACAAAGCCATATTGCATATAGTATAGTTTTATCATCTGTTTTCTCATGTTGTGATCTTGTCGGTACATTCAATGTACTAACCTACACGGCTGCAACGTATCATGTTGCGATACTTTCTTCCTACGAGTAAAATGCAGTGCAGGGTTACGGTCTACACTCAACTGCCGATGTCGTTAATGGGACTCCATACCCGACTATTTGTTTCGCTGTGACTTATGAGGTATACATCAGTTTACGTTATTTATACATGTGATTGCACTTTGATATATACATTGATGTCTGTGTGCAAAGCATCTTGATCCGAGGATGGCACAGATACACAGAGGCTTGACCGTCTGAGGTCGGGTCGCTACAGATATGGTATCAGAGCACATGTTGACTGTAGGACGTGACCCTAGAAATCGGAAAGTCCTTGGACAGGATATCTCTAAAACTTGGTTTTCAAAAATACCCTTACTTCTCACCTTTTCAGATTTTGTCAAATAGTCCCTCTTACCTCAAATAGTTAGAATATACCCCTTTTCCCTTTTGACCACACGAAGAATCAACTGAAGCCGCTCCAAGAAGGACAAGATATCGGATAACTGATGGCCTCTTCAGAGTAAAGAGGATTTCACCATGCATTAGAAGAATTGAAGCTACAACAGTTGAAGACTCTGAAGACTTGAAGAATCTGAAGAATTATTTGACCTTTAGAAGACCAAACCCCTGTTACACACTTACGTTAGATGCGGCGATTTGTGAGCTGTCATTTGTTTGATGTTTTCCGACAGCCACAAAGTAAACCCCGTTTCTTCAAAAACTATTGTTTGTATTGTGTGTATCCCTCTCCACCTCTCTCATATCTCATCCCAAAACTTTTGGACCCATTAGATGATGAATGAAGTTGGACCGGTATTCTCTGGACCGGAAACCCAGCCGGAGGCAGAGCTATGGATTCAGAACATGGAGAATCACTTCGGGAGCAATTTGGTTTCAAGGAAGAATGAAGTATCGTACGCTCTTCAGTACTTTGAAGGAAGTGTTTTAACATGGTGGCAGATGCATCAAGCTATACAGGGATGGAATGGAGCAAAGACTTGGGAAGAATTCAAGAAGACTCTGACAAGATCTCGTCTTATCCGGAAGCACCATGATACACCAAGAAATAAACCTTGTGCCTACAAGATTTGCAGAGAAATAGGACACACCCAGGAGGAACACAAGGATGGATGCCCTCATTGTGAGGAGAAACACCCAGCTGAGGAATGCCCAACTAGTCAGGTGACTTGTTTCTTGTGTGAAGGAACCACCCACTACCCGACTCAGTGTCACATTTACCCCATGGTGCAACAAACTATTCAGGAGCAGGAAGAAGGAATGAAAGAAGCCCTCCGAGAAGTTATGAAAGAACACTGTGATGAAGGAATGTGTTGAAGACCACGATGGAGAAGGCCTCAACAGATTTTACTCCAATGCCTGCTATTCATGTGGAGAAGAAGGACATTTTCACAAGATTGCACCAAGGAAAGAAAAGAGTATCGGGATACTTCCGACGGAAGCAATAGAGTTTGATCCACAGGGAATAGAAGGTTTGATCAGAACGAAGAAACCCAGGAAGAGAAAACAAAGACACCCTCAGAACAACCCAATTTCTGCAAAGAGGGACAAGAGTCATATTACCTGTTTTGAATGTAAGGACGTCGGGCATTATGCCAATCATTGTCTTGAAAGGAAGCAAGGAACTCAAGGAGCAGGCACCATCTCCAAGAAGCCCAAAGACTTATCGAAAGTTATTTGTTTTCATTGCAAGGAAGCAGGACATTATGCTACTAAATGTCCCGACAAGATGAAAGCTGGAGTTGAGTAGTTGGAATTTTGATATTGGAAACAAGAGTAGTAGAAAGCAATTTCATTTTCATGAGTTCGATGAGTTGAGTTATGTAATGGGTGCTCAGAGATTGTAATGAATGCATGAATCAATAAAGTTAAGGTGTGATGATTTCATATGTTGAATTTTATGAGTTGTTACTCCATGAACAAAGAGTTTTGACCATTTTCGAGGATATGAGAAAAATATGGTCTATGGAAGAATTTGTGCATTTCAAGGGTGGTAGTACCCTGTGAGGACACCTGGCCCATGGAAATGATAATGATATTCCACGGAGTGAAGTTTGGACAAAATAAGTTGGAGTTTAATTTGATATGATCGATATGAAGAAAGGAAGTACTGATGGAATTAAAGTAGGTGTAATGTTGGAATATGGAACAAATGTAACTCCGAGGATGAGTTAAAGCTATACATGTGTTGAAGTGGGCCATAACCCACAGGCCCAAGAATTAATAAGGATCAAGTACCCACTGGAGAAAGAAATTTTGGGAATAGACTACGGTTTGATCAGCAGAGGCGTTTCTTAGGAGGTTATGAAAACCGAGATTGTGAAGAGCGATAGATGTTTTGTTCAGCTTGCAGAACCAATGGATTTACCGAACCCTGCTCGAGGACAAAAGAAATTCTGCAATGCTTGTGAGGATGCCCGAGTGTTAGAAATACGAGATTCGCTAAACCTTATACAGGGTAATGATCTGGGTGCGGAATGGATTGATCACCATACCGACTTACTCTTATCATTCGCTCTTGATATTTGGAATGGTAAATCTGAGAGACTTACCCATAGTAAAGTGACGACGCTTGTTGAAGCCTTGCTTAAGCCTTAGAATGGTATGATGATAAACCCATGTACATGGCAGCTGTTGCCAATCGTAGATTATACGGTGAGAATGAAGCCAAGGCCATTTTTCTGCAGAAACCATTAATGGTAGACCACCATGAGTATTTCGATAGTTTTTTAGAATGGACGCAAACCTATTAGCTAAGATCCAGTCTCGGACGAACTTCATCTTTGACGAAGTGACCCAAGATTTTGAGGAAAACGATATGCTTCTGAAGAGCGTTAATGAAGGAGCTATTGTAAGATAAGTGAAGAGACAGATACTGTCGGCACTCCAGAGGAAGTATCTGAGTTTATTGGAACTGTAACCTTGCTTTTAAGTATGGTAGCACCCCTGACCTTTCTGGCCAAAAGATTTGCTAGAAGACCCCCAACCCCTAACCTTTTCTTGCTAGCCCATTCGAATCTCGAGGACAAGATTCATTTTAAGTGTGGTAGTTTGTAACATCCCAAAATTCTAAATTTTGGGATGTTATAATAATTAAAATATATGATTGTTTGATTGATTGTTGAGTGATTGATTGAGTGAAATTAATTGGAATTTTAAACTTTTGAAGTTTTGTTGGGAGGGAATAAAAGGACTTTCCAAAAAAAAGTTTATGTTTGAAAATATTTGAATTTGGAAATATTTCAAACTTCATGCCACTCAATGATCCTCATGATTTCTTCAATGAAAGAGAGTGGGAAGTAAATAAAAATTTCATTTTGAATTTGTCATTTAAATTTTGTTTTTAACTCAAAGTGGCATTTGAGTTTTATTCAAAAACTTTTCTGACAAAGAACACTTGAACAAAAGTGTTTAGAGGGAGTAACATGACACCCCAAAAATGTTGGAATAAATTTACCATAGAGTTTTTAGAGTCATTTGGATTTTTCTTTGAAAAAAAAAATGATTTTTCCAAAAAGTATTTTATTTGCCCATGGAAAATATCCCATTAAACTGGGCTTATTTTTCTGATCGTTTTTATATATAATACTCCTATATTTTATTTTTTTTAATGATTTTTATTCGCGGATTCTTTTTAAAAAAGGAAAGGTATTTTTGTTTTGGGCCAAATCTGGCCCAATCACGCCAGATTATCTCCTTCCTCACGAACTGGATTTCGTTCCCGAGCACAGCCGCGTCGGCCATCGCCGGAGATCGCGGGATTCGGGAAATCCCTTGCCCCCTCCTCTAAACCGACCTACCCTCCCTATAAATGGCCACCTCCCGCACCCATTCCCGCACCTAGAGCCGCCTCTCCTCGCCCCACACTACCGCGCCACCTCGCCGGAGTTCGCCGGACCACCACCGCCATTGCCGCCCCGCCCCACCACCTCCGGCCATCCCAGCCACCCACCGACCCCCACCACTCGCTCCGCCCCGCTCTGCCGCCCCCGTCCATCCTTTCCCCGACGCCGGAGGGCCACCGGAGGACGTCGCCGGAGCTCCACCAGGACCCCATCACCGGAACTGCTACAGTAAATCCCGACCTACTGTTCATTTCTTTTTCGTTCTGTCTTTAAAACAGAATAGTTTCAATCTTGTAAAATCCATAGTTAATTATCTACGAGGTATTTTTGAGTGATTCCAACTGCCTTGGATCATAAATTTTATGAAGTTTCTGTTAGTTCAATTTTATTTCACATTTGAGCAGTTTAAATTTGTGTTTGTATGAATTTTCTCAAATCACTAGATTTGGGCTATTTTGAGTTAGGAATATTATTTTCGACCGATTCTTTTTGCTCCTGGTCTCTAGGACCTTTGTTTATCCAGTAGTATTTAGTATTTTATTTTTAGGTTAATTTAAACTAGGATTTTAGCAAAACAGTACTGTTTTACTTATAGTTCTGTTTTAGCCTTTTCTTTATTGTTTTTTTTTATTTTTGTCACTTTGACAAAATTAGTTGTGTTTCTGTTAGACAACAGGAGAAAATTTTATTTTATTTTAAAAATTTATTTTCCTTAGTTTTGTATGAAACCTTCTATAGGTCATAGTTAGAGTTTTATAAAAGCTTTTATTTGTTTCCTTTTGCAAATAAAATTTTATGAAAAATACTTTCTGTTAACTTAGTTGTTTTACTTTTTATTTTCTGTTAAATTATTAGTTTAGTGTTTTAATTGTTGTTAAGTTTTTTTACTTAGGGCAAAACTATGTTAGATGCTTGTAGCAAAGTCATAGATTTTCGTTAGTAGTTTTTCTTTCTAGTTTTATTTGAAGCTTCTTTGGACTTTGTTGGAGTTTTATTATTGAGTTTTTTTTGTTTTAATTGTTATTTTGAGTGTTAGTATTGCTTGCTAGAATGATTGCTTATGTGAATGCTATGTTTGACTTGTATAGATTTTGTTCGGAGAGTGACGAATAGTTCTATCAAATTTTGTGAGAGTGTTGTTATCTTCATCAACGTACCAGGCAAGTTCACTTTGACCATGCTTTCATACCTATGTTTTATTGCATTTAGTGGCATCTTTGCAACAACCCTCCAGTAGTGATATTAAATTCTTGTAGTTGAGTAGTATGCATGAGGTAGGAACCCATCACCCTGTTCCCGGGACGTTATTTATTTTAATGCTACGCTATAGTAGACGGGGTTTGGTATGAGTTGACGAGAGTGGCGTGAAGAAGGAGGACTCTATGTCAATGACGACAACTCCATGATGGCATCTGCAAGGACTGCATCTTCAAGGCCTCAAGACTTCAAGACTCGAGACAAGAATTCAATACACACTACTGGGTGAAGGACGGTTGACTGGCACCCTAGAGAAACCAGTGGATGGCCGGGATGCATGGAGAAGCGCCATGACATCTTGCGGAAAGCTTCACCCAGACTCAAAGAGACGGAAGAATACTTCATGCCCGGAAGCTTACCTGTGCAACCGCAAGTCACTATGGGCTCTGGCTTGGTTGACCTTAGTTGTGACTCTGGCTGGGACGGTGCTAGCAGATGTAGAACTACGGTAGGATTGGATGAGCACCGGACAGTGGTCAGGGGAACTCTTCGGAAGATCATGTTTTGGTTGTCTTGTTCTCAAACACCCTGAAGTGCGAGAACATAAAAGAGGGATCGAATCTTGCGGGTAAAGTGTACAAACCTCTGCAGAGGGTTAAAACCTAATCGATTAGCCGTGTCCCCGGTTACGGACAACTTGAGCCTCTGGACTTGGATCTATCTCGGAACTCTCAACACCGGACTGATAACTTAATTGTGGGCAACTTATGATGATTTGGGCTATGAGACATCGGTTGGCGGAACCATGTCATGATAGAAAACTCCATAGTACAGACTCCAGTTATTCCTTTGATGTAGGGAAAATAAAACCAGCTTTTATGCAAAACAAAACTCAGACACAGAGCCACAAAGCCATATTGCATATAGTATAGTTTTATCATCTGTTTTCTCATGTTGTGATCATGTTGCAGATACTTTCTTCCTACGAGTAAGAGTACGGTACAGGGTTACGGTCTACACTCAACCTGCCGATGGCGTTGATGGGACTCCATACCCGACTATTTGTTTCCGCTGTGACTTATGAGGTATATATCAGTTTTACGTTATTTATACATGTGATTGCACTTTGATATATACATTGATGTATTGTGTGTGCCAGCATACTGATCCAGGGATGGCACGGATACACAGAGGCTTGACTGTCTGAGGTCGGGTCGCTACATACCACTAGTTTAGCCTCTAGAGCATCAGCAGTGGGCAATTCATAATGCACGATTGGGCCGGTGCCACTGCTGTGGGATGATGCAACGTCCATGGGGACCTCGCTCTTTGATCTTGGGCTAACCTATTTTGCCATTAAAGATTCGATTGGATTTCGAAAAGTTGAAGTTAGCAAAACATCTCAACTGGGAGTTATAACAGCAAACCAGTTAAACAAACAAGGAATTAAAGAGTTTCAATGGGATGCTGAAAAGTACTCCCTCCGTCCCATAATGTAAGACGTTTTTTAACACTATGCTAGTGTCAAAAAACGTCCTATATTATGGGATGGAGGGAGTAGTTATTAACATCATTGTAACCCGCTGTTGCAGCAGCAAAGCAGTTAAACAAACAAGTAGATATTTAAGTTAAGGAAAACAGGTAATTCTTGACAGTAAGTATCAAACACATAGATAGGCGCAGTCTACAATATGATTAACAAGCTGTGCCATTATGTAATCAGTAGCAAACTGATACGTCTCCAACGTATCTATAATTTTTGATTGCTCCATGCTACTTTATCTACTGTTTTGGACTATATTGGGCTTTATTTTCCACTTTTATATTATTTTTGGGACTAACCTATTAACCGGAGGCCCAGCCCAGAATTGTTGTTTTTTTTGCCTATTTCAGTGTTTCGAAGAAACAAAATATCAAACGGACTCCAAACGGAATGAAACCTTCGGAAACGTTATTTTCTCACCGAACGTGATCCAGGAGACTTGGACCCTACTCCAAGAAATGTGAGGCGGTCACGAGGGTGGGGCGCCCCTGGCGCCCCGCCTCGTGGGCCCCTGTTGCTCCACAGATGTACTCCCTCCTATATATACCTCACGCACCCCAAACGATCGAATCTGAGCCAAAACCTAATTCCACCGCCAACTTCCTGTATCCACGAGATCCCATCTTGGGGCCTGTTCAGAGCTCACGAGGGGGCATCCACCACGGAGGGCTTCTACATCAACACCATAGCCCCTCCGATGAAGTGTGAGTAGTTTACTTCAGACCTTCGGGTCCATAGCTAGTAGCTAGACGGCTTCTTCTCTCTTTTTGGATCTCAATACAATGTTCTCCCCCTCTCTTGTGGAGATCTATTCGATGTAATCTTCTTTTTGTGGTGTGTTTGTTGAGACCGATGAATTGTGGGTTTATGATCCAACTTATCTATGAATAATATTTGAATCTTCTCTGAATTATTTTATGTATGATTGGTTATCTTTGCAAGTCTCTTCGTATTATCTGTTTGTTTTGGCCAACTAGATTGGTAGTTCTTGCAATGGGAGAAGTGCATAGCTTTGGATTCAATCTTACGGTATCCTTACCCAGTGACAGAAAGGGTTCCAAGGCACGTATTGTATTGTTGCCATCAAGGATAACAAGATGGGGTATTTATCATATTGCATGAATTTATTCCTCTACATCATGTCATCTTGCTTAAGGCGTTACTCTGTTTTTAACTTAATACTCTAGATGCATACTGGATAGCGGTCGATGAGTGGAGTAATAGTAGTAGAAGCAGAATCGTTTCGGTCTACTTGTCTCGGACGTGATGCCTATATACATGATCATACCTAGATATACTCATAACTATGCTCAATTCGGTCAATTGCTCAACAGTAATTTGTTCACCCACCGTAGAATACTTATGCTCTTGAGAGAAGCCACTAGTGAAACCTATGGCCCCTGGGTCTATTCTCATCATATCAATCTCCATCACTTTATTACTTCCTTTGTTTTTACTTTGCCTTTTACTTTTCACTTTGCATCTCTATACCAAAAATACCAAAAATATTAGTTATCATCTCTATCAGATCTCACTCTCGTAAGTGACCGTGAAGGGATTGACAACCCCTAACCGTGTTGGTTGCGAGGAGCTATCGTTTTGTGCAGGTACGAGGGACTTGTGCGTGGTCTCCTACTGGATTGATACCTTGGTTCTCAAAAACTGAGGGAAATACTTACGCTACTTTGCTGCATCATCCTCTCATCTTCGGGGAAATCCAACGCAGTGCTTAAGAGGTAGCAAGAAGAATTTCTGGCGTCGTTGCCGGGGAGTCTACGCAAAAGTCAACATACCAAGTACCCATCACAATCCCTATCTCTCGCATTACATTATTTGCCATTTGCCTCTCGTTTTCCTCTCCCCCACTTCACCCTTGTCGTTTTATTCGTCCTCTCTTTTCCGTTTGCCTTTATGTCTTTCTTGGCTCGTTTTCTCGCTTGGTTGAAATAGTTGAGTATTTATTCCTAAACAGAGAAGCTAATATCTATGGATCCTCATCCGCTTGCCAATCCTTTTAAGAGATCCAATTATGATGAACCAATTCCTAGTGATTTGGATGCATTAGATTACCTTTATAAGGTTTTGCCTGAAATCCGTAAATCTGAAAATTGTGATGAAGTACTTCACGATAGATCTTTGAATAAAAAGCATGATTGCAATGATGTTATTATAAACTCTATTGATGTAAATTATGCTAATAATATGCAAAACCCTAAGCTTGGGGATGCTAGTTTTGCTATGTCCAATAGTCATGATTGGGGAGATCCTTCTTATGATCTTGAAAATTTATTTAAGCCCCATGATGAATATAAGATTGATAATAGTGTTTGCAATAATATTGAAAGTGGGTTTGGAAGAGTGTCAACTTTAGATCCCACATATTTGGATAACATTCAATCTTATGGAATTTTTTATAAAAGTGGGCTTGGAGAAATCATGACTTTAGTTAATGATAATCCCACTATTTTGGAAGAAAGCCAACTTCGCATGCATGTGGATCATGTTGAAAATATGTTATGTGATAGCTATATTGTTGAATTTTCTTATGATCCTACATGTAATTACTATGAGAGAGGAAAATATGGTTATAGAAATTTTCATGTTACTAAATTACCTCTCGTTATGTTGAGATTGCTATTGTTCCTTTCCGCTTCCTTTCATATGCTAGTTTTTGCTTGCTACGATAATTTATTGCCTATAATATGCCTATGCATAGGAAGTATGTTAGACTTAAGTGTGTTTGTTACATGTTTTATGATACTCTCTTTGTGCCTCAATTCTTGTCTTTCTTGTGAGCATCATTGAAATCTCAATGCCTAGCTAAAAAGGCTTTAAAGAAAAGCGCTTGTTGGGAGACAACCCAATATTTTTCCTTGATGTTATTCAATAAATAATCCATCTAGCCTCTGTTTAGACGTGGTTTTATGTCTTAATTAGTGTTTGTGCCAAGCTAGACCTATTGGATCTTCTTGGATGATAGTTCTTTGATCTTGCTGTAATTTCCAGAAACTTTGCGCACAGTGCCCGAATTATTAAAAATCACCAGAACGTGATAAAATACTGATTCCAATTGCTGCTGATCAATAAAAAAATTTTATAGGTCTTCTAATTTTGGTAAATTTTTTTGAGTTCCATAAGTTTGCGTTAGTTACAGATTACTACAGACTGTTCCGTTTTTGACAGATTCTGTTTTTCGTGTGTTGTTTGCTTATTTTGATGAATCTATGGCTAGTAAAATAGTTTATAATCCATAGAGAAGTTGGAATACAGTAGGTTTAACACCAATATAAATAAAGAATGAGTTAATTACAGTACCTTAAAGTAGTATTTTGTTTTCTTTCTCTAACGGGGCTCACGAGATTTCTATTGAGTTTTGTGTTGTGAAGTTTTCAAGTTTTGGGTAAATTCTTTTGATGGATTATGGAACAAGGAGTGGCAAGAGCCTAAGCTTGGGGATGCCCATGGCACCCCCAATATAATCCAAGGACACCAAAAAGTCAAAGCTTGGGGATGCCCCGGAAGGCATCCCCTCTTTCGTCCACTTCCATCGGTAATTTACGTGGAGCTATATTTCTATTTACCACATGATATGTGTTTTGCTTGGAGCGTCTTGTATTATTTGCGTCTTTGCTTGTTAGTCTATCACAATCATCCTTGCTGTACACACCTTTTGAGAGAGCCATACATGAATTAAAATTTGATAGAATACTCTATGTGCTTCACTTATATCTTTTGAGCTTGATAATTTTGCTCATAGTGCTTCACTTATATCTTTTGAGCGTGATAATTTTTGCTCTAGTGCTTCACTTAGATCTTTTAGAGCACGGTGGTGGATTTGTTTTAAATAAACTTGATCTCTCATGCTTCACTTAGATTATTTTGAGAGTCGTTAATAGCATGGTAATTTGCTTAATATTAATATACTTGGTATTCAAGATATGTGAAACTTTCTTTTGAGTGTGTTGAATACTAAGAAAAGTTTGATGCTTTATAATTGTTTTGAGATATGAAGATGGTGATATTAGAGTCATGCTAGTTGAGTAGTTGTGAATTTAAAGAATACTTGTGTTGAAGTTTGTGATTCCCGTAGCATGCACGTATGGTGAACCGTTATGTGATGAACTCGGAGCATGATTTATTTATTGATTGTCTTCCTTATGAGTGGCGGTCCGGATCGAGCGATGGTCTTTTCCTACCAATCTATCCCCCTAGGAGCATGCGTGTAATACTTTGCTTTGATAACTTCTAGATTTTTGCAATAAGTATATGAGTTCTTTATGACTAATGTTGAGTCCATGGATTATACGCACTTTTTCCGTCCTTCCACCATTGCTAGCCTCTCTAGTACCGCGCACTTTTCGCCGGTATCATATACCCACCATATATGTTCCTCAAAACAGCCACCATACCTACCTATCATGGCATTTCCATAGCCATTCCGAGATATATTGCCATGAAACTTTCCACCGTTCCGTTTATTATGACATGCTCCATCATTGTCATATTGCTAGCATGATCATGTAGTTGACATCGTATTTGTGGCAAAGCCACCATTCATAATTCTTTCATACATGTCACTCATGTTTCATTGCATACCTTGGTACACCGTCGGAGGCATTCATATAGAGTCATACTTTGTTCTAAGTATCGAGTTGTAATTGTTGAGTTGTAAGAAAAATAAAAGTGTGATGATCATCATTATTAGAGCATTGTCCCAGTGAGGAAAGGATGATGGAGACTATGATTCCCCCATAAGTCGGGATGAGACTCCGGATGAAAAATAAAAATAAAATAAAATAAAAAAAGAGAAAAAAAGAGGCCATAAAAAAGGGAAAAGGCCCAAATAAAAAAATGAGAGAAAAAGAGAGAAGGGACAATGCTAATATCCTTTTACCACACTTGTGCTTCAAAGTAGCACCAAGATCTTCATGATAGAGAGTCTCTCATTTTGTCACTTTCAGATACTAGTGGGAATTTTTCATTATAGAACTTGGCTTGTGTATTCCAATGATGGGCTTCCTCAAATTCCCTAGGTCTTCGTGAGCAAGCGAGTTGGATGCACACCCACTTAGTTTCTTTTGTTGAGCTTTCTTATACTTATAGATCTAGTGCATCCATTGCATCGCAATCCCTACTCACTCACATTGATATCTATTGATGGGCATCTCCATAGCCCGCTGATACGCCTAGTTGATGTGAGACTATCTTCCCTCTTTTTGTCTTCTCCAAAACCACCATTCTATTCCACATATAGTGCTATATCCATGGCTCACGCTCATGTATTGCGTGAAGATTGAAAAAGTTTTGAAAATGTTAAAGTATGAAACAATTGCTTGGCTTGTCATCGGGTTGTGCATGATTTAAATTTTTGTGTGGGGAAGATGGAGCATAGCCAGACTATATGATTTTGTAGGATAACTTTCTTTGGCCATGTTATTTTGAGAAGACATAATTGATTTGTTAGTATGCTTGAAGTATTATTATTTTTATGTCAATATGAACTTTTGTCTTGAATCTTTCGGATCTGAATATTCATACCACAATTAAGGAGATTTACATTGAAATTATGCCAAAGTATCACTCCACATCAAAATTCTCTTTTATCATTTACCTACCGAGGACGAGCAGGAATTAAGCTTGGGATGCGATACGTCTCCAACGTATCTATAATTTTGATTGCTCCATGCTACTTTATCTACTGTTTTGGACTATATTGGGCTTTATTTTCCACTTTTATATTATTTTTGGGACTAACCTATTAACCGGAGGCCTAGCCCAGAATTGCTGTTTTTTACTATTTCAGTGTTTCGAAGAAACAGGATATCAAACGGAGTCCAAACGGAATGAAACCTTCGCAAACGTGATTTTCTCACCGAACGTGATCCAGGAGACTTGGACCCTACTCCAAGAAGTAACAGAGGCGGTCACGAGGGTGGGGGGCGCCCCCCTGCCTTGTGGGTCCCATGTTGCTCCACCGACGTACTCCTTCCTCCTATATATACCTACGTACCCCCAAACGATCAGATACGAAGCCAAAAACCTAATTCCACCGCCGCAACTTCCTGTATCCACGAGATCCCATCTTGGGGCCTATTCCGGAGCTCCGCCGGAGGGGGCATCCACCACGGAGGGCTTCTACATCAACACCATAGCCCCTCCGATGAAGTGTGAGTAGTTTACTTCAGACCTTCGGGTCCATAGCTAGTAGCTAGATGGCTTCTTCTCTCTTCTTGGATCTCAATACAATGTTCTCCCCCTCTCTCGTGGAGATCTATTCGATGTAATCTTCTTTTTGCGGTGTGTTTGTTGAGACCGATGAATTGTGGGTTTATGATCCAGCTTATCTATGAATAATATTTGAATCTTCTCTGAATTCTTTTATGTATGATTGGTTATCTTTGCAAGTCTCTTCGAATTATCCGTTTGGTTTGGCCAACTAGATTGGTAGTTCTTGCAATGGGAGCAGTGCATAGCTTTGGGTTCAATCTTGCGGTGTCCTTACACAGTGACAGAAAGTGTTGCAAGGCACGTATTGTATTGTTGCCATCGAGGATACAAGATGGGGTATTTATCATATTGCATGAATTTAATCCTCTACATCATGTCATCTTGCTTAAGGCGTTACTCTGTTTTTAACTTAATACTCTAGATGCATGCTGGATAGCGGTCGATGAGTGGAGTAATAGTAGTAGATGCAGAATCGTTTCGGTCCACTTGTCTCGGACGTGATGCCTATATACATGATCATACCTAGATATACTCAAACTATGCTCAATTCTGTCAATTGCTCAACAGTAATTTGTTCACCCATCGTAGAATACTTATGCTCTTGAGAGAAGCCACTAGTGAAACCTATGGCTCCCGGGTCTATTCTCATCATATCAATCTCCATCACTTTACTACTTGCTTTGTTTTTACTTTGCCTTTTACTTTTCACTTTGCATCTCTATACCAAAAATACCAAAAATATTATTTATCATCTCTATCAGATCTCACTCTCGTAAGTGACCGTGAAGGGATTGACAACCCCTGATCGCGTAGGTTGCCAGGAGCTATCGTTTTGTGCAGGTACGAGGGACTTGTGCATTGTCTCCTACTGGATTGATACCTTGGTTCTCAAAAACTGAGGGAAATACTTACGCTACTTTGCTGCATCATCCTCTCCTCTTCGGGGAAATCCAACCCAGTGCTCAAGAGGTAGCACAAACTAAATTAAGCCAAGCAACATAATTGAACAATTTTGCAAAAAGTGGCTAACTAAAATTCCGAGAAGCAGGTAACTGAACTTACGCTAGTTCTTTGCACAGGCACACTGCAACTTCTTTTTCGCTTACAAGGTTGTACAAAGGAGTCCATGGCATCAATTGCTTGGATACGCAGTCCCAATACTTCTTTCTTCCCACACTGCATGGGTAAGTCGAATGGTTAATCTGGTAAGATGGTGCGTCCTTGATATGTTATATGAGGACGTGTAGTCAGACTAGTTGTAGCCAAACACATCACACTGGCTTTTACTGTATATTTCATGCGATTACTTTTGGCATATCGAGATCTAAGCAATCTAGAATAGGATGAAAAGACTGGCATCCTTCACATTATTGGCGAACTTAATTCATAGAAACAAGCAATTCAACCATTCTGTGGGTAAATCAAAAGCGCCACTGGAATATTTTTCACTATCCAATCATACATGCAAAAAGGGGTGACACCACCATAGGGGCTGGTATGGGCGGCCGCCTCAGGTGGCTAGAAAGTGTGCACCTAGTTTGAGTCGTCCAGGTTGGCCCACGCTAGTTTTGTTCGTCCCAACGCACGAGCAGGCAATGTAAAAAATGAAGAAAAATGTTTCAACTTGGATGGGCCAATAACATAAGTGCAAGGCAGGCCCTATAGCAGGCTCGCGGCCCAAATGAGCGCCTCCCATATCGATCGACAACAGGAAAAATCCCAATTCATTCGCTCCAGCCTCCAGTCTGGTTTGCTCCTAACCTAGTCGTCGCTGGACAGGCCGACACAGCACTTCCTCGCGCCCTCGTTGGAGGGCGGCCGCCGGGCTTCAAGCGAACGGAAGGACAAGAAGATGAAGATCCAACCCTGGGTGTAGCCTGCGTGGGAGGCAGCGGCGGCAGCACGGGCATGGCATCGAGCTTGCGCAAACAGACAGTCGCAGCTTGCAAGAGTAGCATGCGCAACGAGCAGGTACATCACATCCCTGATTATATCTAATTCAACTCTTCAATTTCTGGCCAATAGTTAAACCTGACGGTGTTGTAAAACTGCTTGTATGTAGGGAATCTATGAGAAAATGAAACCAATTTCTACTTATTTTATAACTCCCCCAATCAATACTGAATTGACTGAATCTGATGTATCTAATCAAGTTTCCGTGCAAACATAGAAGCTCATGTTGTTCTTGAGCTCAAGTGTCTAATGAACAGATCGCTAATGAAGGATTTGATGCAAACATTTTACATGCTCCTGGTGATGAACATATAGTGTCTAATGAGGGATCTAATGCAAGCATTTTGCAAGCTCATTGAAGGATTTAGTGTCTAATGATGATCTACTATGTTGAGAGAGACAGAGATTTGCAGGCATTGATGACAAGAAAATTATAGTGCATTTTCATAGCTTGAGGAAACGTCGAGGCCATCTACCAGAAAGTCCCCGTATCATGACAACATAGCATAAATACTTTTCTAATCTGTTGTTTGAAACTATTGGCATACTTGTGCAGGATAGATATATTGATATGCAGTTTATGACTGGTTATCGTGCAATTACACTTTGATATTTTCAGCCAGAAAATGAATAATTCAAGCAGGTACAGACCATGTTTGTAGTCCTTGTACACCATGTTGCATTTTGTGTTTTTTGGTGCTTGTATCATTTAGTGTTTATAATCTGAACTACTTTGGATCATTAGCTGGTTTTCAAAGTGCATGTAGCTTCACATTTCTAAAGTTATGTTGAATTCCGGAGTGCAAGTGCCTTCGTATTTTTTAAGTTAAATGTTCGCCCCTGGTAACTTGAATTCGTGGATCGGCCACTGCACACAAATCATACACGAATGCCAGTACGAATTAAATGAAATGCAGGGACTTACGCTAGCTCGTTGTACAGGCTCACTGCAGCTCTTCTTGCGCTTGGGATGTTCCATATACAAGTCCATGTTACCACTTGCTTGGATGTGCAGGCCTTGTGCTCCTTGCATCCCCCTCTGCATTTTTGACACGGCGAATGGTTGATCAAATAAGAGGAATCGACCTTGATGTTGTACCAGAGGACAGATACTTACAAGGTTATACGGGTGTGGAGGATGTGTACCAGATCCCTTAGCCCTGTCATGCTTCGCTAAAAAATGGATTTGCTTGCTTCAGATGATATCTCCAGAAGAAATAAGAGTTAAAGTCAGAGTTGCATAGGCACGTAAGCTAAGAGAGCAGTGAAAGGATATCCAAACATCGTCGGAACAGTGCACAAGGGAGTGATGTGTGGATACCTAGTTCGGGCAGGCGTTTGGGCATGCTCGCCTAGCTAGAGTGCGGGTCACTTCAGAGCCGTTGAGGGTGATGCGCTCATACGTCTCCAACGTATCTATAATTTTTGATTGCTCCATGCTACTTTATCTACTGTTTTGGACTATATTGGTCTTTATTTTCCACTTTTATATTATTTTTGGGACTAACCTATTAACCGGAGGCCCAGCCCGGAATTGTTGTTTTTTTTGCCTATTTCAGTGTTTCGAAGAAACGGAATATCAAACAGAGTCCAAATGGAATGAAACCTTCGGGAACGTGATCTTCTCACCGAACGTGATCCAGGAGACTTGGACCCTACTCCAAGAAGCTTCTGAGGAGGTCACGAGGGTGGAGGGCGCCCCCTGGGCGCGCCCCCCTTCCTCGTGGGCCCCTCGGAGCTCCACCGACGTACTCCTTCCTCCTATATACACCTACGTACCCCCAATAGACCAGAGACGGAGCCAAAAACCTAATTCCAACGCCGCAACTTCCTGTATCCATGAGATCCCATCTTGGGGCCTGTTCCGGAGCTCCGCCGGAGAGGGCATCCAGCACGGAGGGCTTCTACATCAACACCATAGCCCCTCCGATGAAGTGTGAGTAGTTTACTTCAGACCTTCGGGTCCATAGCTAGTAGCTAGACGGCTTCTTCTCTCTTTTTGGATCTCAATACAATGTTCTCCCCCTCTCTTGTGGAGATCTATTCGATGTAATCATCTTTTTGTGGTGTGTTTGTTGAGACCGATGAATTGTGGGTTTATGATCCAGCTTATCTATGAATAATATTTGAATCTTCTCTGAATTCTTTTATGTATTATTGAGTTATCTTTGCAAGTCTCTTCGAATTATCCGTTTGGTTTGGCCAACTAGATTGGTAGTTCTTGCAATGGGAGAAGTGCATGGCTTTGGGTTCAATCTTGCGGTGTCCTTACTCAATGACAGAAAGAGTTGAGAGGCACGTATTGTATTGTTGCCATCGAGGATAACAAGATGGGGTATTTATCATATTGCATGAATTTATTCCTCTACATCATGTCCTCTTGCTTAAGGCGTTACTCTGTTTTTAACTTAATAGTCTAGATGCATGCTGGATAGCGGTCGATGAGTGGAGTAATAGTAGTAGATGCAGAATCGTTTCGATCTACTTGTCACAGATGTGATGCCTATATACATGATCATACCTAGATAACCTCATAACTATGCTCAATTCTATCAATTGCTCAACAGTAATTTGTTCACCCACCGTAGAATATCTATGCTCTTGAGAGAAGCCACTAGTGAAACCTATGGCCCCCGGGTCTATTTTCATCATATCAATCTCCATCACTTTATTTACTTGTTTTGCTTTTACTTTTATACTTTGCATCTTTATAGCAAAAATACCAAAAATATTATCTCTATCAGATCTCACTCTCGTAAGTGACCGTGAAGGGATTGACAACCCCTAAGCGTTGGTTGCGAGTTGCTATCGTGTTGTGCAGGTACGATGGACTTGCGCGTGACCTCCTATTGGATTGATACCTTGGTTCTCAAAAACTGAGGGAAATACTTACGCTACTGTGCTGCATCACCCCCTCCTCTTCGGGGAAAACCAACGCAAGCTCGAGACGTAGCAAGAAGGATTTCTGGCGCCGTTGCCGGGGAGGCTTACGCAAAAGTCAACATACCAAGTACCCATCACAATCCCTATCTCTCGCATTACATTATATGCCATTTGCCTCTCGTTTTCCTCTCCCCCACTTCACCCTTGCCGTTTTATTCACCCTCTCTTTCCCAATCTCCTCCTCTCTTTTGCTTGCCCTTTCGTTTCTCGTTTGGTTGATTTAGATGCTTATTTATTCCTAAACAAAGAAGCCAATATCTATGGATCCTGATCCGCTTGCCAATCTTTTTAAGGGGTCCAATTATGATGAACCAATTCCTAGTAATTTGGATGCACTAGATTATCTTTATAAGGTTTTGCCTGAAATCCGTGAAGTGACTCACGATAGATCTTTGAATAAAAAGCATGATTGGAATGATTTTATTATAAATTCTTTTGTTGTCAAATGTGCTAATAAGATGCAAAACCCTAAGCTTGGGGATGCTAGTTTTTCTATGTCTACTACTTGTTGCAATGATCATGATTGGGGTGATTCTTCTTATGATCTTGAAAATTTATTTAAGCCCCATGATGAATATGAGATTGATAATATTGTTTGCAATAATATTGAAAGTGGGTTTGGATAACATTCAACCTTATATCCCACATATTTGGATAACATTCAACCTTATGAAATTTTTGATAAAAGTGGGCTTGGAGAAATCATGACTTTAGTTAATGATAATCCCACTATTTTGGAAGAGTGTCAACTTTGCATACATGTGGATCATGTTAAGAATATGTTATGTGATAGCTATTTTGTTGAATTTGCTTATGATACATGTAATTATTATGAAAGAGGAAAATATGGTTGTAGAAGTTTTCATGTTACTAAATTACCTCTCTTCATGTTGAGATTTCTATCGTCACCTTCTTCTTCCTTGCATATGCTAATTTTTGCTTGCCTTGCAAATTTGTTTGCCTATAATATGCCTATGCATATGAAGTATGTTAGACTTAGATGTGTTTGTCACATGCTATATGATGCTCTATTTGTGCTTCAATTCTTGTCTTTCATGTGAGCATCATCGAAATCTCAATGCCTAGCTAAAAAGGCTTTAAAGAAAAGCGCTTGTTGGGAGTCAACCCAATATTTTTCCTTGCTTCTTAGTAATAAATAATCCATCTAGATTCTGTTTAGATGTGGTTTTATCTTTTAATTAGTGTTTGTGCCAAGTTAAACATATTAGATCTTCTTGGAAGATAGTTATTTGATCTTGCTGTAATTTACAGAATCTTTGCGCTCAGTGCCCGAATTGTTAAAAATCACCAGAACGTGACAAAATAGTGATTCCAATTGATGATGTTCAACAAAAAAATTTCCCAGGTCTTCTAATTTTGGTGGAATTTTTTGGGTTCCAGAAGTTTGCGTTAGTTACAGATTACTACAGACTGTTCTGTTTTTGACAGATTCTGTTTTGCGTGTGTTGTTTGCTTATTTTGATGAATCTATGGCTAGTAAAATAGTTTATGATCCATAGAGAAGTTGGAATACAGTAGGTCTAACACCAATACAAATAAAGAATGAGTTCATTACAGTACCTTTAAGTAGTCTTTTGTTTTCTTTCTCTAACAGAGCTCACGAGATTTCTATTGAGTTTTGTGTTGTGAAGTTTTCAAGTTTTGGGTGAATTATTTTGATGGATTATGGAACAAGGAGTGGCAAGAGCCTAAGCTTGGGGATGCCCATGGCACCCCCAAGATAATCCAAGGACACCAAAAAGTTAAAGCTTGGGGATGCCTCGGAAGGCATCCCCTCTTTCGTCCACTTCCATCGGTTATTTACTTGGAGCTATATTTTATTCACCAACATGATATGTGTTTTGCTTGGAGCGTCTTGTATTATTTGTGTCTTTGCTTGTTAGTCTACCACAATCATCCTTGCTGTACACACCTTTTGAGAGAGCCATACATGATTTGGAATTTGTTAGAATACTCTATGTGCTTCACTTATATCTTTTGAGCTTGATAGTTTTTCTCATAGTCCTTCACTTATATCTTTTTGAGCGTGATAATTTTTGCTCATAGTGATTCAATTATATCTTTTTGAGCGTGCTAATTTTTGCTCTAGTGCTTCACTTAGATCTTTTAGAGCACGGTGGTGGATTTGTTTTAAAGAAACTTGATCTCTCATGCTTCACTTAGATTATTTTGAGAGTCATTAATAGCATGGTAATTTGCTTAATGTTAATATACTTAGTGTTCAAGACATGTGAAACTTTCTTTTTTGAGTGAATTAAATTAAGTTTGATGCTTGATAATTGTTTTGAGATATGGAGGTGACAATATCAAAGTCGTGCTAGTTGAGTAGTTGTGAAATTGAGAAATACTTGTGTTGAAGTTAGCAAGTCCCGTAGCATGCACGTATGGTTAAAGTTGTGTAACAAATTTGAAACATGAAGTGTACCTGGCTTGTGCATCCCTATGAGTGGCGGTCGGGGATGAGCGATGGTCTTTTCCTACCAATCTATCCCCCTAGGAGCATGCGCGTAGTACTTGATTTTTGATGACTTCTAAATTTTTGCAATAAGTATATGAGTTCTTTTGACTAATGTTGATTCCATGGATTATACGCACTTTTACCTTTCCACATTTGCTAGCCTCTTCGGTATCGTGCATTGCCCTTTCTCACATTGAGAGTTGGTGCAAACTTCGCCGGTGCATCCAAACCCCGTGATATGATATGCTCTTTCACACATAAACCTCCTTATATCTTCCTCAAAACAGCCACCATACCTACCTATTATGGCATTTCCATAGCCATTCTGAGATATATTGCCATGCAACTTTCCACCGTTCTGTTCATCATGACATACATTACTTTTGTCATATTACCATTGCATGATCATGTAGTTGACATCGTATTTGTGGCAAAGCCACCATGCATTATTTTTCATACATGTCACTCTCGATTCATAGCACCATCCCGGTACACCGCCGGAGGCATTCATATAGAGTCATATCTTTGTTCTAGATATCGAGTTGTAATATCAAGTTGTAAGTAAATAAAAGTGTGATGATCTTCATTATTAGAGCATTTCCCCAGTGAGGAAAAGGATGATGGAGACTATGATTCCCCCACAAGTCGGGATGAGACTCCGGACGAAAATAGAGAGAGAGAGAGAGAAAGGCCAAATGAAAAAAAGGAGAAGGCCCCAAAAAACTGAGAGAAAAAGAGAGAAGGGGCAATGTTACTATCCTTTTACCACACTTGTGCTTCAAAGTAGCACCTTGTTCTTCATGTAGTGATTCTCATATATTTGTGCTTCAAAGTAGCACCATGTTTTTCATATAGTGAGTCTCATGTATTGTCTTGTTCATACTAGTGGGAATTTTTCATTATAGAACTTGGCTTGTATATTCCTACGATGGGATTACTCAAATGCCCTAGGTCTTCATGAGCAAGCAAGTTGGATGCACACCCACTAGTTTTCTTTTGTTGAGCATTCATAGCTCTAGTGCATCCGTTGCATGGCAATCCCTACTCCTTGCATTAACATCATTCGATGGGCATCTCCATAGCTCATTGATTAGCCTAGTTGATGTGAGACTTTCTCCTTTTTTGTCTTATCCACACAATCCCCATCATCATATTCTATTCCACCCATAGTGCTATATCCATGGCTCGCACTCATGTATTGCGTGAAGGTTGAAAAAGTTTGAGATTATTCGAGTATGAAACAATTGCTTGACTTTTCATCGGGGGTATAGAAGTTGGGAACATCTTTGTGTGATGAAAATGAAGCATAGCCTAACTATATGATTTTGTTGGGATGAACTTTCTTTTGCCATGATATTTTGAGAAGACATGATTGCTTTGATTAGTATGCTTGAAGTATTATTATTTTTATGTCAATATGAACTTTTATCTTGAATCTTTCGGATCTGAATATTCATACCATGATTAAGAATATTTACATTGAAATTATGCCAAAGTATCACTCCGCATCAAAAATTCTTCTTTTCATCATTTACCTACTCGAGGACGAGTAGGAATTAAGCTTGGGGATGCCTGATACGTCTCCAACGTATCTATAATTTTTTATTGCTTCATGCTTCTTTATCTACTGTTTTGGACTATATTGGGATTTATTTCCCACTTCTATATTATTTTTGGGACTAACCTATTAACCGGAGGCCGAGCCCAGAATTGCTGTTTTTTTGCCTATTTCAGTGTTTCGAAGAAACAGAATATGAAACGGAGTCCAAACAGAATGAAACCTTCGGGAACGTGATCTTCTCACCGAACGTGATCCAGGAGACTTGGACCTTACTCCAAGAAGCTTCCGAGGAGGTCACGAGTGTGGAGAGCGCCCCCCTGGGCGCGCCCCCTACCTCGTGGGCCCCTCGGAGCTCCACCGACGTACTCCTTCCTCCTATATATACCTACGTACCCCCAATAGACCAGAGACGGGGCCAAAAACCTAATTCCACCGCCGCAACTTCCTGTATCCACGACATCCCATCTTGGGGCCTGTTCCGGAGCTCCGCCGGAGAGGGCATCCAGCACAGAGGGCTTCTACATCAACACCATAGCCCCTCCGATGAAGTGTGAGTAGTTTACTTCAGACCTTCGGGTCCATAGCTAGTAGCTAGATTGCTTCGTCTCTCTTTTTGGATCTCAATATAATGTTCTCCCCCTCTCTTGTGGAGATCTATTCGATGTAATCTTCTTTTTGCGGTGTGTTTGTTGAGATCGATGAATTGTGGGTTTATGATCCAGCTTATCTATGAATAATATTTGAATCTTTTCTGAATTCTTTTATGTATGATTGAGTTATCTTTGCAAGTCTCTTCGAATTATCCGTTTAGTTTGGCCAACTAGATTGTTAGTTCTTGCAATGGGAGAAGTGCATGGCTTTGGGTTCAATCTTGCGGTGTCCTTACTCAGTGACAGAAAGGGTTGCAAGGCACGTATTGTATTGTTGCCATCGAGGATAACAAGATGGGGTATTTATCATATTGCATGAATTTATTCCTCTACATCATGTCATCTTGCTTAAGGCGTTACTCTGTTTTTAACTTAATACTCTAGATGCATGCTGGATAGCGGTCGATGAGTGGAGTAATAGTAGTAGATGCAGAACATTTCGATCTACTTGTCACGGACGTGATGCCTATATACATGATCATACCTAGATAACCTCATAACTATGGTCAATTCTATCAATTGCTCAACAGTAATTTGTTCACCCACCTTAGAATGTCTATGCTCTTGAGAGAAGCCACTATTGAAACCTATGGCCCCCGGGTCTATTCTCATCATATCAATCTCCATCACTTTATTTACTTGTTTTGCTTTTACTTTTTACTTTGCATCTTCATATAAAAAATACCAAAAATATTATCTCTATCAGATCTCACTCTCGTAACTGACCGTGAAGGGATTGACAACCCCTAAGCGTTGGTTGCGAGTTGCTATCGTGTTGTGCAGGTACGAGGACTTGCGCGTGACCTCCTCTTGGATTCATACCTTGGTTCTCAAAATCGAGGGAAATACTTACGCTCTCGTGCTGCATCACCCCCTCCTCTTCGGGAAAACCAACGCAAGCTCGAGGCGTAGCATGCGCTTGGCTATTGGACGCGCACGGATGCAGATATTGAGTGGCAGCGAGCTTCACGATGCGGTGGACGAGACTGTTGGTGAAGCCCCAACGGCCTCGGGGGGCGGAGGTGCGATGATGTGCTCGGTGAAGTAGCCCCGGTGAGCTGGGAGACGGCGTCGGTGAAGCGCACCTGATGCGGTGAAACTCGATGTCTGTGAGGCACGTCGGTTGCGGCGGCCGACGTTGTCGGTGGACCACCCGGTGCGGTGGACGAGGGCGTAGATGAGGTAGCTCCGGTGCGGTGGTGAAGCGCGACCGTCGTCTTCATCGTCGTCGTCCGGCATAGAGGTGGGGAACGGTGGGGAAAGAGATGAGACGAGGGGCGATTCGAGGGATGCCGGCAAATTAGGGATTTGAGCAATCTGGGCGCGGAAGGGGACGGTGGAGAAGAGAGATTTTGCAGGGCTGGAATTGGGGCCGCCAGATATTTCAATCTGAAACGTGGAAGCACGAACTTATATTGTCGTCGTCCTTTTTTTTGGGGGAGGGGGGTGGGTGTCTGGGTGCTACGCGTCCGTCCGACACACGTGACCACCCCGACAGGACTATGCTTCGGTGCCTTAAGGCACCTGCCTTTGTGTCCTTGACATGTGGGCCCAACAGGTGGCTGGCCCACATGTCAGTCACCCAAGGGCAGTTGCCTTTAAGGCACCGAAGCAGCGTCCACCCCGACACGACCCTGGTCTACCTGGTGCGCCTACATTTGAGAATGCAAACGAATCTTCTTTCATTTGCAAACGAATCTCTATGTTTACCATGCCCGTGTTTTCCTTGCAATAATTAGTCATTCGAAACGAGATACTCCATCCGTTCACTTTTGTAAGTCGTTTCAGACAACTTAAAATGAATTGTTTTGCACATTGTCTGAAATGTCTTCAAGGTCTTATAAAAGTGAACAGAGGGAGTACTATAAATTAATTAATGAGGAGTTATTTGAAAAAAATCAAAACGGTACCCACGCTAACGTGGATTAGAGTGTGTCACATGATTAGTTATTTGAATTAGAGTGTGTGTCACGTAGTTAGTTATTTGAATTAGAGTGTGTGTCACATAGCGATCTCCAATTCTAACGTGGATTTCGCATTTCACTGTATCCACGCTACTTTTTTAATACAAATTCATATGTATATGATGAACACCATGGTAGTGAGAAAACTTTTGGATGGATTCAAACATCTGACCTACAAAATAGCACAAGAAATTGAGCCAATGTCAACTTTTCGAAACTTAGTATGGCACGAATTCGAAATAATTACCCGTATGCCTGGCCCTCGGTTCAAATCTTACAATATACACCGAATTGAAACATAGATATTAAGTCTCGTACTATGTACATTCAAATGTTGTTTTAGCCCCCCCAAGCACAAACACAACATACTTCCTGTATCGGTCAATCTTCCTCTCCTAACCACCTTAGCAAGCTATCGGTTTCCAACACACATTCATTCTTTCTCTCCAAGTTTCGATCTCTAAGTCTCTCAACTACACAACCCCTTTTTCCACTCCTGTTACCAACTATACTTACCTCACACACCCGCCATTGCACCCCATGCCGAGCTCTCTCTGTCCCCCCCCACTCTCCCTCTCACCTCTCGCGCTAAATACATGCATTGCCTATCTAGCCCCCCCCCCCCCAACCTCTCGTGCGCACAAATGCACGTTGTATATCTAGGTCACTCCCTCGAGACTATCTCACTCTTTCTTCCGCACGGCGGGCCACACTCGCTCAATCTAGCTCTCTTTATCTGAGTCTCGTTTAACCTCGTTTTCTTTCACACACAAATGATATATCTCCCTGTTCGGGCCTCGATCGACACACTCTATACTCTCTCACGCAGATTGTCTATCTAGGTCAGTCCATCCAAGTCGCCGCCACTCTTTCGACCTCATGGTGGGCCACGCTCACTCAATCTCTCTCTGTCACTCTCTCTCTCTCTCTCTATCTCTATCTCTCTCTCTCTCCGTATGTCTCGATTTACCTTGCTCTTTCTCGGACAAAAACGATATATCACCATGTTTGATACCAATTCGACCTATTCACATTGTATACTCCCTCTCACACATCGTCTATCTAAGTCACTCTCTCCAACCCGCCTCACTCTTTCGATCGCACGGCGGACCCTATGTGATCGGTTGACCTTGCTTCCTCCAACGCACAAAATATATCTACACGTCTGTGACTGGATCATCTCTCAAACTCTATCTTACAGCCCTCACCCTTACCAAAAGCTCAATCGGACAATATCTCTCCGGAGCATATATATTTGTTCAATGAATGTCGGACCACACTCACTTTGTATCTCTATCTATATGTCTCTCGATTGACCTCGCTTTCTCATACCGTATCTTCCACGCGTTGAAGCTACTACCTCTCCATCCTCGCAAAGCCGGAGCTATTTACATTCGGCGGCACTCCAACCTTGGATTAATTTGTGTAGGCATTTATTCCGGTCGGTTTAGATTATATTTTCGTAGCATTCGCCCACAACTACTCCAAACGCCGTTGCAACCCATAACTCCCCTAGTTGATTTCCTCTGGCTCGGTCATCGCTCTCTCGCACATCCTTTCTCGCCTTCAACGTCGCACCATGGTATTATTGAAAAAACTATGTTGTTCTCTTTAATTATTATAATAAGCTACAAAACTACACACCGGTAGTCCAGTTGGAATGGAACAAATTTCGACCCACAAATTAAAGTGCTACAAACTACACACCGAGGGGCCCACATGTCATGAAACAAATTTGGACCCATATACAAATTAAATAATAAAGGACGAGGATCGAACATGCGACCGGGCCTTCAAGCCGCACGTCAATAGGCAAATAGCAATGTTTGTTGTACCCCCTTTGTTCACATAATGTTTTTATATTACCACAGCCTAATTAATGGATAACATGTAATATTATTTTTAGTACTATTCGCCTTCACTTACTGGTGGGTTCCATGTGTGCTCTCTCTCTCCTCCCCTTCTGCGTTTAGACCCACGGGCAAACAGGAAGAACTCGCGGGCGATGTTGCTGTTGACCATATCTGGACGCGTTCACAAGTCCGACACCAGTTTCAGGTACTAGCAGCACTAGTCACAGGTATGCGTGCAATGCACGTTAATTTGGAAGTATATTAAGTGCATGCGGATATTAACTACTAGGATATTATTTGCGTGTTGTCATGTGATTAGAACTATTTTTGGCATGAAATTAACTGCACGCTAAACGTGTTGAGCGCTCGACATTGAAGCAGTCTAGGTCGTTGGATGACAAGGAATACATGTCGCTTGATGATGTTTTATATTTAATTTGATACGGCTCTAGCAGAACATTCAACCGACCAAACCATACATTTCGTTCAGTCTGACTCCGACTTTAAATTATACGACGATCGATATAAAATAAACGGAAATGATAAACGTTCGGATTTTAATCATGGCAATCCGAACGTTTTTCATGGCAAATTTAGATTACGCGGCAGCGGCGGGGGCGTCTCGCGGTGGGAAGCGACTCCTCTGCCGTGCTCTGTGTGTCGCCAGGCCACTGACCGACGGCGACGGCGGCGTCTTGCGCCGTTGTTGGCATACTCCTGGACGTTGTCCTAGCTTCAAGGAAGGCCAAAATGTTTTGTACTTCGGAGCGAGTCAACTGGCGGGACACTACAAGAAATATGTCAACTAGTGACCTTTTGTCAGTGACCCTGGAAGAATTGGTCATAGATCTATGACCATTTCAGACCAATTGGTCAAAAGCTATTCGAGGGGCTCCAAACCCTAAACCATTGCGACCATTTTGGTCAGAAAGGTCGTAATTTCCTTACACGAAAAGGTCACAAAGCAAATAGTGCTAGTCCGCTGTCTTATTTCTAGTTGTTAATGACCAATATAGATGGTCATAGCCTTGTAGATTGTGGTGGGTTGTGATGACTAGGCGCCATCTCATCAGTTTTGCCTATGTGTCATGTCCATGTGGCGGTTTTTGCCCTAGGTTGTGAAGCAACCTATATTTCTGTTATTCCCAAAATTCCCAAAAAAATCTCATAAATTTTTTGGGTCATATCTTCGTCAAATATGTAAAAACCTTCCTTGCCTAGTTCGAAAATAATTCAAAAATATTCATTTTCCTATTCGATCGAGCAGCACTTTGTGAAGGAAGTACCACTTTGCCATGTCCAAATGGTATCCATTTTTCTGAGTGCTTTCCTATGCCCAAATAACCATCCTCCAGCAAATGCTAGCTCAATCCATTCATTATTTTGAGCCCAGCTTCAACATTCAGATTTATGTCCGGTGTGGTACTTTGTAAAGCAAGTACCACCTAGGCTCCTCCTTTTGAGGTGAAAATTTGTGAAGACGGTCTTCTTAGTAACTGATCATCCTCAGCCAAAACTCACGCCCATTAGCCATGTGCATTTCCCGTACCGCAAATCAAACACTTGGCTGCTTATTCATGTTAGAGCATCGATCGGTCTCCTCGTGAGAATCTTATGTTGTGATTTTCTTCCTAGCACCTACCTGGGGAGTGCCCAACCCACTAGACATGCCTAGGCCGCACAGAACACATGGCAACGCCACGATCACGCGGTGACCACGCGGCGGGCATGCGAGCTTACACGCTCTAGAGTTGGGGCCCTCGGCCACCGTCCAAACCTCGATGTCTCGCCATCAAACCATGTATTTCTGATTAAATAGATACTTATGTACCTAGAAATGATTTTTGGAAAAAATAAATAGCAAACTATGAGGCAGCTACAGTTCAAATTTGACCCGCTTCCAGCTGAATCGGCGACAATTTGTCTTTTTCACCAGAGGTGGATCAAAACTTTTTACACCCAACCATTTTATCAATTGTGCATTAAACATGGCCTAGTATTCTATAAAATTGATTTGGTCCATTTTTGCAACAATTATTTGGTAGTTCCTTCACAAAAAAACCTCATTTCGGGCACTCGGAAAATGGAAAATGAATTTTCCGTGCAAAGAAAATGAAAAATCCCTTAGGCAACATTGTTTGGAATTCCAAGATGCACCCTTGTGCACAATATGAGATCATTTGAACAAACTATGCCATGAATGTGGCCATAAGATTGATCATTTGGCTTGAAAGCCATGAATCTTCACGCATGATAGCTCATTTCTGAGAACACTTTTTTTAAATAATTACCATATTACAAGTTTATTATTTTTCCTGGAAACTTGGTCACATATAATGACACAATGCGAAGGTTTTCCAATTTTTTAATTTTTTTTGAATTTTTTATGCCCGTTTCAAAATGCGGTCAAAACGGCGGGCTTGACCGTTCCTAGCTAGTGGTTCAATCTTGGAATTTTTTTGGTGTTTCTCTGATTAAATAAATACTTATGTACTTAGAAATTATTTTTTGAAAAAATAAAGAGCAAATTATGAGGCAGCTGCAGTTCAAATTTGACCCGCTTCCAACTGAATCCGCGGGAATTTGTCTTTTTCACCAGAGGTGGATCGGAACTTTTTACACCAAACCATTTGGTCAATTGTGCATTAAATATGTCCTGGTATTTTAGAAAATTTATTTGGTCCAATTTTACAACAAATATATGGTAGGTTCTTCACAAAAAAAACTCATTTCAGGCACTCGAAAAATGGAAAATGAATTTTCCATGCAAAGAAAATGAAAACTCCTTAGGAAACATTGTTTGGAATTCGAAGATGCACCCTTGTGCACAATATAAGATCATTTGAAGAAACTATGCCATGGATGTGGCCATAAGATTGATCATTTGGCTTGAAACCCATGAATCTTCATGCATGATAGCTCATTTCCGGGAACACTTTTTTAAAATAATTGCCATATTACAAGTTTATTATTTTTCCTGGAAACTTGGTCACATATAATGACACACTGCGAAGGTTTTGCAATTTTTAAATTTTTTTTAATTTTTTATGCCCGTTTCAAAATGCGGTCAAAACGGCGGGCTTGACCGTTCCTAGCTAGTGGTTGAATCTTGGAATTTTTTTGGCGTTTCTCTGATTAAATAGATACTTATGTACCTAGAAATGATTTTTGGAAAAAATAAAGAGCAAACTATGAGGCAGCTGCAGTTCAAATTTGACCCGCTTCCAACTGAATCCGCGGGACTTTGTCTTTTTCACCAGAGGTGGATCAAAACTTTTTACACCAACCCATTTGGTCAATTGTGCATTAAATATGTCCTAGTATTTTAGAAAATTGATTTGGTCCAATTTTACAACAAATATATGGTAGGTCCTTCACAAAAAAAACTCACAGGCACTCGAAAAATGGAAAATGAATTTTCCGTTAAAAGAAAATGAAAACTCCCTTAGGAAACATTGTTTGGAATTCGAAGATGCACCCTTGTGCACAATATGAGATCATTTGAACAAACTATGCCATGGATGTGGCCATAAGATTGATCATTTGGCTTGAAAGCCATGAATCTTCATGCATGATAGCTCATTTCCGAGAACACTTTTTTAAAATAATTGCCGTATTACAAGTTTATTATTTTTCCTGGAAACTTGGTCACATATAATGATACAACGTGAAGGTTTTGCAATTTTTTTAATTTTTTTTGAATTTTTTATGCCCATTTCAAAATGCGGTCAAAACGGCGGGCTTGACCGATCCTAGGTAGTGGTTGAATCTTGGAATTTTTTTGGTGTTCCTCTGATTAAATAGATACTGATGTACCAAGAAATGATTTTTGAAAAAAAACAAAGAGCAAACTATAAGGTAGTTGCAGTTCAAATTTGACCCGTTTCCACCTGAATCGGCTGGAATTTGTCTTTTTCACCAGAGGTGGATCAAAAACTTTTTACACCAAACCATTTGGTCAATTGTGCATTAAATATGTTCTAGTATTTTAGAAAATTGATTTGGTACAATTTTGCAACAAATATATTATAGGTCCTTCACAAAAAAACTCATTTTGGGCTCTCGAAAAATGGAATGAATTTAAAAGAACTCATTTCTCATAACTCTTTTAAAAATAGTTGTCTTATTTCAATTTGTGATTATTCCTGAAAACTATAGTCAAACTTGCTGACACAATGAGAAGTTTTTTTTTCAAATATTCAGGTCATAATAAAATCAGTAGCTAACATGATTTAGCACCTTACTTTTAGTCAATTACGACCAATTTAAATGGTCAAAATATCATACCGGTATACTGCGTTTTGATTGGTCCAGGGGCCTCTCACGCGGATCATGGATAAATCACCGTCGGATCCTCCTGGATCCAACGGCCCTCACCTCACCCTCTCACGGTCTCACCCACCCACCGCGAGCTAGCCCTAAAAAAAACCCATCGCACACCACTCCTCTCTCCCCGCGCAGCGAACCCTAGCACTCTCACCCTCTCCCTCCCTCTGGATCCACCGCCGCCGCCCCAACCCTACTCCCTCCCTCTGGATCTCGACGCGCCGCCGCCCCCACCCCACTCCTCCGGCGTTCCCCACACACTCTCACCGCTCAAAGACCCCCACCATCGCGGATCCAACGCGTCGGCGCCTCCTCCGATCCAGATCGACACGCCCCTTCCGCCACCCCCGCCGTCGCCGCCCCGACCACCCCCTTCCGCCACCCCCGCCCGCTCCGCCTAATCCACCTAAGCCCGACCCAACCCGCCCAGCCCGCTCTCTTCCTCTGCCCTCTCCCTCCACGATTCCATCCCATCCCAACCCGCCGCCTCGTCTCCCTTCCCCACCGACGACCTCGCCGACCTTCTCCCCACCAGCGCGCAAGAGAGATCCAACCAGATCCGCCCAGTTCCATGGCGACCGCCGGTAACGCCCCGCTCCTCAAGCGCGCCGAGGCCACCGTCCTGCTGCGCAGCACCAAAGCGCCTTCACCCGCTGGTAACTTCCTGCCCGCTCCCTTCTCCTGCTCCGATGGGTCTCCGATGAGTGATTGAGTGACTGGTTTGGTTGGTTGGTTTCAGCGAGGCGCAACAAGGACGTAGCCATCATCCTTATCGACCTCCACAACTGCAGCCTCGACTCCAAGATACACCTCAGCCTCGGTGCGTTTCAGCCCCTCCCGTATTCAACACATCTAGGTCGCGTCGCCTCTTGCCCCGCTGACCCCGCTTACTTCCGCTTTTTGTTTTCAGAGTCGCAGTGGTGGAGAAGGCCGTGCTCGAGGTGGACCTCAACGCCACAAGACGCGCCCGAATTCTTCCTCCGTGCCCTGCTTGCTTGCGGCACCTGCATACTGACATGCTATAGGTGAGCACATCCAAACCACGCTCATTCGTCCATTGATTGATTCAAACACACCATCCTTCAAGACGTACACTAGGCACCAGCAGCATCTCGAACTTTGATTGCTCCAACACATCGACTGCATGTGGCTCATGGCTCTGTGTGCGTCTTGTTTATGACATGTGGTGTTGTCTGTCGGTCATTGTTTGGATACACTAAGTGCTAGAAGAAGTACACCATCAATTTTGAGGCTCCACTGTTGTCTCCGATTTTCTCACTTCAGAGATGTTGCAGCAGACATCGGTCTGTTGATGGCCTTGCTGCTCTCTGGAACTCTTGTGACCAGTGAGAATAACTCCTTTTGTCATCCACTGCTAAATCAATGAAAAGCCAGCAAGATGCTGGATCTTTCAAAAAGAAGTGTTGTGCGTAATGAATACACTAGCTTGTGTGTTTCTGCTGCAGTTTGTTTTCCTCTTCTATTTTTTCGCTTAATGGTGCTTGCAGCTGACAAGATATCTCAATGTATCGGACCGCCCGAGTCACACTTTTGTAACTAAAGAAGAATAGATTGTTTTGTTGTTCTGATGGAATTTGTGAGCTTCATGTCCTCTCCAGCCACTCTCAGTCGGTCGGTCAGTCCAGTTTGGTTTGGTTCCTAGATTGAAGTGATGACACTGGAGGTGGTGCTTTCACAGAATTGTATCTGCAGTTCTGCACAAATCATATATCGAGCACTGTAGTGCTCCTGAAATCCCTTTTGTGCCTGTAATATTTTGCTTAATAATGGCAATCCTTGAACATTAGCGCTATCTAGTTTTTGTGTGCTATCCATCCATCCATAATTTTTATAGTTTAGAACGTCATGTGCTCTATTAAACGCCCCTATTGCCGAATTAGAGTGACCCTTCATGTTTTGTATTCTGTTTATACTGTGATTACTCTAGCTTAACGTAGTTTCTCACTTCCCAGGTAAACGACTCGTTATCATACAACAACGCGATATCGGATGGGTTCTACTTGATCCAAGGGATGGGCCATTTTGTGTGGTTGATGTGCACCGACGTGCATGAGGAGAACCGGATACCCTTAGTGGAGTCGCTCAAGTCTGCCTGCCCTGACGATTCTTCCATCCAGATGATCCTCGTCGACAGGAGAGCTGATTTTGATTGACTCGCTGCCTGCCTAATTGATTCTGCTTTGGTATGCAATAGTCTGCACTGCATTAGCAACACATCCACCATAAATCTTGCTGCTTGAGCCTTCCTCCTCACTGACACAACCTGTTTTGTGGTTTCTGCAGTCAAGGGAGTTCCTGCTTCACTCGCAAGGAGAAACCATTGCTGTGGGAGCCTCTCACCTCTTCGTGTGGCGGCCTTCTGTTCTTGTTCCACTTCGCAAGGTTGCCTTCTGTTCTTGTTTGCTAACACAATACATAGTCATGGATTGTCAAGTGAATATTTTAAGTAGAACTTATTGCAAAACCTGGGGTGCATTGGCATGTTCTGTGTTGCTTCTAGTTCTGTGTTGCTTCTAGGCCATTAGTAGAAAACTTGCTAAGACTGTTGACAAGGTATCTTGTGTTGCTTCTCCCCTGCTTAGTACCGTGAATCTGTTTCCTCTAGGCATTTAGATAGTGTGACTTCTTAGATATACTGCATACTGAAAGTTAAGAACCCCAACTGATTTGTTCTCAGTCTGATTGCTTGCTGGTTACTCAGTTTTTATATCTGGACAGTGTTGTAATACACTATTGTGTCCCTATGATGTTATGGTCTGAATAGCTTTATATTAGGATCTGCTTGAGTCTCTATGATGTTCTCTCTTAGTATCATGTCATGAGCTGTGAGTCGTGCATATATAACTGAGTTGTATAAGACCAACATGTTTTTTTGCCAATTAGCTTTCCGTGTGCATGCTCTTAATCCCCATAGCACTAAGAAAGGACCTTAATGATTCCCATATTACTAATTTCTGTATCAAACATTATTATTTTGTATCTATGTGCTAGCTCTATCAAATATAATCAACTTGCCTATGTTCCATTTTGCTATTTGTACTTGGATAGAAAAGCTAAAATCTGTATAGTGCTCTGTGTGTAATACCAAGTTGTTCCTGTTATTTACAAACTGCTGTTCTTATACACTGATCCACAACACCTTACATTACACATTTGAAATTAATTAAAATACATCTAAACACAGTGCTTCAACATAGATTTATCCGATGATTATACCGAGACATTAGTTTGTTTTATGCTTTTGTTTCCCATAGTGCTTCAAGCTTGTTTATTAACTCGATTTGTTGTTATTCATGCTTAACAGAGACTGCAGCAGAAGTAGAGAAGATGGATGCTACAACAATCCAAGAGTAGCTAGCTTTAACTTGGCAGAGCGTTTTATTTTTCAATCGCAATACTTGTGATTGTGTGGAATATTGTATGGTTATGTATGTGAAGTTTTAAGTTCTGGGCATGCAATATTTGTAGGTTAAACTGGTTGTTGTGATGTGAACAAGTGTATGGAGTTTCACATGTTCTGTTCGTATGAATATATTGTAATAAACCTATTTTGGTTTTTATTTGAAGATTTTCATATTCTTTTCTTCTTTCTGCTTGATATATACTGCTTAAAAAGCGATATGGATCCACCGCCAGAAAAATCGACAATTGCACCCATCTAAAAATTGGACCACAAAACCCTCGAAAATAAAAATGAAATGGACTGCAAAAGGCTATGCCTAGAAAAAAAAGGCTAAATTGTTGGGCCAGGCCCATGTAGCTAGAGAAAATTAAGAGAGAAAATATACAGATAAAAGTTTAATTAATGGGCTAGGCCCATGTAGAAAACTGAATTGGACCGTGCTGAATCTTGTGCCACATCAGCTTGCCACGCTGGATGCCTACGTGGCCTGGGGAGGTTGCTAGTGGCAAAAATTTGGTCAAAGAACCAACGACCTTTTACATATCACAGAGAAGGTCGCTATAGTCAATTAACGACCCCGAGCTTTTGACCTTATGTTTTTGGTCACAAAAAGGTCACAAATTGAAAACTATGACCTTTCAGTGACCAATAGTGGAGGTCACTAGTTGACATATTTCTTGTAGTGGAGGAGGCGACTGGCGTTGGTGCAAGGAAGCGGTCGACGGCGGCCATCCATGCCGCTGAGGGGGGCACTGGCACCCGCGCGGGGACATGCGCTGTCAATGGCGCATCAGAGACATTTGTGTGCACAGCACCCGACGGCGCAAGACGTCGCAGACGCAGCATAGCGTTAAGCGCTGGCAGGTGCACGGGCACCGGCACGGGCAGCGTGCGTTAGTGCGCACGCGCAGCGCATGCGTTGGTAGGTGCACGGCGCGCGTGAAAGTCGGCGGGACCTCGTGGAACCCCGTGGCATCAAGCTCGGCGACAATGTGCGGCTCCCAGCCCATCAATGCCACGGGGATGGGCGCTGGCGCAGATCGGGCGACGGAGGCTGAACGGGAGCCGCCTCGCTCAAGCTCGCCCCAAAGCGCCTTATGTTCTTGAGACTCGGCTGGGTGTCTTCCTCATGAAACTCGAACACTAAGGGCAGACCATCGTGATGCGGCATGGTGTACGTTTAGGTCAGGCTAGTTGGAGGTAGACGACAGGAGAATCGGAGAGGAAGAGAGAGGATTGTAGCGATACCGGGTAGTGCGGGGTTGATTTTAAACTGCGATGCCGGCGACATTAAAAGTGGGAGCAGTTGGGACGACGGTGGGCGGCGGAGCCTGGTCAAAGGGCTCGCCTCCCGGTGAGTCTGCACAGCGGTCTGCTCGCATGCCTCCCTGACAGCCGGCGCAGCGGTCTGCTCGCACGCCTCCCGTCGACTCACACACTTGCTGGGACGACACCTGTCGATGAGAAGCGGGGACTCGTGGCGGCACGTAAACGCCCACGGTTTCAATAGTGAAATCTTCGCCTTAACATGACAGGTCTTTGTTCCAAAATACCTTGGCTCTTCATTTGTGCAACTTGTCATAAGCAGCTTGTCTCGAATTGAAGGAAAAACTTACGAAGTAATATTTGTGCCATATCACGTGACCATGCTCAGTTTCAAGAATTTATGCTCACTTTTGGATTTTCTGAAATTTAAGATCCAGGATTCGAAACAATATCATAACCTGCATCATGCAATAAATTTTCAAGCCGTACATCTGTCCTGTTGTATTTCTTAAGAAAGGATTTGGTCAAACATTTTGCTTAATTATACCTCCTTTCCGGTTTATAGGGCTCAATTCAAAAATCTCACCAACCAAGGTAAATGGTGAGTGGTGGAACAATTGTTGTAGTTTGCAAAACCACTCAATTAATGCACTTATTTTCCTCAAAAATTGGGTTTATGAATGCATTAATTGCAATGCATGCATGCATAAAGTACATGCATTGGTCAATTTTCTCTTAATACTTGCATGTAATGATTTATTCCGCCTTGAAATCTGAACATGTGATGGGGAACAACCAAATTGAGACTTATAAAATGGGAAAACTAAAATTTTGAGATAAGCCCTATAAACCGGAAAGGAGGGAGTAAAAGGATAATCCCTCCGTACAAGTGCATTGCCTGATATATTAACTCAAGTACTAGGCACGAACAAATGGGCTCAATTCTGTGCTCATCCTGGTGTAGTAGTAGTAGTACTAGGCAAAGCAGTTGACGGGTGACCTTGACGAGCGGCGACCAAGGGAATTGAACCGTGCTCGGCACGGTAGGTAATGTTGTCTAGTTACTAAAGTATCCCTCCGTTCTTCATCGGTAGTCATTATGGACCGGGGACATGAGGGGAATTTCCTAGGGCTGGAATTCTGGCCGCCAGATATTTCAACTTGAAACGCTGAGGCTCGACTGGTTGGGGTTGCCTAATGTGCGTACCACGCACGCCACCGAAGGACACGAGCCCATTCTTTTTTTAGGATCAACACGAGCCAAGGTCTGGCTGGTACGCCGTTGGGTCCTACCATTTGATAATACGAAAGGAACCTTTTAAATTGCCGAACGAATCTATGTGTATTACAATACCCGTATTTTCCTTGCAAATACTATAATCTCAACGTGGTAATTGATTTATGACAAGTTGTTGAATTAGAGTGAATTTGTGATATAGTGATCTCAACGTGGATTTCACATTTCATGGTATCCCTAGTAAGTTTTCCAATGCAAATTCAAATTTAAAAGATGAACAATATGGAGGTGAGAAAACTTTGTATGTATCAAGCATATGACCACACACACACACACAGAGACACACACGCACGAACACAACAACAATCCAAGAAGTATAGTGCATCTATTTTTCCAACCCATGCATGTATAACACGAGTTCAAAAATACTCCTTCTATTCCTAAATATTAGTCTTTTAGAGAGTTCAACAAGTGACTACATACGGAGGAAAATGAGTGAATCTAGATTCTAAAATATGTCTATATACATCCGTATGTGCCAGTCCATTCGAGCCTCTAAAAAGACTAATATTTAGGAACGAAGGGAGTAAAATGTAAGACATCCATGGTCCTTAGTTCAGTATTTAAAATGAACATGAAACTGAAGCATGAATATTAAGTCTAGTACTACAAGACATGCAAATGTTGTGTTTAGGCGGAGCTATGATTGTCGGGGTCAACCCTCGACCTTAGATAAAATTGTGGAGCTCTGCTTAGGGTTGTTTAGATTATATTTGTCCCCACCCTCCCAACCACCGATTGGTTGTGCACCCCACCCTCCTCCCCGGAGAATATCATGTGCCCCCATACCTTAGATGCTATATGCCGACACGAGTTGCTTGGAGCTTGTAGATCTGAGATATAGCAGCTCACATGATGTGTCTTAATTTTTTGCAGGAAACCTTGATGAGTTTGAGAATTGCACACAATTTGTACAAAAACTACTTAGATGCCCTTTGATCCCATATCCAACGACCTCGAAGCTCAGATCACCGTAGCATCTAAGATGAAGGAGGACATCATATTCTCCACGTATGTAAGAATATCTTGTGCTACCACACCTTAGATGCTTTGGTGATACAAGCTCTTTGAGGCGTTGGATTTGTGACCCAACACCTCCTAGGTGGTTCAATGGTTTTTGCGTAAAAGCTCCAAAAGAGTTCGACCACTGCTTACAAGCAAAAAGACTGCTCAGATGCCATTGGATCTCAGATCAAACGACCTCCAAGCTCGTATCACCGTAGCATCCAAGCTGCGATAGCTCCTTATGTTTTCTCGCACGGGAGAGTATGAGGTGCTCCCGCACCGTAGATTCTATGGTGATACGAGTTCACTGAGATCTAACGGCCCACAATAGGAGGTTTGAATGTTTTTGCAATATACGGCTCATAGAGTTTGGGAAATGCGCAGAAAGTACAAGTACTATGCATGTACCATCTGATCACTGATCATACGACCTAGATGCTCATATCACCGTAGCGGGTAATTAAGCTACGGGGAGCACCTAATATGAGCACCGGGGAGCCGTTGGATCGAAGATGCAGCGGCACACACGAGGCCTGAATGTTTTATTTGCAAAAAAAACTTTGGAGAGTTTGGAAATTGCGCATAATTATAAAGACTACTCCCAAGCCATTGGATCTCACTTCCAACGGTGTAAAAACTCGTATCACCATAGTGTCTAAGCTACGGGGTGGATGTGATATTCTATGCCGCTGTCATTTTTGTTCGTTAACTTGCAAAATACGTGTAACTCGTGCCGTTACTTGTCTAACCACGCAAAGTGTTTGTTCAAAAAAACCATCCTACACTGAAATATCGAAACAACACACGGGGGTCCCACTTGTCATTAATCAAATTTGGACCTAAAACTAACAAATCTGAAAGACGAGATTCAAACTGGCAACCTGGACTACAAAGCGTAAGTCGATAGCCTGAAAAAACGAACGGTTGTTCTCTTTGTCCCATAACTTGATTTTATACAGTACTTGCGTTGAGTAGAGTAGAGGGAGTGCCTCGTCAACACGGGCATGACCGTTGTCTCACTTACGGGTGGGTCCCAGGTCTGCGATCTCAATCTCTCTTCTCTCCGTCGTCTAACCTTTGCACGGGCACACACGAAGGGCGGAGCTAGCTTGCCGTGGTGTTATTACAACTAATAAAGCTCGGAAAATAGAAGAATTGCCTAGAACAAGAGACGTTGTGGTTGGTCGAGACGGAGCTAACCGTGCCACGTTTGCATGATGAAGCTGTGTGGCTAGTGGGGTGTTTTCGACCGACTGGCTGGGTCTCGAGGTCGAACCATAGGTACTACGTCTGATACAGTATATTTTTACACGCACATTTTTCCTCCGTGCCGAGACGTGGCAACCCTACCGCGCGGTTTCGGGGTCCTCCCGGGTGGTGCACGCATATATTCTTCCTGACGTGGGATGCCCTACGCGCGTTTTCGGGTCCTCCTCGCCAGAAGCGCCAAGCAAGTAAATGAGTCGTCAAATCACGAAAGACCACCTTTCCTGCCGAGTACATCAGTGAAGCACGGTGGCTAGCTAGTTGGGCTAGTTCGACTGATTAGCTAGGATGCTGCCACATTTGTTTTTTCACCCCTTTTTTTATCTACTTGCCGGCAGGTAAATTTAAATATCCAACGCGGCGTTGCTCTGGTGTTTGGGTGCGGCAGGCTTTTTAATTTTTTTGATTGACGGGAGCAGGCGCGGCAGGATTTTTAATTTTTTGATTGACGGGAGCAGGCGCGGTAGCAATTAGTCACGATGACTCCGCCTTTAAAAACCCACTGCTCCCTGATGTAAGAAGTCGTCGACTGGTGTTTTACCGTGATGAAAATCAAAAGATTCCCCGCTCTTCTTCTGGCTCCCTCCGCCTTCCCGTAGATTGCATTGCCTTTCAGCCGTTTCGCCCCCTTTGCTTCCTCTCCCCATTGCTTCTACCTGGTGCCATGGCGGCGCAGCAGATCACGGAGTCCGAGGTGAGGCGCCTGACACAGGAGCTCCATGCCAAGGATGCGGAGCTCAGGGCCAAGGACGTGGAGCTCCGTGAGCTCAAGGAGAAGAGGAGTGCCATGCTCCTCCGTTATGTGCGGGAGTTCACGGAACTTCAAAAGCGGCAGGCGTCCACCACAAAGATGCTCGAGGCATCGGCGGCGTTGCTGCAGAAAGCGGGAGATATGATAGGCCGTCAGGGGAGCCGGCTGGAGCACGAGCGGGCCGATCGTGACGAGGTCCAGGATCACCTCAGCCACTTGGTGAACCAAGTTGCCACGCACGTGTTGCGGCTACGCAATGCCTACCGTCGTGCCAGCGCGACGATGACGGCCGTCGGGCTAAACCCGTTTGAACACCCGGTCGACTTCAACGAGCTGTGGCTTCCTGACCTGGTCTCCATCTTCACATAATATCTCCGAGGAGCTGAGCCGCCTCCGCGCGATGGTGGGGGCTGAGGTGGACAAGGAGGGGTTGCGCACTGCCGTCGCCGTTGCCAGGGGAATCCTTTTAGGGCTCCGTCACCGGAATCCATTCGTGCCATTGACGCCGCTTTGACGAGCTGGCTCCGCCGACCGGGAGCGAGCTCTGGGCGGTTACACCTGCATCACCAACGCCGTGCGCCGAGAAGTAGAGGGACTTGGTGGTGTTTAGGCGCCCTCTGCATGGGCATGTCCATGTCTCAGGCAACATGACCGTTGGATCAAACTCGACGGTGCAGATCATCCTTGTAGCACAAAGCGTGTGGGTGTGTTTGGTTGCATTCTCATATCAATATAGTTGTTTCCTCTTCGTATTTTTGTCAACCTACTAGTGTGGACTCATGCACCCTTCATGCACTCTGCCAAACACCCAAAAGTGGGTCGAGAAGGGAACTTTTACTCCCATCCTGCACCCTTCATACACACCCTGCCTAACACTATAGGATGTGCTTCATATGGTTCATGTTTCATGGAGTCTTGTAGCACTGCACTCTCCGTCTTGCTGTGGACCTAGTTCTGTTAACATTGATCTCACTGCTCATTCTCGACCGGACAGTCGAAAAAGCGGTACTATGTTACATATAGGAGTAGTTGACATGCACAACATCATTTGTTATCGTCATATCTTACTACACTAGCAACAAGATTGTGTAGTATCGACGTATGAACCATCGCACATGCCTAGTAGTAGGAGCTTGTGTATGTTCAAGTGGCTACCGTGTTTCGTGACTCCTCCATCGTAAGAGTGGAAACGCTTGCTGTAATCACTTTTTCTTCGAATGAAAAACAGTGGACACGCTATACCGCATCGGATCCTCCTCCACCATGCACTAAATTACTCACTTTCGACGCAGGGACGGCCAGCACTGGGTCCACCAGCCATGCACTAAATTACTTCGTAGTAGAGTGACGGTAGACTACCCCGATCGAACCACCGCAAGAATGCCCAATGAGCCGTCAAATCACAAAACCCCTCCTTTCCAGAAGAAGTTGGACGGACGAAGCAACCATCATTTCACTCTTCTCTCTCAGCTACCTCTCTTGAAGAAAACCCCCACTCGCTTCGCTTCTCCCTCATCTCGTTCCTCCTTTCACTCTTCTCTCTCAGCTTCCTCTCTTGGATGGACGCCGGAGCACCGGCCGACGTGATGTCTATGGCTCTGGCCAAAACCATCGAGGCTCATGGTACGAAGAAGCGCAAGCACCCCGCCGAGACTACCGCAGACAAGCTCAAAGCCATCGCCCTGTCCAAGCCCCCCTCTCCGAGATCCCTCATTAAGCAAGTCATGGTAATGTCTCTTGTTGACGATCTTTTTCTCGATCTTGATCGTTTTTTTTCAACTAACACGCAGTACTAGTACTGGTAGTACAACTTTCTGGGTGATCTTGCATGTGATTTTAGTGTGCCAAATGACGGTTCTAAATTCCTCTTTTGACCAAAACATGCGAGAGGTTGAGACTGATTATTTATAGATTACTTTCAACTACTCCCTCTGTCCCAAATTTCTTGTCTTGATCTGTCTAGATACGGATGTATCTAATACTAAAATGTGACTTGATACATATGTATCTAGACAAATCTAAGACAAGAATTTTGGGACGGGGGGAGTACTTTATGAACATCAATGCTACCTTTTAAGAGGGTATATTTGCTTCAGTAACTTGTGTTATGGATATTGCATGTAATCCCTCTGTTCTCATGCCTTTGAAGACATGTTCTAGTGTCTTTGTTCACTCATTTCTGTGCGTATATGTAGTCATATATGGAGTATAATATCGAAAATCATCTTATATTTCTGAACGGAGGTAGTAATGAAATATGGTTTCTGTTTGAATTAGAACCAGGTCCGCGGTGGAGATGAAGTTCTCAAAATCATGCCGTGTGAACTGGAAGACCTGATGATGAGTTTTACTGCTGAACTATCCAGCCGCTGTGTCCTTGTCGCCACGTGTCCTGAACTAGTGTTTTCCTGTAGCATTGTTGTCAGGCGTGTTCTCGAGGCTGTACTTGACCACAACAATTTCCTGGTTGTGCCTTCGATTATGAAGGGTGTGGTTCTTGTAAAGCTTCCCAACAAATCTGATGCGGCCTGTCTTCATCATCATGTTTATGAGTGGAAAGACCACTCTGTTAGGTTCTCCAAGGTTGACAAGATGGTGATGGTGCATGTAAACATCTCACACGAAGTCCATGGCCTAGTCAGTTATGTGGGGTTCATCCCGTAGGTCGGTGGCAAGAAATAGTCTGCAGAGTTTAGTTAGTGCAACTTTGCTTGTCTGTAGTAAGTACTATTGTTCAGTACTTGATTTGTGTTTGTGAACCCTGTATTGTTTATTAGTACTACCCCTTTTGGTGTGTGGTCCGTCCTAAGAACTGTCTATGTTAATGTCTGTCCACTCAATTCAGTCTGTACATTTTGAAGTATCCAGATCATATTTTTTGTGAGGACGGTTTGTCAATTATGGTTACACTCCAATATCTGTATGCATTGCAGGGTTTATCGCACCCACTAGGATTTCCAATCAACATGGATGTTCGGTCCATACGATTTGTAACGACCTTTGGACTATCCTGCTTGTGGGAGTAGGCAGGGCCCCTGCATGCCACGTGTAGTTGGACGATCAATCTTCTGTTTAGTACTTCAACATAGTGATTTCCTGGTAAGGATTCACTCGTGTCACATCAAGTAAATCCTATTGATTTACTGTCTAAATCTTATTGATTTAATGTCATGTTTTCTTTCTTTTCCTGCAATTTTACGATGCAGGTTTTGCCATGTGACATTCATCACAGAATAAACCGTTTGGTTTGCTCTACGATGGCTATTTTTGCAGGTTTCACTTCTTATGTCGTGTCAGTAACGAAGGCACTGTCCATCACTTGTATTACTGCAAAAAATTGGATTAGTCTGTTGTCTGAGTACAAGCTGAATCCCTATAATGAACTGCAGTTTGGTTTAACAAAAACGCCAGAGTTAGTCCTTCTCGCGTTTAAAAGAAATGAAGAAAAAAACTGGATCACGGTCACGGATCCTAGTCAACTTAGAAAGCTGATCATAGCAGACCAGACACGATCGCCGCTGTCTCACACAGATCAAGCACCGGCAGTTACTCTAGCACTGACAGCGGCGGCAGCTCAGTCCGATCCAGCTGAGGATTGGGCACCGACCGCGTCAGCGGATCAGTTTGATGTATCGGAGGATCGGGCATCGACACCGGCACCAGCTCTACAAGGAGCACCATCTCCGCAGCAAAGAACGGCTTCGCACCTGCACCAACACTTGCACTTGCATTTGGTCCGGCGTGCAGTTGTAACCGCAATGACGGGCTGCAGTTTGCACTTCATATACCAAAGTCCTTACAAAACCGACATGTCCACCTTCTTGGTAAGCATTGGCCGCCCAAGTGCTTTGTTCTTTTTCTTTCCATGTTGTTTCACATGATTCACTGTGTTGATCTAACTGTTTGGGTATGTCTTCTTGTTGCAAACAGAGAATTCCTAGAGCAACGAGGAGTCGCTCAACTATCCGGCGATCATGCCAAGTTTCTCTTACCATGCGCAGCCTTGGTGTGAATGAACCTGCTCAATATACCGTAAGTACAAAAAATGGTCGCATGATGATTTATGCTAAAGGATGGTCAAGGTTCAAATCTAAATCATATCTTGCGGTAGGGGATGATGTCAAAATCGAACTTTCTCGGCAAGGAGAGCTGGTCCAAATCAACTTTGAAATTCTTCATTAGCAGCACGCAACTGCCGAACTGATCTATCCTCCGAGAGATTTTGATGTAATAATCTGGCATGGTGAAACAAGTGTCATGTGTGTATAAGTAGTACGATAGTATTATTTATCACATGGTATATCGTTGATAGAATTGCAACTCTGGTTGCTGGTTAGGAACTATCATTCGATTTCATTCCAACAGCTGCCGTGCTTTATTCAATTTTGTGTATTCGCCTTGCGACAGCATCTAAAACCAGCGCAGTACCAATCGCTTGCAATATGAAAAGTGCTGAGGTAGAAAACATGGGCCCCCAAACATGCAGGGTCGGCCTGCGGCCCAAAGTCCAGAACCGTGAGCCTATCTGAGTATTATATTCTCAGCTGAACCCCCATAAAAAAAGCTGAAACCCCATAATGCCCATGCGTTGCAGAGGGAGTATATTTCTCGGCAAGGTGAGCCTGTGATATAAAATATTTGTATATTTCTTTACAGAGGGAGTATCTCTCTGTCAAAAAATATATTTATGTGTAACTAGTTACTCCTGTCTTTCTACTTCCTTTCGCAGATATGTGGGGCAACCGGCAACGGGGTCCACGTGCAATATGCACAAATTAGAGTGCACAATTTCACGGTAGACACACCCCGGTCGTAGCGCCACAGTAATGCCCAATGAGCCGTCAAATCACAATCCCCCCTTTCCAGCTTTAGCAGTAAGCTGGACGGACGAAGCGGCAATATTTTACTGGGCCTGAATCCCCTTCTCCCTCGTCTGCTTGTTCAGAGAAAACCCCCGCTCGGCGATTGCATAGGGTTTTATCATGGAGAACCAGGTACGAATTCTTCATCCATCCTCGATAAATCCAAGTCCCTTGGTCACAGGTAATCCTAGGATGGCAGCCGCCGCCGTTGATGCATTTTTCTTCGTACTGAATCTAGTGTGTTTCAGTTGCAGTGCCCAATGTGCGAGTACCCTACAGATTTCCGCGCCCTCGACGAGACGCCACACTTGTTCCTTCTCATCCTACCACAACATTTTGAAACGCGCACAGTATGTTCCTAGAATCCTCTTCTCTATCCGGGAGGGTGGGGTTTTTTGAACATGCTGTGTTGTCATATTATTTTTCCTGCAGTGTATTATTTGCTCTGCCAGAACACATGTACTCAAGATGCTCAGCCTTGCCATAACTGAATACACTAGTTTAATGGTCACAGTGAAGACAAGCCATGGATATTACTTCCGAGTTGGGTTCATGAACCAAGAAGATCGCTGCTTTTTTATGGCCGAACTTGGATAAACTTTTCTCAAGTGTTACGGACTGAAAGTTGGCGCACGAATGTTGATGGAAATAGCAGAACCTGCTCTCATCTTCACCGCGATCTTCCACCCCGACGTCGTTCCAATTGTTCATACATGTTAGTTTTGTATCTGGTTCTTGCTTGTTGCCTCGATTACTTCTTAATCCACCTATTCTGTCAAACTAATCACAATTTAACTTTAGAAGTAGCAACAAATCTCTCACGAAGATGCTACTTCTAACTAATATTTTATTATTATTGGTGGCACGTGTAGGTTTTTTCAGAGTTAAGCAGTCTGCTCGTTTGTTACTCTGTAATAACTCGGCTGTTACTAGTGGCACTGAAGTTGACTGGATCAACATCCACAAGTTCCTACACTTTATTGATCGTCCTGAGGTCCTTGTGGGGCGTTTCAATGGTGGAAGGCCATGTGGGATATGTGTGCCACTGCTGCACTCGTTGAACAGGTCCAACTGTGTCGAGAAACTTATGGTATGAGCTGTTTTCTGTTATATATGTTGTTCATAAACTATTGCTTATACATAGTTTTATAGTTGTGATCTTCTTGAAATAGGAACTGCCGAGTTCTATTGTTCCTATACAGATGCCTGACCATGGTCGGGTCAGACTTGCGCTTGGTCACAACATGATGTTTATGTCGACCTACTCAATTCCCCTTGGAGGTGAAAAGATACTTATTCGTGGGTGGTCTCAGATAATGAAGGCCCGTCCATCTTGGAGAATAGGATAGAAGATTATGTTCATGCTTTTCCATGGCTCTAAAGCGAATATCCTGTTTATTGACCACGTTGCGAGATGAAGCCGCTTTCAGAAGGTTGTGGATGCGCGGGGTGGCGCCTGGGCCTTGGCGGCCTCACCCTTGGTTAACTGTAGGCAAAGTAGCACTCTTCGAGGCGTGCTTTGTACGGTTGAACCTGTATAAGTACTCATACTGCTTTCAGCTTTGGTTGTTAAGTGCCCCTGCTGGTTTCAGTTAAGGTTGTTAAGTACTCCTGCTGCTTTTACAGTCTGTCGTGTTTCTTCAGTCCTGTCTTCCTCCAGCCGCCAAAACCAAACCAGCGCCGGCGGGGCCGCCTGCTTCCGCCTCCCACGGCTGGCTGCGCCTCACCGCACGCATCGCCGCCCTCCTAAATCGTTAACGCCGACGTCCTCCGCGCGCTTTGGTGCGCTCGCCACGGCGCCACCCTCTCGCATTGTCAACATGGTCAACAAACAACAGGAATCAGCAGAAGTACGTGGAGAGGATGACAGTAGGGGCCCACCACGTCAGCGTATGGAAAAATAAAATGCTTCCTCCTAGTGTTTTCCTGACATCTGGGACCCACGACATTGTGAGCGTATATAGTCAATAGACAAGAGAACAGCACAAGATTGGTTGACACCTGGGACGTAGCTACTCGAGCAGTAATTTTTTTTGTTTGGTATTGTTGAGACGGAGCAGGGTTTGAACTGGGTTGTGGCTCGTCTAGCACAGGCTTATATTTTATGTTCACCATGTGACCAGCCCAGTTTATTTTTTCTGAAGAATAACCAATCCAGGCCTACTTATTTTTCTACGCCCTGATGGGCTGCAACTCTTTCAAGACGCCTGCAAATCTTGAAAGTAATATGAAATGGGTTGTAAATATAAAAACAGATGACAAATTGGCAATTACTTTATAATTTCTGTTTTTTTTCACATTTTCAGATTCCTATTTCACTGGGCATTAACCTAATTCAAATATATCTTCAAAGTACTTTAAATCTGGCTCGACATTTCGGTATTAAAAATAGTTTGGAACCCACAGAAATATGCGAAATTGGCCCTGGCCAACCAAAAACAAACGACTGCAATAAATTGCATAAGAAGTTGCCATGAGCTATATATAAATTATTAAAAAAAGAGGGAGTGGTCTGACTTGTGGGCCTGTTTAGTTGATGCGTATGCAAGATTTTTTTAGTTATTATATACTACGTCAACAAACGATTCTAGCAGACGTAATCGTTGGATGTCAATCCAACGGCCGTCGTGTTTCTTCAATCTCTGATCTTCTTGCTCCAGCCGCCAAAGCAGCGCCAAGGGACCGCCTGCCTCCGCCTCCGTGGCCAGCCTGTCTTGCTTGCCAGCAGCCTCAGCGCCCCCTACTACTCCCACCGCTGGCTAGGGCATCCCTCTACTCACCCACACACCCTGTTATTCTGCGGCGACGGCAGCCTCACACCGCAACCGAACCGGTGAACCCTCGTACTCCTCTCCGCGCGGGCTTCCACTGCCGCGTCTTCCCCGGCTCCGCGTCGTCCCCTTCCTAGGCCTTGCCGTCATCCACCGTCGTGGTGATCTCGGCGCGGCATGCTCAATGTGGTCAACGACCGACTTCCATCGGAAGAGTTCTGTACGTGGAGAGCCTGACAGCTGGGTCCACGGCAGCCACAAGGAAGTGCCTCCTTATTACGCGGAAAATAATTATCCCTCCACCTGATAGCTGGGACCCACTAGACGGGCCACCAGTATTTTGTGAAAAAAATGTTTCCCCTGACTGCTGGGACCCACAGGTCGGGCCACCGTATTTCACAAAAAAAACGTTCCCCCCGCTGTCAGCTCGGACCCACCGGAAGTGCCTCCTTATTACGCACAAAAAAATGAATACCCCCTGCTAGCTGGGACCAACCTTGGTGGGAGGCTGACTTGTGGGCTTACTAAGTTGACTGGGACGGAGGCCTTTGTCAACTTTAGTCAATATATGAACGATTCTAGCTCTAGTGACTGTACGATGTCCATCCAACGGCCGTAGTGCTTCTTCAACCTCTGGTCTTCTTGCTCCAGCCGCCCAAAGAAGCGCCGGTCGTGTCGCCTACTCCTGCCGCCCGTGGCCGGCTGTGATGCCGCGGAGGCTTCACCGCCCCCTACTACTCCCACCGCTGGCCAGGCCATCCCTCTACGCACCCACACCCCATGTTATTCTGCGGCGACGGCAGCCTCACACCGCAGTCGAACGAGTGAACCCTCATACTCCTCTACATGTGGGCATCCACTACCGCGTCTTCCCCGGCTCCGCGTCGTCCCCTTCCTAGGTCTCGCCGTCGTCCACCGCCCTGGTGCTCTCGGCGCAGCGTGGTCAAGGTGGTCAAGGAATGGCTTCCATCGGACGTGGACTGTACGTGGAGAGGCTGAGAGCTGGGTCCACGGTCGCAACAAGGAAGTGCCTCCTTATTACGCGCCGACAGCGGGGACCCACCGGACGGGCCACCGTATTTCACGGAAAAAACATTTCCCCCTGTCTGCTGGGACCCACCAGCTACATTTTCGCACGCAAGGAAGTGCGTCCGAAAAATACGATTCGCCTCCCTTACTGCTGGGACCCACCAGCTACATCTTCGCACGCAAGGAAGTGCGTCCGGGCAAAAAAACCCAAAACGATTCGCCCCCCTGACTGCTGGGACCCACCGGCTACATCTTCGCAGGCAAGGAAATGCCTGACAGTCGGGACCCACCTGGTCGAAGCGTACGTAGCGTTCTCATTCTGGTCGCGAACGTGTATGTACATACTGGTCGTTGTAGAGGCGCGCACGTGTCGTAGTAGAGGCGCGCACGTAGCATGTACACGTACGTACAGCGGCCAGGGTGCAAGAAAGAAAATACGGCCACGTATGTGTACATATGGGCGGGGTCTCGAACGCCTACTCGCGCATACGTACGGCGAGGGCTCGTGTACATGGCTGGGTCGGAACGGAGAAACACCGTCGTCGTCGTGTTCATGGGGAGCCAAACCGGCTGGGTCGAACGGAATGTGTGGTCGTGTTCATCGGGAGGGCTTGGACGGAACAGGCAATGGAAACGAGGCCTGGCGTACCGCACAACGGAGGAAACGGCCTTGTGTTCGACCGGCCACATTTGAAATGGGATCCTGTTCATCGGGAGGGGTCTAGTGTACCGCAAAACGGAGGAAACGGACCTGCTACGGTCGAAACGGGGGTCCTGTTGATCGGTAGGGGTGTGGCGTACCGCAAAACGGAGGAAACGGACCTCCTACGGTCGAAACGGGGGTCCTGTTGATCGGGAGGGGTGTGGCGTATCGCAAAACGGATTTAAACGGACTTGTGTTGGAGCTTCACGGTCAAACGGGGTCCTGTTCATCGGGAGGGGTGTGGCGTACTGATACGTCTCCAACGTATCTATAATTTTTGATTGCTCCATGCTATATTATCTACTGTTTTATGCAATATTGGGCTTTATTATCCACTTTTATATTATTTTTGGGACTAACATATTAACCGGAGGCCCAACCCAGATTTGCGTTTTTATGCCTATTTCAGTGTTTCGAAGAAAAGGTATATCAAATGGAGTCAAAACGGAACGAAATCAACTGGAGAAGTTATTTTTGGAAGGAAAGCCACCGGATAGGCTTGGGCTCTACGTCAGGAGATACGGGAGGTGCTCACGAGAGTGGGGGCTCGCCCACCCCCCTAGGGCGCGCCCCCTGCCTCGTGGGGCCCCCGTAGCTCCACCGACGTACGCCCTGCACCCATATATACCTACGTATCGTAAAACTTCCAGAACATAAGATAGATCGGGAGTTCCGCCGCCGCAAGCCTCTGTAGCCACCAAAAACCTCTCGGGAGCCCGTTCCGGCACCCTGCCGGAGGGGGAACCCATCACCGGTGGCCATCTTCATCATCCCGACGCTCTCCATGACGAGGATGGAGTAGTTCACCCTCGGGGCTGAGGGTATGTACCAGTAGCTATGTGTTTGATCTCTCTCTCTCTCTCGTGTTCTTGATTTGGCACGATCTTGATGTATCGCGAGCTTTGCTATTATAGTTGGATCTTATGTTTCTTTTCCCCCTCTACTCTCTTGTAATGGATTGAGTTTTCCCCTTGAAGTAATCTTATCGGATTGAGTCTTTAAAGATTTGAGAACACTTGATGTATTTCTTGCCGTGCATATCTGTGGTGACAATGGGATATCACGTGATTCACTTGATGTATGTTTTGGTGATCAACTTGCGGGTTCCGCCCATGAACCTATGCATAGGGGTTGGCACACGTTTTCGTCGTGATTCTCCGGTAGAAACTTTGGGGCACTCTTTGAGGTTCTATGTGTTGGTTGAATAGATGAATCTGAGATTGTGTGATGCATATCGTATAATCATACCCACACATACTTGAGGTGACATTGGAGTATCTAGGTGACATTAGGGTTTTGGTTGATTTGTGTCTTAAGGTGTTATTCTAGTACAAAGTCTAGGGTTGTTTGTGACACTTATAGGAATAGCCCAACGGATTGATTGGAAAGAATAACTTTGAGGTGGTTTCGTACCCTACCACAATCTCTTTGTTTGTTCTCCGCTATTAGTGACTTTGGAGTGAATCTTTGTTGCATGTTGAGGGATAGTTATATGATCCATTTATGTTATTATTGTTGAGAGAACTTGCACTAGTTAAAGTATGAACCCTAGGCCTTGTTTCCTACCATTGCAATATTGTTTACGTTCACTTTTATCCTTAGTTACCTTGCTGTTTTTATTTTTTTCAGATTACAAAAACCACTATCCATATTGCACTTGTATCACCATCTCTTCGCCGAACTAGTGCACCTATACAATTTACCATTGTATTGGGTGTGTTGGGGACACAAGAGACTCTTTGTTATTTGGTTGCAGGGTTGTTTGAGAGAGACCATCTTCATCCTACGCTTCCTACGGATTGATAAACCTTAGGTCATCCACTTGAGGGAAATTTGCTACTGTCCTACAAACCTGTGCACTTGCAGGCCCAACAACGTCTACAAGAAGAAGGTTGTGTAGTAGACATCACGTACCGCAAAACGGGACTCCACGGGATACTGTTCATCTCCACCGACGACCTCCTCCAGCCTCCACCGGCTAACGTCGACCTCCTCTAGCCTCCACGGGCTACCGTCGACCTCCTCCAGCCTCCACGGGCTCCTGTTCATCCAGCCTCCACTGCGCGCTACCCCATCGGCTACTGTTCAACCACTCCTCCACGGGCACCCCTCCACCGTCTACTGTTCATCCAGCCCTCCACACCACGGGGTCCTGTTCAACCACCCCTCCACGGCCACCCGTCCATCATCTACTGTTCATCCAGCCCTCCACACCACAGGTTCCTGTTCATCCGGAGGCAATGCCACCGCTCACTGTTCATCCAATCCCCGCCCCCCCACAACGCTCACTGTTCATCTCAGAGGCAGCATCGATCGGCTTGATTAGCAGCGAGAGCGGCGAATCGCTCCATCGGGTTCGATTAACAGCCATCGATCGATCACTCGGGTTCGAAGAACGCCAGACTGCGCAGTCTAATCGCCGGATTCAGTTAGAGCCCAACGCCTCACTCGGGTTCAGTTAGAGCCAACGCCTCGCACACACGCGCGTACGTACGAGAGAAACTCGCATCGCTCGGCCCCCGACCTCCCACCGTAACCGGCAACTCCCCAAAATTTTCCTACCCCTCGCTTCTACCACGGTTTTTTCCGTCATGGATGGCCCAAAGAATGTCATGCAGCTGCGTCTCCGGCCCGCCCAAGACGAAAAGCCCATTTTCTGTCATGACTTTTTGTCATAGAAGTAGGAGCCCACCACATCTATGATGATACCTGTTGGGGAACGTAGTAATTTCAAAAATTTTCCTACGATCACGCAAGACCATGGTGATGGCATAGCAACGAGAGGGAAGAGTGTCTGTCCACGCCCTCGTGAGACCGAAAGCGAAGCGTTATAACAACGCGGTTGATGCGATCGACGTCTTCACGATCCGACCGATCCAAGCACCGAACGCACGGCACCTCCGAGTTCTGCACACGCTCAGCTCGATGACGTCCCTCGAACTCCGATCCAGCCGAGTGTCGAGGAGAGTTCCACAAGACGACGGCGTGGTGACGATGATGATGTTCCACCGGCAGGGCTTCGCCTAAGCTCCGCCACGGTATGATCGAGGTGTAATCTGGTGGAAGGGGCACCGACACGGCTAAGGAACGATCTAATCGATCAACTTGTGTGTCATGGGTGCCCCTGCCCTGTATATAAAGGAGGGAAGGGAGGGGCTGGCGGCCAGGAGGGAGGCGCATCAGGGTGTCCTACTCCTACTAGGAGTAGGATTCCCCCAAATCCTAGTCCAACTAGGGTTTGACCAAGGGAGAGGGAGAGAGGCGCCCCCTTCTCCTAATCCTAATAGGACTAGGGAAGGGGAAGGCTGCGCCAGCTATAGGGCCCCTTTTCTCTTTCCCACTAAGGCCCATCAAGGCCCATTGACTCCCGGGGGTTCGGTAACCCCTGTACTCGATAAAATTCCCAATTTCACCGGAGTGATTCCGAGTCCAAACATAGGCTTCCAATATATCAATCTTTATGTCTCGACCATTTCGAGACTCCTCGTCATGTCCGTGATCTCATCCGGGACTCGAACAACCTTCGTACATCAACATCATAAAACTCATAATAACATCGCCGAAACGTTAAGCGTGCGGACCCTACGGGTTCGAGAACTATGTAGACATGACCAAGACCCTCTCGGTCAATAACCAATAGCGGACCTGGATGCCCATATTGGTTCCTACATATTCTACGAAGATCTTTATCGGTCGAGACCGCATAACAACATACGTTGTTCCTTTGTCATCGGTATGTTACTTGCCCGAGATTCGATCGTCGGTATCCAATACCTAGTTCAATCTCGCTATCGCAAGTCTCTTTACTCGTTCCGTAATACATCATCTCACAACTAACTCATTAGTTACAATGCTTGCAAGGCTTAGGTGATGAGCATTACCGAGAGGGCCCAGAGATACCTCTCCGGCAATCGGAGTGACAAATCCTAATCTCAAATATGCCAACCCAACATGTACCTTCGGAGACACCTGTAATGTACCTTTATAATCACCCGATTACGTTGTGACGTTTGGTAGCACCCAAAGTGTTCCTCGGCAAACGGGAGTTGCATAATCTCATAGTCATAGGAACATGTATAAGTCATGAAGAAAAGCACTAGCAACAAACTATACGATCAGGTGCTATGCTAATGGAATGGGTCATGTCAATCAGATCATTCAACCAATGATGTGATCCCATTAATCAAATAACAACTCCTTGTTCATGGTTAGGAAACATAACCATCTTTGATTAACGAGCTAGTCAAGTAGAGGCATACTAGTGACACTCTGAGGTTTATGTATTCACACATGTATTATGTTTCCGTTAATACAATTCTAGCATGAATAATAAACATTTATCATGATATAAGGAAATAAATAATAACATTATTATTGCCTCTAGGGCATATTTCCTTCAGTCTCCCACTTGCACTAGAGTCAATAATCTAGTTCACATCGCCATGTGATTCAACATCAATAGTTCACATCTATATGTGGTTAACACCCATAGTTCACATCGACATGTGACCAACACCCAAAGGGTTTACTAGAGTCAGTAATCTAGTTCACATCGCTATGTGATTAACACCCAAAGAGTACTAAGGTGTGATCATGTTTTGCTTGTGAGATAATTTTAGTCAACGGGTGCATCACATTCAGAGCCGTAAGTATTTTGCAAATTTCTATGTCTACAATGCTCGCACGGAGCTACTCTAGCTAATTGCTCCCACTTTCAATATGTATCTAGATTGAGACTCGAGTCATCTAGATTAGTGTTAAAACTTGCATCGACGTAACCTTTTACTTACGAACCTTTTTCACTTCCATAATCGAGAAACATATCCTTATTCTACTAAGGATAATTTTGACCGCTGTCCATTGATCTACTCCTAGATCACTATTGCACTCCCTTGCCAAGCATAGTGGTAGGGTATGCAATAGATCTGGTACACAGCATGACATACTTTATAGAACCTATGGCTGATGCATAGGGAATGACTTTCATTCTCTTTCTATCTTCTGCCGTGGTCGGATTTTGAGTCTTACTCAATCTCACACCTTGTAACACAGGCAAGAACTCTTTCTTTGGCTGTTCCATTTTGAACTACTTCAAAATCTTGACAAGGTATGTACTTATTGAAAAACTTATCAAGCGTCTTTGATCTATCTCTATAGATCTTGATGCTCAATATGTAAGCAGCTTCACCGAGGTCCTTCTTTGAAAAACTCCTTTCAAATACTCCTTTATGCTTTGCAGAATAATTCTACATTATTTCGATCAACAATATGTCATTCACATATACTTATCGAAATGCTGTAGTGCTCCCACTCACTTTCTTGTAAATACAGGCTTCTCCAAAAGTCTGTAAAAACCATATGCTTTGATCAAATCATCAAGCATATATTCCAACTCGAGATGCTTGCACCAGTCCATAGATGGATCATTTGGAGCTTGCACATTTTGTTAGCTCCTTTAGGATTGACAAAACCTTCTGATTGCATCATATACAACTCTTCTTTAATAAATCCATTAAAGAATGTAGTTTTGACATCCATTTGCCGATTTCATAAAATGTGGCAATTGCTAACATGATTCGGACAGACTTAAGCATCGCTACAGTTTGAGAAAATCTCATTGTAGTCAACACCTTGAACTTGTCAAAACCTTTTTGCGACAAGTCGAGCTTTGTAGATAGTAACACTACTATCAACATCTGTCTTCCTCTTGAAAATCCATTTATCTACATGGCTTGCCGATCATCGAGCAAGTCAATCAAAGTCCATACTTTGTTCTCATACATGGATCCTATCTCAGATTTCATGGTCTCAAGCCATTTCGGAATCTGGGCTCATCATCGCTTCCTCATAGTTCGTAGGTTCATCATGGTCTAGTAACATGACTTCTAGAATAAGATTACCGTACCACACCGGTGCGGATCTTACTCGAAGACCCACGAGGTTTTAGTAGCAACTTGATCTGAAGTTTCATGATCATCATCATTAACTTCCTCACTAATTGGTGTAGGAATCATGGAACTGATTTCCGTGATGAACTACTTTCCAATAAGGGAGAAGGTACAATTACCTCATCAAGTTCTACTTTCCTCCCACTCACTTCTTTCGAGAGAAACTTCTTCTCTAGAAAGGATCCATCTTAGCAAAAACTTGCCTTCGGATCTGTGATAGAAGGTGTACCCAACTTTTCCTTTTGGGTATTCTATGAAGACGCACTTCTCGATTTGGGTTCGAGCTTATCGGTGAAAACCTTTTCACATAAGCATCACAACTCCAAACTTTAAGAAACGACAGCTTAGGTTTATTGCTAAACCATAGTTCATACGGTGTCATCTCAACGGATTTAGATGGTTGCCCTATTAAACGTGAATGCAGCTGTCTCTAATGCATAACCCCAAAAGCGATAGTGGTAAATCGGTAAGATACATCATAGATCGCACCATATCAAAATAAAGTACGGTTCTGACGTTCGGACACACCATAATGTTGTGGTGTTCGGTGGCGTGAGCTGTGAAACTATTCCACATTGTTTCCATTGAAGACCAAACTCAGTAACTCAAATATTCATCTCCACGATCAGATCGCAGAAACTTTATTTTCTTGTTACGATGATTTTCCACTTCACTCTGAAATTCTTTGAACCTTTCAACTATTTCAGACTTATGTTTCATCAAGTAGATATACCCATATCTGCTCAAATCATCTTGTGAAGGTCGAAAATAACGATACTTGCCACGAGCATCAACACTCATTGGATCGCATACATCGGTATGTATTATTCCCAATAAGTCAAGAGCTTGTTCCATTGTTCGGAGAACGGAGTTTTAGTCATCTTGCCCAAAAGGCACGGTTCGCAAGCATCAAATGATTCATAATCAAGTGATTCCAAAAGTCCATCAAGCATGGAGTTTTCTTCATGCGCTTTACACCAATATGACCTAAACGGCGAGTGCCACAAATAAGTTGCACTATCATTATTAACTTTGCATCTTTTGGTTTCAATATTATGAATATGTGTATCACTATGATCGAGATCCAATGAACCATTTTCATTGAGTGTGTAACCATATAAGGTTTTATTCATGTAAATGAACAACAATTTATTCTCTTACTTAAATGAATAACGTATTGCAATAAACATGATCAAATCATATTTATGCTCAACACCAAATAACACTTATTTAGGTTCCACACTAATCCCGAAAGTATAGGGAGTGTGCGATGATGATCATATCAATCTTGGAACTACTTCCAACACTCATCGTCACTTCCCTTCAACTAGTTTCTGTTCATTCTGCAACTCCTGTTTCAAGTTACTACTCTTAGCAACTGAACCAGTATCAAATACCGAGGGGTTGCTATAAACACTAGTAAAATACACATCTGTATATCAAATATACCTTTGTTCACTTTGCCATCCTTCTTATCCACCAAATACTTGGGGTAGTTCCGCTTCTAGTGACCAGTTTCATTGCAGCAAAAGCACTTAGTCTCAGGCTTAGGTCCAGACTTGGGCTTCTTCACTTGAGCAGCAACTTGCTTGCCGTTCTTCTTGAAGTTCCCCTTCTTCCCTTTGCCCTTTTCCTTGAGACTAGTGGTCTTGTCAACCATCAACACTTGATGTTTTTCTTGATTTCTACCTTCGCCGATTTTAGCATCGTGAAGAGCTCGAGAATCTTTTTCGTCATCCCTTGCATACTATAGTTCATCACGAAGTTCTACTAACTTAGTGATGGTGACTAGAGAATTCTGTCAATCACTATCTTATCTGGAAGATTAACTCCCACTTGATTCAAGCGATTGAAGTACTCAGACAATCTGAGCACATGCTCACTAGTTGAGCGATTCTCCTCCATCTTTTAGCTATAGAACTTGTTGGAGACTTCATATCTCTCAACTCGGGTATTTGCTTGAAATATTAACTTCAATTCCTGGAACATCTCATATGGTCCATGACGCGTTCAAAACGTCTTTGAAGTCCCGATTCTAAGCCGTTAAGCATGGTGCACTAAACTATCAAGTAGTCATCATATTGAGCTAGCCAAGCGTTCATAACGTGCGCATCTGCTCCTGCAATAGGTCTGTCACCTAGCGGTGCATTAAGGACATAATTCTTCTGCGCAGCAATGAGGATAAACCTCAGATCACGGATCCAATCCGCATCATTGCTACTAACATCTTTCAATACAATTTTCTCTAGGAACACATATGAAAACATAAGGAAGCAACAACGCGAGCTATTGATCTACAACATAATTTGCAAAATACTACGGGACTAAGTTCATGATAAATTTAAGTTCAATTAATCATATTACTTAAGAACTCCCACTTAGAAAAATATCCTCAATTCTCTAAGTGATTGCGTGATCCATATCAACTACACCATGACCGATCATCACGTGTGATGGAGTAGTTTCAATGGTGAACATCAATATGTTGATCATATCTACTATATGATTCACGCTCGACCTTCGGTCTCCGTGTTCCGAGGTCATATCTTATATGCATAGCTCGTCAAGTATAACCTGAGTATTCGCGTGTGCAACTGTTTTGCACCCGTTGTATTTGAACGTAGAGCCTATCACACCCGATCATCACGTGGTGTCTCAAAGACGAAGAACTTTCATAGCGGTGCATACTCGGGAGAACACTTCTTGATAATTTAGTAAGGGATCATCTTATAATGCTACCGTCAATCAAAGCAAAATAAGATGCATAAAGGATTAACATCACATGCAATCAATATAAGTGATATGATATGGCCATCATCATCTTGTGCTTGTGATCTCCATCTCAAGCACCGTCATGATCACCATCGTCACCGGCGCGACACCTTGATCTCCATCGTAGCATCGTTGTCGTCTCGCCAACTATTGCTTCTCGACTATCGCTACTCCTTAGTGATAAAGTAAAGCAATTACATGGCGTTGCATCTCATACAATAAGCGACAACCATATGGCTCCTGCGCGATTGCCGATAACTTCGGTTACAAAACATGATCATCTCATACAATAAAATATAGCATCATGTCTTGACCATATCACATCACAACATGCCCTGCAAAAACAAGTTAGGCGTCCTCTACTTTGTTGTTGCAAGTTTTACGTGGCTGCTACGGGCTGAGCAAGAACCGTTCTTACCTCGCATCAAAACCACAGCGATACTTCGTCAAATAGACTCCGTTTTAACCTTCTCAAGGACCGGGCGTAGCCACACTCAGTTCAACTAAAGTGAGAGAGACAGACACCCGCCGGTCACCTTTAAGCAGCGAGTGCTCACAGCGGTGAAACCAGTCTCGCGTAAGCGTCACGCGTAATGTCGGTCCGGGCCGCTTCATCTCACAATACCGCTGAACCAAAGTATGACATGCTGGTAGGTAGTATGACTTGTATCGCCCACAACTCACTTGTGTTCTACTCGTGCATATGACATCAACGCATAAAACCTGGCTCGGATGCCCTTGTTGGGGAGCGTAGTAATTTCAAAAATTTTCCTACGATCACGCAAGACCATGGTGATGGCATAGCAACGAGAGGAAGAATGTCGTCCACGTACCCTCGTGAGACCGAAAGCGGAAGCGTTATAACAACGCGGTTGATGTAGTCAGACGTCTTCACGATCCGACCGATCCAAGCACCGAGCGCACGGCACCTCCGAGTTCTGCACACGTTCAGCTCGATGGCGTCCCTCGAACTCCGATCCAGCCGAGTGTCGAGGAGAGTTCCACAAGACGACGGCGTGGTGGCGATGATGATGTTCCACCGACGCAGGGCTTCGCCTAAGCTCCGCCACGGTATGATCGAGGTGTAATCTGGTGGAAGGGGCACCGCACACGGCTAAGGAACGATCTAATCGATCAACTTGTGTGTCATGGGGTGCCCCTGCCCTGTATATAAAGGAGGGAAGGGAGGGGCTGGCCGGCCAGGAGGGAGGCGCATCAGGGTGTCCTACTCCTACTAGGGTAGGATTCCCCCAAATCCTAGTCCAACTAGGGTTTGACCAAGGGGAGAGGGAGAGGCGCCACCCCTTCTCCTAATCCTAATAGGACTAGGGAAGGGGAAGGCTGCGCCAGCTATAGGGCCCCTTTCTCTTTCCCACTAAGGCCCATCAAGGCCCATTGACTCCCCGGGGTTCCGGTAACCCCGGTACTCGATAAAATTCCCAATTTCACCCGGAGTGATTCCGAGTCAAACATAGGCTTCCAATATATCAATCTTTATGTCTCGACCATTTCGAGACTCCTCGTCATGTCCGTGATCTCATCAGGGACTCGAACAACCTTGGTACATCAACATCATAAAACTCATAGTAACTGTCATCGAAGCGTTAAGCGTGCGGACCCTACGGGTTCGAGAACTATGTAGACATGACCAAGACCCTCTCGGTCAATAACCAATAGCGGGACCTGGATGCCCATATTGGTTCCTACATATTCTCGAAGATCTTTATCGGTCGACCGCATAACAACATCGTTGTTCCTTTGTCATCGGTATGTTACTTGCCCGAGATTCGATCGTCGGTATCAATACCTAGTTCAATCTCGTTATGGCAAGTCTCTTTACTCGTTCCGTAATACATCATCTCATAACTAACTCATTAGTTACAATGCTTGCAAGGCTTAGGTGATGAGCATTACCGAGAGGGCCCAGAGATACCTCTCCGACAATCGGAGTGACAAATCCTAATCTCGAAATATGCCAACCCAACATGTACCTTGGAGACACCTGTAATGTACCTTTATAATCACCCGATTCGTTGTGACGTTTGGTAGCACCCAAAGTGTTCCTCGGCAAACGGGAGTTGCATAATCTCATAGTCATAGGAACATGTATAAGTCATGAAGAAAAGCACTAGCAACAAACTATACGATCAGGTGCTATGCTAATGGAATGGGTCATGTCAATCAGATCATTCAACCAATGATGTGATCCCATTAATCAAATAACAACTCCTTGTTCATGGTTAGGAAACATAACCATCTTTGATTAACGAGCTAGTCAAGTAGAGGCATACTAGTGACACTCTGTAGGTTTATGTATTCACACATGTATTATGTTTCCGGTTAATACAATTCTAGCATGAATAATAAACATTTATCATGATATAAGGAAATAAATAATAACATTATTATTGCCTCTAGGGCATATTTCCTTCAATACCAGGTTTTGTCACAATTATCGTCATAGAAGTGTCATATGTATGACAGAAAAAAAATCATTCGGCCCAAAATGTCACGGATGTGTCTTTTTTTGTAGTGTGTTCATCAGGTTTCAATTGTCATAGCAAACACAATTTCACATAGTAGATTAAAAAACGTCTTCTGACAGGCAAATACGACAAAAGAAATGTAATCATCATCCGCAGCAGCAGCGTCAACATCTTCGCCATGTGTATCAGTCTGAATCGTAATTCCCCATGGTGTCATCTTCTTCTTCGTCCTCAACATCCTCGAACGGTGGCTTCTTCTTGATCAACTCTTGTATGTCCACAGCACGACAGGCAATCTTTTCGCCGGCGTCGTTGACGTGATGGTTCTCAAAGATATTAGGAACATCTATGCTATCTTGTACATCAGGAGCAGTGTAAGCATCATCTTGTTGTGCAACTTCATTAAACGAATTCCTCTGCTCAAACCTTTGCAATACTCTCCATTCATTGCTACGTGCAAATGTGTCTTCCAAGAAAAATATTTGTGTTGCTTGATTTGCCAAAATAAAAGGCTCGTTGGTCTGGTACGCCGCCTTGACATTGATGGATTTGAAATAATCATCAGCTCACGGGTTTTGCGATCTGGAAAACAGGTTATACCAACGACAAAGACAATGTAACCACACACCGATGATCCTCGAAGCGGAGATATATCGCAACTGAACAATGTACATTATGTTAGCATACATTTCAGTTGTCTCTTTGTCATACGTATTCGTGCTCATGATGGCATTGTTTTGTGTCTTCTTGCCTTCGTCTCGTGCAAGGGTGTTGTAGCGCACATCTCCAACAACGCAAGGTTCAGAATGTCTTACCCGAGTATCAGGACCCATTGCTAGTGAGTAAAGGGCATCATCAACTACCTGCCCATCCTCCCGCATAACCTATGGTTATAAAATAGACAAGTTGATCATCTTATGTACTCAATATATTAAAAAAACTGACAGTGCACTTCAAAAGCTTACATGGTTCTTGAACCATTTCGCAAATCCTGCCATAACCAGTTTGTCAATGTTTCTTGGATTTTTCGGCAGTAACTCCTCTTTGTAGATGCTGCACAACATAGTGATCGCGTCAAACATCTAAATATATAAGAATGTGCTGCAAGTCTAGTAGATTACGATGTATAAGCTGCGATCTTGCACTTACTTGATATAAGGTAGTATCTCGGACACGGTTATTCAACACATACCAAACCATTTTGTCCAAATCATTAGGTTTGTCCTCTTGTCGACTCTTCCCTGTAACTCGAACAGAATAATCAAAAACATTGAGCCCGGGATTGTCTTCACCCACCTCTTTGCTAAGCTGATCAGCTGTTTCAATGTATTTTTAGCGAGAATGTCAATGCTTACAGAGCAATGTAGGCCTCTGCAATGGAACCCTCGGGTCTAGCTCATTCCTAATCTTGTCTTTGGACCTCTAAGTAGTGCCTCATCGGGTAGATGAACAGCCAAATGCACCATCACATCAAAGAAGGCCGGAGGATATATCTTCTCAAGGTCGCATAGGATAGTTGGTATCTTGTCTCTAAGGCGCTCCAAAGCATCTATCACGATATTCCTCTCGCGAGTTCCACGAAGAATTGTCCCAGCTCTGCAAGCTGCTCTGTATAAGTCGTATGGCCCAATCCTCTAAGGATAACAGGTAAAACCCTTTGAAGTAGGACGTGGCAGTCATGAGTTTTCAACCCTTGTACCTTGTTTCCATCTTCACCGACTCTCCTTTCAGGGTTGGAAGCAAATCCATGTGGGAATCTCACACGTGACAGGACCTCGCAGAATTCTTTTCTTTTTACCTTGTCCAAGACGTACATAGCTGGTGCCATATCCTGTGGTTTACCTTCATCTTGCACCTGCAAATCCTTTCTGGTACCCACGTGTGTCAAATCAATCCTAGATTTTAAGGTATATTTCGTCTTGCCTTCAATATTAAGAAGTGTGCTGATAATGCTGTCACATATATTTTTCTCGATGTGCATCACATCAAGATTGTCGGATTTCGGGTCCCGGCAGACCCTTGAGGTTCGAACACTAGGGTGCGCACGGAGATCTCGCCCTCTACCTACTTGCACCCCGCCGCCTCGTTAGGATCTAAGCTACGAAAAGAACAGCACAAGAGACACAAGGTTTATACTAGTTCGGGCCACCATTGTGGTGCAATACCCTACTCTAGTTTGTGGTGTGGTGGATTGCCTCTTGGGCTGATGGTGATGAACAATACAAGGAAGAACAGCCTCGCGAGGGTCTGTTCTTGGCCGGGGCGATGAACTTCTAGGAGGAGTTCAGTCGCCTTTCTCTCTCTCTCTCTCTCTCTCTCTCTCTCTCTCTCTCTCTTTCTCTAGATTCCGGATCGATCTCTAGATGCCTCTACCCTGTGGGTGGCTAGTCCTATTTATAGGCAAAGGCCCTAGGCCTCTTCCCAAATATTGAGCGGGATGGGCGCCAACAATTGGCCATTTGAAGGGAACATCTGGTACACTTATCCGACTAAAGTTGGTCCTCGCTTTGTCAAAGGCTCTGGTGGTGGCCTTTGCTTGGGCTCCACAATGACTTCCTTCCTGCCGTTCTGACGGTCTTGGTCTTGTTGCACGAAATGAATGCCTTTGCTTGATGCTCTCGCTGCGCTTGCTCCTTTGCACCAAAGAGGAAAGGAGGACACTGCTTGTGGCTGGCGCCCTTTGGCGCCCTTGGTCGTCATGGCTTGCGTCATGGGCACCTCGTGAGGTACCCGCCTTGATCTCTCCGCCTCCTCGCGAGCCAGCTGATGAGGTCGTGCCCGAGGAAGCTCCACGTCGTCCGCCCATGAATCTTGGCCCCTCGCGAGGTCTTGAGTTTGTGTTGATGAAGATGGGCGTCTGGGCCCCTTTGAGCCACGCCGCGGGCGCAGAGCGAGCAAGTCTGGGACCCCGTTCCCAGAACGCCGACAGTACCCCCGGGCCCAAGGCGCGCCCGGGCTTGGCTGAGCGGAGAAGCGAAGGGGGAAGAGCGAACACCGCGGGCCCTAACAGCCTGCGGCCTTGGGCGCCGCGTGGCAGTTGATTGGACGTGGGCGTCTCCACTTCCCCACGACGCCTCGGCCACTGCACAAATTGACAAGTCCCTGCATGCAAAGCAGGTCATGATTACCTGCGATCGTGGAGGTCGGCGGTTGGCCTCTTCCGGCTTTAAGTACGGAACGGCGCGTGCCCTTCCAGTCTATTCCCTCTTCCTTCTCCTTCTTCTTCATGGCTCTGTCAAGGAAGTTCTCGGCCGCGGAGAAGGGGAAGGCCCGCCAGGTTGAGCTTGCCTCTCCCCCGCCCAAGCGCGGTCGAGGCCGTCCTCGCAAACACCCCGTGGCCCCCATGGCAGCTCCCCGTGGCCGTGGAGGTGATCTCCCGCGCGGTGACGGGCGGCTGGCGCTGTCAGGGGCGATGCACTGACGCTGCGACCCCCAGGCAGCGCTTCCGACTGCGGAGGTGCTCCGAGTTCGCAGTGTGTGGGCGTGAGCCGACCTTCTTTTAACTTCAGCTTCCTCGCTTCCTCCTAGGGGAGCTCCCGGCTGGTGCCCCGGGTGGCCTCTGGCTCCAGGCAGATGGCTGCTGCAGCCGGGCCTCCTGGGCTTCGCTGGAGGTCTCCGCAGCCGGGAGCCTGGCCCTGACCCGCTGCTCGCAGACGTTTGCCCGCGCGCGTGGCCTGAGCCGTAGGTGCACCCTGCACTTCAAGTTCGACGGTGATGCCACCCTTTACGTGAGGGTGTTCGGGGAGGACGGTCGCCACGCTGGGTGCTGTCCTGAGGACGACGACCGCGGCCGGGGGTCCAGCCCCAGCGACGATGAAGAGGACAGTGTACGCGTGGTCGGCGGCGCTCAGGGTTCCTCGAGCTTCATCGGTTCTTCTTCGGGCAGCGGCTCTTCCAGCCATGGCCGCGATCAGCCTCCACGCCGTCGTGCCCGCTTGGAGGGTGGTAGCGGGTCCGCACGCCGTCGCGCCCTGGTGAAGCGCGAGAGGGAGTCCGCCTGAGCCCCGGAGGCGGCTCGAGTCTTCCCTGCGGGCCGGTGTCGGGCGAGCTGCGCCCGATTTGTCCTTCCTTTTCCTTTTTCCTGCATAAAGAGACAGTAGTGTAGGGCCCCGTGGGGGCGTGCTTGGTCTATTGCTGTTAATTATCGCACTGTTTCTGCTATTTCGGTATTGTGCCTTCGGGCCACATGACTGCGCGTAGGTAGTTCCCAGCCTCAGCCGTGGGGGGCGACCGACCCAGGTCCTGTGTTCGCGTCGCGGTGCCCGTGGGGATGGACTGGAGGGGTGCTCCTGTAGTGGACCCAGGTTGGGAAGCCTTGAACGATAAGGACAGAAAACACTCGCGAGGGCGCTTGTGCTGTCCCCCTCGCGAGACCTTGCTCGAGAGAAATCGGGGAAGGAGAGCGAAAAGTCAAAGAGCCACAAGTCAAAGACGGCAACAGCTTCAATAAAACTTCAAATGAGGATAAACAAGCCAACTGCAGAAAGCGAATGGGAAAAGCGCGTCCGGCACCTAGTCTAGTCTTCGACGTCTTCTCACCAGCGCGGAGCTAAGTGCTTCCACTGGGCGTGGGAGGGAGCCCCAGGGCCTGAGGCCGGCGCTCCTGAGACTCCGGGGCGTGTACAGCCCCAACTCATTATTACGTGAGAGTGTCACGGGCGGCGAGCTTCACAGGCATTGGCCTTCTTCACAGGCTCCGGGCCTTCCTTAGAAAGATAAACTTCCCAGGCGTTCGCCTTCTTCACAGGCTCTGGGCCTTTCCCAAAATGCGATAGCTTCACAGGCATTCGCCTTCTTCACAGGCTCTGGGCCTTTCCCAAAACGCGATAGGTTCACTGGCATTCGCCTTCTTCACAGGCTCTGGGCCTTTCCCAAAACACGATAGCTTCACAGGCATTCGCCTTCTTCATAGACTCCGGGCCTTTTTAGGGATAAAACCTTCGAAGGTGTTGGATGTTCCACGCGTTCTGGATGGGTACCCCCTCCTGAGTCTCCAAGCGCGCGGAGCCGGGCCTGGAAACATGAACAACCTTGAACGGGCCCTCCCACATGGGAGAGAGCTTATGCAGTCCCTCCCTGGAGAGAACCCGTCTGAGCACGAGGTCTCCTACCTCGAGAGTTCTGGGGCGGATGTTGCGGCAATGGTATCGTCGCAGTGCTTGTTGGTACCTCGCCGCTCGTAATGCGGCTTCTCGTCGATGCTCCTCCCCCAGCACGAGGTCCGTCCCCCGCATGGCGTCCTGCTGCGCTTCGTCGAACGCCAGGACCTGTGCGAAATGACGTCTGACCTCGTGAGGGAGGACCGCTTCAGCTACATAGACCAAGAAGAACGGGGTCTCTCTAGTTGGCTTGGTCGCGGTCGTGCGGATGGACCACAACACAGACTGAAGCTCATCGTACCAACCTCTGCCGCAGGCCTCCAGTTTCTTCTTGAATGTCCTGGTCTTGAGGCCCCTCAGGACCTCTGCGTTGTCCCGCTCGGCCTGGCCGTTGCTCCGGGGGTGAGCCACCGAGGCGTAGCATATCTGCGTTCCAAGGTTAGCACAGTATGTTTTGAAGAGGTTACTGGTGAACTGCGAACCGTTGTCAGTGATGATGCGGTTCAGCACCCCGAACTGGCTCACGATGCCCTTGATGAACTTGACCGCAGAGCCTGCGGGGATGATGCGGACGGCTTCCACTTCAGCCCACTTGGTGAACTTGTCCATGGCGACATAGAGGTAGCGATAGCCCCCTGGCGCCCGAGGAAACGAGCCCAGGATATCCAGCCCCCAGACTGCGAATGGCCACGAGAGGGGTATAGTTTGCAGACCTTCCGCCGGCTGGTGGATCTGCTTGGCATGGAATTGGCAGGCCTCGCAAGCCTTCACCAGTTCGACGACATCATTAAGCGCAGTGGGCCAATAGAACCCGCTGCGAAACGCCTTGCCGACGAGAGTCCGCGATGATGAATGATGCCCACAGTCTCCACCGTGTATATCTGCCAACAGTTCCTTCCCTTGCTCCCTGGAGATGCAGCGTAGGGACACATCATTTGGTCGCTTCCGGTAGAGCTCTCCATCCCTGATGCAGTATGCTGTGGCTAGCCGCGCCACACGCTCCGCTTCCTCCTCCTTCTCTGGCAAGGTCCCTTGCGTCAGGTAGCTCCGGAGCTCCGTGATCCAGCACCCCTCCTGAGGCTCCAGCATCAAGCGGCGGCGCTCGAGGCGGGACCCTGAGGCCAGGGGCTCCGAGGCGGTGGGTGAGGAGCTCCTCCGAGCTGCACCGTGCTCGATAGTGATGGCGTGGCCGAGGGCTTGAAGAGCCGCTCCTCGAAGACGCCAGGCTCCTGAGGTAGCCGCCTGGAGGCCCGTTTGGCAATGTCGTCGGCCTCTTGATTGGTGCCACGGGGCACATGCTGCAACTCCAGCCCCCAGAACTGCTTCTCCATCTTGCGGACCTCCGCGAGGTAGGCTTCCATGTGCTCATCCCTCGGCTTGTATACCTTGTTGGAGAAGTTCACGAGGAGTTGTGAATCGCCCTTGATGGTGAGGCGCTTTACTCCTAGGGCAGCTGCGGCCTTCAGGCCTGCTATCAGGCCTTCATATTCTGCTATGTTGTTGGAGACCTTTTCTCAGTGCTGGAAACAAAGCTGCACGGCGTAATAGAGCTTGTCTTGAGTAGGAGATATGAGCACTGCTCCAGCCCCCGCGCCGTGTCTGGGGAACGCCCCGTCGAAGTACATGACCCAACCGTCCGGCGCCTCGCTTCCTGGGGAGAGGGATCGATCCTCATCAGCCTTGAGGCCCGGCGCCTCCGTCCATTCTGCCATGAAATCTGCCAGTGTGGCCCCCTTGATTACTCTGGTCGTGCTGAATTCGAGCTGAAACGCTTGCAGTTCGATGTTCCACTCAGCGACTCTTCCAGCTGAGTTGGGGCTCCTGAGCACCCTTTCCAAGGGGTACACTGAGACAACCTTAATGGGGTGGCCCTGAAAGTAATGCTGCAGTTTGCGCGAGGCCACCAATAGCGCGAGGAGGAGTTTCTGAGACATGGGGTACTGCGCCCTCGCGTCCCGCAGCACTGTGCTGACGAAGTACACGGGGTGTTCGACGAGGTTGGGAGTGCTGGTGTCGATGGCGTCCTTCGGAGGCCGTGGCTCCTCCTGAGACAATGGAGCCTCTAGCGGCTGGTCGCCAAGGGGAGGGGTCTCTTCTGTCCTGAGTGCGTTTCCCTGCGGCGGCTGAACCTCCTCGGCTGTGGTAGTGGTCTCTGCGAGTCCTCCTTGATCCTGCTTTGCCTTGACCCGGGCAGCTGCCGTGGCTTTGGTCCAACGCTTCTCCCTAACCGCCACCAGAGCTGCGCTGGCGGAGTAGGGAGTGGCGGCAAGGTAGAGCACCAGGGGCTCTTGAGGGCACGGAACCACCATCACCGGAGGGCTGGTTAGGTATCTCTTGAGATCTTGGAGCGCCTTGTCGGCCTCTTCAGTCCATTCAAAGGGCCCCTTTTTCTTCATCAGCTGGAAGAAAGGCAGCGCTCGCTCCCCCAACTTGGAGATGAAGCGCCCTAGCGCAGTTACGCGCCCAGTGAGCTTCTGCATTTCTTTGAGGGTCTTTGGCGGGCTCATGTCCTCGACTGCCTTGACCTTTTCTGGGTTAGCCTCGATGCCTCGGTGGGATACGAGGAAGCCCAAGAGCTTGCCCGAGGGGACCCCAAACACACACTTCTCCGGGTTGAGCCGTAGGTTCACTGCGTTGAGGCTCGTGAAGGTTTCCTCCAGGTCTTGTATCAGGGTTATGGCCTCCCGAGACTTCACCACAATGTCATCGACATAAGCCTCAACATTCTTCCCGAGCTGCGGTCCCAAGGTGATGTGCATCAGCCGCTGGAAGGTCGCCCCTGCGTTGCGTAGCCCAAATGGCATGCATGTGTAGCAGTACACCCAACACGGAGTCAGGAAGGCCGTTTTTTCCACGTCTTCTACCGCCATCTTGATCTGGTGATACCCAGAGAAGGCATCCAAGAAACACAACAGGTCGCTTTTCGGCGGGGAATCGGCGATCGATCGTCTGAGGGGCGGGAGCGGATCCTGCGGGCAGGCTTTGTTGAGGTTGGTGAAGTCGACACACATGCGTTCCTTCCCCCCTTTCTTTGGCACGACAACTGGGTTAGCCAACCAATCTGGGTATCGGACCTCGCGAATGACCCCTGCTGCCTCTAGCTTGCGGGTCTCTTGGACGATGAAAGCCTGCTTCTCTGTGGACTGCCGTCTCGCTTTCTGCTTCACGGGGCGTACGTTGGGGCACACGTTGAGGTGATGTTCGATTATGCCTCTAGGGATCCCTGCCAGCTGATCAGGCTCCCATGCGAATACCTTCTTGTTCGCGCGCTGGAACTTGACCAGGGCCTCCTCCTGCTCGGGCTCGAGGTTATCACCTATGGTGAAGGTGGCGTTAGTGGATCCGTCCTCGTCGACCGGTATCTGCTTGGTTTCTGCCTTGTCTTGGGTGAACAGCTGCTGCTTCTTGGCCGGCGCAGCCCCCTTGGGCTCAGGGACGTCAGTGTCGGCAGGCTGTGCCGACGCTGCCGTCTTGAAGACGAGCTTGAGCACTTGCAACGCATCCCCGATGTCTCCGGACACGGTGAGGACGCCGTTGCTCCCGGGCATCTTCATGAGGTTGTACGCTGGGTGAGTCGCGGCCATGAATCGGGCCAGTGCTGGATAGCCGAGGATGGCGTTGTAGGGGAGGCCGATGGGGGCGATGTCGAAATCGACCAGCTCCGTGCGGAAGTTGTCGTAGGTGCCGAAGTTTACCGGGAGTCGGATCTGTCCCAAGGAGCTGGATGACCCGCCCACGACGCCCGAGAAGGGCCGGCTGGGCTGGAGCCGCTCCCGGGGTATGCAGAGGAGGTTGAAGGCCTCAGCGAGAAACGCTGAGGCCCGCGCCGCTGTCGGTGAGAGTCTGGTGGCGGCCACTGGCGAGATGGTGGGGTGCACAACATGGGGGGCGCGCCAGCGAGCTGAGTTGGAGGGGTGGTCCTCCGAGCTGAAGGTCAGGCTGGCCTTTGGCGCCGACCGGTCCGGGGGAGCTCCTTACCGCGTGGAGGCGGCGCCGACCTGGCGGACGAATGGCTTGACGTGGTGGCTTGTGGGCGGCGCCTCCGAGCCGCCCAGGAGGGCCGCGATGACCGGGGGCGCAGGCGCAGCGTGGTGGGCGAGGAAGAGGCCGCGCAGCTCTTCCCAAGAGGCCACGGAAGCCACTGGCAGGTGGAGCAGCCATGCGCGCGGAGCGCCGGTGAGGGCCATGGGAAGCCAGTTGGCCATGGCCCTATCGTCGCCTCCAGCTTCGAGGACGGCCTCCTCGTACGCCAGCAGGAAGGCCAGCGGATCGGTCGCGCCGTTGTAGCGCGGCGGCGTCGTCGGCTTGAACTCGTCCGGCCACCGCACCTGTTGCAAGGTTGGGGCCAGGGCTCGGAGCCCCCTGGCCCCCGCACTGGCGCCGATGACCGGAGCGGGCGACACGCTGCTCATCGCGGGGCGGGTCTTGGCGGTGGTGGAAGGGAAAACTTCGGCGCACCCCTACCTGGCGCGCCAAATGTCGGATTTCGAGTTTCGGCAGACCCTTGAGGTTCGAACACTGGGGTGCGCACGGAGATCTCGCCCTCTACCTACCTGCACCCCGCCGCCTCGTTAGGATCTAAGCTACAAAAAGAACAGCACAAGAGACACAAGGTTTATACTAGTTCGGGCCACCATTGTGGTGCAATACCCTACTCTAGTTTGTGGTGTGGTGGATTGCCTCTTGGGCTGATGGTGATGAACAATACAAGGAAGAACAGCCTCGTGAGGGTCTGTTCTTGGCCGGGCGATGAACTGCTAGGAGGAGTTCAGTCGCCTCTCTCTCTCTCTCTCTCTCTCTCTCTCTCTCTCTCTCTCTCTCTCTCTCTCTCTCTCTCTCTCTCTCTCTAGATTCCGGATCAATCTCTAGATGCCTCTACCCTGTGGGTGGCTAGTCCTATTTATAGGCAAAAGGCCCTGGGCCTCTTCCCAAATATTGAGCGGGATGGGCGCCAATAATTGGCCATTTTGAAGGGGAACATCTGGTACACTTATCCTGACTAAAGTTGGTCCTCGCCTGTCAATGGCTCTGGTGGTGACGCCTGCTTGGGCTCCACAATGACTTCCTTCCTGCCGTTGCGACGGTCTTGGTCTTGTTGCACCGAAATGGATGCCTTTTCTTGATGCTCTCGCCTGCGCTTGCTCCCTTTGCACCAAAGAGGAAAGGAGGACACTGCGCGGGCTGGCGCCCGACTGGCGCCCTTGGTCGTCATGGCTTGCGTCATGGGCACCTCGTGAGGTACCCGCCTTGATCTCTCCGCCTCCTCGCGAGCCAGCTGATGAGGCCGTGCCTGAGGAAGCTCCCTGTCGTCCGCCACGCGAGGCTTGGCCCCTCGCGAGGGTCTTGAGTTTGTGTTGATGAAGACAGGCCATGCTGGGCCCCCTTTGAGCCACGCCGCAGGCCGCAGGCATGCAAGTCTGGGGACCCCCGTTCCCAGAACGCCGACAAAGATTATGCCATAGATCCAAATCTTTCCAATACTCCAAGTCCCACAAAGTGGACCTGTGGGTAAACAATAATCTCTCTTCTACCCTGCCACACTTCCTTTTCCCGCTGGCATTACCAGGATGGTTTCCTGGTGTAATATGTATGACCTTCTCTAATTCCACTTGCAACTCATCGGCGGTGAGCCTCTTTGGCGCATCACGGTTTTCATGCTTTGCATTGAACACATGTCTTCGGTATTTTCTAGGATGCGGCTTGTCCTTGGCAAGGAAACGGCGGTGTCCAATGTAACAGATCTTGCTAAGTATTGTGTATGACAGCGGATTCCTATCACAGCGAACACATGCATTGTAACCATGTGTCGTTCGCCCTGACATAGTGCCCAAAGCCGGATAATCATGGATGCACCAAATTATAACAGCATGCAGAAAGAAATCAGCTGGTGGGCTACTATATAGGTCTCGAGTGAGAACACCCTTCCATAGCTGTTGAAGTTCCTCCAAAAGAGGCTCCATGAACAAATCAAAATCCTTTCCAGGACTTTTTGGACCTGGGATGAGCAAGGCCATCATGTAGTTTGAATCTTTGGTGCAGACATTTGGAGGCATGTTGTAAGGATAACAAGCATCGCCACATGCTATATGTGGCGCTCTGTGGCCAAATGGGTTAAATCCATCGAAGCTAAGCCAAGTCTAATGTTTCTCGGGTCAGCAGCAAACTCTTTGTGTTTATCATTGAAGCTTTTCCACTCACTACCATGAGATGGATGGCTCATTACATTCCGATCTCTGTACTCCTGGTTCCTAGAATGCCACAAGTACATCCTCTCTTGTTTGACATCATGAAACAACCTCTGCAATCTTGGTGTAATTGGAAAATGTCTCAGAACATTATGAGGAATCCCCTTTCACAGCATCGCCATCTTTCCATCTTGATGATTTGCATTTCGGGCATTCACTTAAGTTGGCATAATCCTTCCGGAACATAACACAATTATTCTTACAAACATGGATCATATCATATCCAATTCCAACTGCACGAAGGAAATTCTTCATTTTACTGTAGGTGTGTGGCAGCTCAGACGCATCTGGGGAAGATTTGCGGAAAGCAGCCAACATCGCATCAAATGATTTGTTGGTCATCCGCTCAGATGTCTTCACCTGAAGAAAGGTGACCATAGCTGAGAATACTGACAGCTTATTTCCTGGGGTGACAGCAACGTTGCATTGTTCCAACATGCGGGCCCGCCGTTTTTCTTCTGCAGGTGAAAGTTCATGGAATGCACGAGCATTTCATAGCATTGTTTCAATGTTGGTCAAACTCACTGGCTCCGCCACCACCACCTCCTCCTCCTCTTCCACCTGAGCATCAGGCAGATCAAGATGGTGATCTGCTGCTTCCACGTAGTCAATAACATTGACGTTCACAGCTTCACCATGATGAACCCACCTAGTATATGTGACCGACATCCCATACAAGTGTAGATGATTTTGCACAGTTGACTGGGGTCTTGTAACTGAATTCATACAACTGCTACACCGCCAGAGCACATCTGATTTCGGACCACCGTACTCAGCTCGATAAAGTTCATGAAGTTTTCAACCCCTCGACATATGCAGCGGAGAATCTTGAGCGAAGTTATCAAGTCCTGTCCATCATTAGACATACAAATTAGTTCTTCTACTAGATATTACGGGGAAAACATATATGCTTTTTATGAAGTCCAGAAAAAAATACCTAGGTCAATGTCTAAAGCTATGGCAAGATATTTGGACAAGCAGATCTAAGTAACTAAATATATGTAAAGCTAATTCAGCAAACAGATTTGAGTGCCAAATTATGGCAGGCTGTTTCAGCAGTCAATGAGGCCGAGCACACAGCCATCGAACTATCGAAGGCCATCGCAGCAACAAAGATCAAGTATAAAACGGTGTAGAGCTATTTCACCTAACAGATTGGCTACTAGACCATGGCAATCTACGTCACAATAAATATATGGCAGGATATTTTAGCAACTAATCGGCCTTGGCATGCCATCTCAGCTAAGCAGATTGAGTGCAGAACAGGGCAAGGAAGCTTCTTAAGCAGAGCATATTGATAGTAAACTACTTCGGCAAATAGTGAGATTAACAGCGTCTATCAGCTAACATTCAGCGCTACACCGACATGAACGGGGCCTCAGTCTAGAATGCGCGTACCGTGGGAGAAGCTGGCCGCCGTGCGTCTCCACACGAACGTCGCCAGCAGTGGCGGCGCTGACCGCCGTGCGCCTCCATATAAAGTAGCCAGAGGTGGCGGTGCGGCTAGAGGACAGCAGTCTACGAGAGTGTACTGTGGGAGCGAGAGGATCGCCGAACCGCGGCGCCGACGTATCGGCGCGGCAGGGAGGGCGGCTTTGGCGGAGCGAATGGAGTGGAGGGGGATAGGGGGGAGGGGGTTTGGGTAATATTATTGGCTAGTTGGCGAAGGCGGTAGAATCGGTTGGGGAATTTTTGGGTGTGTGGGGGAGGATTTTCGCGGTGGGCGGGGAGTTTGGCGCATGGTCGGTTTCTCAAAGTGCAGTCCCACGTGTAAGTGAAGAGGCAAGCCGAAGCGTGTTCCGTTTGCGTGAGCCGTGTGCAGGACCGAACGTGTGTGGGGTGCAATGCGACCGCGACAGGAGTGCTGTGAGTGTACCGCCTTTTTTCCTTTTAAACTAGGTGCCCTGCCGCCTCCCATGCCCTACTAATCCTCGGAGGAGTCCCCGAGCTCGGCGGTGCCGGACATTGGACGGCGGCAAGTAGGACGCGTGGCTGATGGTGCTCCCATAGTCGGCCGCTAGCGTGGCCACCGCTTGTGCGGCCGCTTGTGCGGTCGCGTCCGCGTCCGGCTACGCCGCTATTGCGTCGCGAGAGGCGACTTGAGCGAGGGCGGCAACCTCGAGCTTCATCCCCGAAGACAAGCTCCCCCATAGAGCGTTCGCACTTGCGATCATGGCGGATGTGGTGCCAGGTAGGAGGACGATGCGCTATGGTGTGGAGGTTAGCTGGGTGTTGTCGCTTTAAGTAGCGCATTCCGGTGAGGCCAAGCGTCCAGGTGCGTCATTAAGTCGCCGGAGTTGGTTCCTCGGGCACCGAGCCTCTTAACGATGACATACGAATGGACGACATGAATGCGGGTAGCTGGCGCCGGCTGGGAACGCATCGCGCGACGGCGCGAGGGACGAGGGTTTATGTGTGCCAGGGTAGTCAGCTGCGGTCGTGGCATTGGAGATGCCCTTTGCTCACATGCGATCCCCGCATGTCATTGAAAAAGCAAGACGACCCGGCATGGTCTCAGGTCCAGAGGATGGAGTTGGCCGCGCTACACCACTCCGCGGACGCGTCGCGGTGCCCCGTGCATCCTCGACGAGCCGGGTGTTGGGGTGTGTTTGGATTGTGGCCAAAGTGCACCTTACCAAAATTTTGGTCATGGCCCAAAGATTGGTCTTTGTTTGGATGGTTGCCATTTTTTTGGCATGCCAATGAACTCTAGCCAACTCTAGTTCATTTTTCTTGCCAATGTCGGCCAAATCATGGGCAACCAATACCTCAACCAAAATTTTGGTCATGACAAAAAGATTGGTCTTTGTTTGGATGGTTGCCATTTCTTTGGCATGCCCATGAACTCTAGCCAACTCTAGTTCATTTTTCTTGCCAATGTCGGCCAAATCATGGGCAACCAATACCTCAACCAAAATTTTGGCTACCCAATTCTTTGATGGGGCAACCTTGGGCACAAACCAAACAGACCGTTGGTCGTGCCACAGCACTAACGCCACCCTCGGCATACTGAAACCGACCGTGTCTAGCGACGATATGAGCGTGTCGCTCACCGCGGTCGCCGTGTCTAGAGGCGGTGCTGGAGCTGCACCCTGTTGTTGGCCCCAACGACCCATATGAACGGTTGTCAGTGGCGAGGAGGTCGTGGGCCAGCTCCTCCATTGGACTAATCTGCGCTACGTCGTCCTGACGGGTGTGCCCCACATGTCGGTTTCCCTGTTTTCCCGGCCATATTCGAGCGTCAGTGCTCCGCGTTGCGCATTAGGCCTTTCACTGTGTAGGCCAAGTGAGACAACTTATTGTTTATTTGAGCAGTTCAAGTATAATCATGTGGCGTTTGCTTATTTCTCATTCCTCTCCAACCCTCTTCTCCATCGATCATGTCACCCTCCAGTCGAGTCCATCCTCCCGCATGCCTCATTTGAACATTCCGCCGAGTATCATTCCCATGTACCCATCCTAGTCCTCTTTCAATAGATCTCCGGACCCCGAGATGAAATCGAGAGGGAACGAGTGGGGGCACGTGATACCTAAGGCGGATTCAAAATTTTGAACCGGTGATCATAGCATCCAAAAATCATATATAAAATGTATGAAATATTCGTTTCATTTTTGAACGTACAATATACTCCCTCCTATCCTTTCTAGTTTACATATAAGTTTTATGTGTAGTCAAAGTATCTCTACTTTGATCAAAAAGGTATCAACATTCAACAACGCCCAATCAATATTGTTAGATTCGTACGTACTCCTAGATTTGTACTCGAGATGGTTTCCAATTTGACTATTGACAAGATTAATAGTACATGAGATGTATAATGTGAAAATTATATCATTGGAAACTCCTTTCACATTCGAATTTGACCGTATGCTTTGTGTAAGTTGCATGTCATATATTATTACTCTAACATTTGGTCAAAGTTAGCCTCGAAAAACGCATTAGACCCTATATGCTTTGTGTAAGTTGCATGTCATATATTATTACTCTAACATTTGTGTAAGTTGCATGTCATATATTATTACTCTAACATTTGGTCAAAGTAGTATAGTGGAAGTGGATCCTCTGACGTAGGTATCCCTGCCTTACCCTCCCTTTCGATCACTTACTGGCGGACCCCATGCTTGTTAGGCCCGCATGTCGGTTACTCAATGGGTTCAGCCACGTCGAGGATCCTCATCCGTAGTATACTCCTCTGTTTTATTTACTCCGCATAAAGCGGAGGGTGGTGGTATAATAAATGACGCGGGCGGGGAGGGAGGGACGTCGGTTTGCTCTCAACTGCGGTCCCTGGCGGCGAAACGCAAGACGGCGTGTTCCATTCGGTGGCGGCGTGGAGGTCCAGCGTGCGGGCTGCAACGTGAACGCGACAAGAGCGATGTACAATCAAAACCGATTGACCGGTCGTCACCGAACCACTATTCACACAGAACCTTCGCTGCTCGGCCTCGCCAGCCACGCCCTAAAACCACACCAAATCTCAGCCCATTCCCCACCTTTGATCCCTAGCCGCATCAAGCATCCCCTAGTTTGCGGAAAGCCATGGTGCGCCGCAAGATCACTTACTACAAGATCTTGCGGCGGGCGCCAGCAGAAATTGCGGCGGCGGTCGGGCGCCACGAACCTCGTTCCCAAGCTCGCTTTGCGGCGGGCCAATCCCGAGTTCTCTCGGAGCCAAGCTACGAGGAGGAGAAGCCGATCAATGTTCATGGCGGAGGTCGCGGCGGAGAAGGCCCCGATGGGTATGAGGCGATGGGCGTCGACTTCGTGCGGCGTCCGAGTCCCCATGGTGCAAAGCGGACCAGCGGTTCAACATGGCGATACTAAAGGAGGACCGGAGGCGAGGCTCAACTTCGGCGCGGAGCGCGCATGCGCTGCCGCCGAGGCTCTCTGCGGCGGAACCGGATGTCGTGGATGTGAACCGGCGGCGGAGGCTCAACTTGAGGCGGAGCGCGGATGCCGCTGCCATCGAGGCCCTCCCGCAGCGGAACGAGACGTCACAGACTTGAACCGGGCGGCGAGGCACGACTCAGCGCAGAGCGTGCGGATGCTCTCTCGCCAGCGCCCTCCTGCGGCGGAACCGGATGTCTGGACTTGAACAGGCGGCGGAGGCTCGACTCGGCGCGAGCGCACGGATGCCGCTGCCATCGAGGCCCTCCTGCGGCGGAACCGGACATCCTCGACTTGAACGGGTTGTGCTCTCGTCCGTGCAGGCGCCCGACGCTCCGCTTGAGCAGTGGCTGTAGGCGAGGACAACCAAGGTGCGAGACACACGCGTCCGCAGCGGACGGCTGGTTCGCGCCGGCAGCCAAAGACGACGAGGCCGTCTCTTTCCGCGAGTAGTGATAGTTTTTCTTTATTTTGTTGTTTTTATGGATTTTTTGCTGTGTAAAAACATATATTTGTTATGCAAGTCGCCTGACTTGGGTCAGTCTACCATTTCAGGCGGTTGGATGAATATCCTTGATACGTCTCCGCCGTATCTATAATTTTTGATTGTTCCATGCCAATATAATTCAACTTTTATATACTTTTGGCAACTTTTATACTATTTTTTGGGACTAACATATTGATCCGATTGCGATGCAGTTCTGTTTGTTGCATGTTTTATGTTTCATGAAACCCAATATCAAGCAGTTCCAAGCGGGATAAAAGCAGACGGAGAATTATTTTGGAATATTTGTGATTTTTGGGAGGAAGAATCAGCGAGAAGATGCCGAGGTGGCCACGAGATAGGGGCCCACCACCACTCGGGGGGCGCCCCACTCTCATGGGCCACCCGTAAAGGCGGTTGATGCCCTTCTTTGCCGCAAGAAAGCTAATTTTCTGAGAAAAATCTGGGCGAAGGTTTCAATCCAATCAGATTTACGGATCTCCATATATACACTAAAGCGGTGAAAGCAGAGCCGGGGCGGAACGCAGAAACAAAGAGATAGATCCAATCTTGGAGGGGCTCTCGCCCCTCCCAAGCCATGGGAGCCAAGGACCAGAGGGGAAACCTTTCTCCCATCTAGGGAGGAGGTCAAGGAAGAAGAAGAAGAAGAAGGGGGCCTCTCTCCCCCTTGCTTCCGGTGGCGCCGGAGCGCTGCCGGGGGCCATCATCATCACCGCGATCTTCACCAACACCGCCATCATCTTCACCAACATCTCCATCACCTTCCCCTTCTATATTCAGCGGTCCACTCTCCCACAACCTGCTGTACCCTCTACTTGAACATGGTGCTTTATGCTTCATATTATTTTCCAATGATGTGTTGCCATCCTATGATGTCTGAGTAAATTTTCGTTGTCCTATCGGTGATTGATGAATTACTATGATTGGTTTGAGTTGCATGTTTTATTATTAGTGCTGTCCTATTGTGCCCTCCGTGTCGCGCAAGCATGAGGGATTCCCGCTGTAGGGTTTGCAATATGTTTATGATTTGCTTATGGTGGGTTGCGTGAGTGACTGAAACACAAACCCGAGTAAGTAGATTGTTTGCGTATGGGATAAAAGGGGACTTGATGCTTTAATGCTATGGTTGGGTTTTACCTTAATGAATCTTTAGTATTTGCGGACGCTTGCTAGAGTTCCAATTATAAGTGCATAGAATTCCAAGTAAGGGATGATATGTTAGCCTATGCCTCTCCCTCAAATAGAATTGCAATAGTGATTACCGGTCTAGTAACATAGTCAATTGCTTAGGGACAATTTCACAACTCCTACCACCACTTTTCCACACTCCCTATATTTACTTTATTGCATCTTTATCTAAAAAACCCCTAGTTTATATTTACGCGTTCTTTACTTTCTTGCAAACCTATCCTATCACACCTACAAAGTACTTCAATTTTCATACTTGTTCTAGGTAAAGCGAACGTCAAGCGTGCGTAGAGTTGTATTGGTGGTCGATAGAACTTGAGTGAATATTTATTCTACATTTAGCTCCTCGTTGGGTTCGACACTCTTACTTATCGAAAACTGTTGCGATCCCCTATACTTGTGGGTTATCAAGACCTTTTTCTGGCGCTGTTGCCGGGGAGTCATAGCGTGGGGTGAATATTCTCGTGTGTGCTTGTTTGCTTTATCACTAAGTAATTTTTATTTGTTGTTCTTAGTTGTTTTCTATCTTTAGCTATGGGTAGGAAACGCAAAATACCAAAAAAATTAGTTGTACCTACTGAACCAGTGGTTGAAGAACCACTCAAAATCTATCACACTCCTGAAGCTTTTTACTTGGATCATCTTTGATCCCTTTGTGCTCGTGCTGAAACCCCAACTAGCTTAGTTGAGGGCAAATCTTTAGATGAGCATGCTTGTTATGTACGACACCGTATATCTGAAAAAGGGAAACTATTATGGGATCAAATTCAACATTTGCAATGCTATGCTTGGAATTTATGTGAAATACATGATGTTACTTGTTGTTCTAAAGACCCTAAGAAACACCTACCCTATCAATGCTTGTTTAGTGATAATGGGATCGTATCTTCGTATGCCAAGGGTGTTTATAATTACTATCTTGTTCAACAAATTGAAGAATTTGTTGCTTTTAAGGGTGCTTTTGAAATTGCTTCTTTGATTGAAAAGTATGATGCTACTATTTACAAATCTGAAAGTTTTGCCATACTTGAATATTGTTATGATAATTATGCTTCTAATGCCTATGTTAAACCATATATTGAGAAATTCTCCGCTGTCCAAGAAGAGACTAATATTTTGCAGGAAGCTATGGAAGAAGAAATTGATGAAACTGTGAGCTCATTGGATGAAAAAGATGATGAGGAGAGCGAAGAACAAAAGGAGGAAGAGCGGATTAGCTACCCGTGCTCACCTTCTAATGAGAGTAACTCTTCAACTCATACATTGTTTAATTCCCCTTCGTGCTTACTGAAGGATGATTACTACAATGATTGCTATGATCCCTTGAATTTGTTTGAAATATCCCTTTTTGATGATGCTTGCTATGCTTGTAGCCAAGATGCCAATATGATTTATGATTATGGAGATGAACTTTCTATAGTTTTTATGTTAAACATGAAATTGTTGCTATTGCACCCACGCATGATAGTCCTATTATCTTTTTGAATTCTCCCGACTACACTATATCGGAGAAGTTTGCGCTTAGTAAGGATTATATTGATGAGTTGCCTTTTACAACATGATAATTTTGATGAATGTAATATGCATGTGCTTGCTGCTCCTACTTGCAATTATTATGAGAGAGGAACTATTTCTCCACCTCTCTATGTTTCCCACACGATGAAATTGCAAGAAACTGCTTATACTATGCATTGGCCTTTACTTGGTGTGCATGAATTGTTCTTTTATGACATGCCGATGCATAGGAAGAGAGCTAGACATCATTGTTGCTTCATATATGTTACTTTGTGCTCACTACTAAATTACAAATCATTGTTAATTAAAATTGGCTTTGATATACCTTGGGATCCGGGTGGATTCATTACTTGAGCACTATATGCCTAGCTTAATGGCTTTAAAGAAAGCGCTGCCAGGGAGACAACCCGGAAGTTTTAGAGAGTTATTTATTTCTGTTGAGTGCTTTCATATAGTTTAAAAACAAAAAAAATAAAGAGGGGAACCTAAAAACTTTTCAAAAAGGAAAGTGAAAGTGAGAAAGACAAGCATTGTTGAAGTGGGAGCTAGCCTTGAACTTTGTTCATGCTCACGGAAACTTTGTGAATCTTGATTACCGAAACTTTTCAACAAAAATAATTATCCTCTTGTAAAATTCCATTGTATTATAAAAATAATGTGCTAAGGTTTGCCTTTAGGATGTTTACAATGTTTGTTGGTTTGTACGGTGCAGGACAGAAACTTTGGCTGTAGTGCGCAAATTTTAACTTTTTACTGGAACGTCAAATGGTTCTGATTCTTTTTGCAATGTCTTGCTATACAACTTTTTTATTGTTCCTAATTTTGGTAAAATTTTGGGGTGCCAGAAGTATGGTGGATGTTCAGATTGCTACAGACTGTTCTGTTTTTGACAGATTCTGTTTTTGATGCATAGTTTGCTTGTTTTGATGAATATATCAATTTATATTAGTGGATTAAGCCATGGAAAATTTATATTACAGTAGACACAATGCAAAAACAAAATATGAATTGGTTTACAACAGTACTTAGAGTGGTGATTTGCTTTATTATACTAACGGATCTTACCGAGTTTTCTGTTGAAGTTTTGTGTGGATGTAGTGTCTAATCGAGGATGTCTCAATATGAGGAAAAGGAAGAGAGGCAAGAGCTCAAGCTTGGGGATGCCCGAGGCACCCCAAGTAAATATTCAAGGAGACTCAAGCGTCTAAGCTTGGGGATGCCCCGGAAGGCATCCCCTCTTTCTTCAACAAGTATCGGTATGTTTTCGAATTCGTTTCATTCATGCACTATGTGCAAGTCTTGGAGCGTCTTTTGCATTTAGTTTTCATTTTTATTTTTTGCACCATGCTGGTATGAGAGAGTCCTTGGTTGATTTATAGAATGCTCATTGCACTTCACTTAAATCTTTTGAGTATGGCTTTATAGAATGCTTCATGTGATTCACTTATATCATTTGAAGTTTGGATTGCCTGTTTCTCTTTACATAGACAACCGCCATTTGTAGAATGCTCTTTTGCTTCACTTATATTCGTTAGAGCATGGGCATATCTTTTGTAGAAAGAATTAAACTCTCGTGCTTCACTTATATCTATTTAGAGAGATGACAGGAACTGGTCATTCACATGGTTAGTCATAAAATCCTACATAAAACTTGTAGATCGCTGAATATGATATGCTTGATTCCTTGCAATAGTTTTGCGATATAAAGATGGTGATATTAGAGTCTTGCTAGTTGAGTAATTGTGAAATTGAGAAATACTTGTGTTGAGGTTTGCAAGTCCCGTAGCATGCACGTATGGTGAACCGTTATGTAACGAAGTCGGAGCATGAGGTTTTTATTGATTGCCTTCCTTATGAGTGGCGGTTGGGGACGAGCGATGGTCTTTTCCTACCAATCTATCCCCCTAGGAGCATACGCATAGTACTTTGTTTCGATGACTAATAGATTTTTGCAATAAGTATATGAGTTCTTTATGACTAATGTTGAGTCCATGGATTATACGCACTCTCACCCTTCCATCATTGCTAGCCTCTTCGATACCGTGCATTGCCCTTTCTCACCTCGAGAGTTGGTGCAAACTTAGCGGTGCATCAAACCCATGATATGATACGCTCTATCACACATAAGCCTCATTATATCTTCCTCAAAACAGCCACCATACCTACCTATCATGGCATTTCCATAGCCATTCCGAGATATATTGCCATGCAACTTTCATCATCATCATCATATACATGACTTGAGCATTCATTGTCATATTGCTTTGCATGATCGTAAGATAGCTAGCATGATGTTTTCATGGCTTGTCTATTTTTTGATGTCATTGCTACGCTATATCATTGCACATCCCGGTACACCGCCGGAGGCATTCATATAGAGTCATATCTTTGTTCTAGTATCGAGTTGTAAGTAAATAAAAGTGTGATGATCATCATTATTAGAGCATTGCCCCATTCAGAAAAAAAAAGAGGCCAAAGAAGCCTAAATTAAAAAATGGGGCCAAAGAAGCCCGCAAAAAAAGAAAAAAAATAAATAAAAAGGGGCAATGTTACTATCTCTTTTTCTACACTTGTGCTTCAAAGTAGCACCATGTTCTTCATGTAGTGAGTCTCATATCTTGTGCTTCAAAGTAGCACCATGTTCTTCATATAGATTGTCTCCTATGTTGTCACTTTCATATACTAGTTGGAATTTTCATTATAGAACTTGTCTTGTATATTCCAAAGATGGGCTTCCTCAAATGCCCTAGGTCTTCATGAGCAAGCAAGTTGGATGCACACCCACTTAGTTTCTTTTGTTGAGCTTTCATACACTTATAGCTCTTAGTGCATCCGTTGCAAGGCAATCCCTACTCCTCGCATTGACATCAATTGATGGGCATCTCCATAGCCCGTTGATTAGCCGCGTCGATGTGAGACTTTCTCCTTTTTTGTCTTCTCCACATAACCTCCATCATTACATTCTATTCCACCTATAGTGCTATATCCATGGCTCACGCTCATGTATTGCGTGAAAGTTGAAAAGGTTTGAAAAACGTCAAAAGTATGAAACAATTGCTTGGCTTGTCATCGGGGTTGTGCATGATGTGAATATTTTGTGTGGTGAAGATGGAGCATAGCCAGACTATATGATTTTGTAGGGATGAGCTTTCTTTGGCTATGTTATTTCAATAAGACATAATTGCTTGGTTGGTATGCTTGAAGTATTATTGTTTTTATGTCAAACAATAGACTATTGCTTTCGATCACTCGTGTCTTAATATTCATGCCATCATTAGACATATGATCAAGATTATGCTAGGTAGCATTCCACATCAAAAATTATCTTTTTTATCATTTACCTACTCGAGGACGAGCAGGAATTAAGCTTGGGGATGTTGATACGTCTCCGTCATATCTATAATTTTTGATTGTTCCATGCCAATATTATTCAACTTTATATACTGCTGGCAACTTTTTATACTATTTTTTGGGACTAACATATTGATCCGATTGCCGATGTCGGTTCTGTTTGTTGCATGTTTTATGTTTATGAAACCCAATATCAAACGGAGTCCAAGCGGGATAAAATGGACGGAGAATTATTTTGGAATATTTGTGATTTTTGGGAGGAAGAATCAGCGAGGCGATGCCGAGGTGGCCACGAGATAGGGGCCCACCACCACTCGGTAGCGGGCCCCACTCTCATGGGCCACACGTAAGGCGGTTGATGCCCTTCTTTTGCCGGAAGAAAGCTAATTTTACGAGAAAAATTTGGGCGAAGGTTTCAATCCAATCGGAGTTACGGATCTCCATTTATACACGAAACGGTGAAACAGAGCCAGGACGGAACGCAGAAACAGAGAGATAGATCCAATCTCGGAGGGGCTATCTCCCCTCCCAAGCCATGGGAGCCAAGGACCAGAGGGGAAACCCTTCTCCCATCTAGGGAGCAGGTCAAGGAAGAAGAAGAAGAAGAAGGGGGCCTCTCTCCCCCTTGCTTCCGGTGGCGCCAGAGCGCTGTCGGGGGCCATCATCATCACCGCAATCTTCACCAACACCGCCGTCATCTTCACCAACATCTACATCACCTTCCCCCTTCTATATTCAGCAATCCACTCTCCCGCAACCCGTTGTACCCTCTACTTGAACATGGTGCTTTATGCTTCATATTATTAACCAATGATGTGTTGCCATCCTATGATGTCTGAGTACATTTTCGTTGTCCTATCGGTGATTGATGAATTACTATGATTGGTTTGAGTTGCATGTTTTATTATTGATGCTGTCCTATTGTGCCCTCCGTGTCGCGCAAGCATGAGGGATTCCCGTTGTAGGGTTTGCAATATGTTTATGATTTGCTTATGGTGGGTTGCGTGAGTGACTGAAACACAAACCCGAGTAAGTAGGTTGTTTGCGTATGGGATAAAAGGGGACTTGATGCTTTAATACTATGGTTGGCTTTTACCTTAATGAATCTTTAGTATTTGCGGACGCTTGCTAGAGTTCCAATCATAAGTGCATAGAATTCCAAGTAAGGGATGATATGTTAGCTTATGCCTCTCCCTCAAATAGAATTGCAATAGTGATTACCGGTCTAGTCACATAGTCAATTGCTTAGGGACAATTTCAAAACTCCTACCACCACTTTTCCACACTCCCTATATTTACTTTATTGCATCTTTATCTAAACAACCCCTAGTTTATATTTATGCGTTCTTTACTTTCTTGCAAACCTATCCTATCACACCTACAAAGTACTTCTAGTTTCATACTTGTTCTAGGTAAAGCGAACGTCAAGAGTGCGTAGAGTTGTATCGGTGGTCGATAGAACTTGAGGGAATATTTATTCTACCTTTAGCTCCTCGTTGGGTTCGACACTCTTACTTATTGAAAACTGTTGCGATCCCCTATACTTGTGGGCTATCAATCCTACGTCTCCTAACCCTTCTTTCCTTCTTCCTCACCTCTTCTTCTTCCCCAACAGACCACCGCACGGGCCGTACGGATACTCCCCAACATGTGGTTGGATAAACATACTCAATGAATGAAAATTATGTGTCAGCGACAGGATGGCTGAGTTTGGTTTGTTCACATGCAACAGCACGTGTCAGTGAGGGTGCGTTCCCTTGGTTGGGTTTGCGGCGTGCAAGAGCGACTGTGTGAGGGTGCGGTGCGACCGCGGCGTGCAGGAGCGACCGTGTGAGGGTGCGATGCGACCGTGAAAGCCGTGCGCAAGTGTACCTCCTTCTCATTTTGGAAACTTTAGGCAAGCTTGGCAAAAATGTGTGGCGAAGTTTGGCAATGCAAGGCCTAGACCCAAACAGGATAAGTACGTACGTACTAGGAGTACTAGTGTTAAAAAAGAAAGGCGGGGTTTTCCTTCGTGGAATTTAATCGATACAAATCCTCGTTTCACGTGTCAATTAATTCGTATTTTTTCTCCAAAGACCAAAGAGCTAACCATCTCAATCCTCATCGCTTGACTAATGCAGCACATGTAAACCAACCTTCTCACTTCCGCATGCATGCAGGGGATATTAATGTCCTTGGTTGCTAACCCCATCAATTTTGCCTCGATTAGTGTTAGTGGCCCTTTGCAAATTGTAATTTTGATATCTGGCCTTGTGTACAAAAAATGGAGGTAGTAACTATATTTGACTTCCTTCCCCATTGCGGTGGCGTCGGCGATATCTTTTTTTGGTGGTTTGGCGAAGTCGTTCGACGGAGAACACCATTGAGGAGACCACGGTAAGTCGTTCGCAAGTGCCGCTGCAAGCCGAGACAACCGCCTTATTTGCATCCAGAAGTCCTTTACTAGTACTACTAGGAGTACTAGTGTGGTGAGATCTTTCTCGAAGAAGGCGATGGAGAAGCGGAGTCAGTGAAGAGTGAAATGATGGTTGCCGTCCATGCTTTTGTGATTTGGCGCCTCACTGCTTTGTGATTTGTGATAGAAGGGACAGGGAGTAGACTCTGTGTTCTATCTTTGTACTACATGCGTCCAAGCATGGGAGAAAGAGGAGAGCGTTGCATTTTCTATTCCTTCAATCAATCAATCAGGGAGCTTTGGTTCCATCTTTTTGGCTTTGGCAACACCGTCCATAACGGTTCCCACAATGCCAAAAGCTATTTTCACATTTGGCTACACACTGTGGATGCCCTTAACCGTACCACTTGGTTTTGCTCCTGTGTGCTATCTATACAAATCTCAATTATATTGATCTAAAAAATTATAGAATCAAGATTAGTAAAAAGGAGGTGATTTTGCCGCGCGGATGGTGGGGGAGGTTTCTTATTTGCGCAATGCTACATCCACGTAATGGTTTACGTAAAGTTACAAAATGATGTGATGTGGGACTATTTGATTGGATTAAAGGAGAGGATTAGGCCCACCCCACCTGAAAATTAGGGGGGGGGGCATATATAGATTAGATGGAAAGTATCGTAGCAGCTCGTAGCCCTTTGTAAGTCTAGGATTAGGCTTCTTATTTTGGAGGGCGTTGTCTGGCGGTTTGCTAACATGCGGTCCCGTGTCGATTGCTTTACCAAGCCGATCTGCGTCCCACATGAGGCAGAACAACGGCGGAAGAAACACGTGGTTAAGTTGAAGAAGATGAGGGAGAAGCGGATTCAGCAACGAGTGAAATGATGGTTGCTTCGTCCCTCCAACTTAACTGCGGGAAAGGTGCAGCTTTGTGATTTGACGCCTCATTACTACGCCGGCGCCATGACTGGGGTGCTTCACCCCGGCTGCTTCCGATATGGCATGTGGACCCGATAGCTTGATGTCCCACATGTCGGCGAAAGGGACTAGAAGATTTATGAAAGCGAGCGCTCCACTCTTACAATGGAGGAGTAGACGACACGACGGCCCAGTGAACTGTCACTTGTACTGTATAGTACTATATTTTTGCTGTTTTGCACGATCCATCGATACAAACCTGATTAAACAGGAAAGGGCGGGATTTTTCCCGCGCGGTAGATGATACTGGCCATACATTTCAAAGGCAGTTTTAACATATGCAAGCTGAATAATTATAAGTAACAATATGATATCTAGTAAAACTAAAAACACATATGATTTATTATGTTAGAGTGTAGTAGTAGTGATGTATTGCATAGTTGTTAGATGTAAAATGCGAGAACGTGTAGAGATGTAGTTTTGGAGGGCCTACAGAGAAAAGCGTAATACGGTCATCGAACTTCAGAATAAGCTGATTACGGTCACTATATAAGTTTTGCGGTGATTATACGGTCACTTGCTCACAGTTCAGCATCGGATTGCACTCTGTTGACCGGCCAAATAGTCTACGTGGCGCCATGTTGACTAGTTAAATTGACCATGTTCCTTGTGGGTCCCACCTGTCAGTTCGCATAGGCAAAAGGTCAGATAAAAAAAATTACGCAGGCGCGACAAGGCTCCAACCCGTGCGCGGAAATCACCTGCTTGTGTATGTGTCTGTCAGGGCCTGATGTGTGTGCATGCACGTGTAGGTTGAGCACTTGAGCGTGAGAGTGTGTGTTGGTCGTATGCTGTACTGGTGTGTGCATGCATGCGTGCGCGTGTGCGTGTGAGTGTTGCATGCATGCGTGTGAGTGTTGCGTGCATGCGTGACTGCGTGTGTACGTGTGAGTGTTGCATGCGTGCGTGGGTGCATGTGTTGTGTGAGTTGCGTGGATGCGGTTCGTGTGCATGCGTGCGTGTGTGTATAATCACCACACCAGCTCATGTGTGTTAAAACAGACGGCTTATCATACCAATACAAGGCCACCTTGCCCGCTATGCCCGCGGTCATGACTTCGAACCACCGTCCAAATATTTTTTTGTCGTTTGTTTTCATTCTTACTAGCAAGATGCACGTGCGTTGCATGTAACATCAAGATGCATTTGTATGACTTGTTTATCTTGTGAGAGAAAAGGATGAACGAGGGAAGGCCTTATTTGCAAATGTGGAGAGGTGTGTGGGTACCTTTTTGCAAAATTGCCATAGTTTCATTCCTATCCGTCAGATATAAATCGGACGGCCTATATTGCAGGATGGCAGGCACACCATCATCACCAACTCTGTTTTTTATAAGGGTGTATTTTATGTATTTTATAAGAGTGTAGATGTAGAGTAGATACAATTGACGGTGGGCACGATGGTAGTGAGATAATGTGATGCAACACTAGAGGTGCCACGTGGGCGTTTAACTGGTCAACTAGTCATGTCATGAGCAAATAAAGAGTTGTACGGTGAGCCCGTGACTGTATAATAACCACTAAACGTAAATGGTGACCGTAATGAGTGGATTCTGAAGTCCAATGTCGTATCGTGCTTTCGCTTCAAATACAATGATCGTCATTGCATATATCGCGAGAGAAAGATGAAACATCGTGAATTTTCTGGGGCTTACTTTTAGAGGACACGGAGATAGTTTTGTGTGCATACATGAAAGGCGTCTGGGGGTATGCGATGGAGAGAGAGATGCTCTTCGTTTATCTTTATTATGACTAACTTTGTATATAGTATAAAATATACAAATTCGATGTGGAATAAATATCATTGTGGGCACCATGCAATGCAAATTAGCGTTCAGTACTCCTCCATATAACTTTGTAATGTTGTATATATGTAGAAACTCTAAAATATTTTTTGGCCACACTTTATTCAAAAGGAATGTCGTATCTGAAATAAACATGAAGAGAGGGCTTTTTAGATCAATGGGAATGCGTGATGTAACATGTGTGAATGTGTAGTTGATGCATTTGGCGGGGCCTAGAGAGGTATGCGTGTGTATTACGTATTCGAGAGAGGCATGGATAGAGGGGCCGACGGGGGGGCGTGGGAGAGATAGCACGAGAAATGAGAGTGGTCTAGAGAGAGAGATGAATATGACATCACGACAAGTGATTCCATTCCCTTGAGTGTGTATATGCAAGGGGAGGAATAGAGGCACCAGGAGAAATTTTCTATGTGTGTGGTGTTTGTGTTGGTATGTGTGGGTGTGAGAAGATAATGAGGCGTGGGGGCAGAGGGTGTGTCACGCGTGAGGTCCGTGGGTCGAGGTGAGGCCCTTCGTTCGGTTCCGTCATGCGCCACATTGGTCGGCCCGTGACGCATTTAGGAAGACCCATGGATGACTAGTCATACAAGACAAAGATAGCAGAATTGTGAAGGACTCTGTGTCCACTGACAAAGCCGGCTAGGATTTGTAACCCTAGGTTCTCGAACTAAGGTAACCCCTTTATCTCTGATATTACTATTCATCCAACCTAACTTTAAGGTGCATCCTACAGAATGCTCTGCTAGAATCATACTCGTCGATTAGGAAGAGAGGTGTGAGACAATGCGTGAGAGACAGGCGTAAAGATAATGTGCGTACATGAGACACGTAGGCGGGTCCATGTATACAGAAATGGTCGATGAGGATTGTGCGTGTGTATGTTTGCGAGAGGAAGAGTGCTTGTGATAAAGGTTAGTGAAAACCGTTGTAAATGGTTACAAGAGGGAGGGGGGGTTATATCTAGAGCATGTGTGCGAGAAAGACACCTCGGGAGAGAGAGTGTGTGAGCATGTGTGAGAGACCACCGATGGAGAGTGAAACTACACGTAAAAGACTGCTCTACACATTGATTAAAGATATAAATTGTATCCAAATATTCGGATGGGATCATGATATTTGCAATTCGCGTAAGGAGCGGTCATTGATCCATCAGACATCTAGATTCTATCGAATTTGAGCATGTCTATGTTATTATTCGACACAATTGATCCACATAGTTAGTATTTTGAACTCCAGACAATGCATCGCTTTAGCAATCAAATATAAACGTGAGTATAGTTCATGTTGTGTGTCTAAAGCACATTATACATACGAAATTTACACAATGGACATCATAAATAGCTATCTATGAACTAGCATACATTTGAATTCAACTTAAGGTGGTTTAAAAAAATTGAATTCAACATGAAGTCCATTCAATTATTTGAACTTGATATCATGGCATTTGTAAACCATACCTAAATTATGGGGGCACCCATCTTTGCTCTGATTTTGTACATAATAGCACATGTAGTTGTGTACAAAATAGATTCAAATTTAGCTCCTCCATTCCAAAATAATCGTAGTTATAGGATTTTCAAGTGTCAAAATTTCAAAAAGAAGCGGATAATTTAATGAGGTTTTCAAACATACAAGGTCAAATATAATGTTGTCTATTTAGGTCAATCCTCATAGTTCAAGAGTACCCTAAGCGTGAATGCTTGTGTTTCAAAATTTGAGCGAAGCGTAAAAGAGCCTCTACTACTTGAAACCGCGTGAGACCAATGTTTGGTAGTATAAGGAAATTACTTTTCTAATAACTCCGAGTCGTGAAACGTACCGGCCCGACGTCCAAAGGTCTAAACTGGGGTAGGTTTGTAGCTTCATCTAGACGCCACGCAACCGCATCCGAAAAACATTCATACACAATGGTCGCCTAAGTACATATGCGCGCGGCCGAAATCGCTCCCGCCCACTATTTGGGACTCCTAGGATTACCATCCTACCCCCGACCCGCAGTAGGTCCGAAATTTAAGAGGGGGGCAAAGTTTGTACTTTCCCCAAATTACAAACAAGTGCGTCCCATCGTCTGTTCAAAAAAGCCAAAAACAAGCGCGTCCCAGACCGAAACATGGTTCCCCCCACCCGTCCGATTCCCCATTCAAACTCCATGGGCGCCAAAACTACCTCTCCACCTGCCGCAAAACCCCGGCGTCCTCCGTCCGCCACCCCATCCCACCCATCAACCGCCGCCCTCCTCCATCACGCGGAGCCGATACCCGGCGTCTTCGTCCACCGCAACCTCAACATAGCGCCCTCCACGGCTAGTAGTTGAAGCGAGGCCGAGCCGTCGTGCCGAGCCAGTTCGACCATGCCGTCCTGCGCCTCACCGCTGCCGCTCCAACTTCGCCACCCTCCACCGCACCGGAGCTGTTCCTGCTACGCCGTCCTTCACCGCCTCGGATCTGCTTCCCCTCCGCTGACATACGGCCACGGCAATACAGTCAACAATTTGGCCATGGGTTCGTCCAAGCCTGCACCCTCCAGAACATCGGTTTCCCCGGTAAAATGAACAAGATCGTCGCGACATGTGGAGGTGACCACACCGGCAACCGAAAAAGGTACTCCTCTTCCCTTATTCGTGCAAATCTTACGTCTCTACTTGCACGGTATTCATCCCACAGAAGACACTAGTTGACTGCTTCTTCTTGATACTAGATGTTCCTAGTAACTCGCGATGCACAAGGTTTCTCCTCATATACTATTTCACCTTAGCTAGAGGTCCGTCGCCCCCCTAAATTTCAATTTCTAGCCAGTTGATTCCCAATTAACGGAAGCATTCCCCGGCATAACAGGCGCTAGTACGCCTATTACGCTGGAGAAGCAGCGCCTTGGTGTTTATCTTAGGGGCGTGTGCGGCCTAGCTCTACTGGCGCCCAATCTGGAGGTCGGCCGGGATTAAAGGGATGGCCTGGGGGTGCTGCCAAGCACGGCGGTGGTGTGAGGTCGATGGGAGGGCCGGGCGGCGGAGGCAGGTGCAGGCGGTGGTCGTGGCGGTTCGAGAAAGATCGTCAACGGTGAGTGGCGGGAGGTAGACGAAGGCCATCTGCATGTTCCTTATAGATCGGACGGTTCATTAAAAAAATCGACTGACCTATTTATTTTCAGTCGACTGTTATCTTAGATAAGACCACATGTGGTGGTGTGCTAGAGGAGTACCTGCATTTCCTGTGCTAATATATTACAAAATCATACGGAGTAGAATCTAATTTTGTTTGCCATGCAATGTTGTAGAGCTATCATATGTCTCCTGTCATTTATTTTTCAGCCACCTGCTATCTGCTACTTTTACAGTGCACTAGTTCTGCGCACACTTCACCCTTACTCTCACTATTGTGTTTTTATGCAAGGGCATTTCAGATTCTGCTGCCATGAGGGAAGCCAAAAAGAAAAGAGAGAAGTCGCTCCAGCTTCGTATGCGGGTAGGCAAGAGACGTTACAGCGCTATAAAGGGTGCAGTGTCAGCAGATGGAGACGGTAAACGTAGCTCTGGAGTTGATGACCTCGCTCGCAATGAACCACCATCACAGGTGCTTGCTTTAACTTCACGGTGTCATATGTGGTTGCATGTTCCATATGGTGTCTAGCTTGTATTCGACAGCCAATAAGGAAAGATATTTTTTTACATGAACCACCATCCCGTGAGCACTAGAAGACAAATAGCTAGTCAGGGCACTGGCCGAGCCAGTGACAATCCCAGCAAAGATAGGCATCACCTGGAAGCCAACTAAAAAGTTGCGATGGTGGCGAAGCAGCCCGCCTCCAACCAGGCTCTCAGGTCCTAGATGATCATGCTCACCACTCCAGCCGGATGTCTAGCTTGTATTGCTTCCAATTTGGTTAAATTGCATCTGCTTAGCTTACACATTATACCTTTGAATATGACATGCCTTTCTGTTTTTGGTAAATAATAGTACATCTGTGTATTAACCATGTTCTTACATCAAACTAATGTTCTTGTGTATCCCTCATCAATCACTTATGACGAGGCAGGCAGGCAAGGGGACTACTCCTCATTTAAAGAATGCAGCGTCAGCCTCCCGACATGATTCTCAAGAAACAGAAATGCTAGATGAAGATAGTGAACGTAGCTCTGTAGTTGATTACAGCATTTCCCCTACACTAGCATCGCAGGTGCTTGCTCTAACTTGGCAGCGTGATATGTGGTTGCATGTTGCATATGGTTTCTAGATTGTAATTCTTCCAATCTGGTTAAACTGCATGTGCTAGTCTGCTTAGCTTATACATTATACTTGTTAATGTGACATGCCTTCCTGTATTTAGTACATAGTACATCTTTCTATTAAGCATGTCCTTACATAAAACTATGGTTTTTTTGTATCCCGCATCAATCAACACGACGAGACACCTTTAGTATATGCAGTGCGATATTAGTTGCATCTTTCATATGATTTATAGCATGTGCTGCTTCTAATTTGTTGAAATCTCATTTATGATGGGACGCTTTTAACTTGGCAGAGTCATATTGGTTGCATCTTTCATGTGGTGTCCAGCTTGCATTGCTTCTTATTTGCTGGAATGGTTTCTGCTTAGTTTACACAAACAGTTGTGAACATGCCATGCCGTCCTGTTTTTCGTACATATTCCATCCTGGTATCATGTGTTTGCCTTACATCAAAGTAGTGATTGTTAGTATCATGCATGAATGAGTTCTGAAGAGAGAATTTTATTGCTTTTTCTTGTCAGTTTTACTTGACAATTCAAAATCAATAAAGCGGAAGGAAGTTAGCAAGGCAGCGGATAAAGGTGCTCCTTCGAGCAGACGGCCTCTCAGTTTCTACTCCTCCACACCCCCAAGATGATTTCCAAGACAACACATGCATAGACACTCAACAAAGCTGTGTTTATGATGAGCACGTCTCCCTAGTGCAGCATCACGGTGCTCCCTCTAACTTGGCTTTGTTATATGTGGTTGCATGTTATGTGTGATGTCTAGCTTGTATTGCTTCTAATTTTGTTGAATTCCATCTGCTTACTTACACATTATACTTGAATAAGACACGTGTGTGACGCCCCGAGACCGATGCTCGAGAAGACTTCCATATATTCCGGGTTTCGCCATGTGTTTCATTTGTTCCTGCCCTTTTATTTTTGCATTGCATCATGTCATCATGCCATCATCTCATAAATCTTTTGCAACTCAACTAAATAAATGGCATGGATCTTTGATCCATTTAAATCGAGGGAATTCACATGGTGATTCTCTTTAAAACATATCATCTCGATATTTAGAGAGCTATAGTAAATATTCCAATTATTTGGATTTACCGCAAACACACTTACAAAATATCCTAATGCCTTTGTTGTCTTAATTCTTGATCTCCAACTTTGCCATTTATTCTTTCATCATCTTCCATAGCTCCACCAAAAATCCCAACATTTTTGGAAACCTCTAATTCCTAGTCCTTGCTCAAACCTTTTAAATTAAATTCAGATGACTTTGAATTTAATTCCAGCAATCTTGCCACTCCTATTTTTCATGGACCGTGCACATTTTTACGAGTCCGTGGAAATTATCCCCGTGCCCAACTCTTTCTCTAACCTTTCTTTTCTTCCCTTTTTCTTTCTCTTTATTTTCAGTTTTAAAAAGAGAATTAGAGAAAGAGAGAGAGAGAAGGAGCCCAGCAGCCTGGGCCTCCCAACCTCCCGCGCCGGCCCAAGGCCAAGGCCCAGCCGCCCCCACCAATCCCTCCTAACCCTAGCCCGAAGCCCCCTGCCCGATCCCCATCTCTCGATCCTTCCTCCAGTGCCGCCAACCTCCCTCGTCCTCATCCTGGTCGCGCTGCCAGAGGAGAGCCGGCGCCCAATCCCACCTCTCTCGCTCGCAGTCCCTCGTCTCTTCCTCCCTCCACTCTCTCCCTCGCGCCGCCACACGCAGGGATGAGGAGCCCCGACAACCGCTCCTCCTCTGCCTCGCGTCGCCCTCCAGCGCCGCCCCCGTCCGGATCCGTCGGGCCTGCCATGCCGCGCCTCCCTGCTGCCGAGGCCCCGCCGCCAAGTCCCGCTGCGGCGTCTGGCGGAAGCCGGGTCGAACGGCAGCAACTCCTCTCGCCTCATCCACGTCAGCGGGAGCCGTGCCTTGGACCTCTGCAACCTCGCGGAGTGAGCTCGTCCCCCCGCGCCAAGCCCCTCTCCATCGACCCCTTGCGCCGTCGCGAAACTTCGTCGCCGTCGGCCGGTGCAGCAGCGCCACCGCAGATACCGCCCGACCTCGCGACCAGCGCCTCCACTACCTCCCGTCGTTGCGCCAGCCTCCGCATTGCTCCAAGTCCCAGATCGCGCCCCATTGTTGTTGGCGCCAAGTCCAGCGGTCACCGGCGTGGAATTTGCCAAGTACCACCAAGTTCACGATGGATCGCCAAGTCCCAGCGAGACCTGTTTTCGTCAAGTTCGACTACAAGGCTATGACCTCGAGTTGGACCATAGCGCCAAGTACCCCCGGCAAGACCACACGGACGCTTCGAGCGACTACTGAGACCGAAATGTCAAGTACCTCGTCGTCGTGTATGACTACCGTCGCCCGAAGTCATGATACGACTACTTCCATACCCTCGTCGTGTAGCACTACTTCCTCTACGACCGTCCCGAGAACGACTACTTCCCCTACGAACCGTGAACGATTACTTCCCTTGACATTTGTGAACCGCCTCGAAACGCATGCTTCGAAGGTATAACCCCGAGACAACCTTCCGAGAATGAATGTGGGTTGTATGAGATGCCCGTGTTTGCACCATGTCCGAGTTGTTCCTTGCGCGTTCCTCATTGCCTTGCCGTCGACACGTGGGAACCCGGTAACCGGGATCACCCCACCATCTTGCATGGCACGCTCTCCACATTTTCTTTTGCACCGACATCTCAATCAAGTTATCGGAACCGGAATGTTGCCGTGGCACCATTTCCGTTGTCGTTGCCGTGGCACCCTTTTTTGTTTCCGCCACGACGACAAATGCTTCATAATGCTCTTGTCAACATTTTCATAAAATTGCTTAAAACTTGCATATGTCATCCTCATCATGATAACAACAATTAAAATGTTTAAAATGTTGTTTGTTTAAATTTGCTTAAATGCCATGCTAAATGATTTATGAGATAACTAAATAACCGTAGCTCCAAATTTATTAAACTTTATATGTAAATGGGGTAGAAAAATGCCTAGTTTAACATGGTGGCATTAATTTGCATGTTTAACAACTCTAAAATTGTGTTTAGGGCAGATCAGTTCCAAATCTAAAATATGCATATGGGGTTTTACCGGAATTGTTGTTCGTTGTTTCCGGCCTCATTTAAACTTGCCTAGATGTGTAGTTTACTGTTGCTTCACCTCTTGCCATGTTTAACAACATTTAATTTTGTTGAGTACTTAAACGAGAGAGAACTAAATAATTGATGTGGTGTTTCGTCAATATGCAACTCGTTGCATATTGGCTCCATTTAACTTGTAGTTTTGTTTGTGTATATTGCCATGCCATGCTATTTAAACCGGACATGCATCATACTTGGTTGTGCATCATGCCATGTTTGTCCTTGTTGGTTTACCATGTTGTTTGTTTGTTTCCGGGTTGCTTCTCTCGTTAGCTTCGGTTTCCTTCCGGAGTTGTGAGGATTCGTTCGACTACGTCCGTTTGTCTTCTTCATGGATTCATTCTTCTTCCTTGTGGGATTTCAGGCAAGATGACCATACCCTCGAAATCACTTCTATCTTTGCTTGCTAGATGCTCGCTCTTTTGCTATGCTTATGCTATGATGCCTATCACTTGCTTATCATGCCTCCCATATTGCCATGTCAAGCCCCTAACCATCCTTTCCTAGCAAACCGTTGTTTGGCTATGTTACCGCTTTGCTCAACCCCTCTTATAGCGTTGTTAGTTGCAGGTGAAGATGAAGTTTGTTCCTTGTTGGAACATGGAGATGTTGTTCCTTGTTGGAACATGTTTACTTGTTGGGATATCACAATATATCTTATTTAATTATGGCATCTATATACTTGGTAAAGGGTGGAAGGCTCGGCCTTATGCCTGGTGTTTTGTTCTACTCTTGCCGCCCTAGTTTCCGTCATATCGGTATTATGTTCCCGGATTTTGCGTTCCTTACACGGTTGGTTGATTTATGGGACCCCCTTGACAGTTCGCTTTGAATAAGACTCCTCCAGCAAGGCCCAACATTGGTTTTACCATTTGCCACCTAAGACTTTTTCCCTTAGGTTCTGCAGACTCAAGGGTCATCTTTATTTTAACCCCCGAGCCAGTGCTCCTTCGAGTGTTGGTCCAAACTGTCAGCCGCCGGTGGCCACCAGGGGCAACTCTGGGCTCACCTACCGGAAGTTTGGACAATCCGGTGTGCCCTGAGAACGAGGTATGTGCGAATCCTATCGGGATTTGTCGGCACATCGGGCGGCTTTGCTGGTCTTGTTTTACCATTGTCGAAATGTCTTGTAGCTGGGATTCCGAGACTGATCGGGTCTTCCCGGTAGAAGGAATATCCTTCGTTGACCGTGAGAGCTTATAATGGGCTAAGTTGGGACACCCCTGCAGGGTATTATCTTTCGAAAGCCGTGCCCGCGGTTATGAGGCAGATGGGAATTTGTTAATGTCCGGTTGTAGAAAACCGAAGTTGATCTTAATTAAAATACACCAACGCGTGTGTAACCGTGATGGTCTATTCTCGTGAGTCCGGAAGTGAACACGGTGTTGGAGTTATGCTTGGCGTAGGTTGTTTTAGGATCACTTCTTGATCATAGTTGTTCGACCGTGCTTTTGCCTTCTCTTCTCGCTCTCATTTGCGTATGTTAGACACCAGATATGCTAGTCGCTTGCTGCAGCTCCACCTCACTACCTTCTCCTACCCATAAGCTTAAATAGTCTTGATCTCGCGGGTGTGAGATTGCTGAGTCCCGTGGTGACAGATACTTCCAAAACCAGTTTGCGGTGCCGATGAAACCGTGCAGGTGGCCGCACCGAGCTCAAGGAGGAGCTCGATGAAGATCTTGTTCATTGTGTTGTTTCGTTTCAATTGATCGATGAGTGGAGCCAGTTGGGACGATCGAGGATCTGTGTAGCATTTGGGGTAGTCTTCTTTTATTTTGGTTCCGTAGTCGGACCTTGATTGTATCTGTATGATGTAATGCTTTACTCATGTATTGTGTGAAGTGGCGATTGTAAGCCAACTATGTATCTCTTTCCCTTATGTATTACATGGGTTGTGTGAAGATTACCTCACTTGAGACATTGCTTTCAATGCGGTTATGCCTCTAGGTCGTGCTTCGACACGTGGGAGATATATCCGCATCGAGGGCGTTACAAGTTGATAATCAGAGCCATCCCCGACTTAGGAGCCCCCTGCTTGATTGTTTGCTGGCGTTGTTGAGTCTAGAACAAAAATGTTTTGAGTCTTAGGATTATATATCGGAGAGTAGGATTCTTTTTACTCCTCGGTCCCTTCGTCACTCTGGTGAGGCATCCTGACGTAGAGTTTTGACTCTTTCTCTTCTCAAATTTCACTAATTTTTTAGGATCACGCGGGTATCTTGGAATCGTTCCGATGGTTTTGTGACGAGAACATTGTTCTTGGTGCCTCGACATTTAGGGGTTGTGGCGGTGTCCGGGAGTTGAGCCCGAGGTGTTGTCGTCACAATTTTATCGTTGCAGATTCTGGAATACGAGCTTTGCCGACATCGAAAATCTCTTTTATGCAGTTGTTGGTGAGATAACCTCGATAACCCGATCTTGGGCGAGCTCGAGAGTATTGCAATAACTTCGTATAACGGATGCTTTTCGAAGGTTGAGGTAAACGATTTCCGAAGGTTTCTTGGTTATGTGTTGAAGGATGGATACAATTGGATCTAGGTATTGTTAGTTTGGGTGATATATTTTGTGTCCCCTGTATCCCCAACACCAGATTGCATAACCAGAAAGTTTCGGGAGTTTATAAGTGGGAATTCAAGTATCTCGTAGGATATCTTTCCAACAGACACATGATACGATATGGGATCTATCGTATGTTTGTTTCCGGCTTATTCTGCAAGCCAAATCCTTTGTTTTTGTTTTGAGTTGTGGTATTCGAGTTGCTTCGAAGTCAAGTGTTGATTCCATACCTTTCCTAAGCGGTGTTCTCATACTCTGATGTGAATACCAATCCTTCATGATAACTGAGAGTGTCATGTCAATCCTTTTCAACCGGTGTGCTCCTCTTCAAGTGGATCAGATCATTTTCAACATCCACAAGATCACTCTAAGTATTCTCAACGGTGTTCGTTTCAAATGACCCAAGTGGCCTTTGTTTTCCCACCCGCCCACCCCTTGTATCTTCAAGGACTCAGATTTCTAATCGGATATCCATCTTATTGGTGTGAAGTCTCTTCATTCTTTTCAATCTATGTTCTTACCCGGTGGTTCTCATGAAGATGTTCTTCAAGTTCATCATTCGTCATTCTTTTCTTCTCCGGTGGTTTCAATTCAAGCTTTATCGATCATATCTTTTCCTCATTTCAAGTGTTTTCTCATGCCGGTGCACCTCTTAATCATCCACCTCTCGCTATTCATTTGTTCCCAAGTGTTGAAGATATCTCTGAAGATTCGTGTTTCCATTCTTAATCCGTTCTATTTCAAGATTGTTATCTCATTCAAGCCATTTAATTCTACCGACGCAATCTATCTTTTAAATCGTTCAACGGTGTTTCTTTTGAGTGGGCCCTAACCCATAGGTCTTTTCCCAGGATCTTACCTGACTCTTCTAATTTTCCCGGAGCTTCTAAAATTCTTTTCAAAGTTTGGCGTAAGAATGAGTTATCATCAGTCAAATGTCTTTCTCCAAGATCTTCCAAATTCTTTTCAGTGTTGGTTCAACCTTTCTAATTTTCATCCCGGAGTATCTCGACAATTCATGGTGGTGTTTCTCATCGTCATTCTCAACATATGAAGACTGAAGAAGAGTTTCTCTTAAATCTTGCTCCATTCTCTTCAAGATTCATGGTTCTAGCTTGATGCCATCCTCTCATAATTATTTTCGATTGTGAGAATTCTTTTAACCCACCCGGAGCATTTCAGGAGTCTTTTTAGTTTGATTCTCCGGAGCCCATCATCTCAGAATTATTCATTCAAGCGTTCAACTCTTTTTTTCCAAATCTCACCGGTGCATCGTCGAAATATCCTCTAATCAGTTCATGATCTCTTCGTTCTAATGTATCTAAATTCTGTCAAGCATCTTTATTCGTTTTCTAATTCTTCATGGTGAATTGTGCCTTTGCTACTTTCATTTTCAATTCTTACGGTGGTTCGTTCAAGAGTTCTCTTCCTTCGTTATTATATAGATTCATTCGTTCTTCCCAAATCCTACCGGCGGATCGTTGAAGACCTTCCCAAGTTGAGCAATATCTCTCTTCAATCCTTTTCAGCGAGAATAAGTAGTATGCCTAATCCATTGCTTGTCATCAATCTAAATTGGTGAAGGATCGCATAACATAATTCTTGTTCTTGTTTCATCCAAGTGATTGATTCATTCTTCGGAGTTCGTAATGGTATCAATTTCTCAGTTCTAAGTTGTTCATCTCTTCTTTCGGAGATTGTTCATCACATCACATTCTCAATCCGAGATGCTTCATCTTTTCTTTTCGGAGTTCAAAGTTTTCTCGGTTATATCATTTCAAAGCTTCATCTTATCACTGCAAGGCTTCACCTTGTGTTTTCAACTTCTCTTTCTTTTATCATCCTTTTCTTACGGAGTTCTTCATGGAGGCTCTACATGGTGCTTCGTCAAGGATTCTTTTCATTCTTCAATTGTTCATCAAGATTTCTCGCGGAGTTAAGATCCGTCAAGCCATACTTCAAAATAAACATGGTGCTCAACACATGTTTTGTTTTGAGGAGTTCAAGCATTCTTCATCTTGCATTCCGAAGTGCAATTCTTTCGACCTTATCTTTTGAGGTGGTGTTATGTCATTTTGACAGTTTCATTCATGTTTCATGATTCACTTGTTGTCAAGAATGAGATATTTAAATCCATCAATCTCTTCATTGGAGTTTTCTTGGGTTATATTTCACCTAATGTTTTCCCTAAGGATTGTTGCTATTTATGGTGCTTATAAATGACCCAAGTTCTTCATTTGTCCTCTCGGTGAAATAAGTTTCTCGTCTCCTTGTTGATATCAATCCAATCGTTTGTTTCCGTTGGTGGCAGAAGCTCACCTCATAATGTTGAGATGTTTCCATAAGTCCACTACAAGGTTATTCTTTTCGTTGTTGGTTTTCCAACAACTCCGTTCTATCCTTCTTTTTAAGGGTGCTTTCCAAACTCATTTGTGGTAGAAGTTGTCATTTTCTTCTCCATTCCTTTATTCCAATGATCTATCTTCAATTTTTCTTCCGGAGGCATTGTGATGTTGCTCTCTTCGACCCATCATCTTGTTTTGTCAAGACCATGTTCTTCTCCTTGCTTCTCCGTTTAGCCGGAGTGTCATGTTTTCGTTCGAGTTCTTTCATCTTATCAAGTTTTGCCTCCCTTCTCAACCGGAGTGCGGTCTGAAATGTTTCTTACCCCTTGTGCCATTCTTTCAATTCCGGACGCAGTGTGTTGTTGATTTCATCAAGTGTCCTCTCATCTTGTCAAGTTCATGATTCTAATTCCTTCCATTTTCAGTCGGAGTGCTGCCCAAATTATATCATTCTTATTCCTTCTCTATCTTGTTTTAACCGGAGTGGTGTCAATATCTATCTTGTCGCTTAACCTCATGGTTCTCATTGTATCCCATGTTCTTCTTATCTTACGGAGTGTTTGCAATCTCGTCATCTTCATTGTATTTTTTTCTTTCAATTTTGTCAACCTCTCAAGGTTCGTTGGTTTCACTCTTTTGTCAAAGAAGCAACTTAGTTTTACCTCTTTCTTCTTCCGTTTTTCTATCCGGTGCCATCCTAGATCTCGGGACGAGATCCTCTCGTAGTGGTGGAGTGTTGTGACGCCCCGAGACCGATGCTCGAGAAGACTTCCGTATATTTCGGGTTTCGCCATGTGTTTCATTTGTGCCTACCCTTTTATTTTTGCATTGCATCATGTCATCATGCCATCATCTCATAAATCTTTTGCAACTCAACTAAATAAATGGCATGGATCTTTGATCCATTTAAATCGAGGGAATTCACATGGTGATTCTCTTTAAAACATATCATCTCGATATTTAGAGAGCTATAGTAAATATTCAATTATTTGGATTTACATAAACACACTTACAAAATATCCTAATGCCTTTGTTGTCTTAATTCTTGATCTCCAACTTTGCCATTTATTCTTTCATCATCTTCCGGAGCTCCACCAAAAATCCCAACATTTTTGGAAACCTCTAATTCCTAGTCCTTGCTCAAACCTTTTAAATTAAATTCAAATGACTTTGAATTTAATTCCAGCAATCTTGCCACTCCTATTTTTCATGGACCGTGCACATTTTTACGAGTCCGTGGAAATTATCCCCGTGCCCAACTCTTTATCTAACCTTTCTTTTCTTCCCTTTTTCGTTCTCTTTATTTTCTGTTTTAAAAAGAGAATTAGAGAAAGAGAGAGAGAGAAGGAGCCCAGCAGCCTGGGCCTCCCAACCTCCCGCGCCGGCCCAAGGCCAAGGCCCAGCCGCCCCCACCAATCCCACCTAACCCTAGCCCGAAGCCCCCTGCCCGATCCCCATCTCTCGATCCTTCCTCCAGCGCCGCCAACCTCCCTCGTCCTCATCCTGGTCGCGCTGCCAGAGGAGAGCCGAACGCCCAATCCCCACCTCTCTCGCTCGCAGTCCCGCTCGTCTCTTCCTCCCTCCACTCTCTCCCTCGCGCCGCCACACGCAGGGATGAGGAGCCCCGACAACCGCTCCTCCTCTGCCTCGCGTCGCCCTCCAGAGCCGCCCCCGTCCGGATCCGTCGGGCCCTGCCATGGCCGCGCCTCCCTGCTGCCGAGGCCCCGCCGCCAAGTCCCGCCTGCGGCGTCCTGGCGAGCGCCGGGTCGAACGGCAGCAGCTCCTCCTCGCCTCATCCACGTCAACGGGAGCCGTGCCTTGGACCTCTGCAACCTCGCCGGAGTGAGCTCGTCCCCGCCGCGCCAAGCCCCTCTCCATCGACCCCGCACGCCGTCGCAGAAACTTCGTCGCCGTCAGCCGGTGCAGCAGCGCCACCGCAGTACCGCCCCGACCTCCGCGACCAGCGCCTCCACTACCTCCCCGTCGTTGCGCCAGCCTCCTGCATTGCTCCAAGTCCCAGCATCGCGCCCCTGTTGCTGTTGACGCCAAGTCCAACGGTCACCGAGCGTGGAATTTGCCAAGTACCACCAAGTTCCTGATGGATGCGCCAAGTCCCCAGCGAGACCTGTTTTCGTCAAGTTCGACTACGGCTATGACCTCGAGTTGGACCATAGCGCCAAGTACCCCACTGGCAAGACCACACGGACGCTTGAACGACTACAGACCGAAATGTCAAGTACCTCGTCGATACGTGTATGACTACCGTCGCCGAAGTCCGCGAGTACGACTACTTCCATACCCTCGTCGTGTAGCACTACTTCCTCTACGACCGTCCCGAGAACGACTACTTCCCCTACGAACCGTGAACGATTACTTCCCTTGACATTTGTGAACCGCCTCGAAACGCATGCGAAGGTATAACCCCGAGACGACCTTCCGAGAATGAATGTGGGTTGTATGAGATGCCCGTGTTTGCACCATGTCCGAGTTGTTCCTTGCGCGTTCCTCATTGCCTTGCCGTCGACACGTGGGAACCCGGTAACCGGGATCACCCCACCATCTTGCATGGCACGCTCTCCACATTTTCTTTTGCACCGACATCTCAATCAAGTTATCGGAACCGGAATGTTGCCGTGGCACCATTTCCGTTGTCGTTGCCGTGGCACCCTTTTTCGTTTCCGCCACGACGACAAATGCTTCATAATGCTCTTGTCAATATTTTCATAAAATAGCTTAAAACTTGCATATGTCATCCGCATCATGATAACAACAATTAAAATGTTTAAAATGTTGTTTGTTTAAATTTGCTTAAATGCCATGCTAAATGATTTATGAGATAACTAAATAACCGTAGCTCCAAATTTATTAAACTTTATATGTAAATGGGGTAGAAAAATGCCTAGTTTAACATGGTGGCATTAATTTGCATGTTTAACAACTCTAAAATTGTGTTCAGGGCAGATCAGTTCTAAATCTAAAATATGCATATGGGGTTTTACCGGAATTGTTGTTCGTTGTTTCCGGCCTCATTTAAACTTGCCTAGATGTGTAGTTTACTGTTGCTTCACCTCTTGCCATGTTTAACAACATTTAATTTTGTTGAGTACTTAACGAGAGAGAACTAAATAATTGATGTGGTGTTTCGTCAATATGCAACTTCGTTGCATATTGGCTCCATTAACTTGTAGTTTTTTGTGTATATTGCCATGCCATGCTATTTAAACCGGACATGCATCATACTTGGTTGTGCATCATGCCATGTTTGTGCTTGTTGGTTTACCATGTTGTTTGTTTGTTTCCGGGTTGCTTCTCTCGTTAGCTTCGGTTTCCTTCCGGAGTTGTGAGGATTCGTTCGACTACGTCCGTTTGTCTTCTTCATGGATTCATTCTTCTTCCTTGTGGGATTTCAGGCAAGATGACCATACCCTCGAAATCACTTCTATCTTTCCTTGCTAGATGCTCGCTCTTTTGCTATGCCTATGCTATGATGCCTATCACTTGCTTATCATGCCTCCCATATTGCCATGTCAAGCCCCTAACCATTCTTTCCTAGCAAACCGTTGTTTGGCTATGTTACCGCTTTGCTCAACCCCTCTTATAGCGTTGTTAGTTGCAGGTGAAGATGAAGTTTGTTCCTTGTTGGAACATGGAGATGTTGTTCCTTGTTGGAACATGTTTACTTGTTGGGATATCACAATATATCTTATTTAATTAAGGCATATATATACTTGGTAAAGGGTGGAAGGCTCGGCCTTATGCCTAGTGTTTTGTTCTACTCTTGCCGCCCTAGTTTCCGTCATATCGGTACTATGTTCCCGGATTTTGCGTTCCTTACACGGTTGGTTGATTTATGGGACCCCCTTGACAGTTCGCTTTGAATAAGACTCCTCCAGCAAGGCCCAACATTGGTTTTACCATTTGCCACCTAAGACTTTTTCCCTTGGGTTCTGCAGACTCAAGGGTCATCTTTATTTTAACCCCCGAGCCAGTGCTCCCTCGTGTGTTGGTCCAAATTGTCAGCCGCCGGTGGCCACCAGGGGCAACTCTGGGCTCGCCTACCGGAAGTTTGGACAATCCGGTGTGCCCTGAGAACGAGGTATGTGCGACTCCTATCGGGATTTGTCGGCACATCGGGCGGCTTTGCTGGTCTTGTTTTACCATTGTCGAAATGTCTTGTAGCTGGGATTCCGAGACTGATCGGGTCTTCCCGGTAGAAGGAATATCCTTCGTTGACCATGAGAGCTTATAATGGGCTAAGTTGGGACACCCCTGCAGGGTATTATCTTTCAAAGCCGTGCCCGCGGTTATGAGGCAGATGGGAATTTGTTAATGTCGGTTGTAGAAAACCGAAGTTGATCTTAATTAAAATACACCAACGGCGTGTGTAACGTGATGGTCTCTTCTCGTGAGTCCGGAAGTGAACACGATGTTGGAGTTATGCTTGCGAGGTTGTTTTAGGATCACTTCTTGATCATAGTTGTTCGACCGTGCTTTTGCCTTCTCTTCTCGCTCTCATTTGCGTATGTTAGACACCAGATATGCTAGTCGCTTGCTGCAGCTCCACCTCACTACCTTCTCCTACCCATAAGCTTAAATAGTCTTGATCTCGCGGGTGTGAGATTGCTGAGTCCCCGTGACTCACAGATACTTCCAAAACCAGTTTGCAGGTGCCGATGAAACCGTGCAGGTGACGCACCCGAGATCAAGGAGGAGCTCGATGAAGATCTTGTTCATTGTGGTGTTTCGTTTCAATTGATCAGTTGTGGAGCCCAGTTGGGACGATCGAGGATCTGTGTAGCATTTGGGGTAGTCTTCTTTTATTTTGGTTCCGTAGTCGGACCTTGATTGTATCTGTATGATGTAATGCTTTACTCATGTATTGTGTGAAGTGGCGATTGTAAGCCAACTATGTATCTCTTTCCCTTATGTATTACATGGGTTGTGTGAAGATTACCTCACTTGAGACATTGCTTTCAATGCGGTTATGCCTCTAAGTCGTGCTTCGACACGTGGGAGATATAGCCGCATCGAGGGCGTTACAAGTTGATAATCAGAGCCATCCCCGACTTAGGAGCCCCCTGCTTGATTGTTTGCTGGCTTTGTTGAGTCTAGAACAAAAATGTTTTGAGTCTTAGGATTATATATCGGAGAGTAGGATTCTTTTTACTCCTCGGTCCCTTCGTCACTCTGGTGAGGCATCCTGACGTAGAGTTTTGACTCTTTCTCTTCTCAAATTTCACTAATTTTTTTAGGATCACGCGGGTATCTTGGAATCGTTCCGATGGTTTTGTGACGAGAACATTGTTCTTGGTGCCTCCTGACATTTAGGGGTTGTGGCAGTGTCCCGGGGAGTTGAGCCCCGAGGTGTTGTCGTCATAATTTTATCGTTGCAGTTCTGGAATACCTGAGCTTTGCCGACATCGAAAATCTCTTTTATGCAGTTGTTGGTGAGATAACCTCGATAACCCAGTACTGGGGCGAGCTCGAGAGTATTGCAATAACTCGTATAACGGATGCTTTTCGAAGGTTGAGGTAAACGATTTCCGAAGGTTTCTTGGTTATGTGTTGAAGGATGGATACAGCTGGATCTAGGTATTGTTAGTTTGGGTGATATATTTTGTGTCCCCTGTATCCCCAACACCAGATTGCATAACCAGAAAGTTTCGGGAGTTTATAAGTGGGAATTCAAGTATCTCGTAGGATATCTTTCCAACAGACACATGATACGATATGGGATCTATCGTATGTTTGTTTCCGGCTTATTCTCCAAGCCAAATCCTTTGTTTTTGTTTTGAGTTGTGGTATTCGAGTTGCTTCGAAGTCAAGTGTTGATTCCATACCTTTCCTAAGCGGTGTTCTCATACTCTGATGTGAATACCAATCCTTCATGATAACTGAGAGTGTCATGTCAATCCTTTTCAACCGGTGTGCTCCTCTTCAAGTGGATCAGATCATTTTCAACATCCACAAGATCACTCTAAGTATTCTCAACGGTGTTCGTTTCAAATGACCCAAGTGGCCTTTGTTTTCCCACCGCCCACCCTTGTATCTTCAAGGACTCAGATTTCTAATCGGATATCCATCTTATTGGTGTGAAGTCTCTTCATTCTTTTCAATCTATGTTCTTACCCGGTGGTTCTCATGAAGATGTTCTTCAAGTTCATCATTCGTCATTCTTTTCTTCTCCGGTGGTTTCAATTCAAGCTTTTATCGATCATATCTTTTCCTCATTTCAAGTGTTTTCTCATGCCGGTGCACCTCTTAATCATCCACCTCTCGCTATTCATTTGTTCCCAAGTGTTGAAGATATCTCTGAAGATTCGTGTTTCCATTCTTAATCCGTTCTATTTCAAGATTGTTATCTCATTCAAGCCATTTAATTCTACCGACGCAATCTATCTTTTAAATCGTTCAACGGTGTTTCTTTTGAGTGGGCCCTAACCCATAGGTCTTTTCCCAGGATCTTACCTGACTCTTCTAATTTTCCCGGAGCTTCTAAAATTCTTTTCAAAGTTTGACGTAAGAATGAGTTATCATCAGTCAAATGTCTTTCTCCAAGATCTTCCAAATTCTTTTCAGTGTTGGTTCAACCTTTCTAATTTTCATCCCGGAGTATCTCGACAATTCATGGTGGTGTTTCTCATCGTCATTCTCAACATATGAAGACTGAAGAAGAGTTTCTCTTAAATCTTGCTCCATTCTCTTCAAGATTCATGGTTCTAGCTTGATGCCATCCTCTCATAATTATTTTCGATTGTGAGAATTCTTTTAACCCACCGGAGCATTTCAGAGTCTTTTAGTTTGATTCTCCGGAGCCCATCATCTCAGAATTATTCATTCAAGCGTTCAACTCTTGTTTTCCAAATCTCACCGGTGCATCGTCGAAATATCCTCTAATCAGTTCATGATCTCTTCGTTCTAATGTATCTAAATTCTGTCAAGCATCTTTATTTGTTTTCTAATTCTTCATGGTGAATTGTGCCTTTGCTACTTTCATTTTCAATTCTTACGGTGGTTCGTTCAAGAGTTCTCTTCCTTCGTTATTATATAGATTCATTCGTTCTTCCCAAATCCTACCGGCGGATCGTTGAAGACCTTCCCAAGTTGAGCAATATCTCTCTTCAATCCTTTTTCAACGAGAATAAGTAGTATGCCTAATCCGTTGCTTGTCATCAATCTAAATTGGTGAAGGATACGCATAACATAATTCTTGTTCTTGTTTCATCCAAGTGATTGATTCATTCTTCCGGAGTTCGTAATGGTATCAATTTCTCAGTTCTAAGTTGTTCATCTCTTCTTTCCGGAGATTGTTCATCACATCACATTCTCAATCCGAGATGCTTCATCTTTTCTTTCTGGAGTTCAAAGTTTTCTCGGTTATATCATTTCAAAGCTTCATCTTATCACTGCAAGGCTTCACCTTGTGTTTTCAACTTCTCTTTCTTTTATCATCCTTTTCTTACCGGAGTTCTTCATGGAGGCTCTACATGGTGCTTCGTCAAGGATTCTTTTCATTCTTCAATTGTTCATCAAGATTTCTCGCGGAGTTAAGATCCGTCAAGCCATACTTCAAAATAAACATGGTGCTCAACACATGTTTTGTTTTGAGGAGTTCAAGCATTCTTCATCTTGCATTCCGAAGTGCAATTCTTTCGACCTTATCTTTTGAGGTGGTGTTATGTCATTTTGACAGTTTCATTCATGTTTCATGATTCACTTGTTGTCAAGAATGAGATATTTAAATCCATCAATCTCTTCATTGGAGTTTTCTTGGGTTATATTTCACCTAATGTTTTCCCTAAGGATTGTTGCTATTTATGGTGCTTATAAATGACCCAAGTTCTTCATTTGTCCTCTCGGTGAAATAAGTTTCTCGTCTCCTTGTTGATATCAATCCAATCGTTTGTTTCCGTTGGTGGCAGAAGCTCACCTCATAATGTTGAGATGTTTCCATAAGTCCACTACAAGGTTATTCTTTTCGTTGTTGGTTTTCCAACAACTCCGTTCTATCCTTCTTTTTAAGGGTGCTTTCCAAACTCATTTGTGGTAGAAGTTGTCATTTTCTTCTCCATTCCTTTATTCCAATGATCTATCTTCAATTTTTCTTCCGGAGGCATTGTGATGTTGCTCTCTTCGACCCATCATCTTGTTTTGTCAAGACCATGTTCTTCTCCTTGCTTCTCCGTTTAGCCGGAGTGTCATGTTTTCGTTCGAGTTCTTTCATCTTATCAAGTTTTGCCTCCCTTCTCAACCGGAGTGCGGTCTGAAATGTTTCTTACCCCTTGTGCCATTCTTTCAATTCCGGACGCAGTGTGTTGTTGATTTCATCAAGTGTCCTCTCATCTTGTCAAGTTCATGATTCTAATTCCTTCCATTTTCAGTCGGAGTGCTGCCCAAATTATATCATTCTTATTCCTTCTCTATCTTGTTTTAACCGGAGTGGTGTCAATATCTATCTTGTCGCTTAACCTCATGGTTCTCATTGTATCCCATGTTCTTCTTATCTTACGGAGTGTTTGCAATCTCGTCATCTTCATTGTATTTTTTTCTTTCAATTTTGTCAACCTCTCAAGGTTCGTTGGTTTCACTCTTTTGTCAAAGAAGCAACTTAGTTTTACCTCTTTCTTCTTCCGTTTTTCTATCCGGTGCCATCCTAGATCTCGGGACGAGATCCTCTCGTAGTGGTGGAGTGTTGTGACGCCCCGAGACCGATGCTCGAGAAGACTTCCAGATATTTGGGTTTCGCCATGTGTTTCATTTGTGCCTACCCTTTTATTTTTGCATTGCATCATGTCATCATGCCATCATCTCATAAATCTTTTGCAACTCAACTAAATAAATGGCATGGATCTTTGATCCATTTAAATCGAGGAATTCACATGGTGATTCTCTTTAAAACATATCATCTCGATATTTAGAGAGCTATAGTAAATATTCCAATTATTTGGATTTACATAAACACACTTACAAAATATCCTAATGCCTTTGTTGTCTTAATTCTTGATCTCCAACTTTGCCATTTATTCTTTCATCATCTTAGGAGCTCCACCAAAAATCCCAACATTTTGGAAACCTCTAATTCCTAGTCCTTGCTCAAACCTTTTAAATTAAATTCAAATGACTTTGAATTTAATTCCTGCAATCTTGCCACTCCTATTTTTCATGGACCGTGCACATTTTTACGAGTCCGTGGAAATTATCCCCGTGCCCAACTCTTTCTCTAACCTTTCTTTTCTTCCCTTTTTCTTTCTCTTTATTTTCTGTTTTGAAAAGAGAATTAGAGAAAGAAAGAGAGAGAGAGAAGGAGCCCAGCAGCCTGGGCCTCCCAACCTCCCGCGCCGGCCCAAGTCCAAGGCCTAGCCGCCCCCACCAATCCCTCCTAACCCTAGCCCGAACCCCCCTGCCCGATCCCCATCTCTCGATCCTTCCTCCAGCGCCGCCAACCTCCCTCGTCCTCATCCTGGTCGCGCTGCCAGGGGAGAGCCGAACGCCCGATCCCCACCTCTCTCGCTCGCAGTCCCGCTCGGTCCCCCTCGTCTCTTCCTCCCTCCACTCTCTCCCTCGCGCCGCCACACGCAGGGATGAGGAGCCCCGACAACCGCTCCTCCTCTGCCTCGCGTCGCCCTCCAGCGCCGCCCCCGTCCGGATCCGTCGGGCCCTGCCATGGCCGCGCCTCCCTGCTGCCGAGGCCCCGCCGCCAAGTCCCGCCTGCGGCGTCCTGGCGAGCACCGGGTCGATCTGCAGCAGCTCCTCCTCGCCTCGTCCACGTCAACGGAAGCCGTGCCTTGGACCTCTGCAACCTCGCCGGAGTGAGCTCGTCCCCGCCACGCCAAGCCCCTCTCCATCGACCCCGCACGCTGTCGCAGAAACTTCGTCGCCGTCAGCCGGTGCAGCAGCGCCACCGCAGTACCGCCCCGACCTCCGCGACCAGTGCCTCCACTACCTCCCCGTTGTTGCGCCAGCCTCCTGCATCGCTCCAAGTCCCAGCATCGCGCCCCTGTTGCTGTTGACGCCTAGTCCAACGGTCACCGAGCGTGGAATTTGCCAAGTACCACCAAGTTCCTGATGGATGCGCCAAGTCCCCAGCGAGACCTGTTTTCGTCAAGTTCGACTACACGGCTATGACCTCGGAGTTGGACCGCAAGCGCCAAGTACCCCACTGGCAAGACCACACGGACGCTCGAACGACTACAGACCGAAATGTCAAGTACCTCGTCGATACGTGTATGACTACCGCCGCCGAAGTCCGCGAGTACGACTACTTCCATACCCTCGTCGTGTAGCACAACTTCCTCTACGACCGTCCCGAGAACGACTACTTCCCTTACGAACCGTGAACGATTACTTCCCTTGACATTTGTGAACCGTCTTGAAACGCATGCTTCGAAGGTATAACCCCGAGACGACCTTCCGAGAATGAATGTGGGTTGTATGAGATGCCCGTGTTTGCACCATGTCCGAGTTGTTCCTTGCGCGTTCCTCATTGCCTTGCCGCCGACACGTGGGAACCCGGTAACCGGGATCACCCCACCATCTTGCATGGCACGCTCTCCACACTTTCTTTTGCATCGACATCTCAATCAAGTTATCGGAACCGGAATGTTGCCGTGGCACCATTTCCGTTGTCGTTGTCGTGGCACCCTTTTTCGTTTCCGCCACGACGACAAATGCTTCATAATGCTCTTGTCAACATTTTCATAAAATTGCTTAAAACTTGCATATGTCATCCGCATCATGATAACAACAATTAAAATGTTTAAAATGTTGTTTGTTTAAATTTGCTTAAATGCCATGCTAAATGATTTATGAGATAACTAAATAACCGTAGCTCCAAATTTAGTAAACTTTATATGTAAATGGGGTAGAAAAATGCCTAGTTTAACATGGTGGCATTAATTTGCATGTTTAACAACTCTAAAATTGTGTTCAGGGCAGATCAGTTCCAAATCTAAAATATGCATATGGGGTTTTACCGGAATTGTTGTTCGTTGTTTCCGGCCTCATTTAAACTTGCCTAGATGTGTAGTTTACTGTTGCTTCACCTCTTGCCATGTTTAACAACATTTAATTTTGTTGAGTACTTAAACGAGAGAGAACTAAATAATTGATGTGGTGTTTCGTCAATATGCAACTCGTTGCATATTGGCTCCATTTAACTTGTAGTTTTGTTTGTGTATATTGCCATGCCATGCTATTTAAACCGGACATGCATCATACTTGGTTGTGCATCATGCCATGTTTGTGCTTGTTGGTTTACCAGGTTGTTTGTTTGTTTCCGGGTTGCTTCTCTCGTTAGCTTCGGTTTCCTTCCGGAGTTGTGAGGATTCGTTCGACTACGTCCGTTTGTCTTCTTCATGGATTCGTTCTTCTTCCTTGCGGGATTTTAGGCAAGATGACCATACCCTCGAAATCACTTCTATCTTTGCTTGCTAGATGCTCGCTCTTTTGCTATGCCTATGCTACGATGCCTATCACTTGCTTATCATGCCTCCCATATTGCCATGTCAAGCCCCTAATCATCCTTTCCTAGCAAACCGTTGTTTGGCTATGTTACCGCTTTGCTCAGCCCCTCTTATAGCGTTGTTAGTTGCAGGTGAAGATGAAGTTTGTTCCTTGTTGGAACATGGAGATGTTGTTCCTTGTTGGAACATGTTTACTTGTTGGGATATCACAATATATCTTATTTAATTAAGGAATCTATATACTTGGTAAAGGGTGGAAGGCTCGGCCTTATGCCTGGTGTTTTGTTCTACTCTTGCCGCCCTAGTTTCCGTCATATCGGTATTATGTTCCCTAATTTTGCGTTCCTTATACGGTTGGGTGATTTATGGGACCCCCTTGACAGTTCGCTTTGAATAAGACTCCTCCAGCAAGGCCCAACATTGGTTTTACCATTTGCCACATAAGCCTTTTTCCCTTGGGTTCTGCAGACTCAAGGGTCATCTTTATTTTAACCCCCGGGTCAGTGCTCCTTCGAGTGTTGGTCCAAGCGTCGCCGCCGGTGTGTACCAGGGGGCAACTCTGGGCTCGCCTACCGGAAGTTTGGACAATCCGGTGTGCCCTGAGAACGAGGTATGTGCGACTCCTATCGGGATTTGTCGGCACATCGGGCGGCTTTGCTGGTCTTGTTTTACCATTGTCGAAATGTCTTGTAGCCGGGATTCCGAGACTGATCGGGTCTTCCGGTAGAAGGAATATCCTTCGTTGACCGTGAGAGCTTATAATGGGCTAAGTTGGGACACCCTGCAGGTATTATCTTTCGAAAGTCGTGCCCGCGGTTATGAGGCAGATGGGAATTTGTTAATGTCGGTTGTAGAAAACCCGAAGTTGATCTTAATTAAAATACACCAACGGCGTGTGTAACGTGATGGTCTCTTCTCGGAGTCCGGAAGTGAACACGATGTTGGAGTTATGCTTGACGAGGTTGTTTTAGGATCACTTCTTGATCATAGTTGTTCGACCGTGCTTTTTCCTTCTCTTCTCGCTCTCATTTGCGTATGTTAGACACCAGATATGCTAGTCGCTTGCTGCAGCTCCACCTCACTACCTTCTGCTACCCATAAGCTTAAATAGTCTTGATCTCGCGGGTGTGAGATTGCTGAGTCCCCGTGACTCACAGATACTTCCAAAACCAGTTTGCAGGTGCCGATAAAACCGTGCAGGTGACGCACCCGAGCTCAAGGAGGAGCTCGATGAAGATCTTGTTCATTGTGTTGTTTCGTTTCAATTGATCAGTAGTGGAGTCCAGTTGGGACGATCGAGGATCTGTGTAGCATTTGGGGTAGTCTTCTTTTATTTTGGTTCCGTAGTCGGACCTTGATTGTATATGTATGATGTAATGCTTTACTCATGTATTGTGTGAAGTGGCGATTGTAAGCCAACTATGTATCTCTTTCCCTTATGTATTACATGGGTTGTGTGAAGATTACCTCACTTGCGACATTGCTTTCAATGCGGTTATGCCTCTAAGTCGTGCTTCGACACGTGGGAGATATAGCCGCATCGAGGGCGTTACAACGTGTTCCTGTTTCTAGAACATACAATATCTGTCTATCACACCATGTTCTTACATCAAATTACTACTGTTGTGTAACCTGCAACAATCACTTATCATAAGACACGTTTGACTTCGGAGTGTGATATAGGTTACATCTCACATTCTTTTCTAGCTTGTACTACTAATTTGTAGAAATGGCACTTATGACGAGACAGTTTTAACTTGGTAGAGTGATATTCGTTGCATCTTTCATATGGTGTCTAGCTTTCATTGCTTCTAATTTGTTGAAATGCCTTCTCCTTAGTTTACACATCATAAGCTGTGAATATGCAATGCTGTGAATATGCAATGGCACTAATGACGAGAGACCTCTAACATGGTAGTGTGATGTTGTTTGCATCTTGCATATGATGTATTTCTTATACTGCTTCACATTTGTTTAAACGCCATTTATGATGAGACACTGTTAACTTGGCAGAGCGATATTTGTAGCATCTTTCATATGGTGTCTACCTTACATTGCATTGCTTCTAATTTGGTGAAATGTCTTCTTCTTAGTTTACACACTATAGTTCTGGTTATCTCTTCCGTCCTGTTTTTCATACATATTACATCCTCCTATCATGTGGTTGTCTAACATCAAAGTTCAGTTCGTCTGCATCACACATCAATTTGTTCTGAAGAACTAAATTGTTATTCGTTTTTCTTGTCAGCTTGACTTAACATGGCACAGAAAAAGAGGAAGAAACACAGAATGGCAGGGAATGAGAAGCGGATGAATCCTGCAGATTCTGCTGGTACTGATGGTGCAATAGAAGGTCAAAGTCCAGCCGAAAATTCTACAAACACGGCATCCCATGCTACACGAGTTGCAAAAAAAAGCCAAACAGAAACAAATAGCTGCCACCAAACAAGCAGAGACAGCCCTAGTTCGTGCAACACCTACCACAGTACTACCTGCTGCACGACTTACTCGTGCGTCAACTGAGCTAGCAGCACGTTCCCAAGCTCCCTTGCCACCTGACACTACTTTCCAAGCACTCTTGACACAAGACGAGTTGGCAATATCAGATGAACCTTGTGAGCTTCAACAGCAAGAAGGTAGTTGCTGGAGTCAAGTTACAGTTGCATGCTTCTTTATATGTAGTCTCACAGTTTGATGTACACTAACACTTCCTATGTTCGTTGTTGGACTAGCACCTAGGCGCAAGAGGAAACAAACATCAGGGATAATGCTCGATAGGTTAACTAAATCTAGAGGAAGAATAATGGAGATCCGTTTTGAGGCAGGTTTAAAAAGGCCACGTGATGCTACAGAGTCAGCCAAGTTAGTATCAGAGGCTGCGGTTGCCGTTAGGTGTCATGTACGTATCCTCCCAATATGGATTCAGTACAGGAATGACAAAGACGAAACCCAGTTCAACACCTTCCTTGACCATTTATCTATAAGTATGGTTATGTATGGAAACTAGTAATATCGTCTTGCTCTGTCCCATACTTTCTAGGTTGCTGATAATGAGACTCCCATAATTTTCAACATATGAGGTTCAAGTTGGATAGCCAAGATGACGCAACCAGACAAGCTTGCACCCATGTTTTCAAGTCTGCTCTGCGACAGTATCGGTATATCTTGAGGAAAACTCATTTTGAAGGCAAGGCTAACAGTGAACTTTCCCAAACATCTCCAGTGGAAAATATATCGAATGAAGACCGGGGGGGCCTGTTAAACACCGGTCGATCCAAGTATCGGTACATTATATATATGTGATTAGATCACATGTTGAAGTCCTATTTACGCATGTGCCACACAAATCTATCTTCTTGTAGGTGAACTGTTCAAAGAACAAGGCCAACCGTACGAAAGTGAAATTCCAACAGAAAACAGGATCTCGTAGCTATATTGCACACTGCGAGGCTCTTGTAATTAGCTGTTGTTTCACTCTTTTCGATGTACCATATTATCAGATCTATATTGAATTGTTCGAAATGCAGAGGAAAGCCCGCAAGGACCAAAAAGTACCTGAACCAAATGTTGTGGAAATCTTCAAGGACTGCCACGCCAGCAAGAAGAAGGGCATGACTACACCAGTCAAAGCCGCTGTTGTAAGTCCTTAATCCTCATGCCTTTTAACTACTACTTACTCTGACTTGTGCCTTGAACTGCATGGTTTGTAGCCAATGTCTATTACTCTTTTCAATTTTATACACAATTGTCTTATCGTATCATTGCACCTTACAAGGTTTAAAAGAGAGGAGTGATGTTCCTTTGATCTTGACCCGTAATCTAGTTCCGTGCTGGACTTGCCCACACAATGTTACAATTGCCTGTTTGTCTGTTCTCAGTTGTTTTGTGATATGAATGATGTCATACTATGCTTACTGTATTATAAACTTCGTCTCTTTATCCTTAGCCCTCAATACAATGTGAAAAAATAGACAATACATTAGCGATGGTACATGGTCATATGTTTGGAACCTGGTTTTATTATGTACTTTGCAATAAAATACAACTAATATTTTACATGGGTTCACCAGAATAAGTTCTGTTTATAGACCAAAGCTATTATGTTTGGTTTTGCTGCCTCCTTAATATCTTCTGTTCTAGTACTACTAATGTAAAACCTCAACTTTTTAGCGAGCTATGGAAAAAATGGTGGAACCGCCACCTTCTGAAGGTGGCGAGGCAACTATAACCGCAATGTCAGCTCTTGCTGCAGTGGGTCGAGACTGTCCACTAACGATTGCCAAAAGCACGTTCTGCGTATCTTGGGTTGGTTGTTAAGGCAATATCATCCAAACTGCCTCATGATCAAGATATGCAAGCTCAAAGCAGTGTTGTATCTGTGCTCCAGACACAAGTCCATTCCCTAACAGAGACCCTTTGTGAAACAAGGAGAAACATTGCTCAATGTCGTCAAGATATGCATGGTTTTGAAACCAGACTATCAGACATTTGCTATGTTGTTCAGGAGCCTAGGGGAAATGAAGGCGAGGGTTATGGTGCTCCATCGGACAATACATCATGAAAACGTAACAGTCAGGTCAAATGAACTGAGCTTCTGAACTTCGGGTGGTGCATTTATCTGCTAGACTGTTAAGTTTTATGCCAACCTTCCTTTTTTTATATAGTTGTAGTTTGTTTTGGTGCGATACAAAATTTATTCTTAACGTGCAAGCCATTTTTGTATAGTGTAGGGTGTTCCCTATATTTGCACTGGTGGCGATCTTTGATGCCGAGTGGATGTAATCTGTGCAATCGCCTTAATAGCCTAGCGTTAGTTTCAGCCTTATTTATTTCCTAGTCTTCTTTTTCCCTGGTTTGCTAGTGGCGGCAACTACCATGGGCCATATACGGGCCGTAGGATCCATGGGTCTCCTACGGGCCGTCGATAAATGGGCCTGTAATCGGTGGGCCTCGGGCCGTCGGATAAATGGGTCTACATGGGCCGTAATCGGGCGTAATTGGTATCGGCCCAGCACGGTAACAGGTCGTTAACAGGCCATAGGACAGCAAAGGTTTAATTCTGTCACAGGCATAACGGATCGTTAATGGGCCAGAATATAGGACGGGCTGGAAACGGCGCAACGGGTTAACAGGCCAGAAACGGGCCGACTCTTGCCATGGGCCGAATTTGGCCCATTAGGGGAACACGCCAGTAACGGGCCGGAAGTAATCGAGGGCCGAAAAGGAGCCCAAGAACGTATGGGCCGTCAATAGGCCGAAAGCTAACACGGGCTGGAAACAGCCCATGTAAATCACGGGCCGTTAACGGGTATAAAGAAAATTACTGTTCATTATGGGCTAGAGTCACCATGGTCTTGTAAAGGGCCAAAATATACGAAGGCCTCATATGGGCCGAAAGACGTCGTGGGCCATACATGGGCCGAAAGTGAAATGGGTTGGTGTTATATTCAACGGCCCACATGACGTTGTTGGGCCGATTTCCTTTAGGGCCTAACAGGCCGTGAGTTAACGGGTCGTTAAATGGGCTATTTGCGAAGAGACCGTTAACAGGCTTTACATGGGCCAGCCCGTTAACTTTTAACCAAGTCAAACGGGCCGGCTTTGTAAGCTAAATGGGCCAGTGGTGGGCCGTGGCACGTGTCGACATATCATAGGAACCTATCTGACCCACTGACGAGCTGACACATGTTTCGTCTGGCCAATAAGAATTGTACACATGGAAATTTCCCATTGGTCGGGGCTGTTAACGGGTTATCGGATCCAAAACCCGACCCGATAGCTTAACGGCGTTCCGTTACGGTGGATGCCTGATACGTCTCCAACGTATCTATAATTTTTGATTGCTCCATGCTACTTTATCTACTATTTTGGACTATATTGGGCTTTATTTTCCACTTCTATATTATTTTTGGGACTAACCTATTAACCGGAGGCCCAACCCAGAATTGCTGTTTTTTGCCTATTTCAGTGTTCCGAAGAAACGGAATATCAAACGGAGTCCAAACGGAATGAAACCTTCGGAAACGTGATTTTCTCACCGGACGTGATCCAGGAGACTTGGACCCTACTCCAAAAAGTAACAGAGGCGGTCACGAGGGTGGGGGCGCCCCCCCTAGGGTGCGCCCCCCGCCTCGTGGGCCCCCTGTTGCTCCACCGACGTACTCCTTCCTCCTATATATACCCACGCACTTCAAACGACTGTAAGAGGAGCCAAAACCTAATTCCACCACCGCAACTTCCTCAGATCCACGAGATCCCATCTTGGGGCCTGTTAGGAGCTCCATGGGGGGGCATCCACCACGGAGGGCTTCTACATCATCACCATAGCCCCTCCGATGAAGTGTGAGTAGTTTACTTTAGACCTTCGCGTCCATAGCTAGTAGCTAGATGGCTTCTTCTCTCTTTTTGGATCTCAATACAATGTTCTCCCCCTCTCTCGTGGAGATCTATTCGATGTTATCTTCTTTTTGCGGTGTGTTTGTTGAGACCGATGAATTGTGGGTTTATGACCCAGCTTATCTATGAATAATATTTGAATGTTCTCTGAATTCTTTTATGTATGATTGGTTATCTTTGCAAGTCTCTTGAATTATCCGTTTGGTTTGGCCAACTAGATTGGTAGTTCTTGCAATGGGAGAAGTGTTTAGCTTTGGGTTCAATCTTATGTGTCCTTACCCAAAGGATGTAAAGGGTTGCAAGGCACGATTGTATTGTTGCCATCGAGGATAACAAGATGGGGTTTTTATCATATTGCATGAATTTATCCCTCTACATCATGTCATCTTGCTTAAGGCGTTACTCTGTTTTTAACTTAAATACTCTAGATGCATGCTGGATAGCGGTCGATGGGTGGAGTAATAGTAGTAGATGCAGAATCGTTTTGGTCTACTTGTCTTGGACTTGATGCCTATATACATGATCATACCTAGATATACTCATAACTATGCTCAATTCTGTCAATTGCTCAACAGTAATTTGTTCACCCACCGTAGAATACTTATGCTCTTGAGAGAAGCCACTAGTGAAACCTATAGCCCCCGGGTCTATTCTCATCATATAAATCTCCATCACTTTTATACTTGCTTTGTTTTTACTTTTCACTTTGCATCTCTATATAAAAAATACCAAAAATATTATCTATCATCTCTATCAGATCTCACTCTCGTAAGTGACCGTGAAGGGATTGACAACCCCTAATCGCGTTGGTTGCGAGGAGCTATCGTTTTGTGCAGGTACGAGGGACTTGTGCGTGGCCTCCTACTGGATTGATACCTTGGTTCTCAAAAACTTAGGGAAATACTTACGCTACTTTGCTGCATCATCCTCTCCTCTTCGGGGAAATCCAACGCAGTGCTCAAGAGGTAGCAAGAAGAATTTCTGGTGCCGTTGCCGGGGAGGCTCACGCAAGAGCAAGTCAAGCATACCAAGTACCCATCACAATCCCTATCTCTCGCATTACATTATTTTCCATTTGCCTCTCGTTTTCCTCTCCCCCACTTCACCCTTGACGTTTTATTCGCCCTCTCTTTCCCAATCTCCTCCTCTTTTTCCCGTTGCCTTTTGTTTGCCTGTGTGTTGGATTGCTTGTTTGTCGCGATGGCTCAAGATGCTACCAAATTGTGTGACTTCACCAATACCAATAATAATGATTTCCTTAGCACTCCGATTGCTCCTCTTGCTAATACTGAATCTTGTGAAATCAATACTGCTTTGTTGAATCTTGTTATGAAAGATCAATTCACCGGCCTTCCTAGTGAAGATGCCGCTACTCATCTGAATAGCTTCGTTGATTTATGTGATATGCAAAAGAAAAAAGATGTCGATAATGATGTCACTAAATTGAAGCTATTTCTTTTTCGCTTAGAGATCATGCTAAAGCGTGGTTTTCATCTTTGCCTAAAAATAGTATTGATTCTTGGAACAAGTGCAAAGATGCTTTTATCTCTAAGTATTTTCCTCCCGCTAAGATTATCTCTCTTAGGAACAATATTATGAATTTTAAGCAACTTGATCATGAACATGTTGCACAAGCTTTGGAGAGAATGAAATTAATGATACATAATCGTCCTACTCATGGTTTGAACTTGTGGATGATTATACAAAAAAATTATGCCGGATTGAATTTTGCTTCTAGAAATCTTTCAGATTCGGCCGCGGGAGGCACTTTTATGGAAATTACTCTAGGAGATGCTACTAAACTTCTAGATAATATTATGGTTAATTATTCTCAATGGCATACCGAAAGATCTACTAATAAAAAGTGCATGCGATAGAAGAAATCAATGTTTTGAGTGGAAAGATGGATGAAATTATGAAATTATTTGCTACTAAGAGTGTTTCTTATGATCCTAATGATATGCCTTTGTCAACTTTGATTGAGAATAATAATGAATCTATGGATGTGAATTTTGTTGGTAGGAATAATTTTGGTAACAACGCGTATAGAGGGAATTTTAATCCTAGGCCTTATCCTAGTAATCCTTCTAATAATTATGGAAATTCCTACAACAACTCTTATGGAAATTTTAATAAGATGCCCTCTGAATTTGAGAGTAGTGTTAAATAGTTTATGAATTCACAAAAGAATTTTAATGCTTTGCTTGAGGAGAAATTGCTTAAAGTTGATGATTTGGCTAGGAACGTTGATAGAATTTATCTTGAGGTTGATTCTTTAAAGCTTAGATCTATTCCTCCTAAGCATGATATCAATGATTCTCACAAAGCTATGAGAATTTCCATTGATGAGTGCAAAGAAAGAACTGCTAGGATGCGTGCTTCCAAAGATGCCTTTATTAAAGCGTGTTCTTCCAATTCCTATGAAAATCAAGATAAAGATCTAAAAGTTATTGATGTGTCCCCCATTAAAACTTTGTTTTGCAATATGAATCTTGATGAAACTGAATATGATCTTCCCTGAACTAGAAGGCGTTCTAAGAATTCGGAGTTTTTAGATCCTGATGATGAAATTGATAAATGTGGGATTGAAAGAAATAAAAACCTAGATGTTGCTAAACCCACTATACTGGATATCAAGGAATTTAATTATGAAAATTGCTCTTTGATTGATTGTATTTCCTTGTTGCAATCCGTGCTAAATTCTCCTCATGCTTATAGTCAAAATAAGGCCTTTACCGAACACATTGTTGATGCCTTGATGCAATCTTATGAAGAAAAACTTGAGTTGAAAGTATCTATCCCTAGAAAGCTCTATGATGAGTGGGAACCTACTATAAAAATTAAAATTAAAAATTATGAGTTTCCTGCCTTGTGTGATTTGGGTGCTAGTGTCTCCACTATTCACAAAACTTTGTGTAATTTGCTAGATTTCCGTGACTTTGATGATTGCTCCCTAAACTTGCATCTTGCGGATTCCACTATTAAAAAGCCTATGGGAAGAATTAATGATGTTCTTATTGTTGCAAATAGGAATTATGTGCCCGTAGATTTCATCGTTCTTGATATAGATTGCAATCCTTCATGTCCTATTATTCTTGGTAGACCTTTCCTTAGAACGATTGGTGCAATTATTGATATGAAGGAAGGGAATATTAGATTCCAATTTCCATTAAAAAAGGGCATGGAACACTTTCCTAGAAAGAAAATAAAATTACCTTATGAATCTATTATGAGATCCACTTATGGATTGCCTACCAAAGATGGCAATACCTAGATCTATCCTTGCTTTTATGCCTAGCTAGGGGCGTTAAACGATAGCGCTTGTTGGGAGGCAACCCAATTTTATTTTTAGTTTTTTTGTTTTGCTTCTGTTTAGGAATAAATAATCCATCTAGCCTCTGTTTAGATGTGGTTTTATGTTTTAATTAGTGTTTGTGCCAAGCTAGACCTATTGGATTTTCTTGGATGATAGTTATTTGATCTTGCTGTAATTTCCAGAAACTTTGCGCTCAGTGCCCGAATTATTAAAAATCACCAGAACGTGATAAAATATTGATTCCAACTTCTGCTGATCAATAAAAAAAATTCTAGGTCATATAATTTTGGTAGATTTTTTGGAGTTCCAGAAGTTTGCATTAGTTACAGATTACTACAGACTGTTCTGTTTTTGACAGATTCTGTTTATCGTGTGTTGTTTGCTTATTTCGATGAATCTATGGCTAGTAAAATAGTTTATAATCCATAGAGAAGTTGTAATACAGTAGGTTTAACACCAATATAAATAAAGAATGATTTCATTACAGTACCTTAAAGTAGTCTTTTGTGTTCTTTCTCTAACGGAGCTCACGAGATTTCTATTGAGTTTTGTGTTGTGAAGTTTTCAAGTTTTGGGTAAATTCTTTTGATGGATTATGGAACAAGGAGTGGAAAGAGCCTAAGCTTGGGGATGCCCATGGCACCACCAAGATAATCCAAGGACACCAAAAAGTCAAAGCTTGGGGATGCCCCAGAAGGCATCCCCTCTTTCGTCTACTTCCATCGGTAATTTACTTGGAGCTATATTTTTATTCACCACATGATATGTGTTTTGCTTGGAGCATCTTGTATTATTTCCGTCTGTGCTTGTTAGTTTACCACAATCATCCATGCTGTACACACCTTTTGAGAGAGCCATACATAAATTGGAATTTTCTAGAATACTCTATGTGCTTCACTTATATCTTTTGAGTGTGATAATTTTTGCTCTACTGCTTCACTTAGATCTTTTAGAGCACGGTGGTGGATTTGTTTTAAAGAAACTATTGATCTCTCATGCTTCACTTAGATTACTTTGAGAGTCATTAATAGCATGGTAATTTGCTTAATATTAATATACTTGGTATTCAAGATATGTGAAACTTTCTTTTGAGTGCATTGAATACTAAGAAAAGTTTGATGCTTGATAATTGTTTTGAGATATGGAGGTGATAATATCATAGTCGTGCTAGTTGAGTAGTTGTGAATTTGAGAAATGCTTGTGTTGAAGTTTTCAAGTCCCGTAGGATGCACGTTTGGTTAAAGTTGTGTAACAAATTTGAAACATGAAGTGTACCTGGCTTGTGCATCCTTATGAGTGGCGGTCGGGGCCGAGCGATGGTCTTTTCCTACCAATCTATCCCCCTAGGAGCATGCGCGTAGAACTTGATTTTTGATGACTTCTAAAAATTTTCAATAAGTATATGAGTTCTTTTGACTAATGTTGAGTCCATGGATTATACGCACTTTTACCTTTCCGCCTTTGCTAGCCTCTTCGGTACCGTGCATTGCCCTTTCTCACCTTGAGAGTTGGTGCAAACTTCGCCGGTGCATCCAAACCCCGTGATATGATACGCTCTATCACACATAAACCTCCTTATATCTTCCTCAAAACAGCCACCATACCTACCTATTATGGCATTTCCATAGCCATTCCGAGATATATTGCCATGCAACTTTCCACCGTTCCGTTCATCATCATCATGACATACATTACTTTTGTCATATTGCCATTGCATGATCATGTAGTTGACATCGTATTTGTGGCAAAGCCACCATGCATTATTTTTCATACATGTCACTCTTGATTCATTGCACCATCCCGGTACACCGCCGGAGGCATTCATATAGAGTCATATCTTGTTCTAGTTTCGAGTTGTAATCTGATACGTCTCCAACGTATCTATAATTTTTGATTGCTCCATGCTATATTATCTACTATTTTAGGCAATATTGGGCTTTATTATCCACTTTTATATTACTTTTGTGACTAACCTATTAACCGGAGGCCCAGCCCAGATTTGTCGTTTTATGCCTATTTCAGTATTTCGAGGAAAAGGAATATCAAACGGAGTCAAAACGGAACGAAATCAACTGGAGAAGTTATTTTTGGAAGGAAACCCACCTGATGGACTTGGACCCCACGTTAGAAGATACGGGAGGTGCTTACGAGGGTGGGGGCGCGCCCACCCCCTAGGGCGCGCCCCCTGCCTCGTGGGGCCCCCGTGGCTCCACCGACGTACTCCTTTCACCCATATATACCTACGTACCCTAAAACTTCCAGAACAGAAGATAGATCGGGAGTTCCGCCGCCGCAAGCCTCAGAGCCACCAAAACCTCTCGGGAGCCTGTTCGGCACCTCACGGAGGGGGAACCCATCACCGGTGGCCATCTTCATCATCCCGGCGCTATCCATGAAGAGGACGGAGTAGTTCACCCTCGGGGCTGAGGGTATGTACCAGTAGCTATGTGTTTGATCTCTCTCTCTCGTGTTCGCTGTATGGCACGATCTTGATGTATCCCGAGCTTTCCTATTGTAGTTGGGTCTTATGATGTTTCTCCCCCTCTACTCTCTTGTGATGAATTGAGTTTCCCCTTTGAAGTTATCTTATCGGATTGAGTCTTTTATGAGAACACTTGATGTATGTCTTGCCGTGTTTATCTGTGGTGTCAATGGGATATCATGTGCCACTTGATGTATGTTTTGGTGACCAACTTGCGGGTTCCGCCCATGAACCTATGCATAGGGGTTGGCACACGTTCTTGACTCTCCGGTAGAAACTTTGAGGCACTCTTTGAAGTACTTTATGTTGGTTGGATGAATTTGAGATTGTGTGACGCATATCATATAATCATGCCCACGGATACTTGAGGTGACAATGGAGTATCTAGGTGACATTAGGGTTTTTGTTGATTTGTGTCTTAAGGTGTTATTCTAGTACGAACTCCAGGGCTGTTTGTGACACTTATAGGAATAGCCCAACGGATTGATTGGAAAGAATAACTTTGAGGTGGTTTCATACCCTACCATAATCTCTACGTTTGTTCTCCGCTATTAGTGGCTTTGGAGTGACTCTTTGTTGCATGTTGAGGGCTTGTTATATGATCTATCTATGTTATTATTGTTGAGAGAACTTGCACTAGTGAAAGTATGAACCCTAGGCCTTGTTTACTATCATTGCAATACCGTTTACGCTCACTTTTACCATTAGTTACCTTGCTGTTTTTATTATTTCAGATTACAAATACCTATATCTACCATCCATATTGCACTTGTATCACCATCTCTTCGCCGAACTAGTGCACCTATACAATTTACCATTGCATTGGGTGTGTTGGGGACACAAGAGACTCTTTGTTATTTGGTTGCAGGGTTGTTTGAGAAGACCATCTTCATGCTACGCCTCCAGCGGATTGATAAACCTTAGGTCATCCACTTGAGGGAAATTTGCTACTGTCCTACGAACCTGTGCACTTGCAGGCCCAACAACGTCTACCAGAAGAAGGTTGTGTAGTAGACATCAAGCTCTTTTCTGGCGCCGTTGCCGGGGAGGTGAGTGCTTGAAGGTATATCTTTAGATCTTGCAATCGAATCTTTTAGTTTCTTGTCTTAGCACTAGTTTAGTTTATAAAAGAAAACTACCAAAAAATGGAATTGAGTTTGTCTCATACGCTTCATCTTTTTAATATCTTTCGTGAGTATGATGGAAAGGAAAATTGTGCCAAAGTGTTAGAAGAAGAATGCATTAAAATGTTTGGCACTAAATACTTATATGATGAGCATGATTGCAATGTTGTTAGTATGAATTCCTTGAATATCCATGATGCTAATGATATGCAAAGCCACAAGCTTAGGGAAGCTATGTTTGATGAAGATGATATTTTTTGTCCCCCAAGCTTTGATGAGCAAATTTACTATGATGAAAGCATGCCTCCTATCTATGATAATTATTGTGATGACACGTATGCTTTAAAGAATAATGATAACCATGAAACTTGTCATCTTGATCTTAATTTTCAATCATATGGTAGTTATTTTGTTGAGTTTGCTCCCACTATTCCGAATAAGAAGAATTTTGCTTATGTGGAGAGTAATAAAATTTCTATGCAAGTAGATCATGAAAAGAATGCTTTAGGTGCTGGTTATATTGTTGAATTCATTCATGATGCTACTGAAAATTATTATGAGGGAGGAACATATGCTTGTAGGAATTGCAATAATATCAAGTTTCCTCTCTATGTGCTTAAAATCTTGAAGTTATGCTTGTTTTACCTTCCTATGCAAGTTGATTATTGTTCCCATAAGTTGTTTTCTCACAAAATCCCTATGCATAGTAAGTGGGTTAGACTTAAATGTGCTAGTCATATTCTTCATGATGCTCTCTTTATGTTTCAATTCTTACGTTTTATGTGAGCATCATTGAAATCATAATGCCTAGATAGGGGCGTTAAACGATAGCGCTTGTTGGGAGGCAACCCAATTTTATTTTAGTTTATTTCTCTTTGGTTCTGTTTAGGAATAAATAATACATATAGCTTCTGCTTATATGTGATTTTATGTTTTAATTAGTGTTTGTGCCAAGTAGAACCTTTGGGGAAGACTTGGGTGAAGTCTTTATGATCATGCTGTAAAAAAACAGAAACTTTAGCGCTCACGAGATTAGCTAGAACTTTTTACTGGAGAGTGCTATTTAGTTTATTCTTCTATCAGATGATTACTAGACAAATTCCTCAGGTCCACCAATTTATTTTAGAATTTTTGGAGTTCCATAAGTTTGCGTTTGATACAGATTACTACAGACTGTTCTGTTTTTGACAGATTCTGTTTTCATTGTGTTGTTTGCTTATTTTGATGACTCTATGGCTAGTAAAATAGTTTATAAACCATAGAGAAGTTGGAATACAGTAGGTTTAACACCAATATAAATAAAGAATGAGTTCATTACAGTACCATGAAGTGGTGTTTTGTTTTCTTTCACTAACGGAGCTTACGAGTTTTCTGTTAAGTTTTGTGTTGTGAAGTTTTCAAGTTTTGGGTAAAGATTCGATGTACTATGGAATAAGGAGTGGAAAGATCCTAAGCTTGGGGATGCCCAAGGCACCCCAAGGTAATATTCAAGGACAACCAAGAGCCTAAGCTTGGGGATGCCCCGGAAGGCATCCCCTCTTTCGTCTTCGTTCATCGGTAACTTTACTTGCAGCTATATTTTTATTCACCACATGATATGTGTTTTTCTTGGAGTGTCATTTTCTTTTGTTAGTATTTTCTTGCTGTTAATTAGATTAATGTTTTGCATCTTTAGTTTCAATAAAAAAAGTCAAGGATAGCCTTTGCCATGCTTATTTTGCTAGTATACTTGTTGCTGTTTGAAAACAGAAAGTTTACCGCTGTTGCAAAAATTCCCTAGAAAACTCAGAGCATGATATAATGTTGAAACTTTTTGCATGATGATACCTGATAAATTTAATACAGTGGTAATTTTATTTCATAATTTTTGGAGTTAGGGAAGTATGATGAATCTTGCATTCTTTACAGACTGTACTGTTTTGGCAGATTGCTGTTATGTTTGCATTGTTTGCATATGTTTGCTTGTTTAATGATTCTATTTAAGGATAGGGATATTAAATATGCAGAGGCATTTAGTATTCAATGTTAAATAATTATTTAAGTGATTTGTTACAGTAGAAAATGATAAGGTTTTGCATTGGTTTATACTAACCTATCTCATGAGTTCTTGTTGAGTTTGTTGTGAATGAAGCTTTTGATAAAAAGAGAAACCATGATATGAGAGGAATTAAGGAGACACAAAAGCTCAAGCTTGGGGATTCCCAAGGCACCCCAAGATAATATTTCAAGAAGTCTCAAGCATCTAAGCTTGGGGATGCCCCGGTAGGCATCCCACCTTTCTTCTTCAACAACTATCGGTTAGTATCGGTTGAGCCTAAGTTTTTTCTTCTTCACATGAGTTGTGCTATCCTTGCAATGTAGTTTTCTTTAGCTTTGCTTGCTGTTTGAATACAATATCAAGATCTGAAATTATTAAATGGGAGAGTCTTCATATAGTTGCATAATTATTTGACTACTCATTGATCTTCACTCACATCTTTTTGGAGTAGTTTGTCGTTTGCTCTAGTGCTTCACTTATATCTTTTAGAGCACGATGGTAGTTTTATTTTGTAGAAACTAATGAACTCTCATGCTTCACTTATATTATTTTGAGAGTCTTAAATAGCATGGTAATGTGCTTAATCATAATATGCTAAGCATAAAAGATTTGTAAGAATTCTTATGAGTGTGTTGAATACTAAGAAAAGTTTGATGCTTGATAATTGTTTTGAGATATGGAGGTAATAATATCAAAGTCGTGCTAGTTGAGTAGTTGTGAATTTGAGAAATGCTTGTGTTGAAGTTAGCAAGTCCCGTAGCATGCACGTATGGTTAAAGTTGTGTAATAAATTTGAAACATGAAGTGTACCTGGCTTGTGCATCCTTATGAGTGGCGGTCGGGGACGAGCGATGGCCTTTTCCTACCAATCTATCCCCCTAGGAGCATGCGCATAGTACTTGGTTTTTGATGACTTCTAAATTTTTGCAATAAGTATATGAGTTCTTTTGACTAATGTTGAGTCCATGGATTATACGCACTTTTACCTTTCCGCCTTTGCTAGCCTCTTCGGTACCGTGCATTGCCCTTTCTCACCTTGAGAGTTGGTGCAAACTTCGCCGGTGCATCCAAACCCCGTGATATGATACGCTCTATCACACATAAACGTCCCTATATCTTCCTCAAAACAGCCACCATACCTACCTATTATGGCATTTCCATAGCCATTCCGAGATATATTGCCATGCAACTTTCCACCGTTCCGTTCATCATCATCATGACATACTTTACTTTTGTCATATTGCCATTGCATGATCATGTAGTTGACATCGTATTTGTGGCAAAGCCACCATGCATTATTTTTCATACATGTCACTCTTGATTCATTGCACCATCCAGGTACACCGCCGGAGGCATTCATATAGAGGCATATCTTGTTCTAGTTTCGAGTTGTAATCCTTATGTTGTAATCAATAGAAGTGTGATGATCATCATTATTAGAGCATTGCCAAAAAAAGAGAAAGGCCAAAAAGAAAGAAAAAGAAAGGCCAAAAAAATAGAAAATAAATCAAAAGGGCAATGCTACTATCTCTTTTTCCACACTTGTGCTTCAAAGTAGCACCTTGTTCTTCATGTAGTGAGTCTCATATATTGTGCTTCAAAGTAGCACCATGTTTTTCATATAGTGAGTCTCATAAGTTGTCTTTCATACTAGTGGGAATTTTTCATTATAGAACTTGGCTTGTATATTCCTACGATGGGCTTCCTCAAAATGCCATAGGTCTTCATGAGCAAGCAAGTTGGATGCACACCCACTAGTTTTATTTTGTTGAGCATTCATAGCTCTAGTGCATCCGTTGCATGCCAATCCCTACTCCTCATGTTGACATCAATTGATGGGCATCTCCATAGCCCGTTGATTATCCTCGTCAATGTGAGACTTTCTCCTTTTTGTCTTCTCCACACAATCCCCATCATCATATTCTATTCCACCCATAGTGCTATATCCATGGCTCACGCTCATGTATTGCGTGAAGGTTGAAAACGTTTGAGATTATTTAAGTATGAAACAATTGCTTGGCTTGTCATCGGGGGTATAGAAGTTGGGAACATCTTTGTGTGACGAAAATGAAGCATAGCCTAACTATATGATTTTGTAGGGATGAACTTTCTTTTGCCATGCTATTTTGAGAAGACATGATTACTTTGATTAGTATGCTTGAAGTATTACTATTTCTTTTATCAATATGAACTTATATTTTGTATTCATTCGGATCTGAATATTCATACCACAATTAAGAAGATTTACATTGAAATTATGCCAAGTAGCACTCGCATCAAAATTATCTTTTATCATTTACCTACTCGAGGACGAGCAGGAATTAAGCTTGGGGATGCTTGATACGTCTCCAACGTATCTCTAATTTTTGATTGCTCCATGCTATATTATCTACTGTTTTAGGCAATATTGGGCTTTATTATCCACTTTTATATTACTTTTGGGACTAACCTATTAACCGGAGGCCCAGCCCACATTTGTTGTTTTATGCCTATTTTAGTATTTCGAGGAAAAGGAATATCAAACGGAGTCAAAACGGAACAAAATCAACTAGAGAAGTTATTTTTGGAAGGAAACCCACCTGATGGACTTGGACCCCACGTAAGAAGATACGAGAGGTGCTCACGAGGGTGGGGGCGCGCCCACCCCCCTAGGGCGCGCCCCCCTACCTCGTGGGGCCCCCGTAGCTCCACCGACGTACTCCTTTCACCCATATATACCTACGTACCCTAAAACTTCCAGAACAAAAGATAGATCGGGAGTTCCGACGCCGCAAGCCTCTGTAGCCACCAAAAACCTCTCGGGATCCCGTTCCGGCACCCTGCCGGAGGGGGAACCCATCACCGGTGGCCATCTTCATCATACCGGCGCTATCCATGATGAGGAGGGAGTAGTTCACCCTCGGGGCTGAGGGTATGTACAAGTAGCTATGTGTTTGATCTCTCTCTCTCGTGTTCTCTCTCGTGTTCCCTCTATGGCACGATCTTGATGTATACCGAGCTTTGCTATTGTAGTTGGATCTTATGATGTTTCTCCCCCTCTACTCTCTTGTGATGAATTGAGTTTCCCCTTTGAAGTTATCTTATCGGATTGAGTCTTTTATGAGAAAACTTGATGTATGTCTAGCCGTGTTTATCTGTGGTGACAATGGGATATCATGTGCCACTTGATGTATGTTTTGGTATGTCTGCATGGAGTTCCGAGGAAAATCGTGTCAGATAGAGGAACGCAGTTTACCTCAAAGTGTTGGAAGCAATTGCATGAAACTTTGGGTACGAGGCTGGAATTCAGTACAGCTTTTCATCCGCAGACAGATGGACAGACCGAGAGAGTCAATTAGATTCTGGAGGACATGTTGAGAGCTTGTGTACTAGACTATGGGTCTAGCTGGGATGATAATTTGCCATACGCAGAGTTCTCATACAACAACAGTTATCAATCCAGTTTGAAGATGGCCCCTTTCGAAGCTCTATACGGAAGGAGGTGCAGAACACCATTGCTGTGGGATAGTGTTGGACAGTGGCGGACCCAGGAAAAAAATGAAGGGTGTGCACACTCTAAAAATTTTTTCCCACCTAATCCATGTGTCAGACAAAATATGGCAAAATAATAACATGAGTAGCTTAATGCAAATCTCACAACAATTTAGTTCACAAAATATATCTCAAATGTGCTCAATTACAATAGGAGTAGTCTTACATGAAAGAAGCATAAGTAGAAACTTACATCACTAGGTAACTCTACGTTTTTGCATTGCCATGAAAGCATCAACTATGTCATCTTCGCTTACTTCCATGAACACATCCCGTTCAATAAATGTCACCAAGCAATCATTCAAGCGATCATCACCCATAGTAGTCCTCAACTTATTTTTCACTAGATTCATTGCTGAAAATACTCTTTCAACACTTGCCGTCGCCACCGGTAAAATCAATATCAATTTGATGAGTAAGTAGACCAAGTCATAAAGAACATGCTTCTTTGTTGCAACAAGCATAATAGAGAGCTCACCAATATTACTTGCATTTCTAAACCTATCATCTTGTCTCATATCATCAATAAAATTAGTAAGTTGAAATTCTAGCCTTATCAAATCTGTGCTTGAAATGTCCATGGGATAGAATTCAGCAAGTCTCATTACCTTGAGTGCATCATAAGAAGCAAATGAATTGAGGGGATTCAAAGCCGACATGCAAATAAGCAACTCCGTATTAACCTCATCAAACCGATTGTCAAGCTCTTGAATGGTTTGATCAATGACACCAAGATATACTTCTCTTCTATAACGATCATCATTTGTTTGTACTTCATAATACCGACGTGATCTTCGATTAGTCTCATAAATATCCTCCCACAAAGGAACTTGAATGTCATGTTTGTTGCAAAATAAGGTTAGCTTTGCAAGAAATTCTTCCCAACCATGAGACCTCATGTGTTGCATTCTACTCTTTGCCAAACTAACAAGTGTCATTGCATTGACAATATCTTGATCTCTCTTTTGCAAAGATTTGGACAACTCATTTGTATAGCCAAGAATAACAAGCATCAAGTGAAGATTGAAAACAAAGTCAAATGATTCAAAGGCTTGAGCAACTCCACGTATTCTTGTCCACTCACTTTTTTGTGAAGGATCTTTTCCAATAGCATCAAGTACTTCAAGGATTGTGGAATACATGCTAACAATGTGCATAATGGTTTTAAAATGAGAACCCCAACGAGTGTCACCGGGTCGAGCTAGTCCCATCTCTTGATTTAGCCCACTTCCACTTTCAATCTCACCCATTTCAAGTGCTTCCAACACCTTTTGAGCTCTAACATCTCGAAGCATGTCATGTCGCTTACAAGAAACTCCAACAATATTGAGCAAGTAAGAAACATGATCAAAGAACCACAAACATGGTTCATTGTCCTTTGCCACAGCTATAAGAACCAACTGAAGTTGATGTGCAAAACAATGGATGTAATAGGCAGAGGGTGACTCTTTCATGATCAATGTTTTCAACCCTTTTATCTCCCCTTTCATGTTGCTAGCCCCATCATATCCTTGCCCGCGTATTTGACTAGGAGTCAAATGATGATCTTTAAGCAAAGTTTGAATTGCATCCTTAAGTGACAATGAAGTTGTATTGGCAACATGAACAACTCCAAGGAACCTCTCACATCCTCTTCCTGATTTGTCAACAAATCGTATGCAGAGAGCAAGTTGTTCTTTATGAGATGCATCACTAGACTCATCAGCTAGGATTGCATAGTGGTCGTCACCAATATCTTCAATAATTATTTTAGTTGTTTGCGCCGCACAACATTCAATTATTTGATTTTGTATCTTTGGACTAGTCAAGATGCAATTCCGAGGAGCATTGTTCAAAACAAGTTTATTAACTTCTTCATCATTTTCCGAAAGCCATTTAAGAAGTTCAAGAAAGTTCCCCCTATTGCTAGATTCTTCACTCTCATCATGTCCACGAAATGCCAATCCTTGGTTCAAAAGAAACCTCAAGCATCTAAGTGAATAAGTCAGCCTAGCCTTGTACATACGCAAATCCTCTTTATCCACCCTCACCATAATGTTATCAATTGATGGTTGGGGTGCCACAAATAAATTGTACTTCTCTTGAGCTTTGTCGTGAATGCTATTAATACCACCAACATGTTTGACCAATGCATCGGGCTTATACCAATTTTTCCAACCACCATTAACAAAGGCATCACCCCTAGGCCCCCCATTCGATTTTCCTTTGAACAAATAACACACAAAGCAAAATGCTGCCTCATATTTGACACTATATTCTAACCATTTATAGGTCTCAAACCAAACAAAGTTGAAGTGTCGATTTTTACCATAGATTTTTCTGACTTGAAAGTTGTGTGCATATGGTTGGACTGCTTGCTTTGCAATGTATCGTCTCCGAACTTCATCTTGATCATCGACATCATACTCTGAAATAGGAATCCTCTCCCCTGGATCAGGAGGAAGCCTTTGAATATTATATGGCCTTGCACACGGAGAATGGACTGCTTCATCTTCACAATCACTTTCAATCTCTGCATCGGAATGGACTGCTTCATCTTCAATATCAAATTCAATCTCTGCAGAATGAACTGGAGGTGGATTATGGACTGCTTCATCTTCAATATTTGACACTATATCTTCAGGTTGCTCTTCGGCTGCAACCTTCTTTCTTTTAGCAGCCTCATAATTCCGAAAAAAGGACTGAATGTCACCATTCCTCTTCATCTTTGGTTCTACAATTACAACAAAAAACACAACTATTAGTACAAGCACAACTTTAAGATTGAACAATACTACTACTCAATTGGCAACATATTCCCTTCAATGCACTGCACCAAATATCATCCCTCGTGCAAAAAATTTAAGAATCAATTGGCAGTTTAGGACAGCAAATTAACTGAATGGATATACAGTGTACTATTGACAGAAGCTCACCCAAAGACCAAAGGGCGTCACGAACTAGGAATTCAGCAGGGATTGAGCCATTCAGAAGCTTGGGCAGCAGCTCCTCATCTCCGCCGGGCTACGGAGTTCGGACGTCCGGCGACCGGCGGGCGACGGCTCGTGGGGGCTGGAGATCCACCAGCCAGGCAAGGAGCGCTCGAAGGGGAGAAGAGCGGTGACTCTTCTCGCCTTCTCGGTGGAAGGAGGCAAGGAGCGGCGGTCCGGCGGACGACCCCGGCGGGATGGCCGGATGGGGATGGGGATGGCCGGACGGGGATGGGGGGCAGGGGGGCGCTAGATTAGGTCTTTCAGCGGCTGCGCTTTGCCTGGCCGACGGACTGTATCGATGGCTCGCTGCCTCTCTCGCTCGGGAGTAGATGGGCTGGGGCGCTGCAACGCTGGGCTTGGGTTGATTTGGGCCTAAATATCATATGGTAATAAAAAAAATCAAATTTTTCTGGGTGTGCCACGGCACACCTTGCACACACGCTGGGTACGCCAATGGTGTTGGAGATCGATCACTTTTCGGTTCCGACCTTATCAAGGATTCCGAAGAGAAAGTCAAGCTGATTCGAGACAGGCTCAAGATAGCACAATCATGACGGAAGAGTTATGCCGACGAGAAGCGCAAGGAAGTGACTTACGAAGTGGGAGACCGAGCATATCTTCGTGTGTCTCACTTCGTGGAATCAAGAGGTTTGGAGTCAAGGAAAGTTAGCACCCGATTCATTGGCCCCTACAAAATCCTCGAACGTCGTGGAGAAGTTGCATACAAGTTGGAATTGCCGGAAGGATTGTCCGGAGTTCATGATGTCTTCCACGTTTCTCAGTTGAAGAAGTGCCATGCCGACATGGCCGATGTTCCGTTGAGAGACACAGTGCCCCTAGAGGCCATACAGCTTGACAGTGATCTGACTTACAAGGAGAAACCCGTCCGTATTCTTGAGACTGCAAGCAGAGTCACCCGCAGCAAAGTCATCAAGTTTTGCAAGGTGCTGTGGAGTCACCACACCGAGGAAGAAGCCACCTGGGAACGCGAAGAAGATCTTCGTCGAGACCATCCGCACCTATTTGCTAGCCAATCCGAATCTCGAGGGCGAGATTCATCTTAAGGTGGGTAGGTTTGTAACATCCCAAATTTACTATTTGGAATGTTTTACAATTATAGATAAGCATCCTATGCACTCCTGTTTGAATTTGAATGCCATTTGAAGTTTCAGAGCAATTTGAGTTTTGAATTTGAATTTCAAACTTTGGCATGTGGGAAACCATTCAAAAACTAAGCCTGATAAATACTTGATCAAAAGTATGAGAGGAGCAAACATGACACTCCAAAAACATCAGAAGAAACAATGCCAAAAGATTTGAATTCAAATCTGAAATTTATTTGAATTTGAAAAAAAATAGATTTTTATGAAGTTTGGATTTTGTCTTTGGAAAAATGTTCAAATGAAAGGGAATATTCCCCTGATCATTTTGGTATATATATACCCTATATAAATTATTTATAGTTTGGGCTTTATTTTTGTTTTAGTTTTATTTAAAAAAATAAAGAAAAACCCCTCGGGCGCCAGCTAGGCCACCCCAGGCCCAGCCAGCGCCGCCTCACCCCTCAGCCCAGCCAGCCCGGCCCTGGCAGGCAGCAAGGCCACCAGCCAGCCCAGCGCCTCGCCCCTCGCACCCCCTCGTCGAAACCCTTAGGCCTCGGCCACCCGACCCCCTCGCCCCTCTCTCCCTCTCGCTGACCCGTGGGCCCCGCCCCGTCTCCTTCCCCCTCGCCCACGCCACCGACCTCGCCGGAAATCGACCGGATCCCGAAGGATCCGGGATCCCCGACCGCCCCCGATGCCCTTCCAAGCTCGCCTGAGCCCCCGGCTATAAAGGGCCGAGCCCCGCACCCCATTCCCCGAGAGCTCGCCGCACCCCCTCTTCCTCCCGCTCGACGTCGCCGGAGTCCCGAGCTCGCCACCGCCGCCATAGTCGCCGCCGACGCCACCCTAGTGCACCCCGACCCTCCCCAACACCACCGAACCCTTCCCCGACCCCGTGCGCGTCTTCCCGACGAGTCGCCGGAGCTCGCCGACGTCCGGACGCCTCGGAGCACTTCCGCCGCCGCCGCCGCCGTCGCCGGAGTCCGGTAAGTCACCGGCCTCACCCCCCACCGTCCGATCCTAGATCTAGGGCTAGGATTAGAACCCCGAAGGGTTAGGTTTTATTTTATAAAACCGGCCGGTCCGATCGGTTTAGTTTTTAGTTTAGGTTTTTATTTTTTTAAGCCGGTTCGTTTAGTTTAAACCTAGGGCCCGTTTAGACTAAGTCACGCCTAGTGCACAGTATAGGCCCATTAGGCCTTTTTCTTTTTATTTTGATTTTCTGTTTTAGCCGAATAGTTTCAGTTTTCAAAATGTATATCTTTTATTCTGTTTAATATTTTTGAGTGATTCTTTTTTGTTGGATTGCAAATTTTATGTAGTTTCTGAAAATATATATTTAGCTATGTTAAAAGTAACTAAAAATGCTTTAATATTGTTTTAGTCAGAATAGTAAATCTGCTATAATTTTAGTTAGAAAAATTATTTTTGCATGATTCTTTTTGTCACCACTTTATTTCAACATTGCAAAACCCTAGAAATTAATTTTGGTATTTTAGGATTAATAAATAATTAATTTTAGACAGAATCCTATTAATCCTAATTAATTGACTAGTTCCTGTTTTCCTAATTAATTAATTAGTAAATTAATTTATTTTTAACTTGTGATTAGTTATTCTAGGATAGTTTCTGTCATTCTAGTAGATGAACTTTTATTTATAATTAATAAAAGTTTTAAATTATTTTCTTAATAGAAATTGGATTAGGCCTAAAATGAGTTTTATAATAGTTATTTAATTAATTCTTTTTGCTCCTAGTTGCTTAGTGAATCCTTTTCTGTTAAGTTAACCTAAAAGCATGATTAGGTTATATTAAGGAATTTTGATATATAAAACTATTTTAGTTATTGTTTGGAGTAGGGAAAACTTTGAATTGGTTTCTTTGAGTTTTTCTTTTGGATTTGGCTTTGATTGTTTTGTTGTGCTATGTTATTATTGTTATCTTGTGTGATCCTCTTGCTTTGTGCTTATTGTGTTATTGTTTGTCTCGGTAGAGTTTCCGGAGTCTAAGCTTGCTACTACGACTCTTTAGCTTACGAGGATCATCAGCAAGGCAAGTTTTGATCATGTTATTTCTATACCTATGTTTTTGTGCATTAGTAGTTGTCACCACCGCACCATTGCATGCAGTAGTGAAATCTTGAAGTCATTAAACTTGAGTAGTATCATGTGGTAGGATGAACCAATCCCCTTGTTACCATGACCCCGGGACGTAGTAGTTATTTTGCTATGCTCGTAGACGGGATTTGGGATGAGTGAAATTCATAAGCAAGATGTGAGAGTCAATGATGATGATAACCCATGGACTACAATGATCAAGATGGACTTCGGAAAATCACTACTGGGTGGAGGACGGTTGTGACGGGCACCTGGAGCACCCAGTGGTGGCGGGATGCATGGAGAAGCGCCATGACATCCTGCGGAAAGCTTCACCCAGCCACGAAGAGAAGGATGGATGCCCCATGACCGAAGCTTACATGCAGCCGCAAGCCATTATGGGCTTTGGCTGGGTTGACCCTAGTAGTGACGCTGGCTGGACGGTACTACGAGAAGTAGACGAACGGTAGGATTGGATGGGTACCGGCAGTGGCCAGAAGAACTCTTTGGAAGACCCTGTTTCATTCGTCCCGTCTTCAAACACCATGAAGTGCGAAGACTTTAAAGGAGGGAATGATTCTTGCGGGGAAAGTGCGCAACCCTCTGCAGAGTTAAAGATCTAATCGATTAGCCGTGTCCCCGGTTACGGACATTTGAGCCTCTGGAACTTGGAAGTATTCGGATATCTCAACACTAAAACTAATGGATTAATTTTGAGGGTTTATGACTTAATAATAATTTGGGAACGAGATTTTGGTTGGCGGAACCATCTCAATAACTACCAACAATTGTAGTAATTTGCAAGTAAGTCTACTGTAGTAGGATAAAATTTGCTTTTCGCAAAAATGATGAAACTTAGAGCTCCACAGCCAAAAATGCATATAGTGTTAGTAATTTTATTATTGTTATTCTTCATGACTTGCCAGCTTATTCCAAAAGCTGACCTACATGGCTGCAACGTATTATGTTGCAGAGATATATTCCGATCAGGAGTGAGGCTACGCTCCGCGCTTGGCGATTGCCCTTTGGAGTCGGATGGACTCGCTTACCTTCGACGCTTCCGCAGCATTTTAGTTTATTTCTCATGAGTTGGCCTTGAGCCAAATTTATTACCTTGTAATAAAGACTCTATATGAGAATCGTTTAATGTTATTCAGGTGTGATTGAACTTTGATTACTTTATCGATGTACTGTGAGTACCAGCATGATCTTGGGATGGTACAGACACAGAGATTTGACCGATTTTGGGTCAGGTCGCTACATTGTGTGACGCATATCATATAATCATGCCCACGGATACTTGAGGTGACAATGGAGTATCTAGGTGACATTAGGGTTTTGGTTGATTTGTGTCTTAAGGTGTTATTCTAGTACGAACTCTAGGGCTGTTTGTGACACTTATAGGAATAGCCCAACGGATTGATTGGAAAGAATAACTTTGAGGTGGTTTCGTACCCTACCATAATCTCTACGTTTGTTCTCCACTATTAGTGGCTTTGGAGTGACTCTTTGTTGCATGTTGAGGGCTTGTTATATGATCTATCTATGTTATTATTGTTGAGAGAACTTGCACTAGTGAAAGTATGAACCCTAGGCCTTGTTTACTATCATTGCAATGCCGTTTACGCTCACTTTTACCATTAGTTACCTTGCTGTTTTTATTATTTCAGATTACAAATACCTATATCTACCATCCATATTGCACTTGTATCACCATCTCTTCGCCGAACTAGTGCACCTATACAATTTACTATTGTATTGAGTGTGTTGGGGACACAAGAGACTCTTTGTTACTAGGTTGCAGGGTTGTTTGAGAGAGACCATCTTCATCCTACGCCTCCCGCGGATTGATAAACCTTAGGTCATCCACTTGAGGGAAATTTGCTACTGTCCTACAAACCTGTGCACTTGCAGGCCCAACAACGTCTACAAGAAGAAGGTTGTGTAGTAGACATCACAATCCTTATGTTGTAATCAATAGAAGTGTGATGACCATCATTATTAGAGCATTGCCAAAAAAAGAGAAAGGCCAAAAAGAGAAAGAAAAAAAGAAAGGCCCAAAAAAAGAAAATAAATAAAAAGGGCAATGCTACTATCCTCTTACCACACTTGTGCTTCAAAGTAGCACCTTGTTCTTCATGTAGTAAGTCTCATATATTGTGCTTCAAAGTAGCACCTTGTTCTTCATGCAGTGAGACTCATATATTGTGCTTCAAAGTAGCACCATGTTTTTCATATAATGGGTCTCATAAGTTGTCTTTTTATACTAGTGGGAATTTTTCATTATAGAACTTGGCTTGTATATTCCTACATGGGCTTCCTCAAATGCCCTAGGTCTTCATGAGCAAGCAAGTTGGATGCACACCCACTAGTTTTCTTTTGTTGAGCATTCATAGCTCTAGTGCATCCGTTGCATGGCAATCCCTACTCCTCATGTTGACATCAATTGATGGGCACCTCCATAGCCCTTGATTATCCTTGTCAATGTGAGACTTTCTCCTTTTTTGTCTTCTCCACACAATCCCCATCATCATATTCTATTCCACCCATAGTGCTATATCCATGGCTCACGCTCATGTATTGCGTGAAGGTTGAAAAAGTTTGAGATTATTTAAGTATGAAACAATTGCTTGGCTTGTCATCGGGGGTATAGAAGTTGGGAACATCTTTGTGTGACGAAAATGAAGCATAACCTAACTATATGATTTTGTAGGGATGAACTTTCTTTTGCCATGCTATTTTGAGAAGACATGATTACTTTGATTAGTATGCTTGAAGTATTATTATTTTTATGTCAATATGAACTTTTGTCTTGAATCTTTCGGATCTGAATATTCATACCACAATTAAGAAGATTTACATTGAAATTATGCCAAAGTATCACTCCGCATCAAAAATTCTCTTTTTATCATTTACCTACTCGAGGACGAGAGGAATTAAGCTTGGGGATGCCTGATACGTCTCCAACGTATCTATAATTTTTTATCGCTCCATGCTACTTTATCTACTGTTTTGGACTATATTGGGCTTTATTTTCCACTTTTATATTATTTTTGGGACTAACCTATTAACCGGAGGCCCAGCCCAGAATTGATGTTTTTTGCCTATTTCAGTGTTTCGAAGAAACGGAATATCAAACGGAGTCCAAACAGAAAGAAACCTTCGGAATATCAATCTACATCACTTTTATACTTGCTTTGTTTTTACTTTTCACTTTGCATCTCTATATCAAAAATACCAAAAATATTATCTATCATCTCTATCAGGTGTCACTCTCGTAAGTGACCGTGAAGGGATTGACAACCCCTAGTCGCGTTGGTTGCGAGGAGCTATCGTTTTGTGTATCACCAGAATCGAGATTCAACAAAAATATACCATTCATCAAGGGTAGGGATGGCAATGGGGCCCCATACCCGCCAAACCCATTGGGGTTTCATCTATTAGGGGATGGGGATGGGCGAAAAACATCCCCATGGGGATGTTTACAAAACTAATTTATTCCCCATAGGCTACAACGGGGATGGGGACGATATCGTATTCCCCAGATCCAATACCCATTGGGGACCCGGTTAGTAACTGTGACACAATGGTCAACCTTAAAATATTCACAGACAAACTTGCGAAAACAAAAAAAAGCTCTGAAAAAAACCTTAAACCTATCTCACATCCTCACCTCAGCTGCCACCATGACCAAGTAAGTACGGCCTAGATAGGCATTAGCAGGACAAGGACAACACCATTTATGTATGTTGATTATAGGGTGTCATATTATGTATATGAGTATTTCTTTATGGGGATGGGGACCCTAATGGGGCCCCGTTCCCCAGTGGGGCATGGGTATGGGGAAATTTCATCCCCAGTCATGTAAACGGGGATGGGGATGGGATGATAGGGAATAGATGGGGATGGGGATGTTGTAGGTATCCCCATAGGGGATTGTCCCCATTGCCATCCCTAATCAAGGGTGCATGACCATAAAAGATATTACTCATATAAATAGAACAACAATTATTCTCTGATTTAAATGAATAACCGTCTCGCATCAAACAAGATCCAGATATAATGTTCATGCTCAACGCTGGCACCAAATAACAATTATTTAGGTCTAAAACTAATCCTGACTGTAGATGTAGAGGTAGCGTGCCAACGGCGATCACATCAACCATGGAACCATTTCCCACGCGCATTGTCACCTCGTCCTTAGCCAATCTTCGTTTAATCCGTAGCCCCTGTTTCGAGTTGCAAATATGAGCAACAGAACCAGTATCAAATACCCAGGTGCTACTACGAGCATTAGTAAGGTACACATCAATAACATGTATATCAAATATACATTTCACTTTGCCATCCTTCTTATCCGCCAAATACTTGGGGCAGTTCCGCTTCCAGTGAACAGTTCCTTTGCAGTAGAAGCACTCAGTCTCAGACTTAGGTCCAGACTTGCGCTTCTTTACTTGAGCAGCAACTTGCTTGTTGTTCTTCCTGAAGTTCCCCTTCTTCCTGTTACCCTTTTTCTTGAAACTAGTGGTCTTGTTAACCATCAACACTTGATGCTCCTTCTTGATTTCTACCTCCGCAGCCTTTAGCATTGCGAAGAGCTCGGGAATTGTCTTATCCATCCCTTGCATATTATAGTTCATCACTAAGCTTTTGTAGCTTGGTGGCAGTGATTGAAGAACTCTGTCAATGACACTTTCATCAGGAAGATTAACTCCCAGTTGAGTCAAGTGGTTGTGGTACCAAGACATTTTGAGTATATGTTCACTGACAGAACTATTCTCCTCCATCTTGCAGCTATAGAACTTATTGGAGACTTCATATCTCTCAATTCGGGCATTTTCTTGAAATATTAACTTCAATTCCTGGAACATCTCATATGCTCCATGACGTTCAAAATGTCTTTGAAGTCCTGATTCTAAGCCGTAAAGCATGGCACACTGAACTATTCAGTAGTCATCAGCTTTGCTCTGCCAGACGTTCATAACATCCGGAGTTGCTCAGCGGGTCTTGCACCTAGCTGTGCTTCCAGGACATAATTCTTCTGTGCAGCAATGAGGATAATCCTCAAGTTACGGACCCAGTCCGTGTAATTGCTACCGTCATCTTACAACTTAGCTTTCTCTAGGAACGCATTAAAATTTAAAGGAATGGTAGCACGGGCCATTGATCCACAACAAACATAGACATGCAAAAACTATCAGGTACTAAGTTCATGATAAATTAAAGTTCAATTAATCATATTACTTAAGAACTCCCACTTAGATAGACATCCCTCTAGTCATCTAAATGATCACGTGATCCATAGCAACTAAACCATGTCCGATCATCACGTGAGATCGAGTAGTTTTCAATGGTGAACATCACTATGTTGATCATATCTACTATATGATTCACGTTCGACCTTTCGGTCTCAGTGTTCTAAGGCCATATCTACATATGCTAGGCTCGTCAAGTTTAACCCGAGTATTCTGCACGTGCAAAACTGGCTTGCACCTGTTGTATGTGAACGTAGAGCTTATCACACCCGATCATCACGTGGTGTCTCGGCACGACGAACTGTAGCAACGATGCATACTCAGGGAGAATAGTTATACCTTGAAATTTGGTGAGCGATCATCTTATAATGCTACTGCCGTACTAAGCAAAATAAGATGCATAAAGGATAAAAATCACATGCAATCAATATAAGTGATATGATATGGCCATCATCATCTTGTGCCTTTGATCTCCATCTCCAAAGCACCGTCATGATCACCATCGTCACCGGCTTGACACCTTGATGTCCATCATAGCATCGTTGTTGTCTCGCCAACTATGGCTTCTACGACTATCGCGACCGCTTAGTGATAAAGTAAAGCAATTACATGGCAATTGCATTTCATACAATAAAGCAACAACCATAAGGCTCCCGCCAGTTTTCGATAACTTTTACAAAACATGATCATCTCATACAACAATTTATATCTCATCGCGTCTTGACCATATCACATCACAACATGCCCTGCAAAAACAAGTTAGAAGTCCTCTACTTTGTTGTTGCAAGTTTTACGTGGCTGCTACGGGCTTCTAGCAAGAACCGTTCTTACCTATGCATCAAAACCACGATTTTTCATCAAGTGTGTTGTTTTAACCTTCAACAAGCACCGTCCGTAGTCAAACTCGATTCAACTAAAGTTGGAGAAACAGACACCCGCCAGCCACCTGTGTGCGAAGTACATCGGTAGAACTAGTCTCATGAACGCGGTCATGTAATGTCGGTCCGGGCCGCTTCATCCAACAATACCGCCTAATCAAAGTAAGACGTTGGTGGTAAGCAGTATGACTATTATCGCCCACAACTCATTGTGTTCTACTCGTGCATATAACATCTATGCATAGACCTGGCTCAGATGCCACTATTGGGGAACGCAGTATTTCAAAAAAAAATTCCTACGATCACGCAAGATCTATCTAGGAGATGCATAGCAACGAGACGGGAGAGTGTGTCCACATGCCCTCGTAGACCGAAACGGAAGCGTCTAGTAACTCAGTTGATGTAGTCGGACGTCTTCACGATCCAACCGATCCAACTACCGAACATACGGCACCTCCGTGTTCAGCACACGTTTAGCATGATGACGTTCCTCGAGCTCTTGATCTAGTTGTGGACGAGGGAGAGTTCCGTCAGCACGACGGCGTGGCGATGGTGATGATGAAGTTACCGGCGCAGGGCTTCGCCTAAGCACTACGACGATATGATCCAGGTGTTAAACTGTTGAGGGGGGCACCGCACACGGCTAAGACAATTGATCTTGTGTTTTCTAGGGTGCCCCTGCCTCCGTATATAAAGGAGGACAGGGGGAGGCCGGCCGGCCCCTGTAGGGCGCGCTAGAGAGAGGAGTCCTACTAGGACTCCAAGTCCTAGTAGGATTCCACTTGGTGGAAGGGGGGAAGAAGGAAGGGAGAGGGAGAGGGAGAGGGAAAGGGGGGCCGCGTCCCCTCCCCTAGTCCTATTCGGACTCCCCATGGGGGGGGGGCGCCACCTCCCCATGGCCTGCCCCCTCTCTCCCTAAGGCCCATTGATACGTCTCCAATGTATCTATAATTTTTTATTGTTCCATGCTATATTATATTCTGTTTTGGATGTTTAATGGGCTTTATTATACACTTTTATATTATTTTTGGGACTAACCTATTAACCGGAGGCCCAGCCCAAATTGCTGTTTTTTTTTTCTATTTCAGTGTTTCAAAGGAAAAGAATATGAAACGGAGTCAAAATAGAATGAAACCTTTGGGAACGTGATTTTTGGAACAAACGTGATCCAGAGGACTTGGAGTCTACGTAAAGCAATCAACGAGGAAGGCACGAGGCAGGGGGGCGCGCCCACCTCCCCCAGGCACGCCCTCCACCCTCGTGGGCCCCTCGTTGCTCCACCAACGTACTTCTTCCTCCTATATATACCAACGTAACCCCAAACCATCAGATACAGAGCCAAAACCATATTTCCACCGCCGCAACCTTCTATACCCGTGAGATCCCATCTTGGGGCCTTTTTCGGTGCTCCGCCGGAGGGGGCATTGATCACGGAGGGCTTCTACACCAACACCATAGCCTCTCCGATGATGTGTGAGTAGTTTACTTCAGACCTTCGGGTCCATAGTTATTACCTAGATGGCTTCTTCTCTCTCTTTGGATCTCAATACAAAGTTCTCCTCGATCTTCTTGGAGATCTATTCAATGTAATCTTCTTTTGCGGTGTGTTTGTCGAGATCCGATGAATTGTGGTTTATGATCAAGATTATCTGTGAACAGTATTTGAATATCCTCTGAATTCTTTTATGTATGATTGGTTATCTTTGCAAGTCTCTTCAAATTATCAGTTTGGTTTGGCCTACTAGATTGATCTTTCTTGCAATGGGAGAAGTGCTTAGCTTTGGGTCCAATCTTGCAGTGCTCGATCCCAATGACAGAAAGGGAAACGACACGTATTGTATTGTTGCCATCGAGGATAAAAAGATGGGGTTTATATCATATTGCATGAGTTTATCCCTCTACATCATGTCATCTTACTTAAAGCATTACTCTGTTCTTATGAGCTTAATACTCTAGATGCATGCTGGATAGCGGTCGATACGTGCAGTAATAGTAGTAGATGTAGAATCGTTTCGTTCTACTTGTCACGGATGTGATGCATATATACATGATCATACCTAGATATTCTCATAACTATGCTCAATTCTATCAATTGCTCGACAGTAATTCGTTTACCCACCGTAATACTTATGATATCTTGAGAGAAGCCACTAGTGAAACGTATGGCCCCCAGTCTATTTTCCATCATATTAATCTTCCAACACTTAGCTATTTCTGGCGCCGTTTATTTTACTCTGCATCTTTATTTCTCTTTATCATAAAAATATGAAAAATATTATCTTATCATATCTATCATATCTCACTCTCGTAAGTGACCGTGAAGGGATTGACAACCCCTTTATCGCGTTCGTTGTGAGGTTCTTATTTGTTTGTGTAGGTGTGTGGGACTCGCGCGTGGTCTCCTACTGGATTGATACCTTGGTTCTCAAAACTGAGGGAAATACTTACACTACTTTACTGCATCACCCTTTCCTCTTCAAGGGAAAACCAACGCAGTGCTCAAGAGGTAGCAAGAAGGATTTCTAGCGCCGTTGCCGGGGAGATTTGCGCCAAGTCAGGTCAAGATTTGACTCCCGACAACGAGCCATTTCTGGCGCTGTTGCCGGGGAGTCTATGCACAAGTCAAGACATACCAAGTACCCATCACAAACTCTTATCCCTCGCATTACATTATTTGCCATTTGCCTCTCGTTTTCCTCTCCCCCACTTCACCTTTGCCGTTTTATTCGCCCATCTTCCGTTCGATCTTTCATTTGCTTGTGTTACCATGTGCCTTATTTTTGCTAGCATCTTCGCTTGCTAAAAGTCTATGGATCCTCGTCCACTTTCTAATCTCTTTAAGAGATCCAATTATGATGAACCTATTACTAGTGAGTTGAATGCACTAGATTATCTTTATGAGGTTCTGCTTGAAATTCAAGAATCTGGAAATTGTGATGAAGTACTTTATGAAGCGATTCACGATAGATCTTTGAATAAAAAGCATGACTGCAATGATTTTATTATAAATTCTATTGATGTAAATTGTGCTAATAGTATGCAAAACCCTAAGCTTGGGGATGCTAGTTTTGCTATGTCCTATACTTGTTGCAATGATAATGATTGGGGTGATTCTTCTTATGATCTTGAAAATTTATTTAATCCCCATGATGAATATGAGATTGAAAATAAGGTTTGCAATAACATTGAAAGTGGGTTTGGAAGAGTGTCAACTTTAGATCCCACATATTTGGATAATGTTCAATTTTTATGAAGTTTTTGATAAAAGTGGGTTTGGAGAGGTCATGACTTTAGTTAATGTTAATCCCACTATTTCGGAAGAGTCTCAACTTTTCATGCATGTGGATCGTGTTGAGAATATGTTATGTGATAGCTATATTGTTGAATTTGAGTATGATCCCACATGTAATTATTATGAGAGAGGAAAATATGGTTGTAGAAATTTTCATGTTACTAAATTACCTCTCGTCATGTTGAGATTGCTATCATCTCTTTCTTCTTCCTTGCATATACTCATTTTTGCGTGCTATGATAATTTGTTTGCTTATAAAATGCCTATGCATAGGAAGTATGTTAGACTTAGATGTGTTTATCACGTGTTTTATGATGCTCTCTTTGTGCTTCAATTCTTGTCTTTCATGTGAGCATCATTAAAATTATCAATGCCTAGCTAGGGGCGTTAAACGATAGCGCTTGTTGGGAGGCAACCCAATTTTATTTTAGTTTTTTGCTTTTTGCTTCTGTTTATGAATAAATAATTGATCTAGCCTCTGGTTATATTTGTTTTTATGTTTTATTTAGTGTTTGTGCCAAGTTAAACCTATAGGATCTTCTTGGATGATAGTTATTTGATCTTGCTGAAAATTCCAGAAACTTTCTGTTCACGAAAACAATTGTTTAAAATCACCAGAACGTGATAAAATACTGATTCTAATTGCAGTACATCAATAAACAAATTTTCTAGGTCGTCCTATTTTGGTAGAAAATTTTTAGTTATAGAAGTTTTCGTTAGTTACAGATTACTACATACTGTTCTGTTTTTGACAGATTCTGTTTTTCGTGTGTTGTTTGCTTATTTTGATGAATCTATGGCTAGTAAAAGAGTTTATAAACCATAGAGAAGTTGGACTACAGTAGGTTTAACACCAATATAAATAAAGAATGAGTTTAATACAGTACCTTGAAGTGGTGTTTTGTTTGCTTTCACTAACGGAGCTCACGAGATTTTCTGTTGAGTTTTGTGTTGTGAAGTTCTCAAGTTTTGGGTAAAGATTTGATGGATTATGGAACAAGGAGTGGCAAGAGCCTAAGCTTGGGGATGCCCATGGCACCCCAAGGTAATCTAAGGACACCAAAAGGCCAAAGCTTGGGGATGCCCCGGAAGGCATACCCTCTTTCGTCTTCGTCTATCGGTAACTTTACTTGGAGCTATATTTTTATTCGCCACATGATATGTGTTTTGCTTGGAGCGTCTTGTATGATTTGAGTCTTTGCTTTTTAGTTTACCACAATCATCCTTGCTGTACACACCTTTTGAGAGAGACACACATGAAACGGAATTTATTAGAATACTCTATGTGCTTCACTTATATCTTTTGAGCTATATAGTTTTTGCTCTAGTGCTTCACTTATATATTTTAGAGCAAGGTGGTGGATTTGTTTTATAAAAACTTCTGTTCTCTCGTGCTTCACTTATATTATTTTGAGAGTCCTACAAAACAGCATGGTAATTTTCTTTAATCATAAAAATTGGCCCTAATTGATAGGCATCCAAGATTAGTAAAACAAATCTTATGAGTGTGTTGAATACTATGAGAAGTTTGATGCTTGATAATTGTTTTGAGATATGAAGATTGTGATATTAGAGTCATGCTAGTTGAGTGGTTATGAATTTGAATAATACTTGTGTTAAAGTTTGTGATTCTCGTAGCATGCACGTATGGTGAACCGTTATCTGATGAAGTCGGAGCATGATTTATTTATTGATTGTCTTCTTTATGAGTGGCGGTCGGGGACGAGCGATGGTCTTTTCCTACCAATCTATCCCCATAGGAGCATGTGCGTAATACTTTGCTTTGATAACTTGTAAATTTTTGCAACAAGTATATGAGTTCTTTATGACTAATGTTGAGTCCATGGATTATACGAACTCTCATCCTTCCACCATTTCTAGCCTCTCTAATACCGCGCACTTTTCACCGGTATCATACACCCACCATATACCTTCCTCAAAACAGCCACCATACCTCCCTATCATGGCATTTCCATAGCCATTCCGAGATATATTGCCATGCAACTTACCACCGTTTCGTTTACTATGACACGCTTCATCATTGTCATAATTGCTTTGCGTGATCATGTAGTTGACATCGTATTTGTGGAAAAGCCATCGTTCATAATTTTCATACATGTCACTCTTGATTCATTGCATATCCCGGTACACCGCCGGAGGTATTCGCATAGAGTCATATTTTGTTCTAAGTATTGAGTTGTAATTCTTGAGTTGTAAGTAAATAAAAGTGTGATGATCATCATTATTAGAGCATTGTCCCAAGTGAGGAAAAGATGATGGAGACCATGATTCCCCCACAAGTCGGGATGAGACTCCGGACGAAAAATAGAAAAAAAAAGAAAAAAAGGAAAAAAAGGCCATAAAAAAGAGAAAAGGCCTAAATAAAAAAATGAGAGAAAAAGAGAGAAGGGACAATGCTACTATCCTTTTTCCACACTTGTGCTTCAAAGTAGCACCATGATCTTCATGCTAGAGAGTCTCCTATGATATCACTTTCATATACTAGTGGGAATTTTTCATTATAGAACTTGGCTTGTATATTCCAATGATGGGCTTCCTCAAAATGCCCTAGGTCTTCGTGAGCAAGCGAGTTGGATGCACACCCACTTAGTTTCTTTTGTTGAGCTTTCATACACTTATAGCTCTAGTGCATCCGTTGCATGGCAATCCCTACTCACTCGCATTGATATCTATTAATGGGCATCTCCATAGCCCGTTGATACGCCTAGTTGATGTGAGACTATCTTCTCCTTTTTTGTCTTCTCCACAACCACCATTCTATTCCACATATAGTGCTATATCCATGGCTCACGCTCATGTATTGCGTGAAGATTGAAAAAGTTTGAGAACACCAAAAGTATGAAACAATTGCTTGGCTTGTCATCTGGGTTGTGCATGATTTAAATATTTTGTGTGGTGAAGATAGAGCATAGCCAGACTATATGATTTTGTAGGGATAACTTTCTTTGGCCATGTTATTTTGAGAAGACATCAAACGGAGTCCAAACGGAATGAAACCTTTGGGAACGTGATTTTCGGAACAAACGTGATCTAGAGGACTTGGAGTCTACGTAAAGCAATCAACGAGGAAGGCACGAGGCAGGGGGCGCGCCCACCTCCCCTAGGCGCGCCCTCCACCCTCATGGGCCCTCGTTGCTCCACAGACGTACTTCTTCCTCCTATATATACCTATGTACCCCCAAACCATCAGATACAGAGCCAAAACCTATTTCCACCGCCGCAACCTTCTGTACCCGTGAGATCCCATCTTGGGGCCTTTTCCGGCGCTCCGCCAGATGGGGCATTGATCACGGAGGGCTTCTACACCAACACCATAGCCTCTCCGATGATGTGTGAGTAGTTTACTTCAGACCTTCGGGTCCATAGTTATTAGCTAGATGGCTTCTTCTCTCTCTTTGGATCTCAATACAAAGTTCTCCTCGGTCTTCTTGGAGATCTATTCGATGTAATCTTCTTTTGCGGTGTGTTTGTCGAGATCCGATGAATTGTGGGTTTATGATCAAGATTATCTATGAACAATATTTGAATCTCCTCTGAATTCTTTCATGTATGATTGGTTATCTTTGCAAGTCTCTTCGAATTATCAGTTTGGTTTGGCTTACTAGATTGATCTTTCTTGCAATGGGAGAAGTGCTTAGCTTTGAGTTCAATCTTGCATTGCTCAATCCCAGTGATAGAAAGGGAAACAACACTTATTGTATTGTTGCCATCGAGGATAAAAATATGGGGTTTATATCATATTGCATGAGTTTATCCCTCTACATCATGTCATCTTACTTAAAGCATTACTCTGTTCTTATGAACTTAATACTCTAGATGCATGTTGGATAGCGGTCGATGCGTGGAGTAATAGTAGTAGATGTAGAATCGTTTCGGTCTACTTGTCACGGACGTGATGCCTATATACATGATCATACCTAGATATTCTCATAACTATGCTCAATTCTATCAATTGCTCGACAGTAATTCGTTTACCCGCTGTAATACTTATGCTATCTTGAGGGAAGCCACTAGTGAAACCTATGGCCCCCGGTCTATCTTCCATCATATTAATCTTCCAACACTTAGCTATTTCTGGCGCCGTTTATTTTAGTTTGCATCTTTATTTCTTTTTATCATAAAAATACCAAAATATTATCTTATCATATCTATTAGATCTCACTCTCGTAAGTGACCATGAAGGGATTGACAACCCCTTTATCGCGTTGGTTGCGAGGTTCTTATTTGTTTGTGTAGGTGCGTGGGACTCACGCGTGGTCTCCTACTGGATTGATACCTTGGTTCTCAAAACTGAGGGAAATACTTACGCTACTTTACTGCATCACCCTTTCCTCTTCAAGGGAAAACCAACATAGTGCTCAAGAGGTAGCACCCATGTTGGCCCATTACTTCCCCGGGAGGTTCCGGTAACCCTTCCGGCACTCCGATAATTACCCGGTACCTCTCGGAACTCATCCGGTGTCCGAATAACATCGTCCAATATATCATTATTTATATCTCAACCATTTCGAGACTCCTCGTCATGTCCGTGATCTCATCTGGGACTCCGAACAAACTTCGGTCATCAAATCACATAACTCATAATACAAATCATCATCGAACGTTAAGCGTGCGGACCTACGGGTTCATGAACTATGTAGACATGACCGAGACACATCTCCGGTCAATAACCAATAGGGAAACCTGGATGCTCATATTGGCTCCTACCTATTCTACGAAGATCTTTATCGGTCAAACCGCATAACAACATACGTTATCCCCTTCGTCATCGGTATGTTACTTGCCCGAGAATCGATCGTCGATATCATCATACCTAGTTCAATCTCGTTACCGGCAAGTCTCTTTACTCGTTTCGTAATGCATCATCCCGTAACTAACTCATTAGTCACATTGCTTGCAAGGCTTATAGTGATGTGCATTACCGAGAGGGCCCAGAGATACCTCTCCGATACACGGAGTGACAAATCCTAATCTCGATCTATGCCAACTCAACAAACACCATCGGAGACACCTGTAGAGCATCTTTATAATCACCCAGTTACGTTGTGACGTTGGATAGCACACTAAGTGTTCCTCCGGTATTCGGAGTTGCATAATCTCATAGTGAGAGGAATATGTATAAGTCATGAAGAAAGCAATAGCAATAAAACTAAACGATCATTATGCTAAGCTAACGAATGGGTCTTGTCCATCACATCATTCCCTAATGATGTGATCCCGTTCATCAAATGACAACACATGTCTATGGCTAGGAAACTTAACCGTCTTTGATTGACGAGGTAGTCAAGTAGAGGCATACTAGGGACACTCTGTTTGTCTATGTATTCACACATGTATCAAGTTTCCGGTTAATACAATTCTAGCATGATATAAACATTTATCATGATATAAGGAAATATAAATAACCACTTTATTATTGCCTCTAGGGCATATTTCCTTCACTTCCTTCCACGGCGGAAATCTCACCAGGAATGTCTTGCTGGACAAGGCTCTAATTTGCCAAGGCCACTGTCTAGTCTTACAGAAAGTAGCAGTCAAAAGACCCAACCTCATATCTTTGTCCACTTCACCTTTAAGAATATTTACTACAGCACAGTTTTGGAAATTCAGCCAGTTGGATTCATTAGCCACAGGAACATCTACATGGTAGAAACCAAGCCCATTTGCTCCACTGCCAAAAAAGGCAGCAGTGGATTGAACCCTAGTCCAGGCAGCACAGTTGTTCACATTGTGATTCTGCTGACAGATAAAACACAATTTCGGCTTGATACAATTTCCAACATAATGCCTTGGACCTCCACAGTTAAAGCAGATCATGTCCTTATACCTAGGATCTAGTACTTGCTCCATCTCCACCTCCACAGACTAAGAAGATTGTACCTGGTATGAGGCAGCAGTAGAGGCTGTGGATTTAGTAGGCTTTGGTGCAGGCGCCAGATCCTTAGAGGTCGGGGCAGATGGCTGCCTCCTCCCACCCTGCGAGGTGGCTCTCTATGTGGCAGCCTTCGAAGGACCACCTGCGCCAGATCCCGCACCAGCATTCCGACGGTCAGACATCGCCAAGCCTCGCTTCACAAGTGCTGCAAAAGAGAGGGATCTGGGACCCAAACCCTCCCTTGAAACCTTGATGGTTCTTGGGATTGGATCAAAGGTGCGACAGGAGGAAGGGTGGCAATCGGCGGCCATGAACGAGCGAGATGCGATCAAATCCTTCTGGATCCGACAAGTGAACCCAGAGGAAGGACGGGCAGTTTGAGGGGGTGGTGGTGGCGGAGGTAGGCGGCGGCGGGGAGGGGAAGGAATGAGCTAGAGCAGGCCAAAATGCCCTTCTATAGTTTCTAGGTCACCCTTTCCACGCGAACACGTAAACTGAGAATGTGTTTTCCTACCAGGGTCACGTATACTGAAACTGGGGCCCGTCACGACCTGGTTGGGCAGAGAGGACGGCTTTTGAGTTATCGTCATCTCGTTGTTCATCAGGCTATCGCCAAAATTTGAATTAATCACAAGCTTAGATGCCGCAGAAACGACAACAGAGTCAGCAGAATCAATCAAAACGTTAGGGGAAACCCAAGATTTATCTGAATCAACCAAATGAACAACTGAACTCTCCTCCAATTTTTCGTTTGCCTCCTCCGCGAACGCAAATCCAACAAAAGGGAATGTAATGAAGAGGACAGGTGGATCGAATGCGTACCTCCCTCACCCGGCCACGGAGGGGGATCGATGGCGCGACGCTGATGCAGGATGGGCAGGGCCATCAGTTCCTTCACTGGCGGTGGCGGGGCAGCTGCACCCCCGACGGAATGCTGGCAATCCCCTCCACCGACGGCGGCCTGATGTTGAGCCGCGACGAATTCGCCGTCTTGAAGTACGCCCACTTCACCGCCTGGACTGAATCCTGTGATTCGGCCTCCTGAATCGCCCAGAAGATGAGCTCCACGTCCATGCAGCTGTCATCGCCGGTGAAGCGCGCACTCTCGGCGAAGTTCGCGTAGCGGATGTCGTCGAGGTGGATATCTCCCCACTCCTCCCGGTTGGGTAAGCGCTCCAGCACCACCCGACGCATTTCCCATCGAGCCTCCGCCGAGTTGGGGTCGATATGGAGCGGCGGAGCCGTCCCTGGAAGTGCGAGCGCCCGTGGCTCCGCTACTCGAGTCGTCGGCGCAAGTCAACAGATCCACAACCCGCGGCGGCGCGCCCCCGCCATGAGAGTTGGTAGGTGGAGGTTGGGGGTGGGGAAGACTCGAACTAATGCGGGGTAGGTGGAGGAGGCGAGCAGATTGGGGATTTTCTCTCACTCTGTTCTCGTTGCCCGAGGAAGGGGAAGGGGGAGGGGGAGAGAAACGCCATGTTGGGAGTGGGGCTTTTCCCCGTAGAAAAATCAATTAGTAGGTTTGGTTTAAAGTTTTCTAACCTTTTTTCCTTTTCTCCTTCTATAGGCGAGGGAGGGCAATCATTGATGAGGGGCATAATCCGGGCAAGCCACCCATCCTTCTCCACTCCTCTGATTAGAGCACCACCATCAATTGAAATGCCCATGATCATGGCAAAGTCTTGCATGGTAACTGTTATCTCCATGAAATTATGCGCTTCAAGCCTCCAACGGTCAGCGCGGTGATGACAATGGAGTTGATCTTTGGGGGCGTTTCAACATCACAACATACATCATCTTGGAGGCATTGTGATCCCTCATGGTCATAGGGGGTATAACATGTAAAAATTAAACAAGTTATGCTCACTACCTTTGTGCTTGCAAACAAAAGAAAGACTGAATAACTTTTGTTATTTCCTCGTCATTCTTGATTTCTCTAAATGGATTATTCTTGAATCTTCTAGAACATTGTTTTTAAATATCCTCCTCATGTATAATACCCCAAGGTATTGTACGAGCTTTTCGTAATTTTCTTAATATTTCTAGAATCTTCCAACTATGCCTTGCATATTTCTCAACCAAAAAAGGTGTTTGCAGGTATTAAAAATTAAAAAATGCAGAGGAAGTAAACAAGCTAGTTCAACAACATGGAGTGGGATAAGCAAAGCAGGATGCATACATGATTAATTATGAAAAATGCTACACGTACAGAGTGTTTAGGGGGCTTTTACGGATTGATTCAACCTGGCTGTTTTTTAGGTCTGAGTTTTTTTAAACACAATACAGGCACAATCGTACATATATACGCGCATACACTTATCACTATGAACGCACACCCTATCCCTATGAGCACCTCCGAAAGACTGAGTCGGCATGTCATATTGAGATTTTACGAAGTCACCGTAGGCACCCCATAATCGACGGAAACATCTCCTCCCACTGAACACGTATCGCGGGAAATCCTGAAATAAATTTAGGATAAATGTTAGCACCAAGATTTAAACTCTGGTGGGTTGGGAATACCATGAGCCCACCTCATGAAATTCAGGAAGGGGTAGTAAGTTGGAAGGGGTCCGTAGAAGCCCTATAATGGAGCGTCGGTCTACCATTTTGTTAACGGAAATACTAACGCCCCCACGTGTGGGCGTTTGCATCTCGCCGACATGCATGGATCAACGTCCGTTTGTGTTTGCACAAATCTTGGCATGTTTTGCCTATCACGTAGGACTGGGCTGATGTGTGGGCATTTATCCGGTCGCCCACACGTCCGTTTCACCACGCTGAGGGGCTAGTGTGTCGGCGTTTAGCAATTTGCCCACATGCCAATTTTCATGCACGCAGAGGGGCTGGTGTGTGAGCGTTTATCAGTTCGCCCACACGCTTGTCTCCTCTCCCACACCCAAAGTTGTCAGTTGCCATGTGTTTTGTAGGGTACATGGCAACTGCCCTAGCGTGCTTGTAAGCAGATGGCAACTCTCTCTTTACCCGAGTTACCAGCATGTGTTTTTGCAGGGTACATGGCAACTGCCTCAGCGTGCTTGTAACAGATAGCAACTCTTTTTTTACCCGAACATGTTTTTTTGCCATGCCTTTATTGTAGTGCTATATGGCAACTTCCTAGTGTTAGTAGGTGGCAACTGCTAAAGTTTTCAAATCATGGCAACTGTAGTAGACCAGACCATACATGGCAACATATGTTGTTGTCCAAAAAGAGCATCTGGCACTCGACCTGAGATGGCAACTGCAGTTGAGCAACCATGTCAACTGTAGTTCAGCAATATGGCAACTGCAATTAAACGAACATGAAAGAGGGTCCCGACCATGGCAACTGCGGAGACACGTGGTGACTGTCACGCGGAGCGTGCGGGGCGTGAGTACGAGCGTGTGAGCGTTATCTATTTTGCCCACACACAGACGTGTGAGAGGGACAGTGAGACAAAAGACCGGGCGTGTGGGTATTACTTGTTTTGCCCACACACATACATGTGGATTGGTTCTTTAGGTACCACATGAAACGTGTGGCCAGACCCTTTAACGCCCATACGTATGGCGTTATCGGCGTCCTTTGTTAATTTACAGCCATGTAAAAAACCACGTGATTTTCCTCATAAATATTCCCAACCACCACGGTATGAAGCGAGTATTTCCTCGTAGGCCATCTCCTCTGCCTCCATGGCCAATTGCTTGGTGATGTGAATAATATGTTCTTCTCATCCTCTACATCAGTCATCTATGTCTTCAGCTACCACTTGATCGATGGATGCGGCAAAGCACTTTTTTTGTTTAAGTTTTCTCCCCCAATATATACTTAGTGGCACTATTTGAGTCGGAGTCGATTTGAAAGTGTACTAGAAGGTCGGATTTGGGTTGATTGAATTTTCTTGGACAAATAGCCAATGCATATAATAGTCTTCATGATTTGGATATAATATACTTGGTCTCGGCTCGCCCAGACTAGGAGATCGATATGCACTAGCCCCAACCTGGTATTTACAAGGAGTTTTCCTGGAAAAAATAGTCAACGCATATAACAAAACTAAATATCTTTCTTTTTGAGGTCTTCAATATAGCTCCTTTTTAGTGAATATATATATTATTATTTTTATAAAACTCAGCCCCTAAGGATCTCAATTTCATCAAAAAGAAGAGGCTTGCCCGGTTAATTAACGAAAAATCAGGTTAAAATTGTCACAACAGCCCACACAGGGCAAAAGTAGACACATGGCCAGCCACACAAAGATACGCAAACGCCTCAGAGAAAAAACACAAATTTGAGGTCGTCACTAAGCGTCACCATCATCACTCTCCCATGAGCCGGCGACTCCGACTTCACCATCGACTTTCACCAACGAAGCCGTTGTTGCCAAAAATGCCGGAACCCATGCTGGCCCATGCCAAATAGTCGGCCACCGCAGCAGGTGCCTAGATAACTCCGACTAAGATCACCAAAACACAGGAGAAATAAGCAGAGTTGGCACCAAACAACACCTCCTTGGAGACCACCAGCCATTTGTCATCTTCACCACCTAGGCACCTTCAGGGCAGCTCCGACTCCGCGACGGTATGGCGAGACCCAGAAGAGACTTGTCGAAAGAGTGCCTAGAAAAAAGATGACCAAATTTTCCAAAAGTTCAATTACTTCCCCACCAATAAATTGCAATTACACAAACAAACAAAAATGCAATTTCACCAAAATAGTGTTTGCGACCAAATAAAGCGGGATTTCACAAAAAAAATCTAATTGCAACAAACAAATAAAAAAGTAAAAAGGTGACTGTGTAATTGCACTAAGAACAAAGTGCAATGTGCAGTAACACAACACATTATAATAATGTCGAATCATGTGCTTGGGGGATCAATAGTGGCTATTGATTGCATAAAAAGTCTAACTGCAATAAAAATAAAGCTAGCAAGAAAGAAAAAAATATTTCAAAAAGAAAAATGGCCTCAACTAAACAAAATGTGGCGTCCGATCAAATGGTAGCACTATAGGAACAACCGATCTCCTGCTCCATCCAAAAAAACATATGACCTGAGTTTAACTTAACTCCAACTTCATTTCAATTCGGGCCGCAGTCATGGTCACCTCACCAAATTGTTTCTTCTCAACTTCTTTTAATCTCAAGCTGGAAATAGTGGATAAAATTTGGACAAAGCAAAAACTGGCAATCCCACGATCATAGATTATGGATTGATCTGGTTATGGCCTGTGTGAGAACAGTTAAATATTCAGTGAAGTTTAATGGGAAGGTTTTGAATCCTTTCACAGCGTCATGAATTTTATGGCAAGGTGGCCTGCTTTCTCCGTTCTTGTTCCTTTTCGTTGTTGATGCCTTAGCTGCTTTGGTGAATAAACCAGTGAGAGAGGAAGGTTTGGTTGGAGTAAAGATATGTCGTAGGAAACCTATGATTTCACATCTATTATTTGCGTGCGATTCTTTGCTATTCTTCGTGCCAATCAACAATAGGCTACTATGGTGAAAGATTTGTTGAACACATATGCATCATCGACGCGGCAACGGATCAACCCCTCCAAGTGTCCCATCCTTGTCTCTTACACTTTCCTGCTTGACCTGGCGGGTGAAGTCAAGAGTACTATGGAGATAACCCAACAGGTGTTTGAACCAAAATATTTGGGATTGCCACTCCCCGATGGAAGGGTAAAGAAAGGTATGTGTGCAACTTTGCAAGCTAGCCTAAGCAAAAGGGTTGGTAGATTGGTGTGAAAAATATGTTTCCTTGGGTACGTAACAAGGAGATCTTGCTCAAAGTTGTTGCCCAAGCCATACCAACATATATTATGAGTATCTTTCGACTCCCTGCATTAGTTTGTGATGATTTGACACGCTTGATGAGATAGTACTAATGGGGGTAGATAATGGGAAAAGGAAAATGACCTGGCTGAGTTGGGAGAAAATGATTCTACCAAAACAAAAGGCGGTATGGGGTTCAAGGATATGCAAGTTTTTAACCAAGCAGGCATGGTGCCTTCTTGAGTCCCCTGATAGTCCCCTGATAGCCTATGTGTCTGGGATATGCGCGTTTTTAACCAAGCAGGCATGGCGCCTTTCTTGAGTCCCCTGACAGCCTATGTGTCAGGCTTCTGCATGCTAGATACTACCCCAATGGTAACTTCTAGACATGGTATTCACAGGAAATTCGTATGCAGTTTAGAAAGGAATTGAACATGGGTTAGAGTTGCTGAAGAGAGGAGTAATCTGGCAGGTCGCCAAATGGCGAGAAAATAAGAACATGGGGGGCTTGAATCCTTAGGGCCCTATCTTTCAAACTAGTCAGGCATAAAAGAAATGGCAGGCTAAATCATGTTGCAGACTTCTTGAATGAACGTGGAATATGGGACACCCAACTCCTTAGAGAATATTTTTGGCCAATGGATGTGGATGAAATTCTGAAGATCCGGACGTCTCCGCATAAACGCACTGGCTGCTTCACGGTCCGTAGCACCTATAGGCTGGCTACTTTGGAGCACGACGCAGGGACGATTCCAAGGGGGGGCGAGGGGGGGCTAGACCCCCCCAACGATTTTGTTTTACGTACAATAGTGATTAAGCAGCCGGAAAAACAACGTGTTAATGACTAATTTCGTCCCCCTGAGGGCCCTGACCACGGCCTAGTAAACTCTGAAGCCCATCTTAGAAGGCCTCAGCAGGAGTAGCCCACCATCGAAAAAGACGGACACGCTCAGGTCGTTTCCTTTTCTTCCCCTCGAGCACGTCTAGGTCTTAAGGCAGTTCTCGATCTAGCGCCGCCCAATGTTTTCAATCTAAGAAGGGGGCGAGGCGATCCTTGTGTGGCCGGCCGCCGGCCGGATGCACAGCCAACATGAGCAGCAACGAGCAAAGGAAAAAAGGGTTAGTCACTCCCTTCTCTCATTCTCATTACTTAGTTGTTGTCCGATCTTACAAAATAAGATTAATCTCTCCTGAAAACTGCAGAAAGTACAACCCTAGAAAACTAATTAGGGATTATTTTTGATCCGTGAGAAAAGGTTTTGCATCGTTTATCCCCCTATGGTAGAAAGATTTAGTTCATTAACATGTCAATTGCCTGTGTTTTATGATAACTTTTGATGAAAATTGAATTGTTTCAGAGAGCTCACACTTATTTTCTTCCTTTGATGAAGATTAAGTTCAGTATAAATTCGCCCAAAAAAATCATTATAACGTCTGCTTGGACTTTTTTCTTTCAATCAGTCTGCATGCTTAGGCAAAATACCGCCCCCCCCTATGTTAGAATTCTGGCTCCGTCCCTGGCACGACGACATGTTCGCTAATGGTGCATCAAGTGACATCCCGAACTGCGAGCGGCAGCTCTGGAAGTCAATTTGAAGGGCTCCGGTCCCTCAAAAATAAAAATCATGGCCTAAAAAGGCACTGTTGGCACGCCTGCTCCCATGAAGGGCAAGGCCGATCATCACATTAGCGTGCGTGTGACTTGCCCTGTCTATGGGACCGATGAGGAGTGCAGTTTCCATGTGCTGGTCACTTGCGGTCACGCCCAAAGAACTTCGGTACCACATGCATAAGTGTGACCCCTCCCACCGAAGGAGCGCCTAGTACACATTGGCAAGGATTGGCTCCTCATGTTTCATGCTGGTTGTTCGGTCGATACAAGACTCATGATCATTTACTTGATTTGGAGAATCTAGCAGTTAGGCCTTGTTCGGTTACACCCTGTCTCAAGGGGATTGGAGGGGGTTTGGGGGGGATTTGACTTGTATGGGATTTAATCCCTGCCAAACCTCTTCTTTTTTTTTTTTTGCGAAAGGAACAAAATCATTATTTAAATAGAGTTATTACACTCAAGTTGACATAGAGTCTCAACTTCCTCAGGCGCACAACGCAACCAGACAGCTGTTTTAGGGAGAGAGCGACCCATGCGAGCTAGTACATGACTAGCTTTGTTCTGGGCACGTCCTACGAGATTTATTTCATGTGTTCTAGAGCTCAGTAATTGCTTAATGTCATTCACCATAGCAGCAGCCGGGGATCTATCAGGAGCTTGGGAAGTAATCATGCGTGCTGCCGCCATGCAGTCCGTCTCGATCAACAGCCGGTCTGTGCTCCTATCCAGTGCGATAGACACCCCTTCCATGATAGCTGCAATCTCAGCTTCAAGCCCACTTGCACAGCGAGGGATGAAACGACATGAGGCAAAGATGATGGCCCCTGTACAGTCTCGGAGAATCATGCCAGCTCCACCTGTACTCTCCTCCTCCAATCATGACCCATCAGTGTTAAGTTTCACCGAGCCTAGTGGCGGTGGTGTCCATCGCTCAGGGGGTTTGTCTCGTAAAAGCATTCCATGTGATTTTTGCTTTCTGTCCCGTCCAACATAGGAGATCACCGTCTTCCCTTTCTCCATATCAGCACTTGGGTGCTGTCGTATGTGCAATAATGTATCGATGTAGCCACAAAGGAATCGGCAGGACGCATCAACCGACGGTGCTGGTTTACCATGGTACACCTCATTCCGAACGTACCAGTTTCGCCATAGCGTCATGATGAAAGGAAGCTGAACTGCATCCTGACAGCCATCAAGCAAATGAATGATCCATTCTTTGCCTGTGTTGGCGATAGTGTCCACCTTAGGCATTCTCCATATGCCGGCCATAGCCTTCCATAGTCGTTGCGCCAAAGGGCATCTGCATAGGGCATGAAACGAGTCCTCGCATTCCATACCGCAAAGAGTACATGTATCAGAAACCTCAAGTTTTCTTTTCCGTTTGTTTTCAAGGGTGGCCAAAGAATTCATCGCGACTCGCTAGGCAAAAACGCGTACCTTTGAGGGAGCAGGGCACCCCGACACTGCCTTCCAGACGGCACGGGTGCCGTCCGGTGCCCTGCTCGTGGCGCACGCGGTGGTGCGAGTATGGTCCTCCAACGCTAGCTTGTAGGCGCTGCGGACACTGAAAACACCTCTCCTGTCGGGTGCCCAAGAGAGGACGTCCTCCAATCGACGCGGGCTGGCTTTGATCGCCAAGATGCATTGGACAACCGGGGCCAAGAAGTGTTGTTGCAGAAGATCCGTGCGCCACCGGCCATTTATGTCCAGGAGTTCAGACACCCGCCTAAGCCGGCATGTTCCCCTTGGTGTGATCGGCCGGTACGAAGCTGGCCGTGGTAGCCAAGGGTCCCGCCATATGTGGATGTGCTCGCCATTCCCCACTCGCCAGATGAGCCCTTTTTAAGGAGCTCCAGGCCATGTTGTATGGCATGCCATGTCGGAGATGCGTTCCCTGAAAAAACAGTGTCCTCAAGGGAACCATTAGGGTAGTATTTTGCTTTTAGCACTTGGGAGCATAGCGAGACTGGGTTGATAAGTAGACGCCAAGCTTGCCTCGCTAGGAGGGCTTGGTTGAATAAGCGGAAGTCACGGAAGCCCAGTCCACCCTTTCCTTTTGGCTCAATAATTTTATCCCATGCCAACCAGTGAGTTTTCCTCTGTCCTTCCTTTGATCCCCACCAGAAGTTCCTCACAAGTTGCGTGAGATCATCACAAACAGAGCAAGGTAATTTAAACACCCCCATCATATAGGTAGGTATAGCTTGTAGGACAGATTTTACCAAAGTTTCCTTCCCTGCCTGGGACAAAGTGTCTCCCCAAAGCATGATCCACTTAGTCAGACTAGCCTGCAACATTTGAAATTTCCCTTTGTTCATGCGACCATCTGGTGTGGGTAATCCGAGATATTTACCTTCAAAATCTGCAGTTTGAACTTGCAACACTTGTTTGACCTCGGACTGTGCCACCGTAGGACAATTATCACCAAACTGGATGGAACACTTTTGTGGGTTTATAAGTTGGCCCGTAGCCCATGCGTATCTATGGATAACGTCCTTCACATAATTGGCCTGCTCAACATTAGCTTTGAAGAACAGTAGGGTATCATCAGCAAACAACAAGTGAGATATCCTCGGCGCTCTGCTGCAAATCTTGACGGGTTGGACAGCCTGTGATTCCACTCCCTGTCTCAGCAGTGCAGATAAACCATCATCCACAAATAGAAAAAAGAAAGGCGATAGGGGGTCACCTTGCCGAAGCCCTCGCGTCGGTGCAAACGAATCCAAGATGGCTCCAGTGAATTTAACGGAATATCTCACAGTGGTGACACATGACATTATCCATTGTACCCACTGGTGAGAGAAACCCAACTTGATCATCGCTTGCTCCAAGAACCCCCAATCCACCCTGTCATATGCCTTTGAAAGGTCCAGTTTGTACGCACAAAAACTATTTTCAGGGTTTTTCTCATGCTGAATAAAGTGCAGGCACTCAAAGGCTAGGAGCGCATTATCAGTAATCAGGCACCCGGGGACAAAGGCACTTTGGTATGGTGATATGATCTCATCAAGCACGGGATGCAATCTGTTTACTAAACACTTAGCAACAATTTTGTAAATGACATTACAGAGGCTTATAGGCCTGAAGTCAGTGAGGCGAACTGGGTCGTCGACCTTTGGAATTAGAACAATTACTGTATCATTTACTCCTTGAGGCATGTTACTTGTTCGGAAAAACTCTCTGACAGCCATTACAATTTCCTCCTTCATCACTGCCCAGTTTTTCTGAAAAAACCTTGCTGGAAATCCATCCTTCCCCGGGGCTTTCAGTGGCCCCATTTGAAACAAGCTGTCAGATATTTCTTTTTTCTGTGAACTCAGCACATAAACGATTATTCATTTCTTGTGACACTTTCTCTTTAAATAAAGACAAAAGCGGCTGCGGGTCAAGACTGTCATCACGAGTAAACAAGTTTTCAAAAAAAGAAGTGGCCATACCCCCCCATTACCTTACTGTCACCATGGTTGCAGCCCGCTGCATCAATCAGGCGTTTGACCTTGTTCCTGCGTGCACGCCATTTGGCTCGGTTCTGAAAAAACTTGGTATTCCGGTCACCATTTCTTAGCCAGTCAATACGGCTCCGTTGCATCCACAACATCTCTTCACGATATAAAAGTTTCTGCATATGATCAGAGACCTCTCGGATTTCATTACGGTCAGCATTCATATTCATCAATTCTTCCAACCGGCATCTACAACGTTCAAGCTCCTGTGTGATGTTACCAAATTTCTTTTTGCCCCAGGCATGCAGCTCAACCATGAGCTTTGTTAGTCCTGCCCGTACATCACCTAAACTGAATTTACGGCCAGCTTGCTCCCAGACTGCCGCAACTTTCTCAGGTAATGTAGGATCACGTTCCCAAAATGCCTCATACCTACGGAATTTGCATCGGATGTCAGGGGTATCTTCCTTTATACATTCCAGCATGAGCGGTGTATGATCAGAGCACGGCGATACATTGTGCACCACCCGCGCTTCAGAAAAGATGTCACGCCACTTGTTGTCCGCCACTGCACGATCAAGCCTTACACGCACATTTTTCCTCCCATGTTGTTTATTATCATATGTAAACGGTAAGCCAGAGAAACCAAGATCAACAAGCTCACAGACCTCCAACATATCACGGAATGCCAACATCTGCCCTTCATTGCGTGGTGTAAGCGAGAAATGTTCAAACGACCACATAGCTTCGTTGAAGTCACCTATAACACACCATGGCAAATCAGATGATTGTTTCAGAGTTCTCATTTGTGTCCACATGCGGTGTCTATTTTCCACACGTGGTTCCCCATACACACAAGTCAGCCGCCACAGAGGGTCATGCTCGGAGAGTCGCACATGCGCATCAATATATCTTTCACTAGCAGATTGAACTTCCACATGCAAACTTTCGCACCAAAAGAGGGCCAGCCCTCCACTCAAACCATCACTGCTAACTCCAGAAAAACCTCTTAATCCTAACCTACCACACAGACGTTTAACTTTTTCCGAACTCTGTCTAGTCTCACACAAGAAAACTAACTTTGATTTTGTAGCTTTTACCATGCCAACAAGTTCGCGGACTGTCGGTTTGTTGGCCACCCCCCGACAGTTCCAGCTTATACAATTCATTGCTCCTGATGGGGCGTCTCTTGCGACCCCGTCAGTTTACCGGCGGCCCCTGAGCCGGTTGCCTCCATGTTGTTCGATCCCATCTCCTCCGTCACCATAGGTACTGCATCTGCATCGCTTGTACCCTTGAGCTTTGGCTTCTTCGGCGTCCCCTCGACCCTCCTGTCTTCCTTGTTCGCATTGGTGTGCAGCACCATGGCCGTGCCCTGTGTATCCTTCCACTTCGTAACTGAAAGATCAGGAGCTTTCCTTTTGTCATGTGCTCCTGGATTTATCTGCATGCCCAGGCATACATCATATGCATCATCGGCCACCTCCGTGGTCTTTTTTTCTCCCTGTGTAGCAAAGACGATCGCCGGGGCATTAGGGCTCGCCGCTGGCATGGCCGCAGTTTCCCCCTTAGAAGGCTTCAGGCGGGCGGCGGCCGCTATGGGAGCCCCTTTTTCGCCCCCACCAACTTCCGGGTTCACCTTGGCATTCTCTAGCACGCTAGCAGACGGCAGCGCGGGCGACGTCATCGCGGCCAGGCTTGTCTGAAGGGGAGATCGTCGACTGGTAGAACGACCTCGATCAGGTGGCTCTCGGGATTTGACGTGGATTGCAGCAGCGGGCCTCCATCCCTTTAGGTATGGGCAGGACGGGGCCTCCAACTCCAAGTGCTTGACGGAGGGGTTGGGGTTCGTAGCTCCATCAGACTCCTTCCTCCGTATGAAAGATGCAGTCTCAATCTTTGTCTCTCCAATCTGGTGAGTAACTAGTCCGCCACGAGCACGCAGCCCCGGCAGAGAACAGGCGGACATGGCCGCAGCAGGTCCATAGCCCTCCCCTAGGGAGGACATGGAAACGGCGCCGGCGGCCTCGAGGACCGATCCGGCGAGTGGTGGCGGTGGCGCCAGGGTTGTCGCCCCAGAATCGCCTAACCCTAGCATAACGATTCGGCTGAAACACGGTCTCTACTTAATGCAATGCAACTGGGCTACTTTTCTGTGCATGATAAGGGAAAAAACATTGGAAGGCAAAAGGGAAGTTGTGAGGAGATGCTGGGCTACGCCACCCAAGCCGCTCAACGGCGCACAACGGGTGCACGCGAAGGCGCTGCTGATTACATTGATGCCCCCTGCCAAACCTCTTCAAATCCATGCCAACCGAACACAGCCTCAAGGAATTTCAATACACGCGGAAAAGATGCTATACCAGCTGTTATTTCTGTTGAAATATTCGCAAAGTTACTGGCGGCCCCTTAATGACGATAAAAAGTACTCCTCTAAGAAGATAATTAAGGGAAAGATGCGTATGGTTAATACTGCTACAGTACCCGAGCCACATATTGTAAAACCGGTGTTGTCATGGCCACCACCGCCTAGGGACAAGACATGTTTATCTGTCGATGGGTCTTACTCGGCTCTAATGTAACAGTGGCAACATCTATAGGTTTTTATTTCATTGTAATGATGCACTCGAGGCGAAAATCCATGCATTAAAGCAAGGCATGGCTCTTGCAATCCAGCATATGGATCCTTCGGTTGTTATTCAGTAGGACTCGTCATCAGCTCTGTTGATTCTCACTACTAATTCTCTCGACCGTTCCGCTTACGGCCATTTGGCTTTGGAGATTAAAGTTCTTCTGGTTGATAGAGAGTTTATTCCACAGAAAATATAACGTGATCACAATAGAATAGCAGATTGTTTGGCAAGACATAGCCGTACTAAACGTAGCACGCCCCATTTATTGAGGACATCATACCTCTTGATTGTAACTCTATAATCATGTAATAAAATCCATATTCCCCCGAAAAAAGCAAGAACTAGTAACACCCACACAAAAAAAAAAACTGGTAATATGTATTTTGGACTTTCATAGACACACCTCGTGGGTCCTGTGGCTCTACCTCGACACGCGGTAGGAAGAATGGTTAGAGCCAAAGAGCGGGAGCAGAACGAAGAATGGCACGATGGCATCACCCGATCGACCAATAAGTAATAATACAGTATTAATGGTTGCTTGTGTGTGCTATGTTCTTTTGCTTTTGGCATGAACACATTCAGGGATCTTTTCCGTTTTTGCCTGTTTGCTTTGCGGAACAGAAATTAAAAAGAATAAGCAGATAGCGACACAAACCAATACTCCGTAAAACAAGATCGCTTGGATGTAGCGCTGTCACCTGTTGCAGGAAGGAAGAGATCTGCAAAATCGTCTGCGCACCATGGCGCACTGAGCCCTCGTGCGGCCTTGAGCGTGAACCAAGGAGCAAAGCTAGCTTTAGGTACGTGGACGTTTTTTTAGCACGGTGCGTAACTTGTAGTTAGGAGATCCTTTAATTAATCAACAAAGGCGGGTCATGGTAATTAATGCGCATTTGCAATTGCACATAATCTTTCTTTTCACGTTACAGAGAATCTCCATACCTGACAAACTACAACATCAGCATTTTCCCCAGCTTTTCAACAATATACACTAGGCAGTAAGTCTCATGGTATATGAAGTTTGATTTTGTTCTGTTTGTTTATGAGCACTACCCTAATTTACATGGGATTTCTATGAAGACTTCTGAAACTATGGTCGGTTTTTATATGGTCATATTTTATGACCATGACTTATTAAGACCGCACTTCTAATTATATTGTTTAATTCAGCATTTCTATTAGCAATTTGTTTTGTTTCTTTCACATCACAGATCACTCAAACTTGATAGTTTGAGTTTCCAATTCTATAGATCCTACTTCTACCATTGCTTGTTCCTTCACTCCTGACCAATACTATGGTACATGTGTCAATAACATAAGTTGATTAGCTCCAACTTGATAATCCAGGTTGTATAATCGCCATGTTGAGAATTGAGAAGTGCATTCCTTCCGATCTAGAGAAAAGGTTATAAGTTAATAGGCTATTTATTAGACCTGAACAGTAGTCTAGCTTGCTTGCAAAAAATAGCGAGTTCAATTCGCAGTCGTGGTATTGTTCAGTAATCCTTTTTTTTTTTTTTGTCCTACAAGTTATTTTAGGAGTATAATTGTTTTTCTCTTCCTCTACATGCCCTATACTAACATATGTTATTTTGTGCTAGAGAGAAAAGATAAAATTTAACTTTGATTCCAATGCGAAGTTTTATTTGCTTTCTATGTCAGTAGTTTTGCTACACTATAGTTGTGATAATCCTTGTGGCAATTATTGTGCTGATTAGATCATGTTAAGCATGATTAGTTTTTTAGAGTCGGTCCACTTTAAACCTTGCCTAGCGCCACTATTCTGAATTGAACACCAATCTTTTAACAAATCTTCCAATTACGGAAACAGAAACTTGACCTAGGAGTCGATTACTAATACCATCTGCTTAGATCAAATAAATTAAACTTTTCTTTATTAACCAATACCGTGCTTCACTATCATACAATGATTAAAGTTATGTACTTTGATTACTGACAAAATATGGCTCTGCTTATCAGCTTGCATCAATACCTAAAATTTTATCATAAAAATGTACGGGCGCGGCAATGCGCGCCATCAACGATCTAGTGACTTTCAATCAGAGGGTACACTACGGTTGCATGCATGCGCTGCCATTCTTTCTCTTCTCCCTCCCAGACAAATGCACCCATTTATTTTACATTTGCTAATTTAAATCGTTCATATCTTTTAAACCAATATTCTGATTTTAAAACTTTATATATATGAACTCATGTCGCAAAGACCTTTGGAACAAGACTGATTTTGGCTACAGTTTAAATGAGTTTAAAATTCATGAAACATATTTCACATATTTCGCCTACTTGAAATGTTCTGAATAAAATGATTTGAAGCAGTTTCACAAGTTGACATTTCAGTTTCATGTTGTTTTCCATTTTCACAACTTACATTTCGCTTTCGACTGGCATGTTTTAGAAAAATCGTATGTATTTCTATTACACATTTTAAAAGAATATATATCACTATTTTAAAATAAACTGTTTGACATTTTGAAATAATCGGTTTCACAAGTTAACATTTCAGTTTGATAATAATTTTCACTTTCAGAACCTACATTTCACTTTACATTAGCTTGTTTCACAAAAAAACACATATATTTCAATCGCACATTTTTGAAATAACATGTTTCGCTCTTTTGAAATAAACTGCTACACATTTCGAAATAATCAGTTTCACAAGTTCACATTTTAGTTCACATTGTTTTTCACTTTCAAAACCTACATTTCACTTTGCACTGGCTTGTTTAACAAAAATCATATCTATTTCAATTTTACATTATTGAAAAAGCATGTTTCACTCTTTTGAAGTAAACCGTTACACATTTCAAAAATTACAATTTCACAAGTTGAGATTTTAGTTTCACACTTTTTCACTTTTAGAAGGAGCATTTCACTTTTCATTAGCTTATTTCACAAAAATCACATCCATTTCAATTGCACATTTTTGAATTAGCATATTTTACTCTTTTGAAAAAAAATGTTACATATTTCCAAATAATCAGTTTCACAAGTCGATATTTCAGTTTCATATGTGGGTTAAATAGGTTTCGTGAAAATGTTATTTTCACATATTTCTATGAAATATATTTGTTTCAGATTTTTCTAGTGAAATGAGTTTTTTTTCACATATGAAATGTGAAACATCAAAATTTAAATGTGTTGGAAATGTATCCAAAATTCATCTAGTTCTAAAGCTCTTGACGCTGGGAGTTCAAATATATAAAATGTTTCAAAAATGAGTCTATAGTTTAAAAGGTATGGTTGATTTAAATTGTCTAAGATAAAATAAAGTCTGTGAATTTGTTCTGCATGTAGAGTGAGAGAAGAGACATGCATGCATACCTTACCTGACAAAACGTGTACTTTGGGCCCATTAAACTGACACTGAGTTGACTAACAAGAAAAAAATAGAAGAAATATACTAGTGCTCTGCATCTAGGTGGGTCATACATTCTCACGAATCTCAGAAGAAGCGAGTGGTCTCAGATGTACCGGTACGTAAGGCAATGGCGCAAAATGACTTTATACATGACATCATCAATGAGGCCATATTTAGTTATATAGGATTTGCAAAGCTAAAAAAAGCTTGAACGAATAAAATGTTCTAAGACAAAAGTTAAAGGTTCTAATAAAAAAGAAAGAATTGGTCTGATTTACAACACATTATTCATGCATGACAAAAAGATGTATTATTAATGGTGCTCTATCATTAATCATATATTTTACGTTCTAATACGCAGACGGTGTCGGGGCCTTCACGGGCGACACAGTGGTGCCCTTGCTGACGCGTACACGCTTGACGAGCGCAGACATGACGCCCATGATCTTCTCCAGGTCACCGTCTTTCGAGAGCAGGTCATTCTTCTTGGACGCCCCATCCCGCCGGCACTCATCACAGTTCCACACGACCGAGTCGCTCTCGGTCCTCGCAATGAAGCTCTGCACGTCGGCGAGCCTCACGTTATGGTGACCAAGGCGCGTGGCGGCGTCCTCGATGTCCGCTGCGCAATGGTCCATGCACCACCACATGCCATCCTTGATGCCCTTTTCCTCAGAGCGCGCGAGGGTGGCCGCCTTGGCGCTGGTATTGGCTGCAGCATGGACCGCAATCTCGGCAAGCGCGGGAGCGTCCGCAGATTTACTCTTCGAGCATGCTGAGAGGACGGTGACACAGTACTCTGGGTACGGCGTGTCGGCGCATGCCGCCTTGACATCGCCGCCGGTGGCGTCGACGAGGGAGGCCGCGCCTAGGAATAGGAGGGAGAGGGAGAGGGCGCGCGTGCTCGAGCAACGTGTCGCCATGGTCGTGGAGGTGATGCGAGTTTTGCATGGTGCTATCTCCCATATATAGAGGAGCATGGCGCTATTGCCCACGTACGTAGGCCCATATCTCTATCTCTACCTAATAATAAAGAACACATCGTTTTTGGTCGTCCGTCGTGCCTTTTAAAAAAAGTCCTTACAGTTTGTTGAAATCAACCCGCAGTCCATCTTTAAGGTGGGAAGAATCGTTTTCTCTATTTTACATAAAAACCCCTAAGGTTTATACTAATCAACCCGCAGTCCAACATTAAGTTGCAGCGAACCGTTTTCTAAACTTTTACATAAAAGCCCCTAATATTTGCGTTAATGAACCCGCAGTCCATCTTGAATAAATATTTTTCAAAATAATCATATCTTTTAAACTCTAACTTCAATTTTAACATGTTATATATGAAAATTTGATTAAAAATATATAGAATCTAAATATGATGTTATTTTCATCTAGGAGCTATTAGAAAAATGCTATTTAGGGTGCAATCTAAATCAATGGTGCGTGATCTGTCATTCCTTCATACCGGCGTCAATTCGTATTGCAAATAAACATGTGACACACATTGCTCTATGCTGCTTGGCAAGGAGCGAGACAGGAAATGATTACAATGAATAAATTACAATCCGTAGGCATGTTGTACTTTCACCAGCTTCTCTCTTTGTACATGTCCCATAGTCGAAGACCCGGCATACATATTTTTTTAGCGAAAATTCACGCATGTACTTACCACCTGACTACACTATTCTTTTTTATAGTGAATAGAAAAATAATTTATATAGCATATACATACACTTATAAAATTCATGAACATCAAAAGTACGTGCAGATGTATTTCTAAAATATCCAAACAATTCTTGTGATAGTCATGAATGTTAATATTGGATCCAATACATATGATCTTAATTTGTGTTTTATCTGTGCATGTCATGGTGACACATATAGACTTATTTAAATAGATTTAATTTTATAAATTTATGGACATCGGAAATACCTGAAGATTTATTTTATAAATATCCAAACAATTCGGGACGACCTATTTTAATATTCCCTTTTCATATTTTTTCCTTTTCTTTTCCCTTTTTTTATACATTAAATAATTTGGGACTTCAAAAAGTTGCAAAATTTTAAAAACTTTAAATTTTCAAATAAATTTTTGATAAATCAATTTTTTGTAGATTCAAACAATGTTTATAATTTTATAAAAGAATGTTTGCTTATTCAAAAATGTTTGAAATTTTGAAAACAAAAGCTTGGGAAATCAAAAATGTTCATGATTTATTTTAAAAATAAGTATTAAAGAATTTCATGATTGGTTTAAGAAACATGTATTAAATTTTGTAATTAAATTGAACAAAATTTTGCTAATTCAAAAACTGTTCGTGTCTTAAAAAATAGTTTATTAATTCATAAAATGTCCTCTGATTCAAAAAAGGATCAAGCATTTAAAAAATTTATCGTTAAATCAAAACAATGTTCCTGAATTTCAGAAATTGTTCCACCAATTTCCAAAACAATGTTCGTCCATTCTAGAAATGTTCGCTGATTCAAGAACATTGTTAAAAAATGTCCATAAGTTTTTAAAAAATGTTTGGAATTAGTATAAAATGTTTATGAATTCAAAAAATGTTCTTGATTTTAGAAAATGTTCAAAAATTATAAAAGTGTTAAGGAATTTTAAAAATGTTCATGAGTTTAAAAAAAGTGCATGATTTCATGAAATTCATAGTGATAGTGTATCTCGGTGGTGAAGCAAAATGTGATCGCGGCCATGGAAGATTATGATTTTTTTTTCTCGCGTTGCAACGCACGGGTCATTTTTCTAGGTTTACGTTATAATCATTTTATTTAGAACATACAAAATGGATCTAGTATCCAAGGTCTCTTCAAGACAAAACAAAATGATAAACCGGGTCGAAGACATTTGCAAGTTTAGAATTTGCAAAGAATTTCATGAGGTCGTCATTCTTGTCTAGAGTAATATGCATGCAAACAGATGGAAATAGACTTGTGATCACGAAGGCTACGGCGCGTACGTCGCGTGCTATTGCCGTGCGTGCTCTCACCTGTATGAAACAGCCCATCGTCCTAGGCGCGCATGCAAATCGGCCGCTACATGCCTCCATGGCAGGCTCCCAAATAGTACAGGTTTGCAGTGCTACACAGCCACAATCCTCTACATCCTTGCAAGTCACAACAATGGCATCTCGAACAAGAACCGCCACCCCTCTCCTCATCTTCGTCCTCGCCACCACGGTTGCCACGTCTACATGGTCCACAAATACGGCCGCCTCTCCGCCGTCACCAAAGGCACCGCCTCCCCCACCACCGCCGCCGCCGCCGCCGCCGTGCGTGGCACCGCAGTCGGTTGCAGCGTTCCTCCGCGCGCGATGCGCCACCACGCTATACCGAGTGACCTGCTACAACACTCTCATCCCCTACGGCTGCGTGTTCCAGACAAACCCTGTCAAGCTCGCCAGGGCCGCGGTCGACCTCAACGCGGCCCAGCTCCGCGCCCTATCCACGCACGTGAAGGAGGTCGTTGCCCGTGGCGGCATGGGCCAGCCGGGAAGAGCCGCCTACGCGCTGCGGGACTGCGCGGGCACGGTGTCATCGGCGGCCGGGCTGGCCAAGAAGTCCGGGGACGAGATCGGCAAGCTCGACGCGGCGGGGAGCAATGCGACCGTGACTCAGGTCAGGTGGGCGATCTCCAACGGGCAGACGTGGCTCAGCGCGGCCATGGCCAACGAGGCCACATGCACCGAAGGGCTTGCCCCATGGGGGGCCGCCGCCGCCGCGAAGGAGCTTATTGCCCGGACGGTGATTGCCATGGAGAGCACGAGCGTCGCCCTCGCGCTGGTCAATGGCATGCCACGCTAAAATTAGCAATGATTGCAATGTGCGGTGCCTAGTCATTTACAGCAGTTTCCACGAATTAGGGACAGCCTAGTACTTTACTGGTACCTTATATATAGAAGTGACCATCAGTAATAATTTGCAGGTAAAGTTGTTTATAGAAAATTAGACTAGTCCAATAACAACCTACTCCCTCCCTTCCTAAATACTAGGTTTCAAATGGTGACTACATACGGAACAAAATGAGTGAATCTACACTCTAAAATATGTCTATATACATCCCTATGTGGTGACCATTTGAAATCTCTAGAAAGACAAGTATTTAGGAACGGAGGGAGTAGTAAATAAAGATGTACTCCCTCCATCCCAAAATATAAAAACGTTTTTGGCACTAAAATGTTGTGTCCACGATCATTCCTTCTTTATCCCAGAAATAAATTAGTATACTAACTAACATGGCATATACTCCCTCGTTTCAGAATAGGAAAAAAAATTGCACGAATCTCCGTATAATATCTCATAAATATAGTATCGACTAAGATTTAGCAATCTCGTTCAGAATATAAGATACTTTCACAAAAATCAAATATATGTATGTTCGATCAAGGTTATGGAATAGATCATCAACATTAAGAAATTAAGGCAAGGCAAACCCACGTATAAGGACCTTGAGGTACCTACCATCTATCATGGGATACCATGTGTGGTCTACACAAGTAGAGTGGGGTACCATGACGTAGAGCCCCCGCATGTTTCCTCTTTGGTTTGGCTAGCGACCAGAAACCTTAGCCGACGCCAAGAGAGCCAACCCTTCCGGGACCGTTTTCAGGTAGCTCCCCTCTGCTGGCGACCTCTTGGTCGTCGGTGGTGAGGAGGGTCGCCGGATCCAGCGCATGCAGATCGTTTTTGCTTTAGATTTTTCAGGTCCCTAGTAGCTTAGGTTTTGGATCGCCCGGCGTCTTGGCTTCGGCGGCGGCGACGGGGATGCTGAATTAAGAGCATAATCGGTTTGGTGCCAAAAATTGGCATGCCAAAGTTTAGCATTGTGCCAAATATTGGCTACCACTTGGTTGGTTACCGAGTTGTTTTGCATATCTCACATAAAGTTGCCAATAGTTGGCAAGTATTGGTATTGCCAATATTTGGCAATGTCAACATTTGGCTAGCCAAATATTGGCAGGAAATCTATCATGCTCTAAGAAGCTCTAGATTCTTCTCCGGCGAGGTGGTCGTCTCTATGGTCGGTGATGGATTTGGGAACCAGTCTGTTCAAGCGAGGATGTCGTGGCGGCGGCGGCATCCTTGTGGTGGACTTGTGTCGTCGGGCTTCGCCATTGCGACGGCGTCTGCTCCAGCATTGACGCGGAGCTTGGGAGGTAGTCCAGAAGCGGATGCAGATTGTGGCCTGCATCGACGACATCTAGAAGACGGAACGTGTGCTATGGTCATAGTTGATCGATGAAAGGTGTGGTTTCCATCTTCAGCCTCTTTGTCGTGGTGGGGTGCCAGATCTGGAGCTCGATGGCGTGTCCGGGGTGTTGCCCCGGTCTGATTCGTTCAACGGAAATGGCTTCACCTTGGAGGTCCGCAAAGCTGCATATCAGCGATGGGGCCATGTCGAGCTCGACTGAGGAGGTGGTCCATCATTTTTTTTCTTTGATGGCTGCTGTGGTGGTGCCGAAGGCAGGTGACAAACGTTGGTGTTAGTTCAGCGACGTACTGCTATCTTTTCAGTTTTGTCGTTGAAAGGATAGATATAGTTGACTAGAGAGGGGGTGAATAGGCAACTAACAATTTTTAAGCTTTTCTTTACCAATTTAAACTTTGCAATAATAAAGGTTGTCTAGATGTGCAACTAGGTGGACAACCTATATGATGCAACCAACACAAGCACAAGAGCCAGCAAGGATAGAAACACAAATAAGCTTGCACAAGTAAAGGGATAAGATAACCAAGAGTGGAGCCGGTGAAGACGAGGATGTGTTACCGAAGTTTCTTCCTTTTGAGGGGAAGTACGTCTTCGTTAGAGCGGTGTGGAGGCACAATGCTCCCCAAGAAGCCACTAGGGCCACCGTAATCTCCTCACGCCCTCGCACAATGCAAGAGCCGTGATTCCACTATTGGTGCCCTTGAAGGCGGCAACCGAACCTTTACAAACAAGGTTGGGGCAATCTCCACAACAATTGAGGCTCCCAACAACACCACGAAGCTTCACCACAATGGAATATGGCTCCACGGTGACCTCAACCGTCTAGGGTGCTCAAACACCCAAGAGTAATAAGATCCGCAAGGGATAAGTGGGGGGAATCAAAAGTCTCTTGGTGGAAGTGTAGATAGGGCCCTTGTCACCCAATCCCGAGCAAATCAACAAGTTTGATTGGCTAGGGAGAGAGATCGGGCCAAAATGGAGCTTGGAGCAACAATGAAGCTTAGAGATAGAAGAGGTGGTCAACTAGAGGTAGGAGACACGCCTTTTATACTCGAAGAAAAGATCCAACCGTTATCCTCTAGTTCAGCCCGCGACACGTGGTACTACCGCTCCGAAAACGCGGTACTACCCTGCTGCTGACGCTGTGATACTACCGTGGAAGGCCACGGTACTACCGCGGCAGCAGCAGAGCCTGGGACTGGCCTGACTGAGCGCGGTACTACCGCAAGGCAGGCAAGCCCCAGCCTACGAAGAGCGCGGATGAAATAAATTATATCCGTGCCTACTTCCGCTGAAAAAAAGCGGTCACGAAAACCGACGCGGTACTACGCTACCGAGGCGCGGCATTACCGTGGAGGCGCGGATGTAAAATTACATCCGCTCCTACTACCGCGGTGCAACGGTACGGGGCATGAGGGCCACGGTACTACGGCTCCAAGAGAGCGGTACTACCGTGTCCACTCGCGGTACTACCGCGCAAGATGCGCGGTACTACCGTGTGGGCGCGGATGTAAAAAAATTACATCTCCGCCTACTACCGTACCGGAGCAGCACAAGGCCTGGGAGTTGCGGTACTACGGCTCCAGGGGAGCGGTACTACCGTGACCCCCAGCGGTACTACCGCTGGTGCTTGCGGTACTACCGCTCCCTAGAGCAGTACTACCGCAAGAACAGCAGTAGCGCCGGTTTTAAGCACAACGATGACAACGGGAAAAAGCTCCAAAGTGCAACGAAAGGAAGGACAAGTGTACGTGTTGATTCCACCCAAACCTTTCCGACGCGGACCCCCTCTTAATAGTACGGCTCTCCTACCACTCAAATCCACCAAAAAGAAACATAGAACGACGCCGTCTTCAATAGTCTCCGAGGGGCACCGAATCGTCTCGTGCCTAGTGAAAAACATCTGAGAAACTCAAGGCATACGATTAGTCCGCAAAAGTATCGTCATCAATCACCAAAACACTTACGGGATAAATATGCCCTTACAATCTCCCCCTTTTTGGTGGATTGATGACAATACGGGATTTGCACAAAGATACGATAATATTGAGCAAGGGCAAACCCCTCCTCTCCAAAATATAGACGGGCTCCCCCTAGATGTGTGCACTCTGGATGAATGCTTTGGACTGCATAGCACACATACTAGGATCACCACTCCCCCTATATTTTAGAGACAAAGGCCCGAAGAATAACATCTAAGCAACATATAGCACAATAACACAAGCTCGCTAAGATAGATAGAGTGCATATGTCTTACATCATATGAAGGAAAAGCAACTAAAACGAGGTTCAACCGAGAACGCAATAAACACACCAAACACGAACACGACACAAGACTCAAAATCCTACACTCTCTCCCCTTTGGCATCGAGATGCCAAAAAGAGAGGACACCTACCAAGCGGTGGCTCAAGCAGCAGGAACTCATCCCAACCCTCTCCGTGAGACTCCTCGGCTGCAGGATGGACTCCTCGGCGTCCTCCTCGAGAATCAGTCCACCAGTAGCCTTGCTTCTCCATCCACTCGGCCTCTGGAGTGATCGCTCCTCGAGACCCGCCAGACACATCCTCACCATAGAGCTGTGAGATCTTCTGTCCCGTGACGACTCTCCTTGGATGCCACGTGAGTCTGTCGCCCCTTGGCTTGCATGCGAAAAGAGTCTTCATCTTGTCCTTCAGCTTCTTGGCCCATGAAGGCATAGAGGAGCTCTAGGAAGGCCTAGCAGCATGGCCCTCAGCAACATTCTCGGCGCCAGCATCCTCCTCACCAACAGCAGCCCTAGCAGCAGACGCCTCGGCACGAGTAGTAGTGTTGGCCCAGTTGGGTTTGATACGCTGAGCAGATGGGATCATGGCGAATCCAGTCAGGGGCAAGGAACTCCTCACCAGGGAACATCTTCTCCCAAGTCCTCGAGATCAGCAGAAACAGATAGGGCCCGTAGATAGGCACTTTGCGGTTGAACACCGCAAACCGAAGCTCACACCACATGATGTGTGAGACATCAAGTGGCTGAGTCTGAGACAAACGAGCCTCCTCGCAGATGAGCATCATATCCACCATATAGGCATGGACCTTGTCCTTGTCACCAATGCGAGGGAACAAAGAGTTGCGGAAGATGCGGTACATGATATCCAGAAAAGAGTTGAGCACCAACCCTATCTTGCCACTTGGAAGCGTCTTCGCAACATAGTACGGAGCAAATCTGTCCTTGTTGGCAGAATCAGAGTTGGCATGGGGGCGAACACCCACGGGAGTGTCGAGCCCGTCATCAGGTACTTGGAGCAAATCCATGAACTCCTTCCAGGTAGCAGTCAGCTTACGGCCATTGGACATCCAGGTCATCCTCCTCTCCTCATCAGAGTGAAAGTAAACTGAAGCAAAGAACTGACAGATAAGCTCAGGATCATAGTCAAGGTGAAAGGATATCACATGCTCAATGCCAAACTGCTCCACCAAGTCCAGAGCCTCTCCAAAGTAGGCACGGAACTTGTCCTTCCTCAAGTGATGCATGTCAATCCATTTCACATCCACATAGGTATTCTGCTTGTTCTTGATGACATCCAGATAGATGTTGGTTTGTTGCTTGTTCCAAAACAGCTCACAACCCCTGACAGAAGAACGAGGGGTCACGTATGGGTGAATCTGCCTGAGACGGACGTAGTAAGATTGGGGCATCTCATCCATGCCCTTGGCGGGCTCCTTGAACTTGCTAGCAGTAGTCTTGACATTGCGCTTGGGGGCAGAGGAGCCCTCTAGTGCGTCACACGGGTTGCGCAGACGCTTGGAGCCAGTGTCACGATTGGGATTGGGCAGCGAGAGCCACCACCGAGACACACACGCAGAACACCAACGAGCGCGAAGAGGATCAATGCAAAGACCACAACAAAGCACAAGAAACACATAGGAAATATACGTGAAGGTTGGCCAGCGTTAGATGTGAGCCACGGTAGGACTGCCAGTGTCTGCGGTACTAAAAAATTAGTACTGCTCCAAGTCGCGGTAGTACCGTGCTAGGCCACGGTAGTATCGTGGTTGGAGCAGTAGTAAGGTTTTAGTGCCGCAGTGTGCGCGGTAGTACCGCGCCAGAGGGGCGGTAGTACCGTGCAAGCGGTAGTACCGCGCCCGACGGGCGGTAGTACCGCGCCGCGTCAGATCCGAACGGCAGTTCGAATCTGAAAAGACCCGCGAAACAATGGCAGCGCTACGGTGATCAGATCTCGCGCAAGACAACAAAACAAGTATAATTCCTATGTAAGGCTACACTCCATCATCCTATTCTTGCAAAGAGAAGGCCTACGAATCTCTAGAACATCCAAGTCTTCCCCAACAACCTAAAGACAAAGAACGCAATAAAACGAGAAAGGATTGGGGAAAAAACTGGGTCCATAGCAAGAGCACGGGGTGGGGAAGGATCCCACCGGACGGAATCACGGGAGGTCAGCCGGAGGAGGAGATCCGGTGACGAACGCCAGCTCCTATCTTGAGCGGGAGAGAGAGATGAGACAACGTGGGAGGAACTGCGAATGGGTATGGGGGAGTTAGAACTCCCCCTGCCCGTCCTTATCCTCACGCGCCCAAGACGGCGTGGTAGTACCGCAGGTCATCGCGGTAGTACCGCTCGGGCGGAAGTACCGCACCGGAGCGGTAGTACCGCTCATCCAGGCGGCAGTAAAAAATTACTGCCGCGTGGGGCGTAATACCGTGCTCCACATGCGGTAGTACCGTGGCTGGCTGCGGTAGTACCGTAGCCGCTGCTTGTAGTACCATGAGCTCAAGACACCCCGGTTTCAACATAAAAGAGAAGGTCTTTGCACGGAAACTTTTCACACAAAGGAAGCCACAAGCACACGCACAACCCAAAGGCAGAAAGACAACAAGATAAGCATGGCGACACAACCTCTCAAAGGAGAGGGCGGTGGCGAAGCCACCTATGTTTGAGTTAGATGGTATGGCACCGAAGAATTATCCTTGGGCCCATGACCAAAACTCGTCTTTGAAGCACAAGTACCATCAAAATGGCTAATGTGAAAGAGTTGATCTATTTATGCATGAAGGGAGAGGAGAGTTCATTGAGAGAACAACACTCCCCTTTGTCCATGCCTACACCTAAACTAGACAACAAGATGAGTGTGGTGGGGGTGAGCGGGTTCAAGTCACATTGCTCAAATCAATGATATTTAGCTCATTCCTTAACTCGCGAAATCTTGCTTCATCCAAGGGCTTCGTGAAAATATCTGCAAGGTTATCATGAGTGTTGACATACTTGAGCTCGGTCTCCCCTCGCCTAATGTGATCCCGGATGAAGTGATACCGAATCTCAATGTGCTTCGTCTTGAAGTGTTGCACGGGTTGAGAGAAATCTTGATGGCACTTTCATTATCACACCAAAGAGGCACTTTGTCACAAATGACACCGTACTCCTTTAAAGTTTGTCTCATCCATAGGAGTTGAGCACAACAACTACCGCCGCCACATATTCCGCTTCGTGGACGAGAGAGACACACAACTTTGCTTCTTGGAAGACCAACTTACCAAAGAGCAACCAAGAAATTGGCACCCTCCGAAGTGGACTTCCTATCCACTTTGTCTCCGCCCAATCGGAATCCGTAAATCCTTGAAGCTTGAAGTTTTCTCCTCTTGGGTACCATAAGCCAAAGTTTGGGGTATGAGCCAAATATCGAAAGATTCGCTTGACCGCCACATAGTGGCTTTCCTTCGGTGCGGCTTGAAACCGTGCACACATTCCCACACTCAACATGATATCCGGCCTAGATGCACAAAGGTAAAGCAAGGAGCCAATCATGGAGCGATATACCTTTTGATCCACCGCTTTACCATTGGGATCAATGTCAAGTTGGCACTTGGTAGGCATTGGTGTAGTAGCCGGCTTGACATCACTTAGCTTGAATCTTTTGAGAATGTCTTGAGTGTATTTGGCTTGGTTGATGAAGGTTCCTTCTCTTCTTTGTTTGATATCGAAACCAAGGAAGAACTTCAACTCTCCCATAGAATACATCTTGAACTTGGAGGTCATGAGAGCGACAAATTCCTCATTGAAAGCTTTGTTAGGGGAACCAAAGATAATATCATCAACATATAGTTGGCATACAAACAACTCCCCGTTGACCTTCTTAGTAAAAAGAGTGGGGTCTATTTGCCCTACTTCAAAACCACGATCTTGTAACAACTCGGTAAGGTGGTCATACCACGCACGTGGGGCTTGTTTAAGGCCATAGAGTGCCTTATCGAGTTGATACACATGATCCGGGAAGTAGGGGTCCTCGAACCCGGGGGGTTGCTTGACATAGACCAACTCTTTAATAGGACCATTAAGAAAAGCACTTTTCACATCCATTTGTTGCAACTTAAAGTTGTGATGGGCAGCATAAGCAATCAACAAACGAATGGATTCAAGACGAGCAAGGGGAGCAAAGGTTTCACCGTAGTCGATACCCTTGACTTGGGAGTAGCCTTGTGCTACCAATCTTGCCTTGTTGCGAATGATGTTCCCATGAGCATCTTGCTTGTTCTTGAAGATCCACTTGGTTCCAATGACGTTGTGGTTCCCCGATGGCCTTGGCACCAATCTCCACACCTTGTTGTACTCGAAATTGTTGAGTTCTTCATGCATGGCATTGAGCCAATCCGAGTCTTCGAGCGCCTCATAGACCTTTTGGGGTTCAACACAAGAGACAAACGCGTGATGTTCACAATAGTTTGCCAATTGTCTACGAGTGCTTACCCCTTTCATTAGGCTTCCAACCACATTCTCCATGAGATGGCCTTTGGTAGTAAGTTTGGATGCAATCTTGGCGGCACGACGCTCTAATTCTTCCTCGGAGGTGAGATGAGGAGGGGTCACTTGATCATCTTGAGCGCCGTCTTGAACATGTTCTTGATCTTGAGCATGCTCGGGGAAGATAACTCGACCTTGGGCATCATTTGGTGCATCACCATCGTCTTGAGCACGATCTTGCCCTTGGTCTTGTTCATGAGGTTGAGGGCCTTCACTTTGTTCTTCGGAAGCGTGTGGGCCTTGAGTTGGTGATGGCTCCACTTGAGTGAAGCATTTTCCTTCTCCTTCGGCCACAAGGGGTTCCTCAACGGGTAGGATAAAACCAACACCCATTCTTCTTATGGCTTGAGGAGGAATTTCATCACCTACATCACAAGTGCCACTTTGCTCCACTTGGGAGCCGTTATTATCATCAAACTCCACGTTACATGTCTCCTCAATAAGTCTCGTGGATTTATTGAGGACACGGTAAGCATGAGAGTTTGTAGCATAACCAACAAATATGCCCTCATAAGCTCTAGCTTCAAATTTAGACAAACAAACACCTTTCTTGAGAATGAAACACTTACACCCGAACACCCGGAAATACTTGAGATTGGGCTTGTTGCCGGTGAGTATCTCATAAGGAGTCTTGTTCAAGCCTTTGCGGAGATAGAGCCGATTGGATGCATGACATGCGGTGTTGATGGCTTCGGCCCAAAAGTTGTATGGAGACTTGAACTCCGCCATCATGGTCCTTGCCGCATCCATCAACGTCCGGTTCTTCCTCTCCGCAACACCATTTTGTTGAGGGGTATATGGTGCCGAATATTGATGCTTGATCCCCTCTTCACTAAGAAACTCATCCAAGGTGTAGTTCTTGAACTCGGTGCCGTTGTCACTTCTTATTGTTAAGATCTTTGAATTATGTTGACGTTGAGCTTCATTTGCAAAGTCGATAACAGTTTGTTGAGTCTCACTCTTCCTCTTGAAGAAGTATACCCAAGTGTATCTTGAATAATCATCCACAATCACCAAGAAATACTTTCTAACCCCAAGACTATCAAAGGATGGAGGTCCAAAGAGGTCCATGTGCAGGAGCTCCAAGGGTCTCTTCGAGTAGATGATAGTCGTGGGAGGATGAGCCGTTTCATGAAGCTTTCCTTGATACAAGCCTTCGCAAGCACGATCTTTGGCAAAACTAACATTTGTTAGTCCACGGACATGGTCCCCTTGAGAAGACTTTGCAAAGATCTCATATTGACGTGGGCTAAACGGCGATGCCAAAGCCATCCCACGTCAACTTTAGCCATTAGGCATGTCGCGGTCTTAGTGGGTCGCTCCGAAAAGTTTATCACATAAAGACCATTCTCGACATGCCCAACAAAGGGCTACTTTAAGAGTCTTGCTCCACAAGAGGGTCACGGTATCAATGTTAAAGAAGGTGGCAAAGCCCAGGAGTGCAAGTTGACGAACGGAAAGCAAATTGTATGCAAGGGACTCAACAAGCATGACTTTCTCGATCGTTAGATCATGAGAAACGACAACCTTGCCAAGACCCAATACCTTAGAATGTGAGGCATCACCCCACTCGACATTGGTGGGCATAGATGGGATCTTTTGCACGTCCACCACCAAGTCCTTGCTCCCGGTCATATGATTCGTTGCTCCACTATCGAGCAACCATGATCCCCCACCGGAAGCAAACACCTACATGAAATCAATGCTTGGTTTTAGGTACCCATTTAGTAATGGGTCCTTTGATGTTAGTAACGAGGGTCTTAGGAACCCAAATAGACCATTCAATGTACTCATAAGAAGAACCAACAAATTTAGCATAAACATGCCCATCACTAGCACGGCACAACACATATGAGGGGTTAAAGTCGTCGGCTATGTTCAAGGGGATGACGTTGTCCTTCTTGGCATTGCCACCCTTTGCATGGTTCTTCTTCTTCTTGGAAGCACCCTCTCCCTCCCTCACAAAAGTTTGCTTGAGAGAAGGAGGTTGCTTGGTCTTGTCATTCTTCTTCTTGCTCTTGGGCTTGGGCGCGAACCCAATCCCCTCCTTGGCCACAACTTCCTTTTGATTACTCAAAAGGTCGTTAAGGTTCTTCTCACCTTGTATGCATGTGACAGGGCCCTTTTCAAGTTGCTCCTTCAACTTAGCATTCTCCTCAACAAGATGCACATGCTCACAACAAGGGTTAGTAGCATTTGCATTATCAATCAATATCATATGAGGAAAGGTGGCTTTCTCCTTGGTTAGCTTCACTTGGAGTTGATCATGAGACTCTTTGAGACTAGCATGAGCACCCTTCAAGACTTTGTGATCCTTGTCGAGAATGTCAAACTCCTCGTTGAATCTCGCAAGATCAACTCCAAGCTTTGCCTTCTCGGAGCTAAGCACACGAGACACAACAAGAGCATGATCAAGGTCTTTCTTTAATTTAGCATGATCATCGTTGTATGACTCCTCAAGAGCCAAACGAAGACCACGCTCTTCCTCAAGAGCATTGGAAAGATCCAAAATCTCATCGGCATAGTCACGACTATGCCCTTCCATCTTAGAGATGGTTTCTTCATGAGCCTCGATCATGACATTAGCTTCACCAAGTTGTTCCAAGAGAGCAACGAAGTGCTTCTTGGATTTGCCCTTGAGTTTACCCATAAAGATCTCAAACTCATTCTCCTCCACATTAGTCCCCTCATGTTCATCAATGCAATCCGTCAAAGAAGAATGATTGATGATGGTAGTTTTGATGTTGGGGGTTACCTTGTTGGTGGCTTTAGCCATGAGGCACTTGGCGGTGATGCTTTCATTGGGTGAATCGAAGAGAGACACCCGAGGAGTCGTTGCAATGGCAACGGAGGCCATGGCAACCGACTCACCATCTTCATCATCCTCATTGTACTCTTCTTGAACCACCAAAGCTTTGTGAGGAGCCTTCTTGGTGAAGTTGCTCTTGTTGGGGAAAGACTTAGCCTTGTCCTTACGGATGAGCTTGCCACCATTGTCTTCCCTCTTCTCATATGGGCACTCCGCAACAAAGTGACTCACATTGCCACAATTGAAGCAAGTCCTCACTCGTTGCTTGCCCCTTGCGCCACTTGAGTTGCTCTTGTTGAAGTTGGTCCTTGAGTTCTTCTTGCTCCAAGATTGCCTTGAAGCAAGGGCCATGTGTTTATGATAGTCATACTTCGTATCTTCGAGGTTGCTCTCTTCTTATTCCTCCTCTCCATCTTCTTCGACACAAATCTTGGCCTTCAAAGCGAGGTTGGGCTTATTTGCTCTTTGGGAGCGAAGCACCGCATCGTCGGCGGTCTTGTCCAATATGCTCATAGCCACAAACTCATCCAACACATCACTTGAGGACAGGGTGTGGAAGTCGCGGCCGTTGACGGATGACGGAGGACATGGCTTTGTGGTAGGGCATCATTGCCTTGAGGAATTTGCGCTTGATCCAGTTGTCATCCGTGTCCTTACTTCCATGATCCCGGAGGAATCTGCAAGCTTGGTTACTCTCGATAGAGCTCACGAGGTTCTTCTTCTTCTTTCATTGCAAACTCATCGGCTTCATCTTGGACCACTTCATAATTGGAACGTTGAATGCTTGTGCTTCCTCGATAAAGGGAAACCACCTTGAGCCAAGCATCTTTGGCAAGGGAGTAGGGCCGGAGATGAGGGAGGTCTTCGGGAAGGATTGCTTCTTGGATGATGAAGAGAGCATTCTCATTGAATTGATGGTCCACGACTTCTCTAGGAGAGAAGTTGCTCAACTCATGCGGATAGAAACCTTCTTCAATGATTCTCCAAAGGTTAGTGTTCACATGATTTAAATGACGCTTAAAACGATAAACCCAAGAATCAAAATCCTCCTTTTTATCAATCTTAGGTGGTGGACCGGCATGATTCAAATGAGTGGAAGGAATCGGTCCACCATAAACGGGAGGAGGTTGCACATGGGCAAAGATGCCGGTGCCATTATTACCACTAGACGATGGGGCTTTCTCACTAGAAGCTTCCCCCTTATCGGAGTTAGCATCCGCTCCCGTGTTGGCGGGATCACCCACTTTCACGGGTGCGGTGGAAAGTTTAAGCCCTTCTAGGAATTCCTTAAACATGTCCTTGACCTCGGTCGTCATGGAGGTTTTCAATGTGTCCAACGCCACATTGAATTCCTCACGAGAGATCGAGGTACCCTCATCTCCCGTAGATGATATCGGATTCGCACCGGAGTGCTCCCCCACATCATCTACGACGTCAACCATACTCTTCGGACGGTAAAGTCCTTAAAAAGAGACGAGGCTCTGATACCAATTGAAAGGATCGATATAGTTGACTAGAGGGGGGGTGAATAGGCAACTAACAATTTTTAAGCTTTTCTTTACCAATTTAAACTTTGCAATAATAAAGGTTATCTAGATGTGCAACTAGGTGGACAACCTATATGACGCAATCAACACAAGCACAAGAGCCAGCAAGCATAGAAACACAAATAAGCTTGCACAAGTAAAGGGATAAGATAACCAAGAGTGGAGCTGGTGGAGACGAGGATGTGTTACCGAAGTTCCTTCCTTTTGAGGGGAAGTACGTCTCCGTTAGAGCGGAGTGGAGGCACAATGCTCCCCAAGAAGCCACTAGGGCTACCGTAATCTCCTCACGCCCTCGCACAATGCAAGAGACGTGATTCCACTATTGGTGCCCTTGAAGTCGGCAACCAAACCTTTACAAACAAGGTTGGGGCAATCTCCACAACTTAATTGGAGGCTCCCAACAACACCACGAAGCTTCACCACAATGGAATATGGCTCCACGGTGACCTCAACCGACTAGGGTGCTCAAACACCCAAGAGTAACAAGATCCGCAAGGGATAAGTGGGGGGAATCAAAAGTCTCTTGGTGGAAGTGTAGATCGGGCCCTTGTCACCCAATCCCGAGCAAATCAACAAGTTTGATTGGCTAGGGAGAGAGATCGGGCCAAAATGGAGCTTGGAGCAACAATGGAGCTTAGAGATAGAAGAGGTGGTCAACTAGAGGTAGGAGACACGCCTTTTATACTCGAAGAAAAGATCCAACCTTTATCCTCTAGTTCAGCCCGCGACACGCGGTACTACCGCTCCGAAAACGCGGTACTACCGCGCGGCCACGCGGTACTACCGTGGAAGGCCACGGTACTACCGCGGCAGCAGCAGAGCCTGGGACTGGCCTGACTGAGCGCAGTACTACCGCTGGCGCGGTACTACCGCGCACCCTTGCGGTACTACCGCAAGGCAGGTAAGCCCCAGCCTACGGAGAGCGCGGATGAAATAAATTATATCCGTGCCTACTTCCGCTGAAAAAGAAACAGTGCGAAAACCCGAGCGGTACTACCGCGCCCGAGGCGTGGTACTACCGTGGAGGCGCGGATGTAAAATTACATCTGCTCCTACTACCGCGGCGCAACGGTACGGGGCATGAGGGACACGGTACTACGGCTCCAAGAGAGCGGTACTACCGTGTCCACTCATGTACTAACGCAGAAGATGTGCGGTACTACCGTGTGGCGCGGATGTAAAAAATTACATCCGCGCCTACTACCGTACCGGAGCAGCACAAGGCCTGGGAGTTGCGGTACTACGGCTCCAGGGGAGCGGTACTACCGTGACCCCCAGCGGTACTACCGCTGGTGCTTGCGGTACTACCGCTCCCTAGAGCAGTACTACCGCAAGAACAGCAGTAGCCGCCGGTTTTAAGCACAACTATGACAACGGGAAGAAGCTCCAAAGTGCAAGGAAAGGAAGGACAAGTGTACATGTTGATTCCACCCAAGCTTTTCCGACGCGGACCCCCTCTTAATAGTACGGCTCTCCTACGACTCAAATCCACCAAAAAGAAACGTAGAACGACGCCGTCTTCAATAGTCTCCGAGGGGCACCGAATCGTCTCGTGCCTAGTGAAAAAACATCTGAGAAACTCAAGGCATACGATTAGTCCGCAAAAGTATCGTCATCAATCACCAAAACACTTATGAGATAAATATGCCCTTACAGTCGTGTCGGTCTTAACATGACTTGTAGTTTGATATTTATGATACAGATGAGACACGTATTATCATAAAGAAACAAGTAGAATGAAAAATTAAAGGTTGGGAGAAGAAGCACAAATAAAAGATATTGTACTATGCACATGATATATCTGGTGCATGTATCACCGGTTCATCTGATTGCAGATTCGAGGCAGTGCAACAGTGTGGCCCTTGTATTTCACAAGTATTGTTCATTTCATTGGACTTTACCCATATAGTGCACTAGTTAGGGCATCTCCAACGTGGATTAGCAAATCTTTCCCCAAATGTCTGGACCGGACGTCTGGATGCTTTTAGTCATCCAACGACGGTCATGAAATGTCCGTCGACTGGTCCTGACGTTCAAAATCGCATAAATATTCTCAAAAGTAGGAAGGTTTAAGAGAGTCCTGATGCACGCGGGTGCCTCCAACTCAGTCTCAGAATCACCGCTTGAAAGAAAGATCACGAGAAAGCTTACTGAACGCCACCATCGCCACCATCGAAGCCAAAGCCATGGACATCCAAAACTTAACTAAGAGCATCTATAGCCGGACTCCCAAACCTGCCTCAAACATGTTCGGACGGACGGCCGGTCACGAAAAATCGACCCAGACAGGTGCCTCAAATGGGCCTTAGACACCCAGGTTGACCGGCACTCTTCATATCTAGTCCAAATATGGGGCAGATATGGAGCGACCGGGCGCGCCCGCCATGTCGGACCCCAATCCATGCTGGCCCACCGAATCCACATATATTCCTCCCCACCCGCTCGCCGAACCGAACCCTAGCCACTTCACTCCACTCCCGTCCGCCTCCCGAGCTCACCTCCGGTGATCCCCGATCTTTTTCGCCATGGTGGGCAGCGGATCTGACTCCGATTAGTCTGGATCCGTCGACTGGGGTGTCATCCCGTGCGGGTTGGAGGAGGCAACCGTCGTCCGCATTGCACTCCGCCGCTCCCGGGAGGACATCGCCCAGCCGACGGCAAGATCTGTCCAGCACGATTCTGTAGCATCGGCTCAACAGGCGCTTACATCCTCGGGGGCTGGATCATCACGGTCCCGGTAGCCTTCAAATCTCTCCTTCCCCATTACCGGTCGGGCGGAGTATGAGTCGCACTTGGATCGGTGTGCCCGTCATGGGAAGGAGAGGATAAGGGCCGCCGAGGCCCGACTCGCTGCCGACATGGTGGCGGCGGAGGCGGTTGATGCAGCGGCACGGGCAGCCGCAGAGGAGGAAGCTATCAGCGCCCGCATTGTGAAGAAGCGGCAGCGGAGGAACACGCGCTCCTGCGCCCAAGAGCAGAATCGGGCGGTCCGCGCCATGGCCGGACTACCGCCAAAGGAGGAGAATGGTGAGAGCGACGGTGAGGACAACTCCAACGACATGCAGATACGGCTTGATCCTTACCATGTCTTCCACCGATACTTCCGCGAGAAGGACGGCAATGGCGCAGGGAAGGGCAAGGACAGCTGGGGTCGATCTTCTCCACCATAGTCAAACATGCCAAATTTTGGTAGCCCGATGGCATGTTGTAATGGACGATGTTAATTCATCGATTACGTAGTTGCTGTTGGGGCTGGACAGCAACAATGCGCTGCACAAATTCACCGGCACGGCAAATATGCACACTACACAGCCCCCTCTACTTGTGATGAACTTTGAGGACAACTTCTACCAACAAGTAAGCAGCGGAATAACACAAACAACATGCACAAGTGACACATGATTTAACGTGGAAAAACCTCCTCAATTGAGGAGTAAAAAACCACGGCTGTGGACCGACCGGTCCACACAACTTCACTATGAGAATTGTGAGTACAAAGTCTTCTCTAGAACCTCTAGAGAGATTTACAACACACTCTCCATGTTGCCAACCGGCAACAGCAACAACAACAAGAAGAAGTAAGATTTCAACAAAGCAGAGTTTACACAGCTTCTGTACCCTCCAGTGTTTTGCAAACTGCTCTTAAACCGCTGAACCAAACAGCACCAAATTTGGCAGACAAGTAGACACACGAGTTTCTGAGATCCCCTCCAAATTTCAGCTCAATCGGACATCGTTTGCCTACCCAAACTGTTCATCTCCCAAAACTACTCTGTTCTGAAACTGCAGCAGTCAGAGCTGACAAAACCACTTTCAAATCTGATGCTCCACTGACCCAATCCTCAAATCAGCTAACCAAATCGAAGTACTCAAAGTAAGGAATGAGCTCACCAAGTTTGGGGTCGATCCAAGCACGTTTGAGCCTCCAATCACCAGCTTGAACACTGTCTAGTCAGATGCAGCAAATCTGGACAGAACCTCTGCTTCTTCTTCTTCCTCTCTCTCAGGTTGTGTTTTCTCTTGTGTGCTCTCTCTCTCACTCTCACGAATGGCAGCCACCACAAGCCAGGGGTGGAGTGGCTAGGGTTTTCTTCTTGCTTCACTTTCATTGGAAGCGCTCTCAACCGTTGGATGCAACGCAGATCAACGGCTAACATGTGTTGGACTTATGGGCTGATGTTGGGCTGCCAACACACCTCCATGTGGACGGACTTAGCCCAACAGTTGCATGAGTTTGTATGAATTTAAGGTATGCTACTCGAGCGTTCGGTTGTGAGATGAAAATTTTAATGCTTGATAGGTCAGTGTTCGCGGATGCGACGGACGTGTGTACGGCGTTTGAGGGGTTGAATTTGTCAAGTCTGGCGGTAGATGCTCTAAGAAACACTAGACCATCGAACCCACTTGGCACACCGAACCCCCGCGCGAATGGAGACGAAGGTAACCCCCGGTGTCCAGGTCATCTCTCTCTTTTCTCTAGATCAGTTTTTGGTGGTGCCTAGCCTAGGGTTTATGGTCCATAGGTTAGGAGATCTCCTTTTTATCCAAGAAAAATATATTAGGAGATCCTTTTTTTGTTAAAGAAAAAAGGTTTTTTTGCGGGTAAAGAAAAAAGGTTAGGAGATCTTTTAAGTAGAGTAATACTTTATCCGCGAATGGAAGTAAGTGAGTGTGAGCAAGTTGTGGTTCCGGCTGCACGTTGTTCTCGGTGCTAGCTTGCCTTTCCATGTGGCCCGGCCCCTGAGAACGACGTGTTGAGCATGTATGTGTGTGTGTTGAGATATATATACCGCATGCTCGTGGCGGCCACTTTTGTGGCCGGAGTTGTGCGTGAAACCGCCACCCCACGGGCTAAGGAAACACGGCCGGGACGACACGCGGCTGCCGTGGTGAACGTTGCTGCGATCCGGCCCATCTCTAATCCGAGGCACGTACGCGCGCACACTTTCCGGTGTCTAGCCCTCGCATTATTGCGTTGAAAAGTTGGAGCACAGGATCACCAGAGAAGAAAAATGGCCACGATCATTGGCCGTATCGTGCATGGTAGCCCTTTATGGTCCTGATTAATCCTTATGGATTGTGCATCAATGGATAGGAGTAGATGTTGTGGCCATCCAGACACGTACGTAGGGGATGGGTAGGAGATCTCGGAGCATCTACAGCCGGACTTGACAAATCCGGCCCCTCAAACGCCCGAGTGTGTCCAAGGGCACTGACCGAGAACCGCTTAAATTTTTACAGTTGCAACCGGGCATCTTATACTAGATTCTCAAATCCATACAAGACATGCAAACTAAAATAAACTTACATACTACATCAATCATCTAGCTACTCGTCGTCGGAGATGTCGACGATCTCCGTGCCCGGCACCGGAACATGGGCGGTAGCTGCAGCTCCGGCGTCTTCTCTCCGGTCTCCTCCGGCTCTATCTCCGCATCGAGTTCGGCGAAGAGCGTGTCAGACTCTTCCTGCTCCCGCCGGAGGAACGCCTGGTTGGCTTCCACATAGGCCTTGTCCTGGATGGACTCCAGGATGGCATGCTGCTCCGCCATCTCCTCTGACTAGGCGACGGCGAACTCTGCCTCTGTCTGCTCCATGTTGAAGCCCAACAGCTGATGCTCCGCCTCCTCCACCTTCATCGGAGTCATCTCCTCCCCTCCTCTTTCCCTGGCTGCTCCTTCTCCGGCTCAGGCGAGTCCGAAGGCAGCCCGGCAGCGGTGCAGGCGGTGCGCGCGGCTTGACTCGCCCGGATCTCCTGCTGGATCTCGGTGCAGCGCTTCCGCGTCAGCATTGGCGTAGTAGGTGATCTTGCTTCGAACCATGACGCAGTGCCGGAGCGGGGGCAGAGCATCGGAGTGGGGCCAGAGCGCCGGAGCGGGAGAGGAAGGAGGTGGATGGGCTCGGACTGGCGGCGCGGAGAGAAGGAAGGTGGATAGGTTAGGGTTGCGGGATGCCGGCCGGCTAAAATAGCCGGATTTGGTATTGGGCGGCGAGCCGAAGCGGCGCCACGCGACGACAAACCTGATGTTTGTCGGACCGCCGGGTTTCCAGGTGTTTCCACGTGGGACCCTGTCGTCAGACCGACGTGATGGACATGCCTGGGCGTATGAGGCCCATCTAAGGAGCCCGTCTGGGTCAAGAAAACGTGACCGGGCACTAACCGGACTGCCTGCCCGGACATATGAGACGGATTTGAGAGGTCCGGCTATAGATGCTCTCACACGAACAACCCTGGTGGACGCCTGATGCCCTGTGCTCTGTTCTGCACATCTTCACACGCGTTCAGTGTGACACTGTAGTAGTAGCATGCAGCTGTTTTCTTCTGTTGGGGTTGGTCTCCGCGTGAAGGATTAATTCTTACCGATAGTAGTTAACGAAGCATTCGTCCAAAGATACCAGCACACTTGACTGCTGGGTCGCATAGTAAACGGTGCATGTGTACGCAATGTGTACCAGCAATCTGAACTTGTCTGAACCACGGAGCAAGGTCAGAATAAAAAGATAGCGAAGAGAAGAAGGCATTTGTGCTTGTGCGATCCCCTGCTTGGGCTTCGCTTTGCCCCCCACCCCCCGGCAACGGCACGGCCCGCCCTTCCCCACCTTCCTTCCAAGTTGGGCAGCGCGAGTGGATCGGTGGAGCACGCGAGCGCAAAAGGAGGAAGGAAAAGCGAAAGGAAGAAGAAGCAGCCGAGCCAAGCCAAGCCAAGGCGCCACCTAACCAAAATCTTATTATTATCCAAACGTCCAACTCCCCGGACCCGGACCCGGACCCGTTTTCTCCCCTGCCTTCCTGGCTAAGCGAAGCCTCCATTCCTTCCTCCTCCCTTTCACCTCCCGTGCTTATATATACCGGCACCACCACCACCGCCCAACTCCACATTGCAATCCACCGCCGCCGACGACGACGACCAAACACACGAGCGAACAGAGAGTCAGAGGCACAGCGACACAGACAGGCTTGTGTCGAGGGGAAAGGTGGTACGACAACATGGACGTGCACTCGGCGCCGGTGGCGGCGAGGCGGATGTGGGGCTACCTGCGGGCGGTCTTCTTCATGATGCGCAAGGGCAAGCGCAAGCTGCTCCTCGGCGCGCACCTGCTCATGAAGCGCCGCAATAAGGCCGTCTCCCGCTCCGTCGCCAACCTCCTCTCCCACCACCACCACCACCACGGCGGTCACCACGGCGGCCGCGCGCTCCGCCGCCGCGAGTACGAGTTCTCCTGCGGCGACAGCCCCGACCCGGGCTCCTTCTCCATGCGCCGCCTCGCCTTCCCCTGCCTCGGCGCCGCCGACGACGTCGACCAGCCCGGCCCCGGCCGCCTCCGCGCCGACCACGCAGCGCCCGCCACGCCCCCGCGGCACATGATCGAGTACTACGCCAACGCGGCGGCCGCGTCCCCCGCGCCGTCGTCGCCCGGGGCGCTGATGATGATGCACGAGGAGTCCGGGCTCGCGCTGGGGGAGGAACGCACGCCGGCGGGGATGTCGCCGCTGGTGCCCGGCGCGGCCGACGGCGGGTTCTCGGTGCGCGTGTCCAACTTCTCGTCGGACGAGGTCGACGGGGACCAGCTGGGCCTGAGCGAGGCCGTGGACGACGAGGCGGAGGAGTTCATCGCCCGCTTCTACGCCCAGCTGCGCCGCCAGAACCACATCGGGCTGCTCCCGTACTACCTCCAGGAAGCCGCCGCGTGATGGACCAGGCGACGAAGTTACCTAGCTGCGACGGCATTGTCCGGCGGGGCCTGCCGGAGATCGATTCCATGATTGCTTGGATGGGACACGCAACGGCGCATGCATGCATGCTTGTCCATGGCATGCGTGTGTCGGGGGGCAGGAATACGTCGTGTGCACGAATGTGTAGCAGTTACACATCATCATGTATATACATGCACGTACGATTGCGCATGCGTGACAGCGTGGGCATGTACGTACGCACTACCTTCTTTTTTCTGCATGTATTGTAAGTGTAAAGATGTGATGGATCGAGTCCCGGATGGTTTTTATCGCTGGGACCAACCAAGTATACTTTCCATTGTAAATTCCTTGTGAATTCTATGTGGTAACTTGATCAATATATATGTCCATGCCATCTATATATCTCACTCGTTTTTCACCCCCCAAAAAAACAAAATCTCACTCCAATGTTCGAAATACTATTCCCAACATATTAATATCCAAGTCCAACGGTAAAGTAAATGTACTATAATTTTGTGAATTATTTTTGGGCAATACAAGAAAGATGCGCAGAAGGCGCTATACATGTACAAGAAAAACCAGCCCCCAATTTTATCTTAATTATTTGAGTTGAACCAGCCCCCGAATTGGTAGTGAGAATATGGTTTTCACTTGCAGTGAAAATTATCAAAATTTCAGTAACTTCGGTTTCAGTCAGAATATTTCATCAGTCTACACAAATTCAAAATAATGTCTAAAGTATTTCCAAATTTTAAAAAAATATTTGGTTGGATTTCAATCAAATCCAAGTGAAAATTCTGGTCCCTTGGCCGAAACTGAAAGGAAAAACCCCGCTAAATTCACTGAAAACCAGTAATATCGGCTACGCCCAAAATCTTGCTGAATACGAGATTTAAAACCCCCAAAAATGCAACTTCTAAGTTCTAACAGTAGTGAGGGGTTTTCACTTTTGAGACGGTGTGCTGAGATGCTTTAATCCACTAGGTGCTTGTGCCAAAGGGCAATCGCTAGATACAGACAATCATTATTAGAGCTGTATTTTCATCTCCATCAGTAGGAAATCCACTTCTCCATGCATGGCTGATGACACACGGTTAATAAATCTTCTAATCTCTTCGTGAAGAAAAACGAAATATCTTCATCTGCACTGTCCTCTGATTGGCTACGTGCTCTCAGTACGCCCTCTGTCTGGCTACGTGCTCTCAGTATTGTTCGCTCCGCAGCTTCCATCGGACAGCAGAACAGTACTGTCGTTTGGTGGACGGCAGCGGCGGTACAGTACAGGGCCGGGCAATGATCAACGAGCAGCCCCGATTTGTATAAACCCCAGGGCCAGCTGTAGCTTAATGAAGATTTTGGCAAAGCTATGCCCGCATATAAAAAGTAAGTAGATCTACTGAACATAATTGGCACTACTTAAAATATATCGTGCATGCTGAAGCAGCAGTGCTACCTAATCCGGGGCAAGCCGCGGAGTCACCATAATCAAAGGGTTTTATTAGTGTGCAACAACGGAACAAAGTCGGTCGATCCAAAAGCATGCATCCACCCACCGGACAAAAGTTGATCGGAAAAGCATGCGAGTACAAGCTACTTGCACTTTAAATTACAGCGCAGCAGGGGACGCCCGCTCTTATCCAATCCCCAATCCTTATCCGCTTGAGTTTCGAACGGAGAAAGAGGAAAAAAAATCCATAAACACTCGCAGGGACACGCACCTATGCATTGGTTTAGAGCTGTTGATTTGCGCTGTGATCCGAGAAATTGTTTTGGCGGAAATTGCCTGAAAAATGGAGCAAATTCAGAACCTTCTCAATATGAGACAATATAAATGTTCATCTTGTACGAATATTTCGTTCAACTATTCTTGTATGTCCCCTTTTTTGTACATATGCTGCATCTTTTTTTTGCGAGATTATATGCTGCATCTTCCCATTCTGTTCACTTCCTTCTACGGCCTATGCATCCGTCTAGATCCGTTGGTTTGTGTCGTGATCTGAAAAAATGTTCTGGCAAAAATTGCGTGAAAAATGAATGCAAATTCAGAACCTTCTCAATATGAGACAATATAGATGTTTATCTTGTACGGATATTTTGTTCAGAAGAAAATATGGTGCATCTTCCCGATCTGTTCACTTCCTTCTATCGTCTTATGGTGCATACTATTCTTGTATGTCCCTGTTTTTGTACATATGGTGCACCTTCCCGATCTATTCACTTCCTTCTATCGTCTTATGCATCGGTTCTTCTTTTCTATCCTATTCGAGCCAACCATTGTTACTGTTCATCTTCTTCTTCCTCGATCGGTGCACTGGTTTCACCCTGACCTTTAATTTGGTACTCTCCTCTTTCACGTCATGTGTGTTCTTCTCTTCGACCCTTTTGATCATGTTTTTGTCTATTCGTTTTCCATCTCTGGATCTTGTTCAGCTCATCCTGTTTTGTCGCCCCGCAAGTTCATGACATCCTTCTTCCCATCACAAATTGATGCAATTTTATGCAAACTTATTATTTTTCCTACGACACATTACGTTGTCTTCGACATATTCATCCTTCGATTCAATTTTATTTTCTTTACAGATAGCATTAGGATTTCATTCTTCCAACCGCAATAATTATTCTACCATTTGATTTCACTGTTACTCCTAAGATTGTAGATCTTCTTTCAAATTCTGTTCTATGAAACTTACTACCATTTCTTTCCGAACTTAGGCAATTTCATAAGTTTTGTGCATCGAAACTTACGTTAGTTCCGTACTATGAAACATACTAGCTCATCAACATTTTCGTCAGTTTTGTTGTTTTGTACTAAAATTTCATATATTTTTTCAATGTGCATCCACACATCATTACACCGGGTTACCAACATTTATTTTTGCAGTGTGTAGTTCACAACACATCAACTTATTTGTCCCTGCTCTTTTTTTCTCGTCCTCTTCTTTCACTGTCATCCTCTAGATCTACTATGTCCTAACTCCTATTGCACGTTGCTTCCGCCTTTCGCCGGAAGTCGATGGCCTCAACTGTCGACACCCATGCCCTAGCTGAGAAAACCCAAATGGACCTCAATGCAGTGCATGAAATGGTCGTAAATTAACTAGTATCCCTCTTAATCATGTTCAAATCAGGGCCAAATGCGTATTTTGTTCTAAATGGACTATGGGTAATTTTCTAGTGTGCAATCTATGACGACCTCAGAGGCTTGCACGGTGATGAGAATGTTGTGAAGAACAATTGCTTCTCCCTCTTCCTTCCAGAACACTGCAGAGAAAGAACGAAAAGTTTCAAATAACTATTGAAATCCTGTTCATCTAATGTATGATTTTCTTGTTACTTCATCACAGATTATTCATAATTATGTGGTCCCTTATTCACTGAACAAGATGCGGATTCAAATTATGTGAAATTCAGTTCATATGAAACATTCCCTCAAGTTTCATTCTCTGTAAGTAACATGTCATTCCAATTGTCTAAGTTTGTTTTTTTCGTACTTACATGTACGTTGAAAATTCGTAAACTAAATACGTGAACTATTATTTGTGTTCTAAGATTCGGCAGCAAAACTATCCTTACTAGAAAGATTCAATAATCTAGAAACGTGAGCTCTTCGAAGAGGACAAGCTAGTACAAGCACACATAACAAACAAAGATTGCACCCATAGCAAGCATACGCAATAGTTGTACCAAGATGAATCTTGGAAGGACATCAAAAATAGAACAGCAACGAACCTCTGCCGGAAAAGGTTCGGATATACCTCTACTGCTGTTGTTGGTATCGTTGAAGTCTCTCAATCGAGCAGAATATAACCGGCTCATTCTCTTTTCCTATTCACTAGTGCTTCTAGAACACAAGAGTTCTAGCAAAATAACAAGTTACTTCAAGAAGAGACAACAAGGAACAACCAGAACAGAGTGAATGGTATTTCCAAAACACTACGGGTTTACTAGAAACTTGTTGCATCGGCTATTTATGTAAATATCTATACCCTCGAACATGTTCCCACAGAAACATGTATATTTCATGATGCGATACCAAATATCTACGGAGGGATATATGACAACAAATGCATGAAATACACAAACGACTTTCCAAATGTTGGCGCAGATCAACCGTCAACAACCTGCGTGTCCTTGCCCTTGCGTGCTACAAATCCTCTTGCCCTTGCATACTGGTATCGGGTGGGAGAAACAAGCTATGAAGTTTATCGCAACGAGAATTTCATGATTACCAAATGGACATTACTGAGATTATGGTGATGACGATAGATAGATAGAGCATAAGGGCATCCTTTATATTAGGCTAGGTTTACAATGGCCACTCCACAATGTATGAAATAACGGGTGAATGGCATTATTTGCATGAATGATGAGGCAAAACATCGTCCATGTTGACCTATCTCGTGAGCTCTTTGCCGTAGGTGTTTTAGCCAGATCAACATCTGACGAACAACACTGAAAAGGACATCTGAATATGTGGAGCGGCACTATGGTTCCATCCTAATTAGTGGTTATCAAACAACTATTTTTTTTAGTGTAAATTTGCTTGTGCAATATGGGCCATAGTTCAAGTAGTTTCAACTCTCTATCCCTTTGTAGTATGTGGAATATGTTCGGTAATTGGTTGTCGGCTATTGACAAACCATTACATACACATTCTTTTAGTGACGACGGTCTTCTGTTGGGCTATGTGGCTACCAGGAATGATATATTTTTAACAAAATATGTGTTTCATCTTCTGAGCAGGTTATTCATGCAAGCACGGATGACTCCATACTTGATGCATCATGTAGAGGCCGGAGGATAAAGACCTTTTTCTGATGCCGTTCACCCGGCTGAAGGGTACAACCATGGGAGTTTTCTTCCATTATGAATTGTGGTGTAATCTTAAGATATATCTATCACATCTTAGGCTGGTTTTTTTTAATGTTGTAATAAAATTATATTACTTCATTGGTCATATATTTTTAAGTTGGCTTTGTCATCGTGTTAAGCAGAGACCACACATTCACTCAATGCGACTATCATATCTCAATCAAAAGAAAATGCTCTTTGTCAAGAAAAGAAAATCTCGGAGATTGTTGTTAAATGGCCATGCGAAGGGAAGTTCTTATCAAATCGGTAGAGACCATCTGTCTGTTGTGTTTCCTTACACGGCTGTATTGATTAATGAAAGTGAGGAGTCGGTACTCTATTTTTTTGTAAAAAGGAAAGGAAAGTTACATATAGCACGACGTATATGCCTGGAACGATCATAAACAGTTGGAACAGCCACCGCAACTGAAGCCTCGGTGCTGCATCTGACCATTATATTGAGCTTAAGCTGCTGCTGCAATGTGTATGCATGCATGCTTGCTGTACTCTGGCCGGAGGCCTCCGGCTGTCTGCTCAACGTGGTTTCCAAACCCTCTGCCTGTGGTAGCAGCTTAGCTGCAGCTAGCGTGGAGCAGGTTCTCCGGACAACAGGTCGAGCTGGAGTGAATCTGAGTTGCCGCCAACATACGTTGTCGGTGCTACCTTAGCTTAGCTTGCCACACCCACAAGAATCGTCGATCAATCATGGCAAATCTTGCCTCGCTGTTGGGACACCGTCACGCAACACACTTCCAAATGCGCGGCTGGCTCAATACACAATTTGTTGGTTCCGGAGCAAAGCTAGCGGAGCAAAACAAAGACTATGCATTTACGCCAGATACCATATGCTTTTTATTATAAGATAAGAAAGAAAAACACGTAGCTTAGTGGCTGTGGGTACGTTTCCTCTATCATACTCACCTAATCATTGCTTGTCAGGGTCATGCATCAAGAAAGTGCTCCCTCAGTTCACAAATATAAGATGTTTTAGATATTTTAATATGAACCGAGTATGGACTGAAAGGAGTGCAAAAACATGCACACAAACATCGTAACACGGCTCTTTGGACATTATAAAGCCGCATCGTTCCAAAAATAACAGTCTATTACTTCAAACTGCATACCTTCTTATGTACAAAGTGTAAATCTTAAATTCCTGCGTCTACTTCTTTGTACCGAAATAATACAATCAACAAAATTAAAGCGCATCTAGCCGTGACGGAACACCTACAATTTGTTGCACCTTGGATAGGGTGCACTTGGCAATGGTGAAGAGATTGCAGTGAAGTTACTTCATAACAAGCTAGAAACTAACGATGGGCAATTCCGAAGTGAGTTTGAGAACCTAATGAGACTTGAGCATCACAACATTGTACGGGTACATTTATTTTGAGAAAAGTATATTTTTCGTCCCTTAATTTTTGGTAGAGTCTAGATTTGATACCTCAACTCTGAAACCGGATAACTTGCACCCCGAACTGCTAAAACCAAACAAGGTTCGTCCTTGGACACGGTTTTGACCGGTTTTGGTGCTGACTTTTGCCAGTTTCTACCGTGTTTTGACTCAAATTCGCATACTTTCTTCAAATCTATTTATTTTATTAAGGTCCGCATACCATTTTTTAGTTCAAGTGCTTGTTTTTCAAATCCGCGTACTTTCTATAAAAGTTCATGAATTTGAAAAAGTACACGGATTTGAAAGCAGTACACGAACATGAAAAAAGTACGCGGATTTGAGAAAAATACGCGAACTAGAAAAAAGTATGCGAATTTGGAATATTATCTGAACTTGAAAAAGAACGAGGATTTGAAAATAGTGTGGATTCAGAAAGGATGTGAATTTGAAATTTTTATGCAAACGTGAAAAAGTACAGAGATTTAGAAAAAGTACATGAATTTCAAAAGATTCACAGATTTGAAAGATATACACGTAATTAAGTCAGCACCGGTCAAGGGGTGAGCCAGCACCAAAACTGCTCAAAACCGAGGACAGGGATGAATCTTGTCCGGTTTCAGTAGTTGGGGTGCAAGTTGTCCGGTTTCAAAGATGAGGGACCAAATCTAGACTCCGTCAAAAGTTGAGGAACGAAAAGTATACTTTTCTCATTTATTTTCACACACTATAAAGTTCGGCATACGAAGAAAAGCGGCGTCTACATGTATTTCCATTTAATTTATAGTCGTTGTCTAAAATTCCAGTGGAACTTGGCGGCCTTCCGTAGGCACATTGCACATGCACACACCACTTCAAAATTGACAATGGGTCATGTGGGGGTTCACAATAGCTTCATCAAGGGTCAATGAACCAATTTACCATTTGGACCAAAACCCTGATAACATACTTCTAGGTGATATTTCTTTACCCGAAACATAACTTGCAGATTCTGCTTTGGCTCATCTCTTTTGTTAAACACAATGTGAGCCCCTCTACAACGCTGAAGGGGTTGATTGGTGCACCAACGATGGTGTGCGTGCTCAGTTGGGCCACCCTAGTTGATCGCTTACTCGTGTGGCCGCTTTATGCTCGATGCAGGCGCATCTATTGTTTGCCTAAAAAAAATCTACTGTTTTCCTTGTTTATCTAAAAAATAGTTACTGCTTGTGTAAAATGATTGCCTATCAATTTTCTGATAGATTTTTTTAAAAAAATGGAAAATTAGAAAATTTCAAAATAAAATAAAACTATTCATAGATTTTAAAAAGGTTTTTCTAAAAACCTTCAAAAATTAGAAAAAAATGTATCCTAAAGTTTGGAAAAAAAACATTAATCTAGAATGCTTGCAAGTTTCTAAAATGTCCATTAGTTTACTCCTTGATTTCAAGAATATTAATGAATTGGACGAGCATTTATGAATCCAAATAATGAAAAAATAAAAGAAAAAGAACAAAACCAAGTAAACCCGGAAAAAAGCAGATGAAGAAAAAAACTCGGAGAAACCAGACGGGAAACTAGGAGAAATCGCTAGTCTATCTGGGCCGTGATCACTAGAGGCCTAATATATAAATCAATGTGCTACGTGGCCCTGCGAACATTGTCCTATATATATATATATATGTTTTTTTAGAGAGTCACTAGTTAATGAGCGCTCCTTTGGGAGCCTCGCAATGATCAGCGCCACTTGGCGCGTTCTCAGCCATTCACCACGTCGCGCTCTGGGCGTTTTCTTCAGATTCTGTTTTTTATTTTTCCGCACGCGTTTTCAGCTACTTAAATGGGTTTTTCCGGGGTTTTTCGATGTTTTAGTTTTCCACCAGTCTTTCTTAGCTTTTCGACATTTTTTTCTTCTGAAAAACATTTTTTTGCGGAAAACACGCGTTTCTTTTCTTTTTTCGCGAGAGGCATGGTTGTGCTTTCGCGAGAGTCACGGTCGTGCCTCTCGGAAAGAGAAAAAACATGTTTTCTATTTTTTTTCCTTTGACGAGAGTCATGGTTTTGCTTCCGACAGAGGGCACGGTTGTGCTTTCGCCAGAGGAAACGAAAAAAAACCGTGTTTTTTTCCTTTTGTGAGAGTCACGATTTTACTTCCACGAGAGGCACGGTTGTGCTTTCGCGATAATCACGGCCGTGCCTCTCGAAAACGAAAAAAACCACGTTTTTTGTTTTTTTTCATGAGAGTCATGATTTTGCTTCCGGGAGAGACACGGTTATGCTTTCGAGTCACGGCCGCGACTATCGAAAACGAAAAAAAAACGTGTTTTTTGTTTTTTTTTCATTTCGCGAGAGTCACGGTTTTGCTTCTGCGAGAGGCATGGGTGTGCTTTTCGTGAGAGTCACGGCCGTGCCTCTTTCGGAAAGGAAAAAAAACCGTGCTCCCGGTTCAGTTTTTTCGTCCGGTTTTTTTCGTGAAAAAAAAGTTCATCAAAACCTATCAACATAGGATCTAGTTTTGAAGATCCCGACACGAGGAATGCAACGGTGAAAGCGGTTTGAGATTTGGACGCATGGTTTGAGAGATAAAACGTTTTGAATAAACGGATCTACGAAAAAAAGGAAAAAACTCGCCACTTGTCGTAACCTGGGGAGTTAGAGTGATCTTTGCAACGAGTACTCTTCAACTAGTGATTTCGGTTTCTCCAGCTTCGCTACGGGGCCCTCGTTCCCGGTTTTCACAGGCGAATCTGGGCCTGTTTTGGCAAGCTTCGGGTTTTGTCTTTTTTCAACCGTTGCTACTCATTTTTCTTTTTATTGGTTCTCTTTTCTATCTCTTTTTGTCTTTTCCATTTTTCATTGAAGACATGAAATGTATATTATTATCATGATTTTTTTCATCTCCATGAACCTTTTACAAATTCGCATTTTTTTTGGAAGTCTGATTTTTTAATACATGAATATTTTCGAAATTCAGAAACTATTTTTTCCAAAATGTTGATATTTTTAAAAATCCGGGATTCTTTGCTGACTTTGGAAACATTTTTAAAATTCACTTACATTTCTCAAAATTCAAGAAATTTCAAATTTGTGAAGTTTTTAAAAATTTGTTGAACTTTTGTCTTCAAATTAGTGAAGTTATTTTCAAACCTACAAACATTTTTTTGACTCTACAAATTTGTACCCGCAAAACTGGAAGTCAATTTTTCCTTGTACCAATGGTGGTATATCTTTTTCCTAGAACCAGTGTGAGCGGGCTGGTCAGCCGAACGAGAGAAATATGATTCAAGGGAGCAGCAGACAAAGGGGAATTAATTTATGGGTTGTAGCCCGCGAGAGTCTTTGCGTGAGCGCTATCTTATCTAGGAGCTCTGCCAGAGCTATGTATCGTCCATAGTAATTCCTAATACGCCTTGCCAACATCGCGTTGTTATTCAGCCTTCTAACAGTCTAGCTGTGAACGAGATTGTTCTTTGGGGCAGTGGTGGGGGATTAATCGAATTTTCAATGTTTTGCATTTGTTTTCTACTGGTTTTATTCTATTTTGCTATTGGTCACTTTATATTATTTTTTTCTTTTCCTTTTTCTTTTTTCCTTATGTTTCCCTTTGTTTATTATTTTGGTTTTCTCCAGTTTCTTATTTTTTTTCATTTTTTTACAACACATGTCTATTTTTTATACATATTGTACATTTTTAATACACACGGGAAACATTTTCCAAATACGTGATCAACATTTTCAAATATATGTTTTGATGTCTACATTTTTCATGCATATTGTAAAATTTTTATACATATAAAATATATTTGCTATACATTTAACATTCTTCCAACACAAGTTTTCAACATTTTCTCAATACGCGTTAAACACTTTTTTTCAAAAACACGTTGCGAACATCTCTTATATTTTATTTGCATTTTGTTCAAAAGGTCAAGACCACATTTTTTGAAACATGTAAACATATTTTAAATTTCTTATGCACATTTTTTTGACCAAACAATTTGTTTATGTTACACGATCATTTTTTATTTTATTTTACATTGTTCTAACATTTTTTAAATACATATATTTAATATATTCTAAATTATAAAAAATTAGGAAATAAATAAAATATAAAAATTAAAAAACGAAAATACGCGTGTGTTTCTTTGAGACATGCATTTAGTTGCTTGCTGGTTGCTATGAGACATGCGCATTTAGTTGCATGCTAAGCTGGGCACATAGAGGCGAGCGCCTATTTCGCGGGTGTGGCCGTTAGGGCATCTCCAGCCGTTGGCCCTCTAGAAGAAATCGCCCCTTGGGGACGCACCGGGGCTAAACCGCGCACTAGGGGCGTGATGCCCCCCAATCGCGGCGCCCACGATTAGTAAAAAATCAAATCACGCAAAAACGACTCAAATTTAACATAAACATCGGCGAAGTTCGCTTAAACTTAAACATATTTTACAAAAAAACTACCGCTGGCTACCCCGCCGTCTCCTCGCCGCCCGCCTCGCCGCCCTCCACGCGGTTCTACATGCCGAGGAGGCTGTAGAACGCGTGTAGTCACCGCCGTCGTCATCATCGTCGCCGCCGTCGCCGCCGCTTCGCCTATGCCTCCGCCGTCCTCGCTGCATCCCTCCCGGTTGGCGTGGCGGGTTGGACGGTCTCGGGGCGTCGTCGTCGTCGTTGTCGTCGCTGTCGAGACCACGACGCCGTGCTCGTCCTCGCGCGCCACGCTATGGGCGGCGATCTCCTCGAGGCAGGGCTGCCGGACCATCTCGTCGCGGAGGTAGTCGCCCCGCGCGCCACCGCATGGCGTCCTCGTCGGAAGCTTGCGCGGGCTATCTCCTCGACTCAGCGGGAAGCGGGCTCCTGCTTGGGCTCGACGAGGACGGCGGCCGGTGGGTGGAGAGGCGTTGCGCGCCGATCGACGCGCCGAGCTGCGGTGCGCATACCGACCGGCGTGCCACAGGGCTCCGGCTTCTGACGGGCGGAGGCGGCGAGAGCCGGACGAGGAGGAGGACCCCGGTCTCCATGCGCCTCGGGGTCGTGGAGCTTCGGCGGCGTGAGAAGGAAGGGGGCGGGGTACTCGGCGCGGCGTGTTGCCGCCCTCGATGTACTCGAGGCGGCCTCAACGGCGCCGCACGCCCCACCACCGATGCCGCCGACGGCGTTGAGCTGCCGGAGGGCACGGCGCCGTTGGTGGCCTCGAGCTGCTGGGCGGACGGCGGCGGAAGTAAGGGTCCCAGAGCGGGCTGTCGGGGACGACTGCGTGGCCCTCCTCGCCGCGACGCGGCAGGTTCAGCGGATGCGTGCGATCTCCGACGCCGCGCCGCACCGGCGGGTACCGGGGCACCGCACGCCACCGCGCTGATCCTCCACGCCCGGGCACCCGCATGTCCGGCGGGACGGGTACTCGGCCTCGTAAGGAGGCGAGCCTCGTCTTCATGAAGATGGCGGCGGCGGCCGTTCGCTGCCGCGCCGCCGTCGCTCGGGAAGCGCTTCGCCATGGGTGTGGCGGAGACGGCAAAAGAGAGGAGAGGAGAGGGAGGAACGACGATGGCGGGAGAGTGTGAGTCGCCGAGTGCACCGGGGCGCGTCATATATAGGCCGAGGCGCGCGTGCCACCTTGTGTACGCCTGGCGGGCGAGGGAGGGCGAGGGACGCGCGTCGTCCGGTCTTCACTGCGCCGCCCGTGAGGCATCAATGGTGCAGGCTGACCGGCGCGGCAGCGCGCGGCAGCTTGGGCATTGATTCGCCGCGGGAAACGAGGCGATGAGGACGACGAAGGACCGAGAAAAGAGCCGTGTGAAAGGGCATTTCCCTACCTTATGTTTTGGATGATGATGACAACCCTTTGTTGGTCTAATCCTGTGCTAAATGTTTCAGGTTCTCAATGATTAGGCTAGCGTCGGTTGGTGGTTCTCTCTCGAAGGAATCGTTTGAAGACGGAATCCTCTACGCTTTTTATCTCTTTGGTCGTAGGGATCCCGTACTATCAAGAGGGAATCCACTTTGGGGAGTATAGAGGATTCCATTCACGTACACCTCCTTCACCCCTCTTTTGTCGAGAGTGTGCCTCCTTCTTGATCTAATCCTTGCTGTGTTTTCCCAGCGGTTGTACCGCTCGTCCGAGCGGTTGTACCGCTGGCTCTTGACGCTTATCTGCCTTTGTCGAGCGGTGGTACCGTTGCCTCCGGGCGGTGGTACCGCCACCTGTCTCTGCAAAGATCTGCAGCGGTTGTTCCGGCCATGCACCGCCCATGTACCGGTTAGGATTCTGTTTTGATGCGGTGGCTGGGCGGTGGTGGCCCGGTTGGTCCGGTTGTCCCTTTTTAACCGGTACAACCGGAGGTTCGAGCAGTTCTTCCGCTCGTACCTTAGCCGCTCAAGCGCTCAAGGTCAGGCGGTTGTTCCGGCCATGCACCGCCCATGTACCGGTCAGGATTCTGTTTTGATGCGGTGGCTGGGCGGTGGTGGCCCGGTTGGTCCCGTTATTTGCTAATGACCGGTACTACCGCCCGATGGTCTGGTTGTACCGCCTGGTAGGGTTCTGCAGCTACATCATGAGTCCCGGTTGTACCGGGACAAGGAGCGGTTGTACCGCTGCAGTACTGAAAATGCAGTAACGGTTGGATTTTTGTGGGCTGCTATATAAGGTGGTTCCTCCACCTACCACGCCCACCTCTTACCTCTCTCTCTCCTCCATTGATGCTCTCAAGCTTTCTTGCCCGATCTCTCTCTCTAGCCCCTCAAACTTGTTGATTTGCTAGGGTTTGAAGGAGGAGACCTAGATCTACACTTCCACCAAAGGATAATTAGTTCCCCCATACTTTCTAGTGTGGATTTTGTTACTCTTGGGTGTTTGAGCACCCTATACGGTTGAGGTCACCTCGAGGCCATATTCCATTGTGGTGAAGCCTCGTGGTTTCGTTGGGAGCCTCCAATTGTTGTGGAGATTGCCCCAACCTTGTTTGTAAAGGTCCGGTTGCCGCCTTCAAGGGCACCATTAGTGGAATCACGGCATCTCGCATTGTGTGAGGGTGTGAGGAGAATACGGTGGCCCTAGTGGCTTCTTGTTGAGCATTGTGCCTCCACACTGCTCTAACGGAGACGTACTTCCCCTTAAAAGGAAGGAACTTCGGTAACACATCCTCGTCTCCACCGGCTCCACTCTTGGTTAATTCGTGCTTTTACTTTTGCAAGCCTACTTGTGTTACATCCATTGCTTGCTTATGTGCTAGTTGTTATTGCATCATATAGGTTGCTCACTTAGTTGCACATCTAGACAACCTATTTTGTTGCAAAGTTTAATTTGGTAAAGAAAAGCTTAAAAAATTGTTAGTTACCTATTCACCCCCCCCCCCTCTAGTCAACCATATCGATCCTTTCAATTGGTATCAGAGCCTCGTCTCTTTTTAAGGACTTTACCGTCCGAAGAGTATGGTTGACGTCGTAGATGATGTGGGGAAGCACTCCGGTGCGAATCCGATATCATCTACGGGAGATGTGGGTACCTCGATCTCTCGTGAGGAATTCAATGAGGCGTTGGACACATTGAAAAACTCCATGACGACTGAGGTCAAGAACATGTTTAAGGAATTCCTAGAAGGGCTTAAACTTTCCACCGCACCCGTGAAAGTGGGTGATCCCGCCAACACGGGAGCGGATGCTAACTCCGATAAGGGGGAAGCTACTAGTGAAAAAGCCCCCTCGTCTAGTGGTAAGAATGGCACCGGCACCTTTGCCCATGTGCAACCTCCTCCTGTTTATGGTGGACCGATTCCTTCCACTCATTTGAATCATGCCGGTCCACCACCTAAGGTTGATAAAAAGGAGGATTTTGATTCTTGGGTCTATCGTTTTAAGCGTCATTTAAATCATGTGAACACTAACCTTTGGAGAATCATTGAAGAAGGTTTCTATCCGCATGACTCGAGCAACTTTTCTCCAAGAGAAGTCGTGGACCATCAATTCAATGAGAATGCTCTCTTCATCATCCAAGAAGCAATCCTTCCCGAAGACCTCCCTCATCTCCGGCCCTACTCCCTTGCCAAAGATGCTTGGCTCAAGGTGGTTTCCCTTTATCGAGGAAGCGCAAGCATTCAACGTTCCAATTATGAAGTGGTCCAAGATGAAGCCGATGAGTTTGCAATGAAAGAAGAAGAAGAACCTCGTGAGCTCTATCGAGAGTAACCAAGCTTGCAGTCTCCCTCGGGATCATGGAAGTAAGGACACGGATGACAACTGGATCAAGCGCAAATTCCTCAAGGCAATGATGCCCTACCACAAAGCCATGTCCTCCGTCATCCGTCAACGGCCGGACTTCCACACCCTGTCCTCAAGTGATGTGTTGGATGAGTTTGTGGCTATGAGCATATTGGACAAGACCACCGACAATGCGGTGCTTCGCTCCCAAAGAGCAAAGAAGCCCAACCTCGCTTTGAAGGCCAAGATTTGTGTCAAGAAGATGGAGAGGAGGAAGAAGAAGAGAGCAACCTCGAAGATACAAAGTATGACTATCATGAACACATGGCCCTTGCTTCAAGGCAATTTTGGAGCAAGAAGAACTCAAGGCCCAACTTCAACAAGAGCAACTCAAGTGGCTCTAAGGGCAAGCAACGAGTGAGGACTTGTTTCAATTGTGGCAATGTGAGTCACTTTGTTGCGGAGTGCCCATATGAGAAGAGGGAAGACAATGGTGGCAAGCTCATTCGTAAGGACAAGGCCAAGTCTTTCCCCAACAAGAGCAACTTCACCAACAAGACTCCTCACAAAGCTTTGGTGGTTCAAGAAGAGTACAATGAGGATGATGATGATGATGAAGATGGTGAATCGGTTGCCATGGCCTCCGTTGCCATTGCAACGACTCCTCGGGTGTCTCTCTTCGATTCACCCAATGAAAGCATCACCGCCAAGTGCCTCATGGCTAAAGCCACCAACAAGGTAACCCCCAACATCAAAACTACCATCATCAATCATTCTTCTTTGACGGATTGCATTGATGAACATGAGGGGACTAATGTGGAGGAGAATGAGTTTGAGATCTTTATGAGTAAACTCAAGGGCAAATCCAAGAAGCACTTCGTTGCTCTCTTGGAACAACTTGGTGAAGCCAATGTCATGATCGAGGCTCATGAAGAAACCATCTCTAAGATGGAAGGGCATAGTCGTGACTATGCCGATGAGATTTCGGATCTTTCCAATGCTCTTGAGGAAGAGCGTGGTCTTCATTTGGCTCTTGAGGAGTCATACAACGATGATCATGCTAAATTAAAGAAAGACCTTGATCATGCTCTTGTTGTGTCTCGTGTGCTTACCTACGAGAAGGAAAAGCTTGGAGTTGATCTTGCTAGACTGAACGAGGACTTTGACATTCTCGACAAGGCTCACAAAGTCTTGAAGGGTGCTCATGCTAGTCTCAAAGAGTCTCATGATCAACTCCAAGTGAAGCTAACCAAGGAGAAAGCCACCTTTCCTCATATGATATTGATTGATAATGCAAATGCTACTAACCCTTTTTGTGAGCATGTGCATCTTGTTGAGGAGAATGCTAAGTTGAAGGAGCAACTTGAAAAGGGCCTTGTCACATGCATACAAGGTGAGAAGAACCTTAACGACCTTTTGAGTAATCAAAAGGAAATTGTGGCTAAGGAGGGATTGGGTTCGCACCAAGCCCAAGAGCAAGAAGAAGAATGACAAGACCAAGCAACCTCCCCTCTCAAGCAAACTTTTGTGAGGGAGGGAGAGGGTGCTTCAAGGAGAAGAAGAACTGCAAAGGGTGGCAATGCCAAGAAGGACAACGTCATCCCCATGAACATAGCCATGACTTTAACCCCTCATATGTGTTGTGCCGTGCTAGTGATGGGCATGTTTATGCTAAATTTGTTGGTTCTTCTTATGAGTACATTGAATGGTCTATTTGGGTTCCTAAGACCCTCGTTATTAACATCAAAGGACCCATTACCAAATGGGTACCTAAAACCAAGCATTGATCTCTTGTAGGGTTTGCTTCGGTGGGGATCATGGTTGCTCGATAGTGGAGCAACAAATCATATGACCGGGAGCAAGGACATGGTGGTGGACGTGCAAAGGATCCCATCTATGCCCACCAATGTCGAGTGGGGTGATGCCTCACATTCTAAGGTATTGGGTCTTGGAAAGGTTGTCATTTCTCATGATCTAACGATCGAGAAAGTCATGCTTGTTGAGTCCCTTGCATACAATTTGCTTTCCGTTTGTCAACTTGCACTCATGGGCTTTGCCACCTTCTTTGACATTGATACCGTGGCCCTCTTGTGGAGCAAGACTCTTAAAGTAGCCTTTGTTGGGCATGTCGAGAATGGTCTCTATGTGATAAACTTTTCGGAGCGACCCACTAAGACCGCGACATGCCTAATGGCTAAAGTTGACGTGGGATGGCTTTGGCATCGCCGTTTAGCCCACGTCAATATGAGATCTTTGCAAAGTCTTCTCAAGGGGGACCATGTCCGTGGACTAACAAATGTTAGCTTTGCCAAAGATCGTGCTTGCGTGCTTGTATCGAAGGAAAGCTTCATGAACGGCTCACCCTCCCACGACTATCATCTACTCGAAGAGACCCTTGGAGCTCCTGCACATGGACCTCTTTGGACCTCCATCCTTTGATAGTCTTGGGGGTAGAAAGTATTACTTGGTGATTGTGGATGATTATTCAAGGTACACTTGGGTATACTTCTTCAAGAGGAAGAGTGAGACTCAACAAACTGTTATCGACTTTGCAAATGAAGCTCAACGTCAACATAATGCAAAGATCTTGACAATAAGAAGTGACAACGGCACCGAGTTCAAGAACTACACCCTGGATGAGTTTCTTAGTGAAGAGGGGATCAAGCATCAATATTCGACACCATATACCCCTCAACAAAATGGTGTTGCGGAGAGGAAGAACCGGACGTTGATGGATGCGGCAAGGACCATGATGGCGGAGTTCAAGTCTCCATACAACTTTTGGGCCGAAGCCATCAACACCGCATGTCATGCATCCAACCGGCTCTATCTCCGCAAAGGCTTGAACAAGACTCCCTATGAGATACTCACCGGTAACAAGCCCAATCTCAAGTATTTCCGGGTGTTCGGGTGTAAGTGTTTCATTCTCAAGAAAGGTGTTCGTTTGTCTAAATTTGAAGCTAGAGCCTATGAGGGCATATTTGTTGGTTATGCTACAAACTCTCATGCTTACCGTGTCCTCAATAAATCCACGAGACTTATTGAGGAGACATGTAACGTGGAGTTTGATGAGAATAACGGCTCCCAAGTGGAGCAAAGTGGCACTTGTGATGTAGGTGATGAAATTCCTCCTCAAGCCATAAGAAGAATGGGTGTTGGTTTTATCCTACCCATTGAGGAACCCCTTGTGGCCGAAGGAGAAGGACAATGCTCCACTCAAGTGGAGCCATCACCAACTCAAGGCCCACACGCTTCCGAAGAACATAGTGAAGGCCCTCAACCTCAGGAACAAGACCAAGGGCAAAATCGTGCTCAAGACGATGGTGATACACCAATTGATGCCCAAGGTCAAGTTATCCTCCCCGAGCATGCTCAAGATCATGAACATGTTCAAGACGACGCTCAAGATGATCAAGTGACTCCTCCTCGTCTCACCTCCGAGGAAGATTTAGAGCGTCGTGCCGCCAAGATTGCATCCAAACTTACTACCAAAGGCCATCTCATGGAGAATGTGGTTGGAAGCCTAATGAAAGGGTAAGCACTCGAGACAATTGGCAAACTATTGTGAACATCACGCGCTTGTCTCTTGTGTTGAACCCCAAAAGGTCTATGAGCCGCTCGAAGACTCGGATTGGCTCAATGCCATGCATGAAGAGCTCAACAATTTCGAGTACAACAAGGTGTGGAGATTGGTGCCAAGGCCATCGGGAACCACAACGCCATTGGAACCAAGTGGATCTTCAAGAACAAGCAAGGTGCTCATGGGAACATCATTCGCAATAAGGCAAGATTGGTAGCACAAGGCTACTCCCAAGTCAAGGGTATCGACTACGGTGAAACCTTTGCTCCGTTGTTCGCCTTGAATCCATTCGTTTGTTGATTGCTTATGCTGCCCATCACAACTTTAAGTTGCAACAAATGGATGTGAAAAGTGCTTTTCTTAATGGTCCTATTAATGAGTTGGTCTATGTCAAGAAACCCCCCGGGTTCGAGGACCCCTACTTCCCGGATCATGTGTATCAACTCGCTAAGGCACTCTATGGCCTTAAACAAGCCCCACGTGCGTGGTATGACCACCTTACCGAGTTTCTACAAGATCGTGGTTTTGAAGTAGGGCAAATCGACCCCACTCTTTTTACTAAGAAGGTTAATGGGGAGTTGTTTGTATGCCAACTATATGTTGATGATATCATCTTTGGTTCCCCTAACAAAGCTTTCAATGAGGAATTTGCCGCTCTCATGACCTCCAAGTTCAAGATGTCTTCTATGGGAGAGTTGAAGTTCTTCCTTGGTTTCGATATCAAACAAAGAAGAGAAGGTACCTTCATCAACCAAGCCAAATACATTCAAGACATGCTCAAAAGATTCAAGCTAAGTGATGTCAAGCCGGCTACTACACCCATGCCTACCAAGTGCCAACTTGACATTGATCCCAATGGTAAAGCGGTGGATCAAAAGGTATATCACTCCATGATTGGCTCCTTGCTTTACCTTTGTGCATCTAGACCGGATATCATGTTGAGTGTGGGAATGTGTGCACGGTTTCAAGCCGCACCAAAGGAAAGCCATTATGTGGCGGTCAGTTTAATCTTCGATATTTGGCTCATACCCCAAACTTTGGCTTATGGTACCCAAGAGGAGCAAATTTCAAGCTTGAATATTTTACGGATTCCGATTGGGCGGGGGACAAAGTGGATAGGAAGTCCACTTCCGGAGGGTGCCAATTTCTTGGTTGCTCTTTGGTAAGTTGGTCTTCCAAGAAGCAAAGTTGTGTCTCTCTCGTCCATCAAGCGGAGTATGTGGCGGCCGGTAGTTGTTGTGCTCAACTCCTATGGATGAGGCAAACTCTAAAGGAGTACGGTGTCATTTGTGACAAAGTGCCTCTTTGGTGCGATAATGAAAGTGCCATCAAGATTTCTCTCAATCCGGTACAACACTTCAAGACGAAGCACATTGAGATTCGGTATCACTTCATCCGGGTTCACATTAGGCGAGGGGAGATCGAGCTCAAGTATGTCAACACTCATGATAACCTTGCAGATATTTTCACGAAGCCCTTGGATGAAGCAAGATTTCGCGAGTTAAGGCATGAGCTAAATATCATTGATTTGAGCAATGTGACTTGAACCCATGCACCCGCCACCACACTCAACTTGTTGTCTAGTTTAGGTGTAGGCATGGACATAGGGGGAGTGTTGTTCTCTCAATGAGCTCTCCCTCCCCCCCATCATGCATAAATCGATCACCTCTTTTGCAGTAGACATTTTTGATGGTACTTGTGCTTCAAAGACAAGTTTTGGTCATGGGCCCAAGGATAATTCTTCGCGGTGCCATACCATTTGACTCAAACATAGGTGGCTTCGGCCATCGCCCTCTCTTCAGAGAGAGGACTGAGCTCGCTCTGCTTGTGTGCGATTGCTTTTGTTTTCCTTTCGTTCTTTTCCCTGTTCTTAGTGTTTGGTTTCTCTTATTTGTTGCTCCGTGTGTCTTGTTCTCTTCCTTTTGGTCTGGGCTTTGGTGGTCGGGCGGTACAACCGGTGTCATGGGCGGTTCTACCGCTGATACCTGGTTGTGCTGCCCCAGTTGGGTTGCTTTCGGTGCTTGGGCGGTTATACCGCCCATTTTCACTGGGGCTTCTCCGTCCGGTTCTACCGGTTGTCTCCGAGCGGTACTTTGGATGTCCTTCAGAAAACGGAAGTACCGCCCACTACAATCTGTCAGCACCTGACTTGCGGTACGGTCCTAGGAGCGGTTCTACCGCCGCGCGGCTATGGGCCTATTTATATCCGACGGGGCGAAGGGTTTCTCTTTTTTACCCTTCGTCCCCATTCGCCTCCTCCTTGCCCTAGCTGCCGGTCACCTCTGCCCCGCCCCTGAGTGCGCCCCGCGCTTCGGACCCGAGGGCTCTCCGTGGATTCTTTCCGTGGAAGTCTTCCGGTCTTCTCCCATGGATGGTGGTAATGCCCTTGTTCTTCGTTCTTTGATTCTAGGTTTCCATCTTGCTTTAGGGCATTACTTTTCCCTCCTAGTTTAGTTTTCGTTCTTTGGTTGGGAGAGATCGTTGTTGTTGTCTTGTGTCTGTGCAGTACCTAGAACTCCGAATATTGCTTGGGTGATTTGCACGTCTTGAACAGATCTAACTTCCTGGTAGAAAAGATTGTCGGCGGTTCTACCGCCCAGATGGGCGGTACAACCGGTGGGGCGGTTCTACCGGTGGGAGATCCGGTACAACCGGATTGTCTGCACCTCACAACACTGTTCTGGTTTCTATGGTTTTCATTTTTCGTATGCTTTCCTCTCATTCTTGTTGGTTTTCGTGTGTTCCCTTCGTGTTTGTGTTTAGGTGGCTCCAGTTCTCGCCCTGCTCCTCGCAAGACCAAGAAGAGGGTTCGAAGGGCTCCGCGCCCGGCTGATTCTGAAGAGGAAGTCATGATCCCTACCAAGCCCACTCGCCGTGAAAAGTCTGCCGCTATCAAGCAACGTGTGGTAATGCCACTCCACCGTTGGAAAGCCAAGGATTGGGAAGCCTTTCGCTCAAAGAATCCTTATGTGGTTCCCGTAGCTCCTCGTTGGACCACTGTTCAGTTTCGGAATGAGATGCAAGTATGAATTGTTCATGAACTCTTTGAGCACAACAAGAACAGATATGCCAAGCAGTAGACCATCGATCTTGATCATTGGCGGAACAACCTGGAGTATTTTGGTGAGGCTTTGGCTCTCTGTGAGGAGTTTGATCTTGTAAAGCTCATGTCCGTCTCCTGTGACTTTGATGTTCAACTCATCCACTAGTTCTATGCCACCGTTCACTTTGGAGAAGATGACGCGCGCACCCTCACTTTCATGTGTCGTGATGAGCTTTTTCACGTTCCCTGGAGGACCTTCTGCAATGCTATTGGGTACGATGATACCGGTCTGGAAGGAAGGGGTGGCATTCGCCCCCATGATCATCCTGAGCCCATGCCTAAGGAGAAGCTTGCCCCTCTGTACATTCGGGGCCGTGGTATTATTGGTGAATCTAAGGATTTGGTGAAGGTCTATGACATCATGCATCGTGTTTTTCGCAATGTGCTTCTGCCCAAAGTGGGGAATCAAGATGAAATCCATGGCTATCTTGTTAACTTGATGGTTGCTATGAAGACCAAGGTGGGATCTGGGGAGACGTTTGATGTGTCCAACTGGCTGTGGCACGAGATGTACAACATGGTCATCTACAGGAAGGTCCCCATTTATGCTCCGTTTGTCATGTGCCTTCTGAACTCCGTGTGGGCAGTTCGCCGAGAGCCCCTCACCTCTCCTGAAAATCTTACCACTCATGAAGTCAAGCTCCTTAAGAAGAAGAAGCACGCCGAGCCACGTTTCCCTGCTAATGCTCCTGAGGATGTCTATGCCACTTCTGATGATGAGGATTTTGAGTTGGAACCAGGGGCCAAGCCCTCGTGGGTGGACAAGCTCGCTGCCAAGGTGAAGAAGACTTTCCGCCTTCAGTCTGACATCCAGAAGAGGCTGTATGAGGCACATGTCAATGAGAAGCTTGCGCGGCGTCGTCAAATTGCTATGATGAGGCACCTCAGCATGTCGGTTCCGAGTGGTTCTGAGAAGAGCATCACACCGAGGAGCGTTGGATATCTTCCCACAACACCTGGACTGATGATGAAGCCCCTCCTCAGCCCACCACCACCGTTCCTGCTGCTGATGATATCATGGAGGACTCAGATCGGGACGATGATGAAGTTTCTGATAATGGTGAAGATTCTGACAATGATGAAGATCCAGATGCTACCGAGGAGTCAGAGGAGGACGACTGAGCCTGGGGCGATAGCTTCGCTCTCTTCCTTTTTGGTGTCCTGATGCCAAAGGGGGAGAGAGTGTGATAGGACTCGGGAGTTGCATGGGTGGTTGCGTAGTGTGTGTCTCGTGTTGAACTTGTCTGTGGTCCCCAGTTGAACTTTGGTCGTTCTCGTTTGCTTTGTGTGCTCCTGCTATCTTATCTTTATGCTTGTTGGTCTTTAGTGGCAGTATTGCTCTTGTTTCATTGTGTTGGCTACTTTCTTGTTATATGCTCTATGTGGCCAGTCTATAAAATCTAGGGGGAGTCTCGACCTGGGGCTCACATCTAGGGGGAGCTCCGTCTAGATTCTATAGACTTCTATCTTATATCGTGTTGTTGTCATCATCCAGCAAAAAGGGGGAGATTGAAAGGGCATTTCCCTACCTTATGTTTTGGATGATGATGACAACCCTTTATTGGTCTAATCCTGTGCTAAATGTTTCAGGTTCTCAATGATTAGGCTTGCATCGGTTGGTGGTTCTCTCTCGAAGGAATCGTTTGAAGACGGAATCCTCTACGCTTTTTATCTCTTTGGTCGTAGGGATCCCGTACTATCAAGAGGGAATCCACTTTGGGAGTATAGGGGATTCCATTCACGTACACCTCCTTCACCCCTCTTTTGTCGAGAGTGTGCCTCCTTCTTGATCTAATCCTTGCTGTGTTTTCCCAGCGGTTGTACCGCTCGTCCGAGCGGTTGTACCGCTGGCTCTTGACGCTTATCTGCCTTTGTCGGCGGTGGTACCGTTGCCTCCGGCGGTGGTACCGCCACCTGTCTCTGCAAAGACTGCAGCGGTTGTTCGGCCATGCACCGCCCATGTACGGTCAGATTCTGTTTTGATCACGGTGGCTGGGCGGTGGTGGCCCGTTGGTCCAGTTGTCCTTTTAACGGTACAACCGGAGGTTCGAGCAGTTCTTCGCTCGTACCTTAGCCGCTCAAGCGCTCAAGGTCAGGCGGTTGTTCCGGCCATGCACCGCCCATGTACCGGTCAGGATTCTGTTTTGATGCGGTGGCTGGGCGGTGGTGGCCCGGTTGGTCCCGTTATTTGCTAATGACCGGTACTACCGCCCGATGGTCTGGTTGTACCGCCTGGTAGGGTTCTGCAGCTACATCATGAGTCCCAGTTGTACCGGGACAAGGAGCGGTTGTACCGCTGCAGTACTGAAAATGCAGTAACGGTTGGATTTTTGTGGGCTGCTATATAAGGTGGTTCCTCCACCTACCACGCCCACCTCTTACCTCTCTCTCTCCTCCATTGATGCTCTCAAGCTTTCTTGCCCGATCTCTCTCGCTAGCCACTCAAACTTGTTGATTTGCTAGGGTTTGAAGGAGGAGACCTAGATCTACACTTCCACCAAAGGATATTTAGTTCCCCCATACTTTCTAGTGTGGATTTTGTTACTCTTGGGTGTTTGAGCACCCTAGACGGTTGAGGTCACCTCGAGGCCATATTCCATTGTGGTGAAGCCTCGTGGTTTCGTTGGGAGCCTCCAATTGTTGTGGAGATTGCCCCAACCTTGTTTGTAAAGGTCCGGTTGCCGCCTTCAAGGGCACCATTAGTGGAATCACGGCATCTCGCATTGTGTGAGGGCGTGAGGAGAATATGGTGGCCCTAGTGGCTTCTTGGGGAGCATTGTGCCTCCACACCGCTCTAACGGAGACGTACTTCCCCTTAAAAGGAAGGAACTTCGGTAACACATCCTCGTCTCCACCGGCTCCACTCTTGGTTAATTCGTGCCTTTACTTTTGCAAGCCTACTTGTGTTACATCCATTGCTTATGTGCTAGTTGTTATTGCATCATATAGGTTGCTCACTTAGTTGCACATCTAGACAACCTATTTTGATGCAAAGTTTAATTTGGTAAAGAAAAGCTTAAAAAATTGTTAGTTGCCTATTCACCCCCCCCCCTCTAGTCAACCATATCGATCCTTTCACCGTGTCGCAGACGCCAAGGGCTCTGCCCCTTTTTTTTGCGCTAAAACAGTTCGCCTGGCGCCCGGGCGCCCCAGCTCGCTGGTTCGGGCTAGGTCCGCTTGGCGCTGTTTTCGCCCAAGCCGGAAAATCGGGCTCTGAAGGCGATCGGGCGCTTTTTTTGGCGCCCTGGAAAAAAACGCTCGAGAGGCCTTCCTTGGGGCGTGGCTGGAGATGCCCTTAGACGCCCAAACGTGCAGCCCCCCGCTCCCAAACGTTCGCTTTTGGACCGGCCCATGTGCGTGGTGGGCGCCTTTCATTTTGTTTTGCTCTCTTCACGTCATTGAAGATTGTTCGGGAATTCAAACAAAATTGATTTTGAAATAATGTTCATGATTTTAAAACATGCTCGTGATTTCGAAGAAAGTATTCCAATTCAAAAACAAATTCAGGATTCCAAAAAAAAGCAAGAAACTAGCAAAATCATAAGTAAAAAATGTCACGAATTTCAACAAATATTCTTGAATTTAAAGTTTTCCATGAATTTTAAAGAAAATGTTTACGAAATAAAAATATGTTGCTAGTTTGAAAATGATCATGAAATTTAAATTCATGGATTGAAAAAATTTCATCAGGTAAAACAGTACTTAAATTTTTGAAAAGGCACGTTTTAAAAAAATGCAAATTTTAAAAAATCATAAGTTTATCTTTTTTATGGAAGTCATAAGTTTATATTATGTTCATGAAATAAAAAAATCTTCGCATATTTGTAAAAAATCATGATTTTTTGTGATTTTCAAAACAATAATGATTTGGTTGACTTTTACGATTTTATAAAAAATCACGAATTGAGGAAAGTTTGTGGATTTGAAAAAGGCATAAAATGAAAATATAAAAAAGGGGAAAAAAATACAAACATGAATAATATAGAAACATCCTAACAGTCCGGCCCATTCCCATAGGCAGGGGTATGTGTTTTGTCGTTATTCGCCGACCTGCACGGGAAATAGAATCCGCTACCGAGAGATAGCCGCTCCCAAGGAGCTCTCCCAGAAGGTTCACAAAATCGGAACTGTATGGTTTATCCCAGATAAAAGTGCTCTGAGCTCTCCTATGGATAGCTTTTTTTTAGAAAAGTTTGCTAGGCCTTTATTGATTAGCTAAAATGTTTGGAGGAATTACAAATTGGGTCATGTGGAATTCCCAACCACAGATGACTTCCGAAAGGGAGAGAAACACCGTACCTAGCTTGCCTATGAGCTTCATAATTAGAGGCTCGAGGTTCAAAAGCGAAATTACAAGGGGTAAAAGAAAGAGAAGTTTCTAAGATCACTCTAATGATAATGCCATAGTCCCCTCCAGCTCTTTGATGAGTATGATGTACCACCTGCTTGCAGTCTGAAGCAACTTGGAGATGTTGCATTCCAAGGTCTTGCGCTAAAGAAAGACCCTCTCTACGTGCAATTGCCTCTAGCGTCGGAGGATCGACCATACCCTGAATGACCAACATGGAGGATCCAAGATAAGCGCCATCACGGTCTCGACATACAACAGCTGCCCTGCCCACATTATGTTCTATTGAAACCCCAACATCGACACTGATTTTTTATGAAACCTTCAGCCGATGGGATCCACTTGAAACTTTGTTGAGCTTGGTCTGAAACTGTCCTCATTTGTGCTTCTGGCTGCGGTGATAGTTGACCTAACTCAACTTAAATTGACCACAAACTTTTGTGTGGCATATTAGCTTTGGTTTACCCCTTCATGAATTAGCCCACACAGTAACTGTCATTCTTGTCAACTCCTCATGATTCAACACATCCATCATGGGAAACAACTAGGCACGTGATGAAGGTTCGGACGTAGCAGTCACGTGTTTCAGAAGATCATGGTCAACTAAAGCCCAAACACATCTCGCCATGTTGCACGCGAGGAGGCTGTGTCTCCTAGAATCTTGCGCCCGGAAAGGAAAACATTCTTTATGGATTTTCTTTTGAAACAACTTCACGGATTCCAAACAAAACAATTTTTGGTTTGGAAAACAGAGATAAAAACAGAGGAAAGAGAGGTGGGTCGGCCCAGTTGGAGACGTGTCCGGTCAGGTCGGTGACTGAGTTGGGGTCCGAGTATGTCTAGGGGTTTCGTTCCGTTCCTCTCTGTCTATATATAAATCGCGCGAGATCGACCCTCCTCCCCCAATCGATCAAAACCAGCAAACCAATCCACACGAGTCGAGGGGCAATGGCCATCCAGTGCGTCGCCGAGTCCGACCCGGCTGCCGGTGCAAAGAATCGCATGCCCACGGAGTTCGTCAGTTGGATCCTGGCCATGCCGATAGACAAGCCCGACGACATAGTCATGCCCTCCTTCCTCGAGGGCGAGAAGAACATGGCGGAGATCCTGGGGGTGACGGAGGAATGGCTCGAGGATAAGAGGCAGGTGTACAGGGATGCCGCCCTCCGTGTCCAGAGGCTCCATGCCAGCTTTCTGAAGTATCAGGTGGAGTCCTTGAGAAGGGCTACGTGGAGGTGGACGACGACTACTTCGAGCACCAGGCCGAGGTCGGGGAAAAGATGAGGGCGTATTGGGAGGAGTTGCAGAAGAAGCGAGGCCCCACTCTCACGTACGTCGCGGACTACAGCGAGTACGATCTTCCCTATGACTTCGAGGAGCAGGCGACGCGCTTGGTCGATCTGTGAAGGAAACTGCAGACTGGACGAACAGCATGCTTGAATTGAATTCAGCTGACAAGATTGATTCGTCTGTCATATCTCTGTCTATCTAGCTACTATAGATATCTACTACGAGTAGTATTAAGTTACCATGCTAGTACAGTATTTAACAATCCATCATCCGTGCTGACAAGATTATGTGTGTTTTTAAGTCCTCGCCGTCTCCAGTTGATGCTCTTCCTACCATGCATCACGTGCACTGACGTGACAGCGCTTGCACCATTGTCTAATTAAGATCCTGCCAATGATCCACCTTAACTTTGTAACTAAGCGTTGCCGTCCATCGTCAGCATGATGGCCCTACACAATGACATGGTGTGGAAGCCTTGGTGATGACGTGGCCTACATGATGTCAAACACACCGAGACGCTCCTTGAGGCATCAGTTAAAGCAACTTCAACACACCAACTTATCCACGCGTGTCCGTTTGTGTTGCGGGTCTTGTGGGGTTTTAGCATGATGAATTCTCGATTGTCTACTACAACAAGTTTTGTACGGTTCCGATGAGGAAGAGGATGATGATGGCTGCGCGCCTTCAACTAGCTCTAGTGCTTATAGTCGTTATTAAATGGTCTAATCGAATGTAACTTTTATTTTTCCTAGTGTTCCTTGTACTATCATGACATGTGATAAATAAGGGGTCCCGATATTCACCAAACGTGTGGCATCTTAGACATGTGCCCACACGCCCTGTATGGGATAATCAGGAGGCAACCCGCCTCCCACACGGGTTATGTGTGGGCGAATATGAGAATTGCCCACACATGTGGACGCAACTACTTCGTGCCACATGCCCAATAACTACTACTCATCCTCATCCCGTGCGTGTGGCATGAAGCAAATCTGGCCAGCCACGTACGCGTAACTGCAGTTGCCATCTAGCAACGAATCATAGTTGCCATCTATGTTTACCTAGTTGCCACGTACGCGCAACTACAATTGCCATCTAACAACGTACGAGCGTTGTGTGGGCGAACATGGACTAAGTGGTGACCGTGTGGGCAGAAACTGGTTCGTCCACACGACACAGCTGGCAACCGCCTGTTGCGGGTCATGTGGGCGAACTTTTGAACGCCCACACACACAATGATGCCTACGTGGCACTGGAATTCTAACAGATTCCTTTAGGATTCGTGTAAAATAGAATCAAAGGATCAACACGTGTGGGCGAAGTGCAAACATGCCACACGTGTGGACGTTATCATTTAGGTAAACAAGATTAGAAACTTTTCAAGAAAAAGAGACGATGGGACACTGATCTTTGCCGTGGTGCCCTAGTTCATCGCCGCCACCGGTACAATTTCGATGGGACATGGACCTTTGCTGCGGTACCCTAGTTCGTCCGCCGCCACTGGTACTTTCTTTCCATCTAAAACTCGTAGAGTAACTGCTAGCGCAGGCGTGGCGTCGGCTGTTTGAGGTCAACAGGCGTCCAAAAAAGAAGGACGCCGATAACTGCCACACGTGTGACACAATGGACACTCGCCCACACGATCCTGTGTGGCATACCCATCAGGCAGCCCACACGACCCTGTGTGGGCGAATATTAAAACTGTCTACACGTGTGGCAGGAGGAGCACCCTACCACACGACTCATTCGATACGAGGAGATCGATCCCCCCGCACGAATTCTTTCGTCAGGGGGAACCCTATATCCTGCACGCCTCCACAGTAGGCCCTTTCGCTGTGAAAAAAGGAACAAAAGCCCATTGACAAAGAATTAAATGAAAAGGCCCAGATTTTATTTTTTCTGTGACAAATAAAAGCCCAGATTTTGCTCAGCTACAAAAAAAATGCCATCAACTTTGAAAATAGCATAAAATTTGCCATTCGAGTTTGACCAAACTATTTGCCACATTATATTTTTTTTAACAATGGCAAAGGTTTATAAACACATATTTAACCCCCCAATGAAATATGGCAAATCTGCCATGACCAAAAAATTCAATATTGCCATGTGAAGAAAACACAAATAGTCGAAAAATTAATGTGAAAAAAACACAAAAATTTGACAGGATAATAGAAGATAAAAATGCGATGGCATTTTTAATTAAAATTGCCATGAAAGTTTAATTAAAATTGCCGTGTTTTTCAGGAGAATTTGGTCGTGTGAGAAAAAACACAAAAAATTGAAAATCAAGTATGGACAAAAGAGATTTTCCATGGCAGATTGGTATCAACGAATTGCCATGTTTTGTATGATGAGTTTATCGTGTGTGAAAAAACACAAAAAGTTAGAAATTCAAGTATGAACAAGAAACTTGCCATGGCAGATTCGTATCAAGAATTGTCGTGTTTTGTATGATGAATTTACCGTGTGTGAGAAAAACAAAAAAAATGAAAATCAAATATGAACAAGAAAATTGCCATGGCAGATTCATATTGAAATTTGCCATGGCAGAAAAATTCATGTAAGCTAAAGTGCCATGATTTGAAAACTAAATTTTCCATGACCAATAAACTAAATTTGCGATGATTTGTTAACAAAATTTGCCATGAACCAATAAACTAAAATTTGCTATGATCAATAAACCAAATTTGTATCAAAACTTGGCATGGCAGATTTGTATCAAGTATTGCCGTGTTTTGGTATGATGAATTTGCCGTACGTGTAAAACACACAAAAAGTTGAAAATCAAAAATATGATTGAGAAAATTGCCATGGCAGATTCATATCAAAACTTGCCATGGCAAATTCGTATCAAGAATTGCCGTGTGTTTGTATGATGAATTTGCCGTGTGTGAAAAAACACAAAAAGTTGAAAAATCAAGTATGAACAAGAAAATTGCCATGGGAGATTCATATCAGAACTTGCGACGACAAAAAATCGTGCAAACTAAATTTGCCATGATTCGAAAACTAGATTTGCCATGATCAATAAACTAAATTTGCCATGATTTGTAAACTAAATTTGCCATGATAAACCAAAATTGCCATGATCAATAAACTAAATTTGCCATTGTCAAAAAAATAAATTTCCATGGTTAAGTAAGAAAAAAACATAAAGATTGTCATGGGAGTGTTGCAAAAAAAATACCTACATTTGCCATGTTTAGTATACAAAAAATGTTGTGAATTTGCCATGTGAATTTAGAAAAAATGTTTCTAAGTTTGCCATGTGTAGAAAAAACTTGACATGTGAACATTACATGAAAAAAAATAAAAAATGCCATTTGACAAGTTTTAAATATTGTCATGTGAACATTCCCCATGTATTTTGCCATGTGATAATTACTAAATTTGCCATGGGATAATTAAAGTATTTGCCATGTTTGGAAAATTGCCATAGTGCTATATTTGTGTGGCCACCTCTAAAATAGTTTACGTGTTAGAATTTATATAATTTTCCATGGATGATTTGAAAGCAAAGTGTTATGAGTTTGCCATGTGCAAATATAAGAATTTGCCATGTTCGAAGATAATAGTTTGCCATGTGCTGGAACTAATTTGTAGTTGCCATGGCAACATTCTTCTGACAGATATGGCAAAAGAACGTAGAAATTTTCCATGGCAAAAGTAGAGTAAACATTTGCCATAGAAAATGAAGTAAATTGTTCATGCTACAAAGTAAATGTGCCATGTGGATAGATATTGTAAAATTTGCCATGGCAAAATAAAGTAAAATTTGCCATCTCATTAAAAAAGTTGCCATGGCTAAAAAACGTAGAAATTTGCCATGGCAAAAAGCAGAGTAAACATTTGCCATCTCATTAAAACTAAAATTGCCATGGCAAAAAAGCGTAGAAATTTTCCATGACAAAAGTAGATTAAACATTTTTCCATGGAAAATTAAGTTAATTTGCCATGCTACAAAATAAAATTGCCATGTATGTGAAAGTAAAATTTGCCATGGAGAATATTATAAAGTGTGTCATAGTAAAATAAAGTAAAATTGGCCATCTCACTAAAAGTAAAATTGCCATGGAAAAACAAAAACGTAGAAATTTGCCATGGCAAACTATTTCCTGAAACAAAGATGGTAGCTATAAAAAAGAATAGAATTTTCCATGCCACATAAATTCATATTAAAAATATTGCCATGGCAACTATTTACAGAAGCGATAGAAGATTGTAAATTTGCCATATCAAATTGATGATATTTTGCCATGGCAAAACGAAGTCTAGTCATAGTGATTTGCCATGCTATAAGAAATTAAAAGATGTCTAAAATTCATGAGAAATGAAAGAAAGAAATGAGTATGAATTATAACAAGTTGCCTTGGCAACTTGTTATAATTTTTGAGTTTCCACCGTAGCGTAGATTGACTTTACATGGCAAAAACATATTTTAGTTGACATTAACTATACATTTGGGAGTGCTATGAACTATAATTTATAAATTTGCCATGGAATTTGGTTAATTAGCATCACATCAAACTAATTAGAAAAATCTGTAAATTAACTACATATAGCATGATCGACTGAAAATTGGATCTCACAGATTTGCATCATATATATAAGAATTGAGAACAGTGCATCCCCTTCAGTGAGGTGCTGTGAAGTTACTGAAACATGTACTACATGCTTTATTACTAAAATAACTCAATCGGCAGGGTAAAAAACCGGCCTTGCAGGCAAAGAAAGTGGCCAGAATTTAGATAGTTGTGCCACCATCTTCGACCAAATATCCCATGTGCTTCTATCTCCCATTTTCCCGGACTATGCTTCGGTGCTTTAAGGCACCTGCCTTTGACATGTGGGTCCAACAGGTGGCTGGCCCACGTGTAAGTGACCCAAAGGCAGGTGCCTTTAAGGCACCCAAGCTGCGTCCCATTTTCCCAGTCATCTGAACAGAAGACATAAATAAGATGCAAATATGCATAAGCTCTTGATTAACATCATCGTCCAGCTTCCTGACTTGGTCTCGAATCCCCAAATTAGCACACAACAAAAACAAGTGCTCGTTTACCTGCGTGAGTGAAAGGTGTCTCCATCGTCATGGCTTTGGCAAAGTAGGACATCCAACTCCATGGCGGCATGTACAACAGAAACACCCTCCATGGCCTCTGCTTGACTACAGTTAACTCTGAAACACTTTTAGATGGATTGCATCGAATGGGGAACGAAGAATTGAGGCGAAATCGATAAAAGCTTGTGGCACCTCACGTACCACTGAAGAACTGTGAGAAACTTGAAAGGAAGCACCACAGTCTCTTGCGGCGCCTGACAGGGATCCCCTCTATGGGAGACGAACCCCGTGAGCCTGGTGTCGATGGCGTCGCGCAGCCATGGCGCCACCGCAGCTCGACCCTGCCGCCCCACCAACTCCGACCAGCAACGCCGCCGCGACCTGGCTCTCCAAACCAAATCCATCCAATTCGCCGAAGCCCAGGCGTGCACAGCCTCACCAACTCCCTATTGTCTTCCCCATCCTCCTCCTAAGCTCGGCTTGGGCGGCAACGGCGAGCTCGGAGGGGACCCGGGAAGCAGGACGACGACCTTCGGCGTGATTCCGGCCAGATCCGCCCCGTGCACCACCGACAACACCTGCTACATCGCCGGCTGATTTCCTTCGGCGCTCCTCTGCTCCGAGATGCTAGGGGCCGCGGGCCGCCGCGGTTGCCGGCGCATCCGCGAGCACCGACAATAGCACATTTCGTCGAGCTCAGCGGCGAGCCTCGCCATCTGCCGCTCCACGACCACCTCCCATCACGCATACACTCAATCTCGCGCCAGAAATCCGTGGACCGTGTGATGCGGAGCATCCCATGTACACTCCGACTACTCTCCAAACCCCAAGAGGACATATGACGAGACCTCAAACATAAGCCATGGGACACAAGGTGAACTCGCTCCTCTCCGAACCGTCACTTTCCACATGTAAGACATGGTTACTACCTTAAATGTATGTGCTATGCATGACCAGGAACAAGGAGGAAGACCATGGACAAGACGGCGAGGACACCGACCGTGAAGTTCAAGGAGGCGATCTGCCCAGCCTGGAAGGACCGGAACAACCGCCCAACAACCGCCCGAGCGGTACAACCGGTCGACTACCGCCCAACAACCGGCCACCTTTCTGTGATCGTGCGGTGCAAGGCCGGTACTGCACCGGATGTACCGGTAATTACCAAATGACCGGTACTACCGCCCCGAAGACCGGTACAACCGCTGGCCCCTCCGACGTCCATCTCCAGAAGCCAGCGCCTGACCTCCCAGCGGTAGTACTGCATTCGCGTCCGGTACATCCGCCCTGCATGAGTTACCAGCGGTACAACCGCCCCTGTGACCGGTACAACCGGCCTGTCTGCGCACAGTGTAACGGGCCAAGCCCATGTACCCCTTCGCCCTCACTTACCCCTTCGTGGCTCTAGACTATATATACTCCTCCACCCCCTCCTAGTTAGGGTTAGCTTTGGTTTAGCTCATGTTTGTGTGAGAGCCTTGCTCATCCACTTGGTTACTTCTCCTCGGAGTTCAGGACCTCTACGGAGAAGATCCCCCAAGCGGATTCAAGACCCCCTTCTAGGATGGACCCCATCAAGACCTCCTCTCGGAGAAGAACGGCTACTCGTGTATCCTTACCTTTGTTGATTGTGGATCATATGTATCTCTTTGTGTTCGGCGATCTAGCACTTGTGTGATTGATTCCTTGTTGGTTGAGTGATCTCTCTCTCGTTTCCTCCGTGTTTCCCTTTGTTCTTCCGCGTGTTCTTCGTGATTCCCCGTAGGATCCACTCCAAACGTGAAAGATCGTCCACATAGGGTTCCGCCCTACATCATCTTGGTATCATGAGCCACGTTGATCACGTTTTTGGAGCCCCTACCCCGTGTTTTCTAGCTTGATTTTGTTGTTTTCGTCCTAAATCCGAAAATCCCCCCCAAAAATAGCCCCAATTTTTTTTGTGATTTGTTAGTGTGATGATGTTTTGTTGATTTTGATCCATGGATTTGCTTGGTTTCAAGTGGATCTAGCATCTCCCCAAGTTTCCCCATCTTTCCTCCACAAAATCCATCCAATTTTGACCCCGAAATCACCCATTCCCGCCCCAAAAATCGCGCCCCGTTTCGATCTGCGAAAAATCCCGACACGAGCGGTACTACCGCCCCTCCGAGCGGTACTACCGCTGAGTACCTCAAGCGGTACTACCGCCCTCCCAAGCGGTACTACCGCAGCGTTCCGAGTTTCACCGTTTTGCCCATAACTTCCACACCCGGAGTCTGATTTTCGCGTTCTTTAGCTCGTTGAGTAGCTATTGACATCCTCTATCCCTCTAGATAGGTTCCAACACCATTTGACTCCATCAAATTTTTGGAACTTTGGCATCTTTGCCTAGGGCTTCCATCACATCATCCGCATAACCACCACCGACTTCCGCAACCTAACCAATTTTGTTCCCCATTGTATATGTGGTTGTTTGAGTTGTGATTTGAGTCTCCTAAGGTGTTTAGGCTACTTAGGGACAGTTTCTTCTTCATCAACCACCACCACCACCACCACTTCCACATAACCTTGCCCACCATACACTTCCGACAACCCAACTTAACCCAATTGTTGATTGAGCTTTTTCGAGTTGTGGCTTGTGTCTCCTAAGGTGTTTCGGCTACTTAGGGACCGTGTGCTTCCAACTCTTACACCGTGTATAGCCCATCATCCGACTTCCGCATTGCCAAGTGCACACTACCACCGCTTTCCGCTACCACCATTTTGACACTTGACGTGTGAGATTTTGAGTTCGCGGTTTTTCCGTTTCCTAAGGTGTTTCGGCTACTTAGGGACGAGACTCCATCATCTTGGTTTCTACATCAAGAACACCGCCACTCATCATCGCCGGACGGTAACCTCCATATCATCTTGGTATCGTGGTATCCCTCCATTGTATATTCCCCTTGCCATTGCATTGTTAACCTCTAGCCCATTTTGCGTTACTTGCCTATCGAGACTAGCCATTTGAGTATTGCCGGCAACGTTACTTGTGCACATTAGTGATCATTGATCTACACCATCCATTGCATACATACCATATCATATTGGTATCATATCATCCATTGTGTCACAATATCGTTCCCGCATATACACAATAGCTATCTTGGTTTGTGCATTGTGCAAAAGTGGCCATACATACAAAAAAAAGAGAGAATAAGCTTTTAAGCAAAGAAAAAGAGAGAACAAAGAGCTTGTAAGCAAGTGCCATAGCATCATACCACATTGCATATAAGATTGTCATATCCGATCATCTTGGATCAAACACTGGGAACCATACATGCATAACATACTTGGAATAGAAAGTTTATCCTTTTGCATCTTATAGGTTGTGCACAAGTGTCGTATCCGCCTATTGAGCAATCGTGCTAGCGTCTCTCTTGAGTTGTGCAACACGAGCGTTTTGGTGGATTCCACATTTTGAGCTCATTCCTTGGTTGCACGACCCCATTTATCTATCCGTGTGCCATCCTTTGCTATTGGTCTACTTGTTTCTCTTGCAAATTTGTGAATCTCTTTCAACATTATTGACTCTTGCTAACATTTTGCATCAAATTTTTGTGCCACTATCCTCACCGAGCTCCACCATAAGCCTTACTTGTGTAGGTGTGAGAACCGACAAGAATTGGTACCAATTGTGCTATTTCCTTGTTACACATTTGAGTGATCATTGATCCATCTTCAACATCGGTCAAGGTACATTGGTATAAGTTCTTCTCTTTCTCCCACTCATATTTGCTCGAGTCTTGTGATGGATAGGCAAGGCATTTCCTCTCCGGTCTACGACAACAACGACGGCGTGAACAACTACATCACCAAAGCATCTATCTTCGATCTACAACGACAAGTGCAAGGCGCACAATCAAGATTGCGAGAGCGCATCGAGAACATCTCCATCGACATTCGTCACTCCGAAGCAAGGAGAAGGGACTACATCGACAAGAAGCTTGCCGCACATAAAGAAGAGCAAGATGCAAGGATGGAGGAGATTCGAACCTTGCTCAAGTCGACTTCCCCTTCATCTTCTTCAAGAAGGCGACATTCAAGCCACAAGTCTTCGGAGCGCGAAAAAGATGCAAGTGCAAATCGTCCTCGTCCACATCTCCATGGCGACCACCATCACGTTCGTGATCCACATCGTCATGAAGGGCAAGTCACCTCCAAGCATCATGTGCACGACGACGACGAACGACATCTACTACAAGCTCAAGTGCGACAACGACACCATCAACATGAAGATGCTCCACAAGCGCAAATACACAAGTCCCAACAAGCCCTACCTCACGCCAAGTCCAAGCTTCATGAGCATAAGAGAAGACCGCGAGACGACCACCACCAAGACGGTGCTACGACTAAAACAACCACTTCGGCATCTTCGCCAAGTGATATCAAGGCATCTTCGCCTTTGGACGTACGACATCTTTGCCTACTTCCCGTGAGTTCGCCTACATCGACAACTTCAACAACAAGGCGACCACCTACGAGTGAGGGCGACACTTCCATCTTCGGAAGCCCCTTAAGGAAGATGGCCGAGCATGGGACATTCCCTTCGGTCATGGAGACGAGCTATGAGGTGCCACATCATATGGACCTCCAACACCAAGACGGTGACAAGACGGTCGAGCAAGGGCCATCCCCTTCGACCACGGCGACGAGCGCCAATTTCTTCTACAACATGAAGACGACGCCCATTTTGGACTCATACTCCGAGTCAAGCTACGCGACCGCGCATGGAGACACTTGCACCTACACCTCTCCGACACCCACATATGTTGAGCTGCCCCATTTTTCATGTGAGGAGAGCCACCACCCCATAAGAGAGATGAGTGACTCCACCATACGTGACATTGAGAGCATTTCCTATGAGAGGATGAGTGTGACCACCACTAGCCCCACAAATGAGAGCATGCCACACATCCTATGTGAGGTTGAGCGCCATTTGAGTGACTCCACCAACCATACGAGTGAGAGCATCATATTAGGAGTGAGTGAGCCACAACACTTAGTGAGTGAGGTAGTTGACACGGCATGTGAGGCCACCATGATTTCTAACGACTTAACCTCTACTCCTAGTGTGTTTTCTTCTTTGGTGCTAGGTCTCCTACATGATGACATGCCTATCCTCGACGAGTCCATCCCTCCAAAGGGAATACCGATGGCCATGGTGGACAATGATGCACCCCCACATGGTTCCATCAAGATGAAGATGACAACGAGACGATCTTCAACACTTCATCTACAACACATGAGCGATGCTCCTACGGTAACATAGGTGATGGTGCTTCTCTTGTCCCACTAGTGGACTCTCTTGACATCGATTGCTCCCATGATGTTGACCCACCTATTACCATGCTTCATGCTAGTGAAACTTCTTTATGCCTTGACTTACCTATTTATGATGAATATGATGATGAGCATGTTGAGTTGCCTAGTTGTGATGCTATGCTTCATAGGATATCTTGTGAAAATTCTATTGGTCACTTCATGTTTGACAATCCATTGAACTTGTCATATCCTATGAGTGAGATCTCCCATATTGAATCATTAAAATCTCAACATAGTAACTATGCATACCCCATTAAAATCAATCCCATTTGCACTTATGGCATAGATGACGAGATGATGGTCATTGGCTTTTGTTTTTCATGTGATGATATTGCCATGCTTCCTTTACATGATTTGCGCAATTCATCTACTATGTCATGCCATGATCACATTGTTCCAAATATGCTTTGTTTTGGATGTTGTCAATATTCTCCATGTGATGTTTCCATTAATGCTCATGAGGAGACCCCCATAGTTTCCTCATACATGTTTGGAGATTTTGATTCATCCCATCCTTTGCATGATTTCCATGATTGCTTGCACCATATGCATTCCATGAATAACAATGCTATAGATATTTCCCATGATGCATTACACAATTTGAATCTCCATTATGCTATACATAACAACAAACCTATCATGATGGATGACATGTTTCTATATCACGCATCTCATTTATTTGAGCATTGGATATTTGGTGCTAACCGACACAAGCACGTATGCATCATGATGGATGATGCATACATCTACCACGCACACACAATTTTTCCTTTGTCTTTGTTTTGTGTAGGTACTCACGTATACTCGTCAACCTCTCAAGCCCAAGAGTTGATGAAACGAGCTCTTGAGAGCAACGATGCTTTGGGATCCCGTGGACTATCCTTACCACCGTTCCCTTTGCACAAGGACTACGCGCATCTCTTTTACTTGTCCCTCACACGGCCATGGGCTATATATCACTTGTCGCTTCATGCTCATCTTACCGTGTTCACTTTGCATGCTATGCTTGCCTCTATGCCTTTGCCATGCAATTGTGACCCTTGCTTGCATCTACCCATGATTGACCCTATGTGTATTTGCATGCTTGGTGGAGATCCTTGTTGCTATTGCCATGTTTGTCATGTGCCCCATGCTATTGATGCTATTTTGCTCATATCTTGCCTTTATGCTTGTGAAATGTCATGTGCATTTTGTATGCCCACTATTTGCACACATGACATGCTTGCCATGATTCCTTCTAGTACGTTGAATCTTCGCACTACTAGCTTGCTTGACTTGATCTCTATGATTGCTTGCTATGTTGCATCACCCATGTTCCACTATCACTTGCTTTCTTGGGTTGATGACATATATGTTCATGCCTCTCACATGATATATCTTGTTTATTGTCGCTTGCCTCCTATAGTTGCCTCTATGCTTAATGATCTTGGAGACTTGGACACTTCACTTGTGATGCATGCTTGCTTGTTTAAGCCTATTGTCCTTGGTTGTTCTTGCATCATATGCCTCCATACTATGACACACTCCCTTGTGCTTTCTTATGATGAGCATGATGCATACACTTGTTGGGTATCTTACCACTCGAATGATAGGTTTTGCATTTCTGCTAACCTCATTTGTTTTTCCGAGTGTTTGTCATGTCCTTTCATTTTGGAGGTTTCACAAGGCGATGCCGTTATGCGACAACTTGGTCATGCGAAGGCATACACGATGTGCAACACCAACATTTGCGAGAATCTACTAAATGTTTGGGGAACGTAGTAATTTCAAAAATTTTCCTACGATCACGCAAGATCATGGTGATGCATAGCAACGAGATGAGAGTGTTGTCTACGTACCCTCGTGAGACCAGCAACGAAGCGTTGACATAGCGTAGAGGAAGTAGTCGTACTTCTTCCCGATCCAACCGATCCAAGTACCGAGCGTCACGGCACCTCCGAGTTCTGCACACGTTCAGCTCGATGGCGTCCCTCGAACTCCGATCCAGCCGAGTGTTGAGGAGAGTTTCGTCGAGACGACGGCGTGGTGGCGATGATGATGTTCCACCGCGCAGGGCTTCGCCTAAGCTCCGCAACGGTATATTCGAGGTGTAGTTTAGTGGAAGGGGCACCGCACACGGCTAAGGAACGATCTCAATGATCAACTTGTGTGTCATGGGGTGCCCCTGCCCTGTATATAAAGGAGGGAAGGGGAGGGGCTGGCCGGCCAAGGAGAGGTGCGCCAGGTGTCCTACTCCTACTAGGAGTAGGATTCCCCCAAATCCTAGTCCAACTAGGTTTCCCCAAGTGGGAAGGAGAGAGAGAGGCGCCTTCTCCTAGTCCTAATAGGACTAGGGAAGGGGGAAGGTCTGACCAGCACTATGGCCCCCTTTTCTTTCCCACTAAGGCCCATCAAGGCCCATTGACCCCGGAGGTTCCGTAACCCCGGTACTCGTAAAATTCCCAATTTCACCCGGAGTGATTCCGAGTCCAAACATAGGCTTCCAATATATCAATCTTTATGTCTCGACCATTTGAGACTCCTCGTCATGTCCGTGATCTCATCCGGGACTCGAACAACCTTCGGTACATCAATATCATATAAACTCATAATAAGCATCATCGAAGCGTTAAGCGTGCGGACCCTACGGGTTCGAGAACTATGTAGACATGACCGAGACACCTCTCGGTCAATAACCAATAGCGGGACCTGGATGCCCATATTGGCTCCTACATATTCTACGAAGATCTTTATCGGTCGACCGCATAACAACATCGTTGTTCCTTTGTCATCGGTATGTTACTTGCCCGAGATTCGATCGTCGGTATCCAATATCTAGTTCAATCTCGTTCTTGGCAAGTCTCTTTTCTCGTTCCGTAATACATCATCTCACAACTAACACATTTAGTTGCAATGCTTGCAAGGCTTATGTGATGTGCATTACCGAGAGGGCCCAGAGATACCTCTCCGACAATCGGAGTGACAAATCCTAATCTCGAAATATGCCAACCCAACATGTACCTTCGGAGACACCTGTAATGTACCTTTATAATCACCCGATTACGTTGTGACGTTTGGTAGCACCCAAAGTGTTCCTCGGGCAAGCGGGAGTTGCATAATCTCATAGTCATAGGAACATGTATAAGTCATGAAGAAAAGCACTAGCAACAAACTATACGATCAGGTGCTATGCTAATGGAATGGGTCATGTCAATCAGATCATTCAACCAATGATGTGATCCCGTTAATCAAATAACAACTCCTTGTTCATGGTTAGGAAACATAACCATCTTTGATTAACGAGCTAGTCAAGTAGAGGCATACTAGTGACACTCAGAGGTTTATGTATTCACACATGTATTATGTTTCCGGTTAATACAATTCTAGCATGAATAATAAACATTTATCATGATATAAGGAAATAAATAATAACATTATTATTGCCTCTAGGGCATATTTCCTTGATCTCCCACTTGCACTAGAGTCAATAATCTAGATTACACAAGTAATGATTCTAACACCCATGGAGTCTTGGTGCTGATCATGTTTTGCTCGTGGAAGAGGCTTAGTCAGCGGGTGCGCAACATTCAGATCCGTATGTATCTTGCATATCTCTATGTCTCCCACCGGACCAAATCCGGATGGAGTTGAAGCGTCTTTTGATGTGCTTGGTTCTCTTGTGAAATCTGGATTCCTTTGCCAAGGCAATTGCACCGATATTGTCACAAAAGATTTTCATTGGACCCGATACACTAGGTACAACACCTAGATCGGTTATGAACTCCTTCATCCAGACTCCTTCATTAGCTGCTTCGAAGCAGCTATGTACTCAACTTCACATGTAGATCCCATAGCGACGCTTTGTTTGGAACTGCACCAACCGACAGCTCCACCGTTTAATGTAAATACGTATCCGGTTTGCGATTTAGAATCGTCCGGATCAGTGTCAAAGCTTGCGTCGGCGTAACCGTTCTGACGAGCTCTTTGTCACCGCCATAAATGAGAAACATATCCTTAGTTCTTCTCAAGTACTTAAGGATGTTCTTGACCGCTGTCCGATGATCCACTCTGGATTACTTTGGTACCTGCTGCTAAACTTACAGCAAGGCACACATCAGGTCTGGTACACAGCATTGCATACATGATAGAGCCTATGGCTGAAGCATAGGAACATCTTTCATTTTCTCTCTATCTTCTGCGGTGGTCGGGCATTGAGTCTTACTCAACTTCACACCTTGTAATACCGGCAAGAACCCTTTCTTTGCCTGATCCATTTGAACTTTTTCAAAACTTTATCAAGGTATGTGCTTTGTGAAAGTCCTATTAAGCGTCTTGATCTATCTCTATAGATCTTAATGCCCAATATGTAAGCAGCTTCACCGAGGTCTTTCATCGAAAAACTCTTATTCAAGTATCCCTTTATGCTATCCAGAAATTCTATATCATTTCCGATCAATAATATGTCATCCACATATAATATCGAAATGCTACTGAGCTCCCACTCACTTTCTTGTAAATCAGGCTTCTCCAAAAGTCTATAAAACCAAATGCTTTGATCACACTATCAAAGCGTTTATTCCAACTCGAGAGGCTTGCACCAGTCCATAAATGGATCGCTGGAGCTTGCACACTTTGTTAGCTTCCTTTGGATCGACAAAACCTTCGGTTGCATCATATACAACTCTTCTTCCGAAATCCATTCAGGAATGCAGTTTTAACATCCATTTGCCAAATTTCATAATCATAAAATGCGGCAATTGCTAACATGATTCGGACGAACTTAAGCATCGCCACTGGTGAGAAGGTCTCATCGTAGTCAATCCCTTGAACTTGTCGAAAACCTTTTGCAACAAGTCGAGCTTTATAGACGATAACATTACCATCAGCGTCAGTCTTCTTCTTGAAGATCCATTTATTCTCAATTGCTTGCCGATCATCGGGCAAGTCAACCAAAGTCCACACTTTGTTCTCATACATGGATCCCATCTCAGATTTCATGGCCTCAAGCCATTTTGTGGAATCTGGGCTCACCATCGCTTCTTCATAGTTCGTAGGTTCATCATGTTCCAAATAACATGACTTCCAAAATAGGATTACCGTACCACTCAGTGCGGATCTTGCTCTGGTTGATCTCTGAAGTTCTGTAGAAACTTGATCTGAAGTTTCATGATCATCATCATTAGCTTCTTCCTATTTGGTGTAGGTGTCACGAAACTGTTTTACGTGATGTACTACTTCTCAATAAGGGAGTAGATACAGATTATCTCATCAAGTTCTACTTTCCTCCCACTCACTTCTTTCGTGAGAAACTCTTTCTCCAAAAGTTTCCGAATTTAGCAACAAAAATCTTGCCTTCGGATCTGTGATAGAAGGTGTACCCAACTGTCTCCTTTGGGTATCCTATGAAGACACATTTCTCCGATTTGGGTTCGAGCTTATCAGGTTGAAGCTTTTCACATAAGCATCGCAGCCCCAAACTTTCAGAAGCGACAACTTTGGTTTCTTGCCAAACCACAGTTCATAAGGCGTCGTCTCAGCGGTTTAGATGGTGCCCTATTTAAAGTGAATGTAGCCGTCTCTAAAGCATAACCCCAAAGCGATAGCGGTAAATCAGTAAGAGACATCATAGATCGCACCATATCTAATAAAATACGATTCTGACGTTCGGACACACCATTACGTTGTGGTGTTCCGGTGGCGTAAGTTGCGAAACTATTCCGCATTGTTTCAAATGTAGGCCAAACTCGTAACTCAAATATTCTCCTCCACGATCAGATCGTAGAAACTTTATTTTCTTGTTACGATGATTTTCCACTTCACTCTGAAATTCTTTGAACTTTTCAAATGTTTCAGACTTGTGTTTCATTAAGTAGATATACCCATATCTGCTCAAATCATCTGTGAAGGTGAGAAAATAACGATATCCGCCGAGCCTCAACATTCATTGGACCACATACATCGGTATGTATGATTTCCAATAAATCTGTTGCTCTCTCCATAGTTCGGAGAAGCGGTGTTTTAGTCATCTTGCCCATAAGGCACGGTTCGCAAGTGCCAAGTGATTCATAATCAAGTGACTCCAAAAGTCCATCGGTATGGAGTTTCTTCATGCGCTTTACACCGATATGACCTAAGCGGCAGTGCCACAAATAAGTTGCACCATCATTATCAACTCTGCATCTTTTGGTTTCAACATTATGAATATGTGTATCACTACTATCAAGATTAAGTAAAAACAAACCATTCTTCAATGGTGCATGACCATAAAAGATATTATTCATATAAATAGAACAACCATTATTCTCTGATTTAAATGAATAACCGTCTCGCATCAAACAAGATCCAGATATAATGTTCATGCTCAACGCTGGTACTAAATAACAATTATTTAGGTCTAATACTAATCCCGAAGGTAGATGTAGAGGTAGCGTGCCAACTGCGATCACATCGACTTTGGAACCATTTCCCACGCGCATTGTCACCTCGTCCTTAGCCAATCTTCGCTTAATCCGTAGCCCCTGTTTCGAGTTGCAAATATTAGCAACAGAACCAGTATCAAATACCCAGGTGCTACTGCGAGTATTAGTAAGGTACACATCAATAACATGTATATCACATATACCTGTGTTAACCTTGCCATCCTTCTTATCCGCCAAATACTTGGGGCAGTTCCGCTTCCAGTGACCAGCCTGCTTGCAATAGAAGCACTCAGTTTCAGGCTTAGGACCAGACTTGGGTTTCTTCTCTTGATTAGCAACTTGCTTGCCGCTCTTTTTGAAGTTTCCCTTTTTCTTTCCTTTGCCCTTTTTCTTGAAACTAGTGGTTTTGTTAACCATCAACACTTGATGCTCCTTTTTGATTTCTACCTCCGCGGCTTTCAGCATCGCGAAGAGCTCGGGCATTGTTTTGGTCATCCCTTGCATATTATAGTTCATCACGAAGCTCTTGTAGCTTGGTGGCAGTGATTGGAGAATTCTGTCAATTACGCAATCATCCGGAAGATTAACTCCCGGTTGAATCAAGTGATTGTTATATCCGGACATTACGAGTATATGCTCACTGACAGAACCGTTCTCCTCCATCTTACAGCTATAGAACTTATTGGAGACTTCATATCTCTCAATCCGGGCATTCGCTTGGAATATTAACTTCAACTCCTGGAACATCTCATATGCTCCATGGTGTTCAAAACGACGTTGAAGTCCCGGTTCTAAGCCGTAAAGCATGGCACTGCTGAACTATAGAGTAGTCATCAGCTTTGCTTTGCAGACGTTCACAACTTCGGCGCAGCCCTTGCACCAGGCCGGCACCTAACGGTGCTTCGGGGCGTAATTCTTACGTGCAGCAATAAGGATAATCCTCAAATTCGGACCCAGTCCGTGTAATTGCTGCCATCATCTTTCAACTTTGCTTTCTCAAGGAACGCATTAAAATTCAACGGAACAACAGCACGAGCCATCTATCTACACATCATAGACAAGCAAGATACTATCAGGTACTAAGTTCATGATAAATTTAAGTTCAATTAATCATATTACTTAAGAACTCCCACTTAGAAAAATATCCTCAATTCTCTAAGTGATTGCGTGATCCATATCAACTACACCATGACCGATCATCACGTGTGATGGAGTAGTTTCAATGGTGAACATCAATATGTTGATCATATCTACTATATGATTCACGCTCGACCTTCGGTCTCCGTGTTCCGAGGTCATATCTTATATGCATAGCTCGTCAAGTATAACCTGAGTATTCTGCGTGTGCAACTGTTTTGCACCCGTTGTATTTGAACGTAGAGCCTATCACACCCGATCATCACGTGGTGTCTCAGCACGAAGAACTTTCATAGCGGTGCATACTCGGGAGAACACTTCTTGATAATTTAGTAAGGGATCATCTTATAATGCTACCGTCAATCAAAGCAAAATAAGATGCATAAAGGATTAACATCACATGCAATCAATATAAGTGATATGATATGGCCATCATCATCTTGTGCTTGTGATCTCCATCTCCGAAGCACCGTCATGATCACCATCGTCACCGGTAGCGACACCTTGATCTCCATCGTAGCATCGTTGTCGTCTCGCCAACTATTGCTTCTCGACTATCGCTACTTCCTTAGTGATAAAGTAAAGCAATTACATGGCGTTGCATTTCATACAATAAGCGACAACCATATGGCTCCTGCCGATTGCCGATAACTCGGTTACAAAACATGATCATCTCATACAATAAAATATAGCATCACGTCTTGACCATATCACATCACAACATGCCCTGCAAGAACAAGTTAGGCGTCCTCTACTTTGTTGTTGCAAGTTTTACGTGGCTGCTACGGGCTGAGCAAGAACCGTTCTTACCTACGCATCAAAACCACAGCGATACTTCGTCAAATAGACTCCGTTTAACCTTCTCAAGGACCGGGCGTAGTCACACTCGATTCAACTAAAGTGAGAGAGCAGACACCGCCGGTCACCTTTAAGCAACGAGTGCTCGGGCGGTGAAACCAGTCTCGCGTAAGCGTCTGGCGTAATGTCGGTCCGGGCGCTTCATCTCACAATACCGCTGAACCAAAGTATGACATGCTGGTAGGCAGTATGACTTGTATCGTCCACAACTCACTTGTGTTCTACTCGTGCACATGACATCAACGCATAAAACCAGGCTCGGATGCCACTGTTTGGGGGCGTAGTAATTTCAAAATTTTCCTACGATCACGCAAGATCATGGTGATGCATAGCAACGAGATGAGAGTGTTGTCACGTACCCTCGAGACCAGCAGCGGAAGCGTTGACATAGCGTAGAGGAAGTAGTCGTACTTCTTCCCGATCCAACCGATCCAAGTACCGAGCGTCACGGCACCTCCGAGTTCTGCACATGTTCAGCTCGATGGCGTCCCTCGAACTCCGATCCAGCCGAGTGTTGAGGAGAGTTTCGTCGACCTGACGGCGTGGTGGCGATGATGATGTTCCACGGCGCAGGGCTTCGCCTAAGCTCCGCAGCGGTATATTCGAGGTGTAGTTTAGTGGAAGGGGCACCGCACACGGCTAAGAGCGATCTCAATGATCAACTTGTGTGTCATGGGGTGCCCCTGCCCTGTATATAAAGGAGGGAAGGGGAGGGGCTGGCCGGCCAAGGAGAGGTGCGCCAGGTGTCCTACTCCTACTAGGGTAGGATTCCCCCAAATCCTAGTCCAACTAGGTTTCCCCAAGTGGGAAGGGAGAGAGAGAGGCGCCTTCTCCTAGTCCTAATAGGACTAGGGAAGGGGGAAGGTGCGACCAGCACTATGGCCCCTTTCTCTTTCCCACTAAGGCCCATCAAGGCCCATTGACCCCGGGAGGTTCAGTAACCCCGGTACTCGGTAAAATTCCCAATTTCACCGGAGTGATTCGAGTCAAACATAGGCTTCCAATATATCAATCTTTATGTCTCGACCATTTCGAGACTCCTCGTCATGTCCGTGATCTCATCCGGGACTCGAACAACCTTGGTACATCAATATCATATAAACTCATAATAACTGTCATCGAAGCGTTAAGCGTGCGGACCCTACGGGTTCGAGAACTATGTAGACATGACCGAGACACCTCTCGGTCAATAACCAATAGCGGGACCTGGATGCCCATATTGGCTCCTACATATTCTCGAAGATCTTTATCGGTCAGACCGCATAACAACATCGTTGTTCCCTTTGTCATCGGTATGTTACTTGCCCGAGATTCGATCGTCGGTATCAATATCTAGTTCAATCTCGTTCTTGGCAAGTCTCTTTTCTCGTTCCGTAATACATCATCTCACAACTAACACATTTAGTTGCAATGCTTGCAAGGCTTATGTGATGTGCATTACCGAGAGGGCCCAGAGATACCTCTCCGACAATCGGAGTGACAAATCCTAATCTCGAAATATGCCAACCCAACATGTACCTTCGGAGACACCTGTAATGTACCTTTATAATCACCCGATTACGTTGTGACGTTTGGTAGCACCCAAAGTGTTCCTCGGGCAAGCGGGAGTTGCATAATCTCATAGTCATAGGAACATGTATAAGTCATGAAGAAAAGCACTAGCAACAAACTATACGATCAGGTGCTATGCTAATGGAATGGGTCATGTCAATCAGATCATTCAACCAATGATGTGATCCCGTTAATCAAATAACAACTCCTTGTTCATGGTTAGGAAACATAACCATCTTTGATTAACGAGCTAGTCAAGTAGAGGCATACTAGTGACACTCTGTAGGTTTATGTATTCACACATGTATTATGTTTCCGGTTAATACAATTCTAGCATGAATAATAAACATTTATCATGATATAAGGAAATAAATAATAACATTATTATTGCCTCTAGGGCATATTTCCTTCACTAAAGGTGACCTCTTTCCATTTGAGCCATCCTCAAATACACATATTGGATGGGCCATTCTTTCATAGTTGTTTCCTTCTTGTTGTCTACATGATACATCTATTGGATGGAGGACCGACATTGGAGATTGGCTACATGGACCTTCACATTGAGGAGCACTCACACTTATTGGATGCACCTTCAGAACTACACTCATGCCTCGACATCGAACTTTGGTACACCAACACCTCCATATTTGTTGATTGTGCTCATACATGTCATGCTCGATGGACATATCATACTCACCACAAGTTTGCACACCATGCATGGATTGACTCACATTATGCTTGTCTTGTTGCATCTATTTCCATGTCATCCATGATATATGAGCTTGTGCACTTCCTTAGCAAATTTGTTGTGATCTACCTTGATGGCATATTCATACATCATGATCATATTGTCCACCATCAATTGCATGATAACATACACATGTTGAGCATCCATTGCCATATTCATGCTATTGATAAACCATCTCATTATGACATCATTTTGCACCGTGGTTGCATTGATCATATTTACAACACATTTTGTGTGCACAATGATTGCATTTCCTCCCATGAATGCTTTGCATCTCATTCTAGATCAACTTGATAAGCTTCATGCGCTTTGTCACGACCAATCTTGCCGCACGGACTCATTCTTACATGATGGACACTTTGTGTGCGCTAACCATTGTATTTCCGAGTGTTGCTTGTGTTTGCTCTTTTTGCATGTCTCTCACTCCGTCGACACCTTGGACTACTTGGATTGCGCCATGTCTTCAACTTCGTCCAACTACAAGTCCGTCCACGACAACAGTTTCCATGGTGATGAGGATCACGATCCGAGGTCGGATCTTTCCCAAGGGGGGGGGGGGGGGAGAGATGATGCGGAGCATCCCACGTTCATCCCCATGTACACTCCGACTACTCTCCAAACCCCAAGAGGACATATGACGAGACCTCAAACATACGCCATGGGACACAAGGTGAACTCGCTCCTCTCTGAACCGTCACTTTCCACATGTGAGACATGGTTACTACCTCAAATGTATGTGCTATGCATGACCAGGAACAAGGAGGAAGACCATGGACAAGACGGCGAGGACACCGACCGTGAAGTTCAAGGAGGCGATCTGCCCAGCCTGGAAGGACCGGAACAACCGCCCAACAACTGCCCGAGCGGTACAACCGGTCGACTACCGCCCAACAACCGGCCACCTTTCTGTGATCGTGCGGTGCAAGGCCGGTACTGCACCGGATGTACCGGTAATTACCAAATGACCGGTACAACCGCTGGCCCCTCCGACGTCCATCTCCAGAAGCCAGCGCCTGACCTCCCAGCGGTAGTACTGCATTCACGTCCGGTACTTCCGCCCTGCATGAGTTACTAGCGGTACAACCGCCCCCGTGACCGGTACAACGGTCTGTCTGCGCACAGTGTAACGGGCCAAGCCCATGTACCCCTTCGCCCTCACTTACCCCTTCGTGGCTCTAGACTATATATACTCGTCCACCCCCTCCTAGTTAGCGTTAGCTTTGGTTTAGCTCATGTTTGTGTGAGAGCCTTGCTCATCCACTTGGTTACTTCTCCTCGGAGTTCAGGACCTCTACGAAGAAGATCCCCCAAGCGGATTCAAGACCCCCTTCTAGGGTGGACCCCATCAAGACCTCCTCTCGGAGAAGAACGGCTACTCGTGTATCCTTACCTTTGTTGATTGTGGATCATATGTATCTCTTTGTGTTCGGTGATCTAGCACCTGTGTGATTGATTCCTTGTTGGTTGAGTGATCTCTCTCTCGTTTCCTCCGTGTTTCCCTTTGTTCTTCCGCGTGTTCTTCGTGATTCCCCGTAGGATCCACTCCAAACGTGAAAGATCGTCCACATAGGGTTCCGCCCTACATCACCGTGGGCTTCCGCCGGAGCACGAACAAGGCTGGGGGCGGAGATCGAACCCCAGCAGCAGCCGCCCGCGCGTACTTCGTTCTCTGTTATGCCTTCCATCGCCGTCGGCCGGATCCACCTCCGCCCGCCTCAGCTCGGGGCTGCCGTCCGCCGCCGCCCGGGCTATAGTGTGTGTGACGTGCGGGTAGGTGGGGAAGAAAGGTGAGGCAGAGTGGGGGGAGAAGAACGCGAGATCGGGAGTGAGGCGTGCGGCACGGTTTGTCGCGGCCCGCACGAGGCTGTGGGATGACATGGCGACGTACAAAACTCTAAAAGTCGTGCAAAATGATCCAACGACAGATGAGGCGTTCGGGCGGGAAGTGAAGTCTGTTTTAAACCTTGAGATTGTAGAGCCAGTCGCATATAAACCCTCACCTTCAAATCCCTGAAATTTGTACCTTGTATTCACGGATCCCGGTCAATCCTAATCCTGAACCTGCCTAGACCAGTTTGACGCACTAGGAAATCAACTTTCCCGGCTGGGATCACTCTGATCTCACTAACTGCACGGGTCCACATGTCATATCCATCTTCTCTACCCGAATCTCTCTATCGCGATAGCTCTGTCTTCGTGCATCGTGACGGGCTAGCTAGCTGCAGGGCATGCCGCGGTGCATCTGTCCGTTGAGCCGCCATGGTTGAGACGAGGCCTTCGGCGAGGAGCGCGTATAGGACCTCCCTGCAGCCGGCCGTAGTAGGTATTACGGAGGACAAGCTCCAACGCGGACACGCTCACGCGAGTGGCCGGTGGCGCAAAGCTGGGTGCCTGGATAAGCAGTAGCTAAACTATCTAGCACCAAACGCTCATAGTACGTGCTAAGCAACTTAATCGATCTTGGCTTGATGATATGATCGAATCTGCGCACAACGCAGACACGCCACCATCAACTGCGACGCGTGCTGCGGGGGTTTCACGGGGACCAGCGTGTGGCCGCTCGGGATGGGCAGAGCGTGTCCATGGCGCTGTGCGTCTGCAGCTGATCCCGTCTCTTGGCCACCCCCGGCACTGCGCAAGCAAGGATACGACTGCAAGCCCGTCTTCGCGTGGCACTTGCTCGGCTCCGGCACCGTGATGCCCATGGCAATTGACAATGCTGAGGGTGAACACCTGCCGCGGCGGCTGGGTCGCGTGACTACACGCCATTATCCGCCGATGACCCGTGAGGCGCGCGTCGCTGTTCCGCCGTGTTGGTGGCGTTCAGGTGCCTGCGGTGATTTCAGGAGAGAGAGAGGGGAGCGGTTGGGAATGAAGGATGGATCTGACATGTGGGGTAAGGGTGTAAGTGGGAGGTAGACTTTCATCCCGGTCGGGATGTTTCTTTTCCCAGTGCGCCAAACTGGTCCAGGGTCCAGATTGACCGGGATAAGTGATTACAGGGTACATATTTCAGGGATTTAAAAATGAGAGTTCAATTCCGACGAGCAGTACAACTTCAAGGTTTAAAATAGATTTCACTGGGCGTTAGTACTTCCGAAAAAGAAAAAAAGAAAAGAGAAAAGAGAAAAGAGAGGCGGGCCAGCCCAGTTGGAGGCGTGTATCCAAACCAATCAGATCGAAAACAGGCGTAAACGTGAATCAACCTGTGGTTGAGTTGGTTAGGTGGTCAGTGGTATTCCCAACCCATCAGGGTTCAAATCCTGGTGCTCGCATTATTCCTGGATTTATTTTAGGATTTTCCGGCGATGCGCTTTCAGTGGGAGAAGACGTTCCCGTCGATGACGAGGCGCCTACGGTGACATAATTATAAGGATAAATGTATGCGCGTGTATATGAGCGCTTATGTCTGCACTGATGCTAAAAAAAAAAAAGAAAACTGGCGCAAACCGATCCACAGAAGTCGAGGAACGGAGAAGACAACGTCGCTGATGATCGACGCGGAGATCCAGACTGACGTCGAGCGCGCCGCCGAGTCCGACCCGCCTGCCGGCGCAGCCGGCAAGAAGAATCGCATGCCCCCCGAGCTCGTCAGTCACATCCTGGGCATGCCTATAGACAAGCCCGACGACATAGTCACGCCCTCTTTCCTCAAGGGCAACAAGGACATGCCAAGTTCCTCAAGTACCAGGTAGAGATCCGCGACGAGCTGTTTGAAAAGGGCTACGTGGAGGTGGACGACGACTACTTCGAGCAGCAGGCCGAGATCGCAGAGAAGGAGAGGGCGAGGTGGGAAGAGATGGAGAAGAAGCGAGACCCCACTCTCACATACAAGGACTACAGCGAGTACAATATTCCGTATGACTACGAGGAGCAGGCGAGGCGCCTGGTCGCTCTCTGAGGGGAACTGCATACTTGAATCCAACTGAGATCAGGTATACAGTGTGTTATTAGTACTCAAAACTAGGTCGTGTTTGGTGATCAGTTCTCTGTTGGCATGTAAAGTCGATCTGCAGTGGGTGTTTTGGTCTCCTAATTTCTAGGAGTGATACATGTTTCTCTGTTTTCTGAGTTATAATTGTTTGCAGATTATTTTGTTGAGTTCATTCTGTTCTTTTCTTAAGTAAACAAACACATGTTGATTTTTATAGAGAAAAGGCGACGGCCGAACCCGAGAGCAGGCTCGAGCCTAGCCCGGCTTTGAATTAACAAAACCATCAACCGACCAGGATGACAATCTAACAATTTGCAAAATTAAAGCAAGAAAACAACAAAGATACAAAGTGTTAGAACAGCTCGCAGCCTAACAACAATACATGCAACCGAAAAGTAGAAAAAGGAGCCCAGCCTGAACCAGCTTTGGGGTGAGAAATCAACAAGCAACAACAGCATCGGTGGCCATCTTCACATCCCCTACTCATGTAAAACCCGCCAGCAAACCATCCGAAGAGGACCACAATCCTCTCACCCTGGCTCGAAGGGGGCGTCCCATCGGATGGTAGATAGCTCACCAGGAGCCGCATCGACAAAACCAACAGAGCACCCAGGACACGAGGGACCAGGGGTCGAATTCCCGTGACCTCACCAGCAACCACAACCAACCACACATCCAAACACAAGCTGAAGAACGGTACCACAAGATGAATTCGCCATAGGAGAGCAAGGCAGAGAGTGGGAAGGGAACTTGACAATGCCTCCAAGGAGGCAACTGAAGCCAAACAATGGCGCTGTCATTGTCGTGGTCATCGTCGATGACCAAGGGTTTCCCTCGGTCCTGCTCCGCACCCTGACCACATGGCCACGAAACTGAACAGAGGGGCAGAATCCATTAGAGTGGGACAGGGGTCTTTTTTAGAAGCAGGAACACATGGAGATGAGGCACCCCGCCACCGTAGTACACGTCCACCGCAGCCTCGCGGTCTGCATGACCAAAGTCACAAACTAGCACCCACGGCCAGAGCTCGCCGCAGAGACGAGAACGTCCGCTTGCCGAGGCCGCGGCCTCGGCATCCACCCACCACGAACATCCCAAATGCAACAGACGAAGGATCCCTAAACAACAACACAAGAAAAAAAAACCCATAGTAAACCCAACCACCACTAAGAACAGGGAGCGCCTGGAACACCACCCGCCACCCGCCAAAGTGCCAAATTGGCGGCACACCGACGGCAAAGCCACACCCAAGGGGACCGCCCTTGCTTGACCCCTGCCAGCTAAAACACCCCACCAGCAGTGTAATCTGAAGGAAACGCAACTGCTATCGCGGGGAAGTGGGGGAGGCGAGGGGCTGGACCATGGCGAGCAGGCGCATGTTGAGGACAACAGGAGCAGGTCACTACCAAGAAGCGCCGCCATAGATCAGGGGACGGGGAAGACCGAGCGGCTACCTAGGTGTGCCGGAGATTCACGACCGCGCAGCAGGGTACAAGGGGATACCCCGCTGCTAGGGGGGCGGAGGTGGGGCTGAAGTGGCGGCTAGGGTATCGCCCCCGAGTCGCCCCAGGCAGAGGACACCGGGGGGGGGTGAGTGGGGCTTCATGAGATTGTCTAACACATGTTGTTTTCTTGATAATATTGAGTGCTCGGACTTTGGACTCACTATATGTTAGGTTTATTAGTCATACTAATTTCTGGACCAACCTAGTAATAGTTTTTATGGGATCGTCACTAACAATCATAGCACCAGCTTGTTTATTTAATGATGGCATTATTGCTGCATCTACTTGTTGTACTACTAAATTATCTTGGTTTTTAGAACTTAACTTGCATAGTTTACCATGATGTTGGCAATCAATTCTCTGTTTTCCACTATGGACATGTCATTCTTTGCTGATAATGGAACTCAGGTGATGACTTTACTCAAGTATGCAATGGGTGTTCAGCCTATTAATAACAAAAAATATCTATTGACCCTTTCATGATTACATAGTCTATCAATACAAGTAACTTCTTGTATCAATACTGTGGTCAAAATCTTTAATAAGCCGTGAATATTGATATCTTTCCCCCACAGAGCACAAATGCTCAATTATTTTAAATAAAAAGTACTCCTTCCTGTCCTTTTTACTCCTTGTATTAGATTTGCGCCAAGTCAAACTTTGCAATGTTTGACCAAATATATATTAAAAGATATCGACATCAACAATACAAATATATATACTATGAAACTACGTTTCGTAATGAATCTAACAATGTTGATTTGAGATTGTAAATGTTGATAGTTTTCTCTATACGTTTGGTCAAAGTAGATATACTTTGGCATTGGACAAAACTTATATGCAGACTAAAAATGACGAATGAGGTAATAGCATGCACAATCTTCCCTGGTATCTTTCTCCTATCCATCAATCTACAGTGTTGTTTGTAGCTTACCTTGGGCCTATCCATGGTGTCCCTGTTATGAACCATCCATGTGTATTTGTACTCCAAAACATAGGTTGTGATTCTCTGTTTGTTAGTACTGATGTGCCATTGTTCAATTCGTACTCCAAAACATAAGTTGTGTTTTGCGATCAATTCTTTGTTTGTTAATACGGATGAGTCATTGTTGCGGCTCATTCTCGAGCAATTGGGTAGTTCATTAATTTACACCGCATGTCCAAGTCTGTAATGGGTGTTTGGTCACTTATTTTAGTCCTTCTACGAATGATCGAAGTTGTCGACTATATTTAGGACATGTTTCTCTGCTTTCTGAGTTGTAATTGTCTGCAGAATATTTCATTAGAGTTCTTGATTCTTTTGTTTTTTCAAGGAAGCAAACACATGGTGTCTTCTTGACCGGATTGAATGCTTGGAACTTGAATTTGTTGTATGTTAGGTTGTTAGTCACACAAATTTCTGTACCATCTTAATAGTTTTTATAGGATCGTAGCTAAAGAAGTATAGTACCAGCCTTTCTAATTTAGTGATGGCATTATTGTTGCAACTATTTGTTGTACTGTATCATGGTCTTGTGAACTTGACTTGTATAGGTAACTAGTTTACCATGTTCTTGGCAATTGATTCTCAGTTTTCTATAATTGATAACTTGGGTGATTTCATTTACTCGAGTTAATGGGTTTTTGGTCTCTTAATTTAGTCCATTGGTCTTTTAAAAGCAACACAATTCTTTGCTGAACCTTGAATGATTTTGTGGCCTATCAATACAAGTAACTTCTTGTATCAATGTCCAGGTCAAAATCTTTAATGAGCTGTGAATATTGATATTTTTCCCATAGATGCTCGTGCGCAATTTGCCCTGGGTATCATTCTTTGCCTATCCATTGATCTGTATGAACTATGTTGTTTGCAGCTTAAACCATGTTATCAAACAATCCAAAGCTTATGTCGTGTCTGGGATCTATTTTCTATTTGTTAGTACTGACATGTCATTGTTATGATTCCTTCTCAAGTCTCTTAACTTTTTTCCTGTTGTCAAACAACAAAATTTTGCTCTATTGAACCTTGCATGATTTCATAGTCTATCAATACAAGTACCTTGCACTAAAGTTGATGATGGTTACGTTGTGCCAGCTATGGTTGAGTTCATCCTGGCTATCAAAGGTAGGGTCTACAAAAGTGAGAATAAATTATACTCTCTTTGTTCACAAATACAAGATATTTGGATATTTCAATATGGACTACATACACACTGAAATGAGTGAACAATTACAATAAAAATTTCTATATACATCTGATTCAGAAAAAGGTTAGAACATCTTATATTTGTGAATGGAGCTAGTATCATTTAAGCATCGCGGGGTATATTCGTTTATGCACATACGATTAAGAATAGCAATTCTTACATTGAACATATGAGGGCCAAAAACATTGGAGGGAAGGAAAGAACAAAGGACCTCAATATTGACCGAACAATAGATTTGGATGGAACCCAGATCGAGCGAAAGGTTTGCTATTATAGTCCCTCCCCTGAACATTTTCGTTAGATACGTTCACTTGGCAGTGCGAACCCCTATGCCTGCCAGGCCCTTTCTAGGCCTTCTGGCTCAGCACCAAACAATAATAATTTAAAAGTAAAAAATTGTCCATAACAACTATGTGTAGAAAATTAGAAATTAACAAATGCCATATGTAGTAAATAATTGCCATGAAGTGTACAAAAGTAATTTTCATCTTATATACAAAAACTATTCATGGAGTACCAAATAATCATGCATGATAAAAATATCCCATGGAAATAGTAGTAGAGAGACAAAACTTTAAGTTTTGCCACACGTTTAATAAACATGATGGAAATATAAAGAAAAAACATAGTACAAGTACCTACGGCAAATGCTTGGAGTTTGTCATCTAAGATGATGGCAAGTTTTTGGGGAAAATAAAATTTCAAAGATTGATGAAAGCTTAGAAAAAAATGTTGAACAGTCACATGGAAAAGGTGCAAAATAAAAGATCAGAAGGAAAACCAATCCGAAAAGCGACTTATTCCTCCTCCACAAGAAAGATCCCGAGCTTTCTTTATCCCCGGTCAGCGCCGTCGCCGGTCCACCTCATCTCCGATGGCCTTTGGGTCATGGAGGTGTAGACCTCGCCCCCTACTGGTGGGAGGCACCCCGTTCTCATTCTTGTTAGGTTCAATGTCTTGGTTGGGGTTATGTGGTAGCAGCGATGTCTCTCAGTAGGAATAATGTCTCTATTGCCATCCTGGTGGTGCGTCTAGCTTCGCTGGTGGGCGTGTGGAGGTGTATCTCCATCGATCTCGCAAGATTTGGTCGGTGCTGGTCTTCTGTGGATCTATCTAGATCCGGTCTTCATTTGTCTTCGTTTCGGTGTTTATAGGTTTGATCATTTTCATCTACCACTTTCTTCATCGATGATGGTTGCTGCTCTGGTGCGTTGGTCCTATGAGGCCTTAGCACAATGACTTTCTGACTGTCTACTACAATAAGGTTTGCTGGGCTCCAGCGAGGGAGGGGCGATGATGACCGTGCGCCTTCGGCTCGCTTCAGTGCTTGTAGTCGTCGCTAGGTGCTCCTCGGACCTAGTTGTAAACTTGTAATAACTCTGATGTTCTTTGTACTGCCATGATTGAAGATGAATAGACTGGAAGTTTCTCGCAAAAAGCATAAAAAAGAAAACCAATCCATAAAAAATAAAAGTAGGAAAAATGGAAAGAATAAAGGCCAACAAAATTGGAAACCCCCAAAAATGAAAACCACAAAAAAGAAAGAAAGAAACTGCAGCACAACCGCGAACGAAACAGGAGCAGCATTGTGTCGAATCTCCGAACTAGACCAGGCCAACTCGCTTTGCTGCGGGCCTGGCCTAGTTCTGTCTAGAAAAAAAGAGATAGAATCAGAAAGGAGGAAAGAGAGGTAGGCTGGTCCAGTTGGGAAGCGGATTAGGAGCACTCGGGTGCTCCACCCGCCTATATTCAAAAATAATTTAATAAGTCAAAAAACGCCAAAAAAATCTTGGATATATTTTTGAACCAAATATGACTAGGTATTGTACTCATATAAAATGTTTGGCCAAGGAATAATTCTCGTTGACTTCAGGGCGAAAAAAGAAATTTATGACGACAATATAGCATGAATAGTACTTGGATCTAGTATTTTTTAGGAAAACTTTGACCTCGGATACAATAAAAGTCATTTCCTATTTAAATCTTTTTATACGAGTGCAAAACCTGGCCATGTTTGATTCCATAAAAAGTTCTGGGATTTTTTTGACTTTTTTTGAATTACTAAATTGTTTTTGAATATAGTGGGGCGTAGCACCCGAGAGCTCCTATGCATTTTTGGGTCCAGTTGGGGCTGTGTAAGGTCCGGTCTGAGTTGTGTCTGCAGTGTTTTAGAAGATCATGATCGAGTGAACCCCAAACACATCTCACCATGTTGCACTCGAGGAGACTGTGTCTCTAAGAATATTGCGCCCCGCAAGCAAAACACTCTTCATGAATAGCCTTTTTTTAATCACCTTCACGGATAGCTAATTTTTAACTTTTTTAAACAACCGGATAGTAGCTGATTTCAAAACAAAACACTTTTTGGTTTGGAAAACAGAGGTAAAACAGAAGAGAGGAAAGAGAGGTGGGCCCGCCCAGTTGGAGCCGTGTCCGTCAGGTCGGTGACTGAGTTGGGGTCCGAGTATGTCTCTAGGGGGTTTCGTTCCGTTCCTCTCTATATATAAATCGCGCGAGATCGATCCTCCTCCCTCAATCGATCGATCAACACCCTCGAAACCGATCCAAAGGAGTCGAGGAGCAATGGCCGACGTGGAGGGTTCCGGCGAGGAGGTTGGTGCTCCTCAGAAGCATGCAGGGGCGGCGGAGGCACCGTTGAACGGCGAGATGCCGCCGGCAGTGCCGACCGACACGACAACCCAGACGGACGTCCAGTGCGCCGCCGAGTCCGACCCGCCTGCCGGCACAACGGGCAAGAAGAATCGCATGCCCGCCGAGATCGTCAGTTACATCCTGTCCATGCCGATAGACAAGCCCGACATAGTCATGCCCTCCTGCCTCCAGCAGGGGGACGTGGATTTTTAGAACAGCTGCACCCCGGCCCTGGTATCTTGGTTGTCCAATATTGCTTTAAGATCTGTACAACACAACTAACTTTTCGTATGAAAATTTCTCTTTTTTGTTTCTCTCACATAAAAGATGTCTTGAAGTTCAAACCTTTGCAGCGTGGCAAAGCTTTCCGTCTAGAATCTAGGATAAATCTCTCAGATTTTTTTGTCAAAAATAAATATACAAAAAATGATTTGAACTTCAAAATATGTTTATCCTAGATTCTAGATAGAAAACTTTGCTACGCTGCAAAGGTTTGAACTTCAAAATATGTTTTATGTGAGAGAAACAAAAAAGAGAAATGTGTTTGCACGAATCGCGATGCATAGAATGGATGGCTAGATAGAGAGGGCCCGGGTGCAGCTGTGCTATTTTATATTTTCGTCCAGCAGGGCGACAAGAACATGGCGGAGATCTTGGGAGTGACGGAGGAGTGGCTCGAGGATATGAGGCAGACGTACAGGGACGTCGCCCTCCGTACCCAGAGGGTCCATGACGACTTCGTGAAGTACCAGATACAGATCCGCGACAAGTTGTTCAAGAAGGGCTACGTGGAGGTGGACGACGACTACTTCACCAACCATGCCGAGTTCGGGGAAGAAATGGCGGCAATGTGGGAAGAGTGGGAGAAGAAGCGAAGCCCCACTCTCACATTCGCGGACTACAGCGACTACAATATTCCGTATGACTACGAGGAGCAGGCCAGGCGCTTGGTCGACCTGTGAAGGAAACTGCGTGCTTGAATCCAACTGTGATCAGATTGTTTCGTCTTCCTCTGTCTTCCATAGCTAGCTATCTACTATTAAGTTATCCATGCTATTGAACAATCCATCATCCATGTATCTATTAAGTTGTCTGTGTCCCTTTAATCATCATGTATCTATCCCCCGCAAAAAAAAAAAAAAAATCATCATGTATCTATGTTACTGAACCATCCTATCCAAGTTATCCAAAACTAAGTCGTGTTTGATGCTCAATTGATTTTCTGTTGTCATGTCAAATTTGCAATGGGTGTTTGGTCTCTCCTAATTTTTGTCCGTTGGTCTGTTAAACAACAAAATTTTGGTCTTGTAGTGTTTAACATTATCGATGTGTCACAAAATCCTTGTCATGGATGACATTTTTGTGTGTGTGTATTAGTGTTGGTTGTGTGCATCTTCGAAGGTGTCATATTTAGCCTATTGCTGTCGGATCGAAGGTGGTGCGACACTAGCGGGAGGCAGACGTCTTTGTCTTCTGTTGTCTCCTATAGAGGTATCCGGCTATCGAGGTGTCAGAATAAGGGCGGATGGTACAGACGGCTTCATCGATGAGTTTATGCACTCCGGTGGAAATACAAGATCTCTGATCAGACTATGTCGTCGTGCGCTGTGTCGTGTCCTTGCTGAAGGTGGTGGACTGAAGCTTTGCTTTGGGGATGAGAATCCGGAATTCAACCTTGTGGTGGACTCGCCATCATCGGTGCACGTGTGGCGATTCCTTCTTGAAGGCGTAGCCTCGATTTTTTTTATTTCCTTAGACTTAGACCGCGCAAGACAAGAATTTTTCGCTATTTACGATTTTGGAGTTGTGTATTTTCGTTTATGTTGTGTCTTGTATCATACGGATTAGTGGCTATCCAGGGAAGGTACTGTCGCGAGGTATACGGCCTCAGGGTTTGTTTTCCATCTTATTTCCGGTCGATGATGTTCGGCTGCTGGATTTTACACTTTTAACAATATATGGCTGGATGCATCGTCCTGATGCAGAGGACAGGGGTTATCCTCCTTTAAAAAAAAATCTTAGCTATGCAGAGGTCGAGTGTGCGCTCATTGTGTTTAGATGTTTCTGAATGCTCGATTTGTGAAGAAAATTTATCCGACTGCAATCATGCTTCACCCTGTGTCATGTCCGCTGACTACAGCGACTACAATCTTCCATATGACTACCAGGAGCAGGCCAGGCACTTGGTCGATCTGTGAAGAAAACTGCGTGCGGACTGGACCAACAGCACGCTTCATCCAACTATGAAGATTGATTCGTCAGTCTGTGTTCATATCTCTTATCTGTCTAGCTATCTAGTACTCCCGTCCCATAATATAAGAGCGTTTTTGATACTACATCCTCTTATATTATAAGGCGGAGGAAGCGTTTTTGAACCATCATTCATGTATCTACCTATGTCATTAGTACTCTAAAACTAAGTCATGTTTGGTGCCCAATTGATTCTCTGTTGGCGTGTCAAGTCTGCTCTCTGCAAAGGGTGTTTGGTCTCTCCTAATTTAGTCCCTTAGTCTATTAAACAACAAAATTTTGGACATTTTTTTGTGTGTGCGTACATTTGTGTTGGCTATGTGCATCCCATCTATGCAGAGGTGTGTGCTCATTGTGTTTATATGTTTTGGATGCTCGATTTTGAGCCAATAAAATCCACCCTTTGTCAAAAAGGAATGTTGTTGCTGCTGACTTCTTGATATCCTTCGACAGGGGAAGGAGAGACACATATTTTTCTTTGTTTCATCAGGTGCCGAGATTGATACTTCTTTTTAACCTTTGGGGATAATAAGCTGCCAAATTGATTTCTCCTAATAAGGTTATTTGTCATGGGTTGGTACTTTGGCAGAGGCAAATTAGTTGCATCTGATGTAAGGGCAATGCTGATATGACATGGCACATGGGATGTGATTAACTCAAGTCATGTGTCTCACCTTCTAGGAGTGATACAGGTTTAGCTTGTCAAGTTAGGCTACCAAGATTTTCCCTTTTTCTTTTGGAGGTGTTGCTATTTGCACACGGGGTTCTACCAGGAGATGACAGGTTGGCGACATGTGCATAAGGTTCGGAGGAGCCTGGAGTGCGTGTTGTGTGGGATCATGCGTACACATGGCGTTAAGCAATGCATGAAGATGTGCGGAGCGGACATGACATAGGGTGAAGTATGGTTGCAGTCGGATAAGTTTCGGCTAGGTTGAACTGGACAGTCCGATGGATCGACGAGGATGTCGGTCAAAGCAGAAGATGGGGGTGATTTCAGCGACGACAACATAGGAGCGTGATGCTGATGGTGGCCAACTTCTAGTGCGTGGAAACACGTGGCGTAGGCCTAAGGGCTTGTATAGCTTCAACAAGACTATGACGCTGGGTCGATTCAAGCCAGTGTACATATGAGAGCTTGAAGTCGACGGGGCGCGGGGTAGCATGGCCAGCTACATGGAGTCATCATGTTGAAGGTGGAGCTGGAGTCTGATGGATGACTACACTCTGTGCTGATGGAGGGGCTACGGTGTAAATGCATGGAGAGTTGAAGCCTATTTCAGCGGAAAAGCGAGAGACACGTGGATAGGACTGGGTACCAGTGGTCTGATGGAGACGTGATACTCGGCGTCGGTCTGTGATGATAGCTGGTTCTCTGCAGTAGGGGTCTGAGTGGTGTGGGTCTACGACCCAAGGGACTCGACCAGGACAGCAGAGACTCGGCGTGGTGATAGTTGCAAGCCCTGCGGTAAGCACGGGACACAACGACAGGCCAAGGCACTGGTGGTCAGACATGTGGCCACACAAAGTGTGCAGAGGGGTGCTGAAGCAGTGTTGACGAGTACCAGATTCAAGTTGGTGACTGGGTCTATTAATTGATGCTAGTTGATGGACATGAGTTGACCATGGAGAATCTTCGAAAGTGGCGAAAGTCTAAAATTGTCTAAATTAAGTTGAGAGAGTTCATGGCCATATATTCTGTAGTGTTTAGTGCACATGGCAAAGTACAGATGACAAGTACAGAATAAGGTGGGGTGCTATAGATGTGGAACATGTGAGAGACTATCTCGAAAAGGGTGAGACAATTGCGGATTTGACTCAACGTGATATAGGGCAATGGTTAAATTCCTTCAGGTTTCAGACAGGCAGTCAAGAAAAGAGGAATGATGTTGAGTTCTGGTAACTCTTATATGCGGCGTCCAGTATGTGAGTTGTTCGCTCTCACACAGATGAGTGATCGGTGTGTAATGGCATTGAACGGAAACTCCGAATGTTGGAAGCACAAAGTGGAGTAAAAATTAACTTAATTTTGTTCAAGTGTTGACTGTGATCAAGAAAAGAAGGGACAACAACTATAGGTGGAGTCACATGGATTTTGGGAGTAGCAGTGATGCTCATGGCATATGTCAAGTCCAATATAAATGGAGGTTCGACGCATGGATGAAATTAAAATGGTAAAGAATATTCGCCAAGGTGTAGTTTGTTAAAATTGTGTCGAATATTATTTTGTACAAGGTAGGTTACACTTGGACTTGGATTTGAACTATGTGTAGACAGGGTATGGAGTCGTGTCCTAATAGGAAACTTGTATCCTAGACCTCTCATATATAGTGGGGGTAGACACACGATGTAACATATGCCAGCATAATAACACAGGCACGCAGGGGAGCCGGCGGCATATGCCGGTGCCCGAGTGGCCGGTGTGCGGTATTGTGATGGTGTCACAGGGAGGAGCGTCCATAGTCAGGCCCTGGGGATGTAACCATATTGGTGAACCTCGTTAACAAATCTTAAAGGTCGTGCTTGTGTGATTGCTTAGTCTTTAGTAGATCGACCGTGAGTCTCGGATTAATTCTAACAATTAGTACCACCTGACCAATGCCCAAACAAAATTTGGAACAATAGTTGGCGCTACTAAATTGTGTGTAATTCATGCGCCAGATCCGGACATGACAGAAAGAGATGATGAGCAAGTTATCTTTGATAAGAACTACCTCCCTCTATAAAACCCACACGAAAACTTTGATCCTGAAATAAACATTTGTTTTCCAAATATACTTTTTTGTGAAAAATAGGCGATGAATCCATAAGATCCTCAAAGGTACAATTTTGATAAAAATTGCGAACACACGGTTACAAATCTAACATACAAACGTACATCCTCCTTGCATCCTCCAACATTTAGCCACCTCAGAATCACGGTTTGCAAGATGTCAAGTGACAAACATCTTGCACCTTCCAAGATCGACTCAGTATGTGCAGCCGCTCAGCTACCTGCTCCATGGTTGGTCTTTGATCTACATCTAGGCTAAGGCATTCCACAGCTATATCTGCAAGACTTTCAAGAAGCTCCAAATCTTCTATTATTGCAATTTCCTTGTCAAAAAACTCAGTCGCTTTCTTCTGCTTTTTACGGGCTTCAAGAAAGCTCTTTACCAAGCTATTATTCTCATAATGTATGGCCCTCCTGCTGCTAATAAGCTCTAGGATCACGACTCCGAAACTATATACATCATTTTTTTCGGTGAGTAGGCCTTCTTGTAGATATACCGGATCCATATAATTCATATCGCCGATGACCGATCCAGTGTGTTCCTTTTCTCTCGCAAGCAACCTAGATATGCCGAAGTCTGAAATCTTGGGTGTAAAGTTATCATCCAGGAGTATATTTGCTGGTTTAACATCACCATGTAGAATTCTAATATTTGCTTTTGAGTGCATATAAGCTAGACCATCTGCTGACTGTGAAATGATACTTAAACGTTCATCCAAGTTGAGAGCCACCTTCTTATTGTTGTTGTGAAGAATGTCATGGAGGCTACCTTGGGAGATAAACTCGTAGACCAACATGGGGGCATCAACTTCAAGGCAACAACCGATGAGCCTAACAATGTTCTTGTGGATGACTTGACATTGGATGATGACTTCATTTGCAAATTGTTCATTCTCTAGCACACTACCATGAATCGGCTTCTTTATTGCAACTTCTTTATTGTTAAGAAGGCCCTTGTAAACTTCACCAAAGCGACCTTTTCCAACCAAGTTGCTATTCTTTAAAATTGGCTTGAGCTCCTCCCTTTTGAAAAGTTTAATGACATTTGCCTTCTCTAATGTAGGGCCACCATTCTTTTTGAAGAATTCTTCCGTCTTCTTTTTCTCTTTGCGAAGAATAACAAGGAACAATAGAATCACCATGAGAAGAATACCACCTATGGCACCTAGATGAACAAGAAAGAAACTTAGTTTATGTCACTAAATTTGCAATTACAAATCTAGTAAGAATGTTCCGTATAAGAAGTAAATAATTTTTTATCTATTGGAATCTAAAACAAAGTACCACATGAACAATCAGAAGAAGAAGAAGAAATCTAAATCAAGACTGTCCGAGGGGTTGAAACTCGGATTTTTTTTTTTGCGGCAAGGAGGAAATTAAGTGTGCTAAACAGAAGGAATGCATGTAGCTCCCAAATTACTGTCAGGTCATATATAGGAATTAAGCAGTACAGCCGACTGATTGAAGTCCTTTGAAACAATTATATACACGGCAAGAGATCTACTGGCAGTGCCTAGGTCATACATGTGTTTCTAATTTCTATTGTGATGATTTAGATTGGCAATAGGAGAATACTACATCTTTGTGCTGTGCAGTAGTTTACTACTTACTACTTACCCACAGTCTCCTTTGCTGCTAGAGGGAATACATCTGTGCAGGTTGCCCCTTTGCCGTCGCGTTTCATTCCAAATTTGCAAGGACAGTCATATCCTCCCAGCCTGTTTTTGCAGATCCCGCCATTTGTGCAGTTATACACATCGGGGAGCTTGCACTCATCAATGTCTGAAGAATCAACACTTTGAGAAGTTAAGGAACTATGCCCCGCAAAAAAAAAAAAGAAGAGAAGTTAAGGAACTATAGTAATGACAGTCTCTTTTATACAGTGGCGGAGACACCGCCCAGCGACCCTGGGCACTTGCCCGGGCTCGCTGGAGCGGCGACAACAGAGATCGACAAAAATCTAATGGGCCAAACCTGTTCGGTTTCCTGCTTTACCCGGGCAAAAAAAACATTTGGGCCTTTGTTTCGTACAGTTCACAGCCCAGGCCAAAACAATTAATGTGAGGGAATCAACAGATCCTCTTCCCTCAAAAAAAAAAAAAAAACAGATCGACCTCTCCTACTCCCCCTTTCTCTGTTCGTCTCTCAGGGGCGAGCGCAGGGGCTGGTGGCTGCCGGCTGGCCTTGAGCCCTAGACGGTTAGACGCACGGCCAGCGACGAGCGGACGCACGGCGCCCGGGGAGGTCTAATCCTCCCTCATCCGCTCCTTCTTCTCATTCAACTTCAGCAGTTCTTTCGGTAAGAATCCTCCATGAAAATTAGGGCTAGGGATTGAATCTCCCAAGACCTCAAGAACAACTTCAAAAGAGCAGCAGCGCTGCGCTCCTCTATGCTATGATGTTAGTTAAATTCTTAATTACTACTACTACATGCCTTTAGAAGAAACAATCTTCATACGGAAGTGTTTGATGATTTGTTTTACATCTGAAAAGTCATTTGGCAATGAACCAATAGACTTAGGGCTTAAATTTAGAGAAGTATGCTCATGGCTAGAGAAAAATTATATTTGTTGGATGCTGGAAAGTGGAAACTTGTTACTTGTAGCTCATTTTTTTATTTACTTATGTAGCAACTAACTTCAAGTTTTAACATCAAATTTCAGAGATGAGGTGGTTTTTGGTTAATAGAGCAAGCACTGAAAATGTGAATGGTGTGTAAACGGAAATAGAAGTTGAGGAGCAGACAACACCTCACATTGCTAATGAATTTAATACAAATGAGATTGAGCATTTACTGCAATACAGTCTCGGAAAGGGCATTTGCCTTGTGATTTTCTTTAGTGCACTGTTGGTATGTCCCATGTGACCATATCTATTTTTGCAAGCTTTCTATTTTGAATATATTCACATCTCACAACTAAATTTATTTGAATTATAAATCCATTTTTATCCTACAGTGTCTTCTAGGACTTTGGTAACATGGCGAGTTTGCCTCTATGCAAGGCTGGTTTTGCGTCCTTCTTTTGGCAAAAATGAACAAGTGAAAGATGCTTTTTACCGTGGCAAAAGAAATTTCACACCGACATCTGGTATGGATAGCTTTACTTTTGTTGGCAACATGGCGAGTTTTCCTCTATGCAAGGCTAGTTATATGTCTTCTGTTTGTCAAGTTTAGTTTATTTGGTCTATGAAACTTCATTTTTGTGACACTATTATGTTTATGTTTTCACTTAGTTATTAATGTGGATTTGTGGTTTGGATGTTTGGTGCTATATTATATGTTGCGTATCCGAATACCCGGTTATTGATTTTAAATTATACACTTAGGCCCAACTTGCCCAGGCTCCACAAAAATTCTGGCTCCGCCACTGCTTTTATACATGCATATATGTGTATGTATATGTACCTTGGCATCCGTTAGTGATGTAAGGGTTACCAGCGTAGTGGTCCCGGCACTTGCACACATAGCCATATGTTACGTTGGCACAAGTGCTGTTGCCGCTGACGCAGGCGTAGTCTGGAGGTGGTGGCTGTCCTTCCGATGGACATGGTGCATTCCCGGCGACGAAATCGAGCACGAGGTGGACGCCCTGGGGAATCCTTTCCAGCAGTGTCTTATTGCCGGATAAGTCCGGCGTAGAGAAGTTGCACGATGACTTCTCCGCCACCATGGCGTAGGAGCACGGCTTGGTTTCCCACTCTCTGTTGGAGAGCTGCTCCTTGACCCACAAGGTGAAACTCCTGCCGGGGCCCTCGTCTGGCGAGAGGATGTGCTCGCAGCAGCCCCGCCCAGTGCACGATCCGTTCCTCGCGGGCAGCCGGAGAGAGCTATCATAAGCAAGGCAAGAGAACATGGTCGGGCCAGAACGATAGTAGAATCGCAGTAAAGGCTCGGCGCTCCAGCCGACGCCGATGAGAACATTACGTGTGGCCGACACGGCAAACAGCGTGTCGTAGAAGCTCATACGCTGGCTCGTGGAGATGGCCCCGGTGAGATTTGTGCTGCAGCGGTACGACACCCCGGCGTACGCTCGTGCCTCGCCTGTGGCGAGTGATATGCTCACCAGCTCCAGCGGCGACCATGACCACTTCGTGTCCCTCGGAGACCACTCCGTCTCAGACGGGTGGTAGCCCTCGCGCACTCCCTTGTATGTTCTGTTGTCAGCGAGGAAGGCGCGAGGGGGAACGAAGGAGTCGTTGCACAAGACCTCGAAGCCATGGCGGAAGCAGCCCGGGCCGATGCCGAATGGGAAGGGGATGCCGATGTCGCCGCACTTGTCGGGGCAATCCGGACGTGGCATCGGCAGCCCCCCTTCAGCCGCGGCCGCAAGGATGACTAGTAGGCTTAGTGGCAGCACCAGCAGGAGCTGCTGCGAACGAAATTGCGAGCTCGGCGTGGTCATGGTGCTCCAGTACTACCTCTATCTGGTATGGAACTACAGGGATGAATGAATGATGGTGCTCCACTACCTCTTATCAGTTATGGAACTAGCTAGGCATGAATGAATGAGTGGCGAAGGAAACCATTTACTTGGGCTGCATATATACACGCCGGCCTCTGCCTCATGCTCCTCGACAAAATAATACTGCCATCCATCCATTCATAAAAAAGGAAAAAAAATAATACAGTCACTCAAAATGGGCAGAATCATGAAAGTAGATGCTTACGTAGTTTGCACACTTGCAAATTTTAAGTTTCTCATTTTTTTTCCAATTTAGTTTGTGGCTTGTGTAAGACGACAAGATTTTTAACCATTTTATTATTCAGAAACAATAATTTTCAACTATTTTATGTTTTCTTTTTTTTTTGAAACAGAGGCAAAATATTTGTCTCATCCATTAATTAAGTAGAAGAGAATTGCCCAGTTGATTAACGGCAAACCGCTAAGCGGCACACAAAGATATCCCCCACACACCTTTACAAGAGTGCCTCGTTGAGCTAGCACACATGCGTCATCGTCATCACTTCTCCCTAAACAGGCGGCATCGCCATCACTAATCCCCGAGCAAGCGACTCCAACTTCGCAGTGGACGAACGTCAACCCAACCCTCACCGCAAAGGGTGTGTAGAAACACATGAAGATCCATGTCAGAGCTCAGCCACCCGCGTCGAGGGAAGCGCAACTCCGACTTTGAAGGGAAGATCCGTTAGGAGAACCATGCAAGAGTGGCACCATGGAAGACCATCGAACGGACCACCTGTTTCTTGTCATCGTTGCCACAGGGACCCCGCCGCCACAGCTCCGACTTCACCACAACAAACAACCGAGGTAATCCCTCGAGCACGTCGACAAGAACCGACTACCACTGCAATGCCTCCGACTTCAATTGCTCCATCATCGTTGCCACAGAAGTCTTGATGCCACACCAACGCCTTCCACCAGCCAACCTCACCAACTGGTCCCTCTAACCGGATTAAACCAAAATCAATGCCCTCGAGAGGGAAACGGCGCAAACACGCCACCAATGATCGACCCTCCTGGTCTGTGGTTTCCCCAGGATCTGTCCCTCACAGAGGAAGAGAGAGCATCCCGTCGACGCCTTCAAAAAGGTTACGACATCCATAGACGCCGCCATCACAGGCTCCAGCCAAGGCCAGAAATGGGTTTTCACCCAGCCCTCATAATCCTCTGGCAGACAGCCAATCCGGCAGTCCACCTTTTCTTGTTGCATCTCCACGCATCCTCCACCCCGTTAGCCTCATCACCGCATGCACGCCGGATCTCATCATCTCCTCGCCAGGCCACCACTCAGACGACCTCCATGAGTAGACCCCTGTCGCCGCTTGCTGACAGCACTCTGACGCAATAACACGCCGGCCTGTTGCGCCAAGCCCCTTGAAGACGACCTCACACACACCACACCACACCCCAGCCACGGCCAGAGTACACCTTCGAGCACCTCCAACAGGGCCACACGCTCATGCATCCGAGCAGGGTAGTGGGCCGAAGCAAAGGATCGGATCGTTGCCGAAGACGCTCGATGTGCCATTCAAGCAACACGCCGCTCAGGCAACACGTCGCTGCGCATACGCCACAACTTGCCCGTCGCTGCTGACCTGCAAAGCCGCCCCGTGCTAGACCACAGAATATCTCATTCCTTTCATTCATATACATATCATATTCATGGTCTAGCAGATATTGTCTAACGGATCACTAGGAGGTACGGCAATAGAAGCAAGACCAATAATTTCATCCTTACCAGGAAATTCTTTATCATGTGGTTATCTACGAAATTTGGAGAAGTTAAACTCATGAGATACATCACCAAGATTAACACTGACTGTTTCCCTATTGCAATCGATCTTAGTATTAACTGTATTCAGGAAAGGTCTACCAAATATGATGGGACAAAAATAATCTTGTGGAGAACCACGAACTAGAAAATCAATAGGGTACTAGATCTTACCACACAAGACCTCGACATCTACAACAATCCCAAGCGATGAAATAGTATCTCTATTTGCAAGTTTAATAGTAACATCAATTTCCTCTATCTTAGCAGGTGCAATATCATTCATAATCTCTTAATATAAAGTAAAAGGACTAGCACTCACACTAGCACCCAAATCACATAAACCATAATAACAATGATCTCCTATCTTAGCAGAAACCACAGACATGCCAACAATAGGTTTATTTTTATCTCTAGAATCAGGTTTAGCAATCCTAGTTGCTTCATTACAGAAATATATGACGTGCCCATCAATATTATCAACCAGAAGATCTTTAACCATAGCAACATTAGGTTCAACACTTATTTGTTCAAAGGGTTTTGATGTGTTAATATTACTCATATTGACCATAGTTGAAACTTTAGCATGTTCCTTAATCCTAACAGGGAAAGGTGGTTTCTCAATATAAGCAGTAGGCACAACTGGATCAACATTATAAATAATTATTTTACCTTTAGCAGGTTCCTCAAACTTTTCTTCAGTAGATGGATGATATTTAAACCACTTCTCCTTAGAGAGATCAACATGAGTAGCAAATGATTCGCAAAAGGAAGCTACTATCTAGTCAAGACCATATTTAGTATTAAACTTATGTAAAGAATCAGTTTCCATAAAAGATTTAACACAATCAAACTCAAGTTTTATACCTGACTCTTTACCTTTGTCGAGTTCCCAATCTTCATAGTTGCGTTTAATACTTTCCAGAAGACCCCATTTGAATTCAATAGCCTTCTTCATAAAGGAACCAGTAGAAGAAGAATCGAGCATGGTTTGATCATTATGAAAAAGCCGAGCATAAAAGTTTTGGATAATAATTTCTCTTGAGAGCTCATGATTGGGGCATTTGTACATCATGTACTTAAGCATCCCGCAAGCTTGAGCCATACTTTCTCCTTCACGAGGCCAAAATTATATATATAATTCCAATCATGATGAATCAGATGCATATGATAAAACTCCTGATGAAATTCCAATTTCAACCAGTTCCAACCCCATGTTCCAATATCATCCAGTAGCCTATACCATGGCAATGCCTTTACCTCCAAACATAAAGGGAATACCTTCTTCTTAACTCCATCCTCGGATAAATCTGCGAGCTTAAACAATCCACAAATTTCATCCAAATAGATTAAGTGCATATCAGGATGTATCGTTCCATTTCCAGCATAAGGATTAGCTAGTAGTTTCTCTAACGTACCCGAAGGAATCTCATAATAAATATTTTCAGCAGGTTCAATAGATTGAGGGGCAACTCTTATTGCTTCTGATCGAGGTGAAGGCACCCAGAACAAACACCCTCAAAGGATTACTTTCCATAGTAACAAGTAATAGTAAATTTCAGCATTCTGTATAAATGTTCCCTTACCAAAGACGCTTCACTCCCTGAAAACAACATCAGAAAAGAGTCTTGACACTACTAGGGAAAAGCCTATACACATAATCTTACCAGCAGCGCTCCTCAAAATACAACGCTACTGCTATTTAGCAGCAGCGCGTGTGAGGGAGTCTTGGATTAGGGGGTGTCCGTGTAACGCCCTCGATGCGGCTATATCTCCCACGTGTCGAAGCACGACTTAGAGGCATAACCGCATTGAAAGCAATGTCGCAAGTGAGGTAATCTTCACACAACCCATGTAATACATAAGGGAAAGAGATACATAGTTGGCTTACAGTCGCCACTTCACACAATACATAAATAAACATCCATCATTCAGATTACACTCAAGGTCCGACTACGGAACCAAAATAAAAGAAGATACCCTAAATGCTACACAGATCCCGATCGTCCCAACTGGCTCCACTCATCGATCATCAGGAAAAGACACATAGTAACGACCACGTTCCTCATCGAACTCCCACTTGAGCTCGGTTCGCCACCTGACCGCATCGTCGGCACTGCAACTGTTTTGGTAGAATCTGTGAGTCACGGGACTCAGCAATCTCACACCGCGAGATCAAAACTATTTAAGCTTATAGGAAGGACAGAGTTGTAAGGTGGAGCTGCAGCAAGCGACTAGCATATATGGTGGCTACATTCGCAAAAGAGAGCGAGGAGAGAAGCAAAGCACGGTCGTGAAGCTAGTAGCGATCAAGAAGTGATCCTGAACTACTTACATCAAACATTACTCCAACACCGTGTTCACTTCCCGGACTCCGCCGAGAAGAGACCATCACGGTTACACACGCGGTTGATGTGTATTTTAATTTAAGATCAACTTCGGGTTTTCTACAACCGGACATTAACAAATTCCCATCTGCCTCATAACCGCGGGCACGGCTTTCGAAAGATAATACCCTGCAGGGGTGTCCCAACTTAGCCCATTATAAGCTCTCATGGTCAACGAAGGATATTCCTTCTACCGGGAAGACCCGATCAATATCGGAATCCCGGACTACAAGACATTTCGACAGCAATAAAACAAGACCAGCAAAGCCGCCCGAATGTGCCGACAAATCCCGATAGGAGCTGCACATATCTCGTTCTCAGGGCACACCGGATGAGCCAGACGTCGGGTTGGCATAGACCCTGATTGCCCAAGGGGCGCCGAACATCGCTCAAGTTGGACCAGCACTCGAAGGAGAACTGGCCCGGGGGTTAAAATAAAGATGACCCTCGGGCTCGCGAAAACCTGGGGGAAAAAGGCTTAGGTGGCAAATGGTAAAACCAAAGTTGGGCCTTGCTGAACGAGTCTTATTCAAAGCGAACTGTCAAGGGGGTCCCATAAATCACCCAACCGTGTAAGGAACATGAAATCAAGGAACATAACACCGGTATGACGGAAACTAGGGTGGCAAGAGTGGAACAAAACACCAGGCATAAGGCCGAGCCTTCCACCCTTTACCAAGTATATAGATGCATTAATTAAAGCAGATATATTGTGGTAGCCCCAACAAGTAAACATGTTCCAATAAGGAACAACATCTCCATGTTCCAACAAGGAACAAACTTTAGCTTCACCTGCAACTAGCAACGCTATAAGAGGGGCTGAGCAAAGCGGTAACATAGCCAATCAACGGTTTGCTAGGAAAGGATGGTTTAGGGGTTGACATGGCAATATGGGTGGCATGATATAGCAAGTGGTAGGCATCGCAGCATAGGCATAGCAAAAGAGCGAGCAACTAGCATAGCAAAGATAGAAGTGATATCGAGGGTATGGTCATCTTGCCTGCAATGTTCTCAGAGTTGTCGAAAGCTTGATCCTCGTAAGCGTTCTCAACAGGTTCCTCGTTCACGTACTTGTCTCCCGGCTCTACCCAAAGCAAGAACACAAACAAAGGAACCACAATAAATCACGGTGCAATGCACAAACAACATGATGCAACATATGGCATGATATGCGGGATGTGATATGCAATACGTATGCGCGCTCCGGAAGGAAAATGATGAACCAGGCATCAACTTGGCAAACCAAGTATGCCGCTGGAAAGATGAGATGATTTCGGTTGAAATCGATATAAAGATCACCGGAATCGGATGCATGGTTTGCAAAAGACAAGCAAAACAAGAATGGCACAAATCTGCCATTAACAGCATGATGCCACTTAGCAAGCAACAAGAAATTAAGCTACTGCACCCAAACGTACCAACAAAGTATATGGCAGTGATCTACTCAAGATGCTTGACAAAAGATGAACACTGAGCTACGGCTAAATCAAATCACAACAGGTTCAAACAAGCATGGCAAAAGTGCAAAACATATCAGCTTCACAGACTTAGTGAAATTACTAAACATGGCAAAAACAGCATCAGGTAGCAATGTTCAGAGCAAGAAAACAACATGCTACAGGAACTTATAATAGCAAAACAAGGCATGGCATGAATCTACTCAAAGCATAGAACAAAAGTCCCTTACTGACCATAAGCCAAAAAGGATCAGAAAATATAGAAACACCCATGTCAAAATGGCAAGTTTCGTTAACAGATTCAGCAACATGGCATGTCAAAAACAGATAACAAGTAGGCATGTTTAAGAGCTCAAAGCACTCACTACAGATCCTTTCATGATAAACTAAGCATGCATACATCAAGAAGACATGGCATAGAAGATATACATGGAAAGAACAACATCATAGCATACACGGATCAACCACAACGACCTTGGCAAAATTGAATAACATGTAAACAATCTGCCAGGAAACATTTTATAGCAAAAGTAGAGCTCGATTGACTCAAGCTATGGCACTCCATAATTGCAAACAAGGGCATGGATGGATAGAGCATAACCATATGTTCAAAACAGCCTTACTGAAGTATCTCAAAATATGCATGGATCTCTCGGTAGCATCAAGTTAACATGGCATCAAAATATCAGCAAAACAGGGCTGAAATCAGCAACATCAGGAAGCCTACTTTGCATGCTTGTGCTAGTCACCACATAGATCACAAAAATACATGGCATACACCTCTGGAAAGATGGCATGGCATATTACAAAACACATGTAGGACTCAAATTCATAGGGTGCACACATCAATCATAGCAAAAATAACAAAAGTGCATGTTCTGTTAAGAAACATAAACTAACATCACATAGCCCTCTTCTAACAGCATTTCGGGCATCAAGATGAGCTAAAATGAAAATTATGCAATGAGATGAAATGATCTACTCATCGGGTCGAACATTTTGACATATTACACGCACGAAACGGAGCTACAGATGCAAAGTTATGATGCATTGAAAATGCCACAAATTAATCACCGAGACAAAAACTTAGACGAATTTAGGGGGGGAAGAAAGTCAACCCAGAGATCCGGATCGGGATCCGGCCGTCTCGATGTCGAGGACGACGGCGCGGCTCGCCAGGGACGGCGACGGAGGAGGGTACCGGCCGGAGGAGGAGGCCGGCGGCGGGAGGCAGCTGCGGCATGGCCGTGGCGGCCGCGGTGGTGGTCGGGCGGCCGGTGGCGGGAGGCGGCGACGGCGCCGGCCGACGAGGGCGGCGGCGGGGCGGGCCGTGTGCGGGGGCGCAGGCGGCGGAGCAGGAGGCTGGCAGCGGGCCGGGAGGCACGGGCGGCGACGGGTCATGGGGGGGGCCAGGCTCAGGCGGGCGGGCGGGCGGGTGGTGGCGGGTGCCACGTGTCGCGCCCTGGTTCGCCGGGCGGCGGCGGCGCGTGGGCGGGCGGACACGTCCGGCGGGCGCGGTATTTTGTCCGGCCCGAGGTAGGGAAGGCTAGGGTTGTACCGCGATTTGGAATGGGGAGGTGCTTAAATAGGCATAGAGGGAGCTAGGAGAGTCCAAATGAGGTATAGTTTTTACCACACGATCGTGATCGAACGACGGAGAGCATGGAAGTGACTTAGATGGGTTATTGGACCATTTTGAAGGGTGTTGGGCTGCAACTTAAAAGAGGCCTTTGCGAGAGTGCGGTTAACCGCTGAGTACCAAACGAGCTCCAAATGACCCGAAACTTGACAGGTGGTCCAACGGTGGTATACCAAGGCCACTTGACAAACCTCGGTCCATTCCGAGAAATTTTAGTACCCGCTCACGGAAAAACGTAAAAGGGGACGCCAGGGGACATAGGAGTGCCAGATTGCAAAACGGACAACGGGAAAAATGCTCAGAATCATGAGACGAACACGTATGCAAATGCGATGCACATGATGACATGATATGAAATGCATGACATGGACCAAATGCAAAAACGAAAGACAAAACCCAACCACGGAGGGAATATCATATCACAATGCCGAAAATGGCAAGAGTTGGAGTTACAATTATGGAAAGTTACATCCGGGGTGTTACAACACTCCACCACTACAAGAGGATCTCGCCCGAGATCTAGGACTGAAAGAACTCCGGATATTCGAACGGAGGTAATCCTCGCGCCCGTGTGGCTTCTCGGTCGGAATGGTGTGACCACTTCACTTTCAGGAATTTGATTGACTTGTTGCGAGTCTTGCGCCGGTTTCTTCAAGAATAGCAACGGGTGCTCATGATAAGAGAGATCTTCTTGAAGGTCAATTTCTTGAAGTTGATAGTGCGTTCAGAGTCTTGAAGCACTTGCGAAGCTGTGACACGTGAAACACATTGTGCACGCTTGCAAAGTTGGATGGAAGCTCAAGTTGATAGGCGAGATCGCCTCTTTTGCCAATGATCTTGAAAGGACCCACGATCTAGGGGCAAGCTTCCTTTGATACCGGGCGACGAGTGCCTTTCATTGAGAGACGCGAGGTAGACATGGTCTTCGATTTCAAAAGCCACATCACGGTGCTTATCATCATAATAGCTCTTCCGCACGATTGCGCGGCTTTGAGATTCTCACGAATGACTTTGCACATTTCTTCACTTCGTCGGATCAAGTCATTGCCAAGAAGTTGGCGTTCACTGTCTCGCACCAATTGAGAGGAGTACGCACTTTCTCGCCATAGAGAATTTCGAATGGGGCCTTGCCGAACTCGCTTGGAAGCTGTTGTTGTAGGAGAACTCGCATATGGAAGACAATCTTCCCACTTCATACGAAGGAAATGACACAAGCCCCGAGCATATCTTCAAGGATTTGATTAACTCGCTCGACTTGGCCACTTGTTTGAGGATGGAAAGCTGTGCTGAAACGGATGTTGGTGCCCATGGCCTTCTGGAAAGAATCCCAAAACTTGGAGGTAAAGATGCTGCCACGGTCTGAAGAGATCACTTGTGGAATGCCGTGCAAGGAGACAATCCTGGAGGTGTATAGCTCTGCCAACTGAGCCGCTATGATAGATTCTTTGATTGGAAGAAAATGAGCCACTTTAGTAAGCTTGTCAATGACAACGAAGATAGCATCATTTCCACGCTTGGACTTAGGAAATCCAGTCACGAAGTCCATTTCAATATGATCAAACTTCCATTCTGGAATAGCAAGAGGTTGAAGGAGACCAGCTGGTCGTTGGTGTTCTGCTTTCACTCTTCTGCAGACATCACACTCATTCACGAATTGAGCAATTTCGCTTCATTCAAGTCCACCAATACGATCGCTTGAGGTCATGGTACATCTTCGTACTTCCGGGATGAATGGATAGAAGCGAATTGTGTGCCTCGCTCATAATGACTTTACGAGATCACCCTTAGGAACCACAATCTGGTCCTCAAGAAAAGAGTATCTTTGTCATCAATGTGGAAGCACTTGTACTTGAAATGCCCTTGTCGATACCACGCTTCACCTTTTTCACCATGGTATCCAGAAGTTGAGCCTCACGAATCTGATCTTCCAAAGTAGGAGAGACTATGAGGTTGGCAAGAAAGCCTTGAGGGACAACTTGAAGATTCAGCTTATGGAAAGCTTCACAGAGATCCGTTGGAAGGGCTTGAGGATTAAACTGCTGCGATAAGCCTTCCTGCTCAAAGCATCTGCAATGACATTGGCCTTGCCCGAGTATATTCAATACTTGGGTTGTACTCTTGAATCATTTCGACCCATCGAGTCTGCTCGAGGTTGAGGTTGGGTTGAGTGAAGATATACTTGAGGCTCTTGTGATCGGTGAAAATGTCCACTTTCCTTCCCAACAAGAGATGTCTCCATGTTATCAATGCATGGACAACTGCCGCCAACTCAAGATCGTGAGTGGGGTAGTTCTTTTCGTTGGGCTTCAGTTGACGAGAGGTATAAGCCACAACTCTCTTCTCTTGCATTAACACAACACCGAGACCTTGAAGAGAAGCATCACAGAAAACTTCGAATGGCTTGGATTCATCAGGAGGAGTCAAGACAGGAGCTGTGATGAGTTTCTCTTTGAGAGTATTGAAAGCAACGTCACACTCAGGAGACCAGACATACTTCACATGCTTCTGGAGGAGGTTGGAAAGAGGCTTTGCAATCTTGGAGAAATTCTCAACGAATCTTCGGCAATAGCTTGCAAGACCAAGAAAACTGCGAAGCTGCTTGACATTCTGAGGAGGTTCCCAATTCACAACTGCGGACACCTTCTCGGGATTAACAGCGATGCCCTTGGCGGAGATGATATGACCAAGATAAAGCACTTCATCAAGCCAAAATTCACATTTGGAGAACTTCGCATAGAATTGATACTCTCTGAGCTTGTCTAGCACCAATCGCAAATGTTTGGCATGATCCTTCTTATTCTTGGAGAAGACCAAAATATCATCAAGATAGACCAAGACGAATTCATTGGTGTAGGGGTTGAAGATGAAGTTCATCATCCGAGAGAATGTTGGAGGAGCATTGACGAGGCCGAAAGACATGACAAGATATTCATAAGAACCAAAGCTTGTTCGAATGCTGTCTTGGGAATATCTTGTTCACGAATGCGAATCTGATGATAACCCATACGAAGGTCAAGCTTGGAGAACACTTTAGCACCTTTGAGTTGCTCGAAAAGCTCATTGATGTTGGGAAGTGGATACTTGTTCTTGATAGTCTTCTTATTCAATGGATGGTAATCGACGAAAGTCGGTCCGTGCCATCCTTCTTCGGACAAAAGAACACCACAACCCCAAGGAGATGAACTCGGTCCGATCAAACCTAGACGCTCTTGTTCATCGAGCTGCTTCTTCAATTCCTTCAGCTCATCAGGTCCAAGCTTGTATGGACGCTTGCAAACGGGTTGATGCCGTGCTCAAGATCGATAACGAATTCAATCGGCCGATGAGGAGGCATACCGGAAGCTCTTCCGAAAGACATCTTGGTACTCACAAACGATCGAATCGAGAGATAGCATCCAATTCGCCCTTCTCATTGAGAGAAAACAACCAATGGTTTCATCACGAGCGCATAGATGATCACATCATTAGAAGAGTGAGTCAATTTAATTTCCCTGGCAGCACAATCAAGCTGAGCTTTGTGCTGATAAAGCCAGTCCATCCCAAGAATAAGATCAATATCCGAGTCACCAAGGACAATTGGTTTAGCCAGAAATCTATAATCGCCCATCTTGATAGAAACATCCGGAACCATGGAGCTTGCATGCATGAATTTACCCGGAGAGACAACCGATAATGGTTTAGGCAAATCTTGAAAAACCAACTCATGCCTAGATGCAAAAGGTCTTGAAATGAAAGAATGCGATGCACCAGTATCAAATAAGACTTTTGCAGAATATCATTAATCGAGAGATTACCCATTATCACATCGAAGATTCCTCCGCTTGCGCTGCATTCATCATGTTCACCTTTGCAGACTTGGGATTATGCTTGACCACCGCATTGCTGGAAGATTTCACAGAGGAGGAGGCGAAGGCGCCTCTGGTTGAAGCATTTGTTCGCATAGTGACCTTTCACGACACTTGTTGCAAGTCACCTCGAGAGCGGACGGTGGTAAGGAGCACTTGACCTTGGAGCTTGAGAATTAGACTTGTTCGTAGCTGGGTTGGGTGGGTGGGAAGATCCACGGCCACCTGAGTTCTTCCGGTGATAAGGCCGACGGAACGGAGGAGGAGGAAGGTAGAACTTCGCTGCTTAGCTGCCACTTGAGAGGAAGAAGAAGACTGAACTGCATCCCCGATTCTCTTCTTAGAAGCCTCACATTTGAGCTGGGCAGCTTCTTGCTTCAAATGCCATGTTGTAGAATTCATCATACTTTTCTCGCTCAAAAGCACAAGAGCTAATTGCAGATCTTCTCTCGAGACCACCTCTGAATTGATAGATCATACTCTTTTCATCGTGGACGCCTTGCTTAGCAAAGCGAGCGAAGTTTCGAACTGGATATTGTATTGGTACACAGACATGTTGCCTTGCTTGAGATTGCGGAACTCCTCACGCTTGCTCTCAACAACACTTTTCGAATGTGGTGAGCTCAAATCTCGCGGAACTCATCCTGTAATGGCACGACCTCCTCTCGAATCTTTGTATTCTGGTACCACTCAGCAGCTTGGTCCTTGAGTTGAAACGATGCAAACTTGACAAAGTCCTCAGGTCTGACATTGCTACAATCAAAATGCTTGCAGATGTCCACAAGCCAATCGTCAGCGTCTGTAGCCTCGACAGAAACTGAAAGACTTCGGCTGATTAGCGAGGAACTGACTGAGAGTAGCAAAGTGCGGCTGGTTGTTGCCTTGACCTTGATTTCCTTGACTGCCTTGCCCTTGAGTACGCTCTTGCAAGAGCTGCAAAATCATTTGAGCATTGGCATTGATGGCTGCCATGATAGCTTGCCAGGCCTCCGGAGGCGGAGGTGGAGGTGGAGGGTTCGACTGATTCCCATCATTACGTTCCGGATTCTGACGCGTTGGCGGAGCCATCCTGGAGAGGGTGACATCCGTTAGCACTTGATAGACAAATAGACAAGTTGAATCAACGGATAGAAATTGCAACATATAGTCTTCACAATAAACATTCGAACAAGGATGAACGAATGAATTCCAAAGTTAACATCACACGTCCATTAAGGTGAGAAGCCACTTGATTAAAGGTTGATGAAAAAAATAACAAGGTAAGACTGGAACAAATAAGTGGTAAGGATTACCCAATCACGAACCAAATATCTGCGGGAAGAAATGCTAGGAGCTACTTGAATCCCACCTATAAACTCCCGAAACTTTCGGTTATGCAATCTGGTGTTGGGGATACAGGGACACAAAATATATCACCCAAACTAACAATACCTAGATCCAGCTGTATCCATCCGTCAACACATAACCAAGAAATCCTCGGAAATCGTGTACCTCGACCTTCGAAAAACCCGTTATACAAGTCATGGCAATACTCCCGAGCTCGCCCCAGTACTGGGTTATCGGAGTTATCTCACCAACAACTGCACAAAAGAGATTTCGATGTCGGCAAATCTCAGGTATTCCAGAACTGCAACGATAAAATTGTGACGACAACACCTCGGAGCTCAACTCCCGGACACCGCCACAACCCCTAAATGTCGAGGCACCAAGAACAATGTTCTCGCCACAAAACCATCGAACGATTCCAAGATACCCGCGTGATCCTAAAAAATTTTTTTTAGTGAAATTTGAGGAGAGGAGAGTCAAAACTTCTACGCCAGGAGACCTCACAGAGCGACGAAGGGACCGGGGAGTAAAAAGAATCCTACTCTCCGATATATATAATCCTAAGACTCAAAACATTTTCCGTTCTAGACTCAACAACGCCAAAGAAACAATCAAGTAGGGGGCTCCTAAGTCGGGAAGGCTCGATTACCAACTTGTAGCGCCTCGATGCGGCTATATCTCCCACGTGTCGAAGCACGACTTAGAGGCATAACCGCATTGAAAGCAATGTTGCAAGTGAGGTAATCTTCACACAACCCATGTAATACATAAGGGAAAGAGATACATAGTTGGCTTACAATGCCACTTCACACAATACATAAATAAACATCCATCATTCAGATTACACTCAAGGTCCGACTACGGAACCAAAATAAAAGAAGATACCCCAAATGCTACACAGATCCCCGATCGTCCCAACTGGCTCCACTCACGATCATCGGAAAAGACACATAGTAACGACCACGTTCCTCGTCGAACTCCCACTTGAGCTCGGTTGCAACACACCTGACCGCATCGCCGGCACCGCAACTGTTTTGGTAGAATCTGTGAGTCACGGGACTCAGCAATCTCACACCCGCGAGATCAAGACTATTTAAGCTTATAGGAAGGACAGAGTTGTAAGGTGGAGCTGCAGCAAGCGACTAGCATATATGGTGGCTACATTCACAAAAGAGAGCGAGGAGAGAAGCAAAGCACGGTCGTGAAGCTAGTAGCGATCAAGAAGTGATCCTGAACTACTTACGTCAAACATTACTCCAACACCGTGTTCACTTCCCTGACTCCTCCGAGAAGAGACCATCACGGTTACACACGCGGTTGATGTGTATTTTAATTTAAGATCAACTTCGGGTTTTCTACAACCATACATTAACAAATTCCCATCTGCCTCATAACATGGGCACGGCCAAAGATAATACCCGCAGGGTGTCCCAACTTAGCCCATTATAAGCTCTCACGGTCAACGAAGGATATTCTTCTACCGGAAGACCCGATCAATCTCGAATCCCGGACTACAAGACATTTCGACAGCAATAAAACAAGACCAGCAAAGCCGCCCGAATGTGCCGACAAATCCCGATAGGAGCTGCACATATCTCGTTCTCGTGGCACACCGGATGAGCCAGACGTCGGGTTGGCATAGACCCGATTGCCCAAGGGGCGCCGAACATCGCTGTTGGACCAGCACTCAAGGAGAACTGGCCCGGGGTTAAAATAAAGATGACCCTCGGGCTCGCGAAAACCCGGGAAAAAGGCTTAGGTGGCAAATGGTAAAACCAAAGTTGGGCCTTCTTTGGACGAGTCTTATTCAAAGCGAACTGTCAAGGGGTCCCATAAATCACCCAACCGTAAGGAACGTGAAATCAAGGAACATAACATCGGTATGACGGAAACTAGGGTGGCAAGAGTGGAACAAAACACCAGGCATAAGGCCGAGCCTTCCACCCTTTACCAAGTATATAGATGCATTAATTAAAGCAGATATATTGTGATAGCCCCAACAAGTAAACATGTTCCAATAAGGAACAACATCTCCATGTTCCAACAAGGAACAAACTTCAGCTTCACCGCAACTAGCAACGCTATAAGAGGGCTGAGCAAAGCGGTAACATAGCCAATCAACGGTTTGCTAGGAAAGGATGGTTAGGGTTGACATGGCAATATGGGTGGCATGATATAGCAAGTGGTAGGCATCGCAGCATAGGCATAGCAAAAGAGCGAGCAACTAGCATAGCAAAGATAGAAGTGATTTCGAGGGTATGGTCATCTTGCTCGCAATGTTCTCGAGTTGTCGAAAGCTTGATCCTCGTAAGCGTTCTCAACAGGTTCCTCGCTCACGCACTCGCCTCCGGCTCTACCCAAAGCAAGAACACAAACAAAGGAACCACAATAAATCACGGTGCAATGCACAAACAACATGATGCAACATATGGCATGATATGCGGATGTGATATGCAATGCGTATGCGCGCTCCGAAGGAAAATGATGAACCAGGCATCAACTTGGCAAACCAAGTATGCCGCTGAAAGATGAGATGATTTCGTTGAAATCGATATAAAGATCACCGAATCGGATGCACGGTTTGCAAAAGACAAGCAAAACAAGAATGACACAAATCTGCCATTAACAGCATGATGCCACTTAGCAAGCAACAAGAAATTAAGCTACTGCACCCAAACGTACCAACAAAGTATATGGCAGTGATCTACTCAAGATGCTTGACAAAAGATGAACACTGAGCTACGGCTAAATCACATCACAACAGGTTCAAACAAGCATGGCAAAAGTGCAAAACATATCAGCTTCACAGACTTAGTGAAATTACTAAACATGGCAAAAACAGCATCAGGTAGCAATGTTCAGAGCAAGAAAACAACATGCTACAGGAACTTATAATAGCAAAACAAGGCATGGCATGAATCTACTCAAAGCATAGAACAAAAGTCCCTTACTGACCATAAGCCAAAAAGGATCAGAAACTATAGAAACACCCATGTCAAAATGGCAAGTTTCATAACAGATTCAGCAACATGGCATGTCAAAACAGATAACAAGTAGGCATGTTTAAGAGCTCAAAGCACTCACTACAGATCCTTTCATGATAAACTAAGCATGCATACATCAAGAAGACATGGCATAGAAGATATACATGGAAAGAACAACATCATAGCATACACGGATCAACCACAACGACCTTGGCAAAATTGAATAACATGTAAACAATCTGCCAGGAAACATTTTATAGCAAAAGTAGAGCTCGATTGACTCAAGCTATGGCACTCCATAATTGCAAACAAGGGCATGGATGGATAGATCATAACCATATGTTCAAAACAGCCTTACTGAAGTATCTCAAAATATGCATGGATCTCTCGGTAGCATCAAGTTAACATGGCATCAAAATATCAGCAAAACAGGGCTGAAATCAGCAACATCAGAAGCCTACTTTGCATGCTTGTGCTAGTCACCACATAGATCACAAAAATACATGGCATACACCTCTGGAAAGATGGCATGGCATATTACAAAACACATGTAGGACTCAAATTCATAGGGTGCACACATCAATCATAGCAAAAATAACAAAAGTGCATGTTCTGTTAAGAAACATAAACTAACATCACATAGCCCTCTTCTAACAGCATTTCGGGCATCAAGATGAGCTAAAATGAAAATTATGCAATGAGATGAAATGATCTACTCATCGGGTCGAACATTTTGACATATTACACGCACGAAACGGAGCTACAGATGCAAAGTTATGATGCGTTGAAAATGCCACAAATTAATCACCGAGACAAAAACTTAGACGAATTTAGGGGGGGAAGAAAGTCAACCCAGAGATCCGGATCGGGATCCGGCCGGCTCGATGTCGAGGACGACGGCGCGGCTCGCCAGGGACGGCGACGGAGGAGGGTACCGCCGGAGGAGGAGGGCCGGCGGCGGCGCGGTGGGCGGCGGCATGGTGGTGGTCGGCGGCCGGTGGCGGGAGGGGAGCGATGGCGCCGGGCGGGCTTGGCGGCGGGCGAGCCGGGCGGGCGGCGAGGCGGTGGAGAGGGAGGCGCAGGGGCGGGGAGGTGCGGCGCGACGGGGGCATGGGGCTGCTGTGGCTCGGGCGGGCTGGGCAGCATGTGTGGGAGTGCCACGTGTCGCGCCTGGTTCGCGGCGGCGGTGGCTGGCGGGCGGACACGTCCGGGCGGCGCGGTATTTTTGTCCGGGCGCGAGGTAGGGGAAGGCTAGGGTTGTACCGTGATTTGGAATGGGGAGGTGCTTAAATAGGCATAGAGGGAGCTAGGAGAGTCCAAATGAGGTGTAGTTTTCGCCCACACGATCGTGATCGAACGACGGAGAGCATGGAAGTGACTTAGATGGGTTATTGGACCATTTTGAAGGGGTGTTGGGCTGCAACTTAAAAGAGGCCTTTGCGAGAGTGCGGTTATCCGTTGGAGTACCAAACGAGCTCCAAATGACCCGAAACTTGACAGGTGGTCTAACGGGGGTATACCAAGGCCACTTGACAAACCTCGGTCCATTTCGAGAAAGTTTAGTACCCGCTCACGGAAAAACGTAAAAGGGGACGCCGGGGGACATAGGAGTGCCGGATTGCAAAACGGACAACGGGAAAAATGCTCGGAATCATGAGACGAACACGTATGCAAATGCGATGCACATGATGACATGATGTGAAATGCATGACATGGACCAAATGCAAAAACGGAAGACAAAACCCAACCGCGGAGGGAATATCATATCACAATGCCGAAAATGGCAAGAGTTGGAGTTACAATTATGGAAAGTTACATCCGGGGTGTTACAGTCCGGATAGCCGGACTACCATCATCAGCCGGACTATCATTTGCCGGACTATCATCATCGACCGGACTCAAAGACTATGAAGATACAAGAATGAAGACTTCCCCCCGTGTCTGGATGGGACTTTCCTTGGCGTGGAAGGCAAGCTTGGCGATACGGATATGTAGATCTCCTACCATTGTAACCGACTCTATGTAACCCTAGCCCTCTCGGGTGTCTATATAAACCGGATGGCTTTAGTCCGTAGGACAACAATCACAACAACCCTTACAATCATACCATAGGCTAGCTTCTAGGGTTTAGCCTCCTTGATCTCGTGGTAGATCCACTCTTGTAAACATCCACAATATCAATATCAATCAAGCAGGACGTAGGGTTTTACCTCCATCAAGAGGGCCCGAACCTAGGTAAACATCGTGTCCCTTGTCTCCTGTTACCATCCGCCTAGACGCACAGTTCGGGACCCCCTACCCGAGATCCGCCGGTTTTGACACCGACATTGGTGCTTTCATTGAGAGTTCCTCTGTGTCGTCACCGATAGGCTTGATGGCCTCTTCAATCAACAACGACGCAGTCCTGGGTGAGACCTTTCTCCCCGGACAGATCTTCATATTCGGCGGCTTCCGTACTGCGGGCCAACTCCTTGGCCATCTAGAGCAGATCGAGAGCCACGCCTCGCCGTCAGTCAGGTTTGAAGCTTAAACTTCACGGCCGATATCGCGGGGACTTGATCTCGATGGATCTAAGTTACGCCGAAGCGCGCCGCGCTGTCACGATGGGCATGACCTAACTCGCGGCGGACAACACCTTGAGGTCCGCATTCGGATCCGCTCCGACTCATAGTCCGGAGCCGATCGTCAATCGAGGACGGATGGCTGGACACCGCCTCGGGAGCCGCAATTTCTACGGCGATGGAGCCGAACACTTACCTTGTCCCACATAAAGCCCATGACTCCGAGGTGCCGGACTCCCTGCCGGACTCCGAACCTCCTGCGCCCGAGCCAGTCGAATCCGATTGGGCGCCGATCATGGAATTCACCGCTGCGGACATCTTTCAGCACTCGCCCTTCGGCGACATCATAAACTCATTGAAGCATCTCTCGCTATCCAGAGAGCACTGGCCGAACTACGGCCAGGATGGTTGGGACGCGGATGACGAAGAAATTCAGATCCCACCCACCACCCACTTCGTAGCCACCGTCGACGATTTAACCGACATACTCGACTACGACTCCGAAGACATCGACGGTATGGACGACGATGCCGGAGACTACCAAGAACCAGTGCCTACAGGACACTGGATGGCCACCTCGTCATACGACGTATACATGGTGGACACCCCGAAGGAAAGCGATAACGAGGAACAATGGGACATGGCAGAGGATAATCTCGCCGATAAAGAACCAAAACGGTGACGCAAACGCCGCCCCAAGTCCCGCCTCGATCAAAGCAGCCTTCCTAACGACCCAGCGATAGAGCAGGGCAAGCCAGCTGACGACGAACAGGACGGGCCGGATATTCAACCCCTTCATGAAGCAATCAACAGTCCGGCCACAACACGAGCATAAGAACATACGCAAAAGCTCGCCGCCACCGCAAGAAGTTTGAAGAAGGCGAAACGAAGCTCAAACAGCGAAGACACACTCGTAATGAAGTGGAGCAAAGTATTCAAGACCGCAGACAAATATGGCAACGCCATCAAACCAAGAGCTACCCGGCGCAAGTTGTTGCCAGAATTTGACGAGGAAGCCATCGAGCCTTCACGGTCAAAAAATAAAGAGGCCGCTGGCGGATAGACGGCCGCATTTACGTGCCCAAACGACAAACGGGCTGCACACAAGTCAATTATAATCCTGGTAAAACGGATGGCCCAACTAGGTCCATCTACGGGCCAAAAAAGAGGACCCCAGTAAGTAACATACCACGACAAGTGTTCGAAGACAGCGGCACACCCAAATACAGGGGCGCCGCACACCCTCTATGTTTCACCGATGAGGTGCTGGATCATGAATTTCCAGCAGGGTTTAAACCCATAAACATAGAGGCATACGACGGCACAACAGACCCCGGAGTCTGGATAGAAGACTACATACTACACATACACATGGCTAGAGGAGACGATCTCCACGCCATAAAATACCTACCCCTCAAGCTCAAAGGGCCAGCTCGGCATTGGCTCAAAAGCCTCCCAGAAAACACTGTTGGAAGTTGGGAAGATCTTGAGGACGCGTTTAGAGCAAATTTTCAAGGGACTTATGTCCGCCCTCCGGATGCCGACGACCTGAGTCATATGACCCAACAGCCCAGAGAGTCAGCGCGCAAATTCTGGAACAGGTTCCTTACCAAAAAGAACCAAATAGTCGACTGTCCGGACGCAGAAGCCTTAGCAGCTTTTGAACACAACGTCCGAGACTAATGGCTCGCCAGACACCTCGGCCAAGAGAAGCCAAGAACAATGGCCGCGCTAACAAGCCTCATGACGCGCTTTTGCGCAGGAGAAGACAGCTGGCTAGCAAGATGCAGCACCAGCGACCCGAGTACATCCGAGATCAGAGATGGAACGGAAAGTCACGGCGCAGGAAAGATCAGCGCCGGAATAAAGAAAAAAGCCCACAGGGCACGGCGGTCAACGCCGGATTCAAAAGCTCGCGGCCAGACAATAAAACACGGCCTCTTAAGGACAACAGAGACGAGCTATCCAATTTGAACAAAATTTTAGATCGGATATGTCAAATCCACAGTACCCCCGGAAGGCCTGCAAACCATACCAACCGAAATTGTTGGGTTTTTAAACAGTCCGGCAGACTTAATGCCGGACACAAGGCTCGACACGCCAAGCGAGGACAATGACGAGCCCCACCAGCAGAAAGCACCGAAGCCAAAGGACTTTCCTCGAGAAGTCAAAACAGAACTTGATTCACGTGATAAACACGGAAAGCCAACACAGCACTCGCCAAGACAAGTGTCGGACGATCTACCCCGGTGGACCAAGGTTGGATGTCAAAACCAATCACTTTCGACCATCTGGATTAGTCCGTATATCCGGAGCGCAGGATAGACTGCCCTGATATCGGATCCCATAATAGACGGACTGCAATTAACGCAGGTGTCGATGGACGGCGGCAGTGACTTACACCTGCTTTATCCGGACACAATCCGCAAGTGGGGATAGACCCTATTACAATACGGCATAGCCGCACTTCCTTCAAAGAAGTGGCGCCAGGCCCTTAAGCCAGCTATCAAGCACCACTGGGACGAGAAGCTCTCGCCCACTTCCATACAATACCACATTCCGCGCTTCAAATGCCCGGTCCACGTGGCATCGTTTCATCAAAGGGTCGCCTGAGACCCCGGACACAGCTGGACGAGTCCGGAATAAATGAGCTAGGGGCTACCTAGCCGCACACCCCTTCACAAGGGTTTGCCCATACAAGCCACAATGAGCTATCATAGGCTTAGCTTTCTTAACCTATATTTCAATTTTTATGAACTTCATCGCACGATTTCTTTTCCAACCAAGTTCCTCTCTTTTAAAGATGAACAACGTGCACACCGCCCGTGATACGGCACAACGGAGACACAAAGCGCAGACGCAGAGGGACCCGTTGTAAGGACTCTTTTCGGACTAAGACCCACGTAAACCTTTCTTCTGTCTCTTGTTGCTATAATCCCCTGGTTTTTCAGCATAACCAGAGTGGAGACTGGCGTTTTGGCATCGGCCGCGCCAGTAGAACCTGCCCGTACCTGGACACAAGGGGCTTAGGGCTTTGTTTTGCCCGCTATTATAAAGACCGAACACCTTCGGGAGTGTTCGGCGTCTCGTGTTAGGCCTTATATGCATCAGCTCCGAATCATGTCTTTGGTCAAATGTTGGGTTTGCCCGGCCCTGTGTTTTGCTGCCTTACGTTCCGTATCATCGGCTAACGCGGCTCCAGGAGAACTCTGCGATTGTGCCCAGTTGGCCGGGCGAGCACCTCGAGAGAGAAAGCCGAAAACTGACTGTCATGATACAGCGAGAGACTGGTCAACCACTCGATCGACCTTGGGAATGTTTAGGATTCCTCCGCTTTGACGAAGGGCCGTTTCCCGGCCAGGCACTTACGCGCCCTGAATTCGGAGAGCACGGTGCCCCCAGGGGCTATGTCGTAGCCCCACCCTCGAACTCCATGGCTAAGTGAAAGTGATAAAGCATTATAGTCCGGTTGCCTTGTTTGCTACGCTACCACCTCCTTTACAGGACCGAGACGTCGGATTAAGTGTGAAAACGCGCTATTTTTTGCGAACACCCCCGCACCCTTGTGCGTGGGGGCTGAAGCCAACGACTGCCATCTTTCAGGTTATACATACGTATACATGAACGGCCGCAAAGGAGATATTCTATTACTTGAACGCACAAGTATAAAAGGCGCTTACATCATAAAAATCGTTTTTACATTATATAAATGTTCATTCGAACATAACATTTTTCGAGCACTGCGACTCTATTACACGAGCACCAGGCAGCACTTCGCCAAAATAGTGCTCGGCGGGTAGCCGGTTATTATCCGAGCCCGGGGTCGCAACAGCTGTGGCATCCATCTCTGTCCAATGTGTCTTCACACGAGCAAGCGCCATCTGCGCACCCTCTATGCAGGCCGACCGCTTCATCGCCTTGATATAAGGCACCGCCCCAAGAAATTGCTGCAATAAGCCAAAGTAACTCTTCGGCTGGGGCCTATCCGGCCGGATATGGGTCACTATATCCGCCATAGCAAGCCCGGACAACCTATTTAGCTCAGCCCACTCAGCCAAACGATCGGTCAGCGGAAGTGAACGCTCCGGACTATGGAATTGAGACCAAAACAACTCTTCCGTCTGGTGATCCTCCTGGCTTTGAAAATGCACAACGGCATCCGCCGCACTCGCTGCTAAGTCCATATAAGGGTCCTCCGGACACCACAGTTGGCCCAGCTGAGCATATTTTGAATCCGTGAACCTTCGGCGCAGCAGAAAAGGCTTGCCAACTACAATCTCCCCGGCCTGGCGCAGCTCTTCCTTCATGGCCCGCATTGCAGAGCGGGCATTCTTGGCTTCAGCGGTGGCCTTCCGCAGGTCTTCCTGCCCCGCTAGGCGCTCCTTCCCAAGAGCATCATTGCGGTCGGTAGCCTCTTTTAACTTCACAGCCATTTCGGCTATCTCTTCCCTGCCCGGCAGCAGCGGCCCTTCGCCGCTAACTCCTCGGCCGCTTCGAGGCTGCCGCAACACTCCTTCCGCCTGCTCCTTGGCTTGAGCAAGTTCGCCCAAGACTCTCCACGGCAGCGGCACTATCTGCATTTCACGCAAATTTTGTAAGGAGTTGGCTTCGGCTCCCTTACCATGTGTCCGCGCAGTAACACTTACCTTGCGACTCATCAAGTCGCCTGTTGATCAGCGCGATGTCTTCATCCGCCACATCGAGTTGCCGCTTTAGTTCCGCAACTCCATAAGTCCGGCTGGCCCCCGGACGACCCGCCACCTGCATAGGCACGACGGGAATTTCAAACCTGCGATTTTGATCCTCGGCACGCTATCGATATCGACAACTTACCGAGTCTCAGGGGCTACTATCTATACAGGGCGCATTCTATATGCAAAACTGTTAAAAGGTGTGTCATTTTACATACCTCAAACCCCGCCAAGAACTCGACGGCATCATGCAACCCGCCTTGGCGGACGAAATCCTTTCAATCACCACGCCATCAATGCGTGCTGATCTTCCGAGATAGACGCCTTCTCAAGCAGATCCTTGATCAGACACCGCTTGGTGCCGAACTATCCGCTTTGCCACACTCGGGGCTCCCTCCATGACGACACTTCAGGCTCGTCCGCCCTATCCAACGGCGCCCGGACGGGGCGTCTCGCCTCTATCATCTCCGGACGAAGCTCCTCAAGACGAGCTCATCTGCGAAGGACGGAGATCCGAACTACAAGGTAAAAACTTTGTTATCCTCGAAGCACAAATAGGGATGTCCCTTATTATAAAACTCCTTTCTCTACTTACGGCTCATTGGAGGGCTGGCTCATTAAGGAGATTGTGCGCCGGGCTTCCCGGACGCAGGACCCTCCGCGAAGATTTCTTCCCCGCTTAGGGCTTTTTCCCCGGTCCCTGAGGCAGTCCTCTTCTCCCTTGGTAGGAGGGATTCTCGATCCCCTCGCTCAAAAGCCTCCTTAGGCGAGGCAGTAGCTTTCCTACTTTCCCTTCGCTTTCCTCCGGCGCAACCTCCAAGATCCGGACCAGCACGGTCTCGGGGGGGGCCGACACCATTAATTTTGCTTCCCTATCCACTCCTGTGTAGAAGGAGATCGGTCATAAGGCGGATCATCGAAAGGCAAACAAACGGTATGTCCGGACTTGGAACTACTTACTTGAGTATCCGGCGATTGCAGCTTAGTCCAGCATCCTCGGTCAATTCCGGCGCACTCTTGCGATCCAAGAATAAGTTATACATCTCCGTGGGTGTCATACCCATGAAGTGTTGAAGAATCCGTGGGCCCTCCGGATTGAACTCCCATAGCCGGAGAGGACAGCGCTTGCAGGAAGGAGACGCCTAATTAGCATAACCTGCATCACCACCACCATATCGATCTCCCTCGTTAGGAGATCTCGAGTCCGCCCTGCAGTAGGGGCACGCCCTTTGACGGTCCCCGCTGAGCCTTGGTTGACCCACGATATCAATCGTCGTGGAGGTCCCGGCGGAATAGGGCGGCGGCTTTGTCTGCGCGCCCCTCGAACGGTAATATAGAACCACTCTTGCTGCCACAGGCCGAGCTCCTCTTGGAAGGAGCCAGCGGGCCACGGGGCATCGGCTCTCCTATTTATGGCCGCCCCGCCACACTCCGCTTGACGCCCCCCGATCATCTTCGGCGCCACATTGAAAGTCTTCAGCCACAGGCCGAAGTGTGGGGTGACGTGGAGGAAGGCTTCGCAGATAACGATGAATGCGGATATATGGAGGATGGACTCCGGAGCCAAGTCGTGGAATTCCAACCCATAGTAAAACATGAGCCCTCTCACAAAAGGATCCATCGGGAAGCCTAAACCCCGACGGAGGTGGGATACGAAGACGACATACTCGCCGGGCTCAGGGGTAGGGATGGCCTGCCCTTCGGCAGGCAACCTGTGCGAAATCTCGTAAGACAGGTACTTGGCCTCCCGCAGCTTTAGCACGCCCTCCTCCGTGACGAGGAGGGCATCCACCGCCCCGGAGGTCGGAACCGACATCGCTGAAGGTCCAAAGCGCTCAATCTGGGGCTCTAGGTGTTGGAACTTGGGCGTGGAGAGGATTCGATGGAAGATTGAAGAAAAAGAAACGAGCCTTGGTCCCGTTATAAAGAGGGAGAATACCAAGATCCGTCTCCGTGACCGTTTGGGACTCGCCTTCGATAGAGGGGGCGTGGCGAACGGGCGCGGTTGGGTTACCCACGCCCGTATTGATGAGAATCCCGGATTAAGGTGAAACACGATCTCTGCTTCGACAAGACGTGCCAAGGAAACCGCTTCACTAAATGCGCTGAGGTGGTAAAGTAAAAAACAATTCGAGTAATGGCTTGGTAGTGGTGTGACGTCATGCCACGGAAAACGTCAGCAGATTGAGCTTGTGTATATATTATTATTCTCTCTACGGTGGAATGTGGAATTTATTTTGCAGAGCCGGACACTATCCTGGTGTTCACAATCTTATATCATTTGGAGGAAGAACCCGCCTTGCAATGCCAAGCAATATACACGCCGGACTTATCGTCATTGAAGCCTGGTTCAGGGGCTACTGAGGGAGTCCTGGATTAGGGGGTGTCCGGATAGCCGGACTACCATCATCAGCCGGACTATCATTTTCCGGACTATCATCATAGGCCGGACTCCAAGACTATGAAGATACAAGATTGAAGACTTCGTCCCGTGTCCGGATGGGACTTTCCTTGGCGTGGAAGGCAAGCTTGGCGATACGAATATGTAGATCTCCTACCATTGTAACCGACTCTGTGTAACCCTAACCCTATCCGGTGTGTATATAAACCGGAGGGTTTTAGTCCGAGGGACTAACAACAATCATACCATAGGCTAGCTTCTAGGGTTTAGCCTCTTTGATCTCGTGGTAGATCTACTCTTGTAACACACATCATCAATATTAATCTAGCAGGACGTAGGGTTTTACCTCCATCAAGAGGGCCCGAACCTGGGTAAAACATCATGTCCCTTGTCTCCTGTTACCATCCGCCTAGACGCACAGTTCGGGACCCCCTACCCGTCAGGTCAGATTTGGAAGCCTAATCTATACGGCCGATATCCGCGGAGACTTGATCTTCGACGGATTCGAGCCCCAGCCGAGCGCGCCAGACTTGTCTCGATGGGCATGATCTGGCTCAGAACCAACAAAGGCCTCGAGGCCGCACGTAATCCGCCCGACCCTTAATTCGAGCCGGATTCCCTGATCGAGGACGAGTGGTTGGACACCGCCTCGGGGGCTTTAATCTCTACGGCGATCGAGCCGAACTCCATCCCTGTCCTTTGCAAAGACCTTGACTCTAGGAAGCCGGACTCCTTTCCGGACTCCGAACCCTCCGCGCCCTTGCCAATCGAATCCGATTGGCGCCCGTTATGGAGTTCACGGCCACGGACATCTTTCAGACTCGCCTTTGGCGACATCCTGAATACACTAAAGTCTCTCTTTATCCGGAGAGCCCTGCCGGACTGTGGTCAGGACGGTTGGGATGCGGACGACGAAGAAATTCAAAGCCCACCCACCACCCACTTCATAGCCACTGTCGAAAGCTTACACGACGTGCTCGATTTTGACTCCGAAGACATCGACGGTATGGACGACGATGTAGGAGACAACAATGAACCAGCACCTATAGGGTGCTGGACAACCTCATCCCATGATGTATACATGGTGGATACACCTAAAGGAAATGAAGACGAGGAACAACGGGACGCTACGAAGGATAAATCCCTCGAAAAGCAGTCAAAACGGCAACGTAAACGCCGAACAAAGCCCCGCCTCAACAAAGACCCAACCATAGAGCAGGGCGGACCGGTGGACAACGAACAAGCTATTGAGCAATCGTCCGAACAAGATAACTTGGATAAACAATCTGTCCCCGACGAAGACAACAGTCCGGATGACCTCACGCCGGACAAACCATTGGAGCAAAATGACCTCCAGAAAAGGCTCGTCGCCATGGCGTAGCCTGAAAAAAGCGAAGCGGAAGCTCAAAACAGCGGAAGATGCACTCAGGATCGATGGAGCAAAGTATTCAGCATCAGAGATAAGCACGGGCGACAACAACAACAAAGAGCTACCCAAAAGAAAGCTACCGCCTGATTCGACAAGGAGGCCTTAGAGCCCCACAATTAAAAGCAAGAAGGCCACCCGGTCGGATGGACGACTCATGGCAAAAAGAGAGCGGCAAATGGGGCCGACACAAGCCAATATGCGATCCGCATAAGGATTCACATCAAGAGGATGGCCCATTAGGTCCATCTATGGGCCAAGAAAGCAGGCTCACAAAGCAATGCAATACGCCAAAATTTCAAGATCATGACACACCCAATATAGGGCGCCGCACACCCCTATGTTTCACCGATGAGGTGCTGGATCATGAATTTCCAGCGGGATTCAAACCCGTAAACATAGAGGCATACGACGGAACAACAGACCCCGGAGTCCGGATCGAGGATTACATCCTCCACATACACATGGCTAGAGGAGACGATCTCCACGCCATAAAATACTTACCCCTTAAACTCAAAGGGCCAGCTCGGCATTGGCTTAAAAGCCTCCCCGAAAATACCATTGGAAGCTGGGGAGAGCTCGAGGACGATTAGGGCAAATTTTCAGGGACTTATGTCCGCCCTCCGGATGCGCATTTATCTAAGTCACATAACTCAACAGCCCGGAGAGTCAGCCCGAAATTTGGAACAGGTTCCTTACTAAAAGAACCAAATAGTCGGCTGTCCGGACGCCAAGCCTTAGCAGCTTTTAAACACAACGTCCGAGACTAATGGCTCACCGTGACACCTCGCCAAGAAAAGCCAAGAACAATGGCCGCATTAACAAGCCTCATGACCCGCTTTTGCGTGGGCGAGGACAGCTGGCTGGCTAGATGCAGTACCAGCGACCCGAGTACATCCGAAACCAGGGATGGAAATGGGAAATCACGACGCAGAAAAGATCAGCGCCGGAATAAAGAAAATGGCCCAAATAGTACGGCGGTCAACGCCGGATTCAAAAGTTCTCGGCCGAACAACAAAACACTGCCCCTAAAGGATAACAGTGACGAGCTATCCAACCTAAACAAGATTCTGGACAGACTGTGTCAAATACATGGTACCTCCGGGAAGCCTGCAAACCATACCCACAGAGATTGTTGGGTCTTCAAGCAGTCCGGCCGACTTAATGCCGAACACAAGGGGCTCGACACACCAAGGGAAAATGATGACGAGCACCACAAGCAGAGCCCCGGAAAACAAAAGAATTTCCCACAAAAGGTTAAAACAGTAAACTCATTTTACGTTATCAAAGGGAAAAACAGAGCGGCACCCACTAAGAGGCGCGCCGCACATTGGTTGTCAAAACCAATCACCTTCGACCATCAGGACTATTCCGATAATATCCGGAACGCAGGATGGACTGCCTTGATGTTGGATCCTATAATCGACGGATTCCAATTTACACATGTCCTCATGGATGGCGGCAAAGTGACATAAACCTGATATATCAGACACAATCCGCAGGATGGGGATAAACCCAACCAAAATTCGCCAGTAGCAACACCTCCTTTAAAGGAGTACTGCCAGCCCATACGCCTTTGCACGGGCTCCATACTGCTAGAAGTTGTGTTTGGTTCAGCCGACAACTTCCGTCGCGAAAGGTTACTCTTCCATGTCGCCCGCTTTAAGGTTGCCATCAAGCACTATTGGGACGCGAGGCTTTCGCCGCTTTAATGCAATACCGCAAGATTATGCATCTCTAACACTTAAAATGCCCGTCCACGCGCATCATCTCCTTAAAAGGAAGTATTAAGTGTTACTCGAGCACGGAAAACGGGAGACTCGCCTTGACAGCCCCGCAGCTATCCGGCTCGCTAGGCAAATAACCTGAATTGGTCATTCAAACCCGGACACGGCTAGACGAGTTCGGCGCCTACTTATGCATACCCCATACGAGGGCCGCATGCGTGTATAACAAGAGACAATAAAGCTCCATCTTATTCACTTCTTGAACTGCATTTCGCTTATTTAATATTAAGTACATTTTTCAGACGATCCTTTTCTTTTCAAACTAAGTTCCTCCTTTTACAGATGAACAACGTGCTACACCCGCCCGTGATACAAAGACAACGGAGACACAAAGCGAGACGCAGCAGGGACCCGCTGCAAGGATTCTTTTCAGATTAAGACCTGCGTAAACCTTTTTTCACCGCTCTTGTTGATATACATTCCCCGTTCCTTAAATATAATTGAGGAGGAGGGTGGTGCTTTGGCATTGGCCGCACCAGAATTTTTTGCTGCACTCGACACAAAGGGCTTACGGCCTTATTTTGCCCATTTTTATAAAGACCGAATACCTTAGGGAGTATTCGGCGCCTCGAAGTTAGGCCTTATATGCATCAGCTCCAATCATGTCTTTGGTCAAATGTTGGGTTGCCCGGCCCTGTGTTTTGCTGCCTTATGTTCCGCTTTCACGGCTAACGCGGCACTGTGGAGAACTATCGCGATTGTGCCCGGTTCGCCAAAGCGAGCACCTCAAGAGAGAAAGCCCAAAACTGACTGTTATGATATAGCGAGAAACTGGTCAACCACTCGATGACTCACAGGAATGTTTAGAATTCCTACGATTAACGGCGACCAGTTTTCGGTCAGCACATACACACCCCAATTCGGGAGAGTGCGGTGCCCTGTGGGCTATATAGTAGCCCCACCTCGAACTCCTATGGCTAAGTGAAAGTGATAAAGCATTATAGTCCGTTGCCTGGTTTGCTACGGTACCACCTCCTTAACAGGACCAAGACGTTGGATTATGTGAAAAGCGCTTTTTGTAAACACCCCGCACTATGTGCGTGGGGGCTGAAGCCAAGGACTGCCATCTTTCAGGTTATATACATATACATAAACGGTCGCGACAGGAGTAGTTTACTACTTGAACGCACAAGTATAAAAAGCACTTATATTACATTGAAACATCGTTTTCACTAATCATACATGTCATTCAAACATAATATCCTTCGAGCATCTGCGCCTCTATTAAACGAAGCGCCCGCAGGACTTCTTCAAAGTAGTGCTCGGCGGTACTCGCCTCTGTCCAATCTCGGGATGCAACGTCGATGGCCTTCATCTCTGCCCAAGATGTCTTGACACGGCAAGAGCCATCCGTGCTCCCTCAATACATGCCGATCGCTTCATCGCGTCAATACGCGGCACTGCTCCAAGAAACTGCTGCACTACACCAAAATAGCTCTTCAGCTAGGGTCCGTCCGGCCACAAGTGAGTCAATACATGCTTCATGGCCAATCCGGACAATCGATTCAGCTCGCCCACTCGCCAACCGATCGGTCAGCGCAAAGGACGCCCGGACTATGGAATTGCGACCAGTATAGCTCTTCCCTTTGTGCCCCTTCTCGCCCCGGAAGTGCTCAACCGCGTCCACAGCGCTCGCCGCCAAGTCCATATAAGCATCCTCTGAACTCCATAATTTATCCAACGGAGCATACTTTGATCTGTATATTTCTCCGCAGCAGTAAACGGTTTTCCAGCCGCAATTGCCCTGGCCCGACTCAGCTCCTCCTTGGCAGCTCTCAAAGCCGATTGGGCATTCTTGGTTTCGGGCGGCGGCCTTCTTTAGGCCCTCCTGTTCCGCTTTGATGCTCTTTTTCAAGAACCTCGCAGCGATCGGTAGCATTCCTTAACCTTTTGGCCATCTCGCCATCTCCTCTTTGCTTCGGCAAGGAGCAGCCCGCTCAGCATCTAGCTCTTCGCCGCCTTTTAAAGCAGCCGACATTAATTCTGGCTTGCTTTTTCGCTCGGCGAAGTTCCGCCCGCAGCTCCTCCACGGCAGCGGCACCATCTGCACTAAGCATATGATTAGTAAGACATGGGCGCCAAGCTCCCTTACCAGGTGTCCGCATAGAAGTCGATACCTTGTGACTCATCAAACCGCTTATTGACCAGCGATGTCCGTGATCCGCCTCATCAAGCTGCCGCTTAGTTCGGCATATTCATCATCCGCTGGCCTCCGGACGACCTGCCACCTGTTTAGGAGCGGCGATATGTTAAAATCGAGATTTGATCTCGCACGCTGTCAATTTTGACAACATACCGAGTCTCGTGGGCTACTATCTATACAGGCGATTTTATATGCATAATCGCCGACGGTACATCATTTTTTTGCGTACCTCAAACCCCGTCAGTAAGCTTCTGACGGCTTCACGCAATCCGCTCTCCGTGGATGCAATTCTTTCAATCACCGTACCCATTAGAGCACGGTGATCTTCTGAGATAGCTGCTCGCCCGAGCAAATCCTTCAGCTCCTCCGACCGCACACCACTTGGCGCTGGACCTTCCGCCCCCGCCGGACATGGGGGAACCCTCTGCGATGACACCTTCGGGTCGTCCGCTTCACATGAGGGTGCGACAGGTGGAGGCGTTTCGCTCTCCATCATCTCCGGAAGAAGATCCCCCGAAGACAAGCTCTGCTAAGAAGGGCTGAGGTCTGAACTACAAGGTACAATTTCGGTTATCTTCATAAATAAATACAGGGATGTTCCTTATTTACAAGACCCCTTCGTTTTACTTACGGCTCATTGAGGGCTGATCCCTTGGGGAAATAGTGCGGCTGGGTTACTTCCCAGCGCGGACTCTCCGACGAAGATTCCTTCCTTTCTTTGAGGCCTTGACCTCCGGATCTTCTCAAGCTGTCCTCTTCTCTCCTCGGAAGGTGGGACTCTTAATCCTCCTTCCTTGATAGCCTCCTTCGCAGAGGCGGTTGCTCCCCGCTCCTCCCTTCGCCTTCTTCGTATATGCAACCTTCAACATCTTGGCCAACATGGGATCCGGCGTGGTCTCCGGGAGGGAGCCGACACCTTATCAACTTTGCCTTGGCTATCCACTCCTGTTCAAGAAACGGCTCCTTTAAAGGGCATATATACATAATAAATGAATGAACAGCTTGTCCGCCACAGGACTACTTACTTGAGCATCCGGCGATTGCAGCTTAGTCCTGCATCCTCGGTCAAGTTCGGACACTTCTCTTGTGATCCAAGAACAGTTTATACATCTCCACGGGCGCCGTGCCCATAAAATTTTGAGAGCTCGTGGTCCCTCCGGATTGAATTCCCACAAGCGGAGGGGGCGACGCTTGCAGGGTTGAAGGCGCCGGATCACCATAACCTGCGCCATCGCAACCAGATTGATCCTCTTTCCGGAGGTCTCGAACACGGCCTCGCAGCAGGGGAACGCCCTGGACGACCCCAGCCGAGCCCCTTGTTGACCCATGATGCCAGCCGCTGTGGTGGACCTGAGCGGAAGGCAGGGAGCGCCGCCCATTTGATGCCCCTAGGAGCGGTGATATAAAACCACTCCCGTTGCCACAAGCCAAGCTCCTCATGAAAAGAGCCCTCGGGCCACGGAGCATCAGCACATTTGCTTATGACCGCCCCTCCGCACTCCGCTTGCTGCCCCTTGATCATCTTTGGCTCCACCTTGAAGGTCTTGAGACACAATCCAAAATGAGGGGTAATATGGAGGAAGGCCTCACATACAACAATGAATGACGAGATATGGAGGATGGACTCCGGATTCAAGTAATGGAAATCAAGCCCATAATAAAACATGAGCCCCCGCACAAAGGGGTCCGTCGGGAAGCCTAAACCCCGACGAAAGTGAGACATGAACACCACGTTCTCCCCGGCTCAGAGTGGGAATGACCTGCCTCAAGCGGGCAGCCTATGCGAGATCTCGCCAGTTAGATACCTGGCGTCTCACAGCTTTAGCACGTCTTCTTCTGTGATGGAGGAAGACATCCATCGGCCGTGCTGGTCGGAGCCGGACATCGTCGAAAGTCCGAAGCGCCCGAATCTGAAGCTTTGGGTGTTGGAACTCAAAGCACGAGGCGAACTCGATGGAGGGTGTAAAAAGGAGAGGGCCTTGGTCTCGTTATAAAGAGGTTGAATACCAAGAGCCCACCCCGTGGTCGATTAGGACTCGCCCTTGACAGAAAGTCGAGCCAACGGGCACGGTTGGGTTACCCACGTCCGTATTGATGAGAATCCCGGAATAAGGGGGCACGATCTACGCTTTGATAAGACGTGCCAAGGAAACCGCCTCGCTAAACACACTGAGGTGGAACAATAAAAAACGATTCATATGAAGGCCTGGCCGTGGTGTGATGTCACACTGCGGAATACGTCAGCAGACCTGTGCAAAAACTATTCTCTCTATGGTGTTATGTGGAACTTGTTTTGCAGAGCCGGACACTATCCTGGTGTTCACAATCTTCTATAAATTATTCGGAGGAAGAACCCGCCTTGCAATGCCGAAGACAATATGCGCGCCGGACCCGTCGTCATTGAAGCCTGGTTCAGGGGCTACTGAGGGAGTTCCGGACTAGGGGGTGTCCGGATAGCCGAACTATCATCATCGGCCGGACTCCAAGACTATGAAGATACAAGATTGAAGACTTCGTCCCGTGTCCGGATGGGACTTTCCTTGGCGTGGAAGGCAAGCTTGGCGATACGAATATGTAGATCTCCTACCATTGTAACCGACTCTGTGTAACCCTAACCCTATCCAAAGGTCTATATAAACCGGAGGGTTTTAGTCCAGAGGACTAACAACAATTATACCATAGGCTAGCTTCTAGGGTTTAGCCTCTTTGATCTCGTGGTAGATCTACTCTTGTAACACACATCATCAATATTAATCTAGCAGGACGAGGGTTTTACCTCCATCAAGAGGGCCCAACCTGGGTAAAACATCGTGTCCCTTGTCTCCTGTTACCATCCGCCTAGACGCACAGTTCGGGACCCCTACCGAGATCCGCCGGTTTTGACACCGATACGCCTTTGAAGTTCTCGAACATACAGCCAGGTCATCCTACGGATCTCACTGTGCATATCGGATTTCTATAACCGTGAAAACATGCTAATCAAAGAATGGAAAAATGTTTGGACATTCGCAAGGAGGTTCTTGGAAGTAACATTGCTTAAAGGCAAGAATTGGAGACAGGATAATCTCCATTCTCCATAATGGAGAGTCAGGGCTATCTTGTTTTTGCTATTTTACCTTAGAGAATATGGTAGGTCCTAAGAGAATGTAGTAGGTCCTATGAGGTACAATATGTTTATTATGTGATACAATGTGTTAGAGTTGATGATGAGGAGTACTTGTGATTACGACTAGTGACCAATTTGCTATGTGATATCTCATTGATGAAAACGATGATCTTGAGGAGGTGTTATATGACAATGATGTATTATGATGATAAGTTTTTAATGATATGATATGATATTTATTATATCATTGGGTGAAAGAACCGCGGATTAGTTTCAAGTGGATGGACACGGTTGTTTCACCTACTCATTATGATGTAAAAACAGTCTCTAAATTCCTGTTGTATGAAAAATTGTGTAAAGGTGTATGAAATACAACATGAAAAAAAAGAAATAAAATACTAAATAATAGTAGTAGCGCGGGCAAGGAGGAGCGCTACTACTAATTACAAGCAGCGCTGCTCTGGAGAAGCGCTACTACTAGATCATTTTAGCAGCAGCTTGGTCCAGCGCTGCTTTGCTAAGCTTTAGCTGAGCGCTTATCGAGAGCGCTCCTGCCCGCGCTATTGATAGGCCTAAAACCCGCGCTGCTGCTGGGCTTTTCCCTAGTAGTGTGATGACCCACAAGTATAGGGTATCAATCATAGTCCTTTCGATAAGTAAGAGTGTCGAACCCAACGAGGAGCAGGAGGAAATGGCAAGCGGTTTTCAGCAAGGTATTTTCTGCAAGCACTGAAATTATCGGTAACCGATAGTTTGATAGCAAGGTAATTCATAACAAGTGACAAGTAGTAAGGGTAACAAAGGTGCATCAAGGTATTCCAATCCTTTTTATAGAAAAGGACAAAACATTCTCGAGGACACATGGAATTTCATCTAGTTATTTTCATCATGCTTATTTGATTCGCGTTCGCTACTTTGATAATTTCATATGTGGGTGGACCGATGCTTGGTTGCTGTTCTTACTTGAACAAGCCTCCCACTTATGATTAACCCCTCTCGCAGGCATCCGCATCTGCGAAAGAAGAATTAAGATAAATCTAACCATGGCATTTACAGCCAAAGAGCAGATAACCAGATGGACCCGGCCCTTACAAGGACAAACCCACAAAGGACGTGTGAGGGCACTGTTACGTTCCTCTTACTCGATATAAGCTTCCATGGCCAGATTACACAGATTTAGGGTAGGGTTAGGAGGAGAGGAAGGGGATCTGGACGAAGAAGAGAGGGATACAGGAGAGATAGAGGATTTGGGGGAGAATGATAGTGTCCATTACATTATCGCGGCTCACCTATCGGTCCTATACACTCTTAACCTTCTCATTCACAGCTCCGAGGTCATCGGATCGAAGAGCTTCTTGGGATTCTTAGCTCTCTTGGGCTTGGTAGCACTGGTCATGGGCCCTTGCTGGTCTTGTAGCATTAGAGGAGGTCCAGTGGTCGTGACAGGCGTCTTCCTCTTTGCGGGGGCCAAGAACAAGAGTTCGCCTTCTATCCTCCTCCCACGGAAACCACCTCAAAATCTCTTCCTTTTTTAGAGAAAAGGGATTGGCCGAGCTGGAGAAAAGCCTCAAACCTAGCCCGGCTTTGAATTAACAAAGCCATCAACCGGCTGGGAATACATAGGAATTACAAAACAAAGAAAGAAAGCAGCGCAAAATAAGATACATAGTGCATCGAGGAACAACTCTAAGGCTACAGCAAGCGCCGATGCCATCGACCGCCGCAAAGCCGAAACAAACTAACCAAACTATGGCCTCAGAAGGAGGGCCACACCAAGCAAGTATCGTGCCACTGACTGCAACCAGAGGGCCAAACCTGAGCAACCACAAGGTCTGTTTCCGTCGCCGCAAAGTGCCACTACCCTTTCACCTAGGTTCGTCAGGTGCCACACCAGCGAACGACGGAGAGGTTCCATAGAACCCAGACCAAGGAGCCCAACCTGCCATGAAACACAGCAATGATACGTCTCCAATGTATCTATAATTTATGAAGTATTCATGTTGTTATATTATCGTTCTTGGATGTTTTATAATTATTTTGTAGCAACTTTATATCATTGTTTGGGACTAACCTATTGACCCAATGCCCAGTGCCATTTGCTGTTTTTTGCTTGTCTTTTACATCGCAGGAAATCAATATCAAACGGAGTCCAAACACCGTGAAACTATTTTTGGATTTTTTATGGACCAGAAGACATCCAAAGGGCCAGAGCAGCACCTGGGGGTGCCCCGAGGGGGCACAACCCACCAGGGCGTGCTTGGGGGCCCAGGCGCGCCCAGGTGGGTTGTGCCCACCTCGGTGGCCTCCCGCACCCCTTTTTCGCCCTATAAATTCCGAAATATTCCAAAAACCCTCGGGGTTACCTCTGTATCCATGAAAACAAATCTAGACCCCGTTTCGGCACCCTACCGGTGGGGGAGATCATCACCAGTGGCCATCTTCATCATCCCAACGGCCACCATGATGAGGAGGGAGGAGTCCACCCTCGGGGCCGAGGGTTTGTACCAGTATCTATGTGTTTAATCTCTCTCTCTCTCTCTCTCTCTCTCTCTCTCTCTCTCTCTCTCTCTCTCGTGCTCTTGAGATGTCACGATCTTGATGTACCGCGGGCTTTGTTAGTATAGTCGGATCATATGGTGTTTTCCCCTCTCTTTCTTGTTGTGAGGAATTGAGTTTTTCCTTTGAGATTTCGTTTTATCGGATTGAATGCTTTTATGGATTTGAGAACACTTGATACTTTTATGGATTTCGTTTTATCCCATTGGCTTAACTACTCGCTTGATCTTCACTTATATCTTTTTGGAGTAGCTTGTCAATTACTCTTGTGCTTCACTTATATCGTATGAGTAAATTTTTGAATGAATTGAATATCATGAAGTTGAAATTGTATCTTCATATCATGCCTAGTGGTAGCTTCACATTGGGTTTAGAAAGTGAAATCTCTTGAAGTTTGACAACCACAATATTGGTCATACAAGCAATCCATGAATGATTAGTAGAAGGAAGAGAACTTTCACATGCAAATGCACTATCTTGGAAATCTTTTGTGATTGTGAGCCCCCATCAAAACATTATATGCCAAAATTGTTGATGTTGGACAAGGAAGACAATGTAATGAATTATGTTTGTTCATATTGAAGGAAATATGCCCTAGAGGCAATAATAAAGTTGTTATTTATTTCCTTATATCATGATAAATGTTTATTATTCATGCTAGAATTGTATTAACCGGAAACATAATACATGTGTGAATATATAGACAAACAGTATGTCACTAGTATGCCTCTACTTGACTAGCTTGTTAATCAAAGATGGTTATGTTTCCTAACCATGAACAAAGAGTTGTTATTTGATTAACAAGGTCACATCATTAGTTGAATGATCTGATTGACATGACCCATTCCGTTAGCTTAACACTTGATCGCTTAGTATGTTAATGCTTTCTTCATGACCCATACATGTTCCTGTAACTATGAGATTATGCAACTCCGTTTACGGAGGAACACTTTGGTACTACCAAACGTCACAACGAATCGGGTGATTATAAAGGAGTACTACAGGTGTCTCCAAAGGTACTTGTTGGGTTGGCGATTTGAGATTAGGTTTTGTCACTCCGATTGTCGGAGAGGTATCTCTAGGCCTTCTCGGTAATACACATCACATAAGCCTTGCAAGCATTACAACTAAAGAGTTAGTTGTGAGATGATGTATTACGGAACGAGTAAAGAGACTTTCCGGTAACGAGATTAAACTAGGTATTGGATACCGACGATCGAATCTCGGGAAAGTAACATACCGATGACAAAGGGAACAACGTATGCGGTTTGACCGATAAAGATCTTCGTAGAATATGTAGGAACCAATATGAGCATCCAGGTTCCGCTATTGGTTATTGACCGAGAATAGTTCTAGGTCATGTCTACATAGTTCTCGAACCGTAGGGTCCGCACGCTTAAGGTTTCAATGACGGTTATTATGAGTTTATGTATTTTGATGTACCGAAGGAGTTCGGAGTCCCGGATGTGATCACGGACATGACGAGGAGTCTCGAAATGGTCGAGACATAAAGATTGATATATTGGATGGTTATATTCGGACACCGGAAAGGTTCCGGAGAAAACCGGAGTGCCGGAGGGGTTACCGGAACCCCCCGGGGAAGTTATGGGCCTTATTGGGCCAAGAGGGGAGAGAGAGGGCTGCACCAGGAGGTGGTGCGCCCCCCTCCATGGGGAGTCCGAATTGGACTAGGGGGGGCAGCCCCTTCCCTCTCCCTCTCCTCTCTTTCCTTCCCTTCCCTCTTCCTAGTAGGACTAGGAAAGGGAGTCCTACTCCTACTAGGAGGAGGACTCCCCCCCTTGGCGCCGCCCCAAGGGCTGGCCGCCCTCCCCTTGCTCCTTTATATACGGGGCAGGGGGCACCCTAGGACACACAAGTTGATCTACGGATCGTTCCTTAGCCGTGTGCGGTGCCCCCTCCACCATATTCCACCTCGGTCATATTGTAGCGGTGCTTAGGCGAAGCCTGCGACGGTAGAACATCAAGATCGCCACCACGCCGTCGGTTGACGGAACTCCTTCCCGACGCTTTGCTGGATCGGAGCTCGGGATCGCCATCGAGCTGAACGTGTGCTAAGAACTCGGAGGTGCCGAGTAACGGTGCTTGGATCGGTCGGATCGTGAAGACGCACGACTACATCAACAGCGTTGATATAACGCTTCGCTTTCGGTCTCACGAGTGCGTGGGCGGACACTCTCCTCTCGTTGCTATGCCATCACCATGGTCTTGCGTGATCGTAGGAAATTTTTGAAATTACTACGTTCCCCAACAAAGTGGCATCGAGCCTGGTTTTATGCGTTGATGTCATATGCACGAGTAGAACACAAGTGAGTTGTGGGCGATACAAGTCATACTACCTACCAGCATGTCATACTTTGGTTCAGCGGTATTGTGAGATGAAGCGGCCCGGACCGACATTACGCGTACGCTTACGCGAGACTGGTTTCACCGTTACGAGCACTCGTGCTTAAAGGTGGCTGGCGGGTGTCTGTCTCTCTCACTTTAGTTGAACCGAGTGTGGCTACGCCCGGTCCTTGAGAAGGTTAAAACGGAGTCTATTTGACGAAGTATCGTTGTGGTCTTGATTCGTAGGTGAGATTGGTTCTTGCTTAAGCCCGTAGCAGCCACGTAAAATTTGCAACAACAAAGTAGAGGACGTCTAACTTGTTTTTGCAGGGCATGTTGTGATGTGATATGGTCAAGACGTGATGCTATATTTTATTGTATGAGATGATCATGTTTTGTAACCGGTTATCGGCAATGGCTGGAGCCATATGGTTGTCGCTTATTGTATGAAATGCAAACGCATACTGTAATTGCTTTACTTTATCACTAAGCGGTAGCGATAGTCGAGAAGCAATAGATGGCGAAACGACAACGATGCTACGATGGAGATCAAGGTGTCGCGCCGGTGACGATGGTGATCACGACGGTGCTTCGGAGATGGAGATCACAAGCACAAGATGATGATGGCCATATCATATCACTTATATTGATTGCATGTGATGTTTATCCTTTATGCATCTTATTTTGCTTTGATTGACGGTAGCATTTTAAGATGATCTCTCACTAAAATTATCAAGTAGTGTTCTCCCGAGTATGCACCGCTGCCAAAGTTCGTCGTGCCGAGACACCACGTGATGATCGGTGTGATAAGCTCTACGTCCATCTACAACGGTGCAAGCCAGTTTTGCACACGCAGAATACTCGAGTTATACTTGACGAGCCTAGCATATGCAGATATGGCCTCGAACACGGAGACCGAAAGGTCGAGCGTGAATCATATAGTAGATATGATCAACATAAGATGTTCACCATTGAAAACTACTCCATCTCACATGATGATCGGTTATGGTTTAGTTGATTTGGATCACGTGATCACTTAGATGACTAGAGAGATGTCTGTCTAAGTGGGAGTTTTTAATATGATTAAATAAACTTTAATTTATCATGAACTTAGTCCTGGTAGTATTTTGCAGATTATGTTGTAGATCAATAGCTCGCGTTGTTGCTTCCCTGTATTTTTATATGTGTTCCTAGAGAAAATTGTATTGAAAAATGTTAGTAGCAATATTGCGGATTAGATCCGTGATCTGAGGTTTATCCTCATTGCTGCGCAGAAGAATTATGTCCTTAATGCACCGCTAGGTGACAGACCTATTGCAGGAGCAGATGCAGACGTTATGAACGTTTGGCTAGCTCAATATGAGCAGATCTGAGGCGTTATGAACGTTTGGCTAGCTCAATATGATGACTACTTGATAGTTTAGTGCACCATGCTTAACGGCTTAGAATCGGGACTTCAAAGACGTTTTGAACGTCATGGACCATATGTGATGTTCCAGGAATTGAAGTTAATATTTCAAGCAAATACCCGAGTTGAGAGATATGAAGTCTCCAACAAGTTCTATAGCTAAAAGATGGAGGAGAATCGCTCAACTAGTGAGCATGTGCTCAGATTGTCTGAGTACTTCAATCACTTGAATCAAGTGGGAGTTAATCTTCTAGATAAGATAGTGATTGACAGAATTCTCTAGTCACCATCACTAAGTTAGTAGAACTTCGTGATGAACTATAGTATGCAAGGGATGACGAAAAAGATTCTCGAGCTCTTCGCGATGCTAAAATCGCGAAGGTAGAAATCAAGAAAAACATCAAGTGTTGATGGTTGACAAGACCACTAGTCTCAAGGAAAATGGCAAAGGGAAGAAGGGAACTTCAAAAGGAACGGCAAGCAAGTTGCTGCTCGAGTGAAGAAGCCCAAGTCTAGACCTAAGCCCGAGACCGAGTACTTTTGCTGCAATGGAACTGGTCATCGGAAGCGAACTACCCCTGAATATTTGGTGGATAAGAAGGATGGCAAAGTGAACAAGGTTATATTTGATATACAGGTTATTGATGTGTGCCTTACTAGTGTTTATAGTGGCCCCTGAGTATTTGATACTGTTCGGTTGCTAAGATTAGTAACTCAAACAGGAGTTCTGAGAATAAACAGAGACTAGTTGAAGGGAAGTGACGATGAGTGTTGGAAGTAGTTCCAAGATTGATATGATCATCATCGCACACTCCCTATACTTTCGGGATTAGTGTGGAACCTAAATAAGTGTTATTTGGTGTTGAGCATAAATATGATTTGATCATGTTTATTGCAATACGGTTATTCATTTAAGTAAGAGAATAAATTGTTGTTCTGTTTACATGAATAAAACCTTATATGGTTACACACCCAATGAAAATGGTTCATTGGATCTCGATCATAGTGATACACATATTCATAATATTGAAACCAAAAGATGCAAAGTTAATAATGATAGTGCAACTTATTTGTGGCACTGCCGTTTAGGTCATATTGGTGTAAAGCGCATGAAGAAAACTCCATGCTGATGGACTTTTGGAATCACTTGATTATGAATCATTTGATGCTTGCGAACCGTGCCTTTTGGGCAAGATGACTAAAACTCCGTTCTCGGAACAATGGAACAAGCTCTTGACTTATTGGAAATAATACATACCGATGTATGCGATCCAATGAATGTTGATGCTCGTGGCAAGTATCGTTATTTTTCTGACCTTCACAAGATGATTTGAGTAGATATGGGTATATCTACTTGATGAAACATAAGTCTGAAATAGTTGAAAGGTTCAAAGAATTTCAGAGTGAAGTGGAAAATCATCGCAACAAGAAAATAAAGTTTCTGCGGTCTGATCGTGGAGATGAATATTTGAGTTACGAGTTTGGTCTTCAATGAAAACAAAGTGGAATAGTTTCACAGCTCACGCCACATGGAACACCACAACATAATGGTGTGTCCGAACATCGTAACTGCACTTTATTGGATATGGTGCGATCTATGATGTATCTTACCGATTTACCACTATCGTTTTGGGGTTATGCATTAGAGACAGCTGCATTCACGTTTAATAGGGCACCATCTAAACCGCTGAGATGACACCGTATGAACTATGGTTTAACAAATAAACCTAAGCTGTCGTTTCTTAAAGCTTGGAGTTGCGATGCTTATATGAAAAGGTTTCAACCTGATAAGCTCGAACCCAAATCGGAAAGATGCGTCTTCATAGAATACCCAAAGGTAACTATTGGGTACACCTTCTATCACAGATCCGAAAGCAAGATATTTGTTGCTAAGATGGATCCTTTCTAGAGAAGAAGTTTCTCTCGAAAGAAGTGAGTGGGAGGAAAGTAGAACTTGATGAGGTAATTGTACCTTCTCCCTTATTGGGAAGTAGTTCATCACAGGAATCAGTTCCAGTGATTCCTACACCAATTAGTGAGGAAGTTAATGATGATGATCATGAAACTTCAGATCAAGTTGCTACCAAACCTCGTAGGTCTTCAAGAGTAAGATCCGCACCAGAGTGGTACGGTAATCCTATTCTAGAAGTCATGTTACTAGACCATGATGAACCTACGAACTATGAGGAAGCGATGATGAGCCCAGATTCGCATGAAATGGTTTGAGACCATGAAATCTGAGATGGGATCCATATATGAGAACAAAGTGTGAACTTTGATGGAGTTGCCCGATGATCGGCAAGCCATATTATATAAATGGATCTTCAAGAGGAAGACAGATGCTGATAGTAGTGTTACTATCTACAAAGCTCGACTTGTCGCAAAAAGGTTTTCGACAAGTTCAAGGTGTTGACTACAATGAGATTTTCTCAACTGTAGCGATTCTTAAGTCTGTCCGAATCATGTTAGCAATTGCCACATTTTATGAAATCTGGCAAATGGATGTAAAAACTACATTCTTTAATAGATTTTTTAAAGAAGAGTTGTATATGATACAACCAGAAGTTTTTGTCAATCCTAAAGGAGCTAACAAAATGTGCAAGCTCCAGCGATCCATCAATGGACTGATGCAAGCATCTCGGAGTTGGAATATACGCTTTGATGTGTTGATCAAAGCATATGGTTTTATACAGACTTATGGAGAAGCCTGTATTTACAAGAAAGTGAGTGGGAGCACTACAGCATTTCTGATAAGTATATGTGAATGACATATTGTTGATCGGAAATAATGTAGAATTATTCTGCAAAGCATAAAGGAGTATTTGAAAGGAGTTTTTCAAAGAAAGACCTCGGTGAAGCTGCTTACATATTGAGCATCAAGATCTATAGAGATAGATCAAGACGCTTGATAAGTTTTTCAATGAATACATACCTTGACAAGATTTTGAAGTAGTTCAAAATGGAACAGTCAAAGAAAAGTTCTTGCCTGTGTTACAAGGTGTGAGATTGAGTAAGACTCAAAACCCGACCACGGCAGAAGATAGAAAGAGAATGAAAGTCATTCCTATGCATCAGCCATAGGTTCTATAAAGTATGTCATGTTGTGTACCAGATCTATTGCATACCCTACCACTAAGATTGGCAAGGAGTGCAACAGAGATCTAGCAAGAGATCAATGGACAGCGGTCAAAATTATCCTTAGTAGAATAAGGATATATTTCTCGATTATGGAAGTGAAAAAGGTTCGTCGTAAAGGTTACGTCGATGCAAGTTTTAACACTAATCTAGATGACTCGAGTCTCAATCTGGATACATATAGAAAGTGGGAGCAATTAGCTAGAGTAGCTCCGTGCGAGCATTGTAGACATAGAAATTTGCAAAATACTTACGGCTCTCGAATGTGACAGACCGCTGACTAAAATTATCTCACAAGCAAAACATGATCACACCTTAGTACTCTTTGGGTGTTAATCACATAGCGATGTGAACTAGATTACTGAATCTAGTAAACCCTTTGGGTCTTGGTCACATGGCGATGTGAATTATGGGTGTTAATCACATGATGATGTGAACTATCGATGTTAATCACATGGTGATGTGATCTAGATTATTGACTCTAGTGCAAGTGGGAGACTGAAGGAAATATGCCCTAGAGGCAATAATAAAGTTGTTATTTATTTCCTTATATCATGATAAATGTTTATTATTCATGCTAGAATTGTATTAACCGGAAACATAATACATGTGTGAATATATAGACAAACAGTATGTCACTAGTATGCCTCTACTTGACTAGCTTGTTAATCAAAGATGGTTATGTTTCCTAACCATGAACAAAGAGTTGTTATTTGATTAACAAGGTCACATCATTAGTTGAATGATCTGATTGACATGACCCATTCCGTTAGCTTAACACTTGATCGCTTAGTATGTTAATGCTTTCTTCATGACCCATACATGTTCCGTAACTATGAGATTATGCAACTCCTGTTTACGGAGGAACACTTTGGTACTACCAAACGTCACAACGTAATCGGGTGATTATAAAGGAGTACTACAGGTGTCTCCAAAGGTACTTGTTGGGTTGGCGATTTCGAGATTAGGTTTTGTCACTCCGATTGTCGGAGAGGTATCTCTAGGCCTTCTCGGTAATACACATCACATAAGCCTTGCAAGCATTACAACTAAAGAGTTAGTTGTGAGATGATGTATTACGGAACGAGTAAAGAGACTTTCCGTAACGAGATTAAACTAGGTATTGGATACCGACGATCGAATCTCGGAAAGTAACATACCGATGACAAAGGAACAACGATGTTGTTATGCGGTTTGACCGATAAAGATCTTCGTAGAATATGTAGGAACCAATATGAGCATCCAGGTTCCGCTATTGGTTATTGACCGAGAATAGTTCTAGGTCATGTCTACATAGTTCTCGAACCGTAGGGTCCGCACGCTTAAGGTTTCAATGGCGGTTATTATGAGTTTATGTATTTTGATGTACCAAGGAGTTCGAGTCCCGGATGTGATCACGGACATGACGAGGAGTCTCAAATGGTCGAGACATAAAGATTGATATATTGGATGGTTATATTCGGACACGGAAAGGTTCCGGAAGTTTCCGGAGAAAACCGAGTGGGAGGGGTTACCGAACCCCGGGAAGTTATGGGCCTTATTGGGCCAAGAGGGAGAGAGAGGCTGCACCAGAGGTGGTGCCCCTCCATGGGGAGTCCGATTGGACTAGGGGGGCGCAGCCCCCTTTCCCTCTCCTCTCCTCTCTTTCCTTCCCTTCCCTCTTCCTAGTAGGACTAGGAAAGGGGAGTCCTACTCCTACTAGGAGGAGGACTCCCCCCTCCCTTGGCGCGCCCCAAGGGCTGGCCGGCCCTCCCCCTTGCTCCTTTATATACGGGGGCAGGGGGGCACCCTAGGACACACAAGTTGATCTACGGATCGTTCCTTAGCCGTGTGCGGTGCCCCCCTCCACCATATTCCACCTCGGTCATATTGTAGCGGTGCTTAGGCGAAGCCTCGCGACGGTAGAACATCAAGATCGTCACCACGCCGTCAGGTCGACGGAACTCCTTCCCGACGCTTTGCTGGATCGGAGCTCGGGATCGCCATCGAGCTGAACGTGTGCTAAGAACTCGGAGGTGCCGGAGTAACGGTGCTTGGATCGGTCGGATCGTGAAGACGCACGACTACATCAACAGCGTTGATATAACGCTTCGCTTTCGGTCTCACGAGGGTACGTGGGACGGACACTCTCCCCTCTCGTTGCTATGCCATCACCATGGTCTTGCGTGATCGTAGGAAATTTTTTGAAATTACTACGTTCCCCAACACATATTCACATAGAAGTTATATTGTCATAGATCCTTCAACATGTGGTGCTTGCCCCCCATCTTTGCTAGCCAAAAATTCGGCACCAAGTAGAGATACTAGTTGTGCATCCAAGAACCCTTAAACCCAAATCTTATTTTCAAGAGTCCACCATACCTACCTAAGGATCGAGTTGGATCCTTCGAGTAAGTTTTCATCGGTGCAATAAGGCAATAAAAATTGCTTCTAAAAGTGTTAGATCATTTAGTGTAAGAGAAAAATGAGCGTCGTACAAACTTGTGATGGCAAAGAATAAAAGCGACAGACTGCATAATAAAGGTTGCTATCATAAGGGGCAATATAACATGATGTTCTTTTGCACTAAGGGATTGAGCATACAAACAAAAAGCGCATGGCAACCTCTGCTTCCCTCTGCGAAGGGCCTACCTTTTACTTTTATGTATTTACTTTCACGCAAGAGTCAAAGTTTTCTCTCTATTCCTTTTTATTTTTCTCTTTTGGCAAGCATCACGGGGTGAGGAAAGATCCAGGCACATATATCCAGTTGGACATGGGTAGCATGAGTTATTATTGTTGACATCATCACCCATGAGGCGAATACGTTGGGAGGCGAAATTATAAGCCCATATCTTTCTATGTGTCCGGTTGAAACGTTTTGCTCGTGTGTATGCGGTGAGTGTTAGAAATCATAGAAGACTTTATGATGGTTGAGTATGTGGAGCTCTTACTTAGACTATGTTGAATAAGTAGAATTGCAATGGTTTGGTGGCTAAGAATATAGGTTGTTGAGTTTCAAGAGAATTCATTGTATGAACCTTAGCTTGTGAACTGGTTGCTACTTTAACATGAGAAATTTTATGAGAAAGAATTGTTGTTATGATGATAGGAAAAGTGATTGAAATTATCATTGATCAAACTTGCGCACTTTGCTAGCATTTACACTTCATAAATTATTTCTTTTATCATTTATCTACTCGAGGACGAGTAGCAATTAAGCTTGGGGATGCTGATACGTCTCCAATGTATCTATAATTTATGAAGTACTCATATTGTTTTATTATCATTCTTGGATGTTTTACAATCATTTTATAGCAACTTTATATCATTTTTGGGACTAACCTATTGACCCAGTGCCTAGTGCCAGTTGCTATTTTTTGCTTGTTTTTTACATCGCAGGAAATCAATATCAAACGGAGTCGGAACACCAGGAAACCTTTTGTAGATGTTTTATGGACCAGAAGACATCCAAAGGGCCAGAGCAGCACCTGGGGGGTGCCCCGAGGGGTGCACAACCCACCAGGGCGCGCCTGGGGGCCCAGGCGTGCCCAGGTGGGTTGTGCCCACCTCGGTGGCCTCCCGCACCGCTTCTTCACCCTATAGATTCCCAAAATATTCCAAAAACCCTCGGGGTTACCCTAGATCGGAAGTTCCGCCGCTGCAAGCCTCTGTATCCACGAAAACCAATCTAGACCCTGTTCTGGCACCCTGCCAGAGGGGTTGATCATCACCGGTGGCCATCTTCATCATCTCGACGGCCACCATGATGAGGAGGGAGTAGTCCACCCTCGGGGCTGAGGGTTTGTACCAGTATCTATGTGTTTAATATCTCTCTCTCTCTCTCTCTCTCTCTCATGTTCTTGAGATGTCACGATCTTGATGTATGGCGGGCTTTGTTAATATAGTCAGATCATATGGTGTTTTCCCCTCTCTATCTTGTTGTGATGAATTGAGTTTTCCCGTTGAGATTTCGTTTTATCGGATTGAATACTTTTATAGATTTGAGAACACTTGATATATGTCTTGCATATGAATACTCGTGGTGACAATGGGGTATCATATTGATTCACTTGATATGTGTTTTGGCACTCAACTCGCGGATTCCCGAGGTGACATTGGGGTAATCTATGCATAGGTCTTGATGCAGGTTCTTGTCTTTGTTTCTCCGGTAGAAATCTTGGGGCACTCTTTGAGGTTCTTTGTGTTGGATTAAGCATTATGAATATGAAATTATTTGGTGTTATTTTAGTACGAACTCTTGGATAGATCGATCCGAAAGAATAGCTTTGAGGTGGTTTCGTACCCTACAAACAATTTCTTCTTATGTTCTCCGCTAGATAGGAACTTTGGAGTGATTCTTCATCGCACGTTGAGGGATGGTTATATGATCCAAATATATTAGCATTGTTGAGAGATTGCACTAGCGAAAGTATGGACCCTAGGCCTCATTTTCAAGCATTGCAATACCATTTGTGCTCCGTTTTATCAATTGCTACCTTGCTGTTTTTTATTGTTCCTATCACAAAAATCAATATCTACTATCATTACTACGCTTTTATTATCATCTCTTCGCCAAACTAGTGCACCTATACAAATTACCATTGTATTTGGTGTGTTGCGGACACAAGAGACTTTTCGTTATTTGGTTGCAGGGTTGTTTGAGAGAGACCATCTTCATCCTACACCTCCCACGGATTGATAAACCTTAGGTCATCCACTTGAGGGAAAATTGTTACTGCCCTACAAAACTCTGCGCTTGGAGGCCCAACACGAGTCTACAAGAATAAAGTTGCGTAGTAGACATCAAGCTACAACAAACCAACACTCAATGGATACCAACCACTAGAAGACCATCGTCGGCAGCGGCAAGGCAGGGCGCCGGCCGAGATTCGTCGATCGAAGACGGAATACCACAGAGAAGGCCGAAGGAGGACCAAGCCATGCACCGATCGTGGATTGGGATCATCGGAGACTGGGACTCCCGCTAAGCAGGGCACCACACCGGCGCCGGAAAAGGAGAAACTAATCCCCTCGTATGGCACCAATGGCAGAGACCAACCGCACCAAGGGACCGCGCAGGCTGCCGCATGGAGGACCAGGCCGCCACACCCTTCACTGCACCACCAACAGCTCCACCAACGCAAGAACAAACCCCGGAAGACGCCTTCAGGAAGGAGCATGACACTGAGTGTCGTCGTCGTCCAAGCAGGGGAGGGCAGGCTTTCACCTGTGCTCGAGGGGGTGCAAGGGAGGGAATGCACTCCAAAGCCTCAAAGAAGGAGAACGGCTCCAGAAGACGTCGCCTTTGGAGTGGCCGCTGCGTCGGCCAAGGGTTTCCCACGGAAACACGCCCAACCACCAGATCCGCCGGGTAGAGCCCCGGGGACGACGACCGCAGCCGCCAGATGGCAAGGCCGGCCTGGATCCGAGCAAATCGGGGTCGGGGAAGGGTTTTCTTCAAGCATTGCCACCAAAACACCGCGGGGACGCCGGACCGTCGACGACCGCCACCCCCCGCTGCAGCCCACACCGCACTCATCGCTGAGGCCCTCCGCAGAGGCCACGCCAAGTGCCACCCACCGGAGCCGCCGTCCCTGGTGCCAAGGCTCACCGGCAAGCCGGATCCGCCAAATCACCGCCGCCACCTTCCTAGGTGTCGCGCACCCGCGCCGACGAGCACCTCCGGTGGCGGCGGAGAGGAGGGGGAGGAAAGCGGCAGTGGCCTAGGGTTGATCCTCGGGTCACCTCAGAGGAGGCGACGCGAGGGAGCGGGGGATTGGGTTCGTTCCCAAGCTGAGGACTTCCTCTCAAAATCTCTTCTCCCTTCACCAAAATATTGGATATGAAGCCCTCCATCTTCCTTGAGGTATTGTCCATTGGATCCTTCAGTTATTTTTGGTTGAAATCTTTTACTTTTGTGTAGGGGGGAGCCAGGATTTGAACATAGGGGAGCGAAGAGGACAATGTACGTGCAAAAAATGCACCACCAAAGTATTACCAAATCCTAAATATAGCGTCGATGTCAAAAAAAAAAAAACAATGACAATATTTGTTTTACAATTACATTGAAATAGCTACATTTTTTACTGGATTAGATGGATACCTACTCAGGATAGGCCCATCAAACCATCAAACGTCAAGCTTTGTAGTGATTTCACTCCTACAACATATACATGTCGCTCTGCATTCTTATCAGTGGTGGGTGATTAAAATAAATGGCTTCAGTTGTTAGTTATCGGTGGTCTCTTCTTCTTCATGCTTTATGCAATTCTGACTTCTAGTTAGTACAAAAAAAAGGTGTATCATTTGTAATTGATTCTAACTAGTAGTAGTTCCTATAATTTAAATGTAAAATAATACATCTATGTACCATACCTTAGGTTGAGATTACAGGCCCACAAGCCGTCTGTGAGAGCTGAGAGGCGGAGAGGTTTGCCAATTAGTAGATCAACTTGTGGTGGACACATGCTGGCGTGCAGAATCCGCACCTTCGTCAGTCAGGCCATTGTTGGCAATAATCTTGCCTTAATCTCACAATGTCAGGTCATGAGTCTAGTAGTGTCCGAGTACTGCTAGGATGTCCAGTCTATGTACGTCTAGGTTGTGCAGTGCTAGCTTGCCGTGTCCTAGTGTACGTAGGAGGTAGAGTCCTAGTAGTAACCTAATTAGATTAGGAGTCCAAGTATAGTTAGAGAGGTTGAGGTCGGTAGCACCTGACCGGTTGCTGCATATATATATGCAGGTAGTATACGTGAGCTTTTGTACACGAAGAAAACAAAAAATAAAAAGAGGGAAAAAAAAGGCACGACACATGTATTTGGTTAAAGTTTTCGCGTCTACGTGTTTGTCGTGATTTGATGTGATCGATTCTATGGGCGAAGTTCTAACAGTCATCATTAATGCTATTGGTATGCATTGGATTAAGCTCTAGCTCCGCGACAACGGCCGCGGCGGAAATAATCGAGGATGGAGTCGAGCCAACAGATGGCAAAGCGATATATTGTGTTAGGGCATCTCTAACGTTAACCCATAAATTTAATTAGTAGCAAACATTTACTAAGCACCCGGCTAAATGAGGCACTAAGCACCAAGCAGCTTCCGCCAAATGATGCTACTAAAGCTTCCGCTAAAGCTCCCAAAGCTTCCGCCAAAGGTTCCACCGAATGAAGCTTAAAATTAGTAGCCTGTTGTTTGGCTTTGGCGGAAGGCTACTAATCCAATGTTTTAAACTAGCCAAATGAAGCAAGTAAACTATACTCCCTCCGTCCGAAAATATTTGTCATTAAAATGAATAAAAAGAGATGTATTTAGAACTAAAATACATCTAGATACATCCATTTTATTTATTTTGATGACAAATATTTCGGAACCGAGGGAGTAGCTTACTTAAGCATTTGAACTACCTTCTGCCATATAAACTAGTAGCCAGCCTACTTCCTTCCGCCAAATAGGCATATAAAGAAAAAAGAAAGGTTTTTTTATAAAACAAAGTGATTAGTGGTTTCCGTCAAACGCCAAGCATGCTATCCGTCAAATGATAAAGCATGCTAATCCTATCATCAAACTGCATTAGCGGCCACCCGCCATCAGGACAAAGAGGAGAGGAGTACGTGCTGGTTTTTGATTCGTTGGCCTGATGGCCAGACTCCCGCAAAGCCCCGCTACGTTTGTCTTTAATTTACGGGAGAAGGTGTGTTCGGACTGCGCCGTGGACTGATGCAGGAACAGGTTAGTGGCTTCTGCGGTTTGAAAAATACGGTCCGAACGTATGCAGGCGGTGTAAGGGTCGGCGAAATGCCCTCAATGCTCTGTATTGGTCCAATTGATAAGTAATACTTGAGGCATGCAGACTAGTAGATCGACCCGATTGCGCGTGGTTTAGGGGCTATCAATTTGAACTCTGATAAGTACTACTCATGTGGCACGAAGTAATTATGTCCTAATGTTTTTCTTTAAGATCTTCTCTCCCTTAAATAGCGCCAGTGCATAACTGTTGCTTGATACGACACAGCATTTTTCTTGTTCTTTTTTGAGGGGTAGATACGACACAGCTAAGGCACGCGCGACATGCTGGCAGGCCTGGGGCGTACGACCGGATTCCATTCAAACTAACTGGTGCCTATGTAGCGCTGGCCCATGTACTAAGACTCACGGGCCATGATGCTTTGCCTGATTGATTTCTGCCAACTTTTATTTTGCTGCCTTGTCACTTTCTTGTGCCGAGAGCCAGCGGCAGCAGGCACACCAGTTTGTGTTGATACCCAGGTGCCCAGGTTGATCTTATGAAAAAAAATACGTTGCTAGGCAGATAGGAGCGTGTGAATGGCCATCAACCATGGGATATGATTGGGCAGATCGCACTTGCGCCTTTGTTGCTGCTCCAAATCACTTGACAAACCCACGCATTTTGCATGCTAACAGTTTTGTGTAGGCAATCCGTTTGATCTGCGCCCAAACCAGTTGTTTCCCTTGTACTGTACTAGAAAGGAGCTGTGTACCTGCCGAAATCACTGTTCCGACCTCGTCAGCGTTTTTAGTCGCAAATTGAACCCGACATGAAAGTATTTCACGATTTGACTTTTTTAGAAACGCTAGGGCCCGCGGCATTTCTGATCAACATTGAGACGCCGAGCTTGCTGATGTTTCTTCCCTGGCCCACTGTCAGGCCGAGAACGCATTGCTTGCTGACGTGGCGGGCCAAAAACGCCGAGGCAGCACTAGTGCAGAACCGGGCAATAGCACCGGTTCATAAGGACCTTTAGTGCCGGTTCCATAACCGCACTAAAGGGCACTAAAGCCCCCCAAAGACCGGTTCAAAGACGAGCCGATGCTAAAGGACAACCACGTGGCACGAGCCAGCTCGGGGGCTCGAGTTTTAGTACCGGTTGGTAACACCAACCGTACTATAAGGTTTGGGGCTTTTAGTTTTATGATTTCTTTTCATTTAATTTTGTGTTTCCATTTAAATTCTTTTTCGTTTGATGGTATTTTACGATACTATACATTGTACGTATATATATATATATATATATATATATATATATATATATATATATATATATATATATATATATATATATATATATATATATATATATATATATATATATATATATATATATATATAGAATTTCTAGTAGAACCAATCATGCATATATATATCATCAATGTCTCACAAACCACCATATTAATTAATTCACACATACACACATGTATAGCTATATACAATTTCTCCTACATATGCATGTTGCCTTCGGAGCCAGTGGCATTATCCTAATTGGTGCATTCGGAGCACGATGACAATCGGAAGTGGTTCATGGGGGCGGTAGCGGGTAATAGTATTCTCCCTTCGGATTTATGACCTGGTCGAGCAAAAATCCCGCTATTTCCTCTTGAAGTGCTTCTACGCGCTCCGTTTCTAGGAGCTTGTCCCGCACCTCTGTGAACTACTTAATTACTTACCTTGGGTCGAAACCATTTAAGATTTTTTTTCCATTCGCCTTCCGTGACGCTGATGAACCTTGCCCAAGCCCTGCCCGCCGACAAAGAAAATGAATAAAGGGGTTATTAAATAGTTCATATCATGAAATGACGAACTAAATAGGCCGAGATATATAGTTAATAATGATTGAAATTACCTGTTGACTATCCCAAACAAGATGTTATAGTCAGTATTTGCTTTGAGTAGTGAGTCCTGTATTTCAACTGTTCAAGGCCAACTTTAATGATACACAAGATCCAGTGAAATTTGCATGCACACACGTTTGCATGTCTTAATTAAGCGGGCATATGTAAGCAAAAACATGTAGCTAGCTAGTAGGCAAAAACGGAGAATTTGTAGTACAAGACAGTGTGACTCTTTGGAAGTTGTAAGGAAGTAGTATATCTTCATTGTATTTGAGGCGCTTCAAGAACTCTAGCATGCTGTCCTCTACCTGCTTTTCATGATGTGGATTTATTTGCCATGTGTATTCATTAACGGTGTTTGGGTCAATGAACCCAATGCCATAGCGCCCACCTTTTCTCATTTCATACATCTTCATCCTGCATAATACCACGTAAAAGAATATAGTGAGGATAATTACAGGTAATGATTGATCAAAAGGATCACTACAGCTAGCTTGAGACTTAAATTACAGAAAGAAATCACTTACGGACAATAGCAACCGATTTATAGATTTGTCGAGTGCATCTTGATTATATAACTGAAACAGTTCAAAATACTCAACGGTCACAGCTTTCGATGGTAGTAATGATCCTTCTTGACTTGCACCATGAGGGACTCTCGATTGATCTCTTGGTAATGTCCATGTACCATTGATGCAATTCATACATTCTCGCTAGAGCTTCTTGACCTCGTCTGGCTTGACCAAAGGTTTGCCCGGACATATTTCCGCTTTATTTCATCCTCTGTAAGCACTGTGCATGGGCTCGATCTCGAGGAGTTGTCCAACAGTGATGTTGAGAACTTCAGCCTACATTATATGGTCCTTGGTTATTACCACATTGCCCACCTCGAACGTAAACTGTTTGCCCACAATAATATTGGGCGCACAGATCGTCATGTGTTGTTGGAACAATGTTTAGGGATCGATTCGCCACTGTTCTCCCACTGGGAATGGTTTTCCGCATTTTTGACAGCTGCTTGTTGTTTGCTCGATCCCGAGCTCGCCTCCTTATGTAGACGTGCTCGATTTAACTTCCCGATGTGGCGCCATAGTCTGTGTCAACAGGCTTGGGAGCTGGTGGTTGAGCCATACGAATGAAGTGGTCAATCGCTTCTCGTGCACTTTCTCCCTTGGCGGCGGTGGCGGTTTCGGTGCAAAATGGGCTTCCTCCTCGGCCTTCGATATGGCTGCGTTTTCCTCATCGGACTTGTCATAAGGCCTCTGCGGAAGAGGCGTGAGGCTTGGACCATATTTATATCGCCGCCTCGCCTGCATTTCCTGTACTACTCGACTGCATCGCCACGCACCATAGCTACGGGTATCTCTTCTGCGATTGCCGAGGCGGCGGAGACGGCCGACGGGCTGAGTTGGACGAGGAGGAGGGCCTGAAGCTGTGCCGGACTTGGAGGAGGAGGGCCCGAGGTTGTGCCGGACTTGGAGGAGGAGGGACGTCGACGCTGTGGCGGACTTGGAGGAGGAGGAGGGCCGACACTTTGCCGGACTTGGAGGAGGAGGGCCTGACGCCTGCCGGACTTGGAGGAGGAGGAGTGGCCTGACGCATTGGTGGACTTGCAGGAGCGGGAGTCTGCTGACTCGGTGGCGGACTTCGACGAGGAGTCGGCTGATGCGGTGTCGGTGGCCTTCGAAAGATGATGCAATCCTTTCTCCGTAGGATGATACGATGTTTGGCCTCTCCGAGAAAGTGCTCGTCGTCACCTCCAGGAATGTCAAGCTGTAGCTCCGAATATGGGTCCACCACCTCATCAACCAAGACACGAGCATAGCCCGCTGGAATCGGGTTGCAATGGAAGGTTGCCTCGGGGGGGTTTGTAAAAGCAACGGCGTCCGCCACCTTCATGGATATGTTCTTCATTTTGAAGTGCAGCTCGCAGTTAGTGTTCTCCGTGATGTCATCCATGGGGTATCTATCCAGTATTGCATCGTCCGGGGCGGAACCCACGCTGCTTCTCGGCATGGATGGGGCGGTTCTGCTCCTGCTGCCGCTGGAATTTGACTGCCAATTCCGCTGACTTGCTTCTAAGCCTTGAAGGCGTTCATAGTCCCGCTTCCTCTGCTCCTCCTCCATCTTCCTCTTCTTCTCCTCTGCGATCTTCTTTCTCGCACGGGTTACGTAGTCGGTGTTCCATCTGAAAACCCATCATACCACGGAATAGCGCCTTGCCTCGTGTTCTTCCCGGTGTTCAGGATTCCTGTATGCTGCGTAAGCTCGTCGTTCTCTCTGCTGGGCTCGAACACCCCGATCGTGCCTCTTCTATTGCAACAAGTATCGCATCGTCGGCTCCGCTCGACATGCCTTCGTCGAAACTTTGCCTGTCTTCGGTCCAACTCCCCCATGCGCATAGAACCAAGTCCCGCACTGGGGCAGCTCTTAGTAACCGGAGTGACATATGCATCCTCCATCTCTTCTCGACTTATCCCACTTAGGCATTGCCACCGTGACAGCCACCGGCCCCCACTTATGGAACTTATCCTTTTTCGCATTCTTCTTGTTTATTCTCGACCGTTCCTTAGCTAATTCGAATCCTTGAATTTCACGAAATCGTCCCAATGAGCACGTTGGTTCTCTAGTGTTCCCTCGAATCGGAGTCTTCCTTCCTCCCTTGACGTATTTGTCCCATTCACGATTCTTGTGGTTCTTGAATGCAACCGCCATCTTCCTAAGAGCAGCGCCCTTGACTTTCTGCACATCTTCTTCTCGTGAAATGATCGGTAGGGTGAAATGTTCCATGAGAGTATCCCAAAGCAGACCTATTTGTCTGCATTGTCGACAAAAGTAACATCTGGACGTGGCTTTGCTGGCTCTTCCATTCTTGAAGGGAGATCGAGTTGGTCCTTCACAAGAACTCCGACCGACGAATCTAACTTGTCCGCAATCTTCTTAGGCGCTAATGGTTCGCCATTAGGTCTGATTGCCTCGATATTATACTTCGCCCTCCTTCAACTTTTTGTTCGGGCCTCGTTTCGTCCTTTTGCCTGAAGATTTGCTCGATCCGGATGGCTGAAAGAACAAAGATCGATTCGTTAATATATCTTCAAGTCATTTAAAACATGTGATGATCACCAGATGCCTACTTATATAAATATATATACCTCGCCGGTCTTTGTTGTTTCAAGATCAACATTTTCTTCGTCATCATCATAATCATAGTTCATGACTTCATCAATTCGGTCGTCGCGATCGAATATCATATCACCCTCTCCGTGTTGTTTAGAAATTCGAACCGTCATAATCTTCTTCATTCGATCATCATCCGCCCGTGAGGATGGCGATCATATCGAACATGGCCTGTTCTCCTCTCTGCCGGTATTGTCCGCCATAGCTTTTATTTAACTAATCCAAAAGAAATATAAAACAATTTAGTATTCAAATTACATCGTCTCGAATAATAGATATAATCTCAATACATCGTCTCGAATAATAGATATAATCTCGAAAACATCGCCTCGAATAATAGATATAATCTCAATACATCGTCTCGAATAATAGATATAATATCGAATACATCACTGGCTAGGTAGCTAATAAAGATCGAATACTACAGAAGAATCTAGGACACTCGCGGTTCTGCGGCGCGGGCGGTGGACACCCAAAGAGAAGGAACCTCACAGGATCATAGCTGAAGTGAGATCCCTGAAGAAACTGCCAGGTATTGGAGAAACTGCCAGGTATTGGAGAACCTGCCGCCCTCTAACGCAACCATGTAGCAATGGACGTGCTCGTCCTCCTCCCCGACACGACGACGTACCACCTCCGGCGGGGCCGCTCCTCCGCACCAAATCGCCCATAAACGCCACCAAACGAGATCAGGGTCGATGACGGACCCGGGCCGGGTTCTCATCAAGCGGCGCCCTCGAGCAGCACCTCCAGGTGCCAGCCCAGGAGCCTGGGTCTCGGACATGGGTCAGCGGACGTCGTCATGGACGTGTCGACGGCGAGGATGCGGGTCGGGCATCGCCGAGAACAAATACTAGCTATATGCCCGCAAAAAGTAACATTTTTAATGATTGGATTTTGATAACTAAAATTTCTAACATTTCTATATAACTAACATTTCTATAACATTTCTAACAATGCTATATATAACTAAAATTTCTATAACATTTCTAATATTTCTATAACTAAAAAACAAAAAAAAATTATAACATTTGTATAACATTTCTAATATTTCTAGAACTAAAAAAAAGACCCGGTACCGGTTGGTGCCACGACCTAAGTACTAAAGGGGTATTTGGCCTGGCGCTGGTGCGGTGCGGCAAGTTTAGTCCCACCTCGCTAGCCGAGGGGCGCACTGCACTGGTTTATAAACCCCGTCGCGGTAGCTCTCTCGAGCTCCTCTCCAAAGCAGGCCCACTGGGCCACGTGTTCTCATGTTGCCTCAGGCCCATCTGGCCTTTAATGGCCTGCATCTGGCCCAACAACAGGTTGGGTTTCTAGTCGATGCAGGCCGCCGGCCTAGTAGGCGGGCTTTTTATTTTTTTTGCTTTATTTATTTTTGTGTTGTTTTTTTGTGCATTTAGAGTTTCTTTGTGAATATTTTTGCTTTAGGTACAAAAATTGCAAACTTTCGTTAGTGCCGTAGTTTTCAAATTTGAATAGTTTAAATTTTGAATTATTTGAAATTAGTGTGAATCACTAGTTTGTGAATATCTTAACTTTAAAAATCAGTAAAGGCATGAAAGAATTTGTTTGCACATAAAATTTCTTCGCTTCAAATGCCAAAACACATAACTACCCTAACTATTACAGAGATTCCCCTACGGGTGTGAAACACGAGAAGAAAGTGATGATAGTGAAGCCGATCACATCCCAGATCTTTGGGTGTGAAACTTTTTCTTCGCGTGTGTCCCTTTGCGCCGTAACCATGGAAAATCTTCATCATTTAACGGGATGCTCGGGTCAATATTCACCGTGAATGGAGCAATTTCATCAAACTTTTCATAATCTTCGACTTTTCTGTCTTGTCATCCACTCCCATGATGTTTCTCTTCCCGTAAAGAACTATGTGCCGCTTTGGCTCATCGTGACGATGCATTCGCTTCCTGATCTTTTCTTTTCTTGGCTTGGTAGACATGTCCTTCACATAGAAAACCTGTGCCACATCATTGGCTAGGACGAATGGTTCGCTCTGCATACGCAAGATTGTTGAGATCCACTGTTGTCATTCCGCATCGCGGGTCTTCCGTTACCCGCCTCGTGTCATATTGACCCATTTGCACCAAACAAAGGGACCTTTAAACCACGCCGATAGTCAAGTTCCCATATGTCCTGTATATAACCATAATATGTTTCCTTTCCGCCTTGGTTTCTGCATCAAAGCGACACCACTGTTTTGGTTGGTGCTCTTCTTATCTTGGGCGATCGTGTAAAATGTATTACCATTTATCTCGCACTTTGAAAGTCATTATATTCAAGATGGTAACTGGTACAGCAAGTACAGGTCATCTTCAATAGAGGTGTCATACATGGTGCGTTCCGCAACCAGTGGCGAAACTCCTGGTTTGTTCACGTGTGATCCAGTCATCGACCGCTCCGGGTGTTTGGAGCGTAGCAAATTCTTGTGTCCATCCATATACGGAGCCACCAAGGCGGAATTCTGTAGAGCTGTGTAGTGTGCTTCAGTGAGAGAATGTCCGTCCATACATATTATTTGTTCCCCTCCTAGCGTGCCTTTTCCATCCAGTCTGCCCTTATGCCGCGATTCAGGAAAACCAATCGGCTTAAGGTCAGGAATAAAGTCAATACAAAACTCAATGACCTCCTCATTTTGATGGCCCTTGGAGATGCTTCCTTCTGGCCTAGCATGGTTAGGAACATATTTATTTAAGACTCCCATGAACCTCTCAAAGGGGAACATATTGTGTAGAAATACAGACCCAAAATGTTAATCTCTTCAAGATAGGTGAACTAGGACGTGCGCCATGATATTGAAGAAGGATGGTGGGAACACCAACTCAAACCGACAAGACATTGCACCAAATCATTCAGTAACCTTGGTATGATTTCTGGATCGATTACCTTCGAGAGATTGCATTGAGAAATGCACAAAGCTTCACAATGGCTAATCGAACGTTTTCGGTAGAAGCCCCTCAATGCAACCGGAAGCAGTTGCGTCATAATCACGTGGCAGTCATGAGACTTTAGGTTCGGAACTTTTCTCTGCCATGTTTATTATTCCCTTTATATTCGACGAAGCCAGAAGGTACCTTAATACTAAGCTGGCATTCAAAGAAGATTTCCTTCTCTTATTTGGTAAGAGCGTAGCTTGCATGACCCTGATGTATGCCGTCTTTTCCGTGCATACGTTGCTGGTCCTCCCGTGCCTCGTGTGTGTCTTTTGTCTTCCCATACACGCCCAAGAAGCCAAGCAGGGTCACGCAAAGATTCTTCGTCACGTGCATCACGCCGATTGGAGCGGACCTCTAGGTCTTTCCAATATGGCAGGTCCCAAAATATAGATTTCTTCTTCCACATGGGTGCGCGTCCGTCGGCGCCCTTCGAACAGGTTGTCCACGGGACCCTTTCCAAATATCACCTTCAAATCCTTGACCATATCATGTACATCAGCACCAAGACGGTGGCGAGGCTTCGTCCGTGATCCGCCTCACCTTTGAAATGCTTGCCTTTCTTTCTTCACGGATGCCTGCTCGGAAGAAATCGACGATGTCCCTGTACACATTCTTCTTACAACTATTCAAATATATATTGTCGGTATCATCCAAATAGTGCGTGCATCCGTGGTATCCCTTGTTTGTCTGTCCTGAAAGGTTACTGAGAGCAGGCAAATCATTGATGGTCACGAACAGCAACGCCTTTAGGTCAAATTCTTCCCCCATGTGCTCATCCCACGCACGTACACCTGTTCCATTCCACAGTTGTAAGAGTTCTTCAACTAATGGCCTTAGGTACACATCAATGTCGTTGCCGGGTTGCTTAGGGCCTTGGATGAGCATTGGCATCATAATGAATTTCCGCTTCATGCACAACCAAGGAGGAAGGTTATACAAACATAGAGTCACAGGCCAGGTGCTATGGTTGCTGCTCTGCTCCCCAAAAGGATTAATGCCATCTGCGCTTAGACCAAACCATACGCTCCTTGCGCGCATCGCAAACTCCTTCCCGTACTTTCTTTCGATTTTTCTCCACTGCGACCCGTCGTGGTACTCTCAACTTTCCGTCTTTCTTACGGTCTTCTTCGTGCCATCGCATCGCTTTGGCATGCTCTTTGTTTTGGAACAACGTTTCAACCGTGGTATTATAGGAGAATACCACATCACCTTGGCAGGAATCTTCTTCTGGGGGCGCCCTCGACATCACCACGGTCATCGCGGCTGATCTTATAGCGCAATGCACCACATAACGGCAAGCGCTCAAATCCTCGTACTCAGCGCGGTAGAGGATGCAATCATTAGGGCATGCATGTACCTTCGCACCTCTAACCCTAGAGGGCGACAGCCTTCTTTGCATCGACGATTTCTCGGGCAATTCGTTGTCCTTTGGAAGCATATCATTTATCATTACCAACAACTTTCCAAATCCCTTGTCAGATACACCATTCTCTGCCTTCCATTGCAGCAATTCCAGTGTGGTGCCCAGCTTTTTCTTGTCACCTACGCAATTCGGGTACAACAATTTTTTGTGATCCTCTAACATGCGCTGCAACTTCTTCTTCTCCAAATCACTTGCGCAGTTTCTCTTTGCATCGGCAATGGCCCGACCTAGATCATCAACGGGCTCATCTGATGCCTCTTCTTCAGCTTCTTCCCGCATTGCCGGCTCAGCTTCTTCCCGCATTACCGGCTCAGCTTCTTCCCCCATTGTTGTATCATCGTATTTAGGGAACCCATGGCCATGATAGCTGTCGTCGTCCTCTTCTTCTTCATTGTCTTCCATCATAACCCCTCTTTCTCCGTGCTTGGTCCAAACATTATAGTGGTGCATGAAACCGAACTCAAATAGGTGGACATGAATGGTTCTTGACGTAGAGTAATTGTGACCATTCTTACAGCCAGCACATGGACAAGGCATAAAACCATCCGCCCGCTTGTTTGCCTCAGCCGCAAGCAGAAAAGTATGCACGCCCTCAACGAACTGGGGAGAGCATCGGTCATCGTACATCCATTGCCGGCTCATCTTCATTACACAACACCGAATAGACCAAATTAATCCAAGTTCATACATAAAGTTCATACAACACTTAAATGCAACAAACAAATAACTCTCTAGCTAAAGCATTTAAATGCAACAACAATTGCGATCAAGATCGCAACTAAGGTAACAATTGATCCAACAGCATAATGATACCAAGCCTCACTATCGATTGCATATTTTATAATCTTTCTAATCTTCAAGCGCATTTTCTCCATCTTGATCTTGTGATCATCGACGACATCGGCAACATGCAACTCCAATTCCATCTTCTCCCCCTCAATTCTTTTCAATTTTTCTTTCAAGTGCTCGTTTTCTCTTTCAACTAAATTTAACCTCTCGACGATAGGGTCGGTTGGAATTTCCGGTTCACATACCTCCTAGAAAAAATTTCTATGTCAACTTTATGGGCATAATTTGTCATAAACACGAAATGCAACTAGTTTTAAAAGAGAATATATATACCACATCCGAATCATAACAAGGACGAGGGCCGACGGGGACGGATATCAAAACCATGGCACTATATGTATAACAAACAACGTACGGGTAAGATAATTATATGAGTAACTATATATCCAAATCACACAAACATCAATTTTTATATAAAATTTCATGAACAAGAGGCTCACCACAAGGTGGTGCCGGCGACGGACAGTAAAAGGCGATCGACGGTGGTTACGACGGAGATTTAGAAGGCACTAAGTAAACCACACCTACATATGCAAACTAAGTGTTATTTTTGACCTCAAATTGCATATAAATCAAATACTAGCACATATATATATTTCCTCCCAAATTACTAAGCTCACAAATTAATCACTATATAAAGCATTGCAAGAGCTAATCTAGCAATGAGAGATGAAAGGACAAAGTTGCTAACCTTTGTGATCATTTGAATGGAATGGGGCCTTAAAATCTTGACAAATTTTGGGCAAAATGTGTGATGAGCTCGAGAGGAAGAGGGGAAGAACAGAGAGGAGAGGGTAAAGGGGAAGAACAGAGCGAGCTCGGGTGGACGAAGGGTTTATGTAGGACGACCTTTAGTACCGGTTCGTGCCAAGAACCGGTACTAAAGGGCCTGGAGGAGCCCCAGTCTGACAACATCCTGCCACCACTCTCATTAGTACCGGTTCGTGGCACGAACCGGTGCTAAAGGTTCGCCACGAACCGGTACAAATGAAAGCGGCCCGGCTAGCCGTTGCAACCGGCACTAATGTATACATTAGTGCCGGCTCAAATTCAAACTGGCACTAATGTGCTTCACGTTTGACCCTTTTTCTACTAGTGCAGCTAGCATTTCTGCAAACGCCAGCATCTATGGTGTTTCTGGTGCAGATATTTTAGATGGTCGTGGGCCTTTCACCCACCACTCACCACTAACTTTCTTCTCCCCCATTGGCCTATCCCGAGCTCTTGCCCTTTTCCCCTCTTCGTGTCCCTCACTTAGCCCCTCTCAAATCCTTGCAAATCGATTGGGTTGGTTCGTGGGTCCGGTGTCATTTCCGTTCGTTGAGGTAACCTCCGTCATCTCACAAATTTTTATTGGTTGGATTTGTCTATTTGGATTGTTTTGTTCTTGTTGTTCCTAACCCTAGTTTTGAACATGGATATATAATGTGACGTTCTTGAGTATTTTTGTTCCAATAGTGTTGCATTGTGATGTTGGTGAGCATACCTTATTGTTTGGGTTATGCCTAATGGTAAGATTTAGGGTTAGGGTTATGCCTAATCTTAAAATTTAGGGTTAGGGTTAGTGGTTTTGTTAGAAATGTGGCATATTTAGCATTGTACATTTCTTATATTTAGGCCTGGATTTTCTCGAAAAATAATGATCTAATTTAGGTTTTTTAGTACATATATTTAATTGTACAAGTTTAATCTTTGAATTATGAACGTAGGAAATGTCGTACTCGGACGACGACAGTCTTCCGGGGGAGTGCAGCTGGTGCCACGACGATCGAGGTATGTGCGACACGTTCGTTGAGCTGGACGAAGATCGGCGCTTCAGCATTAAGCTCGAGGAGACCTTCGATGTTGAAACGGTACGCAACAACGACAAGAGTTTTTTTTCGTAATTAAGCATGACTTCAACTATTTCAACGTCTAATTTTCATCTTTTACAATTCGACTATCTTATCCCATGCCATGCAAGACGCTATCTCTTGGAGAGGATGGGTTTTGAAGACCATGAAAATTTTGAAACAAAGAAAATACACCCAAGGACCCATCATGATATGGATTTTGAAGTAAATCTGTACAATGCTCAGAGCTAACCCATTTTGGTTGCCAAAATTGGGAAGCACTTTGCAAAATGTATGGTTTTTATGAGGGTATGATTGTCACCATGGATCTTGGCGATCCTGACATCGAGCAAGACAATATGGACATTTGGGTCCTTGTTGATACCCTTCCGATTCTACCGCAATGTGAGTTTCTCAAACATAGTTATTAACTAATTTATATTGTTTATTTCAAAATAGTTGACAACTTAGTTCCATTGACAGCTTATTTTAAATCTTCAAAGAATGTGCAGAAGATTGTAGACAAAACCCACTACACTGATGGCTCCGATTAACTTATAAGGAGAAATGTCATCTGATTGCTTATTGTACTTTCTTTGAGAATTAAAATACCTATTATCGATCTCCTCCAAATTATGGTGAATACGTGCCACTAGTGCACGTGTTGAACCACGATAACTTCTATGGAGATACCCTGGTAAGATTTTTTACTATTACGACATCCGTGCATCTTTTGCATACTTCCAAAACTAGTACATCATTGCTAACTACGGTTATTACTATGTTTTTCAACAGAAAATCCTGATGGATTGTGTGCCTCATCCGATGTATTACAATGGTCGCCTTGAAGTTCGAACATACAGCCAGGTCATCCTACGGATCTCACTGTGCATATCGGATTTCTAAAACCGTGAACACATGCTAATCAAAGAATGGAAAAATGTTTGGACATTCGCAAGGAGGTTCTTGGAAGTAACAATAAGCTTAAAGGCAAGAATTGGAGACAGGATAATCTCCATTCTCCATAATGGAGAGTCGGGGCTATCTTGTTTTTTGCTATTTTACGTTAGAGAATATAGTAGGTCCTAAGAGAATGTAGTAGGTCCTATGAGGTACAATATGTTTATTATGTGATACAATGTGTTAGAGTTGATGATGAGGAGTACTTGTGATTACGACTAGTGACCAATTTGCTATGTGATGTCTCATTGATGAAAACGATGATCTTGAGGAGGTGTTATATGACAATGATGTATTATGATGATAAGTTTTTAATGATATGATATGATATTTATTATATCATTGGGTGAAAGAACCGCGGATTAGTTTCAAGTGCATGTCCATCCACTTGAAACTAGTCCACGGTTGTTTCACCTACTCATTATGATGTAAAAACAGTCTCTAAATTCCTGTTGTATGAAAAATTGTGTAAAGGTGTATGAAATACAACATGAAAAAAAGAAATAAAATACTAAATAATAGTAGTAGCGCGGGCAAGGAGAAGCGCTACTACTAGATCATTTTAGCAGCAGCACGGGTCCAGGCGCGCTGCTGCTAAGCTTTAGCTGTAGCGCCTTATCAGTAGCGCTCCTGCCCGTGCTACTGATAGTCCTAAAACCCGCACTGCTGCTGGGCTTTTCCCTAGTAGTGTGATGACCCACAAGTATAGGGTATCAATCATAGTCCTTTCGATAAGTAAGAGTGTCGAACCCAACGAGGAGCAGGAGGAAATGACAAGCGGTTTTCAGCAAGGTATTTTCTGCGAGCACTGAAATTATCGGTAACCGATAGTTTGATAGCAAGCTAATTCGTAACAAGTGACAAGTAGTAAGGGTAACAAAGGTGCATCAAGGTATCCCAATCCTTTTTATAGAAAAGGACAAAACATTCTCGAGGACACATGGAATTTCATCTAGTTATTTTCATCATGCTTATTTGATTCGCGTTCGCTACTTTGATAATTTGATATGTGGGTGGACCGATGCTTGGTTGTTGTTCTTACTTGAACAAGCCTCCCACTTATGATTAACCCCTCTCGCAGGCATCTGCATCTGCGAAAGAAGAATTAAGATAAATCTAACCATAGCATGAAACATATGGATCCAAATCAGCCCCTTATGAAATAACACATAAACTAGGGTTTAAGCTTCTATCACTCTAACAACCCATCATCTACTTATTAATCCATAAGTATGGTGAAGTTTCATGTAGTCGACGTTCACATGACACCACTAAAGGAAGCAACAACATACATATCATCAAAATATCAAACGAATACTAAATTCACATTATTGCTTATAACAAGACTTCTCCCATGTCCTCAAGAACAAAAGTAACTAGTCAACGATCTGAACATATAATCTTCCGCCAAATAAACCAACTAGCATCAATTACGAGATGTTATCAACACTACTAGCAACCCACAAGTACCAATCTAAGGTTTTGAGACAAAGATTGAATACAAGAGGTGAACTAGGGTTTGACATGAGATGGTCCTGGGGAAGATGGTGATGAATATTGGCCCTCCTATGATGAGAGGATCATTGGTGATGTCGATGTCTTCGATTTCTCCCTCCCAAAGGAAAGTATCCGCGGCGGAATCGCTCCGCCGGAAAGCAAAAGTTCTCCTGCCCAGGTTCCGCCTCGAGAAGGTGGCGCTTCATCCCGAAAGTCCTCTCCTTATTTTTTCTAGGTCTAAACAGGTCATATAGCATAAGATGAGGGTAGGAGGCCTGCTAGGGGCCCAACAAGGCATCAAGGCGCGCCTAGGGGGTGGCCACGTGCCCTATTGTCTGGTGGGCAATTGGTGGGCCCCATCTAGTACTTCTTTGCTTCAGCATTTTTATATATTTCATAAAAATTCTCTGTGAAATTTTAGGTCATTTGGAGATCTGCAGAATAGGTATCTCTGATGTAGATTTTCTAGGTCCAGAATTCCAGCTGTCGGCGATCTCCCTCTTCATGTAAATCTTGCAAATGAAGAGAGAAAAGGAATTACAATTGCATCAAAAGTGTTATAATGATCAAAAAAATTATAAATATCAGTAGTAAAACATGATGCAAAATGGACGTACCCACATGGCAGCGTTCTGAAAGCCAGCAAAGCCCCCCCTCCACTTTGTCTCGGTTTTGTGGGTAAAAAACGTCCGGACCGATACAAGACGTGTTGGATGGAAAAACACGTCTAGCCCATGCGGTCCGGACGTATGTGACGGTTTGAAGGTCGGCATTGGAGATGACCGAAACTGTAAAACCAATTTGTGACACCCACAAGATTCTTGGAGAGCTCCCGAAAAAAAGGTTCATGGACAACACTTATGAATAAAACTGTAACAATAATTTACTTTCCCTGGCGCCGACGTGGACTTGTTTACTGTTTTGACCCGGTAACTAATGATTAGCATGGACCCTAGTTTGGTAAAGAAAATCGAATCTGACTATTTTCTAAACTCCAATGACCCTGGTTTCTGTCCTGCACGGAAGATGCAGTGGCTATATCTGGCCCATCTCCTGCTCAGCCATGTTGACGATCCGACATGGCAAAGGGGTAACTGACATGAACCTTGGCATTTACAGCCAAAGAGCAGATAACCAGATGGACCCGGCCCTTACACGGCCAAACCCACAAACGACGTGTGGGGGCATTGTTACGTTCCTCTTACTCGATATAAGCTTCCATGGCCAGTTTACACAGATTTAGGGTAGGGTTAGGAGGAGAGGAAGGGGATCTGGACGAAGAAGAGAGGGATACAGGAGAGATAGAGGAATTGGGGGAGAGTGATAGTGTCCATTACATTATCGCGGCTCACCTATCGGTCCTACACACTCTTAACCTTCTCATTCACAGCTCTGAGGTCGTCAGATCGAAGAGCTTCTTGGGATTCTTAGCTCTCTTGGGCTTGGTAGCACTGGTCATGGGCCCTTGCTGGTCTTGTAGCATTAGAGGAGGTCCAGTGGTCGTGACAGGCGTCTTCCTCTTTGCGGGGGCCAAGAACAAGAGTTCGCCTTCTATCCTCCTCCCATGGAAACCACCTTAAAATCTCTTCCTTTTTTAGAGAAAAGGCATTGGCCGAGCTGGAGAAAAGCCTCGAACCTAGCCCGGCTTTGAATTAACAAGGCCATCAACCGGCTGGGAATACATAGGAATTACAAAACAAAGAAAGAAAGCAGCGCAGAATAAGATACATAGTGCAGCGAGGAACAACTCTAAGGCTACAGCAAGCGCCGATGCCGTCGACCGCCTCAAAGCCGAAACAAACTAACCAAACTATGGCCTCAGAAGGAGGGCCACACCGAGAAAGTATCGTGCCGCTGACTGCAACGAGAGGGACAAACCTGAGCAACCACAAGGTCTGTTTCCGTCGCCGCAAAGGGCCACTACCCTTTCACCTAGGTTCGGCAGGTGCCACACCAGCGAACGACGGAGAGGTTCCATAGAACCCAGACCAAGGAGCCCAACCTGCCATGAAATACAGCAATGATACATCTGAAGGAAATATGCCCTAGAGGCAATAATAAAGTTATTATTTATTTCCTTATTTCATGATAAATGTTTATTATTCATGCTAGAATTGTATTAACCGGAAACATAATACATGTGTGAATACATAGACAAACATAGTGTCACTAGTATGCCTCTACTTGACTAGCTCGTTGAATCAAAGATGGTTAAAGTTTCCTAGCCATAGACATGAGTTGTCATTTGATTAACGGGATCACATCATTAGAAGAATGATGTGATTGACATGACCCATTCCGTTAGCCTAGCACTTGATCGTTTAGTATGCTGCTATTGCTTTCTTCATGACTTATACATGTTCCTGTAACTATGAGATTATGCAACTCCGTTTACGGAGGAACACTTTGGTACTACCAAACGTCACAACGAATCGGGTGATTATAAAGGAGTACTACAGGTGTCTCCAAAGGTACTTGTTGGGTTGGCGATTTGAGATTAGGTTTTGTCACTCCGATTGTCGGAGAGGTATCTCTGGGCCCTCTCGGTAATGCACATCACTATAAGCCTTGCAAGCAATGTAGCTAATGAGTTAGTTACGAATGATGCATTACGTAACGAGTAAAGAGACTTGCCAAGAACGAGATTGAACTAGGTATTGGATACCGACGATCGAATCTCGGGCAAGTAACATACCGATGACAAAGGAACAACGATGTTGTTATGCGGTTTGACCGATAAAGATCTTCAGTAGAATATGTAGGAGCCAATATGGGCATCCAGGTTCCGCTATTGGTTATTGACCAAGAATAGTTCTAGGTCATGTCTACATAGTTCTCGAACCCGTAGGGTCCGCACGCTTAAGGTTTCGGATGGCAGTTATATTATGAGTTTATGAGTTTTGATGTACCGAAGGAGTTCGAGTCCCGGATGAGATCGGGGACATGACGAGGAGTCTCGAAATGGTCGAGACGTAAAGATCGATATATTGGACGACTATATTCGGAGTTCGGAAAGGTTCTGAATGATTCGGTATTTTTGAGTCTGGGAGAGTTACGGAATTCGCCGGGAGAAGTATTGGGCCTTATTGGGCCCTGCGGGAAAGAGAGAGGGGCTGCCTAGGGCAGGCCGCGCGCCCCCCCATGGCCTGGTCCGAATTGGACTAGGGGGAGGGGCCGCACCCCTTCCCTCTTTCCCCTTCCTCAAGTCCTAGTCCAACTAGGAGAAGGGGGGGAGAGTCCTACTCCCGGTGGGAGTAGGACTCCTCCAGGCGCGCCTCTCTAGGGCCGGCCGCACCCCCTTGCTCCTTTATATACGGGGGCAGGGGGCACCCCATGACACAAGTTGATCTACGGATCGTTCCTTAGCCGTGTGCGGTGCCCCCCTCCACCATATTCCACTTCGGTCATATCGTCGCGGAGCTTAGGCGAAGCCTCGCGCTGGAGAAGTCATATCGTCGGAGCTTAGGCGAAGCCCTGCGTCGGTGGAGCATCAACATCGTCACCACGCCGTCAGGTTGACGGAACTCATCCCGACACTTTGCTGGATCGAGTCCGGGATCGTCATCGAGCTGAACGTGTGCAGAACTCGGAGGTGCCGTACGTTCGGTGCTTGGATCGGTCGGATCGTGAAGACGTACGACTACATCAACCGCGTTGTTATAACGCTTCCGCTTTCGGTCTACGAGGGTACGTGGACGGACACTCTCCCCTCTCGTTGCTATGCCATCACCATGGTCTTGCGTGTTCGTAGGAAAATTTTTGAAATTACTACGTTCCCCAACAGTGGCATCCGAGCCTGGTTTTATGCGTTGATGTCATATGCACGAGTAGAACACAAGTGAGTTGTGGGCGATACAAGTCATACTACCTACCAGCATGTCATACTTTGGTTCAGCGGTATTGTGAGATGAAGCGGCCCGGACCGACATTACGCGTACGCTTACGCGAGACTGGTTTCACCGCTCCGAGCACTCGTTGCTTAAAGGTGACCGGCGGGTGTCTGTCTCTCTCACTTTAGTTGAACCGAGTATGGCTACGCCCGTCCTTGAGAAGGTTAAACGAGTCTATTTGACAAACTATCGTTGTGGTTTTGATGCGTAGGTAAGAACGGTTCTTGCTCAGCCCGTAGCAGCCACGTAAAACTTGCAACAACAAAGTAGAGGACGTCTAACTTGTTTTTGCAGGGCATGTTGTGATGTGATATGGTCAAGACGTGATGCTATATTTTATTGTATGAGATGATCATGTTTTGTAACCGAGTTATCGGCAATCGGCAGGAGCCATATGGTTGTCGCTTATTGTATGAAATGCAACGCCATGTAATTGCTTTACTTTATCACTAAGGAGTAGCGATAGTCGAGAAGCAATAGTTGGTGAGACGACAACGATGCTACGATGGAGATCAAGGTGTCGCTACCGGTGACGATGGTGATCATGGCGGTGCTTGGCGATGGAGATCACAAGCACAAGATGATGATGACCATATCATATCACTTATATTGATTGCATGTGATGTTTATCCTTTATGCATCTTATCTTGCTTTGATTGACGGTAGCATTATAAGATGATCTCTCACCAAAATTATCAAGAAGTGTTCTCCCGAGTATGCACCGTTGCGAAAGTTCTTCGTCTTTGAGACACCACGTGATGATCGGGTGTGATAGGCTCTACGCTCAAATACAACGGGTGCAAAACAGTTGCGCACGCGAATACTCGAGTTAAACTTGACGAGCCTAGCATATGACAGATATGGCCTCGGAACACGGAGACCGAAAGGTCGAGCGTGAATCATATAGTAGATATGATCAACATAGTGATGTTCACCATTGAAACTACTCCATCTCACGTGATGATCGGACATGGTTTAGTTGATTTGGATCACGTAATCACTTAGATGACTAGAGAGATGTCTATCTAAGTGGGAGTTCTTAAGTAATATGATTAATTGAACTTTAATTTATCATGAACTTAGTCCTGGTAGTATTTTGCAAATTATGTTGTAGATCAATAGCTCGCGTTGTTGCTTCCCTGTGTTTTTATATGTGTTCCTAGAGAAAATTGTATTGAAAGATGTTAGTAGCAATGATGCGGATTGGATCCGTGATCTGAGGTTTATCCTCATTGCTGCGCCAGAAGAATTATGTCCTTGATGCACCGCTAGGTGACAGACCTATTGCAGGAGCAGATGCGACGTTATGAACGTTTGGCTAGCTCAATATGAGCGATCTGACGTTATGAACGTTTGGCTAGCTCAATATGATGACTACTTGATAGTTTAGTGCACCATGCTTAACGGCTTAGAATCGGGACTTCAAAGACGTTTTGAACGTCATGGACCATATGAGATGTTCCAGAGTTGAAGCTGATATTTCAAGCAAATACCGAGTTGAGAGATATGAAGTCTCCAACAAGTTCTATAGCTAAAAGATGGAGGAGAATCGCTCAACTAGTGAGCATGTGCTCAGATTGTGCAGGTACTTCAATCGCTTGAATCAAGTGGGAGTTAATCTTCCGAGATAAGATAGTGATTGACAGAATTCTCTAGTCACCATCACCAAGTTAGTAGAACTTCGTGATGAACTATAATATGCAAGGAATGACAAAAGTAATTCCCAAGCTCTTCGTGATGCTGAAATCGACGAAGGTAGAAATCAAGAAAAGAGCATCAAGTGTTGATGATTGACAAGACCACTAGTCTCAAGGAAAAGGGCAAAGGGAAGAAGGGGAACTTCAAAAAGAACGGCAAGCAAGTTGCTACTCGAGTGAAGAAGCTCAAGTCTGGACCTAAGCCTGAGACTAAGTACTTTTGCTGCAATGGAACTGGTCACTGGAAGCGGAACTACCCCTGAATATTTGGTGGATAAGAAGGATGGCAAAGTGAACAAGGTTATATTTGATATACAGGTTATTGATGTGTGCTTTACTAGTGTTTGTAGTAGCCCCTGAGTATTTGATACTTGTTCGGTTGCTAAGATTAGTAACTCAAACAGGAGTTCTGAGAATAAGCAGAAACTAGTTGAAGGGAAGTAACAATGAGTGTTGGAAGTAGTTCCAAGATTGATATGATCATCATCGCACACTCCCTATATTTTCGGGATTAGTGTTAAACCTAAATAAATGTTATTTGGTGTTTGCGTTGAGCATGAATATGATTTGATCATGTTTATTGCAATACGGTTATTCATTTAAGTAAGAGAATAAATTGTTGTTCATTTACATGAATAAAACCTTATATGGTTACACACCCAATGAAAATGGTTCGTTGGATCTCGATCGTATGATACACATATTCATAATATTGAAACCAAAAGATGCAAAGTTAATAATGATAGTGCAACTTATTTGTGGCACTGCCGTTTAGGTCATATTGGTGTAAAGCGCATGAAGAAACTCCATGCTGATGGATTTTTGGAATCACTTGATTATGAATCACTTGGTACTTGTGAACCGTGCCTTTTGGGCAAGATGACTAAAACTCCGTTCTCCGGAACAATGGAACAAGCTATTGACTTATTGGAAATAATACATACCGATGTATGCGATCCAATGAGTGTTGATGCTCGTGGCAAGTATTGTTATTTTCTGACCTTCACAGATGATTTGAGCAGATATGGGTATATCTACTTGATGAAACATAAGTCTGAAATAATTGAAAAGTTCAAAGAATTTCAGAGTGAAGTGAAAAATCATTGTAACAAGAAAATAAAATTTCTGCGATCTGATCGTGGAGATAAATATTTGAGTTACGAGTTTGGTCTTCATTTGAAACAATGTGAAATAGTTTCGCAACTCACGCCACCTGGAACACCACAGCATAATGGTGTGTCCGAACGTCGTAACCGCACTTTATTGGATATGGTGCGATCTATGATGTATCTTACCGATTTACCACTATCGTTTTGGGGTTATGCATTAGAGACAGCTGCATTCACGTTTAATAGGGCACCATCTAAATCCGTTGAGATGACACCGTATGAACTATGGTTTAACAGTAAACCTAAGCTGTCGTTTCTTAAAAGTTTGGAGTTGTGATGCTCATGTGAAAAAGTTTTCACCTGATAAAGCTCGAACCCAAATCGGAGAAGTACGTCTTCATAGATTACCCAAAAGAAAATGTTGGGTACACCTTCTATCACAGATCCGAAGGCAAGTTTTTCGTTGCTAAGATGGATCCCTTCTAGAGAAGAAGTTTCTCTCGAAAGAAGTGAGTGGGAGGAAAGTAAAGAGCTTGATAAGGTAATTTGTACCTTCTCCCGAATTGGAAAGTAGTTCATCACGAAATCAGTTCCGTGATTACTACACCAATTAGTGAGGAAGTTAATGATGATGATCATGAAACTTCAGATCAAGTTACTACCAAACCTCGTAGGTCTTCCGAGTAAGATCCGCACTGAGTGGTGCGGTAATCATGTTCGGAAGTCATGTTACTAGAACATGATGAAACCTACGAACTATGAGGAAGCGATGATGAGCCCAGATTCGCGAAATGGCTTGAGACCATGAAATCTGAGATAGGATCCATGTATGAGAACAAAGTATGGACTTTGATTGACTTGCTCGATGATCAGCAAGCCATGTAGATAAATGGATTTTCAAGAGGAAGACAGATGTTGATAGTAGTGTTACTATCTACAAAGCTCGACTTGTCGCAAAAAGGTTTTTGACAAGTTCAAGATGTTGACTACTGGTGAGATTTTCTCAAGCTGTAGCGATGCTTAAGTCTGTCCGAATCATGTTAGCAATTGCCACATTTTATGAAATCTGGCAAATGGATGTCAAAACTACATTCTTTAATGGATTTATTAAAGAAGAGTTGTATATGATGCAACCGAAGGTTTTGTCAACCCTAAAGGAGCTAACAAAATGTGCAAGCTCCAGCGATCCATCTATGGACTGGTGCAAGCATCTCGAGTTGGAATATATGCTTGATGATTTGATCAAAGCATATGGTTTTATCTGAACTTTGGAGAAGCCTGTATTTACAAGAAAGTGAGTGGGAGCACTACAGCATTTCGACAAGTATATGTGAATGACATATTGTTGATCGGAAATAATGTAGAATTATTCGCAAAGCATAAAGGAGTGTTTGAAAGGAGTTTTTCAAAGAAAGACCTCGGTGAAGCTGCTTACATATTGAGCATCAAGATCTATAGAGATAGATCAAGGCGCTTGATAAGTTTTTCAATGAATACATACCTTGTCAATATTTTGAAGTAGTTCAAAATGGAGCAGTCAAAGAAAAGTTCTTGCCTGTGTTGCAAAGGTGTGAAATTGAGTGAGACTCAAATCCCGACCACGGCAGAAAATAGAAAAGAGAATGAAAGTCATTCCCTATGCCTCATCATAGGTTCTATAAAGTATGCTATGCTATGTACCAGACCTATTATATACCTTGCTCTGAATTTGGCAAGGAATACAATAGTGATCTAGGAGTAGATCATGGACATTGGTCAAGAACATCCTTAGTGAGGACTAAGGAAATATTTCTCGATTATGGAGGTGATAAAAGAGCCCGTCGTAAAGAGTAACATCGATGCAAGCTTTTTACACTGATCCAGATGACTCTAAGTATCAATCTGGATACATATTGTAAGTGGGAGCAATTAGCTAGAGTAGCCCCGTGCAGAGCATTGTAGACATAGAATATTTGCAAAATACATACGGCTCGAATGTGATGACCCGTTGACTAAGCTTCTCTCACAAGCAAAACATGATCACACCTTAGTACTCTTTGGGTGTTAATCACATAGCGATGTGAACTAGATTATTGACTCTAGTAAACCCTTTGGGTGTTGGTCACATGACGATGTGAACTATGGGTGTTAATCACATACAGATGTGAATATTAGTGTTGAATCACACGATGATGTGAACTAGATTATTGACTCCAGTGCAAGTGGGAGACTGAAGGAAATATGCCCTAGAGGCAATAATAAAGTTATTATTTATTTCCTTATTTCATGATAAATGTTTATTATTCATGCTAGAATTGTATTAACCGGAAACATAATACATGTGTGAATACATAGACAAACATAGTGTCACTAGTATGCCTCTACTTGACTAGCTCGTTGAATCAAAGATGGTTAAAGTTTCCTAGCCATAGACATGAGTTGTCATTTGATTAACGGGATCACATCATTAGAAGAATGATGTGATTGACATGACCCATTCCGGAGTCTCGAAATGGTCGAGACGTAAAGATCGATATATTGGACGACTATATTCGGAGTTCGGAAAGGTTCGAATGATTCGGTATTTTTCGAGTACCGGAGAGTTCGGAATTCGCCGGGAGAAGTATTGGGCCTTATTGGGCCCTCTGAAAGAGAGAGGGCTGCCTAGGGCAGGCCGCGCGCCCATGGCCTGGTCCGAATTGGACTAGGGGAGGGCCGCACCCCTTCCCTCTTTCCCTTCCTCAAGTCCTAGTCCAACTAGGAGAAGGGGAGTCCTACTCCGGTGGGAGTAGGACTCCTCAGCAGCGCCTCTCTAGGGCCGGCCGCACCCCTTGCTCCTTTATATCTGAGGGGCAGGGGGCACCCCATGACACACAAGTTGATCTACGGATCGTTCCTTAGCCGTGTCGGTGCCCCCTCCACCATATTCCACTTCGGTCATATCGTCGCGGAGCTTAAGGCGGCCTGCGCCGGAGAAGTCATATCGTCGCGGAGCTTAGCGAAGCCCTGCGTCGGTGGAGCATCAACATCGTCCACCACGCCGTCGTCTTGTGGAACTCATCCCGACACTTTCTTTGGATCGAGTCCGGGATCGTCATCGAGCTGAGCGTGTGCAGAACTCGGAGGTGCCGACGTTCGGTGCTTGGATCGGTCGGATCGTGAAGACGCGTCGACTACATCAACAGCGTTGTTATAACGCTTCGCTTTCGGTCTCACGAGTGCGTGGGCGGACCTCTCCCTTCTCGTTGCTATGCCATCACCATGGTCTTGCGTGTTCGTAGGAAATTTTTTGAAATTACTACGTTCCCCAACAACATCTCCAATGTGTCTATAATTTATGAAGTATTCATGTTGTTATATTATCATTCTTGGATGTTTTATAATTATTTTGTAGCAACTTTATATCATTGTTTGGGACTAACCTATTGACCCAGTGCCCAGTGCCATTTGCTGTTTTTTGCTTGTTTTTTACATCGCAGGAAATCAAAATCAAACAGTCCAAACACCGTGAAACTATTTGTGGATTTTTTATGGACCAGAAGACATCCAAAGGGCCAGAGCAGCACCTGGGGGTGCCCCGAGGGGGGCACAACCCACCAGGGCGTGCTTGGGGGCCCAGGCGTGCCCAGGTGGGTTGTGCCCACCTCGGTGGCCTCCTGCACCCCTTCTTCGCCCTATAAATTCTGAAATATTCCAAAAACCCTCGGGGTTTCCTAGATCGGAAGTTCCGCCGCCGCAAGCCTCTGTATCCATGAAAACCAATCTAGACCCTGTTTCGGCACCCTACCGGAGGGGGAGATCATCACCAGTGGCCATCTTCATCATCCCGACGGCCACCATGATGAGGAGGGAGGAGTCCACCCTCGGGGCCGAGGATTTGTACCAGTAGCTATGTGTTTAATCTCTCTCTCTCTCTTTGTCTCGTGTTCTTGAGATGTCACGATCTTGATGTACCGCGGGCTTCGTTAGTATAGTCGGATCATATGGTGTTTTCCCCTCTCTATCTTGTTGTGATGAATTGAGTTTTTCCTTTGAGATTTCGTTTTATCGGCTTGAATGCTTTTATGGATTTGAGCACACTTGCTACTTTTATGGATTTCGTTTCATCCCATTGGCTTAACTACTCGCTTGATCTTCACTTATATCTTTTTGGAGTAGCTTGTCAATTACTCTTGTGCTTCACTTATATCGTATGAGTAAATTTTTGAATGAATTGAATATCATGAATTTGAAATTGTATCTTCATATCATGCCTAGTGGTAGCTTCACATTGGGTTTAGAAAGTGAAATCTCTTGAAGTTTGACAATCACAATATTGGTCATACAAGCAATTCATGAATGATTAGTAGAAGGAAGGGAACTTTCACATGCAAATGCACTATCTTGGAAATCTTTTGTGATTGTGAGCCCCCATCAAAACATTATATGCCAAAATTGTTGACGTTGGACAAGGAAGACAACGTAATGAATTATGTTTGTTCATATTCACATAGAAGTTATATTGTCATAGATCCTTCAACATGTGGTGCTTGCCCCCCATCTTTGCTAGCCAAAAATTCGGCACCAAGTAGAGATACTAGTTGTGCATCCAAGAACCCTTAAATCCAAATCTTATTTTCAAGAGTCCACCGTACCTACCTAAGGATTGAGTTAGATCCTTCGAGTAAGTTTTCATCGATGCAATAAGGCAATAAATATTGCTTCTAAAAGTGTTAGATCATTTAGTGTAAGAGAAAATTGAGCACTGTACAAACTTGTGATGGCAAAGAATAAAAGCGACATACTGCACAATAAAGGTTGCTATCATAAGGGGCAATATAACGTGATGTTCTTTTGCACTAAGGGATTGAACATACAAACAAAAAGCGCATGGCAACCTCTGCTTCCCTCTGCGAAGGGCCTACCTTTTACTTTTATGTATTTACTTTCACGCAAGAGTCAAAGTTTTCTCTCTATTCCTTTTTATTTTTCTCTTTTGGCAAGCATCATGGGGTGAGGAAAGATCCAGGCACATATATCCATTTGGATATGGGTAGCATGAGTTATTATTGTTGACATCATCACCCATGAGGTGAATACGTTGGGAGGCGAAATTATAAGCCCCTATCTTTCTATGTGTCTGGTTGAAACGTTTTGCTCGTGTGTATGCGGTGAGTGTTAGCAATCATAGAAGACTATATGATGGTTGAGTATGTGGAGCTCTTACTTAGACTATGTTGAATAAGTTGAATTACAATGGTTTGGTGACTAAGAATATAGGTTGTTGAGTTTCAAGAGAATTCATTGTATGAACCTTAGCTTGTGAACTGGTTGCTACTTTAACATGAGAAATTTTATGAGAAAGAATTGCTTTTATGATGATAGGAAAAGTGATTGAAATTATCATTGATCAAACTTGCGCACTTTGCTAGCATTTACACTTCATAAATTATTTATTTTATCATTTATCTACTCGAGGACGAGTAGCAATTAAGCTTGGGGATGCTGATATGTCTCCAATGTATCTATAATTTATGAAGTATTCATATTGTTTTATTATCACTCTTGGATGTTTTACAATCATTTTATAGCAACTTTATATCATTTTTGGGACTAACCTATTGACCCAGTGCCTAGTGCCAGTTGCTATTTTTTGCTTGTTTTTTACATTGCAGGAAATCAATATCAAACTGAGTCGGAACACCATGAAACCTTTTGTAGATCTTTTATGGACCAGAAGACATCCAATGGGCCAGGGCAGCACCTGGGGGGTGCCCCGAGGGGTGCACAACACACCAGGGTGCGCCTGGGGGCCCAGGCGCGCCCAGGTGGGTTGTGCCCACCTCGGTGGCCTCCCGCATCGCTTCTTCACCCTATAGATTCCGAAATATTCCAAAAACCCTCGGGGTTACCCTAGATCAGAAGTTCCGCCGATGCAAGCCTCTGTATCCACGAAAACCAATCTAGACCCCGTTCTGGCACCCTGCCGGAGGGGTTGATCATCACCGGTGGCCATCTTCATCATCTCGGCGGCCACCATGATGAGGAGGAAGTAGTCCACCCTCGGGGCTGAGGGTTTGTACCAGTAGCTATGTGTTTAATCTCTCTCTCTCTCTCTCTCTCTCTCTCTCTCTCTCTCTCGTATTCTTGAGATGTCACGATCTTGATGTATGGCGGGCTTTGTTAACATAGTAAGATCATTTGGTGTTTTCCCCTCTCTATCTTGTTGTGATGAATTGAGTTTTCCCATTGAGATTTCGTTTTATCGGATTGAATACTTTTATGTATTTGAGAACACTTGATATATGTCTTGCATATGAATACTCGTGGTGACCATGGGGTATCATATTGATTCACTTGATATGTGTTTTGGCCCTCAACTCGCGGATTCCCGAGGTGACATTGGGGTAATCTATGCATAGGTCTTGATGCACGTTCTTGTCTTTGTTTCTCCGGTAGAAATCTTGGGGCACTCTTTGAGGTTCTTTGTGTTGGATTGAGCATTATGAATATGAAATTATTTGGTGTTATTTTAGTACGAACTCTTGGATAGATCGATCCGAAATAATAGCTTCGAGGTGGTTTCGTACCCTACAAACAATTTCTTCTTATGTTCTCCGCTAGATAGGAACTTTGGAGTGATTCTTCATCGCACGTTGAGCGATAGTTATATGATCCAAATATATTAGCATTGTTGAGAGATTGCACTAGCGAAAGTACGGACCCTAGGCCTCATTTTCAAGCATTGCAATACCATTTGTGCTCTGTTTTATCAATTGCTACCTTGCTGTTTTTTATTGTTCCTATCACAAAAATCAATATCTACTATCATTACTACGCTTTTATTATCATCTCTTCGCCGAACTAGTGCACCTATGCAAATTACCATTGTATTTGGTGTGTTGCGAACACAAGAGACTTTTTGTTATTTGGTTGCAGGGTTGTTTGAGAGAGACCATCTTCATCCTACACCTCCCACGGATTGATAAACCTTAGGTCATCCACTTGAGGGAAAATTGTTACTGTCCTACAAAACTCTGCGCTTGGAGGCCCAACACGAGTATACAAGAATAAAGTTGCGTAGTAGACATCAAGCAACAACAAACCCACACTCAATGGATACCAACCACTAGAAGACCATCGTCGGCAGCGGCAAGGCTGGGCGCCGGCCGAGATTCGTCGATCGAAGATGGAATACCACAGAGAAGGCCGAAGGAGGACCAAGCCTTGAACCGGTCGTGGATTGGAATCGTCGGAGACTGGGACTCCCGCTAAGCAGGGTACCACACCGGCGCCGGAAAAGGAGAAACCAATCCCCTCGTATGGCACCAATGGCAGAGACCAACTGCACCAAGGGACCGCGCAGGCTGTCGCATGGAGGACCAGGCCGCCACACCCTTCACTGCACCACCAACAGCTCCACCAACGCAAGAACAAACCCCGGAAGACGCCTTCAGGAGTGTCGTCGTCGTCCAAGCAGGGGAGGGCATGCTTTCACCTGTGCTCGAGGGGGTGCAAGGGAGGGAATGCACTCCAAAGCCTCAAGGAAGGAGAACGGCTCCAGAAGACGTCGCCTTTGGAGTGGCCGCTGCGTCAGCCATGGGTTTCCCCCGGAAACACGCCCAGCCACCAGATCCGCCGGGTAGAGCCCCGGGGACGACGACCATAGCCGCCAGATGGCAAGGCCGGCCTGGATCCGAGCAAATCGTGGTCGGGGAAGGGTCTTCTTCAAGCATTGCCTCCAAACCACCACGGGGACGCTGGACCGTCGACGACCGCCACCCCCCGCTGCCGCCCGCACGGCCAGGGAGTCAGCCCACACCGCACTCACCGCTGAGGCCCTCCGCAGAGGCCACGCCACGTGCCACCCACCGGAGCCGGAGTGCGGTGCCAGAAGTTCGTCAAGATCGTCGTCCGTGGGAGTTTGATGAGTCAAGGAGTCGCCACTAGTAGAAAACAGGGCTTTCGTTTGGCCAGAAAAGAGCATTAATTACGGTTGCATTACGAACCGGGACTAATGTGAGCATTAGTCCCTGTTCGAGCGGCGAGGGCACCGTACAGGCATTACTCCCGGTTCAAATGGGACCTTTAGTCCCGGTTGATGCCACAAACCGGTACTAAAGGGTGTCATGCCCATTAGTACGGATTCGTGCCACGAACCGGTACTAAAGGTCCCATTTTCAAACTCTACCCCCCTGGATCGCCTTTGCAGTTTTGTAAAAAGCAAAATAAAATGATAGAAACTTCAAAAATTAAAATCCTTCTAGATGTAATTATGTTACTACATGTACTAGTTAGGAAAATTTAAAAACTTAAATTTGGACATGTTTTGCAAAAAGTGCAGGGAAAATGTAAAACGGCTATAACTTTTGCATACGATGTCCGAAAAAACGTATAATATATGAAAATGTTCAGCACGAAAATCCGCATCCGATTTTGACAGCCTACGGCCTGTTTGTAAATTTTTAGAATCCTAAAATTCTAAAAGGGAAAAAGTTATGCTCAAATTTCAGTTTTTTTTGAATTTTTGTTAAATCTTGTCAAACTATGGTCAAAATACTTATTCAAAAAGTATTAGTGTTACTAAATAATTATTCAAGAATATTAGTGTTACCAATTAATTATTTCAGTTTTTTTTGAATTTTGGTCAAATCTGGTCAAACTGTGGTCAAACTACTTATTCAAGAAATATTAGTGTTACTAGATAATTATTTCAGTTTTTTTGAATTTTGGTCAAATCTGGTCAAACTATGGTCCTGTGGTCAAACTACTTATTCAAGAAATATTAGTGTTACTAAATAATTATTGTTTTTTAGAACTATAGTTTCAAACTCAAACAGTGAAATGTGTGACTTGATGCTCAAGCTAAATTCCTGAGGGTTAATATGATTTACATCTTACTATTGTCAGGAAAACAACAAGTGCAGACTTGGAAACGAGGGAGAATAGAACCTGGAAGTTAAGCGTGCTCAGGCTAGAGTAGTGAGAGGATGGGTGACCGTCCCGGAAGTTGGATGATTTGGAAGGATGAGGGGTGATTAGAGATTAGAGGTTAAACTGAGCAGTGATGAGGGGTGATTACAGATTAGAGGTTAAAATAATTCAGAAATTTGAAACCAAAAAAAATTCAAAAAAAACATAAAATTTCCTTTAGTACCGGTTGGTGTTACCAACCTGGACTAAAGGTGGACCTCCAGGCAGCGGCAAGGTGGAGGGTCTTTAGTCCCGGTTCTGGAACCGGGACTAAAGGCCCTTGTTCTATTAGTGTGTGCGGGTTAGCACGGTCGGTCGGTTGGTTAATCGATCGTCGTCATCGTCATGTTCAAGTGCTTGTCTATGTGCGGATCTGTTGAAGATGAAGCGTGTCACGTTGATGGGTTGTCTAGTGTGGTGTAGCATCGAGGGCGAAGACGTGAAGAAAAGATCAAGCTCAAACGTATAGTGAAACGTTGACCAGTGAAGAGGAGTCTCTTCAATGAGGACCTGTCTCTACATGGGATTGTGTGTGATCTGTTTGCGTGTATTGCGCTAGGTGTAGACGGTGTAGTCTGCATGGCAGCGTGACTGGGAGTTTGGATCATACGTTGAGGAGGATCGTCAAGTCGCAAGTCTACAACAAGCCAAGATCAGAAGAAGTACGAGGAGATGACAAGTTAAGATTAGGAGGAGGTTGTTGGCAATAATCTTGCCTTAATCTCACAATGTCAGGTCATGAGTCTAGTAGTGTCCGAGTACTGCTAGGATGTCCAGTCTATGTACGTCTAGGTTGTGCAGTGCTAGCTTGCCGTGTCCTAGTGTATGTAGGAGGTAGAGTCCTAGTAGTAACCTAATTAGATTAGGAGTCCAAGTATAGTTAGAGAGGTTGAGGTCGGTAGCACCTGACCGGTTGCTGCATATATATATATATGCAGGTAGTATACGTGAGCATTTGTACACGAAGAAAACAAAAAATAAAAAGAGGGAAAAGAAAGGCACGACACGTGCCTTTGCTTAAAGTTTTCGCGTCTGCGTGTTCGTCGTGATTTGATGTGATCGATCCTATGGGCGAAGTTCCAACAGTCATCACTAATGCTATTGGTATGCACTGGATTAAGCTCTAGCTCTGCGACGACGGCGGCCGCGGCGGAAATAATCGAGGATGGAGTCGAGCCAACAGATGGCAAAGCGATATATTGTGTTAGGGCATCTCCAACGTTAACCCATAAATTTGCTCTGGCATCTGTTGATGGACCGGGGGACCATTTCACGGTCACGGATGCAGGAGCCGACTATCCAACACTATCCGCATATGTCCAACTCTGATGTAGGGTGGAACCCTAATCGGAGATCTTTCATGTTTGGAGGGGATCCTACGGGGAAAACGCGATGAACGGGCGAAAGAACACAAGGAAACACACAAGACGAACACTAATCTGACAAGTTTCGATTACACAAGGGCTAGATCACCGAACACATAAGGTAGCACAAGATTCAAAATCAACAAAGGAAAGATACAGAGTAGCCGATCTTCTCCGTGAGGAGGTCTTGATGGGGTCCACCCTAGAGGGGGTCTTTCATCCGCTTGGGGGATCTTCTCCGAAGAGGTCGTGAGCTCCGAGGAGAAGTACCAAGTGGATGAGCAAGGGCTCTCACACCAAAGATGAGCTAAACCAATGCTAACCCTAACTAGGAGGAGGTGGGAGAGTATTTATAGTTTACGGGACGAAAGAGTACACGGGCCTCGGCCCAGGTGACCGCTCGCAGGCAGGGCCGGAAGGTCCGGGCAGGGTCCGGCCTAAGCCGAGAGTTGGCGCGGGTGGAGCTGGGCTGGCTTCCGGGGGCCGGAAGGCCGGGCGGGCCGGAAGTCCCGGGGGCTGGAAGGTCCGGGCCGGGTTCCGGGCTGGGTCCGGGCTAACCAGAATGTTGGCATGCCCGGGCTGGTCGATGTCGTCGGGGGCCGGAAGCTCCGGGCCGGCCGGAAGCTCCGGGCTGTGGCCGGAAGTTCCGGGCTGTTCAGAGAGTTGACGCCTGTCGTTTCTTCTTCAGCTCCGGGTTCCTTGGCTTGAACGTTGTACCTGATCACGCATAGTGTCTCGGACTTAGGTAGTAGCCATGTCTCACTGGAAGGAAAAGGGAAATCGAATAGGAGTAATGTCACCTCGGATTGAATAGCACGAGCTCTTGCTCTTGTCATGGGTCCACTTGCAGCTTTGATAGTTGATGGAAGGTCCATGGGGATGACCGAAGGATGCTCCGCATCATCTCCCCCCTTTGTGGAAGATCCGACCTCGGATCAGATTCTTCATCACCATGGTACGGCGCGAGATCCTTGACGTTGAAGATGTCGCTCACATTGTATTTGTCTCGAGGTAGGTCGATCTTGTAGATGTTGTCGTTGTAGCGTGCTAGCACCTTGAAAGGTCCATCGGCTCTAGGGAGAAGCTTGGACTTGCACTCGTGGGAAAAGCGGTCCTTGCGAAGGTGTAGCCACACTAGATCACCGATGTTGAAGACCATGGGTTGCTTGTTGACGTTGAGCTTGGTCGCTAGTCGTTGTACTTGGCGCTCGATTGTTGTCTTGTATCTTCATGCATCCTTTTGATGTAGCTTGCCCGTGCACTCGCATCCATGTCGGTGCGCTCTTGTAGAGGAAGCGGTAGAATGTCCAATGGTGACAACGGGTTGAAGCCGTAGACGACCTCAAAGGGGGACTTGCCGGTAGTCGAGTGTCTTGCGCGATTGTAGGCGTACTCGGCGATGGGTAGACATGCCTCCCACTCCTTGATGTTCTTCTTGATCAAGACGCGAAGTAGAGTGGAGAGTGTGCGGTTCGTCACCTCCGTTTGGCTGTCGGTTTGAGGATGGTATGCTGATGAGAACAAGAGCTTGATTCCGAGCTTGGCGCATAGGGTCCTCCAAAAGTAACTCAAGAACTTGACGTCACAATCGGAGACGATTGTCTTTGGTACTCCATGGAGTTGCAATATTTCCCTACAAAAAAGATTTGCAATATGTGAAGCATCGTCTATCTTGTTGCAAGGAATGAAATGTGCCATCTTGGAAAATCTATCCACAACAACAAACACGGAATCCTTTCCATTTTGAGTTCTAGGCAAAACCAAGTACAAAATCCATGCTTATGTCTTCCCAAGGTTGATAGGGAATAGGAAGAGGCATGTAAAGACCATGATATTGAGCTTTAGACTTAGCTTTACGACATGTAGAGCATCGGTTGGTGAAGCGTGAGACGTCGCGGAACATCTTGGGCCAAAAGTAGTTCTTGGAGAGCGTGGCGAATGTCTTGTCGTGTCCAAAGTGTCCCATGAGTCCGCCTCCATGAGCCTCTTGCAAAAGGAGCAAACGAAGAGAAGACTCGGGAATGCATATTTTGTTAGCTCTCATAAGATAAGCATCCTTGATATAATATTGTTCCCAAGATGTATGCGTCAAACACTTAGCATAAGGAATAGCAAAAGATGGGTCATTACCATACAAGTCTTTTATGTGCTCAAAGCCAATAACATTCAACTCAAGTTTAGTGACAAGCGTGCATATGCGAGAAAGTGCATCGGCAACTACATTTTCCTTACCCTTAATGTACTTAATGACATAAGGGAAAGATTCAATAAATTCACTCCATTTAGCATGCCGCTTGTTCAATTTAGTTTGGCCTTTTAAGTACTTAAGCGTTTCATGATCGGTATGGATGACAAACCCAGGAGGTCTAAGGTAATGTTACCAAACATGTAGCACACGCACTAGAGCATATAATTCCTTGTCATAGATGGGATAGTTAAGTTGAGCACCGGTGAGTTTTTCACTAAAGTAAGCAATGGCTCGTTTTTCTTGCATCAAAACTCCGCCAATTCCGGTACCACTTGCATCACAATGAACCTCAAAAGTTTTGTCAAAATTGGGCAAAGCAAGAATAAGAGCATGAGTAAGCAAAGACTTGAGCTCCTCAAAAGCGGTGGATTGCAAGGATCCCCAAACAAAAGGAGTATTCTTCTTACTCAAGGCATGCAAAGGAGCGGCAATTGTGCTAAAGTTTTTCACAAAGCGACGATAAAAACCCGCAAGACCAAGAAAGCTGCGCACTTGTTGCAAATTGGTGGGTTGGGGCCAAGTTTTAATTGCTTCAATTTTAGATTCATCAACATGGACACCCTTTGAGGATACAACAAAACCCAAGAAAACCACTTTGTCAACACCAAATGTGCATTTTTTCATGTTTGCATAAAGACTTTCCTTGCGAAGGGTTTGCAAAACAGCCCTAACATGATCAAGATGTTCTTTCATGGTTTTGCTAAACACAAGAATATCGTCGAAGTAAACCACAACAAAGACTCAAATATAAGGGTGAAGCACATGATGCATAAGACGCACAAAAGTACCGGGAGCCTCCGATAGACCCATAGGCATCACTAACCACTCATACAAGCCAAATTTGGTTTTGAAAGCAGTTTTCCATTCATCACCCTCTTGTATGCGAATTTGATAATAGCCGCTTTTAAGATCAATTTTTGAGAAAAAGTTGGCTCCACTAAGTTCATCAAGCATATCATCTAAGCGAGGAATGGGATGCCTATAGCGAACGGTAATAGCATTTATAGGTCTACAATCGGAACACAAGCGGAAACTTCCATCGGGTTTAGGCACAAGTATAACGGGAATGGCACAAGGGCTTAAGCTTTCACGTACATGACCGTTGTCGACGAGTTGTTGTACTTGCCGTTGAATCTCCTTGGTTTCTTCGGGGTTGACTCGGTATGGAGCTTTGTTTGGTAGAGGCGCTCCGGGGATGAGGTCGATTTGATGTTCAATGCCTCGAAGAGGAGGTAGACCCAGAGGTAGCTCATCGGGGAAAACATCTTGGAATTCCTGCAAAAGAGATTGAAACATGAAAGGTAGCTCATGAGAGGTGTTAGTTGTTGGCTCTCCATCCTTGCACACAAGGACAAAGTGCATCACACGAGATGGGTTCTCACACACTTCTCTCATCTCACTTTTGGTGGCAAATAGGATGAGGTTTTTCTCTCTAGGCGAAGAGGCGCTCAAGTTTGGCTTGTGGCTCTCACTCACTTTTTGGTGGATCACTTGCTCACTCTTTTCTCCATGATGGGTGGCTTGCTTGTAACACTTGACTAGGAGACATAGGTCGTAGCACATATTCCTTCACTTTCATCTTGAAGCTATAGTTATTGGTACGCCCGTTGTGGAAGACACCACGGTCGAATCGCTATGGTCGACCAAGAAGGAGGTGGCAAACGGTCATTGGGACCACATCACACTCCAAAGTGTCCTCATATGCACCGATTTTGAAGGAGACTTGGACCGTATGCTCGACTCGTATAGTGCCGGAGTCACTTAGCCATTGCACCTTGTATGGGTGCGGGTGCTTCCTCTTGACCAATTGAAGTTTGGAGCATAGTTCTTCACTTGCCAAGTTGTGGCAACTATCTCCGTCGATGATGACCTTGACGGATCTCCCCTTGATGCCGGCCTTTGTGTGGAAGATGTGGCATCTTTGGTCGTCTTCTTGTTGATGTTGAAGAGTTAAGACCTTGGAGACCACGAGAGCGGGGCTCGAATCCTCATCACAAAAGACTTGATCATCTTCATCTTCGTTCACTCCCCGGTGCATGGCCACTTGCTCAAGATCTTCCATCTCCTCTTCACTCATTGAATCATAGGTTCCATCGTCGTTGAGGATCATGGTGCGCTTGTTGGTGCATTCGTAGGACTTGTGGCCTCGGCCGCCGCAAGTGAAACACTTGAAGGAGCTTGTCTTGACGGTCTCATCGTTTGGAGTAGATGATGAAGTACGCGGCTTGAAGTTGCTCGTAGTAGGAGGAAGACGACTTGAACTTGTCGAAGTTTTCTTGTAATTTGACTTTTCGTCGTTGCTTGTAGAAGGTTTAGTTGATGTAGATGTTGGAGGAGTTGTTGAAGATTGGTTGTTGGAGAAGTCGTACGTCTTGGACGAGTACTTGGCGTACTTGAAGTCATCTTGCACTTGACGTTCCGCCTTTGTAGCTTGATGCACGAGCTCAATGAGAGTGGAGTAGGGTTGGAAGTCGGCGATCTTCTTGATGGGATGATTGAGTCCATTCAAGAAATGTGTCATTGTTTGCTCATCATCTTCCTTCACATTGGCTTGAATCATGGCTATCTCCATTTCCTTGTAGTATTCTTCAACACTCTTTGTTCCTTGCTTGAGAAGTTGGAGTTTCTTGAAGAGGTCGCGGTTGTAGTAGGTTGGCACAAAACGTGCTCTCATGACATCCTTCATTTGAGCCCAAGTGGTGATTGGAGGTTCACCTCTTGCTTGTCGCCGCTCAATGATTTGTTCCCACCATATGAGCACATAGTCTTGGAACTCAAGTGAGGCCATAGCGATCTTATTTTCTTCCTCATAGTTGTGTAAACGAAAGATTTTGTCGACCTTCAATGCCCATGAGAGGTACTCTTCGGGGTCATTGCTTCCATTGAACTTGGGCATGGTGAATTTGAGCTTTCCATATCGGTGCTCTTCAATTTTTTGTGGTCGAGGATGATGACGCCCTTGACGTGGATGACAATCATCTTCTTGTTGCTCTTGGTGTGGAGGAATTCCATGATCAACTTGCTCTTGTTGAACTTGAACTTGAGGTGGAGCTTGATGAGCTTGTTGAGGAGCTTGAGGAACTTGACGTTGCACACGTGGTTGGTAGTTCCTCTCTTGGATTTCTTCTCGAAGGGCTTCCTCTTGATTGCGCCGTTCGCGATTGCGGTTGGCGATGGCTCAACTTGAATCTTGAAGGGCATGTTGCGCCTCAAGAGCTTGCGCTTCTCGTTGTTGTTGTTGAAGACGTTGAGCCTCAGCGTCTTGTTCCTCTTGATGTAGACGCGCTCGTTCTTCCTCTTGGCGCCTTAGTCGTTGTCGTTCTTGAGCTTGGGCAAAAGCGGCTTGGTTTGATTGAGGACGAGGGACTTGCTCATTGACTTGCTCTTGTGAATGCTTGTCAGGTAGCGGGTTGCGAGATGCATGACGGATTTGACGCGCGGCTCGTCAAAGAGTGTTCGATGACGGTGTACTTGAGTCGTAGAAGGTGTCGTCGGAGTGTCGACTCGAGCGGCTCCGTCTTGATGATGACGAAGTGGAATGATGTCGGTTCCTCATCAAGGCGCGGATCTCGTCCATTCTTGCATCATTCTCTTGTTTGTGCGCATCGAACTTGTTGTCGAAGTAGTCTCTTGTACGCTGCTCGGAGGGTCGCAAGTCGGTGGCGAGGTTGTCGATGCGGTCGCTCATTTCTTGTTGCTCTTGATGTAACGCTCGTTGTGCACCAACGAGGTTGCTCTTGGTGACGTAGGATGACATGTCGTCGTCTTGTTCAATGAAGAGTGGGTTGGTAGAGGTACTTGGCCTATCCATCATTCCAAGCAAAAGATGTGCGTGGAAGAAAGAGAAGAACTTAAAACAATGTACCTTTGACCGATGTTGATGATGAATCAAGTTCACTCAAATGCGGACAATGAAATAGCACTATTGGTACCAATCCTTGTCGGTTCTCACACCTACACAAATAAAAGCTTATGGTGGAGCTTGGTGAGGATGGTGGCACAAAATTTGATGCAATTTTAAGTGAGATTCAATAATGTTGGAAAAGATTCACTAATTTGCAAGTGCAACAAGTTGACCAAGCAAGTAGGAGTACACGGAAACACACACGCAAATAGATAAGTGGGATTGTGCAAACCAAAAGTGAGCCAAAATGTGGAATCCACGAAAATGCTCTTGTTGCACAATACTAGAGAGACGCTAGCACGATTGCATAATAGGCGGATACGGAACTTGTGCACAACCTACTAGGCAAGAATGCAACTATCTCTATCCCACGTATGCTATATGTATGGTATTTAGGTGCGATGATCCAATATGACAATCTTAATGTAGTATGATGCTATGGTTCTTGCTCATAAGCTCTTTGCTTATCTTTCCTTTTTGCTTAAAAGCTTGGGTGGCTCTTTCACTTTTGACCTCTTTTCTCATGCAACACGTCACGAACCAAGATAGCACTTGTGTATGCCATGACAACTTTGTGACACACAAATGGATCCCAAGATATGCACCATGGTGGTATGGTATGTATGCTATGGAGTACGATCACTAATGTGCACAAGTCACGTTGCCTGCAATACTCAATGGCTAGTCTCGATGGGTAAGCAACGCAAAAGATGGCTATGATGTTTATCAATGCAATGGCAAGGTTTGGACAAAGATGTCGTCGAGATTACCGTACTTGCTTACGGTAGAGGTTCCAAACGGATGCGAATGTGGACGATGATGTGATGCACGGTTTTCAGTACGTTGGCGAAGATGCCGCTGCACCGTGGTCGAAGTTGCCGAAGAAGCGGGGGTCACCGAAGATGCGCGACCTTTATGTCTAGGCCGGAAGTTCCGGGCAAGACGGAAGGTTCGGGGTCCGGAAGGTCCGGGGGCCGGATGTTCCGGGCTGGGCCGAAAGTTCCGGTGGTCAGGATTCTGCCAAGAACAGGGACTTCGGGATCGAGGGTTTGGGCGGAAAAATTGGGGGAAAAACCCAAATTCTAAGGGGAAAAAGGAGTTAGAAGGGAAGAAGGGTAGGGTGGAACTTCATCACATTCAACAAAACTTCATCACACCAACAAATCACAAAAAAAAATTGGGGCTATTTTTGGTGGGGAATTTTCGGATTTAGGACGAAAACAACAAAATCAAGCTAGAAAACACGGGGTAAGGGCTCCAAAAACGTGATCAACTTGGCTCATGATACCATATGATGTAGGGTGGAACCCTAATCGGAGATCTTTCACGTTTGGAGGGGATCCTACGGGGAAAACGCGATGAACGGGCGGAAGAACATAAGGAAACACACACAAGAGGAACACTAATCCGACAAGTTTCGATTACACAAGGGCTAGATCACCGAACACATAAGGTAGCACAAGATTGAAAATCAACAAAGGAAAGATACACGAGTAGCCGATCTTCTCCGTGAGGAGGTCTTGATGGGGTCCACCCTAGAGGGGGTCTTGAATCCGCTTGGGGGATCTTCTCCGAAGAGGTCGTGAGCTCGAGGAGAAGTACCAAGTGGATGAGCAAGAACTCGACACCAAAGATGAGCTAAACCAATGCTAACCCTAACTAGGAGGAGGTGGGAGAGTATTTATAGTTTACGGACGAAAGGGTACACGGGCCTCGGCCGGTGATCGCTTCATGAGCGGGGCGGAAGTTCGGGCTAGGCCGGAAGTTTCGGGCGCCGGAAGGTCCGGGCAGGGTCCGGCCTAAGCCAAGAGTTGGCGCGGGTAGAGCTGGGCTGGCTTCCGGGGGCCGGAAGTTCCAGGTGCCGGAAGGTCCGGGCCGGGTTCCGGGCTGGGTCCAGGCTAACCAGAATGTTGGCATGCCCGGGCTGGTCGATGTCGTCGGGGGCCGGAAGCTCCGGGCCGGCCGGAAGTTCCGGGTTGTCCAAAGAGTTGACGCCTGTCGTTTCTTCTTCAGCTCCGGGTTCCTTGGCTTGAACGTTGTATCTGATCACGCATAGTGTCTCGAACTTAGGTAGTAGCCATGTCTCACTGGAAGGAAAAGGGAAATCGAATAAGAGTGATGTCACCTCTGATTGAATAGCACGAGCTCTTGCTCTTGTCATGGGTCCACTTGCAGCTTGGATAGTTGATGGAAGGTCCATGGGGATGACCGAAAAATGCTCCGCATCTAACTCTATTAACTTTAAAAATAACAAATATGATTTATAATTTAATTAGTAGCAAACATTTACTAAGCACCCGGCTAAATGAGGCACTAAGCACCAAGCAGCTTCCGCCAAATGATGCTACTAGAGCTTCCGCTAAAGCTCCCAAAGCTTCCGCCAAAGCTTCCACCGAATGAAGCTTATAATTAGTAGCCTATTGTTTGGCTTTGGCGGAAGGCTACTAATCCAATGTTTTAAACTAGCCAAATGAAGCAAGTAAACTATACTCCCTCCGTCCGAAAATATTTGTCATCAAAATGAATAAAAAAAAATGTATCTAGTACTAGTATACATCTAGATACATTTTCTTTTATTTATTTTGATGATAAATATTTCCGAACGGAGAAAGTAGCTTACTTAAGCATTTGAACTACCTTCCGCCATATAAACTAGTAGCCAGCCTACTTCCTTCCGCCAAATAAGCATATAAAGAAAAAAGAAAGGTTTTTTTATAAAACAAAGTGATTAGTGGTTTCCGTCAAACGCCAAGCAAGCTATCCGTCAAATGATAAAGCATGCTAATCCTATCATCAAACTGCATTAGCGGCCACCCGCCATCAGGACAAAGAGGAGAGGAGTACGTGCTGGTTTTTGATTCGTTGGCCTGATGGCCGGACTCCCGCAAAGTCCCGCCACGTTTGTCTTTAATTTACAGGAGAAGGTGTGTTCGGACTGCGCCGCGGACTGATGCAGGAACAGGTTAGTGGCTTCTGCGGTTTGAAAAATACGGTCCGAACGTATGCAGGCGGTGTAAGGGTCGGCGAAGTGCCCTCAATGCTCTGTATTGGTCCAATTGATAAGTAATACTTGAGGCATGCAGACTAGTAGATCGACCCGATTGTGCGTGGTTTAGGGGCTATCAATTTAAACTCTGATAAGTGCTACACATGTGGCACGAAGTAATTATGTCCTAATGTTTTTCTTTAAGATCTTCTCTCCCTTAAATAGCGCCAGTGCATAACTGTTGCTTGATACGACACAGCATTTTTCTTCTTCTTTTTTGAGGGGTAGATACGACACAGCTAAGGCACGCGCGACATGCTGGCAGGCCTGGGGCGTACGACCGGATTCCATTCAAACTAACTGGTGCCTATGTAGCGCTGGCCCATGTACTAAGACTCACGGGCCATGATGCTTTGCCTGATTGATTTCTGCCAACTTTTATTTTGCTGCCTTGTCACTTTCTTGTGCCGAGAGCCAGCGGCAGCAGGCACACCAGTTTGTGTTGATACCCAGGTGCCCAGGTTGATCTTATGAAAAAAAATACGTTCCTAGGCAGATAGGAGCGTGTGAATGGCCATCAACCATGGGATATGATTGGGCAGATCGCACTTGCGCCTTTGTTGCTGCTCCAAATCACTTGACAAACCCACGCATTTTGCATGCTAACAGTTTTGTGTAGGCAATCCGTTTGATGTGCGCCCAAACCAGTTGTTTCCCTTGTACTGTACTAGAAAGGAGCTGTGTACCTGCCGAAATCACTGTTCTGACCTTATCAGCGTTTTTAGTCGCAAATTGAACCCGACATGAAAGTATTTCACGATTTGACTCTTTTAGAAACGCTAGGGCCCGCGGCGTTTCTGATCAACATTGAGACGCCGAGCTTGCTGATGTTTCTTCCCTGGCCCACTGTCAGGCCGAGAACGCATTGCTTGCTGATGTGGCGGGCCGGAAACGCCGAGGCAGCTAGCATTTCTGCAAACGCCAGCATCTATGGTGTTTCTGGTGCAGATATTTTAGATGGTCGTGGGCCTTTCACCCACCACTCACCACTAACTTTCTTCTCCCCCATTGGCCTATCCCGAGCTCTTGCCCTTTTCCCCTCTTTGTGTCCCTCACTTAGCCCCTCTCAAATCCTTGCAAATCGATTGGGTTGGTCCGTGGGTCCGGTGTCATTTCCATTCGTTGAGGTAACCTCCGTCATCTCACAAATTTTTATTGGTTGGATTTGTCTATTTGGATTGTTTTGTTCTTGTTGTTCCTAACCCTAGTTTTGAACATGGATCTATGATGTGACGTTCTTGAGTGTTGTTGTTCCAATAGTGTTGCATTGTGATGTTGGTGAGCATACCTTATTGTTTGGGTTATGCCTAATGGTAAGATTTAGGGTTAGGGTTATGCCTAATGTTAAGATTTAGGGTTAGGGTTAGTGGTTTTGTTAGAAATGTGGAATATTTAGCATTGTACATTTCTTATACTTATGTTCCCCTTTTTTAGATGGTCAAGATTGTGAATATTCATTATGTTGACAAAGAGGCATTCATGAATGTGGATATTGTTGACAAGTATGAGGATGTGTTGATATTTCTTGAGACTCCTTGTTATGAAGTGGTTGTGGAAGAAACACAGATAAGATTAAAGTGGGTGGATGCAAGTGACCAAGTTGAATTAGTAGGAAGATATGATGTTGGGTCGGCACACAAGTGTCGAATGAAGACAATGCCTATCAAGTCCAATTTGCATTGGGTTGCATATAAGGAGGTTGTTGCAACCTCGGCAGTCAAGTCACTCGAAGTCTTTGCAACTAAGGTGGTCAAGGCTCCTCTCTTTCATGTTGACTTGAACCAAACCTTAGTAGATGATGTGAGCCCGGTTAGTAGTGTGCCGCCTATTATTGAGCATAAAGTTGAAGTGGAAGCCAATGAGTATCCCCAATATGAGTTTGGAGGTAGTGCATCGATCGGTGATGATGGTCATGACTCCGACGAAGAGTATGAGAGGCACCACAACATTGTTGGTGACGTAGAGGCTGAAGTAAGGCATAAGGACATGGATCCTGACATTATCTATTAGCGTGCTTGTGTGGATGACTCAGATGATGAAGGCCCGATGAATGAGTTGGACGAGGATGGCTTGACTGAGAAAGAAGCAGAGTGGTACACAAAAATCACCGGTAGGGATCACAAAGTTTCCATGTTTTGTGATGTTAGCCTTGCAGATAAGGCTATAGTTGACGGTGGCATGAGCAAGACAATTGAGGCTAGACAGTTCCCAAGTAGTACACCCAACGAGATTTCGATGTCGTACGTAAGGAAAGGTTTGATCTACTTTCTGTTTGTTAGTACTAACATGTCATTGTTGCATTTCCTTCCCAAGTCTCTTATTTTTTTTCCTTTTGCCAAACAACAAAATTTTGCTCTATTGAACCTGGCATGATTTCATCTCCTATCAATAGAAGTTCCTTGCACTAAAGTTGATGACGGTTACGCTGTGCCGACCATGGTTGAGTTCATCCTGGCTATCAAAGCTAGGGTCTACAAAAGCAAGAATAAATTATACTCTCTCCATTCACAAATACAAACTGTTTTGGATATTTCAATATGGACTATATATGGACTAAAATGAGTGAACAATCACAATAAAACATGTATACATACATCAAATTTGGAAAAAGGTTAGAATATCTTATATTTGTGAATGTAGGAAGTATCTTTCTAGCATGGCGGGGTATATTCATTTATGCACAGACGACTAAGAATAGCAATCCTTACATTGAACATATGAGGGCCAAAAACATTGGAGGGAAGGAAAGAACAAATGACCTCAATGCTAACCGAACATTAGAATTGGATGGAACCCACACACACAAATGAACATTTTCGTTTGATACGATCACGTGGCAGTGCGAACCCCTACGCCTGCCAGGCCCTTTCTAGGCCCCATGGCCCAACACAATTCCATTTGCACAAAAAAAAAAAATAGAATTTAAAAGTGAAAAACTGTCCAAAACTACTATGTCTACAAAAATAGAAAATTAACAAATGCCATATGTAGTGAATATTTGCCATGAAGTGTACAAAATTAATTGCCATCTTACATACAAAAACAATTTGCGGACGTCTGGTACAATACCGACAATTATGCATGATAAACATATCCCATGGAAATACTAGTACAGAGATAAACTTTAAGTTTTACCACGCTTTTAATAAACACGATGGAAATATAGAGAAAAGACATAGTACAAGTAGCTATGGCAAATGCTTGGATTTTGTCATCTAAGATCATGGCAAGTTTTGGGGAAAACAAAATTTCAAAGATTGATGCAAGCTCGGAAAAAATGTTGAACAGTCACATGGAAATGGTACAAAATAAAAGATTAGAAGGAAAACCAATCCGGAAGCAACAATTTCCTCCTCCACAAGAAAAGATCACAGGCTTTCTTTAACCTCCCGTCGGCGCCGCCGCCGGTCCACCTTATCTCTGATGGCCTTTGGGTCATGGAGGTGCAAAGGACCTTTCCCCCTGCCGGTGGGAGGGACCCCGTTCTCATTCTTGTTAGGTTCAGCGTCTTGGTTGGGGCTGTGTGGCAACGGCGATGTCCCTCAGTAGGAATAATGTCTCTATCGCCATGCTGATGATGCGTCTAGCTTCGTCGGAGGGCATGTGGAGGTGTATCTCCGTCGGATCTTGCATGATTCGGTCGACTGGTCTTCGGTGGATCTATCTGGACTCGGTCTCCGTTCGTCTTCGTTTGGGTGTTTACAGGTTTGATCCTTTCGATTTACCACTTTCTTCATAGGTGATGGTTGCTGCTCTGGTGCATTGGTCTTATGAGGCCTTAGCATGACGACTTTCCTACTATTTACCAAAACAAGGTTTGCCTGGCTCCGGCGGGGAGGGGCGACGACGGCGGCGCGCCTTCGACAAGCTCTAGTGTTTGTAGTCGTTGCTAGATGGTGCACGGACCTGGTTGTAAATTTGTTGTTCTTTGTACTGCCATGATTGAAGCTGAATATATTGGAAGTTTCTCGAAAAAAAGGAAAACAAATGCATAAAAAAATGAAAGTAGGAAAAAGAAATGGGAAACAAAAAAGGCCAAAACAAAAACCAAAAAACCAAAAAGTAAAAAACCACAAAAAGGAAAAATAATTGCACGAAACCTCGAACTGAGCTAGGTCAACACGCTTCGCTGAGGGCCTAGCCAAGTTCCAGAAAGAAAAAAAAAGATAGAATCAGAAGGGTGGAAAGAGAAGCTGGCTGGTCCAGTTGGAGCTATGTAAGATCCGGTCTGAGTTGGGTCTGCCGTGTTTTAGGGGAGCAACTAGTTAATGAGCGCTCCTTCGGGAGCCTCGCAACGATCAGCGCCACTTGGCGCGCTCTGAGCCATTCGCCACGTGTCGCGCTCTCGACGCTCCCTTCGGATTTTTTTTCCGCCCGCGTTTTCGACTTTTTAAACGGTTTTTTTTCGGTTTTTTTCAACATTTTGGTTTTCGCCCGGTCTTCCTTAACTTTTCGATCAAAAAAATTCAAAAATAAAATTTTGCGCGAAAAAACGCGTTTTTTTTACGAAAGTCACGTTTTTTTTTTCACGAGAGGCACGGTTGTGCTTTAGCTAGAGTCACGGTCGTGCCTTTCGAAAACGAAAAAAACGCGTTTTCTGTTTTTTTCTTTCGCGAGAGTCATGGTTTTGCTTCCACGAGAGGCACGGTTGTGCTTTCGTGAGAGTCACGGCCGTGCCTCTCGGAAAGGGAAAAACAAAACGTGTTTTATATTTTTTTTCTTTCGCGAGAGTCATGATTTTGCTCCCGCGACAGGCATGGTTGTGCTTTCGCGAGAGTCACGGCCGTGCCTCTCGGAAAGGGAAAAAAATACGCGTTTTCTGTTTTTTTTCTTTCGGGAGAGTCACGATTTTGCTTTCGCGAGAGGCATGGTTGTGCTTTTCGCGAGAGTCACGCCTCTCAGAAACGGAAAAAAACGCGTTTTCTGTTTTTTTCCTTCCACGAGAGTCACGGTTTTGCTTACATGAGAGGCACGGTTGTGCTTTCGCGAGAGTCACGGCCACGCCTCTTTTGGAAAAGGAAAAAACCGTGCTCCCGGTTCGGTTTTTTCACCCGGTTTTTTCATCCGTTTTTTTTCATAAAAAAAAGTTCGTCAAAACCATCAACATGGGATCTAGTTTTGAAGATCTCGACGCGAGGAATTCAATGGTGAAAACGGTTCGAGATGTAGACGCACGGTTTAAGGGATAAAACATTTTGAAAAAAGGGAAAACTCCCAGGTTGCGACAAGTGGCGTGCTGCATGTGCGCCACTTGTCGCGATTTAGGAAAGTGAAGTGTTCTTTGCAACGAGTACTCCTTAATTAGTGATTTCTGTGTTTTAAATGATCATGCCCAAACACATCTCGCCATGTTGCACTCGAGGAGGCTGTGTGTCTCCAAAAATCTTGCACCCCGCAAGAAAAACACTCTTAGCGAATAGCCTCTTTTTAATCACCTTCACAGATAGCTAATTTTTTTTAACACCGGATAGCTAATTTCACAAAAAAAATATTTTTGGGGAGCAACTAACGAAGGAGCGCTCCTTCGGGAGCCTTCCCAATAGTCACTTGAGGTGGGGTGAGAGTGCGTCACTTGACGCACTCTCAGCCGTCGCCACGTGTCATGCTCTAGGCGCTTCCTTCGGATTTTGGTTTTATTTTTATTTTTTCGCTTGCGTTTTCGGCTTTTTAGATGTTTTTTCGGCTTTTTGGTTTTCCATGGTCTTTATTAGCTTCTCGACGAAAAAAATCAAAAAAAAATTAGCGCGAAAAAACACGTTTTTTTTCTTCCGCGAGAGGGGTAGCCGTGCCTCTCGAAAACTGAAAAAAATGTTTTTTTATTTTTTTTCCTTCGCGAGAGGCACGGACATGCCTCTTGAAAATGAAAAAAACATTTTTTTTCTTCCGCGAGAGGCGGGGATTTGCTTTCATGAGAGACACGGCCGTGTCTCTCAAACGGGAAAAATAAGTTTTTTCCTTCTGTGAGAGGCACGGTTTTTCTTCCGCGAGAGGCACGGATTTGCTTTCACGAGAGGCATGGGTGTGCATCTCGGAAATGAAAAAAAATGTTTTTTTCCTTCCACGAGAGGCACGTGTTTGCTTTCATGAGAGGCACGGGCGTGCCTCTCCCAAACATAAAAAATATTTTTCCTTTCGCGAGAGGCACGGATTTGCTTTCCTGAGTGTGCCTCTTGATGAAAAAAATGCATTTTTTTTCTTTCGCCAGAGGTACGATTTTTCTTTCGCGGGAGGCACGGATTTGCTTTCGCGAGAGGCCCGGCCGTGTCTCTCGGAAATGAGAAAAAAAAGTGTATTTTTTTCTTTCGTGAGAGGTATGGTTTTTCTTCCGGGAGAGGCACGGATTTGCTTTCACGAGAGGCACGGCCGCGTGTCTCGAAAATAAGAAGAAAAAAACGTATTTTTTTTCTTTCGTGAGAGGTATGGTTTTTCTTCCGTGAGAGACACGGATTTGCTTTCGCGAGAGGCAAGGGCATGTCTCTCGGATATGAAAAAAACGTGTTTTTTCCCTTCTGCGAGAGGTACAACTTTACTTTTGGTGAAGGCATGGGTTTGCTTTCGCGAGAAGCATAGTCGTGGCTCATTCAAAAAGGAAAAAACATGCTCCCGGTTTTTTTTTTGTTCGGTTTTTATTTTGCGAAATAAAGTTCATCAAAACCTTTAAGATGATATCTAGTTTAAAATCTCGACGTGAGGAATCCAACGGTGAAAACGGTTCAAGATTTAAACGTATGATTTAAGAGATAAAACGTTTTAAATAAAAGAATGTACAAAAAGGAAAAACTCTCAGTTTTGACAAGTGACGTACATGCAGTTCGTCACTTGTCATAATTTGAGAGGTGGGAGTGATCTTTGAAAGGAGTACTCTTCAATTAATGATTTTGCACTTTTTGATTTGAAAAACAGAGATAAAACAGAAGAAAGGAAAGAGAGGTGGGCCGGTCCAGTTGGAGCCTTATCCGTCAGGTCGGTGACTGAGTTGGGTTCCGAGTATATGTCTAGCGGGTTTCGTTTCGTTCCTCTCTCCTATATAAATCGCGCGAGATCGATCCTCCTCCTTCAATCGATCGATCAACACCCGTGAAACCGATCCAAAGGAGTCGAGGAGCAATGGCCGACGTGGAGGGTTCCGGCGAGGAGGTTGGTGCTCCTCAGAAGCATGCAGGAGCGGCGGAGGCACCGTTGAACGGCGAGATGCCGCCGGCAGTGCCGACCGACACGACGACCCAGACGGACGTCCAGGGACGTGGATTTTTAGAACAGCTGCACCCCGGCCCTGGTATCCTGGTTGTCCAATATTGCTTTAAGATCTGTGTAACACAACTAACTTTTCGTATGAAAATTTCTCTTTTTTGTTTCTCTCACATAAAAGATGTCTTGAAGTTCAAACCTTTGCAGTGTGGCAAAGCTTTCCGTCTAGAATCTAGGATAAATCTCTCAGATTTTTTTGTCAAAAATAAATATACAAAAAATGATTTTTCAGATTAAAAAATCATTTTTTGTATATTTATATTTGACAAAAAAATCTGAGAGATTTATCCTAGATTCTAGATAGAAAACTTTGCTACGCTGCAAAGGTTTGAACTTCAAAATATGTTTTATGTAAGAGAAACAAAAAAAAGAAATGTGTTTGCACGAATCGTGATGCATAGAATGGATGGCTAGATAGAGAGGGCCCGGGTGCAGCTGTGCTATTTTATATTTTCGGGACGTCAAGTGCGCCGCCGAGTCCGACCCGCCGGCCGGCACAACGGGCAAGAAGAATCGCATGCCCGCCGAGATCGTCAGTTACATCCTGTCCATGCCGATAGACAAGCCCGACATAGTCATGCCCTCCTGCCTCCAGCAGGGCGACAAGAACATGGCGGAGATCCTGGGAGTGACGGAGCAGTGGCTCGAGGATATGAGGCAGACGTACAGGGACGTCGCCCTCCGTACCCAGAGGGTCCATGACGACTTCGTGAAGTACCGGATACAGATCCGCGACGAGTTGTTCGAGAAGGGCTACGTGGAGGTGGACAACGACTACTTCACCAACCATGCCGAGTTCGGGGAAGAGATGGCGGCAATGTGGGAAGAGTGGGAGAAGAAGCGAAGCCCCACTCTCACATTCGCGGACTACAGCGCCTACAATATTCCGTACGACTACGAGGAGCAGGCAAGGCGCTTGGTCGACCTGTGAAGGAAACTGCGTGCTTGAATCCAACTGTGATCAGATTGTTTCGTCTTCCACTGTCTACCATAGCTAGCAATCTATTAAGTTATCCATGCTATTGAATCTATTAAGGCTTTGTTCGGTTACACCTCCTCGCAGGGAGATTGGGATGGATTGGAGGAGGTTTTGACTTGTAGAGGATGCAATCCCTGCCAATCCCTGCCAAACCCTTCCATTTTCCCTATCAACCGAACAGGCCCTAAGGTGTCTGCGTCGCTTTGATCATCATCTATCTATGTTAGTGAACCATCATCCATGTATCTACCTATGTTATTAGTACTCCAAAACTAAGTCATGTTTGGTGCCCAATTGATTCTCTGTTGTCATGCTGAGTCTGCACTCTGCAATGGGTGTTTGGTCTCTCCTAATTTAGTCTCTTGGTCTATCACTAGTAGAAAAAGGGGTATTTGTCTCGGTTCATAAGGGCCTTTAGTCCCGGTTCGTTCTGGAACCGGGACTAAAGGGTCGTTACTAAAGCCTCCCCCTTTAGTCCCGGTTCTTAGATGAACCGGGACTAAAGGCCGTCCACGTGGCCGTTGCCTGGAGGTCCTGCCTGGAGGTCCACCTTTAGTCTTGGTTGGTAACACCAACCGGTACTAAAGGATATTTTATGATTTTTTTTGAAAATTTTCTTTTTTAATTTTCTTTTTAATTTATTTTTAATTTTTTTTTATTTTCAAATTTCCGAATTATTTTAACCTCTAACCTCTAATCACCCTCATCACTGCTCAATTTAACCTCTAATCCCTAATCACTCCTCATCATTCCAAATCATCTAACTTTCCGGACGGTCACCCATCTCACTACTCCAGCCTGAGGATGCTTAACTTCCGGGTTATATCTCCCTCGTTTCCAAGTCTGCACTTGTTATTTTCCTAACAATAGTAAAATGTCAATCCTATTAACCCTCAGGAATTTAGCTTGAGCATGAAGTCACACATTTCATTGTTTGAGTTTGAAATTATTTTTCTAAAAAACAATAATTATTTAGTAACACTAATATTTCTTGAATAAGTAGTTTGACCATAGTTTGACCATAGTTTGACCATAGTTTGACCACAGTTTGACCAGATTTGACCAAAATTCAAAAAGACTGAAATAATTATTTAGTAACACTAATATTTATTGAATAAGTAGTTTGACCATTGTTTCACCACAGTTTGACCACAGTTTGACCAGCTTTGACCAAAATTCAAAAAAACTGAAATAATTCTTTAGTAACACTAATATTCTTGAATAATTATTTAGTAACACTAATACTTCTTGAATAAGTAGTTTGACCATAGTTTGATCAGATTTAACAAAAATTTAAAAAAATAAAAAAAACTGAAATTTGAGCATAACTTTTTTCCTTTTAAAATTTGAGGATTCTAAAAATTTGCAAACAGGCTGTAGGTAGGGGTGGAAACGGATCGGATGCGGATCGGATAGTCCTCTTACCACTTCCGTTTTCATATTTTCAAAACGAATACGAATGCGAATACGGATGTTATCGGATACGGATCCGGCTCGGATGTTATTCGAGTACGGATACGTATCGGATATTTTCTTGATTCGGAACGGATACAAATAATAGCGACATATTGCTTAAGTATACTAGTCAATAGCTATGTGACATGAAATAATCAACTTGTGACATACAATAAGTCAATGATAAATAGGTTTATGAATAAATCCTATTGTAATGCATAATAATTTCTTAAGTTTAATCATACAAAGAGTAATTTTTGACCACTTATTTGGCTTTTATGTTGGATAATTGGAATGTTGGGGCTAGAATTTTGAAAATTACCTCCCATAATCTTATTCGGATACGGATATATCCACTTCCATATCCATATTTGTGTCAAAAGCTCATACCATATTTTATTTTTTATTTGTTATATAAATTCGGATACGGATAATTTCCATTTCCATTTTGGTTCGGATGCGGATGTTTCGGATACGAATAGGCATTTTCTCGAATACGAAAATTGGATGTTTCGGATTATCCGCGACCACTTTCCATCCCTAGCCGTAGGCGGTCAAAATCGGATGCGGATTTTCGTGCTGAACATTTTGATGTATTATACGTTTTTTTCTGACATAGTATGCAAAAGTTATAGCGGTTTTACATTTTCCCTACACTTTTTGCAAAACATGTCCAAATTTAAGTTTTTAAATTTTCCTAACTAGTAAATGTAGTAACATAACTACATCTTCAAGGATTTTAATTTTTGAAGTTTTTATCATTTTCTTTTGCTTTTTACAAAACTGAAAAGGCGATCCACGGGGGACGGGGGGTACAGTTTGAAATGGGACCTTTAGTATAGTACTGATTCGTGGCACGAACCGGTACTAAAGGTCTAACCTTTAGTACCGATTCGTGCCACGAACTAGTATTAATGGGCATCGCACCCATTAGTACCGGTTCGTGGCACCAACTGGGACTAAAGGTCCCATTTGAACCGGGACTAATGCCTTTGCCGCATGAACCGGGACCAATGCTCACATTAGTCCCGGTTCATGACTGAACCGGGACTAATGGGCTAATCTGGCCTGGACCAAAGCCCTGTTTTCTACTAGTGTATTAAACAACAAAATTTTGGTCTTGTGGTGTTTGAAACATTATAGTTATCACAAAGTCCTTGTCATGGATGACATTTTTGTGTGCATGCATTTGTGTGGCTATGTGCGTCCTATCTATGCAGAGGCCAGGTGTGTGCTCATTGTGTTTATATGTTTTGGATGCTCGAATTTGAGCCAATAAAATCCACCCTTTGTCAAAAAGAAACGTTGTTGCTGCTGACTTCTTGATCTCCTTCGACAAGGGAAGGAGAGACACATATCTTTCTTTGTTTCATCAGGTGCCGAGATTGATACTTCTTTTTAACCTTTGGGGATAATATAACCAGCCAAATTTATTTCTCCCGATAAGGTTATTTGTCATGGGTTGGTACTTTGGCAGAGGCAAAACAGTTGCATCTGATGTAAGGGCAGTACTAGTATGACATGGCACATGTGATGTGATTAACGCAAGTCGTTTCTCCTTCTAGGAGTGATACAAGTCTAACTTGTCAAGTTTATGTAGTTTAGTCTACTTCAGGCCATCTTTCTCTACTTTCTGAGTTATAATTGTTTGCAAAATATTTTGTCGGAGTTCCTGATTCTTTTCTTTGCAAAGACATCCATCATCCATGTACTACCTCTGTTTCTAAATGTAAGAAGTTTTGGCAGTTCAAATTAAACTACAGAAATGTCTTACATTTAGGAAGAGGGTGTATCTATTAAGGTATCAGAAAGTAGTGGCTGCATCGAGTGGCGGCTCCAGGAATTTGCAACCGGGTATTCATGTGTATTCATTTTGCCAAAATCATTGCTGTTTTTCGAAAATTGTCACTGTTTTGCCAAAATCAACACTGTCTTGTAAAAATCATGGGTATTCACATGAAGACCCAAGAATACCCCTAGCGCCACCCCTGGTTGCATCCACCTTCAGTGCACCTATAAAGTGAATAGTAAATTCAAAAAACAAAAAAAAATAGAAACTTTGTGGATGTGATTATGAGCAAATGTTTTAGATCACCAAAAAATATAAAGTGATCTCGATGCAAAATGTGATAGAAATGATGCTCTGCACCCACATTACTGTTCACATGTTTTCAACACAAACTTTGTTTTTTTGGTACAGAGCTCATCTGATGTCATTTCGCCACCAAATTTTGCAACCTAAGAAAATTGATCAAAATCATATCCACAAAATTTTAGACTTTTTTCATAAGTTTTGCTAAGGTGTTGGTTGTGGGTGCACCAGGGGTGCAATGTCCGTGGGTGCACAAAAACCACACTCTTAAGGTATCTATGTTACTTAACCATCGTCCATGAATCTATCTATGCTATCTATGTTACTGAACCATCATATCCATGTACTTATCTATCTCCAAAAGTAAGTCACGTATAGTGATCAGTTGATTCTCTATTGACTATATATTGGCATCTCATGAAGTGTGCAATGGGTGTTTGGTCTCTCCTAATTAATTTTGTCCTTTGGTATTTCAAACAACAAAATTTTTGTCTCAATTTCGCATGAATATAGTAGTAGTACATTTTTGGGGCGGAACAACTTGGTCTCTTGGTTTCTAGACGTGGTCGACAGTTTAGTCTTGATCTATGATAATTGGTTAAGTTTACTTGTGGGGGCCAGTCGAGTTTGGCAGTGAAACTGAACGTTGGATCACCAGCAACAAAGAAGTTGAAAGCGACCTGTCAATCATGGTACGACGAACATTCAGCATTCTAATTTAGATATGAAAACCAGTTTTTCTATCTAATTAATTTGTGTTGGACAAGTTTACTTGTGGCAAGTGGGATGAGTTTTGCCTATATAACAATATATAAACATCTACAACACCAAATTTGCTTTATTAGAGTCATTATGAGATATATTTATATGTATATACATTTGATGTTGTCGTTCTTTGCAAAATTTTCTATATACTTGGTCAAACTTGAAAAGGTTTGACTTAGGGCAATTCTATGACTTCAATTATATTGAAACAAAGAGAATAAACGGCAAACGCTAAGATATGCACCAACAAAATATGGTTCCTACACGGCCCAGGCCTTCAAACGGAGAAGCACACAAATTACACATGGCTACATGTTGTGGTCTACAAAAGTAAGAATACATCAAACCATTTAACTAATTTAAGCCACACCATGCATATTCGTGTACGGGAAAACAAAGGATAACAATCCTTACAGTGAGCATATAGACCAAAAACAAATGGGGTTAATAGCCTCATCTGCTACTTGTTCGTGCTACCGGGATGCTGAACCTAAACGTGTCGACAGAGACTAGTGCTCTGGTAGATAATAGTGATCTCCACAATGGCTCGGCTTAAAAGAGGTACTCTATTTGTAATGACCAACCTGATAAGGTTAAAGTCTACGCATTTACGATCGGTTCACCAACATATACGTTATCGATGTAATATCAAACACAATGCACAATTCTCTTTCATCAAATAAAATAATTCATTAGAACCTATCCCAAGGCTACTACAAATAGAGTATCAAATGCCCCCTCCATTTCTAAATATAAGTACTTTTAGAGATTTCAATGCGGACTAGAGACGGATGTATATAGACATATTCTAGAGTGACATTCATCCATTTTGCTCTGTATGTAGTCCATATTCAAATATCTAAATGGACTTATATTTAGGAACAGAGGGAGTAGTTCAATGCAGTAGTAAGCATAATCAAATCTTGATAGAGCTCCAACTACGTTACAGGCGAGCCATGTTGAATAGAGGTGCATAACTCTATGAAAAGTCACTTTTCATCATAATCACTTGTAAGATGATCAATGTATTGGCAAGTGTCACAACAATAAAAATATAACAACCTACACTAGTCTAGGAACCCCTTATAGGATTTCATCATTAGTGACATGCCCCCAAAGCGGCACCCAGTTGGTAATCTGGCAAAATACTAGTGGTGTACACCTTAAAGGCTGCATGCCGCTAAAGACATAGTACTACTGGCATGCACCAAAATCGGCGGCATGCCACTAGTATGGTATAACCATAAACTTGCTAGTCTGAAATTACTAGTGGTGACTGCTTTACGGACATGCCTCTAATAGATGAACTACTAGTGACATGCACCATGTATTTACATGCCACACTAGTAACCCATTCCTAACACACCTGTGGGTCCCATTTACTTGCGGTGTTTACTCAGTTTGGCACGCCACTAGTATAATATGTAGTGGTGGTGTGCCGCATGTTATTGCACACCACTGGTATATGTGATGTGGGGCCCAGTTACTAGTGGTTTGTGTCTACTTCGCAAGCTGCTAGTGATTTGATTATTAATGGCATGCAACTTTGCCTGCACACCACTAATATATACGACATCACCAGCTCACTGTACGTATAGAATGATCAGACACTTTCTTCTTCCCCCATCTCTCCCTCACTTCTTCTTCCTCTTTTTTTTTGCGGGTGATCCCTTGCTCCTAGCTTTCTCCAAATAAATATTATATTAAAAAAGTATAGTGTATACTACAAAAAATTTAGTGTCTATTACAAAAGCTCACCATAAGTTAAAAAAAGTCCACTATATAAGAAAAAATATGTATCATATATAAAATATGTTTTTGTACAGAAATCTAATAAAAGGAAAAGGTGAAGAAGAAATAACAACCCTGAACAAGGAAATAAATAAAAACAAAAAGAACCAAAATAGAAAAGGGAAAAACTGAAAGACAAAAACCACACAAAAGACTGCAACAAATTGTTTTTTGGAGAATAAAAAAATAGCAGCAGAGCAACCAACGAAACAGGGAGCAGCGAGTCCCCGAAATTTTTTTTTTAGATAAAGCGAGTCCCCGAACTGGTCTGGTCCAACTCGCGTCGCTGCGGGCGTGGCCTGGACACGCCAACGGGCGTCTAATAATTTACCAGAAAAATTAAATAGAAACAGACAGAGAGGTGGGCCGGCCCAGTTGCAGTCGTATCCGATCCGGTCGGTGACTGGAGTTGGGATCCGAGTATGTCTAGGGGTTTCGTTCCGTTCCTCTATATAATTGCGCGAGATTGATCCTCCTCGCCACCCCCAATCGATCAAGACCCGCAAACCGATCCACAGGAGTCGAGGAGCAATGTCCGACGTGGAGTCTTCAGGCGAGGAGAAGACGATCATCAACACGACAATGCAGACGGACGTCCAGTGCGCCGCCGAGTCCGACCCGCCTGCCGGCGCAACCACCGGCAAGAAGAAACGGATGCCCGCCCAGCACGTCAGTTACATCCTGGCCATGCCGATAGAGAAGCCCGAAGAATTTGTCCTGCCCAACTTCCTCCGGGGCGACAACAACATGGCGGAGAAGATGGGCGTGACGGAGGAGTGGCTCGAGGATAGACGGCGGATGTACAGGGAATCCGCCCTCCGTACCCAGAGGGTCCACGACGACTTCGTCCAGTACCAGGCCCAGATCCGCGACGAGCTGTTCGAGAAGGGCTACGTGGAGGTGGACGACGACTACTTCACCGACAGGGCTGAGATCCAGGAAGAGACCAGGGCGAGGTGGGAAGAGTTGAAGAAGAAGCGAGACCCCGCTATAGAATTACCGAAAAAGGCTTTCGCCCCGCTTTATAAATAAGGGAAACGTTTCAGCGCGGTGCGTCGGCCGAACGATTCGGCCGGTCGCCCTTGGCTCGCTCGCTCTATCACGCGAGGAACAGGCTGACACATGCGTCTGGTGGGCCTGCAGCTTATCTCTTCCCTGACGAGTGATTCACAGCAGCCCCTCCTCGCCTTTTCTCTCCTGGCGGCGTCCGCCGCCTCCTCCCCCAGATGGCTGCTACATCCATTCACGTCGGAGCTCGCCCCTCGGCCGGGCGACTTTGTTTTTGCTCCAGCCGACGAAGACCAGCAACATGCTTTTTGCTACAACCGACTTCGCTTTTTGCTACTTCTGCCTTTCTTTTTTGCTACAACCAAGGCTGACCGCAGGCGGCAAGCATGGTGACAACGGGCGGCGAGGATAGGATCACGGGATTTTTGCTACATGCTACAACCGGCGTTGCAATTTGCTACTACCGGCATCCAATCCGGCTGCAACCGGCATCGCGGTTTGCTACATCGCACAACGATATTTTGATTTTTGCTACAATCAGCATCATGTTTTGCTACAAACATACTGCAAAATGCTACAACCGGCATGGAAGAAAGCTTCAACCCCATGAAAAAAAGCTTCAATGGATGTAGATGTGGAAAAAAGCTTCAATAACAAAAAAAGCTTCAACTGGTGTGTGGAAAAGCTTCAACGGGCAAATGAGGGAGCTCCAAACTATAGGAAAAGCTTCAAACGATGTGAAAAAAAGCTTCAGACCATGAAAAAAGTTTCAACCGAAGCAAAAAAAGCTTCAACCAGAGTTTAAAAAAGCTTCAACCGCCAGGAGAAAAAGCTTCAAGCGGTAATGACAAAAAAGCTTCATTCGGGAGCAGGCGAACAGCGGTGACGGGCGAGGACGGCGACCAGCGATCAGGAGCGGCAAGGGCGGGCGACGGGGCGACGAGGACGGCGACGGGGCGAGGACGGCGACCGGGCGGCAACAAGGACGGAGATCGGCAATCGGGGGCAAGGACGGCGACCTGGCGGCAACAAGGACGGCAACCGGCGACCGGGAGCCAGGGCCGCGAACCGGCGACGAGGATGGCCACCAGAGGGGACTGGAGGCGCGGCGACGAGGGCACCGAGCAGGAGCTGCAGATCTAACCCGAGGTAGAAGAAGCCCAGGACGAATCATTTTTTTTTGCTGCATCCAGTGGCCACGCGGGCTCGCATCCAAGGGCTGGGGCTGGACCGGCCGAAACTTTCGGCCGGTGCGCCGGCGCCTAGCATCGCCCTATAAATAAAGCAAACCGCCACAGAGCATACAAACCCACACAAGTCCACACACACACCCAAGTCTCACGACAAAGTACATAGGTTCTGCTGAGGGCACAGCTCAACAAGCCCAGAAGGAAAGAAAAAACAACATCATCATCATCACACAAGGCGCCTAATCAGGCTCCGGCGGGGGCGGCGGTGGCGGCGGCGACAGGCGGACGGCCATCGATCGGATGTCGGCGATGAAGGCGGAGATGGCGTCCACGGTGCAGGGCGGCTAAGCGGCCGCCAAAGCTGCAAGAAACCCGCGAATTTGTAGAGAGCGTCGAAGAGCGCGACGAAGGGGCGTGCTGGATCACAAGCTTATTGTGAACGGTCCACAGCGCGTCGGCGAGAACCCCAACCTCAAGCCACCTAATGTGGCGAGGGGACTTGGGGACGGCTGGATTTCAGCAAATAGGTCCGGGAAGTTGGTGTGGCACCAACTACCGCCGACCACCTCACGAAAGCAGCTCCAGAGAAATTGGGCGGAAACGCAGGAGAAGAAGATGTGGTTTGAGTCCTCGGGGACTCCACAGAGCGGCAGATACGGTGCCGGGCCATTGCGCTTGCAGACCTCCACTCGAGACGGGACCCGACCGCGAATCCACCGCCACATGAAGATGCGAATCTTGAGTGGTACGCGGACGGACCAAACCATCGATAAGGGGGGGCGGAGGAAGGGCAATGGCGAGTAAAGCGACTTGGTGGAGAACAGGCCCGACGGCTCCGGCCGCCACGGACACGGTCCGACCTGCCATCCACCAACGGCTCGTGCAACGCGACGCAATCAAGCAACTCACGCCAGTAGCGGATTGCGCCGGCCCAAAAGGGCGACGGAAAGCAAAGCGCCCAGTCAAGAAGAGCCATATTGACCAAATCATGGGGTCGACGGAGATAGAGAAGAGGGCGGGAAGCGGGCGCAAGGGGAGTCTCCGCCCAACGATCAAACCAGAAGAGCGCCGAGAGGCGGACCCCACCGAGATGGAGGTCCCAATGCGAAGCACCGGAGAAGCTGAACAATAGACCGCAGAATGGAGCCGCCCGATTTCGCGAAGGCAAGTGGCTGGCCTGCGGTATTTATTCGGATAATGTCGAGCGAGAGGTCGCCATGACCACGGGCGATGCACGAGCCAGCGGGAGAGAAGGGCTATATTCATCCTCTTGGAGCACATGATGCCCGAGCCACCTTGCTCCACAGGCTTGCGAGATATCGAGCCAGCCCGACCATGTGGTACTACACTTATCATGCTCGCCACCCAAGAGAAGCGGGACTGGATCTTGGCGATCTCCTTGTGGAGAGACTCATGGAGGCTATAGAAGCTCATAAGGAACAGCGAGAGACTAGAGAGGAAGAGTTGATGAGAATAGTCCGGCCGCCTTAGATAGCCATCTCCTGCCGGGGCTCATAGCAGGGACTGGAGCTTATTAGCTGCGGGCCTCGTGTCCATGGCGGAGAGAGATGCGAGTCACTAATGGGGGTCCCAGGTAGGAGGTGGGGAAAGAGCCCAGCGGCAATTAAGTCTCATGGCGATGGCTATAGACTCGGAGGGGAATATCCCATCACCATGACATCACTCTTATCAAAGTTGATCTTGAGGCCCGACATCGGTTGAAAGCGAGCGGGAGGAACTTGAGGTTGGCGATGTCCCTCCGAGCCTTCGACCATGATGATCGTGTCGTCGACATCTTGAAGGATGGAGATCCCGAGCCCCGAAAGGTTTGGGGTAATCCCACGGATGTGGCCAGCGGCTTTGGCCTTATCAAGGATGGAGGCGGGCGTCCACAACCATATTGAAGAGAAACGGGGAGAAGGGTCGCCTTGGCGAACCCCACAAATGGTAGGGAAGAAAGGACCAATCTCGCCGTTGATGTTGACCGCCGTGCGACCGCAAGAGACCATTTGCATGACTCTAGTGATCCATCGGTCATCGATGCCCTTCGAAGAAGGACTTCCCGAGGAAGGTCCAGCTAATGAGTCGTAGGCTTTGTGGAAATCGATCTTGTAAAGACCGCCCTAAGGCGCTTGGTCGGACCTCGTGAAGGACCTCGTGGAGGACCAGGACTCCATCAAGGATATATTGGCCTTTAATGAAGGCCGACTGGTTAGGGTGGGTAATCCGGTCGGCAAGCAGGGTCACCCTATTGGCGTACCCTTTGGCCAGAATCCGGAAGATCACATTAATGACCGTGATCGGCCGGAACTGGTCGATGTTGGACGCCCCAGGGACCTTGGGAATGAGAGAGATGATCCCGTAGTTGAGGCGCCCCAGGTCAATAGATCCAACAAAGAATTCTTCAAAGATGGCCATGACCTCCGGTTTAATCACGTTCCAGAAGGTCTGGAAGAAAATGACCGCGAGGCCATCTGGGCCCGGCGCAGAAGAGGCATTCATACCCTTGATAGCCTCCCAGACCTCCTGCCGAGAAGGGGCCGTCAGGGCCGCGTTCTCCGCGTTGGAGACTAACTGAATGCCGGCCCAACAATCATGGGCGAGGGAGATGCCGCTCCGAGGAGCGGCAGAGAAAAGGGACATATAGAAGCCGTCGACATGAGTCCGGATGTCGCGAGGGTCCTGAAGAAGGGTCTCCCCATCCTGCAGGAGGGGATGGTGTTGCGTCTCTGGCGGCCGTTGGCGATAGCCTAGAAGTATCGCAGATTCGCATCACCCTTCAGACTCCCAGCGCCGAAGGCGCCAATATGCCTCCTCATCAGAGTAGATCACGGAGAGTTGGTCTTCGAGGTCATAGCGGGCCAGCCACTCGTCCGAAGACAGACCCACCATGTCGGCCCGATGGTCAAGGGCCTGGATCGCGGAAAGTAGCGCCTTCTTGCGCTCTCTGGCATCGCGACCAAGGTTGGCCCCCCACCCCTTCATAAACTGTCTGCTATGTTTCGCACAAAAGTGCCACGTGTCAATAGCCGAGGGGTCCGAGGGTGGGGGTGCTCCCGAGCCTCGATCCACCGTGCGCAGACTGCGTCGGTGAATCCCGCCTGGGAGAGCCAGAAGGTCTCAAAGCGGAAGCGAGGAGGGATCGGCGGACGCTCGTCCGCGGAGGAGAGAAGAAGGGGGACATGATCTGAGCCAATCCTAGTGATGGCGCGGAGAGATGCAAGGGGGCAACGGAGGTCCCAATCCGGGGACACTAGGACCCTGTCCAAGACGGACTGGGTCGGGGCGGCTTGCCGATTGGTCCAGGTGAACTGGGCACCAATCCTGTCAATCTCCCGAAGGGCGAGGTCAGCGATGAAGTCATTAAACATCTGCATCCGGGCAAAGCAAACATTGTCGTTGCTCTTGTCTTCCGCCACGCACAGCAAGTTAAAGTCGCCACCCACAACCACGGGGAGGGAGGCCGCCGAGATCTTTCGGTGAAGCTCCTCGAGGAAGGCGGCCGACCGACTATGGTCGGCAGGCCCGTATACAATGATGATCTCCCACTTGAAGTTGAGAGATCTCTCGAATAATTCCATGCTAACAAAGAATTCCCCCCGGTCCATGCTCCCCACCTCGAAGGTGGCATCCTTCACTCCTAAAGGGATGCCACCCGAGTGGCCTGAGCTTCCACTAGAAGGGAGCCAGTGCCACGCAAAGAGGTGGGAGCTCAAACGGTCGAGCTCGGGGAGCGAGAAATCACGACGCATGGTCTCCTGGACAACAACGATGTCGATGTGCTCATCTCGCATGTACTCCACAAGTTGGTGGCGACGACCATCATGGCCGAAGCCGCGGATGTTCCAGAAGAGGGCTCGCATTAAGGAGCCATCGGGGGGCTGCTTGACCCTAGGACACGAGAAGCGCTTTGCGCGCGAAGAGCTGCAGTGCGGGAGCGGGTACGGCCACGGATCTCCCCCGGAGGTGGGGGAGCCGGTAGCCGCGGCCCGGTCGGGGTGGGAGAAATCCCGTCCGCGGAGGCGTCCGGGGGGGAAAGGAGGGCAGCCCGTGCCTCCGCGAGCTTCCCATCGAGGATCTCACGAGCCCGGATGGCTGCGATCTGAACTAAAGGGGGGCCAGCCTCCCAGCGATTCCAGTGTTCTGTATGACTACGAGGAGCAGGCGAGGCGCATGGTCGCTCTCTGAGGGAAACTGCACGCTTGATTAATCCAACTGGGATGATTGATTCGTCTGTCTTGCTCCATGTCATCCATGTATCTATCTATGTCATTAGTACTTCCAAAACTAAGTCGTGTTTGGTGATCAATTGGTTCTCTAGCTGTTGGCCATGTAAAGTCTGCAATGGGTGTTTGGCCCCCCTAATTTAGACCTTCTAGGAGTTCTATAAGTTGTCAAGTTTATGTAGTGTGTGTCTTCTTTTTTTTTGACAGAGGGAATATATTAATATCGCGGAGATACCAATTACAACCAGCCTCTGCAACAATGAAATGTCCTAAAGATATTACAGATGCACACAGCCAAAAAACAAAGAAGAAGAAGAAAAAGATCCCGCTACAGTGATCAATTCTTTATACCTGCAGCGCGAACCACCACCAAGACAACATCCGAAATCACGAACCACTACCAAGACAACATCTGAAATCCAAATAAACGACGCCTTCAAGAAGAAAACAGTGCCCAACCACCATCGTCGCCTGATCATAGATCTTAGGTTTTCATCTTGGAGAAAATCCGCGGCCACTGTCAGGCACAATCAATTAAGGCCAGACCTTAGGTTCTCACTGTGAAAGCTAAGACTCTGTACTCCTCCTGTCTGTCGCCCCCACTTGCCGATGTCGCTGGTACAAGTCACGAAACACCAAGCAAAATCCTCATCGCCTGGAAGACTCGATCCGCCATTACTAGGCCTCAGACCTCGGCCACCATGACCTTCTCTGCCACTGTCTTCACCATGAAAATTGAAATACCAACATGTACCATAATGTCAACATACAACAAGCTTCGTGTCACGCCCTCCTGAAGCCATACGGGCTTAAATAGGCCCCAGTCGCCTTCGGCAGATGGGCCCACGGCAGCGTGAGAGTGGCGGCTTTTTTTGTAGTTTGTGTCTATTTCAGGGGAGCTCCTACTCGACGCATTGCGTCAAACAGCGAAGCGACGCACGCACGGACCCCTGATACGTCTCCAACGTATCTATAATTTTTTATTGCTCCATGCTACTTTATCTACTGTTTTGGACTATAATGGGCTTTATTTTCCACTTTTATATTACTTTTGGGACTAACCTATTAACCGGAGGCCCAGCCTGTAATTGCTGTTTTTGCCTTTTTCAGATTTCAAGAAACAGAATATTAAGCGAGTCCAAACGGAATGAAACCTTCGGAAACGTGATTTTCTCACCGAACGTGATCCAGGAGACTTGGACCCTACGCCAAGGCATCAGAGAGGCGGTCACGAGGGTGGGGGGCGCGCCCCCCTGCCTCGTGGGCCCCTCGAACCTCCACCGACGTACTCCTTCCTCCTATATATACCTACGTACCCCCAAACGATCAGACGAGGATCCAAAAACCTAATTCCACCGCCGCAACTTCCTGTATCCACGAGATCCCATCTTGGGGCCTGTTCGGAGCTTCACGGGGGGCATCCACCACGGAGGGCTTCTACATTAACACCATAGCCCCTCCGATGAAGTGTGAGTAGTTTACTTCAGACCTTCGAGTCCATAGCTAGTAGCTAGATGGCTTCTTCTCTCTTTTTGGATCTCAATACAATGTTCTCCCCCTCTCTCATGGAGATCTATTCGATGTAATCTTCTTTTTGCGGTGTGTTTGTTGAGACCGATGAATTGTGGGTTTATGATCCAGCTTATCTATGAATAGTATTTGAATCTTCTCTGAATTCTTTTATGTATGATTGAGTTATCTTTGCAAGTCTCTTCGAATTATCCGTTTGGTTTGGCCAACTAGATTGGTAGTTCTTGCAATGGGAGAAGTGCATTGCTTTGGGTTCAATCTGCGGTGTCCTTACCAAAGGATGTAAAGGGTTGCAAGGCACGATTGTATTGTTGCCATCAAGGATAACAAGATGGGGTATTTATCATATTGCATGAATTTATTCCTCTACATCATGTCATCTTGCTTAAGGCGTTACTCTATTTTTAACTTAATACTCTAGATGAATGTTGGATAGCGGTCGATGAGTGGAGTAATAGTAGTAGATGCAGAATCATTTCGGTCTACTTGTCTCGGACGTGATGCCTATATACATGATCATACCTAGATAACCTCATAACTATGCTCAATTCTGTCAATTGCTCAACAGTAATTTGTTCACCCACCGTAGAATATTTATGCTCTTGAGAGAAACCATTAGTGAAACCTATGGCCCCCGGGTCTATTCATATCATATCAATCTCCATCACTTTTATACTTGCTTTGTTTTTACTTTGCCTTTAATTTTTACTTTGCATCTATATAGCAAAAATATCAAAAATATTATCTCTATCAGATCTCACTCTCGTAAGTGACCGTGAAGGGATTGACAACCCCTAATCGCGTTGGTTGCGAGTAGCTATCGTTTTGTGCAGGTACGAGAGACTTTGCGTGGCCTCCTCTTGGATTGGTACCGTGGTTCTCAAAACTGAGGGAAATACTTACGCTCTTGTGCTGCATCATCCTCTCCTCTTCGGGAAAACCAACGCAAGCTCAAGGCGTAGCAAGAAGGATTTCGGCGTCGTTGCCATGAGTCTACATAAAAGTCAACATACCAAGTACCCATCACAATCCCTATCTCTCGCATTACATTATTTTCCATTTGCCTCTCGTTTTCCTCTCCCCCACTTCTCCCTTGCCGTTTTATTCGCCCTCTCTTTCCCAATCTCCTTCTCTTTTTCCCTTTGCCTTTTGTTTGCTCGTGTGTTGGATTGCTTGTTGTCGCGATGGCTCAAGATGCTACCAAATTGTGTGATTTCACCAATACCAATAATAATGATTTCCTTAGCAGTCCGATTGCTCCTCTTGCCAATACTGAATATTGTGAAATCAATACTGCTTTGTTGAATCTTGTTATGAAAGATCAATTCGCCGGCCTTCCTAGTGAAGATGCCGCTACTCATCTGAATAGCTTCGTTGATTTACGTGATATGCAAAATAAAAAAGATGTCGGTAATGATGTCGTTAAATTGAAGTTATTTCCTTTTTCGCTTAGAGATCGTGCTAAAGCGTGGTTTTCATCTTTGCCTAAAAATAGTATTGATTCTTGGAACAAGTGCAAAGATGCTTTTATCTCTAAGTATTTTCCTCCCGCTAAGATTATCTCTCTTAGGAACGATATTAGGAATTTTAAGCAACTTGATCATGAACATGTTGCACAAGCTTGGGAGAGAATGAAATTAATGATACATAATTGTCCTACTCATGGTTTGAACTTGTGGATGATTATACAAAAATTTTATGCTGGATTGAATTTTGCTTCTAGAAATCTTTTAAATTCGGCCGCGGGAGGCACTTTTATGGAAATCACTTTAGGATATGCTACTAAACTCCTAGATAATATTATGGTTAATTATTCTCAATGGCATACTGAAAGATCTACTAATAAAAAAGTGCATGCGATAGAAGAAATTAATGTTTTGAGTGGAAAGATGGATGAACTTATGAAATTATTTGCTACTAAGAGTGTTTCTTCTGATCCGAATGATATGCCTTTGTCTACCTTGATTGAGAATAATAATGAATCTATGGATGTGAATTTTGTTGGTAGGAATAATTTTGGTAACAACGCGTATAGAGGGAATTTTAATCCTAGGCCTTATCCTAGTAATCTTTCTAATAATTATGGAAATTCCTACAACAACTCTTATGGAAATTTTAATAAGATGCCCTCTGAATTTGAGAGTAGTGTTAAAGAGTTTATGAATTCACAAAAGAATTTTAATGCTTTGCTTGAAGAGAAATTGCTTAAAGTTGATGATTTGGCTAGGAACGTTGATAGAATTTCACTTGAGGTTGATTCTTTAAAGCTTAGATCTATTCCTCCTAAGAATGATATCAATGAGTCTCTCAAGGATATGAGAATTTCCATTGATGAGCGCAAAGAAAGAACCGCTAGGATGCGTGCTTCCAAAGATGCCTTTATTAAAGCGTGTTCTTCTAATTCTTATGATAATCAAGATGAAGATATAAAAGTTATTGATGTGTCCCCTATTAAATCTTTGTTTTGCAATATGAATCTTGATGAAACTGAATATGATCTTCCTTTACCTAGAATGCGTTCTAAGAATTCGGAGTTTTTAGACCTTGATGATGAAATTGATAAAAGTGGGATTGAAAGAAATAAAAATCTAGATATTGCTAAACCCACTATATTGGATCTCAAGGAATTTAATTATGAAAATTTCTCTTTAATTGATTTTATTTCCTTGTTGCAAACCGTGCTAAATTCTCCTCATGCTTATAGTCAAAATAAGGCCTTTACCGAACACATTGTTGATGCCTTGATGCAATCTTATGAAGAAAAACTTGAGTTGAAAGTTTCTATCCCTAGAAAACTCTATGATGATAGGGAACCTACTATCAAAATTAAAATTAAAAATTATGAGTTTCATGCTTTGTGTGATTTGGGTGCTAGTGTCTCCACTATTCCCAAAACTTTGTGTGATTTGCTAGATTTCCGTGACTTTGATGATTGCTCTCTAAACTTGCATCTTGCGGATTCCACTATTAAAAAGCCTATGGGAAGAATTAATGATGTTCTTATTGTTGCAAATAGGAATTATGTGCCCGTAGATTTTATCGTTCTTGATATAAATTGCAATCCTTCATGTCCTATTATTCTTGGTAGACATTTCCTTAGAACGGTTGGTGCAATTATTGATATGAAGGAAGGAAATATTAGATTCCAATTTCCATTAAAGAAAGGCATGGAACACTTTCCTAGAAAGAAAATAAAATTACCATATGAATCTATCATGAGAGCCACTTATGGATTGCCTACCAAAGATGGCAATACCTAGATCTATCCTCGCTTTTCTGCCTAGCTAGGGGCGTTAAACGATAGCGCTTGTTGGGAGGCAACCCAATTTAATTTTTAGTTTTTAGTTTTTGCTTCTGTTTAGGAATAAATAATCGATCTAGCCTCTGATTAGATGTGGTTTTATCTTTTAATTAGTGTTTGTGCCAAGTTAAACCTATTGGATCTTCTTGGATGATAGTTATTTGATCTTGCTGTAATTTCCAAAAACTTTGCGCTCAGTGCCCGAATTGTTAAAAATCACCAGAACATGATAAAATACTGATTCCAATTGATTCTGATCAATAAACAAATTGTACAGGTCGTCTAATTTTGGTAGAATTTTGTGAGGTCCAGAAGTTTACGTTAGTTACAGATTACTATAGACTGTTCTGTTTTTGACATATTCTGTTTTGCGTGTGTTGTTTGCTTATTTTGATGAATCTATGGCTAGTAAAATAGTTTATAATCCATAGAGAAGTTGGAATGCAGTAGGTTTAACACATATATAAATAAATAATGATTTCATTACAGTACCATAAAGTGGTCTTTTGTTTTCTTTCTCTAACGGAGCTCACGAGATTTCTATTGAGTTTTTTGTTGTGAAGTTTTCAAGTTTTTGGTGAATTCTTTTTGATGGATTATGGAACAAGGAGTGGCAAGAGCCTAAGCTTGGGGATGCCCATGGCACCCCAAGATAATCAAGGACACCAAAAGTCAAAGCTTGGGGATGCCCCGGAAGGCATCCCCTCTTTAAATCCACTTCCATCGGTAATTTATTTGGAGCTATATTTTTATTCACCACATGATAAGTGTTTTGCTTGGAGCGTCTTGTATTATTTGCGTCTTTGCTTGTTAGTTTACCACTATCATCCTTGCTGTACACACCTTTTGAGAGAGCCATACATGAATTTAAATTTGATAGAATACTCTATGTGCTTCACTTATATCTTTTGAGCTTGATAGTTTGCTCATAGTGCTTCACTTATATTTTTGAGCGTGATAATTTTTGCTCTAGTGCTTCACTTAGATCTTCTATAGCATGGTGGTGGATTTGTTTTAAAGAAACTTGATCTCTGATGCTTCACTTAGATTATTTTGAGAGTCGTTAATAGCATGGTAATTTGCTTAATGTTAATATACTTGGTATTCAAGATATGTGAAAATTTCTTTTGAGTGCGTTGAATACTAAGATAAGTTTGATGCTTGATAATTGTTTTGAGATACGGAGGTGATAATATCAGAGTCGTGCTAGTTGAGTAGTTGTGAATTTGAGAAATGCTTGTGTTGAAGTTAGCAAATCCCGTAGCATGCCCGTATGGTTGAAGTTATGTAACAAATTTGAAACATGAAGTGTACCTGGGTTGTGCATCCTTATGAGTGGCGGTCGGGGACGAGGGATGGTCTTTTCCTACCAATCTATCCCCCTAGGAGCATGCGCTTAGTACTTGATTTTTGATGACTTCTAAATTTTTGCAATAAGTATATGAGTTCTTTTGACTAATGTTGAGTCCATGGATTATACACACTTTTACCTTTCCGCCTTTGCTAGCCTCTTCGGTACCGTGCATTGCCCTTTCTCACCTTGAGAGTTGGCAAACTTCGCCGGTGCATCCAAACCCCGTGATATGATACACTCTTTCACACATAAACCTCCTTATATCTTCCTCAAAACAGCCACCATGCCTACCTATTATGGCATTTCCATAGCCATTCCGAGATATATTGCCATGCAAGTTTCCACCGTTCCGTTCACCATCATCATGACATACTTTACTTTTGTCATATTGCCATTGCATGATCATGTAGTTGACATCGTATTTGTGGCAAAGCCACCATGCATTATTTTTCATACATGTCACTCTTGATTCATTGCACCATCCCGGTACACCGCCGGAGGCATTCATATAGAGTCATACCTTGTTCTAGTTTCGAGTTGTAATCCTTATGTTGTAATCAATAGAAGTGTGATGATCATCATTATTAGAGCATTGCCCAAATAAAAAAAAGAGAAAGGCCGAAAATAAAAAAAGGAAGGCCCAAAAAAAATAAAAAATAAAAAGGGCAATGCTACTATCTCTTTTTCCACACTTGTGCTTCAAAGTAGCACCTTGTTTTTCATTTAGTGAGTCTCATATGTTGTGCTTCAAAGTAGCACCTTGTTCTTCATGTAGTGAGTCTCATATATTGTGCTTCAAAATAGCACCGTGTTTTTCATATAATGAGTCTCATAAGTTGTCTTGTTCATACTAGTGGGAATTTTTCATTATAGAACTTGGCTTGTATATTCCTACGATGGGCTTCCTCAAAATGCCCTAGGTCTTCATGAGCAAGCAAGTTGGATGCACACCCACTAGTTTTCTTTTGTTGAGCATTCATAGCTCTAGTGCATCCGTTGCATGGCAATCCCTACTCCTCATGTTGACATCAATTGATGGGCATATCCATAGCCCATTGATTATCCTCGTCAATGTGAGACTTTCTCCTTTTTTGTCTTCTCCACACAATCCCCATCATCATATTCTATTCCACCCATAGTGCTATATCCATGGCTCACGCTCATGTATTGCGTGAAGGTTGAAAAAGTTTGAGATTATCTAAGTATGAAACAATTTCTTGGCTTGTCATCGGGGGTATAGAAGTTGGGAACATCTTTGTGTGACGAAAATGAAGCATAGCCTAACTATATGATTTTGTAGGGATGAACTTTCTTTTGCCATGCTATTTTGAGAAGACATGATTACTTTGATTATATGCTTGAAGTATTATTATTTTTATGTCAATATGAACTTTTGTCTTGAATCTTTTGGATCTGAATATTCATACCATGATTAAGAAGATTTACATTGAAATTATGCCAAAGTATCACTCCACATCAAAAATTCTCTTTTTATCATTTATCTACTCAAGAACGAGCAGGAATTAAGCTTGGGGATGCCTGATACTTCTCCAACGTATCTATAATTTTTGATTGCTCCATGCTACTTTATCTACTGTTTTGGACTATAATGGGCTTTATTTTCCACTTTTATATTACTTTTGGGACTAACCTATTAACCGGAGGCCCAACCTGAATTGCTGTTTTTGCCTTTTTCAAGTATTTCAAGAAGCAGAATATCAAACGGAGTCCAAATGGAATGAAACCTTCGGAACGTGATTTTCTCACGAGCGTGATCCGGAGACTTGGACCCTCACGCCAAGGCATCGAGAGGCGGTCACAAGGGTGGGGCGCCCCTGCCTCGTGGGCCCTCAAGCTCCACCGACGTACTCCTTACTCCTATATATACCTCACGCACCCCAAAACGATCAGACGAGGAGCCAAAAACCTAATTCCACCGCCGCAACTTCCTGTATCCACGAGATCCCATCTTGGGGCATGTTCTGGAGCTCCGCCGAAGGGGGCATCCACCACCGAGGGCTTCTACATCAACACCATAGCCCCTCCGATGAAGTGTGAGTAGTTTACTTCAGACCTTCGGGTCCATAGCTAGTAGCTAGATGGCTTCTACTCTCTTTTTGGATCTCAATACAATGTTCTCCCCCTCTCTCGTGGAGATCTATTCGATGTAATCTTTTTTTTGCGGTGTGTTTGTTGAGACCGATGAATTGTGGGTTTATGATCCAGCTTATCTATGAATAATATCTGAATCTTCTCTGAATTCTTTTATGTATGATTGAGTTATCTTTGCAAGTCTCTTCGAATTATCCGTTTGGTTTGGTCAACTAGATTGGTAGTTCTTGCAATGGGAGAAGTGCATTGCTTTGGGTTCAATCTTGCGGTGTTTGTAACATCCCAAATTTCCTATTTGGAATGTTTTACAATTATAGCTAAGCATCTATGCATATTGTTTGAAATTTGAGTGGCATTTGAAGTTTCAGAAGTTTTGGAGTTGTTGGAATTTAAATTCAAAGTTTGGCAGTTGAAATTTATTTCAAACCAATGCCTGACAATACTTGAGACAAAGTATGAGAGGAGTAAACATGACACTCCAAAAATGTCAGAAGAAAACATTGCCAAAAAGTTTGAATTCAAATTTGAGTTTTATTTGGAATTTTAGAAAAATGTTTTTTTATAAAGTTTGAATTTTGCCACTGGAAAAATGTTCAAATTATAGGGAATATTCCCCTGATCATTTTGATATATATATGTCCTATATAAAATATTTATATTTATATATTTTTCTCTCTCTCTAAATTCAAAAAAAAATAGAAAAGAGAAAAGCCCCGGGCGCCAGCCAGGCCAACCGGCCCAGCCAGCATCGAGGCGGCCCACCCACAGCGCAGCCAGCCCGAGCAGCAGCCCAGCCCGAAAGCAGATAGCGCCGAGCCAGCCCAATACCGAGCTGCCCACGCCGAGCGCCGCCCGAACCCCTTCCGACCGGTCGCCTGACCCGATCCCCTCTCCTCTCTCACCGACACCGGGCCCCACCCTTCTTCCCCTTGCATAAGCAACGCCTAACCGCCGCCGCTCACGGAATCCGCGAGATCCGGGATCCTCCCGATCTCCTCCTGCGATCGCCTCTCGTCCAAGTCGTCCCCCCTTATAAATACCCTCCCTCGCCCGTTTCTCCCTCGCCCCCCTCGCCCGACCACTCCCTCGCTTGCAATCCCTCGCCGGGCGCCAGCGCGCAAGAGCACCATCGCCACCGCCCGGTTGCCTCGAACCTCCCGAGCTCGCCTGACTCCACCCCGAGCCCCTTGCTCCATGAACCGCCGGAGGTCTTCGCCGTCGTCCCCGACCCCCGGAGACCCCCGCACCGTCGCGCCCGAGCTGCCGTCGCCGTCGCCGCCACGGTGAGTCGCCGGACTCCCCTCCGCCGTTCGATCTAGATCTACGCTCTAGATTAGATCCCCAAGGGGTACGTATTTTTTTAATAAAAGCCGGTCTAGTTACGGTTTAGTTCCGGTTTAGTTTGGTTTTAGTTAGGTTAGAATAGACCGGGCCGAAGCGGTTTATTACCGCGTGCGCTTTTTAGTTAAATTACGCCGATGCGTTAGATAGGCCCAGTAGCACCCGATTTTTTCTTTTAATTTTATTTTTCGTTTCTGTTTTTAACAGAATAGTTTCAGTTTTGAAAAAATTCATATCTTTTAATCTACTTAATATTTTTAAGTGATTCTTTTTTTGTTGGTTTGCAAATTTATTGTAGTTTCTGGAGAAAATATAATTAGTCATGTTAAAATTATTTAAAAATTGTTTTATTTTAGATTTAGCCAGAATAGTAATTCTGCTATAAAATGAGTTAAGAATATTATTTTTAGTGATTCTTTTTGTCACAACTTTGTTTTGACCTTACCTAACCGTAGGTATTTATTTGGGCAATTTTAGAGTTAATAAAAAATAGTTTTAATCAGAATCATGTTATTCCTATTTATTTAACTAGCTATTGTTTTCCTATTGTTTCAAATAGAAAATAATTTTATTTTTCCTATGTGATAGTTTATTCTAGATTAGTTTCTGTAACTTTAGAGCATGAACTTTTATTTACAATAAATAAAACTTTTATTTTATTTTTTTCTTGCTAGGATTGTTTTAGGCCTAATAGGAGTTTTATAATAGCTTTTAAGGTTATTCTTTTTGCTCCTAGTTGCATGATGATTTCTTTTCTGTTAGGTAGCAAAACCCATACTTAGGTTCTGTTAAGAAAAATTTTGTTGTGTAAAACTATTCTTAGTTGTTGCTTGATGTAGGAAAAACATTGAGTTGGATTTCTTCGAGTTTTTCTTTGGGTTTTGATTCGTTTGTTTTGTGTGTTATGTTAGCATGCTATTATGTTAAGTGATCATATGCTATATGCTTATTATGATTGTTGTTTGCTTCGGTAGAATTTCCGGAGTGCGAAGCTTGCTACCACGAGTCCCTAGCTTTCGAAGATCGTCAGCAAGGCAAGTCGTTGATCATATTTCTTTACTATGCCTATGATTTTATTGCATTAGAATTATACCTCCCCCACCATGCATACAGTAGGTGAATTTGAAGTTATGTTCTTGAGTAGTATCATGAGGTAGGATGAACCCAATTCCCCTTGTTACCTTTGCCCGGGATGAAGTAGTTTATTTTTGCTATGCTCATAGACGGGGTTGGTTGAGTGAATCATAAGGGAGATGTGAGAGTCAAAGATGATGACAACCCCATGACTTCAAGATCAAGATGGACTTCAAAATTCACTCTTGGGTGGAGGGCGGTTGACGGGCACCTGGAGAACCCAGTGGTTGGCGGGATGCATGGAGAAGTGCCATGACATCTTGCGGAAAGCTTCACCCAGCCACGAAGAGGCGGATGTATACCCCATTGACGGAAGCTTACTGTGCAGCCGCAAGCCATTATGGGCTCTGGCTGGGTCAACCCTAGTTGTGACTCTGGCGGACGGTGCTACGAGATGTAGAAGAGCGGTAGGATTGGATGGGTACGGCGGTGGCAGAGGAACTCTTGGAAGACCCTGTTTCGTTCGTCCGTCTTCAAACACCATGAAGTGCGAAGACTTAAAAGGAGGAACGATTCTTGCGGGTAAAGTCATAAACCTCTGCAGAGTGAAGATCTAATCGATTAGCCGTGTCCCCGGTTACGGACAATTTGAGCCTCTGGAACTTGGAAGTATTTCGGAAATCTCAACACTGAAATTAATAAATTAATTGAGGGTTTATTATTTAATAATTGGGAATGAGACATTGGTTGGCGGAACCATCTCAATAACTACCAACAATTTTGTAGTAATTGCAAACAAGTCCATTATTGTAGGGAAAAACTGGCTTTTCGCAAAATGATGAAACTTAGAGCCCCACAGCCAAATTGCATATAGTGTTAGTAATTTTATTATTGTTCTCTCTTCATGACTTGCCGGCATATTCAAAATGCTAACCTACACGGCTGCAACGTCTTATGTTGCAGAGGATTATTCCGACCAGGAGTGAGGCTACGATCCGCGCTTGGCGATTGCCCTATGGAGTCGGATGGACTCACTATTCTTCTACGCTTCCGCAGCTTTATTTAGTTTATTTCTCATGAGTTGGCCTTCGGCCGAATTTATTCTATTGTAATAAAGACTCGATATGAGAATCGTGTAATAAATTCAGGTGTGATTGAACTTTGATTATTTCATCAATGTCTTGTGTGTGCCGGCATGATCTTGGGATGGAATGCAGACACGAGACTTGACCGATTTTGGGTCGGGTCGCTTCAGAGATGGTATCGAGCACACGCTGACCGAGGGCGTAACCCCTAGGATCGGAAAGCCATAGGAAAAGACTATTTATTTTATGTCCTTATCATTCCGTAATTCTCCCTGTTCATTTCGACTTCTCTTCGATTTTCAACATTCTAGATGGCGCCGAGTTCACCCCAGTTTTGCTACGGAGTTTTGCCACCAGATGAGGCGATGCCTTTCGGCAGAAGCTGGTCCAGATCATGAAGAAGCTGAAGATTGCTCTGCCCTCGATCACCGGAAGCCTACCAATGCACTTCCGACGGATACCGCTTCTGATTGAGGTGCATATTCAGGAGGACCTTCGGAGGACATCTGAGCCTATTGACTTTGAGTTTACCGATTTCAATTGGATCCTCGGAAGAGACATGGCGATTTATCGTGCACTTGGACATCTCCGAGAAGAGTACAGGCCGAGCTCGATCCATCGACCTCGCCATGATTTCTCGCAGAGTGAGGAAGCGGAGATATCATCCGTGCCGTGAGGGCGACTCCATTCTCTCATATGTCCAAGACTTGGAGTGTCTCCTCAGAAGCGGGAGATCCGGACTTCGCCAGAACTCGAAGGTACACAGGAGGCTGTTGTTCCGTGAGCTGGGCGGAGGAGAAGGCACACGCAGACTTCCTTGACCATGAGGAAGAAATCGCGGATTTCATGGAGAGAGTCGACAAGCTGAAGCTGGATGTTGCCGCATTAGAGGAAAAGATGGACTTGGGAGAAGACCCTTTTCCGAGTGGAGATGACGGACCTCTCGTGAGCAATGACCAGGATTATGAAGGGAGCTCCACTGGAGAAAGCCGCAAGAGGAGGCGCCGCATCAGAGGACGCCACACCGGAGGACGCCACACCAGAGGACGCAAGGATAATTGATGAAGACATTTAGTCGACCGCCATGTTATTTTATTTTTCCGTCGATCAGTTAGGTCGTTATTTTCGATTAGTCGTGAGAATTTTGTAATCGAGATTGAACCATGTTTGAGTGGATTGAATAAATGATTGGTGTGATTATGATTGTGCATTCATATGGGTAGTGATAATTCTCATTAGACCATTGTTCTATTCTAATTTTCTCATCCACTCCAAAACACCAGATGCCTCCGAGACGTGATCCCGGTCTCAACTTTCCGCCGGAGCTCACCCAGCTGATCCAGCAGCAGAATGCCCTCATGCAGATGCTCATCCAGAACCAGAACAATAACAACAACAACAATGCACCGCCACCACCCCCTGTTGACAACTTGACCCGCTTCCTAAGGCTGAATCCGCCAGTGTTCTCTAGCAGCACTGAGCCGATTGTGGCCGATGATTGGCTCCGCAAGGTCGGAAGGGAGTTAGCCACTGCTGGATGCACGGAGGCAGAGAAGGTGCGCTTTGCCGCACATCAACTTGATGGACCTGCAGCCTCTTGGTGGGAGAACTACACCGCCACTTATCCCCTCGCCACCATCACGTGGGATCAGTTCCAGCAAGCTTTCCGCACCGCTCATGTATCAGCTGGAGCCATGAGTCGAAGAAGCGTGAGTTCCGCAACTTACGCCAGGGAACCGTCTTGTGGGGCGAAGACGTGGATGAGTTCAGCAAGTTAGCTCGCTATGCCCCGGATGATGTGGCCACAGATGCCGCAAAGCAGGAAAAGTTTCTCGAGGACTCAATGACGAGCTGGGTATGCAGCTAATGGTGGCTACCTTCAATAACTACCGGGAGCTGGTAGACAAGGCCACCATACTTGAAGGCAAGCAGCAGCAGATTGATAGCGCAAGCGGAAGTATGGTCGGGAAGTACAACTCGGAGCTCAGCGAAGCCTGTTATGCCCCATACTCGGGAGGGCATACCCATCACAACCATGGAGGACATAACCATGGAGGAAATGGGAACAACCGCAACCAGGACAACAAGTCGGGCAATGGAAATGGCAATGGAAGCGGCAATGGCAACCAGCATCGTCCTGCCCGGCTCGTAAAGATCTGAGTCACATCACGGTTTCAAGTGCCGAAAACAGGGCACTATGCCACCGACTGCCGGAGGCCAAGCAGAGGAATGGAAGCGGCAATGGAAGCTCAGCGAAGAAGCCCAATCCTTTTCCTCGTGCTCGGGTGAACCACATTGGCGTGGAGGGCGTCTATGATCATCCGGACATTGTGGTTGGTAAGTTTTATTAAATTCACATCCGTATTGGTACTCTTTGATTCGGTGCAACGCATTCATTCATATCAAGGGTAGTTGTGGAAAAATGCGGTTGCCCACTAGAACCCTTAGAAGCCCTCTTCACGTCGGTTCGCGGAGGAGAAATGATGGCAGGCTTAGGCTGTCATGCAACCCTCAACATCGGAAACCATAAATTTCCGCAGACCTCATAGTATTGGAAACCCGGACCTTGGATGTAATCCTAGGCATGGATTGGTTGACGAAGTTTGAAGGAAACATAGATTGTGCCCAGAAGTTGATTACGCTCACCACCCCGGGCGAAGAGGATCAAGTATGTATCCGGCGTATCCCTATGAAGAATCAGTGAATTCCCTCACGGGAGTTGTTAGGGAGGAAGTGCCGATGGTGCAAGATTTTCCCGATGTGTTTCCGGAGGAATTACCAGAATGCCACCGACGAGACATTGAATTTCTGATTGAGTTATTGCCCGGCACAGCCCCAATATCCAAGAGACCCTATCGGATGCCCCGAGCGATTTGAAAGAGATCAAGAACCAAATTAATGAGCTATTGGAGAAGGGATATATTCGCCAAGCTCGTCACCTTGGGAGCCCAGTTCTTTTGGTAGAGAAGAGGATGGAACCACGAGAATGGTTGTGGATTATCGTTCGTTGAGCGATGTGACCATCAAGAACAAGTACCCTCTGCCGATGATTAATGATCTATTTGATCAGCTAGTTGGAGCCAAGGTATTCTCCAAGATCGATCTTCGATCGTGGTATCATCGATTGAAGATCCGTGAAAAGATATACCCAAAACCGCATTCACCACGGTATGGTTTATATGAGTATACCGTCATGTCATTCGGATTGACTAATGCCCTGCATACTTCATGAATTTGATGAACAAGGTATTTATGGAATATCTGGACAAGTTTGTCGTGGTGTTCATCGATGATATACCGATATTCTCCAAGAGCGAGGAAGAGCATAAGGAACATTTGCGTCTAGTTCGGAGAAACTTGAGAACATCGGTTGTATGCCAAGTTCAGCAAATGTGAATTTTGGCTGAAGGAAGTCGGATTCCTCGGACATGTTATTTCAGGAGAAGGAATAGCAGTTGACCCGCCAAGGTTGAATCAGTCACCGATTGGCGATCGCCCACCTCGATCAAGGAGATCCGCAGTTTTCTCGGACTCGCAGGATATTATCGGAGGTTTATTGAAAATTTCTCGAAGATTGCCAAGCCCATGGTGAGCTGTTGAAGAAGGGTGCCAAGTACATTTGGACCGAGGATTGTGAAGCCGGTTTCAGGAATTGAAGAAAGCGTTTGGTTACAGCCCGAGACTGATTTTGCGGACATACACAAGGATTACGGTATATTAGGCGCTTCTCGTCGTGGACTCGGAGGAGTACTCATGCAGGAAGGAAAAGTTGTAGCTTATACCTCCGGACAGCACGACCCCACGAGATGAATTATGCCACATGATTTGGAGTTAGCAGCCGAGTGCATGCACTCAAGACACAGAGACATTTCCTTATCGGAAACCGTTGTGATGTTTACAGATCATAAGAGCTTGAAGTATATTTTCATGCAGAAAGAGTTGAACCTCGAAGCAGAGGAGATGGCTAGAGTTAATCAAGGACTATGACATGAAATTGCATTACCACCCGGAAAGGCTAATGTTGTAGCAGATGCTTTGAGCCGTAAGAGTTATGTGAATACTCTTATAGCAGGAGGATTACCCTGTGAATTAGTCGATGACCTCGAGAGATCTCCGATTGGAGATAGTTCCAGAGGATATGTTGCAACTCTGGAGGTTCAGTCCACTTTGGCGAAAGGATTCGTGAAGCCCGAAGTCGGACAAGGAAATTGATGAGATAAAGAAAAGATGAATGAAGGAAAAGCTAAAGGATTTCGTAAGGATGAATCTGAAGCTATATGGTTCGAGGATCGTATTTATGTACCCAATGATCCCGAACTCAGGAAGCTAATTCTTCAGGAGGCTCATGATTCACCGTACTCGATTCACCCCGGTAACACCAAGATGTATCTGGATTTGAAGGAAAGTTTCTGGTGGACAGGTATGAAGAAGGATATTGCCGAGTACGTAGCAGTATGCGATGTTTGTCAACGAGTAAAATCAGAACATCAGAAGCCAGCAGGGTTACTCCAACCTTTGCCGATTCCCGAGTGGAAATGGGAAAAACTTGGAATGGATTTTATCACAGGATTACCCAGGACCCGTTCAGGTTATGATTCCATCTGGGTAGTGGTTGATCGATTGACCAAGGTAGCTCACTTCATTCCCGTGAAGACTACCTATACCAGTGCTAAGTTAGCCAAGATATACATGACCAGGATCGTATGTCGCATGGAGTTCCGAGGAGTATCGTGTCGATAGAGGAACACAATTTACCTCAAAGTTTTGGAATCAGTTGCATGAAACTTTGGGTGCGAGGCTGGAGTTGAGACAGCCTTTCATCCATGAGCAGATGGACAGACCGAGAGAGTCAACCAGATTACGGAGGACATGTTGAGAGCTTGTGTGCTAGACTATGGGTCTAGCTGGGATGATAATTTGCCATACGCCGAGTTCTCATACAACAACAGTTATCAGACCAGTCTGAAGATGGCCCCTTTCGAAGCTCTATACGGAAGGAGGTGCAGAACACCATTGTTGTGGGATGGTGTTGGAGATCGAACACTTTTCGGTTCCGATCTTATCAGAGATTCCGAAGAGAAAGTCAAGCTGATTCGAGATAGGCTCAAGATAGCTCAGTCGAGGCAGAAGAGTTATGCCGACAGTAAACGCAAGGAAGTAACTTACGAAGCGGGAGACCGAGCATATCTTCGTGTGTCCCCACTTCGTGGAATCAAGAGGTTCGGTGTTAAAGGAAAGTTAGCACCCCGATTCATTGGTCCCTACAAAATCCTCGAACGTCGTGGAGAAGTTGCTTACAAGTTGGAATTGCGGAAGGATTGTCCGGAGTTCATGATGTCTTCCATGTTTCTCGGTGAAGAAGTGTCATGCCGACATGGCCGATATTCCGTTGAGAGACACGGTGCCCCTAGAGGCCATACAGCTCGACGGTGATCGACTTATAAGGAGAAACCCGTCCAAATTCTCGAGACTGCGAACAGAGTCACCCGCAGCAAGATCATCAAGTTTTGCAAGGTCTGTGGAGTCATCATTCGAGGAGGAAGCCACCGGGAGCGAGAAGAAGACCTCCTTCGAGACCACCGCACCTATTTGCTAGCCAACCCGAATCTCGAGGCGAGATTCATCTTAAGGTGGTAGGTTTGTAACATCCCAAATTTCCTATTTGGAATGTTTTACAATTATAGCTAAGCATCTATGCATATTGTTTGAAATTTGAGTGGCATTTGAAGTTTCAGAAGTTTTGAAGTTGTTGGAATTTAAATTCAAAGTTTGGCAGTTGAAATTTATTTCAAACCAATGCCTGACAATACTTGAGACAAAGTATGAGAGGAGTAAACATGACACTCCAAAAATGTCAGAAGAAAACATTGCCAAAAAGTTTGAATTCAAATTTGAGTTTTTATTTGGAATTTTAGAAAAATGATTTTTTATAAAGTTTGAATTTTGCCCCTGGAAAAATGTTCAAATTATAGGGAATATTCCCCTGATCATTTTGATATATATATATATGTCCTATATAAAATATTTATATTTATATATTTTTCTCTCTCTCTCTCTCTAAATTCAAAAAAAATAGAAAAGAAAAGCCCCGGGCGCCACCAGCTAACTGCCCAGCCAGCCAGTAGGCGGCCCACCCACAGCGCAGCCCACCGCCCAAGCAGCCCAGCCCGAGCAGCCCAAATGCCGAGCCAGCCCAATACTGAGCCGCCCACCGAGCGCCGCGCCCCGAACACCTTTCCGACCGGTCGCCCGACCCGATCCCCCTCTCCCTCTCTCACCGACACCCGGGCCCCACCCCTTCTTCCCCCTTGCGCAAGCAACGCCAACCGCCGCCGCTCGCCGGAATCCCGCGAGATCCGGGATCCTCCCGATCTCCTCCTGCGATCGCCCTCTCGTCCAAGTCGTCCCCCCCCCTTATAAATACCCCTCCCCTCGCCCCGTTTCTCCCCTCGCCCCCCCTCGCCCGACCTCTCCCTCCGCCTGCAATCCCTTGCCGGAGCGCCCGCGCCGCCGCAGCACCATCGCCACCGCCCCGGTTGCCTCGAACCTCCCCGAGCTCGCCCGACTCCACCCCGAGCCCCCCCTTGCTCCGCCGAACCCGCCGGAGGTCTTCGCCGTCGTCCCCGACCCCCGGAGACCCCCGCACCGTCGCGCCCGAGCTGCCGTCGCCGTCGCCGCCACGGTGAGTCGCCGGACTCCCCTCCGCCGTTCGATCTAGATCTACGCTCTAGATTAGATCCCCAAAGTAATGCATTTTTTAATAAAAGCCGGTCTAGTTACTGGTTTAGTTCGGTTTAGTTTGGTTTTAGTTAGGTTAGAATAGACCGGGCGAGCGGTTTATTACAGCGCGCTTTTTAGTTAAATTACGATGCATTAGATAGGCCCAAGAGCACCGATTTTTCTTTTAATTTTATTTTTCGTTTACTGTTTTTAACAGAATAGTTTCAGTTTTGAAAAATTCATATCTTTTAATCTACTTAATATTTTTAAGTGATTCTTTTTTGTTGGTTTGCAAATTTATTGTAGTTCTGTAGTTAAAATTATTTAAAATTGTTTTATTTTAGATTTAGCCAGAATAGTAATTCTGCTATAAAATGAGTTAGGAATATTATTTTTAGTGATTCTTTTGTCACAACTTTGTTTTGACCTTACCTAACCGTAGGTATTTATTTGGGCAATTTTAGAATTAATAAAAAATAGTTTTAATCAGAATCATGTTATTCCTATTTATTTAACTAGCTATTGTTTTCCTATTGTTTCAAATAGAAAATAATTTTATTTTTCCTATGTGATAGTTTATTCTAGATTAGTTTCTGTAACTTTAGAGCATGAACTTTTATTTACAATAAATAAAACTTTTATTTTAGTTTTTTTCTTGCTAGGATTGTTTTAGGCCTAATAGGAGTTTTATAATAGCTTTTAAGGTTATTCTTTTTGCTCCTAGTTGCATGATGATTTCTTTTCTGTTAGGTAGCAAAAACCCATACTTAGGTTCTGTTAAGAAAAATTTTGTTGTGTAAAAACTATTCTTAGTTGTTGCTTGATGTAGGAAAAACATTGAGTTGGATTTCTTCGAGTTTTTCTTTGGGTTTTGATTCGTTTGTTTTGTGTGTTATGTTAGCATGCTATTATGTTAAGTGATCATATGCTATATGCTTATTATGATTGTTGTTTGCTTGGTAGAATTTCCGGTCTGAAGCTTGCTACCACGAGTCCCTAGCTTTCGAAGATCGTCAGCAAGGCAAGTCATTGATCATATTTCTTTACTATGCCTATGATTTTATTGCATTAGAATTATACCTCCGCCACCATGCATACAGTAGGTGAATTTGAAGTTATGTTCTTGAGTAGTATCATGAGGTAGGATGAACCCAATTCCCCTTGTTACCTTTGCCCGGGATGAAGTAGTTTATTTTTGCTATGCTCGTAGACGGGTTGGTTGAGTGAATCATAAGGAGATGTGAGAGTCAAAGATGATGACAACCCCATGACTTCAAGATCAAGATGGACTTCAAAATTCACTCTTGGGTGGAGGGCGGTTGTGGGCACCTGGAGAACCCAGTGGTTGGCGGGATGCATGGAGAAGTGCCATGACATCTTGGAAAGCTTCACCCAGCCACGAAGAGACGGATGTATACCCCATTGACCGGAAGCTTACGTGCAGCCGCAAGCCATTATGGGCTCTGGCTGGGTCAACCCTAGTTGTGACTCTGGCGGACGGTGCTACGAGATGTAGAAGAACGGTAGGATTGGATGGGTACGGCGGTGGCGGAGGAACTCTTGGAAGACCCTGTTTAGTTCGTCCGTCTTCAAACACCATGAAGTGCGAAGACTTAAAGGAGGAGCGATTCTTGCGGGTAAAGTGCGCAAACCTCTGCAGAGTGAAGATCTAATCGATTAGCCGTGTCCCCGGTTACGGACAATTTGAGCCTCTGGAACTTGGAAGTATTTCGGAAATCTCAACACTGAAATTAATAAATTAATTGAGGGTTTATTATTTAATAATTGGGAATGAGACATTGGTTGGCGGAACCATCTCAATAACTACCAACAATTTTGTAGTAATTGCAAACAAGCCCATTATTGTAGGGAAAACGGCTTTTCGCAAAATGATGAAACTTAGAGCCCCACAGCCAAATTGCATATAGTGTTAGTAATTTTATTATTGTTCTCTCTTCATGACTTGCGGCATATTCAAAATGCTGACCTACGGCTGCAACGTCTTATGTTGCGAGAGGATTATTCGATCGGGGAGTGAGGCTACGATCCACGCTTGGCGATTGCCCTATGGAGTCGGATGGACTCACTATTCTTCTACGCCCGCAGCTTTATTTAGTTTATTTCTCATGAGTTGGCCTTGATTCGAATTTATTCTATTGTAATAAAGACTCGATATGAGAATCGTGTAATAAATTCAGGTGTGATTGAACTTTGATTATTTCATCAATGTCTTGTGTGTGCCGGCATGATCTTGGGATGAATGCAGAACACGTAGACTTGACCGATTTTGGGTCGGGTCGCTACATGTCCTTACCAAGTGACAGAAAGGGTTGCAAGGCACGTATTGTATTGTTGCCATCGAGGATAACAAGATGGGGTATTTATCATATTGCATGAATTTATTCCTCTACATCATGTCATCTTGCTTAAGGCGTTACTCTGTTTTTAACTTAATACTCTAGATGCATGTTGGATAGTGGTCGATGAGTGGAGTAATAGTAGTAGATGCAGAATCGTTTCGGTCTACTTGTCTCGGACGTGATGCCTATATACATGATCATACCTAGATAAACTCATATCTATGCTCAATTCTGTCAATTGCTCAACAGTAATTTGTTCACCCACCGTAGAATATTTATGCTCTTTAGAGAAGCCACTGGTGAAACCTATGGCCCTCGGGTCTATTCTTATCATATCAATCTCCATCACTTTTATACTTGCTTTGTTTTTACTTTGCCTTTAATTTTTACTTTGCATCTATATACCAAAAATATCAAAAATATTATCTCTATCAGATCTCACTCTCGTAAGTGACCGTGAAGGGATTGACAACCCCTAATCGCGTTGGTTGCGAGTAGCTATCGTTTTGTGCAGGTACGATGGACTTGCGCGTGGCCTCCTACTGGATTGATACCTTGGTTCTCAAAAACTGAGGAAAATACTTACGCTACTATGCTGCATCATCCTCTCCTCTTCGGGGAAAACCAATGCAAGCTCAAGACATAGCAACCCCTCCCCGATCGGGCGGCCCAAATAGAGGGTGCTGTAGTGAGCGCATTGATGTTTGAAAAAAAGGAAATGCGTGCAGAGTCTCTACCTATGGTTTATGTGGTTGTACCAAAAGAAAAGTTGCAGTTTTTAATTCCCTTTAGTTGATGTGGAGTTTGAGCACAAGTTTAAACATCCACAATACGTATCAAGCAAACATGCAGCAAACAAAGAGTGTATGAGCAGCGGAAAGTAAAGCATGCAAGTTGCAAAAATGTAAAGAGATGGTATTGGAGTGTGCAAACGCAATTTGGGGACACGGAGATTTTTTATCCGTGGTTCCGATAGGTGGTGCTATCGTACATCCACGTTGATGGATACTTCAACCCACGAAGGGTAACGGTTGCGTGAGTCCACGGAGGGCTCCAGCCACGAAGGGTCCACGAAGAAGCAACCTTGTCTATCCCACCATGACCGTCGCCCACGAAGGACTTGCCTCACTAGGGTAGATCTTCACGAAGTATGCAATCTCCTTGCCCTTACAAACTCCTTGGTTCAACTCCACAATCTTGTCGGAGGCTCCCAAGTGACATCTAGCCAATCAAGGAGACACCACTCCTCAAGAAGTAACAAATGGTGTGTTGATGATGAACTCCTTGCTATTGTGCTTCAAATGATAGTCTCCCCAATACTCAACTCTCTCTCATAGGATTGGATTTGGTAGAAAGAAGATTTGAATGGAAAGCAACTTGGGGAAGGCTAGAGATCAAGATTTATGTGGTTGGAATGGAATATCTTGACCTCAACACAAGTGTAGGTGGTTCTCTCTCAGAAAATATGTACTGAAAGTGTAGGCATGTTCTGATGGCTCTCCACGAATGAAGAGTGGGTGGAGGGGTATATATAGCCTCCACACAAAATCTAACCGTTACACACAAATCACCAAACTCAGTGGGACCGAATGATTAAAGTCGGTCGGACCGATTTTGTTCAAAATGTGAACGTTAGGATTCTAGGTGGGACCAACATGTCAACTCGGTTGGACGGATGTCATTAGGGTTAGGGCATAACGTAATCTCGGTGAGACCGATTACACAAACTCGGTGAGACCGATTTTAGTAATAGCCAAACAGAGAGTTGGTCAGGCAAACTCGGTGGGACCGATTCGCTCATCTCGGTTGGACCGAAATGTTACGAATAGGAAACAGAGAGTTTGCATTGCAATCTCGGTGGGACCGATCGCTCATCTTGGTTTGACCAAAACGTTACGAAGGGAAACAGAGAGTTTGCAATCCCATCTCGGTGAGATCGAGATCCCTATCGGTGAGACCGAATTGATTAGGGTTTCTGGCAGTGGCTATGTCAACTGAACTCGGTGGCTCCGGATGGAAAGAATCGGTGGGGCCGAGTTGGACTTTTTGGTTTAGGATATATTTGGAAGTGAGGAAGTGGTTGAGGGATTTGGAGAATATCACTAATCACTTTGAGCAAGCAAGCCATTAAGCAACACCTCATCCCTTCTTAATAGTATTGGCTTTCCTATGGACTCAATGTGATCTTGGATCACTTAAAATAGAAAATTTAGAGTCCTAAGCTTTGAGCTTGAGCCAATCCTTTGTCCTTAGCATCTTTGTAGGACCTTGAAGTATGTCTAGAGGGGGGGGGGGGTGATTAGACTACTTGACCAATTAAAAACATAACCTTTTCCCAATTTTAGACTTTGGCAGATTTTAGCTATCTTTGAGCAAGTCAAGCAATCTTCACACAATTTAAGCAAGCATGCAAAGAGTATATAGGCAGCAGAAAATAAAGCATGCAACTTGAAAGAATGTAAAGGGAAGGGTTTGGATAATTCAAACGCAATTGGAGACACGGATGTTTTTGTCGTGGTTCCGATAGGTGGTGCTATTGTACATCCACGTTGATGGAGACTTCAACCCATGAAGGGTAGCAGTTCTTGCATGAGTCCACGGAGGGCTCCACCCACGAAGGGTCCACGAAGAAGCAACCTTGTCTATCCCACCATGGTCGTCGCCCGCAAAGGACTTGCCTCACTAGCGGTAGATCTTCATGAAGTAGGCGATCTCCTTGCCCTTACAAACTCCTTGGTTCAACTCCACAATCTTGTCGGAGGCTCCCAAGTGACACCTAGCCAATCTAGGAGACACCACTCTTCAAGAAGTAAGAAATGGTGTGTTGATGATGAACTCCTTGCTCTTGTGCTTCAAATGATAGTCTCCCCAACACTCAACTCTCTCTCATAGGATTTGGATCTGGTGGAAAGAAGATTTGAGTGGAAAGCGACTCGGGGAAGGCTAGAGATCAAGATTCTTGTGGTTGGAATGGAATATCTTGGCCTCAACACATGAGTAGGTAGTTCTCTCTCAGAACTGGTAAGTTCGAAGTGTAGGTTTGTTCTGATAGCTCTCTCCACGAATGAAGAGGAGGTGGAGGGATATATATAGCCTCCACACAAAATCTAACCGTTACACACAATTTACCAAACTCGGTGGGACCGAATCATCAAACTCGGTCGGACCAATTTAGTAAACCTAGTGACCGTTAGGGTTTTCGGTGGGACTGACATGCAACTCGGTAGGACCGATATGGTTAGGGTTAGGGCATAACGTAATCTCGGTGAGACCGGTTACACAAATTCGGTGAGACCGATTTTGGTAATTAGCTAACCAGAGAGTTGGTCAGATAAACTCGGTGGGACCGATTCGCTCTTTCGGTGAGACCGAAAAGTTACGAAAGGGAAACAGAGAGTTTACATTGTAATCTCGGTGGGACCGATCCCTCACTTTTGTTAAACCGAAACGTTACGAAGGGAAACAGAGAGATTACAATCCCATCTCGGTGAGACCGAGATCCCTATCGGTGAGACCGATTTGCCTAGGGTTTGTGGCAGTGGCTATGACAATTGAACTCGGTGGCGCCAGATAGAAAGAATCGGTAGGGCCGAGTTTGACTTTAGGTTTAGGTCATATGTGGATGTGAGAAAGTAGTGGAGGGTTTTGGAGCATATCACTAAGCACAAGAATCAAGAGGCTCAGTAAGCAACACCTCATCCCTCCTTGATAGTATTGGCTTTTCCTATAGACTCAATGTGATCTTGGATCACTAAAATGTAAAATGTAGAGTCTTGAGCTTTTGAGCTTGAGCCAATCCTTTGTCCTTGATATTTTGAGGGATCCACTTTCATCATCCATGCCATGCCATTCATTGAGCTTTCCTGAAATATTTTTCTTGGAATAGCATTAGCTCAATGAGCTATATGTTGTTATGAATTACCAAAACCACCTAGGGATAGTTGCACTTTCAATCTCCCCCTTTTTGTTAATTGATGACAACATATAGATCATAGCTTCGATAAATGATAATAAAATTTGAAAAACATCGTCGCTTTGAGAAGTATGTGATAAGCAAGAGCCCCCCCTAAATTTGTGCATATTAAGATTTGCTTTGGACTGCAAATGCACAATGAATTAGGCTCATGGGTTACTCTTCCATGTCACATACATCTTGGTGGAGCGCTCAAAATAATAAAGATTGAATACATGCACTCATCACCAAGCAAAGTGAATGATCATATAAGGATAAGTAAGACAATATCATAACAAGCATAAGTGTAGCTTATGATCAAACACATGATCATCAAAGTCTCACAGGTAAAAGCATAGTATCTCAAGCAATCAAAAACAAACGAAGTTCAACCAAGAAGACAAAAGAAAACAAAAGCAGCAAATCTCTCTCTCTCTCTCTCGAAGCCTATGATCTATACATCCCCCCCCCTTTGGCAACAAGTTACCAAAAAGTTCCTAGAAAATGCATAGGACTATATCGTCTCTCAGGCTTGGTCTTCTGGTGGTGGTGTAGATAGAACTCCAAGGACGAAGGCTTTAGTCGATGTAGAAGGAGCTGAAGGAGTTGGTGCTGGAGCTGGTGGCGCTGGAGCTGTAGCTGGAGCTGATGAAGTGACTCTGGTGTCTTGTACTGGCTCTGCAGCTGATCTCTGAGCTCGAGGGACTCTGGCAAATGCATCAGTTGTTGTCCTGCCCTTCCTCTCCTGCATGTCATCCTGTAGCTGCTCCACAGCTGACTGAATCTCAGTTACTTTGGCATCAAGATCATATAATTTTTGTTCCATGATTCTTTCTAGGCTCTCCTGGTTTTGATGGCCAACCCCTTCTCAATCCGCAGAGTTGATGCTATCAAGTAACCAAGCTGCTCCTGCTTGTTCTTCAGAAAGTACTCAGATGCCTCTGCTTGAGTTGGCATCTTGGCAGCCTTCTCATTCCTTGCTTTCTCCTTCTTCTCTTGCGCTTGTACTGATGATGGTTCATTCTCAGTCATGACAACTTGATTTTCCTCAAAGTTAGGATAAAGAACCATGTGTTCCTTATCCAACAGATACTTTCCTGTGCCCATCTTTGAGTTAATCAACTCCTGAATCTATGGGGCATATCCACAGCTCCTCTTACAGTCTGCTTGCTGTCCTCTTGATAGTTTCAACTATGAGGCTCATGACTTTGAATTTCTGAGGCACATCAAAAATGTGAAGCAAATTGATTGCATGCCCTCTGATCATGTTGTGGTCACCTGATTTGGGCAACAGAGTGTGCCTTAGGATCCAGTTGATCGTAGGCAGCCCTGACAGAAGAAAATGAATTGATCCAAACTTGAAACACTCAAGTGCATCATCTGGGATCTCCTTGTACATCTGTGACATTGAGTTGTGACCCATCTTCTTCTTGGCATAAATGTCCAAGTCATCTTCATTTTCCTTTGGGGCATTTATTAGACTTGCCCATTCCTCTATGGTTGATTGGTATCTCGTTCCTTCTGACATCCAAACTATCTTGCCATCTGGATAGAAATGTGCTGTGGAGTAGAATTGCATAATGAGCTCGCCATTCCAGTTTGTGAGCTTCTGCCCAACAAATTCTGCAACTCCACAAGCACTGAAGCTGTCATATACTCCAGGATAGTGTTCTGCATTCTCCTGAATGTAGGTCCAGTCGACCCACCTCATATCACAAACTATGGGCTTCTTATCCAACAAGACGGTCTCATAGAAGTCCTGTTGCTCCTTGGTGTGGAACCTGTAATCTACAGCAGTCCTTCTCCTAGTGGCATATGGATCTGACTCTCTCCATAGCCTCAACCCATGATCTCTCCTGATCTTCATGTTCTCAGCCACATGATGAACATCATTGTGGTCTGGAATCTTGGGCTTGAGCTTCCTTAGGATCTGCCCTTCTTCATCTTCCTCAGCATCAACCTCGGGCGTTGGGGCCTTGTTCTTCTCAGCTGCTGGTATACTCCTGGTATTCCTCTTTGGTGCACTCTTGGGCTTGGGGGCATCTTTGGGCTTTGAAGTTGCAGCCCCTGATATTATGGCATCACCCATTAGCTTTTGTGCCTTGGGTGCTGGCTCAGCAACCTCTTCTTCTTCCTCTTCCTCCATCATAGAAGGCTTCCCAATCACTCTGGCCATGGTCTTCTTGACCCTTTCCTTTCTTTTCTTTCCTTCAGCAGCAACAGGTTCTCTGGGTTGGGATTCCAAAGAAGCTTGAGTGGAGACTCTGGCTTTGGACATTGGTTGTCTACCTGCTGGCCTTTTAATCTTCATTCCAGACTTAACTGTTGTTGAGATGTACTCCTTCTTGAGCACTTTCTTCTTTGAACTGGCCTCATCCTCAGCTCTGAGGTCTTCTTCTTCCTTGTCCTTGTGGCAGCCTTGGGCAAGTTGCTGGGAGTGCTTCTGCTCCCCTCATCTGAGCTGCTAGAGGGACTAGTGCCCTCACTCATGTGAATCTGCTCTTCTGACCTATTCTGGCTGTCACTTTGGTCTGACATGCTGCACACACTGACTGCTAACCCTGTGAATAGTTATAGATGAGGTGGAGTGGATGAGCACCACAAAATGCAGAGATTTTTGCAAAAGAATGATTCAAAAAACTTAGTTTTAGTTTTCCACAGAAAGCATTTCAGATATACCGATTTTTAAACTCGGTGATACCGAAGCAGTTTTGGAACCTAAACTAGTGATCTCGGTCAGACCGAGTCACAGTTTGGTGGCACCGAGAATGCTAGGGTTTCACAAAGTTCTAAAATCGGTCACACCGATTTGTAATTCTCGGTCAGACCGAGACTTACTAGAGCAATGGCGTTAGCCAAATCGGTGGGACCGAGTTTTTCAACTCGGTGGGTCCGAGATGGTTTCGGCGGAAACCTAACCCTAAATTTTCGAATCATACCTATTCTAAGGATTGTTTTGACTGGATAGAAGTGTTTCAACCGTGGCAAGATGCATTACGAAGACAATGTGCTGAGAATCAGACGCGGATAGCACTGTGATCGAGTTCATACCCTAGTTCGGCGGTGAACTCGCTATGGAGGCAACGACGGAGAAGAATTCCGTTGACGGCGGCGGAGACCAGCGACAGGAGGCGGCTGGCGACGAAGTCGACGATCCGTAGACCTAGTAGGCAGAGCGAGCTATGCGCGGGCGAGGAGTTTGGAGAAAGTTTTCCAAAATTTGCCCGTGTGAATATATAGCCCGACACTGTTGGTGTGACCGAGTGGAACAACTCGGTGGCACCGAGATGCATAACTATTAACAGTTACAGCAACTCGGTGTGACCGAAAAGTTCAAATCGGTTGCACCGAGATTGAAAACCTAGATCGACTTAGTGATCTCGGTATGACCGAAATGGAGGAATCGGTCAGACCGAAAATCACAAAGAAGTTTTGGAAGTTTAAGTCTATGACGAATCGGGGACTCCGAGTGCTCCTCACACAGAGTGGTTCGAATCTGACTTGATCAAATTTTGTGATGTAGCATGAATAGAGTTTGAGACGAGAAAAGCATAGATAGCTAGAGAAGGTTCTTAGGCATTCTTGTCCATCCACTTGGCCAAAGAGAAAGAAACCAATCAATCAAAACAACAAGTGGATGTCCTCGAATGAGTAAAATATGCAACCAACATGCTCACACAATAAAATGTCAAATGAAATATGTGACAAAGCATGCACAACCAATTCTAGCATCTATCAAACAATTGGTGACGACTACGTCATCTATATATGAGTATATTGACTTAGGAGTCAAATGAGAACATTTGATCATAGGTCATACTCATCGTTTAAGCTCAAGTGGGGTTACCACTTTTACATAAAGCATTTATGTGTTCACATCATTAGAGTTTCTTTGACTCAATTCTTAGAGTTAAGCTCCCCCTAGATGTGAGATCCCCCCTTAGAGGGATAAACTAACCTTGGGTTTTGTCGATGATGTCTTCATGTAGGTGTTGAAGATGTGGATGCTCAAAGTTGATGTAGATCTTTTGGAGCAATCCTTTGGAGTGAGTTGCACTTTCAATACCTACACGGGTTAGTCCCACAAGGAACAAACAAGGATATCCATAGACATAGAGTGATGCGCACACAAAATGATATCCATGAAAACTTTAGGTTACCTTGTCCCTTGCCTTACCAACATGAGGGTTTGTGACTCCTTGAACTGGTGCAAGATATGGAAGATGATTGCACTTGTCCTTGCCATAATGATATGAGTGAAAAATGTTGGCGGAGTCACCCTCAAGAACTCTCTAGTTCTTTTTCTTCGGGATCCACATCATCTTGATGGGAATCCTTGGTGTAGTAGTTGTGCTTGATGAAGTAGAACTTGACATAGTCTTGGGAACCCACTTGACCAAGGCCTTAGGTGCTTCTTCAAATGCATCAGTCTCTTCTTGAAGCTTGTCCTTGCCTTTGTTCTTGTGGTCTTGTGGTGGAAGATCATCTTGTGCTTGTGTTCCCTTGAAGGAAGTAGGATCATACTTCTCTTGTTGAGAAACAAACTTTGTCTTGGGGTATTGATCTTCTTCCCACTCAACTCCATTGGCATTTAACTTTCGTTCAAAACCAACACCTTGATTCTTCCGGTGCCTTCCTTGCTTGCGTACAATTTCCTCAAATTGCTTACTCCCGGCAAGGCTCTTGTATACACCTTTCTCTATAATTCCCTTCAATAAGCTGTTTTCTTGCTCAAGTGTAACTTGGCTAAGAGAATCATTAGTGGAATCAAGAGAGCTACTAGAAGCAACAATATTGGGTTTAGCATTGTCATTGTTACTACTAGAAGAAGAATCTTTCTTGTTCTTGTTACTAGACTTGACTTGAGGCATGTAAGTAGATAAGAGTAAATGCTTGGCAATATAAGAAGAACTTTTCTTACGGAGATCATCATTGATCGCTTTTAGGAACTCATGCTCTTGCTCAAGATTGAGCTTTTCAAAGCGTAACTTCTCATGAGCCCTTAAAAGTTCTCGATGATCTTCGAAGATAGTTTCATGAGCTAACTTAAAAGTGTTTAGTTCTTTAGTTAGACGCTCAATTTTCTCCTTATCATTGTCATTCGTTTCATCTTGATTAGCATGATTAACTGACGTTCCATCATAGTATTCATCGCTAGAGTTGTCAATAAGTAAATCATCATCACCTAGCAAGTCAACTTCATCACAATTAAAATCAACATACTCGGGGTGTGTTACCTTAGGACCTTTGGCCATGAAGCATCTTCCAATTCCTTCATTTGGTGATTCAAATATGTCGTAGGAGTTGGTTGACACAAGTGCTAAACCGGCAACACCTTCATCTTGAGTGTATTCGGAGTCGGAGTGATAGCTTCTCTCGGAGTGATTGTTGGAGTCGGAGCCGGATACCCATTCACCAACATGAGCTTGATGTCTACGTTTTGTGTAGCTCTTTGATGACTTGTCCTTCCTTTCCGAATCCTTCCTTCTCCGTGAGGGTCTTCGTTCATAATGATCATCTCTACTCCTTCTCTCTCTTGGTGGTGATTCTTCTCTTCTACTTCTTCTCTTGGGAGAATCTTCTCTTCTTTTGTAGGGTGTCGTACACTCATTGGAATAGTGTCCGGGTCTCCCACAATTGTAGCAATTTCGCTCTCGACTAGAAGATCTTTTGTCATTGTAGGACCTTGACTTGGAGCTTCTTTCTTTGCTTCTACTCTTGTAGCTTTGTAAGCACCACTTGACTTGTTGTGAAGTTCCTCCTTATCCTTGAGTGACATCTCATGAGCAACAATTCTTCCAATGACTTCTGTTGGCTTGAGATCTTTGTAATTTGGCATCATTTGAATCAATGTGCACACGGTATCATATTTTCCATCCAATGCTCTTAGGATCTTCTTGATGATGAATCTGTCGGTCATCTCTTCACTTCCTAAGCCGGCAATCTCATTTGTAATAAGAGCAAGCCTAGAGTACATTTCAGTGACACCTTCACCATCCTTCATTTTGAACTTGTCAAGCTGACTTTGGAGCACATCCAACTTGGATTCCTTGACGGAGTCGGTACCTTCATGCATATCAATCAAAGTATCCCAAATTTCCTTTGCATTCTCAAGACGGCTGATTTTGTTGAATTCTTCGGGGCACAATCCGTTGAAGAGGATATCACAAGCTTGAGCGTTGTATTGCAACATCTTCAACTCTTCCACACTAGCTTCACGGTTCGGTTCTCTCCCATCAAAGAATTCATCTTGCAACCCAATACACACAATAGCCCAAATGGCGGGGTTATGTCCGAGAATATGCATTTTCATCTTATGCTTCCAACTAGCAAAATTAGTGCCATCAAATTAAGGACCTCTACGATGATAATTTTCATCGCTAGACGCCATACTCTCCTAGGTTGTGAAACCAAGGCTATGACCACCAAAAGCTATGGAAATCAAAGCAAATGGAGACCAAAGATCTGATACCACTTGTAGAACCTTGAAGTATGTCTAGAGGGGGGTGATTAGACTACTTGACCAATTAAAAACTTAACCTTTTCCCAATTTTAGACTTTGGCAGATTTTAGCTATCTTTGAGCAAGTCAAGAAATCTTCACGCAATTCAAGCAAGCATGCTAAGAGTATATAGGCAGCGGAAAATAAAGCATGCAACTTGCAAGAATGTAAAGGGAAGGGTTTGGAGAATTCAAATGCAATTGGAGACACAGATGTTTTTGTCGTGGTTCTGACAGGTGGTGCTATCGTACATCCACGTTGATGGAGACTTCAACCCACGAAGGGTAACGGTTGCGCGAGTCCACAGAGGGCTCCACCCACGAAGGGTCCACGAAGAAGCAACCTTGTCTTTCCCACCATGGTCGTCGCCCACGAAGGACTTGCCGCACTAGCGGTAGATCTTCACGAAGTAGGCGATTTCCTTGCCCTTACAAACTCCTTGGTTCAACTCCACAATCTTGTCGGAGGCTTCCAAGTGACACCTAGCCAATCTAGGAGACACCACTCTCCAAGAAGTAACAAATGGTGTGTTGATGATGAACTCCTTGCTCTTGTGCTTCAAATGATAGTCTCCCCAACACTCAACTCTCTCTCTCTCTCTCATAGGATTTGGATCTGGTGGAAAGAAGATTTGAGTGGAAAGCGACTCGGGGAAGGCTAGAGATCAAGATTCTTGTGGTTGGAATGGAATATCTTGGCCTCAACACATGAGTAGGTAGTTCTCTCTCAGAACTGGTAAGTTGGAAGTGTAGGTTTGTTCTGATAGCTCTCCACGAATGAAGAGGAGGTGGAGGGTATATATAGCCCCACACAAAATCTAACCGTTACACAATTTACCAAACTCGGTGGGACCGAATCATCAAACTCGGTCGGACCGATTTAGTAAACCTAGTAACCGTTAGGGTTTGATTGGGACGACATGCAACTCGGTAGGACCGATATGGTTAGGGTTAGGGCATAACGTAATCTCGGTGATACCGATTACAAATTCGGTGAGACCGATTTTGGTAATTAGCTAACCAGAGAGTTGGTCAGATAAACTCGGTGGGACCGATTCGCTCTTTCGGTGAGACGAAAAGTTATGAAAGGAAGCAGAGAGTTTACATTGTAATCTCGGTGGGACCGATCCTCACTTTGGTTAAACCGAAACGTTACGAAGGGAAACAGAGAGATTACAATCCCATCTCGGTGAGACCGAGATCCCTATCGGTGAGACCGATTTGCCTAGGGTTTGTGGCAGTGGCTATGACAATTGAACTCGGTGGCGCCGGATAGAAAGAATCGGTAGGGCCGAGTTTGACTTTAGGTTTAGGTCATATGTGGATGTGAGAAAGTAGTGGAGGGTTTTGGAGCATATCACTAAGCACAAGAAGCAAGAGGCTCATTAAGCAACACCTCATCCCTCCTTGATAGTATTGGCTTTTCCTATAGACTCAATGTGATCTTGGATCACTAAAATGTAAAATGTAGAGTCTTGAGCTTTTGAGCTTGAGCCAATCCTTTGTCCTTGATATTTTGAGGGATCCACTTTCATCATCCATGACATGCCATTCATTGAGATTTCCTGAAATATTTGTCTTGGAATAGCATTAGCTCAATGAGCTATATGTTGTTATGAATTACCAAAACCACCTAGGGATAGTTGCATTTTCAATCTTGAAGGGGTTCCACATCCTCTTGTCCATGCCACTCCATTGTTGAACTTATCTGAAACATACTAGGTAGAAGCATTAGTCCAACAAGATATATGTTGACATTAATTACCAAAATAACCCAGGGAGCACTTGTGCTTTCAATCTCCCCCTTTTTGGTAATTGATGACAACATACATCAAAGCTTTAGATAAAGATATAGAGAGCAACAAACAAAGCTTTGGAAAGACATGTAACATGCATAGGCTCCCCCTACATGTATGCAATCATATAAATATGAAACATAGGAGCATGTGAATGCATAAGCATGACAGAGTAATCCATGTGTTACATGTATCTTGGTTATATGCATCAGAGCAAATGATGTGAATATAGGAAATGTACCTTCATGCCCATGAGTCCTTCTTGCAAACAGTATGTACATGAGCAAGAAATCCTCATACACATGACTGTGACGCATATACTTACCTTGTGGTCTTGAGTTGGCTTAGGAAGGAATGAACCTGAGTAAACAAGGTTAGACAACACAGATACACCTACTAGCCAGAGCAAACAAAAGAAACCACAAGAGAACCAAGACTGGGATGACATGTAGAGAGTGAGTACTGAGTACCCTATTGGATATAGACATGTCCCCAAAGGTAAAGATGTGCAATAAAATCAGAGATTTCCTTCCCTTAGATGTCTTGCTCCCCCTGAATCTTGCATTGGGATATTGGGAGAAGATAGGGAACAGAAAATCAGAGCAAAAGAAAAAACAATAGAGCTTGAGCTTAATGCAAGCAATCAAATATGATCAAATATGAACATGTCTTTCCCCTCTTAAAGACATGTAACTTCTCTCCTCTTGAACACCAAGCATCTGGGGTTTCTTACACACTCCCCCTGAGTATCCTCTCCTCCTATAGAAATGATTAAGAATAGAGCTTTGATGTGATCTCTCTCTCCCCCTTTGACATCAATTTCCAAGAAGGGCTCTTCTGGATTTTTGTGTTATTGCAGAAGGGTTTGGTCCTTGAGTCACAAAGCAAGTTGAATGTGATGCTGGTAGAGGACAAGAATCATTGAGTGGAGCTGGAGCAGAATGAATGCAGGAATAAGTGGCAAGCTGTCTTTCCTGTAGTGAAATCGGTGGCACCGAGTTGTGTGCTTCGGTGGCGCCGAAAGATCTCGGTTGGACCGAAGGAAACAAACCGGTGTGACCGAGTTCATTATAGAGAAAACACTTGTCACCTCAGCTCACTAGGCAATTAAGATCTCACAAGGATTTGCAAGGAATTAGCTGAAAGATTTGCAATGAATTGGATGCAGAAAATGCAGAACAGAAAAGAAAAGAAAAGAAAAGATCTAGATGAAGTTTTTTTTGAAAGGGGAAACACATATGCATGAGACAAATGCAAGAGGTACGGGGAAACACAAGAGAACTTCATCTAGATGTGGGCGGTGACAAAGTCACCTATGTTAGAGTATATTGACTTAGGAGTCAAGTGAGATCACTTGATCTTTGGTCATACTCATCGTTTAAGCTCAAAATGGGGTCACCATTTTTCGTTTAAGCATCTTGATGTATTCACATCTTATTGAGTTGCTTTGCCCCATGATTTGGAGTAAAGCTTCTCTAAGATGGAATAACATACCTTGGATGGTGGTGTTGATCTTGATCATGTAGTTGAACTTGTGTGGGTTTCTCAAGGTTGATGTAGCTCATCAAGAGTTGGGAGCATCACTTGGAGTTTGAGTTCATCTTCCTACATGGGTTAGCTTTGCAAGGAAGAGCACTTGTGTATCCAAAATGACAATCATACAATTTAACATAGAATGAGTCAAAGGATATGTTTGAGGGGTTTTGTGCTTCCTTGACTTCAACCACCATTGAATAGAGACTTGATGATGTAGAGATTGCTCAAGATGTGAGTGAGTTGCAATCTCATGGATTTAGTTTCATCCAAGTACCTACAAGGGTTAGATAGCATGCAAGGGTGCAAAAGTATCCAAGACATATAGATAGCATCATGAAAGAAATATCAAGGATTAGTCAAAGACTCATGCCTTGCATGTATACAAATGGAGTTCCTACTCCAAGTTTGAAGCATCAATGATGTTCAATTCACCTCTCAAACGGCAAAAGACTTTCTCATCAAGTGGTTTGGTAAATATATCCGCTAATTGCTTATCGGTGCGAACATGCTTAAGATTAATGTCCCCTTTGGCAACATGGTCTCGAATGAAATGATGACGAACTTCAATATGTTTAGTTCGAGAATGCTCACTAGTGCAGAACCGGGCAATAGCACCAGTTCATAAGGCCCTTTAGTGCCGGTTCCATAACCGACACTAAAGTGTGGGCACTAAAGCCCCCCCCCCCTTTAGTACCGTTCAGCACGAACCGGTGCTAAAGGGCAACCACGTGGCACGAGCCAGCTCTGGGGCTCGAGTTTTAGTACGGTTGGTAACACCAACCGTACTATAAGGTTTGGGGGGTTTTTAGTTTTATGATTTCTTTTTCATTTAATTTTGTGTTTCCATTTTAATTCTTTTTTGTTTGCTGGTATTTTACGATACTACACATTGTACACGTTATATATATATATATATATATATATATATATATATATATATATATATATATATATATATATATATATATATATATATATATATATATATATATATATATATATATATATAGAATTTCTAGTAGAACCAATCATGCATATATATATCATCAATGTCTCACAAACCACCATATTAATTAATTCACACATACACACATGTATAGCTATATACAATTTCTCCTACATACGCATGTTGCCTTCGGAGCCAGTGGCATTAGCCTAATTGGTGCCTTCGGAGCACGATGACAATCGGAAGTGGTTCATGGGGGCGGTAGCGGGTAATAGTATTCTCCCTTCGGAAGAATTTGTAGTACAAGACAGTGTGACTCACTGGAAGTTGTAAGGAAGTAGTATATCTTCATTGTATTTGAGGCGCTTCAAGAACTCTAGCATGTTGTCCTCTACGGCCTTTTCATGATGTGGATTTATTTTCCATGTGTATTCATTAACGGTGTTTGGGTCAATGAACCCAATGCCAAAGCGTCCACCTTTTCTCATTTCATACATCTTCATCCTGCATAATACCACGTAAAAGAATATAGTGAGGATAATTACAGGTAATGATTGATCAAAAGGATCACTAAAGCTAGCTTGAGACTTAAATTACAGAAAGAAATCACTTATGCATAATAGCAATCGGCGATAGATTTGTCGAAAAGGCGTCTGATTGTATAACTGAAACAGTTCGTAATACTCAACGGACGAGCTTTCTCATGGAAGTAATGCTCCTCCTTGACATTCACCATGAGGGACTTCGATTGAAATCTTGGTAATGTTCATGTACCATTGATACAATTCATACATTCTCGTTGGGAGGTTCTTGACCTTGTCCAGCTCGACCAAAGGTTGGCCCGGACATATTTTCGTTTTATTTCATCCTTTGTAAGCACAGGCATGGGCTCGATCTCGAGGAGTTGTCCAACAGTGATGTTGAGAACTTCAGCCTGCATTATATGGTCCTTGGTTATTACCACATTGCCCACCTCGAACGTAAACTGTTTGCCCACAATAATATTGGGCGCACAGATTATCACGTGTTGTTGGCACAACAAGCGAGGGATCGATTGCGCCACTGTTCTCACAGCTGGGGAATGGTTTTCCGCATTTTTGACAGCTGCTTGTTGTTTGCTCGATCCCGAGCTCGCCTCCTTACGAGGCGTGCTCGATTTAACTTCCGATGTGGCGCTCATAGTCTGTGTCAACAGGCTTGGGAGCTGGTGGTTGAGCCATCTGAATGAAGTGGTCAATCGTTTCCTCGTGCACTTTCTCCCTTGGTGGCATTGGCGGTTTCGGTGCAAAATGGGCTTCCACCTCGGCCTTCGATATGGCTGCGTTTTCCTCCTCGGACTTGTCATAAGGCCTCTGCGGAAGAGGCGTGAGGCTTGGACCATATTTATATCGCTTGCCTCCGCCTGTACTTCCTGTACTACCTCGACTCGTACCGCTACGCACCATAGCTGCGGGGTGTCTCTTCTGCGATTGTTGAGGCGGCGGAGACGGCTGACGGGGCTGAGTTGGACGAGGAGGAGTGGCCTGAAGCTGTGCCGGACTTGGAGGAGGAGTGGCCTGAGGTTGTGCCGAACTTGGAGGAGGAGTGGACGTCGACGTTGTGGCGGACTTGGAGGAGGAGGAGTGGCCTGACACTTTGCCGGACTTGGAGGAGGAGTGGCCTGACACTTTGCCGGACTTGGTGGACTTGCAGGAGCGAGAGTCTGCTGACTCGGTAGCGGACTTCGACGAGGAGTCGGCTGACGCGGTGTCGGTGGCCTTTGAAAGATGATGCAATCCTTTTTCCATAGGATGATACGATGTTTGGCCTCTCCAAGAAAGTGCTCGTCGTCACCTCTAGGATGGTCAAGATGTAGCTCTGAATATGGGTCCACCACCTCATCAACCAAGACACGAGCATAGCCCGCTGGAATCGGGTTGCAATGGAAGGTTGCCTCGGGGGGATTTGTAAAAGCAACGGCGTCCGCCACCTTCATGGATATGTTCTTCATTTTGATGTGTAGCTCGCAGTTAGTGTTCTCCGTGATGTTATCCACGGGGTATCTATCCAGCATTGCGTCGTCCGGGGCGGAACCCACGCTGCTTCTCGGCATGGATGGGGCGGTGCTATCCAATGCTGGATCATCCGCTAGCTGCTGCAGCTGCTGAGACCCCCTTTGCTGGGTAAGTGAGTCGATCTGCTCCTGCTGCCGCTGGAATCTGACTGCCAATTCCGCTTGAGTTGCTTCTAGGCCTTGAATGCGTTCATAGTCCCGCTTCCTCTGCTCCTCCTCCATCTTCCTCTTCTTCTCCTCCGCAATCTTCTTTCTCGCACGGGTTCTGTAGTCGGTGTTCCAGTCTGAAAACCCCTCATACCACGGAATAGCGCCCTTGCCTCGTGCTCTTCCCGGGTGTTCATGATTTCCCAGGGCACGCGAAGCTCGTCGTTCTCTCTGCTGGGCTGGAACACCCCGATCGTGCCTCTTCTATTGCAACAAGTAACGATCATCGGCTCCTTCAGACTTGCCTTCGTCGAAACATTGCACGTCTTCGGTCCAACTCCCCCATGCGCATAGAACCAAGTCCACGCACTGGGGGCCAGCTCTTAGTAACCGGAGTGACACCTGCATCCTCCATCTCTTTCTCAGACTTATCCCACTTAGGCATTGCCACCGCGATAGCCACCTAGCCCCAGCTTATGGAACTTATCCTTTTTGGCATTCTTCTTGTTTATTCTCGGCCGTTCCTTAGCTAATTCCGAATCCTTGAATTTCACAAAATCGTCCCAATGAGCACGTTGGTTCTCTAGTGTTCCCTCGAATACTGGAGTCTTCCTTCCTCCCTTGACATACTTTTCCCATTCACGATTCTTGTGGTTCTTGAATGCAACTGCCATCTTCCTAAGAGCAGCGCCCTTGACTTTCTCGCACATCTGCTTCGTGAAATGATCTGGTAGGGTGAAATGTTCCATGAGAGTATCCCAAAGCAGCTCTTTTTGTGGTTTGTCGACAAAACTAACATCCGGACGTGGCTTTGCTGGCTCTCTCCATTCTTGAAGGGAGATCGAGTTGGTCCTTCACAAGAACTCCGACCGACGAACGAACTTGTCCGCAATCTTCTTAGGCGCTAATGGTTCGCCATTAGGTCTGATTGCCTCGATATTGTACTTTACGCCTCCTTCAACTTTTTGTTCGGGCCTCGTTTAGTCCTTTTGCACGAAGATTTGCTCGATCCGGATGGCTGAAAGAACAAAGATCGATTCGTTAATATATCTTCAAGTCATTTAAAACATGTGATGATCACCGGATGCCTCGCTTATATAAATATATATACCTCGCCGGTCTTTGTTGTTTCAAGATCAACATTTTCTTCGTCATCATCATAATCATAGTTCATGACTTCATCAATTCGGTCATCGCGATCGAATATCATATCACCCTCTCCGGTGTTGTTTAGAAATTCGGAGCCGTCATAATCTTCTTCATTCTGATCATCATCTGGCCCGTGAGGATGGCGTATCATATCGAACATGGCATGTTCTCCCTCTCTGTCGATATTGTCCGCCATAGCTTTTATTTAACTAATCCAAAAGAAATATAAAACAATTTAGTATTCAAATTACATCGTCTCGAATAATAGATATAATCTTGAATACATCGTCTCGAATAATAGATATAATCTCGAAAACATCGTCTCGAATAATAGATATAATCTCGAATACATCGTCTCGAATAATAGATATAATCTCGAATACATCGTCTCGAATAATAGATATAATATCGAATACATCACTGGCAAGGTAGCTAATAAAGATCGAATACTACAGAAGAATCTAGGACACTCGTGGTTCCTGCTGCGCGGGCGGTGGACACCCAAAGAGAAGGAACCCTCACAGGATCATAGCTGAAGTGAGATCCTCAAGAAACTGCCGGTATTGAGAACCTGCGCCTCCAACGCAACCATGTAGCGATGGACGTGCTCGTCCTCCTCCCTGACACGGCGACGTACCACCTCCGGCTGGGTCGGCTCCCTCCGCGCCGAAACTGGCCCACGCGAACGCCACCAAACGAGATCAGGGTCGACGACGGGACCCGGGGCCGGGTTCCTCATCAAGCGGCGCGCCCCTCCAGGCAGCACCTCCCAGTGCCAGCCCGGCGGAGCCCAGTCCCGGACATGGGTCAGCCGGACGTCGTCGCGGACGTGTCGACGGCAAGGATGCGGGTCGGGCATCGTCGAGAACAAATACTAGCTATATGCCCGCAAAAAGTAACATTTTTTTAATGATTGGATTTTGATAACTAAAATTTCTAACATTTCTATATAACTAACATTTCTATAACATTTCTAACAATGCTATATATAACTAACATTTCTATAACATTTCTAATATTTCTATAACTAAAAAACAGAAAAAAATTATAAAATTTCTATATATATAACTAACATTTTTATAACTATTTCTATAACTAAAAAGCAGAAAAATTTCTAACAATTACAACTTTTTTATAACTATTTCTATAACTAAAAAACAGAAAAATTTCTAACAATTCTAACATTTCTAACTATTCTAACAATTCTAACATTTCTAACTATTCTAACAATTCTAACATTTCTAACTATTTCTGAAAAACAGAAAAATTTCTAACAATTTCTAAAAAACAGAAAAATTTCTAACTATTTGTATAACTAAAAAACAAAAAATGTATGTGTGTGTGTGTGTGTGCGCGCTCAGGAGTAGGCGAGGGACGACGGGCGGGCGGGGGCAAGGCGACGGGCGGCGAGGCGCGGCGATGACGGGATGACGACAGGACAGGGACGGGGGCGACGACGGCACGGGACGGACGGGACGGGCAGGCGGCGAGACGACGACGGGGGACATCTGGCGGCGCCGACGACGGGACGGGACGACGCGGGACGGGCGGCGGTGACAACGGGACGACGGGGACGGGGCGGCGACGGGGCGGCGACGAGGGATGGAGACGTACGGGGGCGGCGGGCGGCGGTGCAGAGGAGAAGAAGCCAGATGAGAAACTGAAATTTTCGTAAGTGTTGTTTATATAGGAGGGGTTTTAGTACGGTTTGTGCCACCAACCGGTACTAAAGGCCAGTTTTGGCCAGCCCAAGCGGCGGAAGCGACCCCTTTAGTACCGGTGGTGGCACAAACCGGTACTAAAGCCCCCCTTTAGTACCGGTTTGTGCCACGACCGGTACTAAAGGGCGTCTTATTAGCGCAAGTGGTGATCTTGGCAAGTTTAGTCCCACCTCGCTAGCCGAGGGGCGATCGACCTGGTTTATAAACCCCGTGCGGTCGCTCTCTCGAGCTCCTCTCCAAAGAAGGCCTCACTGGGCCTACATGTTCTTTGTTGCCATGTGGGCCCACTTGGCCTTTTATGGCCTGCATCTGGCCCAACAACAGGTTGGGTTTCTAGTCGATGCAGGCCGCTCCGCCTAGTAGGCGGGCTTTTTTTTGCTTTATTTATTTTTGTGTTGTTTTTTTGTGTATTTAGAGTTTCTTTGTGAATATTTTTGCTTTAGGTACAAAAATTACAAACTTTCTGTTAGTGCCCGTAGTTTTCAAATTTGAATAGTTTAAATTTGGAATTATTTGAAATTAGTGTGAATCACTAGTTTGTGAATAACTTAACTTTAAAAATCAGTAAAGGCATGAAAGAATTTGTTTGCACTTAAAATTTCTCTGCGTTTCAAATGCCAAAACACATAACTACCCTAACTATTACAGAGATTCCCCTCGGGTGTGAAACATGAGAAGAAAGTGATGATAGTGAAGCCGATCACATCACAGATCTTTGGGTGTGAAACTTTTCTTCAGCGTGTGTCCCTTTGCGCCGTAACCATGGAAAATATTCATCATTTAACGGGATGCTCGGGTCAATATTCACTGTGAATGGAGCAATTTCATCAAACTTTTCATAATCTTCCGACTTGTCTGTCTTGTCATCCACTCCCACGATGTTTCTCTTCCCGAGAAAGAACTATGTGCCGCTTTGGCTCATCGTACGATGCATTCGCTTCCTTATCTTTTCTTTTACGTGAATGGAGCAATTTCATCAAACTTTTCATAATCTTCCGACTTGTCTGTCTTGTCATCCACTCCCACGATGTTTCTCTTCCCGTAAAGAACTATGTGCCGCTTTGGCTCATCGACGATGCATTCGCTTCCTTATCTTTTCTTTTCTTGGCTTGGTAGACATGTCCTTCACATAGAAAACCTGTGCCACATCATTGGCTAGGACGAATGGTTCGCTCGCATACGCAAGATTGTTGAGATCCTTGTTGTCATTCCGCATGCGGGTCTTCCGTTACCCGCCTCGTGTCATATTGACCCATTTGCACGAAACAAAGGGATCTTTAAACCACGCCGATAGTCAAGTTCCCATATGTCCTGTATATAACCATAATATGTTTCCTTTCCGTCTTGGTTTACGCATCAAAGCGGACACCACTGTTTTGGTTGGTGCTCTTCTTATCTAGGGCGATCGTGTAAAATGTATTACCATTTATCTCGCCCTTTGAAAGTCATTATATTCAAGATGGTAGCGGGACAGCAAATACAGGTCATCTTCAATAGAGGTGTCATGCATGGTACGTGTTCCGCAACCAGTGGCGAAACTCCTGGTTTGTTCACGTGTAATCCGGTCATCGATCGCTCCGGTGTTTGGAGCGTAGCAAATTCTTGTGTTCATCCATATACGGAGCCACCAAGGCGGAATTCTATAGAACTGTGTAGTGTGCTTCGGTGAGAGAATGTCCGTCCATACATATTATTTGTTCCCCTCCTAGCGTGCCTTTTCCATCGATCTGCCCTTATGCATGAGTTAGGAACACCAATCGGCTTAAGGTCAGGAATAAAGTCAATACAAAACTCAATGACCTCCTCATTTTGATGGCCCTTGGAGATGCTTCCTTCGGCCTAGCACGGTTATGAACATATTTCTTTAAGACTCCATGAACCTCTCAAAGGGGAACATATTATGTAGAAATACAGGACCCAAAACGTTAATCTCTTCAAGATAGGTGAACTAGGACGTGCGTCATGATGTTGAAGAAGGATGGTGGGAACACCAACTCGAAACTGACAAGACATTGCACCAAATCATTACAGTAACCTTGGTATGATTTCTGGATCGATTACCTTCCGAGAGATTGCATTGAGAAATGCACATAGCTTCACAATGGCTAATCGAACGTTTTCGGTAGAAGCCCCTCAATGCAACCGGAAGCAGTTGCGTCATAATCACGTGGCAGTCATGAGACTTTAGGTTCGGAACTTTTCTCTGCCATGTTTATTATTCCCTTTATATTCGACGGTAGCCGACGGTACCTTAATATCGAGCAGGCATTCAAAGAAGATTTCCTTCTCTTCTTTGGTAAGAGCGTAGCTTGCATGACCACGATGTATGCCGTCTTCTCCGTGCATACGTTGCTGGTCCTCCGTGCCTCGGTGTATCTTTTGTCTTCCCATACACGCCCAAGATGCCAAGCAGGGTCACGCAAAGATTCTTCGTCACGTGCATCACGTCGATTGCGGAGCGGACCTCTAGGTCTTTCCAATTTGGCAGGTCCAAAATATAGATTTCTTCTTCCACATGGGTGCGATCCGTCGGCGTCCTTCGAACAGGTTGTCCGCCAGACCCTTTCCAAATATCACCTTCAAATCCTTGACCATATCATGTACATCAGCACAAAGATGGTGGCGAGGCTTCGTCCGTGATCCGCCTCACCTTTGAAATGCTTGCCTTTCTTTCTTACGGATGCTGCTCGGAAGAAATCGGCGATTTCCAGTACACATTCTTCTTACAACTATTCAAATATATAATGTCGGTATCATCCAAACAGTGCGTGCATCCGCGGTATCCCTTGTTTGTCTGTCACGAAGGTTTCTTGAGCAGGCCAATCATTGATGGTCACGAACAGCAACGCCTTTAGGTCAAATTCTTCCCCATGTGCTGATCCCACGACGTACACCTGTTCCATTCCACAGTTGTAAGAGTTCTTCAACTAATGGCCTTAGGTACACATCAATGTCGTTGCGGGTTGCTTAGGGCCTTGGATGAGCACGGCATCATAATGAACTTCCGCTTCATGCACAACCAAGGAGGAAGGTTATACAAACATAGAGTCACAGTGCCAGCTGCTATGGTTGCTGCTCTGCTCCCCAAAAGGATTAATGCCATCTGCGCTTAGACCAAACCATACGCTCCTTGCGTCATCTGCAAACTCCTTCCCGTACTTTCTTTCGATTTTTCTCCACTGCGACCCGTCGTGGTACTCTCAACTTTCCGTCTTTCTTACGGTCTTCTTCGTGCCATCGCACGCTTTGGCATGCTCTTTGTTTTGGAACAACGTTTCAACCGTGGTATTATAGGAGAATACCACATCACCTTGGCAGGAATCTTCTTCTGGGCGCCGCCCTCGACATCACCACGGTCATCGCGGCTGATCTTATAGCGCAATGCACCACATACCGGCAAGCGCTCAAATCCTCATACTCACCGCGGTAGAGGATGCAATCATTAGGGCATGCATGTATCTTCGCACCTCTAACCCTAGAGGGCGACAACCTTCTTTGCTTCAGACGTACTCTCGGGCAATTCGTTGTCCTTTGGAAGCATATCCTTTATCATTACCAGCAACTTTCCAAATCCCTTGTCGATACACCATTCTCTCGCCTTCCATTGCAGTAATTCCATGTGGTGCCCAGCTTTTTCTTGTCACCCACGCAATCGGGTACAATATTTTTTGTGATCCTCTAACATGCGCTGCAACTTCTTCTTCTCCAAATCACTTGCTAGTTTCTCTTTGCATCGGCAATGGCCCGACCTAGATCATCAACGGCTCATCGATGCCTCTTCTTTAGCTTCTTCCCACATTGCCGGCTCAGCTTCTTCCCGCATTACCGGCTCAGCTTCTTCCCCATTGTTGTATCATCGTATTCAGGGAACCCATGGCAGGATAGTTGTCGCCGTCCTCTTCTTCTTCATTGTCTTCCATCATAACCCCTCTTTCTCCGTGCTTGGTCCAAACATTATAGTGGGGCATGAAACCGACTCAAACAGTGGACGTGAATGGTTCTTGACGAGAGTAATTGTGACCATTCTTACAGCCAGCACATGGACAAGGCATAAAACCATCCGCCCGCTTGTTTGCCTCAGCCGCAAGCGTAAAAGTATGCACGCCCTCAACGAATCGGGAGAGCATCGGTCATCGTACATCCATTGCGGCTCATCTTCATTACACAACATCGAATAGACCAAATTAATACAAGTTCATACATAAAGTTCATACAACACTTAAATGCAACAAACAAATAACTCTCTAGCTAAAGCATTTAAATGCAACAACAAATGCGATCAAGATCGCAACTAAGGTAACAATTGATCCAACAGCATAATGATACCAAGCCTCACTATCGATGGCATATTTTCTAATCTTTCTAATCTTCAAGCGCATTTTCTCCATCTTGATCTTGTGATCATCGATTTACATCGGCAACATGCAACTCCAATTCCATCTTCTCCCCCTCAATTCTTTTCAATTTTTCTTTCAAGTACTCGTTTTCTCTTTCAACTAAATTTAACCTCTCGACAATAGGGTCGGTTGGAATTTCCGGTTCACATACCTCCTAGAAAAAATTTCTATGTCAACTTTATGGGCATAATTTTTCATAAACACGAAATGCAACTAGTTTTAAAAGAGAATATATGTACCACATCCGAATCATAACAAGGACGAGGGCCGACGGGGACGGATATCAAAACCATGGCACTATATGTATAACAAACAACGTACGGGTAAGATAATTATACGAGTAACTATATATCCAAATCACACAAACATCAATTTTTATATAAAATTTCATGAACAAGAGGCTCACCACAAGGTGGTGCCGGCTGACGAGACGGTGCAAGGGCTATCGACAGTGGTTACGACGGAGATTTAGAAGGCACTAAGTAAACCACACCTACATATGCAAACTAAGTGTTATTTTTGACCTCAAATTGCATATAAATCAAATACTAGCACATATATATATATATATATCCTCCCAAATTACTAAACTCACAAATTAATCACTATATAAAGCATTGCAAGAGCTAATCTAGCAATGCGAGATGAAAGGACAAAGTTGCTAACCTTTGTGATCATTTGAATGGACGGGGGCCTTCAAATCTTGACAAATTTTGGGCAAAATGTGTGATGAGTTCGAGAGGAAGAGGGGAAGAACAGAGAGGAGAGGGGAAAGGGGAAGAACAGAGTGAGCTCGGGTGGACGAAGGGTTTATGTAGGAAGACCTTTAGTACCGGTTCGTGCCAAGAACCGGTACTAAAGGGAACTGGAAGGGCCCCAGTCGACAACATCCTGCCACCACTCATTAGTACCGGTTCGTGGCACGAACCGGTGCTAAAGGTTCGCCACGAACCGGTACTAACGAAAGCGGCCCGGCTAGCCGTTGGAACCGACACTAATGTATACATTAGTGCCGGCTCAAATTCAAACCAGCACTAATGTGCTTCACGTTTGACCCTTTTTCTACAAGTGGTTGCACGAGATTGTGAGCAATCTTAATAGCACTTTCATTGTCACACAGCAATGGAACATGTTTCACATATATCCTATAATCTGTAAGAGTTTGGGTCATCCAAAGTAATTGAGCACAACATGAACCCGCGGCCATGTATTCCGCTTCGGCGGTGGATAATGATACCGAGTTTTGTTTCTTGGAGGACCAAGACACAAGAGATCTACCAAGAAATTGACAAGTACCCAAAGTGGACTTTCTATCAACCTTGTCTCCGGCATAGTCCGAATCGGAGTAGCCAACAAGATCAAAGGAAGACCTCTTAGGATACCAAATGCCAAAATTTGGTGTATGTATTAAGTATCTCACTATCCTTTTCACTGCCTTAAGATGACATTCTTTAGGTGCCGCTTGATGTCGTGCACACATGCACACACTTAGCATAATATCGGGACGAGAGGCACATAGATACAACAATGAACCAATCATAGAGCGGTAAACTTTTTGATCAACCGGTTCACCATCTTTGGTCAAATCAAGATGTTCACTAGTAGGCATGGGTGTAGTCATGCCTTTGCATTCTTGCATATTGAACTTCTTGGATAAGTCCTTGGTGTACTTTGTTTGAGAGACAAAGGTACCTTCCTTAGTTTGCTTGATTTGCAAACTGAGAAAGAATTTGAATTCACTCATCATAGACATCTCAAACTTCTCCGACATTAGCTTTCCAAACTTCTCACTAAAATGAGGGTCAGTTGAACCAAATATAATATCATCAACATAAATGTGGCACACAAATAGCTCTCCATTGACCCTTTTAGTCAAAAGGGTAGAATCAATTTTACCAATTTCAGAGCCTTTTTCAATAAGGAACTTGGTCAAGCATTTATACCACGCTCTAGGAGCTTGTTTAAGACCACAAAGGGCTTTGTGAAGTTTGTAGACATGATTAGGTTTCTTAGGATTGACAAAACCGGGAGGTTGCTTAACATAAACTTCCACCTCAATTTCACCATTTAGAAAAGCACTTTTAATGTCCATTTGGTACAAGGTGATATCATGATGATTAGCATAAGCAAGTAAGATGCGAATGGACTCGAGTCTAGCAACGGGAGCATATGTCTCACCATAGTCCATACCTTCGACTTGAGTGTAGCCTTGGGTGACTAGGAGTGCTTTGTTGCGGACGACTTGACCATCTTCATCTTGCTTGTTGCGAAACCCCCATTTGGTACCAATAATGTTGTGGTTGTTGTCGGGCTTCTCGACCAATGTCCATACTCGATTTCTCTCAAAGTTGTGTAGCTCTTCATGCATGGCGTTAATCCAATCTGGATCTTCCAATGCTTCTTCAACCTTCATAGGTTCAATGCTAGAGATGAATCAGTAATGCTCACAAAAGTTAGCTAAACGAGTTTTAGAGCGAGTGATTCTCCCGGTTTGAATATCATTGTAGATTTTCTCGACGGGATGATCTTTGGCGATTCTTGCTCGAACTCGTGGGAGCTTTGGCTTGGCTCAGGGTGGAACATATTCTTCATCTTGTTCTTCTTCTTGGACTTCTTCATTGTTGATGTTGTCATTCTCTTGTCGTGGTGGAGAAGGAGGTTGTTGATGTTCATCTTGATGTGCTTCCTCGTTTTCTTCGTCTTGGTATGTCCCACTTGTGGATGCTTCCGTATCAATTCTTGGTTCACCTTGTCGTGAGGTAGAAGCTTCCACTTGGATGGACGAGGTACTCTCCTTCACCTCCGTTGGACGAATCTTGCCAATAGACAAGTCTTGGATTGCTTCTGAAGGGTCATTATCCCCTACATCAATTGGCAATTGCTCTAATTGCGAGCCGTTAGATTCATCAAACTTCACATCAACTGTCTCTTCAACCTTTCGGGTGAAATTGTTGTAGACACGGTAAGTGTGAGAGTTTGAGCCATAACCAAGTAGGAAACCTTCATGAGATTTAGGAGCAAATTTAGAACGACGATGCTTATCAAGAATGTAGCACTTGGAGCCAAATACTCGAAAGTATCCAACTTGGGGTTTGTTACCAGTGAGGAGCTCGTATGCCGCCTTGCCGAGTAGCTTGTGAAGATACAAGCGATTTGTTGCATGACAAGCTGTCTCAACCGCTTCCGCCCAAAAGTGTTTTGGAGTGTTGTACTCATCAAGCATCGTTCTTGCCATCTCAATAAGAGTCCAGTTCTTCCTCTCAACGACTCCATTTTGTTGAGGTGTGTACGTAGCCGAGAACTCATGTGAAATCCCCTTTTCGTCAAGAAAGGTATCCACATTTGCGTTCTTGAACTTCGTTCCGTTGTCGCTCCGAACCTTCTTGATCTTCACGTCAAATTGATTTTGGGCCTTCCTAGCGAAATTTTTGAAGATCTTTTGGACCTGCGATTTGTCATCAAGAAAGAACACCTACGTAAATCTTGAAAAATCATCAACTATGACTAGTCCAAACGAGTTACCACTGAGACTCTTGTAGGCATTTGGACCAAAGAGATCCATGTGAAGTAGCTCGAGTGGTCTTCTCGTTGTCATGATGTTCTTCGCGCGATGACTTCCTCCAACTTGTTTCCCTGCCTGACAAGCACTACAAAGTCTATCCTTGTCAAATATGACATCTTTTACTCCAAGGATATGATCCACCTTTAATAAGCTTATCAAGATTTCGCATACCCACATGACCTAGCCTTCTATGCCACAACCAACCCTTAGAAGATTTAGCAATTAAGCAAGTTCTAGGTTGAGCCTTTTTAATGAAATCAACAATGTAAAGATCACCTCTACGTATACCGGTAAAGACCATTTTACGGTTGTCTCTACGAAACACTTGGCAATCTATTTCAGTGAATAGGACATTCAAACCGAAATCAGCAAGTCTAGAAACTGAAAGTAAATTGTACCCAAGAGATTCAACGAGCATGACATTTGTATGGAGCTATCATGTGAGATGGCCACCTTACCGAGGTCAACCACCTTACCCTTTGAGTTATCACCAAAAGTGACATATTTTCGAGGGCCGTCGTTTTCAGCAAGCTCACGGAATATATCTTTATCTCCGGTCATATGATCAGTACATCCACTATCAAGGACCAATTCCTTTCCTCCGGCCATGTAGCCGTGAAGGTTTGCCATAAGACCAAAGTGTCTCATCGCATCATCAAGATCATAGTCACTATCATCATCCTCATCATAGTATCCATGTTCAACATCATCTTGTGATTGATCAATTCCTAGAGAGGGTAATTCATTAGACAAATGATCATTTGTATGATTATCTTTATGAATTCTAATAGCTCCGGAAATAATATTGATAATGATCCCAACATCTCCTATGGCACGCATGAGATTGGTAAGCTCAAATAAACAATCACCAAAGCTAGGATCATTTGAATTCATTTTACTCAAGGCAATAGACTTATGAAGAATTTCGTCTAAATTTCTCAAGGAATAATCTGGAAATCGTTCCTCAAGAAATCTCCATATAGTATAGGCACAATCAAGAGTAGGCAAACTAGCAATCAAATTTTTGGGCAATCCTCTTATGATAAGATTGATAGTTCTAAGATTGTGAATCATGTCAAGATCCTCTTCGGGTGTGGGATGCAAAGGATCAATATGAGGTGCACAAGGGCTAGTAATGTACTTGTTCAAATGATATTCATTGAAAATATCAAGCATTTCAGTTTTCCACTCATGAAAATATTATCCATCAAGAATAGGCACTCTACGTCTAAGACTCCCCAAACTAGACACATCCATCTTCCTCCAAAGGTGTTTAAACCAAGGCAATGGAGACCAATGCTCTGATACCAATTGAAAGGATCGAGAAGAGGTGTCTAGAGGGGGGTGAATAGACTCTAATCAAGAAAAGTTGCAGTTTTCATTTCCTTTAATTGATGTGGAGTTGGAGTGTGCAAACGCAATTTGGAGACACGGAGATTTTTTATCCGTGGTTGGAGTGTGCGAACAAAGAGTATATGAGCAGCGAAAAGTAAAGCATTGAAGTTGCAAGAATGTAAAGAGATGGGATTGGAGTGTGCAAACGCAATTTGGAGACACGGAGATTTTTTATCCGTGGTTCCGATAGGTGGTGCTATCGTACATCCACGTTGATGGAGACTTCAACCCACGAAGGGTAACGGTTGCGCGAGTCCACGGAGGGCTCCACCCACGAAGGGTCCACGAAGAAGCAGCCTTGTCTATCCCACCCTGGCCTTCGCCCATGAAGGACTTGCCTCACTAGGGTAGATCTTCACGAAGTACGTGATCTCCTTGCCCTTACAAACTCCTTGGTTCAACTCCACAATCTTGTCGGGGGCTCCCAATTGACACCTAGCCAATCTAGGAGACACCACTCTCCAAGAAGTAACAAATGGTGTGTTGATGATGAACTCCTTGCTCTTGTGCTTGAAATGATAGTCTCCCCAACACTCAACTCTCTCTCATAGGATTGGATTTGGTAGAAATAAGATTTGAGTGGAAACTAGTGCTCTCCACAGAAATCATTCCCTTGATCCTGTCACAACCACTTTACAAGAAATAGAGGCCAATCAAACTGATAAGCAAGCATGCCAAATGGTATTGATGAAACTAGCGCTTGAATCACTAGGAGACGCGCGGAACATGCTACTATAGTACTTACTTTCGGGTGTCTAAATTGCAGCTTCTTCGGCAGTCCCGGAGCTTTTTTTGTGAGTTTTCTCCAAACCCTGCCAGACAAAGAAAACAATTAATTGATATCAGGAAATGAACAAAGTTGCTGATATGGTGGATAATGTTTGATTTAACTTACTTCTCGAGGATTTGAGTCATGTCCGCATACTCCTGGGGATCTTTTCGTCTCGAGTCTAAGACGGTTACTAGTCCCTGCTCAAGCTTAATCTCTAGGAGAATATAGTGGAAACTACGCACGCATGCATAACTCATCAATTACATAACTATAACCTGGACTAATATATAAGGGAAACCGAATATGCACAAGACAGTAACACTCACTTGAAGTTGTAAGGAAAGAGTATTATATCTTTATTTTCATTTATTACCAATGATCGTAGCAAGTTGGCCTCGGTATCTTTGGCATGATATTTAACCTCAGTTGCATCTATGAGATTTGTGTTAATGAACCCAATATCACCGACTTGTCTTTTCTTCAATTCGGCGATCTTCAATCTGCATAATATAGTGAGGATAATTATAAATACATGCAATGAAAGAGCTGACCTATATAGAGAGACTTAATGACAGAAGTAGTAGTACTTACAGACAGTAGCAGGTGACCGTTAATTTATCGAGGGCCCTTTGATTGAAAAACTGGAAGAACTCCTCAAATGGAACATTCAACAGTTCAATTCCAACGAGGTCATGCTCCTCTCTAACTCTCAGCGTCAAAGTATTCCTCCCCCCAGACTCTCTGCAGGTTTTCATGTACCAATCATGCAATCTTCGCATCATCGTTGTTAGAGATCTTTCATCTTTGACGAGAGGCTTCCCGTACTTGTATCTGTGTACCACCTCCAAGATATCATAATGTACATCGTCGGGCAGGTAATCTCCAAGATTGCTATAACCGGGCACCATCCTCGGATCATTAGCGACGATGTCGCTAGACACCTTGAGCGGGGGGCACGATTGGTTCGCTTGTTTGCCGAGCTGGGCAATTTTTCCCCAGCTCGTCATTCTTTTATCCTTTGGTCACTGACAGTACTTCCCGACCGCTCCGCTTCGACAAATGTCTTTCCAATAATGCGCTCATAGTTGCCTTTCGGCGGAGACTTTGGTGGTTTTGTCAAGGCAGCCAGAGTGCGCTTTGCTTTCACCGCATCTACCTTCTCCGCCAGAGGTGGATGTCTCTTTGCTTTCAACCCTTCAAAAGAAGTCCTTCACTTCGGTCCGCACAATCTTCTTGTTTTCTTCCACGATCATCTCGTACGGTAACTTTTCTAGAGGCTTGAGAGGTGGACCGTATATGTATTGCCTCCCGCCTCTGGCTGTACTGCTAGACGCTGGAGCAGACGGAGCGGCTGCGGCTGTCTTCTTTCATGCTTTCTTACAAGGCGGAGGAGAAGGACTACGACGCGCCGGAGCAGTCGGGGCGGCGGCGGGTCTCTTCCGCCCTTGCTGGCGAGGCGGAGAAGGAGGAGGTTGGTAGCTGCTCGGGCGCGCTGGCGCAGGCGGAGAAGGAGGCTGAGTGCCGCCACGCGTCGGAGAAGGAGGCCGAGTGCCCTGATCGTCACTCCCCGGAGGAGGAGGCAGTGGAGGAGACAGAGTGCCCTGACTCGCCGGAGGAGGAGGCGGAGGCGTCTAGTTCGGAAGGTTGATGAGCTCCTTCCGCCATAGGCATGGAGTCTTCAGAGCAGAACCCAGCCTAGTCTCCCCTTCACCGGTAGGGTGGTTAAGCTGGAGGTCCTCAAATCCCTCCGTTATTTCGTCCACCGTCACCCTAGCATATCCTTCTGGAATCGGACGACAGTGAAAAGTTGCACCGGGTTCAGGAGGTCGAACAGAGCCGACAGCCGCCTTGACTTTGAAGTTCTTCCATTGCGTCATAAGGTGGCAATGTTGAGACTCTGTGATAGCATCCACGGGGTAGCTGGCAGGAGCCGTCAAGACATGCTCCGACTGAAGCAGCTCGGTGGAAGCCACACTGCTTCTCCGCTGAGATGGCGGGGTAGCTTCGGGGGAAGCTTCGGCAGGTCGTTTGCTATGATTTGCTTCTCGTTCCCCTTGCATGCAGCGCCTGCAGTTGTGTCTGCTGCACTTTTTTCCTCCTCTCCTGGCATTTGTAACCGCCTACGTCCGGAAAACCAGCCTTCCACGGAACGGAGCATGGTGTGCCTCGTGTCCGTCCAGGGTGCTCAGGATTCCCGAGGGTCATTATGAGCTCGTCGTTCTCTCTTTCTGGAATGAACGTCCCTTGCTGCGCTGCATCGATATAGTGCTGAAGCCTCTTGACTGGTATTTTCATTTGCTCGTCCGTCCAAAGGCACTTCCCGATCTGAGTGTCAAGGTTCCGCCAACCCGTAAGAACCAAGTACGCAACGGTGCGGCCGTTCATTGTCTCGGTTCGATCCCTTTATCAAGCAGATCATTCTCAGCCTTGGCCCACTTAGGACGGGCTTTGAGGTAGCCACCTGACCCCGTGCGATGGTGAAGCTTCTTCTTCGCAGCATTTTTCTTGTTTGTCGCCGACATCTTCTTACTCTTTTCTGATGTCTCGTGGGCCACAAATGCGGGCCAGTGATCTCTGATCTTCTCATATTTGCCGATGAATTCTGGTGTCTCTTCTTTGTCGACAAACCTTTTCAGCTCATTCTTCCACCTCCTGAATAGGTCTGCCATCTTCTTAAGAGCAAAAGACTTGATTAATTGCTCTTTAGCTGGCTTCTCCGGATCCTCCTCTGGCGGTAGGGTGAAATTTTACTTCAGCTCAGTCCAAAGATCATCTTTCTGCATATCATTGACATAAGACACCTCAGGGTCTTTGTTCTTAGGCTTATACCATTGGTGGATGCTGATCGGGATCTTGTCCCTAACAAGAACCCGCACTGAGTAGCAAATGCATCTTTTGTCCGGATGGGTTCAATCGGTTGGCCGTCACGCGCGATTGCTGTGATCACAAACCTTTCATCCGAGCGCAACTTTTTCTTCGGGCCTCATCTCTTTACCGAAGTTGTGCTCGATCCGGAGGGCTAGAAAAAAGAAGAAAGACGAGAGTTAATTAATATGTATACATACCAAAACAATGAATGCATCAATTAGCTAGTCAGTACACAGATTAACTATATATATATATATATATATATATATATATATATATATATATATATATATATATATATATATATATATATATATATACCTGGCCGGACTCGGTTCGGTCACCGGAGCCATCATCACGATCTCCTTCTTGCACCGTCATTGGGTCACCGGAGCCGTCCTCACGGTCTCCTTCTTGCACCGACATTGGGTCAAAGGAGCCATCATAATCATAGCCTGCTTCTTCACCCTGTCCTTCCAGACCATCAGTGTTGTTGAGAAACGAGAAGACGGCATCACTTCCTTATGCGATTATGTCCCCCAACACCGCTTCTGTTGCTTCGTCTCGGGGGGTGTCCATAGTTTCTACAAATATTTACAACATGGAAATTATTATTCAAACATGACAGATGGATTAGTGGCAAACGTAGAACTAGCTAGCTAATCACAGTAAGGAATCATATTAATTAGTGGCCTCGACGCTGCTTCTCTAGGGTTTGGGGTGGCCTCGACAACGCTTAAGGGTTTGGGGTGGCCTCGAGAGAGTTTGTCGGGTAGGGGCGCGGCGGGAGGGGGTAGGAGACCGACATCATTTTTTTCTAGGGTTTGGGTGTCCTCGAGAGTTTTGGTCGGCGAGAGGGTCGGGGTGCTCAGCTGTATAAGTTATCACAGTCGAGAAGGGTATATATATCGACCGCCCTCATGTCGGGTTATCCGGGAGGGGTAATATCGGCAATGACGATATACATACGGGAAATAATGTTATCGGGGAGGGTATATCGACCCCCCCCCCACGTGTTGAAGTTATCGGGGAGGGGGTTATATCGACAACGAACGACATACGTACATGGGAAAATAATATTATCGGGGAGGGGGTTATATTGACCCCAGCGTGTTGAAGTTATCGGGAGGGGTATATCAACGACGACAGACCCGATAAAACATAAGAAAACGAAGAAGAAATAAAAAGAGGAGAAGAAGAAAGGAATAGAGGAGAAGATCGAAGAAAAAAAAGAAGAAAAAAAAGAGGAGAAGAAGAAAGGAATAGAGTTCTGTAGAACTGTGTAGTGTGCTTGAGACCAAGAATGCCCGTCCCTGCATATTATTGAGTCCGCTCCTAGCGTGCCTTTTCCAGTCATTCTCCCCTCATACCACGATTTAGGGAGACCTATCTTCTTAAGGCTAGGAATGAAGTCAACACAAAACCCAATGACATCCTCTGTTTGATGGCCCATGGAGATGCTTCCTTCTGGCCTAGCGTGGTTACGGACATATTTCTTTAGGACTCCCATGAACCTCTCAAAGGGGAACATATTGTGTAGAAATACGGGCCCCAGAATGACAATCTCGTCGACTAGATGAACTAGGACGTGCGTCATGACATTGAAGAAGGATGGTGGGAACACCAGCTCGAAACTTACAAGACATTGCGCCACATCACTCCTTAGCCTTGGTACGATTTCTGGATCGATCACCTTCTGAGAGATTGCATTGAGGAATGCACATAGCTTCACAATGGCTAATCGGACGTTTTCCGGTAAAAGCCCCCTCAATGCAACCGGGAAGCAGTTGCGTCATAATCACGTGGCAGTCGTGAGACTTTAGGTTCTGGAACTTTTTCTCTGGCACATTTATTATTCCCTTTATATTCGACGAGGAGCCAGTCGGGACCTTCATACTGAGCAGGCATTCAAATAAGATTTCTTTCTCTTCTTTCATAAGAGTGTAGCTAGCAGGACTTCATACTGCTTCGGAGGCATGCCGTCTTTTTCGTGCAAACGTTGCAGGTCCTCCCGTGCCTCAGGCGTATCTTTTGTCTTCCCATACACGCCCAAGAAGCCTAGCAGGTTCACGCAAAGGTTCTTCGTCACGTGCATCACGTCGGTTGCAGAGCGGACCTCTAGGTCTTTCCAGTAGGGTAGGTCCCAAAATATAGATTTCTTCTTCCATATGGGTGCGTGTCCCTCAGCGTCATTCAGAACAGCTAGTCCGCCGGGACCCTTTCCAAAGATTACGTGTAAATCATTGACCATAGCAAGTACGTGATGACCGGTACGCATGGTGGGCTTCTTCCGGTGATCTGCCTCGCCTTTGAAATGCTTGCCTTTCTTTCGACATTGATGGTTGGTTGGAAGAAATCGGCGATGGCCCAGGTACACATTCTTCCTGCATTTGTCCAGGTATATACTTTCAATTTCATCTAAACAGTGCGTGCATGCGTGGTATCCCTTGTTTGTCTGTCCTGAAAGGTTACTGAGAGCGGGCCAATCGTTGATGGTCACGAACAGCAACGCCTTTAGGTTAAATTCCTCCTATCTGTGCTCATCCCACGTACGTACACCATTTCCATTCCACAGCTGTAAAAGTTCTTCAACTAATGGCCTTAGGTACACATCAATGTCGTTGCCGGGTTGCTTAGGGCCTTGGATGAGAACTGGCATCATAATGAACTTCCGCTTCATGCACATCCAAGGAGGAAGGTTATATATACATAGTCACGGGCCAGGTGCTGTGATTGCTGCTCTGCTCCCTGAAAGGATTAATGCCATCCGCGCTTAAAGCAAACCATATGTTCCTTGGGTCACTTGCAAACTCAACCCGGTAATTTATCTCAATTTTTCTCCACTGCGACCCGTCAGTGGGTGCTCTCAACTTCCCGTCTTTCTTACGGTCCTCACTGTGCCATCGCATCAACTTGGCATGGTCTCCCGTTTCTGAACAGACGTTTCAACCGTGGTATTATAGGAGCATACCACATCACCTTCGCAGAACCCTCTTCACGGGGCTCGCCGTCAACATCACGGGGCCATCTCGTCGATCTTATACCGCAATGCACCGCATACGGGCATGCGTTCAGATCCTTGTACGCACCATGTAGAGGATGCAGATCATTAGGACATGCATGTATCTTCGCACCTCCAATCCTAGAGGGCATACGACCTTCTTTGTTGCGTATGTCTTGTCGGGCAATTCGTTATCCTTTGGAAGCTTCTTCTTCAATATTTTCATAGCTTCCCAAATCCTTTGTCAAGCACAGCATTCTCGCCTTCCTTCGCAGCAATTCGAGACGGTACCGAGCTTTGTGTTGCCATCTTCGCAATTGGGGTACAACCCTTTTTTGTGATCCTCTAACATGCAATCGAACTTCAGCTTCTCCTTTTGACTTTCGCATTGAGTCCTTGCATCGACAATGACCCGGCGGAGATCATCATCATCGGGCACATCGTCTGGTTCCTCTTGATCTTCAGCAACTTCACCCGTTGCAACATCATTGGGCACATCGTCTGGTTCCTCTTGATCTTCAGCAGCTTCCCCCGTTGCAGCATCACCGTATTCAGGGGGCACATAGTTGTCATCGTCCTCTTCTTCTTCGTCGTCTTCCATCATAACCCCTATTTCTCCATGCTTCGTCCAAACATTATAGTGTGGCATGAAACCCTTGTAAAGCAGGTGGGTGTGAAGGATTTTTCGGTCAGAGTAAGACTTCATATTCCCACATTTAGGGCATGGACAACACATAAAACCATTCTGCTTGTTTGCCTCAGCCACTTCGAGAAAATGATGTACGCCCTTAATGTACTCGGAGGTGTGTCTGTCACCGTACATCCATTGCCGGTTCATCTGCGTGCATTATATATAATTAAGTGTGTCAAAAACCATTACAGAACATCATGAATAGATAATTAAGTGACCAAATTAATATAAGTTCATCATCACATTAAAACCAAAGTACATACATAGTTCTCATCTAACAACATATAGCTCTTCAGAGCATCTAATTAATTAAACCATACATTGAAACTATATAAAACATTTCAATGCGAAAACAAATGCGATCATAATCGCAACCAAGGTAACAATTGATCCAACGGCATAATGATACCAAGCCTCGATATGAATGGCATATTTTCTAATCTTTCTAATCTTCAAGCGCATTGCATCCATCTTGATCTTGTGATCATCGACGACATCCGCAACATGCAACTCCAATATCATCTTCTCCACCTCAATTTTTTTTATTTTTTCTTTCAAGAAATTGTTTTTTTCTTCAACTAAATTTAACCTCTTGACAATAGGGTCGGTTGGAATTTCCGGTTCACATACCTCCTAGATAAATAAAATCTATGTCACGTTGGTCGGCATAATTTTCATAAACAATAAATGAACCAATGGTTATAAAGATAATATATACCACATCCGAATCATAGACAGGACGAGGGCCGACGGGGGCGGATACCAAAACCATAGCACTGTATAATAACAAGCAATAAAATAGTAAGAAAATTATACAAGTATCATCTAAAGTAATAATTTTTTTTCTTTCAGAAAGAAGATAAGAACAAGAGGCTCACCACGGTGGTGCCGGCGACGAGATCGGCGCGGATGATCGACGGCGGTGAAGACGGGAATGGGACGTGACGGGACGCTAAACCTAGACAAATCTCGAGGAAAATGGAGCTTTGAGGTCGAGCTTCGAGAGGAGAAAGCTTAACTAGTGTGGCTCGGGCATTTCATCGAACACCTCATGTGCATAGGAGGTGAGCTAGAGCACCACAAAGCCCTCCCCTCGCCGGCCAGAGAAAAACAGAGCACTGGAGTGCTCTGCTCGTGGGCGAGGGGTATATATAGGCACCTCATTGGTCCGGTTCGTGGCATGAACCGGGACTATAGGGCAGCCTGTGGTCCCGGTTCAAGCCACCAACCGGGACCAATGGTGGTGGGCCAGGAGCCAGGCCCATTGGTGCCGGTTCGTCCCACCAACCGGGACCAAAAGGTCCAGACGAACCGGGACCAATAGCCCACGTGGCCCGGCCGGCCCCCTGGGCTCACGAACCGGGACCAATGCCCCCATGGGTCCCGGTTCTGGACTGAACCGGGACTAATGGGCTGACCCGGCCTAAACCAAAGCCCCCTTTTCTACTAGTGATATCACTAAGCACTTTGAGCAAGTAAGCCATTAAGCAACACCTCATCCCTTCTTAATAGTATTGGCTTTCCTATGGACTCAATGTGATCTTGGATCACTTAAAATAGAAAATGTAGAGTCCTGAGCTTTGAGCTTGAGCCAATCCTTTGTCCTTAGCATCTTGAAGGGGTTCCACATCCTCTTGTCCATCTCACTCCATTGTTGAACTTATCTGAAACATACTAGGTAGAAGCATTAGTCTAACAAGAGATATGTTGACATTAATTACCAAAATCACCCAGGGAGCACTTGTGCTTTCACTGGAGACGACATCGTCGTCACCCTTGGCAACCGGAGAGGTGGAAAACCGAGCATGCTATGGAGATCCACAATGACGTCCTCCACCATAACCCGCAGTGACATGCCTACACACAGCTATGGATAGAGCAGACGGTAGGGATGGCGACCCCTGGCGGGAAAGCCAGACAGCGACCGCTACCAAGAGAGCCCCCAAGCTCCGCTGCCTACACGTCGAAGTCGCCGAGCGTGCAACACCACCGCTCCCGATGATCCTTGCCCTTGTTGATCAAGGCGGAACCCGCGCCCTAGTCTTCAGTGTTGTAGCTGATCTTATCCTCCTCTAGTGCCCAAAAGCGATTAGCCCCGAGGCTCACCTTCACTGCCAACCAGGAAGAGCTGAGCTCATCCTCCGCAGCGCCCAAAAGCGATTAGTCCCCAAGCTCACTTCCACCAGCCCGGAGGAGAGGTAGCTTGGCGAGCAGCCACCCTTGCGGACCGCTGTCCAGCCACCGAGCCCAATGTCACCCCCTGAGTCACCATTCAAAGCACACTGCTGAAGTTTAATTTGTTTTCATGTTTGCTTGTCTACGTAAAGATCGATTTAACTTGTTTGACTCCTTGATCTGACCGACCAATTTAGCAACAAGTCTCTTCTCCGCTGTTTAGAACGATGTGGTTATCGCTGGCCCTAAACGATCGATAAAGTCCTAGAAAAACATTAGGATGTGGTTTCGGTCAAGTAGCAGTGATGAAGAGTACAATTTTTTTCTTTGAAAGATCCAGCATGCTACTGGCATTTCATTTCATTAGTAGAAAGCCATGGGAAATACAAACGGTGGAGTGAGGGTCCTAGGACCAGTCTTTTGGTTACAACACTGCTAACCTAGAGACTCAAATGGTAATTTCTCACGGTGGATCCCAAGAGGGGCTCTCTAAATGAATTGCACCCGCTTGCCACCATAGCTTGATGGAGTGCTCGATGGTCTTTGTCATGTCTTCCACCGACGGCGTCTTCCCTCTGAAAACGCACCGGTTTCGTTCTTTCAAATCTCCCAGCATGTCAGGAGCATGGTGGCATTGCTGGCTGTTCTTTGTGCTGGCTGGGTGCTTGCCATCATCCGCTGGAGTGAAGCAATGGTGTCTTTCTCCTTGCACATGATGCCTTGGGTCTAGCTGTTGACACCCTCCTCTTGCTCCAACCCTTGCCCAAACCTCTCGAGCCAGTGGGCAGCGCCATGAAGAGTACAACTAAGATAGGTACTACGTACTGCTACTGATCATAGAAACTAGTACGATGCTATGGAACACGTACGACCACAACTGAAACAATAATAGTTGAGCTAATTAAGACGGGGAGGAATTTCCTGAAGAAGCTTAGCTACCTACAAATTGATGGCAAGGAAAGGGTCGATGAGCTGAGGTAATCAGAAGAAGATATGAAGAATAAAATTCCATCCCGCAACAAACAAAAAATCTGTGGCGCCTTTGCCATGGGGTAATTTGACTCAGGGATAACTTGCACCAACGATGCTGGCAAGGAGGTGCACATGTCTATCTACTCCTAGATAACGAACTCAAGCCACACGACCAATCGCAATGCTGGCAGGGTCAAGTCTACCAAAATACTCCATGCATGTCCTGGATCTAAACTCTAAAGCACGATGCTCACATGCATGTACTCCTGCGGATTGAGTCAAGTCTGGTTCCCCTTTCCCTCAAAAACAAAAAAAAGTCTGGTTCCCCTGATAATTGGCGTATACACACGAAGCAGCTGTGTGTATGCATGCTGGAGCCAAGTCAGAGCAATGACCTTTTGTTTCACACTAAAGCCAAGCAGAGTAGACCTTGGACAAAGAAAGAAGCAACTCCCAGGACCAGGCTGGTCATGTCGTAAACCACGCAGCAAAGTAATACGTACTTATTCTATATATTGTCACTACTAGACCTGACACTGTAGCTTTAAACTTCGGAACGATGCATTCTAAATCTGACTGCTACTATCCGTTCCAAGTCACTCCAATAGGCTACGACCACTGACTTGGCCCCTGCTAAGTCAAGAGAATATTGCTCCCCCGCGAGCGTTTACTACGAGTAGTTAATTAGATTGATTGATTGATTAGTTAACGCGTATGGGCAATCCGCGTTTCTACTGCAGTTCATAGTGTATTAGTAATTCAGGTGGGTGAGCTTCTTCATTACCTATCCCTCCCTCCACCCCTCCTTCTTGTGGAGGACAAGCAGTACCATCAACAGGCATGGCGTCTCCAGGCGACTTACATGGAGTAACGGCTGCTGGGAGCCCAAACAAACAAACCCTGAAGACCTCCACCTCCAGCTCCAGCTCCAGCTCCAATTCCGGCTCCGGCTCCGGCTCCAGCTCCGGCTCCAGCTCGAGCTCGAGCTCCGGCTCCAGGTTAGTACCCTGACATCGATAAATATCTAGTATGAGATTCTGTGGTAGCAACATGCTCATGCGTAAGGGTTTTAGTTTGTAGCATGTTGCTCTCTGGATGTTAGTGCAGCAATGTCACTGAGTCACCCCGTGTATTCAGTCATCAGTTCGTGTAATAAAATGTCACAAATTTGTAAAAGAGATATTGATTACATGGACACGGCATGTATCTACCATCGTAAAGAAATTCAACTCAAAACTCATTCCACAGCTCAAGATGCAGAAAGACTAATCATCCCTTAAATGGTTGCAATGGAACAAATGTTGAAATGATTTTTTATGAGACGGGACAAATGTCTACCAAAGTCTCACCATTTAATAAATCTGATATTGTTTCATCCTTCTATGCTTACACTTTCACTGTCCGTCTCGCTGCTTGCATGTCTATACTTCCATTGTACTAGTATGTATGCATATATGCCATGTCTAGTCACCCCTCATAACCAACATTAATATGTTCAAGAAAAGCTGGTCAACTCTATGTTCTTTAATGTCGTTATCCATAGCTAAGGGTATTAATATGTACCAGCAGAGACATTACGACAAGCTGCAAAATACAGAAGACAAGAAGCCTATCGATGCGAGAATTACAAGAAATTACAGACAATTTCTGCAAGGAGCGAGCAATTGGTGAAGGAGCGTATGGAAAGGTTTACAGGGTAAGAGACCCATTCAGGACAATTGGTTTCTAACTGCAAAAACTTAGCTGTACAAACATCATAACACTGCTCTACTTTGTTTGTAAAGCTATATATACCTTTCTAAAAAAAGTGTATTACTTTAAATTACATACCTGCTTATTTACAAATTTGAAACAGTGTATTACTTTAAAAAAACAGTGTATTGCTTCAAATTACATACCAGCTTATTTACAAATTTAAAAGTTTAACTTCCCAAAAAAATTCTTCTTTACACTAAAATGACACAATCAACAAAACTAAATTAAACACTTCAAATTTTCTGCATCTCAAAAGCCCTAATGGAACACTTCAATTTTCTGCACCTTGGATAGGGTGCACTTGGCAATGGCAAAGAGATTGCAGTGAAGTTGCTTCATAACAGGCTAGACATTGACGATGGGCAATTCCGACGTGAGTTAGATAACCTAATGAGGTTCGAACATCAGAACATTGTACAGTTAGTTGGCTATTGCTATGAAACACAACATAAACCTATCATAGGCACGGAAGAAACCATTTTTGCTGAGGAGATAACCAAAGCGCTATGCTTCGAGTATATGCAAAAAGGGAGCCTGCAGAAGCATCTCTATGGTATGAAGCTTCTACATTCTCAGCATGCTACAACAGGCATATGAAGAAAAACGTTGTCGACATGTATTTTCATTTAATGTATACTCTTTGTTTCACATTACAGAGGAATCTGATGGCCTCGATTGGCAGACACGATACAAAATTATCAAGGGGACATGTGAGGGCTTACAATATCTTCATGAAGGATTCAAAAAACCAATTTACCATTTGGACCTAAAACCGGACAACATACTTCTAGATGAGAACATGTTCCCAAAACTTGCGGATTTTGGTTTGTCTAGGCTCTTCCGTGAACATAAAACGGTGGTCATAGAAAGTGTTTCAGGAACAATGTAAGTTAATTCATGTTGCTAATGAATCCATTTCGTAGTTAGCCAAGGCATGCTTACTAATTAGATATATTTTCATATTCATCGTATCTCTAATAATTATATATCTTCAACAACACAGTGGGTACATGCCGCCAGAATACATACATGAAAATGCAATCTCGAACAAGTTTGACATATTCAGCTTGGGTGTTGCAATAACAAAGGTAATTGCGGGGCCAAGCGGCCACACCAGAAGCGCTGAAATGTCTCACCAAGAGTTTCTTGACCAAGTAAGAAACACCATATCTTCACTTTATAGGGAAAAAGATTAAAAAAATACCAACAGTTATTTGTAACAAATCGTGATATGCTTTACACGTGTGTATCTCACTATTATAGCTTTCCACTTTCATACACAGGTACAAACAAACTGGAGACGCAGGTTGCGTTCAACGTGTTCTTCTCACAAGCAATTAAAAGCACACTGCCATCAAGTGAATATATGTACTGAGATAGCACTGAGCTGCATGGAGTACGATAGGCACAAAAGGCCTGATATAATAGATATTATCCATCGACTAAATGACACAGAAGCTACCATTGACAGGGTAATTATGAATTCACAATCATTAGCTCATTACTGTATACAGCAAGCTCTTTTATGCACAAGATAGTTAAAGCCATTAACGTACCCAGCGTCATATATAGGGACTTTCTCTTAATAAATACTCCCTCCGTCCCATAATGTAAGACGTTTTTGCAAGCTATGTTAGTTTGCAAAAACGTCTTACATTATAGGACAGAGGGAGTAGTTCCAAGTACTATTCAAAGTTGGGTTGTCTCTCTCATTATCGATATTCTTAACGGATCAAGTTCTAAAACCATGTATGTATAGTAGATGCACCTTCTGCAACTCACTTCTCTAAAACTTGACAAAGTTTGAGAGGTGCAACCACGAGTGCATGGTATCACCAGCAGTGCTCCAAAAGAATTAGTGTGGCACAGGGAGCACCCGGTAACCCACATAGCAGCCAAACCAAGCCGACTCATAATAAACTGTCTAGGATGAGTTGCGTATTCTATCCAATTTTGTGAAAAGGTCATAATAAACTGTTTTTGTGCAAGAAAACAGAAACAATTGTGATGCAAAAATTAGTAAGAACCATCTGAGATCAGCATAACCCTACAAGAGATAAGACTATTCTGAACCAACTAGGACGAGAAGTTTGCTATTGGAAATTCTGTAGCAATCTCTATTTGTGTAGCATGTAAGACTGTTCCATGGTCTCAGTCAACTCCGTAAACAATTTTATCGATGTGAAAGCAATCCATAAACTGTCCACCTTAAACGTGTTGCACACATGCGGTGAAGCTCACCAGGGCCTCCTTAAAGCATAAATAAAATAATTAAGAAACAAATAGATGTCATGACATGTTGAACCTTTATAGGAGTATATGACTCGACAATAGTAGATGTAGGTAGTAACAAAAGCTGCTTAAAGTCTACCAGGCTAGTGGAATATGTACCATAGTTGTGATAGACACGATTACTTTCGGTAAGAGCCTAGCATCTAGCTAGAAATTGGAAATGAGAATATAAAATTTGGTTCATCCTTTCAATACAGAGGGTCTTTATTATATAAAAAACCTATGGATAAATATCCTATAATTTTTTGAAAAAAATCAACAATTCAAACAAACAGATAGGATTAAACTCCAAAATCTAATTTAAAAGATAAACCTCGTGAGATATTAGTGGTCATCCAGGAACCAATGCATACGTGCGAGCCGACGCATGACTATTTGTGTTTACTATTGAAATAAAATAAAAGTTGTCTCTTGCAGGCCTTGTCATGGTCGGTGAGTTCGCAATCATGGATGCAAGGAGACATGGTAAGCTTGTACAGTATTACAGAACATCCTTAATTTGGATTTAGTACGACAGATCAATGAATCAGACAACATAATTAATTCAGGTGAAGCTACACACGTTCACAAGTAAAGCGATTTTGTGTGGCGAGACGTGCAACAAATTTCCAGTCCTAGTGCGTATCACAGCAGCGCCATGGCGCCACACGGAGGAGATGCCACGTGCTGGCGTGGACATTGTTGTGGTTGTTGACATCAACATGGGCAGGGTGAGTCACTGGAAGCTGAAAACCATCAAGCAAGCCCTAATGACAGTCATCGACAAGCTCGGCCCAAACGACCGGTTCTCTATTGTGTGGTTCAAGGGAAGTGTGCCCCACACTATGAAGTTAACCTTCACGTCCAACAAAGGCAAGGAAATTGCCAAGGTCATGATCAATGAGCTTGATGGGAGCCATGGCAACAATACAATTGCCGCTTTGCGAGAGGGAGTTGAGGTACACAAATCATCATGCTTTCCTATTGAAAGATGCCATCGAATTTGTATTAAGGCAAAAATTTATTTTCAAATCCTGCATTTTTGGAATTTACTTAGTATAACTTTTTGTGCTGATTAAATTGACATAGATCCTGAGAGGGCGTGGAGCGGAAGAGGCATACAACCGTGTAGATTGCATCCTGTTCGTCTCCAACGGTGATGGCATGGCAGCCCTCAAGACGGAGATCTCTTCTGAATTCCCCGTGCACGCAATTGGTGTGCAGAAACACCACGATCCGGAGGTCATGAAGTATATCGCCGACAAGACCTGTGGCACCTACTCCTTCCTTGATGAAGATGACAGCTGCATCCATGAAGCCTTCAAGTTATTCACCACTGGCATCACGTCTGTTGCTGCAAGGTTCATACAGATCACCCTCGCAGCTCATGAGGGCATTACAATATCTTCCATCGAGTCTGGTGGCTACAAGAACCTTGTGGGATCAGACAAACAAACCGGAGTGATAGACATCGATAACATGTACGCGGGAGAGCAGAAGAACTTCATAGTCTACCTAAGTGTCGGGGAGGGAAACAAGAAGCTTCTGACCATCGGCGGCCAGTACAGAAGCTTCGATGCGAGCAAGCGGCTGGCTGACAAGGATGTCTTCATTCTACGACCACTCTCTGAATGCTCGCCCGACAAGCTAGGCATCCATCATGAAGTGGCGGTGGAGCGCACGCGCATCTGGCTCATGAAGGGATTATCGGTCATGGTGGAGATGCCACATCCCATGTGCGGTGAGGGGCCATGGAAACTATGGAACAGTATCAGGCGCCCCAGCGAGGATCACTGTGCAACCAAGGAAACAATGGTGAACCTCAGCAATGACGTGACTGAGATTGAAAGGAACATTAGAGACTATCTAAACATCCACGAAAGATCGTACAAGAAGGTCCCTTACCTAATGTCATGGCTGAGTTGCCACAAGTGGCAGCGTGCTACCACCAAGGGCTCATGCTATGACTCCGGTGCTTTCGCCCTATCACAACTCGGTGCCTCAGAGCAGCATGTAGGTGAAGATGGTGAGGATAACGATGACTAAACAAAGTTATGCACATATAAGCTAGGAGTGAATGCTTTACCATACTGATTGTCAAGTCTATTCATGTATATCTGTAAACACGTAGCACAATGACACCAGCAAATTCTACTATATTGTTCTTGTGTAATAACAATGGGTAACAATGTTCTGTCTAAACGGATCTAAAATGAGAATCTGGAGTGTGCCATATGTTTGCAGCTCCTTGAAAAGAGGTTGAATAGATGTATGGGTAGTTTCTTCTGGTCACCACAAGGAGACTCCCAGTTTTCAAAACCAGAGTACCATCTAGCATCAACAACAGGTATAATGTTGGTGTTGTGTATTCCATGGGCCAATGGAGAATTGATCTCAGTTATGGAAAGAAATTTGTCCGGAAAGATTGTTCATTCTCAATGAAGAAAATGCAAAGTACACCAGATTGCTCGGTCATGATGACGAACCCACGGTTCAGACTGTACATTGCAGACCCACGAGTGGCCAACTGTTCATGGCGGTTAGTTCATCCTAGCATCCATGATAGGAAAATCGCCGAAACTTCAACATCTCATCTCTAATTTTCAATGAAAAAAATGCGAAGTACACCAGATTGCTCGGTCATGATGATGAACCCAGGGTTCAGACTGTATATTGCAGACCCACGAGGTGGCCAATTGTTCACGAGGTGGCTAATTAAGATTAAAAATACATGAATCGAATATCTCTATCACATGAAACAAACATTTCATAAATAACTCATTGATTCCAGACCTTGGAAGTAAAGGTCCCTTAGACGAACTTACCTTGTGTTAAGCCGACCAAAGCAAAAATCGGGAACTCAGGATCGGATGTGGTTGCCGCTGCATCTGCGGCCGATGGCAAAAATCCACCCTGACACCTTGTGGTACATGCCGCCGATACCTAGAAAATACCTCTGTTATGCCATTGAAATGCTCAAAGTTCTAAAAAGTGAAAAAAAATCAAACAATGCCGAAAAATTGAAGACATTCCAGCAAATCAAGCATAACTCAGTGAACAATACGGTATTATTTCAGTTAAAACTGAGATTTGCTTTTTTTTCAAAGTTCAATTTATGGGTTCAAATTTCAAAATGTACAGAAAAGTTTGAAAAAACTACAGGAAGTCGGTAGCCACGGGATACATAATCCAACCTCTTTCGTACATATTATCTTGATCTTACTTAAACAGCTTTTAAAGGCAGTAAATGAATAGAAATACCACATTGACAATCTTTATCTACACTGTATTAATTCGAATTTATTGAATACTCAGCAATTACTGATTGTTCGACAGCAAAATTGAAGCCATTTTAGTACAACTAGAACAAAAAACACAAAGTCTAAAAAGGAAAGTGGTCATCTTCAAGTCAATCCTAGCAAAATGTAATAACGTTTTATAAGATGGCTTGTATTAACTAAACTTATATGTGCAAATGTAGTTATAGCAAGAACTGGAGAGAGATCAGCTCCGAAGAGCAGATGAAATGTGCTATTCCATCCCAAATTGAGTACCTGCGCGATAAGTCTTTTTCATTGCTTCCTTTTAACCAACTAAACACGTGAGGTACAAATTTTATACATATGTAAGAAAAGAAAGAGGCATTTTAAAAACAAGATGATTGATACAAAAGCATAGATGCTGCAAATGAACTAGGTTGCAGATCAGAACCTAATAATACACGAACCATAGTTAGACAATTATCCATCAAGAAACCCAAATCTTGAACCACATCAAATAAGCAACACTAAATAAAATCCTGATTGAAGAGGTGCTGTAATTTTATTGTGTACAGTTGACTTGGTTTACAGATTTATCTAGCTTTTTTGTTACGTAAGATTGGTTAATCTTCAAGTATTCAGAATTGCAAATCAGCAAACCACTAACAGAAGGAATGTCAGGTACTTATGGCAGAGTAGTCTATGGTATTCGACATAGACAAAGCATTACCAATGCTAATAAGATGTCTCATGCCCGGGGTTTTTTTTTCGTTTGATCTGATCATTCATCCCTTCTCAACCGTGGTCTTTAGCTACCACTTACAAGTCAGATAGCCGTTGGCAAAATGCCGCAAGTAACACTAACAGTCTCGATGAAATAGTTCAGGATTACTAATAGCAAAGTGCGGGCATCTTCCCAGAATTAGTAGTGTACCAGATTGACTTGAGTAGGCATTCGCGTCGAGGCAACCTGCACCTGCTCAGCGAAACAGACCGCCCTCGAATGGGCGCAGGCCCTCAGGGCAGTGGCGAGTAGGAACTCATTCTGCCCCTGGCCTTCGGAGGCGTCTCCCTCACGGCCGTGCTGCGCATACATGGCCATGTCGGAGCCCCAGGAGACGAGGTTCCACCGTGGCATCCGGTCGAACATGTGGCGGGCGTCGTCAAGGCGGACCAGATTGATTGGAGCAGCCGCGGAGGAGGTTGGTGAGGATGAGGCCCGGGAGAGCCTCGGTGGAGATGGCTCGGTCGTGCGGGGCCGGGAGGAGCCGGTCGCCGGCGAGGCATGAGAGGAGGAGCTGGGCGAGGCAGGCTCATGTAGAGGGCAACGAGCTTCTTCACACCCGCCGCGTTCTTGACCAACCGCGCCTCGCATGTACGACATCCCGTCGGCATCGAGCGCGTCGACGCGGGTCTTGTCCATCTGCCCAACCACCCACAACTCAGCCTGGACGGCACGAGCGGGCTTTCCGGCCCGCTCGTGGCCCGTTTAGGACCGGCCCGTACGGTCCAGGCCCGACAGAAAAACTTACCGGTCCGAGCCCAGAAAAGGAGACCGAAATTTTTTCGGTCCGGTCCGGTCTTTATCCGGGCCGACCGAGCGGACCGCTGGCGGCAAGGCCCATCAAGTGTACAGATCAAGCCACCGAGGCCCACCCCGAGCCGAGCGACCCCCTCCCCTCGTTCCATTCCCCCTGGCTCGATTCCTTCTGCGTTCTGCCCCTCCAGCGCCTCCTCCTCTGTTCCTCTATCCCTAACCCTAACCCAGGCGACGGCGCCGTTGCCCGCGGCTCTCCCTTCACCGACGGCGCCATCTCGTCCGAGTCCGAGCTGGAGGAGCACGTGTACGTCGGGGAGGCAGCAAGGCCAGCACGCCGTCAGTCTGTCCCTCCCTGGTTCCTCACCGAGCGCCACGAAGAGGAAAAAGGTAGCCTCCTGAGATCTCTGTTCTTAAGTTTTTCATACTCCCAAGCCCCAATCCCGATTGGTATCTTCCTCCAATCTACGTCACAGAGTAGATATTGTAGTTTAGTGAGCTGAACAATCTTGCTGGCAAGTCTTTGATTTGGTGAGGAGATAATGGTGAAGGAGAAGGGGGATTATGTGCTGTTTTTTTGTAGATAATGGTCAGGAGATAATTGTGTTTATTTGCACTAGTAGTAGATGATTTGGTCAGGAGATAATGGTGAAGGAGAAGGGGAAAGAGAGGGTGATTTTGTGCTGTTTTTGTAGATAATGGCAGGAGATAATTATGTTTATTTGCACTCGTAGTAGATGATTTGGTCAGGAGATAATGGTGAAGGAGAAGGGGAATGAGAGGGGGATTATGTGCTGTTTTTTTGTAGATAATGGTCAGGAGATAATTATCAGGAGATAATTATGTTTATTTGCACTAGTACTAGATGATTTTCTATGCTACAAAAAGAAGAATATGAATTATTTGCGCTTGATTGATGTACTGACTGCAGATATTATGTGCTGTTTTTTGTAGATAATGGTGAAGGAGAAGGGGAATGAGAAGGGAAAGGGTGCTGGTAAGGAGATCTTTCTCATGTGAAGGCTACTTTTGCGTTTCTGTTATGTTGGAACCTTTCAAGTCATGAACTATGAATTGTCACTGCTAGCTTGGAGATGAACCTCTCATCTGTGTTATGTTCAACTTGTCAATTGACATGGACTTGGAATTGTCATTGCAAGTTTGTAATCGTGCCGTTCAATGATGATAAGACCTTATGTTTGTGGATGTGATATTTGTGCTTAACCTGATTTGTGCCATCTTTCGTGTCAAAATCAGTTTGTGGATGTCCAAAAAACAAAGGAAATGCTGTCCAAATTTAGTTATTCTTGCTGTCCAAATTTAGTCCAGTGCTTGCTGTCTAAATTAGTTGTTTGTGGCTGTGATATTCCTGCTGTTTTGGTCCAAAATTATCTGAAGAAACTTGTCTGAAAACTGTAGTGATCAATGTTTGTGCATGTGATTTTTGTGATATTGTTCCTCTCAAAATCAATTGATTTGATGTCCAAAAATACAAATAAAATGCTGTCCAAATTTAGTTATGCTATACTAGTCATTATACAGAAACAGAGCACTCACTAAATTTCGACACCCTAAATTGTGGCCAAAAAGCGCAACATGACACTGCTAAATAATGGCCAAAACGCTTAATAGAGCACTCCCAGGGACAGCTACAGTCTAAATATGTCAAAACAGCCTAAACAGTGGCCAACAAAGCACTGCCAGGCTGGAAAACAGCCTAAACAGTGTCTCAGCCATCGGTCCCATTCGGTCCCATTCGGGCTGACCGAGCTTTGCTCCTCTCGGTCCGGTCCTGGATAGTAGGCTCGCTGGCCACCTCGGTCCGGTCCGGACCGGACCGGCCGCGGCCGGTCCAAAGGCTGGCTCGGTCAAAGCCCGGACCGGACCGGACCGCGTCCACCCTGACCCACAACGCGAGAGTCGAGGAACGGCGTCGTCGTGGAGGCGCGCGTCGTTGCCCAACCGCCCCAACACCCACGACGCCGCCCCGCCGCTCGCGCAACCAGCCCGAACTTCCCGCCCCCTCCCCTCTCTACGCTCTCTCCGGCAGCGGCGGCGCGGATCTCGACGGCCGCCGTTGGAGAAGAGAGTTGAGCGGGACGCGGCCGCGATTGAGTGGGCCGCAATTTTAGCTGTTAACCTGGGCCGTCATCGACAGGGCCTGGGCTATACTTTCTGTGGGCCACATCCATCCACCCCGCGACTGCTATAAGGGGGGAGATATGATGGACTCGGGACGCCGCTGTGCCACGATACGTACACTGCCTCGATCTGAACCCCGTCTCCTCCGCCACGAATCCATCCCATCCGCTGCCGGCCGGAGTGCAGCCTCCTCCGCCACATCCCTCCCATGGAAAATGCGGCGGCCATCGTCTTACGGCGCCGGAATATCGCCACCGGGCCCGAAGTGTAGGATTAGTTCGAGGTCAGTGGCGAGGGAGGCGGCGACCGCCGGCGCCGAGAGAAGGAGCATCGGGGTCGCGCACTGGCGAGTCTCCGTCGTTCCCCACGCCGGCGGCAGATACGGGGACGAGTACAGCGGCGACGGGCGCAAGCGGGACGCAGGGCGGAGCGGATGGAGATGCCGGCGGCTTCAGTTCAGGTAAGACCGATGCTTCAGTCCCACATCGCCAATCCAATCCAGGACGTTTTTGACCGATTTCTAAGCGTTTCCCTTTACACTGGTATCAACAAGAAAGACATCGGTATTATAGGATGAACAGTAGAGCGCGCAGATGGCACGCTCTTGGGGTGATCACCACGGGCATGTCATGCTCTGGCGCGTTCCCCCGTAAACAACCATGTCCATAGTGTAGTCCTTAGTGGTTTTAGTGTGGCTGTGTGCTGGGTTGGGTCTAATGAGGTTTAGTTGGGTCTAGTGAGCATCCATCTTAGGTTTCCGTCAGTCGGTGTTTGCGATCTGCCATTTCAAATTGGCTTCGCAAAACATGCTCATTTTTGTTGTGGCAGTGTTTGGTATGATGTGGATGTTTATGCAAAATATGAGAACACATGGATGCATCTATGTGGCACTTCCTGTACAACCAGAAATTGTGTACAGAAACTTGGTGATCTTTCTGTGGTGAAATGGCTTGACCACTTGGGCTGATTTTCGCTGCAGGGTAATCTAATATGGTGGTGCACATGCCTGTAAATTTTGGTGGCAAGTGGATCATCCTAAATGGTACTTCATGTACAACTTGACATTATGCACAGAAACTTGGAGAGCTTGTTGTGCTCAAATGGTGAATCTGATAAAGCCAATTTTTTTTGTGGTGGGGGGTCCTATATGATGTAGATCATGCATGCAAAAATTGGGATGAAATGACCGAGGGAAAAAGTGCAGTTCATGTAGAACTAGGCTCTCTGGTCCATATCTTTGGAAATTCACATGGGTTATATGGAGTGGTGTCATGTGCTATATTTTTGGTGGCATGGGTAATTTGTCATATTTGAGAATCATGAATTTTTTTGGATCAAGTGGGTGGATGAAAAATATACTTCCTTCACAACATGCCTAGGTGGATGCAACCTTTGGGGAAATTGTGGAGGAAGCTATGGGTGTTGGATGTGGCTCAAATTTGGTGGTCATGTAAAATATGAGTGTATGGTGGTGTATACAAAATATGAGCTTCAAAGTATGAAGCTATAATGCACTTGCTTTGCAACCTGATAGATCTGGCAAAAACTTAGGAGGGATACTATGGTCAAAACTTGACTTGGGTGTGGGTGGTTTAAGATGGAAATGGTGAATATATTTGTAGGAGAAGCTCTACAAATATTTTGGGGATTTTATGTACAAGGAATAAGGGTGTTGCAGTTCAACTGGGCCCTGGGGTTTCTGTTAGCAGAGGGGGCAGTTAGGGTTTTGGGAGGCAAAACCCTAATTCCAAGTAGCTAGGCAAGTCAATACTCTAAATTAAACACAAGAGTGCAAATAAAAAGCAAGAACACCAAAAGAAAAAGACACGAGGCAAAACAAGAAAGGAATTTTCCAGAAGGGAAAATCCAGGGTGTTACACGCGTCGCCGGCGGCAGCGGCATCGAGTCCAGGCGATGATGATGTCGATCTGGGAGGTTGTGGCTTCGATCCAATAAAGGCTTCGACCTGGGAGCACCTCGTTTTTGTGTGGAAAGGTGTGTCGGGCTCCTGCAAAAAAATAGGGTTTCGTTTTGGGCCAAGGCTGTTTTTGGCCCAGGCCGTATCCCAACCGTCTCACATACGTATCCCAACATTGTTTTATTTTTTAATAAAAATCAGGGGATACTATGGATACGTGTATCATGTCGTATCCGGCTGTGTCCCCGTATCCTGCCGTACCAGAACGACAGATTGGCAATTCCTGCCGTGTTCATGCTTGCTAGATAGCAGCTATAAGAAAGAGGTCAACTAAAGTGGCTCAACCCAAGACAATCATGCTTAAATTCAGCGACAGGCTTTTCTCGCATCCACAGCAAGATGATGCAACTTTCTATAAAAGTTTGTTTTGTACAAGTGATTACGGATGTTTCCCTGTGTTAAGAAGAAAAAGGCATGTATGCCAAGCTGAGGGAAAGTCAGCCATTAGTTTTCTAGTGTTTAGTCAATCGGAGCTCTTTCCCGACCTAGAATGGCCTTGCCACTTGTGAGGAATCAATTTGTACCACTTATCAAGCAAACCTTGTCCTATGGTGAAAGAAAAAATAACTGTACCTTTGCCCAGATCAAGATCTGGAAATGGAAAACAAACCTACTATGATATGAATCCTCTTCTCTGGGATCATAATGTCAAGTTTGCTTTCTTACTCGGAAGCGGTTGCGCGGCACTCGAAAGTACTAAATAGATAGGCGCTTGGGCCAGGTACAAGTGAACGAAAAGAAGCAAACTACAGTTGATTTAGGAGGTATGGAGGGTGGAGACCGATCGAGAGAAGTGTCTTATCTTGGCTATTGGGATTTATTGGGTTATTCCGTCATGTGACGTCTTTTCCCCCATCCATCTCCTCGGCTAGGCATGGATCATGTCTTGCTGCTGACGCTTAAGCTTAGCAGCTACTCAGATAGTACGGAATGAGCACCTAACCCGAGGAGAATACGCGTCATCACACACCACTAGTTAACTGCTTCCTGAGCTAGTGGAACGGAATTAATTTGGCAGATAGATCAATCCCTTTTATACTCCTCGTGTTAATCGCTCATTCCATACTAGTTGAGTAGCTGTTGAGCACAAGCGCTAGCAACAGGATAGGATCTATGCATAGCGTAGGAGATGGATGGGGAAAAAAGCATCACAGGAAGGAAAGATCCAATAAATCCGGATAGCCAAGAAAAGACACTTCTCTCGATTGGTCTTCGCCCTCCATTCCAGCTAAAATAATGGTAGTTTGCTTCTTTTCGTTCAATTCTACTTGGCCCAAGCGCCTATCTATTTAGCACTTTTGAGTACCGTGCAACAGCTTTCGAGTAAGAAATCAACCTGACATTATGATCCCCAATCTCTTTGTTCAATCAATCAATCAGATAAACGCCTAATCTCTTTGTTCTTTGATAGGCATTGATACGATTTGTACTAGTGGACTCGTCTCATCAACCTCCTCCGTTGAAATGTGAATTATCTTAGTAAAGGTAGAACAATTGAAGAAGCGATCACCTTGGTGAACTCTTCGCTTATAAGACTTACCCACCCATAGAGTAGAATCCCTACGCTATGCAGCTAGAAAGATTGGTCGACCCCATTCTTCATATGCAGGCCTGGAAAGGAGCAAGGTATCTCCTTTTTCAGAAAGATATGTCCCATTATTTTGAAAGAACCCGACGTTGTAAATGGAAACCCCTGAACCACTTCTTACTTTTGGATTTGGTGGGAGCCTGCCAAGCGGGAGACCCAGAAAGAAGCCATCCCGGTGTGTATCATCAGTGGGTGTTAAGCTTGTCTATGTAGATATTTATTGTATAAAAAGTGTTGCATGTTTGAATCACTCCTCACTGTAGCATTTAAGAACCATGTCTCTCGATCTCATCCTTATGCAAGGGAGACTATCTCTAGGACTTTATTTGTGGTCGACAAGCTATGTGTCTATCTTAGGCCAGAGCTGTCAGGATACTACACCGGCTTTCGTATGTAAGATAATGTTGTACCGAAGTCAAAAACTGATGTTATTTTTCAAGTCTTTTGAACATAGTTAGTCCCATCCTTTTCATCCGGCCACTAGACTAGTTTGGTCTCTTCAAGGAGAGAAATCCTTTCTCGAGGAGTCCAAGTATTGGATATACTAGATGATACCCCGCGCGTTGCTGCGGGACATCATCATGACATGATGTAAAATTATAAAGTGAAATCATATGTTTGATGATATGTTAGGAACAAATGGGACCGAGACATAATGATGTACTACAATTGTGCTGATAGTGGAAAATGTTGCGACAATTAGTTATAAAATTTCTTACATATATAAGGGGATAAGAAATTGTTTGGTCTCTGCAAGTGCTTTGTCAGTGAGCCTTTTCCTTGATAATAACTGTTCAATAACAAAAACCTAAGAAAATATGCATGCTAGTAAAAGAAATGCTATGTACATTGAAGTTGTGTATCTCTCTTCTTGTCCGTTGGCTTGCACCTCAATAGTAAATTGCCGATCAAATATAGAAAACACAAAAGAGCATGTGCAACTTTATGGTGATAACTAATAACATTTACTGTGACTACAACAACTATATCATGAAGATCTTGTTATATCAACTATGCTTGAGGGGTTGACAAAAAAATAAGTGGATATATAATGGTGTTTGATGGTTCTTAGACCTTGTGAAGGTGAAATTGAACCGATGAGAAGAGAGGAAACCTTTGATTTGGATGGGAACATATAATAACTATTGCTCAAGTAGGATAAATTTAGTGTTGGCACTTGAGTTGATACTTAAAACACACAAAAAATGTTGGAGTTGCAAAGACAATGGTAAGCATCAGAGAAATATATATACATACACACCATCAAGTCATTAAAAAAAGAACTTGGTATTAACATACTAATGTAAGATAGAGGTTATATATATAATTTCGTCAAAAATCAACATAGGCAGACATATAATTCACAAATCACTAAACCAAAGACGCTATTTTTCATGCAAAAACATTCATAAGAAAGAGACTACATTCTTAGACAATATATTACCATACTTTGCACCATACTCAGTTGCCCTCTCAGGATCTTACTATCAACGCTAAACATATCTTGCTGTGAGTTTATGGCGCACTCTATGGATCATTTGCTAGGATAAATAGTGAAGTGTGGTGGGTTTGGGAAATTTCTGGATCTTCCTCTCTAGTCTGTACAATACATATACTGGTTTACATGGGCCATGTGGGCCAGATTCACACATATACAGCCCAACACTCCCCCTCAAGATGGGTGATAGATATCTATCATTCCCATCTTGTCACAAGCAGAATTACACTCCTTGACACTTAAACCCTTAGTTAAACAATCAGCCACTTGTTCTCTAGAGCTCACATAACTTATCCTGATTATGCCATCATCTAACTTCTCCTTGATGAAGAAGCGGTCTATCTCGACATGCTTGGTTCTGTCATGCTGAACTGGATTATTAGCAATGCTGATAGCTGATTTATTATCACACCATAACCTTAGGGGATCCTTCCTTATTACCTTTAACTCAGAGAGAAGATTTCTTACCCATAACATCTCACTCAAGCCTTGTGAAATAGCTCTATATTCAGCTTCAGCTGTTGATTTGGACACCATTGGCTGCTTCTTACTTCGCCATGACACCAAGTTTCCCCCAACAAACACACAATAACCAGAAGTTGATCTTCTGGTCATCCAAACAACTTCCCCAGTCTGCATCACAGTATCCATCTATATTAAGATGTCCATTCTTCTTAAACCATAGCCCCCTTCCTGGATTACCCTTCAGATATCGGAGGATTCGATAGACAGCCTCTAAGTGTCCACTCCTAGGATCATGCATGTATCTGCTCACCACACTCACTGCATATGAGATATCAGGTCGTGTATGACATAGGTAGATGAGCCTTCCAACAAGTCTCTAGTACTTCTCCTTATCCACTGGTTCCCCAGATTCAGCACATAACTTATGATTCTGGTCAATAGGTGTTGAAGCAGGCCTACACCCAAGCATGCCTGTATCACTAAGCAAGTCGAGAGCATACTTCCGTTGTGACATAACAATTCCTTTAGGGGATCTAGCAATTTCTATACCAAGAAAGTACTTCAGTTGGCCTAAATCCTTTACCTCAAACTCCTTGCTCAGGCTCTTCTTCAGTCGTGATATTTCCACATCATCATCTCCGGTGATTATAATATCATCCACATACACCGCAAGGATTGTAATCGACAATTTGAGTGCGGTAGAATCTGTATGATCCCCATTGCACCGCTTATATCCCATATTGCACACAAGATGTCCGAATCTATCAAACCATGCTCGTGGAGACTGTTTGAGGCCATACAAAGACTTCCTTAACTTGCATACCTTTCTTGATGTCTCGGGCTTTGAGAAACCAGGTGGAATCTCCATGTAAACTTCCTCATGTAAATCACCATGCAGGAATGCATTCTTTACATCTAACTGATGCAAAGCCCAACCAAAGTTAGTGGCACAAGAAATTAAGGTTCTCACTGTGCCCATCTTTGCGACAGGTGCGAAAGTCTCATCATAAGCAATCCCGTATGTCTGACTATAGCCCCTAGCCACTAACCTTGCCTTGTATCTTTCTACCCTTCCTTCAGGAGTCTGCTTCACAGTATACACCCATTTACAGCTAACCGGTCGTTTTCCTGCTGGAAGAGGTACAATATCCCATGTCTTGTTCTTTTCAAGTGCTCTCATTTCCTCCAACATTGCCTCGTACCACTTTGGATCCTGCTTTGCCATTTTCCAATCTCTTGGAGTCACCACAGATTGCAATGATGCAATGAATGCTTTGTATCTCGGAGACAAAGATGTATATGATACATAATTAGCTATGTCATGCTCAAAACCATACCTCTCTGGAGGTTTTCCAGCTCCAACTCGGGTTCCTTTCCTCCAGGCAATAGGCAAGTTCATTGAATCGTTTACATTAGATGGAGTTGGAGTGGCACATGTCTCACCATCAGACAGTTCAACAATTTCAACACTTGTTGGAGCCTGTTGCTCCCCCTGCACATGTGTGTCACTTGCTATTGGAGATTGTTGTTGTTGCTGCTCATCTTGTAGTTGCCTCCTGGTATAGACCCTTAAATTTTCTTCCTCATTTGGCTTTCTCCATTTCTCTTCAATCATAGGTTGCCTCCTGGTATAGACCCTTAAATTTTCTTCCTCATTTGGCTTTCTCCATCTCTCTTCCCTTGCATGACATGGAATTGAACTAACCACAACTCCCGGTGGTTCATCTTCCTTTGTCCTTGGTGGTTCACTCCCGCCCTCTCGACTAGCACCACTCATGCTTGGAGAGTCGAAGTCAAATAACGAGCTGAGATCCGTTTTTTCTCCATAAAACGGTTCAGACTCCCTGAATGTCACATCCATGCTCACAAATGTTCTCCGCTCGCTGGGACTCCAACACTTGTATCCCTTCTGACCAGATGGGTAACCTATGAAGATGCACTTTACTGCTCGTGGATCCAAATTTCCCACTGAGGGTCTATGATCCCGGACAAAGCAGGTGCATCCAAATACCTTAGGAGGAACTAAGAATTTGTTCTCACCTAGTAACATCTCACATGGCGACTTCATTCCAATCACCCTTGACGGCATCCGGTTGATGAGGAATGTAGCTGTCATTACAGCCTCACTCCACAAGAATTTTGGCACATTCATTGTATACATTAGTGACCGAGCAACCTCCAAAATATGGCGATTCTTCCTCTCAGCTACTCCGTTTTGAGGTGGTGTACCCGGACAAGATGTTTGGTGCAACATACCTTGACTTGATAGGAATGTGACAAACTCCTTATTCACATACTCTGTCCCATTATCTGTCCTGATCATCTGTATCTGTGTATTGAACTGATTTTTCACATAAGCATAGAAATACTGAAAGCATTTAAAAACCTCATCCTTATGCTTCATAAGATACACCCATGTCATACGAGTATAGCAATCAATGAATGTAACAAAGTACTTCATTCCACTTAGAGAGATAACAGGACATGTCCACACATCTGAGTGAACGAGCATAAAAGGGGAAATACTCCTAAGACCCTTACTCACATAAGATGTCCTTGTGTGTTTAGCAAACTCACATGCATCACACACAAGCTTGTTCTTATCCACCCCACACATTACATCGGGAAAGACTTTACTCATCTTCTCAAAAGACATATGTCCCATTCTACAATGGTGAAGCATTACCTTTGTTTCCTTTTCTCCCATCATTGTTGCTAACATCGTAGACACCGCATTGTTTGGCACCTCGCGATCCATGTACCATAGCCCATTACGCCTGGTTCCAGTCCCAAGCCTCTTCCCCGCTTGCCTCTCCTGAATTAGACATAAATAGCGGTCAACTATTACTCGACAATCCACATCACAACCAAAGCACTCATTGACATAAGATTGATTGGAAAGGCAGGAACATGCAAAACAGATGAAAGTTTAATAGATGGTGTGCATTGTATTGTGCCAATGCCTTTAATGGGCTGTGAGGTGCCATCAGCAGTTTGGATAGTCTCCTTACATGTGGGTGGATATGGAATATATGACTCAAATTCCATTGATGTGCCGGCAACATGCTTTGATGCCCCCGAATCTAATATCCAATCAGGATGTGATCTTTGTGAGAGAATAGATGCATGAGCACAATTACCTTCATCTGTAGATGCAAAGTGAGCAAAGTTGCTGTAACTACAATCCTCATGATCCTTATCACCTGTGCTTTCTGTTCTTTTCTTTGATTCTTCTTGGGTTGCGAGTGAGGATCCTTCTTCTGAGACTGCCACATTTGCCCTTTGACCACCAGAGTATCCCCGGCCTCGGCCTCCCCTTAATCCACCTCGGTTATATCCTCTCCCCCTTCCACGCATGTTCCTACGTGGAGCCGTGCAAGAACGAATCAAATGACCCTTCTCACCGCAGTTAAAGCACTCTCTGCTCTTATAGTCGGTTGCTATGAAGGCTGGATGAGATGGAGTCGTTGTATTGTTCTTCATCAACTTTAATCGGACCTCCTCCTGTGCCATTGCTGCTATGGCATCCTCTAAGGCAGGTAGAGTAGGTTGATGAAATAAAGTAGCACGTCTCGCCTCAAATTCAGAGTTCAATCCTTTGAGAAACTGCATCACTCGTCTGCGTTCAATCCATTTTCTAGCAGCTGCTATGCAATCTGCATGTGGCAAATCCAGAGGATCATAGTGATCTAAATCAGCCCACAAACGCTGCAGTTCAGCAACATACTCCATCACAGAATTTTCCCCTTGTCTGAGTTCACCAACTCTCTCCTCTGTTTCAGCTATTAACATCACATTCCCTTCACCTGAGTACAGTTTTGAGAGGGTTTTCCATACCTCAGTAGCAGTTGAGATAGTCTCAACAGTTGCAGCAATGGTTGGAGACAAGGAGTTCAACAACCATGCCACTATCAAAGAGTTGGTACTGCTCCATGTCCTCCATTCTGAAGTTTTCTTGTCTCCTGGCTCCTCTGCCTCACCACTGACAAAGCCCTCAAGCCCTTTAGTCCTCAAGATGAGTAGCGCCCTTCTTGACCAGCTCAAATAATTCTTAACACCTTCCAGCTTAATTTCATTTGGCATCAAGTCAATTTTCTGAATTGGCTCAATGTGAGGAACAATTGCATTATTTGAGATCTGCAGCTCCTACCTTGGCTGTTAGGAGCTCAACCAATTTTCAATTGCCTTCTCGAGTCCCTGATTTTCTCCCATGTCTTGCCTCAAATCACAGCAGGCAAGAACTTTCCTTCTTCCTCAAGACGCTATCTAGCAGCCCTCACACAGCAGCACCAAATCAATCCAGAGCTCTTACCTCCTCTTCTCTGCTAACTCCACTGTAGTACACCACCAGCAGCAACGGAGTCAGCAGCAGCACTTGCAAGCAGCAACAACAGCCTCTTCCTCCTTCTCCTCTGCAAACAACAGCAGTTCCAGCACACAGCAGCCACAAGCAGCAGCAGTGCAAAGAGCACCCTTTGCCGTACCAACAGCAAGCAGCAGCAACTGCAGACTGTTCTCAGTCTTTCTCCAGCAGCAGCAAGCCAGCCGCACAAGCAGCAAACCAGCCAGTACTTGGCCTCTCCCCTGGCGCAGCCGCCTCCTTCCTCTGCCCTCTGCCACACACAGTAGCACCCGCGGCACCAGGAGCACTTCAGCAGGCGTGCGCACTCTTCACGGAGAGAGCAGTGCGCTGTAGCCTCCAATCCCTCCAGCGCTCCGCAGCAGCCAGCAGGCCAAGACGCAGCCGATTCACCGCCGGCGACCTACAGAACCCAGCATCGCCTCCCGCCTGTGCTCTGACACCATGAAGTGTGGTGGGTTTGGGAAATTTCTGGATCTTCCTCTCTAGTCTGTACAATACATATACTGGTTTACATGGGTCATGTGGGCCAGATTCACACATATACAGCCCAACAAATAGTGACATGTGCGGTCTGTAAAAGTGGTAAAGGAGATGGTCAATGATCAAGACAAACATCTTGTGAATCACAGATAAAAAAATCTGCATAGACAATCAGACCTGCAGCCGGGCTCGGTTTTGATCACGTGCCTAAATATGGCAGACTGGTGCATCATCGTATACTGTGGTACTTGCTGCACAAACCAAAAAAGATGAAGATAATTAAATTTGGACGGAAAGATTGTGCCGGAGGAGTGCCTCACGCGGAGATGGATGCCCGCAGCCATGGGTTACTGTAGAAAGGGGAAGGAAGAAGAGTTTAGGAAAGGAATTTATTTATTCCAGGGAGAAGAGGAAGGGATAGGGGCGGAGAAGATGGGGAGGCGAAAGTAGGAGAGATGGGTGGTTTGTCTCTCACGGTGTGAAAACTTATTACTTGTAAAAAATTATTTCAGGAAACAAATGATGATGAAAATATTTGTTGAGATAAATCAAGTAGTGGGGGTGAACTTCTTACGTATATAGGATTGGTGGAGTAGATAGTAGATAAAAAGTAACCGGTACATGGTAGACAACTTCCCTTCCTTACTTTTCTTAATAAGCCCTTGATCGAGTAGTCATCCGAACTACGGTTCAAGACCTAGGAATTTGACACAGCTGGAAGATACACTTACTTCTTTCTCTTAGTCAGCTTTATCTCATATTGCCTATGAATCCGTGGATCTAGGCATTCAGGGGCGGAGCCAGGATTTAGATATAAGGGGGGCCAAGCCAAGTAGATAGAAAAAAAATCCAGTGCAAAAGATAATTATAAAGAACAAGGCTGAGAAAATGAATTAATTTTAATGGTGTTTGGAGTTGTTTTTTCTCTTCATAGTTGACGAAATTCAGTTTTATAAGTAACCAACTTAGAAAACAAATTAATCTTAATGGTGTTTGGCAGCTCCTTTTCCATTTATAGTTTAGGAATTTCAATTTCAGAAATTAGCTATTTTATATACAGTGAACATAGGAAAATTCTGCATGGCAAATAGGACATCGTACAAGATAATTTGCATCACAATAATCTCTAGGACACGTATGAGATATGGATTTTTGATAGCATCTCAAATCAAAAACAAAGCAAATAAAATCTGATGTATTATTTCAACACTAATACGAGATAGGAATTGAGATTTGGGAGAGATAAGTATATTGTTAACGTACTAGTTCGTTAGCTGAAGCAATGAAGTAGGCTGTGTCGCTTAATCACCGTACAAATCAGATTATGAGCGGCGGAGCAGAGAGATCAGAGGCAGATGGGCACACGACGGCGGCAGGGCCGCAGGGGCACACACGACGGGCGGCAGCGGCGCCTAATCTGACCGACGTAGACCTAATCACGCGAGAGAAACTGGCGGCGGCAGTGAAACTGCTCCATGAGATTAGATTGGGGCTTCTTTGCTAATCTGGCTGCTAGTGGGCTTTTATTATGGGCTTTTTATGCTTTTGAAGGCACACGCTGAGATTGGGGGGGGGGGGCGCAACAAGCCTCTACGTGTGATTTTATCTCTCATCGTCCCTCCTTGGCTCCGCCAGCAGCACTGCTATATTAATTCTACTTGGTTGTCGGCATGTTGCCCATAGGAGCCTAAGGAAAGATGTACGGTGGAATGGTCTTTGGGCATTTGTGACCAGCACCCCATTTATCATCACTTTTTTTTGGGTGCTGCTTCTTTGTCTGTATCTTAAATACACTAAAAAATTGAAAATACATATTGTAGAGATAAAAAATAAACTAAGAAAATTCCTCCTGATCCTTTGTTTTTTTAGTCTAATATAATTATTATTTTCTCAAAAATGTTTGTCCAGCCAAAAATACTGACTAATTTAAGTAATTTGCAAACTACTGACAAATACACCCATCCACTTGCTGTCATAGTCATGTTGTTAATGGCTTTTACTGGCCAAATGGAATTGTGAAGTGGTTCTTAGCAGGGGAAACTTGGTTTCCACGATATTTTACTGAGTTAGGGAAACCAATAGATACACAAAATCAATATGGGGGCCTAACCTGTGCACCTGCAACTTTTTCTCCCCTGCCTCGTATGAATTTTGCACAGCAGCGATCAATGCTGACAATGCAGCTTATCCGAATTTCAGGGTTTTCAGTCGTTATAACAGTACAAGCAGTCGATCAATGCTGATCTGCCTGCTTTATACATATGTGAAAGTAAGCACCAATAGTCAAGCATGTTAACACCTATCATTTGTCATATGCCTGTAACTTATCTTCAGTATGTCTTTTCTGAAGAAAAGGAAAAATAAATTCCTGAAATGGTATGTACTTGTTTTTATTTTCTCAAAATCACTATTTGGCTTTAAGAAAAGCGGGCCTTTGTTATTGTACCATAAAGTTAAGAAGAAGGAAGGAAAGAACGCACAAAATATTGAAATTTGATGACCTTCTAAAAACAGTATAGTTCATCAGTTATCCGAGCTTGTCATATACGGACTTTTTTCCAGTGAGAAATATGTTTGCCCTTAGTTGCCCAGTAGCTTGTCTTAGTAGCAGTGTAGCTTTATCTGCAATTATGTGCTTGTGGGCTCTAGTAACCATCACGCCCCGCAAATTTTCACTATGCAATACTATTTATCGTTCATTTTTTTGGAGTAACTATATCACATTTGTATGACGCCCTTAATGAAGTTGGTTACTCTGATGTGATCCCCGCGTGATAGGCTTGTGTGAAGTACCACCTTTCATCCTTTTGCAGATAACTCCATTCTTATTTGTCTTTTGATTTCAATCATGACCACTGGTGGCACTGATGGTGTCTCAACGCTCCTGAAAGTCAATAAAGAGATCAAATTCAAGTTTGAAACAGACTGGTGTTGATGAATTGTGCAGTATGTTTATTATTTAGGCAAAAATTAAAATGAATATAACATTTGGTCTAACCAGATGTGTAGTTGTGGTATCCCATTCATAGCTCAAGAGAAGGTGCAGAAGGAAATCAAATTCCATTTACAAAGTGTTCATGAATTGTGCAATACCTTTTCTTATTTATTTGTAAGATGCGACACACCTAGTAGTATTTTAGTCTCTACCACAATTTGAAACTATAATATCCATTCATTTTGGTTAGTTGCATTTTTAGAATAGTTATTTGTATTTGGCTTGGAATTTGAACATAACATTACAACGCCCTTGTATTTTTGGGTTTTGTATTAGAATAGGGATGGTCCTTCGCTCCATCTGTTATAGCTTCCATTGGCCTCTCTGTTAATATCTCAGGAATTGTTTCTTACGATGCCCTTCCATGATTTGATTGATTCTTCTCCTAATAAAACATTGCTCTATGCTAATAGTTCAGGTACTATATTGTGCACGGCAGTGCCATTTATCTCTGTAACAGTGTATATTTTTTGTTTCAGATCCACATTCATTCAGTCATTCATCGGCAGGTAGAAGTCCTGCGAAGCACCTACATTGTTTTTCACCATCTAATTTACGTACAAGAGCTATCCATGTGCCTCCATCTGATTAATTGCATCAGTTTCTGCTCAAGTGCCTAATGCAGTCTTCCGTCTTTGATAAAGCACTGCCAGGTTCCACGCGTGCTAAATCTAATGAACTTTTTAGATATATTTTAGGATATGGAACATAAGGAGACCCCCTTTAAGGGAGCAGGTGAGGATTCCCGAGGAAGAGCAGTTTGCTTCAAACAAGATTGGCACAATGGGTCCCATTCTAGATTCAAGTTTTCGTAACTACAGTCACTGCCAATGCTCTTTTAGTTGTACATGTCTTCTCTGTACCTTTGATACTTTAGCAAGCTTAATGTCAGTTTTGTGAGTTTAATTTTGTGGTACTTTCGATTTTTATCAGCTCGTGTACCCTAACATTTTTATCTGACATGCCGATTAGTTTGGGTGCATTTGTGCTTGTGTTCAAGCCATGGGATGAACTCGTTGTTCACAACAAGGTTTCCCTCTAATTTGAAAGCCAAACTCATTTATCTGTATTCAGCTTACTTTGATGCTACATTCTGCAGGACTTTGATGTTTCTGCTCTGAAGAAGTTCATTGAAGCTGGCAGCAGCCTGAATTCTGGCAACCGTTGCCTCTTGAAATTCTTGTAGAGCAATGCTTCACACGGTAGCCACTGCCCACTGATGCAACCTGCTTTCTATGGAGCTTGATTGTTATGTACTGCTATCTGCCAGTGATTCTTAGCAATGATGGGCCAGAAAACGATACTACTTTAGTGATCTAAACACTCTTATATTTCTATACGGAGGGAGTAGAACGCAAAACCCATTTTACTGATGTGAGCTATTCTGCCTGCGCCGCCCCCTCGAGGCGACGGGGAGGGCCCTCGATCTCCGCCACCCCTAGAGCCAGCCCCCTCCTCCCACCACCTCCCCACCGCCAAGGGGCGCGGCCGGGCGAAGCCCGACAGACGCCGGCGGCGGCGGGGCGTCCTCCTCATGCGTGATGGGGCGGCGCGGCCCGGTTCCCTTGGGCCTGGGCGCGGTGCTCGCGCTGGGTGCCGCGGCATGGCCGCTCGCCGGCGTGGAAGCCACGGGGGGTGCAAGTGCGGCGTGAGGGGTTGCGTGGCTGGTGGTGCTCGCCTGCACTGCGGCTGCCGGATTTGGCCGGCAGGCGGGGCGGCCGCAGCGGCATGGGCTCGGGGCTGCTATGCTGGATCTCGGCAGTGTGGCCACGTCTTGGTCATGCTCTGGACCTGTGGGGATGGCGGCAGCAGCTCGTGGCGGCGGTGGTTCCCCTCCTATGCTTGGTCGGCTCATGTGCCGAGACGGGTTGGGATGGGGGTTATGCGGGCTGGTGGTAGCGACGGTGACGCAGTGGCTGTGGTCCGGCTGGTGGCGCAGGGTGGTGGCGTGGAGGCTTCCCTTCTCCTTGGTCGGTGCCGGCAGCATTTGGGGCTGGTGTGGCTGCGCGCATGACAATGGCATCTTCTTCCTAGGATTTGTGCTCGGGCCGGTCAGATCTGGGCCCAAGGCAGATCAGGGCCTGTTCCTCGGGTTGGTGAGGCCGGGCTCGGCCTGGGATGTGCCAGTGAGGAGTGTCTTCCCGGGTGTGGTGGGCAGTGGTGGTGGTGGTCGTGACGAAGCCGCCCCGACCTACGGATCGTTACCGATGGCCACAGATTAGGCGTTGTGCTAGCTCTTCAAGGCCTACACAGCGGTGGTCGGTAGTCTTAGGATCGTGTCCCCACGGTTCACCGGGACTAGCTGGGCAGGTGTTGACGTCTCCTACTGTGGAGGTGTGGACCCAGATCCAGAGACTGATGCCGGGCTACAAGTGGGAGCAGGCCTTCTACTCTCCCTGCTGTGGTTAGTGTGTCGTGAGGTGGTCGGGTGGCAATGTCTTAGGGCAGAGATGTCGAGGTGGCGGCCCCGGACGGCGGTCCCCATGGTTGGGTCTCCGGCGGGCCTCATGGTCGCGGTGGTAGCTTACCCTTTTGGTCGTGTAGGCGACAAGGGGTAGCGGTTGGTGGCTCGGACATGTTTCATGTCATTGGCATAGGCGTCGCCCAGATCCAGATCTGGGAGTTGGATCTCGACACGCATGGTCTGGCTTCATTATGATGGCACGGGTGAACTGCCGAGCGAAAGCTCCGCGCTTTGGCGCCGCCGCCGCCGACGCCCAACGGGTGCTGTTATCTTCTTGAAGACGTCGTTGTGGTTCTCTTCTCCTTCCCGAGGCTCCGGGTGAAGACCCATGTCCGCTTTGGACTCGGCAACGGCGACGCTCGGCGTCGTTCTCCTCTTGATGACGTTGTCGTGGAGACTAGGTGTGCTAGGGCGTGGTGTGCCGTTGTACTCTAACTTCCCCGTGTTCTCTTTCGGTAGTGTAGTCACGCTTTCGTTATCTCAGAATCTGCTGTGTTAGAGGGCTATCTCTCCACTTTGTATCGTTCTACCTCTTGAGATATTTCCCATGCTTCATATTCGACCATTCTTCTGCCTCTTGAGATATTTCCCGCGTAAGTTCAGTGAATTGCTCCCAAGGTACTGTTGCGAATTTTTCATCACATGGAGCTTCGTATTCAAGGCGTTGTAATTCCAAACACATGCATTTACTAGATATTTCTTTTAATATCACGGTTTCATGTTCTGGTATGTTACGTTAAAGTGTACCTCAAGCCTGAAAACGATCAAGGGCACAAAGCCCATATTCCAAGAGAGAGCTCCAAACATTCATGCTGTTTCTGCAATTTATTCTCTTTTAAATGGGCATGGCTTACCTGAATTGTGCAGGACATGTTCCAAGAGAGAGCCTCCAAAAGGTGGAGGAAATGAAGGATTCTTGAATGAATTTCCAAACGAAAACGTACAGTCTAAAAGCACCTGTAGGAAAATATTCCTATAGGATTCTGTTCCTACGGAAAATCCTTCGTTCTGGGGCTCATCATGTACGTTAGATAGGATGTGCTTAGGAGTATTTTTCTTGTCTATTGAAATACTTTCATAACTATAGTGAAACTTAAAATTCATTTGTACTTCCTCCGTTCATTATTATAAGATGTTTTGCATATTTTAATATGAACTACACATGGACTGAAATGAATGAACAAGGACACTAAAATGCATCTATATACATCTGAATCAGAAAAATGTTAGAACATTTGATAATTGTGAACGGAGGAAGTAACATTTAGATACTCACGTTTGTGATCAAATTCAGTCTATGTGAATAACGTTTTTGTATTGCAGTTCGATGAGAAACAACAAATACGGGGAACAAAGTCTCATGGCAAATACGTTTGCTCATTTTTCTTGTTGCCACTAAGCCCACACGTCTTTTTCCAGTTCTATATAGCCCATGGATATTCACTGAAACTAACTATTGGGTTCAAAATTGTGTTAGGTTCCTGAACTTGAGCTCCATCACAACCAGGTGGTCAACGCTTCTAAACTTACCGCATGATTTTTTTTTCTCACAATTTCTATCATCACATCATATCTCTTCTCATCCACACACACACAAAAAAAAAAGGTTTACATAACTGTTCCATTATGCCTTCAGAAGTGCACATCAGCATGGCAATTTGTTACTACAAAAATGAAGAACTGTAGCTGGGTCATATGGCTCTCTGTGGCAGCAGCATAAAAACAACCACCTGAAACTCAACTGCTCCATCAACAAACGAGAGTCCAAGCAAGCAAAGATGTGCACATGTTTAAACATGGCAGGATCAACCTACTCATCGGCATCTCCAGCTCAGTGCAAATCATTTCAGCGTCTATGTTCCAATTTCCAGCCTTGTGTTTATTCATTTTTTTTAAGTGAAAATTGAAAATACGAGGCTTTCCGGTCGGCCTCTTAAATTGGCTTGGATAATCTTCGCGGCCTTGTCATGGGCCTTATGGCATGTTAGAAACAAAGCTCTTATTGAGGGGATTTTCATTAAGCACCCTCCTGATGCCTTATACAAAATGACTATCTTTTTACATCTATGGAAGCCTCTGAGCAAGGGACCCGCTGCAACCAGCATTGAGATGATGTGCGACAAACTCTGACATCATACGAAGGCCCTCAGGGAGGTCGGCAGCCAGCACAGAGGGTGATGTGCCTACCGATCGCGTCTCGTCGTCCTGTTAGTTCCTTGTCTGTGTCGTGTCCCGGGATCCTTGATCCTTTGATGTTGGCCCAGTTTGCGTCTGTATCGAACTATTTTACTTTCGTTGCTACTCTTTGTGTTGTAAATGCTTTAAAGGATTCAGTTCGCTAAAGCCGAGTAACACCTGTTATCTAAAAAAACTTGTGAGAGTTCCATCAGCAAGTGCTAATCAGTGTGATTGTTGTTTCAGGTCCTGGGCATCCATGGGAGTGGAAGTGCTTCTGTCTTGAGAACTGCCTCGATGCCGCAACATTAAGATTGCTGGAGTCGCTTCTACAGAGGGTTGAGACCATGGTTTTGTAAATACATCTCTAACTGGAAGGCCTAGAATCGTTTTTCTTGTTGCCATATCATTAAAATGAAATTTGAATACAGTACAGTCACGGAGTCACCCAGATGCTCACAACACGTATATATACTCACCCCTATGAATACACCCACGCCTTACATATCGAAAAAGGCTTTCACCCCGCTTCTATCTTGAGAACCCTACATACGTCTATGAGCACCTTCGAGATACCCAGCCGTCAAAGTCATCATATGCGTATCGTAGTCGACAAATGTGAGCATCTATGCCAACTCTGGAACTTGAACCCTGGTGGGGCTGGTTTCCCCACCTAACCATCTGAGCTACGGACCTACGGTTCACGATGTCGACGGTATAGTTAATTAGCCCGTTTTGTAAAGGAGTAGACACCATGACTAAGTTGGGGATTTCTGTATGTATGTACTTTCATAGCTTTCAACATGTTCCCGCACAAAATTAATTGCCTTGTATTCACTCCATTTTTAAATGTAAGACTTGTTAGATATTTCAATACGGACTACTTACAGATGTATATAGACATATTTTAGAATGTAAATTTACTCATTTTTCTTCGCATTTAGTCCGCACTGGAATCTCCAAAAAAGATGTATATTTTGAAACGGAGGGAGTAGATATTAGGCCTCACCCTCCGGTTTCTATTAAAAAAACAATTGGTTCAAACTCCTAAAACCTACCAGCAGGAAACTTGTACATATTTACTGCTTATATATGTAAGGGATAAATGTGCTCATTTTAGGATCTACGTAGGAGCTCTGAAGACTAGTTAGTTCATGGTTAATAGTATAGCTAGTTGCTGGCTATATGTTCTTGCCACGTCATATATAGTCGGCCTTATAGCCGGCAAGTATAATAGATGCATTTAAATTTGTACTACTTTGTTGATACATGACCCACTTCCCTCTCTCACAAAGTGTCTAGGAGCACGTGGTACAGCCGGCTGTTAGTGAGTAGACCGCTTCTCTTCTCTCTCCTCTTCTCTCTATGTCAACTCATTAAAAAAATAATATCTAAAGTCTTACAGCCCGTCTATGTCATCCTATTGTACTTGCTCTTAGAACACGAATGGTACAAGTGACCACGTTTGAATGACGCTGAGTTGTATGCGGTTCACTGATATTTAGTCTATGTCTTCATCCAAAAAACAATTTATTTTTCCCTAGACCATAAGCTTGATATTTTTGCTCTTTGTAGCTCGGTTCCTGAGATGAATCTCAGTGCCTTTGCACTTTTGACAAGTCGCCTTCGCACTTTATTGGAGCATATGGATGGAGGAAAACTTGCTATTCTCTGCTTCCATTGCAACATTTTTCTTTACACAGTAGAGACACATACACACATAACCCACTCTTATAAATGCACGCACACCCTACTTCTATGAGCGCCTCGAAGAGACTGAGCAAGCGTATCATTTTAAGATTGACGAAGTCGCCACCAATGCAACGTCAATTAGGAGGGCTCGATGACCAAGTAGATAGAATATAGTTAACAGAAGAGGCGATGATAGCAAAGCACATTTATCAGTTTCTGTACTACTAACATATTCATACAAAAACGAATGCTCGGAAGGGTTGATGGTGGGTGGGCACGCCGAGATGATATTAACAGCCAAAAAGTTGAGAACCAGCTCCGCGAAAGCTTTGATTAATATTGTATCTATCTATCTATGTCACGATTGCTTGCGTGATTCCAGCGTGCCCCAAGAAAAGAAATGGTATCGATCCAAATCAGAACCCCCTCTATTCCGAGCTACCTCCATACCCCGTTTGTCAATACTGCTTGTTTTCTTTCCCTGGAGCAGTATAGTTTTGCGCAAAGATCTGGCAGATTTGCGTCTCCTGGCAGCGGCTTTGGCGATCTGCATGATGCGGAGATTTCAGTGGGTGCAACTTTGTTCCGAGCAGTGGTCAATTATCACTCGTACGACCTCGACCTGCTCTGGCATAGTCACAACCACGGACGCGCATGGTTCCCTTTCCGATGTCGGCACTTGGTTTCTAGCTACCTCTAATTTCCAGCTTACACTGCTGGCGAACACGTCTCACCATGCTCAGAATAGCATATCCTTTGGGGAAGTTGTGCACCAGAAGTGAAGATCTCCCAGTCCCAGCCATGGGTAGGGTAGGGACACTCTAGCTACTTCTCAGCTTTTGTTTCTTCTCCACCCACTTAACTCATTCAACAACTTTTTTTTTACTGAAATTAGTTGGATGGAGGTGGAGATCTTGGGCCAAAAAGTGGCACGTAATTTGCTCTCCTGTCCTGATACTACAGCAGAGCAGACAAGAGCCATAATTCGATGGATCTGAGGCTGAACACATGAACAGCCATTTCTGTGCCAAACATTTGACGACTGTCGGTCACTACAGGTTTTATCAAACAAAAAAAATGCGGGGAAGGTCTTGTCATTTGGTAAATTGGTAGCACTAATTATGGGGTTGCAGCATGATTGGTAAACACTGTCCATTCACTCATTTGTCCATACTCAACAACAACTCAGATACCATAAATAGGTGTGCATGTGTTGTCAAAAGCTGCTAAACTGCCGCGAGACTGTTGTCAACATTATTTTTTACGGGCTAATCGGTTGTATAATCAGAGTAATTAGAAACACCCAGGTGGTTGACCACGTTCTTGTTAATTAGAGACTTACTTTTGCAAGCATTTTAACATGTTATAATATTGTGTATTTTACCAAGAAATATATATAGATGAAGTATAAGCTATAAATAATGTTTTTGCAGAGCTATAATTTACACTAATTTTGCTGAACAACGTGGCTTTCTTTAATAGAAAAACTTGGGCATATGCCTTCCAATTAACCGGTATACAGAACACATAGTATTATACACTTAAAGCACATAATTAGGGGCCAATTACTGATTTTGCATTTTTCAGGGGGTCTTATAACCTTCTACATAGATTTATGAGGGAAAGGAACATGTTGCATTTTTAGTGCTTTATAAGTAGGATTAACTAAAAAAGTGAAAAGTGTCCATCATCAGCTTCCATATAAGTTTATCTTTTCTATTTCTTTTGTAGACACAACACTACATTTCATCGTGTCCCATTGTTCTTTTTTTTGCGGGGAATTCATCATGTCCCACTGTATCCACTAAGACTATGAAATCTCAAGAAACCCCAACCTTTAAGCAGAGCACACATGCAACAGTGATGATCGCATTGAAAGTTAAGGCATAAAGTCTTGAAAAATATGTCGGCAAAAGATCTTTTACCAATCCAATTATCTTCCCCAAAACCTATAGTGCGTCTACCATTACAAATCGCTTTCCTACACACAAGAAACCGAGAAAATATCTCTTACAAGCATCATGCCGACCAAAAGCGTGAGTTTCCATGTTTTTAACTAGTTTCATGAGACGTTTCTTATATGACTATTTCCTTCTGATCAACTTGCGGCACATCCCTTTTCCACTCTCCAACCTCCATAGCCACTAAGTTAACATATAAATCGCAGTAATCAGATTAGTAATCCCCAAGCTACCCTGGCCTTTAGGCTGACATACACTAGAGTAGTTAAGTAGGTGATATTTCATAATGCCATCGATATCTTCTCACAACACCCTTCGTCTGAAAACATCTAACCTTTTAACTAACCCAATAAGGACCGCAAAGAAAGACATCATGAAATTAGGGTTATTAATCATACGCCCTCCGATCCATATTACTTGTGGCTGAAATTGGATGTATCTAGACATATTTCAGTGTTAGGTACATCCATTTGAGTGACAAGTAATATGGATCGGAGGGAGTACTACAATTAACCAGCTCTACCCCCTCCCCCCTCCCCCCGTTAGACATGAATTTTCATTTCCAACTCTCTCTTCTACCCTCTGTTCATTGGTCTTTTACAACAACATGCCTAGTTATATGAAGGGAAGCTCACCTGGTTTACATGTACAAATCTATTCATAAATCTAAGACATGCAAGCATCTTCAACAAAGCAATATAAATCACTCTTATGAAAATTGATCTTCAACCCAAAATCAGTAGACCTTGCTGATCACGTTGTTGCTCCCATTGTAAACTCCTTTTAGGGAATTTCTTGTTTGGTGCTTGCCACCTATGGAGGTCTCATCATCCTCATGTAACTTGTAACTCTAACCTATTTTAATATACCACGGTAGGACCTCTCCTACCGTTTCTGGTGTAAAAAAATCAAGCTAGGTACGTAGTTGTTCAAAACTACCGTTTCTGATGAGAAATATTGTGTCAACTGCATATTGTGTTATGGCACATCCCTCACCAATCAGATGTGGAGTTAAACCTTTAACTAACTAAACATATAGTCTCCCCATCTCACTCCTTGATGAGTTCTAAAATGTGGGCCTATATTAAAATTAACTTGAACTACCACTCTCGCTCCACTAGCACATTCCATCACCAAATCCACTCACTTAGTACAAGATCATTTTTTAGTCATAAACAATGTATTTATATTTTTTGAAGTTTTTATACCATTTACTTATCAGTTCATGCAATGTTTACCATTATTTGGACTAGCCTACTACAGGTTGTTGGAATGCATAACTGCATTTTTTGTCGTTAATTGCAGGACCTTCCTAAGCCAAGAAAAATACAAGAAAAACCAGAGATGTGTAATGATGACCCACAAGTATAGGGGATCTATCGTAGTCCTTTCGATAAGTAAGAGTGTCGAACCCAACGAGGAGCAGAAGGAAATGACAAGCGGTTTTCAGCAAGGTATTCTCTGCAAGCACTGAAATTATCGGTAACAGATAGTTTTGTGATAAGGTAATTCGTAACGGGTAACAAGTAACAAAAGTAAACAAGGTGCAGCAAGGTGGTCCAATCCTTTTTGTAGCAAAGGACAAGCCTGGACAAACTCTTATATAAAGGAAAGCGCTCCTGAGGACACATGGGAATTATCGTCAAGCTAGTTTTCATCATGCTCATATGATTCGCATTCGTTGCTTTGTTAATTTGATATGTGGGTGGACCGGTGCTTGGGTACTGCCCTTCCTTGGACAAGCATCCCACTTATGATTAACCCCTCTCACAAGCATCCGCGACTACGAAAGAAGAATTAAGGTAAACCAACCATAGCATGAAACATATGGATCCAAATCAGCCCCTTACGAAGCAACGCATAAACTAGGGTTTAAGCTTCTGTCACTCTAGCAACCCACCATCTACTTATTACATCCCAATGCCTTCCTCTAGGCCCAAACAATGTTAAAGTGTCATGTACTCAACATTCACATAACACCGCTAGAGGAGAGACAACATACATCTCATCAAAATATCGAACGAAACCAAGTTCACATGACTACTTATAACAAGACTTCTCCCATGTCCTCAGGAACAAACGTAACTACTCACAAAGCATATTCATGTTCATAATCAGAGGGATATTAATATGCATAAAGGATCTGAACATATGATCTTCCACCGAATAAACCAACTAGCATCAACTACAAGGAGTAATCAACACTACTAGCAACCCACATGCACCAATCTGAGGTTTTGGGACAAAGATCGAATACAAGAGATGAACTAGGGTTTGAGAGGAGATGGTGTTGCTGAAGATGTTGATGGAGATTGACACCCTTCCGATGAGACGATCGATGGTGATGACGATGGTGACGATTTCCCCCTCCCGGAGGGATGCTTCCCCGGCAGAACAGCTCCGCCGGAGCCCTAGATTGGTTGCGCCTAGGTTCCGCCTCGAGACGGTGGCGCTTCGTCCCGAAAGCTTCCTCATGATTTTTTCCAGGGCAAAAGACACCTTATACCAGAAGATGGGCATCGGGTGGCTTTCAGGTGGCCCACGAGGCAGGGGGCGCGCCCAGGGGAGTAGGGCGCGTCCCCCACCCTCGTGGACAGTGGGTGTGCCCCCTCTGGTGCTTTCTTCGCCCAATATTTTTAATATATTCCAAAACTGACTTTCGTGGAGTTTCTGGACTTTTGGAGTTGTGCATAACAGGTCTCTAATATTTGCTCCTTTTCCAGCCCAGAATTCCAACTGTCGGCATTCCCCCTCTTCATGTAAACCTTGTAAAATAAGAGAGAAAAGGCATAAGTATTGTGACATAATGTGTAGTAACATCCCATATTGCAATAAATATCGATATAAAAGCATGACGCAAAATGGACGTATCAACTCCCCCAAGCTTAGACCTCGCTTGTCCTCAAGCGGAAGCCGATATCGAAAAATATGTCCACATGTCTAGAGATAGAGGTGTCGATAAAATAAAATATGGACATGAGGGCATCATGATCATTCTTAGAACAGCAACATATATATTGTCATATGATTTCTTATGCTAAAGTAACAATCTATTCACAATGTAAAGTATGAATCAGAAACTTCATTGAAAGCTAGCAAACTATAATCTCAGTCATTGAAGCAATTGCAATTTATCATAACATCGGAAAGAGTCAAATATAAGAGCTTTTCAGCAAGTCCACATACTCAACTACTCCCTACGTTCCTAAATATTTGTCTTTCTAGAGATTTCAACAAGTGACTACATACGGAGTAAAACGAGTGAATCTACACTCTAAAATATGTCTATATACATCTGTATATGGTAGTCCATTTGAAACTCTAAAAAGACAAATACTCCCTCCGTTCGGAATTACTTGTCTAAAAATGGATGTATCTAGATGTATTTTAGTTCTAGATACATTCATTTTCGAGACAAGTAATTCCGAACGGAGGGAGTATTTAGGAACGGAGGGAGTATCATTTAGTCTTTCACAATTGCTAATAGTCACGCAATACTTATGGGTATGAAGTTTTAATCGGACACAGAGAAAGATAGGAGCTTATAGTTTCGCCTCCCAACCTTTTACCTCAGGGTTAATGTCAACAATAATACATTATGAAAACCTACATCCAATTGGGTATATATATCATGATCTTTCCAACACATAGTGATTGCCAAAGGATAAAGTGTAGAAAGGAAATGTGAAGATCACCATGACTCTTGTATAAGGTAGAAGACAAAAATAAAAGATAGGCCCTTCACAGAGGGAAGCAGAGGTTGTCATATGCTTTTATGGTTGGATGCACAAAATCTTAATGCAAAAGAACGTCTCTTTATATTGCCACTTGTGATAGGGACCTTTATTATGCAGTTCGTCGCTTTTATTTCTTCCATATCACAAGCTCGTATAAAGCTTATTTTCTCCACACTAATAGATCATACATATTTAGAGAGAAATTTTTATTGCTTGAAACAATGACAACTTACTTGAAGGATCTTACTCAATCCATAGGTAGATATGGTGGACTCTCATGGCAAAACTAGGTTTAGGGATGTTTGGAAGCACAAATAGTATCTCTACTTGGTGCAAAGAATTTGGCTAGCATGAGGGGAAAGGCAAGCTCAACATGTTGGATGATCTATGACAATATAATTTATTTCGGATATAATAAAACATAACCCATTACGTTGTCTTCCTTGTCCAACATCAACTTTTTAGCATGTCATATTTTAATGAGTGCTCACAATCATAAAAGATGTCCAAGATAGTATATTTATATGTGAAAACCTCTCTTTCTTTATTACTTCCTATTAATTGCAACGATGACCAAAACTGTGTTTGTCAACTCTCAACAACTTTTTTTCATCATACTCTTTATATGTGAAGTCATTACTCTCCATAAGATCAATATGATCTTTTTATTTCTTTTTATTCTTTATTTTTCTTTTATTCCCTCAAGATCATAGCAAGATAGCAAAGCCCTCGACTCAAAACTAATCTGTATTATATAGCTCATGGACTCGATTACATAGATAGGGATCAACACAAAAACTCAAAGCTAGATCATACTAAACTTTATTCTACTAGATCAAGATATAACCGAAATGATCAAACTAAGAAGAACGCTAAAGATAGAAGTGTGATGGTGATACAATACTGGGGCACCTCCCCCAAGCTTGGCAGTTGCCAAGGGGAGTGCCCATACCCATGTGTTTATGTCCCTTTCTTCGGAGGTGGTGATGTAATATTCTTGGAAATGATGCCCCTTAGAATACGGTTCTCTTTCTCGAGCTTATTGACCTGCTGCTTAAGATCCATTGTTTCCTTACGGACTTTATCCGCGACTGTTAAAGCTTCTTTCACCCATGGATGTTGCATAGTGATACGTCCATTTTGCATCATGCTTTTATATCGATATTTATCGCATTATGGGTTGTTATTTCACGTTATGTCACAATACTTATGGCTATTCTCTCTTATTTTACAAGGTTTACATGAAGAGGGAGAATGCCGGCAGCTGGAATTCTGGGCTGAAAAAGGAGCAAATATTGGAGACCTATTCTGTGCAACTCCAAAAGTCCTGAAACTCCACGGAATGTCTTAAAATAAATAAAGAAAAATCGTCGCCAAAGATGAAGGCCAGGGGGCCCACACCTGCTCATGAGGGTGGGGCGCCCCCTACTGGCGCGCCCCTACCTCGTGGGCCCCTGGTGGCTCTCGATGCCCATCTTCTCCTATATGAAGTCTTTCGATGAGAAAAAATCAGAAGCAACCTTTGGGACGAGACTCACGCCACGAGGCGGAACCTTGGCGCAACCAATCTAGGGCTCCGGCAGAGCTGTTCTGTCGGGGACACTTCCCTCCGGGAGGGGGAAATCATCGCCATCATCATCACCAACACTCCTCTCATCGGGAGAGGGCAATCTCCATCAACATCTTCACCAGCACCATCTCATCTCCAAACCCTAGTTCATCTCTTGTATCCAATTCTTGTCTCCAAGTCCGGGATTGGTGCTAGTAGTGTTGATTACTCCTTGTAGTTGATGCTAGTTGGTTTACTTGGTGGAAGATCATATTTTCAGATCCTTTATGCATATTATTACCCCTCTGATTATGAACATGAATATGCTTTGTGAGTAGTTACGTTTGTTCCTGAGGACAAGGGAGAAGTCTTGCTATTAGTAGTCATGTGAATTTTGTATTCGTTCGATATTTTGATAAGATGTATGTTGTCTAACCTCTAGCTAGTGGTGTTATGTGAAGTCGACTACATAACACTTCACCATTATTTGGGCCTAGAGGAAGGCATTGGGAAGTAATAAGTAGATGATGGGTTGCTAGAGTGATGAAGCTTAAACCCTAGTTTATCGTTGCTTCGTAAGGGCTGATTTGGATCCATATGTTTCATGCTATGGTTAGGTTTACCTTAATACTTTTGGTGTAGTTGCGGATGCTTGCAATAGAGGTTAATCATAAGTGGGATGCTTGTCCAAGTAAGGGCAGTACCCAAGCACCGGTCCACCCACATATTAAATTATCAAAGTACCGAATGCGAACCATATGAACGTGATGAAAACTAGCTTGACGATATTCCCATGTGTCCTCGGGAGCGCTTTTTCTATCATAAAAGTTTGTCCAGGCTTGTCCTTTGCTACAAAAAGGATTGGGCCACCTTGCTGCACTTTATTTACTTTTTTTAATTGTTACTCGTTACAATTTATCTTATCACAAAACTATCTGTTACCACTTATTTCAGTACTTGCAGAGAACACCTTGCTGAAAACCGCTTATCATTTCCTTCTGCTCCTCGTTGGGTTCGACACTCTTACTTATCGAAAGGACTACGATAGATCCCCTATACTTGTGGGTCATCAAGACTCTTTTCTGGCGCCGTTGCCGGGGAGTGAAGCGCCTTTGGTAGGTGGAATTTGGTAAGGAAAAATTTATTTAGTGTGCTGAAATTTTCATCACTTGTTACTATGGAAAGTAATTGTCCGAGGGGATTGTTCGGGTATCTTCACCCCGTCCAGAGAAGCAAAGAGTTGCTCCTCAACCTACTCAACCTACTGAACCTATTGAAAATGAAACTCCTTTTGAATTTCCTTCGGGTATGATGGAAAACTGCTAGCTAACCCTTTTACGGAGATGGAACAAAGCACCTCGATGAGCACTTAATATATGTGGATGAAATTTGTGGATTATTTAAGCTTGCAGGTGTACCCGATGATGTTGTTAAGAAGAAGGCTTTCCCTTTATCTTTGAAGGAAGACGCATTGACATGGTATAGGCTATGTGATACGAGATCATGGAACTATAAAAGATTGAAATTGGAATTTCATCAAAAGTATTACCCTATGCATCTTGTTCATCGTGATCGCAATTATATATATAATTTTTGGCCTCGCGAAGGAGAAAGCATCGCTCAAGCTTGGGGGAGGCTTAAATCAATGTTATATTCATGCCCCAATCATGAGCTCTCAAAAGTGACAATCCTTCAGAATTTTTATGCTCGGCTTTCTGATAACAATCGCACCATGCTTGATACTTCTTGTGCTGGCTCTTTTATAATGAAGACTATTGAATTCAAATGGAATTTATTTGATAGAATTAAACGCAACTCTGAAGATTGGGACCTCGACGAAGGTAAGGAGTCAGGTATGACACCTAAGTTTGATTGTGTTAAATCTTTTATGGATACCGATATTTTCCGTAAGTTTAGCACTAAATATGGACTTGACTCTAAGATAGTAGCTTCTTTCTGTGAATCTTTTGCTACTTATGTTGATCTCCCCAAGGAGAAGTGGTTTAAATATCATCCTCCCATAGAAGTAAAAGTGGCTGCACCTATTAAAGTTGAAGAAAAGACTGTCACTTACAATGATCCTATTGTTCCTACTTCTTATGTTGAGAAACCACCTTTCCCTGTTAGAATGAAGGATCATGCTAAAGCTTCAACTGTTGTTCGTAAAAGCAATACTAGAACTTATACACCTCCTGAGCAAGTCAAAGTAGAACCTAATATTGCTATTGTTAAAGATCTCTTGTCTGATAATATTGATGGGCATGTCATTCAATTCTCTGGTGAAACTGCTAGAATTGCTAAACCCTGTGATAGAGATAAACATAGACATGTGGTAGGTGTGCTTGTTATTTCTGTTAAAATAGGAGATCACTGTTATCATGGCTTGTGTGATATGGGTGCTAGTGCTAGTGTAATACCCATTGACTTATACAAAGAAATTATGCACGAAATTGCACCTGCTGAGTTAGAAGAAATTGAGTCACAATTAAACTTGCCAATAGAGATACTATTTTGCCAGTAGGGATTGTTAGCGATGTTGAAGTCTTGTGTGGGAAAACCAAATATCCCGCTGATTTTCTTGTTCTTGGTTCTCCACAAGATAGCTTTTGTCCCATTATATTTGGTAGACCCTTCTTGAATACTGTTAATGCTACGATAGACTGCAAAAAGAATGTTGTTACTGTTGGCTTGGATGATATGGTTCAGGAGTTTAATTTCTCTAAATTTAGTAAACAACATCGTGAGGAAGAATTGCCTAGTAAGGATGAAATTATTGGTCTTGCTTCTATTGCTGTACCTCCTAGTGATCCTTTAGAACATTATTTGCTAGACCATGAAAATGATATGTTCATGAATGAAAGAAGGGAAATAGATGAAGTGTTTTTTAAACAGGAACCTATTCTGCAACACAATTTGCCTATTGAAATCCTAGGGGATCCTCCTCCACCCAAGGGTGATCCCGTGTTTGAGCTTAAACCATTGCCTGATAATCTTAAATATGCTTATCTTGATGAAAAGAAAATATATCCTGTTATTATTAGTGCTAACCTTTCAGAGCATGAAGAAGAAAGATTATTGAAAACTCTGAAGAAGCACCGTGCCGCTATTGGATATACTCTCGATGATCTTAAGGGCATTAGTCCCACTCTATGTCAACATAAAATAAATTTGGAAGCGGATGCCAAACCAGTTCGTGATCCTCAACGATGTTTGAATCCTAAAATAAAAGAAGTGGTAAGAAAGGAAATACTCAAGCTTCTAGAGGCAGGTATAATTTATCCCGTTGCTGATAGTCAGTGGGTAAGTCCTGTCCATTGTGTCCCTAAGAAGGGAGGTATTACTGTTGTCCCTAATGATAAAGATGAATTGATTCCGCAAAGAATTATCACAGGTTATAGGATGGTAATTGATTTATGCAAATTAAATAAAGCTACTAAGAAAGATCATTACCCCTTACCTTTTATTGATCAAATGCTAGAAAGATTATGCAAACATACACATTATTGCTTTCTAAATGGTTATTCTGGTTTCTCTCAAATACCTGTGTCGGCTAAAGATCAATCAAAGACTACTTTTACATGCCCTTTTGGTACTTTTGCTTATAGACGTATGCCTTTTGGTTTATGTAATGCACCTGCTACCTTTCAAAGATGTAATATGCTATATTCTCTGTTTTTTGTGAAAATATTTGTGAGGTTTTCATGGACGACTTTTCCGTCTATGGTTCCTCTTTTGATGATTGCTTCAGCAATCTTGATCGAGTTTTGCAGAGATGTGAAGAAACTAATCTTGTCTTGAATTGGGAAAAGTGCCACTTTATGGTTAATGAAGGTATTGTCTTGGGGCACAAAGTTTCTGAAAGAGGTATTGAAGTTGATAAAGCCAAGGTTAATGCTATTGAAAAGATGCCATGTCCCAAGGACATCAAAGGTATGAGAAGTTTCCTTGGTCACGCCGGATTTTATAGGAGGTTCATTAAGGACTTCTCAAAAATTTCTTGGCCTCTGACTAATTTATTACAAAAAGATGTACCATTTGTCTTTGATGATGATTGTGTAGAAGCATTTGAAATACTTAAGAAAGCATTAGTCTCTGCACCTGTTGTTCAGCCACCTGATTGGAATTTACCCTTTGAAATTATGTGTGATGCTAGTGATTATGCTGTAGGTGCTATTCTAGGGCAAAGAGTTGATAAGAAGTTAAATGTTATCCATTATGCTAGTAAGACTCTAGACAATGCTCACAGAAATTATGCTACTACCGAAAAGGAACTTTTAGCAGTTGTGTTTGCTTGTGATAAATTCAGACCCTATATTGTTGATTCTAAAGTAACTATTCACATTGATCATGCTGCTATTAAATATTTTATGGAAAAGAAAGATGCTAAACCTAGACTTATTAGATGGGTTCTCTTGCTGCAAGAATTTGATTTGCATATTCTTGATAGAAAAGGAGCTGAGAACCCCGTTGCGGACAACTTGTCTAGGTTAGAGAATGTTCTTGATGACCCACTACTTATTGATGATAGCTTTCCTGATGAACAATTAAATGTCATAAGCACTTCTCGTAGCACTCCATGGTATGCTGATTATGCTAATTATATCGTTGCTAAATTTATACCGCCTAGTTTCACATACCAACAAAAGAAAAAGTTCTTTTATGATCTGCGACATTACTTTTGGGATGATCCACATCTTTATAAAGAAGGAGTAGATGGTGTTATTAGACGTTGTGTACCTGAGCATGAACAGGAACAGATCCTACGCAAGTGTCACACCGAAGCTTATGGAGGACACCACGCTGGAGATAGAACTGCACATAAGGTATTGCAATCTGGTTTTTATTGGCCTACTTTCTTCAAGGATGCTCGTAAGTTTGTTTTATCTTGTGATGAATGTCAAAGAATTGGTAATATTAGTAGACGTCAAGAAATGCCTATGAATTATTCACTTGTTATTGAACCATTTGATGTTTGGGGCTTTGATTATATGGGACCTTCCCTGCCTCTAATGGATATACACATATTTTAGTTGCTGTTGATTACGTTACTAAGTGGGTAGAAGCTATTCCAACTAGTAGTACTGATCATAACACTTCTATTAAAATGCTTAAGGACATTATTTTTCCGAGGTTTGGAGTCCCTAGATATTTAATGACTAATGGTGGTTCACACTTTATTCATGGTGCTTTCCGTAAAATTCTTCCTAAATATGATGTTAATCATGGAATTGCGTCTCCATATCACCCGCAGTCTAGTGGTCAAGTATAATTGAGCAATAGAGAGCTCAAATTAATTCCGCAAAAGACTGTTAATAGGTCTAGGAAGAATTGGTCCAAGAAACTTGATGATGCATTATGGGCCTATAGAACTGCATATAAGAATCCTATGGGTATGTCTCCGTATAAAATGGTTTATGGAAAAGCATGTCACTTACCTCTCGAACTAGAACATAAGGAATATTGGGCTATTAAAGAGCTCAACTATGATTTCAAACTTGCCGATGAGAAGAGGTTATTTGATATTAGCTCACTTGATGAATGGAGAACCCAAGCCTATGAAAATGCCAAGTTGTTTAAAGAAAAAGTTAAAAGATGGCATGACAAAAGGATACAAAAGCGTGAGTTTAATGTAGGTGATTATGTATTGCTATACAACTCTCGTTTAAGATTTTTTGCAGGAAAACTTCTCTCCAACTGGGAAGGTCCCTACGTTATCGAAGAGGTCTATCGTTCCGGTGCCATAAAAATCAACAACTTCGCAGGCACAAATCCGAAGGTGGTAAACGGTCAAAGGATCAAACACTATATCTCAGGTAATCCTATAAATGTTGAAACTAATATTATTGAAACCGTAACCCCGGAGGAATACTTAAGGGACACTTTCCAGAACGTTCCACACTCCGAAAAGGAATATGTATGTGTTGCGGTAAGTAAACCGACTCCAAAACAAATTCTAAGGCAATATTTCTCCGTTTTGGAATATTTAGAAAAATAGAAAAATAAGTAGTAGTCCGGGGAGGACACGAGGCCTCCACGAGGGTGGAGGGCGCCCCCTACCCCCCGGGCGCGCCCCCTACCTCGTGAGCACCTCGTGTGCCCTCCGGACTCCGTTTCCTTGCACGATACGTATTTTGGTCGATAAAAATTTATTATATATACCCCCGAAGGTTTTGACTCCCGTATCACGCAAATATCCTCTGTTTTTGTTTCAAACTGTCCTACTGCAGGTTAGATTAACATGTCATCTCAAGATTCAGAGGAGGATTGCCCAGTTTCTTACCGGTCTTTAGATAAAAACATATTCAAGGATACCTATCCATATATATATGGTACCCTGATGAGGAAGATGAAGATGAACCAGTTCCCCCTCGCTTCAAGCAAGAAAGCAAAGAGGCATTATGCAAAAGGATAATAAAGCTTGAGATCGAGAATGATGAGTTGAGGATTGATAATTTCACCATCAGACGCAAGTTGGAGAAAGAGAAGGGCAAGCTTGCATCATCGACAACAACTCTACCTGCATCACCAACAACAAAGGAGACATAATCACATGGGTATGGGCACTCCCCTTGGCAACTGCCAAGCTTGGGGGAGGTGCCCCGGTATCGTATCTCCATCACAACTCCTATCTTTATCGTTTTTCTTAGTTCGATCCTATTAGTAGTATCTTGATTTAGTTGAATAAAGTCATGGCATGATCTAGTTTTGAAGTTTTGCTTAATGATCCCTCTATGTAATATAGTCCGCGAGTTATATATAATAAAGATTAGTGTTGAGTCAAGGGCTTGATTACTTTGCCATGATCTTGGGTGAATAAAAGAAAAGAATAAAAAGATCAAAGAGTTCATATTGATCTTAGTGAAAGTAATGACTTCACATAGAAAGAGTATGATGATTAAAAGTTGTTGGGAGTTGACAAATATAGCTTTGGTCATCGTTGCAATTAATAGGAAGTGATAAGGAGAGAGCGGTTTCACATATAGATATATTATCATTGACATCTTTTATGATTTGGAGCACTCATTAAAATATGACATGCTAAAGAGTTGATGTTGGACAAGGAAGACAACATAATGAGTTATGTTTTCTTGTATCTGAGATAAAGTATGTTGTCATGGATCCTCTAACATGTTGAGCTTGCCTTTCCCCCTCATGCTAGCCAAATTCTCAGCACCAAGTAGAGATACTACTTGTGCTTCCAAATACCCTTAAACCAGTTTAGCCATGAGAGTCCACCATATCTACCTATGGATTGAGTAAGATCCTTCAAGTAAGTTGTCATCGGTGCAAGCAATAAAATTGCTCTCTAAATATGCATGACTTATTAGTGCAGAGAAATAAGCTTTATACGAACTTGTTGTGGAAGTAATAAAAGCGACGGACTGCATAATAAAGTTCCACATACAAGGGGCAATATAAAGTGACGTTCTTTTGCATTAAGATTTTGTGCATCCAACCATAAAAGCGCATGGCAACCTCTGCTTCCCTCTGCGAAGGGCCTATCTTTTATTATTATCTTTTACCTTATGCAAGAGTCACGGTGATCTTCACCTTCCTTTTTCATTTTATCCTTTGGCAAGCCCAGCATGTTGGAAAGAACATGATATATATATATATATATATATATATATATATATATATATATATATATATATATATATATATATATATATATATATATATATATATATATATAATCGGATGTAGGGGAGCATGAATTGTTATTGTTGACATTACCCTTGAGGTAAAAGGTTGTGGGGCAAAACTATAAGCCCCTATCTTTCTCTATGTCCGATTAAAACTCTGTAACCACAAGTATTGCGTGAGTGCTAGAAATTATGAAGGACTAAGTGATAGTTGAGTATGTGGACTTGCTTTTAAGCTCTGACATAGACTCTTTCCGATGTTATGATAAATTGTAGTTGCTTCAATGACTGAGGTTATAATTTGTTGGTGCCCAATAAGGTTTCTGATTCATACTTTTGCATTGTGAAAAGATCATCAATTGAACATGAGTAATCATATGACATAATCTATTTATGTTGCTGTTATGAGAATAATCATGATGCCTTCATGTCCGTATTTTATTTTTATCGACGCCTCTACCTCTAAACATGAGGACATATTTATTGTTATCGGCTTTTCGCTTGAGGACAAGCGAGGTCTAAGCTTGGGGGAGTTGATACATCCATTTTGCATCATGCTTTTATATAGATATTTATCGCATTATGGGCTGTTATTTCACGTTATGTCACAATACTTATGGCTATTCTCTCTTATTTTACAAGGTTTACATGAAGAGGGAGAATGCCGACAGCTGGAATTCTGGGCTGGAAAAGGAGCAAATATTGGAGACCTATTCTGTGCAACTCCAAAAGTCCTGAAACTCCACGGAATGTCTTAAAATAAATAAAGAAAAATCGTCGCCAAAGATGAAGGCCAGGGGGCCCACACCCTGCTCACGAGGGTGAGGGGCGCGCCCTACCCCCTGGGCGCGCCCCCTACCTCGTGGGCCCCCTGGTGGCTCTCCGATGCCCATATTCTCCTATATGAAGTCTTTCGATGAGAAAAAAATCCAGAAGCAACCTTTCGGGACGAGACTCCGCCGCCACGAGGCGGAACCAATCTAGGGCTCCGGCAGAGCTGTTCTGCCAGGGACACTTCCCTCGGGGAGGGGGAAATCATCGCTATCATCATCACCAATGCTCCTCTCATCGGGAGAGGGCAATCTCCATCAACATCTTCACCAGCACCATCTCATCTCCAAACCCTAGTTCATCTCTTGTATCCAATTCTTGTCTCCAAGTCCGGGATTGGTGCTAGTAGTGTTGATTACTCCTTGTAGTTGATGCTAGTTGGTTTACTTGGTGGAAGATCATATGTTCAGATCATTTATGCATATTATTACCCCTCTGATTATGAACATGAATATGCTTTGTGAGTAGTCACGTTTGTTCCTGAGGACAAGGGAGAAGTCTTGCTATTAGTAGTCATGTGAATTTTGTATTCGTTCGATATTTTGATAAGATGTATGTTGTCTAACCTCTAGTGGTGTTATGTGAACGTCGACTACATAACACTTCACCATTATTTGGGCCTAGAGGAAGGCATTGGAAAGTAATAAGTATATGATGGGTTGCTAGAGTGACAGAAGCTTAAACCCTAGTTTATGCGTTGCTTCGTAATGAGCTAATTTGGATCCATATGTTTCATGCTATGGTTAGGTTTACCTTAATACTTTTGTTGTAGTTGCGAATGCTTGCAACAGAGGTTAATCATAAGTGGGATGCTTATCCAAGTAAGGGCAGTACCCAAGCACCGGTCCACCCACATATCAAATTATCAAAGTACCGAACGCGAATCATATGAACGTGAAGAAAACTAGCTTGACGATATTCCCATGTGTCCTCGGGAGCGCTTTTTCTATCATAAGAGTTTGTCCAGGCTTGTCCTTTGCTACAAAAAGGATTGGGCCACCTTGCTGCACTTTATTTACTTTTTTTAATTGTTACTCGTTACAATTTATCTTATCACAAAACTATCTGTTACCACTTATTTCAGTACTTGCAGAGAATACCTTGCTGAAAACCGCTTATCATTTCCTTCTGCTCCTCGTTGGGTTCGACACTCTTACTTATCGAAAGGACTACGATAGATCCCCTATACTTGTGGGTCATCACATAGCTGCAGGAGAACAAGTAACACTATTTTTCATATTTTCATAAGAAAGAAATCTAGTATTGGGAGGGATAACCGAATTTGGAATTGCTGAGCTCTGGAGTTCCTTCATCATAAATCTAGCTTGGAGACGAGAAGCAACTTCTTGATCCTCCTCCATAGCATCTATCCCTTTTAAGTTGGCCTCCATCTCTTCCTCTATTGATGGCACAAAGCGGTCAGCATTGCTATTTGCTCTTGGCCCCGGTGTCGGATTAGATACCCGACTCTCTCCGACTGACTCTTCAGAAGACATCTTGCTCTAGATCTGCTGCAGAAACAGCTCAAAACAAAAACAGATGATTTCGTCGCGGTACGGTGGTCAAAACCTTCGGGAGATTATATAATGAACTTTTACCGACCAAAAGAAGTATCGTGCAAGAAAATGGAGTCCGGAGGGCACACGAGGTGCCGACGAGGCAGGGGGCGCGCCCTCCACCCTCGTGGATGCCCGTGTCCTTTCCGGACTACTTATTTTCCTATTTTCTTAAACATTCCAAAACGGAGAAAAAATGCTATTAGAACTATTTTGGAGTCGATTTACTTACCGTACCACATACCTATTCCTTTTCGGAGTCTGAAACGTTCTCGAAGGTGTCCCTTATGTACTACTCCGGGGTTACGGTGTCAGTAACATTGGTTTCAACATTTATGGGATTACCTGAGATATAATGTTTGATTCTTTGACCATTCACCACCTTCGGATTTGTGCCTTCGAAGTTGTTGATTTTTATGGCATCGGAACGATAGACCTCCTTGATAACGTAAGGACCTTCCCATTTAGAGAGGAGTTTTCCTGCAAAAATCTTAAACGAGAGTTGTATAAAAAAAGATAATCACCTACATTAAACTCACGCTTTTGTATCCATTTGTCATGCCATCTTTTAACTTTTTCTTTAAACAGTTTGGCATTCTCATAGGCCTGGGTTCTCCATTCATCAAGTGAGCTAATGTCAAATAGCCTCTTTTCACCGGCAAGTTTGAAATCATAATTGAGCTCTTTAATGGCCCAATATGCCTTATGTTCTGGTTCGAGAGGTAAGTGACATGCTTTTCCATAAACCATTTTATACGGAGAAATACCCATAGGATTTTTATATGCAGTTCTATAGGCCCATAATGCATCATCAAGTTGCTTGGACCAATTGTTTCTAGATCTATTAATAGTCTTTTGCAAAATTAATTTAGGCTCTCTATTACTCAATTCTAATTGACCGCTAGACTGTGGATGGTATGGAGATGCAATTCTATGGTTAACATCATACTTAGCAAGCATTTTACGAAAATCACCATGAATAAAATGTGAACCACCATCAGTCATTAAGTATCTAGGGACTCCAAACCTCGGAAAAATAAGTTCTTTAAGCATCTTAAAAGAAGTGTTATGATCAGCACTACTAGTTGGAATAGATTCTACCCACTTAGTAATGTAATCAACAGCAACTAAAATATGTGTATATCCATTAGAAGAAGGAAAAGGTCCCATATAATCAAAGCCCCAAACATCAAATGGTTCAATAACAAGTGAATAGTTAATGGCATTTCTTGACGTCTACTAATATTACCAATTCTTTGACATTCATCACAAGACAAGACAAACTTACGGACATCTTTGAAGAGAGTAGGCCAATAAAAACTGGATTGCAATACCTTATGTGCAGTTCTATCTCCAGCGTTGTGTCCTCCATATGCCTCGGAGTGACACTTGCATAGGATCTGTTCCTGTTCATGCTCAGATACACAATGTCTAATAACACCATCTACCCCTTCTTTATAAAGGTGTGGGTCATCCCAGAAGTAATGTCTTAAATCATAGAAAAACTTTTTCTTTTGCTGGTATGTGAAACTAGGTGGTATAAACTTAGCAAAAATGTAAGTAGTGTAATCAGCATACCATGGAGCAGTACGAGAAGCATTTATGACAGCTAATTATTCATCAGGAAAGCTATCATCAATAGGTAGTGGGTCATCAAGAACATTCTCTAACCTAGACAAGTTGTCTGCAACGGGGTTCTCAGCTCCTTTTCTATCAATAATATGCAAATCAAATTCTTGTAGCAAGAGAACCCATCTAATAAGTCTAGGTTTAGCATCTTTGTTTTCCATAAGGTATTTAATAGCAGCATGATCAGTGTGAACAGTTACTTTGGAATCAACAATATAAGGTCTGAACTTATCACAAGCAAATACAATTGCTAAAAATTCTTTCTCAGTAGTAGCATAATTTCTCTGGGCACTGTCTAGAGTTTTACTAGCATATTGGATAACATTTAATTTCTTATCAACTCTTTGTCCTAGAACAGCACCTACAGCATAATCGCTAGCACCACACATAATTTCAAAGGGTAAATTCCAATCAGGTGGCTGAACAATAGGTGCAGAAATCAAGGCTTTCTTAAGTATTTCAAATGCTTATACACAATCATCATCAAAGACAAAAGGAACATCTTTTTGTAATAGATTAGTCAGAGGCGTAGAAATTTTTGAGAAGTATTTAATTAACCTCCTATAAAAACCGGCATGACCAAGGAAACTTCTTATACCTTTGATGTCCTTAGGACACGACATCTTTTCAATAGCATCGACTTTAGCTTTATCAACTTCAATACCTCTTTCAGAAATTTTATGCCCCAAGACAATACCTTCATTAACCATAAAGTGCCACTTATCCCAATTCAAGACAACATTAGTTTCTTCGCATCTCTGCAAGACTCGATCAAGGTTGCTTAAGCAATCATCAAAAGAAGTTCCATACACGGAGAAATCATCCATGAAAACCTCAACAATCTTTTCACAGAAGTCAGAGAATATAGCAGTCATACATCTTTGAAAGGTAGCAGGTGCATTACATAAACCAAAAGGCATACGTCTATAAGCAAAGGTACTGAAAGGGCAAGTAAAAGTGGTCTTATCCTGATCCTCTTTTGATACAGGTATATGAGAGAAACCAGAATAACCATCTAGAATGCAAAAATGTGTATGTTTGCATAATCTTTCTAGCATTTGATCAATAAAAGGTAGGGTAATGATCTTTTCTAGTAGCTTTATTTAATTCGCGGAAATCAATTACCATTCCATAACCTGTAACTATTCTTTGTGGGATCAATTCATCTTTAACATTAGGAATAACAGTAATACTTCCCTTCTTAGGGACACAATGGACAGGACTTACCCACTGACTATCAGCAACAGGATAAATTATACCTGCCTCCAGAAGCTTTAGTATTTCATTTCTTACCACTTCTTTCATCTTAGGATTTAACCGTCGTTGGTGATCAACAACTGGTTTAGCGTCTTTCTCCAATTTTATTTTGTGCTGGCATAGAGTGGGACTAATGCCCTTAAGATCATCAAGAGTATATCCAATAGCAGCACAGTGCTTCTTCAGAATTTTCAATAATTTCTCTTCTTCCTGCTCTGAAAGGTTAGCACTAATAATAACAGGATATATCTTCTTTCATCAAGATATGCATATTTAAGAGTATTAGGTAAAGGTTTAAGCTTAAACACGGGATCACCCTTGGGTGGACGAGGATCCCCTAGGATTTCAACGAGCAAGTTTTGTTTCAATATAGGTCCCTGTTTAAAGAATACTTCATCTATTTCCCTTCTTTCATTCATAAATATATCATTTTCATGGTCTAGCAAATATTGTTCTAAAGGATCATTAGGAGGCACGGCAATAGAAGCAAGACCAATAATTTCATCTTTACTAGGCAATTCTTTATCATGGGGTTGTCTACGGAATTTAGCAAAATTAAAATCATGAGACATGTCCCTAAACCAACAGTAACAATATCCTTTTCGCAATCTATCTGAGCATTAACAGTATTCAAGAAGGGTCTACCAAATATAATGGGACAAAAATCATCTTGTGGGGAAGCAAGAACAAGAAAATCAGTAGGATATTTAACTTTCCCACACAAGACTTCAACATCTCTAACAATCCCAACTGGTGAAATAGTATCTCTATTGGCAAGCTTAATAGTAACATCAATATCTTCTATCTCAGCAGGTGCAATATCATGCATAATTTCTTTATATAAAGTATAAGGTATTGCATTGACACTAGCACCCATATCACATAAGCCATGATAACAATGATCTCCTATTTTAACAGAAACAACAGGCATGCCTACAACAGGTCTATGTTTATTTTTAGTATCGGGTCTAGCAATTCTAGCAGCTTCATCACAGAAGTAAATAACATGCCCATCAATATTATGGACCAAGAGATCCTTAACCATAGCAATACTAGGTTCAACTTTAATTTGCTCAGGGGGTGTAGGTGTTCTAGCATTACTCTTACGAACCACAGTTGAAGCTTTAGCATGATCCTTTATTCTAACAGGAAAGGGTGGTTTCTCAATATAAGCGGTAGGAACAATAGGATCAACATTATAAGTGATAGTCTTTTCTGAACTACTTTTACTTCAATGGGAGGATGATATTTAAACCACTTCTCCTTAGGGAGATCAACATGAGTAGCAAATGATTCACAAAAAGAAGCTACTATCTCAAAGTCAAGTCCATATTTAGTGCTAAATTCACGAAAAGCATCGGTATCCATAAAAGATTTAACACAATCAAACTTAGGTGTTATACCTGACTCCTTACCTTCATCGAGTTCCCAATCTTCAGAGTTGCGTTTAATTCTTTCCAATAAATCCCATCTGAATTAAATAGTCTATCATAAAAGAACCAGTACAAGAAGTATCAAGCATGGAGCGATTATTGAGAGAAAGTTGAGCATAAAAATTTTGAATAATAATTTCTCTTGAGAGCTCATGATTGGTGCATGAATATAACATTGACTTAAGCCTCCCCCAAGCTTGAGCGATACTTTCTCCTTCACGAGGCCAAAAGTTATATATATATATATATAATTACGATCACGATGAACCAGATCCATAGGATAAAACTTCTGATGAAACTCCAATTTCAATCGGTTGTCCATGATCCAATATCATCACATAGCCTAAACCATGTCAATGCCTTTCCCTTCAAAGATAAAGGGAAGACCTTCTTCTTGATAACATCCTCGGGCATAATTGCAAGCTTAAATAATCCACAAACTTCATCCACATAAATTAGGTGCATATCAGGATGTATTGTTCCGTCTCCTATAAAAGGATTAGCTAGCAGTTTCTCTATCATACCTGAAGGAATTTAAAAGTAAACATTTTCAGTAGGTTGAGGAGAAACTCTTTTCTCTACTGGTTGGGGTGAAGATACCCCGAACAAGCCCCTCAAAGGATTATTTTCCATAGTAACAAGTGACAGTAAATTTCAGCACACTATATAAATTTTCCTTACCAAATTCCACCTACCAAAGGCGCTTCACTCCCCGGCAATGGCGCCAGAAAAGAGTCTTGATGACCCACAAGTATAGGGGATCTATCCTAGTCCTTCCGATAAGTAAGAGTGTCGAACCCAACAAGGAGCAGAAGGAAATGACAAGCGGTTTTCAGTAAGGTATTCTCTACAAGCACTGAAATTATCGGTAACAGAGAGTTTTGTGATAAGGTAATTCGTAACGGGTAAAAAGTAACAAAAGTAAACAAGGTGCAGTAAGTTGGCCAAATCCTTTTTGTAGCAAAGGACAAGCCTGGACAAACTCTTATATAAAGGAAAGCGCTCCCGAGAACACATGGGAATTATCGTCAAGCTAGTTTTCATCATGCTCATATGATTCGCGTTCGTTACTTTGATAGTTTGATATGTGGGTGGACCGATGCTTGGGTACTGCCCTTCCTTGGACAAGCATCCCACTTATGATTAACCCGTCTCGCAAGCATCCGCAACTACGAAAGAAGAATTAAGGTAAACCTAACCATAGCATGAAACATATGGATCCAAATCAGCCCCTTACGAAGCAACGCATAAACTAGGGTTTAAGCTTCTGTCACTCTAGCAACCCATCATCTACTTATTACTTCCCAATGCCTTCCTCTAGGACCAAAAAATGATGAAGTGTCATGTAGTCGACATTCACATAACACCACTAGAGGAGAGACAACATACATCTCATCAGAATATCGAACGAATACCAAATTCACATGACTACTTATAACAAGACTTCTCCCATGTCCTTAGGAACAAACGTAACTACTCACAAATCATATTCATGTTCATAATCAGAGGGGTATTAATATACATAAAGGATCTGAACATGTGATCTTCCACCGAATAAATCAACTAGCATCAACTACAATGAGTAATCAACACTACTACCCACAGGTACCAATCTGAGGTTTTGGGACAAAGATCGGATACAAGAGATGAACTAGGGTTTGAGAGGAGATGGTGCTGGTGAAGATGTTGATGGAGATTGACCCCCTCCCGATGATAGGATCGATGGTGATGGCGATGGTGGCGACTTCCCCCTCCCGAAGGGATGTTTACCCGGCAGAACAGCTCCGCCGGAGCCTGTTGACACCTGTTTTTGGCAAGATACAAATTGCAATGAAGATGGTCTCGAGTGAACGGGCTTTCAGCATGAAAATATTCCCATCATCGAGTGGAACAACTTTGATGTTTCGGTTATATTCATTTGACATTATCTTACGGACCGAAACTATACTCCGAGTGGCATAATTCAATGTTCCGAGTGACTTTTGGCCAATCACGCCTTCAAGATGACCTCGGATGAAGTAGCACACTAAAGAAATTGTCTTCGTCTCGTCGAGGCAATCGATTTTCATACATAAATCATCTCAGTCCGAGTTTGTATGCAAAAGTTACAGCCAAAACGGTCTGGAGCGGCCAGAGACCAAAATATTACGCTTGACACCAGACACATGTGATGAGTGTCTGATGCAATGCGTGAGCAATTCGGCTCTCAAAACATCCTTGAATTGAAAAACCTTCAACACGGAAAAGTTTCTTCTCGTCGAGCCGATCGATTTTCATATATAATTCGTCTCAAACCGAGGTCGTATGAAGCCTGAAGAGACAAATCAAGATCAGGCTATGTTTTTAGTCGGAAAATCCGAGTGAAAAGCTTACCATCCGAGTGAAAACTTACCGATCGAGTGAAATCTTACCATCCAAGTGAAAACTTACCGGTCGAGTGAAAGTTTTTCGTCCAAGTGAAATTATTACCATCCGAGTGAAAACTTGCCGGTCGAGTGAAAGTTTTCCGTCCGAGTGAAATTATTATCATCCGAGTGAAAAGATTACCGTCGGAATGAAAATTTGCCGATCGGGTAAGAGATTGCCTTCCGAGTGAAAATATAGTCATCCGAGTGGAATATTATCTTCCGAGTGAAAGATTCTAACATCCGAGTGAAAAGAACTTGCCGATCGAGTAAAAGACTGTCTTCCGAGTGAAAGTATAATCATCCGAGTGAAAAGATTACCGTCGGAATAACTTGCCGATCGAGTAAAGAGATTGCCTTCCGAGTGAAAATATGGTCATCAGAGTGAAAATTGCATTCCTAGTGAAATATTCTAACATCCGAGGGAAAAAGTCCAGTCGGACGATCCAAGTGAATGACTCTAATACGAGTGGATGAGCTCGAATCCGAGTGAAACTGAACATATGCCCGAAAGTTTATTAAGATGACCTCGGATGAAGAAGTGTTCAATACAGAAATTGTGTGTATCATCAAGACGGTAAACTTTGGTTTTGGATTCATCATCATCAAAGATAGTATATGGCCTACAAATTCACTACGAGACTCGGATAATCCAGTCTACTGCAAGACCGAGTCCGACTGGAAGGTAAAGATGACCTCAAAAAGTATTCAACGTGGCCTTATTTGAAAAAGTGATCAACATAAGAGTTGTTCGTATCGTCGAGGCGCACAAGTTGGATATTTGGGCCGTCTTGATCGGAGATCATATGCAATCTCGACGGCCCGCGCAAGAAGGAAGACAGAGTTTGGGCCAGATTCAGACTGAATCTGAGTTGGAATAGAACTAGGACTCTAGGACGTGAATTGATGTAATTTTTCATGTAAGGAAAGCCTAGATGAATCCTTTACTTGTACGGGAAGTCCAGCCGCCTCTTATATATGTTGGGGGTGACGGCCGATTGAACAACACCCAATCGAACAAACACATCTACTACTTTTTCGTGTTCATCTACTTTTTATCTCTCCCTTGTATCTTTCTTCTCGTTCTTCGCTAGTTCTTCATGCTGGAGGGCTGCGAATCCACGAGGCTCTAGGGGCGAGCGAATCGACCTGGAGCAGCTCATAGCCGCCGCGCACCCTGACGGGGTCCCTCCCGGGCGTGCGGGGTTTCGGGTCTTCAAAAGCGCCCGCCGACTGTCCTGCGTATCGCGCTGTCGGTCGGGTCTCCGTCAACGTGAGTTGCGGTGCATCACCCCCGGCGTCGAGGGTACACGTGACGTGTTCGTGTGTCAACACACTTTTTGGCGACTCCGCTGGGGACGAAGCTTTGAACAATCTCCAGCCTGTTCTTGCTACGAGGAGAGCGTCATCAAGCGGCTGCAATCTACAACGGTAACATGTATCATCAATCTCCTTACGTAGATGCAAATAGCCATTATGTTGATGTTGCTAGATCTTTCAATGGGCATGTCATGTCGGCTAGCCCTAACGAGCAAAGGCCGACTAGTTATTCCATTGGAGAAACTTGGAATTTACAGAACCGCGACATGCAACTTATGAATCTGAACTTTCGTGCATCGGCAACACCCTTCAATATGCCGATGAATAACACGATTTGTTCGAGTGATCAATATATGACACCTCATGTGCAGGAGGGCATCTCACAGTTTTATCCATCGCAGTCAACTCGCAATATGCGGGTTTATCCCCAAACATGCCGATGAATGAGGCAATCGGCCATGCTTCCATTAGCTATTTGGCCGGTTATCATCAGTCATCATATGATACACCTCATGATATTTATTGTTCAGCATCATATGCAAATAAAAGTATTCATGACTCGGCTCACTTTTATGGCCGAGTGAATGGAGATTCTACAGGAGTGTATGTGTCTAATATTGCAGGAGATGAGGTGACTTTGGCTGCATTAAAAAGCTTAGCGCAAAATAAGAAGATTACCGCTCTTTGCCTTGAGCAACATGATAAAGGTTTGGTTCCTGATTATGAGGCAATAAAAGATAGGGTTTTAAAAGAAGACGAAGTGTTGCCAATTGATCAAATTGGCGTAAGAAAATATTCAACAACAGTGCACACATCTTCACCTATCATTGCAGCATGTTATACACCCCCTATACAATTGCAAAGTTTCGGCAACATCAATTCATTGCCGAAAGATCATAAAAGTATTGGGGGGCAAGCCAATCCAAGTAGGGGTGAGTTTAAAGAAAAATATGTGGCCCAAGTGGACAAGATCAAGCCAAAGCTCACAGGGAATAGCGTCAACGAATTTACTACGCCAACTCTTGACGAATTACTAGCAGAATATCGACATGCTTATGAAGAACTCAAGAAGAAGCGTGGAGTGGAATATTTGCAAGAATATGTCAAGTCCCTTCCTCTATGCAGCAACCATGTTGGCCCCTTGGCGATGTTGTGGCAAGATAAAACAGAAGCTTTTCAAGCTGAACAACAAAAAAGGATTCACTCGGCTAATACGGTTGATTCGGTTGAAACCGAATCAAATATGACTAAGTCGTCTACAACCGTGTCAAATGGTTCCTTTAAATACAAGACAATGGTCGATTCGGTTGAAACCAGATTGAGCACCGAGAGGGCTAAGGTCGAGTGCGTAGAGTCAATATTGAGTGCGTCGAAGCAACCGAGGGCATCGAGCTTGTTAAGGCCGAGTGCATCAAGTCAGCTAAGTACATTGAGTCATCGGAGTGCATCACCGGCTAATGTTGAGTGCATCGAGCCAGTTATTACCGAGTGTACCAAAACAGATGATGCAAGCTTCACCAAGCAGAGGAACAACAAACACAGCAAATTGGCTATGCTCGATTTTTCTAAATGCAAGGGAGCTTACATGCTACCATATGAGTTTCGTGCTAAAGAAATTGATGAGCATCAAGAACAAAGTAATACGGCCGAACACAGTTTGATTAACGATGAACATCAAGAACAAGAACATGCAGCCAAGCAAAGTTCAGCTGACAAAGAGCGTTCGAGTGGAATCCATTTGGGTAATCCGAGTGAAGAGGCACGAGATCCAGAAGAAGAAGATGAGGCGTTGGAGGATCATCTTGGGATGGAGCAAGACATTGTTCCACATATACGATCATCATATTCCACCAACCTTGTCGCAAAGGTACGTCTAGCAGATAATTTACTCGCTTTCCTATTCGGTCAAAAATATAGCATTGATGCATCTATTAGCAAGTTCATAATTAACTTGGAAAGACCAATCGAGATGAGTAACTTGTTTGTTAGAAATAGTCTTGTCACTAATTATGCTAGTCAACATATTGTACTATTCATAGAGACTGCTAGTGATAGATTATCGCAACCAAAGCTTTTCCCATTATGCCGACTGAGAATTATGCTCATATGGGTAGCTTTGATTGTTTCATGCTTGGCTAACATTTGGTATCAAATGAGACGTATATTCTGTAGTTACTTTGGTTGCAGAAACATAAAGCCAGGTCCAAAGTCCTCCGAGATAGCCGATTCAAGAGCATCGGGGAAGGAGGACGAAAATCAACGCATAGCCGAGTCAGATAGCGTTAAACCGGCACCACTCGGTTGTTTTGTTCCAGAGCCGGTATCACAATATCGGTTAATGGATGAGAAGCGTACCTTCAATCTGGGCATAGGTGATCACATCATCGGTACATCATCAACTAATCATATTATTGTAATTGATCATGATGTCGAGCTATCAAGATAAGAACAAATGCAATGTTCGTTTGAACAGAATGTCAAAGACAACAATGTGATTCATCAAGCCACACAATCAGCTTACACGGGACGATTGGTGCTCGTTGAGGCACAAGCATACGGCCAGTCGACTCAGATTGATCTTGATGGAGATCAAGCATTGACTCGGCTACCTCAACCCGACTCATCCAAAGACGGACATGTATACACTAATGATGATGGGATCAAATCTTCAAGTGAGGTAATCATTCAAAAGTGCATCAGCAATAATATTGAAGACATGAATTCCATCAAAGTTACGACTGGCACATCTAGTACTGGGGGCAACAAGAAAATTCAAAGACCGATGCACACAAAACCAAAGAAAGCAAAGGCCGCGGTAAGCACAAATGCAAAAAGATGAAAGTCACTTTCTCGCAGTTGTTGGAAAAATATCAGAAGATAAGTGAGGAGAAGAATGCTTATCGGCTGAGTGAAGAAAAAACATCGAAGTCACCCCCAAGGCATAAATCTGAAGACTGGGATTGGCATAGGAAGACGTTGAGCAAGCAGACTTCATATCCTCCTTTTGGGCAGCCAATACCAATGTCGTGGATGCCTCCCTACGCTCATGTAAACCCATATCCATCATGGGGCAGGTATGATACAAGGGCACATTATCCATCTTATTTTAGATCATCTCGCCAACATTATGCAGCTCCAAAAGGATCAACATTTGATGAACAATCATATGTCAAAGACCGTTTCAATCATAAGGAATCGGTCCGGAGCTCAAGGAACAAGAAAGAGGTGGTCAAGCAAGTGTACCAGGTCAAGAAAGATGGTCGTAAGTGTGCTAATTCAGATTTGTTCTCAAAATTACAAAGAGCCAGTTAAAGTATTGACATTGGCTACAAAAGGCAACAAGGCAAGTCAATCAAGTGCCAAATCTGAGGGGAAGAAGTTGAGAGTGCGCAAGGCCAAAAAAGAGTTGGCATTGGTTGAAACAGAATCACAGCCGAGGTGCCCACTCGGCTTAGCGCATTGGCAAGAGAAGGAATTACAAAAACTTAGTGCACATGAGTTGACAAAGAAGAACATGGCCTGGGTTCCTAAGGGAAATCCTCGAGTTAAGAGCGGCATCACATCTCCTGTTGCGAAGCCAACAGAAATAAGGGAGTACAATTGTAAGGCCCGTAGGCGAGGACGACAATTTTCATATAGGAGACTCCAGGAGGCGTCTCATCCATATTCTTCAATCGTACCATCAAAATCAACACTATGGAATTTATCCTCAGCCGAAACATCTGACTTATTTTGACTATTCACACTTTGGTGGACGGACTCCCGCGCACTTTTGAGATAAGAACGCATGGCCGATATTTGCATATCGCCCTCAGAATTCATTGTGTTGGCAAACCGGCATCTGGCTAACGGTGTTCACCATGGTTGATTTTTTTCTCCTATAGCCGATGCTCAGTGTTTGCCAATACTGGCGAGGCCGACTTAATTATTGAGTCGACCACTAATCAAGGTTCTAGTGCATAAAAGAGCCCCGACTCCAAATGTTATTTATTTGCAGGATCCAAGTCAGGAGACAGACATTGTTCGGCGGAGGCTTGATAGTGTACTTTGATAATGAGTTGAGTCGCCGAACAGTTGACGGTATTCCTTTGAGGTGCATGGTCATAATCGTTTGGCAATCGTCTTCGTTGAAGGGTTCTAATATTCCCAGGGAAGGCCTGGACAAGTGCAAGGTCCGGATTGACATAAGAAACTTACGTGGAAGCATTTGTGACATCCAATTGTTGTTTTCAGACAACTATTATCCAAAAGGCTCTACCGAAGAAGCAACAAACATGAGCATATGGATGATTAAAATTATCATACTCAACATGCACAGCCGATGGAGTGTTGACATCGTGCTTAAACATTACCCTAGGCAAGGTATTTTCTGGCACGCAAGCTCTGCCAGAAAACAGGGGGGCATGTGTTGACACCTGTTTTTGGCAAGATACAAATTGCAATGAAGATGGTCTCGAGTGAACGGGCTTTCAGCATGAAAAGATTCACATCGCCGAGTGGAACAACTTTGATGTTTCGGTTATATTCATTCGACATTATCTTACGGACCGAAACTATACTCCGAGTGGCATAATTCAATGTTCCGAGTGATTTTTGGCCAATCATGCCTTCAAGATGACCTCGGATGAAGTAGCACACTAAATAAATTGTCTTCGTCTCATCGAGGCAATCGATTTTCATATATAAATCATCTCAGTCCGAGTTCGTATGCAAAAGTTACAGCCAAAATGGTCTGGAGCGGCCAGAGACCAAAATATTACGCTTGACACCAGACACATGTGATGAGTGTCTGATGCAATGCGTGAGCAATTCGGCTCTCAAAACGGCCTTGAATTGAAAAACCTTCAACACGGAAAAGTTTCGTCTCGTCGAGCCCATCGATTTTCATATATAATTCGTCTCAATCCGAGGTCGTATGAAGCCTGGAGAGACAAATCAAGATCAGGCTATGTTTTCACTCGGAAAATCCGAGTGAAAAGCTTACCATCCGAGTGAAAACTTACCGATCGAGTGAAATCTTACCATCCAAGTGAAAACTTACCGGTCGAGTGAAAACTTTTCGTCCGAGTGAAATTATTACCATCCGAGTGAAAACTTACCGGTCGAGTGAAAGTTTTCCGTCCGAGTGAAATTATTATCATCCGAGTGAAAAGATTACCGTCGGAATGAAAATTTGCCGATCGGGTAAGAGATTGCCTTCCGAGTGAAAATATAGTCATCCGAGTGGAATATTATCTTCCGAGTGAAAGATTCTAACATCCGAGTGAAAAGAACTTGCCGATCGAGTAAAAGATTGTCTTCCGAGTGAAAGTATAATCATCCGAGTGAAAAGATTACCGTCGGAATAACTTGCCGATCGAGTAAAGATATTGCCTTCCGAGTGAAAATATGGTCATCAGAGTGAAAATTGCATTCCGAGTGAAAGATTCTAACATCCGAGGGAAAAATTTTAGTCGGACGATCCAAGTGAATGACTCTAATCCGAGTGGATGAGCTCGAATCCGAGTGAAACTGAACATATGCCCGAAAGTTTATTAAGATGACCTCAGATGAAGAAGTGTTCAATACAGAAATTGTGCGTATCATCAAGACGGTAAACTTTGGTTTTGGAGTCATCATCATCAAAGATAGTATATGGCCTACAAATTCACTACGAGACTCGGATAATCCAGTCTACTGCAAGACCGAGTCCGACTGGAAGGTAAAGATGACCTCGAAAAGTATTCAACGTGGCCTTATTTGAAAAAGTGATCAACATAAGAGTTGTTCTTATCGTCGAGGCGCACAAGTTTGATATTTGGGCCGTCTTGATCGGAGATCATATGCAAGCTCGACGGCCCGCGCAAGAAGGAAGACAGAGTTTGGGCCAGATTCAGACTGAATCCGAGTTGGAATAGAACTAGGACTCTAGGACGTGAATTGATGTAATTTTTCATGTAAGGAAAGCCTAGATGAATCCTTTACTTGTACGGAAAGTCCAGCCGCCTCTTATATATGTTGGGGGTGACGGCCGATTGAACAACACCCAATCGAACAAACACATCTACTACTTTTTCGTGTTTATCTACTTTTTATCTCTCCCTCGTATCTTTCTTCTCATTCTTCGCTAGTTCTTCATGCTGGAGGGCTGCGAATCCACGAGGCTCTAGGGGCGAGCGAATCGACCTGGAGCAGCCCATAGCCGCCGCGCACCCTGACGGGGTCCCTCCCGGGCGTGCGGGGTTTCGGGTCTTCAAAAGCGCCCGCCGACTGTCCTGCGTATCGCGCTGTTGGTCGGGTCTCCTTCGATGTGAGCTGCGGTGCATCATCCCCGGCGTCGAGGGTACACGTGGCGTGTTCGTGTGTAAAAAGAGCCCTAGATTGGTTCCGCCCAGGTTCCGCCTCGAGACGGCGACACTTCGTCCCGAAAGCTTCCTCACGATTTTTTCCAGGGCAAAAGACACCTTATACCAGAAGATGGGCATCGGGCGGCTTCCAGGTGGCCCACGAGACTGGGGGCGCACCCAGGGGTAGGTCGCGCACCCACCCTCGTGGACAGTGGGTGGCCCCCCTCTGGTTCTTTCTTCGCCCAATATTTTAATATATTCCAAAACTGACTTTCGTGGAGTTTCAGGACTTTTGAAGTTGTGCAGAATAGGTCTCTAATATTTTCTCCTTTTCCAGCCCAGAATTCCAGCTGCCGGCATTCCCCCTCTTCATGTAAACCTTGTAAAGTAAGAGAGAAAAGGCATAAGTATTGTGACATAATGTGTAGTAACAGCCCATATTGCAATAAATATCGATATAAAAGCATGATGCAAAATGGACGTATCGTGTAACATTAGAAAGGAAAGACATCTGCCAAAATAGGCCACAAGAGACACCCATGAGGCCTATGCAGCTTCCCACCTAGGTCATGTGGGTCCCACAGGCGCCACCCGATACCCTCCTTCCGATGCCAGCTCTGTAATAACCCCCTCAATTCTAAACTAATTGGTGAGGTTTTCTTCGTTGTCAACACATTGGTATTCATGATCCAAGGTGGAGCTCTGCCATAGTTTGTCGGTTTCTCTCGGGTATCTTTCTAGGAGGGGATTCACTGCCATCTTCACCATTGATTCATCCCTTGTTGCTTCGTGATGAGGTGCGAGTAGTTCATCCCTTAGACTATGGGTTTGTAATATAGTAGCTATCTAGCATCATTACTCTATATGCCTTAATGTTTAGACCACATGGGTTGTCCAACATGATTGTGATCAACTATATGTAATCGTCGAAGTGAATATTTGGTTACGTGATGAATAATTATTTTATGTTTAGAACATCATGGTTGTATGGACCATTTATAGATGTATGTTGCTTTGTGTATTATTAGTCTATTCAGTGGCCAGTTTAGATAACACAGTAGTAGTGAAGTGGTGTGTATTGGATGGAGTAGGTCCCTTTTGTGAAGTACTCTCAGTGATAGTGAGGAAAAGCTTGGATGGATGTGCCTCACTAAGGATAAAATAAATTGCATGTGTCGGCCTAGTAGAATTTATGGACGATCTTCTTATAGAACATGATCCAAATCTATGATATGATTTGTCATGTATATTTGATTGATAATTGCACATAAATATGTCGATATTTATGTGTCACCGCTTGCATGTGAAATGCTACTAGTTAACATATGAATTATACATCCTAAAACATATATATATATATATATATTAAGTTTTCATCACATCATCTTACTAAATTATTCAAGGTTTCAAATTTATTAGACTAACCTAACGACGCAGTGTCGGAAAGGTCACTTGCATGTTTTATGTCCCTAGTTTTAGGAATTCCAGTAGCTCAGAAAAATATATAAGAATAAGTCGATGAATAATAACTTTCGTAGGATGTCAGACCCACCTAAAGGTGGGCCACAAAGGAGTCACAAAGGGTCCACATGGCCAAGCCAAATGCTCACTAGCTAGCTGCCTTTACAAAAAAAATTCCGTTGGCATCATTTTTGCGCAAGCTTGTCATATTCAGATTTTTTTCGGAGTTATTGGTCTTTGGATAGTAGAGAGACGGTAATAGTAGATAGATTACAGCTTCCAGAGAAGGCTCTCCCTAAAGGAGGCTCCCTTCTCCGACCCACCAATCCATGAAAACCAGAGGGGAAACATCTCTCGCAACCAGTGTAGAGGCCAAGGAAGAATAAGACAAAGAATAAGAAGGAGGATCCCCCCTCTCTGTCTAGAGGCACCGGAAGTCTGCTCAGGGAATCACCATTGTTGTCACATCTCTATGTAATAGCAAATGATAAAATACTCATGTCAACAAGGTGCACCTCCTTTCTGGAAGCTCATCTCAAAAGAACCTTCATGTTAAGTGTCTTGGCCTGGGGTAATTTGAGGATGGGTGACCAACCAAAAAATTTCTCCCGTGTGCACATGAGTGAGGACAAAGAGCGCATGAAAGACTAGTGTTCGTCTGTGGGGCCAATCTAGATCTCATGTGGTAGCCAGATGTAACGACTGGGAACCGATGATGGCTGTGGACGGGGTGTTACAATTGTCTCCATCGACTTCACCATCATCTTCCTCCTTTGAACGGAGGCTTCCCACACAATAAACCTCTGCAATCCATTGGTAGACTCGATGCCATGTGCTATAAATTATTTCTCTGTGATTTATTGCATGACTATGTCAAAGTTTGAGTATTAACTTGCTCTATGGCATTAGTGATCTATAAGAAGTTTGGTTGCACATTATAAATGTTAAGTTCTATGCAATCTTATGTGGTTTTTGTATGAGTCCACTCGTACATCAGGGGAACACATAAGGTTAATCAATGTGTTATGATGAATATATGATTGGAAGTTGGAGTGACAGAATGTCAAACCCGTATAGGAGGCATAGCATATGGAAGCTAAGGGATCCTAGATCTTCAATATATGGCCGGGTTTACCTTAATAACTACTAGTACTTGTAAATTCTTGCTAAGGATTCAATCATAAGTAAATGCTAAGGAATTGCAACATGTAAGCTTAGGCTCCACCCTAGAAATAAACATGAGGTTCACTTATGTAGGAAAAGATATACAAAGTCACCAAATGCCTTGTCTCTCCATGTTGTGAGAAGTCTCTTGAGATGGCGTTGGAGAAAAAATAGCATAGGTAGACATTGAGATGCATTTTGTGGCCATTAGACTTGTTACCTCTATAGACAACCGTGTGATCACAAAATTACCAATTGTCTGGCACACTTGCTCCCATTGGAAACCACACACTTTCTTCACAACCGCCACAGAAAACACAAGCGATGTCTTTTCTTCTTGTAGACTAATTAATAATAACACCTAACTTTTGTTAACTTGCTTTTACAAAACAACAAAACTCCTTTCATCTTAATTTTACTAAAGTAGACATTAAAATGCATAGATAGTTGTGTAAGTGCCATACATAACTTGAGAGAATAGGAACTAGGAAGTCTAACTTTAGCTCCAACAGGGATCGACACTAAATACTTTCACATCCTTAATTGTAAAGTGCTAGAATAAGTCCATGCACTTGGGAGTTATCAATGACTCCAGGTCCAGTTTCCCACATAACGAAAGTCTCCAAAACACTTTTACATGCTATTTCATTTTCATTTATTAACTAACCCAACAAATGCCAAAAAATGTAATACATGTTACTTATTCATAACTTGTTTTAGTTATCAAAGATACTGAGATTAACTACCTCACAAACACTGTTGAGGCACAAGTGGGTTCCTATTTGTATTATAATGTTGATTGATAGAGGCTAGGGGGTGTTATCTATATGGATTGATAATTTGGTTCTCCACTAAGGGGAAGTTATCCCTTCCTACAAACTCTTACTCTCGGGGCCCAACAACTGGCTACCAATTGAGCTTTGGAGTTGGCATGCAAGCACCAGTCAATCTTATCATAAGTCTTCCCAAAATCAACCTAAAAATAATACAACCTCAGTAAGCACTAAAATTGACATTAAGTAAACAAATAGGTCTAACTTATGGATCACATCATCTTCGGGTGTTTTTGGCACTTGTGTGGGTATCCCATAGTTTTGCCTAGAGGGGTTTAAACAACCATTATAGAAATCATCAGATAATCTCTTCAAAGAGAGCATAAGGCAACACCACGTATTGGTTGCAACAAGATCCTAGCTTCATTTTAGATCTTTTAATGGCTGGTTTTAACTCTACTAACCTGGAATAAGACTCCATATTCACCCGTAAAAAACAACAGAAGTGCATAAATACATGACAAAGCCTATGGTAGAATTCCACAAGGAATAGATAAGGGCCAGCTGCCTTATTATGCTCAATAGATAAAACTACTTTCTTAATCGCCTCCATGGGAAAGGAGCTAAATAAGAAATAGTTTTCCTTGTCAATTATTTGCCTCTGGAAATGAAGACATGCATTAATGTTAACCCTCTCAATACTACTAAATGGAGTTTTATATATTCTGTAACATGAGACATGAGTTCTTTTTCAGTAGAAATGACCTCATCACCATGTTTTAAACTATAAATCCTATATATTTTGCCTTCTTCTTCCACTAGCTTTGGCTACAAAACACTTGGTATTATTATCTCCCTGCAACCTATCTCTCTACTTAGATCTTTGTCACCACTTAATCTCATCTTCTTTCCTAATTTGAGAATGCCTAAAGTTTAGTCATTTCTTAGGACCCCTATCTTGTTCATATAAGCCAAAAATCTCATTGTATTTGTCAATATGCCCAGTCTGCTTAGCCAGCCCATCTCTCTCAACTATATATCTAGTCTCTATGTTCTTGTTTCAACCTCTAAGAGTTCTTCTAGCAGTTCCCAATCTAAGCTTACATTCATCCAAATTCTCCATCCCACCTACATCCATACATATCACTTGCTCCCTTAGTGATGTTCTCATCTCTCACCAACCAACAAAGCTCTGATTTAAAAGGTGGGTTTGAGACTGGTAATTGGCTTGAGTGCACCAACAAAGGAGTATGTAAGATAAATATCCTTTCAAAGAAGTGACTAAAGCATAAATTAATCCTCAATCACTGCTCATAAGACATCTATCAAGCTTCTCAAAAAGGGTGTCCTCATGATCATTTGAAAAGTGAACCTCATGTTTGAAAGGTCAATCTTGTACAACTCAAAATTTTCTATGATAGCACTAAAAAGATCAGACCGTGTACGGACACCTCATAGTGTGTTTCTCTCCTCATATTAAAATTACCACCGGTTAATGTTGGATAAACACAACCATTACACAGATTCACTTTATCCGTTGTAGAGCTGAACATACATGCTTGCTCCGTTCCAAAATATTTGAAGTTCTAAGTTTATCCTAAGTCAGACTTCTTGTTACAGAAAAATTTGCCAATATCTACAACATTAAATATATATGGTATGAAATTATATGTTCCGATGAATCTAATGAAGCTAATTCGATGCTATAGATTTTGATATACTTTTCTGCAAACTTTATCAAACTTAAAGAAGTTAGATTTAGGACAAACCTTGAACTTGAAATGTTTTGGAATGGAGGGAGTAGAACTTTGTTTCGGTTTCTTAATTTCGTAGGTCCTACTATCTTTACTTACTCAAGGAATTCAGATGGTTGCCCAAAAAGGTGTATATGTACGGTGTAATATCCAAAACAGAAATCAAGAAAATAAATAAACAAGCTAGATATTTTTTTTTTTTGAGGGGGAAGCTAGATATATATTTGATATATTAGAGTACCTTTTTATACGTCCGTTAACTAGTTAAGCTGCCAAATAACTTCTTCTAAATTAAACTAAACTTGTTGCAAATCCTCACGGCTATCCCAAGCCCTAACTACACCATCCCCCAGCTCTACCCTCAACTGATCCCAGCTAAACACTTGAACCTCTCCGTCGTCCATCTCCAGCCGCATCTCGACGAGCATCAGCGGCGGCTCCAGCTCCGAAATCTCCACCGATATCGTCAGCCCCCCTAGAGGACAGCGCTGGCACTCCCTTCCTTTCTTCCCCACCACGACCACGTACCTGAGCTTCCTGCCCGCCCGGCCGAGCTGCTCCAGCGTCTTCTCCGGCGACGCCGTCGTCACGAACCGCTTCTCCTTGCTCCTCCTGCTCTCGCCGAACATCCCGGACAGATCGAGCCACTGCGACGTGGATATGATGTCGAACGCGTTCACTGACGGCGCCCGGAACGCCAGCGCGCGCTCCGGCTGGCTGTCGAGGAGGCCGTCAAGGTGCGAGTCGAGGCTGAGGGAGCGCTTGACGAACCATGGGTGCGTCCCCGCCGCCAGCGCCTCTACGGCGACGCGGGTTTCCGGGTTCGGGTCGAGCAGGCGGTGCAGCAGTCGGCTCGTTGGCGGGGACACCCACGGCGGGACCACGTACTGCCGGCGGGACGCCTTCCGGCACATATCGGGGATATTAGCGTCATCGAAGGGCAGGCGGCCGGCGACGAGGACGAAGAGCGTGACTCCGCAGGACCACGCGTCGGCCTTGGCGCCGTTGTATGCCTTGTTGCGGAGCACCTCCGGCGCGGCGTAGGCCGCCGTGCCGCAGGCGGTGTGGAGGCGGCCGTCCTCCCGGAACGAGTCTGGGAGCGCCGAGAGGCCGAAGTCGGAGACCTTGAGGTTGCCGGCGCCGTCCAGGAGGAGGTTCTGCGGCTTGAGGTCGCGGTGCGTCACGCCGCGCGCGTGGCAGTGGGCGAGCGCCAAAGTGAGCTGCACGAACACGCGCCGCGCGGCCTTCTCCGAAAACCGGTGGCTTGGCAGAGCGGCGAGCCTGGACTGAAGGTCGCCGCGGGGGGCGAGCTCCATGACGAGGTAGATGCTGGCGCGAGTGGCGAGGACCTCGTGGAGGCGGAGCACTCCCGGGTGGCGAAGCCGGCGCATGGCCTCCACCTCCTGGAGCACGCGAGGCGCCATGCCCTCCGTGCCCATCACCTCCGCCTTGTCGATCACCTTCACTGCCACCGGCTCGCCGCCGGTCACAGTGTGCGCGAGGTAGACCTTGGCGAACGTGCCGCGGCCGAGCAGACGCCCGAGCTCGTACTTGCCCAGCAGCGGCGTGCCGCTGCTCTTCTTCCTCGTGCCGTTCATGGCGTACGCCCACACACAGAGGGGTACGTACGTGCAGCTTAGCTCGAAATCTAAGAACACCTCACGGTTTGCTATGGAGTAACAAATGTATGTCTGTGGGTGTAGTAGTAGCATTAGGTGACGGTGTTGGGTTTTATATATATGGCTGAGTTACCTGGCTGTGTAGTTGTTTAGATAGCTACTAGGGTTTAGGGCTTTGTTAACCATGGTTAATTCTAGAGTAAAAAACATCATAAGTCCTAAAACTATTCTGAGAGTGTCAAGTTAGTCCTAATACTACGAAAATGCATATTTGGGTCCTAAAATTTTTCTAAGTATCACCCCGGAGTTCTATCCGCGTTGCATCAGCGTTGACTTGCATGGGTGTCATGTTGACTATTGCCATGTGGCAACTTTTGCACAATACCCCCCCCCCAAAGGTTATCTTTTTTTTAAGAATCAAAGGTTTTCTCTTCTAATTTGTGGCCCTCCCCTTGCCTTCCTCTCCACCTTTGACGGCCACAGTCCACCTCGGCACCCAAGTGTTGTAACCATCCTGGCGTCTACCTTCGCTGCCCAGGTAGGACCGTTTTGCTAGGGAGAAAGTGGGGTCCAGACTTGTGCGTCGAGGTGGAAGGAGGAGGAATGAGGATGGAGCATGTTTGCAAATTGCTGCCATCACCATCCTCCCGCGTACGCCGCCGTCATCGCGGCCTTCGGGGAAGACAGTCGCCGCCGCATGGGAATTGGGCCTGGGGCCGTCGTGTGGGAGAGCATATCGGTTGCGATTGGATCATGCGAGATAATCAGGGGAATGGGATGGGTAGACGACATCAGCTTGGATTTTGAGCAAAGTGGAGGGTCACAAAGTGAGATGAGAGGTTTTTTTTGGGGGGGTGTGGAAAAACTCACCGCATGGCTCAACCTGCACCCCATGCAAGTCAAAGCTGCTACAACACGGATAGGACACGGGTGACTCCTTTAGCAAACATTTAGGACTCATACATGCATTTTTGTTGTATTAGGACTAACTTAATGCCCTGAAATAGTTTTAGGATTTGTGTTGTTTTTTACTCTTAATTGATCTTCCTCGAGTGAATCCTCCTTGAGTTTATCTTTCATGCTCTGATCCTCTCGAGTTAATCTTCCGGGCTCCAATCCTCATTGAGTTCGTCCCTCTGGACGGAGTCAACAGAGATTTGGCATAGATTCATGTCGTCTCCTTACGGAAGCGAGGTTAGGGATTATCACCATGTGTGTGCTATGGCGAGATCTACTGTCGGACTCATCAAACCGATTTAAGGGTTGAATCGTGACGTTTGCAGCTCCAGGGAACTGGCACTTTGGGGTACATGCACGAAGGCTCCCCCGTTGTCATCGACAAGGTCAGGCCAACTCCGATAAGGGAGTGGTGACAGCAACACGTCAGTGACTTGTTCTAGCGGCGGTAGTGATCGTTCAATGGTCCAGAGACCTTGATGAATTCTTTTATTATGTTTTGAATGTTTTTGTACTTCTGGTGAACTTCAACAATTGACGTGGATCATTTTCACAAATAAATTGTCAACGATGTACAAAGTTCAAACAAACTTACACAAAATCAAACCATAGAAAAAGGGCTACAACCGCCCTCTTAACTAGAATACCAGTGTCACACCAGAACAAAATCTATTATCACTACTAATTATCACACACTGAGCAAGCAAGATCAAAAAGCCCAGTGGTCCTTCTCCCAAGATCCAGAGACCTCAATCTAGTCATTGAGGTTATAGAAGAAGTTATAGATTACATAAGCTTCCCAAAATGGTCGCGGCAAGAAACCCTAGCCGCCCTTCCTAGTCGGCAAGACAAAACGGACCGTTGGATCGACCCATCTAGCTTAATCCCAGTAGTTCGCATGGCAAGGCACGGGCGAAGCGGTACATGGCAAGTTTCGAATCGACCCATCTAGCTTAATCCCATGTTTTAAATGTGTTCATCTATTCCAATAAAATGTTCACGCATTTTTAGAAAATCATTAAATTATAAGTATTCACAAATTGTAAAATAACAATAGCAGATGTTCTCGAGCTTTAAAAAATGTCCATCCATTCAAAAATGTTTTCATTAATTTTAATACATGTTCTAAAAACTTAAAAAAACATGAATTCAAAATATTAATGCTTTAATAAAATGTTCTCAACATTTTAGAAATGCTCACGTAATCCAAAAGCGTTTATGTTTAAAAAAATCAAAGATCTGTTTCAAAAAGTTTTAACTGCTTAGAAAAATGCTTGCAAATATAAACAAAAGCAATCGAAAACTAAATATTTAGAAAATAAAAATAAATGGAAATCAAAGAAATAAAATAAACTACTAAATAAACCAATAAAAAATGGATAAGCAGTAACGTTATCATTACGATCTGGGAAATTTTGCCCCTCGGTCGCTCCTACTGGGCCTGGGTCATGACGCAACGCTCTGTGCGTACCCTTTGATGCAGGAGTGAGGCTATACCTCGCGTGTAGCGAGGTGAACGTCGCGCTCGCTTATACACAGCTTACTGCTTATTGGCCGGGCCTATTCCAGCGACAGCAGCATCCTGTCTCGTTATTTTCGCAAAACAAATGACTTGCACTTTCAAAAGCGTTCATCCCGCATTTTAAAATATTCATGCCGTGTAAAAAAATGTTCATACCACTACTAGAAAATGCTACTACCATCCAAAAAAGTCATGCATTTAAAAATGTTCAGGCGTTTCAAAAGATGATCACGCCATTTTTATAAAAATGTTTATACAATGTAAAAAAAGTTTGTGTACTTTTAAAAAAGTTCTGTTCATTCTAAAAAATTCCTACGTGTGTTTAAAAAAATTATTATGTTAATAAAACGTAAAATATGATGTAATTTATAAAAATATTTCATATATTCAAGAAAGGTTCAAGGTGTATTTGAAAAATGTTTAGGATGTATTCAAAACATTTATTTGAAAAGATTTCATCATAAATTTGAAAAAATACATGTATAAAAATTAAACCACGTGTATTAAGAAAAGACATGTATTGGAAAAGAAAAAAAAGGAAAAGAGAACAAAAGAGAAAAAGGCCTATCTTTTATTTGCAAGTACAAAGAACACCAGAAGTAAAAATTATATCAATGTTTGTATACCACCTAGCGACGACTATAAGCACTGGAGTGAGCCGAAGGCGTGCCTCCGTCATCGCCCCTCCCTCATTGGAACGAGGCAAACCTTGCTGTAGTAGACAATCTGAAAGTCATCGCGCTAAGGCCCCATAAGACCAACGCCCCAGAACAACAACCACCGCCAACTAAGAGAAGCGTAGATCGAAAGAACTCGATCTGCAGACACACGAACGTAGACGAATAAAGACTGAATCCAGGACGGATCCCATGAAGACAAACTTCGACCGAATCCTGTGAGATCTGCCGGAGAAACACCTCCACACACCACAGAAGATGCTAGAAGCACCACTAGAATCACCTCCACACACCCACTGACGATGCTAGAAGCACAACCGGAATGGGAGCTAGGTGGGCAGAATCTTATCCTAACTTCAGAAAGTCGTCGCAGTCTCGTCTTCTTGAGCATGGCACAAATCCTAACAAAACTGAGCAAAGCACCTAAAAACGGAGTCCTCCCGCTGACAATGGGTGGGATCCACCGCGCCTACATGGTCCTAGGATCATAGAAGATGAGGCGGACAGGCAGCGTTGTTGACGAGTCTCACGAACGAAGGGTTACACACGTCCTCTTGCCTCTATACTCTAGTTGACCAGCAAACATGCAATCTTTATTATGTCGTCACAATATTCTTAGGGAAGAAGATAGAATCACCAGGTTGGCCTAGGTAAACATGTCTTGGAGCCTAAGATAGTCATCTTTTGTGGCTGGAGTTAATCGAAACTAATGCCTTGTTCGGAATCGCTTCGCTTCACAACTTCACTCACGGAGTGGGGGGAGCTGCAGTTGAAAATCACGGAGCTGCATGCTCCGCAGATTACGGGAGTTGGTGGATTGCCGAACAGGACATAAGACAAGCCCACCTAGACGTGATTGTTCCTTGTTTGCGAGCTAGAGTTTCAAATCAGCTTCTATGTTTCCCTAAAAGAACAGTTTCTATGTTCTGAGTATACCTAGGCATATCTCGGTCCGGGCCGGGCTAAAAAAAGCATGGTGCTGAAAACCCAAACCCGAGCCCGGCCCAGCCTGATCATCGGACCTACTAAATCGGGCCCAAGCCCGGAAAAGCCCAACACTGCTCGGTCGGCCTGGCCCAACCACATCTAAAAACTTGTTTTTTGCAAGCCCAAGCCCGGCTCAATCTACCCGTCGGGTTTAATTTTCAGGCCCGAGCCTGGCCCAATGGCACGCTCAGGCTCAGCCCGGCCTGGGATTCTCGGGCCGTCCGGGCCGGGTTGCCCATGGACAGGTATTAGTCAACGTGTTTCTACAAAAAAAAACGCCACAGGATGCTCTGCGTAAAAAAAAGGCGCCACAGGAGCACCGAGGCGATCGGCTAGTGGTTCATCGCCGCCATCTCTCGGTGGCCGGATCCTCCCCCGCGGCGGCGCTGGCGCTTGCTTCGCTCCTAACCAGCGGTCTTGTCGTCGATCTCATCCGTCGTCGTTGATTAGTTTCCCTGTTCTTTTTTCTGTTCGAACTCCCAACGCTGAACCAAGCATCCTTGGAATTAATTGTCTATTAGCAGGAACGGCGTAGCGGACTGGTAGCAAGTTGAAGCAACGATCGATCACTAGAGGCGTGTGGATTGGCCCAGGCGGAACGCACAGGTACGCATACGATCTCGTGGTATGGTGTGGATTCGCTTCTCGCGCGGATGCCTCTCAGCTGTTAGATGGAATGCCTCTGCTGCGACTGCTTCTGTAACATGTTGTATACACAATTTGAGATGGATGTACAAAGGTCATAATTTATTCTCTCTTTGCCTTTTTTTTCCGGTAGGTTACAATCTTTGTATACAACTGCACATACTAAGTTTTTGAGTTTTCCAGAATAAGGCAAAGAGTTGGCCAAACTAGGAGTTTAACAGCGATTGCATACTTACTTACTGGTAACAAACACTTGCGCGGTATAATTTCCCTAAAAAAATATTACTCCCTCCGTTCCTAAATAATTGTCTTTCTAGAGATTTCAACAAGTGACTACATACGGAGCAAAATGAGTGAATCTACACTCTAAAACATGTCTACATACATCCGTATGTTATAGTCCATTTGAGATGGCTAGAAAGACAATTATTTGGGAACGGAGGGAGTATATGGTAAAAGATATCCATCGCATGTACTGTAGTTTCACCACTTGTACGCATAAAATCTGTCCATCCTCCGTTGCTCAGTCAGGGAGGCTGTTTATGCAGTCACCACCTTATTCTACATATTCTTTCTGCACTTGATACAGAAAAAACTTATTCTGTTCTCAATTTGATCAATCCACTGAGCTGAGCATATCTCTAGATCTCATATGTCATTCCCACCCGCAGCAGTCTATTATGAGGGATGCATGTGATCTTCTCAGGTTGCCTGAAGTTCTTCCTCATGAAATTATAGGCATAGTCTACTATTATTTTCTTCACTAAACCGGCATTTTGCTCTGCAACCACGTTAGTTTCTCCTAGCAGATGGACAACACCATCATCCATCCCTCTCTGAATGAACTCTATCTCATTCATGCACCTGTTTAGTGGACCAGCAGCGATTCCATCTGAAAACATTTTCGGTAACCTTGCATCTTGAACTTCAACAGAAGGCTCCATTGCATCTCCTGATTCTTCGATTGCAGCATCTTCTCCTGCAAGGGAATGACTGCTTTTGCTGTAGAATGATTCTTGATGGATGAATTGCTTCAAGTGCCCAATGAGCAAGTTCTCGAACTCTCTTGGCTCTTCTACTTTATCGTTGTAGCCATAGCGCACCACACATCGGAATACCCTGTATTCTCTAGGCTCCACATAGCGGAAGAGGAACCGTTCGTTTGTTTCTATATTGCTGATTGGTATGTACTTTATTGAGACAATCACAAGAACTGAATGGATGGAAGGTACTTTTTCTACCAAATGAGGCAGTATGGGTGGGATTCCTTGCACGAGCTCTGAGTACAAAACGCCTATTCCTGGAAGCCTAGGAAGATTTCGCTTTGTTGCCAACTCTGCCACATAGTTGTTTGACACTTTGTTCTTGAGCTCGTATTTATATCGGTGAACATGAACATAGTGCCATGTGCCCATTATAAGCATCAAAATTGCTGCGAAACCTAGTGGCAAGTAGCCACCTTCTGTAAATTTGTAGAACGCTGAGGATAAGTACGTGAGCTCTGCACCACCAAATATTATTGGAAAGAGTGCAATCCATATCAGACTTGTCTTCCATATCATGGCCATGACCAGTGTGACTAGAAGTGTTGTTATGAACATCACAAAGACGACAGCAATACCTGCAAATTCAACAAATATTTTAATAACATACAACTGATACTTTATTACTGAAAATAACAAACTGAATTTTGGATTTTTACTTCTTTGATTTTGTAAGAATAAGTTAACAGGTCAGGATGCCATTGAAATTTAGAGTAATGGAGTAATCTGGTACTATATTTTTACCAAATTGTTATGGTATGCAGACATTGTCTATCTTACCTAGAAACTAGATTATTGCTGAATTCATAATGTTCATAAGATGATCTCACTCTTTCTGGTTTTGCAGCTTAAGAAATATCACTAATAGCATATTGGCGAGTAACATACTGCTTGCCAAAAATCTTGTCAGACAGTGAAGGGCAAACATCATGTTACGAGCAACTTCAGTGCATCTGTGTTTTTCATTTAAATTGCGCAACATAAGACTACTTACAAAGATTGATAAAGAGGTCAGGGAAAACCAAGAGAAATTTCATGAAGCAGGTGCATAAGGGAAGAACAGAAACATGATATATCTCGATCATATAGCTCAAATGATCCTTAGGTAATGAATTATTTATTCCTTTCTTTATATAGAGTCAAGGCATTCCTTACCATATGCATTGCCGATCTTGTCTGTAGTTTGGAAAATAGCTGTCACAACTACACATAAGATCATTAATGCATAGTTGATCTCGGGGATGTAGACCTGCCCATGAAACTTATTTGAAGTGTGGGTGACACGAACGCGTGGAAAGCATCCAAGAATTTGGGACTGGGCAATGATTGCGAAGGCACCAGATATCATAGCTTGGCTTGCAATTATAGCAGCAGCCACGGCCACCACAAATGTTGGCCAATATAATGGAACTGATGACAAAATAAATGAGTTGATTGTTAAATATTAATCTTTCAGTGACTAACTCATTCCATTTCTTAGCTTATCCTTTTGTGATCTCACCTGGGATAGATTTATAGAATGTATCTGCAACATCTTCAGGGTAGATGCGAAGATATGCAGCTTGCCCCATGTAAGCCAGCAGCACTGATGGGAGTAGAACTACGGAAAAGCCAATCTGTAGTGTGATATCTTTGTATATTAAAAAAGTGAGTAAATTGAGAAGCATGAAAAGGTGATAATAATTTTATTAATCAATTAAAGTAGTTTTTCACAGTACTGTTTGATGTAGCTGAAAAAAGATTTATTTTTCCTTCTCTATGCTCATGCATTTAAAATAATAAAATAATGAAAAAGTAAGTTTGCCATTGAGTTGCTTGATTACCTGAATTGCTCTCACATTGAAGTGACCAAGATCAGCAAACATTGCTTCGGTTCCTACACAATATCCATTTCAAAACTTTGGAGTAAAGAAGAGACTTCTATTCTTGTTTTCATGATCAATATGTGGCTATATTCCCATGATATTGGGGTGTGTTGCGAAGTTACTCATGGGATAAAAATACCTGTAATGCATAAAACAACACCTCCAAGTGAAATCCAGCCCTCCTTCCCATTTCTTTGGAAATAGTCTATGATGTATTTGGGGTTGAATGCTTTTAGAATTCCAGTGTCATGTTTGATCACATTATAAATTCCAATACCAGCAATTAAGATGAACCATGTCAAGATTACTGGTCCAAATGTGTAACCAACTTTGTCTGTGCCTAACCGTTGAACAAGAAAGAGCGCAATCAGAGTGCCGATCGCAATGCCAGCAATCTGTCCTGTTGATGAGATCAAACGAGTCAAATAAAATGCCAACATAACATAGCGACATGGATGTGACTTTCTCTGCTAAAGAGCGAGATGTGCCTTAATGGCTGGTATACCTTGAGTTAAGGAGTTTGCTGATTGCTTGATTCCACCGACTGCACTAAGCACTGCAACATAGTAAAATACAAAAAGATTAGCTAGGCAGAAAGCAATCATGCTTATAGATATATTATAGTGCAAATGGTACATTTTTATTATTCAGTGGCACAATAAGATGCTTTCATGCTATTCTGAATAGTAAATTCCCTCTTTAATCAAATGATAATTATTTAGCATGCGCATAGATCATAAAGTAGTTGAGGATATTATTTGTTCAAAAGTTCATGATATGAGCCTCCACGGACATGATCATGCCTAACTCATCGCCAAGTTCTCGAAAGGACGAAGATGCTACAAATGGACCAATGACACATGTGAAGGCTATCCAACAAGAGGTGCTCATTTTCCTTGATGAATGCACTCCTAGAGTTGATAATTGGTTATTGCATAATGTGTGTATTCTATGTGTGCTTAGGGCCGGTCGAATGACTTGGACTGTGAAGGCGCAGGGGTTAAGCAAGGAGCAAAGGAGAAATAAGTTGGCCCAGAGAAACCAAACATTCCGGAACCCCAACCGAGCAGAGCCCCAAAGTCCGGATAGTCCGCATACCCGAACAATCCAACCCTCCAACCCCGACTATCCAGTCATGCCTAGATGCTTAGGGAGAAAGTAAGCTGACCTGAAATACATGGAGTTAGCACACCATCACCAATAACCATTGAAGTTGCTAGAATAGTCACTAGGAAAAGTATGATCTTCAGTTTTGGGCTGTTTTCCATCTTTTCCTTTATCCAATGAGCCCGCTTGACACTATTCAAAGGGGACTCTAACTTGTAGTGGGTGACCGTTGCGTCTTCAACCTGCTGATTGGGTATCAAGCTAATCCTAGCGTACCGAGATATCAAGGAATAAAGTGCAAATGTTCCACCTGCAAGGTTGTGAATTCATAAAACATGTTTTACTCTCACACGAAAAATATTTTGCGTGTATATAGTATCTAAGTACTTGTCACATATTTTTTATTTTCTTGCATGTAATTAAGTGCTTAACGCTCATGACCCTAGGAAAAATATCAGGTGATACCAACACTGACATGCTCCCATGATACCAACTCAAAAATATCAAATTCAAAAAATTCAAAAAAATTCAAAAAAATCATGGATGTTTGCAACACATATGTCTACAAACCCTAAAAAATTCAGATCCAAATTTGATATACACATTGAGAAACAAAAAAGACTATTCATGTTTTTGTCTTTAATGATTTTTAGGTACTCTGTAATATGTTGTCTAAAAACAATATGCAGTGAAGTTGTGCCCGGCTCCGGCGATGGAGGGGCGATGACGGCGGCGCGCCTTCGGCCCGCTTCGGTGCTTGTAGTCGTCGCTAGGTGGTCTACGAATCTGGATGTAATTTTTATTTCTGGTATTCGTTGTACTGCCATGATTGAAGATGAATAGATTCGAAGTTTTTTCGCAAAAAAAAAACAATATGCAGTGGGATTGTGTGAGTATTTATGTTTATTTTGAAAAAAAAAATGTTTGCTTATATGGTTCTTCATGGTAATTCACTTCCGAATATAAATTTTTTAATAGGAACATTCGTTGTAACAAAGTCACAATCTTTTGTAGTTCTTAAAAATCTTGTATGTGATCATACAGGTTGTGTTGAGAAGATAAATGGGAGATATTTACTCACCATCACCATTATCATTAGCTCTCAAGACAATGAAACAATATTTCATCAACGGAAGGAGAGCCAGAGTGTAAATAATCAGGGACGTGACACCAAGGAGGTCATTTGTATCTTTGATCCCACCAGTAAAGGTGCTAGAAAACACATAGAGCGGCGAAGTTCCCATGTCCCCGTAGACAACACCTAGGCTCTGGAAGGCCAAGTGCAGTGTCGTCGCCCAGCCAACCTGCTTTGCAGTAAAAAAAAGTTGAAGAAAATCAGAACTTGCAAAATATTATACGTATTCATCTTAAGGAAAGCAGCTATCGTTGTCAAGGTGCTTCTTTTATCAGATCGTCGCCATGGTGGCCGTGTTAAAAAAGTCCATGCATTTTAAAAGAATTCATAGGCTTGAAAAAACTTGTTCATGCATGTATGGATATATGTACATATTTTCAAAAGGAAATAAGCAAATAAAAACATACCAGAAAATAGTAAATCACAAAAATGGAAAAAAAGGACATGAGAAAGTGAAAAGCAAAAATAATCAGAAAAATAAAAAGACAAAAATGAACACATATAAGATACTCCCTCAATTCCATAATTCTTGCCATGGTTAACAGAGGGAATAGAAACAACAGAAAAACGTGTACATGGGCCAGCCCATCCCCACCAGCTAAATGAGCACTATTCTCGCTTGGGGAGTGATAGTATCGGTTCTGGCGTTCACGAATTTGAAAAGAACTGTTCATGTATTTGAAAAAAAATCACAAATTTGAATTTGTTCATAAATCAAAAGTTGTTCATAAATTTGTAAAATGTTCATAAATTTGTAAAATGTTCATACATTTTAAAATAAAAAAACTGAAGAAAAAACCTTAGAAGAAAACTGAGAAGCCGGTAAAAAATAGAGAAAAGGAAAAAATTCGATGAAACCTTCCTAAAACTACCAGAAAGGTTCCCAAAACCGACCCCCAACCCTCGTCCGCTTCCGAAGAAGGTTTCATAAAACCACTATAAGCGAACCATGGGCAAGCGCTACGCTTAACAGTTGCTATAAGCGAATATAGGATTGGCGATTCTCGCTTAAGGTTGAGAAAGGATTTTCCCCTTCCAGCAGGTCGCAAGGAGCAGGAGAAGGAAACATAAAGAGCAGCCGAAGGAAATGGCGACACCAATCTACATATCGCCTGGTTTTAATTTGCTGGGTTTCTTAGAGGAACCGGATGGAGCGTTTGGGCAAGGGGGCTAGTATTTTTCCTTTCGGGAGAAACCAAGTCTATGGGCTATGTGACATTGGATTTGCTAGGATCAAGGATGGGAGTACGACTTGGGAGCAGGCAAGCCGCGTCCGGTCCTCCCATGTCACATCCCCTCGCCTAAGAAAAACTCCACCAAAACTCTCTGCAGGCGACAACTGACGCACATATGTTGTGTCACTTTTCATCACCGAAACAACGTGTGAGTAACTTTGCAAGAGGTGTCCCTTTGCTAGTGATTTAGTTTTCCTTTTTCCGTGGATTTAGTAGACAAAGGGATTTCGGCTCATGTGGAAGCCCCTTCCAGCCCAATAAATTACGAAGAGGCATCGGAGGCGACTTGGGATTTTCCATAAGATACATTGGACTTTTTGAAAAAATTCGAGAAGACCCAAGAGTTTTTGCAAATAATTGAGGTTCATGAATTCAGAAATTTAAATAATATTCATGAAGTAAAAAAATGTTCACAAAGTTCATTTTGTAAAATGTTTGTACTATGTTCATGGATTTTTAAAAACGCTTGCAATTTTTAGAAGTGTTCATAAGTGAAAAATATATTTTTTATGTATTAAAAAGAGAATATATCAAAAATTAGAAAATAAAAGAACAAAATGGAAAAATAAGTAAGGCGAAAGGATAAACCGAAAATGAAAGAAAACATAATAGAGAAAAATCAATCAAATATCCGTCGAAAACCCCCCAAAAGAAAACCTATGCATGGGCCGGCCCATGTAGGGTTTGCCCTTGCGTGTTATAGTGTCTATTGTTTGTCGCGGGCAAAGGTATATGTTTGTTAAGAGCATATACGAAGGAAGTGGTCTGGTTTTTTTTTTGTAAGACATAGAAAGTGGCATAGTTGATCCGAGACAAACGTACGTGGGAGCCTTTTGATGTGTCAAACAATTATACAGCGGCGGAGCTATAACGAGGCTTTGAAGAAAAGACAGAAGAAATTATTATTTTTAAGGACTTCTTCAAACACTTCGTATTGTGTAAGGCCTAATACAGTTACTTTTAGCAGTCTTACTTGATAAACTTTGTTGTAGTGCATACTGTTAGACTGTTAGGCCTTGTACAATGCTAGGTGTTTAAGGAGGTGCTTAGATAAATAAATCAAGTTTTTCTGAAGCACCGGTGCCTATTTATACAGGAGAGACGCCTAATTAAGCGTCCACCCTGTACAAATAAGTACCTGTGCTTCAGAAAAGTTTGGTGTTTTTTTTCCTAAGCACATTTCGTAAGCACCCTGTGTGTGAGGAGTTCTTGGTTGCGGTTTATCGCGAAAAGAGACAGGATCTGCAAATACTGATGCCGCTCCCTAGCTTGCTTGTCGGAAAGCGAAGGCTTGTTGCCGGCCCATTCAAAGAAGCGCGAGGGAAGAACAGACCTTGGCGGCGTGGCTTTGGCCACCGGGAATCCTCTCAGCCTCCATATGCAGGGAGTCGAATCCCTGCAGCCTGTCCGGCGACGGCGCCTTCACCGTTGCAGAGGCAGAGTTTCCAGCACCGCTTTCGGCAGCACCATTGCTGCTCGTTTTCAGAGGCGCGGCCATCCTCGAGGTATGAGTGAGGACCTCTCGCACGCTGGCCGACCTTCTGACCTTCTGTGCTTTTAGAGGCACGAGACGCGCTGCGAGCAGAGTCCCAGCACAGCGCTGCGAGCAGAGTCCCAGCACAGCGCTGCAAGCAGCAGAGCCAGGTACACTCCGGAGCCACGGGAAGAAGAGGACAAGGTGGCCTTGCTGCTGCTACAAGGAGACTCCACTGTCAATCACCTGTCAGAGCTAAGGTTTCTAGGAACATTCGCGGCCGTCCCCACCTCGGATAACCCGAGAAGCCGTGGCGAATGTGCGCGCGCGATGCTGTACGGCGACGGCGACGGCGACGGCCGCCGGTCGTACGCGCGCACGTAGCAGCGGTGCGCTTGCCCTTTGCAACCGTAGTCGCGTATACGAACGGCCCGCACGGATGATTACATAGGTCGATCGACCCTTGTGCTCAGCCGGCAGAGAGGATCGCACCTATTTCTGCCAATTTGCTCGGATCATTTGACAAGAACAAACAATGAAAATTGATTCAATTTCACTCCGTTGTACTCTGAACAGGCACGCCAAGGGCAGGAGGCAGAGGAGTTTCTTAACGCAAAGCTTTTTTACCCGTGCCGGGATGTACCGGCAACCAGCTAGCCAATTAGCACATGACACCACATCAATCACTCATATACGGGAGGTGTATTTCACTCATTTTTCTAGATGTGCATGCATTGTATTTGAATTTAGCTAGATTTCAGTCAGCTGAATTTTTGTTTTGTCGTCAATCGATTTTCTGGCCCTTGGATTGTGCTTTAAGATTTGTGTAGTTTTTCTTTTTTCTGTCATGTTTTGCTGGTGGTATTGGGCTGTTTGGATTCGATTGACACCTATTTTGCGTCAGTCGGTTTCACTCTTGGGCTGAATTTTGGTGCGTGCATGCTTTTTTCCCATGTGTTTGCTTTTGTTTTCTGCACGTGTAGGTTTTTTTAATTTTTCAGTTTATTTTTTTTTCTTTACGTAAATTTTCGGGCGTCGAGTGCGTGAAAATATATACATGCAAGTACTACATGTACAAATTACATTACAGTACGGAAACTTCACTCTTATATATTTATTCTACCTATTATAAAAAGTGCATTTTGTGCTAATTGTGTGGAAAAATATGTTTTTTTATTTTCTTTATTCTTTAAGGATAATACCAAGGCTAATTGTTTTGTGCTATTTTTGTTAATTAAATACATTTTGCTATTATTATGTGTATGCATGCATGAAAGTACTACAAAATATGTTTGTAAATTATACTAGACTGCTAAAATTGCATTATTATATGTGTATTCGCTGCATATTATAAAAGTACAATTTCATTGCAAAGTTGTGTGCAAGTTTTTCTTTATTTCTTTCTTCTTAAGAGTAATTCCAATGTCGTTAATTTATTCCCTCTTAGAAAACTTTATTAGTTTTATTATGTTTAGTTTTTAATTCATTTCCTGCTTTTAAGGAAGATACCAATGCTATTTATTCGTTCCTGGTTTAAAAACTTCATTTTTATGTACAATTCACTATTATATGTTTATTCTTAGATAACTAAAAACTTCAATTTATGTGTAAATTGTGTGCAAATTGCATCATTATTATCTTTGAATTCCTTTCTTCTTAAAGGGTGGTACCAATGCCACTATTCTTCATTTCTTATTAGAAAAAATACTTTTATTTTTGTGTTTGTAAGTAAGTATACACCCAAGTATGATACACCATGTGTGTAAATTATAGTAGACAGCAAAATTGCACTGTATATGCTTATTTTGGCATATTAGAAAAGTGCAATTTCAGGGCATACTTGTGTGCAAGTTATTTTATAATTTTATTTCTTCTTAAAGGGTTTCATTCTTACATAGAAAACTTAATTATTCTGTTTTAGTTTTAGTTTTAGTATTTTGTTTTCTTAAAGGGTTACATTCTTCCATAGAAAACTTCATTATTTTGTTTTGGTTTTATTTTTGTTTTTTTATTTTCTTTCTTCTTAAAGGGTTTCATTCTTCCCTAGAAAACTTCATTATTTTGTTTTGTTGTTGTTTTTTAATTTTCTCTCTTCTTAAAGGGTTTCAATCTTCCCTATAAACTTAATTATTTTGTTTTTGATTTATTTTCTTTCTTCTTAAAGGTTTTATTCTTCCCTAGAAAAGTTTGTTATTTTGTTTTCATTTTAATTTTAATTTTATTTTTATTTTCGTTAATGGTAATACCTTTAGTTTGCATATTATAACGAAGCGCAATTTCGGTGTAAATTGTGTGCAAATTTTGCCATTACTTGTTTTTTATCCCCTTTCTTCTTAAAGGGTGCTGTCAATGTTCAGATTTTTTTTATTTTCTTTCTTCTTCAAGGGTAATATTAAATGCCAATGATTCTTTTTACTTTAGAAGACTTCATTATTATGAATTTTTGTTTCTTCTTTAAGGGCATTATCAACTCCACTATTTCATTTCTTCTGAGAAAACATCTTTTTTTGCAAAAGTTCCATAACATATATTTATTCTTGCATATTATAAAATCATAATTTCTATACATATTGTGTGCAAGTTTTATCACTATTCATTTTGTTTCTAAGGGGGTGGTGGTGGTGGGGTGTACGGTTGATGGTGTAGGAGTGCAAAATTTGTCATTGTTTTATATTTTTCTTCTACTTAGTTGGTAATACCAATCAAAGTAATTAATTTTTTCTTAGAAACTTTGTTATTTGATTTTGATTAATTTTCATATATTTTCTTATTTTTAAATGGTAATACCAATATCAGTAATTCGTTCATTCTTAAGAAACTTCAATTTTCTGGAAAATTCCACCATTATAGCCTTACTCTCGCGTATTATAAACATACGCAAATTGCGTGTAAATTGTGTGCAAATTGTGTCATTATTTATTTTATTTTATTTATTCTTAAATGATAAACCAATGACATAATTCATTCTTTCTTAGAAATTTTCATTATTTTGATTTTATTTTTGTTGCAAATTCATTCCTTCTTAGAATACTTATTTTTTTTGTAAAAATTTCACTATCGTATTTTTATTCTTTCATATTATAAAAGTGCAATTTCTCTGTAGATTATGTACAAATTTTGTTATTATTTTGTTTAAGGTGACACCACCATAATTATTAGAATTTTAGGCAACGGACCACTACATTGCTGCATGATTAGTGTGCATGAATGTAGATCAACTGAAACAGTTTTACGGTCGGTCGATTAGTGCAAATTCCTGTAGTCGGTCCGTATTTCAATTTGGGCATGTGTGTAGCGTTCGTCACCAAGGTCCTGGTAATCCACCATGCTTTTTACGGGATACTCCCATATGCATTTTTTTTTTTTGAGAAATCCCCATATGCATGTACTACACTGGTTTCCTCTGAAACTATACATCTACATTGCTTTTTTTCGCGGGAAATACATGTACATTGCTTGTTGGGCCATTATGTTGCTACGTTCGCCCCAATTTATTCAGACAGCCATGCATGTGTCCGATAACACGTGTGTATGTGTGTGTGATGAAAACAGATTTTTTTTTTGAGGGATGTGTGATGGAAACAGATGGCTGAGAAGGCACCGAGTGACGGAAGAAGTGTATGGATGTGCAGGCCAAGAATGAAAAGTGTGGCGCAAGTGCGATGTCGAGGGCAGGCTCAATCGACTGAAACAACTTTGGGTCAGTTGACTAACCCAAATTATGTTTTCAGTTGATTGACCTGTAGCCTGTCCCATTATATTTTCTGCACTAGGACCCACCATATGTCAGATGAAGGACACTCTCATGCGTGACCAACTCTTGCTGACACACAAGCACTTATGAAGCAAGCACGCATTTTGTTTTCGCTTTGACAATTTCTATCACGCATACCTTTTAATCTATAGTTTTTATTTTTCAAACTTTTTTTATATTTGAACTCCCAGGGTCAAGACCTTTCCAACAAGATCATTCTTAGATATATTTGAAACATGTTTAAATTTCAATGTTTCAATTCACTTATTTCGTTCAATCTATTAATTCCGTGTGGGAAATTTGTTTTCATTTTAGAGAATTTATTTTGAAATGAGCTAAACTTGTATTGAGTGTAATTAGAAATGAGCTAAAATAATTTTGAAATTAGTTTTGCAATGGATGAAATATATTATTTCAATAGAATTTTTAGTGAAATATTTTTAAGCGTGTGAAATATGTTTATTGAAATGATTGAAATCAATTTTATATGAGTGAAATATCAGTTTACAAGCGCACAGTGAAATTAGTTTTGAAATATATCTTTTGTAATGAGTGAAAAAGGTATTTTGAAACGAGTGGAATATTGTATTTCAATTGAATGAGTGTAATATGTTTTCTGGAATGAGTGAAATTAATGTGTTTTTATTGAAATAATTTTACTGAAACTGAAAAATTAAATTTATGAGGATGAGTAAACAAATATTCAAAAGAAACCTATTTCAAAAGAAATAGCAAGAACAAACCTATTTCATAAGAAATATGTGAAATAAACCTATTTTATAAGAAATGTGGTGAAATATATTTAGTGAAATGATTGAAATCAATTTTTATATGAGTGAAATATCAGTTTACATGGCCTTGGTGAAATTAGTTTTGAAATATATCTTTTGTAATGGGTGGACAAATTTTTTTTAACAAGTGAAACATAGTTTTTTCAATTTAGTGAGTGTAATGTGTTTTCTGAATGAATGAAATCTATCTTTTCGTAAATGAGAGTAATGTGTTTTATAAAATGAGTGAAATCTATCATTTGTAAATGATTGTAATGTGTTTTCTGAATCTAGTAAAATGTGAAACTGACTCAAATGTTTTCCGAAATTAGTGAAATGTGAAACTGACTGAAATGCTTTCTCTAAAATGAGTGAAATGGTAAAATTCAAACTAGCCAAAGTGCATCCAAGATTGATCTAGTTTTAAAGGTCTTGTCGCGCTGAATTCAAAAATATAAAATATTTCAAAACTGGATATTTAGTTCAAAAGTTATCAACCTTTTAAAATGTGGCATGAAAAATTGAAGTGCAAGTATTTAGTATGTGCATGCAGCTCGTTCATTTGCTCTCTCTCTCTCTCACCCTGCCACCTGACAAAAGATACTGTTGTGGACCCCGTCCAACCTTGTATATGTGTTTGTATAAGATTCGTATTGCTAAAAAGGAGAAACAAAAGCATAGTGGGGTCTACCAGCCACACCAATCTCAAAGCACCGTTTGTGGTAGATTCTCCACCGGTAGAAAAAATTATTCAAGTTTCTTAAGGCCTCGTTTGTTTGAGGAGGGGGGATTTCAGGGGATTGGTTGAATCCCTTCCTTCTACCCAATCCCCTCAAAACCCCTTGACTCCCCAAAACCTCTTCATCTACAATCATATTTGTTTAAAATTTCTGTTTGATAGACAAGGTTTGTCATATTCACATAACATGATGTAGAACAATGGCGGAGCTATGCGCACTTCTGGGGCTGTGCCCACCCCACCGCAAAGATTAGTGAAAACACTGAAGATTTTCTCTTCTAGGGGCTAAGATTAAAGGAAAAAGTAGTCATTAGCCCCCCCAAACAGCCATATTTCCTTCTCTGCCCCTGCTGTTCTCACTAGCTCTGCCACTGATGTAGAACATTTAAAAATCCAATCTTTCGCAGCAACAACAGTTCAACACAGCACAACATAATTTCGCAACAAATATAATGCAACACAAGTATTTATGGAATAGCTCAAGATTAGTTATACTTTTGCAGACAAATATATCCATCTTTTGGTGTCGTTATCATCTAGCTTTGAGAACCTGAGAGAAATTTATCCATCCAGCTCGTTTATCCATCCAGCTTGTTTATTGTTGCTTTTTTTGGTTCTTGAGAACCTGATGAAACAAAAATAGACGAATATTAGAGTGCCTTCAGAAAAACTGTTACAACAAATAGCTTTGTTAGATAAACATTAGTTCTATTTACAAAGGGAGTAAAATGTAACTTAGTGCTAAAGAAGGGACAAAATGGAAGACTGTGTCGTGGATCAACCCTCAACAGGCTAACATGTTGTTGTAGAATGTAACTTATTTTTGTAAAGATATGCGTGTATAGCATCATTTCTTCCCTGGGGTAACAAACTCCTCTCTCTTCTTTTAATTACCTTGATTGATAGCAACTGTACAAAATGGGATATTGTGAAAAGCATGGCCGGCACCTTGTTTGCCTATTTGGCAACCATTGAACATCTACAGCCGGATACAACAAATCCAACCCCTCATTCCACGGACAGTGATCGGTCACATTCAAATAATATCTTCCACATCCAAATACCTTAATTAAGAAACCTCAAATCCATACTATTACATGCAACGTGAAATCCACTCTAAGCGGATCTCGTCCGGCTCCGCCGCAGCCATGTCCACTGGTCGACTATGCCCCTCGGAAGTGTTGCTCCGATCGTCGGCGAGGTAGAGTAGGACATGGGACACGCACCAGCTCATGGCACTCAAGGCGCCGCCGTCTCCCATGCCCTACTCTTCCTCTTCAGAGTCCGAAGCCCTGATGGTGCCGGTCGACGTGAGGTCGATGATGGATCCATTGTGGGAGGAGCCGCTGACGTCCACCACTTTGTTTCTTTTACGATTGCCATTCTTTTGCATTAGTTTCTTTGGTTTTCTATTTTCTTTGTTTTCATTTCTTGCTTTTATTGGGTTTCTTTGTTTTTTCTATTTTCAGCGGTTTCTTTTTTGCCCAACACATGTAAACTTTTTTCGGTGCACACTCGGCATTTTTTGTGTACATCAGAAAAAAATTATATAAATGTTTAGCATTTTGAAAAACATGATTAATATTTTTCGAAAAACTTGTATTTTTTACATTTATTTTTTATACACATTGAACATTTCTTGTATATGTCTAATACATTATTTAATACACATTTAATATTTTTAAATACAAGATTAACTCTTTTGAAATACATGATCAACATTTTCTATACACATTTAGCATTTGAAAATGCTTGATCAACATTTTCAAATATAATATTAAAAAATTCTAATATATCATCAATATTTTTTATATCCACATTATATATTTTTCAAATGCTTTATTAATATTTTTAAATATTTGTGTGATATTTTACAAATCCTTGATTAAAAAAGTTAAATACATGATCAACTTTGTTCACACATATTTTATATTTTTGTATACATGAGAAACACTTTCTATATGCACATTTGAAATTCTCAAATGCTTGGTTAATATTTTTCAAATATTTTATGTAAAGTGTTTTTTGTAATAGTTTTATTTAGAATATTTGAAAGTATAGACAAAAGTTAAAAAAAACGAGGAGAAAACAACAAAATAATGCGGCTGTGGCCTCTCGCGCCTTGGGCCGGCTCATCTCGCGAGGCTTCCCTACGTCTCGCAGTAATCGAGATATAGGGTCGCGCACAGGAGCAACCTCAAAAAAAAAAAAAAAAAGGCGCCACACGAGCACCGGCGATCGGCTGGTGGCTCCTCGCCGCCATGGCGCCATCTCTCGGTGGCCGGATCCTCCCACGCGGCGGCGCTGGCGCGTGCTTGGCTCCTGACCAGCGGTCTCTTCTCCTCACCCGCCGTCCTTGACTCGTTTCCCCTTTTCATCCGTTCCAACTTCCAACGCTGACCCAAGCATCCTTTCCTTGCGAATTATCGCATAACAGGATGAATGGAGTGGCGGACTGGTGGCAAGTGGAAGCAGCGATCGGTCTCTATGTGCGTGTGGATTCGCCCATGGAATGGAGTGCTAGGTACGGATGCGATCTCGCAGGATTTGCTTCCAGTGACAAATGCCTCTGAGATGTTTGATGGAATGCCTGCCGGGGCCTCTTCTCACCTTCGTGGGCTATTTGGGATCGATTCATGTCGAGTTAGTTCCGTGCACAAATCCGGTGCTTTCTTCTTGTGCTCGTATCTCACGGTTTCGCCTGCTGATTCCGGACCTCAAATCAAGCAGGGTGATAAATTTTTTGATTCGTTTGCTGAGAACACAATGTCTGAAGATAACTGATGCACATTTATTTAATCCACACTCTGGCCCTTCCATTTCATACAATCACACGGTTGATGGTACAGTAGCTCAAATGCACAATTAGTTCTTCGCTTTTTTGTCATGTTTGGCAAATCTGTTGCCTCGCCTCAGAAACAAAAACGTCTGAAGTGCCAAGTGCTGGCCGCACACAATTCGTAACATGCTGTATGCACAATTTGAGATGAATGTACAAAAGCCATACTTTATTCTTCGTTTAACTTCTGCCGGTAGGTTACAATCTTTGTGTACAACTGCACATGCTAAGTTTTTGAGTTTTCCAAAATAAGGCAAAGAGTTGGCCAAACTAGGAGTTTAACAGCTATGCATACCTATTGCTAACAAACACTTATGCAGTACAATTTCCCAAACAAAAATATTATATGGTAAATACCCATTGCATGTACTGTAGTTTCACCACTTGTACGCGTAAAATCTCTCCATCCTCTGCTGTTCAGTCAGGGAGGCTGTTTACGCGGTCACCGCCTTCCTCTGCATATCCTTTCTGCACTTGGTAGTTGGTACTGAGAAAACTGAAGCTATTGTCAATCTGATCAATCCACTGAGCATCTCTCTAGATCTCGTATGTCATTCCCACCCGCAGCAGCCTGTTATGAGGGACACATGTGATCTTCTCTGGTTGCCTGAAGTTCTTCCTCATGAAATTGTAGGCGTAGTCAACTATTATTTTCTTCACTAAACCAGCATTTTGCTCCGCCACCACGTTAGTTTCTCCCAGTAGATGGACAACACCATCATCCATCCCTCTCTGAATAAACTCTATCTCATCCATTAACCCGTTCACTGGGCTAGCAGTGATTCCATCCAAAAACCTTTTCGGCAACCTTGCATCTTGAACTTCAACAGAAGGCTCCATTGCATCTCCTGATTCTTCGAATGCATTATCTTCTCCTTCAAGGGAATGACTACTTTCGCTGTAGAGTGATTCTTGATGGATGAATTGCTTCAAGTTCCCAATAAGCAAGTTCTCAAACTCTCTTGGATCTTCTACTTTATTGTTGTAACCATAGCGCACCACACATCGGAATACCCTGTATTCTCTTGGCTCCACATATCGGAAGAGGAACCGTTCATTTGTTTCTATATTGCTGATTGGTAAGTACTTTATTGAGGTAATCACAAGAACTGAATGGATGGAAGGTACTTTTTCTACCAAATGGGGCAGTATGGGTGGGATTCCTTGCACAAGCTCAGAGTACAGCACGCCTATTCCTGGCAACCTAGCAAGATTTCTCCTTGTTGCCAAATCTGCCACATAGTTGTTTGACACTTTGTTCTTGAGCTCGTATTTGTACCGATGAACATGAACATAGTGCCACGTGCCCATTATAAGCATCAAAATTGCTGCAAAACCTAGTGGCAAGTAGCCACCTTCTACAAATTTGTAGAATGCTGAGGATAAGTACAGGAGCTCTGCGCCGCCAAATATTATTGGAAAGAGTGCAATCCACAGCAGACTTGTCTTCCATATCATGGCCATTACCAGTGTGACTAGAAGTGTTGTTATGAACATCACAAAGACGACAGCAATACCTGCACATATGATGATTATATTATTATCATAAAACTGATGCATTATTACTGAAAGTAACGAAGTGAATTTGGAATGTGGATAATACTTGTTAGTTGTTACTTCTTTGATTTTATAAGAATAAGTTGACGGGTCATGATGCCATTGGAATTCGGAAGAATTGGCCAATCTGGTATATTTTCATCAATTGATCATGCTATGCAGATATTATCACATCTTACGTACAAACTTTTATATTCTTGCTGAATTCAATAATTATCATATGCTGATTTCACTCTTTCTGAATTTGGCAGCTTAAGCAGCAACGGCAATATAGCATATTGGCGAGTAACGTACTACTTGCCGACAATCTGGGCAAATAGACGAGGGAAAACATCATGTTATGAGCAACTTCGGTGCATCTGTTTATATTGAAATTTCAGGTGAAGGCTATTTAAGAGAAATTGCATGAAACAGTTGTGTAAGGGAATAATAGGCATGAGATGTCTCAATCTTATAGCAGAAATGATCTTCAGGTAATGAATTATTTACTCCTTTCTTTATATAGAGTTGAAGATTTTCTTACCATATGCATTGCCAATCTTGTCTGTAGTTTGGAAAATAGCTGTCACAGCTACACATAAGATCATTAATGCATAGTTGATCTCAGGGATGTAGACCTGCCCATGATACTTTTTTGAGGTGTGAGTGACACGAACCCGTGGAAAGCAACCAAGAACTTGGGACTGAGCAATGATTGCAAAGGCACCAGAAATCATAGCTTGGCTTGCAATTATAGCAGCAGCCACGGCCACCACAAATGTTGGCCAATATAATGGACCTGATGACAAAATAAATGAGTTTGTTGTTAAACATTAATCTTTCAGTGCCTAACTCATTCCATTTCTTAGCCGATCCTCTTATGATCTCACCTGGGATTGATTTGTAGAATGTATCTGCAACATCTTCAGGGTGGATGCGAAGATATGCAGCCTGTCCCATGTAAGCAAGCAATACTGATGGGAGCAGAACTGCAGAAAAGCCAATCTGCAGTGCAATACAAAAATTATATTAATTGTATAAGTGGAATAAATGGAAAATCATGAATAAAATTAATTGCAAATTTATTGATCATGGAAAGTATTTTTTTTTCATAATACAGTTTTATATAACTCGAAGGATTTATTTTCCATAAGCATGACTGCACAGAGTTTATTCCCTCTCCAACCACCCTTTCTGTGCACGCACTCAAAATCAAAATAATGAAAAGGCTAATTATTCAGATGAGTTGCTTGATTACCTGAACTGCTCTCACATTGAAGTGACCAAGGTCAGCAAACATTGCTTCGGTTCCTATTTCACAAAAGACACAATATCCATTTTCAGGACTTCTGAATAAACAAGGAACATTTATTCCTTTTTCAAGATCAATGCAGCACCTTGTGGGCCTATTCTATTAGTTGACATCTTAGGGTGAACAATTGCAGAGTTCTGTATTGAACTCATGACATGAATATACCTGTAATGCATAAGATAACACCTCCGAGCGAAATCCAGCCGTCCTTCCCATTTCTTTGGAAATATTCCACTATGTATTGTGGGTTGAATGCTTTTAGAATTCCAGTATCATGTTTGATCAAATTATAAATTCCAATGCCGGCAATTAAGATGAACCATATAAAGATTACTGGGCCAAATGTGTAACCAACTTTGTCTGTGCCAAAGCGCTGGACAAGAAAGAGGACAATCAGAATGCCGATTGCGATGCCAGCAATTTGTCCTGTTGAAGAGATCAAAAGAATCAAATAAAACTGTCACCCTAAGATAGTGACATGGATGTAACTTTCACTGCTAAACAGGGAGATGCATCCTATGATGGGTATACCTTGAGTTAATGACTTTGCTGATTGCTTGATTCCCGTAACTGCACTAAGCACTGCAACATAGTAAAATGCCAAAAAACTTTGTTAGCTAAGCTGAAAGAAATCATGCTTATAAATATATTACACTGCAAATTGGGCGTTTTATCATCTAGCAGAACAATAAGCTGCTTTAATCTGAATGGTAATCTCTCTGTTTCATATTTTATCTGAATAATAGTTATTTAGCATGAGCATGTATTTAATTAGTTCATAAAGTAGATATGGCACATTTTTTGTTCAAGTGTCCACATGTTTTAACTATCCGTTCCATGGCGGGTTATTTTATACTGACAGGAGATAAGCTTAAGAAAGAAAGGATGCTCACCTGAAATACATGGAGTGAGCACACCGTCACCAATAACCATTGATGTTGCTAGAATTGTCACTAGGAAAAGTATGACCTTAAATTTCGGGCTGTTTTCCATCTTTTCCTTAATCCAGTGAGCCCGCTTGACACGATTCGTGGGGGACTCTAACTTGTAGTGAGAGACTGTTGCATCTTCAGCCTGCTGGTTAGGTATCAAGCTAATTCTAGCATACCGAGATATCAAGGAATAAAGTGCAAATGTTCCGCCTGCAAAGGTTGTGAATTCATAAGACATGATAAACTCTCACATGAACAAAATATTGTTTGCGTGCATATAGTCTCTTAAGTACTTATCACATATTTTGGATTTTCTTTTATGGAACTAAGTGCTTAATGCTCAGACCCTAGCACTTCTAATGATTCTTAGTACCCTGTAAGATGCTGTCTAAACCAATGCAGTGGGATTGTGGGGAATATTTATGTTACTATTTATTTTCTATGTTTTGCTCCTATGGCCATTGGTTTCTACTCCCTCTGTCCCATAATATAAGAACGTTTTTGACACTAGACTAGTTCCAAAAATGTTCTTATATTATGGGACGGAAGGAGTATATATTTTTTAACAGAAACACTGGCTGTAAACTCAGCACAATATTTTCTAGTTTTAAAAAGTCTTCTCTGTAAACATGCAATTTCTGTCAAGAAGATAAGTGGAAGGTTACTTACCATCGCCGTTGTCATTAGCCCTCAAGACAATGAAACAATATTTCATCAATGGAAGGAGAAGCACAGTGTAGATAATCAGGGACATGACACCAAGGAGGTCATCTGTGTCCTTGATCCCACCAGTAAAGGTGCTAGAAAACACATAGAGGGGTGAAGTTCCCATGTCTCCATAAACCACACCTAGGCTCTGGAAGGCCAAGTGCAGCGTCGTCGCCCAGCCAACCTGCTTTGCGGTAAGAAAGAGGAGAAAATCAGAGTCAGATTTCAAAAAATTACATTCACCTCAAGGAAAGCAGCTTATTAATATTCTTAGTTGTTTGATTATGCAAGCTTAAGATGCTAAAGCAGCTAATTAATATGTTGGGTTCTTTGGTTATGCAAACTCATGATGCTAAAGCAGCTGATATGTTTAGTTACTTCACATAAGTGACAAGTCTACCATGATGGGATGACATCATAATACATTAGTTACTTTTAGCAGCCTTCCTTGACAAAACTGTGCTGTCTGTAATGTTACAAGTGCAAACTCTGAGAATTCTCGGTTGCAGTTCATGAGAAAGCACCCATCATAACAGGAATCGGAAATTTTTGATGCAGTTCCCTTGCTTGTATTGTAAGAAAATGAAGATTGCCGTCGGACCGAGGAAGAGCAAGGGAAGAACAGACCTTGGCTGCATAGCTGTGGCCACCAGGAATCTTCCCGGCCTCCATATGCAGGGAGTCGAACCTCTGCAGCCTCCTCGGGGGCGACTGCGGCATCTTCACCGACGCAAACGCTGAGCCCGCAGCACCCCCTTCAGCAGCTCCATTGCCGTTCGTTTTCAGAGGCTCGGCCATCCTGGAGGTACGATGATGATCTCTCACTCTTACGGCCTCCTGCGTTATTCTTATTTAACAATGACTTGCTTTTATAGGCACACACTGGGTAGGCCCAGGATGACAACAGGTTCGTTACTTTTCTCTGTAAACCGCGTGTGATCTGAACCTGTGGACTGTGGTGCTGGGGTATGAAGTTATGAACGTGGGATGCTCGTGCTGCAACCAACAGGCTTCTCAGTGAATGCTGGTGAGGTCAAAAATTGTTATCGTTCGCTTTAGTCGGTCTCGCCGGAGCCGTCTTTCTACGCGGCTGCTGGGAATCTTGTGATCTTGAACGGCTAAGCCGGGGAAGGTGGCTACGGGGGATGGCACGGTGACTTTTCTGCACGAGCTTCTCTTGTCACCTGTGACTTGTGAGCGTAAGTGCCAACTTGTGTTTCAGTTCCAGTTTATCTCTGCTTGCTGCTTGACAACTGAAAGAAAAATCGTTTTCTAGCATCATTTCAGTGTTGAATATGGTTAGGAGGTTAGAAAATGGGCACTTAGATGGACACCATGAGGTAACTACCATGTCTCGGATGAAAAAAACTGTATGAACACAGATTTAACTGTTCATCAAACTCCGTACTGAACTATCTGTTGTAAACTTTGTTCCGCCGGAACCTGACTAGGCGCTTGTCGTGTTCTCCGGCGCTTTTCTTTTCGTTTTGTTGGGCTTGTTGAGCTGTGCCCTCAGCAGAACCTTTGTACTTCTCTGTGAGACTTGGGTGTGTGTGTTTGAACTAGTCCTTGTATGTGTGCTCTCTGGCGGTTTGCTTTATTTATAAAGCGGGGCGAAAGCCTTTTTCGATAAACTTTGTTTCAGGAAAAAAAAAACATCTGGTCTAAGTTCTAACAACGTGGTTGCACTGCATTAGCAAATGTTTACTGTTCTGAACTTGATTTTGCAACCCATTTAGCAGGGCCTGTGACGTCTCAACCAGAAGCCAGCCACACGTGCCATCTCACCATCAGACCCGTCAATGGCTTTGAACAGTGTGTAACAGACGGCCCAAATCGGCAGCCAAAAGGATTGACCGCCGGTGCCGTGCGCCCGACTCGAGCAGCCATTCTAGGCGAGCGGAAGATGACAAGGCAACAGCAGGCCCGCCCGGTGGTTTCAACTCCCTTTCGTGCGAATTGCGATGCGATCCTCCAAGCCGGAAGGCGGGCTTGACCGGACACACTGACTGACCATGTATGCATGCTTTCTCGCGTACGCAGGATCTTCCCGGAGAACGGTCGTCCTGATGGTGGCATCCCAAGTGATAGGCCACTTGCCTCGCCAAAGTGGCCTGGCTCTTTTGACCGCATGCACACGCGCGTGATCCGATCACATCACCGAGGTACGTACTATGTCTTGGATTTTTCGCACGTCGATTGTTTCTTGAACTTGGCTGCTTCTCCTCCTGCCAAAACTTTCCAGGCTTATTAGTCAGTTGGTCTCTGCTGCGTGTGGCACGGGCAGTGGATTAGGCGCGAGCAAGTAAACGCCGCAACATCGCTGATGTGCTGCTAGTGTTCCACTGCCAGCGTAGCTTATGGTGGTTTTACTAGTAAGTGTAGTTCATTTTGGGCTGCTAATTACTAATCAAGTGCACGCGGGAATCTTTCGCCTCGGTATCATTTCGAACTGGCAACAATCTCCATTTTTGAATTTTGCTTTTGTAAGAAATCATTTGGGGGTTTCTTGAATGGAAATCGAGGAAGAGGCCTTTTCTTTTTCAGAAAGAGAATCGCCTTATGTTTCAAAACAAAATCAATAAAAATCACAAGAGGGGAAATAGTAGGCCTGTTGACTTCACCTGCTGCTGGTAAAGAACAGCAATTTTGCTTGAAAAATCATGGGCATTTAATTTTGCTTGAAAAACATGACGCGATGGTCCATGAATGAATGCTCACTTGCTTTGTTTGACGGTTGTTCCTGCCGGTGTTTCGTCATCTATGTATTGAATGATGCTCGTGCGCGCGTATGATGACATAGCCGTTATTCAGGTTGTGATCGTCCTATCCAGCTGCAGCCATCTTCCTTGAATCTTGACCCATCGCCCCACCCCTACTTGCCACTCCCATGGTTTTCGTTTATATAGGAAAAATTGGGCTACTTTTCTGATGACATCACTTTTAAGCCCATACGGTCACTTTTTTTTAGAATTCTCGCTCAACTTTATTAATGCATAATGTTCATAGGTACAAGGGTATCATCATACGGATTAACCAACCAAACATGGCGTCCTATGTCTAGATTACATGTTAACTTGGCGAGATTGTGTGTTTCAAATTAAAATTTCTATGCTCGGCAATAAATTTACAAGATTGAAACCTAGCCTTGCGCTCCAATATTCCATTTAGAATTGCACCGTGACTTCCTCCGGAACGTTGCTCAATGTCATTCACCACTACCTGACAACCTGAGGCAACACAAAGCTTCTCTGCTCCCAGATCCTCCGCAAGTGACATAGCTTCTTGACAGCCCAAAGCTTTTGCGCTCCTCTTTCGGTGGACACATTAAGGCAACACTTTCGGTAGATTTAACTACAGCATGAGACCTCCTCTACAGAATAAGCAACCGTGGAACTGACCAATAAGGACACAACGGTTTCCCTGGTTTGCATGTCATGGTTGACTGGTCCACAGTTGACCGGATGACCATTGACTTTTCAAGAAACTGCATTTTTTTAAAATAGGAAACTAAGAAAAGTTCGCAAAAATAAAAAAAAACAGCGAATTCGAAGAAAGTTTGTGATTTTGAAAACAAAATCACGAATTTTAAAAAGTTTGTGGCTTTTGAAAAAATGTCATCGATTTGGGAAAAATCCTTACTTTTAAAAAATCGTTAAATTGAAAAATTCATCGAATTTAAAAAAAACTGATTTCAAAAAAGTTCACCAATTTTTTAAAAAAAACACAAATTTGTAAAAGGTTGGTCAAGATAGGAAAAACTTCGTGGATTTGACAAAAAAACGTGGATTTAAAAAAATTCCTCGAGTTTTAAAAAATCGTGAATTTGAAAAAGTTCTCAGATTCTCAAAATAAAGTCCTTGGATATGATAAACTTCGCAGATTTTGACAAAACAAAAGTTCAGAAATTTAGAAAAAGTTCATGGATTCAATAAAAAGTTCATGAGTTGAAAGAAAAAATTTCACATGTTTTGAGAAAGCGCACAAATTTGATAAAAAAATGAATTCATGAAAAGTTTGTACATTTATCACATCACAGAGGCCTGATGGGGGCGTCCCAAGGGATCGGCCACTTGCCTGACCAAAGTGGCCTAGCTCCTTTGTCCACATGCACATGCGCGTGATCTGATCACATCACAGAGGTACGATGTCTTGGACTCTCTTTGCACGTCGACATGTCACTCGGCTTTGGCTGCTTCTCCTCCTGCCAAAACTTTCCAGGCATAGTCTCTAGTGCGTGTCACGCGGGCGGTAGATTAGGAGGAGCAAGTAAACGCCGCGACATCACTGCTGCTGCTATGTTCCACTGCCGCTCTGCCAGCGTAGCTAGTACTCCCTCCTTAAACTAATATAAGAGCATTTAGATCATTATTAATAATCTAAACGCTCTTATATTAGTTTACAGAGGGAGTATGTATGAAGGTTTTAGTGGTTCATTGGGCTGTCAGTACAGTATACGCTGGGATCTTCCGCTTTGATATTTCAAAGATAAATTTATCGTTTTTTTAAAGGAGGATTACGAGCCAGCCTCAGCATCTGAACGGTCCATACAGCTATTTTATTAATTATTCATAAAGACATTATGAAGTAGTACATCAGTTAGTCCGAAGCCACCATCGTAACAACAATTATCACTGCTCCTATCCACTTGATGAAGGGGTGCCGATAGTCCGAGCCTAATACCAAACAGCCATCGCGCCAAAGCTTAACATCTAAAGCCGAAGCCCCAACCGAGCCACATACTGGGTTTGGGGTACAAACCGGTCCGACGCACTCTCATGTGTCGTCGCCGCCGTCTTCCACCAATCCATCGTCAGAGCAGAAATTAATGCACCGACCTTGCCAGGTCTCTCTGCCATCGACGCCACCATGACGCCAGACATCGTCCTCCTCCTGCGCGAGTCCATCTCCGCGCATCGGACGCCGGCTCTCCATTGCGCCATGCCGCCGAGATCTGCCGCCATCAATTAGTAAGATGAAGCACCGCTCCACCAAAGAAGCCGTCCATTGGTCCCTTGAGCCCGTGTACACCTCCAAGAATGACACCCTCAAGGGGGAAACGACACCAGAGCGCCATCGGCATCCGATCTACCGATCTAGGGTTTTCCCCGGAAGTAGCGGCAGAGGTCTGGAGATTTTCCACGGTGATGCCTTCAAGAAGGTAACGACACAAAAGAGCGCCACCAGCGCCGGTCTTGGCAACAGGCCGAGAACGAGGTTTTCACCCGGATCCACTCGACGAACCTCCATCTCGCATCGTGCGCACGGACCACCACCGATCTCCGCCGCCGCGGAGCGAGCAAACTACTCTGGCCAGATCAGATCTGACCGGAGGGCCAACCACACCCGCAGCCGACCAGACCACCAAAGCCCTCCATGTCGCCGCCGACCCGAGATGCCGCAGCGCCACGGCCACATCCACTGCCACCGCCGAAGAGGCTCAGATCCGGGGGCGCACTTCCGCTCGCCCGGGTGCCCAGCGCCACACTCGCGCACGAGAAGGAGAGGCTCCTCCGCCACCACTGTCAGCCGCCCGGGCTTAGCCCGACGGCTTCCACCAGCAGCGGCGGAGGGAAGGGATGGGAGGGGGAGTGACCGGCGGCTAAGATTGGGGCCCCTCGGCCGCCCGTGCGGGGGCGATGAAGGAATGAGGAAGGAAGGACGAAGCGGGCGGCGGCCCTGCTGTGTGGCGGCAGCGGCGCTCAATGGGTACCATCGTTTCTGAATTTGCTTTTGTGATAGTTATTTGGTGGTTTCTTGAATGGAAATCGACTGCTTGTGGTCTTGGGGGGGGGGGGGGGGGGCTTGCTGTTCTGAAACAAACTCAATAAAACTCGCAAGAAGAGAAAAGCATATCATTGTTGTTCTACTTGCCGGTAGACGTTGGGGCTGCTACGCGTCGGTCGGCGGATCTTTTTAAAAGATCCGCCGTCTCGCAAGCCCTCAGATTTAACACAATCTAGTCGCTAAACGTGCTGTTCTACCTTTGCAACAAAGACCTTGTTGCAGAAACAACATTTTTATAGAGGTTGTGTTGAGGATATTTTCTTTGTAACATAGGTCATGTTGCGGAATTTTTTTTTGCAACATAGGTCGTGTTGCAGAATTTTTTTATGCAACATAGGTTGTCGTTGCCTGCGTCGAGCGCGCCGCTGCCAACCGCAACATAGCAGTACCACCACTGCCCCTGTTGTTGCAGAAGCACGCCGCTACAGGGGAGCAGACCAACGCGATAGGGCACCACCACCGCCCACCACCGCATCCCTCCCTTAATTTCGCCCTGCGGGAATGGGGGAAAATCCGTGGATCTAGTGGGGAAAGGATGCCCACCTGCTGCTTGTGCAGCCGTCAGCGGCCTCAGATCGCATCATCGTCGTCCAGCGCGGTTGGCCTGCCGCGGTCGCCTAGCCATCATTGACCACACAGTCGTCGCCTCTGTCCCAGCCGTACCATGCTCCGCCTCTCCGCTGCTCGATCTAACCACCACAGAGCTTTGATACACGCTCTCAGTTGTAGAAAGTGTTTCTGAAACAGTAGCTGAGCTGCAGATCCGTGCGAGTGGGTGCGGGGTGCTATCGGCTGTTGGATCAAAAGACGATCCAACAGACATAGAGCCGGCAGACGCGGGTGCGAGATCGTCCGACAGAAGGCAAGTTTTTCCCATAGACGTTTGGATTTATTTTGCTGGAAAAAAACTGATGACGCGATGACGTATCAATGAACGGTATATGTAATTTCCAAACGTTTGGATTTTATCATTAGATTCAAATAGCATGTTAATTTACTCGCCGCAGGCCTAATAACTTATGTACCTCGGGCCTGATAACTTTGAGGGGAGAGGTGAGTTTGTTGAAACATACAACTGTAAATAACATGGTAGTATAGGCTCCCGGACATGATAATTTAGGTACAAACACCACGATAACTTTGACACGTGAAAAAGGTCGTTGAAAAAAATACTCTGATAACTTTTTGTGTAAATAACATGATAATATAGGCTCCCAGTATTGATAACTTAGATACAAACACCACGATAACTTTGACCCATGAAAAAAAAAAGTGGAAAACATATCACTAATAACTTCTCGTGTAAATAACATGATAATATACGCTCCCGGACATGATAACTTAGATACAAACACCACAATAAGTTTAACCCATGTAAAAAAGTTGTTTGGAAACATACACCAGTAACATCTGTATAAATAACACGGTAATATAGTCTCCCGGACCTGATAACTTAGGTGCAAATACCACGATAATTTTGACCCGTGAAAAAAGGTTGTTGAAAACATACTATAATTTTTTTTGGGTAAATATCTTGATAATATAGGCTCTCAGTCCTCTGATAACTTAGGTAAAAATTCAAGATTTCTTTGACCCTTGAAAAAAGGTTGTTGAAAACATACTCCGATAGGATCTGTGCAAATAACATGGTAATATACGCATAGCAGAACTGATAACTAATTTAGCCCAGGCATGATAACTAGGGCTGGAATTCGAGCTGAGTCGAGCTAGCTCGGCTCGACTCGCTAGAGCTCGTTTCGTTAGCGAGCTAGCTCGACTCGACTCGTTATTATAACAAGCTCAAATCCAAGATTGGCTTGACTCGTATAACTCGCGAGCTTGCTCGTTTAGATTGTTAAGCTCGTTAAAAATATGAACATAAAATCCTCAAATATTATAAAAATGATTATGTATATATTAAACATATATATCACTAAAAATAGTAATTTCCTTGTAACACATGAGTCTCCTAGGCAGCTGGGCCTTCAAGGGCTAGGCCTTATGTTGTGCGCCTGGGACATAGGGTGCTGAGTGGCTGATTTTTTTTAATATTAGGAGTGACTGATCTTTTGTACCGAGCCTAACGAGTTATACGAGTACTTGAGCAAATTGAACAAAAAAAAATCCACAACTTTTTACATGCTCCCGTCAATGATAGGTTGTTCAAGAAGCTGAAGCCAAGAATGCAGCTGAATAAAACAATGATGTAATTAACAAATATATTTAGTATAAAGCATGGTAGTACTGCTATTCTGAAAGGTCAATGTTATACATTCCAAAATTTCTTCCATGGAACAGGTCAACAGGGGGCGCAATTTTTTGTTGAAGAAATGAGCCCTGCTGAACAAATTAGTGTAAGCAGATCTACGACAATGGAACAATGCAGTTTGAACTAAAGAAGCGCTACAATATTAATCATCTTCCCTACAAAAGGCATTAAGCTCACATACACTATCTTTGAAATTAGATGGTGGCCTGCTTGCTCAGTACTCTAATCAAATTAGCTACTAACCTCCTGTAACTCTTAGCCCTGACAAATAGCACGCATGAGCAATGGAATTAGAGATGCATTACCAATCAAAATCAAGCCTACTTCTCAGTCTCTAAAGGGTACTGACATGGATACTCTAGGCACATCATTTCCTTTGATATGCTTATCCTATGGTGTCCTACATGAGCAATGGAATCAGATATGCATTTTTTGCTCACTGGAATAAACTTTTCTGCCACCTTGAGTAAACGCAGAGAAAATACCACCCTAATAAATCCACCACAATCTCACATGGGCAAGTCTGTATCACATATTTGAAAGATGAGGCATCAATAAAATCAGTTTATTATAATTAAAATACAAAAGGGGTTGTTCGAATTTCAGAAGAAACATGATGTATTGACTCAAATTTTAAGGTGCATGCTGAGTTTGGAGTCACTTTAAGGAAAACAATGGTACACCCGTAACTTCAAGGAAAACAATGGTAGAGTGCCAGTAAGAGTTTACACACTATTTGCACTGTACTATTGCCTAAGCACTTCCTAGAAGCAATGTCAAATGCTAGAATCCATAGTGAAACAGTCTTCTGAAAATGTACTAAAATTGATCCTTAAAGTACCATGTTGATTAAACTTGAGACGGTTTGCTGGGCAGGCTGTGGTGAGGATGGACTTGGTGAGCTCCGGGCGAAAGCCTAGCTCGACCTCGGTCGTTGCCGGCGTTGACGGCGTCCTAGGACGTCGTTCCCTCCTTGGAGGCGTTGTCGTGGAGCCCCTTCACCACCATTGTCGCCTCGGTCTCGGGCTCTCCGGGTGAAAACCCAAGTTTCGACCTTGGTCGGAGCGGGCGTCGGCGACGTACTTGTCGCTTCCCTCTTGGGGGCGACGCCTTGGAGGTCTGGTCCTTCGTCAGGCCGCGGTGGCTCGGGTGGCTTTGGGGGTACATCGTCGGCCAGGCGTGTGCGCGGCCTCGGGGCCGGTGAGGAAGTCGGAGCGGCGGCTCCGGAGAACAAGGTTGTGGAGCGTCGGATCTGGTCGCGTGGGCGGCAGCGTCATCGGCTCAGGTGGAGCGCAGCCTCGGGGCCGGCGGGGAAGTCGGAGCGGCGGCTCCAGAGAGCACCTCTGTGCCGTGGAGTGTCGGTTCTGGTCGCGTGGACGGCAGAGTCGTCGATTCATGTGGAGTGCGGCCTCGGGGCCGACGTGTGTGAGTTTAAGTGGTTTGTTAGCCGGAGTGGCGGCTCCGGGTCGTGTGGTGGGGTGGCAACTCTGGTCGTGTGGGCGACAGGGAAGTCGGCTCGTTAGGTACGCAGCCCCGGGGCTGGTGTGTGTCGATGTATCGGTTTTCGGCTAGTTTTTCTTATAAACTGATCAATTCTCTTCTTCTTAATGCAAAGGCAGAGCTCCTGCTGTTTCCTTGAAAAAAAAAATATACATATGAGTTAACTAATTGGGTTGACAATAAAAATAGTAATTCGTTGTTCTGTTTCGCAAAACTTATGGCAGTTGAATCATGCAGTTACCAACCAAGATGGCCCACATTAATTCTGGTTCATTAGATTGTTGGTTGTAGTGCAATATGAGACAGAGAATTAACTCGATGTGGACAGCCTGACGACGTGTTTCTCTGCAAAATTAAAGAAAAGTGACCAATTAAGGAAGCTGAACAACGATATTTTCGACCATATACAAAAGTAAACAAAAATGAATCTATCTATCAGCCTCACTGTATCAATTATTTCTTTATACACGAGGTTGAAATGACGAAATAGGCTTGCGCCCCACTATATATATATATATAGCAAGAAATTACCAATTCTGAATCAATCTTCTCATCTTGAGAAGGTGGACTCCTCCTTGGTGAGCAGACCCTGAACAACACCTTATGTGACACCTACGATGCTTGCACACAAAATCTGGTATGGTTCGGTGTCATTGGGTGATAGGTTTATAGGCATCAGGGATTAATTTTTGTTGTTGTAAATATTGGTGAGATTCATAAGCATCAGTCCTCCCAATGGCAGATATTGACATGACGAATTAAATTTGTGGATGATCATTCAACATCTTTCCCTAAACCATTCAACCTAGTAAGAATTCACATGGAACCAGAAGCAACACATAGTTTGGAGGGATCTTCTATTCGTGAACTAAATCTCCTGCCTAAATTTCCATGACCTAGTAAATACTTGTGGCAACAGCTAACTTAGACAGATGTAAGAGCATCTCTAGCAGACCCTGTATAGCACCGACCCGCAAAACGTGTTTACAGTTCGCGGAAAAACAGCTTTGCGGGCCGGCATGAGCGGCCGCAGAGTCAGACCCCGCATAGCGAACCCTATAAAAGGATATTTGCAAAATATGTTTTTTTACGGGTCGGCTTTGCGGGGTCTGCTCGGGCGCCGCTCCCGCTGGCCCGCAAATCCGAAATTTACAATTCAATTTCACACATGAAAATACATTTCTTTGCTTTTCCAACGGCATTGGATACATAGTACTTCACCAAATCTTTGCTAGAATAATAAGACCAAAGAAAACAAGAACCACAATTATGCATTTTAGAAGATATCCAACTTCCATAACTGCTCCCACTAGTTGGTCCAATATCTTCTCCATGCATTCGTTGTTGATCTGCGGGTTCTTGATTTTGCATTCGTCATTCTTCTTCTTTGGTTCTAAAGAAGTAGATGTTGCTTCCCCTCTAATTTCTTCTCTAATTGCACATGCAGCCGCATCATTAGCTTCAATTCTACTAAGGAGTGTACGAACATCTATTAAGTTCCTTTCTATCAATAAATCAATGTATTCTCCTTCCCAAAACCGAAACGAGCATCCATCTTCCTACACACATGACGATGTTCAAAATGAGCTATCGCAATTAAACCAAAGAATACGGTGCCAAAGCCGCATGAAAACAACACATACCCCGTCGTTTTCGCATTTGAAGAACACCCATCCGGGATGCTTCGGCGTGCCTAAAGTTAGCCGCACCACTGTCCGCGTGCAGTCGTCGCACTGTATGAGCGGCATCGACGAGCCGGCGAGCCGTTGCGCGAGCGCTGAGCCCAACGGCCGGCCGGCCGAATCCTTGCCGGCAAACCGGTGGCGGCGGCTACAGGACGAACCCGTACCTGCATGCGGCGATGGGGCTTTGACGGGGCTGCGCGGGGTGCTCCCCGACCAATCCATGGCTTGGCGCAGCCACCAGTGGCCGGAAAAAGCCAAATCTGGCCGACCACGTCGAACGGCCCCGATCTGCAGCTTTCCGGCCCACCGGCACAGGAGGAAGTGGCGGAGGGCAACCTCGGGCGTGTGACGGCCTTCCAGCGTGATCCCGCCGGCTACTTTCACCGGAATCGTGGGTGGCGGCCCAGCGGCAGGGCGAGGTGGAGAGGGGCGGCGGTGGGTGGGGAAAAGCGCGGGCTGAAATTTCCTCCCTATCAACCGCTCCCGCTATATACAGGGCGCCAACGGGCCGAGGGGGGAACCCGCGTTTTCGCGGGTTGGGACGGGAATTATGCCGCGCCCCGCAAAAACTTTTACGGGTCGGACGCGTTTGCGGGGTTTGGTCGAGCAGGATTTTTGCGCCGACCCGTATTTTGACGGATATTTTGCGGGTCGCCGCTTTTTGCGGGGTGTGCTAGAGATGCTCTTAGCCACTTTACCTATCTTTTATACTGGGGGGATCCTATTGAGCACCTTAAGCGCCAGCGAGCGGAACCGGTGCTGACATGCGCGCCTTCGTGGCCCGGCCCAATATGCAGGAGAACGCTTCGATGTGCCAGCGAGCAGAACATGTCGCGGTGGAATCCCTCGATGGGCAACTGAAGGAAATATGCCCTAGACGCAATAATAAATTTATTATTTATTTTCTCATATCATGATAAATGTTTATTATTCATGCTAGAATTGTATTAACCGGAAACATAATACATGTGTGAATACACAGATAAACATAGTGTCACTAGTATGCCTCTACTTGACTAGCTCGTTGATCAAAGATGGTTGAGTTTCCTAGCCATAGACATGAGTTGTCATTTGATTAACGGGATCACATCATTAGGAGAATGATGTGATTGACTTGACCCATTTCGTTAGCTCAGCACTTGATCGTTTATTTACTGCTATTGCTTTCTCCATGACTTATACATGTTCCTATGACTATGAGATTATGCAACTCCCGAATACCGGAGGAACACTTTGTGTGCTACCAAACGTCACAACGTAACTGGGTGATTATAAAGGTGCTCTACAGGTGTCTCCGATGGTGTTCGTTGAGTTGGCATAGATCGAGAATAGGATTTGTCACTCCGATTGTCGGAGAGGTATCTCTGGGCCCTCTCGGTAATGCACATCACTATAAGCCTTGCAAGCAATGTGACTAATGAGTTAGTTACGGGATGATGCACTACGGAACGAGTAAAGAGACTTGCCGGTAACGAGATTGAGCTAGGTATTGAAATACCGACGATCGAATCTCGGGCAATTAACATATGATGACAAAGGGAATAACGTATGCTGTTGTGCGGTTTGACCGATAAAGATCTTCGTAGAATATGTGGGAGCCAATATGAGCATCTAGGTTCCGCTATTGGTTATTGATCGGAGACGTGTCTCGGTCATGTCTACATAGTTCTCGAACCCGTATGGTCCGCATGCTTAAAGTTCTATGACGATCGGTATTATGAGTTTATATGATTTGATGTACCGAAGGTAGTTCGGAGTCCCGGATGAGATCGGGGACATGACGAGGAGTCTCGAAATGGTCGAGACGTAAAGATTGATATATTGGACAATTATATTCGGACATCGGAAAGGTTCCGAGTGATTCGGGTATTTTTCGAGGTACCGGGGAGTTACGGGAATACGAGGAAGAAGTAATGGGCCTCATGGGCCAAGTGGTGGAAGAGAGGAGGCAGGGCGCGCGGCCCCCCTAGCCCAAACCGAATTGGACTAGGGGGTCGGCCCCCCTTTCCTCCTTTTCCTTCCCTCTCCTTCCTTCTCCCTCTCCTCCTTCCTTTCCTCCTCCTAGTAGGAGTAGGAAAGGGGAGTCCTACTCCTACTAGGAGGAGGACTCCTCTTCCTGGCGCGCCCTACAGGGGCCGGCCGGCCTCCCCCCTTGCTCCTTTATATACGGGGCAGGGGGCACCCTAGAACACACAAGTTGACATTGTTCTTAGCCGTGTGTGGTGCCCCCCTCCACCATAATCCACCTCGGTCATCTCGTAGCGGTGCTTAGGCGAAGCCCTGTTTTGGTAGCAACATCATCATCGTCATCACGCCGTCATGCTGACGAAACACTCCCTCGAAGCTCTATTGGATCGTGAGTTCGTGGGACGTCACCGAGCTGAACGTGTGCAGATCGCGGAGGTGCCGTACGTTTGGTACTAGGATCGGTCGATCGTGAAGACGTACGACTACATCAACCGCGTTGTCATAACGCTTCGCCACGGTCTCACGAGGGCGTGAGGCGACACTCTCCCTTCTTGTTGCTATGCATCACCATGATATTGCGTGTGCGTAGGATTTTTTTTGAAATTACTACGTTCCCCAACAGTGGCATCCGAGCCAGGTTTATGCGTAGATGTTATATGCACGAGTAGAACACAAGTGAGTTGTGGGCGATACAAGTCATACTGCCTACCAGCATGTCATACTTTGGTTCGGCGGTATTGTTGGATGAAGCGGCCCGGACCGAAATTACGCGTACGCTTACGCGAGGTTGGTTCTACCGACGTGCTTTGCGCACAGGTGGCTGGCGGGTGTCAGTTTCTCCAACTTTAGTTCAACCGAGTGTGACTACGTCTGGTCCTTATTGAAGGTTAAAACAACACTAACTTGAGGAAATATCGTTGTGGTTTTGATGCATAGGTAAGAACGGTTCTTGCTCAGCCCGTAGCAGCCACGAAAACTTGCAACAACAAAGTAGAGGACGTCTAACTTGTTTTTGCAGGGCATGTTGTGATGTGATATGGTCAAGACATGATGCTATATTTTATTGTATGAGATGATCATGTTTTGTAACGGAGTTATCGGCAACTGGCAGGAGCCATATGGTTGTCGCTTTATTGTATGAAATGCAATCACCATGTAATTGCTTTACTTTATCACTAAGCGGTAGCGTAGTCGTAGAAGCAATAGTTGGCGAGACGACAACGATGCTACGATGGAGATCAAGGCGTCGCGGGGGTGACGATGGTGATCATGGCGGTGCTTTGGACATGGAGATCAAAGGCACAAGATGATGATGGCCATATCATATCACTTATAATGATTGCATGTGATGTTTATCCTGTATGCATCTTATTCTGCTTTGATTGACGATAGCATTATAAGATGATCTCTCACTAAAATTTCAAGGTACAAGAGTGTTCTCCCTGAGTATGCACCGATGCCAAAGTTCTTCGTGCCGAGACACCACGTGATGATCGGGTGTGATAAGCTCAACGTTCTTATACAACGGGTGCAAGCCAGTTTTGCACACGTAGAATACTCGGGTTAAACTTGACGAGCCTAGCATATGCAGATATGGCCTTAGAACACTGAGACCGAAAGGTCGAGCATGAATCATATAGTAGATATGATCAACATAGTGATGTTCACCATTGAAAACTACTCCATCTAACATGATGATCGAACATGGTTTAGTTGATATGGATCACGTGATCACTTAGATGATTAGAGGGATCTCTATCTAAGTGGGAGTTCTTAAGTAATTTGATTAATTGAACTTTAATTTATCATGAACTTAGTACTTGATAGTATTAGCATATCTATGTTGTAGATCAATAGCTCGCGTTTAGCTCCCCTGTTTTATTTTTGATATGTTCATAGAGAAAACTAAGTTGAAAGATGTTAGTAGCAATGATGCGGATTGGATCCGTGATCTGAGGATTATCCTCATTGCTGCAGAGAAGAATTATGTCCTTGATGCACCGCTAGGTGACAGACCGATTGCAGGAGCAAATGCAGACGTTATGAACGTTTGACAAAAGCTCGATATGATGACTACTTGATAGTTTAGTGCACCATGCTTTACGACTTAGAATCGGGGCATCAAAGACATTTTTTTAAACGCCACAGAGCATATGAGATGTTCCAAGAGTTGAAATTAGTATTTCAGACTCATGCCCATGTCGAAAGGTATGAGACCTTTGACAAGTAATTTGCCTACAAGATGGAGGAGAATAGCTCAGCTAGTGAGCATGTGCTCAGAATGTCTGAGTACTACAATCACTTGAATCAAGTGGGAGTTAATCTTCCAGATAAGATAGTGATTGACAGAGTTCTCTAGACACTATCACCAAGTTACTAGAACTTCGTGATGAACTATAATATGCAAGGGATAACGGAAACGATTCCCAAGCTCTTCGTGATGCTGAAATCGATGAAGGTAGAAATCAAGAAAAGCATCAAGTGTTGATGGTTGACAAGACCATTAGTTTCAAGAAAAGGGCAAAGGGAAGAAGGGGAACTTCAAAAGGAACGGCAAGCAAGTTGCTACTCCCGTGAAGAAGCCCAAAGCTAGACCAAAGCCTGAAACTGAGTGCTTCTACTGCAAAGGAAATGGTCACTGGAAGTGGAACTGCCCTAGATACTTGGCGGATAAGGATGGCAAAGTGAACAAAGGTATATTGGATATACATGTTATTCATGTGTACTTTGCTAGTATTTATAGCAACCCCTCGACATTTGATACTGGTTCAGTTGCTAAGAGTAGTAACTCGAAACTGGAGTTGCAGAATGAACAGAAACTTGTTAACGGCGAGGTGACAATGTGTGTTGGAAGTAGTTCCAAGATTGATATGATCATCATCGCACACTCTCTATACTTTCGGGATTAGTGTTGAACCTAAATAAGTGTTATTTGGTGTTTGCGTTAAGCATGAATATGATTTGATCATGTTTATTGCAATAAGGTTATTCATTTAAATTAGAGAATAATTGTTGTTTTGTTTACATGAATAAAACCTTCTATGGTCATACACCTAATGAAAATGGTTTGTTGAATCTCGATCGTAGTGATACACATATTCATAATATTGAATCCAAAAGATGTAATGTTAATAATGATAGTGCAACTTATTTGTGGCACTGCCATTTAGTCATATTGGTGTAAAGCGCATGAAGAAACTCCATGCTGATGGGATTTTGGAATCACTTGATCATGAATCACTTGATGCTTGCGAACCATACCTTATGGGCAAGATGACTAAGACTCCGTTCTTCGGAACAATGGAGCGAGCAACTGACTTATTGGAAATACTACATACTGATGTATGCGATCCGATGAGTGTTAAGGCTCGCGGCGGGTATTGAGGGAGTCCTGGATTAGGGGGTCCTCGGACAGCCGGACTATTGGACTATGAAGATACAAGATTGAAGACTTCGTCTCGTGTCCGGATGAGACTCTCCTTTACGTGGAAGGCAAGCTTGGCAGTTCGGATATATAGATCTCCTCCCTTGTAACCGACTCTGTGTAACCCTAGCCCCCTCCGGTGTCAATATAAACCGGAGGGTTTAGTCCGTAGGACAACAACAATCATACCATAGGCTAGCTTCTAGGGTTTAGCCTCTATGATCTCGTGGTAGATCAACTCTTGTAATACTCATACTCATCAAGATCAATCATGCAGGATGTAGGGTATTACCTCCATCGAGAGGGCCCGAACCTGGGTAAACATCGTGTTCTCCGCCTCATGTTACCATCCGCCTTAGACGCACACTTCGGGACCCCCTACCCGAGATCCGCCGGTTTTGACACCGACATTGGTGCTTTCATTGAGAGTTCCACTGTGCCGTCACCACAAGGCTTGATGGCTCCTTCGATCATCGGCAACGATGCGATCCAGGGTGAGGTTTTCCTCCCCGGCCAGATCTTCGTATTCGGCGGCTTTGTATTGCGGGCCAACTCGCTTGGCCATCTGGAGCAGGTCGTGAGTTACGCCCCTGGCCGTCAGGTCAGGTTTGGAAATTTAAACTACAGTGTCGACATCCGCGGAGACTTGATCTTTGACGGATTCGAGCCTATGTCAGGTGCGCCGCACAGTCACGACGAGAACGACTTAGCTCTGCCGTCGGACGGTGTTCGGGAGATCACACCTGTGGCTACTCCGGCCCTAGATCCGGAGTCTATTGCACCGTCCGAGGACGGATGGATGGACCCCGCCTCGGAGGCCACACACTCAGTGGCGATAGAGCCGGATACTGACTTCACCTCCTATGAGACCTGTCTTGCCAGATCCTTGGATTCATCCCCGGCCACAGGCCCCGAACCGCCTGCGTCCATGCCTATCGAATCTGATTTTGCGCCGATCATGGAGTTTACCTCAGTGGATATCTTTCAGCACTCGCCTTTTGGCGATGTGCTAAATTCATTAAGGTCTCTCTCCTTGTCAGGAGGCCCTTGGCCGAACTATGTCCGGCTCGAGTGGGAGGCGGACGACGAAGAAATTTGTTCCCCACCCACCACCCACTTAATAGCCACTGTCGATGACTTAACCGACATGCTCGATTTCGACTCCGAAGACATCGATGGTAGGGACGACGATGCAGGAGAAGAATAGAACCACACGCCCAGTATACTGGACAACCACTTCATCACGATATATATATATATATATATATATATATATATATATATATATATATATATATATATATATATATATATATATATATATATATATATATATATATATATATATATATAGTGGATACACCAAGAAAACAATGACGAGGAACGGAAGGATGCAGCGAGGGATAGTTCCCTCGAGAAGCAGCCAAAACGACGGCGTAGGCACCGCTCCGAATCCCGCCTCGACAAAAATAGCGATAGCAGCGCAAGAAAAAATAATACCCCAGTCGACTCCAGAGGAAACAACGACCACACGGACCCAGCAACAGATCAGGATGAACCAGCGGACGGCGAACATAGTACGGAGCCGCTGTCCGATCACGGCGACGCCGAGGATAAAGCTCATCAACCTTTCTCCGGAGAGGAAAACAGTCTGGACGACGATGCACACATCATCCCAGAGAGGCACTTGGAACAAGAGAACCTCCATAGAAGGCTTATTGCCACCGCGAGGAGTCTGAAGAAGCAGAAGCAAAGGCTTAAGGCCGCGCAGAATACGCTCAACAGTAGATGGAACAAAGTGCTCGATACTAAAGAAAAGTATGATGGCAGTCGCCACACAAAGAGCTATCCAAAGCGCAAGTTGTTGCCTGAATTCGATGATGAGGCCTTAGAGCCTACACAGTCAAAAAATAAAACGGCCGACCGGTCGGATCGACCACCTCGTGGCCGCGATAGGGCGGCTAATGAGGCCGCACATAAGTCAGCACACGATTCACACGAGGACTTGCATCAAAAAGACGGCATGACCAGATCCATCTACGGATCTAGGAAGCGCGCTCCAGCGCAGAATCAAAACCGAACACCACAACCCTCAGAGCGCCATGACACATCCAAATACAGGGGTGCCGCGCACCCCCTATGCTTCACCGATGAGGTGCTGGATCACGAATTTCCAGAGGGATTCAAACCCGTGAACATAGAGGCGTACGACGGAACGACAGACCTTGGGGTCTGGATTGAGGACTTCATCCTCCATATCCATATGGCTCGCGGAGACGATCTCCATGCCATCAAATACTTGCCCCCCAAGCTGAAAGGACCAGCTCGGCACTGGCCGAAGAGCCTCCCCGAATTCTCAATTGGAAGTTGGGAGGAGCTTGAGGATGCTTTTAGGGCTAACTTTCAAGGGACCTGTGTCCGACCTTCGGATGCAGACGATTTAAGTCATATAATTCAACAACCCGGAGAGTCAGCCCGAAAGCTTTGGAACAGATTTCTCACTAAGAAGAATCAAATCGTCGACTGCTCGGACGCCAAGCCTTAGCAGCTTTCAAACACAGCGTCCGAGGGCGAATGGCTCGCCGGACACCTCGCCAAGAAAACCGAGGACAATGGCAGCCCTAACAAGCCTTATGACCCGCTTTTGCGCGGGCGAAGATAGTTGGTTGGCCCGTAGTAGCACCAGCGACCCAGGCACATCTGAAGTCAGAGATGGAAATGGAAAACCACGATGCAGTAAAAGCAAGCGTCGAAATAACGAAGACAGCCCAGACAACACGACGGTAAACGCAGGATTTAGGGGCTCTCGACCCGGTCAACAGAAAAAGCCTTTTAAAGGCAACATAGATGGACCGTCCAGCCTAGACAAGATTCTAGACAAGTTATATCAGATTCAAGGCACCTCCGATAAACCTGCAAATCACACCCACAGAGAATGCTGGGTCTTCAAGCAGGCCCGCAAGCTAAACGCCGAACACAAGGGGAGGGAGACACCCAGTGAAGACGAGGATGAGCCTCGCCAGCAAAACACTGGGGGACAGAAAAAATTCCCACCAGAGGTCAAAACAGTGAACATGATTCACGTAACAAAAAGAAGGAGCAAACACGCGCTCCGATACATATGCGTCGTAGAGCCCGTCACCCCTAAGTTCAACCCTTGGTCAGCCTGCCTGATCACTTTTGATCACAGGATTACCCTACTAGTATCCGGCACGGAGGATTGGCTGCCTTGGTGCTAGACCCAATAATCGACGGATACCATCTCACCCAAGTCCTCATGGACTGCGGCAGTAGTCTTAATCTGATATATCAGGACACAGTCCACAAAATGGGGTTAGACCCGACAAGAATCAGCCAAAGCAATACTACCTTTAAAGGAGTAATACCAGGCCCAGAGGCCCGCTATATGGGCTCTCTAGTACTAGAGGTTGTATTCGGTTCTCCCGACAACTTCCGAAGTGAAAAGTTAACCTTCGACATCGCTCCATTCCGCAGCGGCTATCAAGCACTACTCGAAAGAACAGCTTTCGCTCGTTTTAATGTAGTACCGCATTACGCTTCTCTTAAGCTTAAGATGCCCGGTCCACGTGGCATCATCATAGTTAGCGGAAACACTGAGCGTTCCTTATGCATGGAAGAACGGGTAGCGGCTTTAGCAGCCGAACACTAAATGGACTCTCCAACCAGAATAAATGGTCGGTCGTCAAGACCGCGGACACGGCTAGACGAGTCCGGCGCACCACTAGCTGTAACAGCTTAGATAAACCTGAGATCGGTTTGATGGATATACCCCCATAGCCGGTACCAGGGGCTTCCCGCATGTAAAAAGGACTACAGTTCGGCTTTACCTCATTTAGATTGAGTTTTAGTGAGAATAATCAGTTTTTCGCACGAAGATTTTCATCTAAGTTTTTCTCTTTTATAGATGACAATCGTGCTACACCCTTCTAGGATACGACACAACGGAGACACAGGCGCAGACGTGTAGTAGGGCCCCGCTCAAAGGTTTCTTTTTAGATTAAGACCCTGTGTAAACCTTTCTTACTGTCTCTTGTTACTTGACACCCCCCGGATACCTAACACATCCGTGAGGGATGCTGGCGTTGTTGGCATTTCGCCACGTCAGACTAATGCACGTACCTGGAAATTTAGGGTCCTTTATCAAGGGCGTTACTCAGCCTGGTACATGTTGTAAAGACCGAACACCTTAGGGAGTGTTCGGCGTCGCGAGTTTGGCCTTATATGGACCAGCTCCGAATCATGTCTTTGGTCAAATGTTGGGTTTGCCCGGCTCCCGCGTTTTGCTACCTTACGCCCGCTCTATCGCTAAGGTGGCACCGGAGAACTCTGCGATGTGCCCTGGTTCATCCGGATGAGCACCTCAGTAGAGAAAGCCGAAAACTGACTGTCATGATAAAGCGCGACCCTGGTCAACCACTGGATGACTTAGCGGAATCTTCGGGATTCCTCCGCATTAACAAAGGGCCGGTTTTCCTGGTCATGTACGTACGCGCCCCGTACTCGGATGAGCACGGAAGTACCAGGGGCTATATAGTAGCCCCACTGTCAAACTCCTATGGTTAAGTGAAAGTGTTAAAGCAATATAGTCCGATTGCCTCGTTTGCCGCGCTACCACCTCCTTAATGGACCAAGACGTTGGATCAAGTGTGAATACGCGCTTTTGCGAACACCCCCGCTTTATTTGTGTGGGGGCTGAAGCCGACAACTGCAAACTTTCAGGTTATATATATATATATATATATATATATATATATATATATATATATATAGACACACACACACACATAAACGACCGCACATGAGGCATAATAATAATTTCAGACAAAGTATAAACACAGCCTTTATAATTCAAATAGCATTGTTTTTACAATCGGGATACATGTCACTCGAACATGACACTCTTCGAGCACTGAGCCTCTATTAAACGAGCACCTTCTAGGACTTCTTCAAAATAGTGCTCGGCCGAAACCTGGCCTACGGCCGGATTCTGGGTTGCAATAGCGGTGGCCTCCATCCCTGCCCAGTATGTCTTGACACGGGCAAGAGCCATCCGCGCACCCTTTGTGCACGCCGACCTCTTTACAACATCGATATGCGGAACAACACCAAGGAATCGTAGCACTAGATCAAAATAACTATTCGGCCTTGGTCCTTCCGGCCAAAGACGATCCACGACAGACCTCATGGAAAGTCCGGACAACCTATGGAGCTTGGCCCACTCGGCCATTTGCTCATTTAACAGCAGCGGACACGCTGGAGCATTGAACTGCAACCAGAACAACTTTTCCACTTTGTGATCTTTTTGATCTCCGAAAAACTTGGTCGCATCAGCAGCACTCGCTGCCAAATCCAAGCACTCGTCCGCAGAACTCCATAATTGATCCAAAAGGGTATACTTAGGATCTCCGAACTTCTTCCGCAACAAAAAGGGCTTCCCAGCCATGATATCTCCGGCTTGACGTAGCTCCTCCTTCGCCGCTCTGATTTTAGAGCGGGTTTCCTTGGCTGCTACCATGGCTTTCTCCAGGTCTGCCGTCTTCGTTTGACTTTCCCTTTCAAGAAGCTCATAACGGTCGGCGGCATCTTTCAACTCAACAGCCATCTTGGCCATTTTCTCTTTGCTCCGGCAATTTCAACCGCCTTTAGGGCGGCCGCATCACTCCTCCTGGCTTGTTCCTTGGCTCGGGCAAGTTCCGCCCGAAGGGTCTCCACGGCGGCAGCTCCATATGTAGTCACAGCATATTATATATACTAGCATCATGCTCCTCTTAATATATGTTGACCACCGGAGAATACATACCCTGTGCCTCGTCAAGCCGCCTGTTTACAAGCACGATGTCAGCATCCGCGCATCAAGTTGCCGCTTTAGTTTGGCAAACTCACTAGTCCGGCTAGCCACCGGACCCTCAGCCGCCTGCACATGAAAGCGCCATGATCATTACCTGGGACTATGATCCTCTGTTTGCCGCCTTTTTCGACGGCAACCAGAGTCTCAGGGGCTACTATCTGCATAGGGCACACCTAGCGTGTGCGGCACCGTCAAAAATATACATATTACTTTGCGTACCTCAAAGCCTCTCAGCAGGCTCATAAAAGCTTCATGCAACCCGCTTTCGGTGGATGAAATCCTCTCAACCACCGTACCCATTAACGTATGATGCGCTTCTGAGATAGCCGCTTGCTCCAGAAGATTCATCCGTGCGTTTGGTCACGCACCGGACAGTTCCGGACTCTTTCTGTTGATCCCCTTAGGAGCCAAATACTCCGGACTTCGGGAGGCCGAAGGGTTACCTTCTGGCCTTGGTGGATCAGGAGAAATCCTTCGCGATGACACCTCTGGGTCGCCCGCCTCATGAGGCGGGGAGGCATGGGGAGGCGTTTCGCTCTCCATCATCTCCGGAAGAAAATCCCCCGAAGACGAACTCTGTCGAGAAGGTCTACGGTCCGAACTACAAGACATACGTCTCGGTTATTGCCCTCGGAAATAAAGTAAGACATATTTACTATAAAGTACTTTTGTTTACTTACATCTCGGTGGAGGGATGGTCCCCTTGCGGGCACTGTGCGGTAAGGATGCCCTCTGGGATAGGGCCCCCTGACAAAGGTTTCTTCCCTCGTTTGGAAACCATTGTTTCCAAGTCTTCAGAGGCGGTCCTCTTCCTTCCTTGGGGAGATGGAATTTTAGATTCTTCTCCCCAGTTATCCTCCTTCACGGAGGCACTAATTCCCCTGGTTTGAATGAACAATGAGTGAGGCCCGCTTTCGGCTTCTTTATTCCTTCCTTTATCTTCCCCAGATGGCTCTTGATAAGGCGCGAGCTCAAGCATCTGGCTAGTACAGATCCGTGAGCCTTCGGAAGGGGCGAACACCTGATCATCTTCGCCTTTTTTATCCAGTCCTGGTCAAAGATCAACTTTTCAGAATGATGTTGTGATAAATAAAGAGACAACATGTTCGTCCAAAGAATTACTTACTTGGGTGTCTGGACGATTGCAGTTTAGGCCCGCCTCCTCAGTGGTGTCCGGACACTTTATTCGTGATCCAAAGAACAATCTGTACATCTCTTCGAGCGTCACACCGAAGAATTGCTGAATGGTTCGCGGTCCTTCCGGGTTGAACTCCCACATACGGAGAGATCGACGTTGGCATGGCAGGACCCGACGAACTAGCATGACTTGCATTACCTTGACAAGGCTGACATCTCTCTTGAGGAGATCCCGGATGCGACTCTGCAATGTTGGCACGTCATTAGCTGGCCCCAGTCCAGCCCCTTGTTGACCCATGGCGCCAGCGGTTGTGGCGGGGTCCGAACGGAAGGCGGGGCAGCTACCCACTTAGTACTTCGGGAGCCGTGATGTAAAACCACTCCGCTGCCATAAGTTGCACATCTCGGGAAGGATCCTTTGGCCATGGAGCATCGACGCCTTTGCTTATTATGGCGCCTCAAGACTCTGCGTGTCGCCCATCGATCAACCGGCTTCACATTGAAGGTCTTGAGCCATAAGCGAAGTGTGGGGGCGATCTGGAGGAAGGCCTCACACATGACGATAAAGCGGCGAGATGTGAAGGAGGAATCCGGAGCAGATCATGGAAATCGAGCCGTAATAGAACATAAGCCCTCTAACAAAGGGTTCAAGACTAAAGCCTAGCCCTCGGATGAAGTGGAAACAAATCGACACTCTCGTCGAGGTTAGGAGTGGGGATGACCTGCCCTTGAGCGGGCAGCTGTCGCAGATTTCGCGGTCACATACAGCTTCTCTTAGCTTCTTGATGTCCTCCTCTGTGACGGAGGAGGCCACCCACCGGCCTTGAAGGTTGGATCCGGACATAATTGAAGGTCCGAAGTGCTTGGCCTCTGCCTTGGGTGCTGGAATTCGAGGTGGGAGAAGGGAAAGATCGAGCGCAAAAAGAAAAGGACAGGTATTGACCCCTTTATAAAGAGGGTGAATATCAAGCGCCCTCCACATGACCGTCTGGAACTTGCTTAAAATCGAGGAGTCGTGCCAGCGGGTACGATTGGGTTACCCACACCCTATTGATGAGAATCCCGTGAAAAGAGGGACACGATCTCTGCTTCGACAATACATGCCAACAAAACTGCCTCGCAACACGTGTAGTGGCAGGCTCGGAAAAACGGTTCGTCATGACCAGACCACGGCAGAACGTCACGTTAATAAAAGCTGTCAGCAGATTAGATTTGTGGAAATATTATTCTCTCTACGGTGGTATGTAGAATTTGTTTTGCAGAGCCGGACAATATCCTTGTGTTCAAAATCTTCTATGGAATATTCGAAGGAGGAACCCGCCTTGCAATGCCGAAGACAATGGGCGCGCCGGACTCATCTTCATTGAAGCCTGGTTCAGGGGCTACTGAGGGAGGCCTGGATTAGGGGGTCCTCGGACAGCCGGACTATATCCTTTGGCCGGACTGTTGGACTATGAAGATACAAGATTGAATACTTCGTCCCGTGTCCGGATGGGACTATCCTTTGCGTGGAAGGCAAGCTTGGCAGTTCGGATATATAGATCTCCTCCCTTGTAACCGACTCTGTGTAACCCTAGCCCCCTCTGGTGTCTATATAAACCGGAGGGTTTAGTCTGTAGGACAACAACAATCATACCATAGGCTAGCTTCTAGGGTTTAGCCTCTACGATCTCGTGGTAGATCAACTCTTGTAATACTCATATCATCAAGATCAATCAAGTAGGAAGTAGGGTATTACCTCTATCGAGAGGGCCCGAACCTGGGTAAACACCGTGTCCCCCGCCTCCTGTTACCATCCGCCTTAGACGCACTGTTCGGGATGCTCTACCCGAGATCCGCCAGTTTTGACACCGACAGGTATCTTATTTTCTGACCTTCACAGATGATTTGAGCAGATATGGGTATATCTACTTGATGAAACATAAGTCTGAAACATTTGAAAAGTTCATATAATTTCAGAGTGAAGTGGAAAATCACCGTAACAAGAAAATAAAAGTTTCTATGATCTGATCGTGGAGGAGAATATTTGAGTTACGAGTTTGGTCTTCATTTGAAACAATGCGGAATATTTTCGCAACTCACGCCACCTGGAACACCACAGCGTAATGGTGTGTCCGAACATCATAACCGTACTTTATTAGATATGGTGCAATCTATGATGTCTCTTACCGATTTACCACTATCGTTTTGGGGTTATGCATTAGAGACAGATGCATTCACGTTAAATAGGGCACCATCTAAATCTGTTGAGATGACACCATATGAACTGTGGTTTGGCAAGAAACCAAAGTTGTCGTTTCTTAAAGTTTGGGGCTGCGATGCTTATGTGAGCTTCAACATGATAAGCTCGAACCCAAATCGGAGAAATGTGTCTTCATAGGATACCCAAAGGAGACAGTGGGGTACACCTTCTATCACAGATCCGAAGGCAAGACATTCGTTGCTAAGAATGGGTCCATTCTAGAGAAGGAGTTTTTCTCGAAAGAAGTGAGTGGGAGGAAAGTAGAACTTGATGAGGTAACTGTACCTGCCCCCTTATTGGAAAGTAGTTCATCACAGAAATCTGTTCCTGTGACTCCTACACCAATTAGTGAGGAAGCTAATGATGATGATCATGTAACTTCAGATCAAGTTACTACCAAACCTTGTAGGTCAACCAGAGTGAGATCCGCACCAGAGTGGTACGGTAATCCTGTTCTGGAGGTCATGTTACTTGACCATGACGAACCTACGGACTATGAGGAAGCAATGATGAGCCCAGATTCCACGAAATGGCTTGAGGCCATGAAATCTGAGATGGGATCCATGTATGAGAACAAAGTGTGGACTTTGGTTGACTTGCCCAATGATCGGAAATCCATAGAAAATAAATGGATCTTCAAGAGAAAGACGGACGCTGATAGTAGTATTACTATCTACAAAGCTAGACTTTTCGAAAAAGGTTTTGACAACGTTCAAGGTGTTGACTATGGAGAGATTTTCTCACCTGAAGCGATGCTTAAGTCCGTCTGAATCATGTTAGCAATTGCCGCATTTTATGATTATGAAATTTGGCAAATGGATGTAAAGACTGCATTCCTGATTGGATTTCTGGAAGAAGAGTTGTATATGATGCAACCTGAAGATTTTATCGATCCTAAAGGTGCTAACAAAATGTGCAAGCTCCAGCGATCCATCTATGGACTGGTGCAAGCATGTCAGAATTGGAATATACGCTATGATGAGTTGATCAAAGCATATAATTTTATACAGACTTGCGTGAAGCTTGTATTTACAAGAAAGTGAGTGGGAGCACTATAGCATTTCTGATAAGTATATGTGAATGACATATTGTTGATCGGAAATAATGTAGAATTTTCTAAAAAGCATAAAGGAGTTTTTGAAAGGAGTTTTTCCAAAGAAAGACCTCGGTGAAGCTGCTTACATATTGAGCATCAAGATCTATAGAGATAGATCAAGAAGCTTGATAAGTTTTTTCAATGAGTACATACCTTGACAAGATTTTGAAGTAGTTCAAAATGGAACAATCAAAGAAATAGTTCTTGCCTGTGTTACAAGGTGTGAAATTGAGTAAGACTCAAAACCCGACCACGGCAGAAGATAGAAAGAGAATGAAAGTCATTCCCTATGCCTCAGCCATAGGTTCTATAAAGTATGCCATGTTGTGTACCAGATCTAGTGTATACCCTACACTGAGTTTAGCAAGTGAGTACAATAGTGATCTAGGAGTAGATCACTGGACAGCGGTCAAAATTATCCTCAGTGGAATAAGGATGTGTTTCTCGATTATGGAGGTGACAAAAGGTTCGTCGTAAAGGGTTACATCGATGCAAGTTTTGACACTGATCCAGATGACTCTAAGTCTCAATCTGGATACATATTGAAAGTGGGAGCAATTAGCTAGAGTAGTTCCATGCAGAGCATTGTTGACATAGAAATTTGCAAAATACATAGGGATCTGAATGTGGCAGACCCGTTGACTAAACTTCTCTCACAAGCAAAACATGATCACACCTTAGTACTCTTTGGGTGTTAATCACATAGCGATGTGAACTAGATTATTGACTCTAGTAAACCCTTTGGGTGTTGGTCACATGACGATGTGAAATATGGGTGTTAATCACATGGTGATGTGAACTATTGGTGTTAAATCACATGGCGATGTGAACTAGCTTACTGACTCTAGTGCAAGTGGGAGACTGAAGGAAATATGCCCTAGAGGCAATATTAAAGTTATTATTTATTTCCTCATATCATGATAAATGTTTATTATTCATGCTAGAATTGTATTAACCGGAAACATAATACATGTGTGAATACATAGACAAACATAGTGTCAATAGCATCCAGGTTCCGCCATTGGTTATTGACCGGAGACGTGTCTCGGTCATGTCTACATAGTTCTCGAACCCGTAGGGTCCACACGCTTAAAGTTCTGTGACGATCAGTATTATGAGTTTATGTGATTTGATGTACCGAAGGTAGTTCGGAGTCCCAGATGAGATGGGGGACATGACGAGGAGTCTCTAAATGGTTGAGACGTAAAGATCGATATATTGGAAGATCAGTAATGGTCGAGACGTAAAGACCGGAGACGTAAAGTTTGGGGACATGACGATCAGTATTATGAGTTTATGTGATTTGATGTACCGAAGGTAGTTCGGAGTCCCAGATGAGATCGGGGACATGACGAGGAGTCTCTAAATGGTCGAGACGTAAAGATCGTTATATTGGACGACTATATTCGGACATCGGAGAGGTTCCGAATGATTCGGGTATTTTCAGGGTACCGAGGAGTTACGGGAATACGAGGAAGAAGTAATGGGCCTCATGGGCCAAGTGGTGGAGGAGAGGAGGCAGGGTGGGTGGCCCCCCCTAGCCCAAGCCGAATTGGACTAGGGGGCCGGCCCCCCTTTCCTCCTTTTCCTCCCTCTCCTTCCTTCGCCCTCTCCTCCTTCCTTTCCTCCTCCTAGTAGGAGTAGGATGTCCTACTCCTACTAGGAGGAGGACTCCTCCTCCTGGCGCACCCTACAGGGGCCGGCCGGCCTCCCCCTTGCTCCTTTATATACGGGGGCAGGGGGCACCCTAGAACACACAAGTTGACACTGTTCTTAGCCGTGGGCGGTGCCCCCCTCCACCATAATCCACCTCGGTCATATCGTAGCAGTGCTTAGGCGAAGCCCTGTTTCGGTAGCAACATCATCATCATCATGTTGTCATGCTGACGAAACTCTCCCTCGAAGCTCTACTGGATCGTGAGTTCGCGGGACGTCACCGAGCTGAACGTGTGCAGATCGCGGAGGTGTCGTACGTTCGGTAGTAGGATCGGTCGATCGTGAAGACATACGACTACATCAACCGCGTTGTCATAACGCTTCCGCTTACGGTCTACGAGGGTACGTAGACAACACTCTCCCTCTCGTTGCTATGCATCACCATGATCTTGCGTGTGCGTAGGAATTTTTTTAAATTACTACATTCCCCAACAGCAACGGTATTTCCTTGGTCGCGGTTGACCGGTCTGACAAGTTGACTATTAAAAAAATTTGTATTTTATTTTGAAAAATCAGGAATTAAAAAATCGTTCACAAAAAAAATTCATGGGTTAAAAAAACTTGATGAATTTTAAAAGAAAAAAATCAAAAAAATGGAAGGTTCATTGATTTGATGAAAGTTCATCGATTTTACAAAATAAGTTCATCAATTTTGAAAAAAATCATTGATTATGGAAAAATTTTATCGATTTTGAAAGAAAGTTCATTGATTTTGAAAAAATTCATTCAATTTTGAAAAAAAATTCATTATATAAGAAAAAATAAATTTGTTCTTAAGAAAAAAGAAAAAAAAGATTAAGAAGAAAAGAAGGAAGAAGATGTGAATGAGCACATCAGGTAAGGGGGGGTGTGCTGGTTAGTGCAGCGTACGAATACCACGACGTTGCAGGTTCAGGTTCGAATTACACCCACCGTGCGCGTGAGCAGTTTCTTTGTGGCGTTAAAAACAGAGGAAAAAAAGGAAAGATGGGCCGTCCCAGCTTGGAGGGCTTAAGGCGCCCGTTTGCAAAGTGCACAGTAATGTGCGCCTGAAGCGCCAAATAGGATATGGCAGAAAACTGATAACACTTTTCGCTGAAAAGCATTTAGCACGCTGCCAATCCCACCAAATGAATACTTCACTGAATTTCAAAAAATAAAGAGTACTTCACTGGGCTGTTATCTGTAGCAAATCCTATTTGGTGTGTATGCACCGCATACTTCCCCATCGCTTGTTTTCATAATTGGGCCGGCCTATCTAAGTGTTTTACGTTCCCGGTTTTGGGAAGCTTCCACAAGCTTCTTGGCCGGTTTAGGAAAGATTCGGGTCTGTTTTTTCTGTTAGTTTTTTCACTCTATTTTGTTTGTTTTTCCTTTTGGTTTGCCCTTTTTTGTTTGATTTTTCATGAATGTTTTTTCCAATCTGTGAACTTTAAAAAAATCATGACCATTTTTTAATACGTGAACCTTTTTCAAGTCAATGAACATTTTTTCAAATCTGCAAACTTTCTTCAAATATCTGAACTTTCTTTCAAATCCATGATATTGTTTTTAAAATCTACAGCATCTTTACGAATCCGTTAACAGTTTCCAAATTTATGAAATTTTATTTTGAATCCATGATTTTTTTTCAAATTCATGACCATATTTTTCAAATCAAAGAAATTTTTATAATCAATGAACTTTTTTTCAAATCAATTATTCTTTGAAAATTTGTGAGATTTTTCCCAAAAAAATTAGCATCTTTTCGAATCCATGAACTTTTTTGAAGTCCTTAAAAAAAGTTCAAATCTGTGATTTTTTTTCCATATTTAGGAACTTGTCTCAAAATTGTGATTTTTTGGAGTTCATCAATTTTCTGTTTTTTGAGTGGACGAATTATTTTATAAATATATAAAAACCAGTAGCCATACAGTTGGAAATAACGAACAAAAAACGGCAAACTTCGTGAGGGAGCGAGTGCCCATCTGTCTTAATGGCCCTCTATAGTCAATACCCTTGCCTGTATGCTGATAGGCCTACTGGGTCAGAACGTTCTTGCAGCAGATAATCTTTAACGAACTTCTTCTTTTATTAATCTCCTCCTTGCTTTCTAAAAGAAGCTCGTTCTATTGGCCCCATTAGTGTTTTGTTTGGATGCTCACATTTTGTTCTGATTATCAGGACGATACGAGTGGTGTCTTTTCCCCATAATCTATTGGAGCACCGCTCAAGTGCTGCCAAGTTATGGTTATAACTTCCCATCCCCAGCTCTATCATTGCATCCACTACCCCCTAACGAACCGAATTTTTCATGCTCTCAAAGAGGATTATCTCTATATTAGGTAAACCTATAGAAGACCATGCTTTAATTCTCATTCTCCACAAATAAAAATCTCGGCTTTCCCCAATTGACCGAACCCAGACGGACCTTGTAAATTACGGCCGGCCTCGCTCCACGAAACCATCTGAGGATATGCTCGTTGCTCATGGTTGTCCCTTTCGACCAGGATGTCACCACAAAAAAGGGAATTATATTTGTGTCTCCTGCTAGTAGTTAAATATATATGTCGTGGCCGGCCCCACGGGAAATGAAATATGCTGCAATTGGTAGTGGAATTTCGAAGGACAAATTGTTTGTGCCATTGTCTTTTACAAGTGGACGGGCTCTAGTTGTTCTTTCCCTCTCGCCGAAGGCAACCAGCTCACTAATTCCATTTCCCTTTCGGTACATTTTGTTCTTCGTTTTCGCGCACATGGCGATTCCGAGGATGGTGCATCTAGCTAGAGGTTAGAGGGGATAATCGCAAATTAATTAATTAATTAAAAGTCGATGGCGAGTCAGCAACTACATGATCGTCGTCGTCTGAGCTGTGTTTGACTCCATTTGACTATACCTCTATATGTAGTTCATGAGATCCTCCATCTCATATACAGGTAGGCATACGCGTAGAGGACTTCGTAGCCGTACGGGGATGTGTTTGACTATCCGTATACGTGCTCTCATGCCTGCTGCGCTCCTGTTGACAATCAAACAGGCACTGCGTGCGCGGCATGTAATTTTACCAAGTCAGCTTAAGTACTAAAGGTCTTCTAAAATGGAAAGAAAAAAGCTTGATTAGTGAACGCAGTCTATCTCGCTCATCTTTATGTGCAAGCTTGTAGTAAAAGTCAAGACTTGAGCAACAAGGGTTCATCCGATGATCTACTTTCAAGTGTCCCTGATTTTTTTTTAAACGGAGGAGGACCCCCGGCTCTGCATCTGGACGATGCATGTAGCCACTTTATTAATTATTCACACAAGACCTTACAAAGTCATGCAAAAATAAGGCTAAAGCCACCGTCTAGGCAACATCTGTCGCTACTCCTATCCAGTTGATAAAGGGATGCTGATATTCTATGCCTAATACCAAACAAACCTTGCAGCCAAACCTAACATCTAAGACCTGAGGTCCCAATCAGGACGCCTGCCGGGTATGGGGCACCCACGATCCCGCGACTCCTCAATCTGGACGCGCTGCGGGTATGAGGCCGCCGCAGCCACCGCCACCAATCCATCTTTAGTGATGTATCGCTGCATGTACCTTGCTCGGTCTAGGCGTCGCCGATGCCACCACGACGCCGCATAACGCCACCATCTGCGCTCGTCCATCATCACACGCCCACGGTGAGACCCGCCGCTCCATGCCGCCGAGACCCATTGTTGTCGACGTGTCAGATACCACTCCGCTCCTCCTCTTGTCCCCTCCAGCCAACACTTGCTCCAAAACGATGCCCCCAGGAGGGAGAACGACATCGAAACGTCACCATCATCCGATCCGGTAGATCCAGATCTAGGGTTTCGCCCGGAACCTTCCGATCAGGTTGACGTGACCTGCAACGACAATGCCTCGAGAAGGGAACGACGTCCGAGACGCCGCCATCGTCCGCCATGACCGCAGTCGCGATTTTCATCGGAAGCCAGGTCGTCCCGATCTCGCGGTTGGCTGGAACCGAGCGGTGCCCGCCGCCGATCCGGTCACGCCACCGCCGTGCGACGCCCCCGATGGAGATCCCAATCGAGATCGAAGACGACCCCGACCGAAACCCCGCCACCAGCGCCGCCGCACCGCGCCACCTCCTCCTAGCCCAATTGTCGCCGGATCCAGCTGTCCCCGCCTCTGGGAGACCAGCCGGACGAGGCGCCCCTCGTCCCCGAACAGCCGACCCGCGCCACCGCCACGAGGACCAGAGGAAGGAGGGAGTGCCCCGCCGCCGCCCGCGCCACACGGGCTTCGCCCGGCGGGCGCACTCCGGCGGCGGCGAGGGGAAGGAGACGTTGACGAGTGGGAGTCGCCGGCGGCCAATCTAGATCTCCCGAGATGCGCACGCGGGGCGCGTCGCAGGCTCCTCCTTGCTCATGTTAGGGTTGATCTTCATCCCTCAAGTGGCCGCGATGTTCAACTGATTTCACATATGATATAGGCAGCAGTTGGGTGATTAGGCAACGATGACGGGGACATAATAGGGTCACGTGGATGCGAAGGAGTACGTATTAACTCCAATCCTATTTGTTGTTTCAATCTGTCGAAGTCGAAACACTGTAAGCGGGTACGTATTAGTTCCAATGCTACTTGTAGTTTGAACCTTTCAGCAGCTAGCTTTGCCATTCTTTTTCTACCGTTTCAAACTCTGAGACCGATCGTGCAGCCTACTTATTACAGATCAGCCAGGAGGACGACGACTAGTCCTCTCCTCCGGTGAGGTGCGGGAGTACCTAGCGCACACTAGTTTAGTTGAGTAGCGACGTCAATGGATGGACCGATATCTCTCAATTAGGACCCGCCAATGGCAATGCCATGGCTTAACTGCGACGGGCGACCGAACCAGCTAGCCATCATCCCCCATCTGCTATCTGCTTGAAAAAGGAAAATGCTGCCTCGATCGATCGTCTTTGGTCTATGCTCGCGCATAAAATAGTGGAGAAAGCAAAAAGAATTTGAGTGAAAGAGAAAAAAGGCGAGGAAGGTAATGGCGACAGGCACCCGAGACTGGGGAATTAGGGGCTGCATCGATGGGGACAGATCGATTTGATCGATTGTTGATTAGTGGTGGGGCAGCACCAAACCATGGAGTGCACGCGAGCACAAGCTGATTGGTTTTCAATCGACCGAAAAAACAATCGTCTGGCCGGCCGCGACAAAAAGGCGGTCAGAGGCTTAGTGGTGGCTCGGTCAAACCGCAAGGACGTGGTAGTATGATATTTTTTGTTAAGGGGGACACGGATGATATTTTTGTTATTAAGGGATACTAGACGGATGCACAGTACGGACAGTCTGTTGTTGGCTGTGAACTGTGAAGTTCAGTGGGAAGCACTGGTGCAGGTTTGGTGTGCGTGTCTCTTCATGTTGGCAAGCACAACTCCACTTCTGTAGTTTAGTAGCCCTCTAACAAAACAAAAGAAAATATTGTTTGTACTCAGCAATAGCAACAGTGCAGCTACGCAAATTAAGGAGAAGAACACGTACGGCACAGCAGCAGCAGAAGCGCTGGACTTGGGATCGGTGTCCTCGCCTGCCATGTCGTCGAGGAGGTCGTGGACGTCGGGGAAGTAGTCGTCGGCGACCGGATCGTCCGTGATGATGAAACAGCCAGTAGTCGCGCTGAGCGCTCCCCAAAAACCTTATCACCCTTCTCCCGTACAGGACTCAAAAGGTGCGGTCTCGGAGGCCTACTGTCCCGACCAGCGGTGCACGCCGCAAGCCGGGATGAGGAAGAACGTAGCAGCAGCGCAGTGCTCAGGAACTTTGTGGCGAGAGGAGGAAGAGATTCTGGTGCTTCTCTCTGAGAGGAGCGACCTCCCTTTTATAGGCGCAAGAGAAGGAGGCGAGGGAGCTGAAGGGAATGCGGGAGACGAAACGAACAGACAGCAGCCGAAGAGGCGCGCCGTTCGGATTCAGTGTCCACTACAAAAAGTTTCAGCTTCCGAGTGACCTTTCGCATACCCGTAGTGCGTGGCAAAAATTTAGACATCGGCTCGGCTCATTCCCGCAACCCGCGGCGCGTCGTGACGAGGCGGGCGGCGGAGGAGGAGCGCGCGTGGATGTCCCTCTTGTTCTCATACTCATACAAGTGGAGAAAGAACCTCCCTTATAAGGAGGTCCAATTCCCACTCAACTAGCAATGTGGGACTAAACTTTAGTAGTATCCCTTGCATTGCACAAATGGGCTAAGTGGGCCTCTAGGATTTATTAGGAATTTCTGAAATAGTTATTGGGCTGCCCCAATATAGACTAAATTCCAGCAATCCCCCACAAGATCCCAGAGGCACACAGAAATTTGCCTTTGGTTCCAAGACACTATTTTATATACCGGTTCTGCAGTGGAGACTGTTAAGTTGAACTTCCACCTAGAACCCTATGCTACACTAGTTGGCAACTTGAACAGTGGACTGGGCCTTGAACTGCAAGTTTTCTGCGAATCTAGCTTCACATAAAGCCTTGACCGATACGTGGCTACCGTGGGTCTTCCCATGGTGGAGCTTATCGTCATACTCCGTGACCTTTCATGAGTTTACTAGAGAGAACCCTACTCTCATAGATTGCGACGTTTAACAATCAGACTCATATAGGTGCGTTCTTCAAAAGATGTTCTGCAGGACAACATCTACGCTTCAAAGAGCCACTTAGAACACATTAAGATATACATCAACCTGCCATGCAGATTAGGAGAGTATTGCATCTTCATGGAGTGGTATTTTAACGATGAGGATATTCTCCTCTCGGTTGACCAACAGCTTGTCTTCCACATCTAATTCACGGGATCTCCGATCACAAAGAATAGGTTACCACTGTGAACAACTCATATTGTGGGTCTCATACCCATCTCCTCGATGCATTATCTATCACATTACGCGATAGACCCTTAGTATAAGGATCTGCCAGATTTTTAGGCGTTTGGATATAATCCAAAGCAATAACTCGGAGTTTTTCATTTTCCGACAGACTTTAACCTTCTCGAGCGTGTCTTGATGACTTCATGTTATCCTTTGAGCTGCTCACCTTCATGATCATAGTTTGATTGTCACAGTTCATAAGGACACCGGTACAGGTTTCTCAACAACCGCAAGTCATTCAAGAGCCGTGAAGCCAATCTGCTTCAACCGTAGCTGTATCTAGTCTTGTGAGTTCTGCTTCCATTGTTGACCTCGTTAAGATGGTGCGCTTGCAAGACTTCAAGAAACAGCGCCACCTCCATGAGTGAATACATATCCGCTCGTGGCCTTTATCTCATCTGCATCGAGATCCAGTTTGAGTCACTATACCCTTCAAGCACCTTTGGGTGCCGGTGTAGTGAATTCCATAATTTGATGCCTTTCAAATAACGCAAAACTCTCTCTAGAGCTTTCAATGCACATCTCCTGGTTTTGAGACAAACCGACTCGGTGTGCTAACAGCAAAAGAGATGTCGAGTCTTGTAGCAGCTAAGTACATAAGCGAGCCAATAATCTGAGAATACTTCAATTGATCTCTAGCAATTCTTGATTCTTTCAAGCAACACACTAGCATCATATGGTGTTGGAGAGGGCTTGCAGTCACTATAGCCAAAGCGACTCAAGATCTTTTCCACATAGTGAGATTGAAGCAATGTAATCCCACCATCATCATCTCTCAACAACTTGATGTTGAGAATGACATCAGCCACTCCTAAATCCTTCATCTCAAAACAGTGAGATAGGAAATCCTTGACCTCCTTAATAACATTCAGATTTGTTCGAAAATCAGTATGTCATCAACATACAAGCAAAGCATAACTCCCTCGCCCCCACCATGGCGATAGTACACATTTATCAACCGTTCACAACAAAGCTGCAGCTGTTAAAGTTCTTCGAACTTCTCATGCCCTTGTTTGGGTGCTTGCTTGAGTCCATACAAAGACTTGACAACTTGCACACTTTCCTTCTTGACCATCTATTACAAACCCATCTGGTTGTTCCATATAAATTTCCTCATCCAACTCTCCATTTAGGAAAGCAGTCTTAACATCCATCGGTGAGCGAGAAGACCATGTGAGGCAGCTAGTGAAAGTAGAACTTCGAATAGTGGTCGGTCGAGCCACGGTGAGTAAGTATCAAAGAAGTCTTCACCTTCCTTTTGGGTATAACCCTTAGCCACGAGCCGAGCCTTGTACTTTTCGATAGTACCATCAGGCCTAAGCTTCTTCTTGAATACCCATTTGCATACTATAGGTTTGCACCCATAAGGACGATCAGTTATCTCCCAAGTTTCATTCGCCAAGATGGAATCCATCTCACTCTGAACTGCTTCCTTCCAAGAGTCGGCATCTTGGATGCATAGGCCTCTGAAATAGAACTGGAGTGTCATCTATGAGATACACAAGAAAATCATCACCAAAGGACTTTGCAGTCCTCATCTCTTGCTCCTAGTAGGAACTTCATTGTTCTCCTCCACAGGACTTTCAAAGTGTTCCATCGAAATGCCAGAGTTGGTAATTATGGCTGGTTCTGATTCGATGAACTAGGCATCTCTGATTAGATGAGGTAGCCATATCCTTCATGGGAAAGATATCTTCAAAGAAAGTCGCATCATTCGACTCCATGATCGCACCGACATGCATGTCGGTACCTCAGTTTTACAACCAAGAATCTATAGCCAATGCTATGAAAAGCATATCCCAGGAAAACACAATCCACGTCTTTGGTCCAAGCTTCCGCTTCTTTGGAATTGGAACATTGACTTTCGCCAAACAACCCCATGTTCGCAGATAAGAGAGTTTTAACCTTTTCTTCTCCCATTCCTCGAATGGAGTTATCTCTTTGTTCTTTGTGGGGACTCGATTTAGGACATGACATGCTGTCAATATTGCCTCCCCCACCATGCCTTGAGAGACCGATGTGTCTAACATGGCGTTAACCAAATCAGTTAGAGTACGGTTCTTTCTTTCGCCACCCCATTTGGTGAGGTGAGTAGGAGGCGTCCTCTCATGGATTATACCATGTTCCGCATAAAAAGCATCCAATTCATTGGAAAATACTCTCCACCACGGTCGGACCTAAGCCTCTTGATTTTCCGATCAAGTTGGTTTTCCACTTCAGCTTTATAGATCTTGAAAAGTTCAAAGCCTCATCCTTAGATTTCGAAGATACACACGACGGTATCTAGTGGAGTCGTCAATTAACGTCATGAAATATTTCTTTCCACCTTTTGTCAAAACACCATTCATTTCACATAGATCTGAATGTATAAGTTCTAGTGGTGCAAGATTTCTCATCTCCATGATCACGTGAGACTTACGAGGTTGCTTAGCTTGCACACACACTTGACACTTAGATCCCTTGGCGGTGGTGAAACTAGGATTAAGTTCAACTTCGCTAGTCGCGACATGCAACCAAAGTTAACATGACAAAGGCGTGAATGCCCCACATTTGATTCACTATTGTTGCAAATATGATTAACAACTTTATTGCAAGCGTCGATAAGGATAAGCGAAACAGGCCTCGACTCATAGCCTTTACCGACAAAGGTTCCATACTTGGATATTACCAATTTATTCGACTCAAAGACAAGCTTGTAGCCATCTCTACACGAAGAGATCCGCTAACAAGATTTTTATTGACGGAGGGACATAATGCACGTTCTTGACCGACGATCTTCCCGAAGTAAACTTCAGATCGACCGTGCCAACACCACGAACGAAGCACTTGAACCGTTGCCCATCAGCACGGTTGAAGTCCCTATGATCCGATAAGGCGAAAACATGGAAATATCACCGCATACATGCACATTAGCACCCGTGTCAATCAACCGGTCGGAGAATGACATCTTGAAAGAGTAGTGGAAATATACCATACCCGGCATCCTTAATGTCGGTGTCTCCAATGACAACATTAGCGGTCTTGACGCCTTTCCGTGATGGCGCTTGTCATAGCGATTAGGGCAACTAGGAGCCCAATGATCAGGATCTCCACACACATGACAAGCACCTTTCTTCTTGCCATTCTTCTTCTTGAAGTTCGTGTGTTGCACTGCCTTGTTCTTTCCATCAAACTTTGCTTTACCATCAAACTTGCCCTTGTTCTTGAACTTGTGGGGCTGGAAGTTTCGCTTACATACCACATTGGCACTAGATCCTCCTCAATACCTCGAGCACGTGTGTCCTTTGCTCTCGCCTTTTCTTCCACATCAAGAGTACCAATGAGATCCGGAACGGAAAACTCCTGTCTCTTATGCTTGATGAGGTAGCAAAGTTCCTCCATGAAGGAGGGAGCTTAGTGATGATTCCCCGACAACAAACTTGTCCGTAGCATGCAATTGAAGTGCTCAAGTTCTCTAGCAAATGATCAGTATCTCATGAGCCTGCTCAACCACGGGGCGCTCTTGGTCATCCTGTAATCATAGAATTGCTCCATGATGTACAGCTCGGTGCGGCATCCGAGACCCCAAACTTGGCCTCGAAGTCGCCCCACATATCTTTTCCATTATCAATTGGCGCATAAGCATCAACTATGTTCTCACCAAGAACACTCAAGAGAGCAGCCTTAAACAAGGTATCCATTTTCTGAAAAGCTTGTGCCTGTTGGGCATCTTGCTCTCCTTCAGGTTTGCCAAGAGTGGCGTCATAACAACTCATGGTCTGAAACCATAAGACTACTCTCACGCGCCACCTCTTATAGTGGATACCCTCAAACATAGGAGGTCTCATGGATGCAGCAAAACCACTTGGGGTAAATTGCCTATAATAAGGTTTTTGGATTGTTGGAAATATGAGCAATTTACCAAATAATTTTATTGACAGAAATACTAGATAAAGCATGACTAAAATTGCAGATATAGAGCAAGTCATGCAATCTGACAGAGAGAAGGTAAACATCGCCTGCATATATGAACTTGGGGTAAACACATCTAGAACAGACACTAGATGAAGATGCTTATATGAAACAGAACCTAACATACGTGGGGCAGAAACTAGAGCCAAGAACTGTAGGAGGACTTCTAATGTAAAGGAGAAGAACACGTCGGCACCTGCAGCAGCAGCAGGCGCCGGACTTGGGATCGGTGTCCTCGCCTGCCATGTCGTCGAGGAGGTCATGGACGTCGGGGAAGAAGTCGTCGTCGGGAAGTAGTCGTCGGCGACGGATCGTCCGTGATGATGAAACAGCCGAGAGTCGCGCTGGCGCTCCCAAAAACCTTATCACCCTTGTCCGTCTGGGACTCAAAAGGTGCGGTCTCGGAGGCCTCTTGTCCCGACCAGCGGTGCACGCCGCAAGCCGGGATGAGGAAGAACGTAGCAGCAGCGCAGTGCTCAGGAACTTTGTGGCGAGAGGAGGAAGAGATTCTGGTGCTTCTCTCTGAGAGGAGCGACCTCCCTTTTATAGGCGCAAGAGAAGGAGGCGAGAGGTTGCGCTGGGAGCTGAAGGGAATGCGGGAGACGAAACGAACAGACAGCAGCCGAAGAGGCGCGCCGTTCGGATTCAGTGTCCACTACAAAAAGTTTCAGCTTCCGAGTGACCTTTCGCATACCCGTAGTGCGTGGCAAAAATTTAGACATCGGCTCGGCTCATTCCCGCAACCCGCGGCGCGTCATGACGAGGCGTGGCGTGGTGAGGCGGGCGGCGGAGGAGGAGCGCGCGTGGATGTCCCTCTTGTTCTCATACTCATACAAGTGGAGAAAGAACCTCCCTTATAAGGAGGTCCAATTCCCACTCAACTAGCAATGTGGGACTAAACTTTAGTAGTATCCCTTGCATTGCACAAATGGGCTAAGTGGGCCTCTAGGATTTATTAGGAATTTCTGAAATAGTTATTGGGCTGCCCCAATATAGACTAAATTCCAGCAATCCCCCACAAGATCCCAGAGGCACACAGAAATTTGCCTTTGGTTCCAAGACACTATTTTATATACGGTGCTGCGGTGGAGACTGTTAAGTTGAACTTCCACCTAGAACCCTATGCTACACTAGTTGGCAACTTGAGCAGTGGATGGGCCTTGAACTGCAAGTTTTCTGCGAATCTAGCTTCACATAAAGCCTTGACCGATCGTGGCTACCGTGGGTCTTCCCAGCTGGTGGAGCTTATCGTCATACTCCGTGACCTTTCATGAGTTTACTAGAGAGAACCCTACTCTCATAGATTGCGACGTTTAACAATCAGACTCATATAGGTGCGTTCTTCAAAAGATGTTCGCAGGACAACATCTACGCTTCAAAGAGCCACTTAGAACACATTAAGATATACATCAACCTGCCATGCAGATTAGGAGAGTATTGCATCTTCATGGAGTGGTATTTTAACGAAGGATACTCTCCTCTCGGTTGACCAACAGCTTGTCTTCCACATCTAATTCACGGGATCTCCGATCACAAAGAATAGGTTACCACTGTGAACAACTCATATTGTGGGCCTCATACCCATCTCCTCGATGCATTATCTATCACATTCGCGATAGACCCTTAGTAAAAGGATCTGCCAGATTTTTAGGCGTTTGGATATAATCCAAAGCAATAACTCGGAGTTTTTCATTTTCTGACAGACTTTAACCTTCTCTCGAGCGTGTCTTGATGACTTCATGTTATCCTTTGAGCTGCTCACCTTCGTGATCACAGTTTGATTGTCACAGTTCATAAGGACACCCGTACAGGTTTCTCAACAACCGCAAGTCATTCAAGAGCCGGTGAAGCCAATCTGCTTCAACCGTAGCTGTATCTAGTCTTTGTGAGTTCTGCTTCCATTGTTGACCTCGTTAAGATGGTCTGCTTGCAAGACTTCAAGAAACAACGCCACCTCCATGAGTGAATACATATCCGCTCGTGGCCTTTATCTCATCAACATCGAGATCCAGTTTGAGTCACTATACCCTTCAAGCACCTTTGGGTGCCCGTGTAGTGAATTCCATAATTTTGATGCCTTTCAAATAACACAAAACTCTTTCTAGAGCTTTCAATGCACATCTCCTGGTTTTGAGACAAACCGACTCAGTTTGCTAACAGCAAAAGAGATGTCGAGTCTTGTAGCAGCAGCTAAGTACATAAGCGAGCCAATAATCGAGAATACTTCAATTGATCTCTAGCAATTCTTGATTCTTTCAAGCAAGACGCTAGCATCATATGGTGTTGGAGAGGGCTTGCAGTCACTATAGCCAAAGCGACTCAAGATCTTTTCCACATAGTGAGATTCAAGCAATGTAATCCCACCATCATCATCTCTCAACAACTTGATGTTTAGAATGACATCAGCCACTCCTAAATCCTTCATCTCAAAACAGTGAGATAGGAAATCCTTGACCTCCTTAATAACATTCAGATTTGTTCCGAAAATCAGTATGTCATCAACATACAAGCAACGCATAACTCCCTCGCCCCCACCATGACGATAGTACACAATTTATCAACCGTTCACAACAAAGCTGCAGCTGTTAAAGTTCTTTCGAACTTCTCATGCCCTTGTTTGGGTGCTTGCTTGAGTCCATACAAAGACTTGACAACTTGCACACTTTCCCTCTTGACCATCTATTACAAACCCATCTGGTTGTTCCATATAAATTTCCTCATCCAACTCTCCATTTAGGAAAGCAGTCTTAACATCCATCGGTGAGCGAGAAGACCATGTGAGGCAGCTAGTGAAAGTAGAACTTCGAATAGTGGTCGGTCGAGCCACGGTGAGTAAGTATCAAAGAAGTCATCACCTTCCTTTTGGGTATAACCCTTAGCCTCGAGCCGAGCCTTGTACTTTTCGATAGTACCATCAGGCCTAAGCTTCTTCTTGAATACCCATTTGCATCCTATAGGTTTGCACCCATAAGGACGATCAGTTATCTCCCAAGCTTCATTCGCCAAGATGGAATCCATCTCACTACGAACTGCTTCCTTCCAAGAGTCAAGCATCTTGAGATGCATAGGCCTCTGAAATAGAACTGGGAGTGTCATCTATGAGATACACAAGAAAATCATCAACAAAGGACTTTGCAGTCCTCTGTCTCTTGCTCCTAGTAGGAACTTCATTGTTCTCCTCCACAGGACTTTCAAAGTGTTCCATCGAAATGCCAGGTTTGGTAATTGTAAGCTGGTTCTGATTCGATGAACTAGGCATCTCTGATTAGATGAGGTAGCCATATCCTTCATGGGAAAGATATCTTCAAAGAAAGTCGCATCATTCGACTCCATGATCGTACCGACATGCATGTCGGTACCTCAGATTTTACAACCAAGAATCTATAGCCAATGCTATGAAAAGCATATCCAGGAAAACACAATCCACGATCTTTGGTCCAAGCTTCCGCTTCTTTGGAATTGGAACATTGACTTTCGCCAAACAACCCCATGTTCGCAGATAAGAGAGTTTTAATCTTTTCTTCTCCCATTCCTCGAATGGAGTTATCCTTTGTTCTTTGTGGGGACTCGATTTAGGACATGACATCTGTCAATATCGCCTCCCCCACCATGCCTTGAGAGACCCGATGTGTCTAACATGGCGTTAACCAAATCAGTTAGAGTACGGTTCTTTCTTTCGCCACCCCATTTGGTGAGGTGAGTAGGGAGGCGTCCTCTCATGGATTATACCATGTTCCGCACAAAAAGCATCAAATTCATTGGAAAAATACTCTCCACCACGGTCGGACCTAAGCCTCTTGATTTTCCGATCAAGTTGGTTTTCCACTTCAGCTTTTTAGATCTTGGAAAAGTTCAAAGCCTCATCCTTAGATTTCAGAAGATACACACGACAGTATCTAGTGGAGTCGTCAATTAACGTCATGAAATATTTCTTTCCACCTTTTGTCAAAACACCATTCATTTCACATAGATCTGAATGTATAAGTTCTAGTGGTGCAAGATTTCTCATCTCCATGATCACGTGAGACTTACGAGGTTGCTTAGCTTGCACACACACTTGACACTTAGATCCCTTGACAGTGGTGAAACTAGGGATTAAGTTCAACTTAGCTAGTCGCGACATGCAACCAAAGTTAACATGACAAAGGCGTGAATGCCCCACATTTGATTCACTATTGTTGCAAATATGATTAACAACTTTATTGCAAGCGTCGATAAGGATAAGCGAAACAGGCCTCGACTCATAGCCTTTACCGACAAAGGTTCCATACTTGGATATTACAAATTTATTCGACTCAAAGACAAGCTTGTAGCCATCTCTACACGAAGAGATCCGCTAACAAGATTTTTATTGACGGAGGGACATAATGCACGTTCTTGACCGCACGATCTTCCCCAAGTAAACTTCAGATCGACCGTGCCAACACCACGAGCGAAGCACTTGAACCGTTGCCCATCAGCACGGTTGAAGTCCCTATGATCCGATAAGGCGAAAACATGGAAATATCACCGCATACATGCACATTAGCACCCGTGTCAATCAACCGGTCGGAGAATGACATCTTGAAAGAGTAGTGGAAATATACCATACCCGGCATCCTTAATGTCGGTGTCTCCAATGACAACATTAGCGGTCTTGCCGCCTTTCCCGGATGCGGTTGTCATAGCGATTAGGGCAACTAGGAGCCCAATGATCAGGATCTCCACACACATGACAAGCACCTTTCTTCTTGCCATTCTTCTTCTTGAAGTTCGTGTGTTGCACAGCCTTGTTCTTTCCATCAAACTTTGCTTTACCATCAAACTTGCCCTTGTTCTTGAACTTGTGGGGCTGGAAGTTACTTACATACCACATTGGCACTAGATCCTCCCTCAATACCTCGATCACGTGTGTCCTTTGCTCTCGCCTTTTCTTCCACATCAAGAGTACCAATGAGATCCGGAACGGAAAACTCCTGTCTCTTATGCTTGATGAGGTAGCAAAGTTCCTCCATGAAGGAGGAGCTTAGTGATGATTCCCCGCAACAAACTTGTCGGTAGCATGCAATTGAAGTGCTCAAGTTCTCTAGCAAATGATGTATCTCATGAGCCTGCTCAACCACGGCGCTCTTGGTCATCCTGTAATCATAGAATTGCTCCATGATGTACAGCTCGGTGCGGCATCCGAGACCCCAAACTTGGCCTCGAGTGCATCCCACATATCTTTTCCATTATCAATTGGCGATAAGCATCAACTATGTTCTCACCAAGAACACTCAAGAGAGCAGCCTTAAACAAGGTATCCATTTTCGAAAAGCTTGTGCTGTTGGCATCTTGCTCTCCTTCAGTTTGCCAAGAGTGGCGTCATAACAACTCATGGTGCGAAACCATAAGACTGCTCTCACGCGCCACCTCTTATAGTGGATACCCTCAAACATAGGAGGTCTCATGGATGCAGCAAAACCACTTGGGGTAAATTGCCTATAATAAGGTTTTGGATTGTTGGAAATATGAGCAATTTATCGAATAATTTTATTGATGAAATACTAGATAAAGCATGACTAAAACTGCAGATATAGAGCAAGTCATGCAATCGACAGAGAGAAGGTAAACATCGCTGCATATATGAACTTGGGGTAAACACATCTAGAACAGACACTAGATGAAGATGCTTATATGAAACAGAACCTAACATCGTGGGACAGAAACTAGAGCCAAGAACTGTAGGAGGACTTCTAATGAAAGGAGAAGAACACGACGGCACAGCAGCAGCAGAAGGCTGGACTTGGGATCGGTGTCCTCGCCGCCATGTCGTCGAGGAGGTCGTGGACGTCCGGGAAGAAGTCGTCGTCGGGAAGTAGTCGTCGGCGACGGATCGTCCGTGATGATGAAACAGCCGAGAGTCGCGCTGAGCGCTCCCCAAAACCTTATCACCCTTCTCCGTCACAGGACTCAAAAGGTGCGGTCTCGGAGGCCCTCTGTCCCGACCAGCGGTGCCGCCGCAAGTCGGGATGAGGAAGAACGTAGCAGCAGCGCAGTGCTCGAGAACTTTGTGGCGAGAGGAGGAAGAGATTCGGTGCTTCTCTCGAGAGGAGCGACCTCCCTTTATAGGCGCAAGAGAAGGAGGCGAGAGGTTGCGCTGGGAGCTGAAGGAATGCGGAGGCTAAGCGAGCAGACAGCAGCCAAGAAGCGCGCCGTTCGGATTCAGTGTCCCCTACAAAAAGTTTCAGCTTCCGAGTGACCTTTCGCATACCCGTAGTGCGTGGCAAAAATTTAGACATCGGCTCGGCTCATTCCCGCAACCCGCGGCGCGTCGTGACGAGGCGTGGCGTGGCGAGGCGGGCGGCGGAGGAGGAGCGCGCATGGATGTCCCTCTTGTTCTCATACTCATACAAGTGGAGAAAGAACCTCCCTTATAAGGAGGTCCAATTCCCACTCAACTAGCAATGTGGGACTAAACTTTAGTAGTATCCCTTGCATTGCACAAATGGGCTAAGTGGGCCTCTAGGATTTATTAGGAATTTCTGAAATAGTTATTGGGCTGCCCCAATATAGACTAAATTCCAGCAATCCCCCACCAGATCGTGAGGCACACAGAAATTTGCCTTTGGTTCCAAGACACTGTTTTATATACCGGTATGCAGTGGAGACCTGTTAAGTTGAACTTCCACCTAGAACCCTATGCTACACTAGTTGGCAACTTGAGCGATTGGATCGGGCCTTGAACTGCAAGTTTTCTGCGAATCTAGCTTCACATAAAGCCTTGACCGATACGTGGCTACCGTGGGTCTTCCCCGCGGGTGGAGCTTATGCGTCGTACTCCGTGACCTTTCATGAGTTTACTAGAGAGAACCCTACTCTCATAGATTGCGACGTTTAACAATCAGACTCATATAGGTGCGTTCTTCAAAAGATGTTCTGCAGACAACATCTACGCTTCAAAGAGCCACTTAGAACACATTAAGATATACATCAACCTGCCATGCAGATTAGGAGAGTATTGCATCTTCATGGAGTGGTATTTTAACAGTAAGGATACTCTCCTCTCAGTTGACCAACAGCTTGTCTTCCACATCTAATTCACGGGATCTCCGATCACAAAGAATAGGTTACCACTGTGAACAACTCATATTGTGGGTCTCATACCCATCTCCCTCGATGCATTATCTATCACATTACGCGATAGACCCTTAGTAAAAGTATCTGCCAGATTTTTAGACGTTTGGATATAATCCAAAGCAATAACTCCGGAGTTTTTCATTTTCCTGACAGACTTTAACCTTCTCTGAACGTGTCTTGATGACTTCATGTTATCCTTTGAGCTGCTCACCTTCGTGATCACAGTTTGATTGTCACAGTTCATAAGGACACCCGGTACAGGTTTCTCAACGACCGGCAAGTCATTCAAGAGCTGGCGAAGCCAATCTGCTTCAACCGTAGCTATATCTAGTGCTGTGAGTTCTGCTTCCATTGTGGACCTCGCTAAGATGGTCTGCTTGCAAGACTTCAAGAAACAGCGCCACCTCCATGAGTGAATACATATCCGCCGTGGCCTTTATCTCATCAAGATCGAGATCCAGTTTGAGTCACTATACCCTTCAAGCACCTTTGGGTGCCGGTGTAGTGAATTCCATAATTTGCAAGATGTTTTCAAATAACGCAAAACTCTCTAGAGCTTTCAATGCACATCTCCTGGTTTTGAGACAAACCAACTCAGTTTGCTAACAGAAAAAGAGATGTCAGGTCTTGTAGCACGGCTAAGTACATAAGCGAGCCAATAATCTGAGAATACTTCAATTGATCTCTAGCAATTCTTGATTCTTTCAAGCAAGACGCTAGCATCATATGGTGTTTGAGAGGGCTTGCAGTCACTATAGCCAAAGCGACTCAAGATCTTTTCCACATAGTGAGATTGAAGCAATGTAATCCCACCATCATCATCTCTCAACAACTTGATGTTCAGAATGACATCAGCCACTCCTAAATCCTTCATCTCAAAACAGGGAGCTTAGTGATGATTCCCCCGGCAACAAACTTGTCCGGTAGCATGCAATTGAAGTGCTCAAGTTCTCTAGCAAATGATCAGTATCTCATGAGCCTGCTCAACCACGGGCGCTCTTCATCATCCTGTAATCATAGAATTGCTCCATGATGTACAGCTCGGTGCCGCATCCGAGACCCCAAACTTGGCCTCTAGTCGTCCCACATATCTTTTCCATTATCAATTGACGATAAGCATCAACTATGTTCTCACCAAGAACACTCAAGAGAGCAGCCTTAAACAAGGTATCCATTTTCGAAAAGCTTGTGCCTATTGGGCATCTTGCTCTCCTTCAGTTTGCCAAGAGTGGCGTCATAACAACTCATGGTGCGAAACCATAAGACTGCTCTCACGCGCCACCTCTTATAGTGGATACCCTCAAACATAGGAGGTCTCATGGAAGCAGCAAAACCACTTGGGGTAAATTGCCTATAATAAGGTTTTTGGATTGTTGGAAATATGAGCAATTTACCGAATAATTTTATTGACAGAAATACTAGATAAAGCATGACTAAAATTGCAGATATAGAGCAAGTCATGCAATCTGACAGAGAGAAGGTAAACATCATTTGAATATATGAACTTGAGGTAAACACATCTAGAACAGACACTAGATGAAGATGCTAATATGAAACAGAACCTAACATCGTGGGGCGAAACTAGAGCCAAGAACTGTAGGAGGACTTCTAATGAAAGGAGAAGAACACGACGGCAGCAAAGCAGCAGAAGCGTTGGACTTGGGATCGGTGTCCTCGCCGCCATGTCGTCGAGGAGGTCGTGGGCGTCGGGGATGAAGTCGTCGTCGGGAAGTAGTCGTCGGCGACCGGATCGTCGTGATGATGAAACAGCCGAGAGTCGCGCTGAGCGCCCCCAAAACCTTATCACCCTTCTCCGTGACTGGGACTCAAAAGGTGCGGTCTCGAGGGCCTCTGTCCCGACCAGCGGTGCACGCCGCAAGCCGGGATGAGGAAGAACGTAGCAGCAGCGCAGTGCTCGTGAACTTTGTGGCGAGAGGAGGAAGAGATTCGGTGCTTTCTCCGAGAGGAGCGACCTCCCTTTATAGGCGCAAGAGAAGGAGGCGAGAGGTTGCGCCATGAGTGAAGGAGTCACGGAGACAAAATGAGCAGACAGCAGCCAAGAAGCGCGCGCTGCTCGGATTCAAAGTGTCCACTAGAAAAGTTTCAGCTTCGAGTGACCTTTCGCATACCCGTAGTGCGTGGCAAAAATTTAGACATCGGCTCGGCTCATTCCCGCAACCAGCAAGCGCCGTGACGAGGCGGGCGGCGGAGGAGGAGCGCGTGGATGTCCCTCTTGTTCTCATACTCATACAAGTGGAGAAAGAACCTCCCTTATAAGGAGGTCCAATTCCCACTCAACTAGCAATGTGGGACTAAACTTTAGTAGTATCCCTTGCATTGCACAAATGGGCTAAGTGGGCCTCTAGGATTTATTAGGAATTTCTGAAATAGTTATTGGGCTGCCCCAATATAGACTAAATTCAGCAATCCCCACCAGATCCCGTGAGGCACACAGAAATTTGCCTTTGGTTCCAAGACACTTTTTATATATACGATGCTGCGGTGGAGACTGTTAAGTTGAACTTCCACCTAGAACCCTATGCTACAGATGGTTGGCAACTTGAGCAAAGGATGGGCCTTGAACTGCAAGTTTTCTGCGAATCTAGCTTCACATAAAGCCTTGACCGACACGTGGCTACCGTGGGTCTTCCCTGGTGGAGCTTATCGTCGTACTCGTGACCTTTCATGAGTTTACTAGAGAGAACCCTACTCTCATAGATTGCGACGTTTAACAATCAGACTCATATAGGTGCGTTATTCAAAAGATGTTCGCAGGACAACATCTACGCTTCAAATAGCCACTTAGAACACATTAAGATATACATCAACCTGCCATGCAGATTAGGAGAGTATTGCATCTTCATGGAGTGGTATTTTAACGATGAAGGATACTCTCCTCTCAGTTGACCAACAACTTGTCTTCCACATCTAATTCACGGGATCTCCGATCACAAAGAATAGGTTACCACTGTGAACAACTCATATTGTGGGTCTCATACCCATCTCCTCGATGCATTATCTATCACATTACGCGATAGACCCTTAGTAAAAGTATCGCCAGATTTTTAGACGTTTGGATATAATCCAAAGCAATAACTCGGAGTTTTTCATTTTCCTGACAGACTTTAACCTTCTCTGAACGTGTCTTGATGACTTCATGTTATCCTTTGAGCTGCTCACCTTCGTGATCACAGTTTGATTGTCACAGTTCATAAGGACACCCGGTACAGGTTTCTCAACGACCGGCAAGTCATTCAAGAGCTGGCGAAGCCAATCTGCTTCAACCGTAGCTGTATCTAGTGCTGTGAGTTCTGCTTCCATTGTGGACCTCGCTAAGATGGTCTGCTTGCAAGACTTCCAAGAAACAGCGCCACCTCCATGAGTGAATACATATCCGCTCGTGGCCTTTATCTCATAAGCATCTGAGATCCAGTTTGAGTCACTATACCCTTCAAGCACCTTTGGGTGCCCGGTGTAGTGAATTCCATAATTTGCAAATGCCTTTCAAATAACGCAAAACTCTCTCTAGAGCTTTCCAATGCACATCTCCTGGTTTTGAGACAAACCGACTCAGTTTGCTAACAGCAAAAGAGATGTCAGTCTTGTAGCAGCTAAGTACATAAGCGAGCCAATAATCTGAGAATACTTCAATTGATCTCTAGCAATTCTTCGATTCTTTCGAAGCAGCACGCTAGCATCATATGGTGTTGGAGAGGGCTTGCAGTCACTATAGCCAAAGCGACTCAAGATCCTTTCCACATAGTGAGATTGAAGCAATGTAATCCCACCATCATCATCTCTCAACAACTTGATGTTCAGAATGACATCAGCCACTCCTAAATCCTTCATCTCAAAACAGGGAGCTTAGTGATGATTCCCTCGGCAACAAACTTGTCCGGTAGCATGCAATTGAAGTGCTCAAGTTCTCTAGCAAATGACTGTATCTCATGAGCCTGCTCAACCACGGAGCGCTCTTCAGTCATCCTGTAATCATAGAATTGCTCCAAGATGTACAGCTCGGTGCCGCATCCGGGACCCCAAACTTGGCCTCGAAGTCGCCCCACATATCTTTTCCATTATCAATTGGCGATAAGCATCAACTATGTTCTCACCAAGAACACTCAAGAGAGCAGCCTTAAACAAGGTATCCATTTTCGAAAAGCTTGTGCTGTTGGGCATCTTGCTCTCCTTGAGTTTGCCAAGAGTGGCGTCATAACAACTCATGGTGCGAAACCATAAGACTACTCTCACGCGCCACCTCTTATAGTGGATACCCTCAAACATAGGAGGTCTCATGGAAGCAGCAAAACCACTTGGGGTAAATTGCCTATAATAAGGTTTTTGGATTGTTGGAAATATGAGCAATTTACGAATAATTTTATTGATGAAATACTAGATAAAGCATGACTAAAATTGTAGATATAGAGCAAGTCATGCAATCGACAGAGAGAAGGTAAACATAAATGCGCATATATGAACTTGAGGTAAACACATCTAGAACAGACACTAGATGAAGATGCTTATATGAAACAGAACCTAACATCGAGGGCGTAAACTAGAGCCAAGAACTGTAGGAGGACTTCTAATGAAAGGAGAAGAACACGTCGGACACAGCAGCAGCAGCGAAGCGCTGGACTTGGGATCGGTGTCCTCGCCGCCATGTCGTCGAGGAGGTCGTGGATGTCGGGAAGAAGTCGTCGGCGACGGATCGTCGTGATGATGAAACAGCCAGAGTCGTGACCGAAGCGCTCCCCAAAACCTTATCACCCTTCTCCGTGACGGGACTCAAAAAGGTGCGGTCTCGGAGGCCTCTTGTCCCGACCAGCGGTGCACGCCGCAAGCCGGGATGAGGAAGAACGTAGCAGCAGCGCAGTGCTCAGGAACTTTGTGGCGAGAGGAGGAAGAGATTCTGGTGATTCTAGTGCGTGGCAAAAATTTAGACATCGGCTCGGCTCATTCCCTTGGTGGGCAGCGCGCTGGCCGTGACGAGGCGTGGCGAGGCGGGCGGCGGAGGAGGAGCGCGCGTGGATGTCCCTCTTGTTCTCATACTCATACTAGTGGAGAAAGAACCTCCCTTATAAGGAGGTCCAATTCCCACTCAACTAGCAATGTGGGACTAAACTTTAGTAGTATCCCTTGCATTGCACAAATGGGCTAAGTGGGCCTCTAGGATTTATTAGGAATTTCTGAAATAGTTATTGGGCTGCCCCAATATAGACTAAATTCCAGCAGACCAGAACGTTGATTTCCCCCCTCTTGCTAATTTTTCTCGCTTGATTTGAGCTCTGTAGACCGGGAATTCGGCTTGGGTGTGCCAAGCTCGTTCTCTGCATTAGCCTGCGAGGTTCGGTGTTGTTGTTTCCGGCTCAGGGAAGTAGTGCCAGGCTCAGTTCTTTCCAGCCATGAATTTTGGCGTTGAGGCCAAGTGTGGATGGAAATAGTACAAATCAGTGTGTAATAGCGCTTGCTCATTCTGTATATTGTTCCGTGCATAAGCATGTGAGGTTCAGTGTTGTAGCGGTAATCGTTGCTCATTTTACATGGCGTTCTGTGCATAAGCTTGTGAGGTTCAGTGTTGTCGTTTCCGGCTTACAAGAATCTGTGTGGTTGTGTCTCAATTGGTGCTGCTTCTCATTGTTGTCCTCGACTGAAGTTAGTTTTTGCTGTAGTACTAGGAACCTTTTATTTGGTGGCACTCTTTGGTCAAGCTTGAAATTTTTTGGGGCTCAAGCCTACCTTTCTTATGATGGTAACTGGGCCATTTTTCTTACTAATGGAAGGTAATTAATAGAAAGTTATGGTTCATGATTTATTTACTGAAATAGCCGACTGACAGTTAATTTTTTTGGTAGGATGTTTGTTTGACGATGCAGAAGAGAAGGATGGATGCCGGAGGCTCCTCAGCGATTTGAGCTTCTCGGCCGTCGGAAAGGCTCCTTGATGCGTTACCGGCCGTCCGATCCCCCTCCCGAACGCCCTCGACCGTCGGATAAAAAATGAGATGCAGCGCCCTCTCCAAAGATGCCACCTTTGTAATTTTGCTGCCCGCCGAGGGCATTTTGGTCATTCCGCATACAGGGGTATAAAGGGCCCGCTCTGTGGGATGACCTAGCCCCCCGCCCCCCCCCCCCTGCCTCCTCTCTCCCTCCCTCCCCGCCTCCTCTCCTCCTTCCCCGCCGCCCGGCCTCCTCCGGCCGGCTCCTCTCCCGCCCGCGCCGCCTCCTCCTCCCCACCAGCGCCTCCCTCTCCTCCTTCCCCGCCGCCGCCCGGGCTCCTCCCCGCCCGCGCCTCCCTCTCTCTCTCTCCTTCCAAACCCTAGATCACCTTCCTGCCCCGTCCCCGTCGCCGAGGAGGAGCGCCTTCGGGGAGCAGCAGAAGGAGGAGGGGCACGCGGCGGCGGCAACGATGGGCGCGGCCCCGCCATCCCGCCCTGCCCGCCATGGCTGCCTACCCCGTCCCCGTCGCCGAGGAGGAGCTCGCGCTTGGGGAGGAAGAGGAGACGGCCGCCTCCGGGGAGCAGCAGAAGGAGGAGGGGCACGCGGCAGCAGCGGAGGGAGGACGAGGAGCACGGCGATGGCGGCGGCGGGGAGCAGCAGCGGCAGGCCAAGGTGGGCACCCGCCCGCACTCGCGCCGCCGCCGTCGCCCCCTCTCCTCTTCCTCCCGCCCGTGCCTCACCACGGCTTCCTCCCGGCTCCTCGTCCGCGGCCTCGACGGCGCCCCCGTGCTCCACCTCGAGGCACACCACGCTGGCTGGGCGCGCTACGTGCTCTCTTGCGACACCGGCAGCCGCATCTGCGTCTTCAACGAGAACGGCACGCGTCCGTCACCCGTGTAGACATGACTCCTCCTCTTCGCTACCTCGAGGGCACGGAGATGCTGATGGAGAAGCCCAGCTGGGTTCGCCATGATGGCCTGCAGATCTTCTCCATCAACATCCAGCCGAAGCGGCCTCCGCCGCCACGGAGGTGGTGACCGAAGGTTGATTTCCCCCTCTTGCTAATTTTTCTCGCTTGATTTGAGCTCAGAGACCGAGAATTCGGCTTGGGTGTGCCAAGCTCGTTCTCTGCATTAACTGCGAGGTTCGGTGTTGTTGTTTCCGGCTCGGGGGTAGTGCGAGCTCAGTTCTTTCCAGCCATGAATTTTGGCGTTGAGGCCAAGTGTGGATGGAAATAGTACAAATCAGTGTGTAGTAGCGCTTGCTCATTCTGTATATTGTTCCGTGCATAAGCATGTGAGGTTCAGTGTTGTAGCGGTAATCGTTGCTCATTTTACATGGCGTTCTCTGCATAAGCTTGTGAGGATCAGTGTTGTCGTTTCCGGCTTACAAGAATCAGTGTGGTTGTGTGTCTCAATTGGTGCTGCTTCTCATTGTTGTCCTCGACTGAAGTTAGTTTTTGCTGTAGTACTAGGAACCTGTTATTTGGTGTCACTCTTTGGTCAAGCTTGAAATTTTTTGGGGCTCAAGCCTACCGTTCTTATGATGGTAACTGGGCCATTTTTCTTACTAATGGAAGGTAATTAATAGAAAGTTATGGTTCATGATTTATTTACTGAAATAGCTGACTGACAGTTAAATTTTTTGGTAGGATGTTTGTTTGACGATGCAGATATATTGGTTGGATTCTGCAGTGTTGATGTTGTTAACTTCTTGTTGTGTCAGAGTAGGAGGCAGAGAGGGAGATGGGGTGTTAAGAAGAAAGGGTGAGGAAGGAGGAAGAGGAGACCCTCCCGGCACTCATGGTGGTCGCCCAGATCCCAGTGGGGATGGCAGTCCAACATGCTCTGTGTTGTTCTAAAGGTGAGATGCCACCACCATGTTTTAGTAGCTCACATCTATCTGTACTCATTTGACTGAACTTGTGTTAAAACAAGAATACTGATAACCTGGCCATCTTTATAATAAGAATAGGGTTGATGTATCTGCAGAATATACGAAGAATATTGCATGTGCAGAATACATATATGTTACTGCATCTACATTGAGACAGAACACTTTTGACACATTTGTAAAGCATCTACATTGATAACCTGGCCATCACAGAATACCTAAATTTGACGAATATATTATATGCCTTCAGTACCAGCTTAGGGGAAGTACACTGTCGAATCTCTTGCTCCTGGGTGCTGCTAGATCCTGTGTTACTAAATGTTCTTTTCCATATAAGGTAATAAAATATCCACGTGCATTCATGTTAGTGTTAGCATTGCTGAAAGAAAGAAAAAGGCCCGCTTGATTCTAGCAGCCCTGGTTAATATGGCCAAACTGATGTGGGAAAGGGTGCCTGATCCTTTTATGTTACAAAATTATAGACTTATTCAGTGGTAACACGCAAGTGGTGGCTGTCCCTTTTCTATGTTGTTAGCTTTAGAAAATTGTAGAAGCTACCTTAGGCACATGTACCTTTCATAGGAGGGATTGTGCCCTTGCAATTGTTATATATCATTGCCTTTTAGTCCCGTTCCCAAAAAGTATGCATTGATGCTAGGTCCTTTTCTACAATATTATATCTACATGATTATGTAATCTCGCGTATTGCTATATTTTTTGCAGGGGAACCATGCCCATGCGACGGTACCGAACAAAGTTGTGCACGTGGTCGTGGACACTCTACACGAAAGAAATTTGTATAAATATGGTAGTGTTCTCTATCTAATTGTTTGGGTGAAACAATATATGATGGATTGCTACATTGTTTACTAACTGTTATATAGCTTCATCACCATTTTACCCTTCTGATATTCTCCTTTTCTTATGTCAGGTAACCGGTGAGGATATATAAAGGACACCGCCAATAGCATAGCACCCTACTGCTGCCATTACATGTATGTATAAATTCTATGCTAACTTTAGGTTCTTCCCTTGCAGCCTTTCCTCTAACCATAAGAAGTACAAAGAAATGTAGTTGGTTTTTGTTATGTATATATAATTTGATGTATTTATCCAATGAAATGAAAAAGCTTCCTTGCTTTTCTAGCTTACAAAATTCCCCATTTATAGTAATACTTACATATTGTTGAAATTAAGCACTAAGATCTATGTGAGATAGCAATTTGGGAGTATGATTTACTTATATATCATCTGGATCATGTTTAATATTTTATTCTAAGATTCTTTGTTCTTATCCTATTAGATACCAAATTTGCATCTTCCCTTGATTTAATTGCCTGCCACTTATTCTTTTGCATCTTTCTTTTGTCATTGGCCATGTATCAATAATGCTTATTTTTGCTGCGACGCTGGATAAACGTAAATGTGTTTAGCTCATTTGCATCGATAAGATTGCCATGCGCTACTATGTGTTGTGGTTGAATTATACTGAGTCCAACCTATCTTTGTGCTGCAGGTGCATGGCCTGGATAGGAGGTCCGGTGGGTCTGCGACAGGTTGGCGATGCTTGAAGACGCAGTAGAGGTGCAGCTGTTGGGGAACGTAGTAATTTCAAAAATTTTCCTACGATCACGCAAGACCATGGTGATGCATAGCAACGAGATGAGAGTGTTGTCTACGTACCCTCGTAAACCAGCAACGGAAGCGTTGACGCAACGTAGAGGAAGTAGTCGTACTTCTTCCCGATCCAACCGATCCAAGTACCGAACGTACGGCACCTCCGAGTTCTGCACACGTTCAGCTCGATGACGTCCCTCGAACTCCGATCCAGCCGAGTGTTGAGGGAGAGTTTCGTCAGCACGACGGCGTGGTGACGATGATGATGTTTCACCGGCGCAGGGCTTCGCCTAAGCTCCGCAACGGTATATTCGAGGTGTAGTTTGGTGGAAGGGGGCACCGCACACGGCTAAGGAACGATCTCAATGATCAACTTGTGTGTCATGGGGTGCCCTCTGCCCTGTATATAAAGGAGGGAAGGGAGGGGCTGGCGGCCACCAAGGGCTGCGCTGGGAGTCCTACTCCCACCGGAGTAGGATTCTCCCCCAATCCTAGTCCAACTAGGATTGGCCAAGTGGGAAGGGAGAGAGGCGCCACCCCTTCTCCTAGTCCTAATAGGACTAGGGAAGGGGAAGGTCTGACCAGCACTTGGGCCCCTTTCCTCCTTTCCACTAAGGCCCATCAAGGCCCATTGACCCCCGGAGGTTCCGTAACCCCGGTACTCGGTAAAATTCCCAATTTCACCCGGAGTGATTCCGAGTCCAAACATAGGCTTCCAATATATCAATCTTTATGTCTCGACCATTTCGAGACTCCTCGTCATGTCCGTGATCTCATCCGGACTCGAACAACCTTCGTACATCAATATCATATAAACTCATAATAACTGTCATCGAAACGTTAAGCGTGCGGACCCTACGGGTTCGAGAACTATGTAGACATGACCGAGACACCTCTCTGGTCAATAACCAATAGCGGGACCTGGATGCCCATATTGGTTCCTACATATTCTACGAAGATCTTTATCGGTCAGACCGCATAACAACATACGTTGTTCCCTTTGTCATCGGTATGTTACTTGCCCGAGATTCGATCGTCGGTATCCAATACCTAGTTCAATCTTGTTACTGGCAAGTCTCTTTTCTCGTTCCGTAATACATCATCTCACAACTAACACATTTAGTTGCAATGCTTGCAAGGCTTATGTGATGTGCATTACCGAGAGGGCCCAGAGATACCTCTCCGACAATCGGAGTGACAAATCCTAATCTCGAAATATGCCAACCCAACATGTACCTTCGGAGACACCTGTAATGTACCTTTATAATCACCCGATTACGTTGTGACGTTTGGTAGCACCCAAAGTGTTCCTCGGGCAAACGGGAGTTGCATAATCTCATAGTCATAGGAACATGTATAAGTCATGAAGAAAAGCACTAGCAACAAACTATACGATCAGGTGCTATGCTAATGGAATGGGTCATGTCAATCAGATCATTCAACCAATGATGTGATCCCGTTAATCAAATAACAACTCCTTGTTCATGGTTAGGAAACATAACCATCTTTGATTAACGAGCTAGTCAAGTAGAGGCATACTAGTGACACTTTGTAGGTTTATGTATTCACACATGTATTATGTTTCCGGTTAATACAATTCTAGCATGAATAATAAACATTTATCATGATATAAGGAAATAAATAATAACATTATTATTGCCTCTAGGGCATATTTCCTTCAGCAGCCTCCTGTCCACGGCGACAACACCGAGCAGCTCGCCATGCTGGAAGGGAAGATTAAGGAGCTGTCGGAGCAAAATGAGCAAGGTTTGTAGTCCCATAAAAGCTGATATTGTCATGCTCCTTAGTCATGTGTTCTTAAAAGAAAGGGATTTTGCATGGACATATGGAACCAAAATCTTGGAACTGACACCATTCATTTTTTATCATGGGTGCTGCTAGATCTTGTGTAACTGAATGTTCTTTTCCATTCAAGGTAATAAAGTATCCATCTGCATTCATGTCAGTGTTAGCATTGCTGAAAGAAAGAAAAGGCCCTTTTGATTCTTGCAGTACCCAGGATCAAAATTTGCACATATATTATGCACTTTAATCACACTAAGTACAGTTGACTATGTTTTATAAATGGCATGGAAGTGAGACTACTTGGAAGCTACAACCATAAATAAAAACCTCTGTTCTTTCTTTTCCCATATGCATCACTATCTTGGTAATTACTTATCTGGTATGGTGAGTCTATACACGTAGATGTCCCTTACTCTCTGTATGATAGGTTTCTCATCTATTTTATAGGATTGAGCAATTGTTAGAAGAACTTATTAATATTCTAATTTAGTCGTTGTTCAAATTGGTAAGAGTCATATAGTTAGAGCCCTATTACAGTCAGGCATAGCTTATCGTGAACAGTAGGAGAAGTTTCCAAATATTATGTGCAGCTTATTTCCTAATTTTTTGATCCCAAGTAGATGTTACAATCTACTTGCTAGGTATGCACGCTTCTTTTCAGTTATACATAGATTCTTATTTATTTTCTTTGCTTTGGTAGATTATTCTATGCTTGCCCTGTTAACCATCTTCTTCATTTATATAGAATATTTTGGGTCTCATCATATTTCATAGGATTCTGATTTAACAATTTAAATGGTTGTATCTTAAACTATATAGCTAGAATATAGCTGGAATGCTTACATGCGTAGTTAAATCTGAATGCATATATTATTTTGTGCAAGAGTTCAATCTGTATGCCTGCAGTGTTGCTACTTGATTCTTCTTTTCTCAGTTGTATGGAGGTGTTAGTTTTTTTAGGTCAATTTATACTGATTAACAGAATAACTAGAACAACCACTTATTTGGATAGTGCGAGTGTAACTTTGCTGTTTACTAAGTACTAAAATTAAATAATGCACCTGATGACAGGATACATGCCAAACTATGAAGTTGTGGTGTTAATCGCAAGCAAATAATGGCAGGACACGCACCATTTATATATCATTAAAATTTGTTGCAGCTTCTATGTTATTCTATTTCGCCTCTGGTACTACATTGTGATCTTTCAAGGAATTACTACTTCATTTCTGCCCTTGGCTTTTTTTTCTTGGATATTGTAGCCTCATTAGGATGGATTAAGAGTGTCATTTGCTCCCTTTCCCTAATCAAATAGGACTTCCAAAATAATGAGACTTGCACTCATTTTTATTTGTTGATCTCTTTAGTTTCTGATTACAGCTTATGTTTCACAAATGTATGCAGGTTTCTACTCTGTTTTAGTGGTCCTTAGTTGATCTCTTTGATTTCTGATTACAAACTATCTCTATGATTATAAGTGATTTTGGTATTGTTTGTAGTTGGCACTTCTCATTTCAGAAATCAGTAGTGATCCTGGTATTCAACCATGCGAGTTTAGCGAGAACAACCAAATGAGGAACAAGCTCAAGACATGTTTAGCAGCTTCTACTAAGTAAGTCCCCCTAAACCTTCAAATCCAAATAAAACAAAATTTTAAGAGTATGTTCTCCACATATGAAATAGATAAATGCTGACATGATTGCTGCATCTCATCAGATTGCGGGTCCAGAAGTTAAAGGACGCGCTTGTGAATCATGGACAACCTCGGCCTGGTACGGGGGCTCGAGTTTGAGCTCTTGTTTGGCTTTAGGTGCAAACATGGACCTTCAATTCACCTAGAACAAGAATCAGATCCTTGTGCCAATTATTGTAGTGATTGGAGGCCCATTGCGTGTGACCATGATGTAGGCATTCACTCTTGGATCTGAGAATAATTTGTTGATCCTGTCCGGAAGATAGTGATTTTAACCACTTATTTATAGATTTTTTTTCTTTTGTTGTGTTATGTATGGAGATGCAGATAGTGGTTTTAGTTTTGGTAGTTGTTGCAAGTGATCCTTGCTCAGCATGGTGACCTCAAGGATGCCTCTTGAAAATTAACATCCTTATTATGAGATTGAGGCAATGTAAACTTGAATTCTGAACCAACTTTGTGCTCTTGACGAAAATGTGTACTGAGTTTATTTGTTTTGGATTTGGTGGGTTGGATCAAGGCTCTTGTATTTTATAGGGCAATGCATTATATCATTAATGTTCTGCATATATGGTTGCAACCTGTGTTTGATTTTTATCCGCTTGGCCAAGTCGTTGGGGCCGGTACCCTCGCGCCGAGGCGCGCTGTCGATCTAGTGTATATGTTACTAGGCTATGTTACTACCTCTATAGTGGGTAGTAACATATATGTAGTGTCATGCATCAATTCATTTATTATTTCATAGACTCATTTAGCATTGGGAACCGCTAGGTGATGGTAACATATTATGTTACTCTATTTGTCTCTCTCCTCATTAACTACTTGACACATCATCACTTTTGCTTATGTGACATCTATGTTACTACTTATGTTACTCCCACTATGACCAGCCTTACTAGTCTATATGTTACTAGTCTATATTACTACCTCTGTAGTGGGGAGTAACATATGTGTGGTAACATGCAACACTTCATTTATTAGGATATAGATACATCTTATCTTGATATGTGTGATGTTACTCATATTACTAGTAACTAGCTATGTTACTATTTCTCTCTTTTTTTTCTTCATTTATTGCTTGTCACGTCATCTATTTTATCTAAATATGTGTGATGTTACTACCTATGTTACTCTCATTGTGGGTAGTCTAAATGTCTGCGGGCGCGTCAATACTTGTCTGCATTTAAATGTCCTCCTTTGTAATTCTAATCCTTACTTTTGAAACCGTAAATCAATGGCGCGTGTACATGTGCGCCTGCGTCTGTACTGTGTTTAAAAAACGCAAATCAATGCAAAACGCATACACGTCGATTACATAACAATGAACACTGCAACACAAATAACATTTATTCATTCATAAAGATACATTGTTCAAACATAAATTTTTTCGGAGTTCATAACTAAAACATAAAATCCATTCGTATTTTAGCATGGATTCATTTATGCTCCACAAGATCTGCATTTGTTGATCTTAAAGTTGTCAATGCATCTCTAAAAGTACGCAACATGCTCTGTATCTTGTTTCGGGAGGCGGACCTATATTCCAGGCTTCTCAAATCATGTGTGTAGGCTCACTTTCACCCACCATAATTGTGTTGTGTAAGATTAGACAGCATGTCATCAGCCTTCAAAGTGTCTTCGGTTTTGACATAATTGCAGCTCCACGAACTAGAGCACTCCGAATGGCCTCTCGGTATCCTTTCTAGCACCTTTTGCATTTGCGCAAACAGAGATTGTTTCCTACCTCAGGTCTCGGATATAGTCTTCACAAACGCCGTTCACTGAGGATAGATACCATCAGAAAGATAGTATGCAATTTTAAAGTTGTGCCCGTTGACGGTGTAGTTGCACGCCGGAGCATCCCCACCATAAAGTCTCTTGAACAAAGGAGATCGCTAGAGCATATTGATGTCATTATGAGAACCACGCTTGTTAAAAAAGCATGAAATATCCATAAGTCCTTTGATGCCACCTTTTCAAATTATGATGCTGGCCTTTTTGGTGTTACTTTGGTAATGCGTGCGCAAACCTTTCCGGCATGTTTTTTCATTGGCAATGTATGCAATCAACTAAGCCAAAGATACATGCAACACCTCTTGATGCTTCAATTGCCAAAAAAATTGGTGTCCCCAACAATTTGTTCTCTCAGCTACTCCGGTCCAAACACCTTCATCACGGTGCGGGCAAATTTCACTGTAGTCTCAAGGCATGTGATCTTTCCCATCCAGATTTCAACATAAATGGCATTTACGGCTTTACCATAAGTAACTATCCCGAGAACAGCCATGCATTTCCCCAAAGGAGAGAAGGGAAGTTGCCTACAACAATCCTTTCTCGGCTTGAAGTAGTCATTATAGTCTCCTCCAAGACATTCACTAAGCGCAAGAACAACTTTCTGCTCATGCGGTAGCGAAGTCAAAAAAAAATCATGTACGTTAGGTCCATTGTGAAGTAGTCCTTGTAGAGAAGCCGTGCGCCAGCGATCCTATCCCGAGGAACAACTCTCCCATCGTTTATTGAACCCTTGAAGTTTAGAACATGCTCCTCTTGCTTCTCCATTTCTTCTTTGATGCACATCGTCATCATTTCAGTATCTTCATCGTTCAAATCCGACGAATCGATTAACTCTTTGTATATGATTTCTTTGAGGTCCTTGTTCCCGTAGTCATCATCCGACGAATTCATCGTTTGCCTACCACCGAGCAAAAGAATTAAAAAATTGCTTAGGCATTTCATCAAACATATAGAGGGCGAAGTGTATGTCCGGAGGAGTTGGACGTACAGGGTGGCGTTTGGTGGCGGCACAAACGACGGTGTCGTGGGTTGGGCCCTTTAATGGCAGTGCAATGGGTTGGGGACGGTGGTGGGGTTATAGTGGCGACGACGCGGACGAGACATTTCATATGTGGGCTGGGAATTAGAGGTGTTAGATAGTTCGAACGTTTGGGCTGGGTATTTTTTTAGAACGAAGGCTCAGGGAAGAGCCCGACTTTGAATTAACAAAGCCATCAACCGGCCAGGATTACAGGACTGCCCCTTACAACAAGAAACAAAGAGCGGAAATAAAGATACATTGTGCTCAGTAGAACAACTCGAAGGCAAAGAATGACATCGAACGCCGCTAAGCCGAAACCAGCTAACCTACTAAGGCTATGGGAGGAAGACACCACCGTGCATGTTTTGTGTCACTGATTGCCATCAGAAGGAAAACAGGGGCAACACATGACCTGACTCCGCCTCCGCAAAGGGCCCCTACCCTTTCACCCGGGCTCGGCGGGTGCCGCACCGGCGGCCTGCGGAGTGGTTCACCCTGGAACCCAGATCAGCATTCCCAAGCAACCGAAGGAGATGTACCAGGAACAAACCCACACGAAAACGGGGAGCCGAACACCCAGTCACCGTTGCCGGCAGCAGCAAGACAGAGCACCGGACGAGAGTTGTCGAGACGAAGGCGCTGAAAACCCCAGAGAAGGCCAATAGTATGCAGCACCACGCATCGGTCAAGGATAGGAGGCAACCCTCCACACCTGGACCCGAGCAAGTTGCCAAAGATGAGGATCAGGCCAATACAATCCGCCGTCGAACCACCACCGACTCCACCACCACTTGAGCACTTCCCTGACGACGCCTTCAGGAAGGTTCACGCCACCAAGGTGCCGTCGTCGCCATGAAACGAGGAACTGAGGCTTTCACCTGAGCTGCTGGGTGGGGTGGGAGGTGCAGGAAGCCCACCGAAGCCTTCAGCAAGGAGAACGATGCCCAAAGGCGACATCTTCAGTGTGGCCGCCGCGCCGGCCAGGGGTTTCCCCCGGATCCGCACCCAACCACCAGATCCGCACGCCCGGCATCCAGAAAACGGCGGCCGGAGCCACCAGGGACAGGGGGCAGCGCGGATCGGAGCAGATCGTGGAAGAGGACGCCGATTCTCCAAGGTACAGCCGGCCTACGAGGAGCTGCTGCAGCCGCCGACGCCCACCGCCTCCATGCCGCCCGCACGACCGGGGAGGCGGCCCACCTGCACCTTGCGGCGCCGCCCGCCGCACAGGCCACGCCGCTGGCCGCCGCCCGGGGCCACCGCCCCGGATGCCGAGGCTCTCCACTCAGAGTGGATCCGCCAAAGTCCCCGCCGCCACCTTCATGGGTGCCGAGCGGCCGCGCCGCTGGCCACCTCTGGCGGCGGCGGAGGGAGGGAGGGGGGCGGGGTATAGCGTGTCCGGTTGTATGACAATTTCATAACCCGGCTATTTTGACGGGTTCGTTTGTAGATGCTCCTACCGAACGCATAAATCTTATCTCCATGCGAAAAAAACTAAGATACCTTGTTGCCAAACTCACGCTTATAGGCAGATGAGTGCCCCGAGTGAGCAGAGGTTGTGCAGGACTGACGAGAACTCTGCAGGCGCCACAAATGAACTCCATCTATTAGGGAGTGTGCTTCTACTATAGTGGAAGCTGAAGGTGGCGGCCTCATCGGTCTCTATGGTGAGGCTTGGAGTATGTCTCGTTTCGATGATGGTTGCTGTTTGAGCATGTTTTGGGTGCAATATATATTGTTGTGAATGCTTCTTGGAATACATTTTGTTCGGGTCCTGGTGGTTCTTGTTGTCACTCATCAATTTCAAGACGCATAGTGGGAATGGTATGTTGATCTAGTCAAACTGAAGTTGTAGTCGTGCTTCCTTGGCTTTATGGTATTGATCATGACAGCGTGCTTGAGCTCTATGCACCCTTGCTATTCATTGTTTGAGGGTGAACAAGGTAAGTTGTGTTAACACGGTGATCTGAAAGGCGTTGTATCAACCACTTGGTTCTTCTTGCGTGATGCCAATACATCTCTCCACGGTGTGTCCTTGAAAGAAAATAAAAAGACGGCCACTGCTACCCAATGCTCTCCCCCACCCTTGGGCACAAGATCATCGAGGCGGGGGAGAACCAAACCCACAAAGGTTCTCCCCCACCTCTTGGCACCATATCACTAAAGTCTGGTGATCGGCAACTTTACGTTTTCCTGTTCTTTTGTTTTTGTTTTCCTTTCCCCCTGGACATGCTTGTGATAGAGCGTGATGTAACAAGAGCTTCTGGTTTCATTGGTTAAATGGAACTGGGGGGCTGAGCCCTCCAGATGATCTAAAAAAAGAATCATGTTCGTCCCGGGATCTAGCGTTCCTAACCAAATTTTCTGGATCCTTTAGTGAGTGCAGAAATCTCATCAGATTACATCGTGACTGCTGGAAGAAAAATCCAAGATAGCTTGCTGCCAAACCCACGCTTATGGGTAGATGAGTGTGACATCCGAGTGAGCTCCGGTTGTGCAGGTTGGACGGGAACTTCGCAGACGCCACAAATGAGCTCCATCCGTCAGTGGCTGAGTACGAGATATGAAGGGCCCGTCCGGATGCGGACGTTTAGGAGGCCGGATTTGTTAAGTCTCGTTGTAGATGCTCTTACATGAGCTCACAGCAAACGAGGAGAACCGATCCCACAAACGACCTGACTTTCTCTAAAATAATATTGGAATCCCGTTCATCCCGGGATCTAGCGCACTCCTAACCAAATTTCTGGGGTCTTTACCGAGCGCAGAAATCTCATCGGATTACTTCATGACTCCCGGAAGAAAAACCCAAGATGCCTTGCTGCCAAACACACGCTTAGAGGTAAGTAAACGAGTGACCCGAGTGAGCTCCGGTTGTCGAAGACGGGCGGGAACCCCGGAGACGCCACAAACGAGCTCCATCCGTCAACGTCCGAGTGTGCTCCACCACTACCACAAACACGAAGCAGTGAGTGTTCACAAGGAACCAAACGGCTCCGGAAACAACAAAACCGGAGGGAGAGAGTCGAGCCCGACCCCGAGGCTCCATCCAAGCAGAGCGGAACAAACGAGCAGGCGCCCCTTGACGGCACGCCAAAACCACCACCGCAAGTGACAGTACACAACACGGCTTCCCTCTTCCGATGGTGGTGTCCCGCTACCACTACGAGACGACTGGGCTGTCAATCGCCTGTCTACTAAAGTGTTGGGATTACAACTTGGAGAAGAAGGGATAAGGAGATAGAGATATTCGATTAAGAGACAGAGTACATATCAAGTAATCTACATAAACGAATATCTTGTGTATCTATCCCTAGGTGTCGGTGTAGTGAAAACCAGGGCTACATGATACGTCCATTTTGCATCATGCTTTTATATCAATATTTATCACATTATGGGCTGTTACTTCACGTTATGTCACAATACTTATGGCTATTCTCTCTTATTTTACAAGGTTTACCTTAAGAGGGAGAATGCCGGCAGCTGGAATTCTGGGCTGGAAAAGGAGCAAATATTGGAGACCTATTCTGTGCGACTCCGAAAGTCCTGAAACTCCACGGAATATCTTAAAATAAATAAAGAAAAATCGTCGCCAAAGATGAAGGCCAGGGGGCCCACACCCTGCTCACGAGGGTGGGCGCCCCCCCCCCCCCGGGGCGCGCCCACCTACCTTGTGGGCCCCCTGGTGGCTCTCTGATGCCCATCTTCTCCCATATGAAGTCTTTCGATGAGAAAAAAATCAGAAGCAACCTTTCGACGAGACTCACCGCCACGAGGTGGAACCTTGGCGGAACTAATCTAGGGTTCGGCGGAGCTGTTCTCGCTGGGACACTTCCCTCCGGGGGGAAATCATCGTCATCATCATCACCAACGATCCTTTCATCGGGAGAGGGCAATCTCCATCAACATCTTCACCAGCACCATCTCATCTCCAAACCCTAGTTCATCTCTTGTATCCAATTCTTGTCTCCAAGTCCGGGATTGGTGCTAGTTGTTGGAAATATGCCCTAGAGGCAATAATAAATTAGTTATTATTATTATATTTCCTTGTTCATGATAATCGTTTATTATCCATGCTATAATTGTATTGATAGGAAACTCAGATACATGTGTTGGTACATAGACAACACCATGTCCCTAGTAAGCCTCTAGTTGACTAGCTCGTTGATCAATAGATGGTTACGGTTTCCGGACCACGGACATTGGATGTCGTTGATAACGGGATCACATCATTAGGAGAATGATGTGATGGACAAGACCCAATCCTAAGCCTAGCACAAAGATCGTGTAGTTCGTATGCTAAAGCTTTTCTAATGTCAAGTATCATTTCCTTAGACCATGAGATTGTGCAACTCCCGGATACCGTAGGAATGATTTGGGTGTACCAAACGTCACAACGTAACTGGGTGTCTATAAAGGTGCACTACGGGTATATCCGAAAGTATCTGTTGGGTTGGCACGAATCGAGAGTGGGATTTGTCACTCCGTGTGACGGAGAGGTATCTCTGGGCCCACTCGGTAGGACATCATCATAATGTGCACAATGTGACCAAGGGGTTGATCACGGGATGATGTGTTAGGAACGAGTAAAGAGACTTGCCGGTAACGAGATTGAACAAGGTATCGGGATACCGGCGATCGAATCTCGGGCAAGTACAATACCGCTAGAAAAAGGGAATTGCATGCGGGATTGCTTGAATCCTTGACATCATGGTTCATCCGATGAGATCATCGTGGAACATGTGGGAGCCAACATGGGTATCCAGATCCCGTTGTTGGTTATTGACCGGAGAACGTCTCGGTCATGTCTGCATGGTTCCCGAACCCGTAGGGTCTACACACTTAAGGTTCGGTGACGCTAGAGTTGTTATGGGAAATAGTATGTGGTTACCGAAGGTTGTTCAGAGTCCCGGATGAGATCCCCGACATGACAAGGAGCTCCGGAATGGTCCGGAGGTGAAGATCGGTATATTGGACGAAGGGTATTGGAGTCCGGAATTGTTCCGGGGGTACCAAGTGATGACCAGCGTGTCCGAAAGGGGTTTCGGAGGCCCCGACAAGCTTTGGGGGGCCTTATGGGCCAATGGGAGAGGGCACATCAGCCCACTAAGGGGCTGAGCGCCCCGCCCACTAATAGTCATGTGAATTTGGTATTCGTTCGATATTTTGATAAGATGTATGTTGTCTAGCCTCTAGTGGTGTTATGTGAACGTCGACTACATAACACTTCACCATTATTTGGGCCTAGAGGAAGGCATTGGGAAGTAATAAGTAGATGATGGGTTGCTAGAGTGACAGAAGCTTAAACCCTAGTTTATGCGTTGCTTCGTAAGGGGCTGATTTGGATCCACTTGTTTCATGCTATGGTTAGGTTTACCTTAATACTTTTGTTGTAGTTGCGGATGCTTGCAATAGAGGTTAATCATAAGTGGGATGTTTGTTCAAGTAAGAACAACACCCAAGCACCGGTCCACCCACATATCAAATTATCAAAGTACCGAACGCAAATCATATGAACGTGATGAAAACTAGCTTGACGATATTCCCATGTGTCCTCGGGGGCGCTTTTCCTCTTATAAGAGTTTGTCCAGGCTTGTCCTTTGCTACAAAAAGGATTGGGCCACCTTGCTGCACTTTATTTACTCTTGTTACTTGTTGCTCGTTACAATTTATCTTATCACAAAACTATCTGTTACCACTTATTTCAGTACTTGCAGAGAATACCTTGCTGAAAACCGCTTATCATTTCCTTCTGCTCCTCGTTGGGTTCGACACGCTTACTTATCGAAAGGACTACGATAGATCCCCTATACTTGTGGGTCATCAATACTCTTTTTTGGCATCGTTGCGGGGGAGTGTAGCGCCTTTGGTAAGTGGAATTTGGTAAGGAAAAATTTATATAGTGTGCTGAAATTTTCTGTCACTTGTTACTATGGAAAGTAATTCTCTGAGGGGCTTGTTCGGGTATCTTCACCCGTCAAGAGAGCAAAGAGTTGCTCCTCAACCTACTGAACCTATTTAAAATGAAACTCCTTTTGAAGTTCCTTCGGTATGATGGAAAACTGCCGCTAATACTTTTACGGAGATGGAACAAAGCATCCTGATGAACATCTACTCTATGTGGATGAAGTTTGTGGATTATTTAAGCTTGCGGTATACCCAATGATGTTGTTAAGAAGAAGGTCTTCCTTTATCTTCAAGGAAGACGATTAACATGGTATAGGCTATGTGATGATACGAGATCATGGAACTATAAAAGATTGAAATTGGAATTTCATCAAAAGTATTACCCTATGCATCTAGTTCATCGTGATCGCAATTATATATATAATTTTTGGCCTCGCGAAGGAGAAAGCATCGCTCAAGCTTGGGGGAGGCTTAAATCAATGTTATATTCATGCCCCAATCATGAGCTCTCAAGAGTGACAATTCTTCAGAATTTTTATGCTCGGCTTTCTGATAATAATCGCACCATGCTCGATACTTTTTGTGCTGGCTCTTTTATGACGAAGACTATTGAATTTAAATGGAATATATTGGATAGAATTAAATGCAACTCTGAAGATTGGGACCTCGACGAAGGTAAGGAGTCAGGTATGACACCTAAGTTTGATTGTGTTAAATCTTTTATGGATACCGATATTTTCCGTAAGTTTAGCACTAAATATGGACTTGACTCTGAGATAGTAGCTTCTTTCTTTGAATCTTTTGCTACTTATGTTGATCTCCCTAAGGAGAAGTGGTTTAAATATCATCCTCCCATAGAAGTAAAAGTAGCTGCACCTATTAAAGTTGAAGAAAAGACTGTCACTTATAATGATCCTATTGTTCCTACCTCTTAGGTTGAGAAACCACCTTTCCCTGTTAGAGTAAAGGACCATGCTAAAGCTTCAACTGTTGTTCGTAAAAGCAATATTAGAACTTATACACCTCCTGAGCAAGTCAAAGTAGAACCGGCATGTTATTCAATTCTGTGGTGAAACTGCTAGAATTGCTAAACCTTATGCTAAAGATAAACATAGACCTGTGGTAGGCGTGCCTGTTATTTCTGTTAAAGTAGGAGATCATTGTTATCATGGCTTATGTGATATGGGTGCTAGTGCTAGCGTTATACCCATTGACTTATACAAAGAAATTATGCATGATATTTCACCTACTGAGTTAGAAGATATTGATGTTACAATTAAACTTGTCAAAAGAGATACTATATCTGCAATGGGAATTGTTATAGATGTTGAAGTCTTGTGTGGAAAAACCAAATATCCCGCTGATTTTCTTGTTCTTGGTTCTCCACAAGATAGCTTTTGTCCCATTATATTTGGTAGACCCTTCTTGAAAACTGTTAATGCTAAGATAGACTGTGAAAAGAATGTTGTTACTATTGGCTTGAATGATATGGTTCATGAGTTAAATTTCTCTAAATTTAGTAAACAACATCGTGAGGAAGAATTGCCTGTAGGGGAACGTAGCCGAAATTCAAAATTTTCTACGCATCACCAAGATCAATCTACGGAGATACTAGCAACGAGAGAGAGGGGTGCATCTTCATACCCTTGAAGATCGAGATGTGGAAGCGTTACAAGAACACGGTCGTTGGAGTCGTTCACGAAGCGATTCAGATCACGGCCGAATCCGATCTAAGCACCGAAGGACGGTGCCTCCGTGTTCAACACACGTGCAGCCCGGTGACGTCTCCCGTGCCTTGATCCAGCAAGGGGAGAGGGAGAGGTTGGGGAAGACTCCGTCCAGTAGCATCATGACAGCGTGGTGGTGGTGGAGGAGCGTGGCACTCCAGTAGGGCTTCGCCAAGCGATGCGAGAGACGAGGAGGGAGAGGGGTAGGGCTGCGCCTTGGAGAGAATAACTCATTTGTTGGGCAGCCCCTAGACCTCAACTATATACAGGGGAAGGGGAGGGGGCTGCACCCCCTCTAGGGTTCCCACCCCAAGGGGTGCGGCAGCCCCATATCCCATCTAGGGTGGCGGCTAAAGGAGGGAGAGGGGAGGCGCACCTGGGGTGGGCCTTAGGGCCCATCTGCCCTAGGGTTTGCCTCCCTCTTCTCTTGAGGCGCCTTGGGCCTTGGTGGGGGCACCCCAGCCCACCTAGGGGCTGGTCCCTTCCCACTATTAGCCCACGCAAGCCTCTGGGGCTGGTGGCCCCTCCCGGTGGACCCCCGGACCCTTCCGGTGGTCCCAGTACATTACCTTGTGATGCCCGGAACACTTCCGGTGGCCAAATCCTCACTTCCTATATATCAATCTTTACCTCCAGACCATTCCGGAACTCCTCATGACGTCCGGGATCTCATCCGGGACTCCGAACAACACCACGTATAAATATTCCCTATAACCCTAGCGTCATCGAACCTTAAGTGTGTAGAACCTACGAGTTCGGGAACCATGCAGACATGACCGAGACAACTCTCCGGCTAATAACCAACAGCGGGATCTGGATACCCATGTTGGCTCCCACATGTTCCACGATGATCTCATCGGATGAACCACGATGTCAAGGATTCAATCAATCCCGTATACAATTCCCTTTGTCTATCGGTATAGTACTTGCCCGAGATTCGATCGTCGGTATCCCGATACCTTGTTCAATCTCATTACCGGCAAGTCTCTTTACTCGTTCCGTAATACATCATCCCGTGATCAACTCCTTGGTCACATTGTGCACATTATGATGATGTCCTACCGAGTGGGCCCAGAGATACCTCTCCGTTACACGGAGTGACAAATCCCAGTCTCGATTCGTGCCAACCCAACAGACACTTTTGGAGATACCCGTAGTGTACCTTTATAGCCACCCAGTTACGTTGTGACGTTTGGTACACCCAAAGCATTCCTACGGTATCTGGGAGTTGCACAATCTCATGGTCTAAGGAAATGATACTTGACATTAGAAAAGCTTTAGCATACGAACTACACGATCTTTGTGCTAGGCTTAGGATTGGGTCTTGTCCATCACATCATTCTCCTAATGATGTGATCCCGTTATCAACGACATCTAATGTCCATGATCAGGAAACAATAACCATCTATTGATCAACGAGCTAGTCAACTAGAGGCTTACTAGGGACATGGTGTTGTCTATGTATCCACACATGTATCTGAGTTTCATATCAATACGATTATAGCATGGATAATAAACGATTATCATGAACAAGGAAATATAATAATAATAACTTATTTATTATTGCCTCTAGAGCATATTTCCAACAGTCTCCCACTTGCACTAGAGTCAATAATCTAGTTCACATCGCCATGTGATTAACACTCACAGGTCACATCACCATGTGACCAACATCCAAAGAGTTTACTAGTGTCAATAAACTAGTTCACATCATCATGTGATTAAGACTCAATGAGTTCTGGGGTTTGACCATGTTTTGCTTGTGAGCGAGGTTTTAGTCAATGGGTCTGCAACATTCAGATCCGTATGTACTTCGCAAATCTCTAGATCATATTGTAAATGCTGCGTCCACGCTCCACTTGGAGCTATTCCAAATGGTTGCTCCACTATACGTATCCGGTTTGCTACTCAGAGTCATTCCGATAGGTGTTAAAGCTTGCATCGACGTAACCCTTTACGCCGAACTCTTTATCACCTCCATAATCGAGAAACATGTCCTTATTACTCCAAGGACAATTTTGACCGCTGTCCAATGATCCATTCCTCTTGTACCCCCTTGCCAGACACGTGGCAAGGCACATATCAGGTGCGGTACAAAGCATGACATACTGTATAGAGCCTATGGCTAAGGCATAGGGGACGACATTCGTCCTTTCTCTTTCTTCTGTCGTGGTTGACCTGTAAGTCTTAACTTCATACCTTACAACTCAGGCAAGAACTCCTTCTTTGATTGATCCATCTTGAACACCTTCAAGATCATGTCAAGGTATGAGCTCATTTGAAAGTACCATTAAGCGTTTTTTATCTATCCTTATAGATCTTGATGCTCAATGTTCAAGCAGCTTAATCCAGGTTTTCTATTGAAAAACACTTTTCAAATAACCCTATATGCTTTCCAGAAACTCTACATCATTTCTGATCAACAATAGTCAACAACATATACTCATCAGAAATGATATAGTGCTCCCACTCACTCCTTTGGAAATACAAGTTTCTCATAAACTTTGTACAAACCCAAAATCTTTGATCATCTCATCAAAGCGTACATTCCAACTCCGAGATGCTTACTCCAGTCCTTATAAGGATTGCTGGAGCTTTGCATTCTTGTTAGCATCTTTCAGGATTGACAAAACCTTCTGGTTGTATCACATACAACCTTTCCTCAAGAAAATTGTCGAGGAAACAATGTTTTGACATCCTATCTGCAAGATTTCATAAATAATGCAGTAACTGCTAATCCAATTCCAACAGACTCTTAGCATTGCTACGAGTGAGAAAGCCTCACCGTAGTCAACTCCTTGAACTTGTCGGAAAACATCTTAACGACAAGTCGAGCTTTCTTACTGGTGATACTTACCATCATTGTCCGTCTTCCTTTTAAAATCCATCTGTACCCAATAGCCTTACGACCATCAAGTAGTTCTTCCAAAGTCTATACTTTGTTTTTACACATGGATCCTCTCGGATTTTATGGCCTCGAGCCATTTTTGGAATCCGGGCCCACCATCGCTTCTCCATAGCTCGTAGGTTCATTGTTGTCTAGCAACATGACTTCCAACACAGGATTACGTACCACTCTGAAGTAGTACGCATACTTGTCGTCCAACGAGGTTTGGTAGTGACTTGATCCGAAGTTTCATGATCACTATCATAAGTTTCCACTTCAATTGGTGTAGGTGCCACAGAAACAACTTCCTGTGCCCTGCTACAAACTAGTTGAAGTGACGGTTCAATAACCTCATCAAGTCTCCACCATCCTCCCACTCAATTCTTTCGAGACAAACTTTTCCTCGAGAAAGGACCCGATTCAAGAAACAATCCCTATTGCTTTCGGATCTGAGACAGGAGGTATACCCAACTGTTTTGGGTGTCCTATTAAGATGCATTTATCCGCTTTGGGTTTGAGCTTATCAGCCTGAAACTTTTTCGCATAGGCGTCGCAGCCCAAACCTTTTAAGAAACGATAGCTTAGGTTTCTCTAAACCATAGTTCATACGGTGTCATCTCAACGGAATTACGTGGTGCCCTATTTAAAGTGAATGTGGTTGTCTCTAATGCCTAACCCATGAACGATAGTGGTAATTCGATAAGAGACATCATGGTATGCCCCATATCCAATGGGGTGCATCTATGATGTTCGGACACACCATCACATTATGGTCTTCCAGGCGGTGTTACTTGTGAAACAATTTCCACAATGTCTCAATTGTGTACCAAACTCGCAACTCAGATATTTATCTCTATGATCATATCATAGACATTTTATCCTCTTGTCACGACGATCTTCAACTTCACTCTGAAATTATTTGAACCATTCAATAATTCAGACTTGTGTTTCATCAAGTAAATATACTCAATATCTACTCGAATCATCTGTGAAGTAAGAACATAACGACATCCACTGCGTGCCTCAGCACTCATTGGACTGCACACATCAAAATGTATTACTTCCAACAAGTTGCTCCCTTGTTCCATCTTACTGAAACCGAGGCCTTTCAGTCATCTTGCCCATGTGGTATGATTTGCATGTCTCAAGTGATTTAAAATCAAGTGAGTCCAAACGATCCATCTGCATGGGGTTTCTTCATGCGTATACACCAATAGACATGGTTCGCATGTCTCAATCTTTTCAAAAACGAGTGAGTCCAAAGATCCATCAACATGGAGCTTCTTCATGCATTCTATACCAATATGACTCAAGTGGCAGTGCCACAAGTACATGGTACTATCATTACTATCTTATATCTTTTGGCATGAACATGTGTATCACTACGATCGAGATTCAGTAAAACATTTATTTTAGGTGCAAGACCATTGAAGGTATTATTCAAATAAACAGAGTAATCATTATTCTCCTTAAATGAATAACCGTATTGCGATAAACATGATCCAATCATGTCTATGCGCAACCAAATAACAATTATTTAGGTCTAACACCAATCTCGATGGTAAAGGGAGTATGCAATGCTTGATCACATCAAACTTGGAAACACTTCCAACACATACCGTCATCTCACCTTTAGCTAGTCTCCGTTTATTCCGCAGATTTTATTTCGAGTTACCAACACTTAGCAACCGAACCGGTGTCTAATACCCTGGTGCTACTAGGAGTACTAGTAAAGTACACATTAATATAATGTATATCTAATATACTTCTATCGACCTTGCCAGCCTTCTCATCTACCAAGTATCTAGGGTAGTCCTGCTTCGGTGACTGTTCCCCTCATTACAGAAGCACTTAGTCTCGGGCTTGGTTTCAACCTTGGCTTTCTTCACTAGAGCAGCAACTGATTTGCCATTTCATGAAGTATCCCTTCTTGCCCTTGCCCTTCTTGATACTAGTGGTTTCACTAACCATCAACGAATGATGCTTCTTCTTGATTTCTACTTTCGCGGTGTCAAACATCACGAATATTTCAAGTATCATCATATCTATCCCTGATATGTTATAGTTCATCACGAAGCTCTAGCAGCTTGGTGGCAATGACTTTGGAGAAACATCACTATCTCATCTGGAAGATCAACTCCCACTCGATTCAAGTGATTGTGGTACTCAGACAATCTGAGCACTAGCTCAACGATTGAGCTTTTCCCCCCTTAGTTTGCAGGCTAAGAAACTCGTCGGAGGTCTTATACCTCTTGACGTGGGCACGAGCCTGAAATCTCAATTTCAGCCCTCGAAACATCTCATATGTTTCACGGCGTTTCGAAATCGTCTTCAGTGCCTCAATTCTAAACCGTTTAATATTGCTGAACTATCACGTAGTTATCAAAACGTGTATGTCAGATGTTCGCAACATCCAGAGACGACGTCCGAGGTTCAGCACACCGAGCGGTGCATTAAGGACATAAGCCTTCTACGAAGCAACGAGGACAATCCTCAGTTTACGGACCTAGTCTGCATAATTGCTACTATCAACTTTCAACTGAATTTTCTCTAGGAACATATCTAAAACTGTAGAACTAAAGCGCGAGCTACGACATAATTTGCAAAAACATTTTGACTATGTTCAGGATAATTAAGTTCATCTTATGAACTCCCACTCAGATAGACATCCCTCTTGTCATCTAAGTGATACATGATCCGAGTCAACTAGGCCGTGTCCGATCATCACGTGAGACGGACTAGTCATCGTCGGTGAACATCTTCATGTTGATCGTATCCACTATACGACTCATGTTTGACCTTTCGGTCTCTTGTGTTCCGAGGCCATGTCTGTACATGCTAGGCTCGTCAAGTCAACCTAAGTGTTTCACGTGTGTAAATCTGGCTTACACCCGTTGTATGTGAACGTTAGAATCTATCACACCCGATCACCACGTGGTGCTTCGAAACAACGAACTTTCGCAACGGTGCACAGTTAGGGGGAACACTTTTCTTGAAATTATTATGAGGGATCATCTTATTTACTACCGTCGTTCTAAGCAAATAAGATGCAAAAACATGATAAACATCACATGCAATCAAAAAGTGACATGATATGGCCAATATCATTTTGCTCCTTTTGATCTCCATCTTCGGGGCTCCATGATCATCATCGTCACCGGCATGACACCATGATCTCCATCATCATGATCTCCATCATCGTGTCTCCATGAAGTTGTCTCACCAACTATTACTTCTACTACTATGGCTAACGGTTTAGCAATGAAGTAAAGTAATTACATGGCGTTGTTCATTGACACGCAGGTCATACAATAAATTAAGACAACTCCTATGGCTCCTGCCGGTTGTCATACTCATCGACATGCAAGTCGTGATTCCTATTACAAGAACATGATCAATCTCATACATCACATATCATTCATCACATTCTTTTGGCCATATCACATCACATAGCATACCCTGCAAAAACAAGTTAGACGTCCTCTAATTGTTGTTTGCATGTTTTACGTGGCTGCAATGGGTTTCTAGCAAGAACGTTTCTTACCTACGCAAAAGCCACAACGTGATATGTCAATTGCTATTTACCCTTCATAAGGACCCTTTTCATCGAATCCGATACGACTAAAGTGGGAGAGGCTGGCACCCGCTAGCCACCTTATGCAACAAGTGCATGTCAGTCGGTGGAACCTGTCTCACGTAAGCGTACGTGTAAGGTCGGTTCGGGCCGCTTGATCCCACAATACCGTCGAAACAAGATAGGACTAGTAACGGTAAGCATATTGAACAAAATCAACGCCCACAACAACTTGTGTTCTACTCGTGCATAGAATCTACGCAATAGACCTAGCTCATGTTGCCACTGTAGGGGAACGTAGCAGAAATTCAAAATTTTCTACGCATCACCAAGATCAATCTACGGAGATACTAGCAACGAGAGAGAGGGGAGTGCATCTTCATACCCTTGAAGATCGCGATGCGGAAGCGTTACAAAAATGCGGTCGGTGGAGTCGTTCACGAAGCGATTCAGATCGCGGCCGAATCCGATCTAAGCACCGAAGAACGGTGCCTCCGCGTTCAACACACGTGCAGCCCGGTGACGTCTCCCGTGCCTTGATCCAGCAAGGGGAGAGGGAGAGGTTGGGGAAGACTCCGTCTAGCAGCAGCACGACGGCGTGGTGGTGGTGGAGGAGCATGGCACTCCAGCAGGGCTTCGCGAAGCGCTGCGAGAGACGAGGAGGGAGAGGGGTAGGGCTACGCCTTGGAGAGAATAACTCATCTGTTGGGCAGCCCCTAGACCTCAACTATATATAGGGGAAGGGGAGGGGGTTGCGCCCCCTCTAGGGTTCCCACCCCAAGGGGTGTGGCAGCCCCAGATCCCATCTAGGGTGGCGGCCAAAGGGGGGGAGAGGGGAGGCGCACCTGGGGTGGGCCTTAGGGCCCATCTGCCCTAGGGTTTGCCCCCCTCTTCTCTTGAGGCGCCTTGGGCCTTGGTGGGGGTGCACCATCCCACCTAGGGGCTGGTCCCTTCCCACTATTGGCCCACGCAAGCCTCTGGAGCTGGTGTCCCCTCCCGGTGGACCCCCGGACCCTTCCGGTGGTCCTGGTACATTACCGGTGATGCCCGGAACACTTCCGGTGGCCAAATCCTCACTGTTGGGGAAGGTAGTAATTTCAAAAAATTTCCTACGCACATGCAAGATCATGGTGATGGCATAGCAACGAGAGGGAGAGTGTATGTCCACGCACCCTCGTGAGACCGAAGCGAAGCGTTATAACAACGCGGTTGATGTAGTCGACGTCTTCACGATCCGACCGATCCAAGTACCGAACGCACGGCACCTCCGAGTTCAGACACGTTCAGCTCGATGGCGATCCCCGGCTCCGATCCAGCAAAGCGTCGGGATGAGTTCCGTCAAGACGACGGCGTGGTGGCGATGATGATGCTCCACGGCGCAGGGCTTCCTAAGCTCATGACGATATGACTCTATCGGCGCAGGGCTTCGCCTAAGCTCATGACGATATGACCGAAGTGGAATATGGTGGAGGGGGCACCGACACGGCTAAGGAACGCCCAGTAGATCAACTTGTGTGTCATGGGGTGCCCCCTGCCTCAGATATAAAGGAGAAAGGGGGTGCGGCCGGCCCTAGGGGAGGCGGCGGAGGAGTCCTACTCCCACCGGAGTAGGACTCCCCCCTTCCTAGTTGGATTAGGACTTGGGGAGGGGAAGAGGAAGGGGCGCCCCCTCTCCTGTCCTATTCGGACTAGGGGAGGGGCGCGGCCTGCCCTGGCCGCCCTCCTCTTCTCCCTTATGGCCCATCAAGGCCCATTGACCCCGGAGGGTTCCGTAACCCGGTGTTCCGTAAAATCCCGATTTCATCCGGAACCTTCCAAGTCCAAACATAGGCTTCCAATATATCGATCTTTATGTCTCGACCATTTCGAGACTCCTCGTCATGTCTGTGATCACATCCGGACTCGAACAAACTTGGTACATCAAAACTTATAAACTCATAATAAACTGTCATCGTAACGTTAGCGTGCGGACCCTACGGGTTCGAGAACTATGTAGACATGACCTAGAACTATTCTTGGTCAATAACCAATAGCGGAACCTGGATGTTCATATTGGTTCCTACATATTCTACGAAGATCTTTATCGGTCAAACCGCATAACAACATCGTTGTTCCCTTTGTCATCGGTATGTTACTTGCCCGAGATTCGATCGTCGGTATCCAATACCTAGTTCAATCTCGTTACGGCAAGTCTCTTTACTCGCTCTGTAATACATCATTTCATAGCTAACTCATTAGTTACAATGCTTGCAAGGCTTAGGTGATGAGTATTACCGAGAAGGCCCAGAGATACCTCTCCGACAATCGGAGTGACAAAACCTAATCTCAATTATGCCAACTCAACATATACTTTTGGAGACACCTGTAGAGTACCTTTATAATCACCCGATTACGTTATGACGTTTGGTAGCACACAAAGTGTTCCTCCGTAAACGGAGTTGCATAATCTCATAGTTGCAGGAACTTTGTATAAGTCATGAAGAAAGCATAAGCAACCTACTAAACGATCAAGTGCTAAGCTAACGGAATGGGTCAAGTCAATCACATCATTCTCCTAATGATGTGATCCTGTTAATCAAATGACAACTCATGTCTATGGTTAGGAAACATAACCATCTTTGATTAACGAGCTAGTCAAGTAGAGGCATACTAGTGACACTCTGTTTGTCTATGTATTCACACATGTATTATGTTTCCGGTTAATACAATTCTAGCATGAATAATAAACATTTATCATGATATAAGGAAATAAATAATAACTTTATTATTGCCTCTAGGGCATATTTCCTTCAGTCTCCCACTTGCACTAGAGTCAATAATCTAGTTCACATCGCCATGTGATTTAACATCAATAGTTCACATCTATATGTGGTTAACACCCATAGTTCACATCGACATGTGACCAACACCCAAAGGGTTTACTAGAGTCTGTAATCTAGTTCACATCACTATGTGATTAACACCCAAAGAGTACTAAGGTGTGATCATGTTTTGCTTGTGAGATAATTTTAGTCAACGGTCTGTCACATTCAGAGCCGTAAGTATTTTGCAAATTTCTATATCTACAATGCTCGCACGGAGCTACTCTAGCTAATTGCTCCCACTTTCAATATGTATCCAGATTGAGACTCGAGTCATCTAGATTAGTGTTAAAACTTGCATCGACGTAACCCTTTATGCTAACCTTTTTCACTTCCATAATCGAGAAACATATCCTTATTCTACTAAGGATAATTTTGACCGCTGTCCATTGATCTACTCCTAGATCACTATTGCACTCCTTGCCAAGCTTAGTGGTAGGGTATGCAATAGATCTGGTACACACATGACATACTTTATAGAACCTATGGCTGATGCATAGGGAATGACTTTCATTCTCTTTCTATCTTCTGCCGTGGTCGGTTTTGAGTCTTACTCAATCTCACACCTTATAACACAGGCAAGAACTCTTTTCTTTGACTGCTCCATTTTGAACTACTTCAAAATCTTGTCAAGGTATGTATTCATTGAAAAACTTATCAAGCGCCTTGATCTATCTCTATAGATCTTGATGCTCAATATGTAAGCAGCTTCATCGAGGTCTTTCTTTGAAAAACTCCTTTCAAACACTCCTTTATGCTTTTCGAATAATTCTACATTATTTCCGATCAACAATATGTCATTCACATATACTTATCGAAAGGCTGTAGTGCTCCCACTCACTTTCTTGCAAATACAGGCTTCTCCAAAAGTCTCATAAAACCATATGCTTTGATCACACTATCAAAGCGTTTATTCCAACTCCGAGATGCTTGCAGTCCATAGATGGATCGTTTGAAGCTTGCACATTTTGTTAGCTCCTTTAGGATTGATAAAACCTTCTGGTTGCATCATATACAACTCTTCTTTAATAAATCCATTAAAGAATGTAGTTTTGACATCCATTTGCCAGATTTCATAAAATGTGGCAATTGCTAACATGATTCGGACAGACTTAAGCATCGCTACAGTTGAGAAAATCTCATTGTAGTCAACACCTTGAACTTGTCGAAAGACCTTTTTGTGACAAGTTGAGCTTTGTAGATAGTAACACTACTATCAGTGTCCGTCTTCCTCTTGAAGATCCATTTATTTAACATGACTTGCTGATCATCGAGCAGGTCAACCAAAGTCCACACTTTGTTCTTATATATGGATCCTATCTCAGATTTTATGGCCTCAAGCCATTTCATGAATCTGGGCTCATCATCGCTTCCTCATAGTTCGCAGGTTCATCATGGTCTAGTAACATGACTTCTAGAATAGGATTACCGTACCACTTTGGTGCAGATCTTACTCTGGAAGACCTACGAGGTTTGGTAGCAACTTGATCTGAAGTTTCATGATCATCATCATTAACTTCCTCACTAATTGGTGTAGGAATCACTTGAACTGATTTCTGTGATGAACTACTCTCCAATAAGGGAGAAGGTACAATTACCTCATCAAGTTCTACTTTCCTCCCACTCACTTCTTTCGAGAGAAACTTCTTCTCTAGAAAGGATCCATCTTAGCAACAAATATCTTGCTTTCGGATCTGTGATAGAAGGTGTACCCAATAGTTACCTTTGGGTATTCTATGAAGACGCACTTCTCCGATTTGGGTTCAAGCTTATCAGGTGAAAACTTTTTCACATAAGCATCACAACTCCAAACTTTAAGAAACAACAGCTTAGGTTTACTGCTAAACCATAGTTCATACGGTGTCGTCTCAACGTATTTAGATGGTGCCCTTTTAAATGTGAATGCAGCTGTCTCTAATGCATAACCCCAAAATGATAGTGGTAAACCGATAATAGACATCATAGATCGCATCATATCCAATAAAGTGCGGTTACGACGCTCGGACACACCATAACATTGTGGTGTTCCAGGTGGCGTGAGCTGTGAAACTATTCCACATTATTTTAATTGAAGACCAAACTCGTAACTCAATTATTCGTCTTCGCGATCAGATCGCAGAAACTTTATTTTCTTGTTACGATGATTTTTCCACTTCACTCTGAAATTCTTTGAACCTTTCAACTATTTCAGACTTATGTTTCATCAAGTAGACATACCCATATCTGCTCAAATCATCATGTGAAGGTTAGAAAATAACGATACGCCACGAGCATCAACACTCATTGGATCGCATACATCGGTATGTATTATTTCCAATAAGTCAAGAGCTTGTTCCATTGTTCCGAGAACGGAGTTTTAGTCATCTTGCCCAAAGCGGCACGGTTCGCAAGCATCAAATGATTCATAACCAAGTGATTTGAAAATCCATCTTTATGGAGTTTCTTCATGCGCTTTACACCGTATGACCCCAAACGGCAAAGTGCCACAAATAAATTGCACTATCATTATTAACTTTACATCTTTTGGTTTCAATATTATGAATATGTGTATCACACGATTGAGATCCAACAAACCATTTTCATTGGGTGTATGACCATAGAAGGTTTTATTCATGTAAGCAGAACAATAATTATTCTCTAACTTACATGAATAACCGTATTGCAATAAACATGATCAAATCATATCCATGCTCAACATAAACGCCAAATAACATTTATTTAGGTTCAACACTAATCCCGATAGTATAAGGGTGTGCGATGATGATCATATCAATCTTGGAACTACTTCCAACACTCATCGTTACTTCCCTTCAACTAGTTTCATTTATTTCAGAACTCCTGTTTGAGTTACTAATCTTAGCAACCGAACAAGTATCAAATACTCGTGGTCTACTATAAACACTAATCTCGACAAGTATAGGGAGTGTGCGATGATGATCATATCAATCTTGGAACTACTTCCAACACTCATCGTCACTTCCCTTCAACTAGTCTCTGTTTATTCTCAGAACTCTGTTTGAGTTACTAATCTTAGCAACCGAACAAGTATCAAATACTGGGGCTACTATAAACACTAGTAAAGCACACATCAATAACCTATATATCAAATATACCCTTGTTCACTTTGCCATCCTTCTTATCCACCAAATATTTGGGGTATTTCCGTTTCCAGTGACCATTTCCTATGCAGTGTAAGCACTCAGTTTCAGGCTTTGGTTCAGCTTTGGGTTTCTTCGTGGGAGTGACAACTTGCTTGTCATTCTACTTGAAGTTCCCCTTTCTTTCCCTTTGCCCTTTTCTTGAAACTAGTGGTCTTTGTCAATCATCAACACTTGATGCTCTTTCTTGATTTCTACCTTCGTCGATTTCAACATCACGAAGAGCTCGGGAATCGTTTTCGTCATCCCTTGCATACTATAGTTCATCACGAAGTTCTAGTAACTTAGTGATGGTGACTAGAGAATTCTGTCAATCACTATCTTATCTGGAAGATTAACTCCCACTTGATTCAAGCGATTGAAGTACCTGATAATCTGAGCACATGCTCACTAGTTGAGCGATTCTCCTCCATCTTTTAGCTATAGAACTTGTTGGAGACTTCATATCTCTCAACTCGGTATTTGCTTGAAATATTAACTTCAATTCCTGGAACATCTCATATGGTCCATGACGCTCAAAATGTCTTTGAAGTGCCGATTCTAAGCCGTTAAGCGTGGTGCACTAAACTATCAAGTAGTCATCATATTGAGCTAGCCAAACGTTCATAACGCCGCATCTCCGCTCCTGCAATAGGTCTGTCACCTAGCGGTGCATCAAGGACATAATTCTTCAGTGCAGCAATGAGGATAAACCTCAGATCACGGATCCAATCCGCATCATTGCTACTAACATCTTTCAACACAGTTTTCTCTAGGAACATATTAAAATAAACATATGAAAGCAACAAACATAGGGAAGCAACGACGCGAGCTATTGATCTACAACATAATTTGCAAAATACTACCAGGACTAAGTTCATGATAAATTTAAGTTCAATTAATCATATTACTTAAGAGCTCCCACTTAGACAGACATCTCTCTAGTCATCTAAGTGATCACGTGATCCAAATCAACTAAACCATAACCAATCATCACGTGAGATGGAGCAGTTTTCAATGGTGAACATCACTATGTTGATCATATCTACTATATGATTCACGCTCGAGCTTTCGGTCTCCGTGTTCCTAGGCCATATCTGCATATGCTAGGCTCGTCAAGTTTAACCTGAGTATTCCGCGTGTGCAAAACTGGCTTGCACCCGTTGTAGATGGACGTAGAGCTTATCACACCCGATCATCACGTGGTGTCTGGGCACTACGAACTTTTAGCAATGGTGCATACTCAGGGAGAACACCTCTTGATAATTTTAGTGAGAGATCATCTTATAATGCTACCGTCAATCAAAGCAAGATAAGATGCATAAAAGATAAACATCACATGCAATCAATATAAGTGATATGATATGGCCATCATCATCTTGTGCTTGTGATCTCCATCTCCGAAGCACCGTCATGATCACCATTGTCACCGGCGCGACACCTTGATCTCCATCGTAGCATCGTTGTCGTCTCGCCAACTATTGCTTCTACGACTATCGCTCTCGCTTAGTGATAAAGTAAAGCAATTACATGGCTTTTGCATTTCATACAATAAGCGACAACCATATGGCTCCTGCCACTGCCGATAACTTCGGTTACAAAACATGATCATCTCATACAATAAAATATAGCATCACGTCTTGACCATATCACAACACAACATGCCCTGCAAAAACAAGTTTGACGTCCTCTACTTTGTTGTTGCAATTTTACGTGGCTGCTACGCGCTGAGCAAGAACCGTTCTTACGCATCAAAACCACAACGATAGTTCGTCAAGTTAGTGTTATTTTAACCTTCGCAAGGACCGGGCATAGCCACACTCGGTTCAACTAAAGTGAGAGAAACAGACACCGCCGGTCACCTTTAAGCAACGAGTGCTCAAGCGGTGAATCCAGTCTCGCGTAAGCGTCGCGTAATGTCGGTCCGGCCGCTTCATCTCACAATACCGCCGAACCAAAGTATGACATCTGGTAAGCAGTATGACTTATATCGCCCACAACTCACTTGTGTTCTACTCGTGCATATGACATCAACGCATAAAACCAGGCTCGGGTGCCACTGTTGGGAAACGTAGTAATTTCACAAAAATTCCTACGCACACGCAAGATCATGGTGATGGCATAGCAACAAGAGGGAGAGTGTATTTCCACGCACTCGAGACCCGAAGCGAAGCGTTATAACAACGCTGTTGATGTAGTCGACGTCTTCACGATCCGACCGATCCAAGTACCGAACGCACGGCACCTCCGAGTTGAGCACACGCTCATCTCGATGACGATCCCCGGCCCGATCCAGCAAAGCATCGGGATGAGTTCCACAAGACGACGGTGTGGTGACGATGATGATGCTCCACCGGCGAGGGCTTCGCCTAAGCTCGCGACGATATGACTCTATCGGCGCAGGGCTTCGCCTAAGCTCATGACGATATGACCAAGTGGAATATGGTGGAGGGGCACCGACACGGCTAAGGAACGATCCGTAGATCAACTTGTGTGTCATGGGGTGCCCCTGCCCTCGTATATAAAGGAGCAAGGGGTGCGGCCGGCCCTAGGGGAGGCGCGGAGGAGTCCTACTCCCACCGGAGTAGGACTCCCCCCTTCCTAGTTGGATTAGGACTTGGGGAGGGGGGAGAGGAAGGCGCCGCCCCTCTCCTGTCCTATTCGGACTAGGGGGGGGCGCGCCTGCCCCGGCCGCCCTCCTCTTCTCCCTTATGGCCCATCAAGGCCCATTGATCCACCGGGAGGTTCCGTAACCCCGGTGTTCGGTAAAATCGATTTCATCCGAACCTTTCAAGTCCAAACATAGGCTTCCAATATATCGATCTTTATGTCTCGACCATTTCGAGACTCCTCGTCATGTCCGTGATCACATCCGGGACTCGAACAAACGGTACATCAAAACTTATAAACTCATAATAAACTGTCATCGTAACGTTAGCGTGCGGACCCTACGGGTTTGAGAACTATGTAGACATGACCTAGAACTATTCTTGGTCAATAACCAATAGCGGAACCTGGATGTTCATATTGGTTCCTACATATTCTCTGAAGATCTTTATCGGTCAAACCGCATAACAACATACGTTGTTCCCTTTGTCATCGGTATGTTACTTGCCCGAGATTCGATCGTCGGTATCCAATACCTAGTTCAATCTCGTTACGGCAAGTCTCTTTACTCGCTCTGTAATACATCATTTCATAACTAACTCATTAGTTACAATGCTTGCAAGGCTTAGGTGATGAGTATTACCGAGAAGGCCCAGAGATACCTCTCCGACAATCGGAGTGACAAAACCTAATCTCAATTATGCCAACTCAACATATACTTTTGGAGACACCTGTAGAGTACCTTTATAATCACCCGATTCGTTGTGACGTTTGGTAGCACACAAAGTGTTCCTCCGTAAACGGAGTTGCATTATCTCATAGTTGCAGGAACTTTGTATAAGTCATGAAGAAAGCATAAGCAACCTACTAAACGATCAAGTGCTAAGCTAACGGAATGGGTCAAGTCAATCAGATAATTCTCCTAATGATGTGATCCTGTTAATCAAATGACAAATCATGTCTATGGTTAGGAAACATAACCATCTTCGATTAACGAGCTAGTCAAGTAGAGGCATACTAGTGACACTCTGTTTGTCTATGTATTCACACATGTATTATGTTTCCGGTTAATTCAATTCTAGCATGAATAATAAACATTTATCATGATATAAGGAAATAAATAATAACTTTATTATTGCCTATAGGGCATATTTCCTTCACTCACTTCCTATATATCAATCTTTACCTCCGGACCATTCCGGAACTCCTCGTGATGTCCGGGATCTCATCCGGGACTCCGAACAACATTCGGTAACCACGTATAACTATTCCCTATAACCCTTGCGTCATCGAACCTTAAGTGTGTAAACCCTACGGGTTCGGGAACCATGCAGACATGACCGAGACAACTCTCCGGCCAATAACCAACTGCGGGATCTGGATACCCATGTTGGCTCCCACATGTTCCACGATGATCTCATCAGATGAACCATGATGTCAAGGATTCAATCAATCCCGTATACAATTCCCTTTGTCTATCGGTATAGTACTTGCCCGAGATTCGATCGTCGGTATCCAGATACCTTGTTCAATCTCGTTACCGGCAAGTCTCTTTACTTGTTCCGTAACACATCATCCCGTGATCAACTCCTTGGTCACATTGTGCACATTATGATGATGTCCTACCGAGTGGGCCCAGAGATACCTCTCCGTTACACGGAGTGACAAATCCCAGTCACGATTCGTGCCAACCCAACATACACTTTCGGAGATACCCATAGTGTACCTTTATAGCCACCCAGTTACGTTGTGACGTTTGGTACACGCAAAGCATTCCTACGGTATCCGGGAGTTGCACAATCTCATGGTTTAAGGAAATGATACTTGACATTAGAAAAGCTTTAGCATACGAACTACACGATCTTTGTGCTAGGCTTAGGATTGGGTCTTGTCCATCACATCATTCTCCTAATGATGTGATCCCGTTATCGACGACATCTAATGTCCATAATCAGAAAACCGTAACCATCTATAGATCAACGAGCTAGTCAACTAGAGGCTTACTATGGACATGGTGTTGTCTATGTATCCACACATGTATCTGAGTTTCCTATCAATACAATTATAGCATGGATAATAAACGATTATCATGAACAAGGAAATATAATAATAATAACTAATTTATTATTGCCTCTAGAGCATATTTCCAACAGTCTCCCACTTGCACTAGAGTCAATAATCTAGTTCACATCGCCATGTGATGAACACTCACAGGTCACATCGCCATGTGACCAACATCCAAAGAGTTTACTAGTGTCAATAAACTAGTTCACATCATCATGTGATTAAGACTCAATGAGTTCTGGGGTTTGATCATGTTTTTCTTGTGAGAGAGGTTTTAGTCAACGGGTCTGCAACATTCAGATCCGTATGTACTTCGCAAATCTCTAGGTCATATTGTAAATGCTGCTTCCACGCTCCACTTGGAGCTATTCCAAATGGTTGCTCCACTATACGTATCCGGTTTGCTACTCAGAGTCATTCGGATAGGTGTCAAAGCTTGCATCGACGTAACCCTTTACGCCGAACTCTTTATCACCTCCATAATCGAGAAACATGTCCTTATTACTCCAAGGACAATTTTGACCGCTGTCCAATGATCCATTCCTGGATCACTCTTGTACCCCCTTGCCAGACACGTGGCAAGGCACATATCAGGTGTGGTACAAAGCATGACATACTGTATAGAGCCTATGGCTAAGGCATAGGGGACGACATTAAATCCTTTCTCTTTCTTCCGCCGTGGTCGAGCTTTAAGTCTTAACTTCATACCTTACAACTCAGGCAAGAACTCCTTCTTTGATCGATCCATCTTGAACACCTTCAAGATCATGTCAAGGTATGTGCTCATTTGAAAGTACCATTAAGCGTTTTTGATCTATCCTTTTAGATCTTGATGCTCAATGTTCAAGCAGCTTAATCCAGGTTTTCTATTGAAAAACACTTTTCAATAACCCTATATGCTTTCCAGAAACTCTACATCATTTCTGATCAACAATAGTCAACAACATATACTCATCAGAAATGATATAGTGCTCCCACTCTCTCCTTTGGAAATACAAGTTTCTCATAAACTTTGTACAAACCCAAAATCTTTGATCATCTCATCAAAGCGTACATTCCAACTCCGAGATGCTTACTCCAGTCCTTATAAGGATTGCTGGAGCTTTGCATTCTTGTTAGCATCTTTAAGGATTGACAAAACCTTCTGGTTGTATCACATACAACCTTTCCTCAAGAAAATTGTCGAGGAAATAATGTTTTGACATCCTATCTGCAAGATTTCATAAATAATGCAGTAACTGCTAATCCAATTCAAACAGACTCTTAGCATTGCTACGAGTGAGAAACCTCACCGTAGTCAACTCCTTGAACTTGTTGGAAAACATCTTAATGACAAGTCGAGCTTTCTTAATGGTGATACTTACCATCATTGTCCATCTTCCTTTTAAAATCCATCTGTACCCAATAGCCTTACGACCATCAAGTAGTTCTTCCAAAGTCTATACTTTGTTTTTACACATGGATCCTCTCGGATTTTATGGCCTCGAGCCATTTTTGGAATCCGGGCCCACCATCGCTTCTCCATAGCTCGTAGATTCATTGTTGTCTAGCAACATGACTTCCAAGACAGGTTTACGTACCACTCTGAAGTTGTATGCATCCTTGTCGTCCTACGAGGTTTGGTAGTGACTTGATTTATCCCGTTGCTGATAGTCAGTGGGTAAGTCCTGTCCATTGTGTCCCTAAGAAGGGAGGAATTACCGTTGTCCCTAATGATAAAGATGAAATGATTCCGCAAAGAATTATCACAGGTTATAGGATGGTAATTGATTTCCGCAAATTAAATAAAGCTACTAACAAAGATCATTACCCCTTACCTTCTATTGATCAAATGCTAGAAAGATTATGCAAACATACACATTATTGCTTTCTAGATGGTTATTCTGGTTTTTCTCAAATACCTGTGTCGGCTAAAGATCAATCAAAGACTACTTTTACATGCCCTTTTGGTACTTTTGCTTATAGACGTATGCCTTTTGGTTTATGTAATGCACCTCCTACCTTTCAAAGATGCATGATGGCAATATTCTCTGATTTTTGTGAAAAGATTTGTGAGGTTTTCATGGACGACTTTTCCGTCTATGGTTCCTCTTTTGATGATTGCTTGAGCAATCTTGATCGAGTTTTGCAGAGATGCGAAGAAACTAATCTTGTCTTGAATTGGGAAAAGTGCCACTTTATGGTTAATGAAGGTATTGTCTTGGGGCACAAAGTTTCTGAAAGGGTATTGAAGTTGATAAAGCCGAAGTTGATGCTATTGAAAAGATGCCATGTCCCAAGGACATCAAAGGTTGTAACATCCCAAAATTCAAAATTTTGGAAGGTTATATTAGATAAATAACTATGCTTGTTGTCTGAGTGTTTGTTTGATTGATTGAGTGAAACTGAGTGGAATTTGAAACTTTTGAAAGTTGAATGAGAGGGAATGAAATGACTTTTCCAAACTTTCCCCTTTGCCTTTTTGGATCTCAATGAATTCAATTTCATTCCAACACCAAACCCTAGAGTGAAGATGACATGACTTCTTTCATTTGGAATGAAAAGGGTTTTGAAAAGATTTGAATTCCATTTGAGAATTTTTCAAATTCAAAGCTTTATGCAACTCAATGATTTTCATGAGGGGAGATAAAATGACTTCTTCAATTATATGAAATATGAGTTGGAAGTTAAAAAGTATCAAATTGAAAGTCATTTGAAAGTGCCTTGAAAACCCCTTTCAAATTTGAGTTTCATTTGAATTTGGAAAAAAATGATTTTTTATAAAGTTTGGATTTTGCCTCTGGAAAAATATTCAAATGATAGGAATATTCCCTGATCATTTTGATATATATATGTCCTATATAAAATATTTATATTTTATAATTTATAACTCTGTTTTTATTTTCAAAAAAAATGGAAAAAGAAAAAAATGCCCAGGCACCAGCCAGCCGATGGCCAGCCAAAGACTGGCAGCCCCCTCACCAGCGCCCGGCCGAGTGCCCACCAGCGGCCGAGCCAGGCCCAGCCGCGCCACTCCACCAACCGCCCGACCGAGCGATCGAGCCGAGATCGGCTAGCCTCGGCCGACCGACCGCACTGCGCTCCCTCTCCCCACCGCCAGCGGGCCCCACCTCCTCTCCCCTCGCCCCTCACAAGACGAGCCGCGCCGCCACGGAGATCCCGTGATCTCCGGATCCACCTGATCCTCCCGATTCGCTTCCAGCGTCGCGCCCCGCCCTATAAGTACCCCCCCGCACCCCATTCCCCCTCGCCCCATCGCGGAACCCTCTCTCCTCCTCACGCGCTGCGGAGACCCGAGCCGCCACGCCGCCATTCACCTCGCCGCCGTCGCCTAGCCCACCCCGAGCTCCGTGGACTCCACCAGACGCACTTCGAGCCCATCCGCACTCCGCCGGAGCCTCCGCCGACCTCCCGACCACGGAGGCGTGGGACACTCGCCCGCCGAGCCGCCGCCGCGTCGAACTCCGTAAGCCGCGGAGCTTCTCTCCCCGTCCGATCTAGCCCCGACGGTCCAGATTAGAACCCCCCCGAAGGGGTATGTTCTTTTTATAAAACCCGGTTCGGTCCGGTTTAGTCCGATTTAATTTTAAGTTAGGGTTTTTATTATAGTTCGGCCCGACTCGTTTAACCCTAGGGCCCGTGTTAGTTATATTCTGCGCATGATCGTTAGTTAGGCCCATTTAGCCGTTTTTTCTTTATTTTCGTTTTTCTGTTTTCACATAATAGTTTCAGATTTGAAAAATTCATATCTTTTATTCTACTTAATATTTGTAAGTGATTCTTTTTTTGTTGGTTTGCAAATTTCTTATAGTTTCTGTAGAAAATATAATTAGCTATGTTAAAATTATTTAAAATTGCTTTATTTTAGATTTAGTCAGAATAGTAAATCTTCCATAAAATGAGTTAGGGAAATTATTTTTCAATGATTCTTTTGTCCCAACTTTGTTTTGACATTACCTAACCGTAGGAATTAATTTGGGCATTTTAGGATTAATAAAAAAATAGTTTTAATCAGAATATTGTTATTCTTAATTAATTAACTAGCTAATGTTTTCCTATTATTTTAATTAGCAAATAAATTTATTAATTAACTAGCTACTGTTTTCCTATTATTTTAATTAACAATATTGGGAAAAATGTCCTTCTTCTCCACATGAATAGCAAGCGTTGGAGTAGAATCTGATTAGGCCTTCTCCATCAGGGTCTTCAACACATTCCTTCATCACAGGTTCTTTCATAACTTCTCGGAGGGCTTCTTTCATTCCTTCTTCCTGCTCCTGAATAGTTTGTTGCACCATGGGGTAAATGTGACACTGTGTCGGGTAGTGGGTGGTTCCTTCACACAAGAAACAAGTCACCTGACTAGTTGGGCATTCCTCAGCTGGGTGTTTCTCCTCACAATGAGGGCATCCATCCTTGTGTTCCTCCTGGGTGTGTCCTATTTCTCCGCAACCCTTGCAGGCACAAGGCTTATTTCTTGGTGTATCATGGTGCTTCCGGATGAGACGTGATCTCAACAGGGTCTTCTTGAATTCCTCCCAAGTTCTTGCTCCATTAAATCCTTGTATGGCTTGATGCATTTTCCACCAAGTTGCAGCACTTCCTTCAAAGTACTGAAGAGCGTAAGATACTTCATTCTTCCTTGAAACCAAATTGCTCCCGAAGTGATTTTCCATGTTCTGCATCCATAGCTCTGCCTCCGGCTGAGTCTTCGGTCCAGAGAATATCAGGCCAACTTCGTTCATCATCTATGGGGTCCAAAAGTTTTGGGATGAGATATGAGAGAGGTGGGGAGGGATATACACACAATACCAACAATAGTTTTTTGAAGAAACAAGTTTTACTTTGTGGCTGTCGGAAAAACATCAAACAAATGACAGCTCACAAATCGTCGCATCTAACGTAAGTGTGTAACAGGGGTTTGGTCTTCTAAAGGTCAAATAATTCTTCAGATTCTTCAAATTCTTCTAGTCTTCGGAGTCTTCAATTGTTGCAGCTTCAACTCTTCTAATGCATGGTCAAATCCTCTTTACTCTGAAGGGGTCATCTCCGATATCTAATCCTTCTTGGAGCGTCTTCAGTTGATCCTCCGGGTGATCAAAGGATAAGGGGTATATTCTAACTATTTGAGATAAGAGGGGATATTTGATAAAATCAGAAAAGATGAGAAGTAAGCGTCTTTTTGAAAATAAAGTTTTAGAAATTTCCTATCCTAGGGCTCTCCGGTTAGTGGCATAACCTTTTCCTCAATTTTTTTGTCCTTTACTCTTGGTAAGGTTATTCCGATTTCTAGGGTCACGTCCTACAGTCAACATGTGCTCTGATACCATTTCAGTAGCGACCCGACCTCAGACGGTCAAGCCTACGTGTTCTTGTGCCATCCTCGGATCAGTATCTTTGGCACACACAAGTACATCAATGTATATATCAAAGTGCAATCACATGTATAATTAACGTAAAACTGATATATACCTCATAAGTCACAATGAAACAAATAGTGGTGTGGAGTCCCATCAACGCCATCGGCAGGTTGAGTGTAGACCGTAACCTGCACTGTACTCTTACTCGTCGGAAGAAAGTATCGCAACATGATACGTTGCAGCCGTGTAGGTCAGTACATTGAATGTACCGGCAAGATCACAATAAGAGAAAACAGATGATAAACTATACTATATGCAGTATGGCTTTGTGGCTCTGTATCTGAGTTTTGTTTGCGTAAAAGCTGGTTTTATTTTCCCTACATCAAAGGAATAAATGAAGTCTGTATCATAGAGTTTTCTATCATGACATGGTTCCGCCAACCGATGTCTCATAGCCCAAATTCATCATAAGTTTCCCACAATTAAGTTATCAATCCGGTGTTGAGAGTTCTGAGATAGATCCAAGTCCAGATGCTCAAATTGTCCATAACCGGGGACACGGCTAATCGATTAGGTTTAAACCCTCTGCAGAGGTTTGTACACTTTACCCGCAAGATTCGATCCCTCTCTTTACGTACTCGCACTTCAGGGTGTTTGAGAACAAGATGACCGAAACATGGTCTTCCGAAGAGTTCCTCTGACCACTGTCCGGTACTCATCCCATCCTACCGTAGTTCTACATCTGCTAGCACCATCCCAGCCAGAGTCACAACTAAGGTCAACCAAGCCAGAGCCCATAATGACTTGCGGTTGCACAGGTAAGCTTCCGGGCATGAAGTATTCTTCCGTCTCTTTGAGTCTGGGAGAAGCTTTCCGCAAGATGTCATGGCGCTCCTCCATGCATCCCGGCCAACCACTGGTTTCTCCAGGGTGCCCGTCAACCATCCTTCACCCAGTAGTGTGTATTGAATTCTTGTCTCGAGTCTTGAAGTCTTGAGGCCTTGAAGATGCAGTCCTTGCAGATGCCATCATGGAGTTGTCGTCATTGACGTAGAGTCCTCCTTTTTCACACCACTCTCAAACACTCATACCAACCCCGTCTACTATAGCGTAGCATAAAAATAAATGACGTCCCGGGCTTGGTAACAGGGTGATGGGTTCCTACCTTATGCTTACTACTCAACTACAAGAATCAATAACACTACTGAAGGGTGGTTGCAAAGATGCCACTAGATGCAATAAAACATAGGTACGAAAGCATGGTCAAAGTGAACTTGCCTTGCTGACGATCTTCGAAAACTAGGGATTCGTGGTAGCAAGCTTCACTCGGAAATTCTACCGAGGCAAACAATAACCACAATAAGCATACAACAAATGATCACTTACATAACAGCATAGTAATATGAAACACACCAACAAACGAATCAAAACCCAAAGGAAAACTCAAGAAATCCAACTCAAAGTTTTCCTATTTCAAACAACAACTAGAAATAGTTTTACATAACAAAATTTTCTTAACATAACCTAAGCATGGTTTTTGTTAACTTAATGTAAAAGAATGCATTAAGCAACTAGGAGAAAAGAATTAACTTAAAAGCTAATATAAAACTCCTATTAGGCCTAATTCAATTTCTATTAAGAAAAATAAAATAAAAGTTTTATTTATTATAAATAAAAGTTCATCCTCTAAGGTGACAGAAATTAACCTAGAATAATCAATCACATGTGAAAAATAAATTTATTTGCTAATTAAAATAATAGGAAAATAGTAGCTAGTTAATTAATTAAGAATAACAAGATTCTGATTAAAACTATTTTATTAATCCTAAAATGCCCAAATTAATTCCTACGGTTAGGTAATATCAAAACAAAGTTGGGACAAAAAGAATCATTGAAAATAATTTTCCTAACTCATTGTATGGCAGATTTACTATTCTGACTAAATCTAAAATAAAGCAATTTTAAATAATTTTAACATAGCTAATTATATTTTCTACAGAAACTATAAGAAATTTGCAAACCAACAAATAAAGAATCACTTACAAATATTAAGTAGAATAAAAGATATGAATTTTTCAAATCTAAAACTATTCTGTGAAAACAGAAAAACGAAAATAAAGAAAAAACGGCTAAATGGGCCTAACTAACGCACTGCGCGTAATATAACTAACACGGGCCCTAGGGTTAAACGAGTCGGGCCGAACTAAAATAAAAACCCTAACTTAAAATTAAATCGGACTAAACCGGACCGAACCGGGTTTTATAAAAAGAACATACCCCTTCGGGGTTCTAATCTGACCGTCGGGCTAGATCGGACGGGGGAGAGAAGCTCCGGCGGCTTACCGGAGTTCGACGGCGGCGGCGGCTCGGGCGGCGAGTGTCCCGACGTCTCCGGTGGTCGGGGAGGTCGGCGGAGGGCTCCGGCGGGTGCGGATGGGCTCGGGGGTGCGTCTGGTGGAGTCCACGGAGCTCGGGGTGGGCTAGGGCGACGGCGGCGAGGTGAATGGCGGCGGTGGCGGCTCGGGTCTCCCCGAGCGTGAGGAAGGAGAGAGGTTCAGCGAGGGGCGAGGGGGATGGGGTGCGGGGGAGGGGTACTTATAGGGCGGGCGGCGACGGCTTGGGAAGCGAATCGGGAGGATCGGTGGATCCGGAGATCACGGATCTCCCATGAGCGGCGGCGCCTCTCGGCGCGAGGGGCGAGGGGAGAAGGAGGTGGGGCCCGCTGGCAGTGGGGAGAGGGAGCGCGGCGGTGCGGTCGGTCCGCCGAGGCTAGCCGATTCTGCTCGATCGCTCGGTCAGCGGTCGGTGGAGTGGCGCGGCCGGGCTGGCTCGGCCACTGGTGGGCCTTTGGCGGGTGGTGAGGGGCTGCCAGTCTTTGGCTGGGCGATCAGCACTGGCTGGTGCTCGGGCATTTTTTTCTTTTCCAATTTTTTTGAAAATAAAATAGAGTTATAAAATATAAAATATAAATATTTTATATAGGACATATATATATCAAAATGATGAGCGGAATATTCCCTATCATTTGAACATTTTTCCAGAGGCAAAATCCAAACTTTATAAAAATTCATTTTTTTCCAAATTCAAATGAAACTCAAATTTAAAAGGGGTTTTCAAGGCACTTTCAAATGACTTTCAATTTGATACTTTTTAAATTCCAACTCATATTTCATATAATTGAAGAAGTCATTTTATCTTCCCTCATGAAAATCATTGAGTTGCATAAAGCTTTGAATTTGAAAAATTCTCAAATGGAATTCAAATCTTTTCAAAACCCTTTTCATTCCAAATGGAAGAAGTCATGTCATCTTCACTCTAGGGTTTGGTGTTGGAATGAAATTGAATTCATTGAGATCCAAAAAGGCAAAGGGGAAAGTTTGGAAAAGTCATTTCATTCCCTCTCATTCAACTTTCAAAAGTTTCAATTTCCACTCAGTTTCACTCAATCAATCAAACAAACACTCAGACAACAAGCATAGTTATTTATCTAATATAACATTCCAAAATTTAGAATTTTGGGATGTTACAAACCTACCACACTTAAAATGAATCTCGTCCTCGAGATTCGAAGAGGCTAGCAAGAAAAGGTTAGGGGTTGGGGGTCTTCTAGTAAATATTTGGTCAGGAAGGTCAGGGGTGCTACCACACTTAAAAGCAAGGTTACGGTTCCAATAAACTCAGATACTTCCTCTGGAGTGCCGACAATGTATGTCTCTTCACATATCTTACAATAGCTCCTTCACTAAAGCTCTTCTGTCAGAAGCATAGAGTTTTCCCCAAAATCTTGGGTCGGTTCGTCAAAGTTGAAGTTCGTCCGAGACTGGATCTTCTTAGTTGATAGGTTCGTGTCCATTCTAGACAACTATCGAAATACTCATGGTGGTCTACAATTCATGGTTTCTCCTGCAGAAAACGGGTCTGGGTTGAACCTCACCGTATAACCTACGATTGGCAACGGTTGCTGTGAAGGGGTTCCATCGTCCTACCATTCTATGGTTTTATGGCTTATCGCGTCGACACTCTTCAAAGGTTTTGAGGCTCTCGATTTTCCATCAACATATGATAGTTCATGATAGAAGTCTTGGTATGGGGCCAATCCATCCCGTACTTGAATCATCACCACATACATAAACAGTGAATCACGTATTCTAACACTTGGGCATACTCACAAGCATTGCAGAATTTCTCTTGTTCTCGAACTGGTTTCGAGTAAATCCATGGTTTCTGCAAGCTGAACAAACATCTATCGTTACTCACCACTCTTAGGTTTTTGCATAACCTCCTACGAAACGTATGCTGACTGGATCACTGATTCTTCTAATTTATTCCTTTATCAAGGTTACATCTGTTCCTTTCCAAAATCCTGGGCCTGTGGGTTATGGCCCACTTCAACACTAGTGCAGCTTTAACTCATCCTTGGAGTAACTCTCTTGTTCCATATTACACCTCCTTTTAAATCCAGCAGTACTCTGTTTCTTCATACCATAATATCAAAAACAAAACTCCAACTTATTTTGTCCAGCTTCCTTCTATGGACCGTCATGAATAACACATTTCTTTCTTCATTGATCCTGTGGCTTTACGGAGTACTACGACATCAATGAAAATGCACTAGTTTATCCATAAATCTCATTATTTTCATATCAATCTTTTATTACATCCTTAACCATTTTTTGTGAATCCAAATTCCAAAAAGTTTATTACAAATGCCGCCACCCACATGGTTCGATATGGTCAGACATTACTTCCAACTTTATACATTTTTCCTCCTTGAGGATTCTTCAGTCCCACTGGAATTGTGCGACATGCGCCTTGAAATCTTCAATCTTCTGTTTCATCGTGGTGGCCTTGAGCTTCACCTCCATCATCTCTGCATGTACTTCGCTTAGGTATTCTGAGTATAACGGAGTCTTGCTTCAAGTATTTCTCCGATCTGGCGATGGCTTCCATGGCTGCTTCACTAACAGCATCGAAGAAAGTTGCTTGTGGCACACGTGAAATGAAAAGTACTGTCCCATCATCTTTGGGCAAACTCCTTTCAAATGGTGGAGGTGTACCTCCACATACCAAAGTTCCACTCCCTTTTGCATGAAGGGGTAGCCTTTGTAGACTGCATCTCCTTCAAGGTGAATTTGCTTCATCATGTCCTTTAGGATCTTCGGGTAATCCTAATCACTTGTCAGGGTCATGATTGTTTCCGGACCTTTAAGGAAAGACTCATAAAGGGTCGTCATCTGCAGTTGTGAAACAAAAATGGTGCTAAGAATAAGGTACATATCTCCTGGGGCCCACATTCATATCATCTAATAAAACTTCAAACTCAATTTCCAATATCCAGTTTATGCATCACAACTCACTTTCTTCCATGTTCATCCAGAATATTAATTTCCAAGATAAAATATGACAACTCCTTAAAGCCTTTCAGCATGTGACATTACAACTTTATTGAGTCATGAACTATTACAATCTCTGAGTAACCTATTACATAACTCAACTCCTCGAACTCATAAAAATAAAATTGCTTTCTACTACTCTTATTATCCATATCAAAATTCCAACTGCTCAACTCCAGCTTTCATCTTGTCGGGACATTTAGTAGCATAATGTCCTGCTTCCTTGCAGCGAAAACAAATGACTTCCAACATGTCTCGGGGTTTCTTTGTGATTATGTAGGCTCCTTGGATTCTTGGCTTCTTTTCTGGACATTTACTAGCGTAATGACCTAAATCCTTGCACCTGTAACAAGTGATGTGACTCAGGTCCTTCTCTTCAGAAATTAGGTTGTTCTGGGGATGCCTTCGCTTTCTCTTCCTAGATTTCTCTGTAATGATCAGAGCTTCTATTTCCCGAGGGTCAAACTTCACTTCTGCTGTCGGGAAATCTTTGAGATATTCTTCTCTTTCCTTGGTACAATATTGGGAAAAATGTCCTTCTTCTCCACATGAATAGCAAGCGTTGGAGTAGAATCTGATTAGGCCTTCTCCATCAGGGTCTTCAACACATTCCTTCATCACAGGTTCTTTCATAACTTCTCGGAGGGCTTCTTTCATTCCTTCTTCCTTCTCCTGAATAGTTTGTTGCACCATGGGGTAAATGTGACACTGTGTCGGGTAGTGGGTGGTTCCTTCACACAAGAAACAAGTCACCTGACTAGTTGGGCATTCCTCAGCTGGGTGTTTCTCCTCACAATGAGGGCATCCATCCCTGTGTTCCTCCTGGGTGTGTCCTATTTCTCCGCAACTCTTGCAGGCACAAGGCTTATTTCTTGGTGTATCATGGTGCTTCCGGATGAGACGTGATCTCAACAGGGTCTTCTTGAATTCCTCCCAAGTTCTTGCTCCATTAATCCTTGTATGGCTTGATGCATTTTCCACCAAGTTGCAGCACTTCCTTCAAAGTACTGAAGAGCGTAAGATACTTCATTCTTCCTTGAAACCAAATTGCTCCCAAGTGATTTTCCATATTCGCATCCATAGCTCGCCTCCGCTGAGTCTTGATCCGAGAATATCATGCCAACTTCGTTCATCATCTATGGGGTCCAAAAGTTTTGGGATGAGATATGAGAGAGGTGGGGAGGATATACACACAATACCAACAATAGTTTTTGAAGAAACAAGTTTTACTTTGTGGCTGTCGGAAAACATCAAACAAATGACAGCGCACAAATCGTCGTGATCTAACGTAAGTGTGTAACAGGGTTTGGTCTTCTAAAGGTCAAATAATTCTTGATTCTTCAAATTCTTCTAGTCTTGAGTCTTCAATTGTTGCAGCTTCAACTCTTCTAATGCATGGTCAAATCCTCTTTACTCTGAAGGGGTCATCTCCGATATCTAATCCTTCTTGGAGCGTCTTCAGTTGATCCTCCGGGTGATCAAAGGATAAGGGGTATATTCTAACTATTTGAGATAAGAGGGGATATTTGATAAAATCAGAAAAGATGAGAAGTAAGCGTCTTTTTGAAAATAAAGTTTTAGAAATTTCCTATCCTAGGGCTCTCCGGTTAGTGGCATAACCTTTTCCTCAATTCTTTTGTCCTTTACTCTTGGTAAGGTTATTCCGATTTCTAGGGTCACGTCCTACAGTCAACATGTGCTCTGATACCATTTCTGTAGCGACCCGACCTCAGACGGTCAAGCCTACGTGTTCTTTGTGCCATCCACGATCAAGTATCTTTGGCTTTACAGTACATCAATGTATATATCAAAGTGCAATCACATGTATAATTAACGTAAAACTGATATATACCTCATAAGTCATAGCGGAAATAAATAGTCGGGTGTGGAGTCCCATCAACGCCATCGGCAGGTTGAGTGTAGACCGTAACCCTGTACCGTACTGTTACTCGTCGGAAGAAAGTATGTGCAACATGATACGTTGCAGCCGTGTAGGTCAGTACATTGAATGTACCGGCAAGATCACAATAAGAGAAAACAGATGATAAACTATACTATATGCAGTATGGCTTTGTGGCTCTGTATCTGAGTTTTGTTTGCGTAAAAGCTGGTTTTATTTTCCCTACATCAAAGGAATAAATGAAGTCTGTACCATAGAGTTTTCTATCATGACATGGTTCCGCCAACCGATGTCTCATAGCCCAAATTCATCATAAGTTGCCCACAATTAAGTTATCAATCCGGTGTTGAGAGTTTGAGATAGATCCAAGTCCGGATGCTCAAATTGTCCGTAATCGGGACACGGCTAATCGATTAGGTTTAAACCCTCTGCAGAGGTTTGTACACTTTACCCGCAAGATTCGATCCCTCTCTTTACATTCTCGCACTTGAGGTGTTTGAGAACAAGATGACGAAACATGGTCTTAGAAGAGTTCCTCGACCACTTGTCGGTACTCATCCCATCCTACCGTAGTTCTACATCTGCTAGCACCGCCCCAGCCAGAGTCACAACTAAGGTCAACCAAGCGAGCCCATAATGACTTGCGGTTGCGGGTAAGCTTCCGGGCATGAAGTATTCTTCCGTCTCTTTGAGTCTGGGTGAAGCTTTCCGCAAGATGTCATGGCGCTTCTCCATGCATCCCGGCCAACCACTGGTTTCTCCAGGGTGCCCGTCAACCATCCTTCACCCAGTAGTGTGTATTGAATTCTTGTCTCGAGTCTTGAAGTCTTGAGGCCTTGAAGATGCAGTCCTTGCAGATGCCATCATGGAGTTTTCGTCATTGACGTAGAGTCCTCCTTTTTCACACCACTCTCGAACACTCATACCAACCCCGTCTACTATAGCGTAGCATAAAAATAAATGACGTCTCGGGCTTGGTAACAGGGTGATGGGTTCCTACCTTATGCTTACTACTCAACTACAAGAATCAATAACACTATTGAAGGGTGGTTGCAAAGATGCCACTAGATGCAATAAAACATAGGTACGAAAGCATGGTCAAAGTGAACTTGCCTTGCTGACGATCTTCGAAAACTAGGGATTCGTGGTAGCAAGCTTCGCACTCCGGAAATTCTACCGAGGCAAACAATAACCACAGTAAGCATACAACAAATGATCACTTACATAACAGCATAGTAATATGAAACACACCAACAAACGAATCAAAACCCAAAGGAAAACTCGAAGAAATCCAACTCAAAGTTTTTCCTATTTCAAACAACAACTAGAAATAGTTTTACATAACAAAATTTTCTTAACATAACCTAAGCATGGGTTTTTGTTAACTTAACAGAAAAGAATGCATTAAGCAACTAGGAGCAAAAGAATTAACTTAAAAGCTAATATAAAACTCCTATTTGGCCTAATTCAATTTCTATTAAGAAAAATAAAATAAAAGTTTTATTTATTATAAATAAAAGTTCATCCTCTAAGGTGACAGAAATTAACCTAGAATAATCAATCACATGTGAAAAATAAATTTATTTGCTAACTAAAATAATAGGAAAACAGTAGCTAGTTAATTAATTAAGAATAACAAGATTCTGATTAAAACTATTTTTTATTAATCCTAAAATACCCAAATTAATTCCTATGGTTAGGCAATGTCAAAAATAAAGTTGGGACAAAAGAATCATATAAAATAATTTTCCTAACTCATTTTATGGCAGATTTACTATTCTGACTAAATCTAAAATAAAGCAATTTTAATTAATTTTAACATAGCTAATAATATTTTCTACAGAAACTATAGAAAATTTGCAAACCAACAAAAAAGAATCACTCAAAATATATAGTAGAATAAAAGATATGAATTTTTCAAATCTGAAACTATTCTGTTAAAACAGAAAACGAAACTAAAGAAAAACGACTAAATGGGCCTAACTAGCGACTTTGCTGCGTAATATAACTAAATGGGCCCTAGGGTTAAACGAGTCGGGCGGTACTAAAATAAAACCTAACAAAAATAAACCGAACGAACCGGACCGATTTTAATTAAAGACATACCCTTCGGTTCTAATCCTAGCCGTTGAGCTAGATCGGACGGCGGGAGTGGTTCCATGGCTTACGGAGTTCGACGACGGCGGCGGCTCTGGGCGGCGAAAAGGCGTCGGGCGTCTCGGTCGTCGGGAGGTCGGCGGGTGCTCCGTGAGTGCGGACGGGCTCGGGGTGGTCAGTGGAGTCGACGAGGCTCGGGAGGCTAGCGACGGCGGCGAGGGAAATGGCGGCGGTGGTGAGCTCGGGCTCGGAAGCGTGAGAAGGAGGAGGGGTCCCGCGAGGGGCGAGGGGGGGTAAAAGGGGCTCGGTATTTATAGGGCGGGGGCGAAGCCTTGCGCGAGGGGGCGGATCGGGGGAGATCGGTGAGATCCCGGAGATCTCGGGATCTCCGGCGAGCGGCGGCGGCTGGCGTGGGCGAGGGGTTGAGGGAGGTGGTGGCCCGCCTGTCGGTGAGAGGGAGGGGGGTGCGGCGCGTCGGGCGACCGAGCCGAAGGAGATTCGGGCGAGGGAGGGGCGCGTCGGTTATTCACTGGCTCATTTGGCCTTGGCTGGGCCTGCGGTGGGCCACTGGTGTTGGTTGGGCAGTTGGCTGGCCGGCGCCTGAGGGTTTTTTTTTTCAAATCTTTTATTTTTTGAAAACAAAAACAGAGATATTATATAAACTATAAATATTTTATATAGGACATATATATACCAAAATGATCAGGGGAATATTCCCTATCATTTGAACATTTTTCCAGGGGAAAATCCAAAGTTTATAAAAAAATCATTTTTTTCCAAATTCAAATAAAACTCAAATTTGAATTCAAAACTTTTGGCATTGTTTCCTCTGATATTTTTGGAGTGTCATGTTTACTCCTCTCATACTTTTGCTCAAGTATTTATCAGGCTTAGTTTTTGAAATGATTCCCACTTGCCAAAGTTTGAATTCAAATTTCAAAACTCAAAATCTTCTGAAACTTCAAATGGCACTCAAATTCAAACAGAATGCATAGATGCTTAGCTATAATTGTAAAACATTCCAAATAGGAAATTTGGGATGTTACAAACCTACCCACCTTAAGATGAATCTCGCCCTCGAGATTCGGGTTGGCTAGCAAATAGGTGCGGATGGTCTCGAAGAAGGTCTTCTTCTCGCTCCCGTGTGGCTTCCTCTTGGAGTGATGACTCCACAAGACCTTGCAAAACTTGATGACCTTGCTGCGGGTGACTCGCTCGCAGATCTCGAGAATTCGGACGGGTTTCTCCTTATAAGTCGATCATTGTCGAGCTGTATGGCCTCTAGGGGCACCTTGTGTCTCTCAACGGAATATCGGCCATGTCGGCATGACACTTCTTGGTGAGAAACATGGAAGACATCATGAACTCCGGACAATCCTTCCGCAATTCCAACTTGTAAGCAACTTCTCCACGACGCTCGAGGATTTTGTAGGGCCAATGAATCGGGTGCTAACTTTCCTTTGACACCAAACCTCTTGATTCCACGAAGTGGAGACACACGAAGATATGCTCGGTCTCCGGCCCGTAAGTTACTTCCTTGCGTTATCGTCGGCATAACTCTTCCGTCTCGATTGTGCTATCTTGAGTCTGTCTCGAATCAGCTTGACTTTTCTTCGAATCCCGATAAGGTCGGAACCGAAAAGTGATCGATCTCCAACACTATCCCACAGCAATGGTGTTTCGCACCTCCTTCCGTGATAGAGCTTCGAAAGGGCCATGTTCAGATGGATTGATAACTGTTGTTGTATGAGAACTCGTGTATGGCAAATTATCATCCCAGCTAGACCCATAGTCTAGCACACAAGCTCTCAACATGTCCTCCGTAATCTGGTTGACTCTCTCTGCCTGCATCCATCTGTCTGCGGATGAAAAGTGTCTTGAATTCCAGCCTCGCACTCCAAAGTTTCATGCAATCGCTTCCAAAACTTTGAGGTAAACTGTGTTCCTCTATCGACACGATTTTCCTCGAACTCCATGCGGACATACGATCCTGGTCATGTATATCTTGGCCAACTTAGCACTGGTATAGGTAGTCTTCACGGAATGAAGTGAGCTACCTTGGTCAAACGATCAACCACTACCTGTGGAATCATAACTGAACGGGTCTGGGTAATCCAAAGGATAAAATCCATTCCAAGTTTCTCCCATTTCCAACTGAATCGGCAAAGGTTGAAGTAACCCTGCTGGCTTTCGATGTTCGCCTTTACTGTTGACAAACATCGCATATCGCTATGTACTCGGCAATATCCTCTTCATACCTGTCCACCGAAACTTTCCTTCAAATCCAGGTACATCTTGGTGTTACCGGGTGAATCGAGTCTGGTGAATCATGAGCCTCAAGAATTAGCTTCCTGAGTTCGGGATCATTGGGTACATAAATACGATCCTCGAACCATATAGCTCCGTGCTCATCCTTACGAAATCCTTTGGCTTTTCCTTCATTCATCTTTTGCTTTATCTCATCAATTTCCTTGTCCGACTTACGGCTTCACGAATCCTTTCGCCAAAGTGGACTGAACTTCCAGAGTTGCAACATATCCTCTCGAACTATCTCCATCGGAAATCTACGAGGTCATCGACTAACTCCTGGGTAATCCTCCTGCTGTAAGAGTATTCACATAACTCTTACGGCTCAAAGCATCTGCTACAACATTAGCCTTACCGGGTGGTAATGCAATCTCATGTCATAGTCCTTTATTAACTCTAGCCATCTCCTCTCGCCGAGGTTCAACTCTTCTGCGTGAAAATATACTTCAAGCTCTTGTGATCTGTGTAAACATCGCAACGGTTTCCGATGAGGAAATGTCTCTGTGTCTTGAGTGCATGCACTACGGCTGCTAACTCCAAATCATGTGTGTCATAATTCATCTCGTGAGGTCGTAGCTGTCTGGAGGCATAAGCTACAACTTTACCTTCCTGCATTAGTACTCCTCCGAGTCCTTGACGAGAAGCGTCACAATAAACCTGGTATTCCTTGTGTATGTCCGGCAAAATCAGCAATGGGGCTGTAACCAAACGTTTCTTCAATTCCTGAAAACTGGCCTCACAATCCTCGGTCCAAATGTACTTGGCTTCCTTCTTCAACAGCTCAGTCATGGGCTTGGCAATCTTCGAGAAGTTCTCAATGAACCTCCGATAATATCCTCGCGAGTCCGAGAAAATGCGGATCTCCTTGGTCGAGGTGGGCGAATCGCCAATCGGTGATCGATTCAACCTTGGCGGGATCAACTGCTATTCCTTCTCCTGAAATAACATGTCCGAGGAATCCGACTTGTTTCAGCCAAAATTCACATTTGCTGAACTTGGCATACAACTGATGTTCTCGAAGTTTCTCCAGAACTAGACGCAAATGTTCATTATGCTCTTCCTCGCTCTTGGAGAAAATCAGTATATCATCGATGAACACCACGACAAACTTGTCCAGATATTCCATAAATACCTTGTTCATCAAATTCATGAAGTATGCAGGAGCATTAGTCAATCCAAATGACATGAAGGTATACTCATATAAACCATACCTGATGGTGAATGCTGTTTTGGGTATATCCTTTTCATGAATCTTCAATTGATGATACCCTGATCGAAGATCGATCTTGGAGAATACCTTGGCTCCAACTAGCTGATCAAACAGATCATTTATCATCGGCATAGGGTACTTGTTCTTGATGGTCACTTCGTTCAACACACGATAATCCACAACCATCCTCAAGGTTCCATCCTTCTTCTCTACCAAAAGAACTGGGGCTCCCCAAGGTGATGAGCTTGGCCGAATGTATCCTTTCTCCAATAACTCATTAATTTGACCCTTGATCTCTTTCAATTCATTCGGTGGCATCCGATAGGGTCTCTTGGATATTGGGGCTGTGCCGGGCAATAACTCGATCAGAAATTCAATGTCTCTGTCCGGTGGCATTCCTGGTAATTCCTCCGGAAACACATCGGGAAAGTCTTGCACTACTGGCACTTCCTCCTGAACAACTCCCGTGAGGGAATGCACCTGATTCTTCATCTGGCTATGTCTGGATACATACTTGATCCTCTTCTGCTCCGGGGTGGTGAGCAGAATAGACTTGCGGGCACAGTCTATGTTTCCTTAGAACTTTGTCAACCAATCCATGCCTAGGATTACATCCATGGTCTGGGTTTCCAACACTATGAGGTCTGCGGGAAATTTATGGTTTCCAATGTTGAGGGTTGCATGACAGCCTAAACCTGCCATCATTTCTCCTCCTACGGAACTGGCGCGAAGGGGGCTTCTAAGGGTTTTAGTGGGCAACCCGTACTTTTCCACAACTACCCTTGATATGAATGAATGCGCTGCACCGTAATCAAAGAGTACCAATATCAACGTGAATTCAATAAAACTTACCAACCCACGGTTCGGCTGATCATAGACGCCCTCCACGCCAATGTGGTTCACCCGAGCACGAGGGAACGGGTTGGGCTTCGCTGAGCTTCCATTGCCGTTTCCATTCCTCCGATTGGCCTCCGGGCGGTCGGTGGCATAGTGCCCCGCCTTTCCGCACTTGAAGCGGTGATGTGGCTCAGATCCTTGGTGAGTCGGGCAGGACGATGCTGATTGCCATTACCGTTTCCATTGCCATGGCCATTGCCTAACTTGTTGTCCTGGTTGCGGTTGTTCCCATTTCCTCCATGGTTATGGCCTCCATGGTTATGATGGGTGTGCCCTCCTGAAGAATTCACTGTTTACGTATGTGGTGATGATTCAAGTACGGGATGGATTGGCCCCCATACCGAAGACGTCTATCATGAACTATCATATGTTGATGGAAAATCAGAGAGCCTCAAAAACCTTTGAAGAGTGTCGACGCGATAAGCCATAAAACCGTAGAATGGTAGGACGATGGAACCCCTTTACAGGCAACCGTTGCCAATCGTAGGTTATACGGTGAGGTTCAACCCAGACCCGTTTTCTGCAGGAGAAACCATGAATTGTAGACCACCATGAGTATTTCGATAGTTGTCTAGAATGGACACGAACCTATCAACTAAGAAGATCCAGTCTCGGATTTAACTTCAACTTTGACGAACCGACCCAAGATTTTGGGAAAACTCTATGCTTGACGATGAAGAGCTTTAGTGAAGGAGCTATTGTAAGATATGTGAAGAGACATACATTGTCGGCACTCCGGAGGAAGTATCTGAGTTTATTGGAACCGTAACCTTGCTTTTAAGTGTGGTAGCACCCGACCTTCCCGACCAAATATTTACTAGAAGACCCCAACCCCTAACCTTTTCTTGTTAGTTTCTTCAATCTCGAGGACGAGATTCATTTTAAGTGTAGGTTTGTAACATCCCAAAATTCTAAATTTTGGAATGTTATATTAGATAAATAACTATGCTTGTTGTCTGACTGTTTGTTTGATTGATTGAGTGAAACTGAGTGGCATTTGAAACTTTTGAAAGTTGAATGAGAGGGAATGAAATGACTTTTCCAAACTTTCCCCTTTGCCTTTTTGGATCTCAATGAATTCAATTTCATTCCAACACCAAACCCTAGAGTGAAGATGACATGACTTCTTCCATTTGGAATGAAAAGGGTTTTGGAAAGATTTGAATTCCATTTGAGAATTTTTCAAATTCAAAGCTTTATGCAACTCAATGATTTTCATGAGGAAGATAAAATGACTTCTTCAATTATATGAAATATGAGTTGAAGTTAAAAGTATCAAATTGAAAGTCATTTGAAAGTGCCTTGAAAACCCTTTTAAATTTGAGTTTCATTTGAATTTGGAAAAATGAATTTTATAAAGTTTGGATTTTGCCTCGAAAATGTTCAAATGATAGGAATATTCCCTGATCATTTTGATATATATATATGTCCTATATAAAATATTTATATTTTATATTTTATAACTCTGTTTTATTTTCAAAAAAATTGGAAAAAAAAAATGCCCAGCACTACCAGCCGACCGCCCACCAAAGACTGGCAGCCCTCACCTGCTGCCGGCCAGGCCCACCAGCGGCCGAGCCAGCCCAGCCACACTCCACCGACCGCCCGACTGAGCGATCGAGCCGAATCGGCTAGCCCTCGGCCGACCGACCGCCGCCAAGGCCCTCTCCCCACCGCCAGCGGGCCCCACCTCCTTCTCCCCTCGCCCCCTCGCAAGACGAGCGCCGCCGCTCACGGAGATCCCGTGATCTCCGGATCCACCCGATCCCTCCCGATTCGCTTCACAGACGCCGCCCGCCCTATAAGTACCCCTCCCCGCACCCCATTCCCCCTCGCCCCCTCGCCGGAACCCTCTCTCCCTCCTCACGCGCTCGCCGGAGACCCGAGCCGCCACCGCCGCCATTCACCTCGCCGCCGTCGCCCTAGCCCACCCCGAGCTCCGTGGACTCCACCAGACGCACCCCCGAGCCCATCCGCACCCGCCGGAGCCCTCCGCCGACCTCCCCGACCACCGGAGACGTCGGGACACTCGCCGCCCGAGCGCCGCCGCCGTCGAACTCCGTAAGCCGCCGAGCTTTCTCCCCCGTCCGATCTAGCCCCGACGGTCCAGATTAGAACCCCCAAGGGGTATGTTCTTTTTATAAAACCCGGTTCGGTCCGGTTTAGTCCGATTTAATTTTAAGTTAGGGTTTTTATTTTAGTTCGCCCGACTCGCTTAACCCTAGGGCCCGTGTTAGTTATATTACGCTAGAATCGTTAGTTAGCCCATTTAGCCGCTTTTTCTTTATTTTCGTTTTTGTTTTTCACGAATAGTTTCAGATTTGAAAAATTCATATCTTTTATTCTACTTAATATTTTTAAGTGATTTTTGTTGGTTTGCAAATTTCTTATAGTTTCTGTAGAAAATATAATTAGCTATGTTAAAATTATTTAAAATTGCTTTATTTTAGATTTAGTCGTAATAGTAAATCGACATAAAATGAGTTAGGAAAATTATTTTCAATGATTCTTTTGTCCCAACTTTTTTTGACATTACCTAACCGTAGGAATTAATTTGGGTATTTTAGGATTAATAAAAAATAGTTTTAGTCAGAATCTTGTTATTCTTAATTAATTAACTAGCTACTGTTTTCCTATTATTTTAATTAGCTTAATAAATTTATTTTTCACATGTGATTGATTATTCTAGGTTAATTTCTGTCACCTTAGAGGATGAACTTTTATTTATAATAAATAAAACTTTTATTTTATTTTTCTTAATAGAAATTGAATTAGGCCTAATAGGAGTTTTATATTAGCTTTTAAGTTAATTCTTTTGCTCCTAGTTGCTTAATGCATTCTTTTCTCGTTAAGTTAACAAAAACCATGCTTAGGTTATGTTAAGAAAATTTTGTTATGTAAAACTATTTCTAGTTGTTGTTTGAAATAGGAAAAACTTTGAGTTGGATTTCTTCGAGTTTTCCTTTGGGTTTTGATTCGTTTGTTGGTGTGTTTCATATTACTATGTTGTTATGTAAGTGATCATTTGTTGTATGCTTACTGTGGTTATTGTTTGCCTCGGTAGAATTTCCGAGTCTGAAGCTTGCTACCACGAATCCCTAGTTTTCAAGATCGTCGCAAGGCAAGTTCACTTTGACCATGCTTTGCACCTATGTTTTATTGCATCTAGTGGCATCTTTGCAACCACCCTTCAAGAGTGTTATTGATTCTTGTAGTTGAGTAGTAAGCATAAGGTAGGAACCCATCACCCTGTTACCAAGCCCGGACGCTATTTATTTTATGCTACGCTATAGTAGACGGGTTGGTATGAGTGTTCGAGAGTGGTGTGAAAAGGAGGACTCTACGCCAATGACGATAACTCCATGATGGCATCTGCAAGGACTGATCTTCAAGGCCTCAAGACTTCAAGACTCGAGACAAGAATTCAATACACACTCATTGGGTGAAGGATGGTTGTGGGCACCTGGAGAAACCAGTGGTTGGCGGGATGCATGGAGAAGCGCCATGACATCTTGCGGAAAGCTTCACCCAGACTCAAAGAGATGGAAGAATACTTCATGCCCGGAAGCTTACCTGTGCAACCGCAAGTCATTATGGGCTCGCTTGGTTGACCTTAGTTGTGACTCTGGCTGGGACGGTGCTAGCAGATGTAGAACTACGGTAGGATGGGATGAGTACCGACGGTGGTCGAGGAACTCTTGGAAGACCATGTTTGGTCATCTTGTTCTCAAACACCTCAAGTGCGAGAACGAAAGAGAGAGGGATCGAATCTTGCGGGTAAAGTGTACAAACCTCTGCGCAGAGGGTTTAAACCTAATCGATTAGCCGTGTCCCCGGTTACGGACAATTTGAGCATCTGGACTTGGATCTATCTCGGAACTCTCAACACCGGATTGATAACTTAATTGTGGGCAACTTATGATGAATTTGGGCTATGAGACATCGGTTGGCGGAACCATGTCATGATAGAAAACTCTATGGTACAAACTTCATTTATTCCTTTGATGTAGGGAAAATAAAACCAGCTTTTACGCAAACAAAACTCAGATACAGAGCCACAAAGCCATACTGCATATAGTATAGTTTATCATCTGTTTTCTCTTATTGTGATCTTGCCGGTACATTCAATGTACTGACCTACACGGCTGCAACGTATCATGTTGCAGATACTTTCTTCCGACGAGTAAGAGTACGGTACAGGGTTACGGTCTACACCCGACTATTGGTTTCCGCTGTGACTTATGAGGTATATATCAGTTTTACGTTAATTATACATGTGATTGCACTTTGATATATACATTGATGTACTGTGTGTGCCAGCATACTGATCCAGAGATGGCACAGCAACACAGAGGCTTGACCGTCTTCATGACCTGCAGAGAAGAGCATTGATTGTACTAAATTGAATAGTTATTTGTACCCAAGAATCCAAAGAGCCTACATAATCACAAAGAAACCCCGAGACATGTCGGAAGTCATTTGTTTTCGCTGCAAGGAAGCAGGACATTATGCTACTAAATGTCCCGACAAGATGAAAGCTGGAGTTGAGCAGTTGGAATTTTGATATGGATAATAAGAGTAGTAGAAAGCAATTTTATTTTTATGAGTTCGAGGAGTTGAGTTATGTAATAGGTTACTCAGAGATTGTAATAGTTCATGACTCAATAAAGTTGTAATGTCACATGCTGAAAGGATTTAAGGAGTTGTCATATTTTATCTTGGAAATTAATATTCTGGATGAACATGGAAGAAAGTGAGTTGTGATGCATAAACTGGATATTGGAAATTGAGTTTGAAGTTTTATTAGATGATATGAATGTGGGCCCCAGGAGATATGTACCTTATTCTGAGCACCATTTTTGTTTCACAACTGCAGATGACGACCCTTTATGAGTCTTTCCTTAAAGGTCCGGAAACAATCATGACCCTGACAAGTGATCAGGATTACCCGAAGATCCTAAAGGACATGATGAAGCATATTCACCTTGAAGGAGATGCAGTCTACAAAGGCTACCCCTTCATGCAAAAGGGAGTGGAACTTTGGTATGTGGAGGTACACCTCCACCATTTGAAAGGAGTTTGCCCAAAGATGATGGGACAGTACTTTTTCATTTCACGTGTGCCACAAGCAACTTTCTTCGATGCTGTTCGTGAAGCAGCCATGGAAGCCATACGCCAGATCGGAGAAATACTTGAAGCAAGACTCCGTTATACTCAGGAATACCTAAGCGAAGTACATGCAGAGATGATGGAGGTGAAGCTCAAGGCCACCACGATGAAACAGAAGATTGAAGATTTCAAGGCGCATGTCGCACAATTCCAGTGGGACTGAAGAATCCTCAAGGAGGAAAAATGTATAAAGTTGGAAGTAATGTCTGACCATACCGAACCATGTGGGTGGCGGCATTTGTAATAAACTTTTTGGAATTTGGATTCACAAAAAATGGTTAAGGATGTAATAAAAGATTGATATGAAAATAATGAGATTTATGGATAAACTAGTGCATTTTCATTGATGTCGTAGTACTCCGTAAAGCCACAGGATCAATGAAGAAAGAAATGTGTTATTCATGACGGTCCATAGAAGGAAGCTGGACAAAATAAGTTGGAGTTTTGTTTTTGATATGATGGTATGAAGAAACAGAGTACTACTGGATTTAAAAGGAGGTGTAATATGGAACAAGAGAGTTACTCCAAGGATGAGTTAAAGCTGCAAAAGTGTTGAAGTGGGCCATAACCCACAGGCCCAGGATTTTGGAAAGGAACAGATGTAACCTTGATAAAGGAATAAATTGGAAGAATCAGTGATCCAATCAGCATACGTTTCGTAGGAGGTTACGCAAAAACCTGAGAGTGGTGAAGTAACGATAGATGTTTGTTCAGCTTGCAGAAACCATGGATTTACTCGAAACCAGTTCGAGAACAAGAGAAATTCTGCAATGCTTGTGAGTATGCCCAAGTGTTAGAATACGTGATTCACTGCTTACGTATGTGGTGATGATTCAAGCACGGGATGGATTGGCCCCATACCAAGACTTCTATCATGAACTATCATATGTTGATGGAAAATCGAGAGCCTCAAAACCTTTGAAGAGTGTCGACGCGATAAGCCATAAAACCATAGAATGGTAGGACGATGGAACCCCTTTACAGCAACCGCTGCCAATCGAGGTTATACGGTGAGGTTCAACCTGCCCGCTTTCTGCAGGAGAAACCATGAATTGTAGACCACCATGAGTATTTCGATAGTTGTCTAGAATGGACACGAACCTATCAACTAAGAAGATCCAGTCTGGATTTAACTTCAACTTTGACGAACCGACCCAAGATTTTGGGGAAAACTCTATGCTTCTGACAGAAGAGCTTTAGTGAAGGAGCTATTGTAAGATATGTGAAGAGACATACATTGTCGGCACTCCAGAGGAAGTATCTGAGTTTATTGGAACCGTAACCTTGCTTTTAAGTGTGGTAGCACCCCTGACCTTCCTGACCAAATATTTACTAGAAGACCCCCAACCCCTAACCTTTTCTTGCTAGCATCTTCGAATCTCGAGGACGAGATTCATTTTAAGTGTGGTAGGTTTGTAACATCCCAAAATTCTAAATTTTGGAATGTTATATTAGATAAATAACTATGCTTGTTGTCTGACTGTTTGTTTGATTGATTGAGTGAAACTGAGTGGCATTTGAAACTTTTGAAAGTTGAATGAGAGGGAATGAAATGACTTTTCCAAACTTTCCCCTTTGCCTTTTTGGATCTCAATGAATTCAATTTCATTCCAACACCAAACCCTAGAGTGAAGATGACATGACTTCTTCCATTTGGAATGAAAAGGGTTTTGAAAAGATTTGAATTCCATTTGAGAATTTTTCAAATTCAAAGCTTTATGCAACTCAATGATTTTCATGAGGGAAGATAAAATGACTTCTTCAATTATATGAAATATGAGTTGGAAGTTAAAAAGTATCAAATTGAAAGTCATTTGAAAGTGCCTTGAAAACCCCTTTTAAATTTGAGTTTCATTTGAATTTGGAAAAAAATGAATTTTTATAAAGTTTGGATTTTGCCTCTGGAAAAATGTTCAAATGATAGGGAATATTCCCCTGATCATTTTGATATATATATGTCCTATATAAAATATTTATATTTTATATTTTATAACTCTGTTTTATTTTCAAAAAAATTGGAAAAGAAAAAATGCCCAGCACCAGCCAGCCGACTGCCCAGCCAAGACTGGCAGCCCCCCTCACCAGCGCCGGCCAAGGGCCCACCAGCGGCCGAGCCAGCCCACCCGCGCCACCACCGACCGCCCGACCGAGCGATCGAGCCGATCGGCTAGCCTCGGCCGACCGACCGCACCAAGCCCCTCTCCCCACCGCCAGCGGGCCCCACCTCCTTCTCCCCTCCTCAAGACGAGAGCGCCGCCACTCACGGAGATCCGTGATCTCCGGATCCACCCGATCCTCCCGATTCGCTTCCCGCGCACGCCGCCCGCCCTATAAGTACCCTCCCCCCATTCCCCCTCGCCCCTCGCTGAACCTCTCTCCTCCTCGCGCTCTGGAGACCCGAGCCGCCGCCGCCATTCACCTCGCCACCGTCGCCCTAGCCCACCCCGAGCTCCGTGGACTCCACCAGACGCACCCCCGAGCCCATCCGCACCCGCCGGAGCCCTCCGCCGACCTCCCCGACCACCGGAGACGTCGGGACACTCGCCGCCCGAGCCGCCGCCGCCGTCGAACTCCGGTAAGCCGCCGGAGCTTCTCTCCCCCGTCCGATCTAGCCCCGACGGTCCAGATTAGAACCCCCCCGAAGGGGTATGTTCTTTTTATAAAACCCGGTTCGGTCCGGTTTAGTCCGATTTAATTTTAAGTTAGGGTTTTTATTTTAGTTCGGCCCGACTCGTTTAACCCTAGGGCCCGTGTTAGTTATATTACGCGCAGTGCGTTAGTTAGGCCCATTTAGCCGTTTTTTCTTTATTTTCGTTTTTCTGTTTTCACAGAATAGTTTCAGATTTGAAAAATTCATATCTTTTATTCTACTTAATATTTTTAAGTGATTCTTTTTTTGTTGGTTTGCAAATTTCTTATAGTTTCTGAAGAAAATATAATTAGCTATGTTAAAATTATTTAAAATTGCTTTATTTTAGATTTAGTCAGAATAGTAAATCTGACATAAAATGAGTTAGGAAAATTATTTTTCAATGATTCTTTTTGTCCCAATTTTTTTGACATTACCTAACCGTAGGAATTAATTTGGGTATTTTAGGATTAATAAAAAATAGTTTTAGTCAGAATCTTGTTATTCTTAATTAATTAACTAGCTACTGTTTTCCTATTATTTTAATTAGCTTAATAAATTTATTTTTCACATGTGATTGATTATTCTAGGTTAATTTCTGTCACCTTAGAGGATGAACTTTTATTTATAATAAATAAAACTTTTATTTTATTTTTCTTAATAGAAATTGAATTAGGCCTAATAGGAGTTTTATATTAGCTTTTAAGTTAATTCTTTTGCTCCTAGTTGCTTAATGCATTCTTTTCTCGTTAAGTTAACAAAAACCATGCTTAGGTTATGTTAAGAAAATTTTGTTATGTAAAACTATTTCTAGTTGTTGTTTGAAATAGGAAAACTTTGAGTTGGATTTCTTGAGTTTTCCTTTGGGTTTTGATTCGTTTGTTGGTGTGTTTCATATTACTATGTTGTTATGTAAGTGATCATTTGTTGTATGCTTACTGTGGTTATTGTTTGCCTCGGTAGAATTTCCGGAGTGCGAAGCTTGCTACCACGAATCCCTAGTTTTCGAAGATCGTCAGCAAGGCAAGTTCACTTTGACCATGCTTTCGCACCTATGTTTTATTGCATCTAGTGGCATCTTTGCAACCACCCTTGAAGAGTGTTATTGATTCTTGTAGTTGAGTAGTAAGCATAAGGTAGGAACCCATCACCCTGTTACCAAGCCCGGACGTCATTTATTTTATGCTACGCTATAGTAGACGGGTTGGTATGAGTGTTCGAGAGTGGTGTGAAAAGGAGGACTCTACGCCAATGACGATAACTCCATGATGGCATCTGCAAGGATCTGATCTTCAAGGCCTCAAGACTTCAAGACTCGAGACAAGAATTCAATACACACTCATTGGGTGAAGGATGGTTGACGGGCACCTGGAGAAACCAGTGGTTGGCGGGATGCATGGAGAAGCGCCATGACATCTTGCGGAAAGCTTCACCTGCACTCAAAGAGATGGAAGAATACTTCATGCCGGAAGCTTACTGTGCAACCGCAAGTCATTATGGGCTCGCTTGGTTGACCTTAGTTGTGACTCTGGCTGGGACGGTGCTAGCAGATGTAGAACTACGGTAGGATGGGATGAGTACCGGACAGTGGTCAGAGGAACTCTTCGGAAGACCATGTTTGGTCATCTTGTTCTCAAACACCCTGAAGTGCGAGAACGTAAAGAGAGAGGGATCGAATCTTGCGGGTAAAGTGTACAAACCTCTGCAGAGGGTTTAAACCTAATCGATTAGCCGTGTCCCCGGTTACGGACAATTTGAGCATCTGGACTTGGATCTATCTCGGAACTCTCAACACCGGATTGATAACTTAATTGTGGGCAACTTATGATGAATTTGGGCTATGAGACATCGGTTGGCGGAACCATGTCATGATAGAAAACTCTATGGTACAAACTTCATTTATTCCTTTGATGTAGGGAAAATAAAACCAGCTTTTACGCAAACAAAACTCAGATACAAAGCCACAAAGCCATACTGCATATAGTATAGTTTATCATCTGTTTTCTCTTATTGTGATCTTGCGGTACATTCAATGTAATGACCTACACGGCTGCAACGTATCATGTTGCGATACTTTCTTCCGACGAGTAAGAGTGCGGTACAGGTTACGGTCTACACTCAACCTGCCGATGGCGTTGATGGGACTCCACACCGACTATTTGTTTCAGCTGTGACTTATGAGGTATATATCAGTTTTACGTTAATTATACATGTGATTGCACTTTGATATATACATTGATGTGTGTGTGCCAAAGATACTGATCCGAGATGGCACAAGAACACGTAGGCTTGACCGCCTTCATGACCTCGCAGAGAAGAGCATTGATTGTACTAAATTGAATAGTTATTTGTACCCAAGAATCCAAGGAGCCTACATAATCACAAAGAAACCCCGAGACATGTCGGAAGTCATTTGTTTTCGCTGCAAGGAAGCAGGACATTATGCTACTAAATGTCCCGACAAGATGAAAGCTGGAGTTGAGCAGTTGGAATTTTGATATGGATAATAAGAGTAGTAGAAAGCAATTTTATTTTTATGAGTTCGAGGAGTTGAGTTATGTAATAGGTTACTCAGAGATTGTAATAGTTCATGACTCAATAAAGTTGTAATGTCACATGCTGAAAGGATTTAAGGAGTTGTCATATTTTATCTTGGAAATTAATATTCTGGATGAACATGGAAGAAAGTGAGTTGTGATGCATAAACTGGATATTGGAAATTGAGTTTGAAGTTTTATTAGATGATATGAATGTGGGCCCCAGGAGATATGTACCTTATTACGAGCACCATTTTTGTTTCACAACCGCAGATGACGACCCTTTATGAGTCTTTCCTTAAAGGTCCGAAACAATCATGACCCCGACAAGTGATCAGGATTACCCGAAGATCCTAAAGGACATGATGAAGCATATTCACCTTGAAGGAGATGCAGTCTACAAAGGCTACCCCTTCATGCAAAAGGGAGTGGAACTTTGGTATGTGGAGGTACACCTCCACCATTTGAAAGGAGTTTGCCCAAAGATGATGGGACAGATTTTTCATTTCACGTGTGCCACAAGCAACTTTCTTCGATGCTGTTCGTGAAGCAGCCATGGAAGCCATACGCCAGATCGGAGAAATACTTGAAGCAAGACTCCGTTATACTCAGGAATACCTAAGCGAAGTACATGCAGAGATGATGGAGGTGAAGCTCAAGGCCACCACGATGAAACAGAAGATTGAAGATTTCAAGGCGCATGTCGCACAATTCCAGTGGGACTGAAGAATCCTCAAGGAGGAAAAATGTATAAAGTTGGAAGTAATGTCTGACCATACCGAACCATGTGGGTGGCGGCATTTGTAATAAACTTTTTGGAATTTGGATTCACAAAAAATGGTTAAGGATGTAATAAAAGATTGATATGAAAATAATGAGATTTATGGATAAACTAGTGCATTTTCATTGATGTCGTAGTACTCCGTAAAGCCACAGGATCAATGAAGAAAGAAATGTGTTATTCATGACGGTCCATAGAAGGAAGCTGGACAAAATAAGTTGGAGTTTTGTTTTTGATATGATGGTATGAAGAAACAGAGTACTCTTTGGATTTAAAAGGAGGTGTAATATGGAACAAGAGAGTTACTCCAAGGATGAGTTAAAGCTGCAAAAGTGTTGAAGTGGGCCATAACCCATGTGCCCGAGGATTTTGGAAAGGAACAGATGTAACCTTGATAAAGGAATAAATTGGAAGAATCAGTGATCCAATCAGCATACGCTTCGTAGGAGGTTACGCAAAAACACGAGAGTGGTGAAGTAACGATAGATGTTTGTTCAGCTTGCGAAACTATGGATTTACTCGAAACCAGTTCGAGAACAAGAGAAATTCTGCAATGCTTGTGAGTATGCCCAAGTGTTAGAATACGTGATTCACTGTTTTACGTATGTGGTGATGATTCAAGCAGGATGGATTGGCCCCATACCAAGACTTCTATCATGAACTATCATATGTTGATGGAAAATCGAGAGCCTCAAAAACCTTTGAAGAGTGTCGACGCGATAAGCCATAAAACCATAGAATGGTAGGACGATGGAACCCCTTTACAGGCAACCGTTGCCAATCGTAGGTTATACGGTGAGGTTCAACCCAGACCCGTTTTCTGCAGGAGAAACCATGAATTGTAGACCACCATGAGTATTTCGATAGTTGTCTAGAATGGACACGAACCTATCAACTAAGAAGATCCAGTCTCGGACGAACTTCAACTTTGACGAACCGACCCAAGATTTTGGGGAAAACTCTATGCTTCTGACAGAAGAGCTTTAGTGAAGGAGCTATTGTAAGATATGTGAAGAGACATACATTGTCGGCACTCCAGAGGAAGTATCTGAGTTTATTGGAACCGTAACCTTGCTTTTAAGTGTGGTAGCACCCCTGACCTTCCTGACCAAATATTTACTAGAAGACCCCCAACCCCTAACCTTTTCTTGTTAGTTTCTTCAATCTCGAGGACTAGATTCATTTTAAGTGTAGGTTTGTAACATCCCAAAATTCTAAATTTTGGAATGTTATATTAGATAAATAACTATGCTTGTTGTCTGAGTGTTTGTTTGATTGATTGAGTGAAACTGAGTGGAATTTGAAACTTTTGAAATTTGAATGAGAGGGAATGAAATGACTTTTCCAAACTTTCCCCTTTGCCTTTTTGGATCTCAATGAATTCAATTTCATTCCAACACCAAACCCTAGAGTGAAGATGACATGACTTCTTCCATTTGGAATGAAAAGGGTTTTGAAAAGATTTGAATTCCATTTGAGAATTTTTCAAATTCAAAGCTTTATGCAACTCAATGATTTTCATGAGGGAAGATAAAATGACTTCTTCAATTATATGAAATATGAGTTGGAAGTTAAAAAGTATCAAATTGAAAGTCATTTGAAAGTGCCTTGAAAACCCCTTTTAAATTTGAGTTTCATTTGAATTTGGAAAAAATGAATTTTATAAAGTTTGGATTTTGCCTCGAAAATGTTCAAATGATAGGAATATTCCCTAATCATTTTGATATATATATATGTCCTATATAAAATATTTATATTTTATATTTTATAACTCTGTTTTTATTTTCAAAAAATTGGAAAAAGAAAAAATGCCCAGCACCAGCCAGCCGACCGCCCACCAAAGACTGAAGCCCCCTCACCCAGCTGCCAAAGGCCCACCAAGCTTGCCTCGGTAGAATTTCCGAGTCTGAAGCTTGCTACCACTAATCCCTAGTTTTCAAGATCGTCAAGAAGGCAAGTTCACTTTGACCATGCTTTCGCATCTATGTTTTATTGCATCTAGTGGCATCTTTGCAACCACCCTTGAGAGTGTTATTGATTCTTTTAGTTGAGTAGTAAGCATAAGGTAGGAACCCATCACCTGTTACCAAGCCGGGATGTCATTTATTTTATGCTACGCTATAGTAGACGGGTTGGTATGAGTGTTCGAGAGTGGTGTGAAAAAGGAGGACTCTACGCCAATGACGATAACTCCATGATGGCATCTGCAAGGACTGCATCTTCAAGGCCTCAAGACTTCAAGACTCGAGACAAGAATTCAATACACACTCTTTGGGTGAAGGATGGTTGACGGCACCCTGGAGAAACCAAAGTGGTTGGCGGGATACATGGAGAAGCGCCATGACATCTTGCGGAAAGCTTCACCTGCACTCAAAGAGACGGAAGAATACTTCATGCCCTAAGCTTACCTGCAACCGCAAGTCATTATGGGCTCGCTTGGTTGACCTTAGTTGTGACTCTGGCTGGGACGGTGCTAGCAGATGTAGAACTACGGTAGGATGGGATGAGTACCGGACAGTGGTCAGAGGAACTCTTCGGAAGACCATGTTTCGGTCATCTTGTTCTCAAACACCCTGAAGTGCGAGAACGTAAAGAGAGGGATCGAATCTTGCGGGTAAAGTGTACAAACCTCTGCAGAGGGTTTAAACCTAATCGATTAGCCGTGTCCCCGGTTACGGACAATTTGAGCATCTGGACTTGGATCTATCTCAGAACTCTCAACACCGGATTGATAACTTAATTGTGGGCAACTTATGATGAATTTGGGCTATGAGACATCGGTTGGCTGAACCATGTCATGATAGAAAACTCTATGGTACAGACTTCATTTATTCCTTTGATGTAGGGAAAATAAAACCAGCTTTTACGCAAACAAAACTCAGATACAGAGCCACAAAGCCATACTGCATATAGTATAGTTTATCATCTGTTTTCTCTTATTGTGATCTTGCGGTACATTCAATGTACTGACCTACACGGCTGCAACGTATCATGTTGCGTATACTTTCTTCCGACGAGTAAGATGCAGTGCAGGGTTACGGTCTACACTCAACCTGCCGATGGCGTTGATGGGACTCCACACCGACTATTTGTTTCGCTGTGACTTATGAGGTATATATCAGTTTTACGTTAATTATACATGTGATTGCACTTTGATATATACATTGATGTACTGTGTGTGCCAGCATACTGATCCAGGGATGGCACAGCAACACAGAGGCTTGACCGTCTGAGGTCGGGTCGCTACAAAGGTATAAGGAGTTTCCTTGGTCACGCCAGATTTTATAGGAGGTTCATTAAGGACTTCTCAAAAATTTCTCGGCCTCTGACTAATTTATTACAAAAAGATGTACCATTTGGCTTTGATGATGATTGTGTAGAAGCATTTGAAATACTTAATAAAGCATTAGTCTCTGCACCTGTTGTTCAGCCACCTGATTGGAATTTACCCTTTAAAATTATGTGTGATGCTAGTGATTATGCTGTAGGTGTTGTTCTAGGGCAAAGAGTTGATAAGAAATTAAATGTTATCCATTTTGCTAGTAAGACTCTAGACAATGCTCAAATAAATTATGCTACTACCGAAAAGGAACTTTTAGCAGTTGTATTTGCTTGTGATAAATTCAGACCCTATATTGTTGATTCTAAAGTAACTATTCACACTGATCATGCTGCTATTAAATATCTTATGGAAAATAAAGATGCTAAACCTAGACTTATTAGATGGGTTCTCTTGCTGCAAGAATTTGATTTGCATATTGTTGATAGAAAAGGACACTAGTGCAAAACTGGCCTTTAGTGCCGGTTCGTGACGGCCTTTAGTGCCGGTTCGCCAACCGGCACTAAAGAGTGGGGACTAAAGGTCCCCCCCCTTTAGTACCGGTTCTTCACGAACCGGCGCTAAAGTGCAAACACGCGTGCACGAGCCAGGCCCGTGTCGCCAGAGTCTTTAGTACGGTTGGTAACACCAACCGTACTAAATGTTTGGGTGTTTTTTTATTTTTGCTTTAATTTTGTGTTTTCAATTTGGCTTTATTTTCCATTTAATTCTTTTTGTTTGTTGGTATTTTACGATACTACAAATTGTACACGTTATGCATATATATAAATAGATTTTCTCATACGTAGAACCATATATATATATATATATATATATATATATATATATATATATATATATATATATCATCGAATGTCTCACAGCCAACACCATTAGCTATTCACACATACACATGTATTTACATATACAATTTCTCCTACATGTTGCCTTGGTGCCTTGGAGCATGCACGATGACAAGTGGTTCATGGGGCGGTAGTGGGTAATAGTATTCTCCTTTGAGATCTATGACCTGGTCGAGCAAAAATCCGCTATTTCCTCTTGAAGTGCTAGTATCGCTCCTCGGGTAGGAGCTTATCCGCACCTCTCCGAACTGTTAAGAAGGAGATCAATATGCATGTGTATTAGTTGTGTTACAAGATATCGATAATGGTGTGAATAGAGTTCTGACAACGTACACATTCCTGTCTTTGAGATCTGCTCCTTTCGGACGCCATCATGTGAATGTTCTCGCAAACGTAGAATGCACACAGATCATTTCCCGGCGCCTGCTTCAGGGCCTTTACGAGAATGGAATTGAATTAGATAATGATTAATCAAGCATGATAATTAATTAATGGTATTTAAACAAGAATTAAAGAGATGGCTAGCTAGCTAGTACTACTTAATTACTTACCCTTGGTCGATGCCAAAACAACTTTTTTGGCCAATTGCCTAGAGTCACCTTGATGAACTTTGCCCAAGCCCTGCCCGCCGGCAAAGAAGATCAATAAAGGGGTTATTAAATAGTTCATATCAAGAAATGACGAACTAATAATATATAGGCCGAGATATAGTTATTAATGATTGAAATTACCTGTTAACTATCCCCTTCATGATGGTGTAGTCTTTATCTTATTTAAGTAGCGAGTCGAGTACTTCGACTGTTGCTTTGTCAACTTTAATGACTAACAAGATCCAGTGGAAACTGCATGCGCACACGTTTGCATGTCTTAATTAAGCGGGCATGTGCATAAAATTAATCAACTATATATCGTAAACCGTATACACTTAGTTATTAACATCTAGCTAGCTAGTAAGCTAAAACAGAATTTGTATTAACTCACGTGAAGTTGTAAGGAAGTAGTATATCTTCATTGGTATTGAGGCACTTCAAGAACTCTAGCATGCTTTCCCCTACACCTGCTTTAGAAGTTGCAAGATTCCATGTGTACTCATTAATGGTATTTGGGTTAATGAACCCAATGCCATAGCGTCCAGATGTTTTCATTTCATACATCTTCATCCTGCATATAATACCACAGAAAAGAATATATAGTGAGGATAATTACATGTAATGATTGATTAAAAATTACAGAAAGAAATCACTTACAAACAATAGCAACTTACGAGAGATTTGTCGAGTGCGTCTTGATTGTATAACTGATATAGTTCTGATTACTCAACGCACAGAGCTTTCTCATGGTAGTAATGCTCCTTCTTGACATTCACCATGAGGGACTCTCGATTGGAAATCTTGGTAATGTTCATGTACCATTGATGCAATTCATACATTCTCGTTGGGAGGTTCTTGACCTTGTCTGGGTGGACCAAAGGTTTGCCCCGGGCATATTTCCATTTTACTTCCTCCTCTCTAAGCGGAGCATTGGCTCAATTTCGAGGAGTTGTCCAACAGAGATCTTGAGCATTTCAGCCTGCATTATATGCTCCTCCGTTATTACCACATCGCCTAGCTGGGGAACTTTAACGGTTTGCCCATAATAATATTGGGCGTGCGGCCTCCTCTCATGTGTTGTTGTTGGCACAACAAGCGGGGAGATCGATTGCGCCGCCTGTTCTCCCAGCTTGGGAACGGTTTTCCGCATTTTTACCCGCTGCTTGTTGGCTCGAGCTCGAGCTCGCTTCCTTCTTTAGCCGTTCGATGTAGTTTCCTGATTTGGCGCTCATAGTCCGAGTCAACAGGCTTGGGAGCTGGTTCTCTAGCCATTTTAATGAAGTGGTCAATTACTTTCGTGCACTTTCTCCTTTGGCGGCGATGCGGTTTCGGTCCAAAATGGGCGTCCACTTGGGACTGCACTATGGCTGCGTTTTGCTCCTTAGTCATGTCGTAAGGCCTCACGAGGAAGAGGAGCGAGGCTTGGACCATATTTACATCGCTTGTCTCCGCCTGTACTTCTGAACTACCTCGACTCGTGCCGCCACGCACCATAGCTGCGGCATGTCTCTTCTGCGATTCTTTGAGACAGCGGAGACGGCTGACGTGGCTGAGTTGGACCAGGAGAAGTGGCCTGACGATGTGCCGGACTTGAAGCAGGAGGTGTGGCCTGACACGGTGCCGGACTTGAAACAGGAGAAGTGCATGACACTGTGCCGGACTTGAAACCGGAGGAGTCAGCTCACGCGATCGGGGACTTGGAGGAGGTGGCGGACTTCGAGGAGGAGTCGGCTCACGCGTTCGTGGACTTGGAGGAGTGGGAGTCTGCTGACTGGTGGCGGAGTCGGCAGACGACGCGGTGTCGGTGGACTTCGAAAGATGATGCAATCCTTTCTCCATAGGATGATACGATGTATGGCCTCTCCCAGTGTGCGCTCATCTTCACCTCCAGGAAAGTCAAGCTGTAGCCCCGTATATGGGTCCACCACTTCATCAACCATGACACGAGCATAGCCCTCTTGAATCGGGATGCAATGGAAGGTTGCTTCGGGGGTAACTGGAAAAGCAACGCCGTCCGCCACCTTCATGGATATGTTCTCCATTTTGGAGTGTAGCTCACAGTTAGTGTTCTCTATGATGTCATCCACAGGGTATGTATCCAGCAGTGTGTCGCCCGGGGCAGAACCAACTCTGCTTCTCAGCATGGATGGGACGGTGTTATCCAATGCTGGACAATCATCCGCTTGCTGCTGCCGCTGCTGAGACCCCCTTTCCTGGCTAAGTGAGTCGATCTGCTGCTGCTGCTGCTGGAATTTGAGTGCCAGGTCCGCGTGCCTTGCTTCTAGGATTTGAAGGCGTTCTGCGTCCTGCTTCCTCTGCTCCTCCTCCAGCTTCCTTTTCTTCTCCTCCTCCATCTTCCTTCTTGCACGAGTCCTGTAGTCCTCGTTCCATTCTGAAAAGCCCTCATACCAGGGAATAATGCCCTTGCCTCGTGTTCTTCCCGGGTGTTCAGGATTTCTGTATGCCGTAAGCTCGTCGTTTCTCTGTTGGCGTGAACACCCCTTTCGAGCTTCTTCTATTGCGTCAATTATTTTTTGTTCGGCTCCTTTTAGACTTGCCTTCCGTGAAACTTCGCATGTCTTCGGGTCCAACGCCCCCTCATGCGCATAGAACCAAGTTCTGCACCTGGGGGGCCAGTTCCTAGTAACCGGTGTGACCGCTGCATCCTCCATCTCTTGCTCAGACTTATCCCACTTAGGCAATCCCGCCGCGTAGCCACCTGGACCCAGCCTATGGAACTGCGTCTTTTTTGCGGCATTTGCCTTGTTTTTATCGGCCGTTCCTTAGCTAATTCTGAATCCTTGAAGGTCACGAAATCGTCCCAGTGCTCTCTTTGCTTTTCCAGTGTTCCCGTGAATTCTGGAGTCTTCCTTTCATTAGCGAGGTAGTTGGCCCAAACAGTTTTCTTGTGGTTGTTGAATGCAATTGCCATCTTCTTAAGAGCAGCGCCCTTGACTTTCTCCACGTCTGCTTCAGTGAAATGATCTGGTAGGGTGAAATGTTCCATCAGAGATTTCCAAAGGACTTTTTTGGCTCTGTCGTTGACCCAAGTAACACCTGGACGTTTAGTATTTGGCTCTTTCCATTCTTGAATGGAGATCGGGAGTTTGTCCTTCACAAGAACTCCGCACTGACGAGTCCACTTGTTCGCAATGTTCTTAGGCGTGACGGGTTCACCACTAGGTTTGATGGATTCGATGTTGTACTTTACACCATCCTTCAACAATCTGCCTGGGCCTCGCTCTGTCTTGCTGTCTGTAGAAGCAGATTTGCTCGATCCAGAGGGTTGAAAAAAGAATGATCGATTCGTTAATATATCTTCAATAAAAAAACATGTGATGATCACCATGATGCCTGCTTATATAAATATACCTCGCTGGTAGTCTTTGTTATTTGAAGATCAGCATTGTATGTGTCATCATAATCATAATCATAGTTCATGACTTCATCAGCTCGGTCGTCGAGATCGAATATCTTTTCATCACCCTCTCCGGTATTGTTCAGATATTGGGAGCCGTCATCTGCTTCATTCAGATCATCTAGCCTGTGAGGGCTGCGTATGATGTCGAACAATTCCTCTTCTCTCTCTCTCTGCCGGTATTGTCTGCAATAGCTTTTACTTACTAATACAGAAGAAATATAAAACAATTTAATTAGTATTCAAATTACAATGCATGGATGCAATCAATAAGGAAAAACTAAATCTCGAATACATCGTCTTAATATATATAATCTCGAATACATCATCGTCTTAATATATATAATCTCGAATACATCATCTCAAATATTATATATAGAATACATCACTGGCTAGGTACCTAATAAAGATCGAGTACTACAGAAGAATCTAGGGCGCCACTCGCGGTTCTCGGGCGCGCAGGCGGTGCACACCCAAAGAGAAGGAACCATCATGGATCATATCTCCGGTCATCTGCCCAAAGAACCCGCCAAGTAGTGGAGAACTCGGCGTCGTCCATAGCAGCCATGTAGCGATGGACGTGCTCATCTTCCTCCACGACACGGCGACGCACCACCTCCGGCGGGCCGGCTGCCTCTGCACCGAATGTGGCCCACGCGAACACCACAAAAGAAGATCAGGTTCGACGACGGGACCCGAGGTCGGGTTCCTCACTGCGGCGCACCCTCCAGTAGCACCTCCAAGTGCCAGCCAGCGGAGCCAGGTCCGGATATGGGTCCTTCAAGCAGGACGTCGTCGCGAACGGTCGACGGTTAGGATGCGGCCAGGCATATCGTTGAGAACAAATACTATATGCCCATAAAAAGTAACAGTTTTAAATGATTTGATTGTGATAACTAAAATTTATATATATGCAAATTCTAACAATTTGACATTAATCTAATTCATCTAACTAAAACTAATTATAAAATTTAACAAATACTATAGGCCATAAAAACTATTTATATAACTAAAAACAAAAAATTCCTAACATTTCTATAAATATTTCTATAACTAAAAACAGAAAACATTTATAACATTACTATATAAATAACAATTCTAATATTTATATAACTAAAAAACAGAAAAATTGTTAACATTTCTATAACTAAAAAACCAAAAACATTTATAATATTTCTATATAACAAACAATTCTAATATTTATATTACTAAAAAACAGAAAAATTGCTAACATTTCTATGAAAAATGGCGTGTGTGTGTGTGTGTAGTGTGTGTGTGTGTGTGTGTGTGTGTGTGTGTGTGTGTGTGTGTGTGTAGTGTGTGTGTGGACAACATAGACATGGCGGCCGGGGCGAGCTCACCGGCGAGGCGACGACGTGGCGGCGACGACGACGGCGGGCGGCGGCGACGACGGGCGACGGACGGGCGGCGATAACGGGACGGGCGACGACGATGGGGCGACAGGACGGGCGGCGACGACGGGCGCTGGGCGGCGAAGACGGGCGGCAGGCGTGGCGACGAGGACGGCGGGACGACGGGACGGGACGGTTGGGCGGCGACGCCGACGGGGCGGCGACGAGCGGCGGCACGGCCGGGTCGGCAACAAAGGCGGGCGGCGGCGTCGACAGGGGAGCGCGCCGATCGGGGCAGGCGGCGCGACGGAGGAGGAAAGCGGAGGAAACTGAATTTTTTCAAGTGTTCTATATATAAGATGGACCTTTAGTACGGTTGGAGCCACCAACCGGTACTAAAGGTCTTTTGGCCAACGAAGCGGCGGAAGCACCACCCTTTAGTACCGGTCGTGGCACCAACGGTACTAAAGACCCACCTTTAGTACGGTTGGTGCCACGACCCGGTACTAAAGGGGGGTGTCTTGGCCTTGATGCGGTTCGGCAAGTTTAGTCCCACCTCGCTAGGCGAGGGGCTACCACTGGTTTATAAGCCCAGTCGGTAGCTCTCTCGCTCCTCTCCTAACTAGGCCTCTGGGCCTACATGTTCTCTCTTCGCCTAGTGGGCCTACTAGGCCTTTATGGCTCTGCATCCTGGCCCAACAAAAGGTTGGGTTCCTAGTCGTATGCAGGCCACTTTGGCCCAGTAGGCGGGCTTTTTTATTTTCTTAATTTTTTCGCTTTATTTATTTTATTTTATTTATTTTTGAGTTGTTTTTTGCTGTATTTAGAGTTTATTTGTGAATATTTTTGCTTCAGGTACAAAAAATTTACAAACTTTCTGTTGGTGCCGGTAGTTTTCAAATTTGAATAGTTTAAATTTTGAATTATTTGAAATTTGTGTGAATCACTAGTTTGTGAATAACTTAACTTTGAAAAAAGATTTTTCAGTGATTCTTTTTTCTTATGTTTAATATTAGTGTGTTTTATCATTATGTTCAATTTGGTAACGCTTAGGTTATTTAAAAATGAAATGCCTTTGTAACAGTTGAGTTTTCGTCGGAAACCCTAATACTTCGAAAGAGATTGTCCATTTTGTACACGAAGTGCATCCAGTTTTTGCCGTAACCCTCTCTACTTTTGTTTGCACATAAAATTTCTTCGCGTTTCAAATGCCAAAACACATAACTACCCTAACTATTACACAGATTCCCTCCTGGGTGTGAAACACAGAAGAAAGTAATGATAGTGAAGCCGATCACATCCCAGATCTTTGGGTGTGAAACTTTTTCTTCGCGCGTGTCCCTTTGCGTTGTAGCCATGGAAAATCTTCATGATTTAACTGGATGCTCGGGTCAATATTCACTGTGAATGGAGGAATTTCATCAAACTTTTAATAATCTTCTGACATGTCTGTCTTGTCATCCACTCCCACGATGTTTCTTTTTCCTGAAAGAACTATGTGGCGCTTTGGCTATTCGTATGATCCATTCGCTTCCTTATCTTTTCTTTTTCTCGGCCTGGTAGACATGCCTTTCACATAAAAAACCTACGCCACATCATTGGCTAGGACGAATGATTCGTCTGCATACGCAAGATTGTTGAGATCCACTGTTGTCATTCCATACTGCGGGTCTTCCGTTACCCCGCCTCGTGTCATATTGACCCATTTGCACCGAAACAAAGGGACCTTCAAATCACCTCCATAGTTAAGTTCCCATATGTCCACTATGTAACCATAATATGTTTCCTTTCCCGTGTTGGTTGTTGCATCAAAGCGGACATCACTGTTTTGGTTGGTGCTCTTCTTATCTTGGGCGATCGTGTAAAATGTATTCCCATTTATCTGGTACCCTTTGAAAGTCATTATATTCAAAGATGGTAACTGGGACAGTGAGTACAGGTCATCTTGAATATCTCCATCATGTATGGCACGTTTCTGCAGCCAACCGGCGAAAGTCCTCATTTGTTCACGTGTAATCCAATCGTCAGACTTCTCCGGGTGTTTGGAGTGTAGAAAATTCTTGTGTTCCTCCATGTACGGAGCAACAAAGGCGAATTCTGTAGAACTGTAGTGTGCTTGGTGAGAGAATGCCCGTCCATACATATTATTTGATCCCTCCTAGCGTGCCTTTTCCATCCGATCTGCCCTTATGCGCGATTTAGGAACACCAATCGACTTAAGGTCAGGAATAAAGTCAATACAAAACTCAATGACCTCCTCATTTTCATGGCCCTTCGAGATGCTTCCTTCGGCCTAGCACGGTTATGAACATATTTCTTCAAGACTCCATGAACCTCTCAAAGGGGAACATATTGTGTAGAAATACAGGACCCAAAATGTTAATCTCTTCAAAAGGTGAACTAGGATGTGCGTCATGATGTTGAAGAAGGATGGTGGGAACACCAACTCGAAACCGACAAGACATTGCACCAAATCATTCAGTAACCTTGGTATGATTTCTGGATCGATTACCTTCGAGAGATTGCATTGAGGAATGCACATAGCTTCACAATGGCTAATCGAGCGTTTTCGGTAGAACCCACCTCAATGCAACGGAAGGAGTTGCGTCATAATCACGTGGCGTCATGAGACTTTAGGTTACGGAACTTTTCTCTACCATATTTATTATTCCTTTATATTCGATGAGAAGCCATACGGTACCTTCATGCTGAGCAGGCATTCGAAGAAGATTTACTTTTCTTCTTTGGTAAGAGCGTAGCTGGCCTGACCCTGATGTATGCCGTCTTTTCCGTGCATACGTTGCTGGTCCTCCCGTGCCTCTGGTGTATCTTTTGTCTTCCCATACACGCCCAAAAAGCCAAGCAGGGTCACGCAAAGATTCTTCGTCACGTGCATCACATCGATTGCGGAGCGGACCTCTAGGTCTTTCCAGTATGGTAGGTCCCAAAATATAGATTTCTTCTTCCACATGGGTGCGCGTCCATTAGCGTCCTTCGGAACAGGTTGTCCGCCAGGACCCTTTCCAAAGATTATCTTAAAATCCTTGACCATATCATGTACATCAGCACCAGTACGGTGGCGAGGCTTCGTCCGGTGATCTGCCTCACCTTTGAAATGCTTGCCTTTCTTTCTTACGGGATGCCTTGTCAGAAGAAATCGACGATGTCCCAGGTACACATTCTTCCTACAACTATCCAAATATATACTATCGGTATCATCCAAACAGTGCGTGCTTCCGCGGTATCCCTTGTTTGTCTGTCCTGAAAGGTTACTGAGAGCAGGCCAATCATTGATGGTCATGAACAGCAACGCCTTTAGGTCAAATTCTTCCTGTCTGTGCTCATCCCACGCACGTACACCTGTTCCATTCCACAGCTGTAATAGTTCTTCAACTAATGGCCTTAGGTACACATCAATGTCGTTGTCGGGTTGCTTAGGGCCTTGGATGAGCACTGGCATCATAATGAACTTCCGCTTCATGCACAACCAAGGAGGAAGGTTATACAAACATAGAGTCACAGGCCACGTGTTATGGTTGCTGCTCTGCTCCCCAAAAGGATTAATGCCATCTGCGCTTAGACCAAACCTTACGTTCCTTGGGTCACCGCAAACTCCTCCCGTACTTTCTCTCGATTTTTCTCCATCTGCGAACCGCCAGGTGGTGCTCTCAACTTTCCGTCTTGCTTACGGTCTTTGCGTGCCACCGCGATCGCCTTTGCATGCTCTTTGTTTTGGAACAACGTTTCAACCGTGGTATTATAGGAGCATACCACATCACCTTGGCAGGAATCTTCTTCTGGGCGCGCCCTCGACATCACCAGGTCATCGCGGTGATCTTATAACACAATGCACCGCATACCGGCAAGCGTTCAAATCCTCGTACTCACTGCGGTAGAGGATGCGATCATTAGGGCATGCATGTATCTTTCGCACCTCTAACCCTAGAGGGCGACAGCCTTCTTTGCTTTATACGCTCTCGGGCAATTCGTTGTCCTTTGGAAGCATATTCTTTATCATTACCAGCAACTTTCCAAATCCCTTGTCGATACACCATTCTCTCGCCTTCCATTGCAGCAATTCAAGTGTGGTGCCCAACTTTTTTGTCACTTCACAATTCGGGTACAACAATTCCTTGTGATCCTCCAACATGCGCTACAACCGTCCTCTCCGAGATCACTTATGCAGTTTCTCTTTGCATCGGCAATGGCCCGACCTAGATCATCGGCGGGCTCATCTGATGCCTCTTCTTCGGCTTCTTCCCGCATTGTCGGCTCAGCTTCTTCCCCCATTGTTGTATCATCGTATTCAGGGAACCCATGGCCAGGATAGCCGTCGTCGTCCTCTTCTTCATTGTCTTCCATCATAACCCCTCTTTCTCCGTGCTTGGTCCAAACATTATAGTGGGGCATGAAACCGGACTCAAATAGGTGGACGTGAATGGTTCTTGACGTAGAGTAATTGTGACCATTCTTACAGCCAGCACATGGACAAGGCATAAAACCATCCACCCGCTTGTTTGCCTCAGCGGCAAGCATGCCATTAATGAACTCGGGAGAGCATCGGTCATCATACATCCATTGTCGGCTCATCTTCATTACACAACACCGAATAGACCAAATTAATACAAGTTCATACATAAAGTTCATATACAGCACTTAATTAAATGCAACATACAAATAACTCTCTAGATAAAGAATTTAAATGCAACAACAAATGCGATCAAGATCGCAACTAAGGTAACAATTGATCCAACAGCATAATGATACCAAGCCACACTATCAATGGCATATTTTCTAATCTTTCTAATCTTCAACCTCATTTTCTCCATCTTGATCTTGTGATCATCGACGACATCGGCAACATGCAACTCCAATTCCATCTTCTCCCCCTCAATTCTTTTCAATTTTTCTTTCAAATACTCGTTTTCTCTTTCAACTAAATTTAACCTCTCGACAATAGGGTCGGTTGGAATTTCCGGTTCACATACCTCCTAGATAAAAATATCTATGTCAACTTGATGGGCATAATTTGTCATAAACACGAAATGCAACAAATAGTTTTAAAAGAGAATATACCACAATCGAGTCATAACAAGGACGAGGGCCGACGGGGACGGATATCAAAACCATGGCACTATGTATAACAAGCAATGTACGAGTAAGATAATTATACGAGTAACTATATATCCAAATCACGCAAACATCAATTTGGTAATGTAAAACATTCATGAACAAGAGCCTCACCACAAGGTGGTGCCGTGACAGAGACGATGTGAGCGATCGGACGGTGGTTACGACGGAGATTTAGAAGAAACTAAGTAAACCACACCTACATATGCAAACTAAGTGTTATTTTTGACCTCAAATTGCATATAGATCAAATCCTAGCACATATAATTCCTTCCAAATTACTGAACTCACAAATTAATCACTATACAAAGCATTGCAAGAGCTAATCTAGCAATGAGAGATGAAAGGACAAAGTTGCTAACCTTTGTGATCATTTGAATGGATGGGGGCCTTCAAATCTTGACAAATTTTGGGCAAAATGTGTGATGAGCTCGAGGAAGAGAGGGGAAGAACAGAGGAGGAGAGAGGAAAGGGGAAGAACAGAGCGAGCTCGGGTCGACGAAGGGTTTATGTACGTCGACCTTTAGTACCGGTTCGTGCCACGAACCGGTACTAAAGGTGCTGGACGAGCCCCAGACTGACAATACCCTGCCACCATTCTCTTTAGTACCGGTTCGTGGCACGAACCGGTGCTAAAGGTTCGCCACGAACCGGTACTAATGAGAGCGGCCGGCTAGCCGTTGGAACCGGCACTAATGGACACATTAGTGCCGGCTCGAAATCAAACCGGCACTAATGTGTCTCAGATTTGCCCCTTTTTCTACTAGTGGGAGCTGAGAACCCCGTTGCAGATAACTTATCTAGGTTAGAGAATGTTCTTGATGACCCACTACCTATTGATGATAGCTTTCCTGATGAACAATTAAATGTCATAAGCACTTCTCTTAGCACTCCATGGTATGCTGATTATGCTAATTATATTGTTGCTAAATTTATACCACCTAGCTTCACATACCAACAAAAGAAAAAGTTCTTCTATGATTTGAGACATTACTTTTGGGATGACCCACATCTTTATAAAGAAGGAGTAGATGGTGTTATTAGGCGTTGTGTGCACGAGCATGAACAGGAGCAGATCCTACATAAGTGTCACTCCGAAGCTTATGGAGGACACCACGCTGGAGATAGAACTGCACATAAGGTATTGCAATCCGGTTTTTATTGGCCCTCTCTTGAGAGATGCCCGTAAGTTTGTTTTGTCTTGTGATGAATGTCAAAGAATTGGTAATATTAGTAGGCGTCAAGAAATGCCTATGAATTATTCACTTGTTATTGAACCATTTGATGTTTGGGGCTTTGATTATATGGGACCTTTTCCTGCCTCTAATGGATATACACATATTTTAGTTGCTGTTGATTACGTTACTAAGTGGGTAGAAGCTATTCCAACTAGTAGTGCTGATCATAACACTTCTATTAAAATGCTTAAGGAAGTTATTTTTCCGAGGTTTGGAGTCCCTAGATATTTAATGACTGATGGTGGTTCACACTTCATTCATGGTGCTTTTCGTAAAATGCTTGCTAAATATGACGTTAATCATAGAATTGCATCTCCTTATCACCCACAGTCTAGTGGTCAAGTAGAATTGAGTAATAGAGAGCTCAAATTAATTTTGCAAAAGACTGTTAATAGGTCTAGAAAGAATTGGTCCAAGAAACTTGATAATGCATTATGGGCCTATAGAACTGCATATAAGAATCCTATGGGTATGTCTGTGTATAAAATAGTTTATTGAAAAGCATGTCATTTACCTATCGAACTAGAACATAAGGAATATTGGGCTATTAAAGAGCTCAACTATGATTCCAAACTTGCCGATGAGAAGAGGTTATTTGATATTAGCTCACTTGATGAATGGAGAACCCAAGCTTATGAAAATGCCAAGTTGTTTAAAGAAAAAGTTAAATTATGGCATGACAAAAGGATACAAAAGCGTGAGTTTAATGTAGGTGATTATGTATTGCTATACAACTCTCGGTTAAGATTTTTTGCAGGAAAACTTCCCTCTAAATGGGAAGGTCCCTACGTATCGAGGAGGTCTATCATTCCGGTGCCATAAAAAACAACAACTTCGAAGGCACAAATCCGAAGGTGGTAAACGGTCAAAGAATCAAACATTATATCTCAGGTAATCCCATAAATGTTGAAACCAATATTATTGAAACCGTGACCCCGGAGGAATACATAAGGGACACTTTCCAGACCGTTTCAGACTCCGAAAAGGAATAGGTATGTGGTACGGTAAGTAAACCGACTCCAAAACAATTTTTAAGGCAATATTTATCCGTTTTGGAATATTTAGAAAAATAGAAAAATAAGTGGCAGTCCGGGAAGGACACGAGGGTGGAGGGCGCGCCCCCCTACCTCGTGAGCACCTCGTGTGCCCTCCGGACTCTGTTTTCTTGCACGATACGTATTTTGGTCGGTAAAAATTCATTATATATTCTCCCGAAGGTTTTGACTCCCGTATCACGCAAATATCCTCCGTTCTTGTTTTGAGCTGTTGCTGCTGCAGATTAGAGCAATATGTCTTCTCAAGAGTCAGTCGGGGAGAGTCGGGTATCTAATCCGGCACCGAAACCAAGGGCACACAGCGATGCTGACCACTTTGGGCCAGCAACGGAGGAAGAGATGGAGGTCGACTTGATGAGGGTAGATGCCATGGAGGATCAAGAAGTCACCTCTCGCCTCCGAGCTGGGTTTACGATGGGGGAACTACAGAGCTCAGCTATTCCAAACTCGGTTATCCCTTCCAATGTTAGATTTCTTTCTTATGAAAATATGAGGAGGAGTGTCTCTTGTTCTCCCGCAGCTATGCAACACCCTTGGGTGCAAGGAGCTTTAGCCATTACAGGAAAGCTTCGCAAGGAAATAATGGACCTCAAGCAGCAAGTCAATAAGCTCGAGGAGGAGAACCTTATCCTGAGGGGAATCATCGCCAAGAATATTACACCAACAACAAAGAAGGAGATGTAATCACATGGGTATGGGCACTCCCCTTGGCAACTGCCAACCTTGGGGGAGGTGCCCCGGTATCGTATCACCATCACAACTCCTATCTTTACCGTTTTTCTTAGTTCGATCCTATTAGTAGTATCTTGATTTAGTAGAATAAAGTCATGGCATGATCTAGCTTTGAAGTTTTGCTTTATGATCCCTCTATGTAATCGAGTCCGTGAGCTATATATAATAAATATTAGTGTTGAGTCAAGGGCTTGATTATTTTGCCATGATCTTGGGTGAATAAAAGAAAAAGAATAAAAAGAAACAAAGAGTTCATGTTGATCTTATTGAGAGTAATGACTTCACATAGAAAAAGTATGATGATTAAAAGTTGTTGGGAGTTGGCAAATATAGCTTTGGTCATTGTTGCAATTAATAGGAAGTAATAAGGAAAGAGAGGTTTCACATATAGATATATTATCATTGATCTTTTATGATTGGGAGCACTCATTAAAATATGACATGCTAAAGAGTTGATGTTGGACAAGGAAGACAACGTGATGAGTTATGTTTTCCTATATCTGAGATAAAGTATGTTGTCATGGATCCTCTAACATGTTGAGCTTGCCTTTCCCCCTCATGCTAGCCAAATTCTCAGCACCAAGTAGAGATACTACTTGTGCTTCCAAATACCCTTAAACCAGTTTAGCCATGAGAGTCCACCATATCTACCTATGGATTGAGTAAGATCCTTCAAGTAAGTTGTCATCGGTGCAAGCAATAAAAAATTGCTCTCTAAATATGCATGACTTATTAGTGCAGAGAAATAAGCTTTGTACGAACTTGTTGTGGAAGTAATAAAAGCGACGGACTGCATAATAAAGTTCCACATACAAGGGGCAATATAAAGTGACGTTCTTTTGCATTAAGATTTTGTGCATCAAACCATAAAAGCGCATGGCAACCTCTGCTTCCCTCTGCGAAGGGCCTACCTTTTATTATTATTCTCTACCTTATGCAAGAGTCACGGTGATCTTCACCTTTCTTTTTTCATTTTATCCTTTGGCAAGCCCAAAGCATGTTGGAAAGAACATGATATATATATATATATATATATATATATATATATATATATATATATATATATATATATATATATATATATATATATATATATATAATTGGATGTAGGGGAGCATGAATTGTTATTGTTGACATTACCCTTGAGGTAAAAGGTTGTGGGGTAAAACTATAAGCCCCTATCTTTCTCGTGTCGATTAAAACTCAGTAACCACAAGTATTGCGTGAGTGCTAGCAATTATGAAGGACTAAGTGATAGTTGAGTATGTGGACTTGCTTTTAAGCTCGACATAGACTCTTTCGATGTTATGATAAATTGCAATTGCTTCAATGACTGAGGTTATAATTTGTTGGTGCCCAATAAGGTTTCTGATTCATATTTTTGCATTGTGAAAAGATCGTCACTTGAACATAAGTAATCATATGACGAAATCTATATATGTTGCTGTTATGAGATTAATCATGATGCCTTCATGTCTGTATTTTATTTTTTATCGACGCCTCTACCTCTAAACATGAGGACATATTTATTTTTATCGGCTTTTCGGTTGAGGACAAGCGAGGTCTAAGCTTGGGGGAGTTGATACGTCCATTTTGCATCATGCTTTTATATCGATATTTATCGCATTATGGGTTGTTACTTCACGTTATGTCACAATACTTATGGCTATTCTCTCTTATTTTACAAGGTTTACATGAAGAGGGAGAATGCCGGCAGCTGGAATTCTGGGATGGAAAAGGAGCAAATATTGGAGACCTATTCTGTGCAACTCCAAAAGTCCTGAAACTCCACGGAATATCTTAAAATAAATAAAGAAAAATCGTCACCAAAGATGAAGGCCAGGGGGCCCACACCCTGCTCACGAGGGTGGGGGCGCCCCCCCCCCCTGGGGCGTGCCCCCCTACCTCGTGGGCCCCTGGTGGCTCTCAGATGCCCATCTTCTCCCATATGAAGTCTTTCGATGAGAAAAAAAATCAGAAGCAACCTTTCGGGACGAGACTCCACCGCCACGAGGCGGAACCAATCTAGGGCTCCGGCGGAGCTGTTCTGGCGGCGACACTTCCCTCCGGGAGGGGGAAATCATCGTCATCATCATCACCAACGCTCCTCTCATCGGGAGAGGGCAATCTCCATCAACATCTTCACCATCACCATCTCATCTCCAAACCCTAGTTCATCTCTTGTATCCAATTCTTGTCTCCAAGTCCGGGATTGGTGCTAGTAGGTTGCTAGTAGTGTTGATTACTCCTTGTAGTTGATGCTAGTTGGTTTACTTGGTGGAAGATCATATGTTCAGATCCTTTATGCATATTATTACCCCTCTGATTATGAACATTAATATGCTTTGTGAGTAGTTACATTTGTTCCTGAGAACACGGGAGAAGTCTTGCTATTAGTAGTCATGTGAATTTGGTATTCGTTCGATATTTTGATAAGATGTATGTTGTCTAGCCTCTAGTGGTGTTATGTGAACGTCGACTACATAACACTTCACCATTATTTGGGCCTAGAGGAAGGCATTGGGAAGTAATAAGTAGATGATGGGTTGCTAGAGCGACAGAAGCTTAAACCCTAGTTTATGCGTTGCTTCGTAAGGGGCTGATTTGGATCCACTTGTTTCATGCTATGGTTAGGTTTACCTTAATACTTTTGTTGTAGTTGCGGATGCTCGCAATAGAGGTTAATCATAAGTGGGATGTTTGTTCAAGTAAGAACAGCACCCAAGCACCGGTTCACCCACATATCAAATTATCAAAGTACCGAACACGAATCATATGAACGTGATGAAAACTAGCTTGACGATATTCCCATGTGTCCTCGGGAGCGCTTTTCCTATTATAAGAGTTTGTCCAGGCTTGTCCTTTGCTACAAAAAGGATTGGGCCACCTTGCTGCACTTTATTTACTCTTGTTACTTGTTGCTCGTTACAATTTATCTTATCACAAAACTATATGTTACCACTTATTTCAATACTTGCAGAGAATACCTTGCTGAAAACCGCTTATCATTTCCTTCTGCTCCTCGTTGGGTTCGACACTCTTACTTATCGAAAGGACTACGGTAGATCCCCTATAATTGTGGGTCATCAATACACTAACCGCCGGGCATGGGCCACGACTGTATGCAATTACACTAAAGAGGATCCATCTTCGCCGACAAGCGCTACATCGGCAAGCAAGACTCAAGCCACCTTCCCGGCAAGGAGCATCCTGCCCTGCCCGGGAGGACAGATACAAGGCAAAAAGAAGCAGCCAAGCCTGAGAACCAGAAGACAAGACGACCGCAAGGCTCCTTGCCGAGGATGCCCACGAGGCCCCGGCAAGGCCCCTTGCTGAAGACGGCCGCAAGGCCCCGGCAAGCCTCTTGCCGAGGGCGCTCACAAGGCCCCGGCAAGACCCTTGCCAGGAAGATACGCAAGACCGCGACAAGCCCTTGCCGAGGACATCGATGGGGCCGCAGCCAGGCCCACACCTACCAAGACTCCACCGCCGTCCCCATGCAGCTGCCAGCTCGACCAGGTGAAAGCAGCGCCATGGCGTGGCGACGTGCGGTCTCTACACCGATCCAGCAAGCTCCTGCGTGGTGGCATGCAAGTCTTCCTGAAGACTCCACCACCCGCGCCAGCCCAGCAACCAGCCAACGTGGCGCTACAACGCCTCGTCAGCTCGGACGCGCGTCAAGGCCAGGCGAGGTGGCGACAGCTGGGACGAGCTTCCTTGCCATCCCCGATAAAGCAAGAGGACGCATAAGCGGCGCATTGAATGCGTTTGTCCTGTGATGTCAGGCGATAAGCTTGTACACTGTAGATACCTTCCACCTCCTATGTGCCACTGTGGCGACCCCTTTGACACATAAAAGGAGGCCCGAGGCGTAATGTGGAAGGGGGGATCGGACTCCGAACCCTCAAAGGATTCGGCTCCTGCGAACATCTCAGCACCTAGAGCTAGTTCGAGAGCTCAAGACCACTAAATACATCCACCAAAGCAAGATCGTAGGGTTTTACGCATCTTTGCGGCCCGAACATGGGTAAAATCCCTTTGTGTTGTCTACTAGTCCCGCTCTTCTCATGATCCCCGCGCCCACAACCGTATAAGGGATTCCAGGGATCCCATAGGTGTCGTTTCCCACCAACATCTTTGGCGCGCCAGGTAGGGGGCGCAATTGTGAGAATCCGGTCTAGCAGTTGACCCAGCTGTTCTTCATCGCCATGGCTCCTAAGAAGCAGGCGGCCAAAAGAACGATGCCAGTGCGGCAACAGAAAAGCTAAGTCATGCAAAACTTTAGATATTTCCTTTTCATATAAGGTTATTCCCCTCGGAGATCTCGTTCTTTGTATGGAAAACCTGCACGCAAAGGGGCCCTCCCGCAATTGGCAACGCCCTTGTTCTATTTCGAGTCCGCTCAACAGCTCAAGCGGCTGGGTCGAGAGTGGAAGGGTAGCCTTCCGCAATTGGCAACGCTCTCGATTCTGACTCGAGTCAAGCTCGACAGCTCAAGCGGCCGTGTTAAGGGCGTAAGGTGGTTCGCCCGGCGGCAAGCACACCCGGCAGGCCATTGGGGATCTATCCCCAAGACACCGCCCTGGGTTTACGCGCCGGCAAGCCTACCCGATAAACGTAGGGTGGACGTACAAAGAGAGCTTGAACAGGAAGATAGCATGCACTATTTATTTGAGATTTCTGCATAGACCTGTATGCCAAGGAACCTTCTCGGGGTTAGTTGCGCTCCATGTTGCCCCGAGTCCGCTCGGCAACTTGTGCGGTTGCGCTAGAGCCAAGAAGGTAAACCTTTTCGGGAGGCGACGTTCCCGAATAGCCGCTAAGGGTCCGTTCCCTCAAGCGCTGCTGGCTGGATCGTACGCACCGAAAAGCATTCTAGTAGGCATAGGGAATATGTAGCAGAAGTCAAAATTTACAAGTGAGTTAAGTGCACTTCAGATGCTAATCACTTGTCATGTTTAAACACAGTTATGGCCCGGGGGCTGGCAACGCCCTTAGGACCAATCTTCTTGGTGTCAAGAACGACGAAGTTCTTCGCCATAAGCCTTTCCGGCAACGATCTTGCCGGGAGCCGATGTCAAGAACAACAAAGTTCTTCGCCATAAGCCTTCCTGACGACGATCTTGCCGGGGGCCGGTGTCAAGGACGACGAAGTTCTTCGCCATAAGCCTTCCCAGCGGTGTCGAGAACTCCGGAGTTCTCCACTGAAATCGGGCATCGAGAACGTCAAAGTTCTCTGCTGAAGATAAAAGCCTTCTCGACGACGAGCTTGCCGGAAGCCAGCATCGAGAACGCCAAAGTTCTCTGCTAAAGATAAAAGCCTTCCCGGCAACAAGCTTGCCAGAAGCCGGCATCGAGAACGCCAAAGTTCTCCGCTGAAGATAAAAGCCTTCCTGGCGACGAGCTTGCTGGAAGCTGGCATCGAGAACGTCAAAGTTCTCTGCTGAAGATAAAAGCCTTCCTGGCGACAAGCTTGCCGGAAGCCGGCGTCGAGAACGTCAAAAGTCTCCGCGAGAAACATAAGACTTCCCGGCAACAGCCTTGCCGGGAGCAAGAAAGGAAACAAAACCACACTCTAGCATCGAGATCTATAGAGTTCTCTGCCAGAAAATTTCCATTGAAGTAGGCTCGGGGGCTGGCAGCTCTTTTGAGTGCAAAAACACCCGTGACCCATGCCAAGCTTGGTCCCGTCTCCAGCGTCGAATTCATGAAGTTCTCCGCTGCAGCCGGGCCCGGGGGCTACTGTCGGTGTAGTGAAAACTAGGGCTACACTAACCGCCGGGCATGGGCCACGACTGTATGCAATTACACTAAAGAGGATCCATCTTCGCCGACAAGCGCTACATCGGCAAGCAAGACTCAAGCCACCTTCGGTAAGGAGCATCCCGCCGCCAGGAGGATGATACAAGGCAAAAAGAAGCAGCCAAGCACGAGAACCGAAGACAAGACGACCGCAAGGCTCCTTGCCGAGGATGCCCACGAGGCCCGGCAAGGCCCCTTGTCGAAGGCGGCCGCAAAGGCCCGCAAGCCTCTTGCCGAGGGCGCCACAAGGCCACAGCAAGACCCTTGCCGGGAAGATACGCAAGACCGCGACAAGCCCTTGCCGAGGACATCGGTGGGGCCGCAGCCAGGCCCACACCTACCAAGACTCCACCGCCGTCCCCATGCAGCTGCCAGCTCGACCAGCTGAGCAGGCGCCTGCATGGCGACGTGCGATCTCTACACCGATCCAACAAGCTCCTGCGTGGTGGCATGCAAGTCTTCCTGAAGACTCCACCACCCGTGCCAGCCTAGCAACCAGCCAACGTGGCGCCATAACGCCTCGTCGGCTCGTCGCAAGGTCAAGGCGAGGCGGCGACGGTGGGATGAGCTTCCTTGCCGCCCCGATAAAGCAAGAGGACGCATAAGCGGCGCATTGAATGCGTTTGTCTGTGATGTCGGGCGATAAGCTTTGTACATCGAGATACCTTCCACCTACTGTGTGCCACTGTGGCGACCCCTTTGGCATATAAAAGGAGGCCCGAGGCGTACTGTGGAAGGGGGAATCGAACTCCGGACCCTCAAAGGATTCGGCTCCTTCAAACCTCTCAGCACCTAGAGCTAGTTCGAGAGCTCAAGAACACTAAATACATCCACCAAAGCAGGATCGTAGGGTTTTACGCATCTTTGCTGCCCGAACCTGGGTAAAATCCCTTTGTGTTGTCTACTAGTCCCGCTCTTCTCACGATCCCCGCGCCCCGCAACCGTAGAAGGGATTCCAGGAATCCCATAGGTGTCGTTTCCCACCGACACTAGGCGGCTACGTTATAATGTGCACGTTCAACAAGATTTTTTTGGAAATGGAGGAAGACCCCCGGCCTCTGCATCTGGACGATGCATACGGCCATTTTATTAATTATTGACACAAGACGTTGCGGACGGCGGCGTTGCGGACGGCGGCGAGGAGGGAGAGGGACGGAGAAAAGTGCGAGGAGCGGCGGCTAGGGTTTACCCTCGGGTCGCCCGCGGGGACGACGCGAGGGGAGCGAAACATCAATCACATACATCTCGTATAACAAGATGATAGGCCTCAATACCCTTGCCTTGTATGGTGATAGGCCTACTGGGCTAGAATGTTTTTTTTTCTCGAATACGCACGAGCATGCGTATCATTCATTAAAGAGGAAGGGGAAGAACCCCAAAGTAGCCAATGTACACGGTGTATTTACATGCCGGCTTTCCCGACACTACCAAGAAAACGAAAAAAGCTACTAGCCTGGATCTGCCCACCTAACCACCTCTGCATTTTGGGCCACCTTACCAAACAAGCCTGCCTTGGTCCAGGCCTCCCCTTCATCCATGATCCGCTGCTTGAGCAGAGCTACTGATGGCGTTGCATCATTGAATACCACGTCGTTTCTGTGCTTCCAGAGCAACCAAAAGACTAAAAAAGAGGTCGCTCTTGTAGTTTTCTGGTTTGTGTCCATTAGGTCCTGCCTGATGCACCATGATCTGAGTTCCTCGTTTCCGAACGGCACAAACGCAGACCGGCCCGTGACCTCAGCAGTCCAGTGCCAAATTTGCCTAGCGAACACACAATCCAGCAACAGATGGTTGATGGATTTGTCGGCTTGACCACAAAGCGGGCACGAGTCTTGGTGTGGAAGGCCTCTACTGGGCTAGAATGTTCTTGCAGCAGATAATCTTTAACGAACTTCTTCTTTGCTTAATCTCCCTGCTTTTTAAATAAGCTCATTCTGTTGGCCGCATTAGTTCTTCGATAGGCGATCACATTTAATTCTGATTATTAGGACGACACGAGTGGTGTCTTTTCCCCATAATCTATTGGAGCACCGCTCAAGTGCTGCAAGTTATGGTTATAACTTATAACTTCCATCCCCAGCTCTATCATTGCATCCACTACCTCCTAATGAACCGAATTTTTCGTGCTCTCAAAGAGGATTATCTCCATATTAGGTAAACCAATAAAAGACCATGCTTTAATTCCCATTCTCTACAAAATAAAAAACATTGGCTTTCCCCAATTAACCGAACCCGGCCGATCCGACCTTGTAAATTACGGCCGGCCTCGCTCCACGAAAACCATCAGAGGATATGCTTGTTGCTCATGGGTGTCCCTTTGGACCAGGATGTAACCACAAAAAGGGAATTATATTTGTGTCTCCTGCTAGTAGTTAAATATATACGTCGCGGCCAGCCCCACGGGAAATGAAATATGCCGCAATTGGTAGTGGAATTTTGAAGGACAAATTGTTTGTGCCTTGTCTTTTACAAGTGGACGGTTTCTAGTTGTTCTTTCCCTCTCGCCGAAGGCAACCAGCTCGCTAATAATTCCATTTCCCTTTCGGTACATTTTTGTTCTTCATTTTCGCGCACGTGGCGATTCCGAGGATGGTGCACCTAGCTAGAGGTTAGAGGGGATAATCGCAAATTAATTAATTAATTAAAAGTCGATGGCGAGTCAGCAACTACATGATCGTCGTCGTCTGAGCTGTGTTTGACTCCATTTGACTATACTTCTGTATGTACTCTCATATACAAGCAGGCATACGCGTAGAGGACTTCGTAGCCATACGTTGATGTGTTTGACTATCCGTATACGTGCTCTCATGTGTGTTGTCCTGTTGACAATTAAGCAGGCCGGCAGTGCGTGCTCGCCATGTAATTTTACCAAGTCAGCTTAAGTAATGAAGGTGTTCTGAAGAACAAAGGTTAATTAATGAAGACGGTCTATCTCGCTCGTAGTATTTATGTGCAAGCGTGAAGTAAAAAAGTCAAGACTTGAGCGAGGGTTAATCCGATGATCTACTTTCAAGTGGCCGCGATGTTCAACTGATTTCACATATGATATAGGCAGCAGTTCGGTGATTAGGCAAGGATGACGGGGACATAATACGGTCACGTGGATGCCAAGGGGGCGCCAACCTGTCGAAGTCGAAAGTACGTATTAGCTCCAATCGTACTTGCAGTTTGAACCTTTCAGCAGCTTTGCTTTTCTTTTTCTACCGTTTCAAACATTTAGACCGATCGTGCAGCCTATCAACGAGGAGGACGACGACTAGTCATCTCCTCCGGTGAGGTGCGGGAGTAGCTAGCGCACACTAGTTTAGTTGAGGATGAGGAGCGACGTCAATGGATGGATGGACCCATATCTCTTAACTAGCAGCCGTCACTGCCATGGCTTAACGGCGACGGGCGACCGAACCAGCTAGCCATCATCCGCCATCCGCTATCTGCTTGGAAAAGGAAAATGCTGCCTCGATCGATCGTCCCTGGTCTATGCTCGCGCATAAAATAGCGGAGAAAGCAAAAAAGAATTTAAGTGAAAGAGAAAAAAGGCGAGCAAGGTAATGGCGACAGGAAGCCGAGACTGGGGAATTAGGGGCTGCATCGACGGGGACAGATCGATTTGATCGATTGTTGATTAGTGGTGGGGCAGCACCAAACCATGGAGTGCACGCGAGCACAAGCTCCATTGTGTTTTTCAATATAATCGAGAAAACAATCGCCTGGCCGGCGGCGACGAAAAGGCGGTCAGAGGCTAGTGGTGGCTTGGTCAAACCGCGAGGACGTGGTGCGTGCGATATTTTTGTTAAGGGGAACACGGATGGTATTTTTGTTGAGGGATACTAGATGGATGCACAGTACGGACAGTCTGTTGTGGGCTGTGAACTGTGAAGTTCAGTGGGAAGCACTGGTGCAGGTTTGGTGTGCATGTCTCTTCATGTTGGCAAGTACAGCTCCACTTCTGTAGTTTAGTAGCCCTGTAACAAAAGAAAAGCATGGTTTGTGCTCTAGATGAGCAGCAATCGTAACAGTGCAGCTCCGGAGATTAAGGATGAACACGGTGTACGTTGTCCTGTTTGCAAAACGGGAAGCGGCCCCGCACGGTTAGTGGAGCTGACTTCTCCGAGCGAATCTTATCTAGCGTTCCTAGCCAAATTTTTGGGTTCCTTTAGGACAAGTACAATGATTGATAAGATAGTCTTATCTTAAATCTTGCATGTAATTGAAATATGACAAAAAAATTGTCTACAATGGATCATCTCTTAGCCTTATTTTTAATAACTAGTCATTTCTAAAAATGTGATGAGACATATTGTGCTAAGAGATCATCTCTTGTCTTCTCTTAAATAAGAAAAGACAAGCCTTTCTTTATGAGTTATCTCTCCTCCACCTCATCACTTATCCTACGTGACACTTCTAAGATAGCACCATTGTACATGCCCTTGGAGCATCTACAAATCGGACGGATCAAATCTGGGCCTAAATGTTTGCGGGCGCGTCAATGCTTGTCTGCCTTTAAATGTCATCCTTTGTAATTCTAATCCTTATTTTCAAAACAGCAAATCAATGCAAATGCATACACATCGATTACGTAACAACGAACACCGCACACAAATTACATGTATTCATACATAAAGCTTCATGTTCAAACTTAAAAATTACTCAAAGTTCATAATTCAAACATAAAATCTATTCATATTTTAGTGTGGATCCACAAGTACTCTACAACAGATATCGTGGAAAGGCTCTAGAGATCGCGCTCACGTGGCCTCCAGGGGGCGACTTGGGCGCTCTAACCCTTGGGCGCCCTAACCGCCGTCGCCTCCCAGGCCCTCCCTCCCCTACCCCCTTGTCGGAGGAGGGCCGAGAATAAGCTGCCAGACAGCACGACGGCCTTCCTCCTCTCCTCGCGAGGGGATCCTCTGGCCGGAACGTGATGGCGAACCTGGTCGCCCAGCGTGGACGCGGAGTGGGTGCGATGGGACGGCGGCCTGATCGGATTCCGGCGGCGGTTGTGCCTCCACGGCTGCGGGGGCAGCGTGTGGGGACGGCCATGGCGGCGGATCTGGGGGCCCCACCCCACATCTGTTCCCCTCCAAATGGTGTGGGCTCTGGCGGCCCTGAGCAGCGGTGGGCACACGCCGAGGTTGCCCCCCCCCCCCCCTCTCAGGTTGGGGGAGGCCAGAGGTGTTGGAAATATGCCCTAGAGGCAATAATAAAAGCATTATTATTATATTTCCTTGTTCATGATAATTGCCTTTTATTCATGCTATAATTGTATTATCCGGAAATCGTAATACATGTGTGAATACATAGACCACAATACGTCCCTAGTAAGCCTCTAGTTGACTAGCTCGTTGGTCAACAGATAGTCATGGTTTCCTGACTATGGACATCAGATGTCATTGACAACGGGATCACGTCATTAGGAGAATGATGTGATGGACAAGACCCAATCCTAAGCATAGCACAAGATCGTTTAGTTCGTTTTGCTAGAGCTTTCTCAATGTCAAGTATCTATTCCTTAGACCATGAGATCGTGTAACTCCCGGATACCGTAGGAGTGCTTTGGGTGTATCAAACGTCACAACGTAACTGGGTGACTATAAAGGTGCATTACAGGTATCTCCGAAAGTGTCTGTTGGGTTGACACGGATCGAGACAGGGATTTGTCACTCCGTATTGCGGAGAGGTATCACTGGGCCCACTCGGTAGTGTTGGAAATATGCCCTAGAGGCAATAATAAATTAGTTATTATTATATTTCCTTGTTCATGATAATCGTTTATTATCCATGCTATAATTGTATTGATAGGAAACTCAAATACATGTGTGGATACATAGACAACACCATGTCCCTAGTAAGCCTCTATTGACTAGCTCGTTGATCAACAGATGGTTACGGTTTCCTAACCATGGACATTGGATGTCATTGATAACGGATCACATCATTAGTAGAATGATGTGATGGACAAGACCCAATACTAAGCCTAGCACAAAGATCGTAGTTCAGTATGCTAAAGCTTTTCTAATGTCAAGTATCATTTCCTTAGACCATGAGATTGTGCAACTCCGGATACCGTAGGAATGCTTTGGGTGTATCAAACATCACAACGAATCGGGTGACTATAAAGGTGCACTACAGGTATCTCCGAAAGTGTCATTGGGTTGGCACGAATCGAGGCTGGGATTTGTCACTCCGGTTGACGGAGAGGTATCTCTGGGCCCACTCGGTAGGACATCATCATAATGTGCACAATGTGACCAAGGGGTTGATCACGGATGATGTGTTACGGAATGAGTAAAGAGACTTGCCGTAACGAGATTGAACAAGGTATAGGATACCGACGATCGAATCTCGGGCAAGTACAATACCGCTAGACAAAGGGAATTGTATACGGATCGATTGAGTCCTTGACATCGTGGTTCATCCGATGAGATCATCGTGGAACATGTGGGAGCCAACATGGGTATCCAGATCCCGCTGTTGGTTATTGACCGGAGAACGCCTCGGTCATGTCTACATGTCTCCGAACCCGTAGGGTCTACACTTAAGGTTGGATGACGCTTAGGGTTATAAAGGAAGTTTGTATGTGGTTACCAAATGTTGTTCGAGTCCGGATGAGATCCCGGACGTCACGAGGAGTTCCGGAATGGTCCGGAGGTAAAGATTTATATATGGAAAGTTGTTGTTCGGGTTAGGAAAAGTTCGGGTTTTTTCGGATTGTACCGGAAGCTTCGAAGGTTCCGGAGGATTCGGAGGGGTCCGGAGGTCCGGAAATTGTTCCACCACGTCCGATACAGTAGCATGGGCTGTAGGGGGCGCCCTAGCCTTAATGGGCCAGGGGCACCAGCCCCCAAGGCCCATGCGCATGGGAGGGGAAACCTAAGGGAGGGCCTCCACTTGACTTGGGAGGCACTCCTCCCTCTGGCCGCCCCAAGTCCCATCTAGGGCTGGCCGCACCCCTTGGGATGGAAACCCTAGAGGGGCACATCCCCCTTTCCCTATATATACTTGAGGTTTTGGGCTGCCCAAGCACATGAGAACTTCTCCCTCTATTGGTGCAGCCTGCCCTCCTCCTCCTCCTCCCCCGTGGTGCTTGGCGGCCTGCTGGATTGCCACGCCTCCAACACCACCACGCCGTTGTGCTGCTGCTGGATGGAGTCTTCTCAACCTCTCCTCTCTCCTTGCTGGATCAAGGCGTGGGAGACGTCGTCGGGCTGTACGTGTGTTGAACGCGGAGGTGCCGTCCGCTCGCACTAGGATCTCCGTGATTTGGATCACGACAGTACGACTCCTTCAACCCCGTTCTCATGAACGCTTCCGCTTAACGATCTACAAGGGTATGTAGATGCACTCTCCTTCCCTCGTTGCTGGTTTCTCCATAGATAGATCTTGGTGACACGAGGAAAATTTTGAATTTCTGCACGTTCCCCAACAAAGGGCATCATGAGCTAGGTCTATTGCGTAGATTCTTTGCACGAGTAGAACACAAAGTAGTTGTGGTCGTTGATTTTGTTCAATATGCTTACCGTTACTAGTCCAATCTTGTTTCGACGGTATTGTGGGATGAAGCGGCCGGACCGACCTTACACGCATTTCCACGTGAGACAGTTCCACTGACCGACATGCACTTGGTGCATAAGGTAGCTAGCGGGTGCCGCCTCCCACTTTAGTCGGAACGGATTCGATGAAAAGGGTCCTTATGAAGGGTAAATAGCAATTGGCATATCACGTTGTGGTTTTATGAGGTAAGAAACGTTCTTGCTAGAAACCCAAAGCAGCCACGTAAAACATGCAAACAACAATTAGAGGACGCCTAACTTGTTTTTGCAGGGTATGCTATGTGATGTGATATGGCCAAGAAGAATGTGATGAATGATATGTGATGTATGAGATTGATCATGTTCTTGTAATAGGACTCACGACTTGCATGTCGATGAGTATGACAACGGCAGGAGCCATAGGAGTTGTCTTTATTTATTGTATGACCTGCGTGTCATTAAACAACGCCATGTAATTACTTTACTTTATTGCTAACCGTAGCCATAGTAGTAGAAGTAATAGTTGGCGAGACAACTTCATGAAGACACGATGATGGAGATCATGATGATGGAGATCATGGTGTCATGCCGGTGACGATGATGATCATGGAGCCCCAAGATGGAGATCAATGGAGCTATATGATATTGGCCATATCATGTCACTACTATATAATTGCATGTGATGTTTATTATGTTTATGCATCTTGTTTACTTAGAACAACGGTAGTAAATAAGATGATCCCTTACACAAATTTCAAGAAGTGTTCTCCCCGATCGTGCACCGCTGCTACAGTTCGTCGCTTCTAAGCACCACGTGATGATCGGGTGTGATGGATTCTTACGCTCACATACAACGGGTGTAAGACAGATTTACACAGCAAAAACACTTGGGGTTAACTTGACGAGCCTAGCATGTGCAGACATGGCCTCGAACACAGAGACCGAAAGGTCGAGCATGAGTCGATAGTAGATACGATCAACATGAAGATGTTCACCGATGATGACTAGTCCGTCTCACGTGATGATCGGACACGGCCTAGTTGACTCGGATCATGTAATCACTTAGATGACCAGAGGGATGTCTATCGAGTGGGAGTTCATAAGATGAACTTAATTATCTTGAACATAGTCAAAAGACCTTTTGCAAATTATGTCGAAGCTCGCGCTTTAGTTCCACTGCTTAGATGTGTTCCTAGAGAAAATATAGTTGAAAGTAGCGATTATGCGGACAGTAGAAAGCTTATGTCCTTAATGCACCGCCGATGTGCTGAACCCCAAACGTCGCTTGTGGATGTTTGAACATCGGACATACACGCTTTTGATAACTACGTGATAGTTCGGTTGAACGGTTTAGAGTAGAGGCACCAAAGACGTTTCAAACGTCACGGAACATATGAGATGTTTCAAGGGCTGAAATTGGGATTTCAAGCTCGTGCCCACGCCAAGAGGTATAAGACCTCCGACGATTTTCTTAGCCTGCAAACTAAGAGAGAAAAGCTCAATCGTTGAGTTTGTGCTCAGATTGTCCGAGTGCAACAATCACTTGAATCGAGGGAGTTAATCTTCCGATGAGATAGTGATGTTTCTCCAAAGTCATTGCCACCAAGCTGCTAGAGCTTCGTGATGAACTATAACATATCAGGGATAGATATGATGATCCTTGAGGTATTCACGATGTTTGACACCGCGAAAGTAGAAATCAAGAAGGAGCATCAATTGTTGATGGTTGGTGAAACCACTAGTTTCAAGAAGGGCAAGGGCAAGAAGGGATACTTCATGAAACGACAAATCAGCTGCTGCTCCAGTGAAGAAACCCAAGGTTGAACCCAAACCCGAGACTAAGTGCTTCTGTGATAAGGGGAATAGTCACTAGAGCGGAATTACCCTAGATACTTGGTAGATGAGAAGGCTGGCAAGGTCGATAGAAGTATATTGGATATACATTATGTTAATGTGTACTTTACTAGTACTCCTAGTAGCACCAGGGTATTGAGATACCGGCTCGGTTGCTAAATGTTAGTAACTCGAAATAAAAGAGCTACGGAGACTAGCTAAAGGTGAGCTGACGATATGTATTGGAAGTGTTTCCAAGTTTGATGTGATCAAACATCACACGCTCCCTCTACCATCAAGATTAGTATTAAACCTGAATAATTGTCATTTGGTGTTTGTGTTGAGCATAGACATGATTGGATTATGTCTATCGCAATACGGTTATTCATTTAAGGAGAATAATGGTTACTCTATTTATTTGAATAATACCTTCAATGGTCTTGCACCTAAAGGAATGGTTTATTGAATTTCGATCGTAGTGATACACATTTTCATGCCAAAAGATATAAGATAGTAATGATAGTACCACTTACTTATGGCACTGCCATGTAAGTCATATTGGTGTAAAACGCATGAAGAAGTTCCATGTCGATGGATCTTTGGACTCACTCGTTTTTGAAAAGTTTGAGACATGCGAACCATGTCTATTGGTGTATACGCATGAAGAAACTCCATGCAGATGGATCGTTTGGACTCACTTGATTTTGAATCACTTGAGATATGCAAATCATACCACATGGGCAAAATAGTGAAAAGCCTCGGTTTCAAGAAGATGGAACAAGATAGCAACTTGTTGGAAGTAACACATTTTGATGTGTGCAGTCCAATGAGTGCCGAGGCATGCAATGAATATCGTTATGTTCTTACTTCACGATGATTTAAGTAGATGTTGAGAATATTTACTTGATGAAACACAATTCTGAATTATTGAATGGTTCAAGTAATTTCAGAGTGAAGTTGAAGATCATTGTGACAAGAGGATAAAATGTCTATGATATGATCATAGAGATGAGTATCTGAGTTACAAGCTTTGGCACGCAATTAAGACATTGTGGAAATGTTTCACAATTAATACTGCCTGGAACACCATAGTGTGATGGTGTGTCCGAACATCATAGTTGCACCCTATTGGATATGGTGCGTACCATGATATCTCCTATCGAATTACCACTATCGTTCAAGGGTTAGGCATTAGAGACAACCGCACTCACTTTAATAGGGCACCACGTAATTCCGTTGAGACGACACCGTTTGAACTATGGTTTGGAGAAACCTAAATTGTCGTTTCTTAAAAGTTTGGGGCTGCGACGCTTATATGAAAAAGTTTCAGGTTGATAAGCTCGAACCCAAAGCGGATAAAATGCATCTTCATAGGACACCCAAAACAGTTGGGTATACCTCCTAATCTCAGATTCCCGAAGCAAAAAGGATTGTTTCTAGAATTAGGTCCTTTCTCGAGGAAAAGTTTCTCTCGAAAAGAATTGAGTGGGAGGATGGTGGAGACTTGATGAGGTTATTGAACCATCACTTCAACTAGTGTGCAGCAGGCACGTGAAGTTGTTCTGTGGCGCCTACACCAATTGAAGTAGAAGCTTATGATAGTGATCATGAAGTTTCGGATCAAGTCACTACCGTACCTCGTAGGGTGACAAGGATGCGTACTACTTCAGAGTGGTACAGTAATCATGTCTTGAAGGTCATGTTGCTAGACAACAATGAACCTACGAGCTATGGAGAAGCGATGGTGGGCCCAGATTCCGACAAATGGTTAGAAGCCATGAAATCTGAGATAGTATCCATATATCAGAAAAAAGCATGGACTTTGATGGACTTGCCCGATGATCGGCAAGCCATTGAGATAAATGGATCTTTAAGAAGAAGACGGACGTGAACGGTAATGTCACCGTCTATGAAGCTCGACTTGTGGCGAAGAGTTTTTCACAAGTTCAAGGAGTTGACTACGATGAGATTTTCTCATCCCTAGCGATGCTTAAGTCCGTCGGAATCATGTTAGCATTAGCTGCATTTATGAAATATGGCAGATGGATGTCAAAACGAGTTTCCTTACCAGTCTTCGTAAGGAAAGGTTGTATATGATACAATCGAAAGTTTTGTCAATCCTAAGGATGCTAAAAGGTATGCTGGCTCCAATGATCCTTCTAAGGACCGGAGTAAGCATCTCGGAGTTGGAATGTGCGCTTTGATGAGATGATCAAAGATTTTGGGTTTATACAAAGTTTATGAGAAACTTGTATTTCCAAAGAAGTGAGTGGGAGCACTATAGAATTTCGATGAGTATATGTTGTTGACATATTGTTGATCGAAATTATGTAGAATTTCCGAAAGCATATAGGTTATTTGAAAGGTGTTTTCAATAGAAAACCTGGATTAAGCTACTTGAACATTGAGCATCAAGATCTATAAGAATAGATCAAAAATGCTTAATGGTACTTTCAAATGAGCACATACCTTGACATGATCTTGAAGGTGTTCAAGATGGATCAGTCAAAGAAGGAGTTCTTGCCTGAGTTGTAAGGTATGAAGTTAAGAGTTAAAGCTCGACCACGGCAGAAAAGAGAGAAAGGACGAAGGTCGTCCCCTATGCTTTAGACGTAGGCTCTACAGTATGCTATGCTATGTACCGCACCTGATGTGTGCCTTGCCACATGTCTGGCAAGAGGGTGCAAAGGTGATCAAGGAGTGGATCACCAGATAGTGGTCTAAATTGTCCTTGGAGTAAATAAGGACATATTTCTCGATTATGGAGGTGATAAAGAGTTCGGCGTAAAGGGTTACGTCAATGCAAGCTTTAACACCTATCCGAATGACTCTGGGTAGCAAAACGGATACGTATAGTGGAGCAACCATTTGGAATAAGGTTCAAGTGGAGCGTGGAAGCAGCATTTACAATATGACATAGAGAATTGCGAAGTACACACGGATCTGAAAGGTTCAGACCCGTTGACTAAAACCTCTCTCACAAGCAAAACATGATCAAACCTCAGAACTCATTCAGTCTTAATCACATGATGATGTGAACTACTTTACAGACACTAGTAAACTCTTTGGATGTTGGTCACATGGCGATGTGACCTATCAATGTTGATCACATGGCGATGTGAACTAGATTATTGACTCTAGTGCAAGTGGGAGACTGTTTGAAATATGCCCTAGAGGCAATAATAAATTAGTTATTATTATATTTCCTTGTTCATGATAATCGTTTATTATCCATGCTATAATTGTATTGATAGGAAACTCAAATACATGTGTGGATACATAGACAACACCATGTCCCTAGTAAGCCTCTATTGACTAGCTCGTTGATCAACAGATGGTTACGGTTTCCTAACCATGGACATTGGATGTCATTGATAACGGGATCACATCATTAGTAGAATGATGTGATGGACAAGACCCAATACTAAGCCTAGCACAAAGATCGTAGTTCGTATGCTAAAGCTTTTCTAATGTCAAGTATCATTTCCTTAGACCATGAGATTGTGCAACTCCCGGATACCGTAGGAATGCTTTGGGTGTATCAAACGTCACAACGAATCGGGTGACTATAAAGGTGCACTACGGTATCTCCGAAAGTGTCATTGGGTTGGCACGAATCGAGGCTGGGATTTGTCACTCCGGTTGACGGAGAGGTATCTCTGGCCCACTCGGTAGGACATCATCATAATGTGCACAATGTGACCAAGGGGTTGATCACGGATGATGTGTTACGGAATGAGTAAAGAGACTTGCCGTAACGAGGTTGAACAAGGTATAGGATACCGACGATCGAATCTCGGGCAAGTACAATACCGCTAGACAAAGGGAATTGTATACGGATCGATTGAGTCCTTGACATCGTGGTTCATCCGATGAGATCATCGTGGAACATGTAGGAGCCAACATGGGTATCCAGATCCCGCTGTTGGTTATTGACCGGAGAACGTCTCGGTCATGTCTACATGTCTCCGAACCCGTAGGGTCTACACACTTAAGGTTCGATGACGCTAGGGTTATAAAGGAAGTTTTTATGTGGTTACCAAATGTTGTTCGAGTCCGGATGAGATCCCGGACGTCACGAGGAGTTCCGGAATGGTCGGAGGTAAAGATTTATATATGGAAAGTTGTTGTTGGGTTAGGAAAAGTTCGGGTTTTTCGGTATTGTACCGGAAGCTTCTGAAGGTTCCGGAGGATTCGGAGGGTCGGAGGTCCGGAAATTGTTCCACCACGTCCGATACAGTAGCATGGGCTGTAGGGGGCGCCCTAGCCTTAATGGGCCAGGGGCACCAGCCCCCCCAAGGCCCATGCGCATGGGAGGGGGGAAACCCTAAGGGGGAGGGCCTCCACTTGACTTGGGAGGCACTCCTCCCCCTCTTGGCCGCCCCCCAAGTCCCATCTAGGGCTGGCTGCACCCCTTGGGGTGGGAAACCCTAAAGGGGGTGCAGCCCCCCTTTCCCCCTATATATACTTGAGGTTTTGGGCTGCCCAATAGACATGAGAACTTCTCCCTCTATTGGTGCAGCCCTGCCTCTCCTCCTCCTCCTCTCCCGTGGTGCTTGGCGAAGCCCTGCTGGATTGCCACGCTCCTCCACCACCACGCCCGTTGTGTTGCTGCTGGATGGAGTCTTCCTCAACCTCTCCCTCTCTCCTTGCTGGATCAAGGCGTGGGAGGCGCCGCCGGGCTGTGCGTGTGTTGAACGCGGAGGTGCCGTCCGTTCGGCACTAGGATCTCCGGTGATTTGGATCACGACAGCACGACTCCTTCAACCCCGTTTCATGAACGCTTCCGCTTAACGATCTACAAGGGTATGTAGATGCACTCTCCTTCCCTCGTTGCTGGTTTCTCCATAGATAGATCTTGGTGACACGAGGAAAATTTTGAATTTCGCCACGTTCCCCAACAGTAGTGCATCATCATAATGAGCTCAAAGTGACCAAGTGTCCGTCACGGATCATGCATTACTGAGTGCGAGTAAAGTGACTTGCCGTAACGAGACTGAACGAGGTATTGGGATACCGACGATCGAGTCTCGGGCAAGTAACATACCGTCGACAAAGGGAATAGTATACGGGTTGCTTGAATCCTCGACATCGTGGTTCATCGATGACATCATCGAGGAGCATGTGGGAGCCAACATGGGTATCCAGATCCCGCTGTTGGTTATTGACCGAGAGCCGCCTCGGTCATGTTCAGATGTCTCCCAACCCGTAGGGTCTACACACTTAAGGTTCGGTGACGCTAGGGTTATTAGGAAGACTTGTATGTGATTACCGAATGTTGTTGAGTCCGGATGAGATCCCGGACGTCACGAGGAGTTCGGAAGGGTCCGGAGGTAAAGATTTATATATGGGAAGTTCTCAAGCGGACGCGGAAAGTTTGGGCGCGTGCAGTATTATCTGGGGCCACCGGAAGGGTTCCGGAGGTCCACCGAGGGGCCACCCCTCCCGGGGGCACTGGGCTGCGTGGGAAGGGCCATCCCTGGTGGGCTGGGCGCACCCTCCCTGGGCCCTTGCGCCTAGGGTTGAGGGAACCCTAGAGGGGCGCCTTGCTTGGGGGCAAGCCACCCTCCTTGCCCCCTCTAGATGCATCTAGAGGCCGCCCCTTCTCCCTTCCCCTATAAATAGAGGGGTGAGGGAGGCAGCCGCACCAAGCCAAGGCGCAGCCCTCCCTCCCAACACCTCTCCTCCTCCGCTGTGTGCTCGGCGAAGCCCCGCTTGAGATCGCTTCTCCACCATCATCACGTCGTCGTCTTTGCCGGTGGAGCTGTCTTCCTCAACCTCTCCTTCCTCCTTGCTGGATCAAGACGGAGGAGACGCCACCCGCACTGCACGTGTGTTGAACGCGGAGGTGCTGTCCGTTCAGCACTTGGTCATCGGTGATCCGAGTACGACTTCATCATCACCATCCCCCTGAACGCTTCCGCACTTGATCTACAAGTGGTATGTAGATGCAAACTCACTCCCTTGACTCGTTGCTTAGATGAACTCATAGATGGATCTTGGTGAAACCGTAGGAAAAATTTTAATTTTCTGCAACGTTCCCCAACAGTGTGCGTGGGCCGGCATCCTTCGGAGTCGGCTCTGACGTGCACAGCGGTCGGAATCTGGCAGGCAGCGGCCAGCTGTGAATCCCAATAGCGTCATCTCCGACTCGATCAGCTCCAGTTCGTGCTAGTTCCAATACCTACCTGGTGCTGGCTGGAGGATCTGGCGGGCGGGCATGGATCCAGGGGAAACTCCAGGCCGGCGTGGTGGAGTCGACGCCCTCGGCGCCGAATCCCGTTCTGGAGGCTTCGGTGTGGATCCTACGCCCCCACCTCTGCCATGGGCGTAGGCGAAAGCCTCTGTTCCTCTGTTTGGGCGACGGTGGCACTTTGGTGTTGTGTTCCTTCCTGAAGGCGTCGGCTGGGGACTGCTCAGGGTAGTGGAGTTGCTAGTAGTTCGGAGTCGACATGAAATGGCATGTAGGTGGAGCGGTGTGGCATCAACAGTATCATCGACGGTGGGTCTCGGCGGCATGGCGCAGTGGAGACTCAGCGTCCGATGCGTGGAGATGGACTCGCGCAGGAGGAGGAAGCTGTCTGGCATCATGGTGGTGTTGATGGCAGAGAGGCCTGGCATGGTCGGTGCATCAGTTCTACTCTGAGGATGGACCGATGGAAGATGGAGGTGACGGCCGTTGCAGCGTGCGGTGCTCAGTGGGAGTGTGCCGGACCGGTGTGTGCCCCAATCCAGGTAGTGGCTTGGATGGAACTCCCGACTTTAGATGTTAGGTTTTGGTGCAATGTCTGTTTGGTATTAGGCCCGGACATTCGGCACACCTTCATCAACGGGATAAGAGTAGCAACGGCATTGCCAAGATGGTGGCTTCAGGCTTTTGATGTATCACCTTGTATGGTCTTTGTGAGTAATTAATAATATGACTGCATGCATCGGTCAGATGCAGAGGCCGGAGGTACATCCTCCTTTTCTGAAATAAAAAAATAAAAATAAAAAAATAAAAAAAATATGCTCTTTGTATATGAATCCGACGAATCGACTAACTCCTTGTATATGAATTCTTCAAGGTCCTTGTTCCCATAGTCATCATGCGACGAATGCATCATTTGCCTACAACTGAGCAAAAAAAATAAAAAAAATACTTGGGCATTTCATCGAACATACAGAGGGTGAGGTGTATGTCCGGAGGACTTGGTGGTGGAATCAATGAGTGAACAACAACAGAAATGCCCAAGAAAAACCCAAGATACCTTGCTGCCAAACGCACGCTTATGGGTAGATGAGTGTGACACCCGAGTGAGCTTCGGTTGTGCAGGACGGACGGGAACTTCGCGGACGCCACAAATGAGCTCCATCCGCCAGCGGCTGAATACGAGATATGAAGGGCCCATCCGAATGCGGATGTATAGATTTGTCAAGTCCGACTATAGATGCTCTTAGATGAGATCACCGGAGAAGGGGAATATCGATCCCACAAACGAGCTGACTTTCTCTAAAAGAAGAATATCGGAATCCCGTTCATCCCGGGATCTAGCGCTCCTAACCAAAATTTCCGGGATCTTTACCGAGCGCAGAAATCTCATCGGATTACCTCGCGTCTCCTAGGAAAAAACCGCAAGATACCTTGCTGCCAAACACACGCTTAGAGGTAAGTAAACGAGTGACCCGAGTGAGCTCCGGTTGTCGAAGACGGGCGGGAACCCCGGAGACGCCACAAACGAGCTCCATCCATCCGTCAGCGTCCGAGTGTGCTCCACCACCACTGCCACAAACACGAAGCAGTGAGTGTTCACAAGGAACCAAACGGCCCCGGAAACAACAAAACCGACCCCGAGGCTTCATCCAAGCAGAGCGGAACAAAGGAGCAGGCGCCCCTTGACGGCACGCCAAAACCACCACCGCAAGTGACAGTACACAACAAGGCTTCCTTCTTCCGGTGGTGGTGTCCCGCTACCACTACGAGACTACGAGACGACTCGGCTGTCAAGCAGCTGTGGAGTCTAATATAAAGTGTCGACGTCGCCCCGGGGCCCGGGCCTTTGCCTTTGCTTTGCTTGCCTCGACACGAGAGTCTGTTAAGTTTCTGGGAAACTTCGCGGCCGCCACTGGCCCAGCCCTCGGATCACACGAGCAGTCGGCGACAGCGACGGCCGCGCCCCGGTCCGGTCGTGCGCGCGCACGTAGGCGGAGCAGCCGGTTCCGATTTTTGCAACGCGAGGGGAGGGGAGGGCCCCAGCTATGGAGTGAATTATTCGGGAGGGAGTGGAAAAAGAGGGCTGTGCGTGTGACGGACGACGAGGACGGCAGAGGCCAAGGGGACGAAGGCGGCTACGTGGTTGCGTGCGCGTCGCTCGCACGCACGCACGGGCCGGACGGCCGAACGGGTCGCGGTCCGCGCCCGTGGAACGGATGGGAACGACGCGAGGAAAGAGGCCGCCACGCCACGATACCCGCCCGTCTCTCTCTCTACCTTGGCCACTTGAGATGCGAGAGGGAGGCGGTCAATGACGCGGCCTGTCCGTCCACTTGCACCGGCGTTTCCCACCCTTTGCCGTCCGGGGAAGCAACGGGGCAGCTCGCGTCGAAAAGTCGCATCGCGCATGTGCATCTGCCTGACTGCCCGGGGAAAATCGGGGTCGAACCAACCAACCAACAGCTCACCCTGGCCGTGCCCGGGACCAGGCCAAGGACGAGATGGAATCATGGGATTTGATTTTGATCCGATCTCATCTCACTGTACTACTACGTACGTACTACTGCTATCTCACAACCACCGCCGGGCAGGACCGCACCTCACCTCCCCTGATTGCTGCCTGTTTGCTCGAATCCATCGCCACAAACTTTGGCAACAACAAAGAAAACAAAAGGCTTCTGTTGCATCTGAGGTTCTCAACAAAAACACACACACACACCAAAGGCAACAGGAAGAAGTTTCTGAATATGAAACAAGTGGGCAAAACTCAGAAGAGGTTATTGAATCAACTTGATGCAATTCGATTACACCATAAGATGTTTATGTATGTACACACTTTCTTCTTCATTCCATTCTCTTTTTTACAAATACAACCATGGTTATATGGCGGTGCGATGAAGACGACGATGGCCCGGCACAACTGCACGGGCCATCTTCATCTTCATCCTCCAGGAAAGACCCTTCTTAGAACAAGATTAACGCTCATGATATCTACACAAACACTTCCTGACAAAACTAACTCGAAAAAAAAGGGGTAAAAACAGAAATCCTCTCTTCGATTCATCCTCTTTGTGTATGCTGCTGATGATGATCATTCTTCTTCTTCTACTCTTAATTAAACTTAGTCTTTAGACGGCCCTGGCTACCCATCTCATGTTAATTCATCACGTAAACCCGTATGTATGTATATACCACAAGGAACACACGTAGCATATGGTGATACTAGTAGAGTACACTAGGCGTACGTACGTACATACATACGCGGCGGCCGGCGGAAAACTGTACAAGGTCGGTGAGGACGACGGTGGGTGGGAGAACTGCTCTGCTCGGCTCGGGCCGAGGCTCAGGTTCAGGCGCGGGCGGAGAGCACGCGGCCTCCGCCGTTGCTGGCGTGGGAGCCCCGGCAGGCGGCGACGTCGAACCCCTGGATCCTCACCGCCGGCGCGGCGTGCGTGTACGACGGGGCAAAACTGTGGCTATTGCTGCTATTGCTATATGTTGGGAGGTCGTGGTGGTGGTTGCGGCTGTGGTGGTGGAGGTGGTGGTCAAAAACCGCCGCGAGGTTGAAGTCGGCGGCGGCGTGGTGGCGCTGGTTGAGCAGGAAGTGGGGGTCGTGGACGAGCGGGTTGTCCGCGCGCGCCGGCGGCGAGCCGCCGAACAGCGCCCAGCCCCCCTCCCCCTCCTCCTCCGACTCGTCGTCGACCTCCCGCGTTTTGCTCTTCCCTTCCCTCTGCTGCAATAAGAAAGAACAGGTTCTTGTAAGACAAAGATCCATACAAACAAAAAAAATCAAGGCCAAGAAACAAAAGAACATGGAAATTTTCTTGCAAGAACTGGTTGAGGTTCGGAGGACGGCCGGTACCTTTCTGCTGTTGCTGCCGGAGGAGGCGTTGAGCAGGAAGGGTGGGGGGCCGAGGATGAGGTCGGCGCTGCAGGGCTGGGCGTGGACCCTGCGGGGCCGGGGCGCGCACAGCACCACCGCCGGCTCCGCCTCCCTGCCGCTCCCGGACGACGAGGACGAGGACGACTCAACAAACATCCTCCTCATGGTTCCCGTCGGCATGCTCCTCACCCTTCAAAGATCTGCTCCTCCTATCTTCTAAATCAGGCTCTCTTCAGCCGTGGCTAAATATAGCTAGCTATGCCGCTGGCGTCCACTCGGAATAGAAACGGGATGGAGCGGACGAACTGAAGCAGCGGAGGGGGGCGGTTGGGTCGCCTCTCTCGCTCTGCCTTCCGTGCGTGTGAAGTAGGGGAGGAAGGAAGGCGCGGCAGGCAATGCGATGCGAGCGGTGCTGACCGCCTCGGCCACCACTGATATACCAACCGCTCCCGCCCCTCGGCCCCTGAGTTGGCGCCCGGCTGGGCAGGTGGACCACGTCTCTCGTCCCCAACGCAGTTTTTTTTCTCTGCCTCCATTTTTTATTTTTTATTATTTTCTGAAGGGGCCCGCTCGTGTAATAAACTTATTTATTGCGCACCGCCTTCCTGCTGGCTACCCTAGGCGCGAAACGTTGGCGGTAGGCCAGTACTAGTAGTGGTGGCGACGTTGGCAGGCGCGGTTGCTTCGCCATCGGTGTCCCGCGCGCACTCCACATGAGGTGCCTGGCCGTTCACGTGCGCCGCGCCAACGCAACTTGTGCCGTGTCTCCAGATTGTTCCCCGCGGAACCCAAACCAGCCCAGCCACATTTTTTCCATCCGAACCAAGGCCAGGGGCATCAAATCCTTCCTTATCACGGGTTAACATCACGAAGTATGTACGTGATGATATGATGCTAGTTGACCCTGCGTGTTATTGTGTGTATAGTAGTAATCGACAATTTCCATGGATTTTCTTGCTGTATCGTTTCTTTTGTTTTCCATAATAGCTGGAAAAGTAATCTACAAGCTCAGGTACGGCTTCACTTCTCAAGGTGCCATCAAACACATAAATAACAAAAATTACACTCATCGTCGTCGTGGCAGGTACAAAAGAACATATAAATAACAAAAATTACATACATCATTTAGCTGCGAGCACAAGCATTGAAGCGAGCTGAAGGCATGTTGACTTTATCACCCGTTTCTTATCGGAGTTGGCCTACTGGCGCGTCGACGTCATCGCCGCTCCCTCATTGGAGTCGAGCTAAGATTTTGTAGTAGACAATCGGGATCTCGTCCTGCTAAGACCCCACTGGACAAGTGCACCAGAACAAGTATTGTCGCTGATAAAAATAAGTATATATCCAAAGAATCTAACATGTAGACACAAGGTGTACACGATTGGAGGCTACAACGAGGGATACTTTTACTCAACACGGGCGGCGACATGATCTTAGGATTGGGCCCCCTCCACTTTAGGCGTTATACGGACTCTACATGTTCCTTTGTATTTCGCCTTTTTTCATTTGTGTGAGAGGATCTTGTTTGGCTGTGCGCATCTTAGTTATGAAGTGGCCGGGTGTGATACTTTTATAAGTAATAAATTAAGCGTCCTTTTTCAAAAAATGTAGATGCGAGAACGAAGACGAACAAACACTCAAACACTGTATCCAAGCAAATCGAGAAGACTAGCATGGACTAAATCCTACGAGATCCGCCGGATACACACCTTCATGCACCGTCCAATGACGCTATACGCATCACCAGGACGGAGACTAGGCGAGGAAAACCTTATTACATCTCCAGAGAGCCACCACCACCACATCGTCTTCCTAAGCAGGACATAAACCCTAAACAAACTCGCAAAGACACATAAAACGGAGCAAGATCCTTTCTTACGGCAAGGGGCGGTCCACCGTGCCTCCATGGCCCTAGGGTCACCGTAGACGATACTGACCAGCGGAGACGCCGACAGGAGGCAGAGAAACTCATTTTTTTTTTCTTTTCTAAGAGGCGGAAGCGGCTGCGTGGTTTCTCTATGTTACAAAACCGTTCCCCACAAGTTGGCTATACGTGCATGTATAAATATTTTTAGAAAAAAAATGGTTCCACAAAAATACTATTTGTAAAAAAAAGAATACTTTTGTGCCCCTGTACAAATACAAAATGGCAAAGAAGCAAACTCACAAAGACTCCAATCCCAGGTATCTAGGTTTCCTCGACTCTCGTGGGCACCGCCGCTGATCTGCCTTGTCTCTTGTCGTCTCCATGGAGGCGCGGTGCATCTTGATCCTCGGCAACGGGGAGGCTCATGCTTCATTTAAGGTATATTTTTAGTTTGTCTGCGTGCATGGCGCGGTACGGGCGCGTCGACGGCGGATGGTGCGGTCACATGCACTGGATGCAGCGATGTCGGTGCCGTCGTGCTCCCCGCCGTGCCGGTGTGGAGCAACTCGCTACTCCTCATCGAGTTGGCATGGAGCGGTGAGTTGCTGAACCACGCGGCGGCTTTGGGTGGCAACTTCCTCCGTCATGTCGGCCTGAGCTGGTGCAATGAGCAGCCTCGCTTCAGATCCGGCTGGGCTTGGCGGCCGGAGGCGCTCTTCGGAAGCCATTAGAAGAGTGGAGAAAATGGTGATGGAGGAGGCGGGGGAGCGACAGAGGGGTGCGATTCTTCCCCGGCATCTGGTCTCGTTTAAATAGAGGGCGGGCGGGAGGAGCTCGGCAAACGTTGCGTTTAATGCCGGCCCGCTCTTGAGCGCGCGTGTAGCAGGAGTAGGTTTCTCGGCTTCACGTGGATTTAATGGAGACGTTTGAATGCGACCAGAAGGCGTGTTTAGTCGGGCGGCGCCCTCGACCGGCGAGCCGATTCAGTGGCGGAGGTAGTAAAAGGTCGCGTCCCCCCTGAGTCACCTTCAATGCGGAGCGGCGCGCTCTACAGCGGTATGAATGCGGGCAGCTGGCGCGGGGCGGGATGTGCGGAACAGGTGAGGTGTTTTTGGTGGGACAGGGCGGTCAGAAGCGGGCGTGGGATCGGTCCGAACTCTCGCAAACTTCTCTCATTTTTGTCTCCGATTTAGAAAAAAATCACGTCCAGACTATGCCTCTAACCGATACAGATCCATGCTGCTGGATGGCTTTCGTGTTCCGAACGATGCAATCTGAACGGATGCGGACGGTTACAGGCCCGCCTTTAAGATGCCCTAAAATCAATCATGTGACGTGAGTTTTTATTTTCTCTTTTGTGTGTGTACGCGTGTGTTCCCGGCGCATGTTGGGGCGAGCGAGCAACCGACAGGATGATGGAGGAGCACCACCGCGCGGTTTGCGGCGTTGCGGGAGACGGCAGCCTTGTTCTTTTTCGTTTGTTGGATCGGTTCCCCAGGCACATGCACATGCAGCAGCTGCACTCCTCGTTGCCTTGGATCTCACGCCCCGTGGACCAGATCTCGTCGCCGCCCCGGCCACCCATGGCCTGACACGCACGCACGACGAGCCGACCACCTCCTCTCTCCAGTGCGTGCGTGTGCGTGCGATGATATTTTCTGCGGCGAAATTACCGAATCGCCCCTCACTCCCTTCGCGCGCGTGGGGTGAGATGGAGGGAAGGCCGGCCGTTGGATTTTCTTTTGCTTTGGAGGGAAAAGGATGCCGTTAGATCTGGAGAGTTTTTTTTTCTTTGAGGAATTTCTTTTTGAGGGATGGATGGGTCGTTAGGTGGCGTCACTGATGGGCGGGCCTGGAAGCATCCAGCCCATGAATTGAGCCGTTATGTTATGATGCGCGGGCCTCGAAGCATCCAGCCCATGAGTTGAGCCGTTTTTTCCCAAGCCTTAATTTCGCCATATGTGTGTAGCGTTTTTTTTTTGCGAGTCATATGTGTGTAGCGGTTACTCTTGCGCCGTGCGGCGTTGCTTTCGGTTACCGGCAACTAGTGTTTGTCTTATCGCCAACTAGTGTCTTTTAGCTGAACCGGTGGCTGCATGACTTTGTTGCCTTCTGCGAAAGGTTTGGTTTCGTTAATGAAATCGGAGGAAAACCCCCTCTTTTAATTAAAAAAAAAAGGTGAAGAGTGATATCTCAACACACCGGGAATCAAATTTGGTGTTCGCATTTAGTCTCGATTTATTTGAGATTTCTAGCGAAGTTTTTGCCGACTGTGAGGCGCCTACGATAACTTCGTAAAATCTCAAGATGATATGCCGGCTCAGATTTTCGAAGGTGCTCATAGGGGTAGAGTGTGCGTGTATGCGTTCATAGGGGTGAATGTATGCGCGTATATATGAGCGCTTGCGTCTGTATCGTGTTAAAAAAACTAATTTTTTCTTCATTACAACTAGTTTCGCCGCGAAATTGCTCATTCACAGGCGCCATAGGGCTTTGTTACACCTACGTAATTATCCTACGTAAAGCCACGTGAACGCTGGTTTGGGTGATTCCCACCTCGAGGGTTTGAAGCTTCTTGTTAAATGGTTGTAGCTCCACAATGCGTCGGTTGCAACACACGTCGTAGTTCGAACGAAAATGTCTGTCGTAGTTGCAACAAAAATTCACCATGTTTGTACCCCCGACGTCGGCCTGTTCCAGCAAATTTTCATCATGGTTGTAGTCCGACATCGGCCAGTTCCAATCCAGCACATTGCCGCGTTCTCCAACCTTTGGCTTGCCGGTCGCAGCTCTGGCCATCGCTGGTCGCACCTGCTGGCTTGCCAGCCGTAGCATCCGGTGCTCCCTCAATTGTCGTCCTGCAGACGGCCTGTTGAAGCACGCGGTGAGCCCAAAAGAAAAAACAGTGATTAGCAACGGGGCGCGCGGGGGAAGGGGTGGGGATGCAGCGGGGCGCGCGGGAGACACGGCAGCGCTCGAGCTCACCGGCCGGTGGTTGCTCGCCGGGATTAGAGAAGTTGAGAAGAGAAAGAAGAAAGGGAAAAGGTCAGACCAGCCATCGGGGGGAAGAAGATGAGATGAAGAAAAAAAGTTAAGGATCATACACGAGAGACGTACGGTCCTGTTGACTGAACGCGCGCGGCGCGACCGACCCAAAGCTTCGGCCGGTCCGCCGACCACAAACGTTTACCTTATTATTTACAGAGACACCATCTCGAGCTCAGCCGGCTGCCCAATCTAAGCGACGGTCACAATGAAAAAGCCCGTAGTACCTGCACCGATCAACCTGCTCCCCCTCGACCTTGTCATGCGCCACAACCCGCCTTAGACAGAGGTAAGCGCCATTGGTCAGAGAGGAGTAACACGGCGGCGAAGTGTGGTGTGAGTGTGTGTTAATTATTGTGTGGCCTAGCGCAGGGTGGCAAGTGCCGTGTCGCCCGTGTGCGTGAGCAAGGGCTATTATGTAGCCAGGTCCTGTAACTGAACCAATTAACTGATCTCACGCCGGCAGTCACACCGACACCGGCCAGGGGACACAACGAACCTCCAACGGCAACGTCGCGGCATGCACGGTGTTCCGTCTCTGGTGAGGCCTCACCGGAGAAGCAGCGGCCAGTCATGTCGTCCCCGCCTCAGCCTACGCTGCTGCTCCTCGAAATCCAGCGATGCGAGCTAATTTATGAGGCAACTGAGAAATACCAAATCCAATCAGATCGATCGCTTGGTCCATCTTGAAATTATGATGTTCAGTAATTGCATCTCATACTGGACGCACAAGAAGATTATGATCTGATGAGTGGAGAACTGGAGATAGCTAGATTCACATGGCACTTGAAACACGAGCTTATCAATTAGCAGACGTCGATGCAGCCAAGGTACTCGTCCTCGCAGCCGCCGTAGCCGCACGGAACGCTCCGCTGCTGCTGGCTCCGCCGCGACGACATGGCCGCTGTCACGGTGGCGCACTCGGCCGACGCCTGCTGGCACGCCAGCATCTCCCCGACGCAGCCGCGCACGCACTGGTCTGGAGCGTCGGTCTCCCTGCCGGACCCGTTGTTGGCAGCCACTGGTGCCCGGCGGCAGCTCGCCGGCGACGCCAGCATGGTGAGGATGGCGACGACGATGGCAAACGCACCCGACGTAGAAACCATGCCGACGACGTAGCAAGAGGCGCGCCCGTTATGAACTGCGAGGTGGATTCGTCGTGGAAGCTGATCATTCAGTGCAACGTCCATTGTCTAGTTGAAGACTTTTAAGGATTGTGTGATGGCGCACGAATAACGCGTCATGGCCACCAGATTCTCACCGGAATTGGTTGATTGGGGCGGTCGCTCACGCACACCACGTCAGGGGGTAATGCCCTGAAAACTCTGAACTCGTGCGGTTATCCGGTTAAAAAAGACTCAATTATTTGAGGCTGTGTGTTCAGAGACGCTTGCCATCCGTGCCTCCACGTTGCTCCACCGATGGCTGTAAGAGCATGGTTAATAATATAGCCCACTCCTGGCTATAGCAGTTTGGCATGTCATCTACAGTCATGTAGTGGCCAACATGTATAATAATTACTGAGTATAAGAAAGTACTACTTTATTAATCTAGGGTCCATCTTTCATTCTCACAAAGCTTCTTGGAGCTCGTGCTACAGCCGGCTGTAAGTCTATAGCCTGCTTCTTTTCTCTCTCCTTTTCTCTCCCTTCCAAGTCAGCACCAATATGATATTTAGATCCTTACAGCCCGCTTATGTCACCTTATTATACTTGCTCTAAGGATGTGTTTGTTTCGGAGTTTTTTTTTCTGTCATCTGATTACAGCGTAAGTGCATACCGATACAACTGTTTGGTAAAAGTTGCCTTGTAAACAGATACCCCGTAAACAGAACCGGCACTATTCTGAGCGATTCACCGAGCCCCGGCATCGGTCGGTTTGCTACCGCTGCTGAAGCTCCTCATGAGCCGCTTCCCCCCACCCCACCCAATCTACCCCAATCTTCTTCTCTGTCCGACCCTTCTACCTCCTGCGGCGAGCAACAACGTGTTCTTGTACCCGAATCTCCCCTACAATCTCGTCCTCCGTGGATCCCCTCAGCACCTGATCTTCTCCGTCGACCCTCACTCGAAAGATGTTTTGTGTAACGCCCTCGATGCGGCTATATCTCCCACGTGTCGTAGCACGACTTAGAGGCATAACCGCATTGAAAGCAATGTCGCAAGTGAGGTAATCTTCACACAACCCATGTAATATATAAGGGAAAGAGATACATAGTTGGCTTACAGTCGCCACTTCACACAATACATAAATAAACATCCATCATCCAGATTACACTCAAGGTCCAACTACGGAATCAAAATAAAAGAAGACTACCCCAAATGCTACACAGATCCTCGATCGTCCCAACTGGGCTCCACTACTGATCATCTGGAAACGAAACATAGTAACGACCACGTTCCTCGTTGAACTCCCACTTGAGCTCGGTTGCGTCACCTGACCGCATCGTCGGCACCGCAACTGTTTTGGTAGAATCTGTGAGTCACGGGACTCAGCAATCTCACACCGCGAGATCAAGACTATTTAAGCTTATAGGTAGGACAGAGTTGTGAGGTGGAGCTGCAGCAAGCGACTAGCATATATGGTGGCTACATTCGCAAAAGAGAGCGAGAAGAGAAGCAAGGCACGGTCGTGAAACTAGTAGCGATCAAGAAGTGATCCTGAAACTACTTACGTCAAACATAACTCCAACACGTGTTCACTTCCGGACTCCGCCGAGAAGAGACCATCACGTTACACACCTTGATTGATGTATTTTAATTAAGGTCAACTTCGGGTTTTCTACAACCGGACATTAACAAATTCCCATCTGCCTCATAACCGCGGGCACGGCTTTGAAAGATAATACCTGCGGGGTGTCCCAACAGCCCATTATAAGCTCTCACGGTCAACGAAGGATATTCCTTCTACCAGAAGACCCGATCAGTCTCGGAATCCGGACTACAAGACATTTCGACAATGGTAAAACAAGACCAGCAAGACCACCCGATTGTGCCGACAAATCCCGATAGGAGCTGCACATATCTCGTTCTCGTGGCACACCGGATAAGCTAAGCGACAGTAGTCAAGCGTAATCCCAGTTGCCAAGGAATGGTCCCATACGGTGCTCTAGTTTGGACCAAGACGGCACTGGGGGGGTAAATAAAGATGACCCTTGGGCTCGCGAAAACCCAAGGGAAAAGGTGTAGGTGGTAGGCAAATGGTAAAACCAAGGTTGGGCCTTCTTTGGAGGAGTCTTATTCAAATCGAGCTGTCAAGGGGTCCCATAAATCACCCAACCGTGTAAGGAGCATAAAAGCAAGGAACATAACACGGTATGATGAAACTAGGGTGGCAAGAGTGGAACAAAACACGGGCATAAGGCCGAGCCTTCCACCCTTTACCAAGTATATAGATGCATTAATTAAAATAAGAGATATTGTGATATCCCAAAATATCCATGTTCCAACATGGAACCAACTTCATCTTCACCTGCAACTAGCAACGCTATAAGAGGGGCTGAGCAAAGCGGTAACATAGCCAATCAACGGTTTGATAGGAAAGGATGGTTAGAGGTTTGACATGGCAATATGGGTGGCATGATATAGCAAGTGGTACGTAACGTAGCATAGGCATAGCAAAAGAGCGAGCATCTAGCAAGCAAAGATAGAAGTGATTTCGAGGGTATGGTCATCTTGCCTGCAAAGTTCTCAGAGTTGTCAAAAGCTTGATCCTCGTAAGCGTTCTCAACAGGTTCCTCGTTCACGTACTCGTCTCCCGGCTCTACCCAAAGCAAGAACACAAACAATGGAACCACAATAAATCATGGTGCAATGCACAAACAACATGATGCAATACATGGCATGATATGCGAGATGTGATATGCAATGCGTATGCGTGCTCCGGAAGGAAAATGATGAACAAGGCATCAACTTGGCAAACCAAGTATGCCTCTGGAAAGGTGAGATGATTTCGATTGAAATCGATATAAAGATCACCGGAATCGGATGCACGGTTTGCAAATGACAAGCAAAACAAGAATGGCATAGTTCTGCGATTAACAGCATGATGCCACTTAGTAAGCAACACAAAATTAAGCTACTGCACCCAAACATATCAACAAAGCACATGAAAGTGATCTACTCAAGATGCTTGACAAAATATGAACACTGAGCTACGGCTAAATCACACCATAACAGGTTCAAACAAGCATGGCAAAAGTGCAAAATATATCAGCTTCACAGACTTGGTGAAAATACTAATATGCCAGAAATTAACACCAGGAAGGCATGTTTAGAGCAAGCAAACAACCTGCTACAGGAACAAGACGTAGCAAAATATGGCATGGCATGAATCTACTCAAGGCATTGAACAAAAGTCCCTTAGTGACCAAGAGCCAAAATGGATCATAAAATATAATAGCACCCATGTCAATTTAGCAAGTTTCGTTACAGATCTCAGACTTGGCAGAAAACTGGACATAGCAAAAACAGATAACAAGTAGGCATGTTCGTGAGCTCTATGCACTCACTACAGAGCATTGCATGACAAGATAAGCATAGCATCAGCAAAAAGACATGTGTATGAAGCTACCCATGGCAAGAAAAAGTTCATAGCATGCAAGGATCAACTACAACAACCTTGGCAAAATTGAATAACATGTAAACAATCTGCCAGGAAACATTTTGTAGCAAAACTAGAGCACGAAAATGACATGCTAGACTACTCCATAATTGCCAACAGGGGCATGGATGGATAGAGCATAACCATATGTTCAAAACATCCTTACTGAAGTATCTCAAAATATGCATGTAACTCTCTGTAGCATCAAGTTTACATGTCATCAAAATAACAGCAGAACAGGGGCTGAAATCAGCAACATCACGAAGCCTAGTTTGCATGCTTGTGCTAGCCACCACAGAGATCACAAAAATACATGGCATACACCCCTGTAAAGATGGCATGTCATATTACAAAACACATGTAGGGCTCAAGTTCATAAGATGCACACATCAATCATGGCAAAAATGACAAAAGTGCATGTTCTGATAAGAATCTGAAACTAACATCACATAGCCCTCTTCCAACAGCATTTCGGGCATCAAGATAAGCTCAAATGAAAATTATGCAATGATATGAAATGATGTACTCGTCGAGGCAAACAATTTGATATGCTACACGCCCAAAACGGAGCCACGGGTGCAAAGCTATAAAACGATGAACATGCAACAAAATACTGACGGAAAAATGACAGTGGATTTCGGGGGAGAAAGAAGTCAACCCTAGTCTCAGATCTGGATCTGACTCGGCACGCGGATCGAGGTGGCGCAGAAGCCTCGCCGGAGTTGGACGGGGGAGGCGGAGCCGGCCGGATCCGGCACCAGCGGAGGCGACGCCGGGGCGGAAGAGGCGGCCATGGGGGCGCCAGGCGAGGCGGGCATGGTCGGCGGGCAGGCCGGCGAGGCGGCGCGCGCGGCGAGGCGAGGGGCTCGGGCGGCGAGGCGGGGAGGACCTTTGACCGACGGCGGGAGGAGGGCCGGCCACGGCCAGCGGGCCCATGGTGGAGGCGTGATGGCGGGACGGCCCGGGTGGCGGCGTGGCGCGCCCCGATTGGGCGGCGGCGGCGGCGGGATTATTGTCCGGCCGGACCGGACGTGTCCGGCGGCGCAGGGTGGAAGAAGACTAGGGTTAGGGGTGGAATGACCCGAAATTTCGGGAGGAGGGGTGTTTTTATAGGTAGGAGGAGCTAGGGAGCTCCAAATGAGGTGTGATTTTCGCCCACACGATCGTGATCGAACGGCGATGGACATGGAAGGGGTTTGGATGGGTTGTTGGGCTGTTTTGGAGGGGTGTTGGGCTGCAACACACAAGAGGCCTTCGCGGTTACCCGGTTAACCGTTGGAGTATCAAACGACCTCCAAATGGCACGAAACTTGACAGGTGGTCTACCGGTGGTGTACCAAGGCCACTTGGCAAGCCTCGGTCCATTCCGAGAAAGTTTAACACCCGCTCACAAAAAAATGTAAAAGGGGACGCCGGGGAACATAGGAGTGCCGGATTGCAAAACGGACAACGGGGAAAACGTTCGGATGCATAAGACGAACACATATGCAAATGAGATGCACATGATGACATGAAATGAGATGCATGGCAAGGACAAAATGCAAAACGAAGAAAAAAACCCAACCACAGAGGGAATACCATAACACATAGCCGAAAATGGCAAGAGTTGGAGTTACAAATATAGAAAGTTACATCCGGGGTGTTACATTTTGCCAGCAGCCAATCCACACGAGGACCAACCGGCGGCCGCCTGGTTCCTAGAGTGCCATGGTCCTTCTTAGGATCTCCAGCGCCATTACCAGTACATGTGTCAAACTGTAACATCCCAAATTTTCAATTCAGAATGTTATACATAGATCATTCTTGCATATCATATTTTATTGCATTTTCGTTTCGCGATCCTCGAAATCCTAAGCAACTCAAGGACCCTCGGAGAGAGTTGGGGATTTCCCGGTTTTCATATTTGATTTTATCAAATATTGAAGCGAGATTTTGGTTTTAATTATTTTCTCTCGAAAATATTTCATAACAAAATATATGAGAGGAGATAATATGACTTCTCCAAAATAATTGAAATATTGGAGGAAAAATATTAAAATCAAATATTTGATTTTATTAGGATTTTATTGCAATTTTATTTGAATTAGAAAAATTGCACGTTTTCAAAATTGCATTTTAGGGCCAAGAAAATGTTCATCTCGTTCTAAATATTTTATTTAGACGGTGAAAATTTGTTTTGGCATTTTTAGGTTTTTATTTTATTTTCTAGGATTTATTTTATGTTTGGCGGAATTGTTTAAAAAAAACTTTCAACGCCCGACTGGGCCAAGGCCCAGCCGAGCCGTGCCATCTCCCCGCACCGCCGCCTCCCACTGGAGACCACGCGCCGCCGCCGACTCGACCGAGTCCGAGCCGGACTCCTCCTCCGCCGCCTTGCCTCCTCCAAGCCACCCTCCCTCTTAAATACCCCCGACCCCGCCACCACCACCAACCCCCCGCCCATTGCCCTCGCCTTCCGCCGCCCTGCCTTCTGCCTTGCCACCGTCGCCCTTGCCGCGGTCCCGCCTGCCTCGCCGCCCGAGCCCCGCCTCGCCGGAGGTAATGCGCCCTTTCGCCGCCGCTGGTTTTTTTTAAGAAAACCGATTCGGTTTTTTAAGAAAAACCCTAGTTTGTTTTTTTAGAACGGTTCGCCGGTTTTTCTCGGTTTAGTTAGTTACTTAGCGGACGTTCGTCCGTGCGTTCGTTTTAACGAACGGTTTTCGCCCGATAGATACAGACAACGAACGTTCGTTCGTTAGCCTGTTCGTCAGTTTTCTTTTCTTCGGATTTTTCCGATATTATTCTCGATCGCGATTTCTGATCCGATTTTCGTTTCAGTTTATCTTTTCGCTCGTTATCGGAATCAGGCGATTCAAGCGCCTAGATCTTCGTCTCGATACCCTCTTTCTGTTCAATCAACTTTAACAAGATTTTGGTACTGTAAAATTTGACTTTAGTTCAGATTAGTAAACGGATCTTGTTTCTTTCGCCGTTTGAGTTTCGTTGCTCCGTTTGATTTGATTCTTTTTGCAAACCGTAGTTCTTAAGTTGAACTTTCTGGTAATCGCTTCTTATTTGAGTTTTTGCCCGTGCATCTTCGCTTGATTGCTTATGCATGCTATTGTTTGTTTGCGATAGAATTCCCGGAGTGCGAAGCGTGCTACTACGAGTCCCTAGGTTTTGCGGATCGTCAGCAAGGCAAGTAACACATTGATCATACTCTTTCTCATATGCAGTTTTTATGCATTAGTTCAATCCTCAAACATTGCATGATTAGGATGTCATTAACATGTGGGTTGGGAAGTAGTTGATGAGGTAGAACCTATTGCCCTGTTATATTCTAACCCTTGGGAGTTACTTTCTACGTATTGCTTATATTGCTATGCTAAGCTCGTAGACGTGGTTTGGGTGAGTGAAATCCATGACAGATGTGAGATTGTTAATTAATGGCTCAACTTAAGGTGGCAACTTAAATACACATCTGGGTGGATTGAGGCACTGGAGAATCGATGTTACTGTATTCTTTTGGAAATCCCGGGGTTCTGTGTGATTTTCCTATGGACCGCCACCCAGGCTCAAAGGGAACTGAGATTATTCATGCTAGAAACTTCCGTGTGCAGCCACAAGCTATTATGGGCTCTAGCATAGTTGAGTAAGTTACGTGAAGCTCTTGAAGAGGTGGATCGGCGGTAGTGGGTTGTAGGTTTGGTATGGTGCCGGAGTAGAGAGTTAACGTTTCTGAAAGACTGTGTCTCGGTCATCCGTTTCTCAAACACCATGTAGTGCGAGAAATCCAACAGAGGCGATCGAGTCTTGTGGGGAAAATTGCACAAACCTCTGCAGAGTGTACAATCTAATCATGGTTAGCCGTGTCCCCGGTTATGGACAATCTTTAGTATCTAGTACTTGGAGTATCTTAAGTATCTCATCACTCTTAAATTAATATTGTCGAGTTGATAACTACTTTAATTGGGATTGAGTTGGAGGAACCTTCTCAATGATGTTTCAACTACCATGATAGTTAAAATAAAAATCTATTCCTTTGTTGTAGGGAAAATTTGGCTTTTCGCAAAAACTATAACGATAGAGCTTTCCACCAGCCAAATATGCATGTAGTGATAGCATTATTCTGTTCTTGTTCTACTATGTTATATTGCCAGCATATTCCATGTGCTGACCCGTTTTCGGGCTGCAACGTATTATGTTGCAGACTTTTCAGACGAGGAGTAAGGTTCCTTAGGTCGTTGCCGTGCAGCTCAGCTATGCCGTTGGAGTTGATGGACTCACTTTATCTTCCAAGCCTTCCGTTGTTATCATATTAGATGGCCTTAAGCCATATTTATTGTATGAGTTCTCTTTTGAGACATTCGATGTAATCAGTGTGGGATTGCTAGTCTGTTATAAATCCTTCGAGTATTGTGTGTGTCAGCATTACCGATCCAGGGATGACACGGAAGCACAGAGACTTGACCGTTTGAGGTCGGGTCGCTACAATATGGTATCAGAGCACACGCTGAGTGTAGGACACGACCACTATGATAAACCCTAGGTCACTCTTCTCTGCTCATTTCTGACTCCTCTCCATTTTCTACTCTTGAGGATGGCGGAGATGAAGAACAAGTTTGCGCAACCGGATGAAGACACCCCTTTTGGACGCCACTTGAAGGAAGTCACTAGGTACTTGAACATCGGAATACCAAGCTTCACTGGGACGTACAACGCCACCTTACCAGAAGAGGAGCGCTGGATGATTCAAGTACAAGTTCCAGGAAGGACGTTCCCACCAACCACTAAGCCCATAGAACTTTCTTTTCAAGCACCCACCTGGAGTCTAGGCAAGAGTATGGCAGCCCACATTACCATGGGACGCATTGGAGAAGTCTACAACAAGGATCTTAAGGACACTATCTATCAGATATGTGGGCGCCGAGACGAGCAATGGGAGATGATCAGCACCAAGAAGGACAGATCCATTGCAGCATTCATCCAGGAGTTAAACCAGCACATTCGATGCCAGGAGAATCAGATGTGCACGGATATGATAGATTTGAAGAAGGCGAAGACTAGGATCATCGAGCTGGAAGAAGAACTTAAGTCTACACGCGATGGATATGAGGAGGAAATTGCTACACTATTGGAGAAGAATGACGACCTGATTAAGAAGATCGAGTATTCATGGGAGATCCGGCCGGGGGAAGAAGGCGATGATTCCACTTACCCAGAGAACTACATCATCATAGACGACACCGACTCCGACCCCAGTGATGATGACTTTGAAGACGAAGCTGGAGCAGATATCATGGAGTCTTCCACCGATCAAAATTTCTAGATGACCACCAAATAATTAGTAGTATTCCCCCATGTATTTAGTAGTAGTTGAGCACTTTTCGATAGTTCTAGACCGCTTGTATGCCCTTGCTTGATTGATTGAGTGAAATGTTTGTGTTTGTCTCATGTGCATATGGGTAGTGCTTTCTCATTAGACCCCTTTTCTATTCTGATCTCTTCCCTCTAAACCCGTCAGATGCCTCCGAGACGTGACACCGGATTTGCCTTCCCGCCGGAGCTCACTCGGTTGATCCAGCAGCAGAACACCTTGATGCAATTGCTAGTTCAGAATCAAGGCGACAACAACAACCCGCCTCCAGTTGATAACCTAGCCCATTTTTGAGGTTCTGACCGCGGTGTTTTCCAAGTAGCACCGAGCCTATAGTTCTTGATGATTGGCTCGCGCCGTGTTGGAAGGAGTTGACCACCGCGGGTTACACAGAGATCTTTGAGAAGGTGCGCTTTGCCGCACATCAATTGGATGGACCAGCAGCCTCATGGTGGGAGAATTACACGGCCACTTTCCCCATAGCCAACGTCACTTGGGACCAGTTTCAGCAAGCTTTCCGCATAGCCCATGTCTCAACTGGAGCCATGAATATGAAGAAGCATGATTTTCGCAACTTACGCCAGGGGAACCGTATTATGGCTTAGTACGTGGATGAGTTTAGCAAGTTATCTCTCTATGCCCCTAATGATGTGGCCACAGATACCGCGAAGCAGGAGAAGTCTATGGAAGGGCTGAATGATGAGATGAGCATGCAGTTGATGGTGGCAACATTCAACAACTACCAGGAGTTGGTAGATAAGGCTCTTATGATTGAAGGGAAGCAGCAGCAGATTGAGAGCCGTAAGAGGAAGTATGGACAAGGGAGGTATAACTCAGGAGCTTAGCAGAAGCCTCGCCTAACCCCGAACTCAGGAGGACTTGTTCATAACCATGGAGGTCATAACCACACCAGAGGAGGTTCGCATAACCACAATGGTTCTAAGAATGGGAATGGGAACGGAACTAACAACAACCAGAACCGCCCCAATCCAGCCACACCCGCAAAAAGGGATCTAAGTCACATTACTTGCTATAAGTGCGGGAAGACAGGACACTATGCCACGGAGTTCCCTGAAGGGAAGAATGGAAACGGAAATGGGAGCGCTGGGAAGAAGCCCAATCCCTTCAACAAAGGACAAGTGAACCATGTTAACGTGGAGGAGGTTGAAGAGCAGCCAGACGCGGTTATAGGTAAGTTTTTTATTAAGTCATTTACCGCTCTTGTTTTTTTTGATACTGGTGTTGGAAATATGCCCTAGAGGCAATAATAAAAGCATTATTATTATATTTCCTTGTTCATGATAATTGTCTTTTATTCATGCTATAAGCGTATTATCCGGAAATCGTAATACACGTGTGAATACATAGACTACAATCGTCCCTAGTAAGCCTCTAGTTGACTAGCTCGTTGGTCAACGAGATAGTCATGGTTTTCGACTATGGACATCGGATGTCATTGACAAGCGAGATCACGTCATTAGGAGAATGACGTGATGGACAAGACAATCCTAAGCATAGCACAAGATCGTGTAGTTCGTTTTGCTAGAGCTTTTCCAATGTCAAGTATCTCTTCCTTAGACCATGAGATCGTGCAATTCCGGATACCGTAGGAGTGCTTTGGGTGTATCAAGCGTCTGGCGTAATCGGGTGACTATAAAGGTGCACTACGGTATCTCGAAAGTGACCATTGGGTTGACACGGATCGAGGCTCGGATTTGTCACTCCGTATTACGGAGAGGTATCCTTGGGCCCACTCGGTAATGCATCATCATAATGAGCTCAAAGTGATCAAGTGTGCGGTCACGGGATCATGCATTCTTGATACGAGTAAAGTGACTTGCCGATGCGAGACTAAGCGAGGTATTGGGATACCGACGATCGAGTCTCGGGCAAGTAACATACCGTCGACAAAGGGAATAGAATACGGGGTTGCTTGAACCCTTGACATCGTGGTTCATCCGATGACAACATCGAGGAGCATGTGGGAGCCAACATGGGTATCCAGATCCTGCTGTTGGTTATTGACTTGAGGTAGTCTCGGTCATATCGCATGTCTCCCGAACCCGTAGGGTCTACACATAAGGTTCGGTGGCGCTAGGGTTAATAGGAAGACAAGTATGTGATTACCGAATGTTGTTGAGTCCGGATGAGATCCCGGACGTCACGAGGAGTTCGGAATGGTCCGGAGGTAAAGATTTATATATGGAAAGTGGTTAAGCGGACTCCGGAAAGTTTGGGGTATACTGTAATGTACAGGGGCCACGGGAGAGTTCGGAGGTCCACCGAGAGGGCCACCCCTCCCGGGGGGCCACATGGGCTAAGTGAGAGAGGGAGCCAGCCCCTGGTGGGCTGGGCGCGCCTCCCCACCTAGGCCCATGCGGCTAGGGTTTGGGGAGGGGAAACCCTAAGGAAAAAAAGGGGGCGCCCCCCCTTGGCTTGGGGGGCAAGCCACCCCTTTCCTCCTCTCCCTTGGCCGCCGCCCCTAGGGTTTTTCCCTAGAGGGCCGCCCCCTTGCCCTCTCCTCCTATAAATAGAGGGGGGGGGGAGGGCTGCATACACAATTGAAGGCGCAGCCCTCCCTCCCAACACCTCTCTTTCTCCACGTGAGCTTGGCGAAGCCTCGGGAGAACTGCCGTACCAACCGCACCACGCCCGTCGTGCTGCCATTGGAGTTGTCTTCCTCAACCTCTCCTTCATCCTTGCTGGATCAAGACGGAGGAGGCGCCATCGTCCCGTGACACGTGTGTTGAACACGGAGGTGCTGTCCTTTCAGCACTTTGGTCATCGGTGATCGGAATCACGTTGGGAACGTCTTCATCATCACCACTCCCTCGAACGCTTCCGTACTCGATCTACAAGTGGTATGTAGATGCAAACTCTCTCTCGTAACTCGTTGCTTAGATGAACTCATAGATAGATCTTGGTGAAACCGTAGGAAAATTTTAATTTTCCACAACGTTCCCCAACAACTGGTGCATCGCATTCATACATATCAAGGGGATTTGTGGGTAAGTTTAAACTACCAACCCAAACCCTTAGGACCCCTCTGTTAGTGAGTTCACCTGGAGCAGAGTATATGGCTAGTCGATGGTGCGACCAGATACCCCTAACCATTGGTAGCCATGTTTTTCCGTCCGACCTAATTATCTTGGAGTCACAAGGATTGGATGTGATATTAGGTATGAACTGGATGTCAAAGTATGGAGGAAGCATTGACTGTGCTAGTAAGTCGATTTATCTCACCACCCCGGAGGGAAAAAGGATTAAGTATGTATCTAGGCATGTGCCTAGGAGGATGTAAGTGCATCTAGTGCCCCTAAGTGATTTTGGTGTATTGAAGACTTATAGGTTAAGGAACTAATGCGTTTGTGAGTGTACACAGGTCTATAAGTCTATGAGGAGTTTGATATTCTGAGAGAAAGTCGACCCTAAAATGAAGTTCTTGATGAAGACTTTGATATTTTGAAGACTTTAGAAGACTTTGAAAGTGAAGAAATTGGTGTGACCTTGAAGACTTGGTATTCATTTGAGGAACATGAAGCGTGAAGACTTTTGTTTTCGTAGTTTCATTTTCTCTTTCTTGAGTCATAGGAAACACCGTCTTGTTAAAGGGGTCGAGGAAATACTAAGGAAAAATTTCCATGTGATGCTCAACTCAAAATCCTACACCTACCAATCCCTTGAGTGAAGCCTTTGGAAATCTCATACGATTCAGTCAATTTCTTGATGTGAATCGAAGTTCTTCCGCATTGAGAATTTGTTTCGGCGAGGAGTTAGGAATTCGCCGGTCTGGATTGCCTACGATGAGGAACATGATAGCCACGAGGAATTTGAGATTCAAATTTCCGACCGTTCTTGTCTTCTTGGCCCACTGTCCCAAAATATCTTATCCACCTAACGGTCATATCATTGAAGGGCATTTATGTCTTATCATGTCGGGCTGCTCCGTAGGCTATAAATAGCCGCCCCCTACAACCACTAGCTGGTTGGCTGCTCCGAAGAACTTGACACTTGTCATTTGAGAGCAACCCATCCTCCGAGGACTTTGGCGAAAATCATCAGTGAGGAAAACCCAAAACCAAACCCTACAAACCCAAGGTGATTGAGCATCATCAAGAGATTGATCCTGCGTGGATCCGACGCTTGTTACCTTTGAAGACTGTGCTTCTTCCAGACGGTTAGGCGTTATGGTCTAGAGCATCCAAGAGGAATTGTGGATCGCCGAGTGACCAAGTCTGTGAAGGTTTGGAAGTCGCTGAAGACTTACCATGAGTGATTGGACGAGTCTGTGTGACCTTAGTTCAAGGAGAATCGGTGAGGACTTGGTGTCTGAGTTGCGTGCTCGGCGACTAGGTGTCCGGACTGTGTGTCCTCGAGTTTAAATACTCAGCCGCTCCAACCAGACATACAAATGAGACAGCAGTTGGAACTGGTCTACCAAATCATTGTCTTCACCAACCTAACGGTTCTATTTCCTCAACCCTTTCATTTCCTCATTATTGTGTTGAGTGTTTGTTCATATCTGTGTTTGAAGACTTTGATGAAGACTTTCTCAATTTCCTCAGTTCAATTTCTTGATCTGTTTGTCTTCATCTTGTGCTATCCTGTGTTTACGCTTTACGTACTCTTTATTTGTCTTCATTTCATCATGATGACCATGCCGCATTCTCTTATGCTTACTTACGAGTACTTATTCCGCTGCAAGTAGTTCTTAGCTAAGGAATTTCCTCACCGCAAATTCCTCGTTGAAGAATTCATAAAATCGCCTATTCACCCCCTCTAGTCGATATAACGCACTTTCAATTGGTATCGAGCAAGGTACTCCCTTGTTACGTGTGATTTTGGTTTAACCACCGGAGTTTTAGTTATGTCGATTGCAGTATGAAGAAAGTGACATGCCCTATCTTTGACGGTCACAATTATCCCAAGTGGAAGGCCATGATGAGGAAGCGCCTCATGGCAATGGACAATGAGTTGTGGACCGTCCTTTGAAATTGGTCTTCTTGATCTGTGCAAGGCAATGAACGAGATGATATTCGCAAGTACACTCGACTTGACATCATGGCAAAGGATATCATCTGTTCCTGCCTATCTAGAGATGAATTCAAGCGCATTATGCATCTTTGCAATGAAGCTTATCTGGGACCGAATCTCCGGCGTCTATGAAGGTCATCGAACCCGTCATGATCCTTGGTTTGAGGACTTCAAGGAATCTCTCAAAACGATGACTTTCGAACCGAATCATCATCTTGACATCATGTCTCATGGCAAAGGGTGTCGAGGTAACCGAATGTTCCTCATCTGAATTTAGTGATTTGTGAATCGATGATGATGGATCGACGATGACAATGAACCTAGCTATACCAAACTTGTTTGCATTGCCACCAAACAACAACATGCCTTGGAAAAGGTTCAAAACATGCTAGATAAGAGTGATGATATGTTAGGTGAAGAAATGGATCGCACTAAAGCCACGACTAAAATCTTTGAGACTCCAGTCTAGGTTTGACAGCCTTGAGGTCATCATAACACTCTCTTATCGATCATGAGAAACTTTCTTATGAATTTCTTCAAAGAAAGCAAGATCTTGAGAAGCTAAGAGTGAATTATGAAGATCTTCGAAGGAGCGCGATTCATTACTTGCTCAACAAATCAGCGCTTCTCGTGAAGAATTTGTTCCTCCATGCTTAAAGTGCATTGAGCGTGACTCGCTAATTCTTCACATGAATGTTCAAATGCTTCAACTGTTACAAATTCTTCACCTGCCTCTGCTATCACTAATTCCTCATCGAGGACATTGCTAGTATCCTTGACGATGCAGGCTGAAGGAATTGTATATGACAGCATGTACAAAAGCCTCAAAGGGCATCAGACTCTTTGTGATGTGCTTAAAAGCAGATCCTCAATAGGAACCCTAGGAAAGAGGGTATTGCCTTTGAGAGGAAACTCAATGCTGATGGAACATATTGGAAGCTTTGGCGGTATCCCAAAACCTCATGGGTTCTTTGCAACGGGTCCTCAGTTGATCCATCTAACTTATCTGACTTTACATGCGAATCTCCTCATTCTTTCGATGAGTCATTTGACTCAACTATAAACTGTTCAAAAATCAGAATGGTGAAGTATTTGCTAGATATGTTGGCACTAAGCTGCAGAGCGGTTCCCCTATGAAGAAAATCTGGGTTTCCAAGAAGTGCCTTGAAAGTCTTCAGGTGAATGTCCTCATGACACCACCTGTGAAGAAAAGGAACCCCGGATCAAATTCTTCATATGGATCCAAGTCCTCATACGGACCAAATTCCTCACATGGATCAAAGTCCTCATATGATTATCATCGTGCTAACAACTCTGTTTCGCAGGGTAGAGCTAAGGGCTATGAATATGTGCATTATTCTTCAAACCAATATGTGCATAAGTCCTCGAAGAATTTCTACGCTTATTCATATGCTTACCCTAACCCCTCTTATGTGAAGCGAAATGGATTGGCATCTATGCCACCATTCTCATATGGTGCTTTCATGAGTGATGAACTCTTTGCCACCCCTTTAGATGTGGGTGGTGAAGAAAAGAACTAACCTCTTACAGGGTCAGGTCTCGGGCGTGCTTTGAGCGTCTGAAGAATTTCTTTGGGGGCGACAAAATGCACGATAGGGCGCAGCTAATCATGATGAAATGAACTTTCATTTCACACGTCCTCATACCGCTTATCATTATCTTTGTCGATGAAATTCATCGATGAACTTGATATCATATTCTTCAGCGATGAAGTATATGAGATCGTAAGTTGCACTAATTCATCTGCGGGATGATCAACCCAAAGCCACCGAGTGGGTTCTCGATAGTGGATGTACAAATCACATGATTGGTGACAAGAATCTATTGATGGATGCTCCCTTATCACCGTCTCATCTGAAGCATATCATCTTTCTTTGACAAAGGCAAAAGTCGGTATTGGGTCTTGGTAAGGTTGCGATCTCTAAGGACATACACATGGACAAAGTCATGCTTGTTGAGTCCTTAGGATACAACCTCATGTCGATCTCAATGCTTTGTGATCTTGATATGGTTGTTATCTTTGGCAAGTATCGTTGTGTTGTGATTATGGAAGCTGACAATTCCAAAGTCTTCGAAGGCTTTAGGAGAGGAGACTTGTATATTGTTGATTTCTCTACAGGACCACAACCAGCCGTGTGTCTACTTGCAAAAGCTTCAGAAGGCTGGCTATAGCATCGGTGACTTGGTCACGCAGGCATGAGGAATTTGAACACGCTTGCAAAGAAGAAGCATGTCATTGGCATTGAGAATGTCAAATTCCTCAAGGATCACTTGTGTGGAGCTTGTGAAGCTGGAAAAATGGCCAAGGCCAAGCATCCAGCAAAGACTATCATGACCACTACTCGTCCCTTCGAATTGCTTCACATGGACCTCTTTGGTCCTAATCATTACTCAGCTGTCACTAATGACGCATCTCTATATGGCTTTGTTATTGTTGATGATTACTCTCATTACACATGGGTACACATTGTTACTTACAAAAATGAAGTGCAGGAAGTCTTCAAACGATTTTCCTCGAGGGATTCAACTAACTTTGGTGTGAAGATCAGACACATCAGGAGTGACAATGGAACTGAGTTCAAGAATTCCGGTCTTGATGCCTATCTTGATGAACTCGGTATTACTCATGAGTTATCTGCTCCCTATACTCCTCAGCAGAATGGCGTCGTGGAGCGCAAGAAAAGAACTCTCGTTGAGATGGCTCGCACTATGCTTGATGAATACAAAACGCCTAGTCATTTTTGGATTGATGCAATTGATACTGCGTGCCACATCATCAACAGAGTATATCTTCACAAATTCTTCAAGAAGACTGCCTATGAACTCCTCACTGACAATAAACCCAATTGATGAATTTGCCTATATGATCAGTGAAGAATATCAAATGTCTATGATGGGAGAGTTGAAATTCTTCTTAGGTCTTCAAATTCGTCAACAACACAATGGCATATTCATATCTCGGAGAAATACCTCAAAGATGTCACGAAGAAATTTGGCATGCAAGATTGCAAAGGCGTCAAAATTCCTATGCCCACAAATGGCCATCTATGCAATTGATGAAAATGGTATTGACTTGATCACAAGGTATACCGCTCCATGATTGGTTCTCTATTGTACTTATGTGCATTTAGGCGGATATAATGCTTAGTGTTTGCATGTGTGCCCGATTTCAAGCTACACGAAGGAATCACACCATAAGGCTGTGAAGCATATTCTTGATATCTAGCTCACACACCAACACTAGGATTATGGTACCAAGGGCTCTACTTTTGATCTCATTGGATATTACGACTCGACTATCTTTGGTGATCGTATGGACCGCAAGTCAACATCTGGTACTTGTCATTTCCTCGGACGATCTTTGGTCCATTGGTCCTCGAAGAAAGCAGAACTGCGTATCACCGCTCTCTTGTGGAAGCTGAATACATTGCTGCTGGCTCGTGTTGTGCTCAATTGCTGTGGATGAAGCAAACTCTCAAGGACTACGGCATCAACGTGAAGAATGTGCATCTCTACTATGACAATGAGAGTGCCATCAAGATTGCTCACAACCCAGTTCAGCACTCGAAGACAAAGCACATTCAAATTCGTCATCATTTTCTTCGTGATCATGTGTTGAAGGGCGACATCTCCATCGAGCATGTGAAGACTGAAGAACAGCTAGCCGATATCTTCACTAAGCCCTTGGATGAGAAGAGATTTAGCAAGTTGCGGTGTGAGCTAAATATCTTAAAATCTTCAAACGTTCTTTGAAAAGGACACACATCCTGACACTTATGCAAAATTGATGACTTAGATGTGCAGCACATGAAGAAACATTTTTCTTCAATCAATGAAGAATAACACTCTAAGTGTGAAGAAATTAATGAAGAATTTGATTCTCAGAACCCTACGACAATTGTACGCGGTGTCTGAAATCATCATTCTTATACGATGGGTCACGCCACCACCAAAGCTGAAAATCTTCAATTTGAGTTTTTCCTCAGTTTTTGAAATTCTTTAGTTTTTTTAATTCTTCAACTTTGCAAAATCTTCACTGTTTCCGTCGTTTTTCTTCATTGGCAATACATATATATATATGGGTTTATGTCCTCTACAGCATTCACTTATGGCTAATTCTTCAAGTCGCTTTTTCTGCTAAGTGAATGTGATCGGACCCTTCCCCCTCTATGCTATACTCAACCCAATCTATTCACAAATTCTTCATGTGCGTTCTATTTGAAACTTGTTCAAAATCTTCACCGTGTCCTTGTCAGCTGAAGAAATTGCGAACAAAACTTTAAAACTGATCTTATCCAAACTTTCGGTTTTGCCGCTCAAACCGTTCCACATTCCACGATGCATTATTTTACTCACCCACGATTGTACACGATCTCCACTACACAGTACGTGGGTGACACATGTCGTGAGAAGGAGAATGGTCAGGGGCACGTTCGTCCTAAATCTTGAGCGAACAGTTTTCACCTTGCCTCTATACATACCCTCTCTCCATCCTCACTTCTTTTACTCCGCTCGACCTCTCTCTCCCGCTCGAGCTCCTCAAACCCTAGCGCCGCCGCTACTCCATCGTCGCCGGTGAGGAAGAGCTTCGCTGCCTCGACCTCGTCGGCGACGTACTCGTGCCGACCGCGGAAATCTTCACTCCGCCGCCGCCGTAGTTGTCTTCCTCCACCGAGTTAGGGCGTGGAAGATCTGAACAGACGAGTTTCACATCTACAACACCCAGTTCGTCGTGTTCTTCATTTAGGGTAATTAAAAGTTACTTTTACTACCCTCGTTGGTCCAAATTTTACACTACAAAATCTTCAAAGGTGTTTTATTCTTCAAATCCTCACACACAAACACCTCACTAGTTATATGCTCTTGATTCGTTTCTCTAAGCAATCATTTTTTCTTCAAGATTCCTCAATTGTGTGGATCCTCGATCTGTACAACTCTGGAACCTAAGACAAAGAACGCTTAGTGAAATTCTTCAAGGCTCATCTGGTCAAAATCCTCAAAACTTGTTCTTTTTGAAAACCTTACGAGAAGCATATGACCTCTCCAAATTCCTCGCAACTATACTCTGTTCACGGTACTCATGTCCATTGCTGAATCACTAGGTTCTCATCAACTTAACTCATTTGCAGCGTTCCTCGAAGAAAAGTTGCATACTTCTTGAGAGAATTCATTTGTTCAAATTCCTCGGTGAAGAATATGGCGAAGGAAAGAATCCACGAGAAAGGAGGAAAGAGGCCGAGGTCATGACCGCGTTTGAAATCCACGAGGAAATATATGCTGATTATTGCACACTGATGAAGCCGAGTTCGCAAAGAGAACAAAAATCAGCGCAAGGTGCGCATCCAAAGGATTGAGCGGAGATGGGCACGGGAATGGAGGAGTACCGATATGTAACTCCAAAGTACATGAAGAAATTAGCACTAAATCCTCCATGCCCAAGAGCTCCATTGGCACTGGTCAAGAAGTGACCCAGCAGACATCAAGCGTGGTGAGGACTTTCTGAAGAATGGGCCAAGCGCCAAGCCAAGTTGGCAAGACAAGCCAATGAGGCGGTGAGGAAATTCAATGAGGACTCACTCGCTCTGCTGCATCCTTGAGGCCTCTGTCAAGCCAAGAAAATCTATGGCAAAGAAGCCCGCACACAAGCCAAGTGCTACACCAGCAGTGCCCTCACGGCCAATTCCTCATGCTGCCTCTGCTCCTCCAAAATCCTCAGCGCCTCCCAAGTCCTCAGCAGTTCCGACAAAGTCCTCAGCACCTGTGCATCTGGCCACGTTCCAAAGGACTGCTGGCTTCTCCATTGCCTCTGGTGTCTCAGTAAGTTCCTCAGCTGCACCAAAGTCTTCATCTGGCCCGACTCTGCTGAAGACTAAGGCCATAGCTGGACGAGGTCCTCGGTCAAGTCCCAAGAAGAAACAGGTCGCCTTCCAAGAGCCACCTGAAGATGATGAGGCTGATGATGATGAACTTGCGAAAATCATCAGAGATCGCCAAGAGAGGGCAGATAGAGCCAAAGGCACATCTGTGCCACTGTTGTTGGATCCGAGGAAAATCCTCGGTTATATTGATCTCTGGCACAAGGATCCAAATACCCCTATGCCTGATTTTCATCTGACCCCTGGACAAAGTCATATGCTGACCCATTTCATCACTGAAGAGAAATGGAAGTTTGAAAAGGCAAGAGAGATCAAGAAAGCTCAATACAGAAAGGAGAAGTTCTAGAAGAAAAGCGTTGTCGAATGACACCGAGGAACTTCTCAAGGTCCGATCGAAATTCAAGACCTCGGAAAACTTCAATGCTTATTATGCTGATTGGCAAGGAGCCAAGGTCGATTAAATCAACTCGACGAAGAAGTTCACCAATGTTGCTGCCCCATCGCAACATGAAATTCCTCAGGTGGAGCCTCGGCTCAGCCGATCGAAGAACATGCCAAGACCACTGATGAAGTTCAGCTCTTGAAGAAAATGCCAGTTCGAGGCTGATGATCCCATTCCACGGCTGAAGAAATTGCGGGGCATCCACTAGTGGTGCGCTGAAGAAATCGAACAAGACAGGCAAGCTGCGCCATTGCGCTGAGGAAAATCAACGATTCCTCGGCTCCTCCTGCGCCAACACCAACTCCTATTCTTCCATCGCCCTCGATGTGAAGAAGACCAAGGCTGCGAACGAGCTGCTTTGTGAAGAAAGCGGAAAGCATCGGCTGCGTCAAATTCTTCATTGCGAAGAAAATGAAGCCAATGACCAGCTCCTTTGAAAATCCTATTGATGTTGTTCCAATTTCCTCAATTACATCAAAGGACCTTGTTCCTTTGATGAAGATTATGTGATCCCATGCGGATCGATGAAGAAAATCATTCTGCTGCTTCGTCGAGCAGATTGATGAAGAAATTGAAGTGGAAGCAATCCTTCAACCCCAATCATTTCCTCACCTATGCCTCGGTTCACGGTGAAGAGGCGGTGTTGAGGAACTTGAAGAAGATGTGGATATTGGAAGCACAACGCCAAGAATGAGCGATGACTTTTGGGAAAGTCAAGCATCCAAATTCTCCACTTTTCACCCCAATCCAACAGATACCTCGGTCCCTGCTCCAACAATTCAAATGGGCTTTGAAGAAACTCATCCCACTTCATCATCCATGAAGAAATTCCAGCCACTAAGCCGATGAACTCTTCTTGCCGATCCTCGGTACTTTTGTTGAGGAACAAGAAATTCCTCACTGAAGAACTGAGATTGCGATTCACGAGGTCTTGATGCAACTCATCGACACTCCTTGCCAAAGCCAAAGGATCCCTTCTCAACAAAGCAAAAGTTCAAGGTGAAGACTTCTTCAATGAGCACATATTCTTCATCGATTACAATCCGTATGATTACGCTCGCATAAGGAAGAGGCATTTCGGACTGCCGGTCAAGCCAATTTCTATTCCTCGGTGCTCTTCAATAAAGACAAAGTCTTGATCATGCTCATATTCCTCATGTGGACATGGAGTCTCTGCCAGCTTTGAGCCGGTCCTCGGTGTTCTTCACGACGCAGGACTTCGAATTTCTGCTGCGATATCTGTGGTGGAATGAAGAACTCATTCTTCAATTCTATGCAACGCTGCACATCACGGAGACGCCAAGACGTGAACTCATGGGTATTAGACTGGATGTCCGAAAACACTCACTACAAGGCACCAAAGAATGAATTGCCGTGCTCTACCACTCAGTCCTCCACTTGGCGGTGCTCGTTGTATCTACAACGAACCAGAACTTTCAAATCACTATATGCAAGTGCTGATGAAGCCTTTGAAGCCAAGGCAGGCCCCAAGAACCAAATTCCTCGTCAAGGAATTATTGTATGTGCCTCGGACTGTCTATCGGATTCTGACGAAGATAATGAGTCCTATCAAAGGCCACGACTCGAATGATGAAGAAGTCGTTGACATCGTGAATAATATGCTTTTCAATATCATTCATGGCGTTCCCGTCAACTTCCATGATTTCTTCATGAGGACTCCGGCAAACATTGCTATGTCACCATTTGAGCTGAAGCCTTATGCGCCTTGGATAATGAGATTCATCAGGACAAGGTCTTCACTCAATTACAAGGCTGATACTCTGAACCACTGCAGCTACTTGCCCCCGATTGAAGTCCTTAAATGGACATTTACCTCAGCTGATGACAAGGACAAGGCTACTACTATAATCGATGAAGGCATTCGTCCATTGGATGGACAGTTTCGCAAAGCAGCATCCTACTCCACCAATGATGACTCGCCACACATGACTCGCCGCAAATACCTCGGTCAAGCAAAGTCCTCAAGCTATCGCACCTGTGGTGATGGTGATCGTGAGTTACTCCTCGGTCTTCATCGGAAGGTTGATCGCAATCATAAATGGGCCAAGCGTCGGTTTGGTTCAATTCTTCACAACATGACCTCAACACACAATGCGGTGAAGAAAAACCACTACTACCTCCATGAAACCTTCAAACGCACTGGTTGTTCTTTCAAATGTCTACAAGTCGGAAGAACCGGCGACAATGGGACTCAAGGAAGAATTTGACTGGTCTACACCTCCTCAGAAGAAATACAAGAAGGTCAAAGTTCCTTCCTTGGTGGCCAGCTCCTATTCTTCATCGCGACAATCGATGAAAATGAAGACTTGGACGACACTGCGGTAGGCCCTACTACAACAACCGACCCCAACAACACTGGCGCTCCTTCTTCAACTTGAAATTCTTCAGGGGCGTTAGTCCTCAGTTTCGATGCTTTTGGTCATTCGATGACAAAGGGGGAGAAATTTGAGTTAGTCTTCAAGCGGGTCTATTATATGGGCAATTTTTTTGTTAAGTTACAACTCTCGTTCTTCTGAAACTTTTATTGGATCGAGTTGTAATCTTAAACCCGATGGTGCTTTGATACTTTTGATGCACTGTGCTCTTGCACTATGATCTGATACTAGCTCTGATTCTCTTGAGCTCTGACACTCTTGATGCGTTATTTTGCATGCTTGCTCCTCATTAATGTTATCGCACGCATGCTGAATTACATCAAGCACCATATTTCATCATGCATTTCAAATTCTTCATACTATATGTCAAATGCGTGTATGAATTACAAGATATAGGGGGAGATCTCCATGATTCAACTCTTCAAATGTGCACTGCCTCAAAAGCAAATTCCTCACTATGCACATCTTCAGGGGGAGTTCTTGTATATCTTGCAATCAAATTCCTCAATATCAGTATTTACACTTCATATGTTTATCCCGTTGAAAAGTTAACCTATATTGTCATCAATCACCAAAAGGGGAGCTTGTAAGTGCATCTAGTGCCCTTAGTGATTTTGGTGTATTGAAGACTTATAGGTTAAGGAACTAATCGTTTGTGAGTGTACACAGGTCTATAAGTCTATGAGGAGTTTGATATTTACAGAGAAAGTCGACCCTAAAAATGAAGTTCTTCGATGAAGACTTTGATATTTTGAAGACTTTACGAAGACTTTGAAAGTGAAGAAATTGGTGTGACCTTGAAGACTTGGTATTCATTTGAGGAACATGAAGCGTGAAGACTTTTGTTTTCGTAGTTTCATTTCTCTTTCTTGAGTCATAGGAAACACCGTCATTGTTAAAGGGGTCGAGGAAATATTAAGGAAAAATTTCCATGTGATGCTCAACTCAAAATCCAACACCTACCAATCCCTTGAGTGAAGCCTTTGGAAATCTCATATAGTTCAGTCAATTTCTTGATGTGAGACGAAGTTCTTACGTATTTGAGGAATTTGTTTCGACCGAGGAGTTAGGAATTCGCCGGTCTTGGATTGCCTACACGATGAGGAACATGATAGCCCCGAGCAATTTGAGATTCAAATTTCCGACCGTTCTTTGTCTGCGCACTACTGTCCCAAAATATCTTATCCACCTAGCGGTCATATCATTGAAGGGTATTTATGTCTTATCATGTCGGGCTGCTCCCTAGGCTATAAATAGCCGCCCCTACAACCACTAGCTAGTTGGCTGCTCGAGAGAACTTGACACTTGTCATTTGAGAGCAATCCATCCTCCAAGGACTTTGGCGAAAATCATCGAGTGAGGAAAACCCAAAACCAAACCCCTACAAACCCAAAGTGATTGAGCATCATCAAGAGATTGATCTGCGTGGATCCGACGCTTGTTACCTTTGAAGGCTGTGCTTCTTCCAGACGGTTAGGCGTCATGGTCTAGAGCATCTAAGAGGAATTGTGGATCGCGAATGACCAAGTCTGTGAAGGTTTGGAAGTCGCCTAAAGACTTACCACGAGTGATTGGACGAGGTCATGTGACCTTAGTTCAAGGAGAATACGGTGAGGACTTGGTGTCTGAGCTGCGTGCTCAGCGACTAGGTGTCGGGACTATGTGTCCTCGAGTTTAAATACTCGGCCGCTCCAACAGACGCATAACCGAGACAGCAGTTGGAACTGGTCTACCAAATCATTGTCTTCACCAACCTAATCGGTTCTATTTCCTCAACCCTTTCATTTCCTCATTATTGTGTTGAGTGTTTGTTCATATCTGTGTTTGAAGACTTTGACTGAAGACTTTCTCAATTTCCTCAGTTCAATTTCTTCAGTCTGTTTGTCTTCATCTTGTGCTATCCTGTGTTTACACTTTCTGTACTCTTTGTTTGTCTTCATTTCATCATGATGACCATGCCCGCATTCTCTTATGCTTACTTCTGAGTACTTATTCCGCTGCAAGTAGTTCTTCGCTAAGGAATTTCCTCACCGGCAAATTCCTCAGTGAAGAATTCATAAAAATCGCCTATTCACCCCCCTCTAGTCGATATAACGCACTTTTAGAGGAGCCAAGTGAATACCCTCACGGGATTTGTTCAGGAGGAAGTGCCTGTAGTGAAGGATTACCCGGATGTTTTTCCAGAGGAGTTACCAGGCATGCCACCGGATCGAGATATCGAGTTTTTGATAGAGCTATTGCCAGGTACAGGGCCAATATCAAAGAGACCCTATCGGATGCCCGCGAATGATCTGGAGGAGATTAAGAAACATATCAAGGAGTTATTGGAGAAATGTTACATTCAACGGAGTTCATCACCATGGGGAGCCCCAGTGCTTTTGGTTGAGAAGAAGGATAAGTCCCTAAGAATGGTGGTTGATTATCAGGCCTTGAATGAAGTGATGATTAAGAACAAGTACCCACTGCCGATGATCAATGATCTGTTTGACCCGCTGCAAGGAGCTAAGGTGTTTCCAAAGATCGATTTGCAATCAGGATATCATCATTTGAAGATTCGAGAGAAGGATATACCAAAGACAGCATTCACCACCCGGTACGGATTGTATGAATATACGGTCATGTCATTTGGACTGACTAACGCCCCTGCCTATTTCATGAGCATGATGAACAAGGTGTTCATGGAATATTTAGACAAGTTTGTGGTGGTGTTTATTGATGATATAATGGTATACTCGAAGAATGAAGAGGAGCACAAGGAGCATTTGCGTTTAGTTCTCGAGAAACTCAGGGAACACCAGTTGTATGCCAAGTTCAGCAAATGCGAGTTTTGGTTGAAGGAAGTCGGATTCCTTGGACATGTTATATCAGGAGAAGGTATAGCAGTAGACCCCACCAAGGTCCAGTCGGTCACTGAATGGTTGGCACCCACTTCAGTTAGCGAGATCCGCAGTTTTCTTGGACTCGCATGATACTATCGGAGGTTCATTGAGAATTTTTCCAAGATTGTGAAGCCAATGACGAAGTTATTGAAGAAGGATACCAAGTTTAAATGGACGGAAGAATGTGAGGCAAGCTTTCAGGAGTTAAAGAAACGTTTGACTACAGCCCCAGTGCTGATTCTGCCGGATATACGCAAGGATTTCCAAGTGTATTGCGACACCTCTTGCCTAGGACTTGGAAGTGTGCTCATGCAGTACGGAAGAGTTGTTTCGTATGCCTCACGACAACTAAAACCGCACGAAGTGAATTATGCCACGCATGATTTGGAGTTAGCAGCCGTAGTGCATGCGTTGAAGACTTGGAGACACTACCTTATTGGAAACTGTTGTGATGTGTACACTGATCATAAGAGCTTGAAGTACATCTTCACACAGAAGGAACTGAACCTTAGGCAGAGGAGATGGTTGGAGCTTATAAAGGATTATGACATGAAGCTGCACTATCATCCAGGAATGGCCAATGTCGTAGCAGACGCTTTGAGCCGGAAGAGTTATGCCAACATCCTAGAGAGTATGGGATTACCACAGGAGTTAGCAGAGGATCTCAGGGAACTTCGATTGGAGATTGTTCCTAGAGGTTTTGTTGCAACAATGGAGGTTCAGTCGACATTGTTGGGAATGATTCGAGAAGCCCGGAAGGATGACAAAGAGATTGCCGAGATAAAAGAGAGAATGAGCAAAGGAAAGGCCAAAGGTTTTCGTGAGGATGAGCACGACACCTTATGGTTTGAGGACCGTGTTTATGTGCCCAATAACACGTAGATCGTGAAGTTAATACTCAGAGGCTCATGACTCACCATACTCGATACACCCGGAAACACCAAGATGTATTTGGATTTGAAGGAACGTTTCGTGGACTGGTATGAAGAAGGATATTGCGGAGTATGTAGCCGTATGTGATGTATGTCGAGAGTGAAGGCGAGCATCAAAAGCCAGCAGGATTGTTACTGCCTATGCCGATACCGAATGGAAGTGGGATAAACTTGGCATGGATTTTATCACCGGATTGCCAAGGACCAAATCAGGATATGATTCTATATGGGTAGTAGTTGATCGCTTGACCAAAATGGCTCACTTTATCCCAGTGAAAACAACCTATACAAGTGCGAAGTTGGCCAAGATATACATGACCAGGATCATATGTCTGCATGGAGTTCCGAGGACCATCGTATCAAATAGAGGAACACAGTTTACATCAAAGTTTTGGCATCAACTGCACCAGACTTTGGGAACGAGATTGGAGTTCAGTACAACATTTCACCCGCAGACGGACGGACAGACCGAGAGAGTCAACCAGATTCTGGAGGACATGTTGAGGGCCTGTTCGCTAGATTATGGATCTAGTTGGGATGACAATTTGCCTTACGCAGAGTTCTCTTACAACAATAGTTACCAAGCCAGTTTGAAGATGGCACCGTTCGAAGCCTTATATGGACGAAGGTGTAGAACACCGCTGATGTGGGATGAAGTAGGAGACCGACAGTTGTTTGGACCAGACTTGATCAAGGAGTCTGAAGAGAAAGTTAAGCTGATTCGAGATAGACTGAAGATAGCTCAGTCCAGGCAGAAGAGTTACGCAGATTCGAAACGCAAGGAGGTAACCTATGAAATTGGAGTTAGAGCATATCTGCGAGTATCGCCCTTGCGAGGAATAAAACGTTCTGGAGTTAAGGGAAAGTTAGCCCTGAGATTTGTAGGACCGTATCGTGTTTTGGAACGGATGGGAGAAGTTGCCTACAAGTTGGAGTTACCTGAAGGACTGTCAGGGGTTCATGATGTGTTTCACGTTTCACAGTTGAAGAAGTGCCATGCTGAGATGGCCGAAATACCGTTAAGAGATACAGTACCCTTGGAGGCAATTCAGTTGGACAGTGATTTGACTTATGAGGAGAAACCAGTCAAGATTCTTGAGTTTGCCAGTCGAGTCACCCCAGCAAGGTTATCAAGTTTTGCAAAGTTCAGTGGAGCCACCATACCGAGGATGAAGCCACCTGGGAACGAGAGGATGATCTTCGCAAAGACCACCCACACCTATTTTCTAGCCAACCCGAATCTCGAGGGCGAGATTCATCTTAAGGGGGCTAGGTTTTGTAACATCCCAAATTTTCAATTTGGAATGTTATACATAGATCATTCTTACATATCATATTTTATTGCATTTTTGTTTCGCAATCCTCGAAATCTTAAGCAACTCAAGGACCCTCGGAGAGAGTTGGGGATTTCCCCGTTTTCGTATTTGATTTTTATCAAATATTGAAACGAGGATTTTGGTTTTAATTATTTTTCTCTCCGAAAATATTTCATAATAAAATATATGAGAGGAGATAATATGACTTCTCCAAAATAATTGAAATATTGGAGGAAAATATTAAAATCAAATATTTGATTTTATTTGGATTTTATTGCAATTTTATTTGCATTAGAAAAATTGCACGTTTTCAAAATTGCATTTTAGGGCCAAGAAAATGTTCATCTCGTTTTAAATATTTTATTTAGACGGCGAAAATTTGTTTTCGCATTTTTAGGTTTTTATTTTATTTTCTAGGATTTATTTTCTGTTCGGCGGAATTGTTTTAAAAAAAACTTTCAGCGCCCGACTGGGCAAAGGCCCAGCCGAGCCGGCCCATCTCCCCGCACCGCCGTCTCCCACCTGGAGACTGCGCGCGCCGCCGCCGCCGACTCGGACCGGAGTCCGAGCCGGACTCCTCCGCCGTCGCCGCCTTGCCCTCCTCCAAACCACCCTCCCTCTTAATTACCCCCGACCCCGCCACCACCACCAACCCCGCCGTCTGCAGCCACGCCTTGCTGCTGCGCCGCGCCGCCTCGCCGCCGAGCCCCGCCTCGCCGGAGGTAACGCGCCCTTTCGCCGCCGCTAGTTTTTATTAAGAAAACCGATTCAGTTTTTTTAAGAAAAACCCTAGTTTGTTTTTCTAGAACGGTTCGCCGGTTTTTCTCGGTTTAGTTACTTAGCGGACGTTCGTCCGTGCGTTCATTTTAACGAACGGTTTTCGCCCGATAGATACAGACAACGAACTTTCGTTCGTTAGCCTGTTCGTCAGTTTTTTCTTCGTATTTTTCCGCGATTATTGTCGATCGCGATTTATGATCCGATTTTTGTTTCAGTTTATCTTTTCGCTCGTTATCGGAATTAGGCGATTCAAGCGCCTAGATCTTCGTCTCGAGACCCTCTTTCTGTTTAATCAACTTGAACAAGATTTTGGTACTGTAAAATTTGACTTTATTTCAGATTAGTAAACGGATCTTGTTTCTTTCGCCGTTTGAGTTTCGTTGCTCCGTTTGATTTGATTCTTTTTGCAAACCGGAGTTCTTAAGTTGAACTTTCTGGTCAATCGCTTCTTATTTGAGTTTTTGCCCGTGCATCTTTGCTTGATTGCTTATGCATGCTATTGTTTGTTTGCGATAGAATTCCCGGAGTGCGAAGCGTGCTACTACGAGTCCCTAGGTTTTGTGGATCGTCAGCAAGGCAAGTAACACATTGATCATACTCTTTCTCATACCCAGTTTTTATGCATTAGTTCAATCCTCAAACATTGCATGATTAGGATGTCATTAACATGTGGGTTGGGAAGTAGTTGATGAGGTTGAACCTATTGCCCTGTTATATTCTAACCCTTGGGAGTTACTTTCTACGTATTGCTTATATTGCTATGCTATGCTCGTAGACGTGGTTTGGGTGAGTGAAATCCATGACAGATGTGAGATTGTTAATTAATGGCTCAACTTAAGGTGGCAACTTAAATACACATCTGGGTGGATTGAGGCACCTGGAGAATCCAGTGTTGCCTGTATTTTTTTGGAAATCTCGGGGTTCCGTGTGATTTTCCTATGGACTGCCACCCAGGCTCAAAGGGAACTGAGATTATTCATGCTAGAAACTTCCGTGTGCAGCCACAAGCTATTATGGGCTCTAGCATAGTTGAGTAAGTTACGTGAAGCTCTTGAAGAGGTGGATCAACAGGTAGTGGGTTGTAGGTTTGGTATGGTCTGCCCGGAGTAGAGAGTTAACGTTTCTGAAAGACTGTGTCTCGGTCATCCGTTTCTCAAACACCATCTAGTGCGAGAAATCCAACGGAGGCGATCGAGTCTTGTGGGGAAAAGTGCGCAAACCTCTGCAGAGTGTACAATCTAATCATGGTTAGCCGTGTCCCCGGTTATGGACAATCTTAAGTATCTAGTACTTGGAGTATCTTAAGTATCTCATCACTCTTAAATTAATATTGTCGGTTTGATAACTACTTTAATTGGGATTGAGTTGGAGGAACCTTCTCAATGATGTTTCAACTACCATGATAGTTAAAATAAAAATCTATTCCTTTGTTGTAGGGAAAATTTGGCTTTCCGCAAAAACTATAATGATAGAGTTTTCCACCAGCCAAATATGCATGTAGTGATAGCATTATTCTGCTCTTGCTCTACTGTGTTATATTGCCAGCATATTCCATGTGCTGACCCGTTTTCGGGCTGCAACGTATTATGTTCCAGACTTTTCAGACGAGGAGTAAGGTTCGTTAGGTCGTTGCCGTGCAGCTCAGCTATGCCGTTGGAGTTGATGGACTCACTTTATCTTCCAAGCCTTCCGCTGTTATCGTATTAGATGGCCTTAAGCCATATTTATTGTATGAGTTTTTTTTTGAGACATTCGATGTAATAAGTGTGGGATTGCTAATCTATTATAAATCCTTCGAGTACTGTGTGTGTCAGCATTACCGATCCAGGGATGACACGGAAGCACAAAGACTTGACCGTTTGAGGTCGGGTCGCTACACAAACCAAACAGATTTCTGTTTTTACCAATACCGTTAACAGTACCACTATAATCTGATTACATTTACGTTTACATTACCATTTCCCAACCAAACACCTTCTAAGTTCAATCACTCCCCCTCCTTACTTGTTTGAGATTAGATATGAGTATGCGGTGGATCAAATGGTAGTGCTGATGTTCTGGTAGCATGCTAAGTTTTGTTTGTCGGCATTGATGATGTTCATGTTGGTTTTGATGATGATCAGGGCGTGTGTAGCATGGTAGTACACAAGTATGGTCGATAGCTCGAAATTCCATGGTTTGCTTTGAGCTTGCTAGATGTGGCAGTGTGGTGAACTCCATGGTTTCCTTTGAGCTTCAAGGTTAGTCCATGTGTAGAATGTCGATTGTTTTTGTTTTTCTGTAGTGTGTTGAACTAATCTCAATGTTAAGAGATTGTAGGACATGAGCATTGAAGGGTTTAGTGAGGTCATAGTCTTGTCCGGGAACCAGTTTTGCTGTCCTATATGTTGAGGACTCCATTCGTTGTCCGAGCAAATGCCTCCTGATTCAAATGTGTTCTAAGATTTGCTAGCCAACCATCTTTTGTGGCAGCGATGTCTAATTTTGCTACTATTGTTGCACATAAAGCAACCATCAAGACTGATGAAAGAATCGAGATGGATCCAGAGAATGGTGAATAGTTACAATAATTACTTATTAATAGTTAGGCAACCAAGAAATATTAATGTGGTCTTAACAATTGCTAAAAGCAATGCGAGTGAAGTTTTTAGTAAATATGATAACAGCGGTAGATAGAAACTTAAACAATGCAATACGATATATCAAATGAAGAACAAAGAGACAAAGTAACCATAAGTAAGCGGGCCAGGTTCATGAATTGAGACGTCTCGCCGACCCTGACCTCGCGTTGGCATGAGCCGAGGACCCGTCTTGGACCATCGCGTAAAAGTCCACCCAGCGTTGGCGCCGAATCAGCGACCAACTCTTCAAAATAGGGTTGGTGGAGTCTGAGCACACCACATGTGCCCTCATCAAGGGCAGGGCCGACATCTCGGGGCGACATCCGCATGCGCGGGTGACGTTGCCACCAGGATGATGCGTCCGAGGGCCTGCGCCAGGTGGCCAGTTGTGTCGCGAGCCCAACATCGAACGATCAAGGCTATTGTGACTCGTACACAGCCTTATGCCGGTGGAAGGACCACGACGATGATGGAGGTGCCGCTGACCAAGGCGGCCATGCGTACCAGGACACCATCCAGTACCTCGTATAGTTTAGTTTAAATTTTGTCTGGTTTAGTTGAACTTCGTTAGATTGCATCATTTTGGTGTAAAATGTTTAGAAATTCAATGAATATCGTCCAGTTTGCATGAATTCTGCACTAGTTTGTGCAATTCCGGTTCGAAATGAGGTGGACAATTATGCATGCGGTTAGATGGCTGGCTTCCCTATCGGTGTTCATGGACGGACATGAAGCGTCCACAGACATTTTGGGGTGTCCCATTTGGTGGTTGTGACGTCCAAGATGCCCTAAGTTGCTTTGAAGAGCAAGGTCACAAAGCCACATATCCGTCGTCCATTCCAGATCGAACGTACATGATTACCTTAGAGCAAAAAAACACCCGAACTTAGAGTTTTCAGCTTTTTCCAGTGACATGAATAGTAGTACGTGATCTCTCATCTTCTGTTTGAGGATGACACGCTCCTTTTCTTTGAGGCTTCGAGAGGTCAAGCCGAACAAGTTAAAGCTTGCCTTGATCTTTATGCAAATGCTACTGGCCAACTTCTTAATTATGATAAATGCTCGATTATGTTTGGAGAAACGTGCCCAGTCGAGGCACAGGAGGACGTCCGGGAGTTTCTGAATGTTATTGTTGCAGGGTTTGAAGAGAAATACCTAGGGCTGCCAACCCCTAATGGGAGAATGACGAAAGGCCGGTTTCAAAACCTACAAGCACAACTTATGAAAAGATTAGTTCAATGGGGTGATGGGCATCTAGCACAACCAGGCAGGGAAGTTCTAATCAAGTCGGTTGCGGAGGCACTCCCAGTCTTCATCATGGGAGTCTTCAAGCTGCCCTTTTCGGTCTGCGATGTTCTCACGAAGATGGTCAGGAATTTTTATTGGGGAGCAACCAAAGGGCACCGTAAAACACACTGGAAATCTTGGCAAAAGCTACAGAGACCGAAGAGCAAAGGTGGTGCAGGATTCAGAGATTACCGCTTGTTTAACCAGGCGTTACTGGCTAGCAGGCATGGAGATTGTTGATTTGACCTGAAAGTTTACGTGCAGGACTACTTAAGAGCAAGTACTATCCCAATGGTAAACTTGAGGATACGTTTTTCTCAGGAAATGCTTCTTCAACTTGGACAGCAATCAGTCACGGCCTAGATCTTCTTAAGAAAGGATTAATATGGAGAGTAGGGAATGGGAACAGCATCAGAATTTGGAGGGACCCTTCGATCCCTAGACCTTTCTCCTACAGACCTATATCAATTCAAGATAATTGCAGATATCGATATGTGTCACAACTGCTACAACGCAATGGCGCATGGAATTATAATTTGCTTCAAGAAGCATTTCTGCCATGCGATGTGCAGGAGATTTTGAAAATAAGAGCATCACCTTGGCTCGAGGAGGATGTGCTAGCATGGGGTCCGGCGAAATCTGGAGTCTTTTCTGTGAAATCAACATATGAGTTAGCTTTTGAGGAAACATACAGAGGCACTGCGGAATCGTCAAGTGCTGCTCCGGACGGCCGTCGGGCCTGTTGGAAGCTTATCTGGAAAAGCTTTGTGCCACCTACGGTCAAGAATTTTGCATGGCGTGTTGCGGTGAATTCCCTCCCAACATGGCATAACAAATACGAGCGCAACTTAGAAACGGCTGGGACTTGCCCAATCTGCGAGAGGGAAGAGGAAGACACTTTCCATGCTCTCTGTAAGTGTCCTCTTGCAGTTCAGTTGCGGGAATGTATGGCAACCGTTTGGAGACTGCCAATGCGGGAGGAATTGAAGAACACAGGCACTGAATGGCTACTGGAAGTGCCCCATCCACTTTCAGAGATAGAGAGAGGCATGCTACTGATGTATTTGTGGCGGGTGTGGCACAACCGAAATGAGGTAACACCCAACAAAGAACCACCTCCAATGGAGGCATCGAAATAGCTTCTGATGGGATACTTGGACTCCTTGTTATCACTCAAATATTCAGATGAGGAACTTCTGAAAGGGAAACAGGTTGTCGCATATGATCGTTTGCCTGAACCGCAAGTGATACCATCTGTAGCTCAAAACACCGCGTGGGTTTTGCCTATGGAGGGTTGGTCAAAGCTCAACATCGATGGCTCTTGGACAGATGATGGGAAAGCAGGAGTTGGTATGGTTCTCCGAGACAATACGGGTCAGATCATATATACATCATGCAGGGAGCTTTTTTCCTGCAGGAATGCACTGGAGGCAGAACTAAGCGCATGTATGGAGGGTCTCTCGCTAGCAATTCAGAGAACGGAGCTACCTATTCAGGTAGAGATGGACTCACGAGTGGCCTTGAACATGATCACAAATGATTCAATTGATAGATCAATCTTCTCATTAATGGTGAAGGAAATCAAGCTTCTGAGGAATCTTCGTAGTATTACTTTCAACTATGTTCATCGTAGTCAAAATAATGTTAGTGATTTTTTGGGCAAAGTTTGCTAGAACCAAGAGTAAAACAGTAGTTTGGCTTAACTCTGGATTAGCAGAGGTCATTGAACTTTGTAATGCAGACTGTGGACTTCCCACTTGAGTAATACAAAGTTTCACCCGCAAAAAAAAAAGAAGAAGAGAAATTTGGAAGAGTGACTACTAGTGAAAGAATTACTAGAATCTTGTACCGTGTACTGCACATTGTATTGCACAACCCTGTGTTGTACTCCCTCCGTATTTGGATATTTCAATATGTATAACGTACAGACTAAAATGAGTGAATAAACACACTAAAATAAAATGTGTGTCCGGTTTAGAAAAAAAAGTTGAAACATCTTATACTCCATCTGTCCGGAATTTCTTATCTTGAATTTATTTGGATATGTATGTATCTAGACACGCTTTGATGTTAGATACATCTGTATCTAGAAAAAATGTAGACAAGTAATTTAGGATGAAGATAATATTTGTGAACGGAGGAAGTTCTACTGTACTGCAAATCAGTACAGGCCACGTTTTAACTGACCAGCTGAGCTTTCTGTTCTGAATTTTTATCCACAATTGGTAACGCGTAGAGTGATGGAACCAAAAAGCTAGCGAGGAACAGGCAGCAGTAGAATCGCATCTTTCACTGTCCGAGTTCACCCCGCGCTGTGTGTGTGAGCTTCCTTCCACAAGCGCGTCATCCCCATGCCATCTAATCTACACACGCCTATAAAGAAACCTTTTTTATTATACGAGACGAAGCCCTCGTCTGAGTCTCACACGGTTCCACTCCACCCACCGCCTCCCCAATCATCCCCTCCGATTTCCTCCTCGTGTGCCCAATCTGCACCTGCTGCAGCTGCTCCTCCTCCCACAGCTTCGGTGGGACTCGTCGGATTGCCCTCCTTTTTCCCATTTCAGGTAGTAGTACATCCTTCTTGCTCGAATCTACTGTTTGATCTGCCTGCACACCTCCCGCTCCGGCGCAGAATCGACGGGCTCTTCCCGGATTCGGGAAACCTTGTGCCGTCGTTTCCCTGCAGAAATCATATTTTCTAGCGCCAATCTCAGCCTTCTCGCCCCAAGATCGGCTCCAGCATTAATTCCTAGGCTGAGATTTTCAGTTTGCTGTCATAGTCCAGTCTCAGATCCCCATGTCCGTTTATATGTTCTCAATGATGAATTACTTTTATGCTGTTTGAAGGAGTAGATCTGAAGTCTGCAGCTCCAGTTTTCCTGGAGGCCATGATCTTATTTTAATGGTCAACTTGTTCAGAATAGAGTCGAATCCTGTGGTGTCTCCTCTAGTTGTTGACTCTTGAAAACACTAGTTCATGGCAGACGATTCATTCATCCCTGATTCAGACTGGTTCCAACTGAAGATTTGATTTGATTGGGAACCTACTGTGTCAAAGTTTAAAAAAATTTGGCCAGTCTATGTTTAAATGGTTATCTTCTTTGAGAGGATTAGTTTTCAGTTCTGCTCTATCCTTTTATTATTTGTAAGGTGAATTGGTTGGTCACAATAACTTGCTTCAGCTGCTTGCTAAAAAGATGGCTTTTCTAGCTTGTTATACACAGTAATTGGCTCCGGCAATAATCATTTCGACATGATTTCTGCTACGGGACCTTATGAGTTGTTATAACTGATCCGTAGTTCCTCTCATGCTAGAAACAGCTATTTGTTTACCGTACACGACGACGGCCTAGTCTATATTTGCTCTGTCTGTTGGCAGTGTCAAACCTCAGGAATTTCTTGATTAGATGTCCATTTCACCTGCAGAGCATATGTGTTTTAAGCAATTGCTCATATGAAGATCATGACAGCATTGACATGTTTACATCAATTTTAAAATCGGAGATCCTCTTCACACTGTGGTTGTCATAGAAAAACTGCTTCTGTTGTTAAAAGGCGGAGTTTGACAGCTTGTGTTCCTTTCCATTCTCTAGTGACTAATATTAAACAAAGCTGCTGTAATGAATATTCTGTTATGTTGTTTTACTGTTTTTACTTTGGAGTTGCCCAAACAGTATCACATGATTGCTTCTACAGTTCCTTCTTGGTGCTAAATCGTTTTGTATGCTGACTGCAGGCAATTAGACTCGCAGAGATGGACACTACTGCTGGCTAATAGGAAAACGATTATATGGCCAAAGGTATATATTTCTTACACATATTTGTTCCTAGCAACTTTGACTGCAAATTTAGCTGATATTTTAGTATTTATGTTCTGTGGATATAGATATTAAGGCAATGTGCAAGGGAGGAAACGGTTTCTACTTCATCAATAAGGAGACAAGTGCTGATTCAATCCGGGAAAACAATTCCAAAAATTCTCATCGGATGGCTGATACAGCAAGAATAACTAAAACAGAGACATCAAAGTTGAAGAACATCATTTCAGCATCATTCAAGCCCCTGTCTCTTACCATTCCCATAGGAGACGGATTCCACGAATCGTTCCATTCGAGCCATTGCTATTTATAGTATCTACTAAGGTTCATAAATAAGCCAAAGGTTTTCAGTACTATTGGCTAAGAAGGGGAGGCAAACATTGAGCTGCTTGCTGCCACATTTTGCAATGGTTACAATCGTTGGTACACGGGAACAGTTTGTTCAACCACAGACATTCCTGCGTGCTACAATGCAGCTCAAGTCCCCAACAAGGCCAAAACTTTCCTTCTGCTTTACGCCACAAGGGGATTGCGATCAATATTGTGCTTTAATCCCTGGCTTGCCAGAAGACCTGGCAAAGATATGTCTTGCCCTTGTTCCTCGAACTCATTTCCCTGTCATGGGTGGAGTTTCCAAGAGGTGGATGTCATTCCTGGAGAGCAAAGAATTAATTGCTGTAAGGAAAGAGGTTCAGAAGCTTGACGAGTGTGTGTATGTCTTGACCGCTGATGCTCAAGCAAAGGGTTCTCATTGGGAGGTTTTGGGATGTCAGGGGCAAAAGAACACCCCTCTTCCACTTATGCCTGGACCAACCAAAGCTGGGTTTGGTGTGGTTGTCCTTGATGGGAAGCTCATCGTCATTGCTGGCTATGCTGCTGACCATGGCAAGGAATGTGTTTCTGATGAGGTTTACCAGTATGATTGTTTCCTCAACAGGTATGTTTCTTGTGGATTCTCAATTTCTCATGCATCAGAAAAATAAAGTACATCCCAACATTGTGTTTTCAAATAATGTGAATGAATTAACAATAGTAACTTGGTGATATGTACAGTGTTCAAATGCAGAACAATACTCAAGTCCTCAACATTTTATCGAATGTTGGACCAACTCATTTATCCTCTGATTCCGCAGGTGGACCGCCCTTTCTAAGATGAATGTCGCTCGTTGCGACTTCGCGTGTGCAGAGGTCAACGGTGTGATATATGTTGCTGGTGGATTTGGTCCCAGTGGTGATAGTTTATCAAGTGTCGAAGTTTATGACCCAGAACAAAATAAATGGACGTTGATCGGGGGCCTTCGCAGGCCGAGATGGGGTTGCTTTGGGTGTAGCTTTGAAGGCAAGATGTACGTCATGGGTGGCCGTTCGAGCTTCACAATTGGTAACTCCCGTTACATTGACGTGTACGATACAAATAGCCATGCCTGGGGTGAGTTTAGGAATGGCTGTGTAATGGTCACGGCTCATGCTGTTCTTGGTGAGAAGCTCTTCTGCATCGAGTGGAAGAACCAGAGGTCTCTGGCGATTTTCGACCCAGCAGACAATTCCTGGAAGAAGGTTGCAGTGCCGCTTACTGGTAGTTCCAGCACGCGGTTTTCTCTCGGGACACATGATGGGAAGCTGCTGCTCCTCTCACTGGAGGAAGAACCTGGGTATCAGACGCTGATGTATGATCCTGCCGCGCCAACAGGCTCTGAATGGTGCACGTCGAAGCTCAGGCCATCGGGACGATGCTTGTGCACCGTGACCATCAAAGCCTGACGCTCTAGCTCGGGGGTCGCTGAAGGATGATACCTAAGTTTACTACCTGCCTCATCTTCCGCAGTTAAGATCAGGCTTTATTTGGTTTATCGTTTGGTCCTACTTGCTAGAATTTACATCCGCTTGTTGCTCCACCCAATAATAGAATGTTCATGCTTCAGTTCATTCGGTTGCTTGCTGACAGTGGACCTTGCCATGATGACTCTGTTCTCAGTTGTATTGAAATACTATTGATTATAGAACCTTCAATTTACAGTCTTTTTTGAGTAATTTATTTGACTTTGAAATAGTAGGAGAGGCTCCTACTATGCTATATTAAATTTCAATATAATATTTACATGAGTGTGGGATATGTATCCTCACATTGGTTCAGAGACTTCCAAAAGAAATCACTGTCCGTGAGATCAGAGGATATATTTTAGCCAAGTGAGATCAGCCTTTGTTCTTTCTAACCATGCTCTACTGGAAGGATTTATGTGGTTGAAAATGTAATTGTTTTCTTCCTGTTCCAAGCATGAATAGTGTAGATATCAAAAATCAGTTTCCCAGAATGGTTTTGTTTAGCCCTTTGCACTGCCTCAGTTCTGGAGCATCCAGAGGTATACTGGATCCCCATTCTGGTCCAACAGTTTTTACTGAAAGTGCAATTGAATATCAAATGCTCAATAGTTTCTTCAGCTCCCCAATCACATACTCCCTCTGTCCCATAGTCTAGTGTCAAAAACGCTCTTATATTATGGGACGGAGGGAGTAGGACACATCTGAACTCATTGCCAATCTGATAGTGTCTTCTTTTGAGCCTGTCAACAAGTAATAGCCACATAAAGACCTTGAGCTTCATCTGTAACTTGGATTTCCAGATCCATTTGAGCGGCTCCTGGCAAGTGATTTCTCTGTGACAGTAGATTTTTTTTTTTTGCCGAATAGCCTGATCCCCATGGATATGACCAAGTGTTCAAATCACTCAACTCCTCAATGCTGGAAGGTTTGCTAATCATGAGGCTCACATATTCAGCGTGAGCTCCAGGAGATGGTGGCAAATTGAAGAGAAGGCTTGGGTCATCTATCAAATAAAAGCTCTGGACTGAAATATCTTCAGATTTGGTGTAGGAGTATAGGCATGAGTACTGTTCAGAAATTCAGAACGAACCACAAGGTTTTTCAGCCTGTGGTATGAGCCCAACGTGTTTGATTCCCAAAGCAAGTTAACCCACTGAATGTTTGCATGGCTGTAAAATTTATCAAGGAATTTTAGAACCAATGCTTGATTATGTACCATGATGTTGATTACCACAAGGCCTCCATTTTCCTTAGAACAACCGACTCTCTTCCAGGCAACAAGCGAGTTGCAAGACTCACCTTGTTCTGTTTTTTTTTTAGTAAATTCAATTCACATTTTTTTATATATGCTGGTCTTGGTCCATTTTGGAGTTTTGAAGTTGAGGGTTGTAAAAGAAAAAGGGCTTGGATTTTTTGGAGTTTTGTTGTATACATTTCTTTTTGTTTGGAGTTTTGTTGTAGATAGCGTCAACACTTCTTTCTTCCTTGTCATCAATATGACAAAAACAACACTTCTAAAAAGAAAAGCTATTTAATTGTCTCATCAATATGACAGAAACAATACTTATTTCTTTCTTATCAACTGCATCGAGCAAGGTTGTCCTTTGCCAGGACCACACCCCAGCAAAGATACCACATGAAATTTTAACTTGGTTGCATCGTCGACTTCAATTTTTGTTGTTATTTCCATTGAAATCCCAGAGCGCGTGAGCACTCGATGCCTGTAGTCTACATAAAAAACCCACTCAGCCACTCTGTATTGGATTCCAGTGGAATTCGTCTTGGTCTTGCATCCAGTGATCAAATCCAGGCGATCCCAAAGGTCCTACCTGGGTTGCGTGAGAAATTCAAGGTGCGTTTGATTTGAGCCCAAGGTTGCACCATCAAATTTTTGGGTAGCCAAAATTTGGATCAGTGTTTTATGTTCTCCAAGAGTTGGCCAATTTTCACTACAAAAATAGAACTAGAACTGGTAGGAGCCACTGACATGCTAAAAGGTTGGCAACCATCCAAGTGAGGACCATAAGTTTGGTCACAACTAAAAAACTGGTAAACACATGTGGTTGTTTACGGCCACTAAGGTGTCATAAGTTGGCGTCGACAATCACTGCTATGGTTAGATGATGTATTATGTTGACATTATATACAGTTTGACCCGTTGTCTAGCTTTTCGGGTGACAAATCAGTTTTTTCTGCAAAATCACAATCTTGCCCCTCAAATCTAGCATGAATAGTGTACGAAAAAGACAAAAGCAAAATGACACTAATCAACTATGGAATTTTCAATTTTCTTTTTATATGAGTATTTAAATTTTGATATGAACTTTTAGGGATTGTAGACACGTTTATTGTGAACATTTGTAAAAACAAATTGAAACCTTTTTGAAACAGTTAGGGTTCATTCGATTAGTAGAATCGAGATTCCCATATGATTTCTTCCTACGGGATTGTCTTCTGAGTATGTCATTTGTTCCATAGAAACGTAGGATAATAGAATCTTTAGGATTGTGTTCACATTGACCTAATTTATAAGGGCTCTTAGCATTAGACCTGATCTCATGAGAAGTTTCTAAAGATTGAAGTGAAGAAGGCATTTCAATTCTACAACGTCTAGGTCATGGACGCTAATATACATCTGATGCCTGCTCAAGGGGGTAATCTGAGTTAACGATCGTTCCCCTAGACAGAGAACGGATTCATTCGCTGATTTTTTTACCCCCAACAAACACTTTAGAATTGCCATATGAAACGGATAACTTATAGGGAATTGCCATGGTCTAAAGTGAGAATTGCCTTTCAGAAATTGCCATGCTGGCTCAAAGGAACCGCCGTGCTACATCAACCCAGAAAGGTGAAAATTGTCATGCTCTAAAAACTAAAGTTTTCACCCCGGATATGTTCACCCATATTGTTATCCGGAGCGAACCATTTTTGTCGTGAACTTCGTAGTTCACTCAGAAGGGTACGTGGAAGCGAACGCTTTAGAATTCGTACGCAGGATCCGACATGACTAAGGGCGTTCGGTCGAATTGCTTAAAAATCTGGTGTCAGTTCTATAGCATCAATGTTATTTTTCCTACTATTATTTTGATTTATAAAATTTCTATAAACCGAATAGGCCTTTAAACGGAGCGTGAGAGCAGACGGAGTCGGTATCGGCTATCAGTATCACCGGATATATTCTCCCGCTTCTTTACCCGACGGAAAAAAAAACCCAACCCCGCTCCCCTCGCTAGAATCCTAGGGGATTTGGACATCGCCCGATGGCCGCCTCCGCCCCCGCCTCGCCCGCCGCCTCGCCGCCCCGCCGCCGCCGGCACCGCGACGGCTCCCCGCGCCGCGGAGACCACCGCAAGCCCCGGCCGTCCCCGTCCCCGTCACCCTCCCCCCCCGACCGCGACGCCGACCGCCGCCGCCGCAGATCTAGGGCTTCCCCGCCCGACCGTGATGCGGACCGCCGCCGCCGCCACGACCCCAACCCCTCGGAGGGCAACGGAGTCGCCAAGCCTGGCAAGGCCGACGACCCCCCGCGCTCGCGCGCTAGGGTTTCCGACGGGGAGGAGGACGACGGCCGCCGGGCGAGGCGGCCTAGGGCTTCCGACGACGAGAAGGAGGGCGACCGCCGGCGGAGGCGCCCCAGGGATTCCGACGACGGGAGGGACGACCGTCGCGGCAGCAAGCGCGACCGCGACCGGGACCGGCGCCGCCGCCGCCGGAGCCCCAGCTCCGAGTCGGGATCCTCCCCTGACGACCGCCGGAGGCGGCACCGCCGCGACGAGAGCTCTAAGAGGCGGGAGGAGCACCGTGGCCGCGAGGAGCGCCGGGAGAGCCCTGAGAGGAAGGAGCCGACGCCACCGCTGCCACCCCCTCCGCCGCTGCCGGAGATGATCCCCGGCCGCACGGGAGGGATCTACATCCCGCCTTTCCGCATGGCGCAGATGCTGCGGGATGTGGAGGACAAGGCGAGCCCCGAGTACCAGAGGCTCACGTGGGATGCTCTCAAGAAGAGCATCAATGGGCTGGTCAACAAGGTGAATGCCACCAATATCAAGAATCTCGTGCCGGAGCTGTTGGCCGAGAACTTGGTTCGCGGGCGGGGCCTCTTCTGCCAGTCATGCATAAAGTCGCAGATGGCTTCACCCGGGTTTACAGATGTGTTTGCTGCGCTGGTTGCAGTCGTCAATACCAAGTTCCCTGAGATTGGTCGGCTGCTATTGGTCCGGGTTATGCTTCAGCTCAAGAGGGCCTATAAGAGAAATGACAAGGTGAGTTACTCGGTTGTTCTTTTAGCTTGTCATGTAAGAATTGATACTTACTGGTCACTTGGTACTCCCTCCGTTCCAAAATAGATGACTCAACTTTGTACTAACTTTGGTACAAAATTGAGTCATCTATTTTGGAACGGAGGGAGTACTCATTTTCAAATTATGTTGATAATACTATGTTAGTAATTTATGCTTGTTTACCTACACCCACACCCCAATCAATGTTTCTGCCATTTTTATAGCCTAACCATTCATCAGATGAGCTATCCTGATGATTCTTAGTAGTCTGTAAAAAGAACAATGTTGGTTACAGCAGGTTAAGTAAAAAGAACAATGTAATTGTATGTAGGAACCTAAGATATACTCCCTCCATTCCTAAATATAAGTCTTTTTAGAGATTTCAATATGGACTGCATATAATGTATATAGATGTAGTTTAGAGTGTAGATTCACTCATTTTGCTCCGTATGTAGTCCATATTGGAATCTCTAAAAGACTTATATTTAGGAACGGAGGGAGTAATCTGTATCCATAATTACATATGGTAAACTTGTGCTCTGCATTCAGGATCCTTATATGTTCGATGATGAGATTTATGAATCCCAATGTATGCCTTTGATGTATGAAGGCAATCTTTTACTTGATATTTAGGATTGAACTCTCAAAGTATAAGGTCAAACATTGTTTGTTGTTTAGAGTTGGGGCTTATAATTGTGCTGATACTATCTGGTGAAGAATATAGGATCAAACATTGTTTTAGAGTTGGGGCTTATGATTCTGCTGATATTATCTGGTGAAGAATATAAGATCAAACATTATTTGTTGTTTAGAGTTGGGTCTTGTGATTCTGCTGAAATTATCCCATGCATTTAATTGATTTTATTTTCTCTGCATAGAATGCTCACTGCAGCTCTTATTGATTGCAGCCCCAATTGCTTGCGGCAACCAAGTTCATAGCACACTTGGTTAATCAGGTGGTTGTGCATGAGCTTGTGGCTCTGGAGCTTCTTACTGTACTTCTTGATAATCCAAGTGATGATAGTGTTGAGGTGCTTAGCTCAGTTCCATGAGTATTCGGTATTCCTTTGTATGTACTCTCTTATTGTAAAGAAATATCTGAAGTTTGTATGTTATATCTCTCATCTGGCAGGTGGCAGTGGGGTTTGTGAAAGAATGCGGAGCAATATTGCAGGACTTGACTCCCCAGGGGCTTCATGGTGAGTTGTTGAAACTAACGTTAAGTGTAAATGCAGCTTTAGGAACGCTGTTCTGGATTTGGTTGTTCTGGAAATATATTTGTTGACTAGATTTGCCTGTCACCTAAATATATATTTGTGTTCTTGACTTTGTACATGCTGGAAAACATAAGTTAGAAACATAATCTGCTGACTATAATGTTTGACACAAAATTGGGCACTTACAATTCGTTACAATGACACATCGGCTCTGCAGATATCACTTTCATGGTAAATTAAAATTTGGTTCAGAAATAGCACTATATGAAAATACGCTTCATTTTTTTCCATCGGTTAATTGTTTCTGACGCACTTGCACTGAAGGTGCACACCTACATTTTGGCCAAACATGTTGAAATGTAGCTGAAAATTATTATTTCTGAATGGGTGGACTATCGAGTCTTAAGTTATGCATGGCTAGAAGTTTATGATGAGTGTCAAAGGGGCCTGACTAGGGGCCTAAAGGCCTGACTAGTGAATTGTATGAATCTACTACCACTACTAAATTTACGGCTATTGTTAGTTGTAGAGACATGCCTCACTTTCCCCTTCTGCATTCGTTGTTCTCCTTAGATGGCTGACTCTTGAATGACTTCTTAATATCCGGCAAGCATCATTTTTTTTTTTGGTCAACTAATTCTACGTCCTTAAGCTTGTGAAATTTCAAAATTTAAACTATCAAACTAACTAAGCTGCATCTTGAGGGCATACTTCGAAAAATGACCTTAATGCTTTTAACGTTAACAGAACAGAGAGTTTATATCCTCTGAACTAAATGTCTGACCATATTTGTTGTTAATTGTAACTATTTTGGTTTAAAAACAACTTTTGGTCATATAATATTTTTTTGGTCTCCTTGTTGATTTCCGTCAAGTCTTTCCCACAGATTCATTTTGTTTAATTCTCATTGTATTTACATATCACTTGATCTATGCAGCTATGTTTGAACGATTCCGAGGCATTCTTCATGAAGGTGAAATAGACAAGAGAGTACAGTTTCTGATTGAAGGCCTTTTTGCTATTAGAAAGGCCAAATTTCAGGTAAATGCATAGTTGCCCTAAGCCTTTTTTTGCTGCACTTGCACAATAAATTCTGATTATATTATTCCTTTGCCTATGTAAAGGGATTCCCCGCCATCCGGCCAGAACTGGATCTTGTGGAGCAGGAGGACCAATTTACTCATGATATGTCCCTTGAAACTGAACTAGATCCAGAGACTAATCTAAGTAAGGTTTTGTTTCAGTAATAGGCATTGTTCTCTGTTATTTCCATCACATGAGTGGATAAATTTGTACTTTTGTGTGGTATAGCGCTGACCTTTTCAACCTACAGATGTTTTCAGAGTAAACCCGAACTTTGCTGAAGATGAGAAGGCCTATGAGAACCTAAAGAAAAGCATCCTGGGAGAAGATGATGAAGATGAAGAAGGGTCTGATGATGCTTCTGATGGCGAGGACGAAGAAGAATCAGATGATGAAGAGGATGAAGAGCAGATGGAGATAAGAGATAAAACTGAGACCAATCTTATCAACCTTCGAAGAACCATATATTTGACAATCATGTCCAGTGTTGATTTTGAAGAAGCTGGTCACAAGCTTCTAAAAATTAAACTTGAACCCGGGCAAGAGGTAAGCACTGTATATTCCTGATTTGGTATTTGATGTTGATTGCAGTTTTGTTTGTTGAAGTTGCTTCTTATTTGCGTTTTGTGTGTATTGTCTTACATTTCCTTATGTACAAAGTTTTTTTTGGAGTTGATTTCATGCATTTGTACGAGTTGATTTCATGCGTTTGTACTTGAATCTCTGCTTATATGAGCTTTTGCAGCTGTGCCAAATAATGCATTTTTTTTTCCGTTCTTGTGTGTTCTATTGATAGTTTGATGCTAAATCCACAGAAGATGGCCTTAAAGCTAAACTCATTTGTTTCATCATTTGACAGATGGAGCTGAACATCATGCTTCTCGAGTGTTGCAGTCAAGAGAGGACATACCTTCGATACTATGGTTTATTAGGGCAGCGGTTTTGCATGATTAATAAAGTTTTTCAAGAAAACTTTGAAAAATGTTTTGTGCAACAGTATTCGATGATTCATCGTCTCGAAACAAACAAGTTGAGGAATGTCGCCAAGTTCTTCGCGCATTTGTTGGGTACTGATGCTCTCCCTTGGCATGTCTTGGCCTATATCCGGTTGACGGAGGAAGACACCACGTCTTCCTCCCGGATTTTCATAAAGATTCTCTTCCAGGTATGTTGTAAATAAACGTGGTACTTCCCTGTTAATATGTCACTTTGCCCCTTCACCATAGCAGACAACTGAATAAGTTTCTCCACATGCAGGAACTGTCAGAGCATCTTGGTATACGATTGCTCAACGAGAGACTAAATGATCCAAACATGCAAGAATCCTTTGAGTCGGTCTTCCCAAGAGACCATCCAAAGAACACCAGATTCTCCATAAATTTCTTCACCTCCATCGGTCTGGGAGGCATCACGGAGAGCCTGCGAGAGTACCTGAAGAACATGCCCCGCATGATAATGCAGCAACAAAAGCCTCCCTCCCCGTCTGAGTCGGAATCAAGCGGAGAAAGCTCCGATTCAGGGTCCAGTTCTGAGTCTGAATCAAGTTCCGATGAGAGCGAGAAAAAGCGAAGGAAGAGAAGGAAGAAGTAGAGAGGGGGAGGAATCAGGTGGAGAAAGCTTTACTCGATGCAACACCAGCTGGAATTGGACTCTGTTGTGTTAAGATCACTAGATCAGCTGCCTAGTTGGACTCTGTTGCGTGTGCATGTGTATCAATCAGAATTTAGCTGTTGGTGCTTGTTGAATCCAGGACTTCACTATCGAAGCAACGAGGCCACACCAGCTGGAAGAAGTTTGGTTTTTCTTGGTAAATTTTAGACAGCACAGGTTTTGTATCTCCTTACTTGAGTTTTGTATCTGCTCAAGAATTTGTTACCTTACCGGTCTGTATGTTGGTTTGCTACAGCATTGGTATATTTTTTCCAGCAACGCCACTTAACTCCAAACTCTTTGTGCCTAAGGATAATAATATGAACGATGGAAGTCTTATGGAAGGCCTTCTCAATCTTGTCATACTTTTGTCTGTGCTTCGCTTAGGGCTGCGGTGGCTTCAATGTGGATGAACCACGGCAGCCAATCAAGATCTTTTACCGGGTTAGGGATATGTATGGAGGATCATCAAATACTAGAACCACCTCCACCACTTAACTATCACAAGCCTTTAAAAATTTAACGCGTCCAATAACTTGCTCACATCATGTCTCAAGTACGAAGCACCCTGGCCCTGCCGTTTTCTATAACTAAAGTTGCCATTCAAAAAAAAAAAAGAAACTTGTCATCTAAAGAAAAAAGTTATGTACCATTCTTGACAAGTAAAATTGCCATCCTCACGTCATTTATCAGGGCCAAAATGTGTCTTAAAAAACGTTTGGAGTGTGTTCGCATCATGCTTGTGGCACTTATCAGGGCCCATTATGAAATGGCCAAGTATGATTTTTTTTGAATGATTTCGTATTATTACAAATATGGTATTGTTTCTTTTACAATTTGGGGACAGGAAACACTCCAAATCAACTAGAAGCCATGTTCGGGTACAATGGGTTTGGCAGTTTGCATGAGGCCCAACCAGGCCCGCACGATGCAAAAGTCGGGCATCTGGTAAGCTGGGTTGCACGCATTTCTCGACCTATATGTTTTCCGTGAGCCACGTGTGGCTCTCGCCTGCATGCGTTGGGAAGCGTGGGAGACGACTCGACGTCTCATAAATACACCCTTCTCTTCAATCACCGACCATTCGCATTCACACGACTTTCCCTCTCTCTCACAGCCCCTTCGTGCTCTCCGGTGGCCGACCTCTTCCTCGTTGGCAATGATGCCATCAAAGACCGGTGGGTGGTCAACCTCAACCGGCCCGGCATTGACATGATGTCGGCAATCCGGGCGTCGTCCCCCATCTACACCAGGCCGCGGTCAGCAGCCATTGACCCATCGCGTGCTGTCGTGCCAGCCAATACGGCTCCGACTACAGAGGTAATCATTTGGGGGTGTGTCGACGCAGGGAAGCAAGTCGACTGTGGCAACGACGACGGCGGGAAGCCCATTGGTCGTGCTTGCTAGGGGTTTCTTTACCCCAGTTTGAGGGTTTTCTCCCCTCACTCCGGGCCAGGTTGAGGGGAGCGTGACTGGAGCATCGACGATGGTGTCCTCTTCCTCCACCGCGCGTTCACGAGGAGCACCGCTGACATGGCGAGCGCCCTCGGATCGGCATCGGTCGGACCCCTGTTCCCGCCGGCGTTCCCTTTTCCGACAACAGCTCCTGTAAACAATTTGTTTCACATGCTCCCGTTAGTTGTTAGTTTTTGTCTAGTTTCGAATCGGTTGGATTCACTTGCAATTGACTGGATTGTATTCGAATGACAACAATGCTAGATTGGTAATTCAGGTGTTCTTGCTACTGCTTAAGGTGTTCATGCTACTGCCCCACACCGACTAGGTTGTTCCTCCTATCACGACAATGCTAGATTGGTAGTTAGGGCGTTCTTGGTAGTATCACAATGCTGGTTAGGGTGTTCTTGCTATGATCGCAATGCTGGTTAGGGTGTTCTTTGCTATGATCACAATGCTGGTTAGGGTGTTGCTGTAATCAAAATGGTTGCTAGGTTATTTGTAGAGTCACAATGCTAGTTAGGGTGCGTGCATGAACATATAGTCTGTGTGCATGATCATATTGTAGGTGCTACATTTTTGCATGATCATAGTAGGATAATACATGTGCATGCTATAAATAGTAGTAGGACAAATGTGGATGCATTTTAGGTAGTTCTGACCATAGCAATGTTCAAATGCAACTGCCATGATAAGTGGCGGTTGCAATTGGAGAATGCTATGATAAGATCGTAGCACTATCCAATATAGCATAGCCCATTTGATCAGTGCAATTGAGCACCGATCATAGCAATGCCCTACATGTGCATGCATGTCGTGAAGTTGCTACCGATCATACTATGATGCGCTTTGTACTTACTCATGTCCAATGAACTGACAAGGTCGTGAAGACGGAGTGGGAGACCGCCGGTAGAGGGGCGCAGGTCATCGCTGGCACCAAGGATGCCAAGGAAATCTTCCCGGCCAAGCGGTGGCTCAAGAGGGTGGGCATGCCGGGAAGGCTTGCCACGATGAGCCAGTCGCTGGGCATTAGTTGCAGGCCTAGGATTGGGCATGAGAGCCGTTGAGGTTCTACGTGCCCATCAAGGATGTGGACGACATTGCCATGCTTGTCATCCTGAACCCTCCTCACGTCGTCAGGCTGTCTGCTAACAAGTGGTGCGAGTTCTAGGGCAGGTCTACATCTTCCACGAGCATATATATGGTATGTGGAGGGGTTGAGACTACTTCAGCCAGAAGCACAAGATCGACCCCGACGACCTGCTTGTCCTGAGGCTGTCCGGTCTAGGCTTCAAGGTGCAAATCTACGGCGCCTCCACCTCCACCATGTGCAAAGCCAGGTGCCAGAAGCACTACTGTCAGGGCGACATCCGCCGTGCTTTCTAGTTAGCTCTCTTAAACTTGTTGTCAGTTTGGGTGTGTTTGTTCTGAACTTGTCATGAATTTGCTGCCAAACAGGTATATTTTGCCCAGGGATAAGCACCCTAGGGTTGTGCAGGGACATGGGTTTTCCCTGTTGTCTTACACTTATGTCTTAGTTCTTATGATGCACTGTTTAATAGCGTGCTAGTTACTATGCACTGTCATGAATTTGCTGCCAAACAGTGTCAAAGCTGTGTCGACCAAATATTTGCAAGAAAGAATACAAGTGTTCCGAGTGCTATTTTAGAACAAATTTGACTCATGTAGTCATATGGCCTAACTTACCTATTCAGCGGAAGACCAAGACCAGGCTCAAGTATCTAATAACACATAATCCCAGTTTCCATATTACGAAATGCCCAAGTATGAATTTAGATATATTGTACTTTCTGTATGCATTTTTTTGACTGATTCTGAATGTACTCATTTCAAAATATGGCATTGTTTCTTTTACAGTCGACGATACGATATACTCTCCATATCAACTGAAATTGAGAAGTCATGATCGCACAGTGGACAAATCATGAAAGCAATAATATCAAAGCTGCATCGACCAGATATATTTGGATGAATGAATACAACATGCAGTGTTCCAATTGCTATTTTTGAAATTTGAGTATGTGACTATCTATATGGCAGGCCATCTCTTTCTTCTTCAAATCAACATTTGTTCATTCTGGACTGTATGCGGAAGTATATTCCCCCATTATTCGCAGCCAGGCCCAAGCCTCACAACTTTGAACCATTGAGCCAACGGCTGTAGAAAGCCAATGCTTCCTGTGGTTTGTATTCAGGAACGGTGTGTCCAGCGCCCTGTGAAAAAACAAACGAAAAGGTACCGGAATTTATTTTTTCAAGTTAATGATGTGCTCATACATTTTTTTTACAACCTGTAATGACCATGTATGAAAAAAAAATGTATGCTTACCTTAATAGTAGCAAAAGTGAGACCATGTTCATAGCCTTCGGTGTACCTAAGGAGTTCAACAAACAGGCAGTGTGAGTTACATTTTGCTTCTTTCATTTCCTTGGTGTTTTCGTAACATACATTCTTAGCTTGAACCGTGCCAAGTGCAAAGTAACATAGCAAGCGTTTTACATTTTGTTTTTACAGTTAACCCTCGTGAAAGTAATTATGAGTTCATCTCAAGGATACTTCAACTTGTACATTAATCAAATTCAGCAGTAATAGTTCAGTACCCGGAAACTTGTTCGTTTGTGAACCATGGTCGCCATGAGTCAACAACTCCATACCCAATGGATTTTGTCCATGCTTCACTCCCGGTGTATGGCACACACATATCATGGTCACCACTGAAACAGATGCAAAATTGTCATTAATGAAAGCATTGAATGTGACAATCCATTAATAATATGGCATCCGATTTGCTTCTCTCTGTCTAGGATAATGCTAATGAATCATTAAGGAAATATATTCACTATAAGATGGTGAACAACTCAAATATCTTCAGAAGAGTTAGGATGCCAAATTTTGCTCAATACAGAGATTAGACAACAGCCACACAAATAAGATAAGAATATCATTCTACAGGTTCATGGTGTACCTGAATATGATGGCACGATAACCCTGGCTTGTGAGGTTCTTGTGATAACTGATCATACTGCCAGCATCATGGTTGAAATCAATTTTATCTGTGCACAAGAGCCATGGCCCAATTGAACTTACCTAGTATGAGCATGAAAAACTAGAGTTAGAAAAATGGAAGTGTCTTCAGTTCCATCTAATGCTGACTAATGATCATACTGATTGCGCATGGATTGCAGATCTGACGCCATCGTTGTCCAGCCATGCCGTTGCCACTTCATCGCTCTGTAGATTAAGCAAACTAAATGTTATCAGATAGTGGGAAAATGAGCATGTTATGTATCTCTTGCAGACAGCAAATTTCATCCGAACCATGTTTAATTCGCAAGCGCAAGAATTTTAAATGTGTAGTATCTTTCTCTGAATTATGCTTTAAGCTTACCATGCATGGAACACCACTTGCAACTTCCTGCCATAATGGAACGCGTCCGGCTTTTACAGGAGCTCTCAGAGGCCAAGCACGCCCAAGCATTCTTGTTCTTACAGGAAAGGGCTTGTTAGTTGTACCAAGATCTTTGAAACTTTTAGGCAATTTGCTATTCTGCAGGTTCACTTCTTTGATGCTTCTGCCGTGGTAGCATGGCTCAAGAATGTCGTAAATGTTCAGTTCGCTGATTAACTGTGAATAAAAAAAATAGTCAGCGCATCATCATGAGAGAAGAGCTTGCAGTTTTCACTCTGAAAAGGTGACACGGCGTTTTTACCGAGTCGATTTTCCCTAACGCGCTTTCACATTTACCCTCGCTGGCATTCCAGTAATTTCCGTCGCACGTCGTAACAGCTTGCTGCATTGTGAGTAGACATGGTGATTGAAAAGAAATGTTTTCAAGCAAATACTAGTAGGATACTGAAAACTAATCTGATTCGAATTAACACTGTATGTCTGAATTACCTACCTGGTATATTTCTTCTGATATTAGACCCATTCCATGTGCAAATGGCACAAGAGCATTACCATCAAAAACAGTGTCGCAGACGCCATTCCCCACCATGTAGCCCTATCATAATAGTACAGGTCAAAACGTCAAACCTGATTTACTTGGCATTTCATAAAGTTTGCGATTGGCAAACCGAGAAAATTCATCAGTACACTAACCTTGAAGTTTATAGTTGGCTTAGCTCCTCCTTGTATCCCTGTGGATAATTAATTACTCAGTAAATAAGAAACCCAAATGATTAGTAACTATACTTATATACTGATGAAGGTGAGTAGAAAACCGGGGCCAGACCTTTGACAACTTCATGCGAAAGAGTAGGGACATAAACCCCGGCATACGACTCCCCAGCTATGTAGAAAGGGTTGCTCAGGAACTCAGGGTACAATTGAAACCACTGCATACATAGAAGCCACATAACTTAGCTATATTGCATAAAGATTATCTCTTAATATACCATACTAAGATGAGTACACATGCATACCTTCAGAAGGAAAGTGTGCGAATCAGCGGCGGTTTTGAGGTCTCCCGTTTCATAATCTGAAACATTGTTTGAGTATGACAGCCCCACACCAGCAGGGGAGTCCAGGTATATCATGGTAGACACCTAAGCCACAAGGAAAAAATAACTGTTAAGTTAGATATACCAACAAATAGTTTGTCGCTAATTATATACGCCATTAGGTCAATGGAAGCTAGGATCCAACCTTGGACCAGCTGTAAGGGTTGAGATGAAGCTTTGGCAGGCTTTTAACTGACCCACCCGATTCGAAGTTGAATGGCCCTGAAAGTAGACCAAAATGAATTGTACCATGAACTTGAAAGTTACATGTAATTTCAAGTTAATCAATTAATTCATTTATTCATGATTTAACAAGAGACTGCATGGATATATATGTGCAACATAGTGAAGAAAAGTAGTAATACTTAAACGTTTCTACTTAAAGGTAAACCCAGTGGCAGAGCTAGGCAGGAATGTCAGGGCTTCATGAACAACTAAGAGGACAAAGATTGATCTTTTCCTTATCTAACCCCCGCACGGTACATTTTCTTCACTAATTTGCTAAGGCTGGGGGGCACGGCCCCCCTCAGGCTTGCACTAAGCTCCGCCACTGGGTAAATCATAAATCCTCAGAAAAGGATCTTGCTGTCAGACATTTCGTCCAGCACTGGGCGTGCTTCACTCTACTATTCAGGACTTGTCGTTCGCTTACACCCTACGAGTCAGACCTTTATTCTAGAAGAAGAAAAAATGTTGACCTATCCAGGACCCAAGCTTCCACTGTTTCTCTGAAGGTATCTATCTGACCAAGTGTGTGTCTGTCACTTTCCTCCGAGTTCAGATAAGCAACGGACTAGTTCGAAGCGCGTGGACGGCCTAGATTGAGCTCAACCTGCAGAGCACTAGCCACGACTGTTGATTCTCTACCAGAGGAGTTTCGAAATAACCTTTCTGAGGGGTACCCTTTAACTAGCGACCAGCAAACATGCCTGTGCGTTGCACCGGGACAAAAATAATTCATCCCTCATACACCCACTCGACGTCATCAACAAATTCTTTAAAATGCTTCACGATGCTGGGCGACAAACAACATGATAAGCGGTGTTGCACAAAAACATAAATATGGGGTGATTTTTGAAATGCGCTCAAGATGTTTTCACTTTATTAGACAACAAAAATGTCTACCTAGTTACCGCTATCTCTTTACGCCTTTGTTGTCGTTCCTCCGTAGTGCTACCCAATAAATACTGCTTTAGGATGAAAATAGAGAAGTACATTTTAGTACTCGGCGATAACTCGTGCATAAGGGCATTTTTTTTGACTTGTTGATATACGTGTTTGCAACTGTAATCCAAGTGAAAATTTACCTTAGTTGCAAGCATATTAGACATTTGAAATCTACATATTTTCCTGAGGAATTTTCGTGTGTAACATGTTCGATTTCAAGTTAGGTTCTGAAAGATATCAATACTTTAAAAGTATTTGAATCTACCCGATAAAAAAAAAGGAAAATGGGATTTTAGAAAATGTTTGACATGCATGAAAACAGCTATTTGAAATTGGCACATTTTTCTGAGGAATTTTCATATATAATATGTTAGATTTTGAGCTAGTATTTGAAAGATATGAATATTTTAAAAAGTACTTAAATCTGCACGATAAATAAAACAAAATTTATATAAAAAGATAGAAAAGTTGGGAGTGTTAGGAGCGCTCTAGCCAATGGGCTACTACACATCAACTGTTCATTAGGGGATCGCTTGTTTATAAGGCAGAGTTTGGCGCAGCGACCTAGGGAAAACGAATAGTTTTTTCCTCATTTATAGGTGACATTGTGTTTAATATGTGACAACTTTAAGGGCAATTTACATGACACACCGTCAGAAGCAATAGCCTATTTATTAATATTAATAGAAATCCAAATCTATATCTATATCTGTATAAGGAAAATCTGTATATGTATGTATCTATTTATTACTATTAGAAATCTAAATCTATATCTCTATCTGTATCTCTATATATGTATCTGTATAAAGAAAATCTGTATATGTATCTGTATCTATTTATTATTAGAAATCTAAATCTATATCTCTATCTGTATCTGTATAAGGAAAATCTGTTTATGTATCTGTATCTATTTATTATTAGAAATCTAAATCTATATATCTATCTGTATCTATATCTGTATCTGTATAAGGAAAATCTATATATGTATCTGTATCTATTTATTATTAGGGTATAAGGAAAATCTGTATCTGTATCTATTTATTATTATTAGGGTAGAGGTATAGATATAGATATAGATTTCGTTCAACCCGGTTGTCGCCGCAAAACCACCGTTACGAAAACCAGACTAAAACCTCCGTAATTGGAACACACGGTGTTCCAGCTCAAAAAAAAAAAAAAACGGAGTAAAACGTGTGGTGTGTACGTGAGGCAGATTCCGTTTGTACGCCCTGGCCGCTTTACGCCAAGGCCTTTACTCCATGGACCGTGGAAAAAACCAGCGAATCAGACACGGCCGGTCGCCACCACCTCCATCGGCCTCCCAGCGACTTCCCAACAGCTAGCTAGCGCCTGGGGTCTACCCCTACTCCTACTGCCAACGGACGGACGAGGCCAGTTTCCGTTTCCTTCCCACCCCACCGGACGCACGGACAACGACGAGGAGGAGGAGAAGACGCACCGTGCTCGTAGACGAAGCCGTCGAAGCTGGAGCAGCCGGGCCCGCCGTTGAGCCAGAGCACGACGGGGTCCTTGGCCGGCTCGCGCTCCGACTCCACCGCGTAGTAGAACAGGTTCCGCCCGTGCTGCTCGTCCACCGTCACGTACCCGGCGTAGTGCTTCGACGGCAGCGCGCCGTCGAACCCCGGCAGCCCCGTCACCTCCGCGCCCTGCGGCGCCGCGCCGCAGCCGGCGGTGAAGACGAGGAGGAGCAGGGCCGCGGCGGCGAAGCCGGCCATCGTGCGGGTCTACGGACGGTGGTAGTGGTACTGTGGGCGTGGTTGCGACGGGCCACGAGTCGCTGGCTGGGCCGTGGTGATTAATATGTTTGAGCGCGGCGTGCGCGCGGATATATAGGGCGGAATTGACGTCCACGCCACGGGACGGGATGGCGGTGACGCACCGGGGACGCGGGAGCGCCGTGACGAGCTCCGCTGCTGATTGGAGGGAGCAGGGGGTGGCTGCATTTGTTGACGGAATTCCTTTTCTGACGATTGGTAAGATAATGGCTTTCCTTGTTTGACACCGGAGACTAATATCTTTCCATAATTCGACACCGGGTCTTAATTCCATTCCACTCTAACGCCACCGTCCATTTTTTTTCTCTGACAAACGGTGTTAAAAGACACTTCTGCCCTTAGACATGTAGCGAATCTCTCTCTTCCTTTTCTTCCCTCGCATACAAGTGAGACCCACTTGTCATCCCTTTCTTCGACCTACCCGTGCCTCTCGCCCGTATGTAGGTTGAAGAGAACCCTCAAATTCTCATGCTACTGATGTTACTTTTGATGAGCATGACCATGGCGTCCGAGCTCTGCCACATGGTGCGGAGGAACGCGTGATTGCACATGATGTGATCGAGGGGCAGCATGAGAGGTTGAATACGACGGCGGGCCTCCGAGAGCGTGGCCGACGGCCCACTTTGCGGCCGTAACCGCGACCCCACCGAAAGACTATGGCCAAGGGAGGCACATCAGTGATGGGGAAGCGAAGCGCCAATCAGGTGTTGAAGGAGTGTGGTGAGGCAGAACCACGTCAGTGAGCGACAGCTCTTGAAACAGACTTTCACATCGCTTTATAGATAATAAAACACCAACTGGTGTGCCAGCAAGCGGCAACTCAGGGATGTGCTAGAGCTGGGAGGAATTAGTGGCCTCGACACGTGTTTAGTACAGAGATAGAGGGGGTAGGATGTCGGGGGTGTTGTGAGAAAGATGGTTGTGTGCAAATTCCACCTCGAATTTCCTTCTGTTCGTTCTTGCCCCCTCTCTTTCCTTATTTGGGCACGGGAGAATATCACAGATAAACCAACATTCAAAGAAAACTTCGTGGAAACCGTGTTCGAAAGTTTCGAAAAAAACTGGGATGTTAAGAAGATGATGTTCTATCATGATGCAAGATTCCAAGTTAAACACATTACCGGATTTGAGCAATGAAAAAGAGAAATTCAACTATGAATAGTAATGTCGCTATCGGTACTATTCAATGCTGATTTTTTTTTCATAACTCACATCCTGTAATGTGTCTGAACTTGGAGTTTCACATGGAAATAGAACACGCCGTCTTAAGTCTTAACATCTACTCCCTCCGTCCCATAATATAAGAACGTTTTTCAAATTAACATAGCTTGAAAAACGTTCTTATATTATGGGACAGAGGGAGTAGTATATTTTTTCATATATTTTTTAAACTTCAAAACATCGTTTTCACGTGGCTTTTCCCAGTTTACACCGAGTGTTGGCTTTCATCCGATATTTTCCCATTTGGTCACATGATAAAGTCAAGGGCAAATGTGTCCTTTCATGTGACGTTTAACACCGTCAGCTCGAAAAACCAGAAGGTAGTGTTAGACATGATATGCAATTTAGACCCAACGTCAAATAAATAAGTTTTTTGTTGTTGTTCAGCGTCAAATAGAGAAGCCACTATCTTATTAGTGTCAGATAAAGGAACTTCTAATCTGTTGGTTACCTGTTGTGGCTTGCCCTGCCGTATAGTGCTGAGCCTAAGTGGCGCCGTAGTATTTTACTGGCGTGAAACAAGGAATTCTGTCTTTGATGCTTACCCGTTGTGGCCTGCACTGCCGTGTAGTGCTGGACGCAAGTGGCGTGGCGCCGTGGGCGTTATTGGATTGCGTGGTGGAACGGACGCCGGCCGCATGCGCCAGTCCGGCCCGGCCGGCCGGTGGTGGGCGACGGATAACTTTGGTTTGTGCGCGTTAGTGGACCGATCGTGCCAACATCTGTGGACTGTGGTGCGCACTTTCATGCACAGTCGTGGCAATGCTTGCACGAGATTGTTTATAATTCCCAGACCAAACGGTGCAATCAATCAGCAACCGTCGGGGTGATAATGGTACATGCATCGATGGAATGGGAAGGGCGTTTCTGTTGGAGTTGGACCAGAAATAGGAGAGAGTGCCGTGTTAGCAACATGGAGCAAACTAGTCAATCAAGGTACACTCTTGTAGTGCAATCAATCCCATAGTTTCCACTATGATCACCCATGCGCCCAATTTACAAACGAGTGAACAAATACACTAAAACATCTTATATTTGTGGATGGACAGAGTACAAAGAAAATATAGACAGTGCCATCTAAGTTCTAATTCGAAGGAGATTCCTATCGCGTATATTGCTAGAGTATTTTGTGCACTTGCAGCATTTCTTTTAGAAAGAAGAGAAAACCTCGGACGCGTCGTTTTTGCACCCAGATCTAAATGCTCCCCATCTATGAGCAGTGAAATCGTTTAAAATAGTAAAAATATTCAAACAATTTTGATTTCTTTTGTGGTGCAAGATGGAAGAACGCGTGATGGCCATGCAAATTTTGGTGGAGTTTGGACATTTGAGGAGCTCGTGGCAAAAATGACAAACTTTGGGTGTGAGGAAGTTTGAAAAACGCACTGTTCATAACCGATTTTGTCTTTTTTTGGCATGAGTTCCTTGAATGTCACTTGCCCATAAAGTTTTGCACGCACCTGGTGCACTCAAGCATCTTGCTTGCTAAAAAGTTTATGAAAATTTTAAATTTTACTATTTATTTTGAATTTACTGTTCACCGGGTATAGATGAGCCCGTTCTGAATATCTGAGAAAACCCCTTCCTTTACTAACATAGTATGTAGTTGTTGAAATAACCTAGCAACTTGATCTTGGTCTTTCGGTGAGTAAATTACCCAAACAATTACATTTTGGGGCGGATTTCTAGACAATCCACCATTTACTTTTTCTAAGAATTATCAGAAGTGGTGAGCGACACGGGAGGCGAGCCGATCCCTTTTTCTCGAGGCATCCTCCCTGCGCCCGCCCCCTGCCCCCGCCGCCGGCCAGATCCGTCGGGCTTCCCCGCGCGGCTAGCGGCAGCGGCGGCGGGATCCGTTCCTGAGGTGTGATGGCGGCGTGAGGCTCTACGCAGCCGGCGACCTGAAGCAGCGTGGGTGGTTGTTGCGCCGACGACATTGATCAGCAGTTAGATGGCAACCTTGTTGCGACGTGCCTCTCCCCCTCTTCCTGGCGCCATCGACATGCAATGATGCAGAGTGCTCCAACAGGTAGAGGAAAGGGAGTTGCCACTATCACACTTTCCTTCTTGGAGAGCCGCCTCCCCGTGGCTGGCACTGCTCCTGGGGCGCCTCTTCGGCGCAGGGGCATGACGAGATGTGGAAGTAGGCATGCAGCGGTTGTCGTTCCCGTTGCCTGCGCCGCCGGCATAGCGGCATCGTGCCATGGATCTCGCCATGACGGCGATGATGTCGAAGCTTGTGGTGGCGCATGGTGGTGTCGTCTAATAAAGACAAGCCATTGTTGTCACTCAGAGATGGTGCATGGCCTCCGGAGTGTCCCTTCGGGATTTCGGTAGTGCGGCTGACCTTTTTCTGTCGTCAACGACTTCGTCAGTTGTGGTGAGCAGCTATTGTAGCGGTTCTGCTCATGTGGGCATGCTCATGTGCCGTCATGTCCGTGCCTGTTTGCAACTTGGGATCATGGCAAGTAGAGGGATAGGGCAAGATGAATTCGATTGGGTGGTGCTTTTCGAGTACCTGGTCTTGAATGATTTTGGACTCTAACTTGCATGATTTGAATGGAACTAACCCGGACTGACGCTGTTTTCAGCAGAATTGCCATGGTGTTATTTTTGTGCAGAAACAAAAGTTCTCGGAATGACCTGAAACTTCATGGAGAATATTTTTGGAATTTATAAAAAATACTGGCGAAATAATCAACACCAGGGGGCCCACACCCTGTCCACGAGGGTGGGGGCGCGCCCCCTGTCTCGTGGGCCCCCTGAGGCTCCACCGACCTCAACTCCAACTCCATATATTCACGCTCGGGGAGAAAAAAAATCAGAGAGAAGGATTCATCGCGTTTTACGATACGGAGCCGCTGCCAAGCCCTAATCTCTCTCGGGAGGGCTGATCTGGAGTCCATTCGGGGCTCCGGAGAGGGGATCTGTCGCCGTCGTCATCATCAACCATCCTCCATCACCAATTTCATGATGCTCACCGCCGTGCGTGACTAATTCCATCGTAGGCTTGCTGGATGGTGATGGTTTGGATGAGATTTATCATGTAATCGAGTTAGTTTTGTTAGGGTTTGATCCATAGTATCCATTATGTTCTAAGGTTGATGTTGCTATGACTTTGCTATGCTTAATTCCTGTCATTAGGGCCCGAGTGCCATGATTTCAGATCTGAACCTATTATGTTTTCATGAATATATGTGAGTTCTTGATCCTATCTTGCAAGTCAATAGTCACCTACTATGTGTTATGATCCGGCAACCCTGAAGTGACAATAATCGGGACCACTCCCGGTGATGACCGTAGTTTGAGGAGTTCATGTATTCACTAAGTGTTAATGCTTTGGTCCGCTACTGTTGAGGATATAACTATTTGTGTAAGCCGCCCAGGAGGGGCCGGGTTACGTAAAGAGGTTACCAGACAGAAGCCCAAGTCCAAGCATGATGATGGCGTCTCAAAGGGCCTAAGGCCCACAGGCGACTTAAGGCCCGTTGAAGTAAACCGCCATAATGGCAAGACTTGTATCATAAGGTAGACTTGACTAGTCACCGAGCCGGACAATGTTTATAAGCCGGCCGGGACCCTGCAGGCCACAGGGCGTCAACCCATGTATATAATGGGACGACCTGTTGGCGGCTTAGGGCAAGAAACTGAAGAAAATATGCCCTAGAGGCAATAATAAAGTTATTATTTATTTCCTTATATCATGATAAATGTTTATTATTCATGCTAGAATTGTATTAACCGGAAACATAATACATGTGTGAATACATAGACAAACATATAGTCACTAGTATGCCTCTACTAGACTAGCTCATTAATCAAAGATGGTTATGTTTCCTAACCATAGACATGTGTTGTCATTTGATTAATGGGATCACGTCATTAGGAGAATGATGTGATTGACATGACCCATTCCGTTAGCTTAGCACTTGATCGTTTAGTATATTGCTATTGCTTTCTTCATGACCTATACATGTTCTGTAACTATGAGATTATGCAACTCCGTTTACGGAGGAACACTTTGGTACTACCAAACGTCACAACGAATCGGGTGATTATAAAGGAGTACTACAGGTGTCTCCAAAGGTACATGTTGGGTTGGCGTATTTGAGATTAGGTTTTGTCACTCCGATTGTCGGAGAGGTATCTCTAGGCCTTCTCGGTAATACACATCACATAAGCCTTGCAAGCATTGCAACTAATAAGTTAGTTGTGAGATGATGTCTTACTGAACGAGTAAAGAGACTTGCCATGAACGAGATTGAACTAGGTATTGGATACCGACGATCGAATCTCGGGTAAGTAACATACCGATGACAAAGGGAACAACGTATGTCGTTATGCGGTTTGACCGATAAAGATCTTGAAGAATATGTAGGAACCAATATGGGCATCCAGGTTCCGCTATTGGTTATTGACCGAGAATAGTTCTAGGTCATGTCTACATAGTTCTCGAACCCGTAGGGTCCGCACGCTAACGTTCGATGACAGTTTATTATGAGTTTATAAGTTTTGATGTACGAAGTTTGTTTGGAGTCCGGATGTGATCACGGACATGACGAGGAGTCTCGAAATGGTCGAGACATAAAGATTGATATATTGGAAGCCTATGTTTGGACTTGAATGGTTCGGGTGAAATCGGGATTTTACGGAAAACCGGGGTTACGGAACCCTCCCGGGGATGCTGAGCCTTAATGGGCCATAAGAGAGAAGAGGAGGGCCGGCCGGGGCAGGGCGCGCCCCTCCCCTAGTCCGAATAGGACAAGGAGAGGGGGGGCGGCGCTCTTCCTCTCTTCCTCCCCTAAGTCCTAATCCAACTAGGAAGGGGGAGTCCTACTCCGGTGGGAGTAGGACTCCTCCGCGCCGCCTCCTAGGGCTGGCCGCACCCCTTGCTCCTTTATATCTGGGGGGGGGCACCCCATGACACACAAGTTGATCTACGGATCGTTCCTTAGCCGTGTGCGGTGCCCCCTCCACCATATTCCACTTGGTCATATCGTCGCGGAGCTTAAGCGAAGCCTGCGCCGTAGAGTCATATCGTCATGAGCTTAGGCGAAGCCCTGCGCCGGTGGAGCATCATCATCGTACCACGCCGTCATCTTGTGGAACTCATCCCGACACTTTCTGGATCGGAGTCCGGGATCGTCATCGAGCTGAACGTGTGTGAACTCGGAGGTGCCGTGCGTTCGGTACTTGGATCGGTCGGATCGTGAAGACGTCGACTACATCAACAAGCGTTGTTATAACGCTTCGCCACGGTCTCACGAGGGTGCGTGGACATACACTTTCCCTCTCGTTGCTATGCCATCACCATGATCTTGCGTGTGCGTAGGAATTTTTGAAATTACTACGTTCTCCAATGATGGCATCCGAGCCTGGTTTTATGCGTTGATGTCATATGCACGAGTAGAACACAAGTGAGTTGTGGGCGATATAAGTCATCTGCTAACAGCATGTCATACTTTGGTTCAGCGGTATTGTGAGATGAAGCGGCCGGACCGACATTACGCAGACGCTTACGCGAGACTGGTTTCACCGCTTGAGCACTCGTTGCTTAAAGGTGACCGGCGGGTGTCTGTTTCTCTCACTTTAGTTGAACCGAGTGTGGCTACGCCCGGTCCTTGCAAAGGTTAAAACAGCACCAACTTGACAAACTATCGTTGTGGTTTTGATGCGTAGGTAAGAACGGTTCTTGCTCAGCCCGTAGCAGCCACGTAAAACTTGCAACAACAAAGTAGAGGACGTCTAACTTGTTTTTGCAGGGCATGTTGAGATGTGATATGGTCAAGACGTGATGCTATATTTTATTGTATGAGATGATCATGTTTTGTAACCAAGTTATCGGCAACTGGCAGGAGCCATATGGTTGTCGCTTTATTGTATGAAATGCAAACGCCATGTAATTGCTTTACTTTATCACTAAGCAGTAGCAATAGTCGTAGAAGCAATAGTTGGCAAGACGACAACGATGCTATGATGGAGATCAAGGTGTCGCGCCGGTGACGATGGTGATCATGACGATGCTTCGGAGATGGAGATCACAAGCACAAGATGATGATGGCCATATCATATCATTTATATTGATTGCATGTGATGTTTATCCTTTATGCATCTTATCTTGCTTTGATTGACGGTAGCATTATAAGATGATCTCTCACTAAAATTATCAAGAAGTGTTCTCCCGAGTATGCACCGTTGCGAAAGTTCTTCGTTTGAGACACCACGTGATGATCGGGTGTGATAGGCTCTACGTTCAAATACAACGGGTGCAAAACAGTTGCACGCGCGAATACTCAAGTTAAACTTGACGAGCCTAGCATATAACAGATATGGCCTCGAACACGGAGACCAAAAGGTCGGCGTGAATCATATAGTAGATATGATCAACATAGTGATGTTCACCATTGAAACTACTCCATCTCACGTGATGATCGGACATGGTTTAGTTGATTTGGATCACGTAATCACTTAGATAACTGGAGAGATGTCTATCTAAGTGGGAGTTCTTTAGTAATATGATTAATTGAACTTAAATTTATCATGAACTTAGTACTGATAGTATTTTGCTTGTCTATGTTTGCTGTAGATAGATGGCTCGTCTGTTGTTCCGTTGAATTTTAATCGTTCCTTGAGAAAGCAAAGTTGAAAGATGATGGTAGCAATTACGGACTGGGTCCGTAACTTGAGGATTATCCTCATTGCTGCACGAAGAATTATGTCTGGAAGCACCGCTGGGTGCCAGCCTGCTTTGCAGAGCAACGCCGAAGTTGTGAACGTCTGGCGAGCAAAGCTGATGACTACTCTATAGTTCGATGTGCCATGCTTTACGGCTTAGAACCGGGTCTTCAACGGCGTTTTGAGCGTCATGGAGCATATGAGATGTTCCAGGAGTTGAAGTTAATATTTCAAGCAAATGCCGGATTGAGAGATATGAAGTCTCCAATAAGTTCTATAGCTGCAAGATGGAGGAGAATAGTTCGTCGGTGAACATATACTCAAAATGTCGGGTATAATAATCACTTGATTCAACTGGGAGTTAATCTTCCGGATGATAGTGTCATTGATGAATTCTCCAATCACGCCACCAAGCTACAAGAGCTTCGTGATGAACTATAATATGCAAGGATGACCAAAACAATTCCCGAGCTCTTCGCAATGCTAAAAGCATGGAGGTAGAAATCAAAAAAGAGCATCAAGTGTTGATAGTCAACAAGACCACTAGTTTCAAGAAAAAGGGTAAAGGAAAGAAGAAGGGGAACTTCAAAAAGAACGGCAAGAAAGTTGCTGCTCACGAGAAGAAACCCAAGTCTGGACCTAAGCCTGAAACCGAGTGCTTCTACCGCAAGCGATGGACCTCGAAGCGGAACTGCCCCAAGTATTTGGCGGATAAGAAGGATGGCAAGGTGAACAAAGGTATATGTGATATACATGTTATTGATGTGTACCTTACTAATACTCGCATAGTACTGGTATTTGATACTGGTTACATTGCTAATATTTGCAACTCAAACAGGAACTACGGATTGCGAAGATTGGCTAAGGACGAGGTGATGATGCGTGGGAAATGGTTCCAAAGTCGATGTGATCGCGGTCGGCACGCTACCTCTACATCTACCATCGGGATTAGTTTTAGACCTAAATAATTGTTATTTGGCGCCAGCGTTAAGCATGAACATTATATCTGGATCTTGTTTGATGCGAGACGGTTATTCATTTAAGACAGAGAATAATGGTTGTTCTATTTATATGAATAATATCTTTTATGGTCATGCACCCTTGAAGAGTGGTCTATTTTTATTGAATCTCGATAGTAGTAATACACATATTCATAGTGTTGAAACCAAAAGATACAGAGTTGATAATGATAATGCAACTTATTTGTGGCACTTGCCGTTTGGGTCATATCGGTGTAAAACGCATGAAGAAACTCCATCTTGATGGACTTTTGGAATCACTTGATTATGAATCACTTGGTACTTGCGAACCGTGCCTCATGGGCAAGATGACTAAAACGCCGTTCTCGTAACTATGGAGCGAGCAACTGATTTGTTGGAAATCATACATACCGATGTTTGTGGTCCAATGAATGTTGAGGCACTTGGCGGGTATCGTTATTTTCTCACCTTCACAGATGATTTGAGCAGATATGGGTATATCTACTTAATGAAACACAAATCTGAAACATTTGAAAAGTTCAAAGAATTTCAGAGTGAAGTGGAAAATCATCGTAACAAGAAAATAAAATTTCTACGATCTAATCGTGGAGGAGAATATTTGAGTTCTGAGTTTGGTTTACATTTGAAACAATGCGGAATAGTTTCGCAACTCACGCCACCCGGAACACCACAACGAAATGGTGTGTCCGAACGTCGTAATCGTACTTTACTTGATATGGTGCGATCTATGATGTCTCTTACTGATTTACCGCTATCGTTTTGGGGATATGCTTTAGAGACGGCCGCATTCACGTTAAATAGGGCACCATCAAAATCCGTTGAGACGACACCTTATGAACTGTGGTTTGGCAAGAAACCAAAGTTGTCGTTTATTAAAGTTTGGGGCTGCGATGCTTATGTGAAGAAACTTCAACCAGATAAGCTCGAACCCAAATCGGAGAAATGTGTCTTCATAGGATACCCAAAGGAGACTGTTGGGTACACCTTCTATCACAGATCTGAAGGCAAGATTTTCGTTGCTAAATTCGGATCCTTTCTAGAAAAGGAGTTTCTCTCGAAAGAAGTGAGTGGGAGGAAAGTAGAACTTGATGAGATAACTGTATCTGCTCCCTTATTGGAAAGTAGTTCATCACAAGAAATGGTTCCTGTGAAAACTACATCAATTAGTGAGGAAACTAATGATATTGATCATGAAACTTCAGATCAAGTTTCTACTGAACTTCGTAGGTCAACCAGAGTAAGATCTGTTGGGGAACGTTGCAGAAAATTAAAATTTTTCCTACGGTTTCACCAAAATCCATCTATGAGTTCATCCATGCAACGAGTAACGAGAGAGAGTTTGCATCTACATACCACTTGTAGATCGAATACGGAAGCGTTCTTGAGAGTGGTGATGACGAAGACGTTCCCAACGTGATTCCGATCACCGATGACCAAAGTACTGAAAGGACAGCACCTCCGTGTTCAACACACGTACGGGACGATGGCGTCTCCTCCGTCTTGATCCAGCAAGAGAGAAGGAGAGGTTGAAGAAGACAATCCCAATGGCAGCACGACGGCGTGGTGCAGCTAGTCTGATAGTTCTCGTGAGGCTTCGCCAAGCTTGCGTGAGAAAGAGAGGTGTTGGGAGGGAGGGCTGCGCCTACAACTGTGTTGGCAGCCCTCCCCCACCCCTCTATTTATAGGAGGAGAGGGTCAGGGGGCCGGCCCTCTAGGGCAAACCCTAGGGGGCGGCGGCCAAGGAGGAGGGAGGAGGTGGCTTGCCCCCAAGCTAGGGGCGCCCCTTAGGGTTTCCTCCTCCCCAAACCCTAGGCGCATGGGCCTAGGTGGAGGCGCACCCAGCCCACCAGGGGCTGGTTCCCTCCCATCGAGCCCATGTGGCCCCCAGGAGAGGTGGCCCTCCGGTGGACCTCGGAACCCTCCCGGTGGCCCGGTACTTTACCGGTATACCACGAAACTTCCCGAGTCCGTTTAACCACTTTCCATATATAAATCTTTACCTCCGGACCATTCCGAACTCCTCGTGACGTCCGGGATCTCATCCGGACTCAACAACATTCGTAATCACATACTTGTCTTCCTATTAACCCTAGCGCCACCGAACCTTAAGTGTGTAGACCCTACGGGTTCGGAGATATGCGAACATGACCGAGATGCCTCTCGGTCAATAACCAACAGCGGATCTGGATACCCATGTTGGCTCCCACATACTCCTCGATGATCTCATCGGATGAACCACGATGTCGAGGATTCAATCAAACCCGTATACAATTCCCTTTGTCAATCGGTGCGTTACTTGCCCGAGACTCGATCGTCGGTATCCCAATACCTTGTTCAGTCTCGTTACGGCAAGTCACTTTACTCGCACCGTAATGCATGATCCCGTGACTAACCACTTAGTCACTTTGAGCTCATTATGATGATGCATTACCGAGTGGGCCCGGTGATACCTCTCCGTCATACGGAGTGACAAATCCGATCTCGATCCGTGTCAACCCAATGGTCACTTTCGGAGATACCTGTAGTGCACCTTTATAGTCACCCGATTACGTTGTGACGTTTGATACACCCAAAGCACTCCTACGGTATCCGGAATTGCACGATCTCATGGTCTAAGGAAGAGATACTTGACATTGGAAAAGCTCTAGCAAAAGCGAACTACGATCTTGTGCTATGCTTAGGATTGGGTCTTGTCCATCACGTCATTCTCCTAATGACGTGATCCGTTGTCAATGACATCGATGTCCATAGTCGAAACCATGACTATCTGTTGACCAACGAGCTAGTCAACTAGAGGATTACTAGGACGATCGTAGTCTATGTATTCACCGTGTATTACGATTTCCGGATAATACGGTTATATCATGAATAAAGACAATTATCATGAACAAGGAAATATAATAATAATGCTTTTATTATTGCCTCTAGGGCATATTTCCAACAGTCTCCCACTTGCACTAGAGTCAATAATCTAGTTTACATTGTGATGAATCGAACACCCATAGAGTTCGGTGCTGATCATGTTTTGCCCATGCGGAAGAGGTTTAGTCAGCGGATCTGCGACATTCAGATCCGTATGCACTTTACAAATTTCTATGTCTCCATTACGAACATTTTCACGGATGGAGTTGAAGCGACGCTTGATGTGCCTGGTCTTCTTGTGAAACCTGGGCTCCTTGGCAAGGGCAATAGCTCCGGTGTTGTCACGAAGAGTTTGATCGGCCCGACGCATTGGGTATGACTCTAGGTCGGTGATGAACTCCTTCACCCAAATTGCTTCATGCGCTGCCTCCGAGGCTGCCATGTACTCCGCTTCACATGTAGATCCCGCCACGACGCGCTCGCTTGCAGCTGCACCAGCTTCTCGCTCCACCATTCAACATATACACGTATCCGGTTTGTGACTTGGAGTCATCAGATCTGTGTCGAAGCTAGCGTCGGCGTAACTTTATTCTGACGAGCTCTTCGTCACCTCCATAAACGAGAAACATGTCCTTTGTCCTTTTCGGTACTTCAGGATATTCTTGACCGCTGTCCGGTGTTCCTTGCGGGATTACTTTGGTACCTTCCTACCAAACTTACGGCAAGGTTTACATCAGGTCTGGTACACAGCATGGCATACATAATAGATCCTATGGCTGAGGCATAGGGGATGACACTCATCTCTTCTTTATCTTTTGCCGTGGTCGGGCATTGAGCTGAGCTCAATCTCACACCTTGCAAAACAGGCAAGAACCCTTCTTGGACTGATCCATTTTGAACTTCTTCAAAATCTTATCAAGGTATGTGCTTTGTGAAAGACCTATGAGGCGTCTTGATCTATCTCTATAGATCTTGATGCCTAATATATAAGCAGCTTCTCCAAGGTCCTTCATTGAAAAACACTTATTCAAGTAGGCCTTAATGCTGTCCAAGAATTCTATATCATTTCCCATCAAGTATGTCATCTACATATAATATGAGAAATGCTCTGAGCTCCCACTCACTTTCTTGTAAACGCAGGCTTCTCCATAAGTCTGCATAAACCAAACGCTTTGATCATCTCATCAAAGCGAATGTTCCAACTCCGAGATGCTTGTACCAGCCCATAAATGGATCATTGGAGCTTGCATACTTTGTCGACATTCTTAGGATCGACAAAACCTTACGGCTGTATCATATACAGCTCTTCCTTAAGATAGCCGTTAAGGAACGCTGTTTTGACGTCCATCTGCCATATCTCATAATCATAGTATCGGCAATTGCTAACATGATTCGGACGGACTTAAGCTTCGCTACGGAGAGAAAGTCTCATCGTAGTCAATCCCTTGAACTTGCCGATAACCCTTAGCGACAAGTCGAGCTTTATAGATGGTGACATTACCATCCGCGTCCGTCTTCTTCTTAAAGATCCATTTGTTTTCTATCGCTCGCCGATCATCGGGCAAGTCGGTCAAAGTCCACACTTTGTTTTCATACATGGATTCTATCTCGGACTTCATGGCTTCTAGCCATTTGTTGGAATCTGGGCCGCCATCGCTTCTTCATAGTTGAAAGTTCATTGTTGTCTAACAACATGATTTCCGAGACAGGGTTGCCGTACCACTCAGTGCGGAGCGTGTCCTAGTGGACCTCTGAAGTTCAAGTAGCAACTTGTTCCAAGTACCTTGATCATCATCATGAATTTCCTCTTGGTTGGTGTAGGCACCACAGAACATTTTCTGAGCTGCACTACTTTCCTGTTCAAGAGGTAGTACTTCATCGAGTTCTACTTTCCTCCCACTTACTTCTTTCGAGAGAAACTCTTTTCCGTAAAGATTCCGTTCTTGGCAACAAAGATCTTGCCCTCGGATCTTAAGTAGAAGGTATACCCTACGGTTTCCTTAGGGTATCCTATGAAGACGCATTTTCCGACTTGGGTTCGAGCTTTTCAGGTTGAAGTTTCTTGACATAAGCATCGCATCCCCAAACTTTTAGAAACGATACTTAGGTTTCTTCCCAAACCATAATTCATACGGTGTCGTCTCAACGGACTTAGACGGTGCTCTATTTAAAGTGAATGTAGCTGTCTCTAGGCGTATCCCCAAAATGATAGCGGTAAATCAGTAAGAGACATCATAGACCGCACCATATCCAATAGAGTGCGATTCGACGTTCGGACACACCATTACGTTGAGGTGTTCGGTGGCGTTAGTTGTGAAATGATTCCACATTTTCTTAAGTGTGTACCAAATTCGTGACTTAAATATTCTCCTCCACGATCCGATCGTAAGAATTTTATCTTTCGGTCACGTTGATTCTCTACTTCATTCTGAAATTCCTTGAACTTTTCAAAGGTCTCAGACTTGTGTTTCATCAAGTAGACATACCCATATCTACTCAAGTCATCTGTGAGAGTGAGAACATAACGATATCCTCCATGAGCCTCAACGCTCATTGGACCGCTTTACATCGGTATGTATGATTTCCAATAAGTTGGTTGCTCGCTCCATTGTTCCGAGAGAATGGAGTCTTGGTCATTTTGCCCATGAGGCATGGTTCGCATGTGTCAAATGATTCATAATCAAGAGACTCCAAAAGTCCATCAACATGGAGCTTCTTCATGCGCTTGACACCAATGTGACCAAGGCGGCGAGTGCCACAAGTATGTGGGACTATCGTTATCAACTTTACATCTTTTGGTATTCACGCTATGAACATGTGTAATACTACGCCGAGATTCATTAAGAATAAACCATTGACCATCGGAGCATGACCATAAAACATATCTCTCATATAAATAGAACAACCATTATTCTCGGATTTAAATGAGTAGCCATCTCGCAATAAACGAGATCCGGATACAATATTCATGCTCAAACTTGGCACCAAATAACAATTATTAAGGTTCATAACTAATCCCGTGGGTAAATGAAGAGGTAGCGTGTCGACGGCGATCACATCGACTGGAACCATTCCCGACGCAAGATCGTCACCTCGCCCTTCGCCGATCTCCGCTTATTCCGCAGCTCCTGCTGTGAGTTACAAATATGAGCAACGGCACGGTATCAAATACCCAGGAGTTACTACGATTCTGGTAAGGTACACATCAATTACATGTATATCAAATATACCTTTGGTGTTGCGGCCTTCTTATCCGCTAAGTATTTGGGGCAGTTCCGCTTCGGTGACCCTTCCCTTGCAATAAAAACACTCGGTCTCGGGCTTGGGTCCATTCTTTGACTTCTTCCGGCAACTTGCTTGCGGGCGCGGCAATCTCCTTGCCATCCTTCTTGGAGTTCTTCTTGCCCTTGCCCTTCTTAAACTTAGTGGTCTTATTGACCATCAACACTTGATGTTCTTTCTTGATTTCAACCTCGGCTGACTTCAGCATAGAGAACACTTCAGAATGGTCTTTACCATCCCCTGCATATTGTAGTTCATCACAAAGCTCTTGTAGCTTGGTGGAGCGATCGAGGATTCATCAATGACCGCCTCATCGGGGAGGTTAATATTCAGCTGGGTCATACGGTTGTGCAACCGAGACATCTTGAGAATGTGCTCACCGACAGTAACTATTTTCCTCCATCTTACAACTATAGAACTTGTCGGAGATGTCATATCTCTCGACCGGCGTGAGCTTGGAAAACAAGTTTCAGCTCCTCGAACATCTCATATGCTCTGTCATGCTCAAAACGCTTTTGGAGCCCGGTTCTAAGCTGTAAAGCATGCCGCATTGAACGAGGGAGTAATCATCAAGACGAGACTGCCAAGCATTCATAATGTCTTGGTTCTCTGGGGACGGAGCTTCACCTAGCGGTCCTTCTAGGACGTATTGTTTCTGGCAGCTATGAGGATGATCCTCGGGTTCGGACCCAGTCCGTATAGTTCTTTGCCGTCATCTTTCAGCTTGGTTTCTCTAGGAACGCGTTGAAGTTCAAGTTGACATGAGCGTTGGCCATTTGATCTACAAGACATATAATTCAAAAGTTTTAGACTAAGTTCATGATAATTAAGTTCATCTAATCAAATTATTAATGAACTCCCACTCAGATTAGACATCCTCTAGTCATCTAAGCGACACACGATCCGAGTCGACTAGGCCGTGTCCGATCATCACGTGAGACGGACTAGTCATCGTCGGTGAACATTCTCATGTTGATCGTATCTTCCATACGACTCGTGTTCGACCTTTCGGTCTCCGTGTTCGAGGCCATGTCTGTACATGCTAGGCTCGTCAAGTTTAACCCTAAGTGTTTTGCGTGTGTAAATCTGTCTTACACCCGTTGTATGTGAACGTAAGAATCCATCACACCCGATCATCACGTGGTGCTTAGAAGCGACGAACTGTAGCAACGGTGCACGTTAGGGAGAACACTTCTTGAAATTGTTCTTAAGGGATCATCTTATTTACTACCGTCGTTCTAAGTAAACAAGATGTATAAGCATAATAAACATCACATGCAATTATATAGTAGTGACATGATATGGCCAATATCATAAAACTCCATTGATCTCCATCTTCGGGGCTCCATGATCATCTTGTCACCTGCATGGCACCATGATCTCCATCATCATGATCTCCATCATCGTGCCTCCATGAAGTTGTCACGCCAACGACTACTTCTACTACTATGGCTAACGCGTTTAGCAATGAAGTAAAGTAAGTTACATGGCGTTCTTCAATGACACGCAGGTCATACAAAATAAAGACAACTCCTATGGCTCCTGCGGTTGTCATACTCATCGACATGCAAGTCGTGATTCCTATTACAAGAACATGATCTCATACATCACAATATATCATCATTCATCACAACTTGGCCATATCACGTCACATGACAATTGCTGCAAAAACAAGTTAGACGTCCTCTAATTGTTGTTGCATCTTTTACGTGGCTGCAATTGGGTTCTAGCAAGAACGTTTTCTTACCTACGAATAACCACAACGTGATCTTGTCAACTTCTATTTACCCTTCATAAGGACCCTGTTCATCGAATCCGCTCCCACTAAAGTAGGAGAGACACCCGCCAGCCACCTTATGCAACTAGTGCATGTTAGTCGGTGGAACCGGTCTCACGAAGAGCACGTGTAAGGTTGGTCCGGGCGCTTCATCCCACAATACCGCGGAAGCAAGAAACAACTAGTAACGGCAAGTAAGTTGACAAGATCCACGCCCACAACAGAATTGTGTTCTACTCGTGCAAAGAGAACTACGCATAGACCTAGCTCATGATGCCACTGTTGGGGAACGTTGCAGAAAATTAAAATTTTTCCTACGGTTTCACCAAAATCCATCTATGAGTTCATCCATGCAACGAGTAACGAGAGAGAGTTTGCATCTACATACCACTTGTAGATCGAATACGGAAGCGTTCTTGAGAGTGGTGATGACGAAGACGTTCCCAACGTGATTCCGATCACCGATGACCAAAGTACTGAAAGGACAGCACCTCCGTGTTCAACACACGTACGGGACGATGGCGTCTCCTCCGTCTTGATCCAGCAAGAGAGAAGGAGAGGTTGAAGAAGACAATCCCAATGGCAGCACGACGGCGTGGTGCAGCTAGTACTGATAGTTCTCCGGCAGGCTTCGCCAAGCTTGCGTGAGAAAGAGAGGTGTTGGGAGGGGAGGGGCTGCGCCTACAACTGTGTTGGCAGCCCTCCCCCCCACCCCTCTATTTATAGGAGGAGAGGGTCAAGGGGGGCCGGCCCTCTAGGGCAAACCCTAGGGGGGGCGGCGGCCAAGGGAGGAGGGGAGGAGGGTGGCTTGCCCCCAAGCAGGGGGCGCCCTTTAGGGTTTCCTCCTCCCAAACCCTAGGCGATGGGCCTAGGTGGGAGGCGCACCCAGCCCACCAGGGGCTGGTTCCTCTCCCACTTAGCCCATGTGGCCCCCGGAGAGGTGGCCCTCCCGGTGGACCTCCGGAACCTCCCGGTGGCCCGGTACTTTACCCAGATACCATCAAACTTCCGAGTCCGCTTAACCACTTTCCATATATAAATCTTTACCTCCGGACCATTCCGAACTCCTCGTGACGTCCGGGATCTCATCCGGACTCGAACAACATTCGGTAATCACATACTTGTCTTCCTATTAACCCTAGCGTCACCGAACCTTAGTGTGTAGACCCTACGGGTTCGGAGACATCTGAACATGACCGAGATGCCTCTCGGTCAATAACCAACAGCGGATCTGGATACCCATGTTGGCTCCTACATACTCCTCGATGATGTCATCGGATGAACCACGATGTCAAGGTTCAATCAAACCCGTATACTATTCCCTTTGTCAATCGGTATGTTACTTGCCCGAGACTCGATCGTCGGTATCCCAATACCTTGTTTAGTCTCGTTACGGCAAGTCACTTTACTCGCACCGTAATGCATGATCCCGTGACTAACCACTTGGTCACTTTGAGCTCATTATGATGATGCATTACCGAGTGGGCCCGGTGATACCTCTCCGTCATACGGAGTGACAAATCCGCCTCGATCCGTGTCAACCCAATGGTCACTTTCGAAGATACCGTAGTGCACCTTTATAGTCACCCGATTACGTTGTGACGCTTGATACACCCAAAGCACTCCTACGGTATCCGGAATTGCACGATCTCATGGTCTAAGGAAGAGATACTTGACATTGGAAAAGCTCTAGCAAAACGAACTACACGATCTTGTGCTATGCTTAGGATTGGGTCTTGTCCATCACGTCATTCTCCTAATGACGTGATCCCGTTGTCAATGACATCGATGTCCATAGTCGAAACCATGACTATCTGTTGACCAACGAGCTAGTCAACTAGAGGCTTACTAGGGACGTATTGTAGTCTATGTATTCACACGTGTATTACGATTTCCGGATAATACAGTTATAGCATGAATAAAGACAATTATCATGAACAAGGAAATATAATAATAATGCTTTTATTATTGCCTCTAGGGCATATTTCCAACAGTCTCCCACTTGCACTAGAGTCAATAATCTAGTTTACATTGTGATGAATCGAACACCCATAGAGTTCGGTGTTGATCATGTTTTGCCCGTGGAAGAGGTTTAGTCAACGGATCTGCGACATTCAGATCCGTATGCACTTTACAAATTTCTATGTCTCCATTCTGAACATTTTCACGGATGGAGTTGAAGCGACGCTTGATGTGCCTGGTCTTCTTGTGAAACCTGGGCTCCTTGGCAAGGGCAATAGCTCCGGTGTTGTCACAGAAGAGTTTGATCGGCCCGACGCATTGGGTATGACTCCTAGGTCGGTGATGAACTCCTTCACCCAAATTGCTTCATCGCTGCCTCCGAGGCTGCCATGTACTCCGCTTCACATGTAGATCCCGCCACGACGCCTCGCTTGCAGCTGCACCAGCTTCATTGCTCCACCATTCAACATATACACGTATCCGGTTTGTGACTTGAGTCATCAGATCTGTGTCGAAGCTAAGCGTCGACGTAACTCCGTTCTGACGAGCTCTTCGTCACCTCCATAAACGAGAAACATGTCCTTTGTCCTTTTCGGTACTTCAGGATATTCTTGACCGCTGTCCAGTGTTCCTTGCCGGGATTACTTTGGTACCTTCCTACCAAACTTACGGCAAGGTTTACATCAGGTCTGGTACACAGCATGGCATACATAATAGATCCTATGGCTGAGGCATAGGGGATGACACTCATCTCTTCTTTATCTTTTGCCGTGGTCGGGCATTGAGCTGAGCTCAATCTCACACCTTGCAAAACAGGCAAGAACCCCTTCTTGGACTGATCCATTTTGAACTTCTTCAAAATCTTATCAAGGTATGTGCTTTGTGAAAGACCTATGAGGCGTCTTGATCTATCTCTATAGATCTTGATGCCTAATATATAAGCAGCTTCTCCAAGGTCCTTCATTGAAAACACTTATTCAAGTAGGCCTTAATGCTGTCCAAGAATTCTATATCATTTCCCATCAAGTATGTCATCTACATATAATATGAGAAATGCCACTGAGCTCCCACTCACTTTCTTGTAAACGCAGGCTTCTCCATAAGTGCGCATAAACCCAAACGCTTTGATCATCTCATCAAAGCGAATGTTCCAACTCCGAGATGCTTGTACCAGCCCATAAATGGATCGCTGGAGCTTGCATACTTTGTCGACATTCTTAGGATCGACAAAACCTTTCGGCTGTATCATATACAGCTCTTCCTTAAGATAGCCGTTATGAACGCTGTTTTGACGTCCATCTGCCATATCTCATAATCATAGTATCGGCAATTGCTAACATGATTGGACGGACTTAAGCTTCGCTACGGGAGAGAAAGTCTCATCGTAGTCAATCCCTTGAACTTGCCGATAACCCTTAGCGACAAGTCGAGCTTTATAGATGGTGACATTACCATCCGCGTCCGTCTTCTTCTTAAAGATCCATTTGTTTTCTATCGCTCGCCGATCATCGGCAAGTCAGTCAAAGTCCACACTTTGTTTTCATACATGGATTCTATCTCGGACTTCATGGCTTCTAGCCATTTGTTGGAATCTGGGCCCGCCATCGCTTCTTCATAGTTCGAAGGTTCATTGTTGTCTAACAACATGATTTCCAGGACAGGGTTGCCGTACCACTCTGGTGCGGAACGTGTCCTAGTGGACCTACGAAGTTCAGTAGCAACTTGTTCCGAAGTACCTTGATCATCATCATGAATTTCCTCTTCAGTTGGTGTAGGCACCACAGGAACATTTTCCTGAGCTGCACTACTTTCCTGTTCAAGAGGTAGTACTTCATCGAGTTCTACTTTCCTCCCACTTACTTCTTTCGAGAGAAACTCTTTTTCCAGAAAGATTCCGTTCTTGGCAACAAAGATCTTGCCCTCGGATCTTAAGTAGAAGGTATACCCTACGGTTTCCTTAGGGTATCCTATGAAGACGCATTTTTCCGACTTGGGTTCGAGCTTTTCAGGTTGAAGTTTCTTGACATAAGCATCGCATCCCCAAACTTTTAGAAACGACAGCTTAGGTTTCTTCCCAAACCATAATTCATACGGTGTCGTCTCAACGGACTTAGACGGTGCTCTATTTAAAGTGAATGTAGCTGTCTCTAGAGCGTATCCCCAAAATGATAGCGGTAAATCAGTAAGAGACATCATAGACCGCACCATATCCAATAGAGTGCGATTCTGACGTTCGGACACACCATTACGTTGAGGTGTTCCAGTGGCGTTAGTTGTGAAATGATTCCACATTTTCTTAAGTGTGTACCAAATTCGTGACTTAAATATTCTCCTCCACGATCCGATCGTAAGAATTTTATCTTCGGTCACGTTGATTCTCTACTTCATTCTGAAATTCCTTGAACTTTTCAAAGGTCTCAGACTTGTGTTTCATCAAGTAGACATACCCATATCTACTCAAGTCATCTGTGAGAGTGAGAACATAACGATATCCTCCATGAGCCTCAACGCTCATTGGACCGCATACATCGGTATGTATGATTTCCAATAAGTTGGTTGCTCGCTCCATTGTTCGAGAGAATGGAGTCTTGGTCATTTTGCCCATGAGGCATGGTTCGCATGTGTCAAATGATTCATAATCAAGAGACTCCAAAAGTCCATCAGCATGGAGCTTCTTCATGCGCTTGACACCAATGTGACCAAGGCGGCGAGTGCCACAAGTATGTGGGACTATCGTTATCAACTTTACATCTTTTGGTATTCACGCTATGAACATGTGTAATACTACGCCGAGATTCATTAAGAATAAACCATTGACCATCGGAGCATGACCATAAAACATATCTCTCATATAAATAGAACAACCATTATTCTCGGATTTAAATGAGTAGCCATCTCGCATTAAACGAGATCCAGATACAATATTCATGCTCAAACTTGGCACCAAATAACAATTATTAAGGTTCATAACTAATCCGTGGGTAAATGAAGAGGTAGCGTGTCGACGGCGATCACATCGACTGGAACCATTCCCGACGCGCATCGTCACCTCGCCCTTCGCCGATCTCCGCTTATTCCGCAGCTCCTGCTGTGAGTTACAAATATGAGCAACGGCACGGTATCAAATACCGGGAGTTACTACGATTCATGGTAAGGTACACATCAATTACATGTATATCAAATATACCTTTGGTGTTGCCGGCCTTCTTATCCGCTAAGTATTTGGGGCAGTTCCGCTTCCAGTGACCCTTCCCCTTGCAATAAAAACACTCAGTCTCAGGCTTGGGTCCATTCTTTGACTTCTTCCGGCAACTTGCTTGCGGGCGCGGCAATCTCCTTGCCATCCTTCTTGAAGTTCTTCTTGCCCTTGCCCTTCTTAAACTTAGTGGTCTTATTGACCATCAACACTTGATGTTCTTTCTTGATTTCAACCTCGGCTGACTTCAGCATAGAGAACACTTCAGGAATGGTCTTTACCATCCCCGCATATTGTAGTTCATCACAAAGCTCTTGTAGCTTGGTGGAGCGATCGAGGATTCATCAATGACCGCCTCATCGGGAGGTTAATATTCACTGGGTCATACGGTTGTGCAACCAGACATCTTGAGAATGTGCTCACCGACGAACTATTTTCCTCCATCTTACAACTATAGAACTTGTCGGAGATGTCATATCTCTCGACCCGGCGTGAGCTTGGAAAACAAGTTTCAGCTCCTCGAACATCTCATATGCTCTGTCATGCTCAAAACGCTTTTGGAGCCCGGTTCTAAGTGTAAAGCATGCCGCATTGAACGAGGGAGTAATCATCAAGACGAGACTGCCAAGCATTCATAATGTCTTGGTTCTCGGGACGGAGCTTCACCTAGCGGTCCTTCTAGGACGTATTGTTTCTGGCAGCTATGAGGATGATCCTCGGGTTCGGACCCAGTCCGTATAGTTGCTGCCGTCATCTTTCAGCTTGGTTTTCTCTAGGAGCGTTGAAGTTCAAGTTGACATGGCGTTGGCCATTTGATCTACAAGACATATAATTCAAAAGTTTTAGACTAAGTTCATGATAATTAAGTTCATCTAATCAAATTATTAATGAACTCCCACTCAGATTAGACATCCTCTAGTCATCTAAGTGTTACACGATCCGAGTCGACTAGGCCGTGTCCGATCATCACGTGAGACGGACTAGTCATCGTCGGTGAACATTCTCATGTTGATCGTATCTTCCATACGACTCGTGTTCGACCTTTCGGTCTCCGTGTTCGAGGCCATGTCTGTACATGCTAGGCTCGTCAAGTTTAACCCTAAGTGTTTTGCGTGTGTAAATCTGTCTTACACCCGTTGTATGTGAACGTAAGAATCCATCACACCCGATCATCACGTGGTGCTTAGAAGCGACGAACTGTAGCAACGGTGCAGTTAGGGAGAACACTTCTTGAAATTGTTCTAAGGATCATCTTATTTACTACCGTCGTTCTAAGTAAACAAGATGTATAAGCATAATAAACATCACATGCAATTATATAGTAGTGACATGATATGGCCAATATCATAAAACTCCATTGATCTCCATCTTCGGGGCTCCATGATCATCTTGTCACCTGCATGGCACCATGATCTCCATCATCATGATCTCCATCATCGTGCCTCCATGAAGTTGTCACGCCAACGACTACTTCTACTACTATGGCTAACGCGTTTAGCAATGAAGTAAAGTAAGTTACATGGCGTTCTTCAATGACACGCAGGTCATACAAAATAAAGACAACTCCTATGGCTCCTGCGGTTGTCATACTCATCGACATGCAAGTCGTGATTCCTATTACAAGAACATGATCTCATACATCACAATATATCATCATTCATCACAACTTGGCCATATCACGTCACATGACAATTGCTGCAAAAACAAGTTAGACGTCCTCTAATTGTTGTTGCATCTTTTACGTGGCTGCAATTGGGTTCTAGCAAGAACGTTTTCTTACCTACGAATAACCACAACGTGATCTTGTCAACTTCTATTTACCCTTCATAAGGACCCTGTTCATCGAATCCGCTCCCACTAAAGTAGGAGAGACAGACACCCGCCAGCCACCTTATGCAACTAGTGCATGTTAGTCGGTGGAACCGGTCTCACGAAGAGCGTGTAAGGTTGGTCGGGCCGCTTCATCCCACAATACCGCGGAAGCAAGAAACAACTAGTAACGGCAAGTAAGTTGACAAGATCCACGCCCACAACAAATTGTGTTCTACTCGTGCAAAGAGAACTACGCATAGACCTAGCTCATGATGCCTTTGTTGGGGAACGTTGCAGAAAATTAAAATTTTTCCTACGGTTTCACCAAAATCCATCTATGAGTTCATCCATGCAACGAGTAACGAGAGAGAGTTTGCATCTACATACCACTTGTAGATCGAATACGGAAGCGTTCTTGAGAGTGGTGATGATGAAGACGTTCCCAACGTGATTCCGATCACCGATGACCAAAGTCTTGAAAGGACAGCACCTCCGTGTTCAACACACGACGGAGACGATGGCGTCTCCTCCGTCTTGATCCAGCAAGAGAAGGAGAGGTTGAAGAAGACAATCCCAATGGCAGCACGACGGCGTGGTGCAGCTAATACGGTAGTTCTCCGGCAGGCTTCGCCAAGCTTGCGTGAGAAAGAGAGGTGTTGGGAGGGAGGGCTGCGCCACAACTGTGTTGGCAGCCTCCCCCACCCTCTATTTATAGGAGGAGAGGGTCAGGGGGCGGCCCTCTAGGGCAAACCCTAGGGGCGGCGGCAAGGAGGAGGAGGAGGGTGGCTTGCCCCCAAGCCAGGCGCCCCTTTAGGTTCCTCCTCCCAAACCCTAGGCGCATGGGCCTAGGTGGGAGGCGCACCCAGCCCACCGGGGCTGGTTCCCTCTCCACTTAGCCCATGTGGCCCCCGGAGAGGTGGCCCTCCGGTGGACCTCGGAACCCTCCGGTGGCCCGGTACTTTACCGGTATACCACCAAACTTCCCGAGTCCGCTTAACCACTTTCCATATATAAATCTTTACCTCCGGACCATTCCGAACTCCTCGTGACGTCAGGGATCTCATCCGGACTCAACAACATTCGGTAATCACATACTTGTCTTCCTATTAACCCTAGCGCCACCGAACCTTAGTGTGTAGACCCTACGGGTCGGGAGATATCTGCACATGACCGAGATGCCTCTCGGTCAATAACCAACAGCGGATCTGGATACCCATGTTGGCTCCCACATACTCCTCGATGATCTCATCGGATGAACCACGATGTCGAGGATTCAATCAAACCCGTATACTATTCCCTTTGTCAATCGGTACGTTACTTGCCCGAGACTCGATCGTCGGTATCCCAATACCTTGTTAGTCTCGTTATCGGCAAGTCACTTTACTCGCATCAGAATGCATGATCCCGTGACTAACCACTTAGTCACTTTGAGCTCATTATGATGATGCATTACCGAGTGGGCCCAAGTGATACCTCTCCGTCATACGGAGTGACAAATCCCAGCCTCGATCCGTGTCAACCCAATGGTCACTTTCGGAGATACCTGTAGTGCACCTTTATAGTCACCCGATTACGTTGTGACGTTTGATACACCCAAAGCACTCCTACGGTATCCGGAATTGCACGATCTCATGGTCTAAGGAAGAGATACTTGACATTGGAAAAGCTCTAGCAAAACGAACTACACGATCTTGTGCTATGCTTAGGATTGGGTCTTGTCCATCACGTCATTCTCCTAATGACGTGATCCCGTTGTCAATGACATCGATGTCCATAGTCGAAACCATGACTATCTGTTGACCAACGAGCTAGTCAACTAGAGGCTTACTAGGACGATTGTAGTCTATGTATTCACACGTGTATTACGATTTCCGGATAATACAGTTATAGCATGAATAAAGACAATTATCATGAACAAGGAAATATAATAATAATGCTTTTATTATTGCCTCTAGGGCATATTTCCAACAAGATCCGCACCAGGGTGGTACGGTAATCCTATTCTGGAAGTCATGTTACTTGACCATGGCGAACCTACAAACTATGAAGAAGCGATGGCGAGCCCAAATTCCGCAAAATGGCTGGAAGCCATGAAATCTGAGATGGGATCCATGTATGAGAACAAAGTATGGACTTTGGTTGACTTGCCTGATGATCGGCAAGCTATTGAGAATAAATGGATCTTTAAGAAGAAGACTGACGCTGATGGTAATGTAACTGTCTATAAAGCTCGACTTGTTGCGAAATGTTTTCGACAAGTTCAAGGGGTTGACTACGATGAGACTTTCTCACCCGTAGCGATGCTTAAGTCTGTCCGAATCATGTTAGCAATTGCTGCATTTTATGATTATGAAATTTGGCAAATGGATGTAAAAACTACATTCTTGAATGGATTTCTAGAAGAAGAGTTGTATATGATGCAACCAGAAGGTTTTGTTGATCCAAAGGGTGCTAACAAAGTGTGCAAGCTCCAGCGATCAATTTATGGTCAGTGCAAGCCTCTCGGAGTTGGAATAAACGCTTTGATAGTGTGATCAAAGCATATGGTTTTATCTGAGACTTTTGGAGAAGCCTGTATTTACAAGAAAGTGAGTGGGAGCTCAGTAGCATTTCGATATTATATGTGGACGACATATTATTGATTGGAAATGATATAGAATTTCTGGATAGCATAAAAGGATACTTGAATAAAAGTTTTCAATGAAAGACCTCGGTGAAGCTGCTTACATATTGGGCATCAAGATCTATAGAGATAGATCAAGACGCTTAATTGGACTTTCACAAAGCACATACCTTGATAAAGTTTTGAAAAAGTTCAAAATGGATCAGCAAAGAAAGGTTTTTTACTGTATTACAAGGTGTGAAATTGAGTCGACTCAATGCCCGACCACAGCAGAAGATAGAGAGAAAATGAAAGATGTTCCTATGCTTCAGCCATAGGCTCTATCATGTATGCAATGCTGTGTACCAGACTGACGTATGCTTAGCAATAAGCTTGGCAGGAAGGTACCAAAGTAATCCAGAGTGGATCATGGACAGCGGTCAAGAACATCCTGAAATACTTGAAAAGGACTAAGGATATGTTTCTCGTATATGGAGGTGACAAAGAGCTAGTCGTAAATGGTTACGTCGATGCAAGATTTGACACTGATCCGGACGATTCTAAATCGCAAACCGGATACGTGTTTTTATTAAACGGTGGAGCTGTCAGTTGGTGCAGTTCTAAACAAAGCGTCGTGGCGGGATCTACATGTGAAGCGGAGTACATAGCTGCTTGGAAGCAGCAAATGAAGGAGTCTGGATGAAAGAGTTCATTTCGATCTAGGTGTCATACCTAGTGCATCGGGACCAATGAAGATCTTCGTGACAATCTTGGTGCAATTGCCTTGGCAAAGGAATCCAGATTTCACAAGAGGACCAAGCATATCAAGAGACGCTTCAATTCCATTCGGGACCAAGTCCAAGTGGGAGACATAGAGATTTGCAAGATACATACGGATCTGAATGTTGCAGACCGTTGACTAAGCCTCTTCCACGAGCAAAACATGATCAGCACCAAGACTCCATGGGTGTTAGAATCATTCTTGTGTAATCTAGATTATTGACTCTAGTGCAAGTGGGAGACTGAAGGAAATATGCCCTAGAGGCAATAATAAAGTTATTATTTATTTCCTTATATCATGATAAATGTTTATTATTCATGCTAGAATTGTATTAACCGGAAACATAATACATGTGTGAATACATAGACAAACATATAGTCACTAGTATGCCTCTACTAGACTAGCTCATTAATCAAAGATGGTTATGTTTCCTAACCATGGACATGTGTTGTCATTTGATTAATGGGATCACATCATTAGGAGAATGATGTGATTGACATGACCCATTCCGTTAGCTTAGCACTTGATCGTTTAGTATATTGCTATTGCTTTCTTCATGACCTATACATGTTCCTGTAACTATGAGATTATGCAACTCCCGTTTACCGGAGGAACACTTTGGTACTACCAAAGCGTCACAACGAATCTGGGTGATTATAAAGGAGTACTACAGGTGTCTCCAAAGGTACATGTTGGGTTGGCGTATTTGAGATTAGGTTTTGTCACTCCGATTGTCGGAGAGGTATCTCTAGGCCTTCTCGGTAATACACATCACATAAGCCTTGCAAGCATTGCAACTAATAAGTTAGTTGTGAGATGATGTATTACGGAACGAGTAAAGAGACTTGCCGTTAGCGAGATTGAACTAGGTATTGGATACCGACGATCGAATCTCGGGTAAGTAACATACCGATGACAAAGGGAACAACGTATGTCGTTATGCGGTTTGACCGATAAAGATCTTGAAGAATATGTAGGAACCAATATGGGCATCCAGGTTCCGCTATTGGTTATTGACCGAGAATAGTTCTAGGTCATGTCTACATAGTTCTCGAACCCGTAGGGTCCGCACGCTTAACGCTTCGATGATGGTTTATTATGAGTTTATAAGTTTTGATGTACCGAAGTTTGTTCGGAGTCCCAAATGTGATCACGGACATGACGAGGAGTCTCGAAATGGTCGAGACATAAAGATTGATATATTGGAAGCCTATGTTTGGACTTGGAATGGTTCGGGTGAAATTGGGATTTTCTGGGAAAACCGGGGTTACGGAACCCTCCGGGGATGTTGGGCCTTAATGGGCCATAAGAGAGAGAGGAGGGCGGCGGGGCAGGCGCGCGCCCCTCCCCTAGTCCGAATAGGACAGGAGAGGAGGCGGCGCCCCTCCTCTCTCCCTCCCCAAGTCCTAATCCAAATAGGAAATGGGGGAGTCCTACTCGGTGGGAGTAGGACTCCTCGGCGCGCCTCCTCCTAGGGCTGGCCGCACCCCCTTGCTCCTTTATATCTGAGGGCAGGGGGCACCCCATGACACACAAGTTGATCTACGGATCGTTCCTTAGCCGTGTCGGTGCCCCCTCCACCATATTCCACTTCGATCATATCGTCATGAGCTTAGCGAAGCCCTGCGCCGTAGAGTCATATCGTCGCGGAGCTTAGGCGAAGCCCTGCCCGGTGGAGCATCATCATCGCCACCACGCCGTCATGTTGTGGAACTCATCCCGACACTTTGCTGGATCGGAGTCCGGGATCGTCATCGAGCTGAGCGTGTGCTGAACTCGGAGGTGCCGTGCGTTCGGTACTTGGATCGGTCGGATCGTGAAGACGCGTCGACTACATCAACCGCGTTGTTATAACGCTTCGCCACGGTCTCACGAGTGCGTGGACATACACTCTCCCCTCTCGTTGCTATGCCATCACCATGATCTTGCGTGTGCGTAGGATTTTTTTTGAAATTACTACGTTCCCCAACAGAAACAACCAATCGAGAACCGGGCATAGCGTATCTCGCTCCCTGGTCATCGAAACCTCAAGCAATACCAACCCAACTAGACGTAGGCTTTACCTTCACCGTAAGGGGCCGAACTAGTATAAAACCTCTCGTGTCCTTTGTCCCGATTAACCCCTTTAAGCTTCCTAGTTGCGATGGCTCCACGACTAAGTCCTTGCAAGAGGACATCTGCCGTGACAATTCCATGACAGTTGGCGCCCACCGTGGGGCCAGCGCACAGTGGATTTGAGTTCTTGAAGGGCATCTTCGAAGGGCTCAAGGGATACGCAGTGGGCCGGATGACCAAGAGTCGTCGTGGCAAGATCTACATCGACAACGAAGGCTGGGCCCCCGAGGCCGACTCAATTGAGTACGGGTACCGGGTCCCCTTTGGCGGAATCCATGTCTTCATTGGCCGGATTGGTGAGCCAGGCCCAAAGCCGGACAGCTGCGCCGACCTCATTGAGACGGCTCAGCGTGCGAGACCCGCCCGGATTCAATCTACCATGAAGCGTGCTTTTGTGGGCTGTATTCACGGAGAGGCACTTTCTGAAGGATCTAAAGATGGCGAAGAGACGGCCGTCCCATCAGATGATGATTCGTCCTCCGGTTCAACAGATTCTCTGTATCAGGTCCAAGAAGGCATGCTTGGGGGTTGTTCTGACGACTCTAGCATTCCGGATTGCTATGAGCCGCCAAGCTGGGCAGGAGTCTTCATGGCTGGTACCCAACCCAGCCAAAACTCGACGGCTGCGACAACAATAATGTCCGGGTCAGGAGCGGCCGGGGCAGGAGGCCCCACGCGCCCGCCGGCTCAGGTGCTAATATATCTTATGGACAAGTTGACGGCCCTGTTAACCACCACGGTTATTCCTGCAAATCCAGATGAGCATAACGCGGAGGTGGCAAAAGTGCGTGAGGAGATAGCCCTGGCCAAGGAGGCTGTCGGTGTCAAAACCGGCGGATCTCGGGTAGGGGGTCCCGAACTGTGCGTCTAGGCGGATGGTAACAGGAGACAAGGGACACGATGTTTTTACCTAGGTTCGGGCCCTCTCGATGGAGGTAATACCCTACTCCTGCTTGATTAATATTGATGATATGGGTAGTACAAGAGTAGATCTACCACGAGATCAAGGAGGCTAAACCCTAGAAGCTAGCCTATGGTATGATTGTTGTTCGTCCTACGGACTAAAACCCTTCGGTTTATATAAACACCGAATAGGGTTAGGGTTACACAGAGTCGGTTACAATGGTAGGAGATCTACATATCCCAGACGCCAAGCTTGCCTTCCACGCCAAGGAAAGTCCCATCCGGACAAGGGACGAAGTCTTCAATCTTGTATCTTCATAGTCTTGGAGTCCGCCAAAGATGATAGTTCGCTATCCGGACACCCCTAGTCCAGGACTCCTCAAGTAGCCCAGAACCAGGCTTCAATGACGACGAGTCCGGCGCGCATATTGTCTTCGGCATTGCAAGGCGGGTTCCTCCTCCGAATACTTCATAGAAGGTTTTGAACACAAGGACAGTGTCCGGCTCTGCAAAACAAGTTCCACGTAGAGAGAATAATTTTTGCACAGATCTGCTGACGTATTCCGCGGCGTGACATCACACCACGGCCAGGCCTTTATACGAATCGTTTTTTACTATTCCACCTTAGCACTTTTAGCGAGGCGGTTTCCTTGGCACGTCTTATCAAAGCGAGATCGTGCCCCCTTATTCCGGGATTCCCATCAATACGGACGTGGGTAACCCATCCGCGCCATTGATTACGGCGCTTGGGAGATAAGCGAGTTTTACCAGGCTGGTGGGGGACGCATAGCTTCGTTCGTCCATATAAGGGGATAAGGATCCACCTTTTCACTTAAGCCTTCTTCCTCCTTTGCTTATCCATTTCCGCGCACTCGAGCTCCAGCGCCCAAGTCCGCACATCCCTCCTCAACCTTCTCCAACTATGTCCGGAGCGGGAGGCAGGTGGATGGCCTCCTCCGTCACGGAGGGGCACATCGAAAAGCTGCGGGAGGCCGGGTACTTGTCCAGCAACATCGCGCACCGGCTACCCGACGAGGGGCAGCTCATTCCAACCCCCAGGCCCCATGAGAGGGTGGTGTTTCTCCCCCACTTCCTCCGCGGACTAGGTTTTCCACTTCACCCATTTGTCCGGGGGCTCATGTTCTACTACGGCCTGGACTTCCACGATCTGGCCCCAAATTTCATCCTCAACATCTCGGCGTTCATCGTCGTGTGCGAGGCCTTCCTCTGCATCCAGCCCCACTTCGGCTTATGGCTGAAGATTTTCAATGTCAAGCCGAAGGTAGTGGGCGGCCGCCAAGCGGAGTGCGGAGGCGCCATGGTTGGCAAGATGGCCAAAGTCCTATGGCTCGAGGGCTCCTTTGTGGAGACCATAAAGGGGTGGCAATCGGGGTGGTTCTACATCACCGAGCCGCGCGACTCTCAATGGGCGGCGGCCCCCAAATTCCGATCTGGCTTCCCCACACGGCTCTCATCATGGAAAGAGGCGGGCTGGCGTGGGGAATTGGACGAGCTGTCCGGACTCAAAACCTGCGTCCAAACCTGGTGGACAAGAATCTCGGGCTTGTCAACGTAATCCGTGTGATGCTCATCCGCGGATTCTCCCATGCCAACAACAGGCCTTCAAATTGTGGGAGTTCGATCCGGCACAGCACCCAACTCTGAAAAGGCTCTTCGACACTACGTACGAAGATGCCTGGAAGGTGCTGTTCAAGGGCGCCGAGGCTCCCACATCCGCTACCGAAGATCGCGGATTTAGCTCGCAGCGTCAAGCCAGCGAGGTAAGTTATTTCACCCTTTATGGGACTCTTTTCTCATAGTTTGACTCTATGCGGGATCTAAAACTCCCTAACCTTTAACAGGACTGGCTGAAGACGTCCGGACAGATTAACTGTCCAGCCCCTTTGCCAAAGGACCCAGCGGACGCCCGATTGACGGGGCTGCTGGCTCCGGCACCTCATGTGGTGCCGGAGAAGAAGGCCAAGAAGGAGGCCACGGGAACTCGAAGGAGCTCCCGACGCCAGGGGCTGTCGGACTCATCGCCTGACAACCCTGAGGCGGAATCCTCCTCTGAGGAAGAGGAGGAGGAAAAAGAAGCCTCTCTCCCGGTGGGGAGAGAAGAAAGGAAGGCCGCCCCAACCGGGAGGCGGAGGAATCAAGAAGGAAGGACCCTTCATCCGGACTTCTCCACCAACGTCGACAACGACGAGGAGGAGTGGCCAACAAGGTCCAAGCCCCTGGCGAGATCGTAAGTGTCCGGATACCCATGTTTTTTTTCATTGCATAGTGTTCTCTAATGCCGAACAATCATGCAGCCCGCCCAAGGGCGAGCTAGCCGCTTCGTCGAGCGGGTCCCTGAATTCGTCGGAAGTGGAGAGTACTTCACTTCCGGCCGCCTCCTCACCTCACGCTGCGGACGACGCCGAGGTGGGGCCCCGAGGGGGGCCTGGTCAAGAGGAGGTGGCGCAGGAGGCGCCGCAAGGAAGCCTCCCGGACTCCAGGCGCGAGGGGAGCGAGACCCCCAGGGGCTCTAAGCCCGACCCTTGTCCGGACTCTATACCGGAACCTTCAGCGGTTCCGAAGTTCGGCAAGCGGTCCCTTCGTAGGAAGGGTAAGACGCCGGTGTCCTCCGCCCAACCGGAGACACGGATAGCATCGAGGCGCTTAACAGCGCCTCCATCAGGAGGAGCACCGCCTTTATTATGAGTGTGGTGATCCAGAAAGTTCGATCCGCCAAGAGCGGGCTGATGAAGCCTATACCAGCCTTCTAACAGGCTTTGAGGTAAGTTTAGAATATGTAAAAATATTACTGCATAGACAGTAGCCCACGATGCTTAGTTCGTGTTAGGAAAGAAAAGCCGGACAAAGGATCTAAAAAGATATCATGCAGGAGTCTAACATAAGTATGTCAATATGGGAATGCAGGCTGCGCTGCTGACCTCTGCCAGCCTTGACTGCGGAGGTCAATGCATTGAAGCGAGCCTCGGCGGTCGAGAACGAGCTCGGCCTTGCCAAGAAGCAGCTCGAGGACAAGGAAGGTAAGTAATACCTTATTAAAGAAATACCTTATAGAAAGGATTTGGTTACAAAAAATAACAGGAATAACATGGGTACTGCAGGGGCCACGAGCGAGGTGGCGACCCTGAAGGAGGCGGTGTCCGCAGCCATAAACAAAGTGGCTGCAGAGCGCACCGAGCGAGAGAAGGGGGAGGCGCAGCTGGCGGAGGTGCGGCAAGAGCTCCAGGCTCTCGTGGAAAAACACGAGGGTTTGGAGCGTGACTCGAAGACCCGAGAGTCCGAGCTTGCCTCGTCTGTTGAGAGTGCCAAAGCTGCTAAGGCCAAGGCCCAAAAAGCCCTCCAGGAGATTGAGGCAATAAAGAAGATCGCGGTGGGTAAGGCATTCTTTATGCAGAGCAAGAATGTAAAAGTCAATTATCTAGTACTTACCCGAATCCGGAGCTCTCCAGGAGCGTTCGCAGATCTGCCCGTAGTGTGTCTGATGCTGCCGCGTTCTACCGCGCCAAGGAGGGGAGCTTGACGGAGAAGGTGTTCTGGTCTCAGTATGTTGAGGCCGACCGTCCGGTGCCCCTGAGCAACCAGCTGAAGCAGCTGGTCGAGCTCCACAAGGTCGCCGAACAGGCCATGAAGGGCCTCATAGTTCGGCTGTGGCCATTGGAAGCCATGCATGGGAGCTATTTCGGGTTAGTGTAGCGGCTAGTGGACGCCTGTCCATGGATTGAAGTCATCAAGCGCTCCGTCTGCATTGAAGGTGCCCGTCGGGCCCTTGCCCGTGCTAAAGTGCACTGGGGCAAGCTGGATGCGGAGAAGCTTGTGACGGACGGGCCACCGAAGGGCAAGGATCATCGCAAGCCCGAAATGTACTATGAGGGAGTCCTGAAGGGTGCCCGCCGTATAGCGGATGAGTGCTCCAAAGATGTAATTTTGAATAGACTCGCATTTGTTATCTGCACGCTGAAAACTTGTTCATATGCGCTAAGCAACGCTTGTTAATTTAAAATATTACCTTCTGTGCGGCCGTTTATCAAATTTGAGAGATGGCAAGTCGTTGGCTTCAGCCCCCATGCCACAAGTGCTGGGGTGTCCGGGATAAACTTGAGCACTCTTTTTCCCATTCTTGGGTCCATCGAGGGAGGCACTCAACGCAACGAATAAGGCAACCGGACTTATAGTGCTTGAACACTCTCACTTAGCCATAGAATTCTATAATTTTAAATTTCGGCGAAGCCCCTAGTATTCGGAAGACCGAGTTGAGGCGCTATCACGCCTTGGCGGACAATGCCGACTCCTCGCTCTAAGCGGCATAAGTCTTTAGGGACCCGAAAAACCTCTCGAACAGCGACCGGCTCTCGCCCTATCATGACGGTCAGTTTTAGCTTTCTCCACTGAGGTGCTCAACCCAGCTCAACCGGGGCACAATCACAGTGGTTCTCCCAGTGCTACCTTAGCCGATATAACGGAACATAAGGTACCAAAACATGGGAGCCGGGCAAACCAAACTATTGACCCAAGACATGATTCGGAGCCGATGCATATAATGCTTTAAGTTCGGGGTGCCGCACTTGTGAAAGTGTTCGGACTTATCACACCATAATTTTGGGGTACTTAAGCCCCTGGTGTATTGGCCGTACCAAATTGTACGGTTGCGCAATGTCACAAATGAACATATATAATGGGAAAGAATGCAATAATAGGCAAGAGCTATATATTGGTTATTAAAAAGAAACTGCAAATAAAAGCAGAACGATACAAATTGTGCGATAAGCAAGGGATGGGACTATTTAACATGTCCCCCTCCAGGGGTAAGCTGCGGGATGGTATGTAAAACAGGTATAATGCTCGTAGTAGAGACCACCTGGACACTTGATGTAGCTTTCTGTTTCCCTGGCTGTTGCATCGTGAGTTCGGCGCGAATGCCAGACAAGGCTTCTGGAGAACAGAGTCCTGAAAGTAAGAAAAAAAAAGAATGACACAATCGGGAGCCCCTGGTGCGGTTGAGCCGTATTCTGGGCGTGCCGTGGTCGTGCCCCTCCCCTTATGCCCATGGTATTTCCAGAGCGTAGTTATGTACGCGTAGTACTGGCTTCGCAATTTCGCGAGGGATGGGGTTGGGGCGGATTACTCTGGCGATGCTTGAATCGTGCGGCGGTCTTGTTGTAGGTTACTCGGCGCGCTTGCTTGCGGTGTCCGGACGTTTAGTGGCGGACTCGAGAATTGTTGTGAGAGGCTGCTTTGCACCTCCGCCGCGAGGGTCCGCCGTGTGCTCCTCCGTTCGGAGAGCGTTCGTGTTTCCATTGACCATGATTACTCCTCGAGGGCCTGGCATCTTGAGCTTGAGGTATGCGTAGTGCGGCACCGCATTGAACTTTGCAAATGCGGTTCGTCCGAGCGATCGCGTGATAGCCGCCATGAGCGGGACTATGTCGAAGATTAACTCTTCGCCGGAAGTTATCCGGGATCCGAAGACCACTTCGAGTGTGGCGAGCTGTACAATTGGCCTCTACACGTATGGCGCCTTTAAAGGTCGTCTTTGTAGGTTTAATCCTTGAGGGTCTATGCCCATTTTGCACATGTATCCTGATAGAGCAGGTTCAGGCTGCTACCGCCGTCCATCAGGACTCTAGTGAGGTGAAATCCGTCGATGATTGTGTCAAGAACCAATGCGGCGAATCCGCCATGACGGATGCTAGTGGGGTGGTCCCTTCGATCAAAGGTGATCGGGCAGGAAGACCATGGGTTGAACTTCGGGGCGACTGGCTCCATCGCGTATACGTCCCTTAGTGCACGCTTCCGCTCCCTTTTGGGTATGTGGGTTGCGTATATCATGTTCACCGTCCGCACTTGTGGGGGAAAGCCCTTCTGTCCTCTACTGTTCGGCGGCCGGGGCTCTTCCTGGTCATTGCTATGCATCCCCTTGTCATTGAGTTCGGCACTTAAATTGCCTGCTTGCTTGAACACCCAACAATCCCTGTTGGTGTGGTTGGCTGGTTTTTCGGGGGTGCCATGTATCTGGCACAGGCGATTGAGTATTCGGTCCAAGTTGGACGGGCCCTGGGTATTTCTTTTGAATGGCTTCTTCCGCTGACCGGGTTTAGAGCCTCTGAATCCGGCATTGACTGCCGTATCTTTAGCATTATCGCCGTTAATGCGCCGCTTGTTCTTGTTGCGACGCGACCTGCCATTGCTGTCCTTGGTATCCGAACTACCAGGGTGTTTGGTCAAGTTGTTACTACGAGCTAGCCAGCTGTCTTCTCCTGCGCAAAAGCGGGTCATGAGTGTGGTGAGGGCTGCCATGGATTTCGGCTTTTCCTGTCCTAGGTGCCGGGCTAGCCACTCGTCGCGGATGTTATGTTTGAAGGCTGCAAGGGCCTCTGCATCCGGACAGTCAATGATTTGATTTTTCTTGGTTAGGAACCGTGTCCAGAATTGTCTGGCCGATTCTTCTGGCTGCTGAATTATGTGGCTGAGGTCATCGGCGTCTGGTGGTCGCACGTATGTGCCCTGGAAGTTATCAAGGAATGCGGCTTCCAGGTCCTCCCAACAACCAATTGATTCTGCTGGCAAGCTGTTGAGCCAATGCCGAGCTGGTCCTTTAAGCTTGAGTGGGAGGTATTTGATGGCATGTAGATCATCACCGCGGGCCATGTGGATATGGAGGAGATAGTCCTCGATACAGACCGCAGGATCTGTTGTGCCTTCGTATGATTCGATGTTTACGGGTTTGAAACCCTCAGGGATTTGATGATCCATTACTTCATCTGTGAAGCATAGTGGGTGTGCGGCGCCTCTGTATTGGGCTATATCACGACGTAGCTCATATGAGCTTTGTTCATCGTGTTCGCCCGGCGGAGTTGCTGTATCCGGCGTGACGGTTATCATCACGTGTCGTGGGGCGCCCACGCGATCCGTAGATCGATCTTGTTTGCCTTGCCTTGTCCTCCAATATGTCTCGCAGGTCTGGCGCGTTTCCCCGTGCCTTGGTACTTTTCGAGCGACGTCGGAGTGCGGCTTGCATGGAGGGTCTAGAGGCCTCTCTGTCGCGACCACGGGGTGGCCGGTCGGCCGCTTCATGCGCTGGTGATGTAGGTTTGGGTACTGCTTCCTCTAATTGGGGTAGCAGCCTGCGTTTGGGGTATCTCTTGGAGGGGCATTCGAGTTCATACTCTTCGGCTGCAAGGACTTCAGTCCATCTATCAGCTAGCAAGTCTTGGTCAGCTCTAAGCTGCTGCTGCTTTTTCTTGAGGCTGCTTGTCGTGGCCATAAGCCTGCGTTTGAAACGCTCTTGTTCGGCGGGATCCTCGGGCACGACAAATTCGTCGTCGTCGAGGCTTGCCTCGTCTTCGGAGGGGGCGCATAATTATCGTCCTCTACCTCCCTTTCTGCCGCACTGTCGTGCGGACTTGCTTCTCCCTCCTCCTGTGCTGAATCCTGCTGGAGGGGGTTATCTTCGGCACTGTCCGGGGTGTTATTATCTCCCGTGCCGGAATCACCGTTTTTGTTGTGGCGGGATTTAGAGCGGCGCCGCTGACGTCGGCGCTTGGGTTGTTTCTTGGAGGGGTCATCCTCCGCCGTTCCATCGCCATTCCTATCTTTTGGGATGTCCACCATGTATATGTCGTATGACGAGGTGGCCTTCCAGTGCCCTGTAGGTGCTGGGTCTTGGTCGTCTCCGGCATCGTCGTCCATACCGTCGATGTCTTCGGAGTCGAAGTCGAGCATGTCGGTTAAATCATCGACAGTGGCTACAAAGTGGGTGGTGGGTGGGCGTTGAATTTCTTCGTCGTCCGCATCCCAACCTTCCTGACCGTAGTCCGGCCAGGGCTCTCCTGATAAAGAGAGAGACTTTAGTGAATTCAAGATGTCGCCAAAGGACGAGTGCTGAAAGATGTCCGTGGCGGTGAACTCCATGACCGGCGCCCAATCGGATTCGATTGGCAGGGGCGCGGAGGGTTTGGAGTCCGGCACCTTGGAGTCACGGTCTTTGCAAAGGACAGGGATGGAGTTCGGCTCAATCGCCGTTGAGATCGTAGCCCCCGAGGCGGTGTCCAACCACTCGTCCTCGATCGGGGGAGTTGGCTCCGAGCTAAGGGTCGGAGCGGACTATGGTGTGGCTTCCAAGGCACTGTTCGGCGGCAGAGCTAGGTCATGCCCATCGAGACAGTGCGGCGCACTTGGCTGTGGCTCGAATCCGTCGAAGATCAAGTCTCCGCGGATGTCGGCCGTATAGTTTGAACTCCCAAATCTGACCTGATGGCCAGGGGTGTAGCTTTCGATCTGCTCCAGATGGCCAAGTGAATTGGCCCGCAGTGCAAAGCCGCCGAATACGAAGATCTGTCCGGGGAGAAAAGTCTCACCCTGGACCGCGTCGTTGTTGATGATCGAAGGAGCCATCGGGTCTCAATGAAAGCACCAATGTCGGTGTCAAAACCGGCGGATCTCGGGTAGGGGGTCCCGAACTGTGCGTCTAGGCGGATGGTAACAGGAGACAAGGGACACGATGTTTTTACCCAGGTTTGGGCCCTCTCGATGGAGGTAATACCCTACTCCTGCTTGATTAATATTGATGATATGGGTAGTACAAGAGTAGATCTACCACGAGATCAAGGAGGCTAAACCCTAGAAGCTAGCCTATGGTATGATTGTTGTTCATCCTACGGACTAAAACCCTTCGGTTTATATAGACACCGAATAGGGTTAGGGTTACACAGAGTCGGTTACAATGGTAGGAGATCTACATATCCGTATCGCCAAGCTTGCCTTCCACGCCAAGGAAAATCCCATCTGGACAAGGGACGAAGTCTTCAATCTTGTATCTTCATAGTCTTGGAGTCCGGCCAAAGATGATAGTTCGGCTATCCGGACACCCCCTAGTCCAGGACTCCCTCAGAGGCCTTGGCGGCTGAGGACACTAGGCTAGCTGCGGAGCGGGCGGCTTTGGATGCACGGGCGCAGCGACTCCAGTCAGAGGCTTTCCAGCTTAACATGAGTCTGAATGCGTCCAATGAGGTGATGAGAAGGAGACATCAGAAGACCCAGTCCCGTCTGCCTCCGGTTTACGATCCTCGGAATCTTTTCACGACACCCGGAGCTGGTCCTAGCAATCCGCCCGAAGCCAATCAATTTATGACACCCGGAGCTGGAGGGCCGGTTCAGCCTCGAGAGATGGCACCTCTTCACGGGAGCATGGCCCCGCCCCGATACATACCGACACCTCCGGGCCACTTTTCCAACCCCATGGAGAACTTGATAGCAGCATCGGCGCGTCTGGCGGCTCTTCCAGTGGACGGTGACGACCCGACGGCGGTGGAAACCCGGAGGGTTAGGGATCTTCTTCAGACGGCCTTGGCACAACAAGAGACCTATTCTCACAGCAGGGACAGGATTCATTCCACTCCTCAGCCTTGGATAGCACCTCGTCCAAAGCGGAGTCCTAGTTACAGCAGGCACATGGAGTCAGAAGCTTTATCAAGCAATGCCCGGCGTCGTAACCAACCCGGTGGCTATAACCTGGTGCAGGATCGATTGCGTCAGGAGGATGAACGGGCGGCTCAATTAGCGGCTCAGCAGACGACATATGATGGTCTCCCAGAGTATCCAACGACTTCTGTTGGAGCAGGAGTGGCCACTAGAACCGGTGGTGTCCCTTATGCAGTGCGGCTCTGCGGGATGTGCGTCTGCCCAAGGATTTCAAGGGACCTCGAAGGTGCGAATTACACGGCCGACTTACAGCCGGGGCATGGATTGAAAGTTACGAGATGGCCATGGAGTTATTGGAAGTCAGCGACGGCAATGACTAAGTATTTCACCATGATGTTAGATGGAGCGGCCCGATCTTGGTTGAAAAGTTTGCCTCCCAATTCCATCAGTTCATGGGCGAGTTAAATGCCGGTTTATCGAACTTTAAGGATACTTGCAAGCAATCTATGTCCATTGTGGACTTGACCAATTATAAGCAGGAGGAGGGTGAGTCCACAACTCATTGGGTGCCTTTGGGTCAAGGAAATAATACATTCATCGATAAGATGGATGCTGCTCTCTGGTACTTATGCTCCATCGAATTGTCGTTTTGTGCGGCTGAAGGAAGCTGGGGCGCCTTAAGCGTGATTGCAATGACATGGGTACGCTGATGGCGGCTTTGGTTAAATATGCCGATTCTGATACTACCGATGATCCCGTGTCTGAGGAGGAAAAGACAGGGAAAGGAAAGAAGAACGACAATGGAAAGGGTCAGCAGCATCACCCGGTAAATCAAGGTGGCAACAAGCGTAAGCCGGAGGGTAACCCGGCGTTTGTGGCCAGTGCTAATGCCCAAGGTAATAACAAGAGGCGTAAGGGGAGAGCGCCCCCTCGATCTGGTGGCTCAGGTCCATCTCTCGAGCAGCTTCTGAATGAGCCTTGTCCAAGACACGGTACTCGGGAAAATCCTGCCACCCACTTATGGAAGGACTGCGCGATCATGAAGGCCTTCAAGAATTCAAACATGTTTGATGGCAATCACGGATCAGGCGGCGGTTCAGGAGCAGGTGGTTTCCATGGCCCGGGTGGCGGCTCAAGTTCCGGTTTTCAAGGCGGTCAAGGTGGCTATAATCAGCAGCAGTCTGGTCAAGGAGGGCAGCAGCAGCAGCAGTCAGGTTATCAGAGCCATCCAAAACAGTTGAACGGTGGGCAATACCATGTGTTTACCACTAACTTGTGTAAACGTGACCAGAAGGTTCATAAAAGGGCTGTGAATTCGGTTGAGCCGGCGGTTCACCGTTATCTGCGGTGGTCAGAGCAGCCTATCATTTGGAGTAGAGAAGATCACCCCCTCCGGGTTGATAACCCGGGTCAGTTGGCCTTGGTGGTGGCCCCTCAGGTTGGTGGATATAAATTCACTAAGGTGCTCATGGACGGAGGAAGCAGCATCAATATTCTCTATTATGAGACCTTTCGCCGCATGGGTCTGACTGATAAGGACTTGAGGACATCTAACACTGTTTTTCATGGGGTGGTACCTGGTAAGTTGGCATATCCAGTTGGAAAGATCGAGCTGGAAGTGGCTTTTGGAGATGAATATGATTCCAGGGCTGAGAAGCTGACGTTTGAGGTAGTCAAAATCAGGAGCCCATATCACACTCTGTTATGCCAAGTTTATGGCACGGCCGTGTTATGTTTATCTGCAGCTCAAGATGCCGGGTTACAAGGGCACCATCACTGTGCATGGGAGTCGAAAGGTGGCCTTGGAGTGCGAGGAAGGCGATGCGGCTTATGCTGAATCTGTTTGTGCTGAGGAGGAGCTGAAGTTTTATCAAACTAATGTTGACCCGGCAGATATGACCTCTTTGAAGAAACCAACCACAGAGCAAGACTCGGCGTTGAAATTTAAGTCGGCCGCCGAGACAAAACTGGTTGACTTCACTCCAGGCGACTCTTCCAAGCAGTTCAGCATCAGTACCAATTTGGATCCCAAATAGGAAAGCGCGCTCATCGAGTTCATCCGTGAGAACCGAGACATATTTGCATGGAAACCTTCTGACATGCCGGGTGTCCCGAGAGAACTCAATGAGCACACTCTTAATATTGATCCAAAGTTTAAGCCGGTCAGGCAGTTTCTCTGGCGATTCAATGAGGAAAGGCGAAAGGCTATAGGGGAGGAGGTCGCTCGGCTCTTAGCGGCCGGGTTCATCGTGGAAGTTTTTCACCCGGAGTGGTTGGCTAACCCGGTGCTTGTGCTCAAGAAGAATGGCACCTGGCGGATGTGTGTGGACTACACGGACTTAAATAAAGCTTGTCGGCTGATCCTTTGCTCTACCCCGCATTGATCAAATCATCGATGCTACAGCGGGTTGCGAGCGGTTGAGTTTTTTGGATGCTTACTCTGGTTATCATCAGATCAAGATGGCAGTTAAGGACCAGGAGAAGACAACTTTCATTACTCCATTTGGAGCCTTCTGCTATGTATCTATGACGTTTGGGCTCAAGAGTGCCCATGCGACTTATCAGCGGTGTGTGCAGAATTGTCTCCACAATCAGATTGGGCGCAATGTTCATGCTTATGTGGATGACATTGTGGTGAAGTCCAGAGAGAAGGAAACCTTGATCTCCGACTTAAAGGAAACCTTTGATAATCTCCGGGTCTACAAGATGATGCTTAACCGGACAAGTGTGTATTTGGTGTACTGCGAGGCAAACTTTTGGGATTCTGGTCTCAAGCAGGGGCATTGAAGCTAACGGAGAAGATCAAGCGATTACCTCTCTGGCTAAACCGGTGTGTATCAATGATGTTCAGCGATGGCGGGTCGCGTTGCTGCTAAGCGATTCATAAGCGGCTAGGGAGAAGGCTCTACCGCTGTATCGATGATGAAGAAAGCAGACACTTTTGTTTGGAGTGAGGCTGCTTGATGCTGCCTTTGATGATTTAAAGAGACAATTATGCGAGCCGCGGTTCTCGCAGCTCAATTGATAAAGAGCCATTGCTATTGTATGTTGCTGCTAACTCACGTCTTTGTTAGTGTGGCCATTGTGGTGGAGCGTAAGGAAGCGGCAAGGAGCATCCGGTTCAGCGGCGGTTTATTACATCGATGAGGTGCTCATAGAATCCAAGTAAAGGTATCCGCATTGGCGAAACTTGTTTATGGGGTGTTCATGGCAAGCGGAAGCTAAGCAGTACTTCCTGGGTCATCCTATAACTGTGGTAAGTTCAGCCCCCTTGGGAGACATCATCCAGAACAGGGAAGCCACATGACGAGTTGCCAAGTGGGCCATCGAGCTTGGGCCTCACGGTTTGAAGTATATGCCGCGCACAGTTATCAAGTCTCAAGCCCTAGTGGACTTTATCAATGATTGGACGGAGTTGCAGGCACCAGAGGAGAAGCCGGATAACACATATTGGACTATTCACTTCGATGGGTCCAGGCAGTTGGAAGGCTCGGGGGCTGGAGTCGTTTTAACTTCCTCCCGAGGTGACAAATTTTGTTATGTGCTCCGGCTTATGTTTCCCTATACTAACAATGCAGCTGAATACGAGGCTTTACTCCATGGCCTCCGGATGGCCAAAGAGATGAATTTGAGCCGGGTAAGATGCTTGGGTGGTTCAGACCTCGTCGCTCAACAGGTGTCAGGCACGTGGGATTCTAAGGATCCCCTTATGGCGGCTTATTGTCGTGAAGTTGATGTGGTGGCTGGGCACTTCAAAGGTTATCAAGTAGAGCACATTGATCGAAGGAAGAATGAGGCGGCTGATGCTTTAAGCCGGCTGGGGTCTCAGCGTAAGCCGGTGCCGCCTAATACTTTCCTTGACATTTTGCATAACCCTTACGTCGAGTGCCTACAGAGGAAGAGCTTGCGATGCAGACCGGGCGCAGCTGGTGGCGGCTCTCCATGCCATCCCGGACTGGGCGGTCCCATATTTGGCCTATATGACCCGGGAGAGTTGCACGAGGCGAGACCTTGGCAAGACAAATCATCAGGCGGTCCAAATCCATGACGATTGTTCATGGCGAGTTGCATCATCGCAGCGTCACTAGGGCGTTTCAACGTTGTGTATACCTACGGAGGGTCAGGAGATACTTCGTGAGATTCATGAAGGTGATTGCGGTCATCATGCCGGTTCAAAGTCTCTGGTAGCCAAGGCTTTTCGTCATGGTTTTTATTGGCCGATGGCTCATGCTGATGCGGAGGATCTGGTCAGCAAATGTGACGGATGTCAAAAATTCTCACGACGAGCTCATGTGCCGGCTCAAGAATTGAGGATGATTCCGATTACTTGGCCGTTTGCAGTCTAGGGGCATGATATGGTTGGACCTTTCAAAAGGTCTAAGGATAATAAGACACACCTGTTGGTGGCAGTGGATAAATTCACCAAGTGGGTTGAAGCAGAGCCGGTCAGTAAGTGTGATGCAGCCACGGTGGTTCAGTTCATCAAAAAGGTGATCTTTCGTTTTGGTTTTCCGCACAGCATTATAACTGATAATGGTACTAATCTCTCCAAGGGTGCCATGGAAGATTCTGTCAACAAGAGCACATCCGGCTTGATGTTTCGGCTGTTGCTCACCCCAGTCTAGTGGTCAAGCAGAAAGAGCTAATCAAGAGATCTTGAAAGGTATCAAACCCCGGCTCTTAGTTCCCTTGCAGCGAACTCCGGGTTGTTGGGTGGAGGAGTTACCCTCTGTGTTATGGAGCATCAACACAACGCCTAACAGATCTACTGGTTATACACCTTTCTTCATGGTGTACGGAGTAGAGGCGGTTCTGCCTAGTGATATCTGACATGATTCACCCCGGGTGGCGGCTTACGTTGAGGCTGATAATGAAAAAGCTCGTCAGGATGCACTTGACTTGTTGGATGAAGAGCGAGACTTGGCAATAGCCCGCTCGGCGATTTATCAGCAAGACCTGCGCCGTTATCATAGCCGCCGGGTGAGAAGCAGAACTTTCCAGGAAGGCGATTTAGTGCTCCGGCTCATCCAGGATCAATCTGATTTGCACAAGCTGTCCACTCCTTGGGAAGGACCTTTTGTGGTCAGTAAGAATCTCAACAACGGGTCATATTACCTCATCGATGTTCGAGAGCACAAAGACTCACGTAAGTCAGAGGAAGAGACCCGCCGGCTGTGGAACATAGCGCATCTCCGGCCCTACTATACTTGAGCCACCCACTCTCAGAGTATATTTGTTTTTCTTTTTTACCAATGTATATATTATATAAAGCAATAAAGCAGGACTCTTTCCTTTCCATCCTACAAGGTTTATGTGTTTTCTTTACCAGGTGGTGGAAACAACCAACAGGGAGCGAATCATATACGAATCCGGTTTCCCCTTTGGTCCGGCTTATGATCATATCTGAATCTAGCCATGGTCACTTGGGGGCTTCCTGTTCAAACATAGGTCGTATTCGAACCAAAGAGAACATAGCTGTCGATACCCAATTGATTGGCACACTGCCAAACTCACTTGGGGGCTTCTTGATCATATTTGAATCATAGCTTAACCTCTCTGGGTCTGACATGGATCGTATTCGAATCAGCGTCATTAAACAACTCTCATGGTCTCTTGGGGGCTTCCTGTTCAAACATAGGTCGTATTCGAATGAAAGAGAACATAGCTGTCGATACCCACTTGATCGCATCACCAAAGCCATTGGGGGCTATATGATCGTATCCGAATCTTAGCTTAACCCCTTTGGAACGGTTCTACTGATCGTATTCGAATCAGAGGCCTTTGAAAATTAGGTTTACTTTATTCTATAAGAGTAAATAATATTAAGAGCCAGGTAAACATTATATGTGCCAATTTTCAGAAGTTAAGTGTAACTGTCTGCTTTTTGGGATCACGTAAGCCGGTAATGTACGCTTCAGTAAGATAACAGGTATATTATTATGGTCATGATCATGAACCGGCTGATGCTTATGATGTTTTGATTCATACTCCAGGTTAACACTATTTTACACGGCCCCGGATGTGGTAAGAAGACAAAGGAATTTTTTTGTTTTTATACACAGGGTAAAGCAAAAAGCTTTTGGATGTCAAGAAGCAATTCATGTAAGCCGGCAGTATACAAAAATTGCGGCTTGAGACATTGTTAAGCACCACAAACAAGCACGAAGGCATGACAGAGTTAAGAAGTTTTTCTACCCTATTACAAGACTCCCCGAGTCTGAATAATGAAGCATTATTTTTTCAAAGACTTAGTGCCAGGCGGGTTACTCCTTTGGTGGACTTGACGACTCCGGGTTATCCTTCTCCGCCTCTTCATCTGCTGCTTTGTCCTGGAAGGTTGACGAGGTCCAGTCAATGCCGCTTAAGGCTTCAAATTCAGCTTCATCATCTATTAAACTGGCCGGGTCAACTTCAGGAGCAAAGGTATGCTTACGAGTTGGAGGGATCAGGCTGATATCATCATAATGCGGAGTGGGAATCCTCCGGTTCTCGTTGTCATAACCCGGCTGATACTTCGTAAGATCAATATCGTTGCCGATGATGGTGGCCACAGGACGTACGACTCTCACACAGGTGGTGAAGTCTGATTCATTGAATCTGAGCCTGTTTTTACCCAGGTTGGGCCCTCTCGATGGAGGTAATACCCTACTCTGCTTGATTAATATTGATGATATGGGTAGTACAAGAGTAGATCTACCACGAGATCAAGGAGGCTAAACCCTAGAAGCTAGCCTATGGTATGATTGTTGTTAGTCCTCGGACTAAAACCCTCCGGTTTATATAGACACGGATAGGTTAGGGTTACACAGAGTCGGTTACAATGGTAGGAGATCTACATATCTGTATCGCCAAGCTTGCCTTCCACGCCAAGGAAAGTCCCATCCGGACACGGGACGAAGTCTTCAATCTTGTATCTTCATAGTCTTGGAGTCCGGCCGTGACGATAGTCCGGCTATCCGGACACCCCCTAGTCCGGGACTCCCTCAGTAGCCCCTGAACCAGGCTTCAATGACGATGAGTCCAGCGCGTTGATTGTCTTCGGCATTGCGAGGCGGGTTCCTCCTCCGAATACTTCATAGAAGGTTTTGAACACAAGGATAGTGTCCGGCTCTGCAAAAAAAAGTTCCACATAATGCCGTAGAGAGAATAATTTTTGCACAGATCTGCTGACATATTCCGCGGCGTGACATCACACCACGGCCAGGCCTTTGTATGAATCGTTTTTTATTGTTCCACCTCAGCGTGTTTAGCGGCGGTTTCATTTGCACGTCTTATCAAAGCGTAGATCGTGCCTTATTCGGGATTCTCATCAATACGAGACATGGGTAACCCAACCGTGCCCGTTGGCCTGCCTTCTCTATCGGCGAGTCCTAATCGACCACGGGTGGGCTCTTGGTATTCAACCTCTTTATAATTAGACCAAGGCCCTCTTCTTTTTACACCCTCCATCGAGTTAGCCTCGCGCCGAGTTCCAACACCCAAAGCTTGATTCAGGCGCGGACTTTCGGCGATGTCGGCTCCGACCAGCACGGCCGATGGATGTCTTCCTCCATCACGAAGAAGATGTGCTAAAGCTGCGAGGCGCCGGTATCTAACCGGCGAGATCTCGCATAGGCTGCTGCTCGGGGCAGGTCATTCCCACTCTGAGTCCGGCGAGCGTGGTGTTCGTGTCCCACTTCCTTCGGGTTTAGGCTTCCAGCGGATCCCTTTGTCGAGGGCTCATGTTTTATTATGGGCTTGATTTCCATGACTTGAATCAGAGTCCATCCTCCATATCTCGTCATTCATTGTCGTATGTGAGGCCTTCCTCCATATTACCCCCACTTTGGATTGTGGCTCAAGACCTTCAAGGTGGAGCCAAAGATGATCAAGGGCAACAAGCGAGTGTGGAGGGGCGGTCATAAGCAAATGTCTGATGCTCCGTGGCCGAGGGCTCTTTTCAACAGGAGCTTGGTTTGTGGCAGCAGGGGTGGTTTTATATCACCGCTCCGGGGGCACCAAATGGGCAGCGCTCCTGCCTTCCGCTCAGGTCCACCACAGCGGCTGGCATCATGGGTCAACAAGGGGCTCGATTGGGGGCCGTCCAGGGCGTTCCCTGCTGCAGGGCCGTATTCGAGATCTCCAGGAAAGAGGATCAATCTGGTTGCGATGGCGTAGGTTATGGTGATCCGGCGCCTTCAGCCCTGCAAGCGTCGCCCCCCTCCGCTGTGGGAATTCAATCCGGAGGACCACGAGCTCTCCAAAATTTTATGGGCACGGCGCCCGTGGAGATGTATAAACTGTTCTTGGATCACAAGAGAAGTGTCCGGACTTGACCGAGGGCGCATGACTAAGCTGCAATCACCGGATACTCAAGTAAGTAGTCCTGTAACGGATAAGCTGTTCATTCATTTATTTCATATATATGCCCTTTAAAGGAGCGTTTCTTGAACAGGAGTGGATAGCCAAGGCAAAGTTAATAAGGTGTCGGCTCCCTCCGGAGACCACGCGGATCCCATGTTGACCAAGATGTTGAAGGTCGCGCCTTTTGAAGAAGGTGAAGGGGGCGGGGAAGCAACCGCCTCTCTGAAGGAGGCTATCAAGGAAGGAGGATTAAGAGTCCCACCTTCCGAGGAGAAGAGGACGCGCCGGAAGATCCGGAGGTCAAGGCCTCAAGAGGGAAAGGAATCTTGGCGAGAGAGTCCGTGCTGGGAAGTAACCCAGCCGCATTATTTCCCGAGGATCAGCCCTCAATGAGCCGTAAGTAAAAAGAAGGGTATTGTAACTAAGGAACATCCTGTGTTTATTCATGAGGATAACGAAATTGTACCTTGTAGTTCGGACCTCAGCCCTTCTCGTGAGCTTCGTCTTGAGGATCTTCTTAGGAGATGATGGAGAAACGCCTCCACCTGTCGCACCCTCATGTAAGCGGACGGCGGGAGGTGTCGTCATGATGGGTTCCCCAAGTCCGGCGGGGCGGAAGGTCCAGCGCCAAGTGGCATCGGTCGGAGGAGCTGAAGGATCTGCTCGGGCGGCGGCTATTCAGAAGATCACCGTGCTCTAATGGAGTGCGGTGATTGAAAAATTGCATCCAGCGGAAGCGGATTGCATGAAGCCGTCGAAGCTTCTTGGCGGGATTTGAGTCTGTAAAAATGATGTACCTTCGACGATTACGCATATAAAATCGCCCTGTATAGATAGTAGCCCACGAGACTGGTATGTTGTCAAAATTGACAACGTGCGAGATCAAATTCTCGATTATAACATATCACCGCTCCTAAACAGGTGGCGGGCGTCCGGAGGCCAGCGGACTGATGAATATGCCGAACTAAAGCGGCAACTTGGCGAGGCGTCTGCGGACATCGCGCTGGTCAATAAGCGGTTTGACGAGTCACAAGGTATCGACCTCTATCGGACACCTTGTAAGGGAGCTTGGCGCCCATGTCTTACTATCCGTATGCTTAATGCAGATGGTGCCCTGCCGTGGAGGAGCTGCGGGCAGAACTTCGCCCGGCGAAAGAGCAAGCCAGAATTAATGTCGGCCGCTTTAAAAGCGGCGAAGAGCTAAGCTGAGCAGGCTGCTCCTTGCCGAAGCAAAGAGGAGATGGCGATATGGCCAAAAGTTAAGGAATACTACCGATCGCTCACGAGGTTCTTGAAAAAAGCGTCAAAGCGGAACAAGAGGGCCTAAAGAAGGCCGCCGCCGAATCCAAGAATGCCCAATCGGCTTTGAGAGCTGCCAAGGAGGAGCTCGGTCGGGCGGGGCAATTGTGGCTGGAAAACCGTTTACGCTGCGGAGAAATATACAGATCAAAGTATGCTCGGTTGGATAAGTTGTGGAGTTGGAGGATGCTTATCGGACTTGGCGGCGGCGCATGGACGCGGTTGAGCACTTCCGGGGCGAAGGGGCCTGAAGGAAGAGCTATATTGGTCGCAATTCCATAGTCCGGGCGTCCTCTGCCGCTGACCGATCGGTTGGCGAATGGGCGAGCTGAATCGATTGTCGGATTTGCCATGAAGCATGTCTTGACTCACTTGTGGCGGACGGACCCCCGCGAAGAGCTATTTTGGTTTAGTGCAGTAGTTTCTTAGTGCGGTGCAGCGTGTCGGCGCAATGAAGCGATCGGCGTGTATTGAGGAAGCGCGGATGGCTCTTGCCGTGTCAAGACATCTTGGGCGAGATGAAGGCCCGACATTGCATCCCAAGATTCGGACGAAGCCGAGTACTGCCGAGCACTACTTTGAAGAAGTCCTGCGGGCGCTTCGTTTAATAGAGCGCAATGCTCGAAGGATATTATGTTTAAATGACATGTATGATTTGTGAAAACAATGTTTCAATGTAATATATGGGCTTTTTATACTTGTGCGTTCAAGTAGTAAACTACTCCTGTCGGACGTTTATGTATATGTGTATATAACCTGAAAGATGGCAGTCCTTGGCTTCAGCCCCCACGCACATAGTCGGGGTGTTTAAAAAAGCGCTTTTCACATAATCCAACGTCTTGGTCCTGTTAAGGAGGTGATAGCGTAGCAAACCAGGCAACGGACTATAATGCTTTATCACTTTCACTTAGCCATAGGATTTCGAGGTGGGGCTACTATATAGCCCCAGGGGCACCGCACTCTCCCGAATTCAGAGTGCGTATGTGCTGACCGAAAACCGGTCCTTCGTTAATCGGAGGAATCCTAAACATTCCTATGAATCGTCGAGTGGTTGAAGAGTCTCTCGCTATATCATGACAGTCAGTTTCGGCTTTCTCTCTTGAGGTGCTTGCCCGGCGAACACAGGCACAATCGTAGTAGTTCTCCTGGTGCGCGTTAGCCGTGAAAGCGGGCGTAAGGCAACAAAACACAGGGCAGGCAGCCCAACATTTGACCAAAGACATGATTGGAGCTGATGCATATAAGGCCTAACTTCGAGGCGCGAATACTCCCTAAGGTATTCGGTCTTTATGAAAATGGGCAGAATAATGCCCTAAGCCCCAGTGTCAGTGCAGCATAAAAATTCTGGTGCGGCCAATGCCAAAGCACCAGCCTCCTCCTCGGTTATATTAAGGAACCGGGGATGTATATCAACAAGAGGCAGTGAAAAAAGGTTTACGCGGGGTCTTAATCTGAAAAGAATCCTTGCAGCGGGTCCCTCTGCGTCTGCGCTTTGTGTCTCCGTTGTGCGTATCTGGGCCGGGTGTATACGTTGTTCATCTGTAAAGAGAGGAACTTAGTTTGAAAGAAAAGGATCGTGCGAAAGATGTACTTGATATTAAATAAGCGAATGGAATTGAATAAAATTGAGCTTTATTTTCTCTTGTTATACATGCATGCGGCCCCTCGTATGGGGTATGCCGCTAGTAGGAGCCGGACTCGTCTAACCGTGTCCGGGTTTGAATGACCAATTCAGGTTCTTTGCCTAGCAGAGCGGATAAATGTGGGGCTGTGAAGGCAGTCTCCGTTCTTCGTGCTCGAGTAACACTTAATTCTTCCTTTTAGCGAGATGATGCCGCGTGGACGGGCATTTTAAGTGTTAGAGATGCATAGTGCGGTATTGCGTTAAAAGCGGGGAAAGCTTGGCGTCCCAATAGTGCTTGATGGCTACTTTTAAGCGGCGACATGGAAGAGTAACCTTCGCGGCGGAAGTTGTCGGATGAACCAAACACAACTTCCAGCAGTATGGAGCCCGTACAAAGGGCATATGGGCTGGCATTACTCCTTTAAAGGAGGTGTTGCTCTGGCGAATTTTGGTTGGGTTTATCCCCATCTTGCGGATTGTGTCACGATATATCAGGTTTATGTCCTGCCGCCTTCCATGAGACATGTGTAAATTGGAATCCGTTGATTATAGGATCAATATCAAGGCAGTCCATCCTGCGTTCGGATATTTTGGAATAGTCACGATGGTCGAAGGTGATTGGTTTTGACAACCGATTGTGCGGTGCGCCTTTTAGTGGGCGCGCTCTATTTTCCTTTGATCACGTGAAGTGAGTTTACTGTTTTGACCTCCTGTGGGAAAGTTTTTTGTTTTCAAGGCTCTGCTTGTGGTGCTCGTCGTCATCTTCACTTGGTGCGTCTAGCCCCTTGTGTTCGGCATTGATCTGCGGACTGTTTGAAAACCCAACAATTTACGTGGGTATGGTTAGCGGGCCTCCGGGAATCTTGTGGATTTGACATATCTTGTCCAAGATTTTGTTGAAGTTGGATAGCTCATCGCTATTGTCCTTAAGGGGCAGTTTTTGTTATTACGCATGAGCTTTTGAATCCGGCGTTGACTGCCGTGCTCTTTGGACTGTTCCTTTTAATCGCGCTGGTCCTTGTTGCGCCGTGGTTTCCGTTCCATCCCGACTTTGGATGTACTTGGGTCGCTGGTCTTGCATCTTGCTAGCCAGCTGTCCTCTCCAGCTTGAAGCGGGTCATGAGGCTTGTTAATGCGGCCATTGTTCTTGGTTTTCTTGGCGAGGTGCTGGCGAGCCATTCGTCTCGGACGTTGTGTTTGAAAGATGCTAAGGCTTGGCGTCCGGACGATCGACTATTTGGTTCTTTTAGTAAGGAACCTGTTCGAATTTCGGGCTGACTCTCCGGGCTGTTGAGTTATGTGACTTAGATAAATACGCATCCGGAAGGGTAACACCGGAGTAACTTTCCATATTTGTAACTCAACTCTTGCCATTTTCGGCATTGATATATGATATTCCCTCCGTGGTTGGGTTTTCTTCATTTTGCATTTTGTCCATGTCATGCATTTTATATTATGTCATCATGTGCATCGCATTTGCATACGTGTTAGTCTCATGATTCGAGCATTTTTCCGTTGTCCGTTTTGCAATCTTCGGTCCACTCCTATCTCGCCGGCGGTCCCTTTTGCAATCCGCACTTTTTCCCCGTGTGCGGGTATTAAACCTTCTCGAAATGGACGAGGTTTGTCTAGTGGCCTTGGTATAACACCGGAGACCACCGGTCAAGTTTGGTCATTTGGAGCTCGTTTGGTACTCAGCGGTTAACGCACTCTCGCAAAGGCCTCTTTTAAGTTGCAGCCCAACACCCTTCAAAACAGCCCAATAACCCATCTAAGTCACCTCCATGCTCTCCGTCGTTCGATCACGATCGTGTGGAAAACTACACCTCATTTGGACTCTCCTAGCTCCCTCTATGCCTATTTAAACACCTCCCAAAATCCGGATCATTCCCGAAACCCTAGCAGTTTTCCTCCTCGCGCGCGCCGGACGCGTCCGTCGCGCGGACAAATCCGCCCCCGCCCGCCGGACCAATCAATCGCGCGGCGCCACGTCGCCGCCGCCGCCCGCCGCCCGCGCGCCCGCCCAGCCGCCCGCCGCCCCGCCGCCCGCGCCCGCCGCCGCCGCGCGCCAGCGCCCGCCGCCGCCCGCTCCGCCGCCCGCCCGCCCGCCGCCGCCGCCCGCCGCCGCCGCCCGCCGCCTCCGCCCGCCCCGGCGCCGCCCCCGCGCCCGCCCGCCGCCCCCCCCCGCCTCCCCCGCCCGCCGGCCGCCCGCCGCCCCGCCGCCCGCCCGCCCCTCGCCGCCGCGCCGGCCCGCCCCCCGCCCCGCCGCCCCCGCCCGCCCGCGCGCCACCCCCGCGCCCACCTCCCCCGACCGCCGCCGCCGCCCCGCCGATCGATCCGATCCGATCCGACCTCGGGCCCGAGCGCCGTTGACCTTCTCTCTCTCCTTTTTTCTCTAAGTCCTTAGCATCATTGTTATTTTGTGCAATTTTCAACATGCTATATCTTAGCATCCGTAGATCCATTTTTCGCGTATAATATGTCAAAATGTTCGTCTCGAAGAGTAGATCATTTCATTCCATTGCATCATTTTCATTTGAGCTCATCTTGATGCCCGAAATGCTGTTGGAAGAGTGCTATGTGCTGTTAGTTTCTGATTTTTATCAGGACTTGCACTTTTGTTATTTTGCCATGATTAATATGTGCACCCTATGAATTTGAGTCCTACATGTGTTTTGTAAAATGCCATGTCATCTTTCCAGGGGTGTATGCCATGTATTTTTGTGATCTATGTGGTGACTAGCACAAGCATGCAAAGTAGGTGTCCTAATGTTGCTGATTTCAGCCCTGTTTTAGCTGATTTTGATGCCATGTTTACTTGATGATACCGAGAGATCTATGCATATTTTGAGATACTTCAGTAAGGGTGTTTTGTAAAGCATGTCTTGCTCTATCCATCCATGCCTTTGTTTGCAATTATGGGATGCCATAGCTTGAGTCAATCGAGCTCTACTTTTGCTATCAAATGTTTCCTGGCAGATTGTATACATGTTATTCAATTTTGCCTAGCTTGTTGTGGTTGATCCATATATGCTATGTTAGTGTTCTTGCCATGTATGTCTTCTATGTCATGTCTTCTTGATGTATGTATGCTTAGTTTATCATTTGAGGCTCTGTAGTGAGTGCATTGAGCTTGTAAACATGCCATCTCGTTATCAGTTTTTGACATGTCATGTTGCTGAATCTGTTAACGAGACTTTCAATATTGACATGGGTGTTACTATATTTTCTAGTCCTTTTTGGCTTATGGTCAGTAAGGGACTTTTGTTCTAGGCTTTGAGTAGATTCATGCCATGCCATGTTTTGCTATTTTAAGTTCCTGTAGCATGTAGTTTTGATGCTCTGAACATTGCAACCTGTTGCTGTTTTGCCATGTCCAGCCTGATTATTTTTGCACTTTTGCCATGCTTGTTTGAACATGTTATGATGTGAACTAGCCGTAGCTCAGTGCTCATCTTTTGTCGAGCATCATGTGTAGATCACTGCCATGTGCTTTGTTGATACGTTTGGGTGCAGTAGCTTAATTAATTGTTGCTTGCTAAGTGGCATCATGCTGTTAATGGCAGATTTGCGCCATTCTTGTTTTGCTTGCCATTTGCAAACCGTGCATCCGATTCGGTGATCTTTATATCGATTTCAACGAAATCATCTCATCTTTCAGTGGCATGCTTGGTTTGCCAAGTTGATGCCTGGTTCATCATTACCTTCGGGCGCACATAAGCATTGCATATCTCATCATGCATATCATGTCATGTTTTGCATCATGTTGATTGTGCATTGCACCGTGATTTATTGTGGTTCCTTTGTTTGTGTTGTTGCTTTGGGTAGAGTCGGAGGCGAGTGCGTGAGCGAGGAGCCTGTTGAGAGCGCTTTCGAGGATCAAGCTTTCGACAACTCGAGAACATTGCGAGCAAGATGACCATACCCTCGAAATCACTTCTATCTTTGCTATGCTAGTTGCTCGCTCTTTTGCTATGCCTATGCTGCGATGCCTACCACTTGCTATATCATGCCACCCATATTGCCATGTCAGCCCTAACCATCCTTTCCTAGCAAACCGTTGATTGGCTATGTTACCGCTTTGCTCAGCCCTCTTATAGCGTTGCTAGTTGCGGTGAAGCTGAAGTTTGTTCCTTGTTGGAACATGGAGATGTTGTTCCTTTTGGAACATGTTTACTTGTTGGGGATATCACAATATATATCTGCTATAATTAATACATCTATATACTTGGTAAAGGGTGGAAGGCTCGGCCTTATGCAGTGTTTTGTTCCTCTTGCCACCTAGTTTCCGTCATACGGTGTTATGTTCCTTGATTTTGCGTTCCTTACGGTTGGGTGATTTATGGGACCCCCTTGACAGTTCGCTTTGAATAAGACTCGTCCGGCAAGGCCCAACATTGGTTTTACCATTTGCCACCTAAGCCTTTTCCCCGGGTTTCGCGAGCCGAGGTCATCTTTATTTAACCCCGGACGGTGCTCCTTGAGTGCTGGCCCGAACTAAAACCTGTCTGGCGCCCCTCAAGGCAACTTGAGGTTTGGTTTTAGTTGTATGGACTGCTCATCCGGATGTGCCACGAGCGAGATATGTGCAGCTCCTATCGGGATTTGTCGGCACTGTCGGGTGGCTTTGCTGGTCTTGTTTTATTCTGTCGAAATGTCTTGTAGTCCGGGATTCGAGATTGATCGGGTCTTCGGTAGAAGAATATCCTTCGTTGACCGTGAGAGCTTATAATGGGCTAAGTTGGGACACCCTGCGAGGTAATATCTTTGAAAGCCGTGCCCATGTTATGAGGCAGATGGGAATTTGTTAATGTCGGTTGTAGAAAACCCAAAGTTGACCTCAAATAAAATACACATCAACGCGTGTGTAACCGTGATGGTCTCTTCTCGGAGTCCGGGAAGTGAACACGATGTTGGAGTTATGTCGGCGTAAGTAGTTCAGGATCACTTCTTGATCACTACTAGTTTCACGACCGTGCTTTGCTTCTCTTCTCGCTCTCTTTTGCGAAGTAGCCACCATATATGCTAGTAAGCTTGCTGCAGCTCCACTTTACTACTCTGTCCTTCCTATAAGCTTAAATAGTCTTGATCTCGCGGGTGTGAGATTGCTGAGTCCCGTGACTCACAGATACTTCAAAACAGTTGCAGGTTCCGATGAGGCGGTCAGGTGATTCAACCGAGCTCAAGTGGGAGTTCGACGAGGCGTGGTCGTTACTATGTGTCTTTTCGGATGATCGATAGTGGTGCCCAGTTGGGACGATTCGAGGATCTGTGTTAGCATTTGGGGTATCTTCTTTTATTTTGGTTCCGTAGTCGGACCTTGAGTGTACTCTGAATGATGGATGTTTATTTATGTCTTGTGTGAAGTGGCATTGTAAGCCAACTATGTATCTTTCCTTAATTATTACATGGGTTGTGTGAAGATTACCTCACTTGCGACATTGCTTTCAATGCGGTTATGCCTCTAAGTCGTGCCTCGACACGTGGGAGATATAGCCGCATCGAGGCGTTACAAGTTGGTAATCGAGCCTTCCCGACTTAGGAGCCCCTACTTGATTGTTTCTTGGCGTTGTTGAGTCTAGAATGGAAAATGTTTTGAGTCTTAGGATTATATATATCGGAGTAGGATTCTTTTACTCCCGGTCCTTAAATCGCTCTGGTGAGGTATCTGGCGTAGAGTTTTGACTCTTCTCTCCTCAAATTTCACTAAAATTTTTTTAGGATCACGTGGGTATCTTGGAATCGTTCCGATGGTTTTGTGGCGAGAACATTGTTCTTGGTGCCTCGACATTTAGGGGTTGTGGCGGTGTCCGGGGAGTTGAGCTCCAGGTGTTGTCGTCACAATTTTATCGTTGCGATTCTGGAATACGAGTTTTGCCGACATCGAAATCTCTTTTGTGCAGTTGTTGGTGAGATAACCTGATAGCCCGATCTTGTGGCGAGTCTTGGGAATATTGCCATGACTTGCATAACGGATGTTTTTGAAGGTCGAGGTACCACGATTTCGAGGATTTCTTGGTTATGTGTTGACGGATGGATCAATTTGGATCTAGGTATTGTTAGTTTGGGTGATATATTTTGTGTCCCTGTATCCCCAACACAGATTGCATAACCAGAAAGTTTGGGAGTTTATAGGTGGGAATTCTAGTAGCTTACGGGATATTCTTTCCGACGGATGTATGATTTGAGATTGGGGTTCAACGTCTAGTGGTCCGCCCATTCACGGTCGATTCTGATGGTGTGAGGCGTCTTAAAGAATCCTTGGCTATGCTGATTCGGGGCGTCTTGTTAGTCATTCGTGGCGTCCGCTATCGTCGTGTCGTGTGGGCCCCACCACGAACACTTTGGGCGAAATCTCTATCATGTGTTTGTTCGGCTCATTCTAGAAGCCAATCTTTTGTTTTCAGTTGTGATATTTGATTTGTTTCTAAGGCAGATGTTGTTTCCATATCTTTATCTAAGTGGCTTCTCACCTTAATGGGCGTGTGATGATTAACTTTGGAATTCATTCGTTCATTCTTGTTGAATGTTTATTGTGAAGACTATATGTTGCAATTTCTATCCGTTGATTCTACTTATCATTTGTCTATCAAAGGACTAACGGATGTCACCCTCTTGAGGATGGCTCCATGTAGCGTCGAATCCGGATCGCAATGATGGGGATCGATCGAATCCTCCACCTCCACCTCCACCTCCGCCTCCGGAGGCACTGGCAAGCTATCATGGCAGCCACCAATGCCAATGCTCGAGATGATTTTGCAGCTCTTGCAAGAAGCGTACTCGAGGGCAAGGCAATCAAGGCAATCAAGGCAATCAAGGTCAAGGCAACAATCAGCCACACTTTGCTACTCTCGATCGGTTCCTCGCTAATCAGCGAAGTCTTTCGGTTTACGTGTTGAGGCCACAGAGGCTGACGATTGGTTAGTGGACATCTGCAAGCACTTTGGTTGTAGCAATGTCGGACACGAGGACTTTGTCAAGTTTGCATCGTTTCAACTCAAGGATCAAGCTGCTGAGTGGTACCGACAATACAAAGATTCGAGAGGAGGTCGTGTCATTACAGGATGAGTTCGCCGTGATTTGAGCTCATCACATTCGAAAAGTGTTGTTGAGAGCAAGCGTGAGGAGTTCCGCAATCTCAAGCAGGGCAACATGTCGTCTATCAATACAATATCCAGTTCGAGCTCGCTCGTTTTGCTAAGCAAGGCGTGCACGATGAAAAGAGTATGATCTATCAATTCGGAGGTGGTGCGAGAGAAGATCTGCAATTACCTCTTGTCTTTGTTTGAGCGGATAAGTATGATGATTTCTACAACATGGCTCTCAAGCAAGAAGCGGCTCAGCTCAAATGTGAGGCTTCTAAGAAGAGAATCGGGGATGCAGATTCAGTCCTCCTCGTCCTCTCAAGTGGCAGCCAAGCAGCGAAGTTTTACTGCCCCTCCTCCGTTCCGTCGGCCTTACCGGCGAGAAGAACTCAGGTGGCGTGGATCTTCCACCCACCCAACCCAAGCTATCGAGAACAAGTCTAATTCTCAAGCTCCAAGGTCAAGTGCTCCTTACCACCGTCCGCTCTACGAGGTCACTTGCAACAAGTGTCGGCGAGAAGGGTCACTATCTTGAACAAGTGCTTCAACGAGGCGTCTTCCGCCTCCTCCTCTGTGAAATCTTCCAGCAATGCGGTGGTCAAGCATAATCCCAAGTATGCCAAGGTCAATATGATGAATGCAGCTCAAGCGGAGGATTCTTGAGATGTGATAATGGGTAATCTCTCGATTAATGATATTCTGCAAAAGTCTTATTTGATCTTTGGTGCATCGCATTCTTTCATCTCAAGACCTTTTGTGGCTAAGCATGATTTGGTTACTCAAGCTTTGCCTAGACCTTTGTCTATTGTTTCTCCGGCTAAGGAGATGACTTCTCGAGTTTTGGTTCGGATGTTTCTATCAAGATGGGCGATTATAGATTTCTGGCTAAACCAATTGTTCTTGGTGACTCGGATATTGATCTTATTCTCGGAATGGGTGGCTTTATCGGCACAAAGCTCAGCTTGATTGTGCTGCGGGAAATTCAATTGACTCACTCTTCTAATGATGTGATCATCTATGCCTCTCGTGATGAAACCATTGGTTGTTTTCTCTCAATGAGAAGAAGCGAACTGAATGCCATCTCTCGATTCGATCGTTTGTGAGTACCAAGATGTCTTTCGGAAGAGCTTCGGGTATGCCTCCTCATCGGCCGATTGAGTTCGTTATCGATCTTGAGCACAGCCTTGAACCCGTTTGCAAGCGTCCATACAAGCTTGGACTGATGAGCTGAAGGAATTGAAGAAGCAGCTCGATGAACAAGAGCGTCTGGGTTTGATCGGACGAGTTCATCTCCTTGGGGTTGTGGTGTTCTTTTTGTCGGAAGAAGGATGGCGCGGACCGACTTTGCGTCGATTACCGTCCATTGAATAAGAAGACAATCAAGAACAAGTATCCACTTCCCAACATCAATGAGCTTTTCGAGCAACTCAAAGGTGCTACGGTGTTCTCAAGCTTGACCTTCGTATGGGGTATCATCAGATTCGCATTCGTGAACAAGATATTCCCAAGACAGCATTGAGAACAAGCTTTGGTTCTTATGAATATCTTGTCATGTCTTTCGGCCTCGTCAATGCTCCTCCAACATTCTCTCGGATGATGAACTTCATATTCAACCCCTACACCAATGAATTCGTCTTGGTCTATCTTGATGATATTTTGGTCTTCTCCAAGAATAAGAAGGATCATGCCAAACATTTGCGATTGGTGCTAGACAAGCTCGAGAGTATCAATTCTATGCTAAGTTCTCCAAATGTGAATTTTGGCTTGATGAAGTGCTTTATCTTGGTCATATCATCTCGCCAAGGGCATCGCTGTTGATCCAGAAGGTGTCGCAATTGTGAATTGGGAACCTCCTCGAATGTCAAGCAGCTCCATGATTTTCTTGGTCTTGCAAGCTATTGCGAAGATTCGTTGAGAACTTCTCCAAGATTGCAAAGCCTCTTTCCAACCTTCTCGAAGCATGTGAAGTATATACGGTCTCCGAGTGTGGCGTTGCTTTCAATACCCTCAAGAGAAACTCGTCACAGCTCTGTCTTGACTCCTCTGATGAATCCAAGCCATATGAAGTTTTACGTGATGCTTCTCTTCAAGGTCTCGGTCTGTGTTAATGCAAGAGAAGAGAGTTGTGGCTTATACCTCTACTTGATTGAAGCCCAGAGAAGAACTACCCCTCACGATCTTGAGTTGGCGGCGATTGTCCATGCATTGATTACGTGGAGACATCTCTTGTTGGGAAGGAAAGTGGACATTTTCACGATCACAAGAGTCTCAAGTACATCTTCACTCAGCCCAACCTCAACCTCGAGGCAGACTCGATGGGTGAAATGATTCAAGAGTACAACCCAAGTATTGAGTATACTCGGGCAAAGCCAATGTCATTGCAGATGCTTTGAGCAGGAAAGCTTCTTTGCAGCAGTCTAATCCTCAAGCCCTTTCGGCGGATCTCTGTGAATCTTTCCATAAGCTGAATCTTCAAGTTGTTCCTCAAGGCTTTCTTGCCAACCTCATAGTCTCTCCTACTTTGGAAGATCAGATTCGTGAGGCTCAACTTCGGATGCCATGGTGAAAAAGGTGAAGCGTGGTATCGACAAGGGCATTTCAAGTACAAGTGCTTCGCGTTGATGACAAAGACACTCTGTTCTTTGAGGACGGATTATGGTTCCTAAGGGTGATCTGCGAAAAGTCATTATGAGCAGAGGCTCACAATTCGCTTCTATCCATTCATCACGGAAATGCGAAGATGTACCATGACCTCAAGCAGTCATATTGGTGGACTCGAATGAAGCGAAATTGCTCAATTCGTGAATGAGTGTGATGTCTGCGAGAAGAGTGAAAGCAGAACACCAAAGACCAGCTGGTCTCCTCCAACCTCTTGCTATTCCTGAATGGAAGTTTGATCATATTGAAATGGACTTCGTGGTGGCTTTCCAAAGTCCAAGCGTGGAAATGATGCTATCTTCGTTGTCATTGACAAGCTTACTAAAGTGGCTCATTTTCTTCCTATCAAAGAATCCATCACAGCAGCTCGGTTGGCGAGCTATACACCTCGAGGATTGTCTCCTTGCGGCATTCCACAAGTGATCTCTTGAGACCGTGGCAGCATCTTTACCTCCAAGTTTTGGGATTCTTTTGAGGAAGGCCATAGGCACCAACATTCGTTTCAGCACAGCTTTCCATCCTCAAACAAGTGGCCAAGTTGGCGAGTTAATCAAATCCTTGAAGATATGCTCGGGGCTTGTGTCATTTCCTTCGGTATGAAGTGGGAAGATTGTCTTCCATATGCGAGTTCTCTTACAACAACAGCTTCCAAGCGAGTTGGGCAAGGCCCCATTGAAATTCTCTATGGCGAGAAAGTGCGTACTCCTCTCAATTAGTGCGAGGCGGTGAGCGCCAACTTCTTGGCAATGACTTGATCCGAAGCGGAAGAAATGTGCCAAGTCATTCGTGAGAATCTCAAAGCAGCATAATCGCGCGGAAAACTATTATGATGATAAGCACCGTGATGTGGCTTTTGAAATCGGAGACCATGTCTACCTCGCGTCTCTCAATGAAAGGCACTCGTAAACCCGGTATCAAAGGAAGCTTGCCCCTAGATCGTGGGTCCTTTCAAGATCATTGGGAAAAGAAGCGATCTAGCCTATCAACGAGCTTCCATCCAACTTTGCAAGCGTGCGATGTGTTTCACGTGTCACAACCATAAGTGCTTCAAGACTCTGAGCGCACTATCAACGAAGAGATTGACCTTCAAGAAGATCTCTCTTATCATGAGCACCCGTTGCTATTCTTGAAGAAACCGGCGCAAGACTGCAACAAGTCAATCAAATTCCTGAAAGTGAAGTGGTCACACCATTCCGACCGAGAAGCTACACAGGGCGCGAGGATCACCTCCGTTCTGAATATCCGGAGTTCTTTCAGTCCTAGATCTGGGGCGAGATCCTCTTGTAGTGGTGGAGTGTTGTAACACCCGGAGTAACTTTCCATATTTGTAACTCCAACTCTTGCCATTTTCGGCATTGATATATGATATTCCCTCCGTGGTTGGGTTTTCTTCATTTGCATTTTGTCCATGTCATGCATTTTATATTATGTCATCATGTGCATCGCATTTGCATACGTGTTAGTCTCATGATTCGAGCATTTTTCCGTTGTCCGTTTTGCAATCCGGCACTCCTATCTCCCCGGCGGTCCCTTTTACGTTTTTCCGTGTGCGGGTATTAAACCTTCTCGAAATGGACGAGGTTTGTCTAGTGGCCTTGGTATAACACCGGAGACCACGGTCAAGTTTGGTCATTTGGAGCTCGTTTGGTACTCAGCAGTTAACGCACTCTCGCAAAGGCCTCTTTTAAGTTGCAGCCCAACACCCCTTCAAAACAGCCCAATAACCCATCTAAGTCACCTCCATGCTCTCCGTCGTTCGATCACGATCGTGTGGTAACTACACCTCATTTGGACTCTCTAGCTCCCTCTATGCCTATTTAAACACCTCCCCGAAAATCCGGATCATTCCTCCCTAACCCTAAAATTTCCTCCTCCGCGCGCCCGGACGTCGTCCGCCCGGCGGACAAATCCGCCCGCCGCCCCGCCGCCGCCCACCAATCCCGCCGCCCGTCGCGCCGCGCCGCCGCCGCCGCCCGCGCGCCGCGCCCGCCCCCCCGCCCCCCGCCCGCGCGGCCCGCGCGCCGCGCCCGCCCGCGCCCGCCCGCGCCCCGCCGCCGCCGCCCGCCCGCCGCCGCCCCGCCGCCCGCCCCCGCGCCCGCCTCCCCCCCCCGCCCCTCCCCGCCGGCCGCCCGCGCCGCGCCGCCGCCCCGCCCGCCGCCCGCCCCGCCGCCGCCCCGCGCCGCCGCCCGGCCGTGCGCCGCCCGCGCCGCCCGCCCGCGCGCGCCCTCCCCGCCCCGCCGCCCGCCGCCGCCCCCCTCCGCCCGCCACCTCCTCCCGCGACCTCCGCCCGATCGATCCGATCCGATCCGACCTCGGGCCCCGCGCGCCGTTGACCTTCTCTCCCTCCTCTTTTTTTCTCTAAGTCTTATTCTCATGTTATTTTGTGCAATTTTCAACATGCTATATCTTCGCATCCGTAGATCCATTTTTCGCGTATAATATGTCAAAATGTTCGTCTCGAAGAGTAGATCATTTCATTCCATTGCATCATTTTCATTTGAGCTCATCTTGATGCCCGAAATGCTGTTGGAAGAGTGCTATGTGCTGTTAGTTTCTGATTTTTATCAGGACTTGCACTTTTGTTATTTTGCCATGATTAATATGTGCACCCTATGAATTTGAGTCCTACATGTGTTTTGTAAAATGCCATGTCATCTTTCCAGGGGTGTATGCCATGTATTTTTGTGATCTATGTGGTGACTAGCACAAGCATGCAAAGTAGGTGTCCTAATGTTGCTGATTTCAGCCCTGTTTTAGCTGATTTTGATGCCATGTTTACTTGATGATACCGAGAGATCTATGCATATTTTGAGATACTTCAGTAAGGGTGTTTTGTAAAGCATGTCTTGCTCTATCCATCCATGCCTTTGTTTGCAATTATGGGATGCCATAGCTTGAGTCAATCGAGCTCTACTTTTGCTATCAAATGTTTCCTGGCAGATTGTATACATGTTATTCAATTTTGCCTAGCTTGTTGTGGTTGATCCATATATGCTATGTTAGTGTTCTTGCCATGTATGTCTTCTATGTCATGTCTTCTTGATGTATGTATGCTTAGTTTATCATTTGAGGCTCTGTAGTGAGTGCATTGAGCTTGTAAACATGCCATCTCGTTATCAGTTTTGACATGTCATGTTGCTGAATCTGTTAACGAGACTTTCAATATTGACATGGGTGTTACTATATTTTCTAGTCCTTTTGGCTTATGGTCAGTAAGGGACTTTTGTTCTAGGCTTTGAGTAGATTCATGCCATGCCATGTTTTGCTATTTTAAGTTCCTGTAGCATGTAGTTTTGATGCTCTGAACATTGCAACCTGTTGCTGTTTTGCCATGTCCAGCCTGATTATTTTTGCACTTTTGCCATGCTTGTTTGAACATGTTATGATGTGAACTAGCCGTAGCTCAGTGCTCATCTTTTGTCGAGCATCATGTGTAGATCACTGCCATGTGCTTTGTTGATACGTTTGGGTGCAGTAGCTTAATTAATTGTTGCTTGCTAAGTGGCATCATGCTGTTAATGGCAGATTTGCGCCATTCTTGTTTTGCTTGCCATTTGCAAACCGTGCATCCGATTCGGTGATCTTTATATCGATTTCAACGAAATCATCTCATCTTTCAGTGGCATGCTTGGTTTGCCAAGTTGATGCCTGGTTCATCATTACCTTCGGGCGCACATAAGCATTGCATATCTCATCATGCATATCATGTCATGTTTTGCATCATGTTGATTGTGCATTGCACCGTGATTTATTGTGGTTCCTTTGTTTGTGTTGTTGCTTTGGGTAGAGTCGGAGGCGAGTGCGTGAGCGAGGAGCCTGTTGAGAAGCGCTTTCGAGGATCAAGCTTTCGACAACTCTGAGAACATTGCGAGCAAGATGACCATACCCTCGAAATCACTTCTATCTTTGCTATGCTAGTTGCTCGCTCTTTTGCTATGCCTATGCTGCGATGCCTACCACTTGCTATATCATGCCACCCATATTGCCATGTCAGCCCTAACCATCCTTTCCTAGCAAACCGTTGATTGGCTATGTTACCGCTTTGCTCAGCCCTCTTATAGCGTTGCTAGTTGCAGGTGAAGATGAAGTTTGTTCCTTGTTGGAACATGGAGATGTTGTTCCTTTTTGGAACATGTTTACTTGTTGGGGATATCACAATATATATCTGCTATAATTAATACATCTATATACTTGGTAAAGGGTGGAAGGCTCGGCCTTATGCAGTGTTTTGTTCCTCTTGCCACCTAGTTTCCGTCATACGGTGTTATGTTCCTTGATTTTGCGTTCCTTACGGTTGGGTGATTTATGGGACCCCCTTGACAGTTCGCTTTGAATAAGACTCGTCCAGCAAGGCCCAACATTGGTTTTACCATTTGCCACCTAAGCCTTTTCCCCGGGTTTCGCGAGCCGAGGGTCATCTTTATTTAACCCCGGACGGTGCTCCTTGAGTGCTGGCCCGAACTAGAGCACTGTGCGGCGCCCCTCAAGGCAACTTGAGGTTTGGTTTTAGTTGTATGGACTGCTCATCCGGATGTGCCACGAGCGAGATATGTGCAGCTCCTATCGGGATTTGTCGGCACTGTCAGGTGGCTTTGCTGGTCTTGTTTTATTCTGTCGAAATGTCTTGTAGTCCGGGATTCGAGATTGATCGGGTCTTCGGTAGAAGAATATCCTTCGTTGACCGTGAGAGCTTATAATGGGCTAAGTTGGGACACCCTGCGGGGTAATATCTTTGAAAGCCGTGCCCGCGGTTATGAGGCAGATGGGAATTTGTTAATGTCGGTTGTAGAAAACCCAAAGTTGACCTCAAATAAAATACACATCAACGCGTGTGTAACCGTGATGGTCTCTTCTCGTGAGTCCGGGAAGTGAACTGATGTTGGAGTTATGTCGGCGTAAGTAGTTCAGGATCACTTCTTGATCGCTACTAGTTTCACGACCGTGCTTTGCTTCTCTTCTCGCTCTCTTTTGCGAAGTAGCCACCATATATGCTAGTCGCTTGCTGCAGCTCCACTTTACTACTCTGTCCTTCCTATAAGCTTAAATAGTCTTGATCTCGCGGGTGTGAGATTGCTGAGTCCCGTGACTCACAGATACTTCAAAACAGTTGCGAGGTTCCGATGAGGCGGTCGGGTGATTCAACCGAGCTCAAGTGGGAGTTCGACGAGGCGTGGTCGTTACTATGTGTCTTTCGGATGATCGGTAGTGGTGCCCGGTTGGGACGATTCGGGGATCTGTGTTAGCATTTGGGGTATCTTCTTTTATTTTGGTTCCGTAGTCGGACCTTGAGTGTACTCTGAATGATGGATGTTTATTTATGTCTTGTGTGAAGTGGCATTGTAAGCCAACTATGTATCTTTCCTTATTTATTACATGGGTTGTGTGAAGATTACCTCACTTGCGACATTGCTTTCAATGCGGTTATGCCTCTAAGTCGTGCCTCGACCGTGGGAGATATAGCCGCATTTGTCTTGTTGGACGATTGCTTTCGATAGCTTGTTCGTTGTCCACGGTTCGCCCTGCTCTATATCTGGGTCTTTGTTGAGGCGGGACTTTGTTCGGCGTTTACGTTGCCGTTTGACTGCTTTTGAGGATTTATCCTTCGTAGTGTCCCAGTGTTCCTCGTCTTCATTTCCTTTAGGTGTATCCACCATGTATACATCATGGGATGAGGTTGTCCAGCATCCTATAGGTGCTGGTTCATTATTGTCTCCTACATCGTCGTCCATACCGTCGATGTCTTGGTCGAAATCGAGCCGCGTCGTGTAAGCTTTCGACAGTGGCTACGAAGTGGGTGGCGGGTGGGCGTTGAATTTCCTCATCGTCCGCATCCCAACCTTCCTGACCGTAGTCCGGCCAGGGCTCTCCGGATAAAGAGAGACTTTAGTGAATTCAGGATGTCGCCAAAGGCGAGTCTTTGAAAGATGTCATGACAGTGAACTCCATGACCGGCGCCCAATCGGATTCGATTGGCGGTAGCGGAGGTTGAGTCGGAGAAGAGTCCGACACCACAGGTCGAGTCTTCGCAAAGGACAGGGATGGAGTTATTTCGATCGCCGTAGAGATTGTAGCCCCGGCGGTGTCAACCACTGCGTCCTCGATCGGGAATCCGGCTCGGATTAAGGGTCGGGCGGATCTTTGGTGCGGCCTCGAGCACTATTCGGCTGCGAGCTAGATCATGCCCATCGAGGCGGTCTGGCGGCGCTTGGCTGCGGCTCGAATCCGTCGAAGATCAAGTCTCCGCGGATATCGGCCGTATAGTTTAAACTTCAAATCTGACGACAGCCCGAGCGTAGCTTCGATCTGCTCGGATGGCCAGCGAATTGGCCCATGATGCAAAGCCCCGAACACAAAGATCTGTCCGGGAGAAAAGTCTCACCCTGGACCGCGTCGTTGTTGATGATCGAAGGAGCCATCGGGCCTATCGGTGGCGACAGAGGAACTCTCAATGAAAGCACCAATGTCGATTGTCAAAACCGGCGGATCTCGGGTAGGGGTCCCGAGCTGTGCGTCTAGGCGGATGGTGACAAGGGACAAGGGACACGATGTTTTTACCCAGGTTCGGGCCCTCTCGATGGAGTAATACCCTACTCCTGCTTGATTAATATTGATGATATGGGTAGTACAAGAGTAGATCTACCACGAGATCAAGGAGGCTAAACCTAGAAGCTAGCCTATGGTATGATTGTTGTTAGTCCTCACGGACTAAAACCCTCGGTTTATATAGACACGGATAGGTTAGGGTTACAGAGTCAGTTACAATGGTAGGAGATCTACATATCCGTATCGCCAAGCTTGCCTTCCACGCCAAGGAAAGTCCCATCCGGACACGGGACGAAGTCTTCAATCTTGTATCTTCATAGTCTTGGAGTCCGGCCGTGACGATAGTCCGGCTATCCGGACACCCCCTAGTCCGGGACTCCCTCACCCGCCTTAACTCCTGGATCCGTTGAGGTAACACGACAAGCCATTTGAGCACATCCTGCAGGAGATAAGGAGTATCATTTGATAAAGCCACAACGGCCAAAGCACGTTGTGACCCGGTGTACAGTTGTTCCACTAGAGTGTACACCGCCTTAAGCTTGATCATCATATTCTGTTTCAGGTTGGTACTCCTGGGACCTGCGTTTATACATATAAGATTAAGCCAGAGATAATATCTGAAATAGTTATCAAATAAATCATGGTGATGTTCAAAAGTTACACATAGTAACTTACGAAAATTCTGAGACCATTTGGGATATCACGGTGCTTTAAGCCGGGCAGTTCGGCGGTTGCTTGGCAAGAGCTGCTTACGCTGTCTCGGCCGGGTCACAAGTGAAGATTTTCATCCGCCCAGGCCTTCTTCTCGCGTCAAAATCCTTCTTCAAGTTTTCTTGCTCAGAGACGCTGAATGCGAATTTGGAGTCGGCTTTTTGAATCTCAAGGTCTTGGGCCGCCAGCCGGGTCTTCAGGTCAGCAATCTCCAATTCAAATTGACTGGTGGAAACCTGCAATAACGCCGGGTTACAAATAAGGTTATGGTAAGGTATTATTAAAGTCTCAAGCACTTTACAAGTAAAGACCCTTGACACTTGGGGGCTAATGTATGCTGAAGAAAATTTTACTTTATAAGGTCAGATTATGCATATTAAAGTCTCAAGCATTTTACAAGTAAAGATACTTGACACTTGGGGGCTAATGTGTATCGCTTGTTTAAGCCGGTATCTAAGTCTACGACATATTTACCTATAAGCAGTAGACTTGGGGGCTGGTACAGTAAGTAAGGTTCAGGAGAAGTAATATAAGTTATACCTCAGATTTATGCTGTATCTGTTTCACCATGTCAATTTCCAAGTCACGGCTGTTATGCACTTGATTCAGATAGCCTGAGACTATATCGCCAATGCTTAAGTGAGCATAGTCAGCGATGTCCTGTTTGGGCTTCCGACTTTTGACAAGTTCTTCCTTGGCGGTACAATTGGCTAGGACAGTCGGCCGCCCCGGTTCAACATACTGGCTCTTCAAGAATTCAACTTCCGGCTCAGCCGTCCGGACCGGGCTAGGAATTTCCGGTTTATCGGAGCTGTCAAGAGTGTTTTCTTGAGGCGGGTCGGAAGATGGTGTCGGAATTTCATGGGCCGGCTCAGGAGGAGGTTGATGAGTAGAAGCATCAGGGGCAGTGGTTCCGGGTTCCGGCTCCGTTGCTACCGGGTCTTCAATCGGCTTATTCTTTTTTGCCCTCTTAGTGGGCTTCGCCTGCACACTGTGAATAAAACAAAGGGATGAGTACAAAATATGAGTAAGGTAAAGCATGAGGATAACAAAGGTGCATTACCCACGGGCAGTCTAGAAGGCCGGCATGTTGGATTGCATAGACTCGCCGGAGGAATGAGAGGTATCCTGATTATTGGAGTCAGATGAATTGAGAGGCTGACGAATTAAACCCGCCAAAGGATAAACAGACAAAGTGGAGATGACCTCGATTCGGCCTTCTGCTCACATCAGGTAAGCCGGAAGAGCTCTACATACTTACTTGTCGGGTTTGCCTCGGCTCTCAAGATGTTGTTGCTTCAAAAGAAATTGAGGATCTTGATAAGCTAAGGGATGTGAAAATCTTACTTTCCGGTTCACCCGTCGGGTTTTGTGCTTTGGCAAAGGCTCTAAGTTGGAGGAGATTATAGTTACCTCTTCGCCATGAGCTTGGCTGTTTCCAGTGTCTTCCTGAAAGGCGGAAATATCAATAAAATAGTAACAAGGAGTTAGAGAGAATAAGGATTACCTCTTCCTCATCGAAGAAGAGTCATCAATTTGAGCAATTTGGGGTATTGGGTTTCTTATTTTTGAAGTCCCGTCTTGGCGTTTTTCCTTTCATTTTTCTTGGCTGCTCTGGCTTGTTGGGCGGCCTCGTGGTCATATCTAACCTTCCAGAAGTCATCACCGGCCTGTGGAAAAGATAAGGAACTATAAGTACAAAAGAGGCAAACATATTAAAGAGTATTTATTAAGATTGGTAACTTATTGCGGGGGCCGGGTTCTTTTTGCAGAAGGGAAGTAACCCGAAGGTATTGTTGATAACAGTACCCTCCTTCAGCAGTGACTGGGTTGTAGCATCTGCCACATCATCTGGTAAGTCGTCACAACTGTGGCGCATTGGGTCATTCTGTTCTCCTGTATAGGTACACATTAAGCGGGCGGCGGCTTAATGGGAGTATCGTAAGTGACCAGACCGGACCAAGTCGATGCCATTCAAACCATTTCCCGGAAGAGCTTTAATCTTCTTGATGGTGGGGTTGAAAGCAGACATTCAACAGCGGTCGGTTTATCCGCCATGATGGATGGTTGGACTCAAAGCGCGAAGCGCGAAAAGCGGCGGCGGCTCATCGGCCGGAGAAGTATCTGACGGTAGAACCATGGTGGTTCCAATATTTGGGGTGACTCGGCAGCTCGGCATAAGAAGCAGACAGTCTCTCCGTCGCTGGATCGAGATACTGCCAAGTTCAAGACTCGGCCCGTTGGCATGCTCATTCTGCCGGTTCAAGTAAAAAAGTTCTCTGAACAAGAGCAGGCTTGGCTCCTCTCCCAGGTACACCTCACAGAAGACTTGGAAATTGCAAAGATTGGACACGGAATTGGGTCCAATGTCTTGAGGTCTCAGGTTAAAGAAATTCAAAACTTCTCTGAAGAACTTTGGCAGGGAGGGCAAATCCCGGCTCATGTGATCCGTGAAAACTATTACCTCCCCTTCTTTGGGTTGAGGCTTCTCTTGAGATGGGTCGGGGGCCAGCGATAAGACATGACCTCCTTTTTTGGCAAATGGCAGACTTCACAAATTCAGCAGTTTGTTCTTAGTAGTGTGGATGGGACCCGATTGCGAGTTCTGAGGAGCTTTGGTGACTTAGGCGCCATGATAACAGATTGGCCTATTACAAAATAAGAAGTTCGGTTTAAATTTTAACCGGAAGAAATTATCAAATTCTTGAAGGTAGCGGCTTGAAGGGGCCTAATGACATAAGGATAATTGAGCAACATTATTTTAAGCCGCTACAAGTGTTAGCAACAGTTCAAAAGTTTTAAAGACACGAGAAGGCGCCAAGGTTCATAGACCAAGTGGAATGCATTTAAACGGATACCTGGACAGTTATGTTGAAGGCATTTAACATAAGAATTTTTTGGGTGATAAAACAGGTTTCATAATCTTACGCTATGATTTGAGATCAAAAGTGCATTACGATAAGAAAGTTTTCTAGACCTAAAACCGGCGCAGAATCGTTCATGAAGCGAAGAAGGCCTTCATACGAGAGAAAGAGATCTGTTTCATATCCAAGATAAGGGCGAAAACAACTACCGCGGCTATTTTATATCATTCTCGGATCGGAAGTGGTATCTAGGAGAAAAAACTAACAAGGAGATGGCTCTAATGGTGATGAACTACAACGAACTCGAAGAAGCTCTAATGTAGATCTAAGCAGAGAGGAAAGGAAGCTTACGGATCTGGAGGAGCTGCGGGGGTTCGCCGGCGTCTTTCTGGTCCGATTCAGGTTGATGCGGCGGCCTGGGTCGGTGAAGATGAGAAGCTTGACGGCGGCGGTGGCGGAGCTCGAGAGGAGGCAAGAGGAAGAAGACGACTGGAAGGGGAAAATGAAACCTAGGTCGCGCCTATTTATAAGGAGAGCATAACTGAGACGGCGTGGGAAACGAGGGGATAAGAAATATTATCCAGCGGCCCCGACGCCTCGATTTCCGGAACGGACAATAAAGACAGAGATCCGTTGGGCGATACGGCGGAATAAAAAGGAAAGATGATGTCATGACGGGTTAACACGGATCCAAAGGATGACATCACGACAGGTTAAAGAAAGTCTTTTTGCGCAGTTAGAAGACTGAAGATTTATGTTTTAAGTTAATTTTAAGATTGACATGAACAGGTTCAAATCAATCCGGGTCCTAATGTTGGGGATATAACTATTTGTGTAAGCCGACCAGGAGGGGCCGGGTTACGTAAAGAGGTTACCAGACAGAAGCCCAAGTCCAAGCATGAAGATGGCGTCTCAAAGGGCCTAAGGCCCACAGGCGACTTAAGGCCCGTTGTAGTAAACCGCCATAATGGCAAGACTTGTATCATAAGGTAGACTTGACTAGTCATCGAGCCGGACAATGTTTATAAGCGGCGGGACTCATGAAGCCTGAGGCGTCAACCCATGTATATAAGGGGCGACCTGTTGGCGGACAAGAAAAAACAACCAATCGAGAACCGGGCATAGCGTATCTCGCTCCCTGGTCATCGAAACCTCAAGCAATACCAACCCAACTAGGCGTAGGCTTTACCTTCACCGTAAGGGGCGAACTAGTATAAAACCTCTCGTGTCCTTTGTCGATTAACCCTTTAAGCTTCCTAGTTGCGATGGCTTCACGACAAAGTCCTTGCAAGAGGACATCTGCCGTGACAATTCCACGACAGGTACTCTATTAAAGGAGGCCTTAATATCCCTTAGTTTCCAATCGACCCGCTGCCACGGGAGGGTAGGACAAAAGATGTCATGCAAGTTCTTTTCCATAAGCACGTATGACTATATTCGGAGTACATGCCTACATTACATTGATGAGTTGGAGCTAGTTCTGTGTCACCCTATGTTATAACTATTGCATGAGGAATCACATCCGACATAATTATCCATCACTGATCCATTGCCTACGAGCTTTTCACATATTGATCTTTGCTTAGTTACTTTTCCGTTGCCACTATTACGATTGCTACAAAACTGCTACTGTTACTTTTGCCACCATTATCGTTACTTACATACTACTTTGCTACTAAATACTTTGCTGCAGATATTAAGTCTTTCAGGTGTGGTTGAATTGACAACTCAATTGCTAATACTTGAGAATATTCTTTGGCTCCCCTTGTGTCGAATCAATAAATTTTGGTTGAATACTCTACCCTCGAAAACTGTTGCGATCCCCTATACTTGTGGGTTATCAAGACTATTTTCTGGCTCCGTTGCCGGGGAGCATAGTTCTATTCTTTGAGTCACTTGGGATTTATATCTGTTGATCACTATGAGGAACTTGAAAGATGAAAGAACCAAGATTTTCCCTCAACTACGAGGGAGGTAAGGAACGCCATCTAGCTCGCACTTGATTCACCTTACATTTTGAGTAAACTTGTGACACCTACTCCTGCTATTAATTCGATATATGCATGTTATTGATGATGCCACTTCTTCTTTGCATGATACTTATGATGAAACTACTTCTATGCTTGATAATACGGTGCCATTAGGTGAATTTCTTGATGAACAACTTGCTAGTGTTAGAGAGAATGAAATTATTGAAATATATAATATTGACGAAAGTGATGATGAAGATTCTCCCCCTAGATATGAATTGCCTGATGTGCCTGAGGGTTATGTTATGGATGAAGAAACTGCTAGAGATCTTTTTGCTTGCAAAGATAGATATGATCTTAAGAAATTGTTAGCTAAGCTGAAAGAAAAGACTTTGAATGCTAGAATGAAATATGACCCTGCTTTTGCTACTTCACCTATCTGTATCTCTGATAAGGATTATGATTTCTCTGTCGATCCTGAGATAATTACTTTGGTTGAATCTGATCCTTTTTATGACTATGAATCTGAAACTGTTGTGGCACATCTTACTAAATTGAATGATATAGCCACCCTATTCACTCGTGAGGAAAAAATTCGTTACTACTATAACCTTAAGTTATTTCCGTTCTCATTAAAGGGTGATGCTAAAATATGGTATAATTCTCTTGCTCCTAGTAGTGTGCATAGTCCCTAGGATATGATTTATTACTTCTCTGCTAAATATTTCCCCGCTCATAAGAAACAAGCTGCTTTAAGGGAAATATATAATTTTGTGCAAATTGAAGAAGAGAGTCTCCCACAAGCTTGGGAGAGGCTTCTCCGATTACTCAATGCTTTGCCTGATCATCCTCTCAATAAAAATGAAATACTTGATATCTTTTATAATGGACTAACCGATGCTTCCAGAGACCACCTGGATAGTTGTGCTGGTTGTGTTTTCAGGGAAAGAACTATTGAGCAAGCTGAATTGCTATTGAATAATATATTGAGTAATGATAATCATTGGACACTTCCTGAACCAACTCCTAATTAATCCAACTCCAAAGAAAAGGGGTATTCTATTTCTCAGTCCTGAAGATATTCAAGAGGCGAAGAAATCTATGAAAGAAAAGGGTATTAAAGCTGAAGATGTTAGTAATTTACCACCTATTGAAGAAATACATGGTCTTGATAACCCGACACAGGTAGTAAAGGTAAATTCTCTCTATAGATTTGATAAAGGTGATATTCCTCATAATAAGTCTGCTAGTCAATGCTTGGATGAGTTTGATAATTTTATTGTTAAACAAGAAAACTTCAATGCTTATGTTGGTAGACAATTGAAACATAATGCTTATATGATTGAACACTTGAGTGATTATATGTCTAGAGTTAAAGGTGAACTTAAACTCATTAGTAAACATGCTTCTATGGTTACCACTCAAGTAGAACAAGTACTTAAAGCACAAGATGATTTGTGCAATGAATTAAATCATAAGAAAAATGATAATGCTGTTAGAGTTGTGACTAGAGGGGGTAGAATTACTCAGGAACCTTTGTATCGAGGGCCACCCTAAGAGAATTGAGCAAGATTCTCGAGAGAACTAATGTCGATGCACCTAGTCCTTCTATTAAAAATAAAAAGAAAAACGATAGGACTTTGCATGCTTCTAGGGAACCTGTTGTTGACACACCTGAGAATCCCAATAATATTTCTATTTCTGATGCTGAAACACAATCCGGTGATGAACATGAACCCAGTGATATTGTTAATGATGACGTTCATGTTGATGCTAAACCTAGCAATAACAATGATGTAGAGATTGAACCTGTTGTTGATCTTGATAACCCACAATCAAAGAATCAATGTTATGATAAGAGAGATTTCGTTGCTAGGAAGCACGGTAAAGAAAGAGAATCATGGGTTTGGAAACCCATGCCTTTTCCTCCTAAACCATCCAAGAAAAAGGATGATGAGGATTTTGAGCGCTTTCCTGAAATGATTAGACCTATCTTTTTACGTATGCGTTTGAATGATATGCTTAAAATGAATCCTTATGCTAAGTATATGAAAGATATTGTTACAAATAAAAGAAAGATACCGGAAGCTAAAATTTCCACCATGCTTGCCAATTATACTTTTAAAGGTGGAATACCAAAGAAACTAGGAGATCCAGGAGTACCAACTATACCATGCTCCATTAAAAGAAACTATGTTAAAACTGTGATCTTGGAGCCGGTGTTAGTGTTATGCCTCTCTTTTTATATCGTAGACTTGATTTGAATAAGTTGACACCTACCGAAATATCTTTGCAAATGGACGATAAATCAACTGCTATACATGCCGGTATTTGTGAGGATGTGCTTGTTGTGGTTGCAAAGCGTTACTATTTTAACGGACTTTGTTATTCTTGATATTCCGAGGGCGATAGTATGTCTATTATTCTTGGTAGACCCTTTTGAATACTGCAGGGGCTGTTGATGATTGCAACAAAGGCAATGTCACTTTTCATGTTAATGGTAATGAGCATTCGGTACACTTTCCGAGGAAACAACCTCAAGTCCACAGTATCAATTCTATTGAAAAACTTTCAATGATTACTATTGGAGGTTTGGAATTTCCTCTCCCTACTATCAAGAAGAAATATGATATTCTTATTGTTGGGGACGTGCATATCCCCGTTGAGGTAACCTAGTGTTATTCTAAAATTCTCTGGTTTCATGTTATTCAGAAAGAGTTTGTTAACAAGACTTGATCAACCTTGTTAGTGGATTCCTTTTGATGAGCATGAGATGGATGAAGTTAGAAAGCACAACTTTCTGTACCCCCCTTTTACTTTCTGTTATTTAGTTTAAATAAAGCAAAAATAGTATTTTCTGTCTGTTTTCTGAATTATCCTTGCAATAAAAAATACCTTGAAAATAAAAGTTCTCCAAATGTCCCGAAAATGTTTAATGATTTTTTTACAATATTTAAGAATTATTGGCATTGAGAACACATCAGGGGGCCACACCACCTGGCCACGAGGGTCCAGGGCGTGCCCACCCCCGTAGGCGCCCCTGCCTTGTGGGCCCCATGTGGCCCCCCTCCACTTATTCCAGCACCCACACACTTCGTCTTCCTCTAGAAAAAAAAAATCCTCCCATAGCTCAAACCCGTTTTCTAGCTCATCTTGCTGCGATTTTCGATCTCCTTGCTCAAAGCTCCATTCACAAAACTGTTTTGGGGGATTGTTCTTGATGTTGACTCCTCAATGGTCCAATTAGTTTTTGTTCTAGTGCTTTATTTATTGCAAAATTTTGCTACTAAGGTGACCCTGTTCTTGAGCTTGCATGTCAAATTTATATGGTCCCAAGTAGTTCCAATGCATGATATAGCCTCTAGGTACTTGTGGGAGTAGTTGCTATCAACCTTGTTGAATTTGGTTCGCTTTTATTTTGAGTCACTAAAAATTTCAGAAATTTTTCAGAGGAAGAAAAATGTTTAGGAAAATATACCAAGGTGGTTCCTCAAGGAAGCAAGGACCAAGGCTCGCAATACGTGAGCCAGACGATGAACCACCAAGGGAAGCTCAAGTGCGGCCCTGTGAATGGCCATCAGAGGAGTTTATGGTCCAAGCAGGCATCAAGGAGGAATTTGACGCGTATGAGCGTAATGCTGATCTTGAGGACTTCGTGTCGAGATAAGTGCCATAACACTACTGCCTAACTGATTCCTTTGTGAGAAGGTTTAAATTTACTTCTTTGTGAAATTCTCACACTTTTTATTTGATCTTTATGATAAATCATATACCATGGACCTAGAAGATTTTAATCTGCTTGTAAACTCCTTGGTGGGGCAATGTTAGTGAACCTCGCAAATCTGAATATAAAGACTTTCTTGCTAGTATCCTTTGTGGGGAATCTAGAGAAATCACACAAGCTACCATAGGGAGCATTCATTTTCCTTGCATACATTATTTACGCTCTCTTTATAGGTAGATGCATAGATGAAGCTTGTCATATGTGCGTTCCAGATCTTAGTGTCCTCAAGAGTGTAGTATTAGGTGATAAACAATATAACTTGGGGGCCATTGTTGCACAAAGGTTGCATCTTAATAGTATAAGTGGAGATTTGTTTGGTGGAATTTATGCAACTCGTGTAGCTAATTATCTTGGTGTACCTATACATGGAAATGATATGGAGTTACCTCCTACTTATCTAGATTATAATGCTATGGTTCGCCATCAGTTTGTTGAGAGGAACGAACAGCTTCTCCAGTACCGACTAATCTTTGACAGACGTCGCACTTTGTCCATATTGCCTACTGCTCCTACTTTCTTTAACTTTCAAGCAAAAAGGAGATATGTTATAACCAGGGGAGGAGGGCGAAGGCAGTTAAGCCTCCAAGCTGCAGCCCTCGAGCGTAGCCGCTGCAACTCGATCGATCCTAGCTTACATCCATGGGCATAGACCAACTTAGGCCAAAAGCCTAAGCTTGGGGGAGTTCGTATTTCTCACCGACATTACATTCATGTTCACACACTCATTCCAGTTGACGGTGCTCATACTTTTTCATTGTACTATCCATGCTAGTTTATTTTCTTTTCTAAGCTTTCTTCTTGTGTGTTTGAAAAACCTTAAGAAAAACCAAAAAAAATAGTTGTAGCTTTTAGATAGTTTACCTTCCATGCTTGTAGTAGTAGTAATTAAAAAAAACCCCAAAAGATTTCTTGTTCTTCTTTTGCTTGTTGGGAGCTTTCCGTGTAAATAGTTTTATTTCTTTTCTTTTCTTTGGGGAATTGAGAGGATAAGACCATGATGAAAATGTTGAGTGGCTCCCATATGCATTATTGTTGATTTAACCAAGAGCCCATATTACCTTGTCTTCTCCCTTGTATAAAATGCTTGCAGATTCCAGCTTAGTCCAATGCACGTGCACTATTATTATTATCCACACCGTTCGGTCGTGCGAGTGAAAGGCAATAATGAAGATATACGATGGACTGATTGAGATGAGAGAAGCTGGTATGAACCCGACATATCTTGTTTTTGTAAATATGATTAGTTCATCGTTCCTGATTCAGCCTATTTTGAATGAAACATGTTTGCTATGACAATTAGAGATTATAGTTGCTCATGCCATGCTTAATCAGCTAGGAGTTTATAATGGTCTACATTGCGTGCCAACATGCTATTAAAATGGTTGTGATGTGGTATGATAGGGTGGTATCCTCCTTTGAACGATTCGAGCGGCTTGACTTGGCACATGTTCACGCATGTAGTTGAAAAAAAATCAACATAGCCTCCACAATATTTATGTTCATGGTGATTTATATCCTACTCATGCTTGCATTCATTGTTGATTAATCCTAATGCATGTTCATGACTGTTGTCGCTCTCTAGTTGGTCGCTTCCCAATCTCTTTCTAGCCTTCACTTGACTAAGCGGGAATACTGCTTGTGCATCCACTTCCATAAACCCCAAAGTTATTCCATATGAGTCCACCATACCTTCTGATATGCGGTATTTACCTACCGTTCCAAGTAAATTTGTATGTGCCAAACTCTAAACCTTCAAATGAAATTATGTTTTGTATGCTCGAATAGCTCATGTATCAACTAGGGTTGTCTATATCCTCCATGCTAGGTGGGTTATTCTCACGATGAGTGGACTCCGCTCATCATTCACGAGAACATCGCCAGTAACTGGGATGCCCGGTCCCATGCTCAAATCAAAATAACTGCAAACAAAACTCCCCTAGGGCTGTTGTTAGTTGGAGGCACCCGTTGTTTCGGACAAGCCATGGATTGATGTTTGTTGGTGGAGGGGGAGTATAAACTTTTCCATTCTGTTTGGGAACCGCCTATAATGTGTGTAGCATGGAAGATATCAACATCTCTTGGTTGTTATGTTGACAATCAAAGTATGCCACCCAAAATATTATTTATCTCTATTTCAAAACTCGAGCTCTGCCACCTCTGCAAATCCCTGCTTTCCTCTTCGAAGGGCCTGTCCATTTACTTTTATGTTGATTCATCATCCTCTTATTAAAAAGCACCAGTTGGAGAGCACCGCTGTCATTTGCATGCATTGCTATTAATTTACATTGAGTATGACTGTGACTGGATCCCTTTTACCATGAATTACAATGTTTAGTCAGTCCTTGATCTTCAGAGGTGCTCTGCATTTATGTTTTGCGGTCTCAGAAAGGGCTAGCGAGATACCATCTTGTCATATCATATTATGATTATTTTGAGAAAGTGTAGTCATCCGAGATTTATTATTATTGCTAGCTAGTTGATTATGCCATTGATATGAGTAAACACGAGACCTAAGTGTTATCGTGAATATGGTTAGTTCATAATCTTGGGAAAACTTTGTTTTTGCCACTCTAGTTTTTGCCCACTTTGCTTATGCCACTCTAGAATTTGGCATTTTAATTTTGCCACTCTTAGCTTTTGACAATATATCACTTTTGCCCTTCCGTGGCAAAAACAAAATTTTCCAAGTGGCAATTGTGATACATGTCAAATGCTAAGAGTGGCAAAAGTGAAATGAAAAATTATCATTTTTGCCACGGAATGGCATTTGTGATGTATTATCAAAATCTAATAGTGGCAAAAGTGAGATGTCAAATTCTAGAGTGGCATAAGCAAAGTTGGCAAAAACTAGAGTGGCAAAAACAAAGTTTTCCCCATAATCTTTGCTGAAAACTTGAATGCTGGCTTTACATATTTACAACAACAGAGCAAACAAAGTTTGTAAAAGTTTTTCTTTACCACTTTCAGTTTATCAACTGAATTGCTTGAGGACAAGCAAAGGATTAAGTTTGGGGGAGTTGATACGTCTCCAACGCATCTAATTTTCCAAACACTTTTGCCCTTGTTTTGGACTCTAACTTGCATGATGTGAAAGGAACTAACCCGGACTGACGCTGTTTTCAACAGAATTGCCATGGTGTTATTTTTGTGCAGAAACAAAAGTTCTCGGAATGACCTGAAACTTCACAGAGAATATTTTTGGAATTTATAAAAAATACCGGCGAAAGAATCAACACTAGGGGGCCCACACCCTGTCCACGAGGGTGGGGAGCGCGCCCCCCTGTCTCGTGGTCCCCCTGAGGCTCCACCGACCTCAACTCCAACTCCATATATTCACGTTCGGGGAGAAAAAAAGTCAGAAAGAAGGATTCATCGCGTTTTACTATACGGAGCCGCCGCCAAGCCCTAATCTCTCTCGGGAGGGCAAATCTGGAGTCCGTTCGGGGCTCCGGAGAGGGGAATCCGTTGCCTTCGTCATCATCAACCATCCTCCATCACCAATTTCATGATGCTCACCGCCGTGCGTGAGTAATTCCATCGTAGGCTTGCTGGACGGTGATGGGTTGGATGATATTTATCATGTAATTGAGTTAGTTTTGTTGGGGTTTGATCCCTAGTATCCATTATGTTCTAAGATTGATGTTGCTATGACTTTGCTATGCTTAATGCTTGTCATTAGGGCCCGAGTGCCATGATTTCAGATCTGAACCTATTATGTTTTCATGAATATATGTGAGTTCCTGATCCTATCTTGCAAGTCAATAGTCACCTACTATGTGTTACGATCCGGCAACCCCGAAGTGACAATAATCGGGACCACTCCCGGTGATGACCGTAGTTTGAGGAGTTCATGTATTCACTAAGTGTTAATGCTTTGGTCCGGTACTCTGTTAAAAGAAGGCCTTAATATCCCTTAGTTTCCAATAGGACCCCGCTACCACGGGACGGTAGGACAAAAGATGTAATGCAAGTTCTTTTCCATAAGCATGTATGACTATATTCAGAATACATGGCTACATTACATTGATGAGTTGGAGCTAGTTCTGTGTCACCCTATGTTATAATTATTGCATGAGGAATCGCATCCGACATAATTATCCATCACTGATCCATTGCCTACGAGCTTTTCACATATTGATCTTTGCTTAGTTACTTTTCTGATTCCATTGTTACGATTGCTACAAAACTGCTATTGTTACTTTTGCCACCATTACCGTTACTTCCATACTACTTTGCTACTAAATACTTTGCTGCAGATATTAAGTCTTTCAGGTGTGGTTGAATTGACAACTCAACTACTAATACTTGAGAATATTCTTTGGCTCCCCTTGTGTTGAATCATTAAATTTGGGTTGAATACTCTACCCTCAAAAACTGTTGCGATCCCCTATACTTGTGGGTTATCACCTGGCAATGGTGGCGTTTTTGGCGTCATTACCCTGGTGAAGGCATTGCTCGGAGTCTGCTCAGACTTGATCTTCAGGGTGAAAATCCACGATCTTACCTTCAGGTGTTGGATCCGGCGACGACGTCACTTGTGTGTCATTCTCTTTCTGGAGGCGTCGCTTTTGAAGAACCTCTCTCATAGTCTGTATGTTGTCATGCGATAGTTGGAGCTGATGGTTGTTGTTGTACATCGTTGATCGCTGTTTTTATCACCTTGTTTTTTTTTCTTTTTCTCTCCGCCAGGCACAGCTTCGGTCTAGTATGACTTGGCTTCTTGCCGGGGTAAATATGCATACGTTTCTATACCGTTTGACTTGCAAAGAGAAGCATGCATGTGCTTGAATCATTGTTGCATGTAAGGAATTAGACCGACTGACCAAATCATGTTCTTGTATCATGATTAACAAGATGAACTTGGGTTTACTTGCACGACAACAAGCCGAAACCCACAAAGCCAGATCTGAGATAAATCGATCCATAGCCCGGCACCCCTTTCGGGGTCAAGCATATCCATAGAGAAAAGGAATGGATAAGGAGGAGGCGCATACCTCGTGGAAAGGGGAAGATCCATGATGATGCCGACACCGAAGGTGAGGGAGAGCGTAGGGGGCGGCGTGGGATTATAGGTGACACCACAATGTACTTGTATGGCCTGGTGAAAGGATCGATATGGCCGACTGGAGGGGGGGATAAGAGAGTACAAATTTTAAGCTTAATTACCAATTTTCAAAAAATGCAGATAAATAATGTTCAATACAAATGCAACTAGATGAATAATCATATTATGGCAAGCAAACTCAAAGCAATGTAAGCCAGGAAACAATATAATTAGCAAGCCCACAAGCATACAAGGACAAGTAAAGTGCGGGAAAAGATTAACCGCGAGTGAGTTGATGATGCGGATTTATCCTCAAGTTCACTGCCTTGGAGAAGTGCTAATCTCGATTGGTGCGGCGCCCGAGCCAGGGCTTCTAGAATGCCACGGAAGGCTCACCGTATTCTCCTCTAGTCACCCCCAATGGATGAGCCTTGAATCACTCGGGTTGGTCTTGAAGGCTACTACCACAGCTTTATGTCTCCGGAGCACACCACAAACAAGGATGTTTCCTGAGGAAACCTAACCGCCTATGAGTCCAAGTGTTGGGGAACGCAGTAATTTCAAAAATATTCCTACGATCACGCAAGATCTATCTAGGAGAAGCATAGCAACGAGCGGGGAGAGTGTGTCCACGTACCCTCGTAGACCGAAAGCGGAAGCGTTTTATCAACGCGGTTGATGTAGTCGCACGTCTTCACGATCCGACCGATCCTAGCACGGAACGTATGGCACATCCGTGTTCAGCACACGTTCGGCTCGATGACGTTCCTCGTACTCTTGATCCAGTTGAGGCTGAAGGAGAGTTTCATCAGCACGAAGGCGTGGTGACGGCAATGATGAAGTTACCAGCGCAGGGCTTCGCCTAAGCACTACGATGATATGACTGAGGTGTGTAACTGTGGAGGGGGCACCGCACACGGCTAAAAGATCAACTTGTGTGTTCTAGGGTGCCCCCTTCCCACGTATATAAAGGAGGGAGGGAGGAGGAGGCGGCAAGGGTGGCGCCCAAGGGGGAGTCCTACTCAAGTAGGATTCGCCCCTTCCTATTCCCACAAGGAGAAGGGGGTAGGAGGAGGAGGAGAGAAGGAAAGGGGGGCCGCCCCCAACCCTAGTCCAATTCGGTTTGGGCTAGGGGGGCGCGCGCCACTCCTTGGCCCTGCCTCCTCTCTTCCACCACTAGGCCCATGAGGCCCAATAACTTCCAAGGGGGGGTTCGGTAACCCCCGGTACTCCGAAACTTATCCAAAACGACCCGAACCATTCCGGTGTCTGAATGTAGTCTTCCAATATATGAATCTTTATGTCTCGACCATTTCAAGACTCCTCGTCATGTCTGTGATCTCATCCGGGACTCTGAACAAACTTCAGTTACATTGTTACGTTTTGTCGGTGTACTAGAGTAGGGGTACCCTAGTATCCCGAACTCGTGCACGGGCAGTCGCAGCACCCCGCGGCAACGCCTGCCTAGTGACCGCCAAGGTCCTCCGTGGTTCCTTTGGAGCCATTCAAGAACAAAGTATTTAAGCCACGGAAACAAGGCCCCGGCAAGAGGAGCTTGCCGGGAAGGCCACTCAAGGCCCGCAGAAGACAAGACCCGGCAAGAGGAGCTTGCCGGGAAGGCTCGATGGCGACAAGCTTCCGGCGCGACAAAGGATTCAACGCGGCAAAGGCGCTTGCCGCTGGCAACCTCTCTTCATCTCGCTCCAGCTCATCCACCAGCGATGTCGCCATGGGACCATCTCGGGCATGCGTGTCAAGAGGCTGTGCAGCCGGCGGAGAGCAGCGATAGCGGCAGCGGCAGGAGTGCCATCGTGGCGGCGGTGGCGCCCTGACGGTCCCTTTCTGCACTGTTTAGGCGACATGGACGGGCATTTAATGCTTTTGTCCCTTGCCGTCAGAGTTAGGTAGAATACACTGTACAAAGTAGCTGTACCAACCGCAACTCATTTTCCCATTTTGCCCTTGTTTATGTTGCCACCTGTGGTGACCCCTTTGAGCCTATAAAAGGAGGCCCATGCGCAACGTAGAAGGGTTCGACTCATTCGAGACTAGAGACACTCAAGCTAGGTTTTGTAGCTCTCATTGCTCCCTAGCAAGAACACAAGATAATCAGACAAGCAACAGTAGGAGTATTATCTCTTCGGAGAGCTCCGAAGCTGGGTAAACTGCTCGTGTGCATCGCCTCGATCTGCTTTTCATGCAATCTCCGCCCCCCACCGAACCAAAAGGGACTCGGTCCGCCGGTCCCATAGGTGTTCATGGGTCACGATCAGCTTCCCGACATCTTTGGCGCGCCCGGTAGAAGCGTCGAGGCTGTGTGAACCTGATCCGGCGTTCACGAGCAACATCTTCATCATCTTAATCAACATGCCACGAAGAAGAAGGCTTGGCGGCAGCAGAAGCCGTCGCGTCAAACCCACCACCACGGAGCTGGCGAGTGGTGGGGAAGACGCCGGCGGAAGAGCGAACGTCGGCGAGGGAGCCCGTGTCGCTGCTAAGTCCAAGGACAAAGGCGGCGCAAACCTCGGCGTCCGTACACGTACAGCGTCCATCTCGGGGCGCGAGACCGGCAGCGTCATGGTGCTCGCAGCGCCATGCGTTCGTTGGGCCAAGATCGAGCTGGTGGATCCGGGGCGCTCAAAAACAGCTTCTTCAGCGCCAACAGGCTGGTGCGAGTGGTGCCTGATCGCTGGGCGGGATCTGCTCCTTCTAACATATTTAGAAGTCCGAGCATATCCGCTCCTCGCACCGTTCACCATTACCACCCACCACTCAAGCGAAGCTTTGGCGCGAGCTCAAGCTGCTCTGGATTACCCTCCAGCGGCGAGACAAAGTCGGCGAATGGAGGCCACCATCGAGTCTCATCGGCTTTGCCAGCGGCGGCGTTCGCGGCAACCAAGCACATCGCTGCGGCGGCGAGGCGACAAAACGCGAGCCGGTGGCAGAGACTTGTGGGGTGCAACCACCATGCACTCTCCATCTCGAAGGCCAAGATCGCCGACTCGTCGGATCCACCTCGGCAGCGACTCCACCGCTTCGCCGGATCCACGAGCTTCGCCTTGATCAGCGCCAAGTTCTTCAAGAATGGCAACAAGAAGGCGCTCGAACTCGCATCGGCGCCCGAAGAAAGCGGCGTCAATCGACCAGCGCTGGGCCCGCTATCGGCGATGCAAGCGCCCGGAGGAACCAGGTGACTTGCCGTGCGCGATAGGTTGCCCTGCGTTCACTCGTGAGCTGCGGCAAGTCCGGTGGCCCGACAAGAAAAATTTCAAGCCAGATGTGCGGAGAAATGCGATGGCGGGACACACCGTCGGAGTTCCTCGGCATCTACACCATCGCGGTGCAAGCTGTAGGGGGCGAGGCGACAAGATCTCGCCAACTACTTCCGGCTGGTACTCAAGCCTAATGTCGAGATCTTGGCTCATGCACTTGCGGACGGATCCATATCTTCTTGGGCAGATCTATGCCATCAGTTTGTCGGCGCCTTCACGGTGACCACAAACCTCATGGCCAAAGAGTGACCTTCACCTGCTCGCCGGAAGGAAGGAGAGTCTCTGCGCAAGTTCATCCATAGGTTCAACCGTGTGCACTACAACATCCCGGATGTCCACCCTGCCTTGATGATCAGCGCGTTTCATCGAGCGTGCGGAACCGCGAGAATGAGGAAGAGATGGCGATGTGCAAAGTCAAGGACGTCAGTGAGCTGTATGCCTTGGCCGACAAGTGTGCACGTGCTGAAGAAGGAAGAAGACTCCCAGGAGAGAATGCAGAAGCAGGATCTGATAGTGAGGAGACCGCCTCGGCGAAGAAGAGCCGGCAGCGGAACAACAGAAAGAAGAAGGGCAAAGAAGTGCTAGTTGTCGAGCAGTCCGGCAGCGGTGGTGCCGCCAAGAAAGCCAAGGTTGGTGGCTCGGCAAGGAGATTGCCGCTGACAACGACCGCCAAGCTGTGGCGGCCGCCGACAAGCGGGACGGCTCCAACAAACAATCTTGCAAGATCCACCGTACCAAGGGCCATGACCTCGAGCTGCAAGAAGGTCGAGCAGCTTGTTGAGCAAGCGAAGGCTGAGTACTGAGCGGCGCGACAAGGAGAAAGGCCAGGAAGGTGCTGGGGAATTAGCAAGAAGCGACCGGACGGGGAGGGCGCTTGTAACAAGGCCAAGCAGCGGCAAGAGAGGCAGACCTCCTGCGGCGCGACAAGGATGAAAGCGGCGATGGCGATGAAGATATGGAAGGCAGCGAGACCGATGAGCAGGAGTTTGAGAAAGCGCAGAGGTCCTCTGCGTTGGCGACGGTGCTTCTTTGCATACTTCACACCGCCAACTCAAGAAGTGGATGCGGGAAGTTAATGCAGCAGAACCATCCGTAGAGTCACGCAAACCTCTGAAGTGGTCCAGCACGCCTATCATCTTTGATATTGAGGACCACCCTGATCGCATAACGGCGGTCGGGTGCTTGCCGATGTTGGTCTCACCAACTATCCGCAACCTCAAGGTCACCAAGATGCTAGTTGACGGCGGGGCCGGCTTAAACCTGATCTCATCCGCGGTACTCGAAGCTTCAAATCCACGACAACGAGCTCGAAGAGGCGGCACATTCAAGGAATCAACCCAGGAAGGAGCAAGCGAAAGGAAGATCACGTTTCGGTAACATTTGGCAGCGAGCTAAACTTCAGGACTGAGAGGGTCACGTTCGGCGTCGCTGATTTTCCATTACCTTACAATGGGATACTCGGCGTCCGGCACTTCGCCAAGTTCATGGCAGCCTCTCATTATGCATACAACTTGCTCAAGATGCCAGGCCGATAAGTGTCATTTCTGTCCATGGCGACAAGAAGGATGCTCTTATCTGCGCCGACAAGATCTACCGGGAGGCAGCAGCTGCAACCAATAGCAACTCACTTGCCGATGAAGCTCCGGGGAAGAAGAAGACCAAGTCGGCAAGAGCTCGATGCCCTCCGGCAAGCGCACCTCTTGGTGCTGCGCTACCGTCGAGATGCACCATCGAGCTCCACCGGCAAGTGCAAGAAAGGCGATGGCAGCTCCACGAAAACCAAGAAGGAGCCCGCCAAGGAGGGCGGCACTGGTGGTACCTTCACCATCGGTGCCACTCTCGACCCTAAATAGGAAGGCGCTTCGTTGCTTTCCTGCAGGCGAAACGTCGGCGTGTTTGCATGGCAACCGTCGACATCCCGGTGTTCCTGGAAAGTAATTGAGCACCACCTAGCTGTCCGTCCTCATCGCGCCCGTCAAGCGAAAAGTCGAAGCGAGCGGTGGGCGCCAAGAGTTCATTGCGAAGAGATCAAGAAGTTGGAAGCAGCAGGCCTTGTCAGATGAGTGCTCCATCCTACGTGGTTGGCCAATCCTGTAGTTGTCCGCAAGGCAAATGGGAAATGGAGACTCTGTATCGACTTCACAGATGTTAATAAAGCTTGTCCCAAAGACCCATTTCCCTTGTCGCGCATCGACCAGATTGTTGACCCCACGGCTGGATGTGATTTGCTTTCATTTCTTGATGCATACTCAGGATATCATCAGATCTTCATGGCAGAAGAGGATGAAGAGAAAACCGCATTCATCACCCCATGTGGCACATACTATTTTATACGGATGCCCTTTGGGCTAAAGAATGCTGGTTCAACGTTCGCAAGAGTAGTCCATGATGCTTTTGAGCCCCAAATGCAGAAATGTAAAGCCTACATGGATTACATAGTGGTCAGAAGCAAGGACAAAGCAACTCTGGTTCAAGATTTAGATGAGACCTTTGCAAATCTGCGCAACATCAACCTCAAGCTCAACCCGAGAAGTGCGTGTTTGGAGTCCCTTCCGGCAAGCTTCTCGGGTTCTTCGTGGTCTCGGCGGGGAATTGAAGCCAATCCCGAAAAGATCAAGGCCATTGAGCGATTGAAGCACCAAAGCGCGTCAAGGATGTACGAAGACTTGCGGTTGCGTGGCTGCTCTCGGCAGGTTTATCTCTAGGTCTGCTGGCGCCCTGCCATTTTCAAGATTTTGAAAAAGCAGGTCAATGAAATGGACTCGAAGCGGAGGCTGCGCTGCAGGACTTAAAGAGGTACCTGTCCTCTACTCCAACACTTATCGCACCTAGGCCACAAGAGAAGTTGCTGCTATATATAGCGGCAACCAATCAAATGGTTAGTGCTGCGTTAGTAGCGGAAAGGAGGCGATGATGAGCCGGCAACCAAGGCAGATGCATCTAGTGACAAGCAGGGGGCTTCACCGACAAGCTCTGGTCCCGACAAGGACGGATCTGCGCAGGATTGCGAGAAGATACAGAAAAGGATGGTGCAGCGCCCGGTGTACTTTGTCGGTTCCCTTCTCGAGGGGCTAGGTCAAGGTACTACGGTGTGCAGAAATTGCTTTTCGGCCTCCTCATGGCCTCGAGAAAGCTGCGCCATTACTTCCAAGCACATGAGATCACAGTTGTCACTCGCTTTCTGCTGAAGAGAATACTGCAAAATCCAGAAGCAACAGGCAGGATTGTCGAGTGGGCCTTTGGAACTGTCAAGCTTTGGCCTCAAGTTTGAAAGCACCTCAACTATCCAAAGCAGAGCATTGGAAGAGTTCATAGCAGAATGGGCGCCAACACAAGGCGAAGAAATTTCGAGACGAGCATCCCGTCAAGGAGGCAAGCAAGGAATGGCTGATGTACTTTGATGGTGCCTTCTCGCTGCAAAGCGCCCGGTGCGGCGTGCTGCTTATCGCACCACGGAGAACACCTCAAGTACATAGTTCAAATGCACTTTCCCAAGGAGCAAGCAACAAACAATACAGCAGAGTATGAAGGTTTGCTTGCGGTCTCGAGATTGCGGTAGACCTTGGGATCAAGAAGCTCGTTGTCGGGGTGACTCGCAGCTTGTCGTCCGCCAAGTAAACAAAGATTATCGAGTCCGTTGATGGAAGCCTCGTTGATGAAGTGAGAAAGCTAGAAGAACACTTTGACGGCTCTGAGATGGAACATGTTCCAAGAGCTCGAATGATATTGCTGATGGCACTGTCAAAGTCGCCGCACTCAAGTTACTGTGGAACCAGGAATCTTCGTGCTCAAGCTGACTCAACCAACCGTAACACCATCAAGCTGGACAGAACAAGAAGAGGAAGTTGATTTCCGGTGACTACTTCCCGGCCGAGCTACCCGAAGCCGCCGCCACGAAGGTCCCCAGGATCAACACCAAAAATCTTTGAGGAGCGATGCTGCTCCGACAAGCCCTAGGGTTTGTTTCGTTGAAGTAGACGCTCCCGACAAGTTTTGCTCCGGCAAGCTTGCCGGGAACATCAACTCGGTGAGCCGCAGGTTCTTGCCATACAAGCGGATGTTTCCGCAGCAGCAAATGTGCCTTTAGTCCTTGTTGTCGAGCCGCAAGCTCCAGCATGGGCACAGCAGATCGTCCATTTCCTTCAGACAGGAGAACTTCCCGAAGAGCAAGAAGAAGCGGAGAGAGTAGCCCGACAGTCAAGTATGTATCGGTTTGTCGACAACACGCTATGCAGAAGAAGACTCAACGGTGTGAAATTGAAGTGTATTCACGGGAAGATGGGCCGAAGCTGTTGGCGAGAGATACATGGAGGCATATGTGGTCACCACATTGGCGCAAAAACACTTAAGCAAAGCTTTCCGGCAAGGTTTCTTCTGGCCGACAGCCCTCCGAGGATGCAACTGCACAAGTAACCAAGTGTGAAGCGTGCAGTTCCATTCCAGCAGATACACTAGCCAGCTCAAGCTCTCCAGACGATCCCTTTATCACGGCCATTTTCGGTCTAGGGGCTCGACATCCTCGGCCCCTTTCCCGAAGCTGTCGGGGCTTTGAGTACTTATGCGTTGCAATCGACAAGTTCACAAAGTGGCGGAAGTGGAAGCGATGAGGAAGGTGACAGCACGATCGTGATCAAGTTCTTGGTCGATTGTTTTCCGTTTTGGGATTCGAACAGGATCATCACCGACAATGGCACACAATTGACGAGCCGCACCTTCATGCAATATGTCCAAGATCTTGGCGCCAAGGTCTGCTTCGCTTCATTGCTCATCCAGAAGCAGCGGTCAAGCGGAGAGGGCAAATCTGAAGTGCTGCGAGGACTCAAGACCAGAACTTTCGACGGGCTGCACAAGCGCGGAAGAAACTGGATTGAGGAGCTGCGGTGGTTCTTTGGTCGATCGGGGCGGACGCCAAATCGAGCCACCGGCGGACACCTTTGCTCTAGTCTATGGAGCGAGGCAGTTCTCCCCACGGAACTCGTATCGGGTCACCTCGAGTACTCGCTTATGATGAGCTTGAGCAAGAGCAGCTGCGACAAGATGACGCGCTGCTCCTTGAGGAGGACCGTCTTCGGGCATTTGTCTGAGCTGCTCGTTACCGACAAGCTTTGCGCCGCTACCATAGCCGCAAAGTTAGTGCCAGAAGTTTCGAGGAAGGCGGCCTTGTTCTTCGGCGCGTTCAGTCCGCCATGAATTCCAACAAGTTGACGCCGAAGTGGGAAGGCCCTTATCGGGTGAAACGAGTCACTAGGCCTGGTGCTGTCCGCCTTGAGACCGAAGATGGCCGTTCCGGTGAGCAACTCCTGGAACATTGAACATCTTCGTAAGTTTTACCCATAGGGCGCGGTTGCCGGAACCAGTTCCGGCAACCACCTTTTGTACAAGTCTTGCCTATGTTGCATGTAATCCTTTGTACAAAGCCGGGCGCAGACCCCGTGCATCAGTAAAGCTCATGTGTTGCGCGCAACTTGTCAAATTCATGCTTTCATAATCAATTTGCATGTGTTATCTGACGTTTTGTGCAGCATCCACACCCGGTAAGCAATAACGAGCCACAAGGCTCCATAACTTTTTTTTCTTCTTTCTTCTCAAAGAAAGGAAGGTTCCCTCGCACAAGTTAACCAGGGGAAGGAGAAGATAATGGTGTGGGCGCCAAGCGTCGCTTCGAGGAAGTTTCGCCTTACCGGAAGCAAGCGACGAAAAGCTAAGTTGCCAAAGTTTGAGCAATCAGTTTTAAATTTTAAGTTATGTTCCTCGAGCGATAGTACTTTGTATGGAAAACCTGTGCGGCGGAGGAACCAACTAAGTAGCTAGTTTGCGCCCTTACTTGGTTTGAGTCCGCTCAACAACTTAAGTGAGCTGCAACTAGTTGCGACAAGGTTGCTTTTCGGGCGGCATCGCCGACAAGCTCTTGACGTTCGCACTCAGCGCTCACGACAAAGGTGCTGCGCCAAAAAGTTCCCTAAAAGCGTGGGGCACAAACATACAAAGGAAGGAATCAAGTAAAGGAAATAACATTGCAATCGTTACCTAAGATAGAGTATATTACAAAATAACTTGTCATGAGATCTAATAAATTGTTCTCCTAAACATGATCAGCAGTGACAAGGAAAGATAAAATTAGCGGCCTAGTCTCTGCGGTCGCCATCAACCAACTTGATCTTGCCCACCTTGTCCACAATGGGTGCGACAAGGGCTTTGGCGCCTCCACATCGGCATCTGGCGGCAAGGATCTGAGGGCGCCGATGAGGTTGAGGCCTGGATTGCGGAAGGCCACCTTCATCAACACCTTACGGAGGCTCTCGCAGATTTGGCGCGATTCCTCGGCCAGCTGCTTGGGATTTCTTCCGGAATCGCTGGAGAGCCGTCCTGCGCCCTTGAGGAACAGGCTGAGCTTGGCGCTGGGTTGGGGCTCGTCGGAGGAGTGCCAAGGTCCACCATCCCAGCTCCATCAGCTCCTTGTCGATGGCGGCGGCAGTATCAACAAGACCCTCCATCCAGTGCATTACGTTCTCTCTGAAGGTGTTCTGGGCGGTCGTGGCCTCGTCAGCAGCTCCTCGTTGGTCTTGATCGTCTCCAACAGGGCCACCTCCCGCTCCTTGGCGCCATCCAGCGTCCCCATCAGGGTGGTCAGCTTCAGCTCAAGATCCGCCTTGGAGTCCTTGGCGGCATCGAGCTCTTTGATCCTCTCAGCGAGACGGCCCTGCAACTCGCCAAGAGTGTAGGCATCCTTCTCGCGCTCGTGCTTCAGCGCGGCGAGCTCTTCGCCGCTCTTCTGCAGACTGGCCTCCAGCTGCATCACTTTTGTCTCCAACTCCTTCTTGGCGGCCTCGGCAGCTGCGGCAGCGTCGCCCGCTTCCTTGAGAGCTCCGCCAATTGATTGCTTCGCGCAAGCTCTTCCTCATAGCTGTCAAGGTTGATCTTCCGCTGCGCCAACTCGCCTTCTTGCGCAGATAGCTTCGCCCGCAAGTCGTTGCTGCTCCTCGACCTCAGCCTTCTCAAGGATGAAGGTTGTGCGCTCTTCAATGAAGTCGCCCCGCTCTTCTGCCACGTCCCGGAGAGCTTCTTGGTTGGCGCACCGGAGCTCTTCTGCGCGCTTCTCCATGTCTGCTCCCGCCCTCGCGACAAGTGCTTCCCGGGACTCCAACTTAGCTTGTCGGGCGCGGTAGAGCGACAGTAGCTTCTTCAGCAGCTGCTCCTCCTCAGACTCGCCGCTGCTGCTGCTTGGCGCGTCAACCAACGTCAACCCAGCGGAGGCGAGCAGCTCTTCGTCAAAGGTCTCCCCTTCGACCGGCGCCCTGGAGCTTGACGCCCAGGGTAGCTTGATGAACACGCCGTCGCCGGCCTTCAGATAGGCGCCGGGCTGGGGCTCTTCGGAGCCTGACGCTGCATCGGTGGCGGAGGGATCGGCGGTCGGTGTAGCGCCTGGTGCTCCTGCGGCCTCAGGGTCGTCAGTACGATCACCAGACCCCTCGCCAGCCTTTGCAGCGGCGGCCTTGGCGGCCTCCTCGCCGGCGGACCCATCGACGCCAGCCTCTTCCTCCATGGTGGCGACGTCGTCAGTGTTGCCGCGCGCGTCCTTCTCGCCGGCAACCTCAGTCTCCATCGGCTCTGCGGCAGATGGATCTGACGATCAGAAAAAGAAAGAACAGTCAAGCAAATGTTCGAAAAGAAAAACAGAAGAAAAAGAGCCCAAGGGAAATTTTCGGTCTAAAGGGATTACCTGCGATGGGATCTGTGGCCGCGGTCTCAACCACCGGAGGATCGCCGGCGCTGCCCCTTGTCGGAGAGGCTTCCCTTGTCGGAGAAGCATCCCTTGCCGGAGAACGCTCCCTTGCCGGGGAATTCTCCCTTGGCGGCGTAGTTGAAGCAGATGGTATTTCGGGAGCGGCTTCCGGGCCCTCCTGATGAGGCTGCTCTGCTCCTACACAAATCAACAAGTCGGATATCAGCAAAGAAGGAGCACCCATGCACGCCTAACCGTAAGAAATAAACCATGTACTTACGCTGGGGGCTGTGCTCGGGGCTGCTTTGAGTAAGGGTTGCCGGGTCCGGCAAGGGGGTCTCAGATGCGCCTCCTGTTGCCACGGGGATCATCTTTGATAGCGACCACCGGGGTCTTGGCTCTCTTCGACGCTCTCTGGACCAGCGCCCTGAAAAGGAAAGAGTTCAGAATGAAGAAAATCAGATACAAGACAAAGCAACCAAATTGAAGAAATACAAGCACAGCATAGAGACTTAGTCTTCTTCTTCTTCCTCGTCGGAGCGAAGCGCGGAGAGATCAAATTCCGGCTCGCCTCCGGTGCGAAGAGGCGGAGGAGTGGGCTCTCTTGACCGCTTGGCGGGGGTGGCAGCGGTGGCCTGGGAGGATTCCGCCTCAGTTGTTGCAGCAGTGTGGGGTGCTCCCGCAGCAACAGTGCTTGCCGCGGTGGAGCGCGTCGCACGGCGTTGCGGCTGTTGGCCCGTCTTCCGCCCCGTCACTTCCCCGGCCTTGCGGAGACGCCTTCTTGGTGGGGCTGCAGGCTCCGCTCGCGGCAAGCTACTTGAAGGTGTGGAGGAGGCCCTCGTGACTTGCTCGGCTCAACGGGCTCGGCCTGCTCCTCCTCCCAGCAAGCTCCTCTCGTCGGCAAGGCTTGCCGCCTCTGCTGCCTCTGCCTCCTCCACGGTGAACCTGAATTCGCCGGTAACAGCAGCTCTGCCGCCTCCTCCACCCTGGTGGCAATGCGCTGCATCTCGGCGTCGGTGGTGTCATGGGTGAGCCACTTCGCTCGTTAGGCGGATCGGCACTTCTTCCAAGCTATCGAAGAACTGTTGCACGACGTCGTCCGCAGGCTCTTGCCAGGTTGGAACGATCCCATGTGAGTCGCACAAGGGCATCATGGCGCGGATGCGGTGGAGCGAAGAATTGTTACACAAAGGAACGACTCCCCTTGGCAACATGAACCATTCGGGGTGATCAGGATCATGCTTGAACAACTCCAGAAGCATTGCGTCCAACTCCAAGACGGTGAAATTCCAGTTGAGGCCCGGGCGCAACCTCATGATTTCCGCCGGGTTTTGGAACTCCCAAGCAGGTCTCCTCCTCTCCTGCAAGGGAGCGATGCGGCGGCGAAGGAAATCTGCGCCAACTGCGCCTACAGTGAGTCCGGCAAACCTGAGGCGCAGGATCCGGGTCACGGCAATCTTCAACCTAGCATCTTCCGGCGCCAAGTTGCTCCAATCGTTGCCGCGCACTATTGGAGTTTGGCGCTGGGCAGTGAAGGGCTGCGGGTTCTCCTCAACGATCCAACACCAATCGGCTCTCCACTCCTCCCACTTGCTGTGGAGCTCTCCTTCCAGATAGGATTCTTTCTTGCCGATCCTGGAGATCCAAGCAATCCCTCCGGCAAGTGGCTCTCCTCTCTCGACGCGGGGCATGAAGAAGTGGCGGAAAAGGGCTACGTTTGGGTGGACTCCGACAAAGTTTTCGCAGAGGTGTGCGAAAACCGCCATGGTCAGGACAACGTTGGGGGTGAAATCAAGGAGGCGAAACCCGTAGGTGTTCATGATATCGCAAAAGAACTCAGAGAAGGCGGGCAGAGCCCGCAATAGAAAAGCGAAGAAGGGGTACCGCTTCGAAGCTGACTCGATCGGCGGAGAGTACCTTCGTGCGCGAATGCGCCCGCGTCTCCGTCGACCAGAAGAGGTTGTAGCCCTCCCTCAGCTCCTTTGCGTCGAGCTGGGGGGAAGAACCAGCTCCTTCGCGGCGCTGCGAATACTGCGCCTCGGCCGACTTCACGCCCTTCCCCTTGTCGGCTTTCGGAGCCATGGCGGAGGTGGTGGAGGAGACCGACGGTGTTGATGGCGTTGGTGGCGATGGGGGGCGGAGCGTTGCTCTCTTCAGGCTAGAGAAGAAGGGGGGAGCGATGGTGGTTTTCAAGATGGGACAGCAAATGGCGAGGTGGGCGACCTGCCCCTGATTCCCCTGTTTATAAGGAGGGAGAGGGGGCGGACGTTCCGCTTTTCCAATTAAAGAAAGCCCCCCACGATCTCTCCCCACGACGCCACGTTCGACGCGTGCTGTTCGTGGGGGACGTGGTGGGTCCGGAGCGAGTTATGGCGTGATCTAGGCCGCGCGTGCCCGTGCACTGTTTTGGGCCTGGCCCAACAACGCTCGGCACCGTGTGTGGCCCAGGCCCGGGGGCTCCTGTCGGTGTACTAGAGTAGGGGTACCCTAGTATCCCGAACTCGTGCACGGGCAGTCGCAGCACCCCGCGGCAAGGCCTGCCTAGTGACCGCCAAGGTCCTCCGTGGTTCCTTTGGAGCCATTCAAGAACAAAGTATTTAAGCCACGGAAACAAGGCCCCGGCAAGAGGAGCTTGCCGGGAAGGCCACTCAAGGCCCGCAGAAGACAAGACCCCGGCAAGAGGAGCTTGCCGGGAAGGCTCGATGGCGACAAGCTTCCGGGCGCGACAAGGATTCAGCCGCGGCAAAGGCGCTTGCTGCGGCGAGCAACCTCTTCATCTCCGCTCCAGCTCATCCACCAACGTGTCCCCATGGGACCATCTCGAACATGCGTGTCAAGAGGCTGTGCAGCCAGCGAGAGAGCGATGGTGGCGGCTGACAGAGTGCCATCATGGCGGCGGTGGCGCCCCTGACGGTCCCTTTCTGCACTGTTTAGGCGACATGGACGGGCATTTAATGCTTTTGTCCCTTGCCGTCAGAGTTAGGTAGAATACACTGTACAAAGTAGCTGTACCAACCGCAACTCATTTTCCCATTTTTCCCTTGTTTACGTTGCCACCTGTGGTGACCCCTTTGAGCCTATAAAAGGAGGCCCATGCGCAACGTAGAAGGGTTCGACTCATTCGAGACTAGAGACACTCAAGCTAGGTTTTGTAGCTCTCATTGCTCCCTAGCAAGAACACAAGATAATCAGACAAGCAGCAGTAGGAGTATTATCTCTCCGGAGAGCTCCGAAGCTGGGTAAACTGCTCGTGTGCATCGCCTCGATCTGCTCTTCGTGCAATCTCCGCCCCCCACCGAACCAAAAGGGACTCGGTCCGCCGGTCCCATAGGTGTTCGTGGGTCACGATCAGCTTCCCCGACACGTTTGATAGCACACTAAGTGTTATTCCGGTATTCGGGAGTTGCATAATCTCATAGTCATAGGAACATGTATAAGTCACGAAGAAAGCAATAGCAATAAACTAAACGATCATAGTGCTAAGCTAACAGATGGGTCTTGTCCATCACATCATTCTCTAATGATGTGATCCCGTTCATCAAATGACAACACATGTATATGGCTAGGAAACTTAACCCTCTTTGATTAACGAGCTAGTCAAGTAGAGGCATACACTCTGTTTGTCTATGTAGTCACACATGTACTAAGTTTCCGGTTAATAAAATTCTAGCATGAATAATAAACATTTATCATGATATAAGGAAATATAAATAACAACTTTATTATTGCCTTTAGGGCATATTTCCTTCAGTCTCCCACTTGCACTAGAGTCAGTAATCTAGATTACATAGTAATGATTCTAACACCCATGGAGTCTTGGTGCTGATCATGTTTTGCTCATGAGAGAGGCTTAGTCAACGGGTCTGCAATATTCAGATCCGTATGTATCTTGCAAATCTCTATGTCTCCTTCCTTGACTTGATCGCGGATGGAATTGAAGCGTCTCTTGATGTGTTTTGTTCTCTTGTGAAATCTGGATTCCTTCGCCAAGGCTATTGCTCCAGTATTGTCACAAAAGATTTTCATTGGACCCGATGCACTAGGTATGACACCTAGATCAAATATGAACTCCTTCATCCAGACTCCTTCATTTGCTGCTTCTGAAGTAGCTATATACTCCGCTTCACACGTAGATCCCGCCACGACGCTTTGCTTAGAACTGCACCAACTGACAGCTCCATCGTTCAATATAAACTCGTATCCGGTTTGTGACTTAGAGTCATCCGGATCAGTGTCAAAGCTTGCATCGACGTCACCATTTACGACGAGCTCTTTGTCACCTCCATAAACGAGAAACATATCCTTAGTCTTTTTCAGGTATTTCAGGATGTTCTTGACCGCTGTCCAGTGATCCACTACTGGATTACTTTGGTACCTCCCTACTATACTTATAGCAAGGCACACATCAGGTCTGGTACACAGCATTGCATACATGATAGAACCTATGTCTTAAGCATAAGGAATGACTTTCATTTTCTCTCTATCTTCTGAAGTGGTCGGGCATTGAGTCTCACTCAACTTCACACCTTGTAACACAGGCAAGAACCCTTTCTTTGACTGGTCCATTTTTAACTTCTTCAAAATCTTATCAAGGTATGTGCTTTGTGAAAGTCCAATTAAGCATCTTGATCTATCTCTATAGATCTTGATGCCCAATATATAAGAAGCTTCACCAAGGTCTTTCATTGAAAAATTCTTAGTCAAGTATCCTTTTATGCTATCCAGAAATACTGTATCATTTCCAATCAACAATATGTCATCCACATATAATATTAGAAATGCTACAGAGCTCCCACTCACTTTCTTGTAAATACAGGCTTCTCCAAAAGTCTGTATAAAACCATATGCTTTGATCACATTATCAAAATGTTTATTCCAACTCCGAGAGGCTTGCACCAGTCCATAAATGGATCGCTGGAGCTTGCACACTTTGTTAGCATCCTTTCGATCGATAAAACCTTCTGCTTGCATCATATACTCCCTCCGTTCCTTTATATAAGGTGTATTTGTTTTTTAATAAAATTCCGCATTGTAAGGTGCATTTCTTCTAAATCCTCCTAATCCCCTTTTTAGCCCTCCAAAAAAAGGAAAGTATATCTCTCATGATTGCATATATCTCTCCTTATAGCAAAAGAAGGAAATAATCTCTCTCTCGATTGCATGTATCTTTTACTTTCCTGCACTCATTGATTTACTTACCACTAATCAACAAAGTTTCCAAGGGTAATTTTGTCCTAACACCTCTATATTTATGCGCCTTGGTCACCGTGCCAAAAATAATACACCTTACATAAAGAACGGAGGGAGTACAACTCTTCTTCCAGAAATCCATTCAGGAATGCAGTTTTGACATCTATTTGCCAAATTTCATAATCATAAAATGCGGCAATTGCTAACATGATTCGGACAGACTTAAGCATCGTTACGGGTGAGAAAATCTCATCGTAGTCAACTCCTTGAACTTGTCGAAAACCTGTCGCAGCAAGTCGAGCTTTGTAGACAGTAACATTACCGTCAGCGTCAGTCTTCTTCTTGAAGATTCATTTATTCTCTATGGCTTGCCGATCATCGGGCAAGTCAACCAAAGTCCATACTTTGTTCTCATACATGGATCCCATCTCAGATTCCATGGCTTCAAGCCATTTCACGGAATCTAGGCTCATCATCGCTTCCTCATAGTTTGTAGGTTCGTTATGGTCAAGTAACATGACCTCTAGAACAGGATTACCGTACCACTCTGGTGCGGATCTTACTCTGGTTGACCTATGAGGTTCAGTAGTAACTTGATCTGAAGTTCCATGATCACCATCATTAGCTTCCTCACTAATTGGTGTAGGAATCACTGGAACTGATTTCTGTGATGAACTACTTTCCAATTTGAGAGCAGGTACAATTACCTCATCAAGTTCTACTTTCCTCCCACTCACTTCTTTCGAGAGAAACTCCTTCTCTAGAAAGGATCCATTCTTAGTAACGAATATCTTGCCTTCGGATCTGTGATAGAAGGTGTACCCAACAGTCTCCTTTGGGTATCCTATGAAGACACATTTCTCCGATTTCGGTTCGAGCTTATCAGGTTGAAGCTTTTTCACATAAGCATCGCAGCCCCAATGTGACGCCCCAAGTCTGACGCTCCAGACACCTTCCATGTTTTTTGTTATCGTCGTGTGTATTTATTTGTTTGCTGCATTCATCATGTCATCAGTTGCATTGCATTGGTAGCCTGCCGCCATCATTTTCATAAACCTTGCATCAGCTCGTAGTTCCGCGCCCCCCTTGCTTTCGTTGACCGTTCCGAGACCAACCTTGTTCTTCGTTTGCCCTCTTGCCTAAACCGGAGTCTCTCTGTACAGTGCACAGAACCCCTTGTGTGCGCGTCAAGCTGTCCCGAACCCGAACCGCTCAGTCTTGACCATTGGATCCGGATCATCCCCAAACACCTATAAAACATCTCCGTTTTCTTATTTGGTCTCCCTAGCCTATTTATTCGGGACTGTACTGTTAAGATCGGAGGGACCAAATGCCCCTATCCAAAAATCCACTTGCTATATATAGACCCACTAACCTAATCTAGACAAACCACCTAATTTCTAGGGATCCTACCCTAGCGCCGCCACCATCTACATCGGGATCCTCCCTAATCCAAAATCCTCCCTCGTTCAACACCAGCCAACCCCATTCCATCCCCTGCTCGATCCACCTCCAACCAGCAGTAGCTCCGTTGTTCCCTGCCCGAGCTCCGCACCGCGCCACCGGAGCCCGAGCCGCCACCTCACCGTCCTTCGTCCTTGCAACGCCCGCGTCCGAGCAAGAGGAGCTCGCTGCTCGAGCTCGAGCACACACCCAAGACCGATGGCGCCCCTCCCGTGCGCGTCTCCTCCTCCCGCTGCTCCCTGCCTCCCTTCCGCACCGTGCGATGCCCGAGGAGAGCCGAGCTCTGATGTCTACTACACAACCTTGTTCTTGTAGACGTTGTTGGGCCTGCAAGTGCACAGGTTTGTAGGACAGTTGCAAATTTCCCTCAAGTGGATGACCTAAGGTTTATCAATCCGTGGGAGGCATAGGATGAAGATGGTCTCTCTCAAACAACCCTGCAACAAAATAACAAAGAGTCTCTTGTGTCCCCAACACACCCAATACAATGGTAGGTGCACTAGTTCGGCGAAGAGATGGTGATACAAGTGCAATATGGATGGTAGATAAAGGTATTTGTAATCTGAAAATATAAAAACAGCAAGGTAACTAATGATAAAAGTGAGCGTAAACGGTATTGCAATGATAGGAAACAAGGCCTAGGGTTCATACTTTCACTAGTGCAAGTTCTCTCAACAATAATAACATAGATAGATCATATAACAATCCCTCAACATGCAACAAAGAGTCACTCCAAAGCCACTAATAGCGGAGAACAAACGTAGAGATTATGGTAGGGTACGAAACCACCTCAAAGCTATTCTTTCGGATCAATCTATAAAAGAGTTCGTACTAGAATAACACCTTAAGACACAAATCAAACAAAACCCTAATGTCACCAAGATACTCCATTGTCACCTCAAGTATCCATGGGCATGATTATACGATATGCATCACACAATCTCAGATTCATCCAACCAACACAAAGTACTTCAAAGAGTGCCCCAAAGTTTCTACCGGAGAGTCAAGAACGTGTGCCAACCCCTATGCATAGGTTCATGGGCGGAACCCACAAGTTGGTCACCAAAACATACATCAAGAGGCACGTGAAATCCCATTGTCACCACAGATAAGCATGGCAAGACATACAACAAGTGTTCTCATAAAAGACTCAATCCGACAAGATAACTTCAAAGGGGAAACTCAATTCATCACAAGAGAGTAGAGGGGGAGAAACATCATAAGATCCAACTACAATAGCAAAGCTCGGGATACATCAAGATCGTGCCATAGAGGGAACGAGAGAGAACACGAGAGAGAGAGAGATCAAACACATAGCTCTGGTACATACCCTTAGCCCGAGGGTGAACTACTCCCTCCTCGTCATGGATAGCGCCGGGATGATGAAGATGGACACGGTGATGGGTTCCCCCTCGGCAGGGTGCGGAGCGGACTCGAGAGGTTTTGGTGGCTCTGAGAGGCTTGCGGCAGCGGAACTCCCGATCTATCTTGATATTCGATGGTTTTAGGGCACGTGAGGCTTATATACGCGATAGAAGTCGGTCGGGAGGTGCTCGAGGGTCCATGAGACAGGGGGGCATACAGCAGGGGCGCCCCTATCTCTGGGCTCCTCGAGTATCTTCGACTTGATCTCAAGCCTCGTGATGATATTCTTCCAAAAAATCACGATGTCGAAGGTTTCATTCCGTTTGGACTCCTTTTGATATTCCTTTTCTTCGAAATACTGAAACATGCAATAAAACAACAATATGGGCTGGGCCTCCGGTTAGTAGGTTAGTCCCAAAAATGATATAAATGTGTAAAATAAATCCCATAAACATCCAAAAAGGGGTAATATAATAGCATGGAACAATAAAAAATTATAGATACGTTGGAGACGTATCAAGCATCCCCAAGCTTAATTCATGCTCGTCCTTGAGTAGGTAAATGATAAAAACAGAATTTTTGATGTGGAATGCTACCTAGCATAATTCTCAACGTAATTTTCTTTATTGTGGCATGAATGTTCAGATCCAAATGATTCAAAATAAAAGTTCATTTTGACATAAGAAATAGTAATATTTCAAGCATACTAATCAAAGTAATCATGTCTTCTCAAAATAACATGGCAAAAGAAAGTTCATCCCTACAAAATCATATAGTTAGGCTATGCTTCATTTTCGTCATACAAAGATGTTCCCAACTTCTATACCCCCGATGACAAGCCAAGCAATTGTTTCATACTTAAATAATCTCATACTTTTTCAACCTTCACGCAATACATGAGCGTGAGCCATGGATATAGCACTATGGGTGGAATAGAATATGATGATGGGGATTGTGTGGAGAAGACAAAAAGGAGAAAGTCTCACATTGACGAGGATAATCAACGGGCTATGGAGATGCCCATCAATTGATGTCAACATGAGGAGTAGGGATTGCCATGCAACGGATGCACTAGAGCTATAAATGAATGCTCAACAAAAGAAAACTAGTGGGTGTGCATCCAACTTGCTTGCTCACGAAGACCTAGGGCATTTGAGGAAGCCCATCGTAGGAATATACAAGCCAAGTTCTATAATGAAAAATTCCCACTAGTATGAAAAAGACAACTTATGAGACTCACTATATGGAAAACATGGTGCTACTTTGAAGCACAATATATGAGACTCACTACATGAAGAACAAGGTGCTATTTTGAAGCACAAGTGTGGAAAAGAGATAGTAGCATTGCCCTTTTCATTTATTTTGTTCTATTTTCTTTTTTTTCCTTTTTTGGGCCTTTATTTTTTTCTTTCTTTTGACCTTTCTTCTTTTTTCCTTTTTTTTTATTTGGGCAATGCTCTAATAATTATGATCATCACACTTTCATTGATTACAACATATGAATTACAACTCGAAACTAGAACAAGATATGACTCTATATGAATGCCTCCGGTGGTGTACCGGGATGGTGCAATGAATCAAGAGTGACATGTATGAAAAATAATGCATGGTGGCTTTGCCACAAATACGATGTCAACTACATGATCATGCAATGGCAATATGACAAAAGTAAAGTATGTCATTGTCGGTGTACTAAGGTAGGGGTACCTTAGTACCCCGAACACAATACGGCAGCGATCATGGCGTCCCCATGGCAAGCCTTGCCGGGCGTCTATCAAGAACCTCCACGGCCCTTCAGAAAACAAGACTCCGGCAAGAGGAGCTTGCCGGTGAGCCATTCAAGAACGAAGTAGGCAAGCCCCCGGCAAGAGAAGCTTGCCGGGAAGGCCACTCAGTATGCGAAGGAAACAAGGCCCGACAAGAGGAGCTTTTGGGAAGGCTTGGTGGGCGCCAAGCCCCAAGCGACAAGGTTCCTGCCATGCAAGGCGCTTGCCAGGCGGGCAACCTCTCTTCATCTCCGCTCCAGCTCACCCGCCAGCGTGTCACCACGGGCTCTCCCAAGCATCGCAGCGTGTCGACGGGCTGTGCAGCCAGCGGGAGCAGCGATAGCGGCGCCGACAGCTACCATCGTGGCAAACGGAGGCGCACTTGACGGTCCTGTTATAATTGTTCGGGCGATGAGACAGGCATTGATGACTCTTGTCCCTTGCCGTCGAGTTAGGTATAGATCTTGTACCTTTGTACAAAGCGGTGTACCAACCTATGTTTTTACCATCATACCCTTGTCTACTTGCCACATGTGGTGACCCCTTGTGCCTATAAAAGGAGGCCCAAGTGCAACGTAGAAAGGGTTCGGGTCTAGCTCCGGCTTAGTTCATCATATTCATACGAAACCACACTCAGGCTAGGTTTTGTAGCTCCCATTGCTCCCTAGCAAGAACACAAGATAATCCATAAAGCAGCGGTAGGAGTATTATCTCTCCGGAGAGCTCCGAAGCTGGGTAAATCCGCTCGTGTGCATCGCCTCGATCTGCTCTTTGTGCAATCTCCGCCCCCCTCCGAACCACAAGGGACCCAGGTCCCGTAGGTGCTCGTTGGGCACGATCAGTTCTCCCCCGACATCTTTGGCGCGCCAGGTAGGGGGCGTCGAGGCTGTGTGAACCCGATCCGGCGGTCACACGAGCAACTTCATCGACATCTTCGTCAACATGGCACCGAAGAAGAAGTCTTCGGCAGTAGCAGTCGTCTGCGTACGAACCCACCACCACCGGGCTGTCGGGAGGTGGGGAAACACGGGCGGAGGAACCGCGCCGTCGAGAAAGCCCACAATGCCGCCAGGTCTAAGGACAAGGCAACACAGGGCGTCGGCGTCCGAAGTCGCACCGCGTCCCTCGCAGGAGGCGCGGGACCGACAGCGTCATGATGCTCGCGGCACCATACTTTCGTTGGATCAAGGCCAAGCTGGAGGATCGAGGCCCTCGAGACCGCATGCGCCTCGGCATGCGGTACTAGTGGTGAGTACGCTTGCCATGGATGCTGCTCCTCTAATTTGGTTAGGAGTCCGGCGCATCCGTTCTTCGCTCAAATGCGCCGTTGCCGCCAACCACACCAGCGGAAGCCTTGGCAAGAGCTCAGTTACTTCTAGATTACCCTCAACGGCCGATAAGGTCGACGAATGGAGGCCACAATTCAGAGTCTCATCGGCTTCGCTTAACGGCGCGTCCCTTGCAACCAAAGTGCCGCAGCCACGGCGAGGCGACAAAGCGCGAGCCGATGGCGGCGAGACTGCGGGTGCACCACCGTACACTCCCCTTCCGAAGGCCAAGATCGCCGACTCGCCGGATCCACCTCGACAGCGACTCCGCGGCGTCGCCGGATCCGCGAGCTCGTCGCGACAACGCCAAGTTCTTGAGAACGGAAAGAAGAAGCGCTCGAACCCATATTGGCGCCAAGAGAAGCGCCATCAATCGACCAACGCGCCGGGCCCATTGTCGATATGCATGCGCCGGGGAACCAGCGACTTTCCGTCTGCTGTAGGTTGCCTACGTTCACTCGTGAGCTGCGGCAAGTCCGGTGGCCCGACAAGAAAAACTTCAAACCAGACGTGCCGGAGAAGTATGACGGCAGGACACACCCATCGGAGTTCCTCAGCATCTACACCATCGCGGTGCAAGCTGCGGGGGGACGAGACGACAAGATCCTCGCCAACTACTTTCCCTTGGTGCTCAAGCCAAACGTCAGATCTTGGCTCATGCACTTGCCGGATGGCTCTATTTCTTCTTGGGCAGATTTGTGCCACCAGTTTGTTGGCGCCTTCACAGGCGGCCACAAGCCTCATGGCCAGGAGAGTGATCTCCACCTGCTTGCCCAGAAGGAGGGGGAGTCTCTGCGCAAATTCATCCAGAGATTCAGTCGAGTGCACTACAACATCCCAGACGTCCACCCTGCTGCAGTGATCAGTGCATTCCATCAGAATGTACGAAATCGCAGGATGAGGGAGGAGATGGCGATGTGCAAAGTGAAAGACGTCAGCGAGCTCTACGCCCTGGCCGACAAGTGTGCACGCGCTGAAGAAGGAAGAAGACTCCCAGGAGAGAATGTGGGAGCAGAGTCTGACAGTGAGGGGATCGCCCCGGCAAGAAATAGCCGGCGGCGAAACAACAGGAGGAAGAAAAATCAAGAAGTACTAGTTGTCGAGCAGTCCGGCAAGGATGGTGCCGCCAACAAAGCCAAGGCTGGTGGCTCCGGCAAGGAGGTTGCCGTTGACGCCGACCGCCAAGCTGTGGCGGCCGCCGACAAGCCTGACAGCTCCAACAAGCAGTACTGTAAAATCCACCGCACCAAAGGCCACGATCTCCAGAGCTGCAAGAAAGTCGAGCAGCTTGTTGAGCTACGGAGAGCTGAGTCGAGCGGCGAGACAAGGAGAAGGCCCAAGAAGGTGCAGGTGCGATAAGTAAGAAGAGACCCGTCGGGAGGGCGCCATGCAAAGCCAAGCAGCGGCAAGGAGACAGACCTCTCCGTGGCCGCGACAAGGAAGAAGATGAAGATGAAGATGACGATGAAGACGACGAAGCTGATGAGCAGGAGTTTCAAAAGGCAACGGAGGTCCTTTGCGTCGACGGTGGTGCGTCTCTGCATACCTCGCACCGCCAACTCAAGCAATGGATGCGTGAGGTCAATGCAGCAGAACCGTCCATAGAGTCACGCAAACCTCTGAAATGGTCCAGCACGCCCATCATCTTTAACATTGAGGATCACCCTGATCGCATCACTGCGGTCGGGTGCCTGCCGATGTTGGTCTCACCAACCATCCGCAACCTCAAAGTCACAAAGATGCTGGTTGATGGCGGGCCGCCTGAATTTGATCTCCTCTGCAGTGCTCGAAACTTCAAATCCTCGACGGCGAGCTCGAAGAAACTGGTACTTTCAAGGAATCAACCAGGAAGGAGCAAGCCCAAAGGGAAGATCACGTTGCGGTAACATTGGCAGCGAGCTCAACTTCATAAGCGAGAGGGTCACGTTTGGCGTCGCCGATTTCCGTTGCCCTACAATGGCATACTTGGCGTCCAGCACTCGCCAAGTTCATGGCCGCCTCTCATTATTCCTACAACCTACTCAAGATGCCCGGCCCGATAAGCGTCATTTCTGTTCATGGCGACAAGAAAGATGCACTTATCTGCGCCGACAAGATTCTGGGATGCAGCAGCCGCGACAGATAGCAAACCACTTACCGCTGAAGCTCCGGGGAAGAAGAAGACCACCAGGTCCGCAAGAGCTCTGTTGCCCACTCCGGCAAGCGCACCTCTTCGGAGTGCTGCGCTACCATCGAGGACGCACCATCGAGCTCCACCGGCAAGTGCAACAAGACGATGGCAGCTCCGCCAAAGACCAAGAAGGTGCTCGCCAAGGAGGACGGCACTGGTGGTACCTTCACCATCAGTGCCACGCTTGATCCTAAATAGGAAGGCGAGCTCGTTGCTTTCCTGCGGGCGAATGTCGATGTGTTTGCATGGCAACCATCTGACATCCTCGGTGTTCCCAGGAAAGTAATTGAGCACCACCTAGCTGTCTGTCCTCACGCGCGGCCCGTCAAGGAAAGAGTTAGGAAACAGGCAGTGGAGCGCCAAGAGTTCATGGCAGAAGAAATCAAGAAATTAGAAGCAGCAGGGCTTGTCGAGGAGTCCTCCACCCCGTGGTTGGCCAATCCGGTTGTATGCATAAGGCTAATGGGAAATGGAGGCTTTGTATTGACTTCACTGATGTTAATAAAGCTTGTCCCAAAGACCCATTTCCCTTGCCGCGTATCGACCAGATTGTTGACTCCACGGCTGGATGCGATCTGCTTTCGTTTCTTGATGCATATTCAGGATATCATCAGATCTTCATGGCAGAAGAGGATGAAGAGAAAACCGCATTCATTACACCATGTGGCACGTCATCGCTTTATACGGATGCCTTCGGTTTGAAGAATGCTGGTTCAACCTTTGCAAGGGTAGTCCATGATGCCTTTGGACCACAGATACACAGAAATGTAGAAGCCTACATGGATGACATAGTGGTCAAGAGCAAAGACAGAGCGACTCTGGTTCAGGATTTGGATGAGACGTTTGCAAATCTGCGCAAGATCAACCTCAAGCTCAACCCCGAGAAGTGCGTGTTTGGAGTCCCTTCCGGCAAGCTTCTCGGGTTCTTTGTGTCTCGGCGGGAATCGAAGCCAATCCCGACAAGATCAAGGCCATTGAGCAGATCGAAGCACCAAAGCACGTCAAGGATGTCGGAAGGCTTGCGGTTGCGTGGCTGCTCTCGCGAGTTCATCTCTAAGTCTGCTGAGCAGCTACTGCCGTTTTCAAGATTTTGAAAAGGCAGGTCCAATGAAATGGACTCCGGAAGCGGAGGCTGCGCTGCAGGACTTGAAGAGATACCTGTCCTCCGCTCCAATACTTGTCGCACCTAGGCCACAAGAGAAGTTGCTGCTGTATATAGCGGCAACCAATCAAGTGGTTAGTGCTGCGTTAGTAGCGGAAAGGAAGGCAGATGATGAGCCGGCAACCGAGGCAGGCGCATCCAGCGACAAGCAAGGGGTTTCGCCGTCAAGCTCTGGTCCCGACAAGAACAGATCAGCGCAGGGTTGCGACAAGATACAGAAAAAGATGGTGCAGCGCCCAGTCTACTTTGTCAGTTCCCTTCTGCAGGGGGCTAGATCAAGGTACTCTGGTGTGCAAAAGCTACTTTTTGGCCTCCTCATGGCCTCAAGAAAGCTGCGCCATTACTTCCAAGCACACGAGATAACAGTTGTCACCGCTTTCGCTGAAGAGGATATTGCAAAATCCGAAGCAACAGGCAGGATTGTCGAGTGGGCTTTGGAACTGTCAAGCTTTGGTCTCAAGTTCGAAAGCACTTCAACTATCCGCAGCGAGCATTGGCAGAATTCATAGCAGAGTGGACGCCAACGCAAGATGAAGAGATTCGAGAGCGAGCATCCCGTCAAGAAGGCAAATAAAGAATGGCTGATGTACTTTGACGGTGCCTTCTCGCTGCAAGGCGCCGGTGCCGGCGTGCTGCTCATCGCACCCACCGGAGAGCACCTCAAGTACATAGTCCAGATGCACTTTCCCAAGGAACAAGCAACAAATAATACTGCTGAGTATGAAGGCTTGCTTGCCGGTCTCAGGATTGCGGTGGACCTTGGGATCAAGAAGCTCATTGTCAGGGGGGACTTGCAACTTGTCGTCCGCCAAGTAAATAAAGATTATCAGAGTCCGTTGATGGAAGCGTACGTCGATGAAGTGAGGAAGCTGGAAGAGCGCTTTGAAGGCCTGCAAATGGAACACGTTCCAAGAGCACAGAATGATATAGCTGATGGCCTCTCCAAATGTGCCGCACTTAAGTTACCTGTGGAACCAGGGATTTTCGTGCTCAAGCTAACTCAGCCAACCGTAACACCATCAACAGGACAGAGCAAGAAGAGAAAATTGGTTTCCGGAGACTACTTTCCGGCAGAGCTCTCTGAAGCCGCCGCCAAGAAGGTCCCTAAAACCAACGCAAGTATCACTGAGGAGCAGTATGCTCCGACAAACCATGCAGTTTGTATCGTTGAAGCAAGCGCCCGACAAGTTTAGCTCCGGCAAGCTTGCCGGGATCATCAACTCCGGCGGACCCACAGGTCCTTGCCGAGAAGCTGATGTTCCCGCAGTGATAGATGAGCCTTTAGTCCTTGTCGTCGAGCCACAGCTCCAACATGGGCACAACAAATCGTCCATTTCCTTGAACAGAGAACTTCCGAAGAGCAAGAAGAAGCGGAAAAAGTAGCCCGGCAGTTAAGTATGTACCAGTTTGTTGACAACATCCTGTAGAGAAGAAGACTCAGCGGAGTGAAATTGAAGTGTATTTGCGGGAAGATGGATGAAGCTGTTGGCGGAGATACACGGAGGCATATGTGGTCACCACATTGGCAAGAAGAGCACTTGCCGCAAAGCTTTCCGGCAAGGTTTCTTCCGCCGAAGCCCTCCAGGATGCAAGCTGCACAAGTAACCAAGTGTGAAGCGTGCAGTTCCACTCCAACCAGATACACCAACCAGCTCAAGCTCTCAGACGATCCCTTTATCCTGGCCCTTCTCGTGCAGGGGCTCGACATCTCGGCCCCTTCCCCGAGCTGTCGGGGCTTTGAATACTTATGCGTCGTGAATCGACAAGTTCACAAAGTGGCCGAAGTGGAACCAGTGAGGAAGGTAACAACCGATTAGCGGTCAAGTTCTTCAGTCAATTGTTTGCCGCTTTGGGATTCCTAACAGAATCATCACCGACAACGGCACACAGTTCACGAGCCGCACCTTCATGCGGTATGCCCAAGATCTTGGCGCCAAGATCTGCTTTGCTTCGCATTGCTCATCCGAGAAGCAATGGTCAAGCGAGAGAGCAAGCGCTGAAGTGCTGCGGGGACTCAAGACCAGAACTTTCGACAGGCTGCGCAAGTGCGGAAGGAACTGGATCGAGGAGCTGCCGGTGGTTCTTTGGTCGATCAGGACGACGCCAAATCGAGCCACTGGCCAGACACCCTTTGCTCTAGTCTACGGAGCAGAGGCAGTTCTCCCCACGGAACTCGTGTACGGGTCACCTCGAGTGCTCGCTTATGATGAGCTTGAGCAAGAGCAGCTGCGACAAGATGACGCGCTGCTCCTCGAGGAAGATCGTCTTCAGCTGCTCTTGACGAGCTGCTCGTTACCAGCAAGCTTTGCGTCGCTACCATAGCCGCAAAGTTAATGCCAGAAGCTTCGAGGAAGGCGACCTTGTTCTTCGGCGCGTTCAATCCGCCAAGAATTCCAACAAGTTGACGCCGAAGTGGGAAGGCCCTTATCGGGTGAAACGAGTCACTAGGCCCGGCGCTGTCCGCCTTTGAGACCAAGATGGTCTTCCGTGAGCAATTCCTGGAATATAGAGCATCTTCGCAAGTTTTACCCATAAGGCGCGGTTGCCGGAACCCGTTCCGGCAACCACCCTTTTGTACAAGTCTTGCCGCTGTTGCATGTAATCCTTTGTACAAAGCCGGGCGCAGACCCCATGCACCAGTAAAGCCTATGTGTTGCGCACATTTTTGTCAATACATGCTTTCATAATCATATATGCATGTGTTTACTAACATCTTGTGTAGCACCCGCACCCGGTAAGCGATAATGAGCCACTAGGCTCCATAACTTTATTTTCTCTTCTTTCTTCTCAAACAAGAAGAAGGTTCATCCACCCACAAGTTAACCGGGGAGGAGGAGATAAGTGTGGGCCGCCAAGCGTCGCTCGAGGAACTGTCGCCTTGCCGGAAAATGGACAACAGAAAAGCTAAGTTGCTAAGTTTAGACGACCAGTTTTAAATTTTTAAGTTATCTTCCTCGAACGATAGTACTTTGTATGGAAAACCTGTGCGCGGAGGAACCGAATCGTGACTGGTCGCGCCCTTACTTTGTTTCGAGTCCGCTCAACAACTTAAGTGAGCTGCGGCTAGTCCGCGACAAGGTTGCTTGTCGGTAGCGACCCCGCCAGCAGGCTGCTGAAGTTCCGCACTCGGCGCTCGCGGCAAGGGTGCCTGCACCGGCAAGTTTCCCTGAAAAGCGTAGGGCAGTAACATACAAGGGAAGAAATCGAGTAAAGGAAATAACATTGCATTCGATTGCCTAAGATAGTGTATATTACAAAAATAACTTATTGCGGCACTAGCTAAATTGTTCTCAGAACTGAAATAACAGCGAAGAGGAGAAGAAAGGTGCGCCGGCATCCAAGCCCCGGCGAGCCAGAGTTGCCGGGGGCTGCGGCAAGCCAGAGTTGCCGGAGGCTGCGGCAAGCCAGAGTTGCCGGGCTGCGTATCGATAAGCCTTCGTCCTTCTCAAACATCCTTTTTTTTCATTAAAAACATTCTACTCGGATACAGTCCGTGGAGAATGAAAAACATGAAAGAAAAGGATTACAATTTTTTAAATGCGGATAAGGCCCGAAGGCTTACAAATTAAAGAGATAAGATGCCCGTAATCCTTTTCCTGTCCCTCTCTTCAGGAGGTAGGTCAAGGAGGCGGGAAGGGCAAAAGGAGCGCCTACGCGAGCTACAGGTGCCAGAAGGCACCAAGGGAACATCCCGGGGGCTCTCCGAGGGCTTAACGGGGACGGCGGCGCGGGAAGCGGGGCTCGAAGACGGGGCGGCAGGACGTCAGCACGCTGTCGAGGGCACTAGGCCCTCGTACTCCGAGTTGACGGCCTTATCGCCATCCCTCTTCCCCTTCCGCAGCCTCCCTATGCCAGTCGCCCAAGGAGACGACCCCGGGGAGTTCAAGGAGCCGGCGACGCGGATGATGGGATCGCCGGTGACGCGCGAAGCGGCGCCCGACAACTAATCGGGCCCGCTACCCTCGTTGTCGCTGTCGCTCCCCTCCTCGTCACTCTCGCTCGAGGGGGAATCTTCGCTGTCGGAGGAGCTATCCACGCAGCACTTCACCCGAAAGTGCCGAGATCCCCAAGACCTTGACGGAGAGGAGATCACCCTCCATTAACTTAAATGGAGGTAAACCCCGCCTCAAGCTGTGGATGCGAGTGAACGCCTTCCACCCATGATCAAGATACATCACATTAGGGGCTGGGAATACAACACGGACTCGCATGCCGCTGATTCCACAGCCCTCATGTGCAGTCTCGTGTCTCGGGCGGATCCGACTCCATCGCGCCATGAACGGAGCTGGAAGCCGAGGCGACGACGAGGCGCCTGGGCGCAGCCTCTGACGAAGAACTCGCAAGGGTCGCCCTCAGATGGACCACCGCAGGGAGGGGAACCGCCGGGCGAGGCGGAGATGGCGCGCCGCCCGTCCGCCTCTTCCCGAGCGCCTCGACCTGTCGCGACCTCGACCCTCCCTCTTCCTCTTGTGGCTGGTCCCGCCACCCAGGCGTGGGGTTGGGAGGGGCGCTGTCTAGCGGCGACCCCGCCGCCACCGATGAAGAACCAAGGTTCCCTTTCTCCATGACGAATGAGGGAAAGGGGAGCAGAAGCTGAGGAAAGGAGGAGATGGGAGAGTGCGGCTTCTGGCCCCTTCCTCTCTTTTAAGGAAGCAAGGTGGGGGCTCGCCACCCCACTCAGCTGAATCAGGGCGGGAATCAGGGGCCGACCTGCTGCCTCTCGCCAACGCCCAGCTTTCCCATTTCCACCGACCGCGACCCGAGAGCATGGGAGCCACGTGGCGGGGATGCGGAACCGAGGCGACAGGTGAGGCGACCTCGCCACGCCACCTACCTCCCCACGACGCCGAATTGACGCGTGCAATTCTGGGGAACGCGGCGGATACGGATTGATTTGGTTTGGACCCAGGCCGCGTGTGCCCGTGCCCTGTTTTGGGCCTGGCCCAACAGCGCTCGGCACCGTGTATGGCCCAGACCCGGGGGCTCCTGTCGGTGTACTAAGGTAGGGGTACCTTAGTACCCCGAACCTGTGCACGGGCAGTCGCAGCGTCCCCGTGGCAAGCCTTACCGGGCGTCTATCAAGACCCTCCACGGCCCTTCAGAAAACAAGACTCCAGCAAGAGGAGCTTGCCGGTGAGCCATTCAAGAACGAAGTAAGCAAGCCCACGGCAAGAGAAGCTTGCCGGGAAGGCCACTCGGGGCGCGAAGGAAACAAGGCCCCGGCAAGAGGAGCTTGCCGGGAAGGCTTGGTGGGCGCCAAGCCCCAAGCGACAAGGTTCCTGCCGCGGCAAGGCGCTTGCGGGCGGGCAACCTCTCTTCATCTCCGCTCCAGCTCACCCGCCAACGTGTCACCACGGGCTCTCCCAAGCACGCTGTCGACGGGCTGTGCAGCCAGCGGGAGCAGCGATAAGCGGGCGCTGACAGGCTACCATCGTGGCAAACGGAGGCGCACTTGACGGTCCCTGTTAATCGTTTCGGGCGATCGAGACAGGCATTGATGACTCTTGTCCCTTGCCACGAGTTAGGTATAGATATCGTACATTGCATAAAGCGGTGTACCAACCTATGTTTTTACCATCATACCCTTGTCTACTTGCCACATGTGGTGACCCCTTGTGCCTATAAAAGGAGGCCCAAGTGCAACGTAGAAAGGGTTGGGGTCCAGCTCCGGCTTAGTTCATCATATTCATACGAAACCACACTCAGGCTAGGTTTTGTAGCTCCCATTGCTCCCTAGCAAGAACACAAGATAATCCATAAAGCAGTAGTAGGAGTATTATCTCTCCGGAGAGCTCCGAATCTGGGTAAATCCGCTCGTGTGCATCGCCTCGATCCGCTCTTTGTGCAATCTCCGCCCCCCTCCGAACCACAAGGGACCCAGGTCCCGTAGGTGCTCGTGGGGCACGATCAGTTCTCCCCCGACAGTCATGATGATGATGAACGGAACGGTGGAAAGTTGCATGGCAATATATCTCGGAATGGCTATAGAAATGCCATAACAGGTAGGTATGGTGGCTGTTTTGAGGAAGATATAAGGAGGTTTATTTGTGATAGAGCGTATCGTATCACGGGGTTTGGATGCACCGCAAAGTTTGCACCAACTCTCAAGGTGAGAAAGGGCAATGCACGGCATCAAGAGGCTAGCAAAGGCGGAAAGGTAAAAAGCGATAATCCATGGACTCATCATTAGTCAAAAGAACTCATATACTTATTGCAAAATTTATAAGTCATCAAAATCAAGTACTAAGCGCATGCTCCTAGGGGATAGAATGGTAGGAAAAGACCATCGCCGCACCGACCGCCACTCATATGGATGCACAAGCCAGGTACACTTCATGTTTCAAATTTGTTACACAACTTTAACCATACGTGCATGCTACGGGACTTGCTAACTTCAACACAAGCATTCTTTAAATTCATAATCACCCAACTAGCATGACTTTAGTATCACTACCTCCATATCTCAAAACAATTATCAAGTATCAAATTGATCGTAGCATCCAATTCACTTCCTATGATAGTTTTTATTATACCCAACTTGGATGCTCATCATTCTAGGACCAACTTTGTAACCATAGCAAAATACCATGCTGTTCTAAAAGACTCTCAAAATAATATAAGTGAAGCATGAGAGACTAGCAATTTCTACAAAATATAACCACCGCCGTGCTCTAAAAGATATAAGTGATGCACTAGAGCAAATGACAAACTACTCCGAAAGATATAAGTAAAGATCAATGAGTAGTCGAATAATTGTGCAACTATGTGAAGACTCTCTAAAATTAAGGAATTTAAGATCTTGGTATTGTATTCAAACAGCAAGCAAAACAAAATAAAATGACATTGCAAGGATAGCACAACTCATGTGAAGAAGCAAAAACTTAGGCTCAACCGATACTAACCGATAGTTGTTGAAGAAGAAAGGTGGGATGCCTACGGGGCATCCCCAAGCTTAGATGCTTGAGACTTCTTGAAATATTATCTTGGGGTGCCTTGGGAATCCCCAAGATTGAACTTTTGTGTCTCCTTAATTCCTCTCATATCATGGTTTCTCTTTTTCTCAAAAGCTTCATCCACAACAAACTCAACAAGAACTCGTGAGATAGGTTAGTATAAACCAATGCAAAACCTTATCATTTTCTAATGTAGCAAATCACTAAAATTATTATTCAAAATTTCATACTAAATGCCTCTGCATATTTAATACTCCTATCCTCAAATAGAATCATTAAACAAGCAAACATATGCAAACAATGCAACCATAACAGCAATCTGCCAAAACAGTATAGTCTGTAAAGAATGCAAGATTCATCATACTTCCCTAACTCCAAAAAAAATGAAATAAAATTCCCACTGTAGTAAATTTATCAGAGCTCATTATTCACAAAGTTTTAACATTATACAATTCTCTTACTTTTCTAGGGAATTTTTGCAACAGCGGTAAACTTTCTGTTCTCAAACAGCAACATGTATACTAGCAAAATAAGCATGGCAAAGGCTATGATTGACTTTTTTATTGAAAAGAAAGATGCAAAACATTATTATAAATAACAGCAAGCAAAAACTAACAAAATAAAATGACGCTCCAAGCAAAAAACATATCATGTGGCGAATAAAAATATAGCTCCAAGTAAAGTTACCGATGAACGAAGACGAAAGAGGGGATGCCTTCCGGGGCATCCCCAAGCTTAGGCTCTTGGTTGTCCTTGAATATTACTTTAGGGTGCCTTGGGCACCCCCAAGCTTAGGCTCTTTCCATTCCTTATTCCATAGTCCATCGAATCTTTACCCAAAACTTGAAAACTTCACAACACAAAACTTAAGAGAAAACTCGTGAGCTCCGTTAGCGAAATAAAACAAAACACCACTTCAAGGTACTGTAATGAACTCATTATTTATTTATATTGGTGTTAAACCTACTGTATTCCAACTTCTCTATGGTTTATAAACTATTTTACTAGCCATAGATTCATCAAAATAAGCAAACAACACAATGAAAACAGAATCTGTCAAAAACAGAACAGTCTGTAGTAATCTGTAACTAACGCAAACTTATGGAACTCCAAAAATTCTAAAATAAATTGGTGGACCTGAGGAATTTGTCTAGTAATCATCTGCAAAAAGAATCAACTAAAAAGCACTGTCCAGTAAAAATTTGAAGCTAATCTCGTGAGCGCTAAAGTTTCTGTTTTTTACAGCATGATCATACAGACTTCACCCAAGTCTTCCCAAAGGTTCTACTTGGCACAAACACTAATTAAAACATGAAAACACATCTAACCAGAAGCTGGATGGATTATTTATTCCTAAACAGAACCAAAAAGCAAGAAACTAAAATAAAATTGGGTTGCCTCCCAACAAGCGCTAACGTTTAACGCCCCTAGCTAGGCATGATGATTTCAATGATGCTCACATAAGGGATAAGAATTGAAACATAAAGAGAGCATCATGAAGAATATGACTAGAACATTTAAGTCTAACCCACTTCCTATGCATAGGGATTTTGTGAGCAAACAACTTATGAGAACAATAATCAACAAGCATAGGAAGACAAAACAAGCATAACTTCGAAAATTTAAGCACATAGAGAGGAAACTTGATATTATTGCAATTCCTACAAGCATATGTTCCTCCCTCATAATAATTTTTAGTAGAATAATGAATGAATTCCACAATATAACAATCACCTAAAGCATTATTTTCATGATCTACAAGCATAGAATTTTTACCACTCTCCACATAAGCAAAATTCTTCTCATTCGGAATAGTGGGAGTAAACTCAACAAAATAATTATCATGTGAGGCATAATCCAATTGAAAACTAAAATCATGATGACAAGTTTCATGGTTATCATTATTCCTAATAGCATACATGTCATCACAACAATCATCATAGATAGGTACTTTATTCTCATAATCAATTGGAACCTCTTCCGAAATAGTGGAATCATCACTAAATAAAATTGACACTCCTCCAAACCCACTTTCATCAATATAATCATCATAAATAGGAGGCATGCTATCATCAAAATAAATTTGGTCATCAAAACTTGGGGGACAAGAAATATCATCTTCATCAAACATAGCTTCCCCAAGCTTGTGGCTTTTCATATCATTAGCATCATGGATATTCAAGGAATTCATACTAACAACATTGCAATCATGCTCATCATACAAAGATCTAGTACCAAGCATTTTAATGCACTCTTCTTCTAGCACTTGAGCACAATTTTCCTTTCCATCAAACTCACGAAAGATATTAAAAAGACGAAGCGTACGAGACAAACTCAATTCCATTTTTTTGTAGTTTTCTTTTATAAACTAAACTAGTGATAAAACAAGAAACAAAAAGATTCAATTGCAAGATCTAAAGATATACCTTCAAGCACTCACCTCCCCGGCAACGGCGCCAGAAAAGAGCTTGATGTCTACTACACAACCTTCTTCTTGTAGACGTTGTTGGGCCTGCAAGTGCACAGGTTTGTAGGACAGTAGCAAATTTCCCTCAAGTGGATGACCTAAGGTTTATCAATCTATGGGAGGCGTAGGATGAAGATGGTATCTCTCAAACAACCCTGCAACAAAATAACAAAGAGTCTCTTGTGTCCCCAACACACCCAATACAATGGTAAATTGTATAGGTGCACTAGTTCGGCTAAGAGATGGTGATACAAGTGCAATATGGACGGTAGATAAAGGTATTTGTAATCTGAAAATATAAAAACAGCAAGGTAAATAATGATAAAAGTGAGCATAAACGGTATTGCAATGATAGGAAACAAGGCCTAGGGTTCATACTTTCACTAGTGCAAGTTCTCTCAACAATAATAACATAGATAGATCATATAACAATCCCTCAACATGCAACAAAGAGTCACTCCAAAGCCACTAATAGCGGAGAACAAACATAGAGATTATGGTAGGGTACGAAACCACCTCAAAGCTATTCTTTCGGATCAATCTATAAAAGAGTTCGTACTAGAATAACACCTTAAGACACAAATCAACCAAAACCCTAATGTCACCTAGATACTCCATTGTCACCTCAAGTATCCGTGGGCATGATTATACGATATGCATCACACAATCTCAGATTCATCCAACCAACACAAAGTACTTCAAAGAGTGCCCCAAAGTATCTACCGGAGAGTCAAGAACGTGTGCCAGCCCCTATGCATAGGTTCATGGGCGGAACCCGCAAGTTGGTCACCAAAACATACATCAAGAGGCACGTTGTCGGTGTCAAAACCGGCGGATCTCGGGTAGGGGGGTCCCGAACTGTGCGTCTAGGCGGATGGTAACAGGAGACAAGGGACACGATGTTTTACCCAGGTTCGGGCCCTCTTGATGGAGGTAAAACCCTACGTCCTGCTAGATTAATATTGATGATGTGTGTTACAAGAGTGGATCTACCACGAGATCAAAGAGGCTAAACCCTAGAAGCTAGCCTATGGTATGATTGTTGTTCGTCCTACGGACTAAAACCCTCCGGTTTATATAGACACCGGATAGGGTTAGGGTTACACTGAGTCGGTTACAATGGTAAGAGATCTACATATCCATATCGCCAAGCTTGCCTTCCACGCCAAGGAAAGTCCCATCCGGACACGGGACGAAGTCTTCAATCTTGTATCTTCATAGTCTTGGAGTCCGCCGATGATGATAGTTCGCTATCCGGACACCCCTAGTCCGAACTCCTCAAGAGCCCCCGAACCAGGCTTCAATGACGATGAGTCCGACGCAGATATTGTCTTGGCGCTGCAAGGCGGGTTCTTCCTCCAATAATTTATAGAAGATTGTGAACACCAGGATAGTGTCCGACTCTGCAAAAATAAATTCCACATACCACCGTAGAGAGAATAATATTACACAAGATCAATCTGTCGACATATTTTGTATGGACGTCACACCACTACCAAGCCTTTATTCAAATTGTTTTTACTATTCCACCTCAGTAGCGTTTAGCGAAGCGGTTTCTTGGCACGCCTTGTCGAGGCAGAGATCGTGTTCCCTTATTCCGGATTCCCATCAATACGACGTGGGTAACCCAACCGCGCTTATTGATTGTGGCGCTTAGGAGATAAGCGAGTTTTACCAGGCCGGTGGGGACACATGTTTTTGTCCACCCATATAAGGGGATAAGGATCCAGCCCCTTTTACCTGCGCCTTCTTCCTCCTTTGCTTATCCATCTCCGCGAACTCGAGCTCCAGCGCCCAAGTCCGCACTTCTCACCTCAACCTTCTCCAACTATGTCCGGAGCGGGAGGGAAGTGGATGGCCTCCTCCGTCACGGAGGGGCAGATCCAGAAGCTGCGCGACGCCGGATATCTGTCCAGAACATCGCAAGATCGGCTCCCCGACGAGGGAGAGCTCGCCCCAACCCCAGGCCCCATGAGAGGGTAGTATTTCTTCCCCATTTCCTCCGCGGACTGGGCTTCCCGCTTCATTCCTTTGTCCGGGGGCTCATGTTCTACTACGGCCTAGATTTCCATGATCTGGCCCCGAATTTCATCCTCAACATCTCGGCGTTTATCGTCATGTGCGAGGCATTCCTCTGCATCCAGCCCCACTTAGGCTTGTGGCTCAAGACCTTCAGTGTCAAGCCGAAGGTTGTGAAGGGCAGCCAAGCGGAGTGCGGAGGCGCCATGGTGGGCAGGATGTCCCACGCCACGTGGCTGGAGGGTACTTTCGTGGAAACCATCAAGGTGGCAATCGGGTGGTTCTACATCACCGAGCAAGCGTGACCCTGATTGGGCAGGGCCCCAATTTAGATCTGGTATTCCCACACGGCTCTCCTCCCGAAAGAGAGTGGCCGAATTTGGGGGATTCGAGGAGCTGACCGACTCCAAGCCTGTATCCGAAGCTGGTGGACAAGAAGCTCAAGCTTGTCAACGTAGTCCAGTCATGCTCATCCGCCGGATTCTCCCGTGCCAGCGACGGGCTTTAATATGTGGGAGTTTGATCCGGCAGCGCTGCACCTGAGCGGGCTCTTCGACACTACGCACGAAGATGTCCGGAAGGTGTTGTTCAAGGCGCCAAGCTCCCGCATCCGCCATCAAGATCGCGGATTCTGCTCGCAGTGTCCAGCCGACGAGGTAAGTGATTTCACCACTTGTTTTCCATAGTTTGGCTCTATGCGGATCTAAACTCCCTTGCCTTTGATAGGAATGGCTGGCGAAGGCGAACGGATTACCTGTCCGCCCCATTGCCGAGGACTCCAGCGGACGCCCGCCTAACGGGTTGCTGGTTCGCACCCCACGTGGTGCCGGATAAGAAGGCCAAGAAGACGGCCACGGGGACTCGGAAGAGTTCCCGTTTTCAGGTGCTATCGGATGATGAATCCGAGGCCGACTCCTCCCACCAAGGTGGAGGGGAGAAAAATAAAGCCTCTCCCCCAACGGGGGGAGGAAAGAAAAGGAAGGCCTCCCCAACAAGGGAGGCCGAAGGGTCCAAGAAGGGAAAAACTCTTCCTCCGGACTGCTCCGCCAGCGCCAGTGACGACGACAAAGACCGACGTCCAAGGGCCAAGCCCCTGGCGAGATCGTAAGTATCTAGACTCCCGAATAACCTCAAGGTTTTTGTTTTCGCCACATAACGTCTTTCTAATGCCGATACAACCCTGCAGTCCGCCCAAGGATGATCTTCCCGCTTGCCGAAGGGTCCTTGGGTGCGCCGGATATGGATTCCTTCCGACTGCCTCCACCCCCGTGCCGCGGACGATGCCGAGGTGGGATCCTGAAAAGGACCCACCAGGAGGGGAGGCCCCGGAGGTGTCGCAGACACCCTCCGGACTGTGCACGGACTCAGCCCGGAGGGCGCAGTGGCTCCGAGTCCCGGGCGCACCCTTCGTAAGAAGGGCAAGACCGAGACGCCGGCTACCTCCGTCCAACCGGAGGTGCCAGATAATTTGCTGGAGGCGCTCAATGGCGCCTCCATCGAAGAGGAACACCGCACTGTTATGAGTGCGGTGATTTAGAAGGTTCAGCTCGCCAAGAGCGGGCTGACCGAAGCCTGCAATAGCCTTCTAACAGGCTTTGAGGTATGAATTTCAATATTTGTAAACTGGTACCGCATAGACAGTAGCCCCTGATGCTCGGTTCGGTGTTCGAAAATAAAAGCCGAACTGAGGATCTTTAGAAAGATAAACGCAGGAGTCATAAAAATATGTCAATATGGGATTGCAGGTTGTCTTCTTGACCTCCAGACCGATCATGGAGGTCAATACTTTGAAGAAAAACCTCGAGCGGTCCGAGAACGAAGCTCGCCATGCCAAGAAGCAGCTCGAGGAAAAAGAAGGTGAGTAATACCTTATGAAAATTGTACCTTACAGAAAAGGATTTGGTTGCAAGAAAAATGACAAGGATAACATGGGTATTGTAGGGGCCGCTAACGAGGTGGCGACCCTGAAGGAGGCGGTGGCCGCGGTCGAGCGTAATGCGGCTGCGAAACGCACCGAGCGAGAGAAGCAGGAGGCGCGGGTGGCGGAGGTACAGCAAGAGCTCCAGGATCTCGTGAAAAAACATGAGAACTTGGAGCGTGACTCGAAGACTCGAGAGTCTGAGCTTGCAACGGCTCTTGAGAGTGCCAAAACCGCTAAGGCCGAAGCCTACAAGGCCCTCCAGGAGATTGAAGCGGTGAAGAAAATAGCAGCAGGTAAGGCATTTTTCATGCAGAGTAAGCATGTGAGTGTTAATTACCTGTTGCTTACCCGAATTTGGAGCTCTCCAGGGGCGTTCGCAGAGCTTCCTCGCAGCGTGTCCGATGCTGCCGCATTCTACCGGGCCGAGGAGGGGAGCTCAACGGAGAAGGTCTTCTGGTCTCAGTATGCTGAGGCCGGACATCCGGTGCCCCTTAGCGACCAACTGAAGCAGCTGGTCGAGCTCCACAAGGCGGCCGAACAGGCCATGAAGGACCTCATAGTTCGGCTGTGGCCTAAGGAGGCCATGCCAGGAGCTACTTCGACCTCTGCGCGGCTGGTGGATGCGTGCCCGTGGGTTGAAGTTATCAAGCATTCCGCTTGTATCGAGGGTGCCTCGGCCCTTGCCCGCAAAGGTGCACTGGGCAAGATGGATGCTCGTAAGCTCGTGACGGACCCGCCACCAGAGGGCAAGGAGCATCGCACTCCGAGATGTATTATAAGAGTGTGCTGAAGGGCGCCCGCACTATTGCGGGTGAGTGCTCCAAAGATGTAATATTTGAGTAGACTCGCATTTTTTTATCCTGTGCGCTGAAAACTTAGTTCATATGCGCTAAGCATCGCTTGTTAATTTAAAATATTACCTTTTGTGCGGCTGTTTATCAAATCGAGAGATGGCAAGTCGTCGGCTTCAACCCCCATGCCACGAGTCTGCTGGGGTGTTCGGGATAAACTTGAGCTCTTGTTCCCATTTTGGGTCCATCTAGGAGGCGCTCAACACAACGTAACAAGGCAACCGGACTTATAATGCTTGAAAACTCTCACTTAGCCATAGAATTCTATAATTTTAAATTTTGGCAAAGCCCTAGTCTTCGAAGGTCAATTTGGGCGCTATCCATGCCTTGGCCGGACAGTATCCGCTCCTCGCCTAAGCGGCATAAGTCTTTAAGGACTCGCAGAAAACCTCTCGAACAGCGATCGGTCTCTCGCCTCATCATGACGGTCAGTTTTAGCTTTCCATCGAGGCGTTAACTCAGCCGAACTGGGCGGAATCGCAGTGGTTCTCCGGTGCTACCTTAGCCGATATAACGGAACGTAAGGTACCAAAACACGGAGCGGGCAAACCCAACTATTGACCCAAGACATGATTCGAGCTGATGCATATAGTGCTATAAGTTCGGGTGCCGCACTTGTGAAAGTGTTCGGACTCATCACACCATAACGCTGGAAACATAAGCCCTGGTGTATATTAGCCGCACTAAAGTGTACGGATGCAACATGTCGTGAATGAACATATGTATGAAAAAGAAATGCAATTATAAGCAAAAAGGTGCTGCATTGTTTTATTCAATAAATGCTGCTACGAATGCAGAACGATACAAATAGTGCGACAAGCAAGGTAGGAGACTGTTAAACATGTCTCTTCCGTGGGTAGGCTGCAGATTGGTGTATGAAAATGCTCGTAATGGAGACCACCTGATATTCGTTGTAGCCTTTATCCTTCCCCGGCTGTTGCATCGTGAGTTCGGCAGGTCTCTGCCGGACAAAGCTCGACAAACGGAGTCCTGTGTTTAAAAAGTAAAAGGTAAAAGAAAAGAAAAGGAACGACACACTTGAGAGCCCCTTGTGTGGTTGAGCCGCAGTCTGGGTGTATTGTGGTCGTGCCCCCCTCCCCATGCCCATGGTATCTTCAGAGCGTAATGGTGTACGCGAAGGACCTGATTTGACGTTTCACAGGAGCTGGGGTTGGGGCCGCACTGCTACGCGTGCTCGAAACGTGCCAGGTGGTCTTGTTGTAAGTTACTCCGGGCACGCTTGGCTGTGTCCGGCCGCTTAACGGCCGGATTCGATAATTGCCTTAAGAGGCTGCATTGCACTTCTGCCGCGAGATCCGCTGTATGTTCCTCCGTGTGGAGGGAACGTTCAGTGTTTCCGTTGACCGTAATGACTCCTCGAGGGCCTGGCATCTTGATCTTGAGGTATGCGTAGTGCGGCACCGCGTTGAACTTTGCAAACGCTGCACGTCCGAGCAAGGCATGATAGCCGCCATGAACGGGACTATGTCAAGATTAACTCCTCGCCGGAAGTTATCCGGGATCCAAAGACCACTTCCGGTGTAATTGAGCTGTAGAATTGGCTTTACACCTGGTATGACGCCTTTAAAGGTCGTTTTGGTAGGTTTAATCCTTGAGGGTCTATGCCCATTTTGCGCCGACCGTATCCCGGGTAAAGCAGGTTCAGCTGCTGCCGCCGTCCATCGGGACTGACTCGTTAGGTGAAATCCATCGACGATTGGGTCTAGGACCAGGTCGGCGAATCCGCCGTGGCGGATGGTGGGGTGGTCCTTCGGTCAAAAGTGATCGGGCAGGAGGACCATGGATTGAACTTCGGGCAACTGGCTCCATCGCGTGAGACATCCTCGAGTGC